>CM064341.1:22401614-24901614 GCA_032595735.1 Pelochelys cantorii
TGCTGGGATCCCCTCTTAGCGCTATGCTATTTAACAATTTTATCAAAGACCTGGAAGCAAACAAAATCCTTACTGATACAGGTCACAGCTGACACAAAAGGTGGGGGAATGGTAAGAGGAAGGACAGGTTTCTAATACAGAGCCATTTGGATCACTTGATAAAAGATGAGGAAGCAATGTGTGTGAGTACTGGTAAATGTATATTTATACAAACAAAGAATATAGAACAGATTAACAGGATTGGGGGGAAAAAGCTGTATCCTGGGGAGCATCAATTCTAGAAAAAGACTGGGGGGCATAACAAGCTGAACAGGAGTTAGCTGAGGGACACTGTGGTCCAAAGGGCTAATGTGATCATTAGATGCATAACTTGTGGAATCTTGTGCAGGAATTGAAAGGTTATTTTACTTCTATAGGTGGCACTGGGGTAAGGTAACTTGGGATGGAATACAGTGTCCAGTTCCAGTGTCCACAGTTCAGGAAGGATTTTGATAAATGGGAGGGAGTTGAGAGAAGAGCCACCAAAATGATTAAAGGATCAGAAAACATGCCTTCTAGTGAGTGTCAAGGAGCTCATGCTACTTAGCACACAAAAGACTGACTTGAAGTCTGTAAGCATCTAAATTGGAAACATATTTAATAATGAGCCTGCTACAATATGACAATCCCCATTCAATCTATCAGAAAAGGTATAACAATTCAACAGCTAGAAGTTGAAGACAGACAGGTTCAGACTGGAAACGTGTACAATTTTAAAAGAGCAATTAACTAGTGGAACAATTTACCAAGGGTTGCAGTAGGTTCTCCCCCATGTTAACATTTTAAAATCAAAATTAGATGTTTTTCTAAAAGATCTACTCTGAATTGTTTTGGGGCTGTTTTATGGCCTGTTAAACAGGTCAAAGTGGATGAGGGCAATGGTCTCTTCAGGCCTGGAATCAAAAGAACAGCACTACAGGTAAGCAAATAGGGCTTAAGGAAGCATCAATTCTAGAAAAAGGCAGCATGGAAGAGAAACAGAGGAATAGGGGAGGTTTAATTTTCAAATGTAAAAACAGTTTTACAAATATTAGAGATAATAAAAAACAGAACTTATGAGGCTCAACCATGTCCTTTTCATTAAACCACGATCAATCCAGCTGGCATTACTTGGAGCAAGTATTCTTCCATGAGCGACACCTATAAATAAGTATCATGAAATACCTAAGCCACACATTTATACAAAATGTGTATCGCAACAATACTGTTGGAAAACAAGGTATAGCTGCGCTATATTAAAATGTTACTTTTAAACCTGGGTTTTTCATCTTTGCAAAAATGCTACTGTAACTTAAGAGGAGACCTGCTCTTTAAATGTTACAGGAAGATGAAAAACCCAGTAGTTATTTCCAAACCGAGGCAAAACATTTGTTTTGTGAAAAACTGAAACCGTACAAAAACGTAAGCTAACCCCTTTTTCTACCAGCTGGTATAAAATACGGAGAGCTACTTTCACATCAAGAAATTTTAAAAAGTTTAACTCACTCATGAATCCAGTTAAAATAAAACCAATGAACAAGACTACTTAATAGACAAACTTTTTTTTTTTTTAGGTGCCTTTGGAATAAGTATCCTCAGAAATGGATTGTTTACAGGTAGTTACTGGAAACACAGCTCTAGATTGGGTATGATCCACATATGCTTCTATCCAAGATGCAAATTGCTATTTTTGAAAGACATGCCACAGGGTGCTCTTGTAACAATTATACATGACTTCCTCACTGGCATCTTTCTGTTCTAGAAAAGAACGGGAATTTCAGGGAGAAGGGTGAGAGAGGGGTTTGATAACACTATTAGGGCTAAGTCAGGTTTTTGCATAAAAAAAACAAACCAATATCTTCACTGAAAATCCATGTTTTGCACTGAAACTCCTGAGTTTCAGCACAAAAATAAAAACCATCCCAATTAATCTTTTTGCGCTGATGTGTTGGTGAAAACTCGATTGCTTTTATATCTCTAACTGTCTTCCAGTATAACTCAGCACTCCTGCCTACTCCTACCAGTTAGTTTCCATCTGACACCTGGTCCTGGTGCAGGTCACTGCTCTGGGACACAACAAATCATTACTGTGGAATGCTCCTGCTGCCTCCCACAATGCAAACAGGGACAGACAGAACGTGCTCTGCAAAAATCAGGACTGTAGGCAGTCCTACCTCGGACTGGTTGCTTCCAGCAGCTGTTACACACACATATCCAGCCTTGCCACAGAAATTATTTGCTTTTTGTCCCAGAGCACTGTATAGTGGGATAGCAGTGCATTTCTCTCATCTGCAGTGAAAATGCTGCATGTGTAAACTCACTCCAATGACTGTGGAAAACAGTGTGAACACAAACTAGCGCTTTTCTATCACCAACAAAATTGTCAGAGGAAAAAACTGCAAATGCAGGCATAGCGTGAGCTATTTTGAGGAGGGCAACTTCTCTTCTCCACCCAGCATATTTCCAAGACATGTTAATATGTCCTAAACTAGGTTTGCAGACATCTGAACATACTGGAAGTCAGATGTTTTATTAAATACAGAACGAGTAATAAGCAAGGTTTACATATTAGGCAAAGTCATGTCACCAAAACAAAATGGCATTGTATTTTCAAATAAATCCCCTTGCAAGAGCCCCTCCTTTTCCAGACCTCTCAATACCTGCATCACTGGCATCTCAGAATGTCCAGAGGCAAAGAGATCAAGTCAGTCCTGTGCCCTCTGGTAGTTATTTCCATGTGGTATGTGAGTGTAAAATGCTACCATCAGAATGGTAATATCTGACATACCCTTTGCACCAATCATTGACCACACAAGGAAGGCTTTGGAGTATCAGGATGAAGTGTTTTAAGTGACAAATAGCACCATTCTCTCTGACACTGCGTGCTGTAATACGGACTCTAACAGCAAACACAGGATGGAGTATTAAAAAATTGTTTTATAATACCTGGATATTTTAAAAAGCAAATTTAAAATAAAAAAATTAAGCTCCTTTCTAAACAACCATTTCAGAACCCTAAGCCAGTCTATTTTATAGTGATCTTTAGTGTTTGTTTTCCGTTTCTATCACATTCTCTATGCCTGCTGATTGTCGCTTTCATTGGGCTTAGATTCCTCTTCACTTTGACTTTTATCTTCTGGTTTCACTTCTTTAGAGTCCTCTTCTGCCCGTTTTATCTCGTCCAATTTCTCCTCTTGTGACGCACTCGACAGGTTTTGCTGCACCAGCTCCTCTTTGTTGCTTTTCACCACCTCTTGTAGATTATATTTTCTGAACAAAACATAGTCTTTCACCACACTCAAGCAACAGACATTCTTTATTATTTCTACCACAATGGTATACTGGGGGTTATTAAGATCCACTTTATTTTCTGGATTTAAGCTGCCCACTATTCCTGTGAAACAAAAGGAAATCTTATATGAGTGGGGAAACTGAAGGAATATTTTCATAGAGAAGAGTGCGAATGAAGTGTTATTTATATCAATTGAGTCCTCACTTCAAGTCCAAGGACTTTTAATCAGACAAGTTCTAAAAAAATACCACAAATCATATAGAGGGGATAGTTAAAATGACAATAAGTTATCTAAACAATGAGAGAAACTTGCTGTTGTAGCAACCAAGAAAAGCCCCAATTCCACAAAAGAACCGTTTCCAAAACTATTCTGAATATTGGTTCTGGAACAAAAATCTCAGAGCACAACCAAATAAAGCACCTTACTACAGCTATGACAGCAGCAATCAAGAATTTTCAGTCACTAAACTGCCCAAAATAGCAGGATAGATTGGGACTCTTAGAAACACACTCCTGAACCAAAGGACTATTCCACAACAAGTATCAAGGAGAAAATTCTAAATTCATGTGGCAGTTTATTTCATTAAGGCCACATCTATACCGTGAAATTAAGATGACTTGATTTAAATCAGCAACAACCACCACTGTAATTACATTGCTTGTGCATGTCTACGCTTTGCTCCTTGTTTTGGTGGTGCATGTTCTTACCAGGAGTGCTTGCACGGATTGTAGTGCCAGTGTGAGGTGTTGTGGGACAGCTTGTGAAAGCCAGTAACAATAGACACAATCAATCTACATTGACATTGCTTTGACTCAACCACATCAACCTTGTCTCTGCACCACTTGTGGAGGTGCAGTTGTGTCAGCATACTGGGGCAGTTATGTTCAAGGGAGTGACATTCAATCATAAGCATTTCTATAGGTAGATGTAAGCAGTCTTGAATTGATCTAACACTGTAACGTAGACCAGACCTAAGTTACAATCTAGGGAAACCATTTCCCAATATTAAAAGAAGAATTTTTAATACAATTCTGGAAATTTGCAGGAATGGTATTGTCAGAGTTAGTTATATCCAACAAAGTTCGACTGCATGCTCCTCTGATTTATAATCTGTTAAAATGAAAACCTGATACCAGAAAGAAGTGTTAATGGCACATTCAAGTGTTTTTCCTTAAGCTCTGTGAACATAAAGAATTTCATAATTCAATATGGCTGAGTTTGCTATATTGCACCATTTAGGTCTATTAAAGTTGTCCTGCTTGAATAACTTGACCTTCGTTACACATGCAGTCTTAGGTACTCTTGTCTACAATCATGCTGTGTCAGATAAATACATACCTGCCAATTCTTTGATTACTTCTTCCCTACTCATGTGACTGTTATTCCGAGCTTTGTACACAATCTGAAAAGTACCCTTATTAGGGGCTTTAAACCAAGGCTCAAAGAAGGTCTCTGAATATCTCTTCATATCTTCCATAAAAGCCTTGCAGGTTCCAGAAATGGGTAACATGCGCAGAATAACTCTTGTTTTCTTCTTTTTAGTAGTATGCAAGTCCTTTAATATATGATGCACAAGCTTCTCAGGTTCTACAAGAGAATGATATAAGAGCAAAAAAATGAAAAGAATTTCCTTTTAAAAAACTGATACAGCACCAAATCTGACTTGCTTACAAATAAAAAGAAATAGAACCATAAAATTCTACAGCACCTACTAAATTCTGTAGAGATCTTACAAAATGGTATGGAGTACACACTATTTCCACAATTTTGGATTGTGAAGCATAGGAGAGTACCCAGAAGTTGCAACACTGAAGGTCCAGATTTTTCACTCAGGCAACAATAGTTTTGCTTGAGCAAGGACTGAAAGATCAGACCCTACTCATGTCTATTGGATTGTCAATACACTAGATGGTCTTCCAGCTCATATTTGTTATTTCATAACAAGGCTGGGGATCTGGAAACAGAATTGCACGTGTGGCTGTTTCTACCAGCATGCCTTTTTTTGCATGAGTTCAACAAAACATGAAACCTTTTTACATTTAAAAAGGGTCAGCCTGGTTCTGCTTGGGCAAAAATCCCTATATGGCTGTAGTCACTAGAGTGTTTAATAGGAAAGCAAAAGGGAAAGAGGAAGGCTGCATGAACATTCAGTATGTTCACTTCTCTGGCAATCATGTGGTGTCACAGTCCAGAAAACTACAAAGCAGCTTGTGCATGTTGTGCTGGGCAGCAGTTATTTCACTACACACCTACACCCAGCGTTCTAATAAACACGACATTGTTAGCTCCACTCTCCACTGACTGGAATCTTCGCAGCTTCTGTTCAGTCGATGTGCGAATCTGATCAACTTCTTTCTTTAAGGCAGTTTCAACATCATCTTCCTCCTCTTCACTTCCTGACAATCTGTCATCTTGATCGGTGAACTGTTAAAACAAGAGGCTGCACTAAATGAGATGTTAGTGAACGGTTAAGAAATCACATCTACTGCTCAAAAAAAAGTCGCAGCAACAACTATGCCTATGGCCTTAAAAGCCAGAATTCAAGCAGTGAGACATTTTAGGAGCAGCCTCAGAAGTTACTGCAGCGGCAATCAGCATTTCATTTTTTTTTTGTCTGCCTAGTGATTTAATTTTAAAAGCCTGTTACATAAAAATTGTCTCTTGCACATTAAGTAATAGGTGGATAATCAATTATCTGCAATTTTTCTTTAAATAAACACCTCACCACAGTTTGGAAAGCAAACTGTTCAAGATGAGTACCCATAGCAATGTATAAATGGGAGTGGCGAGTGACATACAAACCTTAGACCTGGTCTATAGTAGGAAATTAGGTTGGTATAACATCACCACTCAGAGATGAAACTGACCTAATCAGCCCCCCCTCCACCAGTGTAGATAGCACTAGGTCAATGGGGCTATGTCAGTGGTCTCCAACCTTTTTACACCCAAGATCACTTTTTAAATGACAGAACAAGCCAAGATCTACTGCCCTGCCCCTTCCTTGAAGCCCCACCCTCTCTATTCTCCTCCTCTCCATCACTTGCTATCCCCAACCCTTATACTGTTGCTTTTTTTCCCCCCAATTCTTCTATAGGAAGAAGTTTTTCCAACATTTGGCCTGTCTAGACTGGACCAAATGTCAGAAAAACCCCTTATTTTGGAAGCCCCCTTATTCCTCGTGGAAAGAGGAATATAGGGGTGACCGAAAGATCATGTTTGCTCTTCCCCAGATGCAGATGAGTTTTTCTGGGATATCTCCAGAATCCTGAAAAACTTCTGCAGTCTAGCCGTACCCTCGCTGGGTTGAGACAGGATGTGTAGGCTCTGGGGTGGGAACGAGGGATTTGGGTGTGGGAAGGACTGAGAGGTGCAAGCTCTGGGAGGAAATCTGGATGGAGGTGGATAAGGGAACGCTGGCTCGGGGAGGGGGCTCCAGGCTGGGCAGTGTTGGGGTCAGATGTAGGGTTAGGGTACTAAGTAAGCCACAGACTTCTGGATGTGAGGGTTCAGGAATTTGGGTTGAGGTATGTGAGGGGCTCAGGGCAGGGGGTTCCAGTGTATGATAGGCTCAGATGTAGGGTCTGGGGGAAAAGGGAGTGCAGGAGTGTTATGATGCTGTGGCCAGACGGGCGCTTGGCCCCAATTGGGGGTTTGTTGGCCAGGCTTCATTTTTAAATAAAATACTATGTCAAACACAAAAAGTTTCTGCATTGTCTTTATTTCTGAGAAGGGCAGGGAACCTGTTTTGAGTCACAGAAAAGTCAGTTGGGGCCACCAAGTGAGATGCAAAAAAAACCCTCCGCCAACCTCCGTGCCCCACCCCCAGCTTCACTAATGTGGCCCCAACTGTGTTGGCGGGAGCAGCGGACATAGTACTGGGGAAGGGTGCTAGTGGGTGCTTCGGTAGGGGTCAGGATGCCAGTGGGAACAGAATTCTGCGGCAGGGGACGGGAGATGGGACAGGGTGCCAGTGGGGACAGGCTTCTGAGGCTGGGGAGTGGGAACAGGGGAGAGGGGGGCAGAGAGTCCCCTGCACCTGCCTCCTCCCAGGATTCTCGCCCCGTCCCCCCCCCCCGCCGGGAAGCTGGTGCATGCCTCCTCTGGGGCCGGCGCATGCCTCCCGTGGCGCAGCCAAACCCGCGCAGCCGCCTGCCCCAGGGCCAAACCCCCCTCCCGTGGCGCAGCCAAACCCCTATGTGTGCCTGCGCTGGGGCCAAACCCCCCTCCCGCAGCGCAGAGAAGCCCCTGTGCTCTACTCACCCCTCCTACAGCGCAGGGAAGCCGCCGCACTCCTCCTCCGGGGCCGGCGCCCCCTCCCGCAGTGCGCCCAGCACGCCACAGAGCTGTGGGAGGGGAGCAGCCAGCACACTTGCAGAACCCCCGGAAGTGGCGTGAAGCTGCAAGCAGGACTTCCGTCCACACCGCGGAAAGCCGGGACTACGCTGGAAGTAGGTAGTGGGGCTTCTCGGAGGTGGGGGGAAAATGGGGGTGGAGGGCCCGAACGCCTTACGATCAACTGGTCAAGGCCTCGCGATTGACCAGTCGATCGCGATCGACCAGTTGGTGACCACGGGCTACGTCTGCACTACAAGTCCCAAACCCCGTGGCAGAAAATATGCTAATGAGGGACTCATTACCATAAGTCACAACATCATTAGCATATTTTCTGCCATTTCTTTTTGCTAAAGGGGTTTTTGCGCAAAAAGAAGCAGTGTAGCCGCTTCTGTTTTGCGCAAGATTCTTATGCCTGTCCCAGAGAGGTATCACCTTGAACAGGTGAGGCATTACGGTTAACTGGTGGGAGCTAGAGCAGCACTTCTCACCACCACCACCACAGGCAAAGGGCTGGTCCAGCTGCACGGAGCCTGCCTCAAGCAGGAGGCACTACAGCATGGATGGAGCAGCCCTTGCCTGCAGCAGGCCTGGGATCCACCAGGGGCAGAGGCGCTCTAACCCCACTGGAGCAGCCCTTGCCTGTGATAGGGATGTGAGACTAACCGGTTAACCAATAAGCATTAGCTTATCAGCTGTCCTCAGGAGTTAAAACTCCTGGCCACCATGGGGGGCCCACAAAGCCGGCAGCTCTCAAAGCATTTAAGTACTGAAATAATCAGTTACACAATAGTAGAGATGTAGCTGTGTTAGTCCTGTCCTTTGTTTCAGCAAGACCAGACTATGCAGCACTTTAAAGACTAACAAGGTGGTTTATTAGGTGATGAGCTTTCATGGGCCAGACCCACTTCTCAGAGCAAATTGTGGAAGAAAATTGGCATGGAATGGAATGGTATATACGGTCATGCCAATTTTCTTCCACAATTTGATCTGAGAAGTGGGTCTGGCCCACAAAAGCTCATCACCTAATAAACCATCTTGCTAGTCTTTAAAGTGCTACATAGTCCTGTCTTTTATTTCAGTTAGTTACACAGTTACTGTATTTTAAAAACTGTTGCATCTGTAGTCTGCAGAAGAAGTTAGCCCGGGCATGCCGCAGTCAGGGGCGCTCCAGCTCAGCCAGAGCAGCTCCTGCACATGGCAGGGAGAAGGCCTTCCTCTGTTTAGTCATATAACTGGTTAAAAACTTTGTTTAACCAGTAACTAATTAGAGCCAGGGATGTAAAATTCTGTCTAACATCCACAAACAAGAACATTACCATACTTTCTTTTTTGGACAGGAGAGACACCCAAATTCTCTAGTACTGCCATTCTTTGCCTGCACCCACCCACCCCTTAGCCAGACCCCATACCCCCAACCCACCTCCATACCCAGCAAGGCCCACCAGATCTTGCAGTATTCCCTGTCAGCTGAGCATTTGGGAAGCCACCCAAGAGATTCAGGTGCTTCCCAGATAATTAACAGTGCCCACAGCCTGTGCTTCTATTGGTAGTGCACATAACAAAATTTGTTCTGCAAATGGATGGAAAAAAATCAGAGGGAACATTGCTCAGCAACGGCCAAGCTGCCAGAAGAGCAGAGGACTCAGCCAGTCCCAGGCCTCTGCTGGTATGGGGTTCACTGCACGGCCTGACACAAACTGCTTACATACGACTGTGCCGCCAAAACAGCCTGTACATGCCTGGGGGTATGGAGTAGGCTTTTTGGCATTTGCCCGCTTGCAGCACCGCACCACGGGGCCCCCTTCTAGGCTGGGGGATCCCGGGATGCCGTGTTAATAACCTGGCTCCCGCGGATAAACCTGGGGCACCCTGACGCAGCAGCACCAAAGCGACCCAGGGGAGGGGGCGGGGCCCATGCCAGGCCCCTGCAGAGCGCGGAGCCAGGCCAGCGGGCTCCGTCGGCCGCACGCACCTTCTCGGGCCCGTACAGCAGGTCCCCGTACTCGTTGAGCAGGCTGTAGGCCTCCCCCACGCACTTGCGCTCGTTCATGTTGCAGGTGATGAGGATGCCCTGCATGCCGAGCTCCAGCTGCCGCGGCCCGCCGCCGCCCCGGGCCCGCTTGGCCTGCAGCCCCGGCAGGTACTGCGCCTTGTGTCGCCGCTTCGGCGCCGCGGCCGGCTGCTCCGAGTCGGTCATGGCGGCGGCAGCAGAGAATCCAGCCGCAGGACTCCACGCGGCCGCCGAGAGCACGCGTTGCCTCCTTGCCGTGCGGCGCAGAGCGAGGACGTCACAGCAGCGCGCCGGAAAGGGGCGGGGTGTGCACGAGGGGCGGGGTTCTTCCCCGTAGTTCTGAAGGGCTTCCAAAGCGCGCAGCGTAAGCGGCTCCCCCGGGTCCTAACGTTAGCTCGGCCCCTCGTGAGCGCGTGTCCTGCAGGCAGGGCAGTGACGCTGGGAAACTAGCCAGCCCCCTCCCCCTCCCCCTCCCGCTCCCGCCCTGGGAGGCGCGCGAGCCAGCAGCAGGTCCCGCTACCGCTCGGGCTCTGCGAGGGCCACGTCGTGGTGTGGGGCTGCTGCTCACTGCGGGGCAAAGAGCGAGAGCGGTGCCCTTAGCCACGGGTGAACCCGAGCCGGCTCTGCCCCGCCGTTTCCTGCCTCAGGCTTTAACCGCCTTTGCCGCAGTGACGTGTCATAGTGAAGCGTTACCAGGGTTCGTGTCAGTCTGCTTTGTCCACAGCCTCACAGGGGACTTGAGAGCGATTTGGTCGGTGGGCTTGCCAGATGCTTTCAACAAAAATCCCGAACATGGCAAACTTGGTTGAGGAAAAAAAAAAAAGGGGGGGGGGGAGGGGAGACCAGAGTTGTTGAGGAAAAAAAAAAAAAAGTCACTGTGCCACTCCCCAGGGGAAAACTGTCCCCGCCGGGCTTCACGTGTCCGGTATTTTCTGTTTTTTTTTTTTTTTTTTACCAGACAGGCGAGCCAAATACCGAACAGTCCGAGCGAAATCCCAACACCTGGCAAGCCTTTGGTCAGGGCTGCGTCTCCATCGCGACGCACAGGAGCAGGACTTGCCAACTCGCGAGGTCAGAAATTGTGTCAGGCCCTGCGAATCAGAAGAACTCAGCAATCATGAGATTTCCCCAAAAAATAATATTTTGGGGGGAAGTGTGCGGTGCTCCCCAGGGGCATGCTGCCTTGCGAAGACCCTTCTCACCAGCTGCCTCCTGCATGAAGCAGCTTTGATATCTGCTGCACCTCTGCCCCCAGAAACCAACAGCCTCTGCCCGCTGACTTCACTTGCTGCTTTCTGCAGACCTCATCGTTGCTATACTGGCTAGTGATTAATACCTGCCAACCTCCAGCCCCTTTGCCAGAGTCCCCTCTGTACTGCCCTGCCTCTGTCACTGTACGCTTGTAGAAGTAGCCAGATAAGCAGTCCCTGAAGTGTCAGAGTACACACAGCTGGACTGACGCAGCTCTGGATCAGATCCTTTAAGGACACAGCCCTGTAATCTATTTCTAGTGAAAGCAAATATGTTTATTAACAAAGGTTAAAATTTTACGAGCTAGTAAGGATGGTAAGTACAGCAGGTTATTTGTTAAACAAAAAATATAACATATTGAGGGTCTAAACTTTAACAGACTAAAATTCTTGTCTAAAACAGCTTCTCAACTAAAGCTACCTCCTGATGTCACTTGCCCAGATGGCCAGGTCTAACCTTCATGTGTGCAGAAAGCTTTGTTTGTAGCTTTCTTTATAGCTCAATATTAGACAAAATTTTAGGTGTAGTGAGTTTGGCAGGCCTAGGAAGATTTGCTCTTATAGAACAATGAACCCTTTGGCAGTTGGTACTGAGGTGTTCTTAGGGTCACAGGATTTGCCTTCTGGTTTCCGAGCCTTTAGGATGCATGCATGATAATATGTTGGAGGGATTTAAGTTGTGGACTATAGGTGATGACAAGTGGAATTCTGTTGTTTTCTCTTTTGGGCCTGTCTTGAAGTAGTTCATGTCTGGGTACTTTTTAGGCTCTGTTGATCTGTTTTTTCACTTCTCTGGGTGGGTATTTCAGTTTTAAGAATGTTCTATATAGATCCTGTAGGTGTTTGTCTCTGTCTGTGGAATTGGAGCAAATCCAGTTGTATTTTAGGGCTTGGCTGTATACAATAAATTGAGAAATGTGTCTGGGATGGAAGCTAGAGGCATGAAGGTTAGTGTAGTGGTCAGTAGGTTTCTGGTATATGGTGGTGGAAATTTGTCCATCATTTAATTGTATTGTAGTGTCAAGGAAGTGGATTTCTTGTGTGGACTGATCCAGGCTGAGGTTGATGGTGGGGTGGAAGTTGTTGAAATCCCAGTGAAATTCTTCAAAGGTCTCTTTCCCGTGGGTCCATATGATGAAGATGTCATCAGTGTAGCGCAAGTAGAGTAAAGGTATTAGGGGGCGAGAGCCAAGGAAACGTTGTTGAAGGTCAGCCATAAAGACTTGGCATATTGTGGTGCCATGTGGGTGCCCATGGCTGTGCCGCTGACTTGAAGATACAAATTGTCTCCAAATTGGAAGTAGTTGCGGGTGAGGACAAAGTCGCAGAGCTCTGTAATCAGATGTGCAGTGCTGTCATCGGGGATGGTGTTCCTGATAGCCTGTAATCCCTCTTCATGTGGAATGTTGATGTAAAGAGCTTCTAAATTCAGTGGTGGCCAGGATGGTATTTTCAGGTAGATTACTGATGTTTTGTAGTTTCCTCAGGAAGTCGGTGGTGTCTTGAAGGTAGCTAGGAGTGCTGGTAGCATAGGGTCTGAGGAGAGAGTCAATATAGCCAGATAATCCTGTTGTAAGTGTGCCAATGCTTGAGATGATAGGTTGTCCGGGATTTCCAGGTTTGTGTATCTTGGGTAGCAGATAGAAAACTCCTGGCTGGGGATTAAGGGGGGGCGGGTTAATGTAAATTTGGTCCTGAGCAGCATCAGGGAGCTTCATGAGCAGTTGTTTCAGGGTTTTTTGGTATTCTTTAGTGGGTTCACAGGAGAGAGGCTTGTAGAATCTGGTGTTGGTGAGTTGTCTGGTCACCTCCTGTTCATAATCTGTTCTCTTCATAATGACTACAGCACCCCCTTTGTCAGTCTCTTTGATTATGATGTTAGAATTGTTTTTGAGGCTGTGCATTGCATTCTGCATGACTGAGGTTATGTGTTATATGTTGTTGTTGGCTGACAATGTCAGCTCAAGCACATTTGTGGAAGCAGTCAATGTAGAAGTCAAGACTCTCGTTACGACCATTAGTAGGGGTCCACATAGCAGCCTTCCTCTTGTGGGGTTAGCAAGGAAAAACAAAGCCACTCACAGATTGTTGGTTTGAGCACTGAAACCTCATTAGCACATTTTCTAATTAACAAACATGATGCAAAGAATAATTTCACCATTTGATGTTGCTAAATGAATTTTAGGTAGGCAGAATGTAATTAGCCATTCTGAATTGAACTAGGAGACTTGGAATCGGGACACTAATCTTGTGAAAAGGGAAATGATATTTCTAAATGACAACATGTAGTCCAGAAACCAGCTCTATGCCTCATCTAAAATAATGCACAATACCAAAAATAATTTACATTGTCATGGAGAATATAAATTTATTCCTGAACCATAATAGCTTCTCATCTGATTGTTCTCAGCACATTTGCTGACCATTTTGTCAACAAAAAAAGTTTCTCCATAATTTTCTATTAACGTTCATACATCCTTTGTGGCAATTTAATCTTTCATTTGAGGATTCTTTAGGATCCATTTTATCTGCCTCCTCTGTCACTGTGTATATTTCAGAAATACATGTAAAATATCACTTATGAAGACTGGTTGCATGTCTCACTAATTGATAGGGTGAGAATAACTCCTTATTGGGGAATCTTCTAGAGCCCTTTCTTTCTGACGCTGTGGAGGTTTCAGTGTGATAGCTTACATTTATTCTCCCTGATGCAGGTTGCCTCAGTCTGGCATGATCAAAAAGCTCCCAGCAGGGCAGCTGATGATTCTTCTGGAGAAAGCACAAGACATAAATGCTAAACTGTGTAAAAACAACATCGGTTTCTTTTTTGTGATCCTTCAATCACAGGTCAATCATTCAAATATTTCTGGTGAGCGTTTCTGCAAATTCCATTCAGGCCCCAAGCACCAGAGCTGTCACTTGGGGGCTGAGGGTTCATCTTTCAGCAGCAGGAGGAGTTTACAAGCCCTGTGCAATCCCTGGGGCTGCCGTGGGAGGCTGTGAGCTCTCCAAGCAGAGCAGAGTGGGTGTGCCTTGATTCTCAGTCCTGCTTTATCAGTGCACAGCCGAATCCCTCTGGTGTTGTGGGGGGCAGGGGGGAGGATAACAGGATATCCTGCGCTTTCCACCTTGCTTCGGAGTTGTGCGGAAAACATCAGTTTCTTTCCTGTGTGTGTAGGATCTGGCAGCCCTTCATGTGAGTCTGGAGCATTTGTGTCACATTCAATGTTAGCAGCTGCAGTGCACTGTTATCTGTTTGTCTCTTAGGGACATGAGCCATAGCAGGGACCCCAAAGTACGGACACTAGACACTTAATGCAATGCAGACAACAGGACACTGTGACCGATGTGGGAGTTATAACTGTACCACACTCCATGCGGTCTATTTCAATAATTCTAGTTAAGGGCTAGTTTGGTCTAGTTCAGGATTCTGGTGGAAATCAGCTATGACAGATAGGAGAGGGCTCCCCACCTGTGCTAGGCAGAGGAACATTGGGGTCTGAAATGGCAGGTGTCTCTCTTAATTAGGATGATTTTAAAAGATGTGGAGCAGCTTTGGTTCTGGGGCTGGAAAAGGAGCTGAATCTCCTGGGCAGTTGTAAGGGGCATATTTGGTGTAGTGCCAGTATTGGTTTCCTTTTCATGTATGTTTTTTTGCCTTTCTTATGGATCTCTTTCTCCATCTTTCCCACTCTTTTACATGAGTAAATCACTCCTGTGTCTCACACGCAGGTTGAATGCCATAGATTAGTACTGTTCCAAATGGCCTTCAATTCCTTAGTTGGTGCCTGTTTACTCAATACAGTAATATCATTGAACAAACTTGGCATTGCATAATGTGTTTAACCATTGGTTAAATATTTATCCAATTAGAAGCTTATGTTATTGTCACTTGTATCACTCACTCTACAGGTAACAGCACAAGGATAGTTTCCGAAAAGTTTATTCCAAAATTTTCAGATTTTTTTGCCAGGTTTTGTTCTTTGGAAGTGTGCGAGTCTTTCACTTTGGATTATCAGGAAGTTTTAAAAACTTCTCTGACTCGTGAGGATGAATTTTGCTGCATGTGCTTCAGTAAGATGTTTAAAAATCTTGTTGCTCTACACATCTGCTGGCCTCCTTGAGGAACTGTGTGCGTCAGAAGCATGGCCAGCATTCATTTTGCTGTGCCTGGCAAACTGGACAAAGCTGCTCCTCACAGTATATAGTCATGTTACTAAACCTATTACTCAATTAGGTTACTCATGCAAGATTGTTGGTATGCTCTACAGAACAGTGTGTGTTTCCCTGCTATTTGTAATCACTTACATTCTGGCTTTGCATTTTCTGTTGCTTTTTTTTCTAAAGATTATTCTCAGCCAAAAGCCATGCTTAATGTGACTGGACTATGAAGTATATTCATACAATGGCAAGAGCATAGACATGCCAGTGCGCCTCAGTTATACATTGCAATTGAAATATTATCAGCTGGAGTATGTTTTTTAAGTGAATATTAATACCCATGAATAGTGCCACTCTGGAGATTAGAGTTTCAGTGCACAAGGAATGAGATCCTCAACTGCCTATTCACCAATGAACATAAATGACTCCTAGAGAATTTTGTATCCAAAGTTTAAACAGGTGGTTGTTTCAGTTTTTTCATGCTAATGTTTTTCTTCCGTCTGTGTGCTTCACTCTCATTCTGTCTTTGTTCACTGGTCTTTATTGGCCTTTCTGAGATGGTGTCCTGTGGTTCTAGGATTTACATGGCATTGCGATAGCAATCTCAAGAGTGGCACATGACTGTCACCAGACTATCCAGCAGACATAAATGCATTAAAAAGTGCATCCTCTGTGGCTATCCCTCGCTCCCATTCTAAATCCTTCTTTCTTTCCCAGAGGTAGAATTGTTTTCATGTGCATGTTGAATCCTGTAATCCAGTAATTTTCAAACTAAGGGTCGTGACTCAGTACAGGATCACGGAAAGTCGGTCATTGGGTCACCTTGCTGTAGGGTCACCAGGTGGCTAACAGGGGTGCTATGATAGGCTTTCTCCCTGCTGTGCCCCAGAAGTGGCCAGCACTTGGTCTAGCTCCTAGGTGGGGCTGGAGGGGCTCCCTGCACTGCCTCAACCCTGGGCATTGGCTCTGGGAACCGGTGCCTGTGAGCAAAAGCAATGCGCAGAGCCACTTGTGCACTTCTGCCTCTGAACCAGACTTGCTGCTGGCCACTTCTGGGGTGCAGTACAGTCTGCAATGCCAGGACAGGCAGGAAGTTTGCCTTAGCACCCCTGCTGCACTGTTAACTGGGAGCTGGGAGAGGAAAGTCCATGCCCAAACTCTGAGCACCAACCCCCAGCACTAAGCCTCTCCAAACCCTGAGCCCCCTCCCACAATCCAAACATCTCATCTCCATCCCACCCGGAAGCCCATCTCCACACCAGAGCTTTCTCTCACACCCTGAATCCCTCAGCCCTGCCCCCCAGCCTGGAACCTCCATTATACTACAAAACCCTCATCCTACCCCACCCCAGATCCTGCACACCCAAATAGAGCCCTCTCCACTCCCCAAACACCAACCTCATCCTGCCCCACCCCATAGTCAAAAGATATATTTATGTTGGGTCATGGCCATCAACAATTTTCTTCAACTGGGTTGCAAGGAGAAAAGTTTGAAAACCACTGACGTAATCTAGTGCTAGACATTTTTTATTGCGATTTTCAATTGTAAAACACAACCAGAATCTTATCTACAACCTTCACAACTTTTAATTCCAAATGCAGGGCATGCTTCTTTGGCCTGGCCTTCAAATATATTGACACATAACACAGTTTATGTGGTTGGTTTGTTTGGAAGGAAGGAAGGAAGGAAGGAAAGGTATGTCTAGACTGCAAGCTTCTTTCGAAAGAAGCTTTTTTGGAAGAGATCTTCTGAAAAAACTTCTTTTGAAAGAGAGCATCCACACAGCACAAGCGCATCGAAAAAGCAATCTGCTTTTTTGAAAGAGAGCGTCCACACTGATTAGGTCAGTGCATTAGCCAGGGCATTAGGTCAGCAGTTGTTTCCGGGTGTGGTTGCCTAAGGCTATCTGAGTCGTGCTTAAAGGGACCCCCGGACAGCTGTTTCTCAGGTTCTGCTGTGTGCTTGCCTACCTCTGTGAGGGACAGCAAAGCTTTAACAGTGCGTGCTCTGATTGCCCAGTTTTGTTGGATGCCACAACATTTTTTTTTTTATATGGAGCCAGAGCTGCCCCTGGGCATGCAATGGCCCCACACTGCCATGCTGCAGGTTCTGCAGCAGTTTCAGTAGATCATCTTGACGATCCTGTCCCAGCTCGACTCAGCTCATCTCTGAGTCCCTCTGCCTGGATGCCAGAGCAATGCCCTTGCCCCCACACCACATGGTCAAGAGATGATTCTGGAGGCTAGACACCAGTTCCGACTGGTGGGACTGGCTGGCGATGGAGCAGTGGGATGACCAGCAGTGTCTCAACAACTTCCACATGCAGAAGGCCACCTTCTTGGAGCTGTGTGCCTGGCTCGTTCCTGCCCTCCAGAGACGGGACACCCATCTGGGGCCCACCATTCCCCTGGAGAAGCGACTCGCTATTGCCATCTGGAAGCTTGCCATCCCTGACAGCTACCAGTCGATGGGCCACCAGTTCAGCGTGGGGAAGTCCACTGTCGGGGTCTTCCTCATGGACATAAGGCACTCTTGGGCTGCAGTCCCTGCGGGGGGGAGAGGAAGTGAGTCCTAGAAAGGGGGGACCCTCGGGAAAGTGAGGTGGGGAGAAGGCCAGTCTTCAGGGAGGTTGTGCTGTCCTGCCCTCATACAGCCCTGCTTCTGGGTGGGAGGCCTCGTAGGGGGTGGCTCCTAGGTTGTTTGAGGGGGGAGGAGGGAGACCGGCTTCCTGACCCGCCTCGGGGGAGCGCAACATCCCTGAGGTGGTCGTGGCATGTTGTGTTCTCCACAACATAGTGGAGAGCAAAGGGGAAGCCTTCCTCCCGGGGTGGGGGGCAGAGGCCAGCCGGGAGGGAAGGGCTTCGAACAGCCATGGACAGCTGCCATCCGTCAGGCCCATCAGTTGGGGGTGTGTATCCAGGAGGCCCTGAGGAAGAGTCTCTCTGAAGGACCCCGGTAAGTCTCCCCAGGGCCTCCCCAGTGGGGGCCTGTGCCTTGCCCCCCTACACCCTTCCCACCAGAAACCCTCCTTGCCCCCCTTCCTTGTACAATCAATAAAAACAACAGTTGTGAGTTGAACAATGAAAACTTAGTATATTTTTTTAACAAAAAGTAACTGCAGAGGAGGGGGGCTGAGAACCTAGATGGGGGAATGAGGAGGAGGGATCAGGGATGCGAGTGGCGCATGGTGTAGCTGCAAGTGCGGCCTCGGGTCCGGGGACCTCGACGAACTCGGGGTTGGGTGGGGCCTGGGACAACGGGGGGGGGCGGGCAGGATGGGGGGCTGGAGCGGGATCAGGTGTGGCAGCGGGGGAAGGGGCATGGGCAGGGCAGGGGGAGCGGGAGTCGGGGGAAGCAGGAGTGGGGAGAGCAGCAGGGGGGAAGGGCTAGAGTGGGGACAGGAGCCAGGTGTGCCATCACTTTCCAGATGGTGGCACACATGTTTTCACCCTGCCGCACAAGCTAGTCTCACATGCAATTGCACCACTCGGCGTCATCCCAGACCTTTTGGGCCAGAGTTTGTTGCATGTCACGCAGGACTGCAACGTGCTCTCTCATGAGGTTCTCATGGACCCTCCAGCGCTTGCGGCTCCCCCGGCTTTGAGTGGCTGTCTGTAATGGTGTGGATTGCCCCTCAGTGACAGCTGCTCCAGCTGTGAAGGAAAAGAGGGAGAGACGGTCAGTCATCCATGCAGACATTGTCCGTGAGGCTATGCCCTCCTTTTCATGAGTATCTTCAAAAATGCTGAAAAGAACAAAAATCATTATAATAAGTAAGCATTGATAAATAAAAAAAGAACAAGTTAAAAATCACTCAGGAAAGTTAGATGTCTGCAAGTCACCAGGGCCTGATGAAATGCATCCTAGAATACTCAAAGGCTGTGTCTATACTGGCGTGATCTTGCGCCAGAGCTATGCAAATGAGGCTCAGCATGGAATATCGCTGAGCCTCATTTGCATAACTAGTGAGCCGCCATTTTTGCGGAAGAGGCTCTTGCGCAAGACGGAGCTGTCTACACTGCCCTTTCTTGCGCAAGAAAAACCCTCTGCGCAAAGCCGTTATGCTGATTATTTTCAGGCATAACGGCTTTGCGCAAGAGGGTTTTTCTTGCGCAAGAAGGGGCAGTGTAGACAGCTCCGTCTTGCACAAGAGCCTCTTCTGCAAAATGGCAGCTCATTAGTTATGCAAATGAGGCTCGGCGATATTCCACGCTGAGCCTCATTTGCATAGCTCTGGCGCAAGATCACGCCAGTATAGACACAGCCAAAGAGCTGATAGAGGAGGTATCTGAGCCTTTAGCTATCATCTTTGGAAAATCATGGAAGACAGGAGAGATTCTAGAAGACTGGAAAATAGCAAATATAGTGCCCATCTATAAAAAGGAAAATTAGAACAATCCAGGAAACTACAGACCAGTCAGTTTAACTTCTGTGCCAGGAAAGATAATGGAGTAAGTAATTAAGGAAATCATCTGCAAACACTTGGAAGATAGTAAGGTGATAGGGAACAGCCAGCATGGATTTGTAAAGAACAAATCATGTCAAACCAATCTGATAGCTTTCCTTGATAGGATAATGAACCTTGTGGATAAGGGAGAAGTGGTGGACATGGTATACCTAGACTTTAGTAAGGCATTTGAAACGGTCTCGCATGATATTCTTATCAATAAACTAGGCAAATACAACTTAGATGGGGCTACTATAAGGTGGGTGCATAATTGGCTGGATAACCATTCTCAGAGAGTAGTCATTAATGGTTCACAATCCTGCTGGAAAGGTATAACAAGTGGGGTTCCGCAAGGGTCTGTTTTGGGACCGGTTCTGTTCAATATCTTCAACAATTTAGATATTGGCATAGAGAATACACTTATTAAGTTTGCAGATGATACCAAGCTGGGAGGGGTTGCAACTGCTTTGGAGGATAGGGTCATAATTCAAAATGACCCGGACAAATTGGAGAAATGGTCTGAGGTAAACAGGATGAAGTTTAATAAGGACAAATGCAAAGTGCTCCACTTAGGAAGGAACAATCAGTATCACACATACAGAATGGGAAGTGACTGTCTAGGAAGCAGTACAGCAGAAAGGGATCTCGGGGTTATAGTGGACCACAAACTAAATATGAGTCAACAGTGTGACGCTGTTGCAAAAAAAGCAAACATGATTCTAGGATGCATTAACAGGTGTGTTGTGAGCAAGACACGGGAAGTCATTCTTCCGCTCTATTCTGCGCTGATTAGGCCTCAGTATTGTGTCCAGTTCTGGGCACTACATTTCAAGAAAGACATGGAGAAATTGGAGAAGGTCCAGAGAAGAATGACAAGAATGATTAAAGGTCTAGAGAACATGACCTATGAAGGTAGACTGACAGAACTGGGCTTGTTTAGTTTGGAAAAGAGAAGATTGAGAGGGGACATGATAGCGGTTTTCAGGTATCTAAAAGGGTATCACGAGGAGGGAGAATAATTGTTCTTCCTGGCCTCTGAGGATAGAACAAGAAGCAATGGGCTTAAACTGCAGCAAGGGAGGTTTAGGTTGGACATTAGGAAAAAGTTCCTAACTGTCAGGGTGGTCAAACACTGGAATAAATTGCCCAGGGAGGTTGTAGAATCTCCATCTCTGGAGATATTTAAGAGTTGGTTAGATAAATGTCTATCAGGGATGGGCTAGACAGTACTGGGTCCTGCCATGAGGGCAGAGGACTGGACTCGATGACCTCTCGAGGTCCCTTCCAGTCCTAGTATTCTATGATTCTATCTCTTGGAGTCAATCTGCCTCTAGACACGGACTGGGGATCTAGAGGAACAGCAACACATTGATCACATTTATCCCAGAAATAAGATAGGGTTCTAAAATTTTCCCCACGTGGCCTGTTTTTATGTTCACTTACATGAGTTTCCCAACAGTGGAGTTTCATGCACACTAGTGTGAGATGAAACAGTCCCTCTGTTGCTAAAACCTTTTACAAGTGCTATCTTTGCCTCAGGTTCTGCTGCATATACATATGGGGTTTTGCCATGGTCTTATGTTATATTCTTCTTGAATATGTTATATTCTTCATATGTGAGATACCTATGAATACATGGCTTGTTGAGGAGCTATAGCAGTGTTTCTTAAAGTGGTCCATGAAACCACTTTGAAAAACAAGCCAACTGGCTGTGCTGGTTTGTTTACTCACGCGCGCCTCAGCCACACAGCCTCGCGGGTCACATTGGCTCCAGTTTGCCATTTGCAGCCAAGGGGAGCTGCGGGAAGCGGCGTGGGTTGGGCCGCCAGTTCCCACAGCCCCCCTTGGCTGCAAACAGCGAACCGGACCTAATGGGAGCCATAAGGCTCCGTGGCTGCGGCACCAGTAAGTAAGCAAACCAGTGCAGCCAGTTAGGATGATTCTCAAAGTGGTTTCATGGATCACTTTGAAAAACACTGGGCTACAGGGACTTACTTTTCATTTAGGTGGCAGCAACTCGATTCCTGCTTTGATGATCAATGCAGAATATTGGTTTAGGAGACTTCTCCCCTTAAACCCTGACATACTTTGTAAATGAAACTAGTGAGGTAGGAGGTGACAGTTATCAGGGACAGCTGGAATGTGTCATAGATGCTATTCAGTACTATTTGTTTTCTGGTTGGAGTGAAGCAGAACAGTTACAGTAAAGTTGTCCCTCATAGCACAATCATATTATGCATATGCAACAATATTTTAAATAGTTCAAAATAAGGGTCACATGATCATTCAGGGTTTTTTAATTTGGATTATACTGTTCATTTATTTCATAGCTTTCATATCAGGACATTTAATTCTATTTTGAAACCACATGGCAATTGTTTATTTTGTGTGTATTTTGATGTAGTTTTTCAGATAGATGGTGCACAAAGACCATTCTGAATAAAGAATAAACTGAAAGGACCCATTATGGCTTGTGCTGTCGTACAGATTTTACTGAAAAGCCAAAGCTCTACGTTCCTGTGGACCCCCTTGACTGCATTTTTCCGATTCTCTAAAAAAGGCTACCGAGTATTGGCTCCTCAGAATTTTTCAGACTATGAATCCTTAAAACAACAGTACAAACCAGAGGTGCCAGAGTACTTCAATTTCGCAAAGGATGTGATGGACAAATGGACTGAAATGGAAAAGGTAATATTTTTTAACTTCGTTATGCTAAAAAGTCTCAGAGGGGTAGGTGTGTTAGTCTGTAACAAAATAAATTTGAAAAGCAAGTGGTCTTGTAACACCTTAGGGACTAACAAAAATATATATATAGTATCATGAGCTTTTGTGGGTGCTACAGGACCACTCTTTTTTAAATTTTCCTTATGCTAAGATTTTTGTGTAGGGTATCAGAGGAAAAACGTAGTTGGCAGAAACAAGTGATATACTTTCTGGCTACAGAGTGGGAACCTTCTCATTTCAGAGAGGCACTGCAGTTGGTATACTGGACTAACAGCCAGGAATTCCCAAGTTCTAAAAGTTCCACAGCTTTTGGGACCACTCCCATAATTCTTGATTACTTAATAGCCGTGCTGAGTTTAAAGAGATACATGAATAACAGAGGGAAGAGGGTCTTGCGATTGAGGCTTAACAAATCTAAGCTTGTCACTATCTTCCTGGGTGAGTTTGGGTAAATCGCTGAGGGCATGTCCTCACAGCACTGTGCTGGCACAGCTGCACTGCTATAGCACTTAATGAAGATGCTTCCTACACCAATAGAAGAGATTTTCCTGTTGGCGTAGGCACTTCACTCTCTGAGAGGTGGTAGCTATATTGATGGGGGAAGTCCTCCTATCTACATCACTATGGGATAGATTGGTATGACTGAGTCACCCCAGGCAACATATTTACACTGATATAAATTGGGAGTGTAGACCAAGTCCTAATCTCTCTGTGCCTCAATCCTCATCTGTAAATTTCACTTCTTATTGTCCATCTATTTTGTCTACTTAGAATGTAAACTCTTCAAATCAGGGATTCTCTCTTGGTATCTCTACAACACCTAGCACAGAAGGACCTCAGTTTTGATTGGGAGCATGACTATAATAAAAATGATAGTAACTAGGGGGCTGCGTCCCATGCTTGCTACACTCGCTAACCCACCTCTCTCTGGGGTATGTGTCTGGCTGGGCAGAGGATGCAGGAGCAGGCTGGGGGCAGGGTGTCTGGCCAGGGGGGAGGGGAGAGGCAGAGGAGGGGGCAGGCGCAGGCTGGAGGTAAGTGTCTGGCCTGGGGGCGGGGAGAGGACAGGAGCAGGCTGGGTGTGTGGGGTCTCGGTGGAAGGGGGGAGTGAGGGGGCTGAGGATGCATTTTCTAGGTGGAGAGGGTGTGAGGGGGGGCTAGGGGTGCAAGATTTTGGCAGGGTGGTGAGTGAGGGAGCAAGAAGTGCAGGGTCTCGGCCGAGGGTGTGCGTGACAGGGGAGGCCTCGCGTTTTCCACCCCCCCCCCCCCGAGAGGGTGGAGGCCTTGTAGGTCATGGCTTCCACCTCACTGGGAGAGAGGAGGCTACACGGCTCATGGCTTCTGCCCCTCCCCAGAGCACCGGGGATGGGAACTGGGGGAAGCTGCGCGTCTAGTGGCTTCTGCTCCCATGGAGCACCAAGGAAGGGGAAGCCATGCAGCTCTTGCCCTGCTGGAGCACAAGGGAGAAAGGAGGGGTGGAGGGGCAGCGGGATGCAGAGAAATAAAGCTGCAGGATAAGACCCATAGACAAATTCCAAATTCTCTGTGTGTCAGTCTTTCTGTCTGAAAAATGAGAGTGGTAAAAGAATAATCACTTTAGTATAATATAAAGTTATAATTCTTGGGCAGTAAAAACAACTTTTTGCAGGATGCAAGCAAAATCTTTGAAAAATCAGCATAAAAAAGAAGAGCTTCTAAGGAAAGAGGAGCAGGATTTCTCCTTAAAATGCACCAATAAAAATCTATTCACCTTGTTAGCAATGCCTAACGATCACAGGCTCACAGCAGCACACTAGACAGGACCTGCACTCTACTCATAAATAACACTTAGTCCTTCAACAAGTTTTAGCCAAGGATTTCAGTGCACCTAACAAGCATCGGTTAATTTAGCCACATAACACCTAATGCACAATAATCTCTGCTGACAAATGGAGAATCAGACTCAGAATGGTTTAGGTATGCATTTTCAAAGGTAGCTTTTGATTTAGACTTTTGGACTTTTAATCTAATTTTAAGAAGCGCTGGCCACCCCCTACTGCAGTTGAAGTGTGAGCTTGTGGATACTCCTACCATCTGAAACCCAGGTTCTAGGTATTTATCTGGGTACAAACGCACAAACATGGAGGCATCCAATATTACAGGCCACTTTGAAAAATGTAAACATAGCCAGAGTCAAAGTGACTCTCATGTTTCCGTGCTAGCCACTGTTCAGTGTTTTTTCATTGTCTAATGTGTTAGTCTCAGGAAAGGGACTTGACATCTTTAGACAATTCTAAATCTAGTGTGAAATCTCAGCTCCATCGACATCAAAGGCAAAATTCTACAGATTTCAGTGGGGCCAGGATTTCCTTCTTTCTGTATAAAGAATGAACATTCTTCTGTCTTGGAAAGTTGGACTTGAGGGATGGTTATATGCATATCGAACTAAGCAGGTACAATGTGCCATATTGTTCATTAGGAAGGGAAGAGGCCTACAAGGACAGCCCTGTGGTGGGTAAACGATAAAGGCAATGAGGTGAGGTGGAACTTTGAGGAGCTTGGATTCTACTCCAGAAAAGTGGCCAATGTACTCTCTGAGGTATGTGGTCTGCAGAAAGGAGACAGAATTATGCTGATTCTACCACGGATACCAGAATGGTGGCTAATAAATGTGGCTTGTATGCGCACAGGTTAGTATAACAGAAATTATGAAATCATCAATAATTAGTATGTAATGAGCTCAGAACTACAAATACCTTCATAATGAGAAACACAAATACTGTACCACTAACGAATTCTTGTAATATCAAGATCTGTCTTCATTTGTATTATTGGATTTTTCAGGCAAACTTCTGCCATTAACAAAAACCTACTGCCTCATGTGCCTGTATCACTGTGCTCTTCCATTGCGCATGATAAACTGCAAATGTCCCCAAATGCCTGCTTGTGAACTTACCTCTTTTTGCCAGTGGGATGTGTTAAATATTTAGGCTTTTCTGTCTGGATATTTAATAAAACACAAAGTATCTCAATGCCTCATGGCCATTAATAACTTCTTCTCAGCAATGCCTCCATGAGGCACAGAAGTATTATCCATATTTTACAGGTGGGGACCCGAGGGACAGAGAGTTTAATTATTTCAGTGGGAGGCATGGGTAGTTGGAAAATCAGACCATAAGTGGGTTGCATAAGATCACAGAGGAAATCTGTGGTAAAACTGAGACTTGGATTCCTGACAAGTCTGTCCTCCTTTTCTAGTATAACCAATTGTATATCTAATAATCTGTATCTCTAGATATGAGCATATAGACCAAGGTTGGACAGATTCAGGCCCGGGGGCTGGATCCAGCCCACCAAGCATTTCTCTCCAGCTTGTCCAGCTGATTAGCAGACCTTGCATACTTACAGCTGGCAGCGTGTGTTCAGCTGTTCCTCCTCCCACCTTTCTCTGTCCTGCAGCTGAGCTGCTTCCAGGATTCTCTTGATAGCTGTGCAGGAGGGTGGGAGTGAAGGGGAGAGGGGCATGTTGAAATCAGGGTGTTCCACTGCTCCTGTACCTCATGTCACCCGAGCTACTCCAATCTGAAATGTTTGACTCAGAGAAGTGCAGAACAGGGGTGGAGGGAGACAACAAAGCAGGACAGATTTCCCTTAAAAGAGACAGAATGAGGCTTCTTTCAGAAATTTAGCCAGCACACACACTCTCTGTGTCACTAATACACACACCCAGTCAGTGCCACACTGTCTCTGTGCCATACACACACAATCACTTAATATACACTCTGCCACACACACTCTCCTAGTCTCTGTGCTGCACACACTCAGTCTGTCACAAAGTCATTCTCTCACACACAAAGTGTCTCTGTCTCTTTCACGCACTCTTTCTCTCTGTAGCCCCATGTCCATCCCTTCTACCTGAGGCCCCACCCCTTCCAGCAGATCTGGAGCCAACCTGCACTCACATATCAAAATTTGTGAAGGGGCCCCCCTGCCAAAATTATTGCCTGCCCTTAATATAGACACAGGCTACTTGTAGAATAGTGTCTTTTACATAGGGCTTGAAGTTTTCTCTATGTTGTTAATTGGCTCACATAGTAAAACATGTGAGATACATGATGAAGAGTGGTAATGGAAGCAAGAAATAGTTTGAAGGAAGAAAGTACAGCTACTAAACTCGTAAGTGACATAACCTATTTACCCTTATAAATGAATATTTAACCCATCGTTCTTATAAATATACCACTTCCACGTGAGGGAAATCTTTTTATTGCTGGTTTCTCTTATCCTACTACACTAAAGACATTTTGTATCACAGTACTTGCTAATTAATATTGAGCCTAATTTATAATTCACTCTGTGTAAAGGCAATATATGTACAAACACAGAGCCAAATTCTATTCACTCACACATATATCTTCTGATGCTAGTATATCTACTAATAGGCTACGTCTACACTACGAGTTTTCTTGGCAAAAAATACGCTAATGAGGGACTCATTTGCATGAGTCGCAATCTTATTTGCATATTTTCTGCCGATCCGTTTTTGTGCTGGGGTTTTTGCGCAAAAACAAGCAGGGTAGATGTTTTTGCGCAATAACCCCAGCGCCAAAACGGATCGGCAGAAAATATGCAAATGAGATTGTGACTCATGCAAATGAGACCCTCATTAGCATATTTTTTGCCGAGAAAACTCGTAGTGTAGACGTAGCCATAGTGAGGTGGGGAGAATTTAGTTACTAGATTTGTACAATTCTGTTACCAAATTTTAAACTTGGCTCCTCCTTTAGGAACTATTCTTATTCCTGGGACAACACAGTTGACAGCAAAAGATATGCTCCATAGACTACAAACATCAAAGGCAAAGTGTATTATCACTGATGATGTTCTAGCACCAGCTGTAGATTCCATTGTGTCTGAATGCCAGTCTTTGAAATTGAAGCTAATTGTGTCAGAGGATCACAGGGAAGGATGGCTGAACTTTAAAGATCTGTTTACGTGAGTAGCTGCCATCATCAAAGTGCTGCAGTAACATGAAAGAAAAGCCTGGTGGTTGTATTGTTATTAATGTAGAGTATGGTGAAACATTTCCACCTCTTTAGAAGGGAGAAAAATGAGCATTGGAAAAAAATACCAATAAGCACACAATTCTATTCTGTTTCTGTTAGGATCCAAAAACAGGCCAGTACCTGTTTTTTTTGTATTATGTACAAATTAGTATTTAACCACAAAATATATGTTCAGGCAGCATTTGCTGAGGGTTGAAGCACCCTCTACAGAGGATGTAAATGACTAGCTGGGTGCTGTTAGCAAAGAACATTGGCAATGCTAGTTTCTCCCATACTACCTTGCTAATACAATAGGGCTAGGTCTACACTGGCACGTTCTCACGCAAAAACTCTTTTGCGGAAGAGTTCTGCAAAAACTCTTCCAGAAGAGAGTGTCTACACTGGCATGTGCTTTTGTGCAAGAGATGTGCTTTTGCGCAAGAGCATCCATGCCAGTGTAGACGCTCTCTTGCGGAAGAAAGCTCTGATGGCCATTTTAACCATAGGGCTTTCTTGCGCAAGAAATTCATGTTGCCTGTCTACACTGGCCTCTTGCGCAAGAACAGTTGCGCAAAAGGGCTTATTCCTGAGCGGGAGCATCAGAGTTCTTGCGCAAGAAGCCCTGATTTCATACATTAGAAAGTCAGTTTACTTGCGCAAGAACACGCGGCCAGTGTAGACAGGCAGCAAGTTTTTGCGCAAGAGCGACCGCTTTTGCGCAAGATCACACCAGTGTAGACACAGCCCAGGACTAAAAAGGGGTATGATTAGTTTTATTTTCTTAAAGGGATGAGGCTCAGCTATTAAAAGCCTGGGAAATGCTGTATGAGATAACATTGATTCCATGAGCCCAGTTCACAAAGGTGTTACTATATTGATAAAAGACTTACAGTCAGTTCTTCATAATTAGGCTAACTTTTCCTAGAATAGCTCACTTCCCACTCCTCCTAGCTCAGCTGTGCTTACTGATATTGTGGATGGGTGGAGCCAAGATCCTCTCCCACTTCTTTCTCTGGCATAAGGACAGGTCACTACTGAGCTCTAAAGGTAGGAGTGTGATCCCCAGCTTCAGGACACATAATTATGCTAGCTTTGGTCAAGCTAGCATGCTAAGAATAGAGCATAGCCACTGAGGCACAAACAGTGAGATGGACTAGCTATCCCAGATGAGCGCCCATCAGAGACCTTAGCCACATACTCAGGTAGCTAGCCTAAAATTCTATTTTAGTGCGCAGAGCTGGGAATTACACCCCCAGCACCAAATGGAGATATCCCTTTTAGTTTATTACTATCACAAGATTTTTTTTAATTTAAAAATTTTAAATGCAGATGGCAAGAGTAATAAAAAAGGAAAAAACTGAAATATAATGGTTGAGGGGTTTTTTAAGCTAGATCTCATGCCATCTGGCCCGTTAATATGCAGCTAAGTTCTGTGCATTATCCTTGATATGTAATCACTCTTCTTTAAAGATAAACCTGGGAAAAATTTACTCCCTTCGGTGCAGATAAGCACCATCTTTTGTAAATCTGCAAGGAGTTGTTTTATTTGAACATCATCTGGGTTCCATAAGTTACATTTTTTAACTTACTTTATTCACCATTTTGTGTTTTTTAAAGAAATGCTAACGCTGATCACAGTTGTGTGACCACAAGGAGTCAGGATCCAATGACCATCTTTTTTACCAGTGGAACAACAGGGTCTCCAAAAATGACTGAACATTCATACAGTAGTTATGGCATTGGACTGACAGTAAATGGAAGGTATGGATCATAACTGTTTTAAACCACCTGGGTATTTCTTCAAAAAGGTCACATGGCAGAGGTAAAGGAAGCATAACATTTCACTATTATCTCTCTCTCTCAATAACTTAGAAAATAGGAAAGTTTCATTTGCAAGTCATGACAAGATTATTGTTCCAGGAGACAAGAATTAATGTGAATAGCTTCATGAAAGTACTGGTGGATAGCTGTTTTTCTCATACAGGTTGAAACTCTCTAGTCCCTTGGGATCTGACAGGTTCCAGACCACAGAATTTTCTGGACCACAGGACGTCAATGTTGTCTAGCACCATTACCAACACTTCCGTTGCTTACAGGGCTGTTAGAGGACATTTAGGGGTAAATTAGAGCTAAATAACAGCACAGAAGACTGAGAGCTAGGACTGGTGGCTGTAAACAAACTTTATGGGACCATGGGAAATTTGGCCACACCCATGAAAAGTAGGGATGTTAGATATCCTGTTATTGAATAGTTGTGTAACCACGTGAAATCTTAGCAGTTACACGACTATTTGATAGTCCCCAAAGGCGGGGGCGGTGGACAGCATGCTCCTGGCCCCAATCCAGGGAAGCCCCCTGCCACTCCGTGCTGCTGCCTCTATATCAGCAGCGTGGGGTGGCAGCAGCTCTTCAAGGTCTGAGCTCCTCATGGACAGAGGCTGGTCTGCATCGGCAACCCCTGTCTGCAGGGAGCTCAAACTCCCCATGGACAGGGGCTGCTGCCATGGACCAGCCTCTTCCCACAGTGGGCCCAGGCTCACTGTGGACGGAGGCTGCTCCATAGGATGCTGGAGCAGCTTCTGTCTGCGGGGAACTCAAACCTGCTATAGACAGGGGTTGCTGTTGTGGACAGAGGCTGCTCCGTGGGATGCTGTAGCAGCCTCTGTCCACAGGGAGCTTGGATCTCCTGTGGACAGGGGCTGCTGCCTCAGACCAGTCTCTGCCCGCGGTGAGCCCAGGCTAATAGAGGCAGCAGCGCAAGGAGGGGATGGCACTGCAGAGCTGGTGCTGGGGGGAACCAGCTTTTAAGCTGGCTCCTCTCAGCACTGGTTCCTGCCTCTCCCCTGCCTCTGTAGGAGACAGCAAGGTGGAGGGCAGACAGGTTTGTGGAGCCTGCATGCTTTGGGAGCCTGCTTGAAAGCCAGTTTCCTGCACATTGGCTTCAGCCTGTCCCCCTCACCCTCTGTGCTGCTGCTTCTCTATCAGAGGCAATAGCACAGGGGTGGGGGTGGGGAGATGGATCCAGTGCTCATGGGGAGCCTGCTTAAAGCCAGCTCCTCATGGGCACCAGCTCCCACTCCCCCCCCCCCGCCTTGCTGCCTCTGATACAGAGGCAGCAAGTGTGGGGGGGGGAGTGTGTTGTCAACAAGATTAACCAATAAGTCAAGACTTACGAGTTAATTGTGTAGTCGACTACACATTGACATCCCTAATGAAAAGTGGACATCCAGCTAACTAAAATAATTCTGGATGATGGATGTTTCCGGATCAGAGAGTTCTGAACTAGAGAGGTTCAACTTGTATTAAATAAAAATCCAACACTATGTAGTAAGGGGGGAACCAATCTTTTCTACTGCATCTTCAAAGAAGATTAGATTATTTATAAAGCATCTATAAGTAGTTTTGTAAAGAGAGAAACTTTGTGGTTTTATATGATTTATAATGGCATAGATTCATCACAGTATATGAGAAATGCACTGAATATCTCTCAAAAAAACAAAATAACTTTATGAAAGCTTAGAACATTGTAAAGCCTGCACTGATTCATGGGATATTTTACCTTGGGAAAATAACATTGATACTAGTATATTCCACTGTGACTGGCAAGTAATCACAGATAAGAGAGCACCAAATAAAAAGATGAGAAATTCTTACCACATGAAAAAACCCTGAACTAAATCCCTACAATTTCACAAATATAAATTCAGGATGCTCTGTCTTGAGACATCATAAGCCTTTGTACTGGTACAATTTTTTAATGAAAATTGCAAAGCTAATCTATAATAATGACACAGTGGCCATGTTTGGTGGATCACTCTTGTTTGGGGTTTTAGCTATTCACTAATCTCATTTAACACAAGACAATGACTGTTTGATCCCAGTAATATTTTTATCGTTATCATTTTTGTCTTTATTCTATTTTTTAAAATGTCCACACATTTTTCTTTACCAGGTACTGGCTGGATTTAGCCTCTGCCGACATACTCTGGAATACATCAGACACAGGTTGGGCAAAGTCAGCTTGGAGTAGTGTTTTTGCACCATGGATTCAGGGGGCATGTGTGTTTATACATAGTATGCCGCGTTTTGACCCAATCACTGTCCTTGATGTAAGTGACAAGAACAATGGTATTTTCCTAACAGCATGGTTTTCCTCACTTGGTGCTTTTGAACAGATGTTCACTTCTCCTACTGTACAGCAGACAGCATGCTGTCTGGCCTGCTGCCCTTCACCAAAGAGGTCACCAGCCACATTTCAGTAGTAATATCTACTATATATTTTACAGAATTTTTCTGTCTGTTTGATCAAGAACTTATCATAAATGGTAAGAACTAGGACCACCACATTTGGTATATAGCTTCCTCATCTCATATCTTAAAGCAATGTAAGGGTATGGTTGTGCCAGGAAAACAGGATGTGCCTGGAATGGGATTGTTTCTCATAAAACCAACCAACCAACCAACCAACCAGAAAAGAGACAGAATCACCAAAGCAAGTACAGTCCTCACTATTGACATAACTGGCAAATGTTGAAAAAGACTGAACCAAGATGGGCCAGAAAAATAGGATGAACCTGGAATAGGATTGCTTCTCAATAAACCTTACAGAAAAGAGATAAAATGGAGAAATTTGGAGTAGTGTCCTGTTTTGGCACTACCAGTATATTATATAGGTCCTGATACAACAAGTTGCTTAAGCATCTGTTTATCTTCAATTAGGTGTTTGAATCACATTGGCATCAGAGGGATTTAAGCGTGTTAGTGACAAGGAAGGGTAGAAGGGAGAACAGCAAAATAGAGACAATGGATTTCAGGAAGGCAGATTTTGGTAAGCTCAGAGAGCTGATAAGTAAGGTCCCATGGGAATCAAGACTGAGGGGAAAAACAACTGAGGAGAGTCGGCAGTTTTTCAAAGGGACATTGTTAAGGGCCCAAAAGCAAGCTATTCTGCTGCATAGGAAAGATAGAAAATATGGCAAAAGACCGCCTTGGCTTAACCACGAGATCTTGCATGATCTAAAAATAAAAAAGGAGTCCTATAAAAAATGGAAACTAGGACAAATTATGAAGGATGAATATAGGCAAACAACACAGGAATGCAGGCAAACAACACAGGAATGCAGGTTTTTACCAGTAAATGAAGATAAAAACACCTTTGAGTTAAAAAAAAAAAAGGTGTCAGTGCTTATCTAGTAAACACCAGCAAAAGCCTGGAAATGCTTACATGTATCTAAGGGCTTGTATGCACGGAACAATCATGGACTGTGGAGCTGAGATTTCTAAAGTACACTAACATATTGTACATTAATTGTCTGTGCAGATTCTGCCTGTGCAGACGAAAGGTTTCATGTTAAGATAGTGCTGTTTGAAAGAGTACTATGTTGTTATGGTAGAAATGGAAGGAAGGGTCCTCCCTTTCTTGGATGGGAAGTCCTGGGGGGGGGGGGTGTCAGAACTTTCCTGTGGGGTTGAGATACTGTGGGGGCTGTTGCAGACAGAACTCACCCTGCAATAGGCGCTCTTGTCCCACAGGGCTGGGCCCAACTCCCTTCTGTGTGCATTGCTAGCTGGTGCACACAAGGTCACAGTGCCACTCAGGTTTGGCTCAGACATTTTTTTTATGACAGAGATTGCCAGGCATATTTGAGAGAGGGATACTGCAGCCCCACATGTCACATCAGAAGGCTACTCACTCAGTTTGGCCTGTCTCCCCCATCATCTTGGAGGGGCAAATGAGCCAAAGCTGAGTAGCACTGTGACTGTGCCCCAGGTTGTAATGCCCAAAGCAGAGAGCTAGGCCCAGGCGGATGGACACAGGAGCTGTCATTTCCAAGGACGCTGCTTTTAAAAATGTTGAGTTATTTTGCCTTTTGAAAAATAAGGTGGCTGTAGCACTGAGTAATGTATATAATATATGTTACTCATTGCCATATATACAAAGAGCCCCCCCAAACCCTGATTTTGGACAGCTACAGAAAACTAAAAAATTGTTAAAAATAAATCCTGAAAAATGAAATTAATAATCCCCCAAAACAAAATCCTAGTTATAGTACATGATCTTGCAAACATTTACTGTTCATCATAAAGTGAAGCTTTTATATACAAGCATTTGGAGGAATGGAACCATAGTTTATAAAGCACTTTTGGATCCTCTAGTTTTATTATTATACAGTGAATGACAGTAGTGGATACATGAGCATCTTGTATGGCAGTGGTTTTCAAACTTTTTTCCCGTGACCCAGTTGAAGAAAATTCCTGATGCCCATAACCCAGCATAATCTCATATATAAAGGAGAATGTTTGTAAGTTTGTGCGCTAATAACCTGGACACTATAAGAGCTACTGCAACCAAACTTTGCATGGGATAACCTTTCATCCAGGAGAAAGTTTTAAGGTACTTTTGGACCCAGTTGGGGTCCCGCCCTGCCCCCCATGGCACCTGCGGCCCCGGGGGCACGAGCTGGGGCGCCCCTCCTGTGTGTAGCCTCCCAGGACTCGCCCCCTCCCGCCCGCAAAGTTACATAACCGACCCTCTTCTCCCCCACCAGCACGCAGTGCCCCCGCCCCCATGCGCACAACGGCTCGGGCACCCGCCCTGCCCCCTGCAGCACCTGCAGCCCCGGGCGCAAGCTGGGGCGCCCCTCCCGGGTGTAACCTCCCCTCCACCCAGGGTCGCTCCACACCTGCCACACTCCCCCTCCCCCCCCCAAAAAAAAACCAAAACCAAAGCCAGCCAGCCTTTCTGCTCAGTTCCCTGGGCTTATCTGAGCAGAAGGAATCCGTGTGCCTGCTGCAGCGCAGGGTGGAGGGTCCGGGTTAAACCCTCGATGCGTTACACTGCTGTGAAGCCAGCCGGCTGCTGTTCGTACTGTGAGTGGGGCTCTTCTGTGTCTGGTTCCAGCCATCACGGTTAGATGTGAGCTCTGAGCTTTTGCTTGCCAAGGCAGGGCAGGTGGATCCCTGAGCCAGCCTTGCAAAGAGAAGTCCCCTTGCTACTGGCCCATGACTGTGTACTGTTCTCCTAGGGGCTGGCTGCTCGGTCCTGCGGGGGAGGAGGGTCCTGCTGCTCGTAGAGGGTCAGGTATGGGCCAGGAGCCATCAGCCCCCAGGGTCTGTGGCTCTAGGGGTCCCCTGGCTCAGGGTCCCCTCCTTTCCTAAATTTTCTTCCTCCAGTTTCCCGAGAAACGCCGGGTAAGTCCAGCTAGTTATATATATTTTTACTAGAGTGCAGGCTCCAGATTGGGGCTGCGGGGATGAGAGGTTTGGGGTGAGGGAGAGTATGGGGGATGAAGGCCAGAGGAGGGGTTTGAAGTACAGGCTACGGGGATGGGTGGGACAAAGGGGTTCAGTATGTGGACAAGGACTCTGGGCTAGGGAATGGTGGTAGGATACAGTGGGTGCAGGCTATGGGATGGGGCCGGGATGAGGTGTTTAGGGTGAAGGAGGCATTTCTGGGTTTGGAGGGGCTCAGGGCTGGGATAGGGGATTGTTGGGGCACAGGCTTACCTCTGGCAGCTCCCGGTCAGTGATGCAGTGGGATGGTAAGTCAGGCTTCCTGTCTGTCCTGGCACAGTGGACCGCGCTCCACCCTGGAAGTGGCCAATAGTAGGTCCAGCTCTACAGGCTGCTCCCAACCCAAGCACTGGCTCCACATTCCCATTGGCCAATTCCTGGTTTGTCTCCGGGCATTGTCAAGCAAAAATGGACAGAGCTCATTTTGGGCTTGTTTAGAAATGGGATTGACTTCATTTTTGGCTTGTTTTGCTTTTTTATCTTGTGAGAGTTGGCGACTCACCTCCACCTAGTAGCAGGACCTGCTGCTGCTGCTTCTAGGGCAGAGCGTGGATCGCTCTGCCTGGACAAGCAGGCTGCTGGTCTTAGCACCCCCACTGGTTACCTTGTCACCTACAGCAAGGTGATCCAGGGCCTATATTGCCACCAGCCAGGACTGGGTCGCAACCCAAACTGAAAATCAGTGTTGCATGGCATTTCAATCATGTGAACTGTAAATATTTTATCACTGAAAAGTGGAGATGATAGAAGATTGAGTTTTTTAACCTTATAAATTGGCATTGGCATTATATTACATACTATCTTATACATACAACTTTGGATGCTGTGAGAAATCACCAAGCATATCATTCACTTGACTTAGTACATTCTATATCCTGTTACTGTGCAAAACACTAACTAGTATCAGAATATTTGCGGAATGTTTTGCAGATGATACCTCCGGCTCCAGTTGTTTTTTGAGTAATAAGAGCTGTAGCTGCAAAGAAATGCTTTGAAACAAAATGCAAACCCTTCTGAGACAAGATGTTTGCAATATGACACTATAAAATAAGTTGCAATTTAAAAGAAAAAGCTATTTAGATGAGAAAGTATATATGACTTCAACATATATGTGTTTTCAAGGCTTGACAACATTACAGTCCCGTGTTTATTAATTGGTTGGAGCTATTACAATGTCCACATTTAGGTTTCCTTGGGAGTCAGATAAATGTGGGAAGCATTGTTACTTTAGGGTGCAACTTTCACAGTTTTTTATTTTAAATTCTCTAGACTCTGTCCAGATTTCCTATCACAACTTTCTGTTCTGCTCCAACTGCCTATCGAATGCTTGTGCAGCATGATCTGACCAGGTAAACAATTATCAAAATATTTCATATTTGACGCTTGTATTTTGCCAAAACTGCCAAATACTGCTTTTAATTTGGTTGAATTACTCAAGGTTTACAATAGAACAGATATTTTTTCTATGTCTTAAATTTTACATATCTACTATATATTTGTTTGTGTGTCAGAGCGTGCATTTGTGTGTGTCTGTGTCTGTTCAAGAACTCCTCCTAAATGGTAAAAGCTAGGACCACCAATTCAGTATGCAGCTTCCTCTCATCACAACTTAAAACCAAGATAAGGGTTTTGTTGTGTCAGGGAAAAAGGCTGTGTCTGGAATGGGATTGCTTCTCATAAAACCATACAGAAGAGACACAATCACCAGGTAGATGAAAGGAGCTGGCTGTGGACATGCCCCCTGATTCATGACTGCCCCAGCCCCAAGCCTCCCATCCCGCAGGTGCCCTCTCACCCCAGGGCAGCCTGCATACTGAGCCCCTCACCTCCCACCCCAGAACAACAATTTAAATGAAGAAAATTAAAACTTGTTTGAGCTAAGAACCTGAGCAATCCTAGGTAAATCTTTGAGTTAGAAATAAATTCAGAATACCATAATATCAGACATGGAGATAATATAATCTGAAAAGAAGTATTGTCAGTACTGCCAAATTGTGAGTACTGGAAATACACTTTTATAATCAGATCTTCAAATCTTAAGCTTTGTTTTGTAGTCCTAGTTTACAGGAAGACCATTTAACAGGATTATCAAAATATTTTCCCCCATGACTGATGTACCTGGAATACAACATACAAGAGTATATTTGTAGCAAATCAGTCTGACTGAAATGTACAAGGATTAGTGATTCTGACAATGCTACTATGGCACGAATAAGCTTTTGAGAATATCATTAGAGCTGAATGCCAAGATTCTTCTGTATTTAAAATCCAATTGAAAGTTTAGGCTAAGAAAGACCATTTTACCTTCAACGTCTTGTAAAATACTGAACTTGCAGTCTTACATGTATTCTTTCACAATGTGCCAAATTTATCTTCAGTTTAACTTCATGCAATTACATTAAAATGAACTGGGCTCAATACATATTTTATATACTGTAGAAATTATATACAAGCAAAGAAAGTAGATCAGCCAGTTCTAGTCACCCTTTCTAGATATACAAGATCAAGATGCCATTTCATGAAATTGGAAGGCAGCAAATTAAGATTCTGATCCAGATGGGTGATTTCACAGGGATATTGCACGTCTGTAGAGCCCTACTGACTTCAGAAGAGTTGTATGTGGGTACAGGCGCTCTGTACACAGAGCTTCAGTGAAATTGGTGTGGTGCCTCATAAGCATGTGGAGTCACTTGCAGGACTGCCTGAACCATTAAGACAAAAAACAGTAACTACTTTTCATGCAATTAACAATTTGCATGTGGAACTCATTGCCACAAGGTATTATTGAGGTTATGAGTTTTTAAAAAAACCCTTTTATTGCTATAGATATGAGAGGAGCCACAGTTACTGTAATGAGGCTTTAAAATACGTGCAAATGAAAAAGAAGTTCTGGAAGGATACAAACCCTCATGCTTCAGGGCTTAAACCAACACAACAAACCATGCCATTTAAAACCTGACACCCACCCATTCCTTTGGAAAAGCAATTCCATTTGGCACATTTCTACTAAAAAGCTATACAAAGAATCAAATCTGCCTTTTATATGTATTTCCTTACTGTGGCAGTTTTAACTCCTTTAAAAATCTGTTTATACTTTTTCACTTTCAAACAAAGCTATAAATTCAAGAACCTGCAGCACTGTGTGAGTGCAGGGGAGCCAATGAATCCTGAAGTGATGGAGCAGTGGAAAGAGCAAACTGGGCTGGATATCTATGAAGGTTATGGCCAGACGGAAACGGTACATTCCAGGCCTGCACGCAGGAATTTCTGTGGGAGAGGGTGCGAGCCATGGGAGGGTCTGGTGGCTGCCCCACCCCCGCTCCTGGGGAAAGCGGGGACTCAGCCTTAGCCTGACCGTGGCCAGCTGACTCCCCTGGGACAACGCACTACTCCTGCCTTCCCCCGGCCTGCTGGAGCACAGGGGAGGGAGGCTGCTACAGCTGAGTTTTAAACTTTTAAGTGTAGACAAAACCTCATATTCACTTCAATTGGACCTATATGCATAATTGTGAGAGCAAAATTTGTTCCCTAGAAGTTTACTCAGTTTCTGTATGATAATGAAGTGTTCATTGTTGTTTCTGAGAGGTTGCTTTGACTGTAAATGTATTTGCCAGACTAGTTGAGTATATTAAATATACATTAAAACTGAAAAGATAGGATGGCAGAGTTTACTTTTAAAAACCTTTTGGTGTAGGTGCTGATTTGTGGAACTTTCAAGGGAATGAAAATTAAGCCAGGTTCAATGGGAATGCCGTCTCCAGCATATGATGTCAAGGTATTGTGCATTATATTAGTAAGCCCTACGCACCTTTTCCTCCAAGCAAGAAGGTATTGAATTTTCCTGAAGGAGTCTCAAGCAAGTTCACGAAATGGGAGGAATTTTTCCACCTGCTAAATCATTTTCAGTTTGGATCTCCAGAAAATCAGATTCCTTTTGCATTATGCAAATTTTCATTAGTTTGAGACATTTCTTGCTGGGTCCAAGGTGGAAACAATCCAGGCCGGCTGACAGCAATTCAGGGCCCCAGGACAGAACAGTCAGTGGGCTCCCATGCATGCACAAGCAGTGCCCACATGGACACGGTTCACCTGGCAAGTGCCCAGCTAGTTGCCAGCTGCACTGTTGGTTGCATCCTTCCAGTACAGCCAAGGCTTCCACATGCCTGCCGCAGCTGTCTTTGCCATTGCATGTATGCACCTAGGAGCTCTGCAGCCTGCCTGACTAATTTAAAAGGGCCCAGAGCCCCCCAGGAGGAGCTGTGCAGGGGAGGGAAGAACCAGGCCCTCCTGACCCTGCCCTGCTTCCCTGCCCCCGCTGTAGCTTACTGGTATTTGAGGGTTTCTCTGAGGCCTGAGTGGAGCTGCAGAGGCTGAAAACCTCCTCCCTGCCCCTAGTCTGGCAGTAAGGAGCCTTCATTAACTGGCTCCTGCTGGATGCGAGCATGGCGGCGGAAGAGGGTGCAGGGAGAAGCCCTGCAAGTCTCAGGAATACAAGCACCTGAAAATTTGGTTCCAAAATTAATTCCACACATAGATGAAAAAAATTAGCAGGGAACACTGCCCTCAAGCCCTTTTTAAAATCACTCGGACTCCTGGGCAATTGCTTCCTTTGCCTCCACCCTGTCAGCAAATTGAAACAAGCCAATCAGTAGGGGAAACAAAAAACAAAAACAAAACCAGGCTGCTTTCAATAGTTACACCATAGGGAAGGATGATATAATCAATGAGAATCTCTCTAGAAAAATACATTGAACTATATATATGTGATCTGAGTGACTGCACTATATCACTACACCAGCAGGTCTCAACCAGGGCTATGCACTCCTGTGGGTATGCCTTCTTAGAGGGTACATCAACTCATCTAGATATTTGCCTAGTTTTACAAGCAGCTACATAAAAGCACTACCAAGATCAGTACAAACCAACATTTCATAACAAGCTTGTTTATACTGCTTTGTATTCTATACTCTGAAATGTAAGTATAATATTTATATTCTAAATGATTCATTTTGCAATTATAGGGTAGAAAAGAGAACATAAGGCATATTTCAGTAAATAAAAGGCAAATCAGACTCCTAAAAGGTGTACAGTAATGTTGTCTATTGGCCAGACCAGAATTTCTGGCTCAAATTCCAGCATTGCCTTGCTAATGCAGGCAAGTCTTTGGGCAACTTTCTGTGCTTCTTTTTTCCTACCTGATCACTTGCTATATTCTTTTTTGCTCAGTTGGGTGTTACGAAGCTAAATTGAAGTTTGCATAATTCTTTGGAATCTTCAGGTGAAGGGAACTATGCAAAGTACAGTGATTAGTATAATTCTGTTTGATTTGGGAGTAGAAGCTTCTCTTGCTGGCTGCAGTCACTTCTATTATTGACTTTTATAATTCAGTATTTCAAAATAAACATGCAGGTTTTGTTTAATGAAAATTATAGTTTAAATTAAACACCAGGGTAACACTGTCTGTTTTGTTGGGGGTATAGATTGTAGATGACCATGGCAATATTCTTCCTCCTGGAGAAGAAGGAGATATCGCCATCAAAGTAAAGCCAACAAGACCTTCTTGTCTTTTCACTCAGTATACAGTAAGCAACTTAACAAATGTCAATTGTAAAATTGTTAAAAATTATTTATTTCTGAACAAAAATAACATTCAATTATTATTCAGCCACTGAAACACAATTCTCCTGATTACAAAATTAGACTTTATTATTTGTATTGGTTAACATCTAGAGATTCTGTTCCCATTGTGCACAGCGCTGTGCTAACACAGAAAGATGATACATATCTCTTCCATATAGACTGTATCCCACAACAGTTTACAAAAGCTAAACACTGCAACTGAATAGAAGTGAGATTTATTTTCAAACCAGATTTTCACTAAAGTGAAAAGCTACTGGTTCCAGATGGCAAGTGATGCAGAGGTGAAGGCTGCCACATTGACAGGGCCCATTTTCTAGAAAAAAATTAATATGAATACATAACATTATATGGTGGAAAGGAAAGTAATAGTAGATAAGAAGCAACTTCCTCTTTACTACTGTTGCAGAGTAAATTAAAGTTAAAAGGTATTTGCATTTATTAAAACCAACTGTGACCAGGCTCTCTCAGCAGGGCAGTAAGGGAGGGGAACAAAACATTGTCATTGTTTAACTCCCTCCAGCTAAGCCAGGAGTCAGTTTAGTTTGCTTTAGAGAGAGCTGCATACACCCCTTCATTAGCTAGGATTCGTCACCCCAAAACAAATCTTTTTTATTTAATAACTGGGGGAACAGGAGAGGGAGGCACATAGACAAAAAGGAAAATAAGGACTGGGAAATCTTTCCTCAAATCAAATTAACACTACATAACAGACTGCTCAGCCCATAATCAAAGTTTCCTAATATTGTGTGTTAAGCTGTATATTTTGGGTAGTTCATTATGATTAAAAACACAATTCTAAAACATAGTAAAAGACATAACCCACAACAATTATATAGTCACTCTACATGTTGAGTTTCTTTTTAAATTTTCTGTGTTATGGGTATTAGTCAATTTACAATTATAAATATGAATAATGTTTGAAAAAATGTTTTCTATTCATGTTGTTAAGGCTCTGCTGGAATTTAATACATATCCCTCTCATATGGAATACTCAGCAAAACTGAGGTTTTGCCTGCTAAATTATGCTGTAATATAAATTAAATGCTGGAATTAAATTAAACCAGTTTCTTACATACCTCAGAGTATAATTTTTTTATTTGCAGGAAGGTTAATGTTTGTCAAATACAATTTAATGTTTACTAGGATGATCCAGAGAGAACTGAATCAACATTACGAGGAAATTTCTATATCACCGGGGACAGAGGGATTGTGGATAAAGATGGCTATTTCTGGTTTGTTGGAAGAACTGATGATGTCATCAATTCTGCTGGGTAACAATTTGTGTGTGCATTCATTTCAATGGTAGGACTCAAATAATACCAAGGCACAGCTGAATGTATGTTTTATATGCACACATCACCACCTCATAAAACATATAATAATAAAAGACTTTTCTTCATTTTAAAGATATCGTATTGGACCATTTGAAGTAGAAAGTGCACTGATAGAGCACCCAGCAGTAGTAGAATCAGCTGTTGTCAGCAGTCCAGATCCCATCAGAGGAGAGGTAAAGGACTTAGATACATTATATGCTTGAATTTCATTATACAAATATGTATTTTAAAAAACCCTTAACCAGAGTCCTAAGGCAGCTGGCTACTCCAAACAGTTGTTGAATTGTTCTATTCGTATCAAAGCACTCAGCAAATTCTTAATAGTTTCAAAGGGGTAGCCATGTTAGTCTGTAACTTACAAAAACGAGTAGTGTTTGTTTTTTATCCCCTCTTCCTCTCTCTCTCTCTATATAGACACACACAGAGACATGAGCTTTCATGGGCAAAACCCATTTCTTCAGATGAGTGTAGAAAAAGGGTTCCCCTTTTTTGTCCACCCTTTTTCTCTCTTCATCTGAGGAAGTGTGTTTTGCCCATGAAAGCTCATGATACTATTTAGATATATCCTGTTAGTCTCTAAGGTGCTACAGGACTACTAATTTTTTTCAAATTCTTAATGTTTGTCTAGACCAGTGGTGGGCAAACTGTGGCCCAAAGGCCACCTGGAGCTCATTGCGGTTCTACATGTGGCCCGTAAGACATTTTGTTTACAGTAGCCCATATGCAGATTTGCCAGGTTCCCCTAGTTTTTGCCCATGTAGTTTTTTCCTACTGGTATTATTAAAGTGACATGCACATGAAGTGAGGTCGTGATAATTGCACACAACATTGACTGTGTTCCCTCTGCATTTAGCACTGCCATGGTTCAGTTGGCATACCCTACAAATTTTAGGTATGCAAGTACAGTTAGCAAAACTATCCTATCCTGAGAGACCATCTTCATTGTGAGAGTCTTGTGGCCCACTGAGATGGGGGGGCCACTCATGCCTACTCACTAGCCTAGGTTGCCTATCACTGATCTAGACAGAGGGTGGCTGAAGTGGGGCCATCACTGCATGGCAAAGATTGACTGCAATCTTCATTACAATGAATACGGAGATGCAGCTCACAAAGGCCCCACATTCCAAATCTTCATTTGGAGCAGCCATACGGCTTATACAATTTTTAATGGGGACTTATAGTCCCTATAGGTTGCAGTTGCAAATTAAAGATAATCCGGCTGCAATGTACTCCATTTCCTTCATATTACACATATGGCCAGCTGCTGGACTTAGACAAATTGTTAATATGGCACTCAGTTTGATAACGTTTTCATATAAGCCCTGTAAATTAATTGCTTTGTAATTTGTCAGCAAGTGAATTTTGTTAAATATTAGGACCTTGTAGTGTATTGTGTGCATATTGTTTCATCAACATTTAATCTTTTAAGGTAGTGAAAGCCTTCATTGTTTTGGCATCTGACTATGTTTCACATGACTCACAAAAACTGATTAAAGAGCTACAGGATCATGTTAAAAAGGTCACTGCCCCCTACAAATATCCTAGAAAGGTAAGTGCTTAAACATAAGTATTTCAGATTATTACAATTAGTCAACGAGTGGCACAAGAGAACTTTTATGTGCAAAAGTTTGTCATCATACCCCCCACACACACATACAAATCAGAATCAGTCTTTAGATTTCTATTGGTAAATATCAGAAAAAAATTGATTTCACTATACACATAAACCAAACGAAAACCCCATTTCCATTAACAATCTAAAATGTAAAGATGTCAAAGAAACAAAAACGCTGCTTGAGAACTTAAGATTTTGATTTAAGGAAAAGTTTTTTAATCACAACATCTCCTGTAGTTAAATAATTATTGTCCGATTCCCACCATAATGTCCCACAACTGTGAAAAAAAAAGCTTAAAGCCGACTTTTGTGCACTGTGAAAACGGGAATTGATAAACATTGAAAAAATGCTTAAAACTAAGTATTGATATGTTAAAATTATAAAAAAATAAAAATCAAATTTTGCTATGCTTAATCATAAGACTCTAAACAGAGGACAGGTGGGAAAATGTTTATTCTAACATCTGACATTTTCAATGTTTATTTTTAGCAAACATGAGATATACCTTTTGCAGGTATCAAAACCCAGAAAACTGGATTACAGACTAGGGGAAGAGCATGAGCAGTAGGACATAGAACCCCGAAAAAATACACTTACATGGAAGCTGTGGTTCCACTGTTGCCTCAAAATGACAGCAAGCCTATCTTAAATAGGCTTTTTTAAAATTATCCTTTTGCCTTCTGCAAATTCACAGAATTTAATTTTTGCTCTACTGTAAGGGCTAAGGGATATTTGAAATAGAAATCGTCACCCTTTGCCCCCCTGCTACATTTAAAAGGTCAATAGTAAATATGTTTGAATTTCATAGCTCTATTTCCACTTCATATTAAAGAATTTATAACACAGTTAAATTTGATTCTGTGGTATAGAAATAGTGCAAAGAAATCCTGCACTACAGACTCTAGAGCAGTGTTTCTGAAAGTGTTTTGCGAAACCACTTTGAGAAACACATTACCTGGCCGCCCCGGTTTGTTTATTTACTGGTGCCGCGGCTGTGGAGCCTCGCAGCTCCCATTGGCTCTGTTTTGTCCTTTGCAGCCAAGGGGAGCTGTGGGAAGCCAGTAAATTTTTTATTTTTGCATTGAATTAATCTTACTTTTCCTGAAGGGTGCATAAGGCCCATCCTTTAGCTTTTCTACTGCATGGAAAAGGCAGACCACTTAAAGTTCACAAAGATTTTCAAAACTCATGGCATGGCCACATCTACAGACTTGGTAGGTGGTGACGCTGAATGACTTGTCATAATACGGACTTCCCAACCACAGACCACCCTCAGGATAACAAGGACAGAAAAGCTGCAGAGGTTACTGAAACCTGAAGCTGAAAAGCAGCTACAGAATGACCAACAGACTCTCAGCGATTTGCAGAGACTAAAAGGGGCTCCTGTCACAAAGATCTTCCCAACACAAAGTTTAGTTATTCTAGCTGGGTCCAGGGAACAAGAGTTGCCCCTCCCTCAAAAAAACACATTATTAAACAAGGAACATTTATAGTAACAGTGCCAGAGAGATGCACAAACTAATTATTTCAAGATGCATTGAAATATAATCAGTTTATATTTTATAACTATAAAATCTACCAACTGTTAATCCAGTTTTGGAATTGTTTTCAAAATAATAATTTTATGCAAACTATATATTTTCCTATGACGGGGAACCATCTAGAAAAAATGGTTTCCGGTGTAAAATATATGACACTAAGGCTATGTCTACACTGCAACGCTATTATGGGATACTGGAGGTATCCCAAAATAGCTATTGTGTGTCTTTTGAGCATGTCTGTTATTTCGAAATATAATGGGCTCGCTATTCTGACATCCCTGTAAACCTCATTCCATGACGAGTAAGGCACATTTTGGAATAGTGATTTATTTCATAAGTGCCGCATAGATAGCACCAAATTTCAAAATAAGCTATTTTGAAATTGACTCGAAATAAGCTATGTAATTTGTGTAACTCAAATTGTGTAACTTATTTCGAGCTACGGGTGCAGTACAGATGCATCCTAAAAAACAGAATTTTTAAGAGTTTAACACTAAAGTTTTAATACATCATGAACATGAATTTATTCCTCACAGGGATGGGCTACAACAGATTTTTAAAAGAAAGTCAATAATATTTAATAATCCAAATAATTATATATATAAAAAATCTATTTTTCCTTTGCTAAACTTTGCATTGTCAATACTTTTATTTATTTACACTCCTTACAATAGATCCCATGGAAAATGTCTGGGGCAATTTAATATCTACCGTGTCAGTACAAGAGAGCAAACATTGTACACATGTAGAGCAGTTTATCTACCTCTTACTATATATTGTATTAGTTGTAATTTATTCTCTTTTCCAATAGGTGGAGTTTGTTCAACAGTTGCCAAAGACAGTCAGTGGGAAGATCCGAAGAAATGAATTGCGCAAGGAGGAGTGGGGAAAAGCTTAAAATCATCTAGTCTCCATTTTCCATAATTTGTTCTTACAAAAATATTGTATATTGCTGATATGGTGCAATATTTTGTTCTCTTGACATATTATAGATTTAAATTATACATTTTAGAGCATTATTGTACATTGTATGCACAATTAAAACTTCACTGACTTCAAGGAAAATTTTGGCTATGAAAGCAAAGCAGGTTTAGATATTTGGTGAGAATTCTCCTTTCCCATTTGTTCCACACCTAACGAACTTAAAAGCATTTTGTCATAATTAAAAAACTTAATTTTGCTCCAGTTGTCTAGATATAAAAGCATATAGAAAAGAACAAGTGTGCCTAGTAGTAAGCCCCAAACCCATCTGCTTCCAAAACTCAAATCTTAGCACTACTGTGAACTAGCTATTAATTAGAAAAGCATGCTGGAAAAAAAGATATGCAAACACCTTTTTATTTGCATCTTCCAACTCAAAGTGCTTATTAAACACTGAAACTGGCTGTTTCAAAATAGTCCACATTTCCAGGCCAGGTCCCTAAACATGCTGTCCCTAAACATGCTAAACAAGGATGATACCAGGATCCATGATTGCATGTCTAGCTTAAAGAAACCCTACTCCTGCTCTTCCAACGTTTACGTCCAACCTTCTGGAGCAAATAAGTTTGAGCATACTTGCCTGCATTCAGTTCCTCCTGTGTTCTGAGCAATCAGGTTTAGTGCAAGACTTTCCTCTCCATGTTAATATATTTATAAAAAAATTAATATCACTTTAATAATACCAGTAGGAAAATTAACCTGCATAAGCAGTTTTCTGTGTCTGTTAGCTTTAAATAATACACACTCAATAAACATTTCTGCTCATGGCTTGCATACTCCTGGTTCACAGCTATCAGTTGTTTTTGATTCATCCTTTCTACTACAATACTTCTCTTTCTATCATGCATTTTTAATGCATCCATCAATCTGGAAAACTGGTAATTTAGGGAATATGCATAGATTTCCAAGTCAATGACTATGCTTTTGCTTCTCAGCATTCATATTACTGTGAAGTAAGCAGTGGTTGGAGCAGATATCTTAAAATATTTTCCCTAAAATTTCCATTTAGAATAGGAAAATCTTCCCAATATTGAGTTTTCATTATGAAAATCCTGGAATTTAAGTACTCATTTAGTGAAAGTGAATGGATTTACAAGGTAATCTCTGTTATTAAATGAAGTTCAGGTATCTGAATATCTGTTTTAACACAATATTTGACTGTCCCAGATACTGTGATAATGATCATCACATGAGAATAGAAAGAAATGTTATATCAACTGACACACTAGCAGTTTTGCTATTAAAAAGTTTATTTACTCAAAATGTCACAGGAATTTACATTTACGTATATTTCATTTCAGTAATAAAGACTGCATAAAATAATTTTAAAACCATCATTACTACTTTAAATATTTTTCAGAAAGGGTTAAAGACACACGCATACATTGTAGGTTAATTATATACAGATGTATTTTTAGAAAAAAATATGTCACAAACAAAATTTGTATCACTAACACTGATATTTAAAGATCAAGCTTGTAAAAAAAATCTAAAATGCCTGATAAGAGAATAAAAATATTAAAACTTGGTATGCTTGCTGCTTATACTTTGATGTTAGCCACACTAACCTCCTTACATTTTCTCAAGTTATTGTGTCCAACTGTTACCACTTATGCTTCACGAGTTTTCATTTTTAAGTAAGCCTAGTAGTATCATTTATGCCTAATCCTGTTGAAACAGAAATCTGTGGCATCATTTGCTTATTTTCTGTGAAAACTTATCATTCATTAAGATTTGGACAAAAATTAATTAATATTCAAGTTCTCATAGAAGGTCTGAGACCTAGATATTTCCTGTGAGAATTTCCTGAAGAATCTGTGTTTATGCCAGGAGATGTTAAACCAACTGCAGTAGTAGAATGTGTAGAGAGAGTGTTAGCAGATTTTTCCTTTAGAAGTACATGCTCCCACTTGAAATATCCACAGCCTCTCTTCTTCCCTTCATGTTTTCCAATAGGACAACTATAAAACACTTTGCCATGATTTGGACCAGCATTGGACACATTTAGTCTTTTAGCTCTTCGGCCACAGTTACATAAGGGAGGAGTCAGTTTTTCACTTTTCACAGCTCTTAAAGATTGCTTCGGGCTGACACTGGAGTTTAAGATACTAGAAGGTACTTTGTATGAACCTGAACTTCTCAAAGGTAGGGGATGATAAGAAGATGAAGCTATATCTTCATGCACAACGAATGGCTGTTTTTTTGATGGAGGCAAAGTTTTTGGACTAGATGGTTTCCTCTTAGGATTCTGAGAGAAAGGGGTGGAATGATTTTCAGTCAACACTGCACTTGAAACATTTACCTTCACAGATGGTAACTTAAAGGCAGAACAGTTTAAAGCTTGCCTCTGAGCTATTCCTATATCATAGATAGTAGTATTAGGACTTTTATACACAATAGACTTAGAAGTCTCCAAATGTTCATTGCATTTCCCCAAATATTCAAAGTCTGAATTCATCATAGCTGGTTCTTTCAAAACCATCGCTTCTCCAGAGACTGATAAAGTCTTTGTATCTGGGTCATCTTTAAGCTTCACAGAGTCAGTATTTTCTTGATGCTGTGATTCTGGTATTAAAGCTACATCTTCCCAATCAGCCAACATAGATAAACAGTCAGAACTAGTACTCATATCTACATTAGCGATATTAACAGAAGAAATAGTAGTGGAGACAAGCACTAGCCCTGAACCAAGTACTGAAGAGCTGTACTTGGAAGTAGACATAAGTCCATTATTTAATCCATTCTGGATACCTGTCAGTAAGTTACAATGAGAAGTCTGTAGCTGTCCAAACGGAACAGAAAGTCTGTCAATATATGGAGATAAGCAGCTTTGAGTTTCACCACATCCATCAATCTTTGTACTGCTTCTAGCCCCAACATGGACATTTGCAGTGGAATTTGTAGAACTGGACTGTGGCTGTTCTTTTCCTTTTCCAACGGAGTTTATAATCATTTTATTACATTTCTTGAGTTCATTCTCAAATAGACAACTGATATTGCAAATTCCATCTTTGTCTGAAGTTTCAGCATCATCATTACTTCCCAATGTATTCTCTTCAATGGCGTTCATATTAAAAATTCTGGACACTGAATTCTTCTTTGGCTGTACCTAGGGATTCCATAAACAAATCCAAGATTTTGAAAAATAGGTGTAAATAGGTTTTAGAGATCAGTGTATGAGACAAATGAAAAAGACTGCTGAAGATGATTTATCATGAGCTTTTGTGGGTACAACGCACTTCTTCAGATGAAAAAAGTGGGTTGTATCCATGAAAGCTCAAGATACCATTTACATGTTTTGTTAGACTTTAAGGTGCTGCTAGACTATTCGTTGTTTTTTAAGTTTTTCTAGTTACAGACTAACTTAGCTACCGAGCAGTTCCAGCCCTGCCCCCTCCCAAAATCAGCCGGGGACCACAGAAGTAAGAAACACTAAAAACTCCTCCTAAAACCCCCAACCCTCACTGATGTGGGCACCCAAATGAGATACCTCACTCTTCTGGCACTCCAGCCCCACGGGGTGAGGGACAGGGAGTACTGAGGTTCAGGGCTTCCCATAGGCCAAATTTACTTTTCTGGGGTTCTGGAGTTAGTGGATTTTGTGGACCTCCTTAGGCTCTGGAGTGGGGACAAAAATGAGGGGTTGAATGTGCGGGACAGGGCTGCCAGCGAGTAGGATAGGTATGCAGGATCTGGGCAGGAGGAGGGGTGCAGGAAGAAGTGAGGAGAGCAGGGTCTGGAAGGGAGTTTGGCAGCAGGAGGGGGAGGGGTGAGTTGGGGGCAGAAGGGGTTGGGGGAGTAACACAGAAAAGGTGAGAGGATGAGAATGCAGCCAAATAGCAAGTTGGGGAGGGAGGCAAAAAGGGGGGAGGTAAAGAATGTGCAGTTTCTGCGAAGTAAAGTTGTATCCCCCCTCCCATCTTCTCTCTGCTTCAGCCTCTTTCCCCTCAGCCCCATGATTCCCTCCCCAGTCCGATGTCCTGAATCGCCACATCCCCCTCACTGCAACCCCTACCCCCTCCCATCTTGTCCCCGCATCCTCCTTCAACTCTCCCGCATACTCCCACATCCCTGTGTCCCCAGTGTGCACACTGGCAGGGCAGCAGCACTGAGGCAAGGAGGAGCTGGGGGGGAGGGGGGGGACAGAGGGGAGGACCAGAATCAGTTCCCTGCCCAGCCCAGCTCTTTGCCAGGGCTCACCTCTCACCTGTAGGCTGCTGCTCTGTGGCGGGCAGACACAGCAATGTGTTGGGAAAAGGGCTCCCTGCCCTCCCTCCCCCCACAACCCACGGGAGCAGTGCGGCACAGCTCAGGCCCTGGCGTCTCACGGAGGCGGCAGCAGCTTGTGACCAGCCAGCCCGCCCCAGATCTACAGAGCAGTTCCAGCCCTGCCCCCTCCCAAAGCAGGAAGATGAGCCTGTAGCAAGGGGAGGGTGTTAACCCCTTAGCTCCTAGGAGCTGCATGCCCAGGGTGGGCAGGGGCAGCCCCAGGGATGCAGAGCATAGTGCGAGGTCATGCTGCCCTCTCCACTTGCCAGGCTGCCCCGTCCCCTACATGCCTATGTCTCCCCCACCCCCTTGCCCTGCACTTGCCCTTCCAGCAGGAAGCCAGAGCTGGTTCTCCAGTCTGCAGCTGTGTGGTGACTGCAAGACTCGAGCCACTGCTGGGAAGGGCGGAGGGGCTGAGTTCCTGCTGCGTGTGCCACTCAAAATCGGCTCACGTGCCACTTATAGCAAGCATGCCAGAGGCTGCCGACCCCTGCACTTACCTTATCCAAAGATTTAGTAATTTTCATTACACATCCATCACAGATCATCCTCCAAGCCAGACAGGCAGTATTCCGAGAATCATCCAACCCTTCAGAAGACATTTTATTTTAATGTATTACTGAGAATAGTAGTTATAAAGTGACCTAATGATTTACACTAAATTCTCTTATCTTCCCAAGGTCTGTTAAAAGAGGTACATACAACAATGAAAACTATTGACAATACAGGTACACAATGAGCTGTGGCAGTTCAAGCTCCTCCACACCACACCATAAAAGTTACACCCTGTGTGAGTGGACACTCCCATGATTATTCTAATTTTTGAGACTCTCTCTACTGAGCCATTTATAATGACCAAACGATGCTAATGGTTTTCGTATGTGAATTAAAAGTTTGGCCTCTTTTGCATTGTAACTTAGACCCCAATCTTGCAAGTCCTCTATGCAGAGCACTGTGATGTACTTCAGTGACTGTTCTGTGCCTGAGACCTTGCAGAATGAGATCTTAGAAATGAAAAATCCCTGTGTCCTGAATCATCCAATACCTCTTATCAGATTTTTTTTATTTTTTGTATTGCACAACATTACATAACATGAAAATAATTAGGGTTATAATTGCTGTATTTTGATTAACTTTTTTGCTGTATTTTAATTAATAATTTGTCACCTAAAAACTGAAGAATTGTACCAGGTTGAGGTGTCCTTAGAGGTGGTTTTGTAACAAACTGATAAACTTAACAGTAACAAGTCACTGAGACTAGATGGGATTCACATAAGAGTTCTGAAAAAACTCAAATGTGAAATTGCAGAACTATTAACTGTGGTTGTAACCTATCCTTTAAATCACCTTCTGTACCTAATGACTGGAAGATAGCTAATATGCTGCCAATATTTTAAAAGGGCTCTAGAGGTGATCCTGGCAATTACAGACCCGTAAGTCTAATGTCAGTACTGGGCAAATTAGTTGAAACTATAGTAAAGAATATAATTGTCAGACACGTAGATGAACATAATTTGCTGGGGAAAAGTCAACTTGCTTTATGTAAAGGGAAATCATGCCTTACTAATCTACTAGAGTTCTTTGAGTGGGGGTCAATAAACGTGAACAAGTGGGATGCAGTGGATATAGTGTACTTAGATTTCCAGAAAGCCTTTGACAAGGTCCCTCACCAACAGCTCTTAAGTAAAGTAAGTTGTCACGGGATAAGAGGGAAGTTCCTCTCATGGACTGATAACTGATTAAAAGACGGGAAACAAAGGGTAGGAATAAATGGTAAGTTTCAAAATGGAGAGAAGTAATTAGTAATTTCCCCCAAGGGTCCGTACTGGGACCAATCCTAATCCACCTATTTATAAATGATCTGGAGAAAGGGGTAAACAGTGAGGTGGCAACATTTGTAGATGATACTAAACTGCTCAAGATAGTTAAGACCAAAGCAGACTGAAGAGCTTCAAAAATCTCACAAAACTTAGTGACCGGGCAACAAAATGGCAAATGAAATTTAATGTTGATAAATGTAAAGTAATGCACATTGGAAAAAATAATCCCAACTATACATACAATATGATGGGGACTAAGTCAGCTATAACTACTCAATAGAGAGATCTTGGAGTCACTGTGGATAGTTCTCTGAAAACATCCACTCAATATGCAGCAGCAGTCAAAAAAGCAAACAGAATGTTAGAAATCGTTAAAAAAGGATTATAGATAAAATAGAGGCTCTCTTATTGCTTCTATATAAATCTGTGGTACGCCCACATCTTGAATACTGCATACAGATGTGGTTGCCTTAGCTCAAAAAAGATATATTGGCATTAAAAAGGTTCAGGAAAGGGCAACAAAAATTATTAGGGGTTTGGAACAGATCCCATACGAAAAGAGATTAAAAAGACTGGGACTTTTCAATTTAGAAAAGAGGAGACTAAGGGGTTTATAAAATCATGACTGGTGTGGAAAAAGTGAATAAGGAAAAGTTACTTACTTATTCCCATAACATAAGAACTAGGGGTCACCATACGAAATTAATAGGTAACATGTTTAAAACAACTAAAAGGAGGTTTTTCTTCATGCAGCACATAGTCAACCTGTGGAACTCCTTGACAGAGGATGTTGTGAAGAGCAGGATTTCAGCAGGGTTCAAAAAAGAACTAGATAAATTCATGAAGGTTAAGGCCATCATTGGCTATTAGCCAGGATGGGTAGGACTGGTGTCCCTAGCTTCTGTTTGTCAGAGGCTGGAAATGGAGAGGGATCATATGCTCACTCCCTCTGGGGCATCTGGAATTGGCCACTGTCAGAAGACAGGATACTGGGCTAGATGGACCTTTGGTCTGACCCAGTATGGCTGTTTTTATGTACCTTAATGAAAAAGTTTCTCTAAAAAGAACTGTCATGTTGTACTCACCAGAATGTTCCCGTCCTTCAAATTCTATCCCCAAATCCTGTAGAGCACCATGTAGCCCTTTTGGCTTTCTACTGTAGAAGAGCTTAAAAAAAAACAATTTTTTTTAGTGAAAAACATGGGGACCTGGGAGATGGGTTGGAAATGGGAGAGAGATTGGCCTATAATAGCAGAGATAAAGGAGAGACAAAGCAGAATTGAGAGGCAAAAATCAAATCAGTATCTTAGATGCCTGTATGCAAATGCAAGAAGTATGGGTAATAAGCAGGAAGAACTTGAATTGCTAATAAATGAACACAACTATGACATGGTTAGTATTACAGAGACGGGGTGGGATAATACACATGATTGTAATATTGGTATAGAAGAATACAGCTTACTCAGAAAGGATAGGCGGGAGGAGGAGGTGTTGCCTTATATATTAAAAATGTGTACACTTGGACTGAGGTAGACATCGATGTAGGGACACACTTGTTGAGAGTCTCAGGGTTATGTTAAAAGGGGTAAAAAACAATGGTGATGTCATGCTAGGGATCTACTAAAGACCACCTACCCAGGCAGAAAAGGTGGATGAGCCTTTTTTAAAAACTCACAGAAACATCCAAAGCGCAGCATTTGGTGGTGATGAGGGACTTCTACTATCCAGACATAAGTTGGGAAACTAACACAGCAGGGCACAGATTATCCAATAAGTACTTGGACTGCATTGAAGACAATTTTTTATTTCATAAGGTTAAGAAAGCTACTGGGGGGAAGCTGGTCTAGATTTGATTTGAACAAATAGGGAGGAACTGGTTGAAAATTTGAAGTGGAAAACAGCTTGGGTGTCATTCAAGAGAGAGATGCAAATGAAGACATTTGAAATTGCAAATGAAGCCGGGATTTAAATATCCCGTGCTTCATTTGCATAATCCGAAATAACTGTTAAACCTCATTTTATGAGGAATAAGGGTTATTTCAGAAGAAGGGTGTTCTCCCGAAATAAACGCATCTACACCGTGCTTTGTATTTCGAAATAGTGCCATAATGCGATTATGCAAATGAAGCACAGGATATTTAAATACCGGCTTCATTTGCAATTTCAAATGTCTTCATTTGCATCCCTTTCTCGAAAGAGGGTGCAAGTGTAGACATATCCATAGTGAATACTGGTGGGAATGTGGTAGGTTTAGAAGAAGTTAAAATTAAAAAAGAACAAGTTAAAAATCACTTAGAAAAGTTAGATGTCTTCAAGTCACCAACGCCTGATGAAATGCATCCTAGAATATTCAAGGAGCTGACAGAGGAGGTATCTGAGCCTTTAGCTATCATCTTTGAACAATCATGGCAGATAGGAGAGATTTGAGAAGACTGGAAAAGGGCAAATATAGTCCCCATCTATAAAAAGGGAAATAAGAACAACTGAGAAAACTACAGACCAGTCAGTTTAACTTCTGTGCCAGGAAAAATAATGGAGCAGATAATTAAGGAATTCATCTGGAAGAAAATAAGATGATAGGTAACAGCCAGTATGGATATGTAAAGAACAAATCATGTCAAACTAATCTGATAGATTTCTTTGATAGGGTAACAAGTCTTGTGGATAAGGGAAAAGCAGTGGATGGGGAATACCTACACTTTAGCAAGGCAATTGATATGGTCTCTCATGACCTTATCAATAAACTAGGCAAATACAATTTAGATGGGGCTATTATAAGGTGGGTGCATAACTGGCTGGATAACTGTTCTCAGAGTGTAGTTATTAACTGTTCACAGTCATGCTGGAAGGGCATACCAAGTGAGGTGCCGCAGGGGTCTGTTTTGGGACTGATTCTGTTCAATATCTTCATCAATGATTTAGATGATGGCATAAAGAGTACACTTATTAAGTTTGCAGATGATACCAAGCTGACAGGGGTTGCGAAACACTGGTCTAGAAAACATGAGCTATGAGGCAAGGCTGAAGGAACTGGGCTTGTTTAGTCTGGAAAAGAGAAGACTGAGAGGGGACATGATGGCAGTTTTCAGGTATCTAAAAGGGTGTCACGAGGGGTGGGGGCGAGAGAGAACTCTTTTCCTTGGCTTCTGATGATAGGACAAGAAGCAATGGGCTTAAATTACAGCAAGGGAGGTTTAGGTTGGACATCAGGAAAAACTTCCTTACAGTCAGGGTGGTTAAACACTGGAATAAATTGCCTAGGGAAGTTGTGGAATCTCCATGTCTGGAGATATTTAAGAGCAGGTTGGATAGACATCTATCAGGGATGATCTAGACAGCGCATGGTCCTGCCATGAGGGCAGGGGACTGGACTTGACCTCTCGAGGTCCCTTCCAGTTCTATGATTCTATGAATTAAACAAAGCCCTTGTGAGGAAAATATCCTCATTTTACAGATAAGTTAAGAAATCATATAGCAAGTCAGAATTGCCAAGAATCCAGAACTCTGGTCTCTCAGTATTGTGCCAACTCATGCTACTGTACTCTGTCAAATACTTCAGTTAAATATGTACAATCTGCATCGAAGACAGAAATAACTAAATAGCGTATTGGGAATACAATTATAAATTGTGTCAGTCTGTTCATTTAAATCAGTGGTCCTCAAATTTTTTGTTCTGTGGCCCACCCCATTCAACGCAGACCTTTCCACAAACCACCAGTCAACCACCCATGATGACAAAATGGGTGCAGAAAGAGTTTGGGGTGTGGAGTCTGGCCAAGAGGTTGGGTGCAGGAACACGCTGAGGGTGCGGGTCTTGCCGGGAGGTTGGGATCAGGAGCGGGCTGAGGGTGGGGGTCTGGCCAGGAGGCTGGGTGCAGGAGCGGAATGGGGTTGAGTAGGTTCAGGAGTGGGCTGAGGGTAGGTAGTTTAGGAGAGAGAGAGGGTACAGGAGTAGGGTGGTGGTATGGGATCTCTGCGGGAACAGGAGTGCATGAGGGCAATGGGTGTGTGGGATCTTGCCAGGAAGGAGATGGGGGTGCTTGTCTGGCTCTGTACCTCCTACCACTTCCAGGCACACCATCCTGCTGCTCCCATTGGCCGTGATTCCAGCCAATGAGGAGCAGCAGAGAAAGCCTCCAGGCAAGCAATTTCCTGCGTTAAAGTTCCCCTAGTCGGGGGAGAGGGGGGTGGCAGCACACAGAGCCACTTCCCTTCCCCATAAGCCGGATCCAGCCCAGGAAGCTCGCCATCCTGCCAGTACAGTGGGAAACCAGTGCTAGCACTACAACCTCATGGGGGAGGAGCAGGGCTAGAGCGTGAACACGGGCTCCCTATTGCAGGAGGGGAAGAGAGTCCTGAGCCCGCAACCCACCTCCAAGACAGTTGCAGACTACTAGTGGTCCACGGACCACACTCTGAGGACCACCCATTGAAATTTTTGTATGTGGTGTAAATTCCTTTTAAATAGAATACAGAGAAATTATTCCAAGAAATATCTAATATTTCTAGATTGCTGAGAAACACAGAAGATACATATTGCTGTGGTAAATAAAAAGTGACTTTCTATTCAAATAATTTTAGACTACTCCAAATTATTTTATCATCATTCAGTTGTATATTAGTCATGCTGTTTAGAATGCACTAACTGGAAAACCTTAATTTTTGTGTGAGATTCAGAAGTGCTATTCAGGCAGAGGAAGCTTATTGTGTTTTAGCCAAGGAAGGAAAACCGTAATGCAAGCATGACAGACTGGGAAGCGACAAAAGCAGGAAAAATAAGGGACATGGTCAAAACAGCCAGAAAAATTTCTCATTGGCCTATGAACAGTATAACATGTACTACAGATTCTTACCATGTTTTGTATTTAAAATCAAGCCTTCTAAAATTAAAATATATATAGTTCTGAAGCAAACATCATTCTTTTATACTGATCAGTAAAATGTGTGCACATGTGTAGAAGAAACAATAAGGTAACCTTGTTGTTAGCTTACATATATACATATATACTACTTTTAATCCTTTGAGGAGGAGATGAAACATTTGTACCCATATAATCTATTGATTTGCCCACCTTGTATGTTGCCCTGAGATCAATCCAGGAGTTTAAAATGTCGGGTTTTCGCAGTTGCTTCCTTCTGCACTCATACTGCAAACAAACCCCGAGATCCCAGTCTGCATAAGAGAAAAAACATTTTTTTTTAATTTTTATGATTACTAAGTATGTGTATTGATCAAATCTGAATAAACTAGAATTTGATAAATATACTTAATATATCAGCAAGATAAACTAATCACAATTGTTTATAAAATAATCACCGAAGGCAGAATTCTTCCAGTTTTTCTTATATGGGGAACTTAATGGCCAAGTAATTGAAGGTTCGAAATACCTCTCTCAAGGCCTGGATTCAAAACTGGCTTAAATCATAAGTAAATAGGACAGAACACTGGCCTATTAGTATTGTTCTGAACTCCCATGCAAGAAACACAAATTAATTCTGGAGTCTTGTTTTTAGTCCAGAAGTACTAAGAGTGCTGCAACTTGGCATCAGAGAAAATTAGTGATATATGTTGCTTGACAATGACCTGATTAAAGAATTATGTTGGACACATTTTGAAGGACCTCCTAGACCAGGACTGGGCAAGATGTAGATTGGGAGCCAGATCCAGCCTGCCTAACACTTTGATCCGGCTCGCAGACTGCATCTGACCACTTTCTATTAATATCCTGCTGCCCATGCCACCAAATTTCCATACAGTGGCTCAGACAGCAGGATCCTATTTAAATAGCTCATGGCGCTACCTTGGCACAGACCAGAGCCATGAGCCTTTTAAATAGCCGTAACTACCCAGGTGGCTCCCATGCAACATGGTAGCAACAAGGCCAGGAGCTGCAAGCCCTTTAAATAGCAACAATTTAAAGGGCCCACGATTCATAGCCCTGCCACTACCTAGTTGCCTGGCAGCAGGGCTCATGGCTCTGGCCCCTGCTGTGGTAATGCTGCAACAGGGAGTCCTTTAAATAGCTGTAGCAACCCCAGGTAGGTGCCAGGCAATGTAGTAGCAGTGAGCTGTTTGCTGTGTTTTTAATTCAAAGCCTCTGACCTCAGATAACTCTGGGGGGGGAGCTATTCCCCAGCCCCACTCTCTGGCTCCTGACCGTGTACCAAAATTCATTAAATGCTCTCCCTCCCCACCCCGCCCATGAAAATTATTGCCCACCCTGTCCTAGACAGCTGTCTTAAAGGCACAAGGAGCATCTCAGGGCAAATAATCACAAATGAAATGGATTTTGTATGTTTGGTGTAGTCCCAACAATATGTATCGTTATCATAAACACACAGTGTGGTTCAGATCGGAAATATATGCTCCCAGAGACCTTGTACAGACACATCAAGCCTCACTCCTTGCTGCCAAGACAATGACACACTGCAGAGCTTGGTAGAAAAATTTGCATTTATACATGCCTATGCTATGCCAGAGTCTAACCTGAACCATCAGGTATTCATTTTTATGAACACTAAATTCCAGAAAACAAAACAAAACTGTTCCTTACCTGACCAAGTAACAAAGGTACTTGGTTTTGCTTCAGAAATAGAATGGCTTGAAACATTTGATTTGAAAATAATTTTCTTCTCCTTTTGTATCTTTTGAATCCACTTAGAAAACTGTGATAAGCAAATATTTAGAGGAACTCCTTCATCAACTTGATTCTTGATAAAATAGAACAAAAGGTACATGTAAATATCTGTTAGTATGCCCATCTAATGTGTAAGCAATATATGCACTTTTACACTATAAAAAAAAATTATCTTCCTACATAGCTATAAATAGGGCTGTTTCCAAAATTAAGATCCTAAAAATTGACTAAATTATAAGTCTCCTGCAATAGATAGTATAAAAACTGTACCTGCTTTATTCCAGTTAGTTCAGTACAAAATTCAGAGAGAACTGGATGTTCCTGAGGTTGGACGTACATATGGAATTCAGATTCAATCTCTCCAGTTGAAGTGTTTAACAAAACTGCTGGGAATTCAACTAGATTAAAAAAAGATTATTTGCATAAATAATTCAAGTTGCTTTACACTAGGATTTAAATTACATACCGTTAAGCAAAAAGAGATACATAGGTCCTACAACTGACCCGTACTACACCCACACACATACATATCCAGCTCATCCACAAAAAGCTCATGATTCTATGTATTTTTGTTAGTTTCTAACAGCACATCTACATAGCAGGACTACAATCAAATTAAACTATGTAACTTCAGCTATGTCAATTACGCAGCTGAAGTCGAAATAGTAGCTTAACTCAGCTTTTGGCACTGTCTACACAGTAGGAAGTTCAAGGAAGAACACTTTTCCTTTGACTTCCCTTACTCCTTGTGAAATGAGGGTTACCCTGAGTCGGAGTAAGAAATCCTCCAGGTCAACATTATTTTGAAATAATGACTTGTAGTGTAGACGTGCACTATGTTATTTTGGAATAACGTCAGTTATTCTGAAATAACGCTGCTGTGTAGACACAGCCTAACGTGCTACAGGAATAGTTGTTTTTACAGATACCAAACAAAAGGATCTTGTTCAGATAATTCTGAATGATACTTATTTAAATATATCAGAATATGAACATTATATCAGAGCAGACAAAGTGTATTCTAGCAGCATGTTAAATTAAGCTATTTTATCAAAGAAAATTTACTTGTAGAAATTAAGATTAAATTATTTAATTTGCAAACTAACCTCATTGTAACTGATGGCACTATCTAATTTTAATGCAAATGGTTATACATGTAGTATTACAAGAAATAGCTTGACATTTAATAATCTATATTTCAAGTTACAAAAGGCTGATAATTTGGAGATACAGTTTCTGACATTTAATAAAGTGAATAATGACACTTCTTTCCTATTTTCCTTTTAAGAGAAAAATTCTCCACTTAAGTTATTCCTATTTTACTTTCTTACTGAATAAGACAACCCTTTTTTAAGACGCAACTGCTATCTAACATTATATGCATCCACTTACTTATTTCTTGAGTACAATGGCGTTTACCATCTTTCCAGCATGTAGACTCAAAGTCTATAATTATTAAATAGTCAAACAACTGCCCTGCAATGTATAAAAAACATCTTGTGAATCTGTATCAGTAGTCATAAAATTAAAATATATACATTTAGATGGAAACATACCACTCACTTGATTTGACTTTAGTCTGATTCTTGCCATTTGAGGAAGTAATGGAACTTTTTCTAATTAATCCAAGTTGCCTTAAAAACAAAGAGTCATGACTAAATTAACTATTACACTCGGACCCAACCACATATAAGATGAACTGTTTTAACTGGTGAACTATCCATTAGCTGGAGGGACTGGAATTGCTAATCACATTGGAGTACCAACAGCTTTTCTTTTAAAGAGCTGATCTCCTTTGGATTTATAGAACAACAAAAACATGCAACCATTTATGTAAGCTTCTGAGTACATCTGCAAACCAAACCCATAAGAACTGACTGTGCCATCAGCATCAATTAATCTCTAAGTTGGCAGCATCCCTAGAATCTTTATGGATAGTCTTTACAACAGAAATACATTCTTATTTTGATTGTATATTGTTACATTTCCCCTACTCAAACCCCCAGCCCCTTGCACGTGGCAAGCTGATATGGGGATCAGTAGGGTTGCCAATTCTGACTGAAGCTATTACAGGAAATTATTTTTTCCAACATGACAATGTTGTTTGTTTAAAATATCCTATTAATATTTCCGGAATTATTTTTAATAGTCACTGGGAGAGCCACACCGAATCCAGGAGATCCAGACCAATCCTGGAGGGGTGGAAACCCTAGGTATTAATGGTTTAGCTCAGCTACCAAGAGTATAACATGTTGCCTTGATTATATTTTTTTTAATATATATTTTGTTAAGATTTTGGGGGACACAAAACAATTAAGTCACAGTGGTGAATATACCGTTTTTGGTTACATTCTAATTGGCCTACAGAACAAACCATGGCACCAATCATAATAGAGATGTAAAAACCACCCAGAACAGTTAACGGGTTAAATGATTTGTTTAACTGGTCAACCAACTAGCTACGAATGGCGAGGCGCTGCTCCAGCTCCGCTGGCATGTCATGGTCCTGCTGGCTGGGCCACCATGGCAGGGGAGGAGGCTCCAGTTAGCTGGTAAGCATACTAGTAAGGCATATACTTACCAATTAACGAGTTAACCTTCAACATCCTTAAATCACAATGAACTTCTCAAACAGAAATGTTTAAAAATCAAACTCAATACAGTGGTCACCTCTCCTTGCCCTCACCTAAGGTGACCAGACAGCAAATCAGGATGAAGAGGGTGAGGGTGGAACAGGTGTTTATGGAAGAATATCGGGACTGTCCCCTATAAAAATCAGGTTTCAGGAATAGCCACGTCAGTCTGTTTCAGCAAAAACAAGGAGTCCTGGGGCACCTTAAAGACTAACACGTTTATTTGGGCATCAGCTTTCATGGGCAGCCTTCAACAGGACTCGTTCCTCTCAGTATAAAATCAGGACATGTGGCCAGCCCACAATGGCTCCCCACCCCGTGTTTCCCTTCCCACAGAGGTGATGGAACTGGTACATACGCAAGAATTTCTGTGTAAGTGTGTGTATGCTTTTTTTTTTTTTTTTGTAAAGGTGGACCACAAGGGTGTGAATGCACCTCCACGGTCCCCCAAGTAAATGGGGAAATCAGCCCTAGCCTGGCAAGATCGTGCTTACTTGGGGGACCATAGGAGGTGCTTGTGTGCGCGCGCGCGCACACACACACACACACACACACACACACACACACACACACACACACACCCCCCCCCCCCCCCAGCTCAAAGTGGCTTCCAGCACTTACAGGGTTCGCAGGTTGAGACAATGGCTCTGAGCACCCCAGGCTCCCACCCACCCCGCTCGCTCCAGCCCCCCAGCCATTCCTCCATCCCCGGCACCTTCCTCGTCCCCCCCTCTCCTTCCACTGCCCCCAACGCGCGCTCCATCCCCCACAGCCCTTCCTCGTCCTCCTCCCCCCACTGCGCAGCCTGCACGGTCCGCACCGGGCCAGCTGCTTGGTCGCCATCTCCTCCCTGGGCACCTGGCGGGAAGGAGCCGCCCGGCCGCTGCAGGGCGCCGCCTGGGCGCTTCCGGCCATTTCAAACCTCCCTCCGCCTCCCAAGAAAAGCCGTTCCCGCCCCCATCGATGCGATCGGCGATCGGCTGCGCCGGCCAGGCGCCGAAGGGGCGGTGCCGTTGCCTGCCCCGAGGAAGGCAGGCTCCTCTGCCCCGGGGCCCCAGGAGGAACGAGTCGATAGCCGAGGAAACGTGTTTCTCGATGAGAGAGCAGGCGGCGCCGGCTAACCTGGGTGAGACCCTAGACAAGCCCTCAGGCTCCTTCCTCCCCGCGGGCATGGGGGCAGCAAGGGGAAACCCCCCCCTCCTCGTAGGGGGCATCTGGGGAACCCCTTCCCCGTGTGGGGCACATGGGCGGGCATCGTGGGGACACCCCCAGCCTGGCACCCCCTGGAAAAAGCCACGTTTCTAAGCATGGTTGCCAGGGCGTAGCCCTGCTCTGTTTTCCTGAGCCTGCAGCCAGGCGGCACCAGTGCTTCTCCTGCCGCTCCGCGCTTAGCCGCGCTGCCTCTGAGGAACATGGACCCAGCCCCGGCCAGTTTCACAGCCGCTCTTCGTAACCCTGTGGGCAGCAGCGAGCCCGCCTGAAATTATCCCGGTTGCATTCGGCCGCCGCTGGGGAAGCAGCTGTAACTGGTAGAGGCCAGGGGAATGTGAGGAAACAAGCTATGAGGTTGGAAGTTGGAGTCTTCCAGCAACCAGGAGAGGCTGTAAGGAAAAACCCCCCTTCCCACAAAGACCAGGACGCTTTGCTGTGAAAGCTGCGAAGAGGGAAGCCTGCTTGTTTTTCTGACGCACTGGCTGATATAAAAGATGGAGCCTCGAAGTGCAGTGGAAGAACAAAGCTCTAAAGGAAATCCCAGAAACTGAAGTAGGCTGGTACATGGATGCCCATTGCACACAGACCAGCAGAGGCTGAGCTTCCCCTAACGGCCCCTTGTGGCCCTACCTACATTCCCCAGACCACCTCTGGCAGATCCACCATCTGTCCCCAGAGTGCCTCTTAAATTTCGATTAATTGGCTAATGAAATAGTCAATGCAATTTTCATCGACTATTCGATCAGATGATAGGGCGCCTCCGCCTTTGAAGTGTAGCAACAGCCCCAAGGCTGTTGCTACACTTCAAAGGCCAAAGTGCTGCGGGGAGCATGGGGCCAGCAGGGGACAGTCCTTTCAAAGTGGCAGCGTTTCAAAGCAGCAGCGCTGCATGGAGTCCGGGGTCAGCTGGGGACTCCCTTGCTGACCTCAGGCGCCATGTGGTGCTGCCACTTTGAAACACTGTGGGGAGCCCAGCCTCAGGCTCCCTGCAGCATTTCAAAAGGGCAGCACTGCACAGAGTCCCCAGCTGATACCGGGCTTCACGTGGCACTGCTGCTTTGGAATGCTGCCTGCAGCCTGGGGACACTCCAGCTGGCCCTGGGCTGCATGCGGTGTTTCAAAGCAGCAGCCCCGTGTGGAGCCCAGGATCTGGCCCCAGGCTCCACACAGCACTGGCACTTTGGCTGCCAGGCCAGCCCCATTGCTATCGGAGATTCCCCTGCTGGGGCTGGGACAGCCCGGCTGCCGCCTGGCCCCGCCACCAGGATTACTCAGCTGGAGCTCCTGAGCTGCTGTCTCGCCCCACTGCTGCTGCGGGGGTTTTCCAGTCAGGACTGCCCAGCCATCACAGCCCTACTGCAGGGGGGTTCCCTGGATTCTCCAGCCACCTCCAGCCCCACTACCAGGCTCCCCAATGCCATCTGGCCCCACAGATTCTAGGGTTCCACTGCCCAGCCAGGATTCTACAGACCCTAAGTTCTCCAGGCTGGCTCCTACTCCTGGGGCTCTTTGGTCCAGCGACATCTGTGGCCTTGCTGGACCATGGATGTTGCTGGACCAGAGAGTCCCAGATTTGGGAGGTTCAACCTGTACAATATTTATATTTCAACTGAATTATAATTGTATGGTAAAAATGAGATAGCAATCAATTTTTCAGAGATTTCATATTCATGTATGTGACCTTCCTGCCTGCTTAATTCCTAGGTGCAATATATGGGACTGTCGCCTTTGCCTTTTACTTCTAAACCTCAAAATCCATTTTCTGAACTCAAAGGATGTATGCTGCTTCCCTATTGACTACACATCTCTCTTTTGACCTTGTATACACATAGCTTTCCATTGTGTTAGAGCTTACAATGCTTAATTTCCATCTTGACAGAAACAACTGAATAAATGTTGCTTGTCTGACACAAACCTGTTTTTTTCACCTCTGATGGTGACTAATACTTTGATACAGCCATGAAGAACATATTATCAGTGTATATATACACATAGCTCCCTATCTAGTACTTATACATACATCGCAGAATGATTTTAATGACTATTGTGACCCTGGCTTTCATTTAAAACATCAAATGACATTCTTTGGTGAACCAGAATATATGTACCAGAATCAAGACATTTCCGCTGGCATTAGTTCTTGGGTGACTCACTTAAATTCACATCATATTACAAATGAAATTATGATTGGACTTGTTTTTAAATGTAAAACAAATTACCAAGTGTATGACAAATATATATATTTTTAATGTATCTACAGTCTGTTCTAAACAATGTTTGCAAGTGAAATGGTTGAGGCAACCTGCAAAATTGGACATAAAAGGTCCTGTGAATGTAATGAAGTGGAAGAATCCCAGAAAGTTAAAAGGAAAAGGAAGGTAGAAGACATTTGCCAAAACCAGCACAAACGCAAGGTAATCAGGGTAATTATTAATTTGTTGTATTACATGTGCATATAGGTGGAGCTCCATCAGAGGTATCTCTATTAGAGCTTGATTTTCAATTTGTGATCACCTCCTTCTGAAGAGGTATTTTTGCTTTGCACCACCACTCACAAGGAATAAAAAAAATCACATTTTCAGTATTCCATAGTGTGTATATATATGATAGGGATGTTAGCTAGCATGTAATTGAATAATAATGTAACCGCATACAATTTTAGCAGTTACCCAACTATTCGATAGTCTCCAGAAGTGGGGCCAGCACCCAGTGCACTCCCGGTCCCACTCCCACAGGGTGGCAGGTGGGAACCGGTCCACAAGGGGAGCCAGTTTAAAAAACAGCTTCCCATACAAAGCAGCTCCTGCGCTGCTGCCCCTGATACAGAGGGGACTGCTGCCATGGAACAGACTGTCCGTGGCAGCTCCAGGCTTGTGGGGGACAGAGCCTGCCCTGTGAGACGCCGGAACAGCCTCTGTCTGTGGGGAGCTCAGAAAGATGCAGCAACGCTGGGTGGGGGGAAGAAGCCCTGCCTAGCAACAGCTCCTGCCTGCCCCTTTCCCCCACTTTGCCGGCTCCTCGCATGTATTGGCTCCCATCTATCTCCCTCACCCTCTGCACTGCTGCTCTCTATCAGATGCCGTCGGGGGGAGGGGGATGCATGTAGTCAACAGGATTAACAGGGCTAATTGTGTAGTTATCTACACATTGACATCCCTAATATATGACTGCACAGGCCTTTTTTACAATTACTAGTCCAGCATGTATAATTCCTCTCAATGCTCTGGGTTTCTCACATGATGAGCCCTTTGAAAGGGCCAACAGGAGAAGGGATAAGGAGACTTAAGACTTTAGGAGCAAAAAGCACCCAGTTCTCCTCTCCCTTTAAAAACAACCTATCCTGGTTTTTATTCAAGAGTCACATCCCTTTTCTCCTAAGATGTTGTGCGTTCTTTTCCTGTCTCACCTAGCTACTTTCCGTGGCCTGATATACAGGCTCCATTTGAGAAAATCCAGGAGTAGCCCCGGTATCTCTAGCCAAGGCCTCTGCCCAGCCTGTCTTCAAAACTCTTATCTTAGCCTCAGTCTGTCAGTCAGTCACATCAGCCTTTTCTTAGCATACTATACAACACATGCTGGACTAGTGGTACATTTGAATTCCACATTTTCCAGGGAGATTTGTAATTTTCCTGCATCTGTGCCAGCTGTGAAATAACTCAGCTGCTTGATAGGGTTTCTGAAGAGGGTTGAGGGTTTGTTTCTTTGAATGATGTAGGTGGCTGGCTGTTTGAAATGATTATTATAGTGTTGCTGAGATTTTATTGTCTGGACTCCTTATTAGAGCACCTAAAGCCCTGGGCAGGCATTTTATTAATAGTAGTAAGAATTAACTAAAAGAATAATAATGAAGTATGTGTTGCATATTACTTGTAGATATAATAATAAATTCTGTTTCTGCTGCAAAACTGGAAATCTTGATTCTCCACTTTAAAATTTTCTACTAGAAAATACTGTACAAATGTTTTAAAGAAAATTTTTTAAAAATAAGTGACCCACATCAAAAAACACATTCTCTCTATCTTGTCAGCTTATATCAGTGAATTTACATTTGATGGAACATAACACAAGGTCATATGACACAAGTCAGCTCAAAACAGTCACGCTCATACACACACAATACATTAGATATGAGTTAAAATTAGTGTGATGTGCACTCTGAGGAAATTATAAGTACATATAACTTGAGAGCTGAGTCTTATTTGCACCTTATTAGAGACTGAAATGTCTAAATAGTTGCTAGTTGCCAGTTAGCCTTTGTTAATGGAAACTGCTTCTGGACTCTTATCAGGATTAATTAAAAGTGTCATTACATATTTGTCCAACCTAGCACTGTAGATGAGAAACTATTGTTATAAGCTGTAGTGATTAAAAATAACTTTCATAAAAATATTTGGACCTAAAAAATGGGACCTTGTTATTTCCTATGTTATTTTAAAGGGATTTAATAGGTGCACTATCTGAATTTTACATTAACAGATTAACATGGTCTTTGTTAAATTGTATTTAATAATTAAATGAGAAAAGCTTTAACTGTACTTACATTTTATCAACATCTGTGGTCTGGCTTGATTTTAGTTAGACAGATGTTCACTTATCATGGGTGTGGTTAAGTTTCCTGAGGTCCCATAAAGTTTGTTTACAGCCACCTGTCCTGGCTCTCAGTGTTCTATGCTGTTATTTAGCTCTAATTTCCCCCTAAATGTCCTCTAAGAACCCAGGAAGCAGTGGAAGTGTTGGTAATGCTGCTAGAAAATATTGATTTCTTGTGGTTTGGTAAGTTCTCTGGTTAGGCACTGGTCATGTCCCCAGGGTACCAGACTAGAGAGGTTAAAGCTGTACCATATGATCTGAAAGGACAATGTTATCTAATGATTTAGGGAGACCTGATAGGAAATAGGCTTGCGAACATTTAAAACGCTATCACTCAATAATAGTAAGATGCAATTTTGCATTGCAATCCCCTTCATTTTTTCCACTGAACCCCTATATTATTTAGTACGGCATGTAAACGGTTCTTTGCTTGCACTTACTTTTGTAGGAGAAGAAATCCCACTTGTCAGCTGGGTTGTTTAGTGAGGATTGTGAAGTCAGCTATGAACAGGTGTATGAGTTACTAAAGTATGCAGCTTTGGGAAAACATCACAATGCAGTTCAACCCAGGTATAGTATATGTTTATATTCTGGATACGTTCACATCCCAGGTTACTGTCCATATGTTAAACTATCTACAGGCATATAAGTAGAGCCCTACCAAATTCACAGCCATGAAAAACATGTCACAGGCTATGAAATCTGGTCTCCTGCCCTTCCATGAAACTAGTCTTTTGTGTGCCTTACAGATTTCATGGCCGTAGACCAACATTTTTCAAATTGGGGGTCCTGACCCAAAAAGTGATTGCAGGAGGGTTACAAGGTTATTTTAGGAGGTCATGGTATCACCACCCTTACTTCTATGTTGACTTTGGAGCTGGGTGGTATACCGACCATGCTACCCTTACTTGTGTGCTGCTGCTGACAGTGGCTCTGCCTTGAGAGCTGGGCTCCCAACCAGCAGCCACCACTCTCCAGCTGCTTAGCTCTGAGGGCAGCGCCACTACCAGTCGCAGTACATAAGTAAGAGTAGCAATACCACAATCCCCCCACAATAAACTTGCAACCTTCCTCCCACAACTATTTTTTTTGTCAGGACCCGTACAATTACAACACTGTGAAATTTCAGACGTAAAAAGCTGAAATCATGAAATTTACCATTTTAAAAATCGTCCGATCATGAAATTGGCCAGAATGGACTGTGAAAGTGGTAGGACCCTACACAAAAATACTGTTTTTAAATATGCTCTGATTATTTTTGCAAAATTGTCACCATATCATCCATTTATTATATAGAGCAGTCATAGCTAGATTTTGATTGTGTACTCATTTTGATGAGCATGTAAATATGATGCAGGTGATGGAGATGAATACTATAAGAAAAATGAGTAGCCTTTGGCACCTTAGACCAGTGTTTCTCAAAGTGGGCTGCAGGCCCAATTTGAAAAAGCTGCTAACAGGCCACTCTGGTTTATTTACTTAACTGCTCTACAGCCACAGATATTTTTTACATATATTTATATTAGGGATGTAAAAGACTAGTCGACTATCCAGTAAGCATTTGCTTATCGGATAGCCTGTTGACTAGTCGATTTCCCACCCCATCCCCTTGCTCCCTCTATCAGGTAAGGCAGCAAAGAAAGGGAGGGGAAGGGGTACTTCAAAGGAGCAGCGCCGCACAGCTGAGCTGGGAATCGGCTGTGCAGTACTGCTGCTTTGAAATCCCAAGGCAGTGTTCAGCTCTGCCCCTTTAAAACACCCACCGGGCTGTGGAACCTGGGGTCAGCTGGGGACTCCAGGTTCTGTGCAGCATTTCCCCAGAACCTGGGGTCAGCTAGGGAGTCCCCAGCTGACCCTGGGTTCTGGGGACCTGCCTCACAGAACCCGGGATCAGCTGGAGACATCAAGGAGGCATTTCAAAGGGGCAGCACCGCACAGCTGAGCCAGGGATCAGCTGTGCGGTGGGTGCCCCTTTGAAATGCCATCCTCTGCACATTTCAAAGGGGCAGCTGTGGAACCTGGGGTCAGCTGGGGACTCCGGGCTCCGTGCGGCATTTCCCCAGCTGACCCCGGGCTCTGCACAGCATGCACTGACCCCGGGCTTCATGGCTTTGAAATGCACAAGAGCCCCCGCTAGGGACTCTTGTACATTTCAAAGCAGGCACTCCCATGCAGCCCTCTGGCACCTGAATGTATGCAGAGTTCTGCAGTCTTCCTTTGAAATGTACAAGAGCCACCAGGGGGAGGGGGCTCTTGTACATTTCAAAGGAGGAATGTGGAAGTGCCTATAGACTAGTCAAGTAGTCCATGGAAATTCCATAGACTACTCAACTAGTTAATTAACCGCATTTTAACATCCCTAATTTATGTTGTGTTTTAAAAATTTTGAAAGCCACCTCGAATATTTTAAATAGAGAGGCAGGGAAAATGTGTTTTAAATAAATATTGGCTGCAGTTTGCTGTTTGTAGCCAAGAGGAGCTGTGGGAAGCAGCGGCCTGGGTCATGTTGCTTCCCACGTCTCCCCTTGGCTGCAAAAGGTGAACGATGGCCGATAGGAGCCGTGAGACTCTGTGGCTGCGGAGCCGTTCAGTAAACAAACCAGAGTAGCCTGTTAGTAGCTTTCTCAAAGTGGGGCCATCGCCCACTTTGAGAAACACTGCCAGAGGGTACACCTACACAGCAACATTATTACGTTATTTTGAAATAACTTAGTCCACGTCTACACAGCAGGCAGTTATTTCAAAATAATGTTGAAATACTGTCAAGCTGAAGGATTTCTTACTCAGACTACTGTAACCCTCATTGTATGAGGAGTAAAGGAAGTCAGAGGAAGAGTGCTCTATTTCGAAATAAGTGCTGTGTAGACGCTCCCTATTTCAAAATAAGCTACACAATTGATGTAGATCAATTTGTGTAGCTTATTTCGAGTTAAGCCCTGCTGTGTAGACTCACCCTTAGAGACTAACAAAAATATATATAACAGCAAAAGAACTCCCTGTCAATTGTAGGACCTGTGTTAACAATGCTAATTAAGTGGGGTGAACGTGTCTCATTCATAGATTTTTGATGTGAAAATGCAGATGTCAAAGGCAGGGAAAATTAACTTGGTAATGCATTAACCAGTTAATTATTCAAACCCAGGGTAACAGTGTCAGATTTGTAGATGAATTCCAGTTATGCAATCTCTCTGTAATTGGGTGATAATATATTTTTGTTAGTCTCTAAGGTGCCACAGGACTACTCATTGTTTTTAAAGTTACAGACTAACACGGCTACCCTTCTGAGACTATAAGAAAACTCAGAGTTGTCTTTCCTATGTACTGTATGTTGTTTACATGATCATGTGCGCGTATGGACCAATATGTAAAATAAAGGGCTAGATTCTGTTCTTGCTGAAGTCAACAGGAGCTTTGCAAGTGACTTACATGGGAAGAGAACTGGTCTGATGTTTAATTTTCAAGTATTTGTAACTGTATTATTTTGATTTCTAATGCAGCTGGTGCCGTATTTACCACCAAAGACACTTGGCGAGGATTGTGGTTATTGTTCTGAAGGAAGTGAGCCAGCTCTATTTCTACAGGTTCTATTTGCAGTTCAAACATCTCAGAAAGGCGTTTCAACATGTAAGTCCCCAAACTGTGCTTCAGCCAATTAAACTTTTTTCAGCCAACAGTGCCCCATGGTTTAACTGCTACAGTGAAATTATTCTCCACCCAGTGGGAAGTGGACATTTCTGAATCCCAAGGGGTCTCCCTTCCTAGCTGCTGTCAGCCCAGAACAAAGGGCCAAGCTATGAGATTAGAAGCAGAGTGATTAAAGATTTGCAGTTTTTTGAAGTCATAAAATTTGAAATAAAATACATCAGCATTTCCACACTACATGTATAATATTCTCTTCAAGAGGGTGATGATATTATAAATATATCTCAGTAGACTTCTGACTTACTCTAAGCAATATAAATTGGCAGAGGCTCACCAGCTGTGGGTCTAGCCCCATGTTTGCAGACCATGCTGTGTTTTTATAGTAACAATTCCTTCTGGTCCTTGAGATTGTTGCAGAAGAAGGATGTAGTAAAGTTCTTTTAATTTGTCTACCTACATTTTCTCCCCTATATGTCTTATTTATTTTAACAGCGTGCTTTGATTCAGTTAAATCTTGGGAAGGTCTCCCTTAGCTGCAGCAAGCATATGTTTCTAATTTAGAGCAGTTTCCTAACTTTTCAGGAACAAGGAACTATCAGTTCTGCTTCTGCCAACAAGATTCTGCAGTGAGTTCAGGAAAGCCAAGGCTGTCATACGATAATTAAGTAGCTACAATAAAATCCTGTATTATTGAGCTAAATCATTGTGATGTTTCCTTGAAAATGTGGTGGTTCTTATAAATGATGGGAGAAGCCCAGAAATAAGTGACTAATGAGACAGCAAGATTTCTTGGCAATAGAGTGAAAGGGGTGGTCCAGCTGGAATAAGGGTAGAATCTTGTGACGGGGATAAAGAGGGTGATCAGGCAGCTGCAAAGCTAATTATGATTATTTTTTTTTTAATAAAGGTCACTTCAGTTTTCACTGCTATTTGTTCCTTAAGTCTTACAGCTGTAACAATTAACAGTGTTAGAACATAAGAACGGCCATACTGGGTCAGACCAAAGGTCCATCCAGCCCAGTAGCCTGTCTGCCGACAGTGGCCAGCACCAGGTGCCTCAGAGAGGGTGGACCGAAGACAGTGATCAAGCGATTTGTCTCCTGCCATCCCTCTTCAGCCTCTGACAAACAGAGGCCAGGGACACCATTTCTATCCCCTGGCTAATAGCCTTTTATGGACCTAACCTCCATGAAATTATCTAGCATATGAAATTAGAATATGGAATGCAGACTGTGGATTAATGGAGAGCTGTTGGTGCATCAGTTGGAAAGGGAATAGCAAGTCATGAGCAGTAGCTCAAGAAGCTAGTTGCAAATCAAATTCATGTTAACACAGAAAATTGCACTGAACCACTGACGATGTCTCTCTCTCTCTAAATTAAGTTTGTCTTGGCTACTTAGCTTCCTTTGATTGCACTAGAATTACACTAATGGCAAATTTGGCTAGTGGGAAAATAGTGAGAGAATTTCTGTAGCAGTATGAGTACTGATCTTTATCTGTTAATTTTGAAATATTTTACTTTTGTGCAGCAAAGTCTTTTAGCATGTTTTCTTTTCTGTTCTTTAACAGAGATTCAGTTTACCACCTACTTCAGCTAATTTTATGGCTACTTTGTGTGGAGAAGGAATAAGCATGAAACATCAGAATAACATTCAAGGTACTTCGCTTTGCACTGTCCATTTCAACTATTGATTATCCTTTTCAGAGGGTGTTTTGAATCTGTTTGTATCACACACAATCAGTTTTATCTAAATATGCTCTATGCAGGATTACAGGATACAACTAATCTCCAGTTTAACTCTGAAATAAATGCCTTTGGCGAATTTCTATTTGTCTGGTTTGTAAAAAGGATAATAAAAACAAAAAAATTTCTCTTGTGAAGCCATTGTAAACATTTACACTATCATTCTAAAATGTATTTAATAAGAAATACAGCTCTCAAATAGATTCAGGTTCATTAGGTATTCATTTCTTGACTTCTCCATTAGTCTCAGGTCACGTTTATACTTACCTGTGGATTGACACTCTGGAGGTTGATCTTCTGGTGTTCGATTTAGCGGGTCTAGTAAGGACCCACTAAATCAAATGCTGATAGCGCCCCCATTGACGTTGGTACTCCTGCTCCTTACAAGGAGTAAGGGAAATTGATGGGAACATTTATCCCATCAACCTCCCGCTGTGGGGACAGCTCCAAAGTTCAAACCAAGGTATGTTGACTCCAGCTACACAATTAACATAGCTGGAGTTACGTATCTTAATTCAAATTTATCCCTAAGTGTAGACCTGGTCTCAGTAATAATTCTTTGTCATGGTGAACATTGAATTAAGGTAAACTACAGGTGTGTTGACAGCTGGTTTCTCATTGTTTTCATTCTTTGTGATCTTAATTGTAATTTGAGGGATCAATTTTGGACTCTGCGCACTCAAAACTCCACATAAAGTGAGTGGAAATTCTCAGTGCAATGAATACTGAGTGGGATTCTTAATGTATGAACTAGCAAGTTTTACTTTGTAATATATTAAAAGCTATAAGTTTTCTAAAATCTGGACAATAAGATACAATCGCAGATTGGGGTTTCAGATAAATTTTTCCTGAAGTTATGCTTCCTTATGTGACTGCAAACCTAACGGCGGAAAGGATGGTTTAATGTGGTAATCCAGGGTCTGGACTGGATGTCATGAGACCTAGGTTCAGTTCCAAATTTACAGGCTTCCTCTGTTACCTTCGGCAAGTCATTTAACACACCTTCTGCTTCCATTACCCTTAGTTTAAAAGGAAGCTACACCCTCCTTAGTTCCCTGGGGGATTGTATGGATAAAATCCATTCTGCTTGTGAACTTGGATAATATGTTGATGACAGGTAAAAAAGAACTCAGATTGCTCAATGAACACTGTGACAAGCACCTTTGTTACACTAGGAAAATACAAGTTCTAACACATCCTTAATATCACCTGGTGCAGTGGTTCCCTACCTTTTTTTTATACCTTTTTTATCCAGCAAACCCATTCACAAACTTTTGGTGGACCAGCATCATTTTATCTGAATGTTCATTATGCAAATAATGACTATGCAAATGAAACATTACTGGTCTGCCAAAAGCCCTGGCCCCCAGAGCTGCCACGAACAGCTGGCTTCAGCTCCAGCAGTTGCCACGTGGCAGGTGGCTGCCATAGCTGAAGCTGGCTGTTTGCAGCAGCTCTGGGAGCTGGGGCTGGAGTACACTCCGGACCCCCTTGCCCCTCAGTGCCAGCCCTAACCCCTAGAGCCCCCCACCCCTCCACTACCCTGCCCACCCAGCGCCAGCCATTGACCCCAGATTCCCCTGTGCCAGCCTCCTGCCCTCAGAGCCCCCCAGTGCCAAACCCCTGCCTCTTAGAGCCCCCCACCTCCAGGCCCCTTCAGTGCCAGCTTCCTGTTTCCAGACCCCACTGTATCAAACCCCCCAGAGCTGCTTCCAGTGCCAGCCCCCAGTCCCCAATATTAGCCCCATCCCCAGAGCCCCCAGTGCCAGCTCCCCACCACAGATACCCCAGTGCTCCCCAGTGTCAGCCCCCCACCTCTTACAGCCCCCCAGCACTAGCCCTGTCCCCAAAGCCCCGCAGTACGTGCTCCATCCTGTGCTGCCTCCCAACTGCCAGCTGAGCGCTGCTGCCCAGGTCATGGCTGCTTTAAGGCTGCTGTGCCAGGCTCCATGTGATCCTCCTGCTGCGAAGTGAACCACTCTTTTGTGTCCAGGAGCAGACTCCACCCCTGCTCAGTGTTGGTTAGCTGAGAGGTGGGGCAGGACATGCCTTTCCCAACAGCTGTGGCAGCAAGGGGAGGTGCTGGGCGGTGGAGCCCAACCCCTGCCCCCAGAGCCACTGCGGCCCAGCAGCCAGTGGTTCACGGCCCAGTACTGGTCCACAGACCGGTGGTTGGGAACCGCTGACCTAGGCTATGTCTACACTACAGAGTTGTTTCGGAAAAATGGCCGTTTTCCGAAAAAAACTTCACTTATGTCCACACCGCAATCGCATTCTTTCAAAAAACATTGAAAGAACAGAGGGGTTTTTCTGACATCGGTAAACCTCTTTCTATGAGGAAGAAGCCTTTTTCCGAAAGAGCTCTTTCAGAAAAAAGCATGTGTGAACAGGGAAGAGGGAGTTCTTTCGAAAGAAGAGGAAAAAGCACAGGTGCCCTGGTGGCCACTCCGTCCATAGTAATCACATCTGAAATGTGAGAGCATCCATTCAGCGTGGATGCTATCTTTCGAAAAAGCAGATCGCTTTTTCGATGCGCTTTTGCTGTGTAGACGCTTTCTTTTGAAAGAAGTTTTTCCGGAAGATCTCTTCCAGAAAAGCTTCTTCTGAAAGAAGCCTGCAGTCTAGATGTAGCCCAGTGTGTGGTCCTCTGCACCCTCCCCCCAAGGGGGTGCACTACACAGTTTTGGGGAACTTTAGGGAGGCAGAGCCAGTCCCACGGGTTGGGAAGGGAGCACTGCGCTTCCAGCCTCAGTCCTCTCACAGACCTGTTCTTCCCTGAGGCCTGCTCTATCTCCAGGCCTTGTTCTGCCCTCACTCCGTCTCTGGTCCTGCCCTTGTTCCCTCTCCAGCTCTAGCCCCAGCTCCACCTTCTTCTGCACAAGCACCATTGCTGAGGAAGCATTGGCTGTGCAATAATGACGGACAAGGGACAACTGAAAAAGTTTGAGCATCACTGACTTAACAGAAAGATCTCTCTGCTTGCTCTGAGGAATTAATAGCAACAGTAATTTCTCACAAATAAGTTGACATTCTAAATAATAACCCTGAACATGTATCAAAAGAGGGCAAATTCATTATCCCTATTTTACAAATGGGGAAATGGAGGCAAAGAGGATGAAGCAACTTGCCTAGCAGATCAGTGGCAGAGCCATGAATAGAAACTAGGTTGTCTGAATCCCAGTCCCGTGCTCGGTCCGCTAGTGAACACTGCCATTCCTCAAAATGAAAGGTCATAGTGAGCATGTTCATGACAGTAGTTTGCCGGCTGTTAGAAAATAGTGTATGAGCTTGTCGACAACTTTTAAAAATGCAATTGCTTATTACAGGATCAGCTTCTGCCTACAGTGGACATATTCGTAAGAACTCAGACCTGCCAAAAGACCCCATCGTTCAGAAATATGGCGAGGAAAAACATGGTCTGACCAGCTATATTCTAACCTTGGAAGAGATGAGAAAATATGATTATCCTTTAGAAGGTCAGGCCTTCAACATTTTTTTGGTACTAAAATGTCTATGTAATATGTTTGAATAAATCAGTGCATCTCATTGGTTTTCACAGGGGCTTTGTCTACGGGCAGTGCCTATGCAAATGAAGCGCAGATTAGCATATTGCCGTGCTCATTTGCATAATTTATTCAAGCCATTTTTTGCACAAAAACAAGCAGTGTGGTTTTTTGTGCAAAAACAAGCAGTGTGGACAGGGGTTTTTTTTGCACAAAAACGTCTTGAATAAATTATGCAAATTAAGCATGGCACTATGCTAATCTGTGCTTCATTTGCATAGCACTGCAGCAAAGCCGGCAGTGTAGAGGTAGCCAGGAAATTTTGGTTGAACAAGTTGTGCAGGCACCTTACCAAAGTCTTCTCAGGCTTTCATTCTCCTCATCTATACCCAGTGAGTTACAGGAGCGAGATTGCCTTGTCTTGTTCTCAGAACTCTTTATTTTTCTTTCTAGGATCCCCTGGGTGCAAGAATTATGTCTACACGCAATGCGAGAACCCGAGGACAGACAGCAGCCCCCTCTTTGGGTTGGATTGTGAAATGGTATAAAAAATACTTGTAGTCTTCAGGAGGACTAAGAAATGAGTTGCACAACCTCGGCTGGCTCCAGAAATAAAGCCAGCCCCGCTCTGCCAATAAACATACTGCAACAGAAATACCAGCTGCTCATCTGCACCAGCAATTCTTCCATCAGTAGAGCCTCCCCAGCACTAGCGCAACAGCGAGCAGAGCCAGGACGTATGCATTGATTAGCACACCACAGCAGTTCCCTACATATCATGCAGGAGGCAGGATAGGCAGATCCCTTGCTTTGCAGACTGTCCCTCTCCCAACAGAATGGACATGAGGATCAGGGAGGCTGCTACAGCCTTTACACGCTAGAAATGGAAAAGGAGGAGGATTCCTTCTCGCTATACATCTCTCCAACACCAACACAGTGGTTCAAGGCTCTGTGTTGAGCTAAGGGTTGCTCCTGTGTTCACTTTGGTACTTGCATAAGAACCTTATTTTGGTGTCACTTACACTCTTTTTAAATGGGTCGGCCCATCTCTTGCTTTAGCACATCTTGGCAGAGCAGTTGCTAAATGCAATCAATGGAGGCACTTGGGGTGTAAAGTACCAAGTTACTCTGTGTGATCCAATCTTCCTCCTAAAGATTAACTGTTACACTTTAACATGCACCTGATAGATTTGTAACGGGTGTCAAAGATTAATCAGAACTGTCTGCATTAGTAAAACCTAGTCATAGATAGTAAATCTTCTAGGTCAATAGGTTTTTTAGTGGTGATAGCAATTACTGCAATCAAAGCAGAATTGAATTAACTGGTATTCTTGGGTTAACTGATTGGCAATAAAATTAGGGTTGATTTTTCATCAGATTCTCTTTTCTTTTTTCTAGTGCCTCACTGAGAAGGGGAATGAAGTCACTAGAGTCTCACTGGTGGATGCAGAGGGTCGATGCATCATGGATGAGCTTATAAAACCTGAAACCGAGATACTGAACTATCTGACCAGGTATTTCGCATGTAAACTTCCTGCGTGCCTCTCCTGTAAAACTGGGAGCTACTGAGGCCTTTCATGAGTGTCTGACACACTTGGCATCCAAGATGTTCCAAGAAAAGCATGCATTACAGGTTAATGATCCAGCACAGGTTACTCTTTTACTGTCCAGAGCAGGTTACTTTTTTACTGCTAGCTATAGAACACATGGTGTGGTAAGAGCATGAGATAGCAGTTGACTCAGTGGCCCCATTTCCTCATCAGTAAAATGAGTACTGTATATCATCTAACATTCAGGGGTACCAGGAGCAGAGCTGTGTGGAACTTTCATAATGAAACCAAGCAAAATTTTTCAAACTATGCTTCGTCCCCAAAATTTTAAGATTAGGTCCAATGTCACGCCTTTGAACAGCTTGAAAATCTCTTCTGTTACTTCCAGCGGCCTTCCTTCTTCCAACAGGGCCCAAAACATCCCTTTGCATTTCCTTGCTAGTTTAACAGATCACCTGTACTATGTCCTCTCTACTCCAGAGTTATAACTCTGACATGGTCACATTTGTAATCTATATATTTTATGTGTCTTGCTTGAAATGATCTCTAGTAAATGAAGTTGCAAATATGTTTTATCATTTGCCATTTTTGTTTAAGATACTCGGGAATCACACAGAAGATTCTTCTTCCAGTGAAAACAAAACTTCCGGAGATTCAGGATAAACTAAAGAAATTGCTCCCCCGGGATGCGGTATTAGTAGGTCACTCTTTAAATGCTGACCTCCACGCTTTACAAGTGAGCATGCTTTTATGAGAATTTCCCTCAGCCCTGTTGGACCTGTTTTGTCCAATGCTTTTCATACTTGGAACCAAAATAATTCTGTTTTAGAGCTGTGGTCACTTTTTACCAGGCATTTGTTAAGATGGCATAAGGGTGTAAAAATACATAAGTTTAAACAGAAGGACTTCTAAGCAAACACAAAAGATGAGAAGTAAGAAAGCTGTATTTCAAAAGGCTGAAAGTAAGAGTCTCTCTATAAAGTCTACAAGTAGCCTTAACTCTGTATCCTCCTTTCCTTTCATAAGTTGCTGGGTGGACACACCTAATTGTGTTGTGGTAAAGACAAATCTTTCCTGTTGTATATTTAAACACTCACAATATATCATCCCACAACCGAAGAGCATAATCTATGCCCATCTTGTTGGGCACCTGTGGCCTGTATGTATATAATAAACATGCAAAAAGTTGATGTCTTTGTGTGTCTGGAATCTGGGCCAGTAGTCAGAGGGTGCGTGGGAAACCATTGGGGAACCCAACCCAGAGGAGGATTTTTCATTTGCAATCCCTTTTCCTGATATTTCCCCACATATGGAATTCTGCCAGTTCCTCCTTATTCTCCAGGGAATATAAGAGGCTATCACAGGATTAAGAATGGGTTTGTGGAAAGTGTTAACTGGGGAGTTACTGCCACAATTCCATAATACGGATGTTCTTTACACATATTATTGTTGACGGTCTCTCTTCTCCAGATGATACATCCCAGTGTTATTGACACCTCATTGCTTTTTGCCAGACATGGAGGTCGACGGTTCAAGTTAAAATTCTTAGCAAAAGCTGTTTTAGGGTAAGTGGTGGTGTTAGAACTAGTAATGCTATGTAATATTTTACCAATCATAATTATTACACCAAGTGCATGAGTGTGCTTGTCTCAAAATTAATATTTTTAGAAAATCAGATTATATAATGTACATGAAATAACACCTGTAATGCAAATTATATTATTAGGTGATGTATATATTCACAGTAAAGGCATGTCTGCACTTCACCCTCCTTACAGCAGTGTGTTGGGGTGTTTATAATGTCTGTGCTCAAGCACAGGTATCGATAGTGTAGATGGTGAGGCACTGCTTAGGCAAGTAGAATATAGCCTCTTTATACACCTGTTGCTGTTTTAGCAGTGTTGTGTCCTAGAGCCTCTCTGTTGCTGGAGCTTCTGTTTGGTGTGAGGAAAGGCTCTGGCAGAGGGAAGGCAGCAAGGAAAGTCTAGCAGGAGGAGGCAGTGAGGAAAGGCTCCACATACCCTACATGCTGCTGCCCACGAGTGTAGTATAGACATACACAAAGAGTCCTGCCCTGGAGATTAAACAGTTGAAGGGGCATGACAAAGAAAGGGTTACTATCTGCATGTTACAGGCAGGAAATTGAGGCAGAGAGGTTAAGTGACTTGCCTAAATCCTATAGTGTCTAGGTAGTACAACTAGAATAGAGCCCAGATCTCCTAATCCCTAGTCAGCTACAGCTCCTTTAATTCTGTTAATAGATGTAAGAGTCAGAATTTCCCAAAGAGGCAAGGGAACTCTTTGTCAGCACTTTGGAGGGTGTAATTTACACACATGCCTAGGAGACTCATCGCAAAGTAGCAAGAAAGTGAAAATTAAAAGCAAGGGTAATGTTTCAGAAATGAAGCTTTGACAAGTTTAGCTTTAGTTGTTATTAACATTCAATAAGATGCCAACAAACATTCTATAGCATATTTTGTAAACACAATGTATTCTTTAGTAGTAACGGTTTGGTGAGATGTGAGGGGAGATTGCTGTGCTACATGCAAATTTTGAGGTAGGGAAACTATCAGAGTGTAACTAGTTGAAGATAAAAATAGTGAAGGTGTGTCAATATGCAGTATAGTCGATGGTATCTATGAAATCTTTAGAAGTTGTAAGCAAGATTGAATGTTGCAGACATACTTTACATATTTCAATGACTTCTGGAACATTTTAAAAGACCATGGATTCAGAGAGGATTGAACAGCAGCAGATTTTGAGCACAGGGATAAATATACCACCTGAAAAGAACAAGTTATTTGGCTACCTAAAGACTAGGTATTATAGCATTCAGGGTGAGAAAACTGGTAATCTTCTTGCACATTTTACTCTTGACATTTTAGGAAGGAAATTCAATGTGAAAATAAAGTTGGTCATGATCCATCAGAAGACGCTGAAGCTGCACTTTCATTGCTTCGATACTTTATTGACCAGGGACCCAGAAAGGTGTGTGACTTTGTAGACTATGAATGTATTTTGCTTTAGTTCTTTTTAAAAAACACCTTAAAATATCTCTACATATGTAGTTTGTAGCCCTCCTATTATTAGCATAATTGTGCACTTGAACTCTAATCCAGAACAATAATTATATATTAAGCATGCAAGAACCCTCTTGACTTTAGCAGGACTACTGATGTTTGAATCTCAGGCACATGTTAAAATACTTTGCTGAATTAGGACTCATCTTTGGAAGCAGCTTTCCCCACTCAAAGTGTCAAAATCCTTGTACACTCTACCAGTCTTGGTAGAAAATTGGCAGAGCTTCAGGAATGCTCCAAAATATATCCTGTTTTTATCCCTCTGCCCTCTCCATTATGCTAATGTTATTGTTCCTTTCCCTGTTTTCAGTATTACTCATCTTGATTCCCAAGCCTTTTGCTAATTTAAGGCACTTGTGCACTTCACAGTTGCAGTGGATTGGCTCTTCTGCACAACTCTGTTTTCCAAATTCTTGGCTTTAAATTCTAAAACCGAGATGACTTTATGGACATAGGTTGCAGGTTTAATGCCCATGAATGCAATGTGCTGAGAACTACCTTGAAAAGGAATTAGTGTGTTTTTTGTCTTTTTAGGTAGTAGAACTAAATTTGGAGATGGTGCTATCAGCCCAAAATCTGATGGAGTCATCCCAGCAGAAATCTACATTACAATTGCAACAGAGTGGAGTCCAGAAGCATGCAAGTGAACCTTCAGGAATACCTAAACCATGGTAGTAGGACTTCCCAATGCATACACTGCCCCTTCGTTGATGTCAGTTCTTTGTGAAACTATATAGAAATGCATTGTTTTCCATCCAAATGATATTACTCTTCCTCTCAAAATATATTACTTGCTATTGTCATTATCTAAATAGTTTTTAAAAGTTAAAAGGCTTATATTATTTTACAACAATTAATTTTATGTTATTCTCATTTTTAAATATATATTCAGGATGCAAGATGATTATTTGCAGGCAGTGGGAAGTTTATTAGTTTTTAAAATTCTCTTCCAAGTAGAACTATAGCATTTTTTCTTCAACAAATACTCTAAGGTTTCTAATTCAGTGTAAACTAAGAGTTAGGTTTAAAGATTGGGTGATATTTACTATGACTGTTAGTTTTTTAGATTATTTGAATGCTACTGGCCAAAAAACTCTCCTTTTGAGCAGAAAGGAACTAGCGCCTTCTTGCTTGTGTCAAAATAGTCTGAGCACTTCAAATAAACAGGTGAGTGAATTCAGATAACATATTTAGAACAAACTGTTCTAAGAAATAGAAGTTCTATATATTCTCGAGTGCTTTTTGTGTTTAAAACGTTGAGTAATCAGCAATAGTCTTCATACTTCCTTGGATAAATTGGTTTTGTCATCTTTGGAAATACATTTTGATCCTGTATTATCCTGAAATAGGTCTGTTTTAGGGACGAGTAGAGTGATTTGCCCAACATCCCCCACAGATCAAGAGGCAAACCTAGAAAGTAGAAGCTAAAAGTTCTCCTTTGGAGTCTCCTGCTTTAAACTGTTTGGCTGTACACTTTGACCATCGTTACTGTGTGAGAATTTTTCCCCTCTAGATACTCACAAGAGCTCTACAAGAAGTTTCTCAGTCCTCATTCAGTGTCATTCAGTTCACTTTGCGTTCAGAGCATGTTGCACCAGATCTTCTTGCTGAAGTTTGTGAAAAGGTAACAGAATTATACCTTAGAATGCTCTTTAAAGCTGAGCTTGGAGAAAGATGCAGCACTTTTTCAGATTCTTTGTTTGGTAAAATCCGTGCACTATCTTTTGTATTCCTTTAGATGAGAATCCAGCTAGCTGACATGCTGACTGTCTTTGCGGGTCCATTTCGTAAAGACTTTTGCCTGAAGTCTATAAGGAGAGAATTTAAGAAGTGTGGTCCTATCCGATCACTTACTGTGCTCACTGAAACACACCAGGTGAATAAAGAGAACATCCTAATTAACTGGATAGGAAGCCTCATACGGAGGCAATGGAGATTTTCTCTCCTTAATGGAGAAAAGAGCATTAAGGCCCTTAATGAACTCACAGCCTATTGTTTTACCAGTAAGTTAAAGTAATGAAACATCCTATTTAATGCTACATCTTTAAAGTATTACATATAGAATATAAAAGGCTTCTTCAGATATTTTCCAATAGCCTATTACATATTTGTGAAAGCAGAGGGATACTGTAATTGCAATAGAAAACTCAGTGTAATCTTTTTTTTTAAAAGCCTCACATCTGTATCCAATATGATGTATTAGAAGCTGCTCAACTTGCTATGGAAAGTCTGAATGGAGCTGATGTTGCAGGATCCTGCATTAAGGTATGTAAGCATAGGACTACATTAAAATATGAACATGAAGTACTTTAGTAACCTGTTTCATTGGCATTAATTAGTTAGATCTCAACGCATGTAAATTTTACAAAAGTAAATTGAACCCATTTTACAGCTGGAGATATTTGGTTAGAGAAAGATTGGGACTTCTCCTAGATCAGGGCTGGGCGAGAGGCAGCTAGTGAGCCAGATGTGGCCTGCCAGCCACTGGATCTGGCCTGCGGCCATCTCACCAGTATCCTTACTGCACAGCAGCTCATGTTGCTTTAAACAGCTGGCTGCTAATTGCTCTGGATGCTAGAGAAGTACTGGGAGGCTTCACGTGCTGTCCCTGTCGCCTAGCAAAATCCCTCAGCTCCCATTGGCCAGTTTCTGACCAATAGAAGCTGAGAAACTATAGACAGGCAGTGAGCAAAGCCTCCTCCCTTCCCTTCCCCCCTGCTGGAGCAGAGCCTTGTGGTACAGCCAGCCCAGCAGATAGGGATGGAGCCTGTCTCAGGTTCTAGCACAGCTACGGTCTAGAAACTGCCTAGGTAAGTGCCTCCCTGCCAGAGCCTGCCTCTGGCACCCCTCTCCCCCTCTCCCCGCCCCAACTTCCTGCCCCATGCTTCTCCCTCTCTTCCCCACCCCAGGTCACCACCCAAACCCTCCATATCCCCTCTTCCCACCTCCACTAGATCACAACTCCCTCCCAGACCTTGCACCCCCGCCCCCAGGCCAGAATCCTCTCCTGCACCAATATCCACTCCATTCCCCTGCCCCAGGTCACCACCCAAGCCCTCTGTGCTCCTTTTCCCTCCTTCTCCAAGGTCACAACTCTCTCCTAGACCCTGCACCCTCTTATACACCCATCTTCCAGGCCAGAATCCTCTCCTGGGCCCTGCACCCCAAGCCCCTACCCTAGGCCATAACCTCCTCCTTCACCCAAACTCCCTCTCAGACCCACACCCCCTCGTACACTCCAGTTTTTATCCCAAGCTTCCTTCTACACCCCTCTGCCGTCCCAAACCCTGCACCCCCTCCACAAAAGTGCAGACCTTGACCACTTACCAAAATCTTGCGGGTTTCCTCCCACCCTCCCCCCCCCCCATTAAAATTATTGCCCACCCCTGCCCTAGATTGTACAGCAAGTCAATGTAAGAACCAGGAATCCTGGCTCCAAGTCTTGTGTTTTGAATGTAAACCCTCAGGGTTAAGGTTATTATAGTACTCAATGACTGCATTAGTTAAGGTTGCCGTGGCACCCTAGTCTCACTGTTATGTCTAGACCTGGTCATCTATCAAAACAGTATATAGTCAGTAGTTCTTGGTTCTAGATTCTGACTAATTATAAGCGCTACAGTGAAGTTTATCTGCCCACTATGGGGTTCACTCACTGTGAGGGGTGCCGTGTTCCAGCTGCTGTGGGGGATTAGCCCCTTCCTGGTGGATGCTCAACCTATCTCTACAACACTAAGTGCTGCTTCTTCATGATGTGCCCCATCTGGTAAGGTTACCATGCATGTGTCACCCTTTCAGGTATCAAAATCTTCAGTGCAAATTGTCCCAGGAAGTCTGCTCTCCCCTGTCTAGTCTATGCCACTTCCCCAGTGACTGGTAGGGGACCTAGACCCACCCTCTCTTATACCCTATCCCATAGTCGTTCCTACCTTTCTGGCTCTTCCCCCTGCTCTGGGGTCACTAGCCACTCCTTTCAAGGAGTAATTGGGTTAACCCTATGTAATCCCAAACACTCTCCTCCTCCCAGGCAGTGATTGCAGACTACTTCCCTGCAGCCCCCAACTCCTCTCAGCATCTGGGCTTTGTACATGCCCTTTCAGTTCCCTAGCTCCTCTTCCAAGTGCAGCCTGGGGAGTTAATTGGCTCAACTAGCCAGAACCTCTCCAGAGCTTGTGTGGGGTGGCTATGCCGTCACCCACTCCTTTTCTTTAGACAAACTTGTTTTTTGACAAATTTTCGGAAATGCAATTTGTAAATGGAGGGTAGAATTCCTGAGAGACTCTAGTCCCTAAAACCACTCTGACTGGCACGTTCCATGTATTTCTGTTTGAAATGCCCAGGTTCAGAGACCCGGCACTGTGATGATGCTAGACTGTGACATGCTGATAAAAGAGCTAGAAATGGATATTGAAAACAAAGGTGTGATTTATGTGGCGGGGGTGAAGAAAACTCTAACCGAGACAGACTTGCAAGAGAAATTCAGTCATCTGAAAGACCTGCAGGCTCTTTTCTGGCCTAGGGATCTCAAAAGTGGGAAGCACAGAAATTACTGTTTCCTGAGTAAGTAAATGTAGCAAACAACACTGAATAGGTCTAACTTTGCAGACACTCCTGACACAGGCCTCCCATTGAAGTTAGTGGAGACTATACTCCCTGTCGCTCTGAGTAGGGTTACACTATGGATCATTTCTAGACATCTGCCTAATCAATAAATCATTTTGCTTTAAACTTTCAGCTAACGATATAAAATCTTAAAAAATTCATGTTACTTTAAACAGCAGCAGCTCCTGCATGTAGAATCATCCCGCAGTGCTTCCAAACTGTATGTACATTCCAGCACAGAAATCCCTCTGGGGTAAATGGAGGCCAGGGCTTGTTTGTCAGTAGCTCTGATTGTAGTCTCATCTAAGAAGACATGCAGCCAGGAAGCTGTACAGAGTTCACTTAGCTACCTGGGGATGGAAGAAATGTTAAACAAGCTCCACTGGACTTGGAACCTGTAGCTCTACAGAGTCCACTGCTTACTGAAGCAAGAGACAATGATTCCCTTGTAGACCATGCTACAGCAGTGACACTAGGTCTAGTTTCCCATATGCCCTAGCTTTGCCCAGGCCTACCAGTGGGCAAGGAAGAGGGGGACAATTGCCCTGAGGCTCAGTGATTCAAAAGGGTCTGGGGCTCCCAGCTGCCACAGCCAGAGCCCCTGGCAGCGTACTCCGGGTAACACTGAGGGCTGGCTGTAGGAGCTTAGCCCCAGCTCTGCCCTTTCCAACCAATGCCCACCCCTTCTGGGGGCACAAAACCTTCCCCCTCCCCAATATTGCCCAAGGCCCCAGTAAATCTGTTGGCCCCACTGGCTTTGTCCTCTCGGTGCTGAGAAAGCAGAGAAGTAGTTGCTTTCTGAACTAGGACTATTGACCATGGGGACTTTTTTTTTTTCTTTTAAGAGTTTCAAACTTCAGAAAGTGCCCGAGAGGCTCTTCAAGAAATAAACAGACAAGGAGCTGAAGGCAGCCAGCTGCACAGTAGGAAAGCTCTGAGTCCTAGCCACCTCCACAGATGGATTTGTCACATGGACCATAATGCTGGGAAGCCTAGTCAGCTGGCACATCACACCCTACACATGAAAAGGAAACAACTGTCTACCTCTGTGAGTTAGAGCTTTGTCGTAAGGCAAGGTAGAGTGTAATGAATACAGCTCTGGGAGCTAGGAAACTGGACTTTGTAATCACAGGTCTGCCACTGATCTTCTGTGGCTTTGGACAAATGTTTTCACCTTTACTGGATAAAACTGCACATCAGTTTGCAACAGTTGTAGGAGTTCCTGCAGCTCCCCAGTCACCATGCTTCAGCTCCAGCCTGGAGAGACCATCTAGGAATAACAAGATAATGTGTCAATTATCTCTCCATGGCCATTCAGACCTTGATTGCCAGCCAAAGATTGCCAGTTTGCATGTTGTACATTCACATCCAGCAGGAAGTATAGTGCATTCAACTGCTTTTAAGGCAGCAGTCATACTTGGATGACTGCTAGATCCTTTGGCCTAGGTTTTAATGCTAGTATCATTTTGTTTCTGTTCTACACAGGAGCAAGACTTAAGGAAAAAACTGAAGAAGTTAGACCGCAGTATCAAAAAGCTTCATAGAAGCCTGGAGGATAATACACTGTGTGTCGTTCTGTTGCCAGGTGTGAACAGGTAATATTTACAAACAGTGGCCAGAGAACACTGTAGTGCCAAGCAAGTTAGTATTTGTTCCATAACAATGCAATTTAACAGTGGACAAGGAGGGAGGGGGAATTCTCCTTAGCTTGTAAGGCTAGAAGGGACTAGGATCATTATCTAGTTCAGTCTCAGAGGGGTAGCCGTGTTAGTCTGTATTTGCAAAAACAACAAGGAGCCCTGTGGCACCTTAAAGATTAAACAGATTTATTTGGACATAAGCTTACATCTGACAAAGTAGGTCTCTGCCCATGAAAACTTATGACCAAATAAATCTGTTAATCTTTAAGGTGCCACAGGAATCCTCCTTGTTTATGTAGTTCAGTAGTTCTCAAGCTATTTATGATTGTGGGTCGCTATGCGGCCTACACTATCTTAGCTGGACTGTAGGTTGAGAACCATAGTGCTGTCTCCCAAGCCCCTCTACAGATCTCTGTACCCAATGACCTGGTCTGCCCCACAGATCCCTCCACAGAGTGGGGCTAAGAGTGGGCCAGCATCCCCTATCTTGACCCTGCCAGATGACAGCCCTAACCCGGGACCCTGCTGGGCAGCAGGGAAAGGCAGACCAGACCCAAGGCCACTACAGGCCAAGAAGGGCAGCCCCAACCCCAGACTTTGCTGGGCTGCCAGGCACTTTGAGAAGCCCTGGGTCAGATAAGTCCTGTCAAGGATGATTTAGAATAAAATGTGGTTCTGCCTCAGAGCAGCAGACTGGACTAGAGGACATAACGAGGGCCCTTCCAGTATGTTTCTATGACTTTATAACCAGTGTATTTCTAAGTCACTGAATACCTGTTTACTGGTAGTAAGACGTACTGGACTTGAAAGGCTCCATGTGTTCTCAAAGCCAGTTTTTAGGATGCTGTTAGAGGTTTGATTTTCAGATTTCTAAAATAGGTTATGAAATAAATTTCAAAAGGTAACTTGATATTATGAATGAGAAAAACTCAGCTGCATTCAAACTTCACTTTTGTTAGCTAGAGACCTTGCCCTTGGCTAGGTGCTTATTTCAGTTACATTTTCCCTCTTCTCAGAGCGAATTCACCATCTCCCTAGTCCATTAGGATGGAGATTGGACCATTTTGTTCAGCTATGTTCTTGGCTTTCATTCATCAAAGGCACGATCATATTAGAGAGATTCAGAGAGAAACATTTTGCTTTTTTTTAAATGTAAGGAAAAAAGGCATATGGTAAGCAGAATGGGTCGGGGCTGCTCTGAACGAGCGTTTGTTTGTCAGACCATGCATGCTCTTTACCATCTGTGAAAGAGGCTTTGAAGGCAAACAGAGTGCTGTCAATGAGGTGTTTCATACCAGAGCTGTCCCTGAAGGCTATTCTCTGCCAGAGTGAGACTGGGACAAAGACATACTTGGGTTTAACTTGGACTTCAGCTGAATGAATTTAGATCAGAGCTGCTCCTAGTTGCAGCTGGAGGTACTTTTATAGCCCATAGCACAATAGTATCTGGTGCCTGACAATGTATCTTCACATCTCCACTGGAAAGATTATCATCTCCATTTCACAGATAGAAAGCAGAGAAGCCAAGTGACTTGCCTGAAATCCCAGGGGAAGGGGGGAGGCGACAAGAAATTGATTCTCTTGTCTCTCAAGTTCTAAGATAGTGCTCTAACTACTGAATACCCTCGCTCTCCTGAGCATTCTCTGCAGCTCAGGGATTGCAGTTCTGCTGGTGTGTGCTCGGTTCATCGAGACTGAATGCAGGGTGCCATAGAACATATTACAGCAGTACTTAAAGGTTACTTTTGCTTCTGTTGAGTCTGGTTACTTGAGTCAGGATGGATCACGTGGGTCTGGTACTATTGCTCTCTCTCTGTTAATCTGTGGCAGGCCCCTACGCAGGAATTTCTGGGGGGGCAGGGGGATTGTAAATGTGGACCACAAGGGGGCAGTCACACTCCCCCCCCCCCCCCAACCTTCTGTCCATGGTTCCCCAAGTAAGTGTGCTCCAGCTGGCAAGGGGAAGGCTGGGGCAGAGCCTCCCCCCCCCCCCCCAAGAACAAGGCCCAGCCCTGGAAATCTGCCCCAGCCTTCCCCTGGCTGGCAGGGGCACTGGGGAAGGAGACTTGGGCAGCATGCTGCTCCTGCCTTCCTCAGCCGGCCAGATCGCACTTATTTGGGGGACCATACGGGGTGCGTTTGCAACCTTTGTGCACACCCCCCTGCATACGGACCTGATATATCAAACATACATCTTTTAGTTTTTGTCTTTGACATAGAAACAGTCATCCCTTTCTTGGAAATTTTGATCCTCACATGCATATCCCAAGTTTTCATGAGCCACACACTGAAACATATCAGTGGTTTTCCATTGTTGGTTTTCTTTATATGCCCAGGAATGATGATCGGTGGAATACATAATTACATTTTTTGTTAGCTAGATTCCCATAGGTACCACGGGCTAGGTATCAATAGTTAGGCTAAGGCTGGGATGGGGAACCTCAGGCCTGGGGAGCCCCCAGCTCACCAGGATCCGGCCCCAGAGGCTCAGGCACCCTCTCCCCCCATAGTGCTGCTGCTCCAGCTTACCCACCCTGGAGTTGAAGCACACAAAATGCTTTTCACTTGTGTGGGGGGCCCTGGCTATGGTGTACAGTCATTACAAATGCATTTGGTCTTTGTTTAGGGTAAAATTTACCAATTTACACCATGCCATTAATTGTGTCTCCCCTTCTGTAACATCTTCCCTCAACAGTTTTCTTATTTCCAAAAGCACATTTCCTTTCAGACCTTCCTGGATTATTTGAATGACTAACTGCTGACTTATTTCCTGAGTCTGTGCACAGGCTAACACTAGGGACACATTTACTTGTATTGATCCCATAGTTCCTGCTGACAATAACAAATCCTTTCCCCCTGCTGCTGCCATACTGGCACTATTCTAGAAAATAATTGTCCCATTCCTAATTTTGAGACGGATGCACTGCCTCTATGTTAGTGGCATCCAGTACTCCAACCCCTAATCCAGTTCCACCCAAAGCAGTTTCCAGTATGCCTCTTGGGGTTCTTTTTCTTCTGAATGTCAGTATACCATCATTTTAGCCATGCTGCCCACCCCTTCTGAAATGTTTGTACATATGGGGCACATTGAGGTATGACCTTGGACACATTTAACCCCGTTAAGATCCAGCTCAGTTTGCTTTAGAGAGCGTATTGGTGATAAGACTTGTTCTCTGTGATCCAGTTTTACCACATGGTCCATTTAATGGGTGTCTTTTTTTTGCAACGGCTCTTTCTCTCTCTCTTCCCCCCCCCCCCCCCCCCCAGCCAGATTAACTCCTCTGGAAACCCAGGGCTCATAGATTTTTTTTGTGGGGCCCTTAGACTCTGGGATGAGGACAACACTAAGGGGTTCAATATGTGAGAGGAGGCTGCATGGGAACAGGCTGGGGTGAGGGTGCAGGGTTAGGCAGGATGGGGATGTGCACTCTGGGAAGGGGGGGGAAGTGTAGGAGAGAGGTGGGGAGTCTGGGTGGGAGCTGGGGTGCAGGAGTAGGCTGGGTATGGGGGAGTAGGATGTGGTTCTTGTCTTGGACTTTCTGTTCTCCATTCTGTATGCTAATGGAGTGATCTACATGAGACTAGGGAAGCTGTCAGAGGGGTTTTGGTTACGGATGTAAGCAACGAGTCAACTACCCGATAATTCAACTACCTGCTAAGCCTAGAGTTGACTACTAGCATTCCCTCTTTCCTCTTGCTGCCACTGTATCGGAAGCAGCAAGGGAGGAGGAGAGAGCTGGAGTCGGTGCTAGTGAGAGCCGGCTTAAAAGCTGGTTCCCCTTAGCACCTTCTCCACAGTGGTACCTGCCTCCCCTCATCGGAGGGAGCAGCCTCTGCTTTGGTTCATGGAGATGGGGGTAGAGTAGGGTTGCCAGATGGTTGAAACAAAAATACTGAACACCCCCCCGCCCCCCAAAAAAGGAAAAATTCTGTTGAAGGGGAAAAAAGGGGGGAGAGACCAAAGTTGTTGAGGAAAAAAAAAAAAAAGAGACTAAGTAAGCCAAAAAGGTTTTAAATAAAACAGCATGTCCCCTTTAAGAGTTAGTGCAGGGAGAGGTTGAGCACTAAGACCCAGGGGAAAGCATTGCTTCCCCTGGGTCTTTTGGATGGCAGCCCTTTTGTGCCAGCAGCGTTGGGGAACCAGGTAAGCATGGGGGCTGGGGTGGGAGGGCTGGGGGTGTTGGGAAAGGCCAGGCACTGAGTGCTTGTAGGGTTGCCAGGTGCCCGGAATTTTTGCCTCCTGGCAAAAATTCTCTGAATTTTTTTTTAACCGGGCAGGAGGCGAAAATACTGGACTGTCCAGGTGAATACCAGATACCTGGCAACCCTAGGGCAGAGGGATGCCTTTCATGAGTCAGATACATTAGATACTCTGCCCTCATTCCCCAAGAACACTGAGCTGATAGTAATAGACCCAAAAGAATAAAACTTGTGCTATAAAAAGTAAAAAAACTCCAAGGTACAAAAACCACATCAAGTGCTGTAATAGAAACACAGATGGAATTGCTAAAACCAGTAACTGCTAGTTACGTAAATGATTGAGTATTAACTATTAAAATAAAAACAGTACAGTGATGTGCATTGCAGAGTAATAAAAATAATAGAAATAGCATTTGCAAAGAAGCAAAAGTGTAATTAAAATGGGTTACAAGGACAGGAGAGCAATCCAGGGAATCTCAGCAGCTGCTAAAGCTAATTGTGAACTCTTGAGAGACTTTACATTGACAAACTGATGAAAGACTTCTAAAACCTCAAAATGTGTTACACACTCCCTCACAGGCTGCATGTGGGATGTTTACAACATTCAGGCCCCTGTGCTGTAGCAGTGCAGAGAGCGGCTCTGCGGGGGTACTTTTAAGAGCTGCCCTGTACTCCAGTGCTCGAAAGTTTCGCTCTGAGGGGGGAAATAAAACCCCAGTCTGCCCCCCCCACCCCTGCCTTTGCACACTTGGCAGGTGGCCTCCCCTCCCCCGGTAACTGTTATGGGGGCAAAACCCCTGCACAAGGGCTGGCAGCATCTCCCTCCCCACGAGCCAAACCCCAGCTCCTACCCTCCCCCCTGCCTGATTCTTCCCTTCCAACCCCTTTTCTGCTTCACCCTAAAGTCACTTGACACCCTCCCCAGACAGTTAATTTCTGCTCCCACCCTGCCCATCCCCCCCACTACGATTTGCCCTGAACCTCTTTTTAATGCAAGCCAGGAACAGGGTGTGAAGCCAGGTGAGTGTAGCAGCCACAGCAGCTCTTGCTGAACATGCTCTGTTTCAGTGAGCATGCTCAGTACACTTTAAGCAGCAAATTCACTCAGAGGGGTGCTGACTTCCCCCTCACATTTGTAGGGGTGCCAGATGGTTTCAACAAAAATACTGGACACATTTGACATTACATCTTGTTTAGAAAATACCAGACATTTATATTTTCTCAATTTGTTTCCCAAACAGAAAGCTCAAATACTGGATTGTCCAATTCAAAACTGGACACCCGGCAACCCTACACATTTGAGAGGTCCTGGGGGTGCATTTACACACACCCCCATATGGGCCTGATGGGAATCTGACTCTAATCAGGTCCTTAACCAGGAGTGCTAATACCCTGTACTTCATTCCATCCAAAGTTAGTAGGGCCTTTAGCTTAATGCTCACCGAGCCTTGACTTGCACAAACTGGCTTACCCTGTCATATACATCGATTAACACCACATTGGTTGTTCACTCAGCTACACAATAATAGGAAGGAGGCTGGCTAGCTCCATTGATACCTTGTTTTAGTTTAGCAGCTCAGTTTACTGCATGCAGATATCCCGCGTCACACTTGCGGTAACATGAGGGGTTAGCATCCGCCCCTTTGTCTACTACTTGTCCACTGGTTTAGCTGTTCAGAGCTTCAGACGGGGATTCAATGCGGTCTCTTTCAACCTGCTACACAGAGTTGCTATATGCAGTCTTAGTAACAAATAAACTTGCACTAGCTCCACAGGGAACATTACATTAGCCTAATCAGCCACAGGGGAAGCCTGACTGCTGAAATAAACCTTTTAAGCTTTATTTTTGAATTCTCTTCTTGGTCCTTTGACTATAAGCTGTTGCTGTAGAATCACATTTGAGGAAGGGTTTATGGGTTTAAGCACCTATTGTGCTGCAGATAAGCTTGAGTTATAGCACACATTTGCTTGTGGGTAATTGTGAATTAATGGCTATATTTACCTATGTGGGTGATTTGCTAATGAAGACCTCACCCTTTCCCGTTAATCAGAACTCCATTGGAAGAGTGTAGAAGGTGGCTCTTTGTGAATAGCTCCCCATGAAAAATAACACACTGCAAGGTCAACTTGAGATTGGATTCATTCTTTGTCGTTTCCCCTCCCTCCCCCCCACTCACTCCCCAAATTCTGCACATAACTAATCTTACCAGTTCCAAGGGGTTAATGTTGGCTAGATGCTATGCACAGCAAAGGGGAGATAATCAGTGATCCTGAACAAGGCTGTCCCCTGCCAAGAATCAGGCCCATTCGCAGAATAGTCTGTGGGAGAAAGCTCCACCAGTGAGGACTGAATGGCAGCCTTAGCCCAACAAGGGTGGGTCAAGATCTACATGACTCTCAACCTAGCCCCTGGCTCAGAAGAAAAATCACGGCCAGTCATGGAGAGCACTTCCTCTCATAGCGAGACGGCTCAACGCTCCTGTGGTTCTCAAAGGGAGAATCTGGCCCCAGACACATTTTACTGTTATAACCTACTAAAGCCTTTCTGTAAATCCCTCAGCTCCCTAGTCCCTACAGTACCATAGCCTAGTTCTTCAACCTCTTGGAGCTGGCTGGTGTCACCATGATGAATGTTGATTAGCTGCTAGGTTACTACACCTGAGCATTTGCTCCGAACAGAAGTAACACATTTCTCTTGTTTATGTTGCAGGGTTTATGGATCATGCTCTGGCCTTGGTCTGATAGGAATAAAGGAAGAAAACAGGAGCAGCACTTGTTAAGCTGCCAAGTCTCAGAAAAGTCTCAATTTGGTTTTTTTTAAGTCTGTACCCCCAAGAACAATAGGCTCTGCCCCTGTACTTTTAAACATCTAAAAATAAAATAATTCAAAGCTGTTAGTGCAGCAAACCTTTCTTCTATTAACGCTTCTAGCTTTGGTGCTTTTGGCTGGCTGGGAGCCAGCTCTGTGCTTAGGGAGCTGTGTACGTGCAGACACTGCCAAGGCAAAGCTTCACAGCAAGGATGGTCAGTTTTTCTACAAGCTGAATGGCCCCAATCTTGAACTCTGTAAGGGGCTTGTATGGATACCTGGCGGCTGGGTTGTTTTCATTTAAACTTAGCCCATCCTTGACAGACACACTATGCAAAATTAATGTGCCTCTGTCTCCCCCCCACAAAATCTTGATTTTGCAGGGGATCTACAGCAGTGGTGTGGAACCACTGGAAGTTAGGCCTCTTAATTAACATTTCATGTACAGTCTATTATAGATGGTGCGTTATGCTTCTCTGTATGGATGAGCTAGCTGTGCACTTCAGAGAGAAGCACTTTGTGTGCCCTTGGGAAGATGGAATTTGATTCAAATCATGGGCCACTCGCTTTTACTCCAAGGAAAAATTACAACTCAAGCTGCAGCAGGAGCACAGAAAACGTACTTGACAGGTGAAAGTCACAGACTTTCCAGAGCTCAAGGACTAGATTCCATGGGGCAGAAGACAAAACAAGGCTCCCACTTCTACATAAAAGAGGCAGCATTGTAACCTCTTGAGTTAGGCTGTTTTGGAGATTGCTCTCATGTGTGAAACCTGAGGATCTTGGTCTGTCTTTCGCAATACAAAATTTCCCTCGCCTCTTTCCCCCCAGCAATAGATTATTCTTTATAGCCTCATAGGTTGCTTCTGTTTGTAAATCAGGACCCCAAAAAACTAAACAAAGATCTCATTTGATTGAGACAGATGAGGGGAACCATTTTTTCTAGTAAGAGAAAGCATTTGAGTGTCTACAAACCACACAAAGTGGCTTTAAAAAGCAAATTCCTCAGACTGAAACATATCACAGGCTTGAGAAGCAGCATTTAGTTGTCATTTAATGTAACATTTCTGACATGAGAAGGATGAAGTAATGATTAAGTTCAGGCCAAAATACTCAGAGGAGCTATTAGAACACCCACCATCACCCTCCTACTCACCATTTTGCCACAGGGACAAAGGAATTCAAGTTACTCATCAGGTGAGTTACATTCTAACTTGATCCATCCAAGGAAGTTCCCAACCAAAACCTGAATGGTGCCATTGTTTGAGTTAAGAGGGGACAGAGCAAGATTCCCTTTGATGATTAAGCAGCCCAGTTTTTTTCAATACTCCTGAATGCTTTTAGTGGTGGAACTTGCCTCTGTGGGTCACCTCAAAGCATTAATACCATAAAACTACATGAAGATACCTGGACTGTCAGACAGAGGATTTGTTGAAGGAAGAAAAGAGCAGCAGCCTAAAGGGGGAGCAATACTGAATGTGACAAAGGTACCAAACACCACATTTGATTACTACATAAGGATTGTACCATCCTCAGTCTCTGCAAAGCTCTCATAACTTGAGTGGCAGATCTGCTGAAATTGAAGCCATTGAACTCCTGAAATACATCCCCACCCAAGGACCAAAATTGAACATGGAATGCATCCCTTCCCTCCAAATGAGTGGAGCTCGAGGCTGCCAAAACTGCACATCTACCTGAACAGGCAGAAACGGGGCTGCAGCAACATACAAGTCAGATAACTGGTTCCCTGCCTGGGATCCCATCCCCCCAGTCCAGGCAAATTTTGACCCAGCTTCTCTGCAACCCCATATTTTAATATAGGAAGGGGAGGAGGTGCTAAGGTGACCAGTCTCTGAAGGACTGATTCGGCTCCCGCTGAGATCCATAGCAAACTCTTGGGATGTAGAGGCCCCACCAATACATAAGCTGTACCTAGCATATCACCTTGCTTTGGTGTAAGTCTACATTGCAGCTAGAGCAGTGCTTCCCAACACAGGTAGACATATACACACTAGCACTGCTCCAACTAGTGCACTAAAAATAGTATAGCCAAAGTGAAAAGAGCAGCAGCTTGGACTGACTGTACCCAACATGTTGGGTCAATTTGTACTTGAGCATATTCCAGCTGCTATCTGTATCGTTGTGGCCATGCTGCTGTTATAGCCTGCTAGTTCTGAGCTAATGCAGAGTCTTGTGTGCTGGAAAGTGCCCTTTAAGCTGCAGTGTGGACATTGCAGTAGAGGAATTAAAGGCTAAGTAAAAGGCTTATTTCCCCATCAAGCAATTAAATGGAGCAGTCACTTCATTGTAAGTGAAGACTCTTTAGTTAGAAAAGATCTAGGAACCTGTTTGAGAAGTTATGGAGATCAGATGACAAATAATGCTGGCAACAATCCTATTTATAAATCATTAAAATAATTAAAGTTTCCCATTTTAATTGAAAATGTATGTAAAAAGGACTTCAGCTTTAAATAAGACATTTGTACAAAGCTTTAACACAAAACAGTGAACACCAACCAAAGTGTGCATTATGTAAACACCAAAATGTTATTCATTTGTTCAGTAATGCACAGAACAGTGCTGCAAATTCCCTTTCCAGTGGATTGAATTTCTGTAGCTATTCCCTCCACAAATCTTACTGGAATACAGGAAATCCAGAATCTTTGAAACATTTACAGAGCTACAGTAGTCAAAATACATTGTGACTAAAGGATATTTTCAAGGGATAATTTAAATATACAGAAATATTTTTTACATTCTCACAAATAAATGAAATGCAGATCAGATTAGGAAAAAAGCACCAAAATATTTAATATTCATCTGGCACAAGGTCTACAAGAAGTCGGTACTGGACAAACTAAATAACTTGCTTTTTAGAGAAAGGAAAAAACCACTGTATGTAATGCTCTTGTTTAAAAAGGGATGCAGCCAGCTTGAAAACAAACAAACAAACAAAAAAAATCACACCCAAGACTATTAACAAACCAAACAGAACCTCTTAGTTTGTTTGCACTTCATAGAGCACATTCACTGTTTCCACTCTGTGGGACTTTCACACAGTAACAACTGGTAAGAAAAAGTGTAACCGTAAAACCACAAATAGTGGCAAGGGGACTCAAAGCAGCAGATGTAGTACCTGGAACTAATATTTTTAAAAGTTTAAAATTGGATCTTTCCTTTAAAACATAAAAAGGAATGCACCAACCAATTCCAATGAATTTGCAGAACACGTCTGTACTGTTACGTACATAAGAGAAAGCATGGCACTGTGGGCACACTCCATGTTGGTACTTTCCAACAGTAAGAAGTCTGTTGAACGGGACATTGGGCATCTTTTAGGTAAACCTCAAAGGCAAAACATGAATCCTTTGACTATCACCAGCTATGTGACTATGGTGGAGTGTTCTGCTCTGACAAGGTGTCTCTCTCTCTCTCTCCTGGCCCACAGCTGGTTTTAAGCAGAAATGCTTCTTAAGGGAGTCAAGTGCACTGACTTGTCACATAGATACTGGAGAACAAATATTAAGCTAATTGCGTTCACACATGATTGAAAGCCAAATGAAATTGTCCACAGATCTAGGTTAGCTTTAGTTATTTCTCTGGGCGTATATAAGCTGTATAAATAGGATTCTTCCTATCAGGCAAATTAAGGCTAACTGGAGTTAAGATCCTTCCAAATGTTAAGTGTTATAAGAACAAACCTTGCTCTCTTCAAACTATTTTACTCTTAACAGTTGACTTCCAGACAATGCACCTTCCTTGATATTGCCCTCACAGTCCCCTCATACGCTCACTGATTCACTGATGCAATAGTCCCTTATACCAGCCATCAGGATCTCAAATATCCAGCCTTAGGACTCAATCCTGCAAACTCCAGCTAGGGATGTTCAGTTGATTATGTGCAATTTATTGAGTAGTGGATGGAATTTCCATTGACTACTTGAGTCGATAAAGGGGGAAACTGCAGAGCTGCTGAGGGGGAGTTAATCCCACTGTGGCTCTGCCTTTTAAATGTAGTAAGAGCCACCAGACTCTTACTACATTTAAAAAGCAGAGGCCAGTGTCTGGGACCAGGTGCAAGCCAGGAATCAGCTGATTCCCGGCTCATGCCCAGTCTCCTGCTACACCTTTGCATCCCCAGACGGCTCCCCACAGCACTGGCTCCTGCTCTTCCCCCCCCCCCCCGGCTGCCGCTCTCTGATAGAGGCGGGGGGGGGGGAGGGGGGAAGAGAGCAACTCATCAAGTAACTACTCGACTACCCAATAAGCATGTGCTTAGTGACTAGTCACTTAGATCCCTAGCTCCAGCAACTTTTCCACGAACCAAAGAAGCTCAGCAACAAGCAGGATTCGGTCCTTAATCTATTCCTGCCTCCCCTTTTCCTTTCATTCATCATCTGATAGTTAAAACATCATTTCAAGAACAACATGCTTTTCAGATCACTATGTTTAAAGATATTCTAGAAATTATAGCTTAAAGTATTAGTTGCTATCCCATAAAGTCCATGAATGCTAAAACTTTATTCTCATAAGTGTGATAGCAGCCAGCCTTCAGCTCTGCTGAAATTTCATGCAGATCTGTCATTCCTGTCATGCATGACTTGTCCTGTTTATTAAACCAAGGACAGCAAAACAAGTTACATTGCTGGTTCTACATAAATGACAATATTCAAGTAAACACGTATTCCACAGCAGGTAACCTTCAGCTTAGAAAAATATAAAGAAAAAGTTATAGCATGACCAAAGACAATGTTTTTCTGCCTGTGTATAAAGCTATCTACAAATATCCAGAGGGGACTTATTTGAAGAATGCAACTATGCAAAGGTAGGAACTTAAACTCTACAACCTCCAAAACCCAGTTATGCTTATATCAAACTGAAGACAGAAAGATAGATTACTATACTAGCAAGGGACTGCTATAAATGCCATAAATCATTTAAGGCAAGCTGTTTGCAGAACTAGTCTGGTCAAGCCCCTGTTGCCTATTGCTTCACAATTTCCCCATTTTTTTATTTGTTCCTGTAGACACTACAAGGAGGCAAATGAATTACATACTCACAAGCGGGAGAAAACCAACAACCGCTCTTAATTTGGAAGAATTGTCTTACAGCTGCACTAGCTGCCATGTAGCATTTACATCAGGTTTATGCAGACAGTAATTTTGCTGTACATTTTGAGTGGAAGGGAAGAAGTAGTGGCACATGAGGACAACACCCAAATGGATCAAAACAGAGCTAGAGTTAAGCTGTCATGCCACAGTCTCTCACAATGTAAGAGCTTCAGCTTCAAGCCTAAAGTTACATACTAAACACAAGTGGAGGGCAGGAGAAAATGGATACAGCTGTTGCTGCTGAATTGGTCCAAACAAAACTGATTAAAATGCTGCAGTTACAGCATAACATGGCATGAGTGCAGTAACACTCACTTCTCATGGTACTGCAGTGGGTGGGTTAATACATCCTAAGAAACAAATTGAATAGAATCTGTTCACTCATAAGCAATGGCTTTTCCATCTCCAAGCGAAGGCCTGTTTATTATTGATATACTCTAGCCCAAACAGAGAAAAAACCCAACACCACAAGAGTGGCTTTAACCACTGCATTAGACTACGCTATATTTCTCTTAGACTGTAGAATTGTTAACATCCTGAATGACCTCAACTTGTTCAGCAGTTTGACACAGATTTTGGTTTTTAGACTTACGGGAATGGTCCATTGTAAGATTCAATGAAGCTGCATGAACATTACTAGCAGCACTCTGAAGACTGCAGTGATCTTAAGGAGACAGATAATACCCAATATATCAATACAATGAAGTAGATTAGTTATCCAGATATAAAATCCTGGAAGGAAATAATGGAGACTCAGCAAATCTAAGGATCGATCAATCACTATGTACCACATGGTAAAAGAATCACAGCCTTCTGTCTTACAGTCTGCTCCCTTTTATTATGGAGTGAAATTTGAATCTCTGGATTTATACTGTCAATAGTTTGCAGAGAGAGAGAGAGAGAGATCGTTACATACATGTGTGTGTATGTGCCTGACTACAACAAAATTAGACACACCTAACTTTAATCTATCGAGAATTTAGAGTACATATTGTTCAGTATATTTGTATGCTTGGCCTTAGACACTTATAGTGTCAGACTCATTTTTAAAATACGAAGGATTAATGCATACCTTTCCATGACACTCTACAAGAGTAGAGTCTGGTACCCAAATAATTAAGGTTGTCTGTGACATACTGTAGAACACAAGGCTGCAAAACCTGAAAATTGATGAGGCTATGTCATGAATGAGAGGCATAGAATTTCAGCTGCTAAACATACCAGAGCTGAAGTGATTTTAATCACCAGAACCTAGAGATGGGAGTCTTCTTGCTCAACACTATTGCATAAAACTGTTTATAAATGTAGCGGTTAGTTCATATTTTATATATTCTATATATGAAATTAAATGGATATTCACATTGGGAATGTCTATACCAACGACTATTCTCTTGGCTTATAGCCGTTTCCCAGAACGTATGTGATAAACCAGAAACAGTAACTCAGCTTATTTTCCTGTGGTTTGTGTATTAGAATTGCACAATATTAAAGCTGTAATTCTCCATGAAGAATAGCACCTGAAGCAAATAGATTCACAATTTCAACATCTAGCCGCATTTAATGTATTCTCAAGTCACTACTACCCAAAGTGCATGATTCTGCAAAGGATCCTTTAGTTGCAAGACTAGTCCTATTTGACCTCAATAGCAATAGCAATATGAATAAGGAGTTTGCAGAATGGTGCTTCAGTTAATTTGGTATACCAAATTTTAAAGGCATTTTGAGCCACCATAAAGGTATGTAAAACCGTGACAATAAAATGACACAGAGCTTGGATATCAGACATTTTTTCTGGTTGATGACAAATTGTTTACCCCAAGATGTAGCAGTTTCACTACATCAAGTTTTTATTTTGGGAGGTGGGGGGAAAATTGGCAACAGAAAAAACCCTAATAGTTTCAAGAATCTTATCAGCATCATGCCCATTTATAATCCCTTGGTCTACACTTTAAAGAATTCATATACATTTATGAAAAATGTGAATATATTTGGCCTATTCCACCGAAGTTCACAGTTCAACCATTAAACAAGGACATTTTCAGAGGCTCCAGTATTAATAAAGCTTTCCCAGAAACATGTACAAAACTCTAATCCCATGACCAATATAGTGAGCATTAAAAAGCAAGTTATATTTGACATTTAGGATCATCAAAATGTCAAGCAAGTCAGAGTAAGTATGTCACTGTCAGTCACTCACACTGTTGTGAAAAGTTGCACAACTCAAGTAAGGAACAGATTGTTAGATTTTGTAGTCCCTGGTTTGTATCAATTTTAAAAACTGCAACCTTGGCTTTTTGTAATCCAAAAGTGAAATTGAGTACAAATAAATGGCTTTTTTTCAAGATAGATTTGGCTAGCATTTTACAGTAAGCATTTGGTATCCAATAGGCTGGAATGATTCCTGGTAGAGAAACAACTATAGAACAGGGCTTTTCTTTTGTTATAATAGCACAGCAGCCAAGCCACCTAGGTTTGCCTTTTTTTCAACTGCAAGTAAAACTTCCCCTTTCACACAACTACCATGACCATCCTGTCTTGGCAAACAGCCTTGAATGACACCTAAGACACTGAATGGCTTGCTCTTCGTGTGTTGTAGAATTTTCTCTTCTACCCCAATCCATATTCTGATCAGACCTTAAAAACCACTCTTCAGTTTCTAGGCCATAATCTTTTGCAACTATTACAGTCTATTAAGTAATACCATAAGTAGTGACCGTCACAATTTAGTACTCATGAGCATGTAGTAAGTATACACTGAGCAGCCAATTTTCAAACTTTGGGCATTTTAAAGTTCTTTTTAGAAGAAAGAGAAGTTATTTAACAAAAAAAGGTACTAGGTCATTAAAAGAATGCATGTGTAGCCTTAAAGTTAAAAAGAGCTTCTCCATTATGTTCAGGCCAGGATTATTACACTTTTAAGGTTTTGCTGGCATAGAAATGTTCATTTGAGGTGCAATTTCTCCCATTACCACCCCCAACCCCATAGCTGCGTCACCAAAGGGCATAATATAGACACAATTTTACTGTAATTTAAAAAAAAAAAAAAGTGCTCTCGCTTAATTTGCTTACCAAACCAGAATGCCTATACCAGCAAAAGCCCCTGTTTACTGGTATAAAGGTCTACACTAAGGAGGGTTTTGCCAGTATACAAATTAATATATATAAAGCTTCAGGGTATATTTAATTACCATGAACCAAGTTCTAAACTCTCCTGCAAGTTGACAACCTCTGGTTTTTTACACATCCCTTACACATTTACATGTCACTTGCTAAAGAAATAGAATGCTGGCCTCTCATCATGGTGAGATGATGTAATTTGAACATATCTTCTTAAACAGATGTGTACTTCAGTTTAATTACACAAGCACTGTTAATGATACAGGATCGCAAAACTGAGATCTTGCCACTTGATTTGCTGACATGCAGTGCCCATTGGGAGAGTCCATGGGGGGCCTGGCCTGCGCACTGGGATACATGCTAGCAATTTACAATTTGCTTTACTTTTAAAGAGCCCTACAGCACAAGAGTCATTGGACAATAGGTATTATTTGCTCACCAGTTTTTTAAATGTAAGCCATTTTATGATCCTGAATTACAACTCTGAAAATAAAGTTGTATAATAAAAATATATCAAATATACGGAGTCAATGCTTGGCTTAATAGAACGCCTCAGCAATTATCCCTTTTACCAAGAAGTATAAAAAGCTGATATACTAAAATTAAAAAAGGTAGCATCAATAACCAAAAAATTTTCAACCAGTGTTAATAAAACTCCCTTTTTAGGTCACAACAGGCAAATAATCCCAGTACAGATAATTTAAAACAATAAATTGAGTCCTATTTAAACATTATTAAATCAGGCTAAAAATGAATTGTCTACACTGTTGTTATTAAGTACACATTAAAGAACTCACTTTTTCATTGGGTGTTAATGTTGTTGCTCCCCAGAAATTTTGGAGGGGTGTGACTATGTTTTAGCTATTAAGCATAGGTTAAAAAAATTGGTTTGTCAACATTAATGCAAGAGATCTTCCCTACACAAGTATACTGAACGTGCCAGACAAGTAAATTGGTAATACTTTAGATACAAATCACGTGTAAATTAAAGCAGATTTACATACCACAGTTTTCCTTGAAGCATTGTTTTTGTTCTGTTTTTTATAAGGTTTACCAGCTATAAGGAGAACCTTTGGCTCCAAAGTATTGTCACATAACTATAAAAATATGAATGACTTCCGAAGAAAGGAAAATTCATCAAGGAAGTTTGCTTCCAGTAAAACCAAGGTAGCACTGCTTTGTTTGCCTGCAATGCTTAAGTTATTTAGCTACAAAGTGTTAACTACCACTTAGTTGACTGACAGGTACTGTATGTTCTCATAAATAAAATCCAACAGTTAGTTCAACACTCAAAAAAAAAAAAAAAAAAACTTGAACTCTTCTGAGAATTAACTTAAAATGGGATTTAGCCATATTACAAAAAGCAGTCACACAAATTGTTTTTAGAGCCTTATTATCTGGGAATTAATGCATTTGTAGTTAGCAGTTAATGCTGCTATTTATCTTGGTATAAAATCATAAAATATAGCCTAAAATTTCAACAATGTAAACAGCACTACACACAGTACAGACCTGCCCTGAAAGATGTAGTATACAAAACTTGAATCTGGCACTGTATAATTTAGCAATGTTAATTTAAACGTAACAAAAAGATCTACATTGTGCAATAATTGTCAGATTTATACTAATCTGAAATGTTCAAAAAACAACAACTCTTTTTACTTCTAGTCAGAGGCAAATATACCAGGGCAAGAGTTAAAGGTATAACCAAAATTAAGAAAGTGCCTAAACCATGATACAGCATTTTAGAGCCCTTTCAAATACAAGGCAGAGAAAGGTGTAAAGTAGAAAAATCTGGAACCTCAGTAATTTCCAGAAAGGTCCAGAGTTTACATTTAAATGAAGGGCAACAGGTTATTTCTGTCACTGCTGCTTAAATGCTGCTAAGTCTGTTCTTCTATACCCTCTGTATCTGAGCATGTAACACATTTGGTTGTTTCTTCTTTTTTCCTTCGTTCCATTTCCCATTCTACAAAGGTATCAAAGAGACTAGGCCAGGCCTCATCTTCACTGTAGTTGCTAAGGTCTGGTCCAATCACCTGAGTAAAATTTAGAAACATGTTCCATGTGTCCCGGGAGATTCCCTTGATTCCTGAGGGGTTCTCAGTTAGGAAGTTTAACCACTGGTCCAATATGGGGGGTTTATTTTGGGTGAAGACTAACTTCCAAAGGGCAATGGCTATTTCCCGATGCAGAGACCTCTGACCTTCTTCAGAGTCCAGGCCAAACTGAAAGGTGAAACGATAGAGATCCTTGAATTTATCTTCTTGTTTGGCTTCATTCAAGAGACTGGGGAACCTAGAACAAATGCCACCAATGCTGTCCGCATTTATTGCTCTACAGCCCTCAAAGAACTCCTTCCTATTAGCAAAAGAAAAATCATCTGTTAGTGCCTTCACACAGAGACTCTATAAAACTCTGCTTCAATACAGCTATTTAGAGCACAAAATGTACCTCCTTTGATAAGACTAGTAAGCTAAGTACTTCCAAATTCAGCACACACTCACCTTTCTTCTGAAGTATTGATGCCATCAGTAGTTAGAACTGCTAAGCAGCCTGTTCAGGATGAAATTTGAATTTAAAAAGTTTGTAATTACTTTTAAATCCAAGTTTGCAGCAATGTTCAATTATACCCTGGGGTGGCATTAACATTCAAAAGGAATAATTCTGCGTGGCCTTCACTACTGCCAGAATGGGCAATGCGTCCCACTCCTCTTATCTTTCAGCACTGGCCAGATTGGCAGGCTCAGTACAGGCAACATCAATGCAAGCTACCCTGGGTGCCTGCCCTAAACAATGCTTTGGACACACCACTCCCAAGGGGCAACTTCAAATGCAGCAAGTGATCCTTCAGTCTTCAGTCCCTCTGCCAAGACTGCAAAACCTGGGTGCTGGTTGGGATGGTCAGTGATCGGGGCACCTGCTCATCAGGCACGCTCAGGCTACTCAACAGTTATCACAAACAGTCTTGAGTTCCTACAAGATATAGCCATTTTTAACCCGATGATTTCCAAATAGATGGCTCTATTTCACTACTAGCTCCATGACCCATGTAGTCCCTATAGCAAGGGTTCACATAATGATGAGCAGATCATGGACTTTTCCTTGGGGGCAAAGGGAAGATAGCAATGAAATCTTGGATTTCTCTAGAGAAAAAACAAGAAGTTGTACTTTGAGAAACAATCCACCCACTGCAAGCTAGACTGCCTGAAACCTACGGCTTCTTCCGGTCTTCTCTTGACTAGGCATTGAAGAACCTCAGGATTTTGGTTGTTTTTTGTTAAGTATACTCCTGGGGAAATTCTGCACCTCGTTCACAGATTTCTTTGCTTCAGATTTGGGGTTGAATGTGCAGAAGCGCCGCAAGAATGGTCATGTGTTCCTCCCCAGCAATGCTGGTGTGTGGCTTTGGGCACTCAGATCAGCGGGTGCAGAAATAAGTCACAGGGTGAGGGGAGCTGAGGATGCCCCAGCCTGTGCTGGGTCAGACCCTGCCCCTCTTCCAACCAACCTCCATGCATCTAGACCCCTCATGCCCAGGCTCCCCAACCATGAGCCTCATCCCCACAATCCTCCCTATACCCACCAAACACCCCTCCCCCCCCAAAACCCCAACTCCACCTGGGGCTGGAGACATCCCAACTGGTGGCTCCTACTCTGCACCTGGCTCAGCTGCTATTCCCAGGGTGAGAGCGTACAGGGAGATTTCCGCAAATCTAGTAATGTTCCTGAACCACTACTGCTTAAACTTTAGCAACCAAGCTAACAGGCCCAAATTAGACCTAGACATGACCCCAGTCGGGGGGGGGGGGGGAGGAGGAGGAGGGGAAAGGAGTTTGGGTGCCACAGAGAGGGCAGCTTGACCCCACGTCCTTCCTGAGGCCCAAATCTCTAGTGAAATCGCTGAGCTATACATTTAGAAAAACAGGAAGTTTGTCTAAATGCCCTAAGACATATATCTGTCAGGCCCCCCCCCCCCCACCACCATGGAGTCTCTGAAAAAGAAAAAACACATCAGAAGAAAATCTCTTGCCTAACCTTTAAAAAGTGCTTGCCTAACAAGTTTTTGAGTGACATGTTATTGTAATACTAATGGATAAATAGGGAAGGAAAGTTTGAGTTAGGGGGACAATTTTGGGGAACACTTGGAGGGACGCCTCAAGGACTCCTTGAGGACTCTTCACATCTAGATGCATCTTCGTCCCTACCGGCAGATGAAAGACTGGCCATCAGAAGCCTGCCCGGTGTCACTGAGAGCCACACTCAACTTTGGTAATTATCGAGGGTGTCGGTGTTTTACTAACCTGTTGCGGACATGTGTAAGTGCTTGAGACTAAGTTTAGCTTTAAGTGAAAGCACTCATGTTGTCCTGTTTGTACCATCCATCAGTCGGACGACCGTGTCTCCCCTGAATTATTTCCTGACACCACCTCGCAGAGAGTAAAAGTTACCAAGAGGTTTGGGTTGAAAGAACCCTGGGTAACAGGTGGAGCACACTTCCCCTGTGCAGAGCAGCCAAGGCCCAAGGCCAGGCCAGGCCAGACCCATCCCCAGAAATCTTCCCTGGCTCCACACCTTACTTCTATTGCTCCTCCACCATGGAGAGAGGGATCACCATGGGGGAGCTACTCCCTCATCATCCTAACCCTGTACATCTGGACTCTCCCACACCCAGAACTCCACCTGGACTCAACCCCCAAATGCTACTTCCCCACCACTGGACTCCCACTGAGTCCCTTCCTCCCACATCTACACCTCCTGCACTGAGACCACCATCTCCTGAGCCCCCTGCACTCACAAACTCACTCAACAAGCCCTATCCCATATGCACCTGGACCAATCTGCTGAGCCCTTCCCACCTGGATGACACCCCCCAACACCAAGTCCCCATTCTCCCAGCACCCAGATCCCCTGCTAAGCTCCGAACACCTTCACCTAGACTCTCTTGCAGAGTCTCACTGCCCCTGCACCCAGGACCATGCCAATGAGACATTGTGCATCCAGATCCCCCCAGCATACAGGACCTCTCCCCATGGAGCCACCCCACCCCACTGCCCAACTCAGAACCCTCTCATACCACCTGGGTCACTCCACACCAAGCCCCTTCACACTTGGGTACAGTTGAGTAGAGCCTGCCTGCCCATCTATGGTGCACTTGACACAGAGGGGCAGGGCCCCAGGGTGTCTTTGGAGCAGGTCTGGCTCTTGCACAGAGTCAGGTTTAGGTGCAACCTCACTGCTAAGGCTGTGTGCAGGAAGGGGGGGGGGGGAGAGAAAGAGGGTTAGTAGTTTGCAGAGTGATCTCCCACCTCTGTGCAGGTAGCCGCCACATTTTATTCTGAGAATTTTATTGGACAATTTTAAAATACTGGGTGCAGAATTCTTTTGGCACAGAATTCCCTCGGGAGTATGAGTAGGAGTTTGCCCCAGTGTCCCTAAGGGAACTTACTCTTCTCCCAAATACCATGAAATGTGCTAAAAGGCAACTGGTTGCCACCACGAAATACACTACACAAAAATGTGAAAACAAGGAAAAATGTTTCAGCCTCTACTCTCCTAAAATGCAAAAATGCCACGTATAACACTGGTAGTCTAGGAACCTCGCACAGGAGATGAATTTCCTTAGCATGCTGTTTTATCAGAACAGTAACAGCAAGTAATTGTAGTGGATAACACAGATGTTAGTAGCTAACTTTATATTACATTTCTCTTATTTGCATTAAAGCAGAAATCAGCTTCAGCAGTGTCTAACATTACTGGAGAGGATAAAATTGATTGTAATATTTCAGCACCATACTGCACTTTTCTAATGCACTTTTCACCATAGGCAGTATAAATTTCTGATGTGTGCCTTCAAGCACAGAAGACATGTGTTGCAGAAAATGAATGATATTTCCTTTATAAGTATTTTTTTGTTGATTAAGTTCAAATTCTATGAAAAAGAAGTGGGCATGCAAATTTAACAGGGCTTCTCACCAGAGTATAGAAGATAGGATACATATAAACATATAAAATATTTACAAGTGCCATATGAACTAACCTTGTAAATTTGCACATGGTAGCTGCCTGGAATTTCCAAGCCAAGACTAGCACTTTAAATTCAGTGGGGTCAACACAGAGGTCATTGCAAAAACGTTCCATGCCTTCTTCCAGTATGGTATCTTCTCGTTCGTCCTTATATCTCCTAAACAATTCCTCAATTCTCTGAATGGAAGATTCCTCTGTGCCAGAAACTGGCTCTTTCTTTGCATCCCCAGAGAAAGTTGGAGGTTGATTAGGGTCTAAAGCAGTATCTGTTTTCTTTGTCCCATTGACAAGTATGTCCCCAGAGGATTTTGCACACACTGAAGTATGTTCTTCTTTGTGAACTGCACTTCTTTTGCTATGAGACTTGCTGCTAGATTCTCTATCTCCATTTTTGCTGCCAAGGGTGGAAGAAGGATTCTTGCACTTGGTGACACACTGGCCCATGTTGTTGCAAACCCAGCTTTCAGAGCAGTCCCCTTCCAATCCGACACCCTCTCAGCCGCTGTTCAATTAACTTCAACATGCCATCAGTGGGAGTCGACTAACCTGGAAATAAGTTTTAAAATGAAAATCACTGTTTTCTCACAGAGACCATATTAAGTAGTTAAGTAACACAAATAGAAGAATAATAAAACAGGAGACTAACTTCAGGAGGTTATGTTTTGCTTACTGAAGAGGAATCATGTACAGAAAGCTAGGGTATGCCACAAATACAGGCAATTTCAACTAAGGTCCATTGCTTTACCTAGAAAGCAATGCAGCTCACTTAACAGCTGCAGTACACTAACGGGTCCTAATAAAGGAAATTCCTAAAATTCTTACTGTAACATAGGTTACAAAGAGGTTGATTCATGTGCAGAATTCATCAAGACAGACTTCTCCAACCCAGAAATATTTTAGAGGAAATCGTTTAAAAACCATGACACTTTATATATAATATAGACTACAAGACTGTGAAACAAAGCAACATAAGCCAAGGACACTATGTTCTGTCTGAAACAGCAGCAATAATGTTTGCTTTTTGTTAGCTTTGGTCAGTTTCGGACCAACATTCAAAATCTAGTTTTTTTGTTTTCAAGTATGTATGAGGCATGTTCATAGAGGGGGAGAGAGGTTAAAAAAAAAAAACAAAAAAACGACGACACCCTTCTTTCCTGGTAGTTTATAATATGAATTTAATAGAGAGACTATTCATAGATTCAAATACAGGTTGGACCTCCCAGGTCTGGCACCCTCAGGACCTGACCGAGGGGATTTACCAGACCAAGGGAGGTCTCTCCCCTCCTGACCCGTGCTAAACCGCTGCCCAACCCCATCCCACTAGGGCTCCAGCCCGCTAGGGCTCCAGCCTGCCTCGCTACTATCTGGTCACCCCCGGAGCTCTCTAGCCATGTGGCCAGGGCCGGGGCCGGGGCCAGGGCCGGAGCTGTGCTGTTGGAGCCAGAGCTCCCTAGCTGCCACCGGAGCTTCCTGGCTGCCACCGGGGCCAGAGCTGCACGGTAGAAATCTGTCCCCCTGCTACTGCCCAGCTGTTGGGGCCAGATTTCCCCAACTGCACCACCTGTTTCCTCCCCTCTCCCCCCCCACAAGGCTCCCAGCTGAGTTGCTGAACCCTGCTGCTGCACTCTAGTCCTGCAGCCAGACCTCCCTATACCTGGACTCTGTGGTCCAGGAACATCTGTGGTCCTGCCAGGCCATGGATGTTGCAGACCAGAGAGGCCAGGTTAAGGGAGGTACAACATGTATCTCTATCCAACCCCCCTGATAGGGAAGAAGTGAGAGTGGCTAGAAGTGGAGGAGGGGCAATTTTCTAGTGAAAGTTTCACACATACACTAAGGAGTTAATACTCCCATTTTCACTTTATAAATTTAAACCAAATATCATAATTTCTTTTGCAGCCATTTCAGTCTAATCAAATTATTAAAGTTACAATTTTTTTTGCACAGTGTATCTTTCCCATGCTCAAGAAGATTCAGATTAAAACTAAAAGAAATGACTTGCCAAATACCAAGTCAAGGGTCAAATACCAAGTCAAATTAGGGCTTTGAACTTTTAAGAAATGTTCTAAGGACAGAATTGCATATCTCCTCCAGTTCACAACTATTGGCTTTTATCTTGCCTCTGTAAATTAAGCAACAGCCTCCAATGAGAAACTGGATTTTTAGTGCCCTTTCATTACAGCTTCCCTGTTACTTTACTTCCACAACCTGGAACCAGTGAGATGAGAAAAGGAAGAGTAACCAACTGAGTGAAAATCCAAACAAGGCAAATAAATAAAGATGTTATTCCTTCCTGCCCCTTGACTGTTCAGCTTGTAAGTAAGTGCCTTACAATTACAGCTCCAAGTCCTGAAGCAACTGCTTGCTACTGCTACCAGAAGAGGAACCAAGGGCAAAATAATTGCTCCAGAAACTAAGGGTATGTTTACACTGCAATCAGAGGTGTCACTGCAGCACATTAGCTATTCAAGCTTGCTTTAGCCTCCCTAGTACTGGTACCAATAGCACTGACGCATAAGCTTCACTTCTTATACTTGCCCAGATGTGTATTCAGCTATCAGGAAGCTCGCACAGTCTGTTCAGAAATTTGTGCTTCACTGTTCTTGAGTGGTACTTGCACTAAGTAGATTAAAGCTAGCTGGGGTGTGTCTATATGTTCTGCAACCACGTACGCCCTATACCCCCAATGCAGTGGAGATATACCCTTACATCCTCTTCCTCTAGAAGAGTCTTTTATAAAGAATGAATTCAAAACACTCCAGAAAACTAATTCAACAGAGGAGACCAATGTGTGTCCTCCAGTAAGCAACAGCAATTTAAACCAATGTATTTTCTCTCCTCACAGATACAATAAATCATATACATTAATTTTGTTTTGATAATGGTGGGAAAGGCTGGTAGTTTCACAATTTACATGATATACTGTAACTCAGCTATGATGACTGTTCCCCCCCCCCCAAAAAAAACACAAAAAAAGAAAAAATCCACACCACCCAAGCAATTTTTTCTTCATTATCCAATTCAGTTTGCTAGATTATCTACGAAGTCTCTCCCATCTCTACAGGATGTGACAAGGAGAAGGCAGCCTGTGGTTTCCAACATTCCAAATCCTTACATCTTTTAGGTTCATTGTTTGACAGACCATTTGTATGGGGGGCAAGTATCCATCTAACATTAGTCAAGACCAGATTTGATTTAACGGCGCTTTCTATAATAGTTCATATTTTTAAGGGTTCATTTGTTTTTAATTTTCCCAGTTACTACAAAGGGCTGCTTACTTAAGCCACAAGCTACTTGACATTACTGTTCTAGCCCTTTGATAATTAAATATACAATCTGTCTGGTTCCATTGTTTCCATTTGCCTGCAGGTCCATTTTGTCACTACCATAGGAATTTGCATCACAGACATTTCATTCTGCTGAAAGTCAATCAATTGTGACTAGAACAGTACTCTATTGAATGCACTGCATATTAAATACAAAATGATTTGATAATAATTCCAGGATACCAACTCCCTCTGGGATTTACTTACTTTGATCTGAGCCTGAATCCCAATTTACTTGTGAATGGATAGCCGATAGCTCCATCATCTTCAAGAAGTAATATGCAGTACTTAGGTAACTGAATAATGTACATACCACAGATTAAGTTTTGTTTTTTAAGTAAAGCATGCAAAAGAAACTGAGTAAAATGAAAATTGAGTTACAGCAATTTTTTTTAGAAAGAGAGACTTTTAGCAGGGTATAAACTGTCACACATAAGGGTATAGGACAACCATTAGCTGTTGGGGTAGGGATGTAAAATTTTGATTATTTGGCTAATTGAATAGTCGATGCAATTTGCATCGACTATTCGATTACTTGATAAGGGCGCTTCCACCTTTGAAATGTAGCAACAACCCTAGGGCTGTTGCTTCACCTCAAAGGTAAAAGCACTGTGGGGAGCATGGGGCCAGCGGGGGACTCAAGCAGTCCCCCCGCTGGCTCCACGCTCCCCACAGCGTTTCAAAGCAGCAGCATTGCATGGAGCCCAGGGTCATCGATCCCTGCACTGCCGCTTTGAAGCACACTCTCCTTTCCCTCACCTCCCCCCGCTGCCTCTTTCTGATAGAGGCAGCAAGGGGGTGGGGGAGCAACTAGTTGTTCACATCCCTAATTAGAGGGGAGGGGTTAGAAAACTTTTCTCTGGACAGGATATCCCATAACTGCCTATTGCTGCCGGATTTTAAGTTCCTGGTTCTGGCCCAAGCCAGAGACAGGATATGTATGGACCACTACATGTGTCACTGATCTGATCCAATATGATAATTCTTGTTCCTATATATCTAGAAACAAGAAAATTCACATTGCATGATTATGTAAATTACAATCACAGAGTACATGTTTGATCCCTAAGTAATAATTGATTTTACTGCAGAGAAAGATTTCTGGTGTTTAAGTCTGGCCATATCATTCTGTACAATATGGCAAAGTTGATCATGTTACTATTTTTCTTAATGACAGCGATTATATTACATAGCACAAAGGTCTCGGTCAGGTCAATGTTATCGACAGACAGAGGTGAGAAGATCTTATCTTCACAGTAGTTTCAGAAAATGCTATCAGAAGTTAGTTTTAGGTTAGCTATATTGTGCAAATTAACCAAGTCCATTGTTTCAAACAAGCTTCTGCCCACGCACCTCTCCACTTCAGAAAGGATTTTCCTACATTCCAACCCATCTTGAATTATGAAACTTGCTGTCTGTTTTACTAATAGCAGCACAGCACCCACACCACCAGAGCCGAGATAGTGTCAGCTCTTTGTCCAAAACTGGAACATCTCCCTTCCCTCTAGTAGCTGTACCAAAACGTAATCCCACCTACTACAAGCAGATATCAGAAGAGATTTAAAGTACCACTATTGTAATTTATCATTTCTCTTGTAGTACAGCAAATTTGAGGTAATGTTCCAATTCTTTTGAAGTACTCTTGCTTTAAAATAGAGATGTGAATAATTAACAGCTTAACTGACAGGGGATGGGAGCAGCTCCCCACCCGCTGCAGGCAGGGAGCTGCTCCAGCACTGCAGGGTCCACCACAGGCAGGGGCTGCTCTGACCGGCGGGCTGGAGCATCCCCTCTCCATGGCAGACCTGGCCTGGCTCCAGTGCTGCAGACAGAGGCTGTTCTGACTGGCTGGCCGGAGTGGCCCCCTACCTCCCCTTTAATCAGTTAAACAATGTTTAACCGGTTAACCAATTAAATGGAATTTTACATCCCTACTCTAAAATAGCAAAACCTGCAAAAAAAATTGCCCAGCTACCTCCAGAATCAGTTTCTCCAGGTATCTTGTTCTACAACTTTTTGGTTCTTTTCGATGTTGCTGGAGTATGGTGGGAATGCTGTTTTCACACTGCTGGATCCACTCCACTTGTTTGACAGTCCTGAGGTTTTCAAACCATGGTCCACAAGCTCCATTCAAGTGGTCCGCAGATATTACCTTCTAAGTTGCACATGGAGTGGATCTCTTCCTTGAGTTGGTATTGCTAAATTAGTCCCCATCATTTTGTATGTGTAGTTGGGAATTTTTTCCCAATGTACATTACTTTGCATTTATCAGCATTACATTTCATTTGCCATTTTGTTGCCCAATCACATAGGATTTTTTTGAAGTTCTTCACAGTCGGCTTTGTTTGTAACTATCTTGAGCAGTTTAGGATCAAACTTTGCCACCTCGCTGTTTACCCCTTTCTCCAGATCACTTATAAAAAGGTTAACTCGGATTGGTCCCAGTATGGACTCTTGGGAGACACCACTTGTTACCTCTCCCCAATCTGAAAACTGACCATTTATTCCTACCCTTTGTTTCCTATATTTTAATCAGTTATCTATCCATGAGAGGACCTTCTCTCTTATCCCGTGACAACGAACTTTACTTAAGTGCCTTTGGTGAGGGACCTTGTCAAAGGCTTTCTGGAAATCTTGACCCTCAAGTATTTTCAAGTAGTCCGTGAAAAAAAAACATTTGAGAACCACTGTACTCATCTTTTTTGCTTCTCATTTCACTCATATGTTTCAAAAATGAGAGATACATCAAAATGGGATGGAGAAAAGAAACAGTTGTGCACGTAGGGAATTATATTTCTTATTGGGAGAATGGGGAGAAGAGATCCAATGGCATTATCAAGAGCTGTGGGGATAGTTCAGAGTTTAATGAGAACCAGAAGAAAATTGCTTCTGATTGTAATACAGGAAATAAGCAACATGATCTCAAAGTTATTTATATCTAGCATGACTGAGCAAGAACTGAAATTTGATGAGAGGATTCTCAGAATGTTGATATAGGTAAAGTTCAGATGTATCCAAACATTAAGATCTTTGCACTATAAGTCAGTGTAATTGCCTGAAGCCATAAGGGCAGAGTAAAAAACTATTTATAAATAAGTGAGTTACAACTGAGAAAAAACATCAAGATAAGTGAATAATGATAAAAAATACTAGAATGGTGAGGGGCAACCTAGGCTAGCGAATGAGCCGCATTAGTGGCCCTCTTTTATTTCAGTGGGCTGCAAGACTGTTGTAACTAAGACAGTCTCCCAAGAGAGGATAGTTTTGCTAACTGTGCTTGTATACACAGAATTTGCAGTGTGTGCCAACTGAACCGTAGCAGTGCTTTAATTGTATGCAGAGGGAGCACATGGCTCTCTCAATATTGTGTGCAATCAGCACGCACCTCACTTCTTGTGATCTTGCTTTAAGTGCGTGTCACTTTTGTAATACTGGTAGGGAAAAACCTATGCAGACAAGTACCAGCAGAATCTGGCAACCCTGTATGTGGGCAATGGTAAACCAAATATCTTGTGGGCTACGTAGCCCATTGGGGTTCTATATGTGGCTCTCAGGCTGCAGATTGTCCACCACTGTACTAGAAGAAAAAGCTGATAGTACTACTGGTTTGTCTAGTGCTACAACAGAATAAAATCTGAGACCAAAATCTGAAGAAATCAAAGCTCTAGGATACTGTATTCCTGAAGGACTCTGACAGCTCAGACAGCTGTTGAACAATTGTTTACAGTTAAGCATGAATCATTGAGAGAGGTCTATATTACGTGGAACACAGGCTCAAGAACCAGAAAATGGAGAATTCAGAGCACTACTGTGAATCTGCTTTTCCCAACCAGAAGGAAGCAACTGAGAACTTAGCAGTTAGTAATCACTACCATAAAATGAAAGCCCACCACTAAAAGAAAGATTTGCAGACTATACACAGACAATAAAATTAGAGGTAGAAACCATTAGGAAGATCTCATTAATACAGACATTAATTTTAAAAAGTGGTTAAGAAAGTAATTGGAAAAAACTGAAGGAAAAAAACCCTGATAACCTGACTCCATCATAGCAATTATTTGTGAAGTCAAAGAAATAGGAACATTCCAGAGGAATGACAATAAGCAAGCAAGACTGGTTTTTTTGTTATGGATGTGGCTAGTGTGTTAAGATATACAATGCCTTATGATCAGCAAGTTAAACTACAATCACTAATATAAATGGAACCAAGAATGAGACAAGAATCTGCTAACACCTGAAGAACAATGAAGTCAACAAAGAAGCAATAAACTGCATGTGGCTTATAGAAGAAAAATTGCACCCAATTTTTTTTTCTGTAAACAAGGAAACAAAGTTCAAATGAGGGCAGTAGGACAAAATTTCAGTAGAAAGACTTAGGGAAAACCCGAAAAAGCTCTCACTCCAGTGCACAAATGAAATTAAGTTATGGGATTCCCACTACAAACCGTGTTGAGCCAAATGGTATATTCCCTCCCACCTTAACCCAGGGAGCATACTCCCTGGTGATAGCCTAGCTAACGTTCTGTAGAACATCCTCACTGTCTTAGCATCTCCCAGCAAATCCACAGGAAGTTTCCAACCAAAATTAAGTCATACTCCTTCAGAAACCTACTCTGCACAATTGTGGGCACATACCTAGGATGTAAGGCATGACAACATAATACCCAGAAGAACAGAGGCTGGAGAGACTATTGAGAGGAACACGGATGTTCCAGCTCTGTTCACATGCTGCTGAATGTGCAGCATTTCTTAGGATACATGTAAGAGGGCCATGTGCCTGCTACCACTTCAGGCTCATTTACTTGTCCTCCTACCCATGCAAGGTTTCCATCATAGAAACTTTACAGATGTCAGCTCTAGTTATCATATGCTGAAAGCAGGGCCAGCCCACAACATTCTGGCACCTGAGGTGGGGAGCTCAAATGATACCCCCATGCCCCCTCGCTTGGGCCAAAACTTTGAAAGGTCTCAATTCTGCCTTCTTCCTGTTCTACTCTTCTCATGGTACTGCACCAGCAGCAGACACAACTTTCTACACTCTGGGTCCTAGTGGTGCTCCCCCACAGTCTGGCACCCGAGGCCTCAGTTCGCCTCATGGTAAGGCTGGCCCTATCTGAAAGGAGAATGATAAAACTGCTATTAGAGCAGCCTGACAATCTCAAAATGTCCATTAAGATTCACCAAAATTTTAATACTTACATAATCTCAAATCCACGGGGGACCATTTCTTTTTATGTTTCCCCTCAGACTTCCAGTTCTCCACATGGAATGCTGTAAAACGAGAGGAGTACTCAGAAATCATTACACTGTAAAAACAGACCACAATAGCTATAACACGCACCTTTAAAAATACAACCAATCACCACCATATATGAAAACACCTTATGATTTTACAATTTTTTATACAACTGAAATCTATTTGTTGTAACAGTAACAGAGATTAGAGTAATATTAACCAGCATTAACTCAATTTCAGAGATAATTAGCATCAGACTATTACAATGTTACTTTGTACCCAGAATTTAATTCAGGTATCAGATATAGCATTATTTTATCTCAATTGAAGTTTCAACGTACAGCTATTTCAGCAGACTGGGCTTTTATCACTTTTAGCGAGGTGTTTCATTAACTTGTCTTGAATGCAAGAAGAATGCGAGTGCATAATCTACTATATGCACTAGGGATGTTAAAAAGCAGGTAATTAGGTAACCATGTAACTGCAGCACAAGTGGAAGGAGGCACCAGATGCTCTGAGTCCAAGACCACAGGTATGTACTTGATGTGGTTAGCCTTTCCCACTGCCATGGTTATACCACAATTGTCAGCACTTTAGTCCTGATCAAGCTTGTGCTGGTATGTCTCCCTAGGTTGGATTTTACACCTTCCAGCTCAGACATACCCTCTGTTTACCAGGAGAGATGGTTTTCTTAAGCCCCAGCACTGCACATTCAACCCCACATCTGAGTATCAGGCTGGGTTCTCTCTGGCTTATGCAACAGAAGTTCTGAATGAAGAACCTACTCAACAACTGTGTTCATGCACAAGCTAGGAAAGAATTTCAGCTCTCTCTTCTGGAGCTGCCTTGGCGCTGCAGCACTGAGTAGTAAGGAAGCACATAAGGCTCCGCACATTCTGGGAGCAGAATCACTTGATTACGAGGTACCACTTTTTGCTCACTGTTTAGATGAGAACAGCATGTTAAGAAGCAAGTTGGAGTCTTGCTCATACCATAGAGCTTTCCCAATGGAAAGAAGCAGGGAGTGAACGTTTTCTTGAACTGCTTTGTGACGCCCATATCCAAGCTGCTCCAAGTTTACCAAAAAGAGAACTAGTTCAGGGCAGAGCAGCTTCAAAATACAGTGTGAGTTCAAGATCTGTAGAGCCCCTATGGATACAAAATTTGTATCTGCATCCACATCTCTGTCCTCAAAAATGAGCTGTGAATATCCACATCCACAAATGTGGGTACCCGTGGATATAAAGCGGATATCTGTAAATATGCAGGGTATAAAGATCTGGGAGCATCTAAAAAAAAAATAAAAATCTCTGCAGCTACCAGGTGGTTTTTTACTCATTCAACATAGAAAAAAAATCAGTTTATTACTGCAGTGCTTCTTCCCATCCTCTGGGGAAAATAGCGCAGAGCGCAACATTAACAGATTTTATATATTTCATATTTATGACAAACAATGGTTTCCACAATTTCATGGAAAAAAGATGCTTTTCCCAATGAAGAGACAGTTCAATACTTATCTGAAAATATCATGCATCTGGACTAACAAATATATGTCTGCAGATAACTACAGTACAAAATGCAAACAATGAATTCAGTTCTGGAAAGACCAAAGACTGATGTAGTTCAGACCTAGCTAGGGAAAGCCAAACATTTTCCAGGATAGTGTGAAGTAGTTTCCACCTTGGCTGACCTATGGATACATACTATGTAGTGCCAGGTACCAGCAATTTTAACATCTGTTAAAACAGTCAGCTCCAACCTTTCCCTAGTTATTTTTGACTCAGTTGTGTTGTGCATTACTCTGTTCAGACTGTACCATTAGTATCAATCTATCTAGCTACAAACAGCAAGGAATAGTTGGTTTCAGAATTCCTCAAAGCTGGTATTTTTTTAAACAGAAGTTCTTACCACTGGTTTGATTAACTTGCAAGGTTAGACTTACCTCACCTCACAATGTTTATGAATCCAAATAAAGAATTAGCTTGAGCTAGCAGTTAGGGAAGGGTGAGCAATAAAACAGCAGTGGTTCACAAGGGTTAGCCCGCAATGGGCCATATTTATTTGTGCTTCCATGGGTAAGGGTGATTGCACCTCCCACTGGCTGGGAACAGAGATCCGTGGCCAACGGGAGCTCAATCCCCTGTACCTGTGGAGACGCAGGTAAATACGGCGCTGTGGGGGCCCGTCATGGGCTAACTCTGGCAGAGTAGATCTGCGGGGCAGTATATGCCCACCCTGAGTTAGGAAATCCTACCTAGTTAAGTATACATTTAAAGTAGGAGTGGGGGCTGTTGACCCACAGAAAAATCAGCTGGGTGCTGCACACAAGTGAGAAGCAAAACCAAAAAACAACCCTCACTGACATGGCCCCCAACTGAGAAGGAGAAAAAACACCTCACACACCAGAGCCTAGGTGGGCCCAGGCTAGTAGACTGTGTATGATCCAGCTCAATGGAGGGACACTAGGAGGCTGGAGCACCAGCTTCCCCATGCCCCAAGTCTTGGGGGCCAGATCCAGGCAAGCTGGGGGCCACACGCCTTAGGTTCCCTACCCCGGGTTTAAAGGTTCTCCAGATGATCAGAGTTTCTACATATATAGTAGCTTCAGGGGGTAGCTGAGTTAGTCTGGAAAGATAAACTTAAACAACAAATGGTCTGGTAGCACTTTATAGACTAACAAACCATATAGATGGTATCCTGAGCTTTCGTGGGCACAGCCCACTTCTTCAGATGACCGGAGGGTTTTTTTTAATATATGTGATATGACCGGAGTCATATATAATGACGTGCTTTTCCTCCACGCCATTATTTTGACCTTGCATGAAAGTCGATTAGTTTCTAAAAGGTAAGTGACATCAAGTTTTTGTAGTGAGGGCCAAAGTAAATTTCAATTAAGCCCCTGGGTCAAGGCTACAAAGTTCTTGTGATCACGCATTATCATTAGTCCATATCACCTTCCTCCCTGATGTCAACTGAAATTTTACATCAAGGCAGTTTAGAAGATGGTCCTTAATTTTTTAGTTGTTTAATCTGTGGGGGAAAGAAAGATTATGCAAGACCACCACCACATCTTCCTTTAGTTTTCCTCCCCTTCCTCTGGATATCATGCACTGGTATGATGACTTTTGGCATCCCCTTCTAGCTACCTATACTTCCCCATTTTGATGCTTTGGCACTTTTGATCTCTGCAAGAAAGGCATCATTTTAATAGGGAAAGTCTGCGAAGGCAGAATAACTAGTGTGCGAGTCACTTTCCATCCAGGCGTATAAGCTTCTGCAGTTGAGAAGGAACAAGTTATCTTTAAACTGGGGGGAAGGAGGGGGACACAGCTAGAGAGAGGGAAAAAACCCAACAACAATATGATCATGCTCTTTTTCCCTTTTCAGCAGGCTTTATATACAAGCTAGAGACAGATAGAAATGGAGTTGGGCTACATTTCCACTTGGAAGGCTTTGACAGTTCAGGAAAACCAGCAAAGCTCTCCTACCACAGACAAATCTTATACTTGCAAAAGTGCATTTTTTTTCAGCATATCTTATTCCAATCCTCCTCTTTCCTCTCACCAAGGAAAATAAGCTAAACGGCAGCATAACTGCATCTACTTTAGGGGAATCACACATATTTAGCTATACCTAAAACAGTTTGTTGTGCACAACTGGCCTTAGTCCAGTCCATTGCAGAAGTGGACCTGTGTGAAATATTTCACAAGGAAGCCTGGAAACAGGAAAGGTTTTCCAGGTTTTGTGGTAATTAAGGTGCTTTAAGCAGGTGTGCTGAGGTTCAAGAACCTTTCAGTGAATTTGAGCCGTGTTACAAATATGAGCAAAACCACTGAAATTCTGGTTTTACATAGATTCGAACCAAACAAAATAAAGCAAAATTCCAGTGTCAGATAATTTTGTATAGACTTTTAGATCCAAACCTAGAGGATGTGAACCCAGATGAATCAAAACAGGAAAAAAGTTCACAACAAACTTGTGCAAACAGAAGCAGTTTATTTTGATGTGCAGGATTAATGCACACTCCCCCTGCACAGAAGCTCTTCACATGAAGCCTATTAAAATAGAAAAGTGAGTAGGCTCACACAAACTGTCTTAGCAGCCACCTCTGTTTGGCAGGGACTGAGTACAATTATGGCTGCTGCTGCTTGTGGGCAAAATTATAGTATAATCAAGCAATGGAAGAGCTGATGAACCTTCTGCTCAATCAGCAGGTGAACTGGAAGTTTGAAGCCTATGAACTGTTCCGATCCACTGAGGTGAAGCTCTCTCTCAAGGGAATCCTCAATATAAGTAAGAAACATCAGTTTCAACTTGAGCTCAGGGCAGATGACAGACTTCCCTGAGCCCTGGCCAAGGTGGGGAGAGGATGGCAGCAGCTCCAGGCCCTGGGAAGGGAAAGGGCCTTAGGCGGAGGGGGGGGGGGGGAAAAGATCAGGACTAGCCTCCCTCAGCTAGCCCTTCTGCACCACCAGGCATGTGCCACCCAGGGCTCCAATGGCAACTTTAAAGAGCAAGGAGCTCTAGTTTCTGTTATTGTTGCTGTAGTGGCAACAGTGGCCAGGAGCCCTGGGCTCCAGATGCCTCCTTTGCCCCCCACCCCCATCAGCAGGCTTAGCTGAGCTAGACAGAGGAGAGGAAGTGTGGAATCAAGGAATAAACCCCCCACCTTTGAAACCTAGTCCTAGTAGGGATATAAAGGGCCTGGCCAGAGCAGAATGCACACACTGGACATGACTGGGTGGGAGCAGCCCCCACCACAGAATCACTGTTAACTGGTTAAACATTAATTACATTTAACCAGTTCACTTTTTAACTGGGATTTTACATCCCTAAATCCTATATGTCTGGAAGCCAGTTTACAGCAGGTCCAGCAACTTACTACTACTGCAACCCATGTTTCTGAGCCAATTAGCGGTGCCAAGAATCGGAATGGCAGACACTTTGTCGTAGTATGAACTACAGAACATCTTCCAACATCCAAAGCTACACTGCAGCAAGTCCCATAATAGCTGGGAGGTAGTTAAGAATTTATTAAATGGTCATGTCTAGACACTGTTAGTAGAAGTAGTAGTCTAGGAATGCACCATTAAAGAAAGTTCTTTCCTTCCATGCACCCCCCAAAGGAAGACCTCTGCTCTGCTCAGTTTTTTAGCCAAATTAGGGATGTAAAATTCCATTTAATTAGTTAAGCAGTTAAACATTAAGTTTAACCAGTTAACTGATTAAACAGGGTGGGGAGGAGGGCAGGCTGGAAAGCACCTGCCCGAGGTGCACTGGGGCCTGCTATGGTAGGAGGCTGCTCTGGCCAGATTAGAGCAGCCCTCCTACCTGCAGCAGGCCCTGCGGGGCAGAAGCAGCCTCTAACAGTTAACCCTAACCGTAAGTCTTCCAGGCTGCGAAAGGAAAAGAGCAATAGTATAAAACATCAAACACTTCCAAATTGCAATAAACAGAATCTAAAAAAAATTACAAGTAGGTGTTTCAGCCCTTCAACTCCTCATGCTGTGTTAATTTTAGAAGAAGGCTAGCAGAAGGAAACAGACAGAAGAACACAGGGGAGGGTGATAAGGGAAGACATGGCTAAAAGGTGGGAGTAAAGGCATTCACAACTAGTTTGTTCATTGCTTGAAACACCTTTTAGATCCCTTTACTTGGTCAGCAAGACCTGCCCTTCACACTTCCTTCGCATTGTTTCTTGGATGTTTCCCCTCTTGCAAACCTCTATTTTTTATGGCCAGAACCACAAAGTAACTGCAGAGTTTGTTATTTCTCATTTTCCATATCTATTGAACCTCATTTTAAAAATGTTTATAAATCCTTTAGACACAGGTACAATATCATGGGCTGTGCTCTGCACTTCTTGGTGGCAAGCTAATGATTACTTTGGTCTGCTCCACACAGGCTGCAATCCCAAGAAGCCAGTCAGCCTGGTTAGCACACTAACTTTTTATATAATATATATATATATATATATATATATAAAAATAAAAATTTCCTGTGGGATGACAGAGTGACATCATCATGTCACTCTATGTCCACAGGAGCCAAACCCCACCCCGCTCCCAACCTGGCGCTCCCCAGGGCCCATGTAAAGAGCTGGGGCTGCCTGCAGCCCCGGCCTTCCCAATGGCTAGGGGAGAGCCGTAGCTGCCACTGCCTGGGCACAGTCCTCTCCAGCAGCGGAGGGTGTGGGGGGGGGGGGGGGAGGGGGAGGGGAACAGGCCCAGCACAGCCTCTGCCCCCCCCCCAAAGCAGCTCCGGGGGAGAGCTGGGCCTGGGGCTGCCTCAGCCTGTCCAATCCCTGGCAGCCAGGGGGAGGAGGGCCCAAGAGCCAGGGCCTGCCGGCTCCCCCCTCCCAAAGGCTTGGGCAGCCTTGAACCCTCCCCAGCAGCCAGAGGAGGGGGAGAGGGAGAAAAGCCAGGGCTGGGGTGGCCTCACCCCTGGGCCCTCCCCAGCTGAAAGGGGGGGTTGGCAAGCATAGCAAGCAGGGTACGCACCCTCCTAGTATTATTTATACTACCTTTGTCCCAGAGACCCCATCTGAGACTGAGGTCTGTCTACACTTCAAAGTGTAAAGTGCTTCTGCAGCTGTCCTTTAACACAGCATTGTGGCCGTGGCAGGAGCGCTTGGAAAGAGCTGCTCCCTGCATACTAGGTAAGCCACCTCCATGAGGGGAATGGCTAACGGCAGGGCTTTGAAGAGTTTATACAATCAAAACAGACAGACAATGGTTGGAGGGGAACCAAGCCACAGCCAGATGAAATGACTACTTAAAAGTTATGGAGTCAGATAGTAGCAGAGCTTGAACCAGAACACAAGCTTCCTGCCTTCCAGTAAAGTTCCTATCCTCTATATCAGGAGTGGGCAATAATTTTTGATTGGGGGGGGGGGGAAAAAGAGTGGTACAGAGGATTTGGGTTTAAAGCGTAGTCCAGCAGCTCTCTGCTCTGGAGGGAGGAGGAGGCAGCTTCGTATGATCTCCCTGTCCCAGCCCAATCTGCAGCTTCTATTGGCTGGAAACAACCAGCCAATAGTTGCTGAGAGACTGGCTTGGGGGATGAGGGCAGCATAAGAGTTTTCTCCCTCCTGGAGCTAAGAGCCACATGGAGGGATCAGCCTGTAGCTCTAAGGGTATGTCTAGACTACATGCCTCTGCCGATAGAGGCATGTAAAATAGGCTACCCGACATAGTCAATGAAGCAGGGACTTAAATATCCCCGGCTTCATTAAAATAAAAATGGCTGCTGCACCGTGCCAGCTCAGCTGATCGTCTGCACAGCGCGCGAGTCAAGACACGGATCGGTCGACAAGGGAAGCCTTTCTCGACCACTCCTGTAAACCTCGTTCCCTTGTCGACCGATCTGCGTCTTGACTCGTGCGCTGTGCAGACGATCAGCTGAGCTGGCACAGCACGGTGGCCATTTTTATTTTAATGATGCCAGGGATATTTAAATCCCCGCTTCATTGACTATGTCGGGTAGCCTATTTTACATGCCTCTGTCGGCAGAGGCATGTAGTCTAGACATACCCTAAGTGATCTGGGGCTGCAGCAGGCAGGGAGCCCAGCCTGCCTTGGGGGTGCTGGCCAGGAGATGCTTAGGTAAGCGCCTCCTGGCCAGAGCCTCCATCTGGCACCCCTGTCCCTCCCACATCCCAACTCCCTTCCCCAGGTCACCTTCTAAACCCTCTGCACCTCCCTGCCCCCAGTCACAATTCCCTCCCAGGCCCTGTACCCCCTCAACGCCCCTCCCCCAGCCCAGAATCCTCTCCTGCACCCAAACACCCTCTCAGACCCTGCACCCCTATCCCATTACCCAGTCACAATCCCCTCCTTCACCCAAACTCCCTTTCAGATCTCACACCATCTCCTGCACCCCAGTCCTTTACTCCACACGCCCTTCTGTACCCGGCCTCCATCCTAGACCCCGCACTCTCTCCACAGACACGTGCGGCCCTTGACCAGTTTCTAAAATCATGGAGTGGCCCCCCACCAAAAATTATTGCCCACCCCTGACCTAGAGGAAGCTGCCAGCTGTTTTGAAGAGCCTCAGGCTGCAGCATGCAGAGCACCTTGGGTTATCAGAGGGGCGGGCTGTGGGCTGGATCAGAAGACTTGGTGGGCCGGATCCAGCCCATGGGCCATATCTTGCCTGCTCCTGCTCTAGGTACTTTAAAATGGTAACATTTTAAACAAATAAATTAATATTTCTTTTAACTGAATGATATTCAAATGTATTCCTCTTTACTTCAGAAGCAGAGCTGTTTTCACTGATAGCACTAGTCATGTCCAGCTATTTAAAGATTAAAGCTCTAATTTTCATAGTTTCTTATTGAATTCACTGGCAACTCTGGATCTCTTGCAACTCCAAAAAGTCAAGCCAGCCATAAGCCTACTGATTTTTTAAAAGCTAATAGCCAAGCAGCTTGTTTCCAGAGTTCATGAAAGGCTTTACTTGAGATTTCCAATACAGAAGTTATGAATGACCGAAGTAGCACACCAGCACAGCCTCTAGAAAAATTATCAAGCAGTTTAAACATGCTGAACTGTCATGCCATCATATTGCACAAACTAAAGGCAATATGGCTGCAAGACAAATGAAAGGTATGATGCTAAGATTTTGATACAGATGTACAGAGTCCTAGATTCATAGATTCCAATGCCAGAAAGTACCGTTTTGATCATCTAGTCTGCTCTCCAATGATGGAAGAGCCACTGCTTTTGGTAATTTTTTCAAAGGGTTAATTACCCTCACTTTTAAAAAATTACAAATTTGCAATCTGAATTTGTCTTGCTTCAACTTCCAGCCAATGAGTTTGGAAGTAGCTTGCCTGCAAGCACTTCTCTCATTTAAATATTGTAAGTTTGCCTAGGACAAAAGAGAAACTGTAGAAAAACTCTGCCCAGCCTATAGTCAAGTCAGCTTGAGTAGGAGACAACTCCTAGCAATAAGCAAATTTAGTTGTAAAACTAATTTTTTAGACTGCAGTGTGAATTAAAACATATTTGTGGGACTTCACCTGTCTTACTTTCCTTAAGAAATCTTAGAAATTGAGAGACAGCTTCCATTTTATAAAAGAATTAAATCTAGTTTTGGTCAAAGCCAAGTGGATTTGTGAGTGTAAATATACATAATTTATTCTTATATGTAGGAAACCAAATAATGGCTGAATAATATCCAAAATTGAACTTTCCTCCTCAAAAGCAGATTCCCTGCTCCAGCTGATTAATAGTACTACGACAAGTTCAGTGCACGGTGGGACATCGCTGAATGAATGGGAAAGACCCAAACTGTATGGTAGTCACTCTGGTAACTTGTTGAACAAGTTGTAAAAGTTTAAAAAAAGAGAGGAAGAGATCAAAATGCCAGATTTTAGAATTCAGATGCTCATAAAAAGTTTACAAAAAAACTTTGCTGTTCACCTTAATATTTTCATTATAATATTGCAATTAGGGATGTAAAGGGGCAACTGGTGACCTAGTAAGTATTGCCTTACCAGCCTGCTTACCAGGGTAACCAGTTAACCGGCAACTGGAGCAGCCCCTGCCAACGATGCGCTGTGGCCGATCACATCCCTAATTGTAATTTACATGCTAGCACTAAACAGGAATTATTTTTTCTGGGCAGTCAATTCCCAAAGAAATTTCTACAGCATATGGACAGTATTTAAGTTATGAATACTTTTTTAAATAAAAACTTAAGGTAAATGGAAGTGATTAAGAATAAAAATTTAACAAGACTTGGACTTCTATACAGTTTATTTCTTAAAGCAGAAGATAAAGGTGAAACTGATATTAAACTATCTACAGAGGCATTATTTCAGAGTTCTGCTTTCTGTATTATTACCAGAATAAAGAAAGCAAACTCCGACTGTTTAGAAGTTAACAATATCACCATCAACACTGGAAGAGAACACTTGAGTGTCTGCATTCAGGTTATATCCAATAACAAAGCCTTCTAGTTCTCCTATACAAGATTTTGGTTGGTTGGGATGTGTGTATGTTTATGTGTGTATTTTCTTAACAGCTTGAGTCAACACATGCAGTCTGATAATAGCTTGGCACTTTGAAACAAAAAGGCAACTTTCACTTCATCTTTGAATTTACTAGATGACTGTTCACTTCTTAAAAATTAAGTCCCACCGGCCATAATAGCTACATACTTTATTACCACACAGAACGCATAACATACAACTTCAAACACAGTTATTCACAAGGCTTGGATACTTTATCGTCAACATTTCTAAACCATCTATTGCATTAGTGTCTAAATACTGAAGCAGACTAACTCTGACACCTTCCTACAATGCAAATGTTTAAAAAAAAAAAATCAGTTTGGGAATAATACCACTGCTCCATATACAAATACCCACAAACTATAGAAGATTTGGATTCAAACTTGTTTCCTTGAACGCATCTCTAGAAGACAAACCCACACTATTGATTTTCTTACAGAAATCACTAATGTTTGTCTGAAGAGATTGGCTTTTTCCTCTGCCCACAAGGCTAACAAAGGGTCAGAATGACAATCTAGATCAGTGGTTCCCAACCTGTTTTATACCGCAGACCGGCAAGTCCATTCACAAACTTTTGGTGGACCGGAAACATTAATTTGCATATTAATGATGCAAATAAATGTTACCGGTCCACCAAAAGTTTGTGGATGGGTGTTCTGGTCCGCAGTATAAAAAGCTCCAGCCCCCAAACCTGTCCAATGCCAGCCCTAACCCCTAGAGCCCCCCACCCCCCCACTACCCCCAAGCGCCAGCCACTGACCCCATAGTCTCCTGCACCCAACCTCCCCAGCGCTAGCCTCCCCCCCGAGCCCTCCAGTGCCAGCCCCCCCATCCCAAATGCCTCAGTGTCAACCCCCCACCCCATAGAGACCCCCCATCTTCAGGCCCCCCCTCAGTGCCAGCCTATTTCCAGAGACCCACTGCACCCAACTGCCCAAGTGCCAGCCCCCAGTCCCCAATATTATCCAGGCCTTCACAGCCCCTTCACTATTAGCCCTGCCTCCAGCCCCCCAGTGCCAGCTCCCCACCCCAGATACTCCAGTGCCAGCCCCCTGCCTCTTACAGCTCCCCACCCCAGAGCCCACCAACACTAGCCCAACCCCTGGAAGCCTGAGTGCCTGCTCCATACCCCTCACCTAGCCCTGCGCTGCCTCCCAGCCATCAGCTGAGTGCTGCTGCCCAGGTCACGGCAGCTCTAAGACTGCCGGGCTCCACGTGGCTCTCCTGCAGTGCAGCGAACCGCTCTTCCAAGGCCAAGAGAAGACCCCGCCCCTGCCCAGCGCTGGTTGGCTTAGGGGCGGGACAGGACATGCCTGTCCCAACAGCTGCTGTTGAAGGGGGGAGGGGGGCCCCCACTGGGCAGTTCACAGCCCAGCACTGGTCTGCAGCCCAGTGGTTGGGAACCACTGATTTAGATAATATGAACGCAACAAGAAATTAGACAGTAAAACCGTGGTGTCCACCATTTTTGTGGTGTCCAACCAGCCACTATAGTGACTACTGCTATATCAAACTAGCCACACTCAACTGGACAAATAGCCACATGTGGCTAGTGTGTTGGACACCATAGCTGTAAAAGCTTAGAAATTCAGAGTTAAAACTGCTGCTCCTCTACTTTTGCACTCAAATAATACAGCAGAATCCCTATACTTACAGAACCTTTGTATCACACACTCCTGTTGACATCTCTGTAATATTTATGCCTAATGACACTTTCACAGCCTTAGCTATCCAATTCTGAAGAAGTGGGCTGTGCCCATGAAAGCTCATGATACCATCTACATGTTTTGTTAGTCTATAAAGTGCTACAAGACCATTTGTTGTTTTTTTCTGTAACAGACTAACTTGGCTATCCCCTGAAGCTCACTTTTTCAGCTTAACTTTTTGACTTAATGGAAACACTGACAGAAGTTCAATAACAGCGCGACTGGTTACTAAAAAGTTTGTCTACAGAAGTATTCTGTATTATTCAGAACTATTCAGGGAAATGTTAATAAAGTAGCATAGCACATATTTTAACCTAGTCTGACCTCCTACATTTTGCTCAATTCTTTGCAGTATTCCTACAAATAACAAACCAATGGCTCTTAACTATATCGGAGCAATAGTGTCTCGAGCACCATTCTTTCATTGCCCAAAAGCTCTCAATAAAGTGCACTTTCTTAATATGTACCCTCAATTTCAAGATATCAGTGCTTCTCCTATCACCAATAATTCTCTAAATAATTGTCGTTCATCTCTCCATCTTGAAGGCATTTATATAAAAGGTGAGTATGTTGGATTTTCTATTCTACAGAAGCATTGCTCCCTCAAACTCTCTGTGTCTTTCCTCCAATTCTTGGATCACTTTAATTGCCCTCTTTTGTAATTCTTCTATTGCATTTGAACTGTGATGTTCTGAACCTCACAAAAATGTCATGAGATGCAGAAGGCTACTGTACAGCTCTCTCATCTGTTCTATAGATTATCCCTTTATGTAGACATAAACAATACATACTAGTTATATTTGCCATGGAATCAAAGCTGCAAATTCATATTTGATTTGCCAGCTAGCATAATCCCTAGGGCTCTCAGAAGAAACAGTTGCCGCTTCTAAGCAGTTCCCAAGATGCTATGTCATGGCAGCATGAAGTTACAGTATATGTGAGCTAGCCAATTATAGTTAGGACTCTAGGGTTTTCTGACCTTAAATTTGTAACTACATAGCATTCCAGTACTGTAAGTATTTGACTCTGATGAGATTTCTAGACAAGATAAGACTGTTGCCTGCCAAGGTAACTCAGTTGTATAGCCTAGCATTTTACACACTCTTCAAGAGAACTAGTATATTGAGTTTACTAGAAACTGTTTCCAGAGGTAAATTGCCGTTGGCTCTTTACCAGAAGACAACACATGCAAAGGTAAGTTACTTTGCAATTATCACTGTTTCAAGTTGAGTTTTATGCCATTACTGCAGAACAACCTACAGTCAAGTATACAATTAATCCACATCACCAGGACAGATAAACGACAAAACAGTGATGTTATTTGAGATAGGCATCTACCAATTTTTTCAAACACTAACAACCAGAGTACAAAGCCTACTAGTCAAGGCAAATGAAGATGAAGGAGACCAAAAGATAAGAAGTAGTTCCTTAATGAGAAACCCAGCTGCACGGAAAGAGACAAGTTTGGGGATTTCTAGCAGGGTTGCTACAGAGCTCCTTTGTATTCACTGGCTAGTAAGCCTCTAGTGCAGGAATGGTGAACCTCAGGCCCGGAGGCCGGATGCGGCCCCCGGCTTGTCTGGATCTGGCCTTCAAGGATCAGCATAGGGGAGCCCACGCTGGTACTCCAGCCACCCACCTGCAGGGCTGGAGCACACAAAATCTACTAGCCTGGGCCACCCCAGGCTCTGGTGTGCGAGAGGAATGTGGAGACCATCTTTTTGCTTCTCAGTCAGGGGTTTCTCACTTGTGTGTGGCCCCAACTGATTTTTCTGGGGTCAGCGGCCCCTGACCCAAAAAGGGTTCCCCACCCCTGTTCTAATGTGTCTAAAGTCTATTCCTTCATCCTCTCGGATCCAGGATGGGGAAGGTTCTTCTCACTCCCAATACTAGGGCCAAGGAAAGATCTCCATATTCTTAACAATTCCCAGCCTCCAATTTGGTGGCCTTCCATCTCAGTCATCAAAAAATACACTTAGTCATTCATTTCTAGAATACTTATCACTACAGTACTTAAGTGCCTAATTCAGTGGTTCTCAAAGTGAGGTCTGCAGACCAGTGGTGGTCCATGACCGTCTTTTACGTGGGCTGTGGGCTCAAGAGTTGGCCACTCCCCTATAGCAGGTTGCCCGTGCTGGCAGTACAGCCCCGCCTCCCCTCACAAGGTTGGAGTGCCAGTGCTGACTTCCCACTGCAGGTTGGGGGGAAGCCCTAAGCCTTGTGGGCCATTTCTGGCATGTGGAAGAGAAGTGGCTCCACGTGCTGCTGCTCCCTCTCCCCCTTCATTCCAGCTGGGGTAAAGGCACTACAGGAAACTGCTCACCTGGAGGCTTTCCTCACTGTTCCTATTGGCTGGAATCCCGACCAACGGGAGCAGTAAGGCACACTGCCTGGGAGACATAGGGGGCACAGAGCCAGGTAAATATCCCCCATCCTCCTCATGCTCAGATCGTGCACCCCCTTTGCCATCATGTACCTGCCCAGACCCTTTATCCCCAGCCCACTCCTGCACTCTATGTCAAACCCAGACCTCGCACCCCCACCCCTTGCTGCCCCCATTCTGTCATCATGGATAGTTGACTGGTTGTCCATGGAAAGGTTTGTGTTGAGCGGCGTGGGTGGCGGTCCAAAAAGTTTGGCCTAATGGAACAATTCAATTGTTTTTGGTGTTCGTTCCTTTCACAAAAAGCAGAATGAAAGTTTGTCAGTTTCACCATTACCCACAGAGTTCTCAATAGTAGTAGTGACACTAACCAATACCTCACACACCACAACTGCAGCGAAAACCACCAAGACTGACGGAATGTGGGACAACAGAGCACTGACTTTGTTTTTAGAATCCAAGACAGCACTAGACCAATTTACACTGGATTCAGTTTGTGTTGTATTTAGCTCAGAATATTGTTTCCCCATATATCCCACTCCCCCCATACACACAATAATGGGGCATATAACACAGGATTCTATCCCCTAAACAGGGCCACAAGGCAGGAGCAGGCAGAGTTCTCTTCATCACCCTCACTGACATATACAGAAGAGAATGGGTGTGGGGGTGTCCTTTGTATTTCAGCCTGCCAAATAGTCTGGCAGCCTCTATCCTTTGGACAACGAGTAATCTTCTCTCCCCCCCCCCCCCCCCCCACCTCTGCCCAGGCTTACAGAAGTAGCTGCCCTAGATTTTCTTATCGAAACTACCCTCTTGCCCTGTTACTGATATTGTTGCCCTTCTCCATGTTAAGTGCTTAAAGCAGTGGTCCCCAACCTTTTGGGGCTGCTGGGAGCCCGGGGGCAGAGCCGCACATGCATCACGCGCCCAGGGAGGGGGCCGCACATGCGCCACGTGCCCGGGGCGCAAGAATGGCTTGGGCCAGCCCTGGTCACTAGGCGGGCACACAATAAATGCCCCAGTGGGTGTCACGGCGCCCACAGGCACCGCATTGGGGACCACTGGCTTAAAGTCACAGCACCAAAGTGCTGTTAGAAAAATTTATAAAAAAAAAATCTATACAAAATCCAGTGATATAAAAACTACTGCTACTATCACAGACTGAACACATCAGCCAAGTTTATCAGGAACAACACTTAACTAAGAGCTAATGCTAAATACCTGCACTCTATAGGCCTCCAACTCCCCATTTCTGGGATCTAGTGGCAAATTAGAGATCATATAGGTTATCAGGCTCAAGACTAAAGGAATCACAAGAGCATCAAGTTGAGCTATCAAGGAGTATTAGGGTACATCTACACAGCAGGGCTAAAGTTGAATTAAGCTATGCAACTTAAGCTATGCAATTGATGTAGAGAAGTTGAAATAACTTAAATTGGCTTTTGGCATGGTTTACACAGCAGGAAGTCTAAGGAAGAACACTCTTTCTTCAACTTCCCTTACTCCTCGTAAAATGAGGGTTACAGGTGTTAGAGTAAGAAGTCCTCCAGCTTGCCATTATTTCAAATAAGGGTTGCAGTGTAGACACACTCTTTGTTATTCCAAAATAATGTCAGTTATTCTGAAATAACGCTGCTGTGTAAACATACCCTTACTGATACACATACACCCCTAGTACCTCAGCAATCTTTAAACAAACTTACAAAGGTTGAGCTCTAACTCAATATTAACTATGAATAAATTATTAGAATAAAAAAATACTGCATAACTTGAACTTTCCAACAAGTTTCTAACATTTGCACTGGAATTAGATTTTGTTTGTCAACACAAATGAAGAACTGTACTGTCTCTAACTTTTTCCCCTGTGATACCGATATGTAGTTGCCTACTTACTGCATGTTGCCTTTCATCTGAGGAGTTATAAAAGCTCTTCACAGACCATTACTTAAGCCTTACAGTACACTTGAGTTTAAAAAAAATAAAAACAGAGCCAAGATCAGATCTCATGACTTCCAGCCCTAAGCGTTAGCCAAGAGACCATCCTTCCACTATTCTTAAGTACCTGGAAAATGAGTGATCAGACACCCAGCAAAGCCTTTCTTAGAGTTAAGGTGCACAAATGTTCAACATTAGCCCATGTCAAATATTAACAACTACTAACAATGTATTAAATGTTTAACATGGAGATTCCAAACTAGATAGTAGAAAGTTATATTTAGAAAATAGACATCACCTGACCATTTTCTTCAATAGTACTGGCTTAATCTGAAGTTCTTCCTTAAGAGCAAAATATCGAGTATTGCAATATGGTAACTCACTGGCAATTGTCAGATAAGAAAAACTTTTGTTACAACCTACACCATACCCTAAAGGGAGAATAATTAATTTAGAAGAATATTCTGCAAAACAGCTATGTTGCCATAGGTATCCATTCATTTTATAAAACATAGCATAAATAGTTTTAGCTATATTACATAAAGAAACCCAAAGTATTCCTTTCAATAACAGTAATAGGAAAGAAATGGTCTTTCCAACTAATGTTTGCTTCAACATTGTTTACACAAGTTACTCCAAAATAGTTATTATTGTTACTTATAACAGTGTCTACATAACCTAAACAATAGGAGTGATTAGGACACATCTGCAGCTTCCATGATCAATTTAAATACACACGTGATATATATGGAATACTAAAAACCTGGATGGGTTAGGTCAGCATTTTCAAATAATGAAAAGAAGACTAACTTCACCCACATGTACTTTCTGACATACACTATGAAGGTGTACATATACATATCATTTAGCATTAGATGATTGCAAAATATTTTTAAAAGTATACCTTTCTAGTGTGTGTTTATGAGCCAGCTGGCAGCCACCCTTCACTCTAGGTGGTTGGTTATTGTTCATTAATGATGTGGATAATTTATAGAAAGACATTTTAGCATCCTTGAACATAGAACTACCAACATAATATGATCATCACTTCCACAGATACGATGAGTTAATCAGTAATCCTCCTGGGGCTAGAGAACTATGCTTCTTTTAAGCTGCTCAAATAGTAGGAGAATCATATAAATAAAAAATGAAAAAGCACATTGGAGTGAAATGTTACATTACAACACCACAAAACTAAATCCTCTCACCCTTTACTTAACATAAATACCACAAGATCTCTTCTTTCACTGCTGACTCCGATAACTTCTAGCAGTTCCAGAGGAAGCGTCTGTTTAAAGTCTAACCCTGAAACCGTTGCACCCATACCTCTGAGAGGGGTGCGTGGTGGGGGTAAGGTATGCGGAGGAACTACTTGTTATCAGGGCAGTGGCGTGAGTTACTGTTAGAGGAGCTTCAGGGTAGAGAACCCTATAACCCTCCACCCACTCAGACGGCAAAGGGATGGACACAGGACCCTCCCCACCAGCCCGGTCCATCCTTTAAGAGATGCGGATACACCCCGCCCCACCAGCACCCTGTAAGCGGCACAGAGATCCCGCAGCTTCCTCCCGCTCTCTCTCTCGGGGGCAGGGACCCCACAGCCTCCCCCTCAGGGGGCAAAGACCCTCCCCCCCCACGCAGGGGCTGGAGAGCCTGGTTTCTGAGCCGGGGCACTTAGGATGATGCTTCTTCCCAGCCCTATTATCTCCCTCCCCCGACCCTACACGGCCCCCCTACCCCTCCTGGCCCCCCACAGCCCAGCACAGGCAAAGCCTCCCTGAAACGGACGGGAAGTGAGAAGGTCCAATTCACTCACCCTCGGCAGCTCCCAACCAGACTCAGCCTCGACCCCCTCCCTCCTCTGCATCACTTCCGGGGGTGAAGCGTCAGCTGGCTATGTGAGGCGTCGGCACGCAGAAGAGCGTCATGGCGTGCCCGACGCTGCACGTAGAGTGAGGGAAGGAGCGGGCAAAAAAATCTCTCCCACCCCCCGACCGCGCTGAGTGGCGACTGGAGTAGGCTGGAGCGAACCATTGCTCAAGGAAAGGGGGGAACTGTGAGGAGGGCTGTAGGGCGCTTGCCCCTGAAGGTAAAGAGTGAGAGGCAGATAGAGGGGAAAGAGGTCGATGTTGGTATGCAAAGACGACCTAAACTGGGATTTGGAGGACTCGTGTTGCCACGTCCCCCCGGCTCTCGCATTGGTACAGTCCGGCTTGTAGGCGAGTAGCCGGTGGTCGTGCTGCCCTGACCTTCCGGGGGCGCTGAGGGGGCCTCCCTGGCGAAGGGCCTGGCGCGGCGCAGGGCTGGGCGCCGCCTCTTTGCAAGTGTCACATCAAGGGCTCGCTCCGGCCCTACGCGCTGCTGCAGGTCTCTCCCCTCCCCACCACCCCCGCCAGGAAAATGGGGCAGCGGCCCCGCCAGCTCCGAGCAGTGCCGCGCCCCTGTGCGCCAGGCCCTGCGCGGGTCGCGCCTCTCACCGCAGAGCGGGGCCCTCGCCTGCCGGCGGGTCCCTGTGCTGGCGGGGCAGCGGGCACCCGCTGCTTAGAGAGAGATTTCCTGCCAGCGACTTCCCGGCGTGGATGCACCTACGTAGGGTTGCCAGGTGTCCGGTTTTGAACCGGACAGTCCAGTATTTGCGCTTTCTGTTCGCGAAACAAATTGAGAAAATATAAATGTCCGGTATTTTCTAAATAAGATGGAATGTAGCGTGTGATGTAATGACAAGTGTGTCTGGTATTTTTGTTGAAACCATCTGGCAACCCTACCACTGAGTCACACTTCCAGTCAGGGTCCCAGGAAGTAGTTCTTGGGCCAGTTCTGCTCTTTGGTGTAAATGAAAGTGGGGATTCCCCCCCCCCCTTTGAAACATTAGAATTGAGTGCATATATTTAATCTTTTAAAACATTCTCAAGTGCTGTGGCTCTCTTATTGTGGGCCATGAGCCAACATTAGTCTCTAGAGCACGTGATTGCATGTGGAATGAAACATTTTGAGAACTGAGCAGCGGGGGATGGGAGCGGAGGTAGAGCATGAAAGAAGCTCACTTACTAAAATGAGCCACAAAATTAAAAAGAGTCCTAACCCTTGCTCTACTGCATTAATATGTATACCTATTCTTGTGTTTGGGAACTGTTCCAGTGTTGGGAAATCTACATTATTTTTCTTCATGCTTTCAGTTGCCTTTGGCTTGGAGCCAAGAAGCAAATAAGGTGCAAAATCTATACTTCATGTTAACATTATCATATCTGTAGATACCTCTATTATATAAGAAAGTCATACAAGGATACTTGAGATTTTAGTACCTGGGCTAAATTTGCCACACAACATTAAAACTCCCTTCTCTGAGCATGAAGACCCAAACATAAAGTAGGAGAGGGGGAAAATATTAACATTCAAGAATACAAGCCTATGCCCTTTTTGTATTGGTAGCAAAGTTAAATCAATATTGGCCTTGACTGCTTATGGTCATTGAATGTTTTCAGTGTCCAGAGAGGTTTAAGAAATATTTGAAGCAATAAGATTCCTTCTCCTATAATAGCCCAAATAAGGATTTAACTCTTCAGTCTTTCGCTTTTATTAGAAAATGTAAGTTAGGATGCAGGACCATATGTGCTGCTTAGACTGGGCAAAGCATTAACAATCCTGAGCTAGCAAACTCAAAACTCTTTTACTGTATAGGATTAGCCATGGACTAGATCTTTTTCCATTCATTCACATGTAATGCTGCATCAAAGCCATGTCACAATGTGGTTACTGCCACATGTGGAGAATCAGTTCTTGGTTCTTTCCATGTGGGTGAACTTATATGGAAAGCCAGTGATATAATCTAAGCCATTGATTTACTGATTGAACTACCTTCTTGCTTTCAGTATTCCTTATACTTTCTGGTCAATGCTTTATTCAATACTTAAATGAAAATTAAAGCAACAAAAGTTTGATCTTGGAGGACTCAGTATTGCATGTGGCCCTCCCTTCACTTGCCCCTTAGAATTCCCACTAAAGTCAATGGAAATTCCAAGTGCATTGAGTGTGTGACTAGCTCAGAAGTGTTGAGTACCAACTGGGTTAACAGTTGTTTTAAAGCTGAAACTTCTGTAACAGAATTTGAAACCAGGCAAAACTCCCCTTGTTCCAGCTTTCATTACAGACTGGTTTCTCAGGCTACTTTTACCGAAAAAGCACACAAATTTATGATTGTAGATAGAAACAATGATAAACTTTTGTGTCATTTCATCTCTAGAGTAACTCCACGGAAATCAACAGAGTTATACCATTGATAAAATCAAGGGGGTTACAGTAGGGGTGGATGTAGGCCTTTGGTTTTATTTCACTTTCACTTTATTTTGCTAAGTGGTCTTTCACTAGTCTTGGCAGCTTTGAATTTTGCTATAGATTTGGAGGTTGACAAAGCAAAAAATTGTATCTACAGCTGAAGGAGTAAGACCTTTCAAAAGAGAAAAGCCATGCAAGTTGCCAGCTAAATGTATTGTGTATACCTAACTGATGCAGCCATTTGCAGTGTAGCTATTCTACAGTGTTCATAATGCAAAAAATTGGAGGGGAGACGCTAAATCTGTTTAACTTTTGTGTGAAGGAATGTAGGAAGTGAATGTTGGATTCTAAGATTTTAATATCATTGGGGAATGCCATCTTTTTAGCCATCCCAAGAATCCTTGATCTCTCCTCATGACACCTCCTCACAGGAGCCAGCTTTTGCAGCTGTTGTCTCTTATGGAAATTATGAGCCCAGTTCAATCCTTGTATAAATCCAGGACCTTCATTTCAGTATGCTTACACCAGGGATGGATTTGTCTTAGTGACTTAGTTACTATGGATAGCTGTGAAATGGAGTGAATTATTTCAGATCACATTTGCCAGCTGGAGAGTAACTGGCTCACCACTTAGCTAAGTATCATCACTTCGCTCTAAAATAAAAAAAGCTTGTTATACAATGCTTGCATTTTATAAGTGAGCAATAGCCCAAGCGTGGTATTAGAATTACAGTGGTACAACACACTATTGCATTCAAACTGGATAGAAATTGTATTGTATAGGTGGTTGAAATAAGTTATTTTCATAATAGACATTGATCAGTTGTAATCCAATAGATTGTCAAATAATGTATCATATTCAGAACTCCTTGCCAGTAGCAAACAGTCAAATAGCTGATGATGTGAAAGAGGAGTTATGCTGCACTTCAATATCAACATTATATTTGACCACATCACAGTTGCTGTTTTAAACCGTTCTCTACAGAGTTTTATTCCCCTGTCAGACAAATATGGTGTCAGCACCTAATCAAGTTTGTGCAGTATTAATGAGCATCCAAGTTAAAAAGGATGTAGAAGAGATTGATTGTTAAAGTTTCTATTTTCCTTAATAAAATTCTACTTTTCTTAAAATCCTAGGTACATGTTGATAGTAGGGATGTCAACGTGTAGATTACTACGTGATTAACTGATAACAGGATTAACCAAGAAGCCCAGGTTTGATTACATGCATTCCCCCCGCTCTGCTGCCTCTGTATTAGAGGGGAGGGGAGGTGGGAGCCAATGTCTCCCCCCCCCCCCATGCTGCTGCCTCTAATAGAGAGGCAGCAGCATGGAGGATGAGGGGAGCAGGCAGGAGCCAATATGTGCAGGGAGTCAGCTTTTAAGCCGCTCTCCATGTGTGCCTGCTCCTCAGATCTGCCTGTCCCGCCCCTTGCTGCCTCCTAGAGAGGCAGTGGGGGGCACAGGAAGGGAGGCAGGAGCTGGTGCCATCTTCCCGCCCTGCCCTGCACTACTGTCTCTAATGGGGTGGGGGAGGGAGGGATGGGAAGCTTCTGCAGCAGCAGCCTCTGTCCATGGGAAGCTTTGACACCCCACCCCCCTGGCCCCACAGACAGGGGCTGCTGCCTCTAATAGAGGGGCAGCAGCACAGGGTGGCAGGGGGCTGAGAGCACACTGGCGGCTGGCCCCGCCTCAGGAACTATCAGTGAAATAGTCACATAACTGCTAAAATTTGATGCGGTTACAGGACTAGTCAATTACATGCTAGCTAACATCCCTAGTTGATAGATTTGGTAATTAAAGTCAATAGATGATGTTTGACTTGATAAGATGGACAGAAGTAAACAGATTTATAGCTAAATTATGGCTGTTTTAACACAGATGCTTGTGTGGAGTAGGAAGATGAGCACGTCTTCTCGCTCCATATTACCCAAGAGGTAGTTGTAATTTGGCTCCTCTCATTGCAGAGTACTCATTCTCACTGCACCCTTTCCTCCCCCCTAGTGTCACGCAGGCTCTATGCAATGGGAACAGAAGGAGTTTTCACATGTATTTGTATAAAACATTTCATGGAATTCTACATATGGCAATGTTTTGAAGGTTTATGTTATTTTATGCTGGACCTTTGTGTCAACTGTACTAAACCCTCAAAGGAATCTGTGTTTGTTTTTGAAAGATATATTCTTGGGGTTTTAAGATCCACAAAGTTATTTGTTTTACTTGTCAACAAAAAGGCTTATATTTTCAGCATGCAGTAATTCATTAACTACTCAAGGTTTCTTTGCAGTTTTGGACACAATGGGCCATCACATGTCCCTGATGTATCCACTGATAATAGGAATTTGCAAATTGACCAAAGGCATGATGTAGTCCAATATCATGATCTTTTACAAGACTGTTGCCAAAATTGCTAGTCACCGCACCCAACACACACTTACTTGAAACTGTAGTCTGACACATTTGGTGAGTGATGTAAGGGATAATCAGATCGGGTCTGGACTGCAACTCAACATTTTTCTCTCTCTCTGGCTACGTCTACAATGCAGGCTTCTTGCGCAAGAAGCCTTTTGCGCAAGAGTATGCAAAAACTTCTTGCGCAAGAGCACGTCCACACCTCAAAGCGCATCACAAAAGTGATGTGCTTTTGCACAAGAGAGCATCCACACTGCATGGACGCTCTTGCGCAAGAAAGCTCTGATGGCCACAGAATGGCCATCAGAGCACCTGTGCTTTTTCCCATAGGGGTTTCTTGCACAAGAAACCCCTCTGGAGTGTCCGCACTTGCCTTTTTGTGCAATAGCTGTAGCACAAAAGGGAGTTATGCCTCCTAGAAGGAGGTTTACCTACACCGGCAAAAGCCCTCTGTTCTGCCATTTTACTGCTGATTTACTTGTGCAAAAGCGCATTTGAGGTATGGACGCTCTGCAGGTTTTGGTGCAAAAACAGCCATTTTTGTACAAAAACTTTGCAGTGTAGACATAGCCTCTGTCTTTATCTTTTCCTGGTTCTTATGTTATGAACACTAACTTAGATTATATTGTAACTAGCAGATTTATCCAACATTGCTTGGGTCTGTAATTTGGAATTTCCATCAAGTGTATTTTGTTTCCTCATTCCTATAAACTCTTATTCACTATATTTTAACAAACGGGGGGGGAGGGGGGAGGCCTATAGTCAGTTTGTTTTCCAATAACAATGTATTCTAGTTTTCAAATTTTAAGCATTGATTTAGCTTTGCTAAAACAGAGCACTATTCCACATTTCTCTATTTCATCTCTTTTCTGCAAGGTTTATTGAGAAGTGATCCTATTCCAGGTTCATGAAATTTTTCTGGCTCATAGTGGTTCATTCTTTTTTAACATTCACTCAGTTATGTCAACTTGGAGGACTGTACTTGTTTTGGTGTTTCTTTCTCATTTGTTTGGCTTTGAGAAACAATCCCATTCCAAGCACATCCTGTTTTCCTGGCACTGCCAAAAACTTACATTGCTTTAAAATTATGGTAAGAGGAAGCTGTATACTGAATTTGGTGGTCTTGATCAGACAGATAAACTCTCTAAAATATATAGTGGATTATAAAGTTCAGCCAAGGGAACGGGAGGCTATAAACTTTAAAAAAATGTCTATCATTAACCTTTATGGACCACATTCCTCAAAGAAATAAATGGTGTGTAAGTTAAACAGTGCTGTTAACTCAAAAAATTGTGTTGGTATAACAAAAAAATTAGTGGCATATAGGTGTAACCTCCTCCTAGTTGGCATACAGTAGGTGTGCAAAATACTTGACTTATACTTCCTATTACCCGGCTACTCTTTTCCTTGGCATGTACGATAAGGTACTGTAGCTTTATCCATCTTGTCAGTATAAGACAGCGATGGTTCTCCAGAGTTAGGCCCTGGCAGTCTGCTGCCACTGTAATTTACTTGAGCCTCCACTGGTATAGGTGATTGCAGCTCCTCTTGGCTGTGGATCACTGTTCCTGGCTAATGGGAGCTGCAGGAAAAGGCATGGACCATGACACTGCTTTCTGTAGGTCCCATTGCCTGGGAATGGCAATCCACAGCCAACAGGAGCTGGAATCGCCCAGACCTGTGGAGGCACAGATAAATACAGGGGCTAACCCTGGTGAACCAGTACCAGCAGGCTCGTATGTGCCCACCACTGGTGTAAGGTATTAGACTGTCTGTCTTTTATTGGACCAACTTCTATTGGTAAAAGAGACAAGCTGATCTTCAGCTGTCTGTAGGTGGAAATTTTACACATCATTGGTTTTCCTGATATGTGTGTCTATTAATTCAATGTATACCAGTTGATCTTTGCACATTAACTGCATGCTAGATCCATGCAAGTTACATTACTTGACCATTCGCTTTGAGTTTTTGATCAAATTACCCCCATCTTGGAGAGACTTTCATAAATATGAGACTCTTAAACCTGAGGCTAGATTCTGATTATTTACATTGATGTAAATTTAGATTAACTCTATTGACATCATATAGATACTTCCGATTTACATTGGTGTTACTCAAATCAGAATCCAACATTAGTTTGAATTTTGGTTTATTTCTTCTTATAACTACTCAAAGATGTTGGAGGGACTTCCTTGAATCAACTTCCTCTTTTCTACAGCTCTGAAGGAACTGGATATAATCTGTCCGTTACTGTTGTTAAAAACTGTTGGTTAATATCAACAGTGGGAGCTGCTGGTTAATGACCATTTTTGAAACACTTTTGACTTAAATGCCAAGGTAAAAACTGGCCAGTGACTCTTAGAGGAGCCTCATATTACCCACCTTCCTCTGCCTGCTTCATTGTGTGTGTTAACGTGACAGCCTACTTCTGCTCTCACAATACATAAACAAGGAAATAAGTAGAACAGTTCCAGCTCCATGGGAAACATGAGAAAAAAATTCAGTGTGTGTGTTAAATTAAAAAGGTTAAAGGCATTTGGAAGAGAAATTAATTTGTAAAACAACTAAGATTTTCAAATTTGGGAGTACACTAAAACCAGTGTGCAAAAAAAAACAACTGGCATGGACAGATTATTGCATATGAACTAAAGGAGTATGCCTAGAATCCAGCTCTTGGAGTCACATTATGAAGTTAGACTCAACTTCACCGTCCCTGTTCTCAAGCCCTTCCCGCAAAAAAGTATGTTTCTAGCCCTCAAAGATAAGCTCAGATCAGGTTGTCAAAGGTTATATAATAGAATAATAGACTTCCACAGCTCTTGCGTGGACAGCTCCTGCAGCTACCTACAAGCAGAGATGAGGCCATGGGGCCTCAGCACAGGGGCTCCTATGGAAGATGAGTCTACAGTTCTGGATTGCCTTAATGCACTATTATTAACTTGTCTTTTCATGTTCTATGTCGACAAGTCTATTCTAGACTATGTTCTATTCATGTTCTATGTGTATCAGTCTATTCTAGACTAATACAAACTACAGTAGAAGGCCCAAATACTGCAAACACATCAGTGCTTCCATTGATTGAAATGGAACTATTTATGTGTATAAAGTTAAGCATGTATGCAAGTATTTGCCGAATTGAGGCCTATATTATTTGTGTTCTTGTGGATGTTAGTTTTCTAGAATCAGCATAAACGCATTTAGCAAAACCCTATTTAAAAATCTTTTAGTTGTGGACAAAAAATCATTCTTCTCTGTCAAACAGTTTACTTTTTTTTTTTTTTTTTAATGGAATCCAAGTAGTAGTCTCTAGTAAGAGCATGAACATTAGAAAGACTGCATTATGTCTGTATTCCTGAGAATCCCCAACAGGCCATGAAATAAAAAAAAGGGTTTAGTTCACTGAAATTGTTAGCATTAAAAGACAAAGCACAGGGCAACAGCATCCAAGGGCGAAATTCTGCTTTCAGATTAATGTGTGCAGCTTTCATTGCTTTCACCAAGAGAGTACTTGTTAAATGCACGTTTGAGGGCACAATTTGGGTATATTGGGAAACTGTTGATAACGGCTAGTTGTCATATATTTAATATTCACGTGGAGAACTCATCTACTTCAGACCTTATGGGCAAGTGAAAGTAATTCAGAATATCTTCCTGCTGTCAAAAACACTAGTCATTGTCACACAGTGGGAACACGCTCACTAGGGTGTCGTTCTCTGGCTTCACTGGGGTAGAGTCAGTCACAGAAACGACAGGTTGGATCTCCCTGGTCCGGCACTGTCGGGACCTGACCAGTCCTAAATGAGAGAATTTGCTGGAACAGGGGAGGTCTGTCACCAGCCCCCAAGCCCATTGCCTGCTGCTGGCAGGCTGTCTCACCCTCCCCGCTCAGCTGCTGTCAGCTGCCTGGGTGGCACAGGGGCAGCCATGATGCCCTGGCCCTGCACTCCTGGGAATTGTCAGGGGTCTCCAGCCCCATGCTGCCACTGGGCTCTGGCCTCAGCCCCACACTCCCAGGGGTTGCTGGGGGGCTCCAGACCTATGCCGATTTGGGCTGCCAGCCTGCACTGCTGCAGGCTGCTAGAGGCTGACATGGGGCTCCGGCCCCGTGCTCCCCCCAGCTGGGCTGCCAACCCTGATGCCCCAGCCTGGCTGGCCCTCCTGATAGTGGTTTTTTCCCCCTCATATATCCATTATAATGCTTTGCTTTCACATACTTACTTTGTCATATTGTAGCATTTTGCATTTTTGGTCAGTAAAGTGTCTGACAGTTTTGCAGCTAATGCTAAGGTTTCATTTCTGCAAATCTGATCAACAATGAATTTGGTTCAGGGAGTTATTAGCTTGGGATGAAATGTTGGCCCTGTTCAAGTCAATGGCAAAACTTGCATGGAATCCAGCTCTGATTTCTAACAGTCCTGAGCAGCTAGCTGCACATTCTGTTCAGTTCAATGGGCAGCATGGGTGCTTAGCCATTTGATAATCAGGTCATAATTGACTTGTCAGAGTCCACAGAGAAAGGCAATAGCAGAGCCAGGATTAGAATTCAGAAGTTTCTAGCTTCTAGTACAGTGCTCACACCATGCTAGCTCTGTTGTTTTAAATCTAACTATAACCAGACACTGTAATACATCATCACAAATGGTGCTGTGAACAGAGAAACATATTACCTTCCACAATATCAATACTGTTTCATTTGTAGTTTCAAGATGCTTTGCAAAGGTGGGTAAGGTGTATTATGCCCATTTTACAGACACCCAAGACTAGCCCCCCAAGTGTCCTGGATCCAAGACTCAGATTTAGCAAAGCAATTATGCTTGAAGTTAAGCACTTGCCTATGTATAAATCCTTTTGATGTCAGTGGGAATTAAGCATGCGCTTACACTCTTTGCTGAATAAGAACTGTTTTAAAACTCTGCTGGTTTAGGGCCTTAGGCACTTTTCTTTTCTTATCTAGAGTATAAATATTCCCAAGGGTTGGCAGGTAACCTTTGTGTTTAGCTTTTCTTCTTTTCACATTTCTCAGCAGATCTCAGAGAGAGAGGAAATATTTGTAAAGCTAATTAAGAGTAGTGTAAAAAATGTACATGTGTTTGTTGGCCTTTTATAAATCCAAATGTTTGCGCATATGTTTCTTTTCTGTTTTTCCCCCCTTAAGATGACATCAGTTACACGACAAGAAGTTCTTGGCCTTTACCGCAGGATATTCAGAATAGCCAAAAAATGGCAATCTGCCTCAGGACAGACGGAAGACACTATTAAAGAGAAACAGTACATTATAAATGAAGCCAAAACCTTATTCCAAAAAAACAAAGATGTGAGTGCATCTCTTTCTGGCTTTCAGAGTTAGTCCATGATTCATTCTTTACACCTTGTTTTGTTTTAATGGTTGGAAAAATGTGAACAAGAGTTGAGTTCCCAAAATGGTCTCCAGTTTGGAAATTTATAGTAATGTAAGGCTGCAAGGAGTCTTTCATGCTCAGGGTTCACTGCATGTTTGACCCCTGCCCCAGTTGTCCTCAAGGACGCTCACTTAAGGTTTCAGGCTCCTCGCAGTCACCTCTCTCAGGAAGAGAGAGCATATAAAAATCAAGTTCCCTATACAATCGTTAAGAGCTTACCAGAGATCATTCATCAGTGTTAGGGGTCCTGTTCAGTCAGTCCTTCCAACCCTTTTGTAAGGGTTGGGAACCCCCTTGGACATAGGGTCTTGTCCACTTAGCGAATCAGTCTCAAAAAGGCCTTTGTCTGTTGGTCTCTGAAAATCCAGTATGTGCAAGCCACCCCAAGGATGGTACCACTGGAGGTATTTACAGCCTGAGCTAGGCTACTTAATCCCCCCACCTCCATTTTTATTTCTTGAGGGAGCTGTGGTATCCTTCTCCAACAACTTTATACAATATGGTCCCCTAGAAATTGCATGCAGTGGTAATATTTGTCACAAGGACCTTGAGAGGTCATTGATCAAGCTCCCTGCAGGACTAGATCTACACCTATACCTTCCCCATCAGGAGGTTATCTAACCAGTTCTTAAAAGCCTCCAATGACGGAGATTCCACAGCTCCCTGGATAATCTAGTCCAGTATTTAACTTCCATATAGTTAAAGCATTTCCTGATATTAAATATAAATCCTCCCTACTGTCAGTTAAGCCAATAACTTTTGTCCTTCAGTGAACATGCAGGTCAGTTCACTGTCCTCTTTAACAGCCCCTAACATTTGAAGAAAGTTGTCAGGTGCCTCCCCTCTCCCCACCCGCCAGACTATCAAAACTTAGTATACCCTTAAAAAAAACTTATCTTGAAGATAAGGATTTCTAAACCTTTTAGCTTTTTTGTAGCTCTCCTCTGGATTTTTTGGCTTGTCCACATCCTCCTTATAGTGTAGTACCAAAAAGTCACAGTGCTCCATCTGAGGCCACCCCAGTGCCAACTGGAACAATTATCTCCTGTGTCTTATATATGGCATTCCAGTTAATGCAACTCAGGATGATGATATCCTTTTTTGCACTGTTGGCTTTTACAATTTCTAGTCTTATACCCCCAGATAATAATTTTTTCAATATTGCTGTGTAGTCTGTATTCCCCTTAGGAAGGCAAAATGCACAGCTACCTAAGTGTAGTACTTTGCACTTGTTTTTGTTGAATTTCATCATGCAAGATCTTAAGCTCCTTCTCTAGCACCTCAAAAAGCAATTTTAAACCTCCCCAAAGAAGATATCTTGAATCATTCTAGTTCTTCATTCATTTCTATGAGTTTAGAAAGGTCTAGAGTAGGGAAGTTAAATATCGGTTAATTGACTAATAGATTAACCTCATGAATTCTTATAGGTTACTCAACTATTCTATAGTGCCCGGGGGCGGGGCCAGCAGCCAGTGTGCTCTGGCCCCACTCTCAAGGAGCTTCCTGCCACTCTGCGCTGCTGCCTCTGTATCAGAGGCAGCAGTATAGGGTACTAGGTGAGAGCTGGTCCATGAGGGGAGCCAGTTTAAAAACCAGCTCCCCTCACAGACTGGCTGCCTGTTGCCCCATGCTGCTGCCTCTGATCAGAGGGAGCAGTGCAGGATGGCAGCAGCTCTTTTCCAGGGGAGGTCCGAGCTCCCAGACCTGGCATGAGTCGGGACTGAGCCGGGCTGCCTGTCTGCCTGGTTCCTAATACACTTTAAATGCAGAGCCACAGCAGGAGTAGGTCCTGGACCCATCGCAAGCCATACTGAGCCAGGCTGCTGGCCAGCCTGCTAAAAAAATTACTGGTGGGAGGAGGGGGAGGGGGAGGAAATGCATGTAGTCTATAGCATTAACCTATACGCTTTTGCTTAGTTCATCGACTACACTGTTAAATCTCTAATCTAGAGACCTTTCAAGGAATTGCCAGGGAGGAGGGAAAAAATGTTAACTGCAAGTATACTGCCTGTGAAATTGTTGTCTGAAGCAGCTTTGGATTTTTAGTGATGCTTTTGTCTAGCTTTCCAGACTAGTTTCATGACAGATAGAATTAAGTAGCTCCTTCGCCTGCTGATTTTGCGCTTAATACCATTATTATCAGCGCTTTCTTTAAAAGGCTTTTTTTCTCTATAGAAAATGTGCACAAAATATTTAAGCAGTATTTGGAATTTAAAACCTTTCTTTCCTTGCTCAAAGAGCACAAACACACGTACTTCAACAATTAGCAATGATTTTTTTTGTTTTGTTTTGCTTTTACCATATTAGGGTCCTGATTTTATATGGGAACTGGTGCTAGAGATGTGAATGGTTAACCAGTTAACTGATAAGCCTCACCCTTAACAGACTCGGCTTACCAATTTCGATTAACTGGTGGGGGCTGGAGCAGCTCCCTGGGGCCTGCTGTGGGCAGAGGCACTCCAGTCAGCTGGAGCAGCCCCTGTCTGCAGTGGGGGAGGGGGCACTAGAGAAGCAGTTTTGAGTTGGAGTGGCCCACGGACCCACCCTCCCTTTAATAGGTTAAGTGGCTAAACATTGTTTAACCAGATGACCAGTTAAACAGGATTTTAAACCCCTAATTGATACCACTTGCATTCACTTTCTAAATATTGTGTGGGACTTTATTTTACTTATGAATTTTTTTACACAACACTTTTATTGACTTTGGAGGGATTTCATGGATGGAGTGATGGGAGGCCATGGATCTAAACACTTTATTTTTCTCCAGTTCTTCTATAGATACAGATGTAAATGAAACCATTTTATTTTTGACTACTTGGGTTCGTTCCATAAATGCATTCATTTTCATATGCATTTTCTTTTCACAGATGATACTCAGTTAACATGTTAGAGTAAAATTCTCTTCAGATCTTTCAGGAAATCTAAGCTCTGATATCCTAGTCTTCCTCACAGTCCCTGGCTCCCAACTGTATGAGTCGAGAACTGCTAGGGTTGATCTGAGGGAATTTCATCTTTAATGACGTGAAGATAACCTGGGCATGTATTGACTTTTCCCAAATTGTTGGGATTGTCCCATAATCTCTGGGAATGTTACGACATAGCTATGAACTAGAGGATTATTGTAGTGATATTTCCAGGGACAAGGAAATCCCTGTCCTACACTTAAATATAAAAACAAAACAAAAAAGTAAATCATGTAGATGTGCATCATTTACACCTGAATTCACAAGTACTAATTTCTTACATGTATTTGTTTGACTAGCTAACAGATCCTGAGCTGATTAAACAGTGTATAGAAGAATGCAAGGCAAGAGTAGAAATCGGACTTCACTATCACATCCCTTATCCAAGACCTGTGAGTGTGAATCCTGTCACAATATCTGTCACAGTGTGTATTTAGTCCCTTATTCAGCAAGCACATGCTTAACTTCAAACTCGTGAGTAATCTCATTTATTTCAACTGGGCTATTCTGATATTGCTAACCACCAAGCACTGTAAAATTGTGGCCCCTCCCCCCCCCCCCCAAAGAATTGGCTCCAGTCAGCCCCCTCAAAAGTAACGAGGCTGGCTTGAAATGAGATTTTTAAAACAATACATTGCATTTTGCTTCTGGGTTTTGAGCCTTTTAGAGTACATATTGGATATTTCAAAGCTGTGGTTCACAAACATGAGGGTGAGAAACTTATTTTTTAAACAATAGGCAAGAACTTTACATAATCACACAACTCCAAGAGCTGGGGCTTTAAGAAACACACTAAAATATGTGAGCGTTGACAATGCTGCCGCTAGTTAAGCATGTGCATAAGTGTTTTGCTGAATAAGAGCCAAATTAGCCAATGCAATTTAAAGCTTCCTCCACCTGTCCTTTCCTTCATTGTAAACAAGTTTGTTACTTCTGGGGAAAAGTAGAAAAAAGGTTAAATATGTTAGTGTGAGCTAAAAGAGCAGTATTTAGTTAAGGCAATTTTGACTTTGAAGAAGTGTTCATAAAACTGGTAAGGACTATTGATATAGTGTATGCAGTGTAGTTGTTGCCGTTTCAGTCCCAGGACATTAGAGACACAAGATGGATGAGGTAATATCTTTTATTAGAACCTCACAGAGCTCTTCAATATGTCTGGGAAAGGTGCTCCAAGTGTCACAGCTAAATGCAAGGAAAAGATGAGCCAGGGAGGTTAAATTCATAATTCTTCTAGAGAGATTAAAAATCATGGCCTGAACAGACACAGTGGATTTGCTTATCACAACAATCACTAGCCCAGTAACCCCCTCCTTTTGTCCTATGACTGAAGAGTTGTTAACGGGCCATTTTGCATTGAACCACCTCTTAGAATGTGTGCTGAACAATCTGTTCCACCTTGTGACCCTCACGGTACCATTCCAAGACTGCATGGTTCAAAAGCTTCTCTCACTCACCACCAGATTAGTCCAGTAAAAGATATTACCTCACCCATCTTGTCTAACAAGTGTAGTGGTTAAAAATCTTTCCAGATGAGAGATTAAAAATAGTTGGCCTGTCAACTTTTGAGCAAATGCATCAATATCATCATAGGTTAGTTAGCCTATACTGTGAATCCTGGTCATTAGATCAGGTCTGGTTGTTGGGGGGCAGGGTTTGTGTCTGTAGGTCCCTTTCTACCCCTCTACTCTGTTCTGAAAATCATACATTGAGGTTGCTTTTTTTTACTTATTTAAACATAGGAGTTTTAGCAGGCCCTGTGTCATGTTTCACTGTCCAGTGCTGTTTCCTGGGTACCATTCATTTATTTCAGATGTGTTGTCCTTCCTTCTTACCTCATCCTTAGAGATTTCCCCTCTACTCTTGTTTGTTACTGTTTACCTTCGTAGGTCTTTCCTTTCAAGAAAATCATAATCCAGTTTTTCATCTCTGTATGAAGTTGTTGCCTTATGTTATTGGCGACTGAGTCACACTCTCTCCAGTATACAGTGCTATTTGTGTATCACTTTTTAGCTGAACCTGGGAAGGGCTTTAAAATTTATATTCTTTAGGGCAGTGTTTCTTAAACTGTTCCATGGCACACCAGTATGCCATGGAGAACAGAATTCAAAATGGCTACCCTGTAACTCTCCTCCCCCCCCCCACCTTTTTTTTTTTTTTTTTGGCTCATCAAAAAATCCTTGGTGTTCCCCATAAAAAAATTGTTTGGTGTTCCTCGGTTTTAAAAGTTTAAGAAACACTACTTTAGGGGATCAAGCCCTATAAAAGTTCTGATAGAGATTAAAGGAGTGTGTATAAATGTTAAGAATATTGCTGCTTCATGGAGTCATTTTTACTAATATTTGCATCTAAATAGCTATCCTTAAGTCCATTATCTCCTGAGACAACAATGCCTGCCTATTTACATCTACCGTTTCCAATCTGTATCAGGGCAGGGGATTAGCTGTGTGGTTCCCTCTACAAATTTTATATTTACTTATTAGGTACAAAGACTTTTTTTTGTAATTTTGACAGAGTACAAACAGAGCGATGGGATAAACTCAGTGATTAATTGTGCTTTTCATATGGCATATGGTGTTTCACTATAAACCTATATCCCCAAGTGGGCAGTAGACTTTGAGTATGTACAGCATGGGATTTGTTAATACCCATGTATCAGCAATAAACCAAACACAACCACTTAACCACTTCCATTATTTTTACTCAGGAATGTATGGCATATACCAGGCGTGGCCAACCCGCGGCTCTTCTCCCCCCCCCCCCCCCCCCCCGAGGCTCATGAAGCTACCCCCGTGCCCCCTGAACATGGCTCATGCCTCCCGGCTCCCTCGTGCTCACCAGGGCAGGGGAGCCGTCTGGATCAAAATGGCGGATCCAGTATGGCAGCCGTGGCTGCAGACAGGAGCCTGCTGAAGCCAAAGCCTCAAAAAGCCTTCTTAAAGGGCCAGTCTTTTTTTTTTTTTCCTCTACAACTTTTTGCCCTGGCTCTTCACGCTGGATCTTGGCTCTTCGTCCGGAACGGGTTGGCCACCCCTGGCATATACTGTACTGTTTTCTGATACTGTTGTTTGGTGTCAACTCTTCTGATAAAACTGTAAATTTGGATCTTGTAAAACCATGTTGCTGGAATATCTTATTCAATACTATTTCAGCAAATGATGTATCCTTATAGTTTGTTGTTAAACTATAGATTACAGCCTTTTGTAGCTTGATGTTTTTAAAGGACCGTACTGGGCACCCAGCTGTTGTATACAACAAACATGTAGGGCTTGAAAGTTGCATGTAATTGTAATCAACTGGGAAATGGGCTTTTCCAGTAGAAATATGAGAAAATAACCTGAGAGAGGGATCTATTCCCTCCAGCGTATGAGGGAATGGTTTCCAAGTGTGAGTGAAAACATTGGAGGAGTCCCATTGTAAGTGTCTCCTGGTCTCTGAGTGGGTTATCAGCTTGCACAAGATCTGTTAGCTTTATTTTTGTGTATGTAGATTCATCTGCCTCCTCTGGGTCTTGTCCCACAACATAGCCGTGCATTTCGAAACCAAGAAAAGCTGAGGAAGTTTTCCAAGCCAGCCTACTTGAGATCCTACGACGAAGTTTCATAACCTACTGTCACAGTATGGTGCATTTTATCATGAACTGCAAGGCAGAGGTGTCTCCTGTTCATCTGTGAATGCAACTGTGTGCTTGCTTACCCTCTTCCTGATGCCACAAGCCAAGCTGATTCAGTACATCTAATGGATAGGAGTGTACGTGGACTTTCCTGTCTTTAAGATTTAACCACTGACATCAATAAAAGTAACTACTTTTAAGGAGTGAATTGTGAGATGAAGATTACTTTGTGAAGTCAGAAAAAAGCTTGGCAGTTCTTAAATTCATCTCTGCCCCTCAGACTGTTAGGCTCCTTTGGGTTGCTCATGCCTGCATTACATGGCACATGGCCTGCCTTGTGCTTTCTCTCTAGTCAGCCCTCTCCTGCCACACTTCCTTCCTCTGAGGTCATCCCTGCACAGGCATAGTGAGGGTGGACTAATTAAGCTCCAAATGTCTTTGGCATGTAACGGGGTAGACCACTGTTGAAAGTGGGAAACAACCATTGTTTTACAGATTTTGTGTGGTAATACTGATGATAGTCCAACTCATTTAGATGGAAAACCCCGTAACTCAAACTGAATTATGGTCATGAAGTCATTCAGACTTGTTTTAAGATACTATTGTTCAAATTATGAATTTGGGTGTTTCCTTTCAAAATCCTGTACCAATACCTCAGAGTCAGCAAAATGGCTGGTATCAGCCTGACCCACATACATCACTGAAGTTGGGAAGTGAATCTAGAAAATGTCAGTTGAACTAGGACATTCTAGGATTTCTCACTGTGGCTTTCTCCTGTGGATAGAGGCAGGATCCTTATAACCTCAGGTTTTCCCACTGCACTCTGATCTGAACAGCATCCACCAAGATCTGGTCCAGTTCCCATCAGTGTTCCCTCTAACTTTTTTTTATCCTTCAGCGAGTTGAATTTTCTTTTGGATGTGTTGAAGTGTCTTATGTGCACCACCAATAAAGGTAGTGTGTGGATGTGCACCACCAATACAAACAAATACACACATTAAGCTGTTCATATGTGTGGAATAAAATCTATTAAAACAAGGGATAGTTAACAAGGAGCAATACTTACGATAGTTAATATGAAACCAAATATACTATGTATTTTTTTAAATCCTGTGTTACTAATTATTAAGATCAGAGTTTTAGATATCTGTAACACCAAAAAAACCTTAAGAATCTTTTTCTTTCTTACCTTGAGCCATTAACACCTATGTAAACTTTGTGTGAAATGTTATCATGCAAGTGTCCTGGCACACACCCCACTGCAGCCTACTTCTCCCCCTCACCCCACCCCAGCCAGACAGGGAGGGCTGCAATGAGTGAGTCAGGGACACCCCAAACTCCCCGCCCCACCTCCACCTCACTGCACAGATGCCAGCACCCAGCCATCTCTGTTCCCTCACCTAACCCTGTGCAATCTGCTCTCCCCAGCCTAGGTGGGGGCTGGGATTAAATCTTGCTTCTCAAACTAGCAGGCACCAGCAGCATATCCTTTCTGAACTCCCAGCTAAAGCATAAACAAATTATCCACACCTCCCCCACCTCACAGCACAAACAAACTCCTCCCCCACCTCACCCCAGTGCCAGCACCCACCCACCCCCACTTTCCCCATGCAATCAGCCCCTTATCTCTCCCTTCGCAGGAAGCTTGAGTGTGTTGAGTTCTTGCCTCTCTCGCCAAACTCCCCTCCCCCCCCTCCACCTCAGCCAGTCGCTCCCTCCCAGGAGCGGCCCCTAGACTAGCTGCTGGCAACTGGCACCGTAGGCAAACCATGCAATCAGCGCCCCCGCTTCCAAACCCCTCAATGATATTGCACCACCATTGATGCCCCGTTTAACTTGGCACCCTAGGTGACCACCTAGTTCACCTATATGGACGGGCCGCCCCTGCTCCCTCCCTCCTCTTCTCCCTCTTCCCAGCCACTTAGGCTATGTCTACATTGGCATGATTTTGTGCAATAACTCTTTTGCGGAAGAGTTCTTGTGCAAAAACTCTTCCAGAAGAGTGTCTACACTGGCATATGCCTTTGCGCAAGAGATGTGTTTTTGCGCAAGAGCATCCATGGCAGTGTAGACGCTCTCTTGCGCAAGAAAGCTCTGATGGCCATTTTAACCATAGGGCTTTCTTGTGCAAGAAATTCATGTTGCCTGTCTACACTGGCCTCTTGGGCAAGAACAGTTGCACAAGAGGACTTATTCCTGAGCGGGAGCATCATAGTTCTTGCGCAAGAAGCACTGATTTCATACATTAGAATGTCAGTGTTCTTGCGCAAGAACTTGCAGCCAGTGTAGACAGACAGCAAGTTTTGGCGCAAAAGCGGCTGCTTTTGCGCAGATTGCGCCAATGTAGACACAGCCTTATTGTCTCCCTCCTTTACCTACTCTGGGAGCGGCTTGTTTCAGACATGGAGTAGCTCTGTTTAGCTACGCGCTTAGTGTGGTTGAGTTCCCTGCCTAGGCGGGAGCTTTGAACTTCTGAGCAGAGCTCAGAAAACAGCTGCGCAGTTGTGCAGTCACACAGTTTACAGGGAATTTAGGCTCTCATTACAGTCAATGCAATGATTCCCATTGACTTAAACAGTAGCTGGATTAGACTCAAACAGCAACAACTGGATTCATTCCCAACAAGTTCTTCAAAGGCAGCATAAGCAGATTAACAAAAGGGGTAAATTGGTCTCAAGGCCCTAGGTTTGTCCTTGTAGCATAATGACAGCACAATATTTCTAGCACCATGATCCCTCACCCACTTCTCTCATCTGGCATATTGAGAGCAGCATGACTAAGAGCTTATTAAAAGAGCTTCAGGCACTCATGTTACATGAATGATGCCAGTTACTAGGAATGTATGTGCTTTTCAAAACTTGGGTGTTTTGCTTTGTGTAATTTTTTAGGCTCACTTCCTACTTCTGTGGAAGTTTTTCAGCCCCCTTTTCCTGGGGTCAGATTTTGTTGCTAGAACAGTCTTGCAAGGTGTTGCATGACCTCAGCTCCTATCAAGACCTTGGTCCTCTCCAGATGTGACATCCATTTTTATAGTTCTACAGTCCAGAGTTTTCTTTCGAAGTACAATAAGAGTTCTGTGACAAGACGTGTAGCCTGGTACAACATGCAATTCCTGTACAGCAGCAGCTTTTAACCTGCTGAGTGCAGACTTCTTGGGCTTCACAAACTAAGTCTCTACGGCAAAGGATTAATGGACACAAATCAGATATTTGAAATGGTAATACACAGAAACCCGTTGGGGAACATTTCCACTTGCCTGGGCACTCATTAAAAGCGGCTGTCCTCTTACAAAGTAATTTCAGGAACCAACTAAAGAGAGACACTGGAACTGTGCAAGTTTGACACATTTAGCCAGGGATTGACCAAAGACACTTCTTGGATGGGCCATTATGTTCAATACTCATATGAGAGCAAAAGCTAAGTATTGGGCACTTACAGCCCACTCCATTAGCCTCATTTAGAACAGACACTTTAATGGCCACGTTTTTTCCCCTTTCCATCCCCTTTCCCCCTCTTTTTCTGCTATGTATTTGCATCTCTGAACCCCTTGCTCCACTCATCTGAAGAAGTGGGTTGTGCCTGCGAAAGCTCATGATTCTATCTATATTTTTTTGCTAGTCTCTAAGATGCTACAGGACCATTCATGTTTTTTTAGTTACAGACTAACACGGCTACCCCTCCAAGACTTCTATAAGTCTAAGGGTATGTCTAGACTGCATCCCTCTGTTGGCAGAGGGATGCAGATTAGGCAGGTCGACATTGTAAATGAGGCAGGGATTTAAATATCTGGTACCTAATTTGCATAAAAATGGCCACAGCGTTTTGCCGACTCAGCACTTTGTCAGCAAAAAGCGGCAGTCTAGAGGTGGATCTGTCGAGAAAGAAAGGCTTTTTCGACAGATCCCTTATCCTTCCTTGCAGGGCGGGGTAAGGGATCTGTCGAAAAAGGCTTTCTTTCTCGACAGATCCCCCTCTAGACTGCTGCTTTTTGCCAACAAAGTGCTGAGTCTGCAAAATGCGGAGGCCATTTTTATGCAAATTAGGCACCAGATATTTAAATCCCTGCCTCATTTGCAATGTCGACCTGCCTAATCTGCATCCCTCTGCCGACAGAGGGATGCAGTCTGACATAACCTTTCACACCTCTTTTAGGGTATCAGAACAGTGGTTTTCAACTTGTGGTCCATGGACCTGAAGGTGTGCAGATTGTGTCTGATTTCCCAACAGACCTGCATCTCCATGAGAAATTTTTTAGGAGCCACAAAGGAAAAAAAAGGTTAAAATCACTGTTGTACAGTTTCCCTTGAGCAGTGTCTTCATATGTTTAATTAAAACATCCTGAGTTTTCAGTTGAGTTTGCACTGTATCAGACACAGGCAGCAGCGAGTTCACATTACTTCTTTAATTTTCTGTAACTCCTGTCAAGCAAAACCTGATGTTTCTCAGTTTTTCACAGACTTCAGGAGATGAATTAGAATAGAAAAGCCTCGGCTAGAGTAATCTGATATTCTTTCAAACAAGGACCTGAGTCAGTTGCTTGGGGGCACTGTGGTGACAATTTATTTGCATGGCATTTGCCCTTGAATGTCCAGTAAAATCCTCTATACTGACCATTCCTTTAACCCCATCTCTCCTAGGGCTATAACTTATGACATATCAAACCAAATCCAACTCTTTTGTAAGTAGGTGCAACCCCACATAAGCTGATGATCTTTCATTCACTTACAGTATATGGCCTGTTACCTTTTTATGGATGAAGAACTCCAATTAAGATTCAGCAGTAGCCTAACCTGTTCCAGAGAGTCATAGGCCTGGTCTATGCTAATGAGATTAGTTGATCCAAGTTACACTAGTTACGATACATGACATAATGCAATGCAGCTTATATTGTCTTACAGCTGTGTTGATGGGAAATGCTCTCCCATTAACACGTCATGTTGTCACCAGACCCACTGAATCGATGCCCGCTGCATCGATCACAAAAGCACTGATATAGCCCATAGTAAAGATGAGCTTATGGAAATAAATGCAGGAAATTACTTAGTAGGTCATCTGATCTCTCCTACTAACACAAGATTGTTCCTTATATTACCTTTGCAGAATCAGGAAAAAAAAATCCTGGGGATTTCAACACTCCTCTCTGGGACATGTTTTTACAATTGAACTCAACCTATACTCTGTTGGTACGCTCCAATTTTTCAGGACACCTTTTGCAAAACCCATGTTTTGGATCTGTGTAAGGAGACAAACCATATACCTGAGTTTTACAACATGCACAAAACTAGTAACACTTGAACTAAATGCCTGGTTGTCAATTGCTTGCATAAACTGAAAGTTTACTTTATTTCCCTATACCTATGATTGCACCAGCAAGAATGTTAAAATGACAGGGTTCAGTAGCCAAAGATCCGAGCATATTATTATCCATAGACAGAAGAGCCCCATAGAAAGTCAGCCCCATACGAATTAACATTAGGTACTTTTGTTCAGAAAGAACCTCCATTACATTTTCACTTTTGCACATGAGAATTTTGTCTTTCAGCACCCATACAAACAGTCTGGAGAGCAACAATGATGGCACTTTTTTGGAAGTGAGCTTCTGTACTGAGTAGAAACTGGTAGGTTTAGTTTTCAGCTGCTGACAGCTACTGGCCTTGCCTCTCTTTCAGGAATACTAGCTTAGAAGTCATCTGTGCCATTTCTCGTGATGTCATAGCTACTCCTGAGTTTTATAGTGTGCTTCTCATTTAGTTTTCATCTGCTCTGAAATGCATCCAAGAACAATCATTGGGGCTGGATATCTATGTTCTGCAGTAATTATGGGTGTTTCTTTGTGGTTTTGTTTAATGTGAGTCTGACTGAGAAATGGAAGATTTGGATGTGGTATGAGGAGTAGTCCCAACATCAAACACATTAATGTTAATCAGTATTACTAGGAATTTGATATGTTTGCAGGTGTCTCATCCTGACAGCCACAGAGGTAAATCCTGCCCAGCCCACGGGGGTGTTATTTTTAATTTACATTTGCCAAAAAGTGTTTTTAGGAACAATTCCAGGCCAAATTGTCATTTTCTGTGCAACTCTAGACAATGCGGACATAGATAACTCACAGCTCACAAAAGGAGGATACAAAGGAGAATATCAGAATACCATAGAAAAGGTCTCAGGCAAACTTATTATTCATTTAAAATATTTTTGCCCCACCTCTCTTATATTTGAGGCGGCTTACACAATTTTAAAAACACAATAGAAATATATATAAAACATTAAAATATGAGACCCCATGGGGACATAAAACCTGCTAAGACATCTTGAGAGGAGGGGGACAGAGAGACACACACACACACCCCCAATAAAAGCACGAGTAAACAGAGTGGCTTTAACCTGACACCGAAACGTCAACGCTGGCGCCATGCGAATATCCCGGGGGAGAGAATTCCACAGCCTGGGAGCAAAAGCTGAGAACGTGGAACAGGGCCTAGATGTTAATCTTATCTCCAACAAATGGAGGAACACAGAGCAGAACTTCCCCAGCTGACCCCAATCCCTGGGCAGGTTCATGTGGGAGAAGACGTTCCTTCAGAAACCCTGGACCCAACCATTTAGGGCATGTTAGGTCATAACCAAGACCTTAAATTGTGCATGGAAACACACCGGAAGCCAGTGCAACTGCCGGAGCACTGGCATAATGTGCTCTGTATAATGAGTATTAGTTAAAACTTGAGCAGTCGCATTCTGGACCAGTTGAAGTTTCCAAAGGGTCTTCAGAGGCAGCCCCACATAAAGCTCATTACAATAATCCAATTGGGATGTAACAAGAGCATGGATCACTGTGGCCAAGTCATGCTTCTTCAGGAAGTGTCACAGCTGGTGAATCAGCTGAAGCTGCCCAAAAGCACTCCTGGCCACTAAAAGAATTTGGTTCTCAAATGTTAGAGGTCCACAGGACCTCAGTCTTATCTGGATTCAGCTTCAGCTTATTGACTTCATTCAGTCCATCACCGCCTCCAGACATCAGTTTAAAATCAGTCACCGCCACACCTGGTTCTGATGTCACAGGGAACTAGAGTTGGGTGTCATCTGCATATTGATGGCACTGTCCTCCAAAACTCCTTACAACCTCTCCCAGCCGTTTCATATAGATGTTAAACAGCATAGTGGACAAGATGGAACCTTGCGGGACCCTTTAGCACAAACGCCACAGGGTCGAGTAGCAGTCCCCTGGCTCCACCCTTTGAAAGTGTTCCGACAGGCAAGACCGGAACCACTGCAAAACAGTGCCTCCGATACCCAGTTCCGCCAGCCACTCCAAAAGGATACCATGGTCAATGGCATTAAAAGCCGCTGAGAGGTTCAAGAGAATCAACAGGGATGCACTCCCCCGTCTATCTCCCGGCGTAGGTAGTCTACCAGAGTGACCAAGGTGGTTTCAGTTCCAAAACCTGGCTTAAAGCCAGACTAAAATGAAGGTATATAATCCGTTTCTTCCAAGAAAGCTTGGAGTTGCAACGCCACCGCCCTCTTAAGTACCTTGCCCAAGAAGGGAATATTAGCAACTGGGTGATAGTTATTCAAATTATGTGGTTTCCAAGAGGGAATTTCATCACCTTCTCTCCAACAAGGTGAGAAACCCAATGTAAAGTCATCACATACTTCTTTCGTTACCTAATTGCTCAGCCATTCAGAGTTTCTGGTGAAGGGATTGTTGCAAGGGATACAGACACACACACACACCTTCAAGGGATTACTACATAGCCAGACATTTTGGTCACACTTTTATACAGTTTACAGAAAACTTTGAAATACCTCTTGTTCAAAACCAAGTTTATTCTTTTCCTAAGAGATGCCTCCTCCTACAGATCTATGATCAACCAAGATAGCTATCTATTTAGAATATTAATAGCAAAGCAGCAAAGTTGTTCACAATGAATAGCAGCAAAGAAACATTATAGCTCACAAGAGATAAGTCTCAGGGGTAGGCGTGTTAGTCTGTAACTTTAAAAACAAACAGTCCTGTGGCACCTTAGAGACTAACAAATATATTAGATCATGAGCTTTCATGGGTAAAAACCACTTCATCAGATGAGTAAGAGGGTTGTACCAATGAAATGTTGTGAGCTTATATAGGTGTTACTCTTTAAGGTTCCACAGGACTGCTCATTTAAGTCTGTAATTCTAGTATGATTAAATTACACACACACACACACACACACACACACACACACACACACAAACCATGGAAACACAAACTCTAAACAAGAAACCTCAAAGATGAACATTGCTTGCAATGATTGGAAGGTTTGTGGTGTCAGCCTAAATCACGTATTTAAATTTAACATTTAAGAACAGTTTCACTCCCACATTGCAGGAGGCAGAGCGCACTGTCCTAAAGTGGGATTACAGTTGCTTTCTCCTCCTTTGGAGACACAAAGTATCTGACGTCAAATTGTCAAATCTGGGTCTTGGTTTGCAAGGGATTCATTGATATGGGTTGTGTTAACGAGATTAGCTCTATCAAAGGGGGGGGACCCTATTGTTGGGTTCCAATGACTGTAGTGTCCAGTGTTTTAGGGGTTCTTGCGTTCCATCCAGCCGCCTTTCTCAAGGCAATGCTGCCTTGCTGTGCACTGGACTCGCTGCCGTTGTGCCACAGGAAGCATTTCAAACCCAAGATAGCCTGCAACCACAGAATCTAAGACAGTTGAGCCAACTAATCCACGAATGAGAATTCTCAACTAGGGAAGTCCACATTTTAAAAAGTTAACCTGTAATTTCTATCAGTCCCACCATGGCTTCTGGCCCCGTATTGCTGACGGGGCTGCTGTGGCCCCTGGAGCTGCCGGTCCTGCTGCAGCTGCCAGTCCCGTATGGCTCCCGCGGCTGCCGGCAGCCCTATGAAGAGTGTAACTGGTGCTGGTAACCGGACCCTTCTTCACAACACAGGATCCAGTTTCCCTGAGGCTACTGACTTATTCCAGCTCATAGAACTGTTGCTTACCAGTTACCATCGAGCAGGGGTGGGCAATAATTTTTGGTGGGGGGGGGGCAATCCATTCCAAGAATTTGGTAAATGGTCAAAGGCTGCACTCTTCTATGATATTAATGGAAGAGGTGCAGGGTCTGGGATGGAGGCTGGGTGCAGAAGGGAGTTCGGGCTATGGGATTGGGTGCAGGAGGTGTAGGGGCTGGGAGGGAGTATGGTGCAGGAGATGATTCTAACCTGGAAGGGGTGCAGGGTCTAGGAGGGGGTTTTGACCTCGGGCAGGGGTGCAGGAGAGGGTCTGGGGGGGGGGTTGTGACCTAGGGCAGGAGGGGGTTGTGACCTGGAGTGGGGGATTGGAGTGCAGGAGAAGGGGTACAGAGGGTTTGGGTTGTGACCTAGGGCAGTGAGTTGGGGTACAGGAGGGGGGTACAGCAGGGGTATGGGTGCAGGAGTGGGGGTACAGCAATTTGGGTTGTGACGTGGGGTTGGGATGTGGGAGTTGGTGGTGGAGTATCCGGTGTAGGCTCGCGCCCAGACGTGCTTACCTTAGGTGCCTCCAGGTCAGCAGCCCAACAGGACCCTGAGGCAGGTTCCCTGCCTTCTGTGCGCCTGGACGCCGATCAAAGTGACCAATTGTGGGGACCACGTACAAATCTGGGCTGCGTGCCCTTTCGGGGGGCCCTTCTGGGAGCTGCCTGCACTGCAAACATAGCCCAGGCTGCTCCCATTGGTCAGTTTCATTGTAATCCTCAGAAGCTTAATTCTCTACAGAAAGAGTCAGGGCCGGCCCACAACATTTTGGAACCTGAGGCAGGGAGCTCAAATGACTCCCCATGTCCCCCTCACTTGGGCCAAAACTTTGAAAGGTCTCAATGCTGCCTTCTTCCTGTTCTACTCGTCTCATGGTACTGCAGAGAGAATACATATGCACCAGCAGCAGACATAATTTTCTACACTCTGGGTCCTAGTGGCACCCCCCCCCCCCCCACAGTCTGGCACCTTAGGCGGCCGCCTTAGTTTCCCTCATGGTAAGACCAGCCCTGCAAAGAGTGAGTGTGTGTAGTTTCAAAAATACAGTGCTTCCTCCCTGCTCAGTTTCCAGTGGGAAACTGACTTTCAGTCTTAACTGGAGCCATGATGAGCACCTCCATAGTACTGAATTAAAAAGTACTTCAATAAAAAGCCCATGTTCCTACATGTGCATCTATCAACATAAATAATAATAATAATTAAACTAAATACCTGTGTGCTGTACTGTATATAATGCATCAAATACATGGGTATAATGATGTTGCATCAAGTACCTGTGGCTATTTTTATATAGAAAGTTATTATACAAAGTGGCCATGACTCACTTTGCTTACCTATAGATCGTATCACACTTAAAAAGGTGACAAGGAGTCCTGTAGCACCTTATAGACTAACAGACGTATTGGAGCATAAGCTTTAGTGGGCAAAGACCCACTTCATCAGATACATGTAGTGGAAATTTCCAGAGGCAGGTATAAATATGCAGGCAAGAATCAGGCTAGAGATAAAGAGGTAAATTCAATCAGGGAGGATGAGGCCCACTTTTAGCAGCTGATCTGCAGGTGTGAACACCAAGAGAGGAGAAACTGCTTTTGTAATTGGCTAGCCATTCACAGTCTATGTTTAATCCTGAGCTGATGGTGTCAAATTTGTAGATGAACTGCAGCTAAGCAGTTTCTCTCTGAAGTCTGGTCCTGAAGTTTTTTTGCTGCAGGATGGCTACCTTTAAATCTGCTATAGTGTGTCCAGGGACATTGAAATGTTCTCCTACAGATTTTTGTATATTGCCATTCCTAATATCTGATTTGTGTCCATTTATTCTTTTGTGCAGAGACTGTCCGGTTTGGCCAATGTATATAGTAGAGGGGCATTGCTGGTACATGATGGCGTATATTACATTGGTAGCTGTGCAGGTGAATGAGCCACTGATGGTGTGACTGATCTGGTTAGGTCCTGTGATGGTGTCGCTGGTTTATATATGTGGGCAGAGTTGGCCTCTGGAAATTTCTACTACATGCATCTGACGAAGTGGGTCTTTGCCCACGAAAGCTTATGCTCCAACACTTCTGTTAGTCTATAAGGGTATGTCTACACTACAAAGTTAATTCGAACTAACAGCCGTTAATTCGAATTAACTTTAATAGCGGCTATACATACAAACCACTAGTTCGAATTTAAATCAAACTAGCAGAGCGCTTAATTCAAACTTGGTAAACCTCCTTCTACGAGGAGTAACGCCTAATTCGAATTAAGTAGCCACTTAATTCGAACTAGCTGGAGGCTAGCCCTTCCCAGGTTCCCCTGGTGGCCACTCTGGGCCAAACCAGGAAAACTCTTCTGCCCCCCCCTCCCAGCCCCGGAGCCCTTAAAGGGGCAGATTCTGGCCACAGTGCCTGTGCCAGTTGCCAGCCTGCCAGCATCCAGCCAGCAGACCCTGCACCTGGCACACCATGAGCCAGCCACCCGCTGCCACCCAGCCCTCCACCTTTTCCCAGGACCAGGCTAGTGGCTTTCAGGAGCCTGCCAGGGGCCAAAAAAGACGGGCGCCCGCCTGGTCTAGTGCGGAGATCGTGGTCCTCATTGAGGTTTGGGGGGAGGCCTCCAATGTCCACAATCTCCACACTAGGCACAGGAATGCGGCCGTCTACAGCCGCATGGCTGCCAGCCTGGCCACCAGAGGCCACCTGCGCAGCCAGGAGCAGGTGCGTTGCAAAATTAAAGACCTGCGGCAGGCCTACATCAGGAGCTCCCAACCAGGGGCTGACCCAGACACCTGCCCTCATTATGAGGCCCTGGACCGCATCCTGGGGGCTCACACAGTCCATGCTCCCCCCAGGGTGGTGATCGACCCCGGGGCAGAGGGCCCAGCCCTTGAAACAGGGGAAGACGACAGCCAGGAGCTGCAGGAACCTGCAGGGAGCCTGCCCAGCACCCAGGACCCCCGAGTCATCCCACAGAGCCCATCAGCTGTGTCATCTGAGGCCGGGGAGGGCTCCACATATGAGTGCCATCGTGGTCCCCTTTTGTGGGGGAAAAGGGGAGGGGGAAAAGCCTAGGGACCGTGCGCCTGGGCCTTACCCACCAGGGAGAAGCAGCTGGGTGTCATGCAGGAGCCCTGGCTCGTTCCCCACACGCCGACCTCGCCTTGCAGAGGGGGGCTGGGTTTCACCCACTGTGGCCCCAGGGAGAACTGACCACTGCACTTGTTTCTCCACAGCCGCAGCACCTGAGCCTGCAGGGCGCACCACCCTGCCTGGACCACCCACCCGCACCCGGGCCAGCAGGTGCACCCGGAACCAGGAGTACCACCAGCGGCAGCACCTGTGGCTACTGGGGCAGCAGCTCCGCAACCAGGAGCACTGGGTCTGTGAGGACCTGCGGTTGTGGCAGCAGAGCTTGCAGGCGCTGGAGGAGCAAGGCCGTGCCCTCCGAGGCCACCTCCAGACCCTGGTGGACAGATTCCTGCCTCCTCCTGCTCCAGCCCCTGCGGCCGCCCCAGCTCTCGCTCCTCCTCCCACCCCTGCTCCCCCTCCCACTTCCTCTGCACCCCCCCGTCCCTCCTGCCCCATCCTCCACACCCACTGCCCCCCCCCCCCGACGCCCCCGCACCCGCAGTGCTGCGAGACGGGAGAGCCAGCAAGACCCTGAACCCTGAGCTTTCCCTTCCCTTCCTCCCCCTTCCAGCTCCCTCCTCCTAGGTTCCCCCCTCCCTCCACCTCAGTTCTGTGAAATAGACATATTTGTTGGCAAAACAGGTGTTTTTATTTTACATTAGGAAGGGGGGTTAGGGAGGGGAAAGGAGAAGGAGGTGAGGGTGGAAGAAGGCCCCAGTGGGGCATGCCAGGGAGAGTTCAGTCCTCCTCCACCTGGAAGCTCTCCTGCAGGGCTTCCCGGATCCGGACAGCCCCTGACTGGGCCTCCTGGACAGCGTCGGTGTGGGGCTGCATGTACAGGCCAACCAAGTGTTCCGCCTCAGCCATCCAGGCTGGCAGGAAAGCCTCCCCCTTCCGCTCACATAAATTGTGTAGCACACAACATGCTGCCACCACAGGAGGAATATTGTGCTCGGCGAGGTCGAGGCGGGTGAGGAGGCACCTAAATCTGGCTTTCAGGCATCCAAAGGCCCCCTCCACCACAGTGTGGGCCCTGGTGAGCCTGGCATTGAAGGCCTGCCGGGAGGGGTTGAGGTGTCCCGTGTACAGCTTCATCAGCCAGGGCTGTAGGGGGTAGGCCGCATCCCCCACCAGGCAGACGGGCATGTCCACGTCCCTGACCCTGATGTGGCGGTTGGGGCAGAAGGTCCCAGTGTGCAGCCTCTGGCACACGGAGGAGTTGCGGAACACCCGTGCATCGTGTGCCTTGCCGGACCAGCCCACACTGATGTCCATGAACTGGCCCTGGTGGTCAGACACAGCCTGCAGGAGCACGGAGAAGTAGCCCTTCCTGTTGATATACAGGAAGGCCTGGTGTTCCGGGGCACGGATAGGGATGTGTCCCCCATCAATCGCCCCCCCGCAGTTGGGGAAGCCAAGGGTGCCAAACCCTTGGATGACTGCGTCCAGGTCGGTGAGGCGGACAACCCTGCGGAGCAGCACCCTGTTGATGGCCTTGACCACCTGCAGAGAGACACACAAAACCGAGAATCACTGGGGTGCCCAGGTGGCTGGGAGTGTTCGTTCCCTGGCACTGCCCCGCACCCCACTCCCAGAAGCAACCCCCGCTGCAATCCTGGCCACCGCGGGCGGTGTGTAGTATGGCTAGGACAGACCAAACCCTCCCGTGCAGGGCACTTTTGCCTCCTCCCCCCCGTTTTCCCTGGGGCAGCCCATCCCCTCCTTGCAGCCCTCCCTCCCACCCGGCCCAGTGGCCGGTGAGTGCTGTACCTCCATGAGCACTGCTCCGACGGAGGATTTCCCCATGCCGAACTGGTTCCCGACAGATCGGTAGCTGTCCAGTGTGGAGAGCTTCCATAGGGCAATGGCCACCCTCTTGTGGAAGGGAATGGCGGGCCTCATGCGAGTGTCCCATCGCCACAGAGCAGGGGCGAGCCACTCGCAGAGCTCCAGGAAGGTGTCCTCCTTCATCCTGAAGTTCTGGGTCCACTGTTGCTCTCCCCAGTGCTCCAGGACGATGCGGTCCCACCAGTCGCTGCTGGTGTCTAGATGCCAGATGCAGTGGGGCACGCTGGCGTCCAGGCGCTGCTGCAGCACCTCCATGGCCCCCAGGGAGGCCAGGGGGAGGGGCAGGGGGCTGACGTGGACCAGATGGTGCCAGGCAGCCTCCAGCCATTGCTGCCAGGCTTGCAGCAACAAATCCAAAAACTGCACCAGAATGCCCAGGGGCAGCTCTGGCTCCATGGTGCCAACTGCTGCGGGGTTCCCAATGAGAACAACTGAAACAGGCAGGCAGAGAGGAAAACGCTTTGCTGTCCCTCGGCGAGGTAGGCAAGCAAGCAGAAAAGCTGAGAACCGGCTGTCCAGGGGGGTCCCTTTAAGCACGAGCCTCAGATAGCCTCAGACAGCAGCCACACAAAGTAACTACTGACCTGATGCCCTGCTGGAACCAGTTTCAGCTGGCCTTAAATGCGACCCAGCATCCAATCAGTGTGGACATGCTAATTCGAATTAGCAAAACACTAATTCAAATTAGTTTGAGCCTAGATGTGTTATTTCGAATTAGCTTATTTCAAATTAACTAATTTGAAATAAGTTAATTCAAAATAACGCTGTAGTGTAGACATACCCTAAGGTGCTACAGGACTCCTTGTCGCTTTTACAGATCCAGACTAACACAGCTACCCCTCTGATATTTAAAAAGGTGTTCATTTTACATTTAAACTATTTCTATATCAGTTAATAGAACGATAGTGGCCAATGTTTCATGCTGTTTGCTATATTAGCTAGGCACAATGAGCAAATTCTTGTGAGATGACACAGTGAGACTTAATTAATCAAGACAGCATCATCTAATGATTAGAGCACTAAATGGGGAGCTAGGAACATCTGAACTACACTCCAATTCTGACACTAAATTACTACCTGGCCTCAAGTCAGTCATTTAGGAGACACAATTAGGGCAGCTAAAAATTTAAGAGTCCAAAAATTAGTGAATGCCTTTGAGGATATTGGCTCTGACCTCTGATTTCTGTTTTCTCCAGCCTCATATGAGCCTCATGATCTGTAAGCACAGAGCTCCCCCGTCAGCACTCCCTCTGAGGGCTGGATTTGGCATAGTCAGATCTCCTCCCTTTTCCCTTAGTGCACCCAGTTTATGAGCTGTTCTGACCCAGTGGTGCAGCTTGTTGTGACTCAACCTTACAGCCAGGTCACAAAGTCCCACATATGCTGGGCCATACTAGTAGTTGTCTGTCAGCTTCACATAGAATCTTCAGTCCAAGTCTTACTGCATTCCAGTCCACAGACCGTTGAATACGAAGACAAGGCCCAACTGCAAAAGGGGCTGCCTGTCCAGACCACTTCCTACCTTGCTCTACCTAGTTGGGCTTTTGCCTCAGTCTCTTCATGGGCTCCCTTGTCAGCTCATCTCTCTTTTTTTAACCACTTCCAGCAGCTCAGCACAGAACTGCTTCGCACTTTCTGCCTCCCAGCTTTCCCCACTTCCCTGTTAGGGCATCCCTGACTTAGCAGAAGTCTTCCTATTCCCACAAGTTCCTCCACCATTGTGCAGAATCCTGAGCAGTCGCCTTTTCTGCTGTTCCTTCTCAGCTACCTTGTACATGCAGATACTAGAGCTAGGGCTGCAGCATCCCCAGGTTTGCAGTTCGGTTCAACAGCTCTCAGCATCCCCACTATAAAAATAGTTCCAACCCCCCTGCTTGTTTCTGCAGCAAACATACCTTTCTTTACAGAGGCTCTGTCTACCAGCAAGCCAGTGCAGCTGACTCCCCCAGACATATCCCATTGCAAGAACCAGCCATCTGCTCTCCTTCCTAGGCAGAGCCTAAATGAGCCACGCTCAGATATTTTCACCCCTTCCTTCAGGCTTAACACCTACTGCTGGCTGATTGCACCCACAGGCCCTCATTAACCTCTTCTAGCCCAGTCTGTGGTGGTACACACCCATCACAGATCCCAGGTTTACTTCAGTTGGGTGTTGTGGGAAGTAATTAGTTAATGACTCTGTAGCTCTTTGATGAGTTATTGCACTGTTTTATTTTTAATTAGTTTCCAAAGTACTTTGAGCTCCTTTTGATGAGAGGCTAAACAAACATAATATATAATCAAGTTATGAATTAAACATAGGAGAGGGTGGGATGAGGAGGTAGGGCCTCTACTGCCTTTCTCTCAGGCACAAAAAATGTGTGCGGTCAGGTAAGAAAGAGAAAATGGAACTGTGCTCAGAATGATACTCATAAATTACACTGAAACAGAAATTTTGAACCTACAGAAGCAAGCATACTCCTCGGGCACATGCTGCCTTGGAGTAGCTTGTGCTTTAATTCTGGGGCCTATCAGCATCTGGCGTAAATTATCATAATTTCACAATTCAACTATGGCAATTTACACCACCAGGCAGCTGCTCTGTTTGTTTGTGGGCAGACTCTCGCCCTGTCTCTTCTCTCCCCAAACTTCACATTCCTGGGCATACAAGGCCATTTGTGCAATGGAATGGCAGGCAAGGGAGCCCAGACAGCATTAGGCAAATCCAGTGAGGCCTGTTTTCATGAGTAATGGTTGCAGGAGGAAGGTTTGTGTGTGTATCAGGAATTCAAAAGGTCAGAACGATGTGGACTATACACTGAGTATTTTTCTTGGGAATTCTGCCCACTGTGATGGACAAGATGTTGGTTGAAGTGTTTTGTTTTAATTAGTCTCCCCCAACTAATGCAAAATGGCTGAAAAGCAAAAGAAACAGAAATGTTTAAAAATCAGCAATAAATGCTGATGTAAAAAAGAGCAGCTATTGGAGCATGAAGAATGTCTTTTAATGATAAAATTCAGGTATCTGGACATACATACGTTTAATCATCTAACTGGCATAGTGCTGCCACACCACGATTTATCCAGTGTTTCTGGGGCTGTAATGAAGGGAGCTCTATTGAGATAACATAGTTAGTTGAATGGCCTGTAGTTGACAAGGTACCTCTTCTTGCACTTGTCTTGTAAACAGGGCATACGTAAATGTTCTCATGCAGAAATGCTGAACTTTCTCCAGGTTTCAGCCAGATTATAGGCATAGAATCATAAAGGATTTTTGGAAGCGACTCCCCAATCTCCCTGGTTTCTCTGTCCCAACAGGCACCTTCTAAAAAAAGTCCTTTCACATATGCCCCATCTTCTGGCATTTCCTCCATGGTGTGTTCCTGTTTTGTCACCTGGAATGATTAAAAATTGGCTTTGGTCTCCTTTTACATCTACAGTATATTTACTCTACTCAGTGGAATCATAGTATCTATAGTGCGCAGAGAGATTTAGGATCAAGCTCTACATGCTTCTTTGCTGTCCCCCTCCTGAAGTTCTTAAGGAGACCCAACTGATCTTTCGTTCATACTCCTGGCCAATATGCTTAAATAAAATTGTATGTATTAGTGACTTTTCCATCATTTTAGTGGCATTTGTATGCACAGGGGAGCAACTTCACCTTGTACAGAGGACCAGCATGAGGCCTGTGCACTAATTAAATGCCACTTATGCCCTCAAAATAAGACTTAAGTGGTGCTTTGGTCTTGTACTGGCTCTCAGCAGAGGGATGCATTTTACTAGAGTCCTTATGAAAATGAATTAAACAAACAAAAAGATGCCCTGGTGATCACAACATTAAGATACCAAAGGAAAATTGCCAAAATATAAAAGGAGACGCTAATGATACTTAACCTGAAAAGGGCCTATGCAAAATACTCCTGCAACAGAAGTATGGAGGCGCACACAGCAATAACCAGCACATTCAATCATGTGCATCCTCTTCTACCAAAGAAAGTTCCTTCAACTTCCTTTCCTCATAAGGAAGTGATTTTAATACACCCCCATTGCTCAGGCCTGCCAACAGCAATTTCAGGCCCCAGAGCCAAACAGTCAATGGGCCCACTGGTGCCTGGCAAGCTGCCAGCTGTGCTGCTGGGTGTGCTTTCCTGACATAGCCAAGTGTTGCCACATAGTAGGGTTGCCAACTATCTCATCGCACAGCCCCAGAAGACCGTTGCCCCACTCCTACCCTGCCCCTTCCTTGAGGTCATGTCCCTGTCCTGTCCCTTCTTCAAGGGCTCGCCCCTGACTGACTCTATCCTCCCAGCCACTGTCATTCACTCTCCCTTACCTTCACCAGGCTAGGCAGAGTGTTGCAATGTGGGAGGGGCATTGAATGGGGAGGACTCTGTTACTATAGAGAATTCTTTCCCAGGTGATCTTGCTGATGCGCTCGAGATTCAAATGATTACTATATTTGGGCCTGGTAAGGAATTTTACCCCAGATCAGATTGGCTGAGACTCTGGGGTTTTTTCTGCCATTTACAGCATGAGGTATGGGTAGCTTGCTGGTTTAAACTAGTGCAAATGGTGGAGTCTCTGTAATTTGAAGTCTTTAAATCATAATTTGAGGACTTCAGTAACTCAAAAGAGGTTATGGATCTAATACTGGAGGCACTGGATAAGCTTGTGGCCTGCAATGTGTAGGCAGCCAGACTAAATTATCACAGTGGTTCCTGCTGGCCTTATAATCTATGAATCTGTGAGATTCCAATTTCTGTTACAATGGTGTAACTCTAGAGTGACTTTAGGTTTGCACTGACACCTTAGCACATCCCCCATTGCCTTGTCTGTAAAGTGCTAGTTTGTTCATTTCGCATAACACATGAAAATGGCTTGTATAAATGAAATTCCTCCACATATTTTTACCTCAAATTCGAATCCAATATGATCAATTGGAATGGTGTATTTTCTAGCATAGTTCTGTGAAACACCAGTCAAGAAGGACTGAGTAAAGTAGAATCCTGATATCCAAAATACATTGGGTGGCCCTTGGCAGATCCACTCCTGAATAATGAAAAAAACCTCCGTAATATATTGATTAGCAAAAAACTAAAATTATTTCTTTAGTTTGTAAAAACTCTTCACCCCCATCATGCAGCTGAACACAATGTAAAACATTTCTCCTTCCTGTAAAGTTTGAAGAGCTGGAAACAACATTGTCACTACAGAATAAAGACCAGATTGTGAAGTCCTTACTCAGACCTGAGCAGTTACTCACATGGACAATTCCCAGAGGACTGCGCATGAGAAACTGCTTGTGAATGTAAGAGGTTCACAAAGTGGTTCTCTCTAGGGATTATTAAGTGATCCTAACTGAAGCAAATCCTCTCATTCAGCTTTCACACATTGGTTCCTGAGATGGATTCACAGTTCTAGTATACCTCAAAGAAGGCCAAACGTGTAAGAAGATCAGACACGTAGCTGCCCAGGGGTTTCAGCGATGGATAGGATTTGGCTGCCCACATTGGTGGTACTTTGCCTCCGAGCATGCTGCTGAAAACATCCTCAAGTTCAGATGACATCAATACTTGGCCTTTGATAGCTTTGCCTAAGTTGATAAGACTGCTCCGGACAACTTCTGTAAGCCTGTAAGATAAAGGGGAGTTTGTCATTTCATTACTCACTGACTCTCTGCATTCAGTGGACTGCCTGCCACTTACTGAAAGTCCTGGAGAGTAGTGAGAAATTTCTCACTGTATCTGTAAATATCAAAACAATTCTTGGCTATTTTGTAATTTCTAGTAAAAATTTACAACAGAGCATAGAAATTAATTAGCCATCACTTTAAAAACTTTAGACGTGAACTGAAATATTGTCATATGCTGGGAATGTAGGAGACTGAATGACTCAATAGGATAGGATATGTTACCTTTCACCTCATCATCACTAATTCACATCTGGGACTAAAAATTGTTTCTATGAGATAAATGACCATCAGGGTTCAGGAAGTCATTTGCTGCAACTTTCAAGTTCTTTCGGTGCACAGTCATCAGAGCAGAATCAGGTCTCAAGCAGCTTTTGTAAAATGAATTTATTATAAAATGCTTGCACATATCTAATGCTTGTGATCTGCTGCTGAGTATGAACACAAACATTTTGGCACCTTTTAGCTTTTGTAAAGTGAAAGAAAACAGGCTGCCCCACCTATTGAATCTGATAAGTTCTTGTCTAAGAACTGTATTCATGGACTCCTCATAAAGCACTGGATATTTCTTCATTACCACTTCCAGGTTAAAGTCATCTGGTAATTTCGACAGGATGTCCCGTGCCAAATCTTCAACAGTTTCCTGAAATCAAGAATGTGCAAAGAATGGGGAATTTTTTTAAATGGCCTTTATTGTTGTTGCATTTTACAAAATAGATTTCCTCAAATATTGAAGTTTTATATGTTTTGCTTCCCTGGATATTTATATAGTTATTTATTGATAATACACAAAGGCCATGTTCCACTTTCTGTTTTTAGTTGGCCCTTTACCCATAAAGCTGATTGCATGTTCAAGGAGCCATTCAAATCCACTCTCTGCCAAGTGGTCACAGGCAGGAGGTGACTGACCCCTCTAAGCCATAAGGGATAATGTACTAAGAATGCCTCCCTAAGACGCTTCCTTGACAAGGATTGTTTGTTTCCCCACTCCTCATTACCTGTGGGGACTTGCCACCTCCACCCACTTGTCTAGGCAGAGTCAATAACACTCCACTGAAAAGCTGGTTGGTCTCCTGATTATCTTTAGTGATGTCTGCATTCTCATGAAGTCCAAACACTTCAGGATGTGTTGTAATGGGTAAGCTTCGTAAGTAGTCAATATAAGACTGCAAGAAAATGTAGTTACAAAAAAAATGTGTATTTAATAACATACTTTTATGAATCCATAAGTACAGCCCAGCTTTAATGGAACATAAGGCAAATGTAATTCACAGCTGGTGATGTTCAAACACATGAATCCCCAACTACAAAATCAGCACTTTTCATAATACAAGCAGATAAACACAAAAGTTTTGAAGATTTTAGAGACTAGGGGTGCATCTACACAGCACCCTAAACTCGAACTAAGATACACAATTTGCACTATGAAAATTGCGTATCCTATTTCAAATCTATTTCGAAATACCTTATTTTGAAATTTGGCACATCTACACAGCACCAAATTTTGAAATATCATGCTATTTCGAGACATCCCTTAACCCTCGTGGAATGAGGGTTACCAGGATGCCAAAATAGTGTGCCCATTATTTCAAATAATATTTTGAAATAACGGGCGGCTTGTGTAGACGTGGGGTAGCTATTTCAGGATACCTGTGGTATCCAAAATAGCCGTGCATTGTACACATACCCTAAGTTAGGACCAGATCTTGCAGTCCTCGTGTAAGTACTGGTATTGAGTTTATCTAATTTTCTATGCAACTAATAAACTCCCCAGTGTTACTCAGATAATGCTGTTGAAATCAGGAGCCAGAGGCAATATTTTCAACTCTCAAAAGAGCTAGACCTGGGCAAACCATGTTGTCATGGTAAAAAGGGCCAGCAGGACATGTATAGACTCCCTGCATAGTTTCTCTGGAGCCTGACCCTTCCCAGCTTTGCAAAACTACAATGGTCCTGAAGTAGAAAACCTGCACAGATATGGCATCACTTTCACTCACAGAAAAGAGAACATTGGAAGATCCTCACATCTATCATAAAGGGCACGTCTAGACTGCCTGTGGCTTTCGAAAGAAGATATGCAAATTTGGCGCGAATATGTATATCTTCTTCCAATCTCATTTCGGAAGAGTTTTTTCGAAAAAAAAACAAAAAAACCAAACAAACCCAGTCTAGACACGGTTCTTTCGGAAAAAAAAAAAACCCTTTTTCGAAAGAACCCTTCTTCCTAAAAAAATGAGGTGTACAGGGTTCTTTCAAAAAAGGGTTTTTTTTTTAAAAGAACCACATCTAGACGGCTATTTTTTTAAACTTCCAAAAATGGGATCAGAAGAAGATATGCAAATTCATGCCAAATTTGCATATCTTCTTTCGAAAGCCACAGGCAGTCTAGACATGCCCAAAGTTGCATTAGAACAGTAAATGCCAATTCCAAACCGGTGAATCTGTATTCTGTGCAGAGATACTTTCTGGCACTCTTTATGGTCTTACATGTTTTGTTTCCTTTACACTACAATGCACAGCCACATATTTTGAGAATATTATTCTTAAAACTTCACATACAAGCTCCATGGCTTCTTAGAAGGAATTTCCATCCTTTACTTCCCTACCTGGTATGGCCCATGTGGTGGTATATAGTAGTCATCCCCAGGTGAAAGTTTATACTTCTCCTGTTCTATATCTTTGTTATAGACTATGGAAAGAAGTGACAGGAGAAGACGCCTGTCTTTGTCATCTGTTACTCTCCCACCATAGTTACATTCCCCTGGGAAATTAAACAGAAAACAAGGCTGAAAGATTGAATGGTTATTTATAAAGATGGAATAAAAAAGGTTAACATTAAAGGATGCTACTGCTAAGATGAAAATCCAAGATAGGAACTAACTAACCCAGTGTTGCTGAATATTCCAACCTGTGTTCTCTTGGTCATAAATGGTGTGGGAGTCACTTCTAGCTAGGAAACTCCTTCTCCCACAATGATGAATCATGTCATGCTTCAAATAGTAATACCACTAAGTGAGACCCCATCTTTGGAGCTCTTTTGGCCTTTTCACTTTCCAGAGACTTTATCTGACCCACTGCTAAACTCCAAAAACTAAGTACTTTTCTTCCACCCTTTAACTGCTTCCTTTCTTTGGTAGAAACTAAACTCTGTATTTGTGCACGATGACAAAACTAGTAGCATAACCCAGGAAGAGGACAGAACCAGTCTGCAAAAGGACCTGGAGAGATTAGAGCAGTAAGAGTTGTGGGCAACAAAGAGAGATTTGGTTCTAAGAGAATAGAAGGAGAGAGGAAATAACAGTTTAAGGGGGGACATAGCCAAGTAGGCACACTTGTTACATTAAACACATTTATTTCTGTAGTAAGATGAAGGCCTAAAACATAAGCCCATGCAGCACAGGCCTGTCTGAGACCTGAGGCCTAGCTAACAATGAACAAAACATGGGTAACATAAAGCAAAACTCAGCTGTGAGCCAGAGGCAGGCCTCTGCTCACAGAACTTGGCATGAACAGGGCTGAGAGTGCAAAGCACTAATTGGTGCTAGATACCAACTGCAGATGGTATGGCGGTACTGGTCATAAGTGGAAAGCAAATGATACTACTAGCTCATTTAAAAAAGACCTTGGAGTACCCACTCCTCACAGATACAGTCCCAGGTTCAAGAAAGGGTCTAAAATGACAGCATGATGGATAGAGATGATCTAATCAAACCATGAGGTACAGGGCAATGCATGGTATCTAAGTAGCGTGAAAGGGTGGTAACCGGACGTCAGAGGGGGCAACCTGATATGTCAGCAGTGAGGTGTGATTTGCTGTACCTGTATATAAAGTGGTGTCTTGGGGGGGACAGTCTTTGTATGACCTAGGGGGCAGTGGAAATTTCCTACTGACTGAGTCATTCCATTGTGGCAAGTACATATGCATAATGGTTCAGTGGAGTCTACTGACAACTATTACTGTACTTTGCTTAACAATAAACCTGGCCTAGCACCTTCCATCTTTATCTGGTTTGTGGTCTTTGGGGGCTCTCTTGGGGTCTGCTGTGGAGACTAAGCACACAAGTCAACATGGCACACATCATTGAGCACACACACAAGCAGCCTTCTGGTTATCATCATCAACGGAGCCAGAGACCTGTGAGAACACCTCAGCAGTAAATCCCGACCGCCCTTCTGAATAACTGCAATTTCCATATCTTCTCTCTAACATTGCCCCAGTATTATTTTTCATGTAAAACTAAATTCTATATTCACTATGAAGAAGCATGAAATCATGTTCTGGAGATTGGGAGGGGTGGCGTCCATGAGCTGGTCTCTAGCTGAAGAATGAGCAATCTCTAGGTGACTGTATCTACCTGGAAATATTGTAGCAACTCTTTACAAAGCACAGGGCAATCCCCAATACCGTATAAGTAAGGGAGATTGTCACACTTCTTGGCAGATCTCCAGCACTGAATGTCATACTCTGATATACTGGTCATCCAGGGTGATAGAAATGCCACTAATGCTTTTGTTTGACAAATGTTTAACAAAGCCCAGGAATTTTCTGAATCATGAGTAACCTTTCTAGCTATGCAAACAACAACAATGATCTAGTTATTTAAATCTTATGTCTGGGGGTATAAGCTGCTTTGCAGGGGGAGGGAGGAAATGGAAGAATAACTACATGGAATCTATCCCATTTATCCAGGACCATCACTGCAGTTTTGATGTTATCACTTATCACCTGAAGTTATTTGCATAAACTATCCACCAGTCTATGTTCATTACACTGTGCAACAACCTCTATACCTGTTAGGTAGGTCAGTGCTTCAAACGGAATTTCTTCATACTCATTCAGAAACATCTGGATCTGTCGCATACTGATTCTAAGATCAGATTCATTGAATTCATATGGAATATTCCAACCTGTTCAATTTAAAAAAAGACATATGATGGAGTGGAATACTGTCCCGGTAACCGTGCTTAGGAAATAATGACACTGGTATGAAATTATTGTTACAGAATAAGTCTCCTGCTGCTAGATAACTATCCAGTGAAGCTTAGGCATTTGCCTGAGTGTTTACTGCCCAAGATAGAGGTCTGATGAAGTGGGTTTTACCCACGAAACTTATGCCTTAATAAATCTCTTAGGGGATGTCTACACTACAGAGTTTTGTCAGAAAACTAAATAAAGTTTCCCTAAATAAAGCCCCATAGTGTAGACATAGCCAGAGGCACCACAGGACTCCTCGCTATTTTTAACAACACTCTATCCCAGCATGACATTATATGCTTACTGCACTGCCTACTGCATTTCAAAGAATTCAAGATCCTGACATCTGTGTTCATAGGTCCTGACATTTTGACACTGCTCAAAACTGAACAGCTGTATTCTAAGTTAGCTGGTGGGAAACCATCTGGATAGCAACACCATAGGAACTCTGATTTCAATTTTTAACCTTCTTTGTGACTGACTGAATTTATACTTTTTATTTTTAATTAATAAACAAATATCGTCCTGCTAGCAATTTAACCGCAGTGCATTTAAATGGGTACTGTGGTTTCTACTTAAAAGGTAGAAAAACAAGAATTACTACTTACCACATAATGGATCAAAGATATGGAATTTATTTCCTATCCTAAGTATAGGGAAATGGTAACATGTAAGACAACTATTGGCAGGTATTTTATTTTAAATGGTGACCACTGTGTCATCTATTTTGAATAATTTTTGGTCTGAATAAAACATAGCCCATATGTCACTATGGCCATCTCTATACTAGGAAAGTATTTCAGAATTACTAAATCTGACTTAACTCCCAATTTAACAAATTTGAACTAGCATGTCCACACTACAGGGAAGCCCTGAAATTAGTCTGAGGCAGACTCTGTTAATGTGGACACACTACCTTTGACTTAGAGCCCCAGGATGCACTGGGGAGTACTTAGTTCGAAATAAAGGCACGGAGCATCCACACTAACATTATTTTCAAATAACTATTTTGGAATTAGTGTTACTCCTGATGAAAGGCAGGAGTACAGAGTTCAAATTCCATGGCCCATTATTTCAAAATATCAGGCTTGGTAGTATGGACACTCTGCTTTTAAATTCAGCCTGCAGGGGGTGGGCTCTGTATCAAACTAGGGATGTAAGTGACTAGTTGACTACTCAATAAGCACATGCTTATCGGGTAGTCGAGTTGTAACTTGACTAGTTGGTCCCCCCCTTGCTGCCTCTATCAGAAAGAGGCAGCGGGGTGGGTGGGGAGCAGGAGCCAGTGCTGGAGGGAACCAGCTTAAAAGCCAGTTCCCCCCAGCACCATCTGGGGGGGCAGGGGAGGGAGAGGCATAGCTGGGACTGGGCGCGAGCCAGGACTCAGCTGATTCCTGGCTCGTGTATCCAAGACGCTGCACCTCTGCTTTTTAAATGTATAAAGAGCCACCAGGGTTCCCTGATTCCCGGCTTGCACCCGGTCCCCTGCTATGTCTTTGCCTTTTAAATGTATTGAGAGCCTAATGGCTCTCAATACATTTAAAAGGCAGAGCTGCAGGGAAGTAGTTCCCGGGGCTGGGAGCTAACCCTGCTGCAGCTCTGCAGTTTCCCCCCTTATCAACTAATCGAGTAGTCGATGGAAATTCCATCGACTACTCGATTAGCTGATTACACACAATTTAACATCCCTATATCAAACCAACCTTGCAAAACTGTACCCACTCAGTCATCTAGGACAGGTATCTTTTTCTGACAGACAAGTCACATATCATTTTTCTTTTATCATCAGCTGCATGATAAAGTGAGGGAGTAAATGGTGTGTATAGAATGATTAATTTGTATGATAAATTAGTGATGATGTGTTAAGCATACAATGTGCATACCAAGTTCAGATTTGGTGTAAGTGGGCAGAACTCTGTGAAAATCAATGGAATATATGACATCTGAGTTGAACACTAAATATTCTTAAAAACACTATTTAATTCCACATCATATTTGTTGTTCATGTAAGACTCATTTACAAAAAAAACCCCCACAAATCAAATTCTTACATATGTTATGCTTTTGGAATTTTTCATTGTATGTCCAATTAAGTGCAGTAACTAAATTCAAATGCTATACCAAATGAACACGTGCACTAGCGCTGCTCAATAAAAATGTAAAAAAAAAAATCTGAGTAAAATTTTAATTTTATTAATAAAAAGGAAATAATGTAAAATGAAAATTTGTATAGTTGTTTCTGACAAACAGGTAAATGACTTATGTAAAATGTAATATAACAATAACAACAAGATGGCAATTTATGACTGAACACAAATATTTTCTAGGTTTACTTTGCAAGCTCCCAGTGACTTCAATAGCAGTTTTGTCTGAATACAAACCTCAGGAATCGAACCTCTGTGTATTTATATAGCCCAAAACCTTAAACTAGCTTGTCAGTGTTGCTTCACTATATTCTGTGCAATGTTGACACACACAGAAATTCCCAGCCATCATCAGATAACACGAGCATCCTTTTGTCACAGTGCTTGAGGCACTTCTAGCTAGCATTCTGGTAGCAAGACTGAAGTGACATATTGCAAAACTGCTAATGCTTTTTAGGAAATCTGTGAAATGATCCAAATCTTACCCAATGGGCCAAAATTTTTCCTTTCTTGAACCAAGGCATGGAAAAAGCAAAGGCCAAAGAGCAACTTTTGCCATATTTCTTGTTTTTGGCAACTGTTAAAAAATGCAGGATCCGATACTGGGTCATTGAGGTATGATCGTAGGAGGTTTGCTCTAACCCCTTTAGGAGGTTCATTGGTCATTTTGATGCCATTTTGGAGAATACTGACTGGAAACTTTTCTGACGGATAACTAGTTAACCATAATCTGAACAGGTAAAGACAGAAACATATTTGATTACATAGCTTCAATCTTGAATTGCATCAGTTTTAAACTTTATTAATACAAGAATCAGTTGCAATTCAAACATATTTTTAGAAACAGATGTGGATTAGATAAAGTGAATATCTACATAGAAAAGATGGGTCTTGGTTACATATTGCTATTTTTTCAATGCTCTTTAAATAATTCTCATGTAATAAAGTATTCATATAATTTTCTTATTCCTTTAATTTATATTGGAAATACTCCCACAGAAAATGGAATAATACTAAAGCTCCTACCTGAATTTTTCATGGGTATTCTCAGGCACTATCATTTCCTCACAGATTTTTTCCAAAGCAGGCATCCAGCTGGTTGCAAGATGGCAGTTTTGTAACACTACCCAAGTTCCATCAATGATAGCCTGACATATCATTTTTGCTGCTATTGGACCTTGGCCCTGGCCAAGTGAAATAGTCTGAATGCTTGTTCCTCCCATGCCAAGATCATCAGCAAACTTTAACAAACCTATTACAGCAAATTTAACACACAAACTTTTAGCTAATAAATCCATGTTGCATATGCTCTTTATATAATCACAAACATCATTAAAGGTACAAATGTCCATCAGTGTTTTAGTCAATTAAAAAAGAAAAGAAAGGAAAAGTAGTTCAGATGGTATTATATGACTGAGTCTCTCAGACCGTTGCTCCTTTTTTACATGTAAATTACTTCTAATTTAAAGAGTGATGTAAAAGGGCCTTAATATAAATGAGAATCTGGCTTGGAATCTCAATCTTGTTAAACCTCAGAAGATCCAACTGGAGATTTATTCATTTCATCACCATTATAATTATAATTTTTTCCTCACAGTTCTGCTCCTATTTTGGTGTATTTTTACAAGATGTTTTACAGGATAAAGGACATGTGGAAGGATAAAAATGTTGAAATATGAAGTCTCGACTACTACAATTAATTTATTGTACTAAAAAAATATTGTTTAAATGAAGGATCCCACATTCTATCATGCAAAGTATTTCAATTTAAAATCTTTTTTTTTTAACCTCACCTGCCATAGGATCAGCCCCTGGTGATAATATAAAAATCAAAGGTGCACAGCAGTTGGAATCATTGTAACTTCCCGCAAGGTCAAAAGTAGGTGGTTCTATATAAGTTCTTCCCATATTTTCTGTGATGAAATTCTGCGTTGCTGGAATGATTTTATCAGGTCTTAAACACCTTAGAATGACCATACAATCTAGCCCTATTAATGTCTTCCATACATCTGGGAATGCCTCTTCCTGGGGCTTTGCAGAGTCATAAATCATTTTCCACAGTGAAACATTCTCCCTTACATGATCCATCAGTCCATGAAGGTTTTTTAGATTAGATGCACGTACAATCTCAGCCCATGACTTGTCAGTCAACCAGTCTGGGGCTGGGTTGAGATAAGGGTTATCAAGAGCAACACCCCCTGTCAATAGAAACCGCCAAACCTCATCATCTATTTTACCTTCTCCTTTCATTATTCCTATAGTCAGGAGGAGAGAGAACAACAGTTTGTCCTTCTCAAACAGTGAACGACAGACATTAGTGTAGATGCTTACTGTGAAATGGTCAATTATATTATCAATTCTCTCCTTTAGATCATCACTTTTTTTGCTATTAGCAATGGATTGAATGTACAAGTTAATGAACCAAGTTAATGAATACTGGTACATCGGTTCAATGTTTGCCAGATCAGAAATGCAGAAGAAGACAGTTGCTGAATGAACAGCTACTGGCTTGTAACCCATTCGAGTAGCATCAATCTGCATTTCAGTTACTGAGGCAATTTCCTGCTTTTCAGAGATTTCTTCAGATAGCTCTTTAGATGAAGACAAAACCTTAATTGCTGTTTCATCTTCTAAAATATTTCCTTCTGACTTGGATAGAACCTCAAGGATTTTGTCTTCTATCTCCTTCAGCTGTTTCTTGTTGGCCGCACTTTCTATGATCAGCTTATTTTTCTTTTCTTCCAGCTCCGGCTTTTCCTTTGCAGCTACGATTCCAAGAAGTTGGTCTTGAAGACCTAGTGGTGTAATCATGAAGTTGAGTAGACAAACTTTCACAGCCACTTCAGGAAAATAATGTGGATTCCTTAAACGAGTTGTCATATAAAACTTGAAATCTCTTGAGTATTCAATTATATTTTCACCTAACCTCATGTATTCCACACCCTGTTGCTTGAATGTTAACTTTAGCAATATAGGCTCTATGAAAGCATCTAGTTCTTCACCAATATTTTCAAGCAAGACTGGTGTTCCAAACTGGATAGCATTTTCCAGTGTCCTCACATAGTTTGTATCAGACAGTTTGATAACCGAAAGCTTGTTAAATTTCTCCATATTTTTTACCCACTTGTTGGCTTGTCTTTGAGGATCAATCATTAAAGCCCATCTTCTTGAGTTAGAAACAATTATGCCGTTATCAATTGAAAATGAATCAATTGGCAATCCAGCAATCTGCCAGGCACGGATTTTGACAGGATCCCCTAAAGTATTACTGAGGCTAAAATCATTGGAGCATGGTATGTGCTTTTCCTTGCATAGGACCTGCCATTGCTGTTGGCATTCAAGGCGATAGTCTACAGTAAAGGCTCCCAAATAAGCCACTGTTCCTGAAGATAACAAGACATCACCAGTAAGATCTGTATATTGGATTCCCAACAATCGTGCAGCTTCTGTCCACCTATCTTTCTCTCCTCCAAGTCCACTAATCAGCTTTTCAGCCCTTACCAGCTTTTGTGAACAGATTTCAATGTTGTTTTCTAATTCTTTCTTCCGGTTATTCATGCATTCAAACTCATCGTTCAAAGCTTGGAGACGGTCCACCACTTCCTTAAGTTCTGCACGCTTTGTATTTAGCTTTTTCATCTGAATTTCAAGTAAACCTTCTGCCTCCTTAAGACGCTCCCGTTTTGGAGCAACCACTTTAGCTACACGATCATACACCTCCATGGCTCTCACCCATTTGCATAAGCCTTCACAGGCTGATGACACATTTTTTATGACAGCCGGCTGAAAATCTGGATGTTCAATAAACCTCTCTCTAATCCTCTTCATTACAGCAGGAGGAATATTATCTTTGTCGTAGGTCTTTAAGCTTTCAAGGAATTTCAGATCTCCTAGAAGCTTTCTAGAGCTTCCCCAATAGTCTTCTATCATTTTACCTGTATTGCAGATAAATCAAATTAAGCTTAAATCATAGTATTCTTAAATATAATGCTTAAATATAAAAATTCAAACAAGTACACTTAGCATCATTAATCTGTGTCAAATTTAGTAGGCATGTTCATTAATGATACAATACATATTGTATGATTATAAAAGTTTTTCATGATTGGCTTTATGAAATAAATCCTATTCTGAAGATTTCCAATCTAATTTACATAATAAAAACTATATATATATATATAAAAACTATTAATTCCAAATTATTTAGGGATAAATTGTGGGTGCACTAGATGGGGGTGAAGGTGGTAGAAGGCACCTCTTCCCCTATTCCATCCAGTTATGTGTGACCTAATACTAACCCTAATACTATCGCATGTGTAAAAGGCTGATTGGCATGAGGATTCTCCACAGGTCCCAGGGGACTGGTTGTCTAGGAATATGGCATAGTCTGGACTCTGCTTCCCCTTCATGCTTGCTAGGGTTTGGCAGGTGGTGCTGGAGAGGAGCATTCACGTGTAAAGCATAATAATTCAGTGTGCTGCACCAGAGTTCTCTGAGAAATCCCTCCCACATCTGCAAATCTTAGACCAGTGTGAATATAAAGCAGAATAGGTGATTGTGTCCCACCTTGGACACAGACACACAAACAGTCCCTAAATTTTCACAATGGCATTATTACCACTGCCACTTGGATCAGGCTTCCTCTCTGGTTTCATGCCTTTCATTACACAGATACTCTCCATGACAAGCTTGACAGGGCCTGGTGGATTCTGCATGGCTTTGACAAGTGAGATGTCTGAGGGGTTCAGGGTATCAAGAGCCGAAAGTGCTGCCTCTAGAGCTGGCATGGCCTCTGCAAGGTCCCCTTCACACTCGTCCTGCAAATACATTGAACAGAATGTTTTTATCCTTTGAGTAGCACCATCTGCTGTCAATGACTATCCTAATGCTAATATGGCATTAGTGAACTTTTTGTAGTTATAATTAACTAGGGAAAATGTAGCTTATTAAAATAGTTATATCTGCTTATCTATCCTGACAATATATTGTTTTACACTCCACACAGTCTTTTTAAATGCATCTCACCACCATGTTTCATTTTACAGTTGAAGGCTGTAGGGATATCTCCATTTCACTATTTAAACATGTCCAAAATACTTCAGCTGATATGTTGCAGGTGCTGAGAAATGGGGAGAAGGGGAGAGTAACAGATTCAAGAGACATCAGAAGTGTGCTGAGCCGCTCATTTCTTTTACCATGTGCATATTACTACTGTTACAGCAGAATGTAGTATATTGCAAAAACTTCAGAGATAAGCCAAGATACGAGCAATTGTATATGTTTTGCATTTCCGCAATAGTTGAGATAAAGTACTGGAGATTCTCACAATCACTTATGGAGATCTTTGTGCCACCTTCATCTAGTCATGGAGATATTCTCTCTAAGGATGCTTGGTCCTGGCCCATGACTGGGCTTCTGGGTTATTATTGCAATATAAATAATAAAAATAATTTCATGACCATATAATTCTCCAGTAGTACAGATACAGGGTTCTGGGTTAATGACTTGCAACTCCTGGCCTATATATGAGAATATCATACACAAAGAACTGCAGGATAAATCGTTCCCACCAGGATGATGGGATACCATGTTGGGGCACCTCATCTCCTAGCGCCAAGAGTTAATCTCATCCTTGTACAACACACAACTTGCTTTTCTGGTACATTCATTAGAGTGGAAAGAACATTAGAATAGTTGGGCAACATTGTAACAACACTAGGTTTTCTGGTCCTGTCAGTACCGAGGGTATGTCTGTACCGCAATTAAAAACCAGTGGCTAGCCCAAGTCAGTGGACTCAGGCTTTTGTGCTCAAACTAAAAGGCTGTTTAATTGCAGTAGAAGATCTTTGTGTTCAAGATGGTGCCTGGTCTCTACAATCCTGCGAGGTGGCAGGGTCCCAGAGCTTAGGCTGCAGCCCAAGCCTGAACTACACAATTAAACAGGCCCATATTGCAAAATCCATGAGCCTGAGTCAGAGGGCACAGACCAGCAATGGCCCAGACTACGTCTAATTGCAGTGTAGACGTAGTCAAGAGACTAAGGGTGAAATCCTAGGGTCTGTAGGAGTCCCCAGAGCTTTGGAGCTACTGCAGTCCCAGTACATGGGGAATCCGGCTCCTACATGTGCTAGAACTCAGGAACACTAACCCAGAGTGGGGAGCTATGGCTTGGCTGACAGAGTAACATGGTACAGTAATGAGTCCGCAAACTGCAAATACTGTAAGACCACAAACCCCACATAAAGCATACCATAAGCTGCTACTCCCCTTAGAAGCTATAGCTCCAGTATGCAGATAGCAGCTGTAGATTACCTACACTATACCCCAGGTAAAATGTGGCTAGGAGATTTCTCCCTCCTCAAAAGCCCTTTAAAGGGCTTTATATAAAACCTTTTGAAGGAGCTTTATGCAGAGGATGAGACTTATTCCAGATAAGTAACAACCCTGGAAAGATAAACATCCCCACCTCCACCCAACTGATATAATTAGTTATATCTCTTCCTTGACTCAGCTGCATAAGGGAACTAACTTTCTCTTTCAGGAAGATGCACCTTGAATTACGTGCGCAAGATGCATGTTGAAGACAGGACATATTTGTTGTACTGCAAAAAGGAATTCTGGGAGCATTGTAGAATTATTATCTGATCATACAGCCAATGGAACATTTGTTAATATTATTAACATCTCAGTCATCATCTCTGCATTGTTAGGAATTTGGTCCTCACAAATAAAGTATTGTGCATCTACCTCCTCAACTCCCATTTGCTTTGACAGGTGTTAAGCTAGATTCCATACCTTGGCAGGGACAGACAGAAAACTACCTTAATAGCTTTGGCAACAGCTGCAGCTTCATTAGCTTCCTTTTCATCTGCAGATACTAGCTCCTTCTTTGCATCTACTTCAACTGTTTCTTCTTCTATCTTGATCATCATTTTCTCTGTTTCTGCAGAGGTCTGAATTAGTTCAGGCTGAAGGGCAGTCAGCTCCTTCTGCATTTCTGCAACCTAGTGAAGATATCAAGGAAGAGAGAAAAAACTTAAACAACAAATAGTTCTGCAGCACCTTAGGATACGTCGACATTTCGTGGCTATTTCGGGATATCTGCAGTATCCCGAAACAGCTACCCCATATCTACACAAGCTGCCCAGTATTTCAAAATATTTTTTAAAATAACATGCATGCTATTTCAGCATCCTGGTAACCCTCATTCCACGAGGCTTAAGGGATGTCTCAAAATCACACATTATTTCAAAATTTGGCGCTGTGTAGATGCGCCAAATTTCAAAATAAGCTATTTCAAAATAGATTTGAAATAAGATAAGCAATTTGCATAGCACAAATTGTGTCTTATTTCAAGTTTAGGGTACTGTATAGACACACCCTTTGGGTATGTCTACACAACAAAGTTATTTCAAAATAATAGCCGTTATTTCGAAATAACTTTACTAGCGTCTACACAGGCAAACCACTATTTTGAAATTAATTCGAAATAGCGGAAAGCTTATTTTGAATTTGGTAAACCTCATTCCATGAGGAATAACACCAAATTTAAATAGCTATTTCGAAATAAGTGCTGTGTAGACACTTATTTCGAAATAGGGGGCCTCCAGCCTTCCCAGGGTGCCTTGGTGGCCACTCCAGCCTCAACCAAGAACAAACACTCCACTCCCTCCCCCCTCCCCGGAGCCCTTAAAGGGGTTGACTCTGGCCACAGTGCCTGTGCCAGCTCCAAGCCTGCCACCCCAGAGTCAGCAGTCACTGTCCCTGAGCCCGTGGCCCCAAAACATAAGCCAGCAAGCCACTGGCAGCCAGCCCTCCACTGCTCCCCAGGAGCAGTCTGCCAGCTCCCAGGAGCCTGCCAGGGCCCAGAGAAGGCAGGCGCCTTCCTGGTCCAGGGTGGAGATCATGGACCTTATTCAGGTTTGGGGGGGATGCCCCCAATGTCCATGATCTCCGCACTAGACGGAGGAATGCAGCCGTCTATGGCAGGATAGCTGCCAGCCTGGCCACCAAAGGCCACATGTGAACCCAGGAGCAGGTTTGCATGAAAATCAAGTTGGTCCGGCGAGACCCCCAACCCTGAGCCCTGAGCTTCCCCTCCCCCTTCTTCTCCCCTCTCCCGACTCCTTTCCTCACTCTCACCAGAGTTTCATTCCCTCCCCCCAGTTTTGTTAAATAAAGAGAGTTTGTGTTCATGAAAATATGTGTATTTTATTTGACGTTAGGGAGGGGTAAGTGGAAGGATGTGAGGGAGGAATGAGGCACAAGCCCCCAGTGGGGCACACCAGGGAGGCTCTTAGTGCTCCTCAGGGTGGAAGCTCTCCTGCAGGGCCTCCTGGCTCACAGCAACACGTCCAAGAGAAGCACCAGAGTGCCCAGGGGAGGCTCTGGCTCCATGTTGCAGAGTGCTGTGGAGTCCCGAGTGAGGGCAACCAGAGCACGCAGAGACAAAATGCTTTGCTGTCCCTCAGTGAGGTAGGCAAGCAAGCAGGGAAACCTGAGAACCGGCTGTCCGGGGGGGTCCCTTTAAGGACAGGCCTCAGATAGCCTCAGGCAGCAGCCATACAAAGTAACTCCTGACCTGATGCCCTGCTGGACCTGGTTCTGGCCGGTCTTAAATGCGATTCAGCATCCACTCAGTGTGGACGCGCTATTTCGAAATAGCAAAACGCTATTTTGAAATGCATTTTGTATGTAGATGCATTATTTCAAAATAACTTATTTCAAATTAACTATTTTGACATAACATATTTCGAAATAACGCTGTAGTGTAGACATACCCTTGGAGACTAACAAAAAATGTAGATGGCATCATGATCTTTCATGGGTACAACCCACTTCTTCAGATGAAGGAAAAGAGAGAAATCCTGGTAATTTGCAGGTGTATTTCCTGTGTCATTGCAATGGGCAGAAAATGGCAAAGATTCTATGATGCACAGTGAAATTTTAAAAAGGACACTTTACTTTTTAAAATGTGATTTGTATGTTGTCTTCTTGCCTATTTTACTGAGATCTCCTGTTAAAACTGAAGTAGATTTTTTAAATTTAATGTGTTTTTCATATTTGTACTGTCTTTAGTTTTTGCAATTCACTCATCCTGGACACTGGAAATAAATTTATCAGTTCTGCTTTCCTTATATATAGAAAGCTGGTGGGCCTCAATGCTCCACTCCTTTAACATGCAGGGATGAGAATGAAATTTAGCATAAACCAAGCAAGCGGCACAGAAGTAGAAACAGCAGCAGATGCTTGGGATGCTCTCATCCACCAAGGAAGTGCACAAAAATGGAAAGGCACTTTGTTTTGCCAGGGCCTGTTCTGGGTGCCAGGTGAAAGAGTTGGGAAGCTGTAGAATTGAGGGCTTGGTAGATTTCTAGTGCACATTTTCTCAAAAGGTAATGCTCATTCATGCAACAGTAACTCCCTTTTTGCATCTTTTTCCTATTTTGAAGGGGGGAATAGGCATGGACATGCACAGCCAATGTCATGAAAGCTAGGGTAGAAACTATACTGCCAGAGATTTTTCAACCAGGGCTCTGAAAAAAATGTTACTTGAATTTAGCAAGATTTTTCTAGTGTGTTTGGTTGAATAGCATTGAATCCATTCAACCTTACATTAGGAAATCTACTCTGAAGTGACATGTCACCATTTCTTAAAATAGCTAAGCAAGATCTCACATTTGCTGGTGAAAAGCTTTTAAGAAGAAGATTATTAACACAACAGTGAGCAGAGAATTAAGCTAGCAACTCTTATTAGCATTAGCAGCTGTGTGCTAAATTACGCAAATGCTATGTTAAAAAGTGAGGGTTACTCACCTTGTGCAATAATTGAGGTTCTTCGAGATGGTTGTCCCTGTGGGTGCTTCTCCTTAGGTGTCTTGGGTGCCACTGAGCGCCTAGTCGGAGATTTTTGGTAGCTGTGCTCTCCGGTGTGCTGCACACACGAAGCAGATGGCACGTGCAGTGCCTCTACTGTGCATGTGCAGCAACCGTCCCTTCAGTTCCTTCTCTGCTCCAGAAGGAAAACACGGCCCACTGAAGCAGAGGGGAGGAAGGGAGGGCGGTGGAGCATCCACAGGGACAACCATCTCGAAGAACCTCAGTTACTGCACAAGATAAGTAACTCTCTCTTCTTCTTCTTCGAGTATCCCTGTGGGTACTTTACCTTAGGTGACTATGAGCCGTAACCGTGAAGGGGGCGGGTGCTTCGATTAGGTGGTATGTTGTACCGTTTGGAGGACAGTGTGACTGAAATGAGTACTCCTAGAGGGGTGACTGTCCACGGTGTAATGCCTTATGAATGTGTGGACAGAGGACCACGTGGCCGCCCTACAAATGTCCATGAAGGGAATGCCAAGCATGTAAGCCATGGTAGTTGAGGTAGCCCTAGTTGAGTGGGCCTTGATTTGAAAAGGAGGTGACTGTCTATTAGTAGTGTAAGCTAGGCTAATGCATTCCACTATTCACCAAGATATCCTCTTGAGTGGAGATCAGCATGCCTAGTGATCTCTATGTGGTGGAGACGAACAGTCTATTTGTTTTGCAAAATTGTTTAGTTCTGTCCAAGTAGAAGGAAATTGCACGTCTTGTGTCAAGCGCGCGTAATACAACCTCCCGGGCACTGGTGTGAGGTTTTGGGAAAAACACAGGTAAGTTTATGGACTTGTTATAGTGGAAGCATGAGGAAACTTTTGGGAGGAACTTTGGGTGGGGATAGAGAACTACTTTATCCTTATGAAATATGGTGAACGTAGGGTCTGACATGATAGCGCCGATTTCACTGACTCTCCTGGCTGATGTCAGTGCTATGAGCAGGGCGACTTTCATGGAGAGATGGAGCATGGAACATGTTGCTAGAGGTTCAAATGGTTTCGTAATGCGAGCCCATAAAATCAGGTTCAGGTCCCAGGTTGGAGTGGGAGGCCTGTGCGGCGGGTAAATATTCTGTATGCCTCTCAAAAATCGTTTGGTTGTAGGGTGAGCAAAAAATGATTTATTGTCGATAGGTTGGTAAAGAGCTGTTATGGCGGTGAGATGAACCTTAAGAGAGCTGAGAGAGAATCCTGACTCTTTCAACTCTAGCATGTATTGCAGAATGATGCTGAGAGGAACTGTGGTTGGTTCCAAGTTTCTGCGTTCCATCCATGTCGCGAACCTGTGCTATTTGTAAAAGGTAGGATTTTCTGATTGATGTTCTGTGACTGTTGAGTAAGAATTGTTGTAATTGTTCTGAGCATGTTGTCTCTAGAGAGGTGAGCCATTGAGGAACCAAGCATGAAGATGGAGTGACTGGAGGTTGGGATGGTGCAGGGTCCTCTTCTCCTGGGTTAGGAGATGAGGAAGAAGTGGGAGACGCCCTGGTTGTTTCGTGGACATCTGAGTGAGGTGAGTGTACCAAGTCTTTCTCAGCCAGTCCGGGGCGATAAGGATCACTGTGGGTAATTCCAGCCTTATTTTGTTGACCACTCGGTGTATGAGGGGGATGGGTGGGTAAGCATATAAGAGTGTTGCGTTCCATCGAATTGCAAACACGTCCCCCAAGGAGTGCTTGCCATTGCCAGCATGTGAACAGTAATGTGGACACTTCTCGTTGGCACTGGTTGCAAACAGGTCCACATCGGGAAATCCCCAGAACATGAAAAGGCGATGTATGATCGATGGATCCATTTCCCATTCGTGGTCGGATTTGAAGTTCCTGCTGAGGCTGTCGGCTGTAAGATTGTCTTTGCCCAGGAGGTATGAGGCCTGTAAGTATGTCGTGTGCTATGCACCATGTCCAAAGGCGGACAGCTTCCTTTCATAATGGCAAAGATCTGGCGCCCCCTTGTCTGTTGATGTAAAATGTCATTGCTTGCTTGTCCGTGAAAATCTGAACTGTACAATTCTGTATTTGATGTAGGAAGTGTTGACATGCATAGAATACTGCCCTGAGCTCCAAAACATTTATGTGTAGGCTGGATTCCTGGCTTGACCATTGGCCTTGGGTAGTCAGGCAGCCTAGATGAGCTTCCCACCCAAGAAGGGATGCATCTGTCATAATTGTCATGAACGGGGTATGTTTGCAAAAAGGGACACCAGCGCACACGTTTCTTTGGTCTGTCCACCAGTGGAGGGAACGCCTGATGCTGGTTGGGACGGACACCTGTTTGGTAATTGAGTTGTACTATGGTTGTCTACTGTCCGGAGCCAATGCTGTACCGATCGCATGTGCAACCTGGCATGCAACACCACTGAGGTGGCTGCAGCCATGTGACCCAATAGTTGTAGACAAGTTCTCACCGTCATATTTGGAGTGTTCTGTATTATCATTATGAGATCCCTGATAGTGTGAAATCTGTTGAGGGGTAAGGTGGCTATAGCCCTCACATAGTCGAAGTGGGCTCCGATGAATTCCATTGCTTGTGATGGTTGGAGTTTGCATTTGGCAAGGTTTATCTGTAATTCCAGAGTGTGAAAAAAGGATTTGGTGAGGGAGACTGCCTTCTGTGTATCCGAGCTTGTGGTTGCTCTTATGAGGCAGTTGTCCAGATATGGGACTAAGGAGACCCCTTGTCTGCGTAGTTGAGCAGCAATCACTGCTAGTATCTTTGAGAAAACTCTTGGGACTGTAGAAAGTCCGAAGGGGAGGACTGTGTACTGATAATGCTTTTTGGCGACTGTAAACCTGAGGTATTTGCGATGTGCCGGATGGATGGAAACATGAAAATAAGCATCCTGAAAGTTGAGAGTTGATCACCAATCGTCATTGTTAAGGGATTATTGTGGATAGGGTGACCATTTTGAATTGTTGCAATCATATGTGTTTGTTTAGTCTCCTGAGATCAAGAATAGGCCTCCAATCAGGAAATAGTGGAAGCAGAATCCCTTTCCCTTGTATTGTCATGGTACCTGTTCCACTGCCCCGAGATGGAGTAGATGTTCAATTTCTTGTAGGAGGATGGCCTCGTGAGATGGGTCCCTGAAGAGGGACGGGGAAGGAGGGTGGGCGGGAGGGTAGAGGAGAAAGGGATACAGTACCCATTCTTTATAATGTCCAGGACCCATCTGTCAGTCGTGATGGTCGACCATTGTTGAAAGAAAGGTGCTAGACGTTGCCAGAATAGGTGGAAAAGTTGCAGTTGCCTTGAACAAGGTGGTGTTACCAGACTCTTGATATAAGGCTCAAAAGATTTGCCTCGAGGTAGTCGGTTGGGAGGTGGAGGGATGGTCTGAGGTTTGTCTCCTCCTCATCTGTCACCTCCTTCTATTGTCGAATGGTCCCTGAGGTTGGGAGAATGGTGTTGGTCTAATCTATATACCTTTGAGTGAAATTTCTGCCCTTTTTTCACGATACTGCAGGAATGAGGATACCCAGCATTTTCAAGGTAGTATGAGAGTCCTTGAGAGAGTGAGGGTGGTGTCCGTTGTGTCAGTGAAGAGTTTTGACCCCTGAAAAGGAAGATCTTGGCTGTAGCCTAGACCTCGTGTGGGAAACCGGAGAGATGTAACCAAGACAATCTCCTCATCACCACAGCAGTTGCTAGTGACCTGGAAGTGGTATCAGAGGAGTCTAAAGCGGCTTGAAGGGCCGTGCATGCTATCAATGTGACCTCATTAATGTTGACCCTGAACGGCTCTCTTTTGTGATCAGGTAACGCCTTGATATATTGTGCCATATTTTCAAAAAAGTGGTGCATATACGTGGTGAGCATCGCTGTATAGTTAGAGATGCGTAATTACAGGGAAGTGGAGGAGTGGCACGGCCCTCGTGGCAGCTTCTTTACCTCTTTGGTTCACCACATCTACCATGTAGGAATTTGGGGTGGGATGAGTGAATGAGTGAATGCACCCTGGGGTGCAACATAATGTTTCCGGTCTGATCTCTTGCAGACAGGTGGTATGGTAGCTGGGGTCTGCCAGAGGACTTTAGCCGGATCCATGAGAGCTGGGTCCATATAGAGGGCCAGCTTACCTGCAGGGGAGGCATGTAAGATATTAGTTAGTTTGTGTTGAGCCTCAGGGAGGCTAACCAGTGAAACTTCTAGGGTGTCCGCTACCCTTTTGTACAGTTCCTGAAAGGATCTGAAGTCGTCCCCCACTGCCGGAGGGAGGGCATAAGGGTATCATCAGGAGAGGAAGAGGAAATACGCATGGGTAGATGAGAAGAAACTGTGGACTCATCATCAGTTGGGGGGGTCCACATCCTCTTGATAACGGGAGGTGTCCATTGATGGTATGGAGCCCGTGCTTGGTGGCGGAGCTGTGGCTGTTTGAGGCTGTTGGCTCCTATAAGGGGCCCAAGGGGCGCAATAGGGCCAATTTAGTGGCATGGGTGGGTGATGGGAGCCACTGAGGCATCTGCCACTGAGGCGCTGGTGGCTGCATCTGTTGGTGCTGTAGTTGTTTAGGTGAAGAATGCTTTAGAATATGGCTTCCACTGATTGGTTCAGCATCCTCATCGCTGGACAGAGGTGGTGCCAAGCAGGTTGGAGTGGATAACATGAATCTGCTGGATTCAGGTGTACTGTCAGTGCTGAATAGCGGCGTGGTCGGTACCGATGTAAACCTAAGCTCTTCCACTGTCATTAGCGGAGGGGCAACTGATGTAGGTGGCACTGATGGTGTGGTGGACGGTAGTACCGTGGCAATTTGTGGTGCCAGTGGCGCCAAAAGTGAGGCATGCTTTTGTATTTTCGGTACCGGGGGAGGCATTAGTACCGAAGGTGCGGCGGGTATCCTGGTGTGCTTCGGTGCCGACAGTGCCTGTCCATGGTGCAGGTTTGATTTGGCCTTCTTGGGTTCCGAGTCAGTAGATGTCGGTGCAGCCAGTGCCAATTTCGACTTGGGCTTACTCGGTGCCCTGTCTGATGGCCTTGCCAGGTCCTTAGATCCTTGGGAGCCATGTTCCAATAATGGTCCCAGTATCTCCCTATCCTAAGCTATTGAATGGGTCGGTGCAGGGGGTATTTTAGGTGCTGTCCCCCACTTTTTTGATGGGGAGCCATCTCTTCTCACCGTGTGAGATCTCCTCCTAGAAACGTCTGAGGAAGAGTATCGAGAAGACATGGCAGACGGGCTGCTGCCTTCTCCGACATGGCCGCTGGTGAGGGCTGCTGCGTTGGTGTAGAGTGCTCCGGGTCGGAGGCTGGTCTTACGGCTCTTTTCAGGGACATTAACTTCAATTGTAGCTCCCTGGCTGCCTACGTGTGGGCTGTTAACTGTTTGCAATGCTCTCAGTGCGCAGTGGCGTGCGTCTGGCCTAGGCACCGAACACACTGAGAGTGCCTGTCAGAGATAGGAAATGAAAGCCTACAGGATAGGCACCATTTAAAACACGGGGAACCCAGCATCTCAGGTAAAATATATTTAGGGTTGCTAGAAAGAACTAACCCTAAGTAATCAAAGAACTAATACTTTTTTTTTAGCTACAACTATCACTAACAATAAACTTGAATGATTTAAACTGGAGAATAAACAAATAACTATCCTAAGCTAACAAGGGAAAGACTAAATTGGAAAGCAGAGCAGTTCCAACCAATGCTGCTGGCAGCAAACAAGGAACTTAAGGGATGGTTGCTGCGCATGAGTAGTAGAGGCACCACGCATGCCATTTGCTTCATGTGCACAGCACACCGAAAAGAAGGGCTACCAAAAATCTCCAACGAGATGCGCAGTGGTGCCCAAGACACCTAAGGTGGAGCACCCACAGGGACACTCCTCAAAGAAGAACATATTCTTCAATTTTTCAATCTAAACTTACTTGTGAAGATGCAAATTCAAGCTTTTGAAGACCCACAAGATAACGATTTCTCATCATGTCAACTTCTTGCCTCCTGCTATTTAGTAGAGTCTTAAAGGTGAGAATCAGTTCCAGATATGATGTAGGTGTTACATAGTTGTGTCTTCGCAGTATGCTGTAATAGCTAACAGAGAGGTCTCTCACACTTTCTTGGAAATATTTGCACATTGACACAACCCTATAGAAAAATTTACATGTTATTATGAATGAAAATATCTCTCTATATTAATTCTGGCAGTTTTGTGTTCTACCAACTCTTTGTTTATTTCTATTAGAATCTAAAACAATGGAGTCAAAATCTGCTTTTGGTTACTCCAATGTAAATCCAAAATAAGAACAGGAACACAGATATTCCTGGAACAGAGAACCCAGGTATAGGGAGGTCTAGTTGCAGGACAGGAGTGCGGCAAGGGGGACTGGCGCCTCTGCCAGGAACCCTATGTCGTGGGCGGGGGGGAGGCGAGGGGCAGGAAGTGCAGCAGGGAATTCTGGGCCCAGCAGCTGGGCAGTAGTGGGAGGCTGGCAGTGGCTGTGGAGCTCCAGCCCTGGCAGAGCCAGCAGCATATAGAGATCTCCAGCCCAGGAGCCACAGCCAGGCAGCAGTGAAGCCAGGCTGGAGCCCTAGCCGAGAGGGCTATGAGCACAGGCTATGAGAGGAGGGACCTCCCCATGTCCAGCAAATCCCCTCATTTGGGACTGGTCAGATCCTGAGGGTGCCAGACCAGAGAGGTCCAACCGGTACACAGAAGTCAATGAAATTATTTTGGTATTACTGAGAGCAAAATTTAGCTCATTATTTGAAATATACTAAGCTAAATTATCATATAGAGGTACTGCATATACCTCAAAGGGAGTTTGACATGTAAAGCACCAATGAAAATTGGGACATAAACCCACCCCGGCCCAAACTGACTATTGGCCTAAGGTGGCCCTCTATGCAGACCCCCGCAGTCAGCTTTCACCTGCCCTTTTCCTGACTGACTCCATCTGCACTCTCAGGCAATTCTGATTAACCAGATCTATTTCCCCTTAGTTCTAGAGCCCAGGTATCCTCTCTCAAGCCTCATCTATGGGTGAACTGACCAATCTTACAGGGATAGTGTCACCCTGTGAAAACATCAGTGGAGGTGCACTCTTGTAACTAAGGGTATGTTAGCTCTTTGAGCTGAAGCTGATAACCACATTTTCAGTTGAAGAATCACATAGCTGTATGTTATCCTTTTTATGATGTTTTAACTGGAGATGTGGTTATCAGCTTTAGAACCCTCTTGACAGCTAAACACATACGCTTTTCGTATTTCATCTTCGAGTTCAACATCCTCCAAAAATTTGTTTGCAACCATTTCCAAAGCATCAGTAGGCCAGGTCTGGAACCAGTCAATGGTGCAACAATTTATCAGTGAAGGGAACATTCGTAGTCGATTCCGGAATGTATCTCCAATTGGACTCATTGCTGGAAAGAATGTATATTGTTCTTAAGTCAACCAACAGTAGAGAGACAGATTTAGAATAAGACTAAATGTATTATATACGAACCTAAAACAATGTGTAAATTTTTCTTCACTCTTTCAATAAAGAAGTTGTACATAGCAAGTGGAGTAGCCTCAATTTTCTTCCCTTCTGTCCTTGCTGCAGCCTGCATTTTCTCAACAATTTCAGCCTTCTCATCTGCTGCAAATATATTAGGCACATCACCTGTATTTAGAAGCATGTTAACATCCTCCACAAATGACTCGTCCTTTATTTGATTGTCACAGAACAAAAATGACACATTTTTGTTACTGACGCCAGTCTGCAGCATGATTCGTTTCACATCTTCCTTCCATTCGTTGTTGCCATAGGATTTCGTGATTTCAATCTGAAAGAGCTCAAAAGCATTCATGAAGGTGGCCAACTTGGTAGCACTTTGTCGCCCACTCCCACCAATTCCCACCAAAAGCAAATGACCATTGTCCTGTTTCAGTACTCTGCATATCCTTGAGATATGCTCGATGGCAAACTTAAACATGACCAAGGACATTGGTGCCTTGCTGATATTGTTGTACTCATCAAGGTAGTACTCCATCACAATTGTCAATTGCTTTAAGTCTGTGATTTCATCATAGGCTTTTACATCACTGTCTGGTTTAAAGTAGTCTCCAAAGAAGAGGCTCCGGATATTATTATCAGTGATCTTGCCAGTAGGTGACAGATGACTCAGGACCTATGGAAAAGACAAGATTCAACAGATAATTCAGATTTTATTTTTTCTCTAAAGAAATACTCCTCTACAGTCACATAGTAGTAGATTCTACTGCTGTGGGTAATGCTTTTCCCCTGCTGTTCCAATGTATTATTTTACCAAAAAACCCCAAACCATGTATACTGAAATGTCATTTTTCAGATATGCATACCTTAAAATGTGGACATTCTGCTTTTACTGTCCAGTATATGACCATGTTTCCAAAAGGCCTGATAACATATCCACAGCATGTATGGACCCTTCCAAATACACATAAATCAAATAACAGCACAGCTAACTACCTCAGCCCCAATCCTGACAGTTAATCATTCCAGGAGCCCACCTGCACAGAGTAAGTTGCAAGATGAGAGCCCTAACTTCAATGCGCAAATATTGTTGGTGCATCAATGGAGACAGTTCACATTTTTTCTAATATTGCTATAGTATGTCTGAAATGTTGAATTAGTTTTGTAAGTTTGTCAGTCCCATCTACATGTCCAAACTATTCTGTGTATAAGCCAGCATACCTTATCGACACTCTGCTTGAAGTTATTTGATGTTGTTTCTTTTACCATCTTAAAGAACATCTCCCTGTCATCATTATCAATTAAGCGGTCATAAAAGACTCGATACACTTCATGGATCCAAAGTCTGATTAGCTTATCCCCATCCTGTAAAAGCAGATCTAAATGAATAGATCAATATTTAAAGGGCAGAACTTGTTTCATAACAAAGCAGTCAGCTCTCCATTTGAGGCCTGATGCACCTCTCACTAAAGTCAATGGTAGTCTTTCAGTTATGAGTATACAAGCAAATGAGTCAACATTTATTAACCAAACTGGCTTCCTCACTACATAATGATTGTGTCGTATCTTTTCTGGCAATACACTCTTGGCCTCTGCTGACAAAGCACTTAGCTATTGTTTCACTGAGGGTATGTCTACACTGCAGAGTTTTTCCAGAAAAACAGCCATTTTTCTGGAAAAATTACACTTACATCCACACTGCAATTGCGTTCTTTCAACAGAAAGTCTAAAGAACACAGGGGCTTTTCCGACAGTGGTAAACCTCTTTCTATAAGGAAGATGCCTTTTTCCAAAAGAGCTCCTTCAGAAAAAGGCGTGTGTGGATGGGGAAGAGGGGTTTTTTTTTTCAAAAGAAGAGACCTCCAGGAAAATGCACAGGTGCCCTGGTGGCCACTCCATCCATAGTAATCACAACTTAAATGCAAGATAGCGTCCAATCAATGTGGATGCTCTCTTTTGAAAGAAGTTTTTCCAGAAGACCTCTCCCCGGAAGCATAGGGGTGAAATCCAGGTCCCTCTGAAGGCAGTTTCATCTTGAGCATACTCTCATCTCAAGGAATAAGGATTAACATGCATAACACACACCCCTGAAGTAACAAATGTCCCCACCCCGACACACTCCTTCTGCCCGCTATATCAAAGCTGGCACAGAGATCCTCAAAGGACAACTTGAAACTCATCTTCAATTGTTGTACCAGAATAATTCTCCCCTGGATAGATCAAGGGTTTTTATGGCCACTTTATGCCAGTCCTGCCCTTTTACCCAGTGCAAAGGGATGAGAATGTTCCCCAACTCGTTTAATAGCTTTTGTAGGCTTTTTAATAAGTTATATAGAAACTTCCATCATCAGTTAATAGCAAGATACATTTTTGGGGGCCAAGCCATTCAACCTCTTTATGCATCAGTTCCTCATCTGTAAAATGAGGATAATAATTGTTCTTTTTTCCCTTCTTCCTTTGTCTTGTCTATTTTAGATAATAAAGATTTGGGGCCAGGACTGTCCCCTTCAGTGAATATTGCAGGGCCTAACACTTTAGGGGCCTGCTGTAGCAGCTATTGTAATATCTATTATATATTTTAGAGCGTTTGTGTGTCTATCTGTGTGTCCATCCATCTGTCTGTGAGTCCATTTGTTCAAGAATTCCTCCTAAACGGTAAGAGCTAGGACCACCAAATTTCGTATGCAGCTTCCTCTTATAACTTAAAGCTAGGTAAGGGATTGGTTGTGTCAGAACAGTGGGATGTGCATGTTTCACATGAAACGGAAAGGGAGGGATGTGAGAGCAGGGACAGTTATACTCACAAATAACCACGGGGGGCAGCAAGCACCCTAGCCCTGGGGAGCAGCCACTAGCTGGCAGCACGGTCCCTGCCATTTGGCCTGTCCCAGGGAGGAGCTGCCAGCCACTGTGCAGCTCCCGCCACCCCGGGTGTCCTCTGGGCCACCATGGCACATGGCTCTTGCTGCCTTGGGCCGCCCCGAGGAGAATCTTGAGAGAGAGTAGGAAAGTGCATAGCAAAATATTCAGGTCCAATCCTGCTCTGAGTTATATGCATAGAAACCTAATCAAATTACATTGCATGTTAGCGAAGAGAATTTAGCTTTAATATTTTATTTTTTTTAAATATCATTTTATGAACACAGTTAAACAGCAACATACTTGTAAATGAGTGTGTGGACACAGCAGCACTCCTCTAATAACACGGGAGAAATCACGTAGATTAAAGACATAATGGGATTTTGAAGGAGTTGGAAGAAAATTCTCGACAGCCATTTTATAAATAGCCATTGTAGCTTGGATCATCATCTTGCCAAGTCTTAAAAAAAGAAAAAGAAGAGAAAGGTGAATTTAATTGTGAGCCATGCAAATGAAAGATTTAAGACAATATGTTCTCTGTAAAATAGTCTTGGAAATGTATCACAATTACCTTGTAAATACAGCTTCAAATCCTTTGCTGAAATGCCAGTCAACGATTGAAGAGAAAATCTTGGTTAAAATGTCATCATCAAAAGCATTGATGGAAATAATATTCAAGTGTCGTGTGAAACGCCCTGTAATACACAGTGAAAGACACAGTCATGTTCAGTACTGCACAATTTTCTTTTCCACCTTGCACTTACCATTTGTCTAGCAGTGATCATCATATTACAAATTAAATCAAGCTGCAAAATTTGGATCGGGATCTGGTTCCGGGTTTTGTTTCAGGCACATTTCTACACTTCAATAAAAATGACACTATCACTATTTGAGGTTGATATGAGATTATATACTGGTTATATTTTGCTTCAGTACAGTGCACAACTCTTGGAAGAGTGTCAGTGTTTAACATGAAGGGCCTGATTCTCATTTACATTAAGTCTGCTTTTATTCTGCTGTAAATCAGAACTTAGGTCAGATTGCAGGTAGTGGCACAGCATACTGGTACATCTCTCAAGTCGTAATACTGATCTCCTCAGTAGAAGTTTTGATAAAAACAAAACAATTCAAAAAAGTAATGCCTTGTCTATAAACAGTGAAACCTTTGTTATCCGGCACTCTGTTAACCAGAAAACTTTGTTAACCGGCATTGCCCCCAGCCACAATACTGTCACATCTTCAGGCACATAGGCCTGGCTTGGTTTACCATGATTGGCTTAACAATGTTTTATTTAAGAAGTACTGATCATCTTTAACTCAAAATAGAAATGTGAGACCAACTGCCTCACACTACAAAACTACCAATATTAAAAACTTGAGTTTTACTATTATTGTCCCTTGGTTTTTCCTAGGTTGATGGGACCCTCAGATAACTGGAATTTTTAGATAACCGGAATGCCCTAATCCCCGAGGGTGCCAGATAACACAGGTTTTACTGTATAAAAGCTTTGCTGCTTTTAATTATACCTGTAGAATTAATGCAGGTCTGACAACCCAAGTTTAGAAACAGTTATACCTGTATAAAAGTGCTTGTATTAGTACAATTTATTCTGGTTCTGCAAAGTGAAATAAACTATAGCAGCCCAGACTACCTTACATCAGTATAACTGCATCTTCACTATGGGTGCGTCTACACCAGGGTGGACAATAATTTTTGAGCAGGGGCCACTTCAAACATTTTTGAAGTGGTCGTGGGCCGCTCTGGAAGGAGCAGGGCCTGAGACAGAAGGGGTGGAGCCTTTAAATAGCAGGAGTTGAAAGGATTCATGCCTTTATCTATCTATCTATCGATGAAATATTATTTTTTATATCTCTTACCTGTAATATCATTCCTTCCTCCACCAGGAGGGCCCATTGCTGAAACAAATATGACATCTATGATATCAAGCCTAGATGTATCCTTTTTGTCATACCAGTGACCATGATCAATCCACTGTCTAAGAAGCTCAATAGGTGGCTGGGCTCCATATACCTCCTTTGCAGGCATGTTTAGGTCATCTAGAAAGAATATTCATGTCATAAGAAACAAACCAAAGCACAGATAGCTATTGTCTCTCTTAACTTGGAAAAGGTTATCTTTCATGTTTACTGTATTCTTCTCTTTGATGAAACAACTGACTCTTATGTAATTATATCAAGCGAGGTTTGGGATTTTTAAAGATACTGGTTGGGGGGGGGCTGTTTTGTGTTCATTTAATATCACAAATTGCAACATAATGTACCAAAGTGCCCAAATTTAAAGTGAGTGAACCATCTTAAAGATAAGCACCACTTCAGTGTATTTAAACTTTCTAGCAGGGGACAGTCCTAATGCTCACAGATACTTTTAAAAAAGTAAACAGTGCATCAGTATATAATTACCAGAACCAATGAAGCACTTAGGTTGCTTGAAGCCTGAATTTACATGAAATAAGAACACAAAAACAAAATAAGAACAATAAATAAGAAGACACAAGTTGTCTTACCTACAAATATTACAGCTTTTTTCCCTACAGGAGGTCCAAACAGTCCCTTTCTTCTTCTGTCCAGCTTTGACATAATAATATCCTGGGTTTGGTTAGCTGAAGTTCTTGCAGAGAAGTTGATGCAGTTAGGGACATATTTAAGCTTTGGAAGTTGCAGCAGAAAGCTGTTGGTAATAGCAGATTTTCCTGTGCCAGTGGGACCCACAAACAGCAAGGGGATATCATGTTTCACATATGTTTTTAGAAAAAAAGATTGCCTGGCTGTTTCCATTGTTGGAATTATAAGATCAGACACCTGGAAAATAAAATATCATGTGGAAAACAAATACTTAACACTCTAATCAATACTCTATAATGAGCAGCAGGAAGCTGCAGTGAAAGAGGGAATGCCCAGGGATTAGAGACTGGTAGGAGAGTGATTAGGCTCTAGCAGAAAATCCTGGGAGTTAGAACATCAGACTGTAGTCAGACAGGGCCTGAGTGGCCTGTCAAAGTAGAAAAAATGCCAGGCAGGAAGGCCTGGGAGGAGGAAGAGAAACTTTGGTTTGTATGGGCTTTTGGATGGAAAGAGAAGAAACTGAGGCAGGCTGCATGTGGTGTGACCTTAGGCAGGGGAGACGTGGGAGACAGCTAGCTTCGTTACAATAGGGAGTATTATTAGCTCAATTTTACAGACGGGGAAACCAAAGCACAGAGAGATTAAGTTTGTAACTTGCCAGCAAAATGTGGATGCTTCTGTCCTGGATTGTTCTTCAGTGTGCAGGCTACTTGGAGCCCCTATGTTGCTGCCCCCACCCCCATCCTAAGGAAGCTGTAAGTCAATTCATGGTAAGTGATGAGTAATTCATATTTTAATACACTAGGTCTCAGCCTGAGCACCCAAAAACATGCACCAAAAATCAGAGGCCCCTTGGCTAACTGATTTTCCCAAAGTCACATGGATTCTGTAGAAGAGCCAGGAATAGAGCCCAGATCTTTCATCACAAGAGCATCCTTATGTTCTGTATTTACCTTTTGTACTGAGATTTAAAAGTAGGTCTTATAGCAGAACCAAGGTTTAAGTGGGCAAGAGCCCATATAATTTAAGACTGTATAACAGTAAGCAGAAAGAAGTCATATATAAATTAATCAGAGCTACCAGATATAACTGACTTGTAGCTCTGTGTCATTTCACAACACCATTTTCATCATTGAGTTATTTTCTATAATGAAAAAAATTAATGTTAACCTTTGCACCAGTAGGGATATTTTGCTCCTCTCTAGTGATGTAATCAGTCCATATGTTCCATTGCCCACTGGCTTGCTTGTGAAAATAAAAGTCAAACACACTCCCTGTTAAATGAAACACAGAATATAGGAATACTGACTAAATAGTCAGTCAAAATAATGTCATGTCACTTAGCATCAGTCACTTAGCATACTTCTCCTCTAGTCCTTTCTACTAGAAAAGTAGAAATGATCAAGTGAAAGAATTTTCCTGATTTGTCAGTTCTTCACATGGCCTGTGTGATGATGAATGTCTCCTAAATAACACTGAATATACTTCGCTCCCACTGAGCCTCACTATCAGGAAGGTATCAGCTGCAACCTAATAGACTTTACTGTTTAGGTGCAATGTGGGGAACATGCTATTCTTGTTTAGAGCAACAATAGTAGAGCTCCATAGTGTCTACACCCTTCAGGCCTGGCTGCATAATCTCTGTAGCAAAGGACAAGCGCCAGACACCCCAGTCTGCCCTACAATGCTAGACAAGATTTGGCAGGATCTGAAAAGCAAAACTAAAACCAATACAAATACAATTATGTAGCAACACCTTTTTCTGGAAAGATATTGTTTTTGGTGAGCTTCACACTTTTGGGGCGTGGGTTCTCATCATCCATTCCCATTAGCAAGTTGCGGTAAAAGAAATCAAATTTCTTTCTGCTGTCTGCATTGATGGTTCCACCGATTGTCCAAACCAAGGCAAAAAGGAAAAGCCCTTGTAGCCATAAGATGATCTGCTGACTAGACATGGTTTCACCCTCTTCTTCACCCGATTTCCTTATTTCATCTAAAAATGCATTCACATCTTGGTTAATGATCAAAAATTGCAATTCAAAATCTGCTTTCATAAAAAAAATCACTCTAAGTCAGGTCCTCAGGATTGGCTTCAATAGAACTACATCAATTTTTACCAGGTGAGAATCTGGCCCTGTTTTGATGGTGCAATATATTGTGTTTAATTAAAAATGAATGAGTAGGAAATATTTAAAGGAGTTCTAAATATTTCATTAGGATGCTAGCAAACAGTACGCTAAACATCTGGGGCCATGCCCACAAGGCTTTACTCAGGCCTGTAAAACATGTTGAGATCCTGAGATGAGAGGCTATACAAGGTGCAAAGGTCTGTTGTTATTACTAGATCAGTGAAAAAGACCAGTGGCATATAATCCAAACCCCAAAGCACTTGCTTCATTCTAAATGAAGTCCTCTACCATTTACTTGTCTCTAGTGGCCTGGTTTTTCTATTGCTATGACATATCAGGGAAATAAATAAGAGGCTGAAGCATTAAAAGATACTGACCGAGCAGACAGGTATAGAGTTTCATCAAGCTATAGGACAGATGGATACTAGATGTCTGTACTGTGACTTTGCAATGAAGGCGAACAAATTCCAAGCAGGGCTGGACTAGCCACATAAACATGTCATCAATCTGCAAACAGAACAGGAAACAGTTTTAAAACAGTGTAGGAGTGCATTATTTTCCTTTATTTATTTGATTTTGCTGTTCAATAAAAGTGGATCCTTAAGGCATCAGTACTTTTGCCTGGACTGGCGATGGGGGCAATTGTGTAGTGGAATTTTGGAGTGGATAAGGCACTAGGGGAGCTGCCAAAGAGCCACAGAACCTGCCTGACAATGGAAAAGAAGCTGCTTCTGCCACAGGCAAATAGTTTAGAATAGGAAGTTTGTTCTCATATTAATCCAGACAGCAGAAGGACTTTTCCACCATAGGGAGCTGTTACTCCACAGGAACTAAATATGGGAAGACCACATTTCATTGAGGTTTACATGATAATCTAAGTGAGTAAATCCAAGGTCTAGTAAGCAGACAGCAGAAGGAACAAAGACCAGGGTTTCATGACTGGGTGCACTGCATGTCTCATCCCATTGTGTAATGCCTCCTAGAGCTTGTATACTGGAGAGCATGACTACTGCCGTGAGTGAGGAAGCATCACTTTCCCTTGATAGCAGTGGTGGGCAACTTGTAGCATAAGGGCCACATGTGGCCCATGGGGGTTCTCTGGTTTCTATCCACGGAATTATTTTCCTAACAGTATCACTAAACTGACACGCACTTAAAGCAACAGCACGCAAAGTGAGGTGCGTTCTGATTACACACAACATTGACTATGAGAGTTATGCACTTGCTCTGCATCAAAGTGCTGCTGGTTCAATCAGCATGTCCTGAAAATTCTAGGTATGCATGCACAGTTAACAAAATTATGCTATCCCAGGAGACCATCTTGCAGCCCACTGAGACGGAAGGCCACTCATGTAACCCATTCACTAGCCTAGGTTGTCCAACACTGCTCTATGGCAACTCAGCTCTGCTGACTTATGCACAGTGCAAGAAGTCAGTCCAACCCAGGGGTGGGCAAAAGGGCCTCCGCGGGCCGTATCCGGCCTGCCAAGTGGGTTGCTCCGGTCCACAGAGGCCCGGCCGCTCCCCTGCCCCCAGGCCAATTAGTGGCTGGGGGCGGGGGAGCGCACGAAGCTTCCTCCTGCCCTGCCAGGAGCACACAGCACTTTGAAGCGCCATGTGCTGCTCGGGGGATGGGAGGAGACATCACACGCTCCCCCGCCCCCAAGCCCTGATTGGCTTGGAGAAGGGGGCTGACAGATCACTGTAGCTTCATCCAATACAGAAAAAATTGTGTTTGGCCTTTTAATTCTTGATCCTACCCCCACTGAACTCAATGGGAATTTTGACTTAATGCTTAGAGAACATTCAGAACTTTTTCTTGCAAACCCACACTCCATTTGTAACTGAACTGCACTACCTAAATATGAGTACCACTGATTTATTTGCAGAGGTACTGACAGCCACGCCAGGCCCCTGGGCAAAGTAGGGAGTGTGTGCTCCCAGAGGGGATGGCACCTTGGGTGGAAGGGGCATGTCCAGGGGCAGCCAGATCTCAGCACCGCCTGGAGCATGCCAAGCCAGACCCCTTAGCCCTTAAAGCCACCCAGAGCATGCTGCACAGCGCTCCAGTGGTGATTTAAAGGGTGTGGGGCTCCAGACACCACCATGCCATATCAGCAACTGTGGCAGCCAGGAGCCTTGGGCCCTTTAAAATCGCTGGGCCCTAGGGTGATTGCCCCCTTTTCTGCCCTCCTCCTCCATTGGCAGTTGAGTTGTCCTTCACAATAAAGAACCACTCTAATGAGTAAGAGTTTGCAAAAGCAGACCCTGAATGATAAGAATGTTACTAATGTATGCATTTCTCAAACTAGGTTCTGATTGCCCCAAACAGGGGAAGGTGCTACTCCCCCGACCTGGCTCACATCTTCATCTATCATGCACTATGACTCTGTTAGTGAGGTCTCACACATCACTACACCCCACATAATAATGTATACAATTTTCAAAAGCACCTAAGAGACTTAGAAGCCCATTGAGATTCAGGATACGTCTTCATTGAAGTCAGAGGTGTGACTGCAGCATATGTAGACATACCCAAACTACCAGCTTTGTTCTGCTGCAGTGAAGCCATGTCAGAATGATGTGAGCAAAGACTGTACAAACCCACTTGGATGCTTGGCCACATGTACTTGGCCAGCTAGCTTGTGCTGCTACCACCGATTCACTGGCATAGTTATTCAAGCTAGAGCAAAGCTAGAGCAGTTATGTGTATATGTGCTGCAGTCAGACTGCAGTGCAGACATACGTTTTGTGTCCTGAATCACTGAAATGTTTTACCCAGTGTGTCTACCTGGAAGCCAACACGACATAGTAGGGCATACTGGGTAGATTACTTTTAAAATAAAAGTTCTAAGGGTAATATAAAAAAAAAAAGGTTCACACCAGTTCTCTGTGCTCCTTTTGCAGATTTGGGGGCAGTGTGTTCATGTAGGAATCCTTCAGAGGCTTCCAACCTAACTGATTAGGATCCATGTAGATCATACCACACCTGGAAAAAATAAGTAGTTTTGGTGCAGTAAGCTATCTGATGCACCAGGTATATGCATTGCATGAGGCAGTTCAGATTCTGGGTGGGTTACTGTTACCTGCTGACAGTTGCTGGAGATGCCTCCTCCAAGTCGGCTGGTTCAAAGATTAAACTCATTTTGGAACTCATCTGAATTATTTCCCCACTCATTAAACACAGCTGGAAGGCAAACATGGCATACACATGGCTTAATCATATCATAGCTGAACATTCACTTATAGCAGTGCTTGTCATAAAATCACTGAACAGCCATCCCACTTAGTGTCAGTTCTTATAATTCATTCATGTTCCCATAGTATGTGATATTTATAGAAGTCTGTCTCAGCGAGCTCTTCATTTGTTATTGCCAAGTCTTGCAGACTTGGGAGAAAAAAGAGAAAATGAAGCATTAGCCAGTTCTTTATATAAAATACAACAAAAAGCAATCCTTTATTTTAGCAGTTAAAGATAATTATTATTCTGTGAATACACCAATCTCAATTTTCAATTAGAAAGATGAATTCATATATGTCAATTTACTTAAAAGGATCAAATCACTACCTGCAGTAACCAACAATCTGCAATTAATTGCATGCATTCATATGCTAAAGTAACAGGCAAAAAAGCTGGCTACCTTCTTATTATCATCTAGCACAGTGTTCATGTTTTCTATCCAAACTGCATCCACTGGTCCATCAAATATAATCCACTTTCTGTCATCTGAGGTTGAAGATGCTTGTTGTCTGAAGGTGTTTGCAAGGACTCCATCTGTCCATTCATGGCTCACAGGGTCAAAACACCCATATAGCTGTCCCATTGTAATAGCTTTGGGATTAATAATTCTGTACTCAACAGCACATTCATCCATGGAATTTGCTAGTTAGGAATTAAAAATACATTACATTGATTAGCTCAACAGAAGGCAAAAGTTTTTTAACTGAAGATTAGAAGTGGAACATCCTTGATAGAATCCCAATGTAGCCAAGCAAGACTAAAAGACCTTACATGTGGAAGCTAGCTAGCAGTAAGTAAAGACCTCCTTTACTTATACACAGAGTTTATTGCTGCACAAGGCAGGTCCAGGGTGTTGTGTGCAAAAGCACAAGATAAAAAAATAAAGAACAGGACAGAAGTACAAAGGAACCTGATCCTGCATTCATGAGAGCTTCACAGAATCTCTCCCAGGGAGTAGATATGTTGAATAAAAATGTGCAATTTTTGCAGTCATTTTCTAGAAAAGTACCATACATCAAGAAATTTGTTTGATGTGACTACTGTTGCTAGTTTTGCATGACTATTGTGCACAAATATACTGCTCAAAAATATGTAACTGACTTGATTGCATAGTCATGTGATCAGTTTAATAATATTTCTGACAATCTAATTTTCCAATCTAATTCCTGCATATCCAAATTTTCTTCTATCCTAGAACCCATTAACAGTACAATTAGCAACCTGAATTCATCTTTGTACATCAAATTAATTAATCATGGAATTAATTTTTATGAGAAATCTTTGGCAGGTTTTTTATTTTTACCTGTGTTCAAATCACCAAGGGCTGCAGCTAGCACTTTGTAAGCACAGGTCTTTCCACCCAAAGCATCTCCAACAATCATGAATCCATGGCGCACCAGCATCATTTCATAAATCTATAGTGATGACATGAGTTTTATAATTAAATATATTAAAGAATTGAATATGCTGTGTATGCAACTCCATATTTCCCTTGCACTCTACACTGTGTGGAGGAGAAGATCTAGCTACACATACTGACATTCCTGCCCTTAAGAATTCCAAGATCAAATTCAGAGTTAAGTCCCAAACAGTGTAATTCACACTTCCTGCCTCTTCAGAATGCAAATTGCACTAATTTAGGCTTTGTCTTCATTAGAAATTTGCAACAGACTTAGCTAAACTAGTACAACTTTAAGTTTATTTCAGTTTAAGAGTACTTTTTTTCAGTTTAGCTTAAACCAATACCTAACTGATCCAAGCTGCGCCAAATAATTTGTACTTGTTTAACTCACTTGGCAGCAGATCAGGAAAGGCAGCTAATGAAAGGGTGCAAGTTAGGCACATATGAGTGCTGGTAATAACAATACCCACATCTCAACACACCTTCAAGGACAGTTAGTATCATTATTACCATTTTACTAAGGGGAAAACTGAGGCATGGAACAATGAACAGACCTACTCAGGATCACCCATTAGGCCAGGAGCAGGGCCAAGAACAGAACATAGGTCTTATGAATCTCAGTCCATGCTCTCACTGCCAAGACACACTGCCTTCCTTACTAAGACTGAACTTAATTTACTAGTTCCCATCATATGGCCCAAGACATGGGTGCAAATCTGTATCCGTGCCACATGGAAGGAGGCAATATCGATTGACTGACTGACTTTCATACTTACTGTGATAAGGGGCAGAGGATTTTTTTTCTGGCTTATCCATACCTGTACATTCTGTGTTTTTCACTTTATATAGATAAGCTGTCTGTAATACTCTGTTAGCTACTGATTCAGCCAAGTACCTTAATGGTTTATACATAAATTATCTTTTTTCAGATTTGATGAATATTTTCTTTAAATACCTGAATAATTTTTCCAATAAACCAAGGAACTGGTTGAAGATTCATTTTTGCAATATTTTCATCGAGTGCTTGAACAAACAGCTCATAGTCTGGTTTAGGAAGAACCACTCCAGGAAATAGGTCAGATATGATACCCTGTTAATGAAAAAACAAAACAAAATAGAACATTATTTAAGAGCAGATTAACAAAAATAAAGGCAGAACTTCTGAGTGTTACAAAGTACATAGCAAATGACAGGAAATAGGATTTTCAGGGGGAATGTATTCAGATGGACTGAGTCCTAATATAAAGGCACTAATTGCACCCACATTTTCGGACCTGTAAAATTTACGCAGAACCTCAGTAGTTGTGCCTTTAATTGTCTCGCTTGTACCCACAATCAGATAAAGGTGAAAGCTTTCTGTTTTGCACCCACAAATGAGTATCGCAAATGACACAGGCATGAATTGCTCTTGCAAAAAGAAGGCCAATCTTCTGAAAATCTGCCTCTAAATGTATTGGGGAAGGGATGAGATTACATGACTAATGGAGAGATATGTTCTGTTATTTCACAGCTGTGACTTCTTTCAAAGTCCAGATCTTAGGTATTTATAATTAATACAGATGGCATTGAAGTCTGATACATTATCTTTCTTCTAATGGAAGCAAAACATTAGTAATAACATCGTGGTTTTCACTCTGACTTACAAGCAAAGTATTTTTTATTGTTTGTAATTTAACTTTCCCCACTCCTCCTTCACAATACAAAGCAAAGGCCAGGTCTATACTTAAAAGTTAGGTTGAAATAGCTACATTTGTCAGGGGTATGAAAAATTCACACCCTGTGTGCCACAGCCATGCTGACCTAACCCCCAGTGTAGATAGTTAGGTGTAGATGCAGCTATATCAAAGGGAAAATGCTTCAATCGAAAATGTTACAATCCCTGAAGGAGGTGATATTCCAACAGTGTTTTTAAAAAATCCTTCATTGGTACTATAGACTGTCTACACTACAGGGTTTAGCTAAAGTTACTTAGCAATGTCAGAATAGTCTCCAGACAACACATCCTTAGATAAAAATATTAGCATAAGTTAATGGAGTTACAAGAGATCATGTCAATGGTGTGTAACATATCGCAAGGTAACTGAGAAAGCAACTCCCACCACTGCTATACATTCATTTTTCAAAACAATACTAAGAGCCAAATTCTGCATCCACCCAGTGACTTCAATGGTAATGATGGAAGAATTTGGGCAAAACTATTGTAAATTAAAGCAATGATCTGTCTTCTTAGTTGATCATGGCCACCCCATTGATCTGTCTGTTCATCTGTCTAGGTTCTTAATATTTGAATGAATCTACCTGTTATCTTACCTGAAAGAGAGGAACATCTTGTGCCAAGAATTTGGCTAAGTTAACATCCAGCAATGCTCGAAGTAACAATACACTTTCATTTTCTTCTGGGTACTTTAGTTTTAAGTTTCCTGCAGCTGTCAGGACAGATTTAACAGCACGCATTCCATAGTCATAGTGATGCTGAGATGATAACTGCTCAGAGCAAAGACGGTAAGTGGCAACAATTTTCTGGGCAAGACTGTGGATGGCATATAAAAATGAAAAAATAATGTCAAATATAATAAAATATTTCATATTTAAAGCCCAGATCTTTGAAGTAAACAGAGTGATGTCAATTTACACCTGAGAACATGCCCCAAAAGGGACAGAAATCTAAATGACAAATGTCTCCATTGTTTGAGGTATTGCAAAACAATAACAGCTGAAAAGCAGTTTCCCTGTTCACATACCTCAAGAGACATAAAACTTCATTTGCACAGAGTGACAATTCACCTCTATGCCAAGTTCCGAAAGTTCTATGCACTGCTTATAGAGGCTTAAGGAAGGCTTACGTAAAATATAACCTTGTGCTTGGCCTCTACCCAGGAGTACATTTCACCTATGGTAGTAAAGGTACATATCCAAGATTTGTGACATGTAATAGCTACCTTGTTGTGTGCTTTTGTTGTTTTACAAACTTGAATTGAAGTTGCATGGCTAATATCTTGCAGCTCTTTTGAGATGCCTTATCAGGAAATACACATTAAGGTGTTCATTTTCAAAGCAATGGATGTAGATTTAATCATGTAATTTTCATTGACTGGAACAGCTGCTTGGATAAATATTTACCCAATATTTGGAAAATTTAGTCCAAATTATTAATAGAAACAACACCACACACATATTCCCCATCTTCCACACAACACACAGAGTGATTAGCTTCCTGGGGAATTTCAGAGCCCACTATAAGTGGAAAATTGAATTTGACTCACCTTCTAGAGTCAAGAAATCCCATTGAATAAAGTGAAATTTCACCAATCAAAGCATAATCTGGAACCATCATGGCAACTGTTCGGAATAATGCCTATAGAAGAAAAATTTAACAGCTAAAAAAAATCACAGACCCAAGAATAAAGAATAAAGCAATAACTTGAATAAGTTTTATAGGTGTAGAATTCCTCTGTCAGTTCACAGATATTTGTCATTTGTCTTCCATTCATATAACTTTAGGAATCAAATTGAAGACAGAGGAACTCCATCATTATTGTTATTCTTGATTATTTGCATTGTGTTACTGCCAAAAGGCTGCAACCAAGATTTTGTCTCCATTTTGCTAAGTACCCTACATACAGCAAGAGACACTCACTACTCTGAAAAATTCACAATCTAAATAGATAAGAAAAAGGAAGTATTATTACGCAATTTTACATATGGACACATGGAGAGACTATATGCTGTGTAGTTAGATTATATTACTTGATCAAGGTCACACAGGGAAACCATGGCAAAGAGGGGAATTTAACTCAGAACCCCTTGGTTCTAGTCCAGTGCCAAAAATATTTTCCTTATTGATTCAAGAACATTTGTCATACTTTAAGGCTGAGATTTGCAAAGCTGTTTAGGGGATTTTAATTACAATTAATTTTAATGGTAATTGGGCATCCAAATCCCTTAGGCAGTCAGTAGATTGAAACCTGAATTGTCATCATATTCCATAATAGAAAGTTTTAAACAGGCAGTTTATCTGTGACAGGTGGAATGTGACCCTCAATGGATTTTCTAATTTTAACTAAACATTTCAAATATTAAATACTCTACAAATAAAATGAACTTCATAACTCTTTTATTCCCAAAACCCAAGTCCAAAGCTTTGCATCTATCTTGTAACAGCTGCCATCATTTGCACCTATAACAGATCAAAAAGCTACATTTTTGTGCTGTTTATGGTATTAGAGATGCTTGTGAGACATATTACAAGAATATGCAGTAAATTTGGGAACTATATTGTATTATGTTCGGTTTATTAACACTGTGGGCTGGGAACAATGCAACTCTAAGAGGGGAGAGTTACTAGGCAGTGTTTACTATATCCCTGAGATTGTAAAAGCTCCAGAGCTGCACCACTCCCTGCAGTGTTTGCATATACTGGTTTAAGGCAGTCTCAGAGAAGCAAGGACAGAAAAGGCTGAGTTTAAACAGACTCAGGCTCTTTCTTTTGATTCAGCAAACAGACAGGACCATTGATCCTGGGGCGGGGTGGGGCGGGGCGGGGGCTAACCCTTGCTGTAGTTTTGGAAGGCTTTTGGCTTAGCAGGGACCCATAAATAGACAAACAGCATGTAGAAACGTTTATTGTTTTTTACGTGTTGCCTCTGTATGAACTGTATCCTGAATAATGTACTGCTGAGAAAGAGCAGTGTGATGACATGTTACTGCTGGTATGTATTGTTCATAGCTCTTGGAGAGAAAAAAAGCATAGGTGCTGGTCTTGCTGGGAATATCACAGTGAACTCTAGGGAGCTATAACCTAAAAAGGAGAAGGAAATAGCATGCAGGTCCCTACCCAGAGTGATGGCTAGAACCCTGCTCAGATACAAAATTTATAACCGCATCTGCATCTCTATGTGCAAAAATGAGCTGCTGATATCCACACTGACATCTGCAGGTGAGGAAATTACTCACCTTCAGTGTTCCCTCTAAACTGCGCTGCAGCACAGTTTCACACGTGATTAATCAGCCCTGCCCAGTCAAAGGCTCAGGGCTCCCTGCATGGAGCTGGCTGACAGGGTGGGGCTGAACAGCTTAGAGAGAACACTGCTCACCTTGTACAGTAACGACAATTCTTCAAGATGTGTCCCCCCGAGGGTGCTCCACTGTTGGTGTTGGGTCGTCCTGGTGCTGCAGATCTGAGATTTCCCTTCCAGTAGTTGGCTAGACTGCACATGCGCATCAGATGCTTCATGCTGTTTGTGCCTTTCTCTTTGTGTGCCTTTCTTTTTGAGATCTAGCTCCCACCAGTTCCTCATGTCCGCCCAAGTATCTGAAAGAAATAAGTAAAAAACAGACTCCGAAGCAGGAAGAAGGGTGGGTAGTGGAGCACCCACGGGGACACACATCTTGAAGAACTGTCATTACTGCACCAGGTGAGTAACTTCCTCTTCTTCTTTGAGTGATGTCCCCGTGGGGGCTCCACTGTCGGTGACTTTATAGCAATACTTGGGAAGACAAGATAGCTGGGTGTCGGAGTCACTGTTTAATAGCTGATGATAACACTGCCACGGCTACTGATGTACCGTTAGTGAGGTGTTGAGAGATAGTATAATGTTTTATGAAGGTATGGTTTGAGGACCACATAGCCACATGGCAAATGTCCCAGAGGCGAACTCCTCGCAGGAAAGCTGTGAATGTTGCTATGGCCCTTGTGGAATGAGCTCTTGATGCTCCACGAAATGGCTTGTTTCAAATGGCATAGCATTGGGTGATGCAAGATACTATGAGTCTAGATATGCATTGCAATGAAATTGGTTCACTTTTGGAGTGCTCTGCTGTGGAGACTAGTAATCAGTGTGACCTGTGAAAGGATTGGGTTCTGTCTATGTAAAAAGTGAGTGCTTTGCGCACGTTCAGAGTATGAAGCATAGCATCCTGTTGGCATGCGTGAGGTTTAGGGTAAAAGGATGGAAGAACAATGGATTCATTAATGTGGAAATTGGAGCATACCTTAAGTATAAAGGAAGGGTGAGGCTGCAAAATCACATTGTCATTATTAAATACAGTATATGGTGGTATCTCCATGAGAGGCACCAGTTCGCTGACTCTGTGGGCCGATGTTATGGCTAGTAGAAAGACCACTTTGATAGTCATCATGAATAGAGATCAGGTAGCTAGAGGTTCAAATGGGAGATTGGATAAGAGTATCCAGCATCATATCAAGATTCCACATCAGTGGTGGTGCCCTATGTGGTGGGTTAAGGTTGCACAAGTCCTTGATGAATCTCTTTGTGGTAGGGTCTGCAAATACTGAGAAGCCATCTGTCGTGTGGCCGGCCCTGTCTCCTGCTCCTCCCCGGCCGCTACCTCCTACAAGAGCCTCTCCAAGCGGAGGCTCCGCCAGACCCGCAACCTGGACCCGGCCATCATTGGCAGCTACAGCCAAGAGGAAGGGGATGGCCTGGCCAGAACGCCCCAGGCCAGGGCAGTTGGCGGCCCCTCGGCAGAGTGCCTCACCGCCTTCTCCTCCCGTGCCCTGCTGCACCCGGGGGGCAGCACACTCTGCGGCTCGCTCTCCACTCCCAGTACCCCACTGGAGAAGTCCCCCTCGGGCAGCTTCCACTTCGAGTATGAATCGAGCCCGCGGGGCAAGAGGAACATGGCCTGGGAGCTGCCCTTCCTGGTGCGCATGCCCTCCACCTCTGCTCTCAGCGTCCCCGGTGGCGGCAGCAGCACCAACAGCCACTTTTCCTCCCCCAGAAAGTGGCTCCAGCAGAGGAAAGGCCAGCAGGTGCCCAGCAGCCACCCCTCCGCCTACATCGTGTGGAAATACCAGGTAGGACATCCCCTTCCCGCCCAGGCCAGCTGCTGTGCCGAGAAAGGTAGCAGAATGGACCCTCCCCATGAGCTTGGGCTTTCTGAGAACCCCCAACTTCCTTGGATCCCTTCTGCCTGAGGACAGGCTGTGGTGGTCTTGTGGGGGTGGGTCTCCCTTCACCCCAGGGGCTGTACTGCTCCTTCTTATTGGGAGAAGCTCTCTGCTCTCCCTCTTCACAGGGTGCTGAGCTAGCCCAGAGCTCCATGTTTGCATTGTTCAGATTTGGGGGGGCATTTGGCTCCTCCTGTGGCTGTTGTTATAGTCGAAGGGAGAATTAATTGGGTGAATGAGGAGACTGTGGTCTCCCTGGTTGGAGTCTGTAACAGGTTCCCTTCTTGATCCATCAGTGAGGCTGGGAGAGCACTTGACAGGTTTGGCCGACAGAGTGCATCTTGAGCGCTCAAGGAGAGTTGTCAGTGGCTGTATGCTACGTTTTCAGCCTTGGCTGAGTCCGGAAAAGATCGGGGGTAGCGCATATGCGTCTTGCTGTGTGTTCCTTCAGAACTGAGCTATGTGGTCAGTCACAACCTTTGAAGTCTGTTCCTAGTATATTTCCCTTGTTCACGTTTGTAGTAGAACCAAACAAGGATCCAGCACGCACGTGCGCGCACGCACACACACACACACACACACACACACACAAAGAATATCAACTGTTCTATACTCTTCAAAGAACCACACATGCTGTTTCATAGATATTTCTTTAAAGAATTAAACTTCGTTGATCTGGATTGTTGGCAGGGTAAACTTTTGTGTTTGATGTCTCTAAGCTTCATTCCATATATAGTTGTATTGGGCACATACAACTCTCCCCTCCCACTGTAACACCTCATAAACTTGAATATATAATGGCTACTAACAAGATGGACACACAAAAATAATGTGCACACGCAGTGATCTCAGTTTATCTGATAACATAGATGTGTTAGAGCCACATAAGGAGCCACTGCATTCCAAAAGAAATCTAGTTTAACAATACAAATATTTATTGATTTAGTTTAGATGTCTTATGTGCTATAGTTATCATAATTGGTTGACAAGTATGTTAAAACAGTGTGGTATTGTTAGCGGATTGTAATTGGTTTGAAGATTGATTAAGTATAGCTGTAAACTACTTGAGTTTTAGATGTGGCACAAGTTCTCCCTTCTATTTTTGGTACTTAGTTTATATTTCCTTAACTATTTGTGTTAATAGTTTTTCATGCATTCAGACCACAATTAGAAAGTAGCCTATTTCTATAAGAACAATAAGGTACAGATTTAAGGTACATTTCCCACTCTTGAAAAAGAGCTTTGTGTGAGCTGGAAAGCTTGTCTCTGTCACCAACAGAAGTTGGTCCAATAAAAAATACTACCTCACCACTCTGTCTCTTTAAGGGCATGTCTATATTAGGAAAATTATTTTGAAATAATAACTCCCCGTCTTCGTCAGCAACCTCCAGCGCAAGGCCAAGCAGGCCACCAAGCTCTTCAAGGGAGACCCCGAGGGAATTTGTCGGGGGGGGGGTTGGCCTCCAGGTACTGGCCCCGGGGCAGTGGGGGCGGGGCGAGGCGGGGATGCCCAGGGCTGTGGGTCAGGCGTAAGGGCCCCTGGCAGGACTGTGGGTCGGGAGTGAGGGGCACTGGCAGGGCTGGGCTGGCTGTGGGTCAGGGAGTGAGAGGCACCGGCAGCTGGTGGGGGAAGCCCATGGCTGGCCTGGCTGTGGGTCAGGAGTGAGGGGCACCAGCAGTATTAGAATTTATAGCAAGAAATGATTTTTTCACTCCAAACACTGCTATGGCATTACGTATTCTTTTAACATTACCAGTATCAGTGACTTCTGGTGAGTGCAGTTTCTCAAAACTGAAATTACTAAAAAAATTATTTGAGGTCTACCATGTCTCAAAATCATTTGTCAGGACTCGCATTAATTTCAATTGCAAGTACCATTGCAAAAAATTTAGATTTTACTGAATTATTAAAAGGCTATGCAAGTATAAAAACCAAAAAAATTCAGTTCATATAAATTCTTTTAACTTATGAGAAACTGGGCGCACCGGAAGACACTAACGTTTTTCATTACAGTGTATAGTTGAACCCACATTGTTTGTAATTGTGATTTTGTTAAAATTAAATGAGTACACTAGTAGGAAATTGTTTTATTTCACTAACTACAAATTTTGTTTTGTTTTGTTTTTTTAATTTTAAACAGTCAAAAAAAAACCCCATTGCAAAGTGCAAACATGTGTAAAAGCCAACAAAAAAAGGGGGGGGGTGGCCAAAAATTCTTTTGCTTGGGGTGGCAAAAAACCTAGAGCCGGCCCTGCTCCTAATGTACCTTAATATGCCATTAGCCTTCTTGGCTACCAGGGCACACTGTTGACTCATATCCAGCTTCTCATCCACTGTAATCCCCAGGTCCTTTTCTGCTGAACTGCTACCTAGCCAGTCAATCCCCAGCCTGTAACAATGCTTGGGATTCTTCCATCTCAAGTGGCAGGACTCTGCACTTGTCCTTGTTGAACCTCATCAGATTTCTTTTTGCCCAATCCTCTAATCTGTCTAGGTCCCTCTGCACCCTATCCCTGCCCTCCATCATATCCACCTCTCCCCCTTGCTTAGTGTCAGTCACAAACTTGCTGAGGATGCTATCTATCCCCTCATCCAGGTCATTAATGAAGATGTTGAACAAAACTGGCCCTAGAACCAATCTGTGGGGCATTCCACTTGAAACCGACTGCCAGCCAGACATCGAGCCATTGATCACTACCAGTTGGGCCCGACAATCTAGCCAGCTTTCTATCCACCTTGCAGTCCATTTATCCAATCCATATTTCCTTAACTTTGCTGGCAGGAATATTGTGGGAGATGGTATCAAAAGCTTTGCTAAAGTCAAGATATATCACATCCACAGACTTTCCCATATCCACAGAGCCAGTTACCTCATCACAGAAGCTAATCAGATTGGTCAGGCATGACTTGCTCTTGCTGAATCCATGTTGACTATTCCTGATCAGATTCCCCTCTTCCAAGTGTTTCAGAATGGATTCCTTGAGGCTCCCCTCCATGATTTTTCCAGGGACTGAGGTAAGGCTAACTGGTCTGTAGTTCCGTGGATTGTTGTTCTTCCCTTTTTTGAAGATGGTCACTACATTCGACGTTTTCCAATCATCTGGGATCTCTCCTGATCTCCATGAGTTTTCAAAGATAATGGCCAAAGCTCTGCAATGACATCTGCCAATTCCTTCAATACCCTCGGATGCATTAAATCCAGACCCATGGATTTGTGTATGTCTAGCTTTTCTAAATAGTTCTTAACCTGTTCTTTCTCCGCCGAGGGCTGCCCACCTCCTTCCCATACTGCGTTGCCTAGTGCAGGAGTCTGGGAGCTGACCTTGTCTGTGAAGACAGAGACAAAAAAAGCATTGAGTACTTCAGCTTTTCTCACATCATCTGTCACTAGGCTACCTCCCCCACACCCTCTCTGATCACCCTCTTATTGCTCACATGCCTGTAGAAATCTTTCTTGTTACCTTTCACATCCCTTGCTAGCTGCAATTCCAATTGTGCTTTTGCCTTCCTGATTACTCCCCTGCATTCTCAAGCAATGTATTTATACTTCTCCTTAGTCATCTGTCCAAGTTTCCACTTCTTATAAGCTTCCTTTTTGTGTTTAAGCTCACCAAGGATTTCCCCGGTAAGCCAATCTGGTCACCTGCCATATTTGCTTTTCTTACTGTGCACCAGGATGGTTTGTTCCTGTGCCATCAATAAGGCTTCTTTAAAATACAGCCAGCTCTCCTGGTCTCCTTTCCCCTTCATGTTAGCATCTCAGGGGATTCTGCCCATCAGTTCTCTGAGGGAGTCAAAGTCTGCTTTTCTGAAGTTCAGGGTGTGTATTTTGCTGCTCTTCTTTCTTCCTTTGTTCAGGATCCTTAAATCTACCATCTCATGATCACTGCTTCCCTAGTTCCCATCCAGATCTACTTTCCCAACTAGTTCCTCCCTGTTTATGAACAACAGGTCAAGCTGCGCATGGCCCCTGGTCGGAGACATCCACAGAGAAACCACGTCTGTTGGGCCCAGGAGGGGGCTATGAGTATTACTATTACCCCGTCTCTGTTAATCTTCTCAAAGACTCTTGGGATGAGAGGGGTTGGTGGGAATGGATAGAGTAGAGGGCCTCTCCAGTTGAGGAAAAAGGCATCTCCTAGTGATCCCGGGCCCATTCTGGCCCTGGAGCAGTATTGTGGGCATCTGGCATTCTCGTGGGAGCCAAAGAGGTCTATTTTGGGAAATCCCCAATGACAGAAGATAGGTTGAAGTACGTGGTGATGTAGCTCCCACTCATGATCTGGTACAAAGTGCCTGCTCAACACATCTGCTGTGACATTGTTGATGCCAGGTAGGTATGATGCCACCAACGTGAGTTTCTTGCAGATGCACCGATTCCATAGACGTACCACTTTGGCGCACTGAGAATGGGACTGGGCACCTCCCTGGCAATTTATATAATATGTTGTTGTCATATTGTCCATAAGTATCCTGACAGGTGTGTTGTAAATGTGCAGGCAGAAGTGCTTGCATGTGTTGGCAACTGCTCTTGGTTCCAAAAGTTTTATATGGAGTCCTCTTTTTTTGGTAGACCATCAGCACTGATCAAGCTGACCATTCAAGTGTGCACCCCATCCCAGGAGGGAGATGCCTGTAATGATCTGTATGGTGGGCTGATCTTGGTGGAATGGGACCCTCGCTAGTAGACTGTGTGGTTCAACCCGCTATTTGAGGGAAGCAACCACGTTGGATGGAAGGGAAATGTGTTTGTGGACACTGTGCCTGGATGGGGCATATATAGAGGCCAGTCAATGTTGGAGGCACCCGAAATGTAGTTCAGCATGATGTATTACATATGTTGTTGCTGCCATGCACCCCATGAGTTGGAGGCAGGTAAGTACTGGCATCGTAGGGCTCATGATGACAACTGCGATAAGATCTTGCATCGCCTGGAATCTTTGTGTCAGTAACTAGGCCAGCTCCATAGTAGAGTCTAATTGGGCGCCTATAAAGACCAGCGACTGTGTTGGTTAAAGCATGGATTTCTGATCATTGATGATGAGCCCAAGGGATTCAAATATCTTTCTTGTTGTATTTGTCATTCTGAGTGCTTCCGTGAGGGAAGGACCCTTTATTAAGCAATCGTTGAGAGAAGGGAAGATTATAATGCCCTGTCGACGTAGTGCCACGACCACTGCGAGTGTCTTTTAAAACACCCTGGGTGCGGACAAGAGGCCAAAGGGTAAAACACAATATTGGAAGTGTTCTGCTGCCACCATAAATCGTAGGAATCGTAGGAGCAGGATGGATGGTGACATGGAAATGGGCATCTTGTAGGTCGAGGGCTGTGAACCAGTATCCCTTGTCCAGCACTGGGACTATTGATGCCAGGGTAACCATTTTGCACCACTGTTTGTGAAAGTATTGGTTAAGTTTGCGAAGGTCAAGAATGGGCCTCCAACTGCCCGTCCTTTTCTGCGTGAGAAAATAGTGAGAGTAAAAAGCCCTTGCCTCTGAACTTGCCCAATACTCTCTCTACTGCTCCGATGGAAAGGAGGCAATGGACCTCTTACTTTAATGGTCCTCATGAGAGGGGTCCCTGAAGAGGGATGGGATGGTGGGAAGGTTGGAGGGAAGGATGTAAATGGGATGGTGTAACCAGATGCCATGACTTCGAGGACCCAGCGGTCCAATGTAATGGTGGGGGCACAGAGGTGATAGAATGGTCTCAGGCGGTAGTGAAAAATGGGAACCTGGTATTGGCACGAACAGGTAAGGGGGAGACCTTGCATGCCCTCGACCAATGCCTCAAACCTGCTGTTTGTTGACTAGCAGTGCAGTTGTTTTGCGGACGTCTCCTCTGAGGGCACTGTCTTGCACGGGATTGGTCAAATCCCCTGTGCTGATATTGAGAACACGAAAACTCACGGTGCCACTGGTATGGTGTGTACCGTTTCTGGTGACCGGGTGGCACATGCCTAATGTGCATAAGGTTGTACTAGAGTCTTAACTTGTTTGGAGAACCTCATCAGTCTTTTCTGCAAACAATTTTTGTTTGTTGAATGGGAGGTCCTCTACTTTAGATTGTAGCCCTCTCAGGATGCCAGACACTTGTAGCAAGACACCTGACACATTACTACTGAGGTTGTGATGGAGCATGCTGCTGTGTCGGCTACATTGAGAGCCATCTGTAGGGCAGTTGGTACAGTTTTATAACCCTCTTGGACAATCAACTTTAGGATTGGTCTTTTATCATCTGGTAGGAGATCCATGAGGCCAGTAAGTTTGGAATAATTATCAAAATCATGGTTCACCAAGAAGGGTGAGTAATTTGTAATGGAGAGCTGTAAGGTCGACAACAAATACATTTTTCTACCAAAGAGGTCCATGCGCTTACTTTCTTTGTCTGCTGCGGCATTCTTGTACTGTGGTAATTTAGACCTCTGTTGAGCCACGTCCACAATCAAAGAATTTGGTTGGGAGTGGGAAAATAGGAAATCCATGCCTTTGGCAGGAACAAAGTACTTTTTATTGGCCTGTTTATTGGTGGTCGGGGGAGAGGCTGGGGTCTAGAAGTAGAGTGGTAGCAACATGGTGACCAATGTCTGGAGCAGGTCAATGAGTAATGGTACTGTGTCATCCAATGAGGTGGATGGTCGTAAGAGTGTCTACACCTGTGGTGCTCATAGTATGACCTTGTGGGGGAAGAATGGCTAGAAGAGAGAACACTCCTGCAATCCTCGTGAAAGGCAGTGTGTGGTGATAGTGTCGGAGACCTCAGGGATCTGACTGACCCCCTTGAGGAAGGAAGAGGAGATAGCGACATTTGCCTAGGTAGTGCACCCCCGGAGGATACATGGTGTGGTGCCAAAGGATGAGGGGAGATCTATATTGTCTCCTGCAAGTAAGCCCATCCTGACCAGTAACGAAGTGCATCAGTGCTGGTGAAGGCGGTGCCAGTGATGATGATGACAGTGCAGGAGAACATGTTAATGGTTCTGGACCAGGAAACTGGTCTGTCTCTTTATTTGTTTTTGTGCGGGCCTTGGACAGTGCCAATGGCTTACTCAGTGCCGACGGTGCTGGAGTAGGAGGCTCCATCTCCAGTTCCTACAGTGTCATTGGTACCGGTGCCTATGTGGAAGTGCCAGTGGTCAGCACTGATGGTGCTCCATGCAATGGTTTTGGTTCCACAGCACTCTTAGAATGGGAGGACCTGGTGCAAGATGTCCCCGGCTTATGTCCAGTGCTGATGCAGCTGGATGAAGTAAGTGGTAGAGACTACGCTGGTGAGGCATGTTTCTTAGCTGAGGAGCCTGGGCCCAGGGAAGTGGCTCTTTGTTTCTTGGCCCGGATAGGGTCTGAACAGGAAGCTGAAGATGCTGATTCTGATGGTTGAAGAACCTTATCAAGGAAGAGCATGTGGAGTTGCATCTCCCTGTCTTACTGTGCTCTAGCCATTAGTTTTAAACAATGAGGGCACTTTTGAGGTATATGTGCTTCCCTGAGGAGGAATGCCAGTCTGAAGCAGGCATGGGCTCACAACAAGTGTTGTGCTTTTTAAAACCGGGTGACACTGTCATGATGTCTGGAGAGGTTCTCTGTTGTCCTCTCATTTGAATTAGAGGAGTTGTTCTCTTGTCCCTTGTTGTCTTTTTTTTTTTAAGCTGTGGCCTTCACAGCGGTCGACAGCGGTGATTGTTTTTTCTTCTTTTTGTAAATGCAAACAGGAAAAAAATGAAACTACTTGAACGATCTAACTATTAACTATGAACTAACTCTAACAGGCTAAACTACTATGCTAACTATCAAAATTCTTTTCTCTGACTAGATTCTCCGAGGAGAGGAGCTCGCTCCATCTGCAACTGAGGATAGCAATGAAGGAACTGGCGGGAGCCAAACTGCGCACATGAAGAGAAAGGCGTGAATGGCACAAGGCGTCTGATGCACATGAGTGGTCCAGGCTGCTACTGCTTGGGACAACTCTGATCTGCGGCACTGGGATGACCCAACACAAACAGTGGAGCACCCATGGGGACATCACTCTAAGAAGTAGCAAAAAGTTGGGGATATAAAGCAGATATCCACAGATTTAAGGGCCCTAGTGATGGCCAGAGGCCTTAAATCTAAGAGGCATTCCTGAAGTGGACCATGGATAAGGATTAAAAGTATGTGTGACGGGGTGTACCTACCCCGCACTAAGAAGTAGGGAGTCACCCTGGCCCAGTTGGCTGAAAAGGTCCCACCCACACAGCCCTGCTGGGCATGCTCCCAGGGAATGCTGGGTATAAAAGCCCAGGGAGCCACTCAGTCTGAGCTGACTACCAGAGGAGAAGGAGCTTAGGCCGGAGTTCCTGATCAGCCCCTGCAGCAGCAGCACCTGCCCAGGAGCAGCAATCCTCCACTGCCAACAGGGCCCTGGGCTGGGACCCGGTGGAGTGGGAGGGCCCGGGTCCCCCTACCTTCCCACCCCACCCCAATCCAGCTCCCTAGCATTCCAGGAGGCTTCCCTCAGAGTAGGCCTCTAGGCCATGGTGACCTTGAGAGAGGAGCGTGTGTTGGTGGACTAGACCTGCAGAGCTGTATTTACCCTGATAGAGGGAACTGTACTGTGGGCTAGGCCTGCAGGGTTGTTAGTTAGCCTGATAGAGGGGACTGAACTTTGAGACTAGGCCTGTAGGGCTGTATTTACCCTGACAGAGGGAACTGTGCTGTGGACTAGGCCTGTAGGGCCATATTGACGCTGATAGAAGAGGCTGTGCTCTGGGACTAGACCTGCCGGGCCGTATTTACCCTAGGTAGAAGGACATTTGAGAGGAATTGCACCTACGAGCCGTAACTGCCCTGTGGAAAGCTGGCACGGACCTTTGAGGGGTCGTGCCCCTCGACAGTATGGTTACCCTGAAACTTTGACAATGCCATCACATACTGTAAGAAAAGCACAGAGCCCTAAACTCTGGTCTTGGCTGATGAAAGCAAAAGGAAATTATCTTCAATTTAAACATAAATGTACTGATTTGTAATATGTGAGATGAAATTCTGCACCAACTACACCCTGTGCAATACTATTTATTTCAGCAGGTCTATAGGGAGAGTAAATCAGCATTAAAAGGCCCATATTATATTTATTTATTTATTTATTTAAATATTTTTACCCCGCCTTTCTATTTAAAATATTCAAGGCGGCTCACAAAAAAACCACAATACAAATATATATAAAAATGTAAAAATTTTATATTAATGATTAAGGTTATTATTTATTGAAATCAGTGGGATTCCATGTGGGCACACCTGTACAGTGGATAAACGAAGATTTTTTCCCCCATTTTGATATACTCTAGCAGTTGTAGACAGATTCTCTGAACACACAATGGGCATTGTCACAGAAGCAGACAGAAACTGTCAAAACAGAAACAACACCCATGGTTTGCCCAAGAATATAGCTGCCTATACTAGTGAGTCTCTAAAGTCTGATCCTGAAAACACTGATTAATGTAAGTGTTCTTTACTCATGTCAGTATTCCCACTGACTACAACAAGAACAGTGATTCAGAGGACAGAGCCTGATTCCAGGCTTACACCAATGTAGTTCAGGAGTAACTCAATGGACATCAACAGAGTTGATCAGTGTGAATCTGGTATAGCAAGTGAGATCCGATTCAGGTCATTTTGTGCAACATTAAACACATTATTAAATCTTAATCACTAATGAACCAGAACAAGAACACCTAAATGCAATTATGGCCTTATGTTACATGGTTGTTTTTGTTCTACTACATTAGTAGCAAAACTGCAAATTGTGTTTAATTTCTACCAGAAATCAGAACTCCAGAGTTACCTTTAGATTATCAGGAAGTTCTGCTCGTCCAGCATACCCAGGGTTCATAGTGATGAAGACAGAACAGGTTGGATTAAGAGAGATTTCTGTGCCTTCAAAAATGAATGTTTTCAGATTTCGAATAATAGCTTGCTGTATACTGAGTATCTGTTGTGCAACTACAGACAACACTTCAACCTAATAAATAAAGAAATAGATTAGAAAACATCCCAGACACGGAGCTATTATAAAAGCAGCATTTCTGGGTGAAAGGTTTTTTTTTAAAAATACAGTTTAATGGCTTTATGTTGAAGTCCTAGAGATGGAAACTGCCTTAAAGTATGTACCACAATAAAAGAATTTTAGAAAATTCAAAAGCTGGCTTTTATCTTCACTGGGGTACAGGCTCACAAAACCTAATGTAATGGAATAATGTATGTGACAGAGTAGACTACAAAGAATACACAAAACAGACAGATTATGGATGGTATTTTCAAAAGCATTTTGCATTGGCCTAATTTTGCTTCCTGTAAAGGCACTGGAGAAACTCACCAGAAGAGAGTTAGGCCAATGGTGAGTGCATTTAAAAGAAGAAGTGCAATGGAAGAAGAGAAACTACAGAGACACTATGCATCAAAAGCACTTAAAACTAAAAATGTAGGACCCAGATTTTCACAGCTAGTAACACCCATTCTTATCCAGAACCTTTCATCAGGAGAAGTAAAAGTGTTTTACAGATTAGCAAACTAAAGCACAGAGAGGTGAAGTGACTTGCTCAAGGTCACCTAATAGGCTAGTGGATAGCGGCAGAGCAAGGGTCTGAACCCACTCCGCAGCACCAGTGCTCTAGCCACGCAGTCCACACTTCCTCTGTCAAAATTTGTGCATGCACTATGGCAGCTATGTATGTATGTAATAGTGAAAACCTGGTCTTATGTTACAAGCTATGCTAAAAATAGGAAATTAACAGTATTACACATTCATGTCTATGTTTAAAGTTATTCTTTGAATATTTAATTATATGTTTGTTGTTTTAAATACTTTGATTAAAAAGTTACCTCAATTCTGTTGAATTCATCAAAGCAGGCCCAAGCTCCAGACTGTGCCAGTCCCTTAAAGAATTTACCCATGGCTTTGTAATCAAGACCATCAGAGCAATTAAAGACAACACACTATAGTAAAAAAGAAACATTCAGTGTTAACATTATTATAACAATTTTGGTATCTATAAACAGAAGGCGATTATTATGAGTTTGGCAATTGGTAATTTAGAAGATTATATATACCTAAATATCTAGTCAATGGCTCTAGCGATGATATTAACATGTTGGTAATGAAGTATCTGTCAAGTATTTACTCACCACAAGGATTAAGATTAGTTTTATGTGAAATAAAACACTACTATACATTGATGTGAGGAAATGTTTCAAAGATTTTTCAAGCCTGAGAAATTCAAAACAATACTCATATCACGGTTTTAGGTGAAACTATATATTAGCTTAAATTAAACAACACAATTCAGTGTTTTTCTAAGCTGCTCATCAAAAATGAAAATCTCTTGTAAAGGAACACTTCCTAACAGGCAAATCCTGCTCCCTTCTTCTGAATGTGTAAGTCTCCTCCAAAAACAACTGCAATATCATGTCTCTTCTACACAGCTAAGACTCATAAAAAGGGAATCTACCCCACACTGAGTCATTCATCAAGGTCTATGAAAGTTTCCGACACAGGAAAATGGAAAGAGATTTTTAGGTAGAAACAGCATGCCAATATAGGCTTGGGAAATATGAGTGTGGGGATGCTGCAGCAGCCCCAGGCTTCTGGCTTAGCACTTGGGGTCCCTGCTGCCACCCTACACATTGGGATCTCTGCTGCCGGCCCCATGTGCTGGAATGGATTCTCAGCTGCTGCTCTGTGAACCAGGAGCTCTGCTGCCAGCCCTGCATCCTGGGGTCTCTGTTAGAGCTATGTGTGCTAAGGGGCAGCTACCAGAGCTTTGCTCTCAGACGCAGCTGGGAGTGAGGGTGGATAGGGCCAAAGGGGCTCAGCACTCCACTTTGACAAATGTTCCTATGCCACTGCATGGCACTCAGCAGTGGGCTATAACTACTACTTGCTCCAGTACCCTGAAGGAGCAGCAGCATTTTGGATACATTCTGCCTACCATAGACTATTGCTGAGGATTCCATTATCCATCCCCAGGCCTACTGGAATCATTTTTATGGAATGCACACAGCCTGTTCACTCAGGCTTTGTGCTTTTTGTCCAAATTCTGTGAGCGAAGGGCACTGCCGTTTGCACAAGAAAGTATTCCAGAGAAGACCTGCATCTCACAACACAAAACAATGTAATGCAACAATGCACTTCAACATTTCATTTATTTTGGTACCTGCTTAGCCAGTGCTTTTGCTAGATCTTTTGTTGTTTCAGTTTTGCCAGTCCCTGCAGGTCCTTCTGGAGCACCCCCAAGATTTAGTTTCAAAGCTCCCATTAATGTTCTACATAATAAAAAAGAAATAACACGAATCACAGGTTAGCTCTTCAGGAGCTGTAAGTTACCACACACCATAGCCTTCTCTGGGACTGCAATGATTTGCACTTGTCAAGGGATCTGGCTCTGCATTGTTATCAGAAACTCATTTTTTAACTGGTTTGACATCTCCACTTCTCAAACTGGCTTCCCCACAGCATGGACTCCTGGAGTTGGAAGCCACTTCAAACATGCAAAATAAAAGCCTAAATCCAGACATGGTTTAAGTAGTCTTCATGGTTTAAGTCTTCTCTAATTTAACTAATTTCCCACGCGGAACTGTACCAAATGCATTATTGAAATGCAGGCAGATTAGATATACTGCATTTCCTTTGTCTAAAAAATCAGTTATTTTCTCAACGGAGATCAGGTTTGTAAAACCACGTTGTATTTTATCTCAATTACCACTCACCGCTATGTTCTTAACTACTTTCTCTTTCAAAATTTGCTCCAAGACCTTGCATACAATTGAGGTCAAATTAACAATCTTGTAATTTCCTAGATCATTTTCCCCCTTTCTTAAAAGCAGGAACTATATTAGTATTTTCCAGTCAGAGGCAACAACCCCCGAGTTTACAGATTTATTAAAAATCCTAGCTATTGAGCTTACAATTGTGCCGAGTCCTTTAATACTCTTGCATGGACCCTCTCATTTAATCTCATTAAGTGGTTTGCATTTGACTTCCACTTTGGATGAGGTAATTTCCAGAGTTGTAGACTCGAGTCCCACGACTTGAACTAGAGTCCAACTTAAGTCGCCTAGGTGACTCGACTTGAGACTTGACTTGGGTTCATTGTTTGTGACTTGAGACTCAACTTGAGACTTGCTAAATCTTGAGACTTGTTAAATCGATTTGGTAGAAGAAATTGTCCGAAAATGCCGATATTGATGGCTTGTACAAAAGTGACTTGACATTTTTTAAATTAAGACTTGAGACTCCACTTGGGACTTGACTCGAAAGTGACTTTAGGGACTTGAGACTCGACTTGAGACTTGAACTGTAGTGACTTGAGACTCGACTTGGACTTGAGAATGATGACTTGAAGACAACACTGGTAATTTCTCCCTTCATATCCTCATTGCCATTAGCTACCATGCCACTACCCCTAAACTCTTCAATAGCCTCATTAAACACGGAAGTATTTGTTTAGGTGTTGGGCCATGCGCAGGTTATCTTTATCTCCACCCCCCCATACTCAGCGTTTAGCATTCCCACATTCTCTTTCATTGTTTTCTGCTTTTTTATATGGCGACAGAACCTTTTACCACTGGTTTTAATTCTGTTTTCAAGTCCAGTTCTCCTTGGCTTTTGGCAATTTTTACTTTATCCCTAAACTTTCTGACCTCCAAGAGTAGCTTTGCTTCCTGATCCCTTTCATCTTCCATTCCTTGTACGCTTTCTGCTTTCTCTTAATTATCTGTTTGAGATGCATGTTCATCCAACTTGGTCTGCAACCCTTCCCTCCAAATTTTACTCCTTACTTGGTATGCAGGCTTCAGCTAACTTCTGCAACTTTGACTTAAAGTAATTCCTAACTTCCTCCACATTCAGATCCTTGAATTCTTCAGTCCAGTTCACTTCCTTAATTAATTCTCTTAATTTTTAAAGTTAGCTCTAATGGAAACAAGGATCCTTGTTGCAGATCTATTTTTTTATCCTTTCACTTAATTTAAACTGAATTAACTCATGATCAGTTGAACCAAGACTGTCCTTTACAAATTGTTCTTCCATGAGATCCCTACTACTCACCAATACCAAATCTAAAATGGCATCACCTCTTTTTGGTTCAGCAACTAATTGGTGAAGAAATCTGTCCACTATCACATACAGGACAGATTATGGGCCCTACTATTATAAGTAGCACTTGTCCTCCAATCTATATCTGGGAAGTTAAAGTCTCCCTTAATCAAACAATTCCCAGGACTATTTATTTCATTAAACACATTAAAGAGGTTTCTATCCATATCCAAATCAGATTCTGGTAGTCTGTAGCATTCCCTAAGCATCATATCGGGGAACCTCTAGTAGCTTTTTTCCCCAAACGGATTTTGGCCCAAACAGACTGCTTATCCATTCCATCACTTCTAATTTCTTTACAATCTACTTCATCATTAAATATACAATGCTACTCCACCACTTTTGCCTTTGTCTTTCTTGGACAGCACATACCCTTCAATACCCGTTCTCCAGTCATGACTACTATTCCACCATGTTTCTGTTATTGCTATAATACAGAATTTCACTTCCTATACCACTAGTTCCAGTTCCTCTATTTTGTTACCCAGGCTCCTCCATAGATGTTCAAACATCTTCACTGTTGCTGCTTGGCTTTGCCCCCATTCTTTGCTCAATTGGGTACAGTCATTCTACTGCCAGTATCACCTATCCTGCTAGTGTTAGCACTATCTTAATGTCCATTCACTACCCACTGCTGTTCCTTTCTCCATTACTGTTTCCAATTCACATTTTAAGAGGAAGAACTTGATTATAACACAATGGTGACTGTGAATTCATAACTCCATAGCATATGAAACACATTTTACCTCCTTTCTTACCTCCTCATTGGTTGAGCCTTGTGGACTATAAATTTGTCCAGAGGAGTTTTGGGTAAAGTTCTTTAACCTATAGACCTAAAATTAACTGTTGAGATAGATTCTGGCTTCTGAGCAAGCTAGAAGTGAAATACCAAATCCCATTCCAGCCTTTTGCAAGCAAACAGAGGAATGAGATGCTACCTGCTGTTAGGCACCTGTGAATGGTTCCATAACTGCCTCATTTATTTAAAAGTCAGACACACCCTGGATATATATTTTATTTCAAATAAATGAATTGACTAGTTCAACTACACACAGTCTTCCACAATTCCATTACACAGAACTGCCAATTTTTTTTAGAAGCACAGTCTTGGATGCAATAAGAAGAAATTATACTAGAGGCCTAGGAATCTGCGCATTGTACATATTTTACACGATATTTTACACGAGTATACAAACATCCAATGGCTGATCTACATTTAAAAATTAGAGGGATCCTGCTATGTCACTCAGGGCTATGAAAGATTATATGCCCCAAGCTTTGTAGGTAGGTTGAACTGACCCTTCTCCCTCTACCCTCACCCCATTGTAGTTATGACTAGGTCAATGGAAGAATCCTCATCTCTCAGTGAATTAATTACTTATACTTTGATGGAAAAACCCCTTCCAACAATGTAGAAAATGTCCACATGGTGGCACTACAGCAGAACATAACAAACCGAAGTGGGGAGGGAATAGAAAGAAAATTAATGAACTAAGGTTCTTTTCATTACCAACTATTACAATATGCATTAAATAAAGGTCATCTGGAAAGTGAATGCTATATTCATAGAGAAAATGAATTTTACCTATAGCATCGATCAGTCAGTGGAGTTATAACCAGACGTAGAGAATTACCAAGGTACTCATAGCCATATTTGGCTTCTGTCGTTATCATTCGCACCATTACATCTCCTTCTTCCCAGTAATACCTCAACTGAGAAATCCACTGGAAATCATTCTGATCTGTGATTTTGTCCTCAACCAATTTTGCAACCACATCACGTGCTGCAGAAACAGAAACAGCTCATGAAATATCTAATAAACAGTAAGCTAACATTTATGGCTGTAGCTGTTCCACTTTTAGAAAGGAAACTGCATCCATTTTGCTTCATGAACCATCTTTATTCAATTGGGCAAAAGTCTAGACCTCAATGCCCAGCATGAGCAGCAAGGCCAGATGCTGGGGAGCTGTGCAGGGTTGGAAAGAGGTTGTATAATCACCCTAAAAAGGCCATTTAAGACCAGTGCCTGAAGAAGCCTATATAATACACTTCCAATCCCAATACTGAGGAAGTATGCAAGGATCTATATAGTAAAAAAGTCTCTTCTACCCATCCTCCAGTTCACCCATGCCTTTCTGCTCCCTGTACATGAGCATGCTTGCTCAGAGCAGGGCTGTGTACCACGCAGGACATGGAATGCCACTGAAGCCCTCTATGGCCACAAAAGAGGACACTAGATTTGCCCAGGGATAGAAAGCCCGTCACTTGTTGGCAAGTTCCCTGCACTTGGAATTCCTACTGGCATCATACATTGTTGTATATAGATTACTGTCATTGGGTGTCCTTACATTTCTGGGTCTCTGCCAGTAGATAACTATACTGCTGAAAAGCAACAGTGTGACATATCTAGTCCAGCTACTTGCATTCAGGTAGGACTAAATACACCTAGATTATCCCTGATGGGTATTTGTCTAATCTGTTTCTAAAATCTCCAATAATGGAGACTGCACAGCTTCTTTTGGAAGCCTATTCCATTGCTTAATTATCCATAGTTAGATTTTTTTTCCCTAAAATCTAAACTAACTTTCCATTGCTGCATATTACACTGATTACTTTCTGTCCTACCTACAGTGGACATACAGAAAAACTGATTACCATCCTCCAGGAAGGCTGACACACTTGCCGGGCCCATGGGCAAGGTAGGATGGGGCTGGCTCTACACCCTTAGGAGGGGTGGGGCCTTGGGCAGAAGGGGCAAAGCTAGGGCTAGCCTCCTCCAGGAAGCCTCAATGATGCCCAGAATGCATTGCACCCAGATGTGGCAGTTTTGTATAAATTTTGGTGGTGCCAAGAGCAGGTCCAAGTCCCACCACCGACATACCTGCCTTTTTAAAGATGGGGAGGGGGGATGAGAACTTTGGCTCTGAGTTGGGGCTGGGGATTAGAGATTTGGGTGTGGAAGGGGCTCAGGGCAGGGACAGAGGATTGGGTGCAGGCTCTAGAGTGTGGATGAGGGTTTGGGATGTGGGAGGGGTTGGGGCTGGGACCGCCATACCTCCCTTCTCCTCCCCTCCCCCCACACACACTCACCCAAGCTCCATGCAAAAAGGGCTCTATTGGGAGTTGCCTGGGGTGGGAAGGAATGCCATATGCCTCCCCCTCTTCCCTCGGAAGACACAGCAGTCAGCCTGCTGCTGACACTGCTCCCTATAGCCAGGCTGCAGAGGCAATGGCTAGCAAGGGACAGAGCTGCTTGCCACAGGCTGCAGGAAGGCCAGGGTCCAGGTCAGGTCTCTGAGGGCAGGTAACTAGCAAAAACGTGTGGGGGAGGTATGTGAGGGCCGCAGGAAGGGCTAGGAGAGAGACCTGGCTGGACACTGGTGAAGCCAGGCTACCAGGGCCCTGAGATTGGTGAAGCCTGGGCACCATTGGCCCATACAACTCACCACCTATGGCTGCACCAGTTCCAGCAGTTTCTGGCTCTGGTCACTGCTACAATATCGGTGGCAGTCAGGAGCACCAGGCCCTTTTGAATCAACAGGTACCAGGTGTGACGAAGTGGGGAGTTTGGGGGGACTAAAAGGGGAGTTGCATGCAGAGGGAGGGCGTGAAATGTCCCTGGGTGTTACTGGTTTAATATGATAAGGGGAGAGGGAGTTTGTTGTTACAGGGAACAGCATAAAACTGGAGACTCCAGCGACTGGTGACCAGGACATCCAACTCGGACAGCACAGCTGATTCTGGCCAGAGGGAGGACAATGGGCTGCAGAGAGAAAACCTCGGTGACCTGCCCAGCTGGTTTCAGCCAGGGAGAACAATGGTTGGAGGAGAGGAGAGGTGGAGAAGAGAGGGGACCAAGAGAACCTGTCTACCTGGATAGAAGACAATGGCCAGGGGAGGGGCTGCTGCAGGGGGATATTGGAGACTCAGCTAGAAGAAGGGGGCTTTTGAACAGGACAGTGGGAGAGCAGGCAGAGCCACCTGGCTGCAGGGAAGACTCAGACATGCTGGGCTGAGGGAGGCCAGGCCTACAGGCCTGAGAGATCCTTTGCTGTGTTCAAAACTCAATAAACCCTCCTATTTTGTGCAGCCTGAGAGTTGCTCTGGTCTGGAGAACATGGTTGCACTATTCCCTCTGGGAGTGGGAGCCCCGGGGGTCCAGAGGGAGTAGGCCCCCTGAGAGGGTTCACGGCAGAGACAGGTGTACTGAAGGCCCTGAGAAGTGCCGTCCCAGGCTTTATCTACACTGACACTTTTTGTGGCAGAAAATATGCTAATGCAGGACTCACTTGCATGATTCGTGATCTTTTCTGCCATTTGTTTTTGTGCTAGGGGTTTTTGTGCAAAAACAAGTAGTGTGAATGGGTTTCTTTTGGGCAGAAACCCCGTTTTGCACAAGATCCTTATGCCTCTCCCTCTGTAACTGTCCACCACTGCAGGGTGGTAAGAATGATCCCCTTGTCCAAGAGGTATTGAGACCGGGAGTAAGCTGATGCCAGCCACTGCTGCAGTGACTGTGTGCGGAGCCTGGCATGGTGAACCACGTATGTACATGCTGCCATGTGGCGCAGGCAGATTCTGTCTGTGCTCCGGGAAATCTTGGACCCCTCTCCTATGAGGTTTGTCAAGGATTGGAATCTGTCTAAGGCAGCGTTCCTCAAAGTGGGCTGCAGTCCAGCTTTGGGAAAGCTGCTAGCAGGCCTGCACTGCTTTGTTTACCTAAAGGATCCATAGCCAAGGAGCCTCATGGCTCCCATTGGCTCTAGTTCACCATTTACAGCAAAGGGGAGCCACAGGAAGCAGTGTTTTTGAGAAACACTTGTCTAGGGGAAGGGCACTCATGAAGCTTGCTTCCCATTATCCAAGACCTGAAGGCTGTGCATCAGGGAGCACTGGTGGGACTATACTTTTAGAAGGGACCAGGGCACTGGAATGGCAATGCCTGTACCGGGCCCAGCATCGGCTTGCCCCTGGATTGTGTCTCTGCCTGAGTGGGTGCAGCCAGTACCAGCAAAATCAAAATGTCCCGTGCTGCCAAAAAGGCCTCTGGTGCAGATGGTTTCTCCACATACCAGAGGCCTTTATCGCTACTCGGCATCTCTAGGAAGGGAAGTGCTTGACACTCTGCCTGGGGTTGATGAGCTGCCTGCCATGGATCTGGGTTCTCCCTCCAACATCCCTTTGTCCCTGTGGGACATTGGAGAGTGCCCCCTCACCGGCATCTTTGTCTTCTGTGCCAGGGACTGCAAGGGGGAGCAGTGCTGACCTGATGGAGGCACCGATGGAGTGCCCCGCACTGAGGTCACAGCACTCAAGGCCAAGTACGACATGGTCTCTGGTGCCGGGGCTAGCACTGACTCCATTAGGAGCACCTTGAGTCAAATGTCCTTTTTTTTTCATCCGAGGCTTGAACTTGCAAATACAGCACATATTGATAATGTGCCCTTTGCCCAAGTACATGAGACATCTGCTATGCGCAGCACCCCTTATATCACGGCATGGAGTAGCCACTCCAGAGGTCACTAGAGCTGCTCTCCTATGGATACTGCCAAAGGAAAATCTTCCGATGAGTTTCTTGCTTATTCTCTTGTTTCTAGTGAGCACACACACCTACTGTGGAATGGACATGAGCAAGCACTAAAAGAAGAAGTAGAAGGATGTTATAAACTGGCAGAGTTTCATTAACTCTGATGTTTAAATAGTAATTTAAAGAACCTGATTCTTGTTGCTCTCCATTTTTTTGTATGTTGCAATAACACAAAATACAAGTTTAGTAGGTCCAAGTTACACTGAGCTACGTAATTGAAGAGAATATCAGCAGACATTGCAAGCATACAAGAATAAAGGTGATTAGTTTTTTCCAACACAATGTAATCTTAACATTATTTGTTAATTTAAAAGGTGAAGTGATTGCTGTTTTAGTGTAGGACATGATCTAGCAACATAAACAGCAATTTAGTAGGGTTTAAAGAATATTTTATGAAAGGACACGTAGCAAAGAATTAGGCTGCAATCTTTTTCAGTTACAGCTGTAATATCATATTTAGCAATACTCTATTTCTCAACAGCTGTGCTGCATTTCTTACTTGGAATCCAGTTCAGACTTATCCTTGGTCAAACAGATAAAAGAATTAGTAGCAGGATTTAGGCCAGAATCTCAAAATGAAAATATAATAAATAAATAAATAAATAAATAAATAAAAAGTGGACAGGCACCATACTGTAGACTTGGTAAACTGTAAGTTAAATAGCAACTGATGCTTAACAGCTAATCCAAACCACACCTTACTGTTGAACCATGCATATAATTACCATGGATCCTAGTTCTCTGTGATTAAAAAACCCAAAATTCTCTGATTAAAAAAACATAAACATTCACTTTTTTCCACAATTAAAATGAAACACCGAACTTTAGTTTCCCAACCCATGATATAAAACTAAAGATTTTCTGTAAAAATGCAAATGTCATGTTTTTCCATGGCAGATGGACTTCTTCGGTCCCTGCTCAACACTATAAAACTTGTTAATACATATCTATCAAAGTATTTATAACTATAACATTTCACTGGTCCCCTGAGCCAGACCTCCACTTCATGTAGAAAGCAGGGCAAGTGCCATCAGGGAGCCAGTTGCAGCAATCTTATCTTGCACTATCTAAGGAGACTAGCCAATTAGCCCAGCATAAGATGGGATTTTCAGGTCTCTCCTCCATGTCGGTCTTCTCTCCTGAGCCTCCGGTCTCTCACTCCATGTCTCTTTCTCTCTCTCCTCCTCCTCCTCCTCCTGCCTCCCCCTGCCCTCTCAGCTCTCCTCCGCCTTCTGCCTCTCTCTCCACTCTCTCTTTCTCTTCTCCCCCTCCCGCCTCTCACGCTGTTTCTTTTCTCCTCCTCCTGTTGCGTCTCTCTCTCTTGCCGTCCTCTGCCTCCTCCGTTCTCCTCTCTGTCTCCTCCGCATCCTCTGTGTCTGCTCTGCTTTCCTCCTTTTGAATCCGGTGCCCTTTCCTGACGTCAGAGACGCACGCTGGTCCAGGCTCCGCCCCCTGGCTGTTCCCTCTGGGTGGCGCTGTTGCCTCCCATCGTGGCGCTTGGCTGACTTCTGCGCCGCTCAGCCGGGCGGGAGCAAGCAGCGCAAGCGGCTGTTTGGGCCCCACGCTCCCCGTGCAGCACCCCCAGGGGTGCCCAGAGGGAACAGCCAGTGTTTCAGCGTTACAGAGTCACAGACATTGGGCTACTATATATATGATGCTCTGATATATGATGCCAGTTTGAGATGGGTGTAGCCGAGGTCTACTCCACTACACCTGCTCCCAGTCCCCATAATGGCCACATCCTTTCCATGCTGAAGAGGTAGGAGAGTAACCAGTACATAAGGCAGCTATGCCGCTCCCAGTAGAAAATCCCCAAATGCAAAGACAATTCTCAACTGGTCCCTCCATTCACAATACAACCCCACTGCCCCACTTGAGTACAGCATGGTAGCACATTGCACTAGAAATCCAGCCCCCTGGTTCCCACTGAAGATGAGTTGCCTCCCCCACCAGTTCTGCTGTTTGAAGGGGAAGGGAGATTGGTCTAAGAAACACTGATATTTGAGATTAGGCATTCCACAAAGTTTGCTCTGTAGTGCTCAGGCTACTAGCGCAAACCATTAGTTATCTTGCTCATGTCTATGGCTGGCCATGTACAACAAGTTTTTGTCTCGTGAATTAGAAATGAAAATAATTTATATAATCCAAATATAATTGTAGCTTGGGGAAGCATCCTAGATGCCTGTTATAGATAATTTGTATCAGTTAATGGTAGCAGTTCTGCCTGAAATGTAACGAGAGTGGTAATCCTGCATTTACCATGTACATCAATGACAGTGAGAGCCCCAAGAGTCAGACGGGCACCGCTGGACAGCTTTCCTCTCACTAACTGAACAATTTCTCCAATTTGTAGGTTGCTCTTCTCCAAGAATTTCTGTTATAGAAACAAATGTGAGCATTAATGGCAAGCTATACCAAATAGCTCTTAAACTCCCAGAACAGTTGTTAGAACAAACCTTTCCAATAAAATGATGCAGTTCAGATGTCTTCCTGGCACTATGCAAACATTTAAGAGTTTCCTTTATATACTGCCATTTTATTTCATCAGAACTACACAGAAGGGTTTTATAGTCTGAAATGGAAGCCTATTATTCCCCCTAAATCAAATGCCAAGTCTCTGTGCCAGGAAATATATGTAAAGCTGGATTAAATTTCTTGTATTAAATAGCTTCAGGGGGTAGCCGAGTTAGTCTGTACAGAAGAAAGCAACAAATGGTCTGGTAGCACTTTATAGACTAACAAAACATGTAGATTGTATCATGAGCTTTCATGGGCACACCCCACTTCTTCAGAGGACCGGAGTTTTGAGTTTAGGATGTGCAGACCCAAAATAAATAGGAGAGAAAGGGGGGAGGAAGAAGTAAAAGGAGGGGGGTGGGAGACAGGGAGCTAGAGGGAATCAGTAAGTATCTGAAGATTGGGTAGTTAAAATGAAGCAGATAAGAATCAATTGATAGTATCCTTCCTGACATAGGAGTCTACATAAAGAGCTGTCTGCACCTTCATCGACTGTTAAGTTGATAGTGCCCCAACCATCCTTCATCACAATTGAGTCCATTAGCATGTGAATTGAATTTGCAGATGAACTCACATGCTAATGGACTCAATCATGATGAAGGATGCTTGGGGCACTATCAACTTTTTTTGTATTAAATAGTTAGTCAACAAATTTAATATTTTCCTGAATTTACTCTTTATTTTAAATTATTTTGCACAACAGTTTCTACTACTAATTTTCATCTATGGATCACTGATAATAATCTTTTTGCAAATATTTTAAATTCAGCCTGTTTTGACTGGGCACATTGTTTCGGATCCTCAGCAGTTGTAAATCAGTGTAGCTTCATTGAAGCCAAGGTAATTTCTGGGTCCTGCGTCGGGGAGTACAAGCATCAGAATCTGGTTTCTGCTGCAGTGACCTTTTAAAAAAATTTTTTTCATGAAAATCCCTGCCAATAGATTCATTTGCTAGAGCAGCTCCAGACAGTGACCAAAGAAGCAGCACACAGACAAGGCAAATTCCTTTAAAAGTTCATGTAAATATTCACAGGAAAAAATGTTGCAGGACACACTCAACTTTATTAGGGTCCAATCAAAAACCCACTGAAGTCAACAGGAAGTCTTTCAATTATTCAATGTAATTCAGATCACTCTTGAGTAGTGTGATATACAAGACCATGCTGATAATGGATGAACTGCAAACACTTACAAGAAGAACTAGAAGACTTACCTGGCATTGCTTGGCTCCTCCAGGGCAGGGGGCTGGTGGTCTGGAGGGGGTGCAGGAATCATGGCAAGAATTTGGGAATGTGGGGGGCTAAGGGCAGGAGGCTGGGGGTGTAAGGTTGCAGGAGTCAGTGTTGGGGTTGAGGAGGGGCTCAGGACAGGGGATGGGGGGTGTAAGAGTCAGAGCAGAGAGTAAGGAGGGGCTCAGAGCTGGGTGTGGGGGTGCAAGAGTCAGGGCAGGAGTTTATAGGAAGTGGATTCATGGAAGGGGGAGGCAGGGAGTGTGGGTAGCCACCAGCTTCTCCCTGTGACCAGCCCAGGGCAGCAGGGGCCACACACGCCACCCGCCAGCTTGTCCCTGGGGATGAGGGGGCCATGCATACTGCCTTCCAGCTTCTTGCTGAGGCCAGCCCAGGATCAATGGAGCCATGGACCCTGCCCGCCAGCTTCACTTTGCGGCTGACCTGGGTTCACACACTCTGCCCGCTGGCCTGGGTTCAATCTGGAGTAGGGAAGGGCATGGTGGACTGTGCTGGCTAGCCTTGCAAGTGCTCCGCAGTCCTGGTTCAAGGAATGGGTGTGCATAAGTCAGTCCCACCAGTGCTCCCCAGTCCCACCCAGGGTGCAGAGAAAAGGGCTGAGCAGGCCAGCCTGCGGGGTGGGGGCCAGGGCTGTGCTGCTTAGCCCCAGTGGTGCTCCAGGGGGCCATGGTGGTGGGGTCAGCAGGGCTTCCCCCCCTTTCAGCTGCTGAGAGCTGGGGAGGATTTGGGGCAGGGGACAATGCAGTGAGCCCCAGCCACAGCTGGCTACTCTCTTCTTTGGTGCAGCTACTCCATATGGTCACTTTGCTATGCAGCTGTCCCCCACATTCACTGCTCCCAATGATCATTGCAGAGAATAACTGTCTCACTGATCAGACCCCTCCCTTTCCATGGAACAGAAAACAACGGAATTCCAGGCACATCCCATTGATTTGTCACAACCAATCCCTGACTTTGTTTTAAGTTAGAGTAAGAGGAAGCTGCATACCAAGTTTGGTGGTCCTAGCTCTTACTGTTTAGAGGGGGTTCTTAAACAAACAGACTCACAGATTAGCAAACTCATGGACAGACAGACAGAAGCACAAACTCTCTGAAAGACAGACAGATAGACAGACAGATCGATAGATAACATTCTACTGCCAAACTTAGCTGATACATCTTTATCATACAGACAAGCTAGCAGCCATAAGAGTTGTGTAATCAATCACCTGATCTTGCAAACAGCTAGTCCTATGTGTAGTTCCTAGGCATATGAGCACACTAGGGGAGAAGCATTTACAGAGAAGTAACTATGAGTCTGTTCATAGTTAGCAACTTTTGTTTGATTGTTCTATTTACACTTGCAAAGTTATATGACTCAAGAGTAAGAGCTGGCAACTTGCTTCAATGGAGTTACTCCTGATTTACACCAGTCTAAGTGAAATCAAAATCGGTGTCCATAATGATGGAGAAATAGTTTCTAATGAGACATAAGACAATTATACAGCATGACTGGATAGAAAGCAAAGAATGACAAAAGTGAATATCAAGTAATGGGAAAATTGCAAAACACTCTGAGTTAATGGATATTTGGCTGAAGTAGAAAAGTTAGAATATATGCTTTCATAATGCATTTGACTTGATTAGAGTTGTTCTTAATACCATGCATAATTTAGCCTTTGGTTAATTGAAAGAATTTATAAGAAAACCTTACAAGTAAAGTTCCTGATTGCATAGATTCAGACACTTCCTTTGTCCAGTAGATGGATGAAACACAAATAACCACCTGTCCAGGCCACTGAAGTACCCACTCATTTCGGGGAACCTTTAAAAAAATAATCACACTTGAGACAGAGAAAATGATGTGTACACACTAGGATTTGTCAATAATACAATCTATTTCGCAAATGCTTTTAAATCTAATATATAAAATAAACAGTACTCAACTCTGAGATCTTTATTAATTTTCCTTCAAGGAAATTAGATATGAAACTTTTAATGGATGCTGCTGAATTGGCACAACAGAATTCTATTTAGTTCAAAACCTAACATTATGGAAAAAGAAGAATTTGAGCCCTGTATGTGTGCAGGATACTTTATGTTAATTATTTTATGCTATAATTTATTGATAATGAAGAAAGAAATGAATAATTACTTGAACATATCCTCCAATGCCATCTTGAATAACATGTCTTATGCTGGCCAGCATCATTTGCTCTACTTGCAAAAGCCACTTCTCTACCATGCCCTTAAAACAAGAAAAAAATAGGAAAGTAAAAATATATTAAATAAAATTTGTGATTAAATGGCACTTAAAGAGCAAATTTCATTCTGGAGTAAACCTTTGAATATATAATGCTTAAAACTGGCTCACGCATGCATTTTTCTGCTCTGGTGGGAAAGGAAAAAAATGGGTGGACATCCTCCAAATAGATGCACAAGACACTGATGTGCACAACAAAGGCACAACTTCAACACATTTGTGCATGTGGACAAATAAAGCCACATGAACTGCGTGCATCTGAAGGGCCAGCACGGTGTCCAAATACCCATGTAGGGTAAATATAGCTCTGGGAAGTCAATACAACATGGCCATAACATCCCGTTCCTGAAAAACATGGCTAAAAGGTTGCTAAACAGAGTATCCTCTATCTTTCACCCCCTACCTCTTATCCCTGTTCATGGCTGCCACATAGGAATTCAGTTCCATACAATCTAGTGGGGCATGTATGAGGAAAGACAGATGGACCAGGAAATCAGCCACTCATTATGGTAAGTTTCTGCAAAACTTATTGGTTCGTAGATTATAAGGCCAAAAGAGACCACTGGCTCATTTAATCCTACCTCATAGATAACACAGGCCAGGGAATTTCATCCATCTAATTCATATTATAACAGCACATATTATTACATAATTTATGGTTCAAGTTACTGCTGTTTTTAACAACAGTAGTAACTCCTCTCAGTATATCACCTCTTCCTCTCCAAAGGGGCTGTGGCCACATGCAGGGATGAGGATGGCGGCTAATGATAAGACACCTATTTGAAACATGCTGCTATTATTGTGGGGGAGACACACATATGATATGGGTGAAAATCTGAAATCCACAAAGCCTTCGCCATTTTCATTCCATTTTCCACACTGGCCATACTTCCTCCTGGCTGCCAGTCCTAGCCCCCAGAGGACAATGAACAGAGTAGCAGTGTGCCCTGTGCACTGTTCTCATGTTAAGCTTCCTGCCATGGGGAAGGCAGAGTGTTTCTTCAACTGTTTACATGCTGCTACTTCCATTGTGCCACCTTTTGTCCATAAGGCTAAGCTGCAATCCAGGGATGGGGGAGCCATGGCCTGCGGGCCAGATCTGGCCCCTGACTTGCTTTGATATGGCCCCCGAGGCTCAGAGCTCCCCCTCTACAGCAGGGCAAGGTGGCACTAGTGCTCCAGCCCTGTGGCAAGTCTGAGTCTCAGCACCTCCCTGCATGGCTTGAGCACAAGCAATGGCTCACCTTGATGTAAGGGTAAGCAGTGGAGAGCCAGCACTAAAGCCCCTGTGTAGGTGTCTCCAGCCCCATTGCTCCCACTGACTGAATCGAAGGGTGGTGGTGCCTGTAAGTGCAGGGCAGTGCGGAGCTACCTGTTCTCCCTCGGGAACTGCACCAGGTAAGCCTCCTAATCCCCGCACCCTCCCTCCCAGACCTTACACCTGCACTCTACCTCTTGCCCAGACCCTGCAATTCCTCCTCCAATGTGCTCCCCAAGAGCTCCCTCCTGCACACTGAACCCCGTGTCAGTGAATGTTTTTTAGGGGTTTTTTTTGTTTCTCACGTGTGTGGCCCCCAAACTAAAAAAAGGTTCCCCATCCTATACGGTACATTTAATATTTTCATTCATTCCTTGTTTCAGCTATGATGAGGTATATTAGGCCAAATTTGTAAAGGTATTTAGAGATGTCTAAAGATGCATACAGGCACATACAAGGATTTTCAACATTGCCCAAGTGCCTAACTCCTCTTTGAAACTCCCAGTAGGCACCTATCCGGATTTTTAGGGTACATCTTGACTACAGAGCTTTTCTGGGATACCAGAGGTATCCCAGAGAAGCTCTGCCGTGTCCAAGGAATGTGTCTGCTTTTCTGACAAGAATTTTGGAAAAGCAAACGCGTTTTTTCGGCATCCCTATAAACCTCATTTTACGAGGAAGAAGGGATGTTCCAAAAGAGGGTTTTTTCCGACATTTGGCCCCGTGTAGATGGGTCAAATGTCAGAAAAGCCTCTTTTGGAAGAAAAGCGGAAACAGATACGCAAATTGCAGTTTGCAATTTGCGTATCTTTTTCCGACTTTTCTTTGAAGTGGAGACATAGCCTAGGATGACTAAATACCTTTAAATATTGGTGTTAGTGTTTAAAGCTCATTTCCCCAAAAGCACATTCTTTATGGCCAACCACTCATATAATGTAATAGAAAAAAATTACTTTTGCTTTCACTGGGTAGATTTTCTGTATGAAAGGAACCACTTCTTTCTCTGAACTGATCATTCCTATGATCTCCATATCGTCTGTAAATTCTAATTTAGAGATTCCTTCAAAACATTTCTTCAAATGTGGCTGTACTCGAAGGGGGTCTTTGGTTTCTGACAAAATCTCAAGTAGCTCATCATTAGACAGGAAAAAGAACCTATTGAAAAAACAAGGCAATTTTCAGACATGAAACTCATTATCAGAGAAGCTACTATATGCAAGGAGAGTGGATTTGCTCTAACTCTTCAGAAAGACTTAACACAAAAGGGAAGTCACCTGTTTTGCTTTGGGGAATGCACTAGTCTCGAGTAGTTCTGGGTCTCTGTGAGTTGTGTGATCTTTGGATTTATGGAGAAGATTAAAAGTTATAAAACTAATATACCTTTTTACATGGCCAGTTGACACATTCATCCCTTTATGCAAAATGGAGGGGAAAAAGAAATCTAATAAGGTCTGGGAGACAGCAGAGGTGATAGTGGGCCAGTATGGGCTAGTAAAATGTACCACTAAGACAGGGATGACTGCTGATGAGGGAGATGGTGAGAGCATGTGACCAGCCCCCATGTTTTCTCCCCATGCCATCCCTAGCCCAGAGGAGGGTTGGGACAACCCCTCTATGTCCCAGACCCCACCCCTGCTCTGCTCCCAGCCCTCCTCTTCCCCCAAACTCCTTTCCCTGAGCAATACAGCTCAGGGGTCTGGTGACAGCAGCAGGGGTCAGGACCCCCACACTCACCAGCAGCAGTGGGGGGAAATGGAGTGATGCGGTCCTAGACCACTGTTCCCCCATCTTCCAGTTGTGTCACTCCACTTCCCACCAGTAAGTATGGGGTGGTCCTGCACCCCCTCTCCCCCAAGCGACACACACTAAGGCAAAAGAGGCAGCTGCACTGGGGCCCAGTGATTTAAAAGGGCACAGTGGGCTCCCGGTTACTAGCCACAGGCCCTCTAAATCACTGCTGGAGTCCCAGGTATCACGCGCCATACAGGGCTGAACAAGTTGGTGGGGGAGGCAAGCCCCCAGCTCTGTTCCTCCTTTCTGGGGTCCTGGAGCCAGGCCCCATACCAGGAACATTTGTAAATCACTTTCATCCCCGGGGGATAGTCACTCACACTGTAAGGGTAGCCACACAGTCTGTCCTCCACCAATACTTTGTCATTTCTAGACTCTGTGGGGAATTTATATGGGACTTCATCTCTATGCAGCTGAGTAGGGCATGGCTGAGGAAGTGAAGAAAGGAAGGATCAACTGCTTAAGGGGGCATGTTCCCCTGAAAATACATTATAATTGATGATGCATTTTCCACTGCACATTCCTACTGCACTAAAACACTTTTGCATCCCCATCCCCACAAATCTTGGACCAAGCATAGCTCAGCTGGATGAGGCAATCTGGGCTACGGATCTAGAAAGGAAATAGGTTGTAATTTTTTGATGAACAGAACTGTACTCTGCAACAACAACAAGTCGCACAACTCAATAAAAATTATTTCTAACAAACAGCATTAGAATTTTTTATGGCTCTTGCTGCTCTAAATTGGACCTGTTAAATCAATTTACCGTGAGAAAAATAATCTTTTCTTCTCCAAGTAAGTATTCAGCCCCTTTTGGATATCTTCTAAGAGTATATTTGCTTCCTGAAGCTTCTCCAACATCCTGGGTTGCTCAGTTGCCACAAGTACTCTGGTGTCTTTCACCTTTTTAAAAGAAACACAGTTTAGAAACTGCTAAAAAGTTCACATTTGGTTTGTCAGGTTGTTGCATTTTATTTTTGGTAACAAAGATTACTGAACATGATACAGAGCATGGAAAGTTAAAAATTGCTTTGGTTATTGAATGTATGAAAAAGAAGAAAATACATATGTAGAATTTGACAGTTAATGTTCTAAGACCATTGCTTTGTCCAGATTAAACAGTATCAACAATATTGTAACCTGTGAAAAAAATTGCACAATCACATCCATAAGTATTAGTATCTTCCCAGAGACAAACTTGTCCGGCCTCAGTTTCCCTGAGGCCCAAAAGGAACCGCTGCCACCACCCAAGTGAGTTTAAAAAATATAAAATAAACCCATTTCCAGGGAAGAGATCACTCCCTAAGGTAAAACTCTCCCCTTTGCCTCCAACCTCCATTTTGCTTGGAGTTAGGAAAACAGAGGGAATCCACAGAGAACAAAGGACTCTGCCCGGATAACTAGGCACATAAACTTCAGGACACAGCTCATTGCTATGGAAGGGTAGGGCCTTTTATAATGCAAATACAGGCTATGTCAGGGAAGCAGAAATGTAGCAGCTTGCCAACTAATTAACCCATCTCTTTCTCTGAGGCACAAATGTAGCTGCCTGCTTGCACAGTAACATTGTTAATGTTTCAGAGAAGTAGCCCTTAGTCTGTTTCAGCAAAAACAAGGAGTCTGCTGGCACATTAAAGACTAACAAACTTATTAGCATAATAGAGCATAAGCTTTCATGACCTACAACTCATTTCCTCAGATACTGAAGAGAAAAAGACAGAAAGAAAAAAAATCCATTTTGATTTAACTAGCACTGATATCTCCCTTCCTTCCTTCTTTCCTCCCTCCCCTTCCTTCCTTCCTTCCTTCAGCATCTGAGGAAGTGAGTTGTAGCTCACTTGTTAGATCTTATGTTCTAATCCCTTAATAAATGTGTTAGTCTTTAAATTGCCACCAGACTCCTTGTTGTGATTGTTAATGTTCCTATTGTTAATTAACTGTTCCCTTTTATAGTCAATTCGCTCAGAAACATAAAACTTGGGAAAGTTTTAAGGTCACTACATTACCAGATGTATAAAGGAGCCTTATTATAAATGACAGTAAGTGAATCCCAGCCAGGAAGATGTGCTTTCTTACTTTTTTCCTGTGTGAAAGTGGCACAATGGGGTTTTACAGCTCAGGATTTATTTTACTTTTTTACCCATTTTAAAAAAAAGACTTTGATTACAAATAAAAAATTTACTAAACAGTCAATAAAATGTCAGGACAATCAGAACCAAGTAGGAAAGTGATTAGCAAAACTGTATAACCTTCATGTATAAAAGTCTAAGCAATTTAAAATGACATTCTCCTTCTTTTGTTTTTATTTTTTGTTTTTGCTGTTTGATGTTCTGCAATGTAATTTAAATGAAAAATCAGGATTATAGCTGGAATTCAGGGTATTAGTTACCAAGTGTTTGTAACTTAACTGTCATGTGTTTAGGAAATGCTGAATAGTTATAACTTTTTTCTGTACTCTAGTTTAAATAAATTAACAAAACAGTTGAAACTGGTATGATTATATTGCATTATTTTGACAAATAAAATATGCAGAATTTTGAAATTTTTGTGACAAATCCCCCATCTGAGTAAATGTATTCTGTGACGTCTAGATTCTACAGAAATCTCAAAAGGGTAGATAATCTTACCTACCCTTTTTGCTAAAGGACTAGGCATTAATAGTGTGTAGGACTCTGTCTTCTATGTTCCAATGACCTAAATCTGAAACCTTAAATTTGGATAACCAGACAAATTATCTTACTTAAAATTAATTTGATGAAATATAAATAAACATAATTGGCACTTTATTAAATGCAAATACTTACTGCTTGTATCATGATGTCTTTCCAGTAGGTGTCTACTATTCCAAATTTTCTGCCCTCTTCTGGCATTTGAGCTATAATATCTTCTGAACTAAAAATTGGTTCCAAGTAAAGCCATGTTGCCTGACATTTTAACCAGCTATCTAAAATATCTTGCATTGACACAAGCTTCTCCTCCCATGCCTGTAAACAGAACATTTAACATGGATGGTCTGCAAACAACTGTTTTAAATTGTACATTGAGTAGAAGAATAAACAGAGGGTAAAATATTAGATTATTACTTACTTTAATGCAACATTTTCTCTGTTACGGTTCTTTGTTATCAGTATATATAAGACTGAAAACAAACCACCTTAAGAACTTTTTCTATATTATACTCTTGCATAAAAGAACTACTTAAAAAATGCAAACCATGGGCTGATCATGCATCTTTCTCTCATTTATTCCTTACATGAGCAGTCTCATCATCATTACTTGTGTGAAGGAGAACTACCGTAATTTAGTGAATATATCCCGCACCCAAATATAACCCGCACCCGAATATACCCTGTGGTTTTTTTCTATTTCAGTAAAAAAAATCTTGTATACCCCGCGCACGAGTATAACCCGTGGGGCATACAAGACTTTTCTGTGCCGGGGGTATATTTGCTAATTTACAGTGCGGGGGGGGGGGGGAAATTAGCCAGCCACTCACCGCCCCGGTTCCTGCACAGCTGCCAGCCTCCAGCCTCTGGGTGGGGGAGCGCTCTCCCCCCCTCCCCCCCCCCGTTCATGCGCAGCTGTAGGAACCACCAGCCTCCGGTGAGTAAAAAAAAACAGCTGGTGAGAAAAAAAACCCTATATACCCCGCACCCGAATATACCCCGTGGGGTGTGTGTGTGTGTGTGCGCGCGGGGTTTGTAAAAACAAATATAACCTGTGGGTTATATTCGCTAAATTACGGTACTCATGTAAGTAAGGTCATAAGATTCTGACATTTTGTCTGACTGTAAACTAGTTCCTTTCAGGAGATAAACACCACCGTTTCAAAGCTATGGATGAAAGTATTGTTCTTAGTCATGATGACTTCCTCTAGACATGCTCAGAGATACTCTCTATAAAGAGAGTTAGATTTGTACAACATTCCTCTGTTTTTATGCTGTAACAAAGCTCTGATGAAAATTTGGTGGGTCCTGTGCTTCCTGGTGGATTTTGCTTGCCTCAGAGGCTCACAACAGCCCACAGTTTTAGGCATCACACCCAGAGCTTTATTTTGCTGTTTGTTGAGCTCTTTTCAGCATTGGCCGGTGTATAGTGAAACAGAGAATAAACTCCATAATCCTCTTATCCAAGTGGAAATAGGGAGGTGGGTGTTGGGGGGAGGGGGGAGAAACTCAGGCCCACCTTCTACTCTGGGTTTTAGCCCAGGGCCCTGTAACAGTAGCTGCCTGTGTGAATCCCTGACACCTGCTATAAGACAGCTCCAAGACTCCTGGGCTACTTCCCCACATCTTCCTCAGCATCTTCCTTCTCTCCAGTTCATCTTCCTGGTGTTCAGCTGTTGTCTCCTTTCCTCCTACTCCCAGCAGTGCCCTCCTCTGTCCTCTCAGCTACACACATGTCCCAACTGTAGGCAAAGCTTCTTTTATAGCCAGTCTGAACTGGTTTTCTTAATTACCCCCAGGTGTCCTAATTAGCCTAGGCTGGCCTGACTCTGCAGGCATGGTTAATTAGCCCCAGGTGTTCCCCTGCCCCTGATAGCCTCTGCTGGTTCTAAATCAGTCCTCCCTCATATTACTTTGGGAACAAAGATCTCCTCAGTCTAAGGCTTATAGATTTCCCCTCCACTACTTTTTTATAGCCTTCTGTTCTTACCCGGTCCCAATGCTTACTAGACAGCCAAGTTAAAGTTTAGTCAAATCCGTTAAGTAGCACATACATACATTTACAAAAAGAACTCATTAGCCACATCGAAGCAGGCATATATGTTTTTCAGAGCTATCTTTATAGACTACTGTATTTCCAATAAAAGAATGTCCAGTATCAGCATGGCCATGAAATCTTCATGAATTACAATAAAATTGTAATGTAAGGACTAAACTTCTGTTGATTGCTGCAAAAATAATCAGGCACTTGCATCAGATAAAACCCTTGAAATAATTTTGCCAATGAAATGACACAAACTTAGTCTTTATCAAAACTAATGACATGATTTAATAAGAATGGAGAAACACAGAGACCTTCTGAATTTTGCTCCAAACCCACAACAAATATCTGAATATTCATTAACTTCCACCCAGTATTATACTTCGTCCATGTGGCGGGGTGCCGCAACCCCGCACTCAGCGGGGACCAAGGGGGCCCCAGAAGAGGGGACACTTGGTCAGGGCTGCCTGCAGAGAAGTTGCAGGAGCAGCTGCGCAGAATCCATGGGAGGGGGATGCCCAAACCCGACCAGATCCCAGCCGGGTAGGCCGGGTGGCAAGTGCGGATGACGTCATCCGCGCGTGACTGGACCTCGGGGCACCAGGTAATGATGTCAGAGCCCGGCACAGTGGCGCCAGGTAATGATGCCACACGCCAGGATGGCGGGGCATTGAAAGGTGAGCCCGGAGACGCTGGAGGGGGGAGAAGGACCTCACCAGAGCCAGAACAGAGACTCGGGGGAGAGTAGGATCAGCGCCGGGTGAGGTAACTCAGACTCCAAGATTGTTGGGGGGGGGGGAGTGAAGGAGGCGGAGTAGGAAGTGGCCCAGGGCAGGGCCGTGGAACCCGAGAGTGGGTGATTTTAGGGGTTACTACCCCACCTGCTGGACAAGGAGCGGTCTCCCTGCCTTAGGGCCCTGAGTCGGGACTCGGGAGAGTGGGCGGGCCCGAGTCCCCCTACCCCGTGCTCCCTAGTGCTCGAGGTACGACCAGCCGGTGTGAGGAAGACCAGAGTTAATTCGGGGACGGGACACGCTGTGGTGACTCAATAGAATTTGGGTGAGAGTGGGAATATACAATAAAGATGCCTCTAGAGAATCAGACGCGGTGTTGTGGACGTCTACAGTCCAGCCAAACTGTTCACTAAGCAGAGATGGGTTGTGGAGTAGAGCAGGCTACTGCGTTGCTCTGGTTCTCATGACTTCCACTGCTGTGGTGAGTGTAGGGGGACTGACTCCTACTTCCATCCCATGCAAGACCCGCCAAGTAAGTCCCCAAGTCACCCTGGGCCCCATGGGTCCTGCCCATAGAATGATTGAGGTGGCCACCTCAAACCATCGTATGGTTGGAATAGCTCTCTTTAGGGAAATCTTGATCTTTAACGCCTCTTTCCATTAATGAATTACTTGTTGAAGGGCTTTGTTTCATCAGCCTACCATGAAAACATGGCTCTATGGAATGGCAGACTAACAGCTAGAACAGGGGTGAGCAAGATACGGCCCATGGGCTGGATCCCACCTGCCAAGCTTTTAAATCTGGCACGCAAGTCACTCCTGTGGCATGGAGCAGCACCATTCAAAGCAGTTCTGCAGCTCTCTGTGCTATGCAGAGAAGAGGAGGCCTCACATGCTGCCTCCACCCCCAGAAAAATCTCTCAGCTCCTATTTCCTAGAAACCAGTCAATGGGAGCTGAGAGATTTTGCTGAGGGCAGGGGTAGTGCATGAAGCCTCTGCCACAGCGCAGAGAATCACATGGAACATCCAGCCGCTTTGAGCTGTCTGGGGCTGCTGGTAAACAGAGAAGCCTGCCTGAAAGTGCTGTTGGCTAGGAGTTGCTTTAAGTAAGTGCCTCCTGGCCAGAGCACCCTACCCCAACTCCCTCCCACACCCTGCACCCCCTCCTCCCACACCCTGCATCCCCTCCCTCAGGCCAGAATCCTCTCCTGCACCCATAACTCCTCCTGGACCCTGCACCACAATCTCTTGCCCCAGGCCACAACCCTCTCTTTCACCCACACTCCCTCTCAGACCACACACCCTCTCCTGCACCCCAGTTCCCTATCTCAAGCTCCCTTTTTCACTCAACCTCCATCCCAGACCCTGCACACCCTCTATAGAAAAGTACAGCCCTTGACCACTTACCAAAATCTTGGAGTGGCCTCCCATCAAATATTATTGCCCACCCCTGAGCTGGAATGATTTTGAAAATCCTATAGTACTGCCAAAAGACTGCAAATATTATTTCTCCCAGATTACAGAGCTGAATTTCATTACATAACTTAGCAGAGTTTATTTAAATCAGCTGATCTATTCCCAAAATATATAACAACAACAAAAAAAGCAATGCATGTAATGACCAGTCTGGCTATACAATTACAGTTTCCTTCAGCATTGGCAAGCTTTGCATATGCTTCTTTGAAACCAGTAGCTCAGTGCTCTTTGAAAATACAATAAGAGTTCCTCAGAAACAACTCAAGCTTGTTCCATCTTCTTATGCCAAAATACCATAAAGAACCTTAGAAAAGTGTATTGAGAGACATATTAACTAAATCAAACCAGCTTCCCCTTACCCGGCATTCAACTTCTATCGGCTTGATGAACGGAGAACCACACATCGTCTGTGTCTTAACAATGTGATCATCAAGCAAAAGCTGGATGTCATCAACTGCTGACAGGATACTTGTATTCTGTAAAGAAATCACACTTTGTTGAGGAAAATAACAGTTGTTCTGATTAATTGATCTTAAACTTATTTTACTCCTAAAAATTTAGCCTATAATTTCCGCAGCAAATGAGAGCCTGTAATGTATTGGAAGAGATGGAATATATCTATACATGGCTCAAACCCTTCCAAAATATCCATGGAAGTTCTTAGTCGGGAAAGAAAAATGGACCAGTGGTTGAGGTGCTAACCTGGGACTCAGAGAATCAGATTCAGTTCCTTGCTCTACCACAGACTTCCTTTGCATCCTTGAGCAAGTCACTTAACCTCTCTTTGCTTCAGTTCCTCCTCTATAAAATAGGGATAACACCACTTCCCTACCTCCCCAGAATGCTGTGAGGATAAAAGTGTCAAAGACTAGGAGATGCTCAGACTATCAGCTACCATGATATTGGAGGCCATATAAGTACCTAAAATAGACAGCTTGGTAACTTCACATGGGCTCACATGAGTCTCCTCCTCTCAGTTAGTTACACTACTGTAAACCAGGAATAATTCCACTATTTTATTGAATCAGTGTGAGGGCAGACTCAGATCTGTTCTCTTTAACAATATATTTGTTAGACTGATGTATACTCACAGTGTCCCTGTACTTCACAAAACTGAAGTTCATATTGACCCATTCTGATTTCATTTTCTCCATGGATTTCTCTAGGGAATACTCTTTACTGGCTGCTGCTCCAATTGGCTCCAGTCTAGATTAAAATGAAATTTTATTTAGCTTCATTGTGCAAAACCCTCAATACTCTAAAGAGAAAAAGGAAAAGACTGAGAATAAATATAATTTAAACCAATAATACTCAGACTGAAGCTCCTGAGCCAAAAGTAGCTCTTTATGTATTTCCTGCATCTCTTTGCAGCACGATATTAAAACACCGTGCAACTGAATTATTAACTCATTTAACTTATTTACCAGTCACGATGTTTTATTATGTTAGTAATGATTTGTAGCTGATAAAATAATATTTGGTCTGCCTTTTTGCTATAAGAATAATATATAGAGATACACGTATATATAAATAGTAAATGAAACACTACTGTGGCTCTTTTGGGTAATGATGATCATTAATTTAACTCCTGATTACTGAAGTCTGAGTTTTAGAGTATGATGCAGATCTGTAAAGCAAAAGTGGCTTCTGTCTTTTGGTATGGCTCTGAAACCTGGGCCATCCCAGAGATGCAAAGGCGCCAGCTGGATGCTTTTGACATGAAAGAGCAATAATGTATTGAAGGCATATGATGATTTCATCACATTATGAATGAAAACAATTAGGTGAATAAACAGTTGAGAAAAATTATAGACTTGCATATACTATTGAAGCGCCTGTGGATTCCAGCTCAATATTTGCATACAAAAGTGGCCAATTAAACGTTCCTTTAAATATATTGGTTAATTCATAATATTAAAAATCCTATATATTACGGTAGCGCCTAAAGACCAGGATTCCATTGTGCTAGGAACTGTACACACACAGAACAAAAAGACAGCCCCTTCCCAAAAGAGCCCGCAATCTAAGGGTGCATCTACACAGCACCTTTACCTTGAAATAAGCTATGCAAATTGTGAAGCTAATTTCGATATTATTTCAAAACAAGGCACTTTTCCAAAACATCCCTTATCCCTCATGTAATGAGGTTTACAGGGACATCAGAAAAGCAAGCCCGTCATATTTTGATATAGAGCACTTGCTCCTAAGACACGGAATAGACCGCTATGCAGACATAGCCTTAGTTAAGTGCATAACACTTTTGGTAACTGCATGCTTATAATTCTAGAAAATAGGCCAAAAATTCCTGAAGGATGGACATTGGATATCAAGGTACCTGACTTCAGAGATGGACATACAGAATATAGTGAATAATAATACCAAAATATGTTTTTAAACTGTCTAAAATAGATTTAATATAAAATATGTGACAAAGACAAGTACATGATGGTGTGGTAAATGTTTTATTGTCTCTTCTTGGGGATTACTTGCATAATTAACTCATAATTTAAAAGTCACAGAAGGGCTGTTTTTTTGCCATTCCAGAATCACCACTCCATCTGCTATTCCTCCACAGTGCATACATATGCATATATTTCAAGGATATTTTATTTACGTTTTCAAACAAATCCAGTTATCGCTAATAATCCTATGGCATAATGCTTCTCTTAGGTTATAAATTAAAGCTTTGTAGAGACTGAGGGTTTTTTTTTAAGTGCTTAAGTAATTTAAGTACACAAGTCCCATTGTTTTTCAGTGGGGCCTGTGCTGCTTAGGCACTTTTGAAAATGTCTTCCTGAATTAGATAAAGTTCAGCAACGAAAATTTGAAAGGCCTTAAAACACTTTAAAAACATCCAGTAAGTCTAAATGCATTACAGTTTGGTTTTTGATTATGAAAGTATATACATATATTACCAGGGGGCTGTGCCCCCGATTGCTGTACTTGCTGTGCTTGCCAACCCTCCTCTTGTGGGGGGATAGGCAACCCCGGCTCTCTCCCCTGGCCACTGGGGAGGGCCGGGCTGCGGCTGTGCCAGCCCAGGCCCCTTCTCCCTCCCCCGCCCACCCCCAGCCTGGGCCCCTTCTCCTCTTCCCCATCCCGTACCTCCTCTCTAGCCACCGCCTGGTTCTAACCCCTGAGGCCAGGGAGGCAAAGGGGTGTGCATGTGCCGCTCCAGGGCACAGCAGCCTGCTGAGGTGGGGAAAGCAGAAGCGTGGGGGAGGGGCCGCTGTCCCAACCTCTCTCCCGTGAGGTCCTGCCTGCGCTGCTCACTGCCCCAGCCCTGCCCGCAGAGCCGAGGGCCACCCTCCCACCCTCCAGGAGTGGACAGGAAGGAGCAGACACAGAGCCTGGCGGTGATGGAGCCCCCAAGATTCTGCTGCTGGTACATAAGACCGGCTGGGAGCCCTGCTCCTAGCGCCTGTCCCCAGGCTGCTGTCTCTTCCCCCCGTCCCTGGGCTGTCACGGCTGCAACATGGAGTCTGCCGGCTACTGTGCCATGTTTCTTGGCATTGAAAGCCCTATGGGGTGGGCGTAAAGGAAGGGGAGTTGGGGCTTAGTTTAAAACAGCAATTCCAAGTGCAAGTGGCGAGGGGAAGCAGAGAGTTGGGCTTGAGCTGAGTGAGTGGCAGGGGGAACAGGGAGAGAGGGAGGAGGCAGGCTGAACACAGAGTGACCTGATGACGTCACTCTGTCGTCCCGCAGGAAAAGCTTTTTTTTAACATATAGAGAAATTTGCTTTTATGAAATTAGATTTAGGATGTATTTCTTACTTCTCAATGTACTTTGATAATCCATATTCCAACATGTTTAGAAGACAAGTAGTTTCATCAGGTCTTATTTCATATCCTACTATTTCACTGATCTGAAAATAAGTGAAAAAATAAGCTCAATCATCATATATATTTGTAACCAAGGTTTATCAAGTAACAGATAAGAAATAAAAATTAAAGAAATGCCAGCGTAAGCTTCCCCAGTTCTGAAGTTTTACCCATAGGCCAAACTCCCATTTTGTCATAGTGAGTTTTGCCTGCACCGTTACAGATTTCAGTATCAACCCATCAGGTGTTAAATTCTGAGTGAATTTCCTTATTGTGTTAGAATGTTTTAATTGTATTTCTATGGCACCTGTTCCCAATGTCTGTCTTTCATTCCACGATTGCAGGCAATAGACAAGATGGGGAGATGCTGCTTAAACTTGTCAAGTTTATATTTCACATTTTCTGCTAAGCGTCTAGGTCCATGGAGGTCAGCAAAAGTCTTGGTTAGTTTATACATTGTCCTCCACATATTTCCAATTTCCTCTGTAATTTCTTCAGAATTCAGTTCCTGGAGAGATCCTGAATATATAATTATAAAAGAGCAGGAAGTTCTCAGTGCCAAGTTATTATTAAAAAGATTCATTTATAGGCATTTGTTACAATTTTCCTTTAAGGAAAATGTTCAAACAAGTTAAATTCCCCAAAACTACCTTAAAATAACACCAGGTCCACACCCACACTTATAGGGTATGTCTACACAGCAAAGTTATTTTGAAATAACAGCCCTTATTTCGAAATAACTTTCCTAGCATCTACACAGCCAAACTGCTATTTTGAAATAAATTCGAAATAGCGGAGCACTTATTTCAAATTTGGTAAACCTCATTCTACGAGAAATAACGCCAAATTCGAAATAGCTATTTCAAAATAAGTGCTGTGTAGACACTTATTTCGAAATAGGGGGCCTCCAGCCTTCCCAGGGTGCCCTGGTGGCCACTCCAGCCTCAACCAAGAACACTCCTCTCCCTCCCCCCTTCCTGGAGCCCTTAAAGGGTTAGACTCTGGCCACAGTGTCTGTGCCAGCTCCAAGCCTGCCACCCCAGAGCCAGCAGTCACTGCCCCTGATCCAGTGGCCCCAAAACATGAGTCAGCAAGCCACTGGCAGCCAGCCCTCCACCGCTCCCCAGGAGCAGTCTGCCAGCTCCCAGGAGACTGCCAGGGCCCAGAGAAGGCGGGCGCCTTCCTGGTCCAGGGTGGAGATCATGGACCTTATTCAGGTTTGGGGAGAATGCCCCCAGCGTCCATAATCTTGGCACTAGACAGAGAAACGTGACCATCTATGACAGGATAGCTGCCAGCCTGGCCACCAAAGGCCACATGCGAACCCAGGAGCAGGATTGCATGAAAATCAAGTTGATCTGGCAAGACCCCCAACCCTGAGCCCTGAGCTTATCCTCCCCCTTATTCCCCCCTCCAGCTCCCTCCTCCCAGGTTTCCCCTTCCCATCTCCTACTCTTTCTTCTCCCCTCTCCTGCCTCCTTTCCCCAGTCTCACCAGAGTTTCATTCTCTCCCCCCCCAGTTTTGTTAAATAAAGAGAGTTTGTGTTCATGAAAACACGTGTATTTTATTTGACATCAGGAAGGGGGGTTAGGGAGGGGTAAGTGGAAGGACGTGAGGGAGGAATGAGGCACAAACCCCCAGTGGGGCAGACCAGGAAGACTGTTAGTGCTCCTCAGGGTAGAAGCTCTCCCGCTTGGCCTCCTAGATACTGACAGCCACACGATGGACCTCCTGGATGGCAGCCTGCAGAAAGTGCAGCCAGGCTCATAGCAACGCATCCACGAGAATCACCAGAGTGCCCAGGCAGCTCTGGCTCCATGTTGCAGAGTGTCATGGTGTACTGAGTGAGAGCAGCCAGAGCACAAAGAGACAAAATGCTTTGCTGTCCCTCAGCGAGGTAGGCAAGCAAGCAGGGAAACCTGAGAACCAGCTGTCCGGGGGGGGGGGGGGGAGTCGTCTCTTTAAGCACAGGCCTCAGATAGCCTCAGGCAGCAGCCACACAAAGTAAATCCTGACCTAATGCCCTGCTGGACCTGGTTCCGGCCGGCCTTCAGTGCGATTCAGCGTCCACTCAGTGTGGATGCGCTATTTTAAAATAGCAAAACGCTATTTCGAAATGCATTTAGTGTGTAGACGCGTTATTTCAAAATAAGCTATTTTGAATTAACTATTTTGAAATAGCTTATTTCGAAATAAAGCTGTAGTGTAGACATACCCATACTTAGCACTTATATATAGTGCTTTGCCTCTTCAAAATGTTTTATACACAACCACTAATTAACCTTTACAACATCTGCACAAGCTCAGTAAGGGTATGTCTACAAAGCAGGGCTAAAGTTGAATTAAGCTATGCAACTTCAGCTATGTCAATTGCGTAGCTTAAGTCAAAATAGCTGAATTCGGTTTCGGCGTTGTCTACACAGCAGGAGGTTGAAGAAAGAACACTCTTCCTTTGACTTCCCTTACTCCTCATGAAATGAGGGTTACCACGAGTCAAAGTAAGAAGTCCTCCAGCTCTACATTATTTCAAAATAAAGACCTGTAGTATAAACGCACACTCTGTTATTTCGGAATAATGTCAATTATTTTGAAATAACGCTGCTGTGTAGACATCCCTAAGTAAGTAAAAGTATTCTCATTTTATAGATAAGGACACAGGTAACTTGCCCTAAGCCACACAGCAGATCAATATCACAAACAGATTCAGTCTCAGGAACTTGGTGCCATATGCTTCTCATGACATAACTAGCTGTAATTCTAGAGAAGTTCAGCCAATTCAAAAGTGGTAAATTTCACCATGTAAACTTTTTGTGAGAAATATTTCACCCAGCTCTTGTTCTTACCATTCATCCATTCTTCAGACTTGGTATGAAAATTGTAAGCTGTTACCCAAAGTTGCTCAAAGGGTTGTTTATTTACTATTATAGTTTGCAGTAGGGGAAACTGACTCTTCTCGTGCTCAAGTAACTCCTCTTCTCTATTAATAGCCTTTAAGAAAAAAAATTCCATTAAGAAGTTCAATTATTATCTAAGAATTCTATTCCAGAACCGGGTAATATTTTCAATAGAACTTATCTGAGGAAGTAGGTTTTGCCCACAAAAGCTCATGATACTATATACATATTTGTTAATCTCTAAGGTGTTACAAGTCTACTATTTAGAGTCAGACATTTAAAGGTATTTAGACTCCTAGGGTGTATCTAGACTACAGGGTTTTTTCGAAAAAATATCCCGAGTCTAGACTATTGCCACGTTCTTTGAAAAGTAAATCGAAAGAACGCGGCAGTTTTTTCGACCATGGAAAACCTCATTTTACGAGGAAGAACACCTTTTTTCGAAAGTGCTCTGTCAAAAAAAGGTGCTATGTAATGCAAACTGTGCTTTTTCAAAAGAGAGCATCCAGACTGCCTGAGTACTCTCTTTCAAAAAAGCGGCTTGCTTTTTTGAAAGTATTGGTTGTAGTCTAGACGCTCTTTTTCGAAAGAGGCTTGCAGTCTAGATGTAGGCGATGGGTCTAGACTGCAACCACTTCTTTCGAAAAAGCAAGCTGCTTTTTCTAAAGAGAGCACCCAGGCAGTCTGGATGATCTCTTTTGAAAAAGCCCTGTTTGCATTCAAGAACACCTTTTTTCAAAAGGACTATTTCGAAAAAAAGGCGTTCTTCCTCGTAAAATGAGGTTTACCGTGGTCAAAAAAACCGCCACGTTCTTTCAATTTAATTTCGAAAGAATGTGGCAGCAGTCTAGACGCAGGGCAAGTTTTTTCAAAAAAGGCCACTTTTTTCAAAAAAACCCTATAGTCTAGACACACCCCTAAAGATACACATAAGTAGGGTGACCATATTCCCCTATGCTGAATACGGGACACCTGGTAAAATTACTCATATTCAAGAAAGTTTAATGGCAAGCAATCAGAATTATGAAGTACAAATGTTCAATTAAAATCAAGTTGACTGAACCCCTTTTAAAAAGAAATTCTGCTGTTAGATTCTTTTTATTTCTCTCTCTATATATAAAAAACTTTTCCTGTGGGACAACAGAGTGACATCATCACATCACTCTGCATCACCCCACATCCCACCTGAGCAGAGTCCCCAGAAGGGGAAGCGGCAGCATGACTCAGGGTTCCCCCCCAGCCCCTGCTCGGGGGGGTACCCTGGGTTCTCCAGGGTTCCCCAGTGGCCCCCAGCTCCCCTGCGCTCCAGGGCTCCCATGCTCTGGAATCCAGAGAGGAACTGCCCCTCTGCCTGCCTTAGGCCAGGCACTCCAGCCTCGTTTCCACTTCCTGTGGGTCCCCTTGGCTACAAATGGCAAAACAGAGCCAATAGGACCTGCAAGGCTCTGTGGTCGCGGCATTGGTAAATAAATAAAATGATGCGGACAGTTAAAAGGTTTCTCAAAGTGGTTTCGTGGACCAGTTTGAGAAACACTGATGAACAGGCACAGTAGGTTGAAGGCAGTGAGAGGAAAAGCATGTAAAGAGTAGATGGGTGGGTAGCAGAGATGACACATAACCAGCCACTGCCTTCCTGCAACCAGGGGAGGCAGGTTTGTATAATTTTTGGTGGTGCCCCATTAGCCACACCCCCTGACATCTGTTAATCACGCCTCGACCCCCATTAGCCAAGAAAGCGTCCACACTGCCATGGAGGCTCTTGCGCAAAAGCACAGCTCGCACATGGCAGTGTGGACGTGTTCTTGCGCAAGACTTCTTGCACAAGAACCCTTGCGCAAGATGTTCTTGCGCAAGAAGCCACCAGTGTAGACATAGCCTAAGAGTTTCCTCCCATGAGCAGAATGAATTTTGTGTTGTGCACCAGTACTGAGTTCATGTGGCTTGTTTGGATGTGCCACTGTGGCACCCCAGTTATTAATAAATATTTTATAAACCTTTACCTTTTCTCTCTGCTGCCATGTCTTGCTCCATCAGCTTCCCTGGTGCCTGCTGCCCCCCAACTCCTCACCCTCCTCTGCTGTCCTGATTCCTGCCCTTCTCACTGCCCTCAGCGCTCCTGCAACCTGCCCCCCTCCACCAGCCCTTTTCTCCCCCCTGTGCCCACTCCTCCAGTAGCCCCACTCTGATCATGTGAGCTACCCATCCTCATCCCCTCTTCTAACACCTCCCTCTACACACCTGTCCTGCCTCTCTCCTCTGGTCAGGTGTCTGCCCTTCTGCTTCATGCCCAGAATCCCCTGGCACCTGCACTTTCCCTTAGCCCTGCACCCTCCTGGTGCCTCCCCCTTCCCTTACTGCCCTTGCCCCCTTTGACCATTTTTTCCATGATGCCCACCCCCTCACCACTCTCTGCACCCATTCCCCTCATGCCCCTCTGTGCCTTCACACAACTTGCTCCATCCCCACCTTTCTCATGCCCACCCCTTCTTTCAAGCCTTCTCCCAGCACCTCCCCCTCTCCCCTCTAGCCCCCAATGCCCTTACTCTCTCCTCTCCCAGCATCACCCTGTCCCCCTCTCACTGACACCTCCCCTCCTGCCCTTTTCCTCGTTGTCTCCACTTGGCCCCCTGGCATTTGTCTCTCCTCCACGCTGTCCCTTGGTGCCTTCCCCTTTCTTCCCCCTCCCCCTCCACACAAGCCCCTTCCTCTCCCTCCCTGTCCCCCTCCGCACAAGCCCCTTCTTCTCCCACCCCTCCCCCCTAATTTTCCCCCTTCCCTTCCCTGCCCTCCCTTCCCCTACCTTCTGCCTTCCACTTTGCAGGGCCGGAGTCTGCGCTCCAGCCCCAGAAGTCTCCAAACCCGGAGCTAGGCTGCGCGGCGCAACACCACGCCGAGCAGTTTTAAAGTCCTGAACCGTGACGTCACATCACGCCTGGGCGTCTCCCGCTCACCTGTAAACGCCAGCAGCAGCAGCCGGTAGTACGCGCTGGCAAGGGGGAGCTGACTGAAAGCTGCACATGGCAGGGATGGTCTGGGGCCAGAGAGATGCATGGGGGGGCCAGCAGGTGGGGGTCGGGGCCCACTCCAGGAAGGGCCGGGGGAGAGACCCAGCTCCAAATATTGCTGGAGCAGGGCCCCCGGCTCTGAATATTGGTGGAGCATGGGCACCACGAGCCTATATAACTCGCCGCCCATGCCTGCAACCAGAGCAAACTGGCTGGAAACTGGGTGGAGAGCCTGCTGGTCAAAAGCAGGCAAGCTGTAGGGACTGCACTGATGGACCAGCAGAGGGAGCAACAGTGCACGCACACTGCAACTTTGCCTGACCACTAGTCTTGCACACTCACCCTCATCATCAGTTAAATTACTGGAATGCCCCACTCACTGCCAGTTGGTGGGTAATGAGCAAGGATCCAGCCAACAGCAGGACCCATCAGTACAGATGGAGTGGGAGAGACAGAAAATATGGGACAATTTGCCCATTTTTTTAAAAAAAAGTAGGGATACCTGCAGGAGGGCTTACATATCAGACTGTCCCTTTAAAAATAGGGCATCTGGTCACCCTACACATATAGTGACATTTTCAAAAGGCACTTAAGTACCAAAGGGCTTTTGAAAATTTCACTGGGCACTTAACATCTTTAGGTTCCTAAAGATCTTTGAAAAAACTGACCTTAATGACTCTAAATCCCATTTTCAAAAATGACACAGACATTTAGGAGTCCAAGTATCATTGATTTTCTATGAGACACAGGAGCCTAACTCCCATTTTCAAAGGTGACATGCATACTTAGGACCCGATGTCATTCAAGCACTTTGGCAAATTTTATTCATTATGTTTAAAAGTCTCAGAGGGGTAGCCATGTTAGTCTGTAACTTTAAAAAAAAAAGTAGTCCTGTAGCATCTTAGAGACTAACATATATATCTAATCTAATCTATATCTATATCCATATCTCACACACACAGAGACAGAGAGAGAGAAAGAGAGAGAGAGAGTGTATCATGAACTTTCGTGGGCAAAACCCACTTCTTCAGATGATATTGGATTTACCCCAACATGACAGTAAACTAGATGCAGAGCCAGGCACAGTAAAATGACTAGAATATCCAGATGTCCTGGTCAGGCCCGCCAATGGGGGCAGGGAAGGAGGTGAGAGCAAAGGGAACCGATGCCCCAGGGCCCAGAGATTCAAAGGGGCCCAGGACTCCCAGCCACTGCTGCACCAGAGCCCCAGACCCTTTACATTGTTGCTGGAGTACCGTAAGGTGTGCTCAGTGTGCTCTGAGGGCTGGAGAGGGAATGTCACACTCCATGCGGTGCAGAGGGCTGGCTGCCCCAGGCTTACCCCTTCCACCTGAGGCCCCACTCCTTCAGGGAGCACAGAGCTGAACCCCCTAACCTTGCCCAGGCTTGGGTCCACATTAGCAGTTGGCTCCCCTGGTCCTGGTCTCCAATGCCTCTTCTAATCACTCCGCCTAACGTAGCACATGGTACTACCTGCAGCCAATTTTCAGAAAAAATATAAATATCTGGAAAATTTAGCTCTTAATTAAGGGACTACACTCCTCCAACTACAGATCAGGCTTTAGAAGCCATGATTAGAGATAAGATCCACCTATGCATCTGTTTTTCCTCCCATTCCTAGACATTTAGGAAAGATCCAGATTTGTGAGCAAAGAGAACAATGCAGGTACAGAAAAATTTAAAAATGCAAAATTTTAACAAAAACTCAAAAGAAATTAATTTCTGAAGAATTTTTTTGTCAAGAGCATCCAGTTTTCAAAACAGCTCTAGTAAACAGCAATAGTGATAGAAATGGCAGTATACTGGTAATAGATGTCTGAGAGCTTGGGAAAATTATTCAAATCCAGCTCCAAGATATGTGTTTACTAGAAGATTTACCTGGTGTTGTTCAGGTCCTTAACTCAATTAATTTTTGTTTTTTGGAAAATAAAATGAAAATGTACACGCTTCATTTAAATCATTGCTCTGGGGTGGGGTTGGGGATGAGGGGTTTAGTATGCAGGCTTTCCTGGGGAGAGAGGACTATGCCAGGTAGCAGCTTGGCGCTAGCAGCTAGGTCTCTCCATGCAGCTGGGGGAAAGGTGCATGTACCCTGGCTGGGGCAGGTCCAGTTTTGTCAGCCCCCTGTGTGCCCCCTGCGCTCCCCAGCCAGAGTGAGAAATGCAGCAAACTGTGCACTTTTCCCTTGCTCCCTGATGAAGGGGATCAGCCAACAATGTCCCTATACAAATCAGGGGAAAGAGCTTCAGCCTCCCCCAAAGGGTGCCTGGGGAATGGGGGAGACAGGCCTGGGGCAATCCCAGATGTGAGGGGATGCTCCCCCAACCAGCTCCTTTCATCTGTCTCTTTTCCATATGGTTTTATGAGAAACACTCTCATTTCAGGCACATTCCATTTTCCTGGCACAACCAAACCCTTACCCTTATGATAAGAGGAAACTGTTTATCAAATCTGGTGGTCCTAGCTCTTACTGTTTAGGAGTTTTTGAACAAACAGACACACTCACAGACGGACGGATGGACAAACTCTCTCAAATATATGGTAGATAACTGTAAATAAACAGGATATGAACCTAAGCCTCTATCTTACCTAACATACATTACAAATAAACTTTTCACTTAAAACAGGTGAAAAATACTTGCCTCAAATTCCACTAGTGCATTATCCAGATTCTTACCCAACTCATTAAATTTCTCAACATTATTCTTCATTTCTTCCATGGTCATGACATCCCGTTTTTTGTAACTTTCTACTTCTTTAAAATAACTTTCAAGTAATGCCTCAAATTGGGAGCACCTAATTAGAGCCAAAGACAGCTCAATAATATTACATTTTTCAGACTTCTGGTTATTTTTTTAATTACAAAGGGCATTATTAAGTGAAATCTAATCTCAAAATTTAGGATGTGTAAGTAAAGATGACCCTGTAAACATACATTAACTAATTAATTAATCAATCCTTACAATAGCCATAGGAGGCTCCCATTTCACAGATGAGGATACTGAGACACAAAGGTTAATTAATTTGCCCATATCCATGCAGTAAATTAGTGGTAGAGACAGGATTGGAACTCGGGACTCATTTTAAAATGTAGTCCCATGCTCAGTCATCTAGGCCTTGCTGCCTTTTACTAACCACATTGACAGGTATGAAGCAACATACAATAAGGAGAGAAGAGGAGGTTTCTCACATTGGCTGTAACTGACGTTCTTCGAGATGAGCGTCCTTGGGGGTGCTCCACAGCAGGTGGTGGTGTGTCCCAGTGCCACAGAGCGGATTCTTCCTAGCAGTGCATTGTGGGGATCGCGCATGCACAGCTCACAACACTGTCCAACACTACCATTCATGCGCAGCCACCCTCCCCTCAGTTCCTTCTCTATCTAGAACCCAGCCTGGTGCAAAAGTGTTTTTTTGGGGGAGGCCCAAAGTAGAGGGGAGGAAGAGAGGATAATGGAGCACCCCCAGGGAGACACATCTCAAAGAACATCAGTTACAACCAAGGTGAGTAACCTCCTCTTCGAGAGAGAGACGTCCCTAGGGGTACTCCACAGCAGGTGACGGCAAAGCAATTTGTCTTATGGAGATAGGGACTTCAGATCTGGCAGGTAAGCTGTCTTTAGTACAGCCTTTGCTACTCTTGTAGAGTGAAGAGGGCAGTACTGCTCGCGAAAGTGCATACTGCTCGCGAAAGTTTGTTCTGATGTCCATGTAGCAGCAGCACATATATTGTCAATGGGAACCTTCCTCAGGTAAGCGACTGAAGTGACGACTGCTCTCGTGGAGTGTGCATGGACTGAGGTAGGCGGTGATAAATGATTCAAATTGTAGCACATTGTGATGCAGTCAGATACCCAATGGGATAATCTTTGAGATATCTGATGCCCCTTGCTATGTTCCGCAATGGAGACAAAAAGCGTTGGGGACGACCTAAAGGGTCTTGTTCTGTGGAAGTAGAAGGAGAGGGCCCTGTGGACATCAAGTGTGTGCATCTGTGCCTCGAAGGGGTTGGCATGAGGCTTGGGAAAAAATATAGGTAAGTGAATTGTTTGATTAAGGGGGAAGGAGGAGCGTACTTTGGGTAAAAACTTCAGATGTGTCTATAGAGAGACTTTGACCTTAAAAAATGATGAACGGTGGGTCTGCCATTAGGGCAGCCATCTCTCCCACCCGACGTGCTGACGTTACTGCAACTACGAACAGCGTTTTGAGTGTTAAGTGGAGAAGGGCGCATGTGGCCATAGGTTTGAATGGAGGTTTCGTGAGCATGGTTAGTACCAGATGTAGGTCCCATGGTGCCTGTGGGGCAGCATCGTCAGGATATAAAGCGTGTAGGCCTTTGAGGAAACATTTGGTTGTGGGATGTGCGAAGACCATGGTGTCATCGATAGTCCTGTGGAATGTTGTTGTTGCTGTGAGATGTACTGTAATTGAGCTCATGGAAAGGTGAGATTGCTTGAGATGCAGTAAATATTCAAGGATTGCAGGTAGGGAGCATCCTCTGGCGATATGTTACAGGAAGCAGCCCAATGTACAAAATGAGACTGTTTGTTACTATATGTCTTCCTTTTTGCAGGGGATTTGCTGTGGAGGAGCACGTCCCATATCTGGTCTGAACACTGTCATTCTATGGCCATGAACCATCAAGGTACCACGCTTTGAGGTAAAGCATGACAAATTGTGGACGGGGAGCTTCAGTTCCTGGTTGGAATAGTATGCTCAGGTTGTGTAGGAGTGTGATCGGGCGATGTAGGGCCATTCTGTTCAGGATGGGAAACCACGGTTGCCAAGGCCAACAAGATGCTATTATCTCGCTTTATCCTTTCGTATTTTGATGAGTAGCCTGTTGAGGTGGGGAAAGGAAGGGAATGCATAGAGTAGGTGATCATCCTACTTGAGGATAAGAGTGTCTCTGACTGAGTGCTTTCCCATGCCCGCCCTGGAGCAATAAAGTGGGAACTTTTTGTTTGCTCTGGCAGCGAATAGGTCTATGTGAGGGTATCCCAACTGCAAATATCTCTGCTAGAACTGAACGGTCGATCTGCCACTAGTGATCTTGTGGCAGGAGTCTGCTTAGGGCATCGGCTGTGGTGTTTAGGGCTCCAGGGAGACGGCATGCGCTTATGGAGATGCAATGAGTAAGGTACCAGTTCCAAGGTGATATGGCTTCTGTGCATAGGGCACGGGAGCATGCCCCGCCTTGTCTGTTTATATAAAACATACAGGCTGTATTGTTGGTATATATCCTGATGTGTCTTCTGGTGATGTGAGATGAGAATGTGAGCCATACGGCCCTGAGTTCGAGGACACTGATGTGTTGTGTCCTCTCTGTCGGACTCCATAAGCCCTGGGTTGTAAGGTCTCTCATATGTGCTTTCCAGCCCCTGAGGGAAGCGTCTGTGGTGAGCCCATCATCCTGGGTGGGTGATCTTAAGCAGCAGGAGAACCAACTTGGGGACAAACTGCATTTTTTTTTCGGGTTTGGGGTTTTGGGATTTTTTTGCAAAGAACTTGGCAGACAACTAGGGCAAAGAACTTGGAATTAACTAATCTACTTCTCTACAGAGAACTATTGAGGAACAAAGAGCACTGTGGAGGTCCATCTTGAGCTGGGGACGGTATGAAGGAACAGAGGGGAGGGTGGCATGCGCAGTAGTGTGGTAGTGTTGGACGGTGCCGCATGCCTCACGCACCATACATGCACAACCCCCAATGCATTGCTAGGAAATCCGCTCTGCGGCACTGGGATGCTGCTGTGGAGCACCCCCAGGGATATCTCTCGAAGAAGAACATACACTTTTAGCAAAGTATATGGGGTGTAATTAGGAATAATGGGATGAAATTACACAAATCTTAGCATCACCATTTCTTCCATCCTTTAGACCTAGTCAGGGATAGGGGAAAATCCAGCCCATCCTGCTTAATGATATTTTCTGAAACATGGTTTAAAATCTCAGTACTAAAAAACAGATTTTCCTTCCACTAGCAATTCTATTGACTTGCCAATACCTCCCTTTTTGTGGGTCCCAAGCCTTTTCATTTCTTTTAAACTCAAAGTCTTAGCTCAAGGAAATGTCCTATTTTAATAGCATACCTTTTAATCAGAGAAACTTCTGCATGATCCCTCCTGCTAAACAACTGGGCTCTGCTATTTTCAAAAATTATCTCAATCTGGTCCGGCCAGTGGAAAACATTACTATTCAGCTTTATGTCCTCGGCTACAATTTAAAAAAAAAATTAGATTACCCTTCCAGCAGCAGCAGTGAGTGGTGAAGAAACATGAGACATATGACCACCCTGCCACATGACTCCTTCCTATACCACCTGGGGGAGGGCCATGACAACGCCTCTGCCACTCTAAGCCAACCTTTCCCTGTCTCTTCCCACCCCTGCCCTGCCTCTTCCCCCAAGCCTGCTCCACCAGCAATGTGGCTCAGAGAACTAATGGGGAGGCCTGGCACCAGCAGCAGAATTTGCCCCCCCACCTCACTGGCACTGATGGCAGAAATTAAGTGACATGGCTCCACTCCCTAGCTACTGGCTGCATTGCTCCACTTCCAGTTAGCGAGTGTGGGGAGAAGTCCTGCTCCTTACCCCGAGCGATGAGGCCGGGAGCCAGGGAGCAGAGCAATATTGCTCTGCTCTCTCCTGCTGGTGTGAGTGAGTGCAGGGGACTCAATCCCTGCTGTGGGTGCCAGACCCCCGCTAGTCTCCTGGGCTGCCCTGAGGCTCTAGCCCATGGGCACGCAAAATATGGCCTGCGGGGCAACATCTGGCCTGCCAAGCCACTAGATCCAGCCCACAGTCCTCCAGCCTTTGTGCGCTGCCCACACCCTCAGCACAATCTGCCTAGGTAAGCACCTCCCAGCCAGAGCCTGCCTCTGGCACCCCAGCCCCTCCTTCCCCCCCCCACAACACCCTGCCCTCCTACACTCCTACCCCATGTAGCCCAAACCCTGCGCACCCATGCCCCCACCCAGACCTTGCACCCCAATACCCTGCCACAGGTCACAAACCCCTTCCAGACCCTGCACCCCAATCCCTAACCCCAGGTCACTACCCACTTCTTCAACCAAACTTCTTCCCAGACCCCAAGCCCCTTCCTCCATCCCAGTCTCCTACCCCAATTCCCTTCTGCACCCAACCTCCATCCCAGACCCTGCACTTCCCTCCATTAATATGACCTTGACCACTTACTAAATTCATGGTGTGGCCCCCTATAAAAATATTGTTCACCCATGCTCTAGCCCCTTGCCCCTCCCACATGCAGTATGGGGACACACAGCCCCTCTGATCCCCCTAATGCATTACCAGTGAGCAGCAGTGATATACAAAGTAGTCATTATGAAAAGTAACCAGAACAGTTCAAACTATACTTAGGAAAAAGCGACACATCTTTAAAAAGTGGCATCCATTTTTTGTGAGTAGAATGATGGAAGCAGAAATAATCTGGGGTGGCAATTTGCATTTGCAATTATTTTCATTTGTAATTTTGTGGAATTAAAATTGCCAACCAAGTTGCTCTCAAAATCAGGCTCACAGTGATCCTCATGTAAAATTATCATAGATAGTTGAGAAACTGTGAGTCTGCTTCTACCTTTAGTTATGCCAGTACTACTCCAATTTGCTCTTTTACATATCAAAAATTTGAAAAGGATGAAATTAAAATATGGCATAACAAAAACAAAGTCCGTATCATCAAAACGTGAGCCAGTGCCACTCAGTTTTTATTCAACCCTCTACTGGAAATTTTTCCTGAGTAAGGATTATATTAAAGATGAATAAGGATGTCAGATATGGCCCATTAAAAGATGCGGTCAGGGAAGTTCAAGGACGTATAACTCTCATAGATATCATTGAACATCCCAGATGTAGATTTAGCTGTTTAGCTTTGTTTCCTAAATAGTTTACCGTGATGACAAAATACTGACATCAGTTCAGGAATATTGCATTATATGCATGAAGCTTTGACTAATGAGAGAAACTGACCAAAGTAGGTAGCTCAAATAACAATGCTGCTATAGCTATTCAGCATAATTTAACTAAGTGGAATAAGTTAAATCAGAGACAGGTATTCTTATCCCAGAATAAGGTTTTTCACACAGAGGCTTATATTGAAATAACTATTCCAGAATAACTATTTCAGTAAAGCCTTGTCTACACTATGCGGAAGATCTTCTGGGGTCAATCTTCTAGGGTTAGATTTAGCGGGTCGAATGAAGACCCGCTAATTTGAACTGAGAAAGCGGACTAAATGTCCAAGCACAGATAAGCCCTTAGATGTGCACTGATTTTCATTTCTAAACTATTTTCAGATAATCCTGAAAACCCTTGCAGCAATTTATTAAACTGACAGAAATATTAATAAACAACATACCAGGCTACCTAATTTTGCCAACACAGTTGTGAAGAATGCTAGCTGAATCATTGCACGTATTATACAAATTCTCGAAAAGAGTTCTCATTTCATAAATCTCTCAGAGAGAAATCACAGAGAAGAAGGAATGTGTGGGCAGGACAAAGGAGGGGGAAATCTTCCTGCATCTGCACATCTTTTCTCTCTAGAGAATCCTTTTGCTTTGCCATCTGCCCTTTTTTTTAAAACTTTTCATTAGCATAGTAGAAGTTGTATAGTTTGTCTAGTTTCCTTTGATAAATAATAAATAGAAGCCCTAATTTTATATGCATGGCTATGTGTGTGTGTATACACACACAGACACATAAATATACAGTTCAGCAGGGATACTTTTATATACAATATTTTAAAACATACAAGACAGATCAGCATAGTCCATCAAGAATTCCAGTCTGTACGCTGCTTCAGAGATCTCACGTCTCAGCTTAAAAACAGTAACTTCACTAGCTTTTTTTAAGTATGCTGTAAGCTCTACCAGCTCTTCGGTATTCAAAGGCACCTCACTGACTTTGTCTGCAATTATGTTGTATTGGTTGCAAATGCTACAACAAAAAAGAAAGCAGACATTAATTATGATGATTATTATTAATGAAGAGTAGTGCAGGATTTCATTAATGCAAATTGCATGTCAAAGGATACTAATGCATCTTTGCAAACAAGATATTCTGATTAAGACACATAACGGACATGCAATAATAAAAGGCATTCCATTCCAACATCCTCTCACTTTTTCAAAGAGTGACAGATCTATATAGTAGAATGCCTGTTACACTGGCATTAAATTGGCAATGCTTGCACACTACGTTAACAGCTCTTCTTCACAGTTTTAGGATATATCTACACTACCAAGTTATGTCAAGGAAACTAATGTTGACATGCAGAAGTTGCCAAAAAAAAAAAGTTGCCAAAGCATGGTTATACTTGCTCCCTCTGTAGATCCCCCATCGACAGCGGGAGAAATGCACTCTGAGTAGATATCCCACAGTGCCTGGCAACACTCTTTGTCACCAGGTGTTGTGGGACCACGCAACAGAGCACAGCATCTTGGGATTGTTCAAAGCATCCCTTCCCTTCAGGCATCACTTTATTTAGAGACTTCTGGTGTCCTTTCACACCTTTTTACCAAATGACATTCTCTGCTGTGCACTCCGGAATCTGCAGGGAAAACAGATGGATCCCTCAATTCTCTAACATGCTCTGTTAACTATTGTGAGGACCTCACGCATGGCCGCAGAGATCATCTTGAAATTACTGACAGAGGAAGAAGACTCAGAGGAGCCTAACAGCGTGTATGATAAGAACAGTGGCATTTGGCACTCATAGAACAGCTGTACCGCACTGATTGGTGGGATATATCATCATGCAGGTGTGGGATGAAGCTCAGTGGCTACAAAACTTTAAGTTGTGTAAGCAAACTTCCTGGAGCTGTGTGCTGAGCTGGCTCCCGCCTTGTGACACAAGGACACCAGAATGAGAGCTACTTAGCCGGTGCTGCATGGTAGTCAAATGCACTTTTGGGAGACTGAAGACAAGATGGAAGTGTCTCTATGGCAGGCTAGACTTCACTGAGGACAGCATTCCCATGATTATTGCAGCTTGTTGCACTTTGCATAATTTCTGTTAAAGTAAGGGGGAATTGTTTATTCGGGGCGGAGCACTGAGGCACAGTGCTTGGCTGCAGAGTTTGAGCAGCAAGATGCTAGAGCAGTTAGAGGAACTCCAAGGTCTGCTGTCAACAACAGGGAGGCTTTGAGTGTGCACTTTGAAAACGAGAGGCACTGAAATAAAACTCAGTTACAGTTGCTTCCATGCTGCACTCCTCCCCCCCTCCCCGCCCACCACCACCATGCAATAAAAAAAAGCGTAGAATTGTTCTAAAAGCGTCACTTTGTTCATCAGAAAACAGTGCACTGAAATGCAGTAAAGAGAACTGGTAAGGGAAGTGCTGGCAAAGAGTTACAACTCACAGATGTGTTTAACTCCAGGTATCATATTCACAGTTGGAAGTGGGGGTGGAGTGCACAGGAAAATGAGGAATCCCAGAAAGGAAAAAGAAATGTGAGGAGGTTCTGGACATAGAATTTTGAATCTGTTGCAGGGGGGGAGTGACCAATCCATGTTGGCTCATTGTGCTGCTTCACTGAACACTTAAGGATCTCAGTCTGTTCCTCCATGACCCTGATCATGCTTTCTGTGGCATTCCTGGTGAAGGCCTGGTTGTCCTTGTGGTTCCTCAGCTCCTTTTCCAAGTGTTGTTCCCAGTGTCTACATGCATTTGCTGATTGATTTAGCACTTCACAAACCAAATCCTCCCTGTTTTTCTGAGGGCACTACCTAACATCAGTTGCAACCTCTCTGAGGCAGTGCATACTGGGGCTGTCAAGGTCTCTGATATTCAGCATAATGCACAAAAATGAGTCTGTTAACACTGAGTCTGACATTGTAACATTTCACTTACAAAACCCTTTTCCAACATTTCCACTCACTTTCCCGCTGACCCTTGCAAGGAACACATCCCAACAATCACAGTAATCATTGGGAGAGAGGGGGTGGGTTTGGCTGGCAGCTCTGCACATAGACAAAAGAAATTTCAGCTGGGATTATAAAATTCCCTTTACAGGAACACAGTTCTAATTATGCCACATTGCTCCACAGGCAGGTAAGACGCAGGCAGACATCTCCCTGCTTAGGGTAAGCAAGGAAACCAGGGCACAACTTCTCCAGGCTTGTGGTTTTTGCCCTGCTCCATATGCAGCCCTCCTTTGTTCTGCTTTGGTTTCTGCACAAGAGATTGATGAATGGTATAGGCTAATGTCCTACTCTGGGGGAGGGAACAAAACTGCCATGGAATTTTCAGCAGAACACTTACAAGCACCTCTCCAAAAGTTTCAATAGCCTCTCTCTACAGAATGCCATTCAGATCACGGCCAGCATCAACATTCTGCTTGGCCATATCGATACACGCAACTCCCACTTTTCCATGCTCTCTGCCCTGCACTCCACAAGCCACAGCAACTTACCATGCATCTCATCCCCTGCTTCTTGGTCCCCATAGATTGGCTATGTCAATCAGCGGCGAAGAAAAATTCCTGGCTGCCAGACAAACTCGGCGATCTTGGGAGGAGCCCCTGGTCCTCATCTACCTCAACCTCTTCATCTACAATTTCATCATCTGGTTTAGGTCCTCCATGTACTGACTCCATACCCTCTGAAGTACCACTGGGACTCTTGATGTGGAGGCAGGGTCACCATCAAGGATAGCATCCAGCTCCCTATAGAAACGGCAGGTCTTTGGTGAAGCCTCAGAGCATGTATTCCCTTCACAGTCCTTATAATAGGCTCATCTCTGTTCCTTAATCTTCGCTCTGCACTGCAGCATATCTTCCACTCATACCCCTTTTCACACAAGGATTGAGAAATGTGCTTGTATGTATCCCAGTTCCTATGGGTCTGTTGCAGCTAGGACTGGACAGACTCCTCTTCTCATCTGATCAGATCCAACAGATCCAGGGAAGTCCAAGCAGAAGAGTTTGGTGCAATAGCCAGGCATGGGCACTGGGAAGATGCCATGAAACCACTGCACATCGAGCCAGCACGCATAGGTGGGAGTAGGGGGGAGGGAAGGGGATGTCCAGATGCTCGTGCTGCAGGAAATGGATGTGATTTAAATATCACGAGGCTTGCAAGAGGGCGGTTGTTTGGTCACCTGGCTGCAAGGCAGCAGAGTTCTAACTGCTGATTGGCTGCTTGGGAATTGTGGGCCACTTTCTGGAGGCCAGAATGAGCAACAAAATGCCTCAAGATGTCTACACTGCATGTGTGTCGACAATACAGGGAAGGGAAAAGAGAAAAATTCTTCATGGAGCTGTAAGTTTTTTGTCATTGAAAATGGCCACGTTCCATGACAAAAGTCTCCTTGTAGTGTGAATGCACTACAAAAGGCACTTTTCCTTGACAAAATTTGCCATTACAGAATGTACTGTTTCAAGAGTTGAATTCTTACAAAGAAAGACATCCTTAAGTGAAGAAATCAGCATCTCACTTATTCTCCTGACATCTACAGAAGTAAGCATCCTGCATAAAATTTAGGCAAAAAGGTAACATTTACCTAGAGATCCTCAAACTACCCCCCAAAAATGAACATGGACAAATATGGGAGAAATACAGAGGAAAAAAATGACACCCATTGCATATCTTTCCCCAGGAATGTGTTTTCTTGTTTCAGGTTTGGACTAAGCACCTTTGTTATCTGTACATGCACATTACTCCAGACACCTCAAGTACAACCCAATTCCAAGAGTAATCATATATATTTACTAATGAGAAAAGGGATTTCAAGTGAAACAATTATACCAATAGATTAAAGCTAAATTCATTGTAAACTTTTTACTGGCTAAGGGTAGAGTTCAGGGCCTGTGTTTTTCTTGCAAAAGTCAAGGATATCATGATGTGCAGAACAGGGAACTTTGGTCCTTACTCTGCATTAGATGGGTATTAGTTCTTGCGGGGGAAACAAAGAACCCTCAGATTAACTCCTAGCAAGTTAGAAATATTTTACAATTATTTCTTTTCCTATGTGGCTTTTTTAGGTCTATCCAAGTAGAACCTAATTCAGGAACTTTTAAAAAATATATGTATTTATTACAGAATGTTTCAGGTTAACTTTACATACACAACATGAGGTCTTTGCAAACCAGTGCAATGTTGTGTTAATTTACAGAAGCCTAAGGATATATCTCATTAGCTCTATAAAAATCCAGCAGATGAATACTGTTTCTTTCAGGAATGCATACAGGCACTGATACACAGCATCAACCCACAAATGTAATGATACTCATGCATTCTCACGTATGTGTACCTCTTATTTAACTCCCTGTTTTCATCCACTTCAAACTCAATCAGCCTATTTTTAAGTTCTTGGGCCCGATTGCAAAGCTCTTCATTCAGCTTCAAAGCATCCAGGCAGAACATGGCGAGAGGGACAGTGACATGCATGGCGGCTATTTCTTTTTTCAGTTTTGTTAAACTATCAATCTTCTACAAAGGCAAAAGAATAATCCTGTTAGTTTACTTAGACTCTGTAGATGTGAAATGCTATATGAGAGCAAAGAATTATCTGTCAGATACCAGGTAGATCGTATATTTTGTACAGAAATATAAACACTTTGTCTACCCATTTAGGGCCCATATAACACCAAACCACAGAACCCAGCAGGAGGTACCCACCAGTGAAAAGTCCACATGGATGCTAGGGCACAAGTTGCCTGCAAAAACTGCACTCAGCTAGGACCCCAGCTCTGCAGGGGTGGCACTGAAAGTGTGTGGGGTTGACTAAGCCAAGGGGAACAGAGGGACAAAGAGAGGATGTGCTGAATCAGCACACATTCTGGGAAGCCTCCTTCAGTGGGGCTCTGCATGGAATATAGTTTTTTCTTCCCCAGCATAACCTGGCATGGCTACCCTATGGGCAAAGGGGGATGTAAATTGTCCTCATTCCTCTGTACCTGTAAGGGTGAATCAAGGCCTTAGACTAAAAGGCATGGAGTGGGAAACTTGTAATCTCTGTCTGAAAACTACCATGCAAATGTTTGCTGTTGTATGAGTGATTAATAATAATAATGCTATATGTTACCTTAGTGAAAGCGTCTAGAGAATGGCTTTCCTTCAAAAAATCAGTAACATCTTGTTCTGCATTGTTGTTCAAAAGATCACTGTATTTCTTGTACACATTTAAGTACCTTAAACAAGAAGAGTGTAAAAACACACACACAATTGCCCAAAATTAGGCTTCTTGGCAATGGGAAGAAAACATGCAAAAATTACACTGATGCAGTTTTACATGCTGATTAATCCAGAAAAGCATCAAAGTTAAAAGCAAAAACTTACTTCTGTGGACCAACCACGTTGCTGTCAAATATCTTGGCAGTTTTGCTCACATATTCTGAAACCAAAGATTCATCCACTTTCACTGTACGAAGAGTGGGATTATCTTTTTTTAATTCTGGAAAGAGTTGCATTTCTACCTAGAAGGAACCCCACAACACAAATACAGCATACTACAGGAAAGGCAAGGGCATTTTGCTGCTTATACAGCCATGGTTAGAAGAACAGAATTATATCTATATAGTGATCTGGCAGAAACAACATACTGCAGTGCAAACACAGGCTCTGCTTTAGCAAAGCAATTAACACAAACCTTAAAAATAGGCTTTAGAGCTTTACTGAATCAGGACCATAGTCAGGAGTAAGCTCAGAATATTAAGTGGGCCACTGAAGTTCAAATATCACATACTAGAAAACTTATCCAGCATTGCTTGGGTCCTTCAGAGCAGAGGTCTGGTGGTGTTGGGGGGTACAGGAGTCAGGGCAGGGACTTAGGTATGTGTGTGTGTGGGGGGGGGAGGACTAAAGGGAGGAGGCTGCAGATGTGAGGGGTGTAGGAGTCAGGGCAGGGGGTTGGGAGGAGAGGAGGCTCAGGCAAGGATGGAGGCCTTAGAGCAGGGGGTGGAGGTAGCCACCTGCTTCTCCACCCCACTCCACTCCACCCCACCTGCTGATTTCTCTCTGGGGTGGAGGGGGGGCAACGCACCCTGCCTGCCAGCTTCTCCCCAGGACTAGCATGGGGCAAGAGTAGACGTGCACCCATCCTAAGATTTCTTCCCTGTAAGGATGTAAAAGTGTAACCATTTAAATAGTTAACCGATAAGCATCAGCTTATTGGTTTCTGTTACAGTTACACGCTGGGTACCTGGGAGCTAGCTTCGCTGCAGGGTCTGCAATATAAATTTTATACTGCAGAGACCACAGTGAAGCTGGCTTCCCAGAATGGCAGAGGCTACTGGCCCTGCTCCTGAGGAGCCAGCTATTATCCTGCACTGCGGGCTCTGCAGTATAAAAGTTATACTCCAGAGCCTATAATAAAGCCTCCCCAAGGGTGGGGATGACAGCTGCTGCTGGGCACGCTCTGCTCCTGGGGTAAAGTTATACTGCAGAGCCCGCAGTATACTTTTATGCTAAATGCAACAAATTGACGGCCGGTGGATCAATCGCTCCAGCGCTGATCCCTGGCATAGCATAGACAAGGCCTAACAGATTTCATCCCTTATGCAACATTTTGTGCAGAACACAACCCATCTCCCTTCTTTTATCCTGTACCTTCGGAAGTCCCTCTGAACTCCGCAGGATCTCCATGAAGCATTGGTAGATTAAATTCCAACAGTCTTCCCAAAGTGGCTGAAACACAATTTTGGGTTCTTCCACATAGAGTTTGATTAGTAGTATTTGGGGGACAAAGAACTGCATTTCTTGATATGGTTCTTTAAAGTCATTCCCATCCTGAAGGAAAAAAAAGAACAAAAACAATAAAGCTGAACTAATTGAGCATATCACATACAAATCAAATTTATTTAAAAATGACTTAAAATCCCACACATAATCTTTAATACACTGAAACACTAGTATATTCCTTCTGGTCTACAGCCTAACCTCTTAGGATACGTCTAAACTACATTCTATTTTCGAAAGAGGATATGCAAATTCAGCGGGAATTTGCATATCTTCTTCTGATCTCACTTTCGAAAGTGGACCTTTTGAAAGTGAAAGTAGTCTGGACATGTTTTTTTTGGGAAAAAACCTCTTTTTCGAAAAAACAGCATAAACCTCATTTTTTAAGGAAGAATGTTTTTTTTTCCCGAAAAAGGGTTATTTTCCAGAAAAAAAAAAGTGTCCAGACTACTTTCACTTTCAAAAGATCCACTTTTGAAAGTGAGATCGGAAGAAGATATTTCAAAAATAGAGCGTGGTCTACACATAGCCTTAGGGTACTGATCGCCCTCAGTCCTCACTGATTCAATGGAAGTAAATCCCTGATCACCTCACAGTATCAAATCCCTAATGAGTGATCATCTTTTTTAATGTTTTCATTTTTAATGATTTTGTTTGTATCCCAAATGTTTGCACAGCACCTAATGCAAAATCTCGGGGCCTCATCTAGGTGCTACTGTAGTACAAATCATACATCATCATCATCATCATCATCCAGTTACAGCACCTAGCACAAGGCGCAGCTCCATACTTCGTCAATATGTTTCTGTGGTTGTTTACCACAATCCAGCAAAATCTGTGCTATTTACAATTGTTTTGTGTAGTTGATCCTGTAGTGATACAACCATGTTTTGAAGGGAAAAAATGATAGGCACTCATATGGTGGAGTCATAGAACCACATATATTAATAAGTAGTTATTACCTGCACACAGACATGACTTTATGGGACAGAATTAGCAAAGCACTTAAGCACTTTTTACTTCAGTGGAACTACTTACAGGCTTAAAGTTAAACATGCAAAGTGCTTTGCTAGATCAGGGCCTATCTAAACAGCAAAACTACAGAAATGCACACCAACAGCTGGAAATTTATAACTTGCTATTTATGGTCTTGATCCTGCAAACACATATGCAAGCGAAGAATTCTTCATAACACAGAAAGTCCTGCTGAATACCAGAAAGGATTTACAGAATTAGGCCGTAAGTTTGGAAAACAGGAGGAAACCTGGGCATTTACTCCTGAAAAAGTATTTGATTTGAAAAATTTACAAATTCCTATTTTCACATCAGAATGAAAAACAGCAGCAGCCCACTTCATTCCATATACCTTGTGTATCATAAAAAATGCCAGAAGGTCTTCCAAAGAGTTAATAACCATCTCCCGTAACTGTAATGACATGAGATTTGCAACAGAAGCAAAATACTCTTCAATTTGCTTAGGGGAATCATAGTCACTCTGGGGTGCCAAATGGAGCCACAGCTCCTTCTTATCAATAAAGAGGGATGCACAAGTTGGGATCCACCTACAATAAAACAAAAGCAGAAAACATTTAAAATGCCTATAGACTTAACATGTATATAATGAAACCTCAACTCAGCAATCACCCAAAGGAACAACAAAACTCAGCTGTGTAGGAGAGACTGGTGTTTAACTGAAGGTCAAACAAAGTTGGACCAAAAACCTTGAAGACCGATTACTTGATTTGGGGATGGCTAGTAGGCCTGGTCCATAGCATTGCCTTCAACATGTAATGGCAGTGCTTAGTCTATCAACACAAAATCAAATAGAGTTTGGTCTAGCAGGACAATTTTCAGCGTGATATAGTTTTCAATCCCTTCAGCTAGATTTTTATAAATATTATATTATTTTTAAGTATCCAAAGTCAATTTAATTTAAACTTATAAAACCATGATGGCAATTGATGGCGCTCATGTGAATTGGCTCATGAAAGCAATTCCACTGGCCTATGCCTAGAGCCTAAGACGAGGTGGGGAAGTGGATATTTGTCACATGACCCATCCCATGGAATGGGAAGACATACTTTTTTGGGTGATTGCAGTAGAACAGGAATGGAGAAGGTAGTCTTTAATTCCTTACCTCTCTGTTCATCTCCATTTAAGAGACAGAACAAAGGGGAAAGAAGCAGTAGGGCAAGTAGACCGCTACAGTCCAGTGTGCTGTACCAGCTAGGGATGTGAAAAGTTACCTGGTTAACTGGTAAGCATCACCCATTAAGCATCACCTGTCTGGAACAGCCCCTGTCTACGGTGGGCCTGGGTGCGTCACAGGCAGGCACTGTTCCAGTCTAGATGGGCTGTGTCCTGCCCTGTGGCCTACCCCAGCCTGCATCCCTGTAGGACTTGCCCTCTACACACATCTCCTCCTGTCTGCTGCACCCCTTGGCCCGTTGCCCAAGTCCTATCCTAGCCATACACCCCCACGAGGTCTGTAGTAACTGGCTGAGAGGGGAACCTAACCTCCAAGAGCACCACACAGACCTCACTCTGTCACTGGTCACTGGGCAGAAGCTGGCATGACAGGCTGGCAATTGGCAAAAGTGAAAGCCAAAATCTCCATGCTTGAAGCAGCAAAGAGAGACCCCAGATCACCCTCCTTTACCAGCTGAAGGAATACACATGCTGAAAGCCAGGGTGAGCAAGTGGCCAGAAGCTGCTCTAACCCTGCTGCACTGCTGGCAAAGCCCCCTGAGGCATTTTAAATCACCCAGGTGGCAGGCAGGGCCAAAGGACACGTGAGGGGAGCATTAAGGTGGCAAGGGGCCAGAGGATGCTGGGGGCAAGGCATGAAGGCAGACAGCAGCAAATTTTGATGCAGCCAAACCCCAGGCCAGGAATATTCCTGGTGCCATGGCTCCACGGGCCCATATAACTTGCTGCCTATGGCAGTAAGCAGACCTAAGTATGTTGACTTGAGCGATGTCATTCACAGAGCTGAAGCTGCATACCTTAGGTTGGTGGCCCTAAGTGTCTGTGTTTTCTGCAGCTAGGTGTGGCCCTGCCTTTGTTCTTTGCTAGAGGAAGCCTTAGTGCCTGGCTCACCATACAGGATTTAAGGGGGCCCAGGCTGGCAGAATAGGCTGACTCTGTGGTATCTCAGCACCTCATTTGGCATCCCAAGAGTTCCAACCCATCACAAAAGGTCACGTGCCCCCTTAGCTGTGTTCCTCCCACCCCAGTACCTGTAGGAAATTGATTTTATTTGCACCACTATCAGGAAGACAGATAGACTGAGAAGAGAATGTGGGAAAGAAGAGGCAGGATAAGGCTCTGTCTTCAGCTGCATTTGCATCTGTGGTTGCCAACAGATATGAAGACTCAGATCCCCCTACCTCCAGGGCTGGCTCTAGGTTTTTTGCCACCCCAAGCAAAAAAAATTTTGGTGCCCCCCCCCCCGCCCGCTACTGCAGGACAGGCACTGGGGAGGAAAGCACCCCTTTCACCTTGTGGCTCTTTGACTTCCACCACACCCTCTGGCCAAACCCAGCCTACGTCTTGTCTCCCCTCCACACACATCCCCATCCACACACATCCCGACCCCTGCCCCCACCCATTCACCGAACCCAGTTTCCACCTTCTCTCCCCTCTCAGGCAAACCCGACCCCTCAGTGACCGGACCCAGTCCACCCCCCCTTGCCTCCCCCACCTAATCCACCCTGCACCCTCTCTCCCCTCCCAGCCAGAATCAGTCCGCTCCCCTCTCTCACCTCCCCCCACTGACCGAACTCCATCTCCTTTCCCTCTCCCCACCAAACCCTTGTGTCCCCTCCCCACAGCACGTGCGGAAACATCGGAGCGCCCAGGGGGAGGGGTGAAAGTGGCACGGCACCAACCCCCCGGCGCCAATCCCCCAGCCCCTCTGGCAACGCGCGGACAACCATCTCAGTGTCTGAGCAGAAGATGCGGCACGGCTGGCGGGGGTGCGCATACCGGAGCTGGCCCGATAGGCGGAGTATACCCCGCAACCGTCCTCAGAACCTGCACTTTGTCTGGAAGGAAGTTTGCAGTGTGGAACACGCTGCCTGCGAGCGCACCCCTTTCCCGCCCAGCCCGCCACCAATGCCCCCGCTGCCCAGCCCTGCCTTCCCCAGGGGTAGTAAGAGACTCCCCCGAACGGCCACGCGGCCCCACTGGAAGAAAGAGGCGCACTGGCCTGGCACTGCCGCTGCAGCCAAACCCCACGCTGCAGCCGGGTGCTCTAGGAAGCTGGTGCATCCATCTCAGAGCAGCTGTGGCTCCCTCCAGCCCCACAGCTCACCTTGAAGCGGCTTCCCAGAGCTGCGGCTATGGGTGGGAGCCGGTACTCACTGGGGCAGCAGCATCCCCCACACTCAGCAGGCCAGGGGCAGAGCACACCAGCCGGGCATGCTGCAGCAGCCTTTCCTTCCGACTCATCAACTTTCTTTCTAGCCCCTTTCTCGTCAGGCGGTAAGGCTGGCCGGAATGCTGCCCCTGGAAATGTGCCGCCCCAAGCACGTGCTTGGTTTGCTGGTGCCTAGAGCCGGCCCTGCCTACTTCCTCACTGGAGTCTTGATTCAAATTCCAGGGGGCTGCACATGTGGTTAAAGTTAAGCAAGTGCTCAAGAGCTGGGCTGGATGTGGAGCTTTACTAGTGCTGAACTTGGTGATTCTGTGGGTGTGATCAGAGTCATCCAATGTTAACACCTGATTTTAAAAAGCTGCCCAGATCCTCTATAATAATTTGAAATGAATTTAAAAACCCCAAACACTGGGAGTTCTAGGACTTGTGAGCTGCCATGTCCTTGAGCCTAAATGGTTCAGTATCTTTTCTGTTTGAAAAGGACAGCACTCAAGCAGGATCTGCAGAATACTGAAGACAGAAATAAGCAGTTTTCAAAGAAATACATTTCTATTCTATTTACAGCCAGATCTGCATTCAAAAGCCTCTGTAAGCAAAGTAAAATCATACATCCCTTCTTGCTTCAGTAAGCCCTGCTGATTTCAAAAGCTTATCACAGGATAGGCTTAATGGTTCAGGCTCATGCTGCCAGTTTCAGAAAAAAACAATCGGAAGCTCAGAGGGGACACCTTAAGACCACTGGGCCTCCAAGATTTATTTCTTTAATTTATTTTGAATGGACTGAAGTAAATAAGATTATTATTGGCCTGCTGTTAAAAAAAACTAGATGCAAAGCTCCAGGAGAGACTGGTGCAGCCAACATATCCTTTGAAGATGCCCTACATTCCTAAAGCTTGGAAACCTTAATCGGTTAGAAGGCTTTCTTTCTTTTGGTCAGTTTGTAAAAGCTTACACTCCTACAGGTTTAAAATATAATAGGCATGGTAGCAGAACATGGCCACACAATCATTGCCACCTGCCTGAAAGATAAATGCCTTGGCTCTGTCTCAACATTTTCCATATAGCAGGTGCCACAGGATGTAGGGACTCATTCAAAACCCATGGAAGCCCATTAGAGGTATTCCACTGATGACATGGGCCTTGGATCAAGCCTTTAGGGACCAACTGTGCACCACTGATGTTAATGGGAATTAAGCCATTCATCGATTCATTTCAGTGAGACCATGCCTGGGCCCTTATGTAGCAACTAAAGATCATTATTCTACAACTAAATTCTGTATTATTGACATATGTGAAATCTAGCCCCTCTTGCAGTGCTTTCTCATTGATTATGCAATTTGGCCTACTGAGTTTAGCTTAAGATGATCAATTAAAACAGCATCAATGTGTAAATACTGCTAATATAAAACCTTATACAAATATAATGTACAAGGCTTCGTTTTGGATTTCAGGGTAAATTTTTCAAATGTGGACACCATTTTGCATAGGTAAAAACCTAGTAAATTGTGCATCTATTCTTTTGTGAATGCTGCTCGTAATGATTTTCTTATTGATAATAAAATAATATTATAATAATACTATAAAGGGCCACATAAAGTAGCCCTTTAGCAAAATTACCATAGCTTTCCCAAGGAATTTCATTTAAAAAAAATCACAATTTTGCTTGTAAGAAGACAGAAGGATAGGGATTAGAGATAATACTTAGCACTTATATAATTGCACATGTAAAAACACAGTTTTGTAGGAATAAATGGAGATGCACATTTTTGTGGATTCCCCAATTGCAGTTACCTGTATAAATCTTCTCTAAGTATATTCTATTAATTTAGTATTCTTATATACAGTACTAACTTGTTCTGAAGAATGTCATGTGCTTCCATACAATGTCTTTGAACTAAATCTTCAAATTCACTAGGCAGCAGTGGCAGATCACCTGCCAGCATTTCGTTTGTACGAACAAACCGTAGGTCACTAAACCTATGGAAAAGAAAACGTAACTCAGACAGATATGATTAATTTAATTTAAAGTAAAATTAATGGAATACGATCATGAAGCTCTTATGAGCAATTAAAAATGTGAATACTTTTTTTCCACTGGTGCAACTTGTTTCTTTCCTAAATTTCCCTGCATGTTTCTGATGCACTTTTGCTATAAGCAAACTTTCAGGGCTGAGTGAATTTCATTTTATATTTGCTGTTTTCGTAGCACGATATCTTCTTTTCCTAAATGATTTGGTTAATTTCTACATCTTTGTCAGATTCATTATTCCACTTATCCAAAGATGAATATGCAGTGTGACACAGTATCTTTTCTTCCTATGCAAACTAACAGAAGTAGATTTATGTGTCCATTTTGAATACACAGTGGGAAGAAAAACTCAAAATCTAGTCAACTTTTGCACACTGAGGTCCAGTGCCTAACATGATACATATCCCTGTTTGCAATGTTCTGTAAGCCACAAATCGACACACTCGATTCCTGACCACAAAGAGCAATGTTGCTTAAATAGAAATGACATAGCTGCAGTAGCATTCAAATCTGACATAACTCCACAAGGAGGAAGCGGGGAGGGCATGATTTTCAAAAGTGGCTAGTGGTTTTGCTTCTCCAATCTGAGACATGGTAAATGGATCTGATTGTCAGAAGAGCAGAGCGCCCACTCTCTGCAAATTAAGCCCCATTCAGGTATCACATTGAAAACCCCAAAACTGAAGCACCTAAAATTGCTAATCATTTTTTAAAATCTTGACTGAGTGTTTTAAGTTCGGGTGGCATGCTCTATCATAGAGACTGATCTTTCCATGTCACTTAAGGGTACAACTACACTGCAACGGCAAGGTAAATTTTTTTAGCTTGAATAGACATACCTGTGCTAGCTCTGATCAAGGTAGCAGGCCTAAAAGAGAAGTATAGCTGCAGCAACCCCAGCAGCAGGACAGATTAAACACCCAAGCATATACCTAGGGTCTCAAATGATGTTTTATTATGAGAAGAAACAAAACCCTGATTCAATACATTTCTTGTGTTTAATGTAATGTCTTGAGTCTAGATGGCACAGCAATGCAAGAACTAAAAAATCATTAAAATAATTGATGGTATGAAGAATTACTCTAATCAATATACAGTAAGCAAGACATCTTACTCAGTAAACCAGAGGTGTTGCAACATAAGCATCATGGGATTCACTGTGAACAGATGGTTTTCATTCCAGCTTTTCATTTCTTGGTACAAACTATGCCATGGGACTGGTGCACGTATCACTCTCTGAGGAAAAGAGCGTGGGATGTTTCCAATAAAGAGTCTCTCTCTCTCTGCTGGATCCATCAAGATGTAATCAACTACAGGAAATTATACAAGTCATCATAAGACTGAATGCATTGCTAAAACTACACCTATACATTACTGCACATTGGTGCCAAACCAAAAGTGTCATTAAACAAAATAATTTGGTTATGCGTACATGTCTTTAAAATTAAATTAACATAACATGGTAATGACATTTTATCTGAGATCATTATTAACTAACTATATCAGCAGACTAAGAAAAGAAAGATGGTCTGGTGGCTAAGGCGCTAGATCAGAACTCATTATCTAAATTCTGTTCTTAGCTCTTCCACAGAATACCTGCAGTCTGTGAATCCATCTCTACAGGTGTCCTTCTGGGTTGTGCTTTGTAAGGAGCCACTGTGGTTTGTGTGTATGCTGTGCATTCTGTACTACTAACTAGGGATGATAAGCCTTCAGGGCCTCCACAATAGCAAGACACTCTAGTTCTCCAACTGAATATGGGGCTTCCTCTCATTTATCTTGTGACCTCTACAAGTCATCAGTCTGCACCTACCAAACTTGTTAATTTGTTCACAAGCAAGTCCAACACAACCTTTGAGGTATCACAGGATACTGTGAATGCATGAGATGGATTTGGTATTTTAAAAACAGCATGGATTAGAAGTCCTTCCTTCAATGACTCCAAGAATTTTTGGCATTCCTCCACCAAGAAAAAACACTAGCATATCATAAGAGTACCCTTTGTAATCACTTTCTTTTGTCCCCCTCTACAGCTGCTTCTGTCAAGACAATCTCTAGCTCTTTTCCTGATTGGTTTGCTTCACAAATCTTGATATCTGCTCCTGTGAGAGGCTTTGAGACACCAGCTACGTTACAGTCCCCATCAACTTCTTTTTAACTTTTTAACTTCCTAATCCATCAGATTAATTGTTCCTGGCCAGAAATCCCCCTTTGGTCCAGCTGGAAACAGAACTCTGCTAAACTACAATTCTGACTGGATATTGGTAGCTTCAATCCTACAGGTTCACTGATGCTGTAGGTATTATTGCATGGTGCTCTGACTTCACCACAACTCTGTTAGGGGAATAGGTCCTCTCTGCCACACTACAAGCATGGTAGAGCCACCTCTAAGGCATCGGTAGTTGTCTGCATCCTTAGCTTTTGTTTCCCTTCTTGTGGCTTCACTCTGCTTAGGCAATTCCAATGGTCTTTGCTTTCACAATGTCTGCAAATGTCATCTGGCCAAGGACCGATGTGGGAACACATCTGTCTCTTCTGACCATGGGACACCTGTGACTGGTTTGCACTTGAGCCTCTTCCAATTTATTAGCCATTGAACTATCAATCATTTCTTAAAGTACTGCATCTAGCAAAAAGCTGCCACCTTTAGGCTGGGAATTAACAGCTGATACCTAAGGAAACACTAATGTCTTCTTCCAGATTTTGAACTCTGTATATAACCTGATCCATATGTTAGCCAGTATGTTATCCTTATTCACCAGCAGGTTATGTAATTTCATGTTAAACCATTTATAAACTGACTTTTCACATAGGATCTGTTCATGGCTTGCCACTGGGCATATGTCCTTCTCTGCACTGCCAGGTCCAGATGTGGTGAAGTAGGTTCTGCTTCACTTGAGCCATCCCCCAGATGCAGAGAAAGTCCTACTGAACAGTCTCTTCAATATACTCATAGATTCCAATCTCCTTTGCAGGATCAATAAGTTTCTTCTCAGGCAAAAGCATTTTTTCCACTTTGAAGCCACTGTCACTAGTTGTAATACTCACTTGTGGAAGCACAGAGATACACTGGAACACTGCAAATACCAGCTCCAGGCACACAAGCCCATCCCTAAAAAAACCTTAATCCTATAATTATTTCCTATTTCAGTTCCACATGTTCTATTTTCATTAATCCTATAATGATTTAAATGAAAACCTTTTAACATTTATGGATCCTGGTTCCAGTGGAGTCATGTAAGAGATGAATTTGTCTCACTTAAGACATTGACAGATTATAAAGAACTATGGTTTCTTAATATAATTTGAGCCTGCATTAGGAATGGGAAACTGCATATGAAGGGTGTGCCCAGAGACTACTTGGCTACTGAATTTAACTCTATACTCAGGACCATTCTTACCTATACACAGATTATGCAGCTGCAGAGGGCACGCAAAAATTTGGGGCACGACTGGATCTTTATGTCTACCCATGCCCCTCTTCCTATCCCTGTTCTGTGGCTCTGTTTCCTTCAGAAAGGATCTAGTTTACTTAAAAGTAAAAAAGCCCGCTAGGCTTTTTATTCGCAGGCACTGAATCTGTGAAAGAGCCATTGAAGTGGTAATGAAGCCATTTAACAGGCATTTCTCAACCCCAGAATAGACTGTCAGTTTCTGAATTTATTGTGTTAGTCTACAGGACCCTGCTTTAACATTTGCTTTAAAAATATTTCATTAGTGTGTTGCTGAAGATTATCAAATCATATTTCTAAAAAATCATCACCTCCCCCTGCCCCCCAGCGCTGCTGTTGGGCACAGGGGCACCAGTTTAATAGTACTTCATAAGGCCCCTTAAATCCTAAGGATGTATATACTATATATACATCCTATATATACTAACTATATATACTATATATACTAACTGAAGTCTTATGGTGCTTATTAAATAGCAGCACTTGATGAAATGGGACTTAAATGTTGCATTATCACGTACTGTATCTTCACGGAAATCTAGAGAAATTTTACTGATCTCAATGGACTAAGTCAGGTGGAGCTAAGGGAAGAATGAGGCCCTTTAATTCTGGACTACAAAAATCACTGCATCTGCCAAAACCACAGAGAGGTTTGCCTTCTTACCAATGTTTTTCATGAGGCTGATGTGGTAGTCATCCTGAATCTCTTCTGTTAAACTATAAAGCAAGTTCTCCAGATTTGGATCAGTGAGAAAATTATTTGGAATCTGCTTCAAAATCATGTCCTTCACTTCCTTATCTTGGGGTGCCAACATGTCTTTCCTTATTCCATTATGTATATAATAACAGTATCTCTGTAAAAATAAAAATATCCTTATTATATTGACTGTTAAGACAGAGAACTAACTATGGTGAAATATTTTTCAGGATTTGTTTTAAAATCTCAACCTGTATTTAGTTTTTATAGATGCTTTGTCTGACACATGGAAATCTTTTTCCAATTTATGCTCAGTTTAAGTGACATAACTATACATATTCATACTCCTGATTATGATTATTTTCACTTTTCTCAACTTAAAAAAGTTAAGCTAATACCTCTATATCGCTTTCTGTAGGTGACTCTTCTTGCTTATGTATCTCCTCCTCATGTTGGAGCATGACAACAAACTGTTCTTCTGGAGTCAGTGGTTGGCTATCTGAATAATGTATGATGTCTAATTCTGGACTATCTCTATCGGAATATAATGAACCTGAACCTATACTGTACAGTTGGGTTGGTGTGGTTCTGAAACAAAAGAGCACCAGTTTAGTAAACTTACAACTAGAGATGCATTCTCGTAACATCCTGGCCAAATTCATGACTCGTTTTCCACTGGCATTATGCTGAAAACAAAAATGTCTTATTCTATAGTACTTCAACTATTCATGAAGCTGTAATAAAGCCATATATCAAACTGCTTCATTGTAAACACTATGCATGTTGCCTTATTCCCTATCATTGTAATACAAAAACTAGCCAGTATATTAACAATGTATTTTACAATCCCCCAGTTTGAAATAGTCCAAATTCAGTAGCCCTCTGGGCATGCTGCAAAACACCTTTGTTTAATGGGATGTTTGAAGAGGCCTGGCTGATCTTCTGCTGAACTAATCATTTTAATAGTTTTAAATTGTATTGTTAATGTAGAGGGCACCTAATGTGTTGGATAGATATCTTTTTAGTTATTTTTAAATCAAAATAAACAAAACATAAAAATATATAGAGATAATTATAAAAACAAAAGTGGGCAATGTTATTATAAGCAAACTGGTAGCATCACCTATTATTAAGGTTGACTGACATTTTACATCATAAAATCCATTTTCAGCTGTGTATAATTTTGCCAATCTTTAGCTTTAGGCTGAAATTGTCCATGCCAGGTGTCTAACTCAACTTGAAAACCTAAGGATAATTATAGTCAAAATGTTTCAGCTATTTCTGAGAATGAGGCTAGAGAAAAAATAGCTTTTTTACTCATGTTACAATTTGGCAACCTTTTCACTGAGAGTTCTAGTGCCCCCTTCCATGGAACAGGGACTTGAAATGTGTACAGGGTGGCCTTTGTGTTAGAGACATTTCTTTTGCTGTTCCCATTAAATTCTGCCTACATTTAGCTACTGAAAAAATTGCACTTCACACATGGGCAGTAGACTTCTTAGATTTTAGAGGATAAATTCCCTGAAGCTTCCATCCCCCCTTTGTCAAGCTCAAGCCCAGCACTGAGTAGAACTTTCCTTGCAATTGAAGCTCTTAGATCCTAATGGCCATGATGATCCAAGACACCTGAACTGAGAATAGGGAGTCTCTCATGTTCTCTTGATGACCACCCTGCCCCACCAGACTTGCTGGCACCCAGGCAGCCTGAGGAAGGAAACTGCCTGTTCTGAATGCAGAGAGAGGAGCTCGGGTAGTGAAAGGAGAAGATGGAGGAAGTATACTGGGGACAAGAATCCCATTCCCAGGAGAGGAAGATTGAGACTGAGACTGGAATCTGACAGCAGGGGAATGGAGAGGACAACTGGAATTTAATGGTCAAAGAGACTGGAACTAGGGTTGCCAGATGGTTTCAGAAAAAATACCAAAGGAAATAAAAAAAAAATGCCAGGAAAAAGTTTGTTGGGGAGGAGGAGGGGAAAAAGACCCCGAGAGTTGTTAATACCAAACACCTGGCAACCCTCACTGGAACAAGGAGTTAAGGGAAGAGATTGTGATTGGGAGCTACTAGGGATAGGGAACATAGGCAAAGGATGGGGAGAAATGGGAACCCACTGGAGGCCAGTGCATGGGAGACTGACAGATTAGATGGGGAGTCAGAGAAAGGTAGGAACAGGTAATGTCTGGGCATGAAAATGGACTGTACCTCTGAGAAACTGACAGTATAGTTAGAGCATTTTTCTGGCTGTCTTGTGGCTACTGCCTTTGAATATATAATTTATCCATGCACACCCCAGAGAAATGATTAATTATCACAACTCATTAAATGTGCCATTTAATTCATTAAATGTACTCTGGGGATTAAATTCACCTCTCTGCAGAGGCCCAGCAAAACAATGCCTCATGGGCTTTCTGCTGGCCCTGTCTGCTCAGGCAGGAATTTCACTCTCAGTGCAAACAGATTTTATAAAAGATATACAAATATACTGTAACTATATCCAAACCAAGAGAAAAGTTAACACGCCAGAGTAAACTTCAGAGCTCTGAGACTGATTTCAACACTCCATGTCTTAACTATGATGCCTTACCTCTCAGTATCACATTTACTTAGTTGTGTAAGTTTGAGCCTCTTCTCAGAAGGTGCAAATTGTTTTGAAGCTATAGGTATCAGTCAAGAAAATTATTTGTAATAAGCTTATTTCAAATTATTGCATAATAGAGATACATGAAGTAATGACAACAGGCAGTGAAATAACAGAAAAATATAACCTGCACAAAGAGGGTTAAGTTCCTGATTTAGCAAGGTACTTAAACAACACATGCTGAAGTACCTTGCTGAACTGAGGTTTAGGAAAGCATTCAAAATACGCTTAACCTGAAGCATGCACTTAAATTCCATTGATGTCAACATTTAAATGTTTTTCTCAATAGGAATGCTTTAATGAAATAGGACCTATATTTCTAACTTTTCATGTAAGTAGTGCAATGTAATACCTAACGGTACTGTGATAAAATATGGAGTTCTATCAGTTTCACTATATATGATTAATTTGTGGACAAGAGGCTGTTATGACAGACTTTTCAGACACATGAATAATCAAACACCATATAATGCATTTTCTCCAAGAAAACAGACCCTGACTATGACTGCATTCCCTTTCACATACCTGTATTCATTTGAGATGCACATGAATCCAAGAAAAAAGGCAAAGAAACAATGATAAGAAGCTTAATGAACCACAATAAAGCCCACTTGTGTAGTGTGTAAGGGCATGTCTACACTAGGAAATTATTTCAAAATAACAACTCCTGAAGTAACTATTTCGAAATAGTGTGTTCACACTACAGGGAAGCCTCAAAATTAGTCTGAGGCAAGCTCCCTTGATGTGCACAGACTACCTTGACTTAAAGCCCAGGAAGCACTGGGGAGTTTGAATGATTTTGGGGAGTAGTTATTTCAAAATAGCAGCAGTAGAGTGTCCACACTACTGCTATTTCAAAATAACTATTTTGAAATAAGCATCATTCCTCGTGGAAAGCAGGAGTAATTATTTTTAAATAACCAGCTCCTTATTTCAAAATAATAGGCTTGGTAGTGTGGATACTCTACTTGTTATTTCGAAATAAGGGAAGTTATTTTGAAATAACTCCCTAGCATAGACCAAGGCCAAGAGAACAAAGTGGACACTGATGCTCTTTTGTCAAATACCTAATCATCTGCCAAGATGAAAAGAAAGGAAGTAAGCAAACAACTTTAAGCAGATACCGTATGTAACAGGGAAGTTAGCATACTACATAATATCAATCTCTCAACAATAGTAATGGTTTATGATATGCTAGAATCCTCAGAAGAAAGTTCCAAATAAAAAAGTAGATTTTAAATTGTTGTGACTTTGTGTTTGCATACCACAGAAGGCTCTTCAGTAGGAAGGAGAACTTAGGTGAATGAAGGGATTCTGTTGTCCCTGCATACTGCAAAAGGATCAGTCCACTGTTTATACTGAATATACTGGCTTAAGAATTCTGGTCTGTGAAAAATTTTGAAGTTTTGAAATTTGGTTTCAGTCCACAATGACATGAAAACAAGACATTCAAAATTTTTTGGTGACAAAATATGAGATCTTCCTATCTCAGAATAACCAACAGCCTAGTTATTCATCCTGAACCTACGAAAATGAGTGAACCAGTGAAAATGTAATTAAAACGTTTCCACAAAACCTTCAGGTTTGACAAAACAGCATTTTCGGACAAAAACCATTTCATCAAAAAAATTTCCAACCAGCTTTTAATTCTGAGTGATGATGCTTACTGAGCCAGTGACACAGTGAGTCGGTATATTGATTTTGCCTGGTATAATGCTCCTAACAGGCAAGTAATTAGGAATGATATGCCCAAAACTCACTTATACAGTTTAGGAATTCATCATCTTCCCCATAAAAGAATGAGCTAGTTGTATGGGCTAAATCGCTAGCCATTTTATATCCAAATTTCACCAGAAAAAGACTAATAGGAGAAAACAGTCAGGGACTACAGTGACTGCAGATTTGTACAGTTAATTAAATATGCAGAGATCAAGTGAACCATTAGATAATATGCTAACACATGCAAGTGTGGATACGCGGTGAGATTGCCCTCTGCTTCACTGAACCCAAGATTGCTCTTGCCATTGCAGGGGGAACCATTTTATGCAGATCTTTCAGTTTTAGATCACGTGCAGTAAGTGTGTAGTTATTAGCTATGGAATCACTTGGGCTTCGGGAACAACGCTGTTCTTTAAATGGAACCGCCAGAGTCCATGACACTCTTTGCATCAAAGGAGGATAATAACTGTTCTTAAGGACAAGCTGCAATTGAAAAATAGTAATATTATTAAGTCATTGGATTGTCTAAGAAGTGTCTTCCTGTAGCCAGCACAAGAAAGAATAAGTGCTATTTCTTAGCCTGATATCAGCCTAAATCTCTTGGCTCTACTATATCATAAACACTAGTTCACATTTTGCACTGAAGGTTATTTTTTAAAATCTGCATATTTATATAACTCTCATGAAAAGTGCCAGATTGACAGGCCCGGAGAATGAAGTTAGAGACAAGTGGCAGCCCACGCAGCAGCACTACAAGCATATTGCCCTGCCAGCGAGTCTCATTCCTGAGCAGGAAAAAACAAAGGCACATCACTTCTCCACACAGCCACGTGATCCTTGGCCAGTTTGCTGAACCAGCCAACCAGAGTTAGTCAGTGCCAGTTCCAGTGGTGTTTTCTGTGATGTGGATGTTTTGTCACTGAAAAACAACAAACTTATTTCATGCTGGCCACTGAAGAATCATCAGATTTTGGTAACTACTGTGCTGAGCTGTAGTAACCACCAGCTTAGAGATTAAAGTGGTTGAACAAACCATTGAGCCATTTGGCCCCTCTCTTAAAATAGAGTGAGTCAGTTGCACCTAGGAGCAACTTCAGTGGACTTAGTGAAATTAACTTATTTTGCTTTTAATTTCTTACATGTTCAAGATCATATGCAATACACAAATGAGCAATAAGCTAAAACCAAATATTTATTTTTAAAGACAATATTCATATCAGACAGTTTCTCAACTCAATTAAAGCTGGTCAATTTTTTATATGGAATAGTTTTCCATTTAAAAATGTTACTGTCAAAATAAAAATATTTTGCAGGAATATGCAGAATTGCAATGGAAACATTTTGAAACTATTCAAAAGGGAGAAGTTTTGTTTCTACTTTATCGTTTTGTTTCATTCCAATTTCATTATTTCGTTTCAACTTTTATTTTTTTAATATTAGCTTTTACTTCATTATTATCTGTAATATTTAATATTATATAATAATGTTTTAGTATTATCAAAAATGTTTCAAGAAGATTCTTTTGATGTATCACAATAAAATATTCCAGAATTTCCATTGTATAAAATATTTTGAGATTTCAATCTGTCCTGATTCAGGATGAAAACAAATTTTGAAATATTGCAGTTTCCCATGGGGGAGACATTCCTTTTTCAGACCAGCACTAGTTATGATTTTTATCCTCTGGAATCATTTTACTAGTAAAAATCACACAAGCCTGAAATAAAAACATCATGACCAATATTTTTCTCTAGTTTCTCCAGTTTAAAGAATATGTAAAAAATACATCTAGATGACTCATTTTCAAGTACATATTGTATTTCCTTATTGGTTTGATTTATAACCAGCATTGTGATGCTCTTACATTTATTCCAGCTTTGCCTTGAGGTATACTATATCCTAACAATGTCAATTTAGAATGAACAGCTCATTTGCCATATGACTGTATAATGGTAACAGTCTGGAAAAATGAATGGTTTTCTTAACATATTTCAGTCATTACTGGAACTTCATTGAAAAACTTGAAAATGTGTCTAAATGTACATTGTTGTAGAAAAATAATGTAGGGCTTTTGGCAGCTAAAAAAAGTTGCGAAAGCTTGTGTCCCCCAAAGAACTGACTATTGTCCTTTTGAGATATCAGACACAGAAGTTGTGTGTCATGACAGCCAGGAAATGCCAGATTAGGTATGATGTAGCTGTATCTAGCTGCCCCCTTATGAAGAACAGAATCTGTCACTTCACAGAGCCTGACTAGCATATATGGCAAACAAGCCAATCTGCCTCAATGGAATGATAGTTGGGGACATAGGCAGTGACTTACAATTTTTTCCAGTGCATGCTCCAACCCCACTTTGCCCTGACGCCCTGCCCCTATTCCACCCCTTCCCCTAAGGCCTCACTCTTGCTTTCAGGGGCATCATTTCAGATTGGGGGGGAGGGGAGAGAACATGAAGGGGGCAGGCTGATGATAGAGGCTTCAGCAGTGTTACTGAGCATGATCAGTACAAGCCAAGCACCAAATGGGGAGGAACCAACCCCATTTCCCCCCACACACACACACATATCATCTCTATCCAGGGGCTACCAAGGCACTGGAAAACTCTATTTTTTTTTGGCAGACAACTTAGCAGTTAGCTGGCAGGAGCAATGTATCTAATTCCTAAATAATGAAAGAAAATTAAATAAATATTAGACCCACTCAGCTCTAACACTAGCATATTCTGACGTCTTGTGGCAAGTCACTTAAGGAACACTGGTTAGCCTTAACATTTTAATATATATTCTTACATTGTTACTAATTCTATGGAGAAAGAGAGAGACCCCGTCAGCACTCCTGGGCTCTATCTCAGCTCTGGAAGAGGTGCGGGGTCTAGTGGGTTACAGCAGGGGCAGATACATTTCAGCTTTATATAAGAACATTAGAATGGCCATACTGGGTCAGACCAATAGTCCTTCTAGTCCTGTATCCTGTTTTCTGACAGTGGCCAATGCCACGTGCTTCAGAAGGAATAAACAGAAGAGGCAAACATCATGATCCATCCCCTGTCACCTGTTTTATTTGTTTTAAATCTGATGCCTATAAATGTAATTGGGTTAGCTTCTTGTGTTATGTTAATGAAGGACTGAATAACATTTCCTTATTCTATTTTTTCAAACCATTCCTGATTTTCTAGACCTCTAACATATCCCTGCACCCTTTAGTCCACGGATGGGCAATAATTTTTAATGGGAAGCCACTCCAAGATTTTGGGAAGTGGTTAAGGGTTGCATTTCTACCGAAGAGGTTTGGCATCTGGGATAGAGGTTGGGTGCAGAAGGAAGCTTGGGGGAAGGGTCTGGTGTGCAAGAGGGGGTGTGGAGTCTGAAAGGGAGTTTGAGTGAAGGAGGAGGGGGCTGTGATCTGGGGCAGAGGCTTAGGGGGCAGAATCCAGGAGGGAGTATGGGTGCAGGAGAGGATTCTGGCCTGAGGGAGGGGCAGTAGGAAGGGGTGCAGGGACTGAGTAGGTTACAGAGAGTTTGGGTGGTGGCCTGGGGCAGGTAGTTAGCTGGGATGCACTTACCTAGGCAGCTCCCAGTCAGCAGCTGAAGGCTGCAGTCCCAACCTGCTTCACATGGCTCTGCTCTGGCAGGGAGAACAGGATGGTGGGGGGGGAGACTTCATTGGCTGACCCTGCCACCAGCAAAATATCTCAGCTGTTATTGGTCAGAAACTGGCCAATGGGAGCTGAGAGATTTTACTGAGGGTTGGGACAAAGCACAAAGCCTCCCTCCTCACTCCCAGAATAGAGCAGCCACATTCAAAGTGGCTGCAGCTGTGCTATTCTTAAGGGGCCCAGTAAGGCAGCCACGGGTCAGATCCGGTGGCTTGGAGGGCCGCATTCAGCTGCTGGCAGCCTCTTGCCCACCCCTGCTTTAGTCATTTCTTTTTCAAGCTGAAAAATCCCAGTCTTGTTAACCTTTCCTCATAGGGAAGCTGTTCCTCACTCCCTAATCATTTCTGTTTCTTTTTTTGTACCTTTTCCAAATCTGATATATCTTTTTTAGATGGGGTGACCAGGTCTGCATACAGTATTCAAAATGAAGGCATACAATGACTTTATATAGAGGCAATATGGTATTTTGTCTTATTATCTATTCCTTTCCTAATGATTCCCAATATTCTGTTAGCTTTTTAGTTTTTAGACTTCCACAGCACATTGAACAGATCATAGAATCATAGAACACTAGGACTAGAAGGGACCTCTAGAGGTCATCAAGTTCAGTCCCCTGCCCTCATGGCAGGACCAAGCACCATCTAGATCATCCCTGACAGATGTTAATCCAACCTGCTCTTAAATATCTCCAGTGGTGGAGATTCCACAACTTCTCTAGGCAATTTATTCCAGTATTTAACCACCGTGAGAGGAAGTTTTTCCTAATGTCCAACCTAAACCTCCCTTGCTATAGTTTAAGCCCATTGTTTCTTGTCCTATCATCAAAGGTCAAGGAGAACAATTTTTCTCCCTCCACCTTGTAACACCCTTTTAGATACTTGAAAGTTGCTATCATGTCCCCTTCTCAGTCTTCTCTTTTCCAGACTAAACAAATCTATTTTTTAGTCTTCCCATATAGCTCATGTTTTTTTAGGCCTTTAATCATTTTTGTTGCTCTTCTCTGTACCTTCCCCAATTTTTCCAGATCTTTCTTGAAACATGGTGCCCAGAACTGGACACAAAACTCCAACTGAGGCCGAATCAGCACAGAGTAGAGTGAAAGAATGACTTCCCGTGTCTTGCTCACAATACTCCTATTAATGCATCCTATTAATGTTTGGGGTTTTTTGCAACAGTATCACACTGTTGACTCATATTTAGCTTGTGGTCCATTATGACCCTTAGATCCCTTTCTGCAGTACTTCTTCCTAAAGAGTCACTTCCCATTCTGTATATGTGAAACTGACTGTTCCTTCCTAAGTGGAGTACTTTGCATTTGCCCTTATTAAACTTCATCCTATTTACCTCAGACCATTTCTCTAGTTTGTCCAGATCATTTTGAATTATGACCTTATCCTCCAAAGCACTTGTAACCCCCCTCCCAGCTTGATATCATCTGAAAACTTAATAATTGTACTCTCTATGCCATCATCTAAATTGTTGATGAAGATATTGAACAGAACTAGTTCCAAAACAGACCCCTGCAGTACCCCACTTGTTATGCCCTTCCAACTAGGAATGTAAGCGACTAGTCGACTATCAAATGCTTATCAGGTAGTCAAGTACAAACTCAACTAGTCACTCCCCCCCCACACACACCCTGCTGCCTCTATCAGAGAGAGGCAGCAAGGGGGGAGCAGGAGTCAGTGCTTAAAAGTCAGTTTCCCCCCAACATTGTCTCCACGGGGGGCAGGGAAGACAGAGGGCAGCAGGGAAACAGCGCAAGTGGGGATTGAAACAATCCCCACTTGTGCCTGTCCCAGCTGCTGCTCCTCTCCCTTTGACATGTACAAGAGCCACCTGCAGCTCTTGTACGTTTCAAAGGAAGAGGCACAGAGGAGAACCCATGCCAGTGGGGACTGCTTTGGTCCCCACTGGAGTGGGTGCCCACTGCCTCTCTCTCTTTGAAATGTACAAGAGCCGCAGGTGGCTCTTATATATTTCAAAGGGAGAGAGGCAGCAGGAACCCACTAGGTCTCTCCTTTTGAAATGTATAGGAGCCAGGAGTGGCTCCTGTACATTTCAAAGGGAGAGGTACAGTGAGATTCTGAGCACCCCCCTTGTTGACTAATCAACTACTCGATTAGCTGATTATCGAAATTTAACATCCCTACTTTCAGCATGATTGTGAACCATTAATATCTACTCTCTGAGAACGATTATCCAGACAGTTATGCACCCATGGAGTTATAGTAGCTCCATCTAGGTTGTATTTCCCTAGTTTATTGATAAGAAGATCATGCAAGACCACATCAAATACTATACTAAAGTATTTGTATCCACATCCACTGCTTCTCCCTTATCCACAAGGCTTGATATCCTATCAAAAAAAGATATCAGATTGGTTTGACATGATTTGTTCTTTACAAATCCATGCTGGCTGTTACCTATCACCTTATTTTCTTCCATATGTTTACAACTGAATTGCTTAATTATTGCTACATTATCTTCCTTGGCACAGAAGTTAAACTGATTTGTCTGTAGTTTCCTGGGTTGTTCTTATTTCCCTTTTTATAGATGGGCACTATATTTGCCCTTTTCCAGATGTTTTCAGGGAACTACCCGCAAGGATTCCACGATCTCTTTTTTGAGTGGTAACAGCTATTTTAGACCACATCATTTTTGTATTTATAGTTAGGGTTACATTTTCCCATTTGTATTACTTTGCACTTATCAACACTGAATTCCATCTGCCCTTGTGTTGCCCAATCAACCAGTTTTGTGAGATTCCCTTTGTAACTCTTTATAGTCAGCTTTGGATTAGTCACTATTCCCCCCCCCCCCCCAAGAACATTTATGAGAAGTTTAACAGCAGTGGTCCAAATGCAGATCCCTGCAATACAACACTCATTCCTACTCTTTTTTCTCCCTATCTTTTAAGTAGGGTACCTGGCAATCTTTTCATGTTGATCTAACGATTCTTCAATTGCTTGAATGCTCACCCTTTTGTTATTCTTAATCACCCTGCCTCGCTCTTTTTATAACAAACTCCCTGCGCTAAAGGCAAAGCTACAAGCAGCTGAAGCTCTGTTGCCTTTAAGACCATGGTGTCCAACCGGTTCTGAAGTATATAGCAAACTAGCCACACTCAACCGGCCAAATAGCAACATTGTTCAAGCCAACCAGCCACACTCAACTGGCCAAATAGCCACATGTGGCTAGTGGCTAGTGTGTTGGACATCACAGATTTAAGAACTGCCTCTGGAGCCAGGGCATGGGCTTGACGCAAACCTCAAGTATGAAATCCAGGTGGTTCAAACTTGGGGGGGGGGGGAGTACTGCCCCCAACCCTCATAAATGGTGCCCTTGCTTGCTCAGCCTCTCCCCGCCTCCTTTCCCAAGAACCCACCCTCTCTGCCTCCTGTTGATACTGCGCCACCCCCTCTCCTAAGGCTCCACCCTCACTATGTCTCTTCTCACCCCGCTCCGTCCCCTACTCTGAGACCCCTGCCTGCCCACAGCTTTCTGCTCTCAGTTGAGAGCAGAGGAAATGTTTTAATATTTATGCCTAAATGCTTGTATGAATTCATGATATTCATTCATCTCTCTTCTTTCTGTCTGTATAGATTCAAAAAAGATTTCCTCCTGTCCATTCTATGATCTCTCAGATGAATTGGTATCCATTGATTGTTCCCTCTATTAAATTTACATCCTGTAGTCCCAACTTTAACGGGACAACTCATGCGTATAAAGGCTGTGGGATAGGTCAGGTAGAGATTCCTTTCATACATATTCTCATACTCAGAAAGAGGAAATGCATATGCCGCCTTTACAGCATGAATGCTCTTCAGATCATGGTTTCTATAGCTCCCATTTTAAATGCACATTCCACTTTCTTCTTGCATTTCATTCTACTTAACCTTTCCTCACCTAATACAATAATCCAGCAAAAACATAGCTCTCTGCTTTGTCACCTCTGTTTATGTGACATCATTCCTAGCATCAAGTTTTAATAATTTAAAATAGCTTGCCATCCTGACTTCCATTCCCTCACTTCTCCTTCCATTTCCTCAGGAGCTGCAGTTAAATATGTCTGCTCAGCTGGCCCATCACCATATGACCTCTGGAAAGGCAGAGTATTAAGACATGAAAAAACTTCCTTCCATTTCCATTACTGATGCAGCTTGTTTTCATCCCGTCTATCATGAGCTTTAGTAAAAAATGATAATACAATTGGCCAATTTAAAATAGATGATAAGATCCAATTACAACTCCTGCTGTGGATTTTTCTTATGATCAATATGGCTAATCTTATCAGGAAGGAAACAGGCATTCACACTGCTGTTAAGTTGCAATCATACTTCCTAAAGTAACTTTTGAAACTTCATAGGCTCTATTTTATTCAGTTTCTTATACCTTGCCCATCACCATGGTATCTGAGAGCTTTCAGAAGGGTTTTCAGCAATGTAACTAGCTTGGGTAAGTAGGTTCTTGTATAGTTATATAGTAATTGGGAAGACAAATAAATTAGAGATAATTTAAAGTATATTGGGACTTATCTGAAAACACGCTGAGCAGCTGCAACACCCGCGATAGTCAACAGGAGTTGTATATGCTCAGGACCACTCCACATCAGGCCTTTCCTTTTAAATTAGCTCTTATTCCCACTAGGTGGAGCATCTCCCTGGCTTTACAACACAGCCTCAGCTAATGGTGACATAAAGGGACCTGCTCAGGCAGGAAGTGGGAGAGGAGGGAACTTCTGCTACTGAGGAACATCAATGAGAACCATGTGTCAGATTAGATGGTCTCGTCTATTTACATCACAACAATTATGTGATATTGAAAGCTCATTTTAGGACCAGCTCTTTTGCATATCCCTGTGTCTTAAGAGACCACTTTAAACATCTCCAAGAAGTTTTCAAGATAATTTTCTTTGCTCATATAAGGGTCCACATATTCTAAGCAAATTACTTTTGCTGAGCCCTTTGCTGAATCCGGGTATTTAAGACAGATTTCACTCGATTTCTCTATTATTTTAGGGGCATTTCTGCAACTATTCTCCCATTGGAAATGGGTTCAAAAATTTCCATTATCCTCCTTTGTATTCTGCTTAGTTGTTGGTACCATCTTTCCAATGCAAGCCATTCTTAGTAAATTGAAGCACAAACATGTAAAGCTTTTCCTGGTGAATTGCCACACTCATACTTTTAGAAGATCCATTATATCAATTCTTTCTTCCCTCCCACCATGCACCAACCCTCCAATATTGTTCTCCCACAACTACACTTTAAAAGATTAAGAGGGGCCTAGCTGCCAGCTGTGTTGGATGCAGACCCTTAATTCCCTATTAATTTATATTCATTCAGCCAGGCTGTTTATAAAAAATAAGCAAACTGTTTTAGAAGAAAAGAAAATATTACTTTTGTTTCCCTTGCCATGAACTGAAAAAGATGGATATATTTAAGCCCACATTTGAAGGGAAATAGTGCTGGACCATGAGCTTGCAGAACAGACTTCAGGTAGATGCAAAATGTAATGTTCAAGTCATAATGGAAATAATGGCAACACTTTAACAAACAAGAAAAGTGCTTCCAGAGTATCTAAAACCTGATTAGCAGCCTAGTCTGCTCCTTTAACTCATTATTTGTTTAAAACCTGAAAATATCCAATGACTGCAAGCATTTTAGTACTATACTTAACAGTTTTATATAGGAGAAAAGATGACACATACCTGATACAGTTCTGAGGGTTCTGTTGTGGCTGAAGTCGGCAGAGGTGGTAACTCTGGTATCCCTTTGGAATGACTCATGTTGTACACAGAATCATTTTGGGACTAGAGAGAATAAAAATGTTTTTTACAAAAAATTTTTGAACTGCACTGCTTGACAAAATACTTTATGTATGAAGGACAGAATCATTTGAATTTCTTACAGGAGTTGTATATTGCAGCTGTTCTAATATAAGACAAAACTGATATTCTTACTCAGAGCAAATCAAGTTTTCTGGCAGCACTGTCATCTTTGACCCCTTTATAACCCTAGAAGAAATGTGTATATTTCGCAGAAAAACATGACTTTGGAGGCATTTTTCTCTCTCGGATAAAACTCTGGAACAAAAGCTGATGTTCTAAAATGTAGGTTTAATTAAAAATAACACCAAAGTGCTCATGTTAGAAAAAAATTAATGTGTTTATCAAAGTCTGTCTCAAGACACAGGTGGCTCACACAGTTAGGTGTAGCCGACAGAACCACAAGGAAGTGATGTGACCTGCAGGACAGCCAATGTCCACTGACTTACCAATGGATCAGATACAAATTTTTCAGCTGGGTGAACTGCAAGAAGCATATCACTGTAAGATCAAGCAAGACTCAAACCCACACCCTTCAGGCCAAATACCTTAACCATTCAGCTGCCACACCTGTTTAGTTTTAAATATTTGCTCTAGCTGGTTTGGAACAAATTAAATATTGCAGTATTGTGACAGTGAATGTATAGTAGAAAGTGAAACTGACTAATCATTGTCTAAGCCAGGAATGGGCAATAAAACAGTGTTGGTTCATCAGGGTTAGCCACTGGCAGGCCACTGATGAAATACTTACTTGCACAGGTATGGGCAATCGTAGTTCCCATTAACCGTGGATCACCATTCCCGGCCAATGGGAGCTGTGGAAAGTGGCACAGACCAGGACACCATTTCCCACGGCTTCCACTGACCATGAATGGCAATCTGTGGCCAGTTGTACAGCAATTGCCTGTACTTAGTGAGGTGCAAGTAAATATAGTAATGGCAGCCTGCCAGGGGCTAATGGTGGGGAACCGGATCCAGCCAGCAAGCTGGCATTTGCCTACCCCTGGTCTAAGCTGAGTGAAATGCAAAAAGTAAATATAGGGCTTTTACTGGATAAAGGAAATTAGAGTCCAAAAATTACTTCAATTTCAATGCAAGGAATCAAGGACTTTACAGCTCCAAAGCAAGATGTGTTGCCAGAATGGAGAACAAAAAATAGAGTAAAGAGATAGGCTGTTCACATGCGCACTAAACCCCACAAAATTTCATTGTAAATCTCAGAACATCTATCAAGTCACAGAACCTTTTCTGGACTTCAAAAAGCAGATTTTGACTACCTCATGGAACTGATGGGTAGGATTCCCTGGGAGGCTAATACAAGGGGAAGAAAGAGTCCAGGAGAGCTTGCTGTATTTTAGAGAAGCCTTATTGAGGGCACAGGAACAAACCATCCCAATGTGGAGAAGGAATAGCAAATATGGCAGGCGATCAACTGGGCTAAACAGAGAAATCTTTAGCGAGCTTAAACACAAAGAGGCAGCTCACAAGAAGTGGAAACTCGGACAGATGACTATGGAAGTATATAAAAATATTCCTCAAGCATGCAGGGGTGTAATCAGGAAGGCCAACATGCAACTAGAGTTGCAGCTAGCAAGGGATGTGAAGAATAACAAGAAAGGTTTCAACAGATATGTTAGCAACAAGAAAGCGGCCAAGGAAAGTGTGGGACCCTTACTGAATGGAGAAGGCAACCAAGTAACAGATGATGTGGAAAAACCTGAAATACTGAATGCTTTTTTTGCTTCAATCTTCATAGAAAAGATCAGCTCCCAGACTACTGTACTGGGCAGAACACTATGGAAGGAGATGAATAGCCCTCAGTAGTGAAAGACTGGGTTAAAGACTATTTAGAAAAGCTGAGCATACACAAATCCATGGAGCCAGATCTAATGCATCCGAGAGTGCTGTGAGAGTCGACTGATGTGACTCAGGGGAGATCCTAGAATAGATAAAAGGCAAATGTAGTACCCAAGGAGAATCTAGGGAACTACAGGTCAGTCAGCCTCACCTCAATCCCTGGAAAAACTATGGAGCAGGTCCTCAAGGAATCCATTCTGAAACACTTGGAGGAGAGGAAGGTGATCAGGAACAGTCAAAATGGATTCACCAAGGGCAAGTCATGTCTAACCACCCTAACTGCCTTCTATAATGAGATAACTGGCTGCGTGGATATGGGGAAAGTGATGGGCATGATATATCTTGACTTTAGCAAAGCTTTTGATACATTCTCCCACAGTATTCTTGCCAGCAAGTTAAAGAAGTATTGCTTGGATGAATGGACTATAAGATGGCTAGAAAGCTGGCTAGATTGCTGGACTTGATGTCTAATTGGCAGCTGGAATTAAGTGGAGTGCCTCAGTGGTTGGTCCTGGGGCCAGTTTTGTTCAACATCTTCACTAATTATCTGGATGATGGGATGGACTGCACCCTCAGAAAATTCATGTTTGACACGAAGCTGGAGGGAGAGGTAGATATGCTGAAGAGTACAGACAGGGCCTAGAGTGACCTAGACAAATTGGAGGATTGGAAAAAAAGAAATCTGATCAGTTCAACAAGGATAAGTGCAGAATCAAACACTTAGGAAAGAAGAATCCCATGCGCTTTTCCAGGCTGGAGGCCGACTGGCTCAGCAGCAGTTCTGCAGAAAAGGACCTGTGGATTTCAGTGGATGAGAAGCTGGATATGAGTCAACAGTGTGTTCTTGTTGCAAAGAAGGCTAGCAACACATTGCACTGCATTAGTAGGAACATTACCAATAGAGCTAGGGAAGTGGTTATTCCCATCTATTCTGCACTAGTGAAGCCACATCTGAAGTACTGTGTCTGGCTTTGGGGACCCCACAACAGAAAGGACATGGATAAACTGGAGAAAGTCCAGCAGAGGACAATGAAAATGACTGGGGGCTGGAATGCATTACTTATGATGAGAGGCTGAGGGAACTGAGCTTATTTAGTCTGCAGAAGAGAAGAATGGGGGGAATTGGATAGCAGCTTTCAACTACCTGTAGGCAGGTTACAAAGAGAATGGAACGAGGCTATTCTCAGTGGAGGCAGATGACAGAATAAGAAGCAATGATCTCAAGTTGTAGTGGAGGAAGGCTAGGTGAGGAAAAATTATTTCACTGGGAGAATGGTGAAGCACTGGAATGGGTTGCCTAGGGCGATGGTGGAATCTCCATCCTTAGGGTATGTCTACACAGCAGTTATTTCAAAATAACAGCCCCTATTTCAAAATAACTTTCCTAGCATCTACACAGCCAAACCGCTACTTCGAAATTAAATCAAAATAGCAGAGCGCTTATTTCGAATTTAGTAAACCTCATTCCACAAGGAATAACGCCAAATTTGAAATAGCTATTTCGAAAAAAGTGCTGTGTAGACATTTATATCGAAATAGGGGGCCTCCAGCCTTCCCAGGGTGCCCTAGTGGCCACTCCAGCCTCAACCAAGAACACTCCTCTCCCTCCCCTGTACCCGGAGCCCTTAAAGGGGTTGACTCTGGCCACAGTGCCTGTGCCAGCTCCAAGCCTGCCACCCCAGAGCCAGCAGTCACTGTCCCTGACCCTGTGGCCCCAAAACATGAGTCAGCAAACCACTGGCAGCCAGCCCTCCACCGCTCTCCAGGAGCAGTCTGCCAGCTCCCAGGAGCCTGCCAGAGCCTGGAGAAGGCGGGCGCCTTCCTGGTCCAGGGTGGAGATCATGGACCTTATTCAGGTTTGGGGAGGATGCCCCCAACGTCCATGATCTCCACACTAGACGGAGAAATGCAGCCGTTTATGGCAGGATAGCTGCCAGCCTGGCCACCAAAGGCCACATGCAAACCCAGGAGCAGGTTTGCATGAAAATCAAGTTGGTCCAGCGAGACCCCCAACCCTGAGCCCTGAGCTTTCCCTCCCCCTTCTTCCCCTTGCTTCCCCCTTCCAGCTCCCTCCTCCCAGGTTTCCCCCTCCCCTCTCCCACCCTCTTTTTTCCCCTCTCCCGCCTCCTTTCCCCAGTCTCACCAGAGTTTCATTCTCCGCCCCCCCCTCCCCAGTTTTGTTAAATAAAGAGAGTTTGTGTTAATGAAAATACATGTATTTTATTTGACATTAGGAAGGGCGGTAAGGGAGAGGTAAGTGGAAGGACGTGAGGGAGGAATGAGGCACAAGCCCCCAGTGGGGCAGACCAGGGATGCTCTTGGTGCTCCTTAGGGTGGAAGCTCTCCTGCAGGGCCTCCTGGATACTTACAGCCCCCAGATGGCAGCCTGCAGAAAGTGCAGCCAGGCTCGCAGCAACGTGTCCAAGAGAAGCACCAGAGTGCCCAGGGCAGCTCTGGCTCCATGTTGTAGAGTGCTGTGGTGTCCCGAATGAGGGCAACCAGAGCATGCAGAGACAAAATGCTTTGCTGTCCCTCATCGAGGTAGGAAAATAAGCAGGGAAAGCTGAGAACCGGCTGTCGGGGGGGGGGAGGGAGGTCCCTTTAAGCATAGGCCTCAGATAGCCTCAGGCAGCAGCCACACAAAGTAACTCCTGACCTGATACTCTGCCGGCCCTGATTCCAGCCGGCCTTAAATGCGATTCAGCATCCACTCAGTGTGGACACGCTATTTCGAAAAAGCAAAATGCTATTTCGAAATGCATTTTGTGTGTAGACGTGTTATTTCAAAATAACTTATTTCAAATTAACTATTTCGAAATAACATTTTGAAATAACGCTGTAGTGTAGACATACCCTTAGTGATTTTTAAGGCTATGCCTGACAAAGCCGTGACTGGAATAATTTAGTTGAGGTTGGTTCTGCTTTGAGCAGGAGGTTGGACTAGATGATTTCCTGAGGTCTATTCTCACCCTAAACTTCTATGCTTCTATTATTCTATGAACTATGTCCTCAGCAACCTTCTCAAAAGGCTGAGGTCCTGAGATAGCTTTCTGGGATTCCATGTGGAGTTTTCTCAATACATTTTCCTCTCTTATAATCTCTTGTTTGTGTGTGGGGTTCAGGAGATGCCCAAGGAAACTACATAAAGTGACACTAGCAGCACAGGCTGGTGGAGCGTGTATGCTGAGGCATCAGCCCAAATATGCATGCCTAAAACTATAAGTGCCTTTTTAATACTGAAAATGGAAATTCTAGATATGACACTTTCCAGCCAAACAATATTAATAACAAATTACAAACTTAAAGGAAAATCCTGCCCAAAGTCACCAAAGTGAAGTAGGATGAGAGGGGAGCAGAGCTACCATTGCCATTCAGAATACCCTGGATCCATGGAGTCAGCAGGACAAGATTATAGATTCAAGAGAGCTTGTAAACACCATGCTCAACAATGGTTCTTACCATTGCTCCAAAAAGTAATAATGTGCAATTCCCTGTCCATGTCGCCCACCCCATACACACAAGGTGAAATCCTGGCTCTACTGATGTCAAATGAAAAACATCCATTGACATCAATAATGCCAAGATTTCACCCGCAGTGCTTACTGACAACAGAAAGGGTGCGTTGAGTCTATTATTCAGGAATAACAGCCATTATTCCCTAATCAACTAGTCCACTATCCAATAAAAAAATGCTTATCAGATAGTCAACAGGCTAGTCGACTAGTCGCTTCCTCCCCCCCTTCCCCCCCCCGCTTTTTGCTGCCTCTATCAGAAATAGTCAGAAAGGGGAGGGGAAGAGGAAGGCGTACTTCAAAGTGGCTGCGCCGCATGGCGCTTTATACGGCAGCGCTGTGTGGAGCCTGGGATCAGCTGGGGACTCCCCCACTGACCCCGGGTTCTGTGCAGCTCCACTGCTTTGAAACACTGCGGGGAGCCCAGCATCAGGTTCCTCACAGCATTTCAAAATGGCAGCACCCCGTGGAGCCCAGAATCAGCTGGAGACTGTTGGGGAAGCCCAGGGCAGCAGAGCCGGTGACGATGGGGTCCATGTCGCCTTGGTGGATAACCCTACACAGCAGGATGGTGTTGATGGCCTTCATCACCTGCAGAAGGAGACAAACAAACAAAACAGAGAATCAAAGGGTTGCCAGAGCCTTGGGAGGTCCCCAAGCCAGCCTCCCTCTTTCTCCCCCAAACACCCCAGGAGCTACCCCCTATGTAGCCTGCCCCACTGGCAGGGCTGTGTGAGGGCAAGACTGGAGAACCACCCGGGGACGGGGGGCTTCCCTCCCCATCCCCACTCCACCTCCCATGCCCCAATCCTCTCCCTTTCTCTAGGGTCCCCCTTTTCAATGCTTCCCCCCCCCCTCCCCGGGACTATAGCCCGAGAGCTCCATACCTGCATGACAAGGGCCCCAACGGTCGACTTCCCCATGCTGAACTGGTTCCTGATGGATCGGTAACTATCCAGCATGGTGAGCTTCCAAATCACAATGGCGACCCGCTTCTCCGGGGGGGTGGAGGGTCGCATCTGGGTTTCCTGTCATGTGAGTGCAGGGGCAAGCCAGGCACGCAGCTCCAGGAACATTTCCTTCCTCATACAGAAGTTCTGGAGCTTCTGCTGGTCGTCCCACCGCTTCATGACGAGCCGGTCCCACCAGTCGGAACTGATGTCCAGCTGCCAGAAGTGGCTCTCCACAGTGGAGTGCGTCTGAAAGAGTTGCGCTCCCAGGCACATGTTGAGGGTCTCTTCAAGCAGCTCGGGGTCATGTTCCTGCAGGGCCTGGAGGGCAGCCTGCAGAAACTGCAGCACAACAGTCAGGGGCCATCACGTTCCAAGAGGCAGCTCCAGCTCCATAGCAGAGAGTGCTGTGGTGTCCAAACACAGGGCAACGAAAGCATGCAGTGGAAATGCTTTGTTGTCCCTCGGAGAGGTAGGCAAGCAGGAGAAGAACCTGAGAAACGGCTGTCCGGGGGGAGGTCCCTTTAAGCACATGTCTCAGATAGCCTCAGTCAACAGCAGCTCTAGGAAGTCACTGCTAACCTAATGCCCTGCCTGAAATGGTTCCAGGTGGCCTTAAATGCAAGATAGCGTCCAATCAGTATGGATGCTCTATTTCAAAATAGCAAATCGCTATTTCAATGTGCTTTTGGTGTGTAGACACATTATTTCAAAATCAGCTATTCCGGAAAATATCTTCCAGAATAGCTTATTCCAAAAGAAGCATGCAATATAGACCTACCCAAAGGCATATCGGGTTATACCTCTAAACTTGTAGATAATGTCCTCAAGGGGTTGTGGAGTACCACCTTACACAAGCCTGTGTCCTAGCACTCAGTGAAGTCCTGAGAACATATCCTAACCTGACTCTACAAGTGTGCTTGTGCCTCTGTCCCACAGATATAACTACTTTTCTCCAGACAGGATTTTGCCCTTAATTTGCAACAGTACATACAAGCAACAATGGTTATTTATAACATGTCTTGAAATTAAATAAATCAAAATGTTAATATTTTCACACACACACACACACACACACACAGAGAGGTAACATTCCATATGGAGATAGGATGCATATTAAAGGATCACAGAAAGCTATATTATCATACTCAACAACTATTGTTTGGATTCTTCCAAGTCATATCCCTTGAAAGACCCATAAAACCAACTACAGCAGATGGGTAAGAGATACTAGAAAGATGTAATGTTCAAATGCACTGTATTTGAAGGCTAGTGCATTAAATCATCATGAAAAGACCAGGTGTTACCTGTTGTAATTACACATCCAGAATGAATTATTATTTGTACGGGATGTTTCTTTGATACATTTTGTGTAGCAAGAAGCTATTGACTCTTGATCCATGCATCTGTAGCAAAGAAGACAGCCCAAACTGTATTTAGGCAATTAAATTCCTTCTTTTTTGATACCCATTTATATTTTATAAATGGGATTTATAAAAGAAGAAATCTGAATGACCTCCATAGACTATTCTTCAGTACACAAATATGCACGATAAATCAGTTTGGGCATCATACTCCATGGTCCTTAATCAAGTTAACTCCATTGATGTCATCAGGAATTTCACTTGATTAAAGATTGCAGTATTTGTTGGGGGTTTGTTTGTTTTTAAAATAAACAAACAATACAGTTTATTAGGTGCTTCTTCTTCCTTAAAGTTCCTGGAGTTTGTAGGACAGTCAATATTCCTGCTAAGGCAGCTCTTGATGTGCTATAAAAGCCATCCCAAAATTTAATATCTTATTAAGTTAGCGCACTTGAGCTGTATTACCTTTTCAGACAGAATACTTTACAGAGCCTAATGTCTAATTAATATTTAACCACATGTAGTTTCTTTGAACACTGATCTGCAAACCAGCAGTAAGGGTCTTGAAGAATCCTTGATTATAAAGTGCCAATTGTAATCAAGGTTTTCAAATTTCATTACAAATACTTCACAGCCCCAACAATAAATCACTCACTCACCCTGAGGAGCCTTGGAGTCTGTGTTGGCTTCATTGTAAACTTCGTCTTTGATCAAACTGTTTCTTAAAATGTATAGATGAAGTCAATATTTTTTTCTTAAAATAAATGAGCTCTTGTTAGCTACCTGCATACAGAGAATTAGGGAAACTGTTTTAGAACAGACTTTCCATTCAGAAGATTAGAGAAAGTGTTATAATAGATGCCTGCCTTCGGCACACCCCAGCAGCAGAAAGGAAATAACTCTCTTTAAACTCCTTCCACTGGTCTCTTCCTCTCCCGTGCCACCCACACTAAAATATCTTCTCTCTACACAAGCTCTCTCACTTTTCTGTCTCACTTCAAGCTCACTTTTTCCCTGCACCTCATCAAATCTTCAATCCCCCTCCAATTGTCACAAATTTTCTTCCACCTCCTTCCCCAAACTCTTTAGCTTCTGTTGTTCCCATTCCTGGCCATCCTCTGCTTTTTTCCATGCCAAGTTCCTCCCTTTCTTTCCCAACCCACATTCTCTTCCCTTCCCCACTGCCTCCCACACACTCCTCTTTGAATGCCCCCAATTTGTGGTTTTAAGTAAATGATTTCACACACATTTATTGCTGTAAAAAGTGAACAATCATCAAAGTGTGAAGAAGACAGACCAGCAAAGGCCCACCAAGCTTCTTCCTAACATAGAATATTGGGAGGGGAAGATTTGCTACCTGCTGCTGCCCTTCTTAACCACCTCCCTGCCTGGCTGCAGCTCCTAGCGCAAGTGAACTTCTCTGACACTCTGCCTTTCACTTCTCAGACTGGTAGTCAAGGTGATAGCATTTTTGTTGCTAGGAGACATTAACAATGACTCCTCTTCCCCCTCCCTGCTTTTCCCCTCCTCCACAGTGGCAGGAGAAAAACTCCCCACAATGTATCTTGATGTACTGCAGGAATCTGTCCATCACTGCTATGGGCTTGTTTATTATTATACAACTGAAAATTACACAGATGTTTTGGGACAGATTATAGTTACCTGGGATAGTGCTAGGAGCATTAACCATCAGATCTGAAGGGGAAAAGACATAGGGATTCAAGTCCCTGAATGGACACTGCTCGAGGTACTTTTGATTCTGGTTCTGAACCAAAACCCATAGGATTCCAGAAGTTTGGGTTCAGATGAGGGTGCCTGGGCCCCTATGCTGCCCCAGAGATTCATTCTGCTCCCCTCAAACTCACTTCCCATCTACTTGTCTTTCACCATTTTCAGAGAGAGAGAAGCCTAATATTGGGACTCTCCTCCCCATCAGGGGATAAAGTAACTTAAATTTGTTACAGGTACAGTCCTATCACAACCTGCCAGGGCGGGGGGAGGCGCTCCAGGCAGGAAGTTGGGGGGAGGTTGTGATATGACAGTATCTGTAAGAAAAGTGTAGTGTGCTCGAAGCAGGAGGCTGAGGAGGGGGGAAGGGGGTGTCATGGCAGGAGCCTGGCGTGTGAGTGTGGGGGCTTAGGGCAGGGGGTTGAAGTGTGGGGGATGCAGAAGTCAGTGTTGGAGACTGGAGGGCTCAGGGCTGGAGGCTGGGGGAATCTGGAGCGAGGAAGGAGGGATGGGGACTCAGGGATGGGGCAGTCCCACTCATGGATTATCTGGTGGTCCCTGATCCTGTTCCCGCCAAGAGAGCTGTGGCTGTGTGGGCACCCACTGCATGCAGGCAAATGGGTGGCAGTGGTACATAGATATCTGACCTGCTGCTCCCTTCCCCCCAAAGGCCACAGGGCCAGCACATCCTATGCTACCCAGAGTCCAGCCAACATGGTGAGAGGGCTAGCAAGACAGGCTGGGATGGGGATGCCCCACCAGGAGTCCAGCTGGGAGCCCAGATCCCTCCATCTACAGCACACCCCCAACTGTCCCATTTCATGTGCCTCTGGTTAGTGCAGTACAGCGGGGCCACTCTCAGGACAGCGGGAGCTCTGGGTGCTGGCAGGTCAGTTGCAAGCGCATGCCATGCCTCCACTTACAGGAGACCTTCCCCAGCCGCACCAGCGCCTGTCTTATGAGAGCGGCGCACTGAGGCACTTTGCCTTACTTCACTTCTGCTCTCCGTCCAAGTTATTCAAAGACTCCAAAGTGGCCACTACTCCACATTGAGCCTGGTGCCTCTCCTCTTCTGGTACTCTCAGGAGGGCTCAGACAGCCACTTGCCTCCCAATGGGTCTTCTGAAAATGATAAAAGACAAAAACACCACATCACCTGTGGGCAAACATTTTTCACAAAGCATTCCCTCCATATGCAACCACTCAGTCCTCATCTGCAAAGAAAACCTGCACAACACCTTCAAAAGATGAGCCTGGAAGTTTAATTTCATAATTTTGCTAACCAGTAAATATCATGATCTGAATAAAGACACTGTATTTATAGCTAATTACAAGAATCTACAACTCTACCCTCCCTCATGACTGGAGAGATGTTAACAGGCCACTTCCCCTTGAATGATCTCTTGAAATATTTCTTAATTACTTATGCTAAACAATCTGTTTTCACCTTGTATTTAACTGTGACACTCATGGAAGTGGGGGGCTTCACAACTCTGCGCAAGAAAGCACAGTAAAGTTGCAGTGTAGACAAGCCCCGAGTATATTTCGCAGACCTGAAAACGAGCTCTGTTTAAGCTCAAAAGCTTGTCTCTCTTACCAAAAGAAGTTGATCCAATAAAAGATATAAGCTGTTGACCCACTTTGTCTCGTGGGAACAACATGGCTGCAATAATACTGTATACCCTTTAATAATGTCAGATCTGAATATTTTTAGTAGTCTTTCTTAACAACACCTTTCTTTCTTTCTTTCTTTCAAAATTTTTAGCTGATTTAGGCCCCCTTCCTTCAATTTATAAATGGATAGATCCTTACACCGGTATTTAGGATTCTTCAAGGCCATGTCTACACGATAGATAAAATCGAAGCAGCCACGATCTTCCAGGGTTCAAATTAGGAGGTCTAGTGAAGACACCCTAATTTGATCTGAGAGAGGTGCGCCCATCAATGGTGGCAGTCCTGCTTCTATGAGAAGTAAGGGAAGTCGAAGGGAAAGTGTGCTCCTTTCAACTTCCCACAGTGTACACCGTGCAAAAATTTGACTTAAAATACTTTGATTTAAGCTATGCAGTTAACATGACTGAAGTTGCATATCTTAATTCAAATTTATCCCCTAGTGTAGACCAAGGGCAGGGGCACAGGGTTCCATTGTTTCAATGAGTGTGTTAAAGCAGGTTATTCATATAGCTACATTTCACTTTAACAAGGCCATTGCAGAATTTATATAGAGTATTCAAGGGAACTTGAAAGGCCTTCCTCCCTGCCCCAATATACAGTATGTGTTAAAAGGACAGTATACAGTCATATATCTAATTTTTTCACCAATGTTATAAACACTACCTTCAATTACTAACATCCCAATCCTCTGTGAAGCTCATTGCAGTATAAGAGTGCAAAACAGATAGAACTTTAATAATCTAATTTACTTTTCATAAGCTGAGTTATTTATTTTTTGCATTTCACTAAACTAAATTGGTCAGTTTCAGTCTTGTGAGCAATCAGTTTCACAGTTAGGTTCCTATGCCTTAATACAACTCTGTGATGTTATGGTTAAAAAGCTATGGATGAATTTTTAAATTTAATTTCTATTTTCATTGACAATTTTTTTTAAATAGTGAAACTATTTATATTCAGTTTTGTAACAGTCTCGGGTGGCACCAATCAAAAATTATGACTAAGGAGTACTAATCAGACACATGAATATTTTGCAAATTTCTGAACATACTTATCAGCATTAAACTTTCCATATAGCAAAAAGAAATAATAAAGCAAAATTGGGGCACTCAGATCCTTCATCTGCCACCACTGTAATGACTCTATTAACCTCCATTTCACTATACTTCATACTAAATTACTCAAATGCACAGCAGCATTGGGGAAACCCTCAACTACTTCTACTCTGTAGGCAGAAAATTTTGTAGCTCTAGAAGTTGTAGGACACAGCTACAATTACACAGTTCAGCAGTTTCAAGAGTATCAAGTAGCAGCAGGCAGTGATCCATCCTTATACTAGCTCGTTCATTACAGTATCATACCAAGTCTCTTACCAAAATTCTTCCTGCACTATACCTTGTTTTGCCAACTTGCATGATTTTATCAGGAGTCTCATGATGTTTGGTGTTCTTCTTAAAGCTGCAGTTTCTGGATTAAAGAGATTACATGGGAAGCTCATCTTTTATTATTTTTAAGTACCTTTATATCCCTCATTTTTTAAAAAAATGAAAATGTTACAAGAATGTACCTGCAACGCTTACAAATCAAAAGCCAAATAAAACAAACACCAGTTTTTTAAAAGCTCATTATTTTAAAACAATTGTATGATTTTTGTAAAGGATCTGACATGATTATTTGAATATTATACATTCCTGTTATGGATTGTGCCATCTGTCATCCTCTAGCATGCTGCTACCCTCCATTCCAAAACTTCCTTTGTTTCCGGAGTGAAGCTATATCCTACTGCGCTAGGGATCTTTTCCTGCTTCTTTGCAAACCAAATCTCATCTCCTGCAAGCTTTCCACAACTTGTTCTCCTCCCCACTTGCTGCCTGGGCTATGTTGCTCCAACCCATTATGCCATGTGCACAGATTCCAAATGAAACTTACATTTGGAATGTGCCAACAGCCAAAACACAATGATGAGGTGGGCATGTTACAAATGTAGTAGTCATGGGTGGCTTGAGGCAGGCTGCGGCAGCTGGTGCCCCAGGCAGAACGCGTGATCGGCACCCCTGCCTGCACGGCCATCAATGGTGTAACATCATCATCAGGCACCCCGGGTGCCCCGTTGAAGATGGCGCCCTAGGCGACGGCCGAGTCGGCCTGTAGTCATGGGCCGCCCCGGTAGTAGTTAACACAATGTAAAATCAATAACACGGAGCACTTTTGAATGATTGGAGGGATCAGAGCTGCTGTCAAGAGCGAAATATTTTTCATAAAGACATATTCCTCTTGTCAACTTGTGATAGCTAAAATTAGGGAAATGGGGGGGTTGGAGACAGAACTGATCTAACATGCACATACACAAGGCATTTACATGGGCCTGGCACATTGACACATGGACTCTGGGGACTCTCCACCAGTAAAATTGGGAAAGGCCATGTGTGTTGTCATACATGGTACTTGTGTGCACCATATCATATGTGACATTGTTAGGGCCTTGCTTCTCCCTACACATACCCACCCACCCCCTCTGATCCTGCCAGCAGTGCAACCCCTTCCCGTACTGTAGCAGACCATGTTCTGTGGGGACAACCCCCAGCGCCACGTGTGTGCGCCCTCCCATGTTGTATGTGAACATGCCCGCGCCCGGGAAGTGCCTTGTCTGCGGCGGGCCTGCTAGAGCAGCAGCCACGGCGGCTCCTGTGCCCCCCGGCTCCCCTGTTCTCTTTCAGGCGCGGGCAGGAGGCACGTCTTGGGGGAGAGGCCTATGTCGCCCATGACAGCAGCTGAACCCAGCAGTGGGAGGCGGCGGCGACGGCAGCCCAGCCCCGCCTCTGCCCCAGCCGGGTGCCGCCCGCAGGCCCGGGCAGGCTGGCTCCCACACGCCGCATACGCCCGCGGGGCCGAGCCGGGCGGGGGCCCGAGGAGCGCGGAGGCGGCTGCCGGAATGGGGAGTCAGGCTCTGAGGTAGGGGGAGCAGCGGCGCCTTGGGGGCTGCGCGAGGAGTCTCGTCGCTAGACGGGGGGAGGGGGTAAGCGTCCCCCGTGTCCGCAGAGCCGCCCGGTCCCCAAGAAAAGGCTTGTCCCCAGGCGAGGCCCAGCTTCAAGCCCTCCACGGCAGGCAGAGCGCTCCCCATCCACTGCGGAGAAGGGGGGGGGGTGCCTGAGTTTGGTTCCCAGAGGCCCCCTTTTCACTGCCAGAGCGCCCTCCCCAGCCTGGTCTCCTTTCCATTTAGGGCAGTGTTGATTGCCACTCTCTTCTGCCCCCCTCCACCCCCAGTCGGACCCAGTCCACTCAGCTTAATCCCCGCTTAACAGTAAAGTTACTGCAGCTGTGGCATCAAGGGATGAAAACTACACCTCCCCCCCCTCGCCCCCCAGTCCCTGAGGGCCACAGCAGCTGTACCAGCCAAGGCCTTGGTGCAAGCTGTGGCAAGCCACGCACCTCTCATACAGCTGGGCCAGTCAAAGAATGCTTCTCCAGAGACATAGCTCCAGGAGGTGGTGGTCCTACAGCGGCAGAAAAACCAGTGTCTGCACTATGGTTAGAGCCCTGCAAATTCACAGATATCCGCAGGTATTCTCATCCACAGATGTGGATGCAGATATCCACTGCTTATTTCACAGATATGGATGCGAATACAACATTTATATCTGTATCTAGAACGCTGGAAATTGGCAGATATTTGCTTTATATCCACAGGTATCAGCATCCACAGATGTCAGCATGTATAACTGTGGCTCATTTTTGTGGATACAGATGTGGCTGCGGATACAAATATTTTATCCACGTGGAGCTCTAACTATGGTGTTAGTGTGGCATAAGTTAGGAGCACCTGCTCTGGTCCCTGGAGTGTAGACATGGCTTAACTTGAGTACTGAAATGGGCATAGATAAATCTCCTACAGATAAGTCACTCATCACTACTATATTTTGTTCAAACTAAATAAGTTAAAATGCAGTTATCAGGCTAATAGTATAGTCAATACAATTTGTATCGACTATATGATTAATTGATAGGACTGCTCTGCAGAGGTAGCTCCAGGAGCCAGCTTGAGCTGGGACTGAGCAGTCCCTACTTGTGCTGGCTCTGGAAGCCATCCAGGCTGTGGCTCTGCATTTTAAACATAGTAAGAGCTGCCGGACTCTTACTACATTTAAAATGCAGAAGCACAGGGCAAGCTGGGACTGCTGGATCCTGGCTCACTCTGGGTCCAGCAGCCCCTGTTCGCGGCAGTCAGCCCTGGCTGCTGCGAACAGGGATGCGTCAGTCCTCGCTCACACCGTTTCCCCACTGGGCCCCTGTCCACCCTCCAGGAGACAGTGCTGGAGGGGAGCCAACTTTTAAGCTGGCTCCCCCCCCCCCCCAATACCGGCTCCTGCTCCCCCCATTACTACCTCTCTCTCTGTTAGAGGCAGCAAGTGAGGGGGAGGGGAAGCAACTAATCGAGTCACTACTCGACCATTTGATAAGCTTATGTTTATCGGATAGTCGACTAGTTGCTTACATGCCTATACAAATCATTGGTTTTATTCTAGATAGATCAAGTCTCTGGAGACTCAGACAATACTTAATGAGTTATTTGTGAGGGTTTGTAGACAGTGTTTGTAATAGTACCTGGTATGTTACCCCTTCTCAGGATAAAATAATCTAGATCCACACTTCCACTAATTGAATAAAATTTTATAATTTCCCATTTTAACTGAATCTGCCCCAATAATATTTTTGAACTCATGGTTTGTCCAGTAAAAGTAATATTGTATTTTGCATTTAAATTTCAAAGGAAATGTGATTTTGGACATTTAATCAGCTGATAAACCCTATTTGAAAACTCATGTGGAACAGCACTGATTGTGTAATTTTAAAAAGTGACCATGCCAGGAGATAGTCAATTTGAAATCTAGTCAATTCAAAGATTAAAAGTAATTTCATGTAGTACTCCAGAGGTTGGCAACCTTTGGCCTGTGGCCAGACCGTGCCGCTTTCCAGAGCTCCCGTTGGCTGGGAGCTGTGGGTAGCCATGCCTGCAGACACTCAGCATAAACAGTCTTGTGGCCCACCAGCAGTTTACCTTGATGGACCACAAACCAAGGGTTACCAACCTCTGCATATACTCGCTTTTGAAGCCCTCTGCCAAGTTTTACATCCTCAAATTGAAAAACAATATTTTTCCTAGTTAACTGACTATGGTGAAATGGGTTATAGACAAAGATGTAAAATTGCAAGGTAAAATTTCAGAAAACTAAAGATAAAATGTTTTCTAATCTTTCAATTATAGCATTCCTTTTAGTAGTGATAGGATAAACTTTCGGATAAGCAATTTTAAGTTGATGCAGCCCGTTTAAGCTTCAGGAGCATATAATGTACCTCCAAACTTTTGAAAACAGCTTATCTCTGTTGAATGGCATTTGATGTTAGCTGCAGATATCTGGCAGTCAGAGCCATACCTGGAATATGGTGAATCAGGTCAACTGCTCCAGGCCCCACGCTTCGGGGGCCCCATGATCCAGTGCAATTGGTCTTGGAAGACATTGGTGCAGAAACTAGTGGTGGAGAGGGTGTTGCGGCACTCTCTGGATCCAGGCTGCCAGCCCCATGTGAACATGGCCCTGGCTGCTAGTCCCACCCCTGGGAGTTCTGAGGCCGGATCTGCCCTGCTGGCCCAGCCATTCATGCAGAGCAGGGCCCCTAAGCTGGCAGAAGCTGATTTTTCCTGCCTTCCTTCCCCTCGTCCCTTCCCTCTCCCAGAGGGCCCTAGTGGCCATATATGCATGCATATAGCCTCACGAATATAACTTTTAGAATTTTTGCTGTTCAGGCAGAAATGTATGTGGGATCCATACCTGAATAGAACTGAGTTCCTACTAGGTAATTGGTTATATTATTACTGTTAAATACAGGATTAAGGCTATAAATTAAGAAAATTGGAGACATTTTATATTTGTGATACTTGAACAAGAAGTAATCTTTCTGAACTTGGGAATGTCTCAGGAGAGCTGCCAGGAATTGAGACTAATACATTAGATTTTATATGTTTTACATGTAACATTAAAAATATAATTAACTAAATATCTCATTCTCTTGTTTTAAACCAAGAGAAATTTTCATGTTACTATACCCCAAGCCTGTTAGTAATTTTCTTACTTTTTAAGTAGGGTGGATGGTTAAAAAGTATTCATTCTCCAGAAGAGGATTCAAGATCAACACTGAAGGTTCCAAAATGTCAAAAGAGATGCAAGAACTACAGAAACAATGGCACTCCGTGATGCAAACCATCCACACCAACTCCAATGTGGGTTTTGGATTATTTTGTAATTTTACAAAGCATGTTTATAGAATGTTTCTCCTTTTATCATTGCTAGAGCATTATGCCAAATTTTTTTATGGTTATATGATAATGAAATTTAGTTATAATACTAATATTGAATTTCCAGTGATAAAATGAGTTAATTCTTTTGACAAAAGGACTCAAAAGGAACAAAACGCTTAAAAAATGTGGGGGCATTTCTGTAGTGCTCACTACTGTATCATCTGAATTCCCTTCAAATATTAAGGTTCATAACAGCTCAGTAAAGTAGGTAGCAAGTATTATCCGCATTTTACAGGCAAGGAAACTGTGATATGGAACCCAGATTTTCTTTTTCGTAGTCCTATGTCATTACTTCGCTGATGTGTTTACACCAAAACACAGCACCTAAGTAGAACACTGATGTTTTACCTAAAGTAATTGATCTTCTCCAGCTGACAGATGGAAGTTGCACAAATGGTGGAAAACACATGTCCATTTTCATTCAAGGATTAATTTTAGATACCACCTTTATTTTATATTTAAATTTTGCATCAGCCCCTCACTGGTATTGTATATTCATTGTCCATTGACCTAACAGAGAGAGGGACTAATTATGGGCCTTTGGAAGTCAGTGGCAAACTTCTATTGGCTTCCAGAAGAACAGGACTGGGCCCTGATCAATTTTGAGCAGCAGATATATTTTGCTGTGATCTACCAACATAATTTTTTTTCTGTTGATTTTTGTTTTAGAGGAATAAAACACAAATGTGCTCAAAGATTAGTGTATCTTTATAAGGTTTAATTATTTGAAGGGGGTAATTGTGTGTTTTTCAAATATCAGTAACCTTTCTGGGCACAGTTTGGGCTTTAAAAACAGTGCATATCATTTCCAGGTACAGTAGGGTTTCCATCCCCCTTTCATGCTGTCTGGCTACAGGGAGTTTTCTCCTCCCATATCTTCAGCTATGAAAGAGCTAGAGCCACTTTAAAGCTTTACTGGTATAACTATTTTCACTAGGGATGTGTTTGGGTTTTCCAAACCAATATAGTTATACCAGGAAAAGCTTTGTGCGGACACATTTACACAGATTTTAAAATGACTTATACAGTTATTCCCTCCCTGCATATTAGGGATGTGAATGGTTAACCAGTTAACCAGAAAGCATCACTTGTAGTGGGTGATGCTTACCAGTTACATTTAAGCAGTGGGGGCTGCAGCAGATCCATTGAGATCTCTGCTTTTGTTTCAACATGTTGGAGAAACTTTCCTTTGATGTGTTCATTATAGATTTTTTGAAGCATTCAGAGATTATGTTAATAAGTGCACTAAAAGTACCTAAACAGACAGACGCTCATGCTTGTGAAACAGGATGACCAGTGCCTCTGACATAATTCATTGACTTATATAATAATGTTTCTACCCAAAAATGTTACTGAAATAGTTCTGACTCTTTTCTCAGGTAATACAGACTTTAAAAAATTAACATTAAAATATGATCTGATTCTACTTTTCTTTTCAATCATTTACAGGTTGTTGCTTTTATGAATTCTCGGGTTGGTCAGTACTTAGATGATCATCCTTTCGTCGCCCTATCACTGTTGGTGTTTATTGCAGTATCATCTATTCCTGTTGCATTCTTTCTGATATTTGTGGTTACAACAGCAATAGTGGCCTGTATGGGTGTTATAGTAATGGAAGGTATTTTCTTTATCTTTATTTATTTCCTTCCTGCAAAGATCAGTAACTTTTTAGACAAAGTTGTTTTACTTTAAGAACTTTGTTTTCTCTTACCTTTCACTTACAGAAGTTCTTGGTGCATGTAAATTGTAAAAACTTTTCTGTGCATGTCTCTGTTTTCAAAAACAGCAATAGTTCTTCTTTACCACCAGCATAGTATTCTAATTAAAAAGGGAGAAAGGATTTTCCTGTCTTGGTTGCACATAATCCCAACCCTGTAAACTGTTAATCCATTTATCATTGTCATGAATAACTTTAATCTCTGGCCTTCAAAGAGATTTCGCAAGAACAAATTTAAAAGAGCATATCATTTTTTGTTTTTTCTTCTGGACTGTAATAAATGTCATGTATTAAAACTACTTTACTCAAGAATACCTCCAGATGTCCTGTCCACCATTAAATAAAGTTTGGGCCTGATTATTCCTCTTCAAGGCTCCGTATGAGCTAGGGAATCCACTTGGAAGAGAAGGGATAGACCAGCATTTGAGTTGAGGCAAGATGTACAGTTTGCTAAGCAGCCATGTGGAGCTCAGAGCAGAAAGATGATGCATTGTCTTTCCATGGTGGGGGAACCCCCTGTAAGGACGGAAATTAGGAGAGGCCATGGCATTGTAGCCCAGTGGAGTTATTCTCAACAGCTAAATTGTGGCCAGAGCAGCTGGGGTACCACAGAACTTCTGTGTAGAAGATCCTACCTCTGCCCCCTACATCCTTTGGCATGTGCACAGGGCCTAGGAGACATGTGAGATTTGGGGGCTGGCTCCATAGGCTACTCCACAGAGAGGCAAACATCAGCCCAAAAGAATCATCAGGGGAAAACTCTGTAAGGGGAATGTCACAGAGATTTCCTCTCCTTTAGCCTATGGAATTTCCTGTGGATGGGGACCATCAGGCCCTCAACTACTACACTGGGAAGAGATCAGCTAGTTGTTGCGCTACACCATTTTCACCAATAGTATGAATTTGGAGTGGCAGTCAAGCTCTTGGACCTAGTGTGTATACTTGTATATGTATTTCTGCAAATAACTAATTTTCTCTTACTAGGTGTTGTAATATCAGTAGGTGGCATAGCCCTTCTTTGTGTGCTATGTGGCCTGGGTGTCGTCTCATTGGCAGTTTCTGGAGTACTGAGTATTTGCTACATGGCTCTTTCAACTCTAATGAACTACTGGTATACGCCAAAGTAAGCATTAACATATTGATCTGTATTGTAATGTCAGATCTGTATTGTAATGTCACTGTTGCTCATCACTGATTACCTTATGGTTAACGTAGGATAATAAACTCATTGTTCTTGGTCAGTGTAGCATATTGCTTTGTCCATTAATATGCAGCAGATAAATGTACAACCACTAACGTAAATGTATATTTTAGTAGGAATTAAAGTATATTTATTAGTACTATAATATAAATATATATCTGGGTCTATTTTCTACTTACAGAAGAGGAGGAAGAAATAGTTATCAAAAGTGCTTTGTATAATTGTATTAATGTAGCCTCATGTCAAATAGATACAATTATTCAGCTTTTAAAACACAGCAACAAATTAACAGGGTTAAGGGCTTGAACATACCAGATAGAAAGGATTAAACCACTGTAAAGAAACACACGGTTGGGAAATTCTTTAAAAAAATCCTGAATAGTCATGCTTTTCATCTTTTCCCTCCCCATTATTAAATGAGGCTCTTGTATAACTTTAGCTATGGTTTGAGTTTCAGTCATTTGATTCCTGTGGTATTTTTGATCATTATGTAACTGTTAAATAATTCTTTAGATTACTAAATTGAAAGAGTTTTAACAATGGAATTTCCTCTTACCTGTGCACAGTATATGTTACTTCTCAAACTTCTTGATTTGGAAGAAGAAAATAGAACAAATTTACTTTTATAGCTATTTTCTAGTCAATTTTGCTTTCTAGTTCTCCTGCATTACAACAGTTGTGCAATGCTTTTATGCAACCGCTGTAAAGAAATACCCATTTTAAAAGCAGAACAAGAATTTTTTTTTACATAATTGTGGAAATACTTCTGTAAGTATTATGTTTTGTAAACACTTTGTTTACAAAGCCTAAAACTTATGCATTGGTCAGATTTGACCTAACAGTGTTCTTTTTAACTACAACCATCTTCTCCTAAGGGCAGATAGAAACTTAAAAGTGCTAGATTGGCACAGTTCTATCACTGTAGCACTTTATTAAAGATGATCTAGGACCATGGGAGAGAACTTCTCCCATCATCTTAGTTAAACCATCTCCGCAAGAGACAGTAGCTATGTCAACGGGAGAAGCTCCCCCACCAACATAGTGCTGTCTATACCAGCCCATAGGCTAATATGACTATGTTGTTGACATGTGGATTATTCACATCCCTGAGCAACATAGTCATACCAAAGTAATTGTGCAGTATAGACCAGCGCTAAGATGCAAGAAGTCTTGGGGCTTCTCTACTGTACAAATACAACTAAATTGGGACACCTGGTTACAATATGGTTCCACTTTGTAGTATAGGACTTTGATTATGTTCCATAACTGAGCTAAAGCCGTGGCCATTTTGCAGAACACAGTTAAGGTCCCGTCTGTATTACAGATTAGAATAATGTTTTAACTGGATCAGGGACAAGTGTATTATAAATAGTCCAGCAGACTAGAATTCATTTGTATTGTAAATGAGGGCCTAAGTCACACTGTTACATGTGCATTCTGTCTGTTTTTTTAAGAGGAGCTACAGAGGATTATGCTGTAGTGCCTCCTTCTATTACTACTAGGGACTAGCTCTATCCACAAAATACAGGTTGAACCTCTGTAATTTGAACTTCTCTAGTCTGGGAATTCCTCTGGTCCCGTATCATCGGCGACCCCTTGGGAGTACTCATTTGGAGAAACTGGCTGGCTGGGGCCAGGAGTGTTGTCACACTAGAGAGCCAGGAGAGCAGAGTCCTCAGCTGCCAAGGAAAAAGCAGAGCCCAGAGCTGGGGAAGTGGAACCCCAGGCATCGGCAGCAAGGGGTGGCAAAGCAGATCCCCAGGCAGTGGCAGCCAGTGGGGAGGGAGAGCAAACAGAGCCCTGGATGGTGGTAGGGGGGGAAGCAGAACCCCAGGTGGCAGCAGCAGTAGGGAAGCAGAGCCCTGAGTGGCAGCAGTGGGGGGGGGGGGAAGTGGAGCCCCGGGCAGCGACAGCGGCAGGGTGGGGGGAGGCAAGCAGAGCCCTGGGGGGAGGAAGTGGAATCCTGGGCAGTAGCAGCCTGGGGTGGGGGAAAAAACAGACTCCAGGGCTACGGGGGAGCAGAGCCTTCGGCGGCAATGAGGGGTGGGGGCAGAAGCAGACCTATGGACCAGCATTGGCCTCCCCTGTTTGGGCAAATTCCCTGTTGTAGGACCAGTCAGGTCCCACGGGTGCCAAACTAGGAAGATTGAACTTGTATTACTTTCTAAGCTCCAAAACCCCCATCTGATAAAAGGGTGAAGGGAGAAGAACTCAGAGTTCCTTCAGAGGATTTTCCTCCAGTATTGCATCTGTAGGTCAATGTCCCTTGCATAATCAAGGACAAACAGAACCAGCTATGGCTCTTAGGAGATTTGCCCAAACAGGATTACTAGGCAGAAGCCCTGTCTCTGCAATGGTTCCACAGTTCCCTACCACTTCTCCTGCTCTCAGGCAGCATGGCTCCAGTGGGATCATTCTGCCTGGTCTTTTATATCATCTGATGCTCTCCAAAATTCCTCCACATGGGGAACATTCCACATTATACAGCCCAAGCAAAAAAAAAAAAAAATCATACTGTCTGTAGAGAGTAAGTGGACAACATGCATTAAGTCCTACCATCCCCACACATGGATTCCTGGATCCTGTGAGATGATTGCTGGAAGAGTACCCAGATAATTCAATAATAGTTGCTCTAGAAATGTTAGATAATAGGTTTGTCAACCAGCATTTTGCTCAACTTCCTTTGTTTTGAGTAAGACTTCAAGAATTTCCTGTGAAAACAAAATCCAGTAAATTTGACCATTCTTTTCTTACATTATTCAGCAGTGTGGTAAAGAAGCAAGAAGCTAATGGAAACAGTTTGCTACAGAGTAGTCCTCCTGTTTTGGACCCATCTGACAAGAACATGAAGAGCGAATGAACAGGATTTTCCCAGCTTCCTGCCTCCCTTGATATGCACTTACTCATACTGTTCTGAATTGTAACTTTGTGTTTATGTGTCAAATACTTGAGCTTTGTGCATTTACAGAAAGTGAGAATCAATATGCCTCTTCCGGGTGTGTCTGTAAAATGCATAGTAACAATATCTTAACCTATAGGCAATACATTGTCATATTAAGTGTGCAAGGATGGTGAGAAATCTTGCAAATACACTACAAGCAGAGCCATTCTTAGGGTAAAGCGAATTGGGGTGATTGCTCCAGGCCCCGCACTTTGGGAAGTGGCAGGTTGGTTCCAGAAATGACGGATTTGTCACTTCCTCCCCAGGCCCTGCACCTGCTAGGAACATCTCTGATTGCAGGGTCCAATCCTGTTGCTATAAAAGCAATAATTGCAACTAAAATTGTGGCAATTTTGTGCAAGGAACAACTGTGTGTTTTAGAATTCTCAGATAGGGAATGACTTGACTGCTGCAGTTTGATGTGTTTACACTGGGGAAACAACAAAACAAAATAACACTTGGTTGAATGTTGGAAAAATATTTTCAAGCCTTAACAGTGGTTATCAAAATATCTGTGTGGTGAAGTATTAAGCCTGCACCATGTTATACAATACCTTGTTAGTAAACCAAGTTAAAGGAAGTTTTCCTATGCACTAGTAATCAAAACCCGTGGTACCTAAGCTGTGGAGTGGGCCTGCCTAGAGGGAGGTGGAGTAACATTTTAGGGGCTACAACAGGACCCAGGTCACCCTCCACAGGAGGTGGGCAAGGAGCACAACCCAACCCTACTTAGCCCTCAGTTTCACTCCTGGCTCCAGCTTTCACCATGGCCCCACTCCCATCTGTGGCTCTAGCTGTAGCTTTGGCCCTGGCCTCAGCTCTTCTACAGTCCCTGATCACTACTATGGTCCCTGCTGCAGTGTTGGTGTCACTTCTGACTATGTAGCCTAGCCTTCAGACCCCTGCCATAGCTCTGGCCCTGCTCCTAGCTTTTAACTCCTCACTGCAACTCCGGGGGGGGGGGGGGGGGCAGGGTTTATCAGGTAAGGAGGGAATGTGAGCAAAAAGTTTGGGGGACAATTGGTCTAAACTCTTAACTATTCTGATAAGTTATTTGGAAGGCACACATGTCTTGTTCCATTCTTCAAGAAATGCAGGTTAGGGGCTTAGTGTTTTGCCTTATGTGTTTGTGTGTTTTCAACAATCTTTTTGCTTACTAATTTTCACTCTCCCACTGTGTAACTTCTGTGAACTTTTTGGGGGAGGGGCAAATATTAAACATCTCTGCTTAAGTGGTAACTCCCTGTATCGCAAAGATACTTTGTTTAATAAAGTGCTATTTGTTTATCTGGGTTGTATTTTTGCTGTCACCCTGATAAAGTAACAAAAGCAAGTTTAAGACTTACTCATGTGAATATAACTTAGAACTCAGATTACTTAGATTTCAATTTTTACAAACTCTCTTAAGAACATAAGAATGGCCGTACTGGGTCAGACCAAAGGTCCATCTAGCCCAGTATCCTGTCTGCCGACAGTGGCCAGCACCAGGTGCCCCAGAGAGGGTGGACCGAAGACAATGATCAAGCGATTTGTCTCCTGCCATCCCTCTCCAGCCTCTGACAAACAGAGGCCAAGGACACCATTTTATCCCCTGGCTAATAGCCTTTTATGGACCTAACCTCCATGAAATTATCTAGCTTCTCTTTAAACTCTATTATAGTCCTAGCCTTCACAGCCTCCTCTGGCAAGGAGTTCCACAGGCTGACTACACGCTGTGTGAAGAAGAACTTTCTTTTAAACCTGCTACCCATTAATTTCATTTGGTGTCCTCTAGTTCTTCTATTTAGGGAACTAATAAATAACTTTTCTTTATCGGCCCTCTCCACACCACTCATGATTTTATATACCTCTATCATATCCCCCCTCAGTCTCCTCTTTTCTAAACTGAAAAGTCCCAGTCGCTTTAACCTCTCCTCATATGGGACCTGTTCCAAACCCCTAATCATTTTAGTTGCCCTTTTCTGAACCCTTTCCAAGGCCAAAATATCTTTTTTGAGGTGAGGAGACCACATCTGTACACAGTATTCAAGATGTGGGCGTACCATAGTTTTATACAGGGGCAGTAAGATATTCTGGGTCTTATTTTCTATCCCTTTCTTAATAATTCCTAGCATCCTATTTGCCTTTTTGACTGCCACTGCACACTGCGTGGAAGTTTTCAGAGAACTGTCCACGATAACTCCAAGATCTCTTTCCTGATTTGTCGTAGCCAAATTAGCCCCCATCATACTGTACGTATAGTTGGGGTTATTTTTCCCGATGTGCATTACTTTACACTTATCCACATTAAATTTCATTTGCCATTTTGTTGCCCAATCACTCAGTTTGGTGAGATCTTCTTGGAGTCCCTCACAGTCTGCTTCTGTCTTGACTATCCTAAACAGTTTGGTATCATCTGCAAACTTTACCACCTCACTGCTTACCCCTTTCTCCAGATCATTTATGAATAAGTTGAACAGGATTGGTCCTAGGACCGACCCTTGGGGGACACCACTAGTTACCCCTCTCCATTCTGAAAATTTACCATTTATTCCTACCCTTTGTTTCCTGTCTTTTAACCAGTTCTCAATCCAAGAAAAGACCTTCCCTCTTATCCCATGGCCATGTAATTTACACAAGAGCCTTTGGTGAGGAACCTTGTCAAAGGCTTTCTGAAAATCTAAGTATATCTTAAATCTTCATTTTGTATTAACCCAAACATCACCTTGTGAATTATTGCTAAATAAATTTCACAGCTGTGGCTATGGGGGCATTATTTGGGGGGGGGGCGATTTACAGCCCTCCTTGGGCAGCAGCATTCTTGATCCTCATCTGGTATAAAGTTGCAACATTGCATGAACTGGTACACTGAAATTATACCTTAAATTATCTCTCAACACAAATATGGCTCTTAACCCAAATTTACCTTTGTCTCGTACAGACGTCTGGAGTGGCTATAACTTAAATCAGAAATGCTCCAACATGAAGCTAATAGATTTGGTGTTAAATACCTCCACACACTCTTGTGTTAAATGAACTTATGGTGATACGAGGGGGCTGCGCCCTCAGCTCATGCCTACTCCCTTCTGGCAGCTTTCGCTGCACTGAGAGAGCCTGTTGATGCTGATGACATCATTCTGTCACCCAGCAGGAACAGTCTGCTGTCCGGCAGGAAAAACTTTCTTATATCTACTGAGAGAGAGAACTCTTCTGCTTTTTGCGTCCCTCCTTTCTTAAATCATTCATATTTCAAGCCATGACAAGCTCAGACTATTGGCCACTGATAACTATACTTTTCCAGATGAATCTATTCTGTTTAATGAAACTACAATCCAAAACACCATGTTACCTTTAAATTGTATACTGTGTTGGTAAATTTGTGTCATACATATGCTCAGTAAGACCCATCTTTGGCTGTGCACTGTATTACATACATTAGGGCTCCCTCTTGCAATGTGCTTAGTGCTCTGGTCTTTTCAGTAAAGCACTTTGACACTTAACTAATTCAGCGAAATGTGAAGTGTTGCCTTTTGGGTAGTATATTATGAAGATAATTTATTGATTATGAACCCCAATCCTGCAAAGAATGCTTCCTCCCCCACACTTAAGAAGTGGTCCAATCAAAACTCAGAGGCTGCGTCTAGACTGGCATGATTTTGCGCAAATACTTTTAACGGAAAAGTTTTTCCGTTAAAAGTATTTGCGCAAACGTGCGTCTAGATTGGCACGGAGTTATCGTTATAACAATGCGCTTTTGCGCAAAAGCGCGTCTACATTGGCGGCGCACTTTTGCGCAAAAGCAAAAGCCTGGAACCATTTTGAAAAGGGCAAAAGGGCACCAGCCCTTTCCGGGGGCGGGGCTGGAGCTCCGTTCAGACACGTGCTTAAAGGGGTCTCGCCGGACAGACGTTTGTCTCCTGCTCCGTGCGTTAGGACCTCTGGCAGGGACTGACAGCCATAGCAGGTTTGGTGGTTGCCCTCTGCCTTTTGGACACCACCCTTTTGCCCCCTAGTGCTTTTTCCTGGTTTTGATTTCTTGTGTCTTGCTTTGTCTGCCATGGAATCGGGGGTGGCCATGTGCCTGCTCTGGCCCCTGTCGGCCATTTTCGAGTGCCTGCAGCTGGTGCTCCAGGCTGGTGCCCTCCTGTCCCAGGACCAGGAGGCACAGATCACCTTGGAATCCCTCACCAGGGAGGCCATGGAGTCCCTGTGGCATCCCCATCCCACCGTGGAGAGGCCATTCTGGAGACGGGACACCAGTACAGACTGGTGGGACCGGCTGGTCCTTGGGCAATAGGACGACCAGCAATGGCTCCAGAATTTCCGCATGCGAAAGCGGACGTTCCTGGAGCTGTGTGCCTGGCTCACCCCCGCGCTCCAGAGAGCCACCACCCAGCTGCGTGCGCCCATCCCCTTGAAGAAGAGGGTCGCCATCACGCTATGGAAGCTGGCCACCCCGGACAGCTACCGATCGGTGGCACAGCAATTCGGGGTGGGAAGATCCACCGTCGGTGTGATCGTCATGGAGGTAAGTCCCAGGGGGAGGGGGTGGGGGGAGGGTGCTGCACTCCATGCCCAGGGGCAGCCAAGACTCCAGGCTGGGTTACCCAGGGGTTTGGGCTGTCCCTCCCTTGCACAGGCCTGCTGGTGGGGGGGCCGTGGGGAGAGGGGGCCCTGGTGTGTGTGTGCGTGTGCGCATGCGTGAGGACAGAGGGAGTCACGGGGGGGCCCAAGGGAGCGCACACTCACCCCTGCCTTATGTGATGTGTTCCCTTGTGTTTCTCTGCACCCTTCTGCAGGTCGTCCACGCCATCAATGATGTCCTGCTACCGAGAGTGATCCACCTGCGCAACGTGGACGCTACGCTGGCCGGCTTCACTGCCCTCGGGTTCCCCAACTGCAGGGGAGTCCTGGATGCAACCCACATCCCCGTCCGGGCCCCGGAGCATCGAGCAGCCCATTTCACGAACAGGAAGGGGTACTGCTCTATTATTCTCCAGGCCCTCGTGGACCACCGGGGCCGCTTCTTGGATGTCTACGCGGGCTGGTCCGGCAGGGCACACGACGCCCGCATCCTCTGCAACTCCGGACTGTTTCGCAGGCTGGAGGCGGGCACCTACTTCCCCCAGCAGGAGTTGACTGTCGGGGATGTGCCTATGCCCATCTGCGTCGTCGGGGACGCAGCCTACCCCCTGCTGCCCTGGCTAATGTGGCCCTACACGGGGCGGCCGGACCAGAACCGGGCCCGGTTAAACGACCGCCTCAACCGGGCCCGAAATCAGGTGGAGCTCGCCTTTGGCCACTTAAAAGCCCGCTTCCGTTGTTTGCTCACCCGTCTCGAGATGGGTGAGCGGAATGCAATGGAAGTACTGGCCGCATGCTACATGCTCCACAACATTGTGGAGCGGAGTGGGGAGGCCTTCCTCCCTGCATGGATGGCAGCCGAGGCACAGACGTCTGAACAGCCCCACACAGCTGCCATCTGCCAGGCACACCAGGATGGGGTGCGCATCAGAGAGGCCCTGACAGACATGTTCGCACAAACCCCAGAGTAGGGTCGCCTCGGTCTCCCCATACAACTCCCTCCCATCCCCTACCCTTCACCCTCCCCTCTCCTCCCCTCCCCCCATTGTAAAGCGTCGGTTCCAAGCACATCGGCCGTCATCGTGAATGTTCGTCGGGTGCGTCGGACGTAGCTAGGGTTTTTCTTTTTAGTTTAGGCTAGGGTTTAGGCCACCATCGCCTGTCCGAGCTGTCCCAAAGAACAGGAAGAGGATTCATGGTTCGTGCGGAAGGCTCGAGTCAGCGTACCCGATTCCAGTCGTCTTCCATCGAGGGATCTCCTGGCTGTTCCTCTCCCAAGGCCTGGAAGGACCAAAGGATTGAGGTTGCCAGCAATACTACAATTGTCCCCTGCGTCAAGACTATCTACATATTCTTTTGTGTGCATCTTTTAACCTTTCTTGCTTGTTTGTTATCTATGTGAATATAGTTGTGGTTTAAATTTTACTTAAAAGTGTCAGTATTTATTTATGCACCACAAACCAATGACCACTTAAAGGAACGACCGGTGATAGATACAGAATTTGGTGTCCGCATTTTGTAATCCTCTTAAATTTAGTTGGCTAATTGGCATCTCAAATCATTTATTACAGTTACCTCGAGTAACACAATAACCAACACAGTTTTGTTTTCAACTGAAATATGTCTGTTTTTATTTACAAGGGGGAGGGGGAGGAGACCTTCAACTGGGAGGGGGAGGAGCTACTCCTGGGAGGGGTAGCCCCTGCGAGCGCTCCTGCGGGGGCGGACCTGGACATGGGGGGCAGGCCGCATCGGGGCAGGCTGCACGGGGAGGTGGGCAGGAGGGGCTATTGCAGGGGCGACAGGAGGGGCTATTGCAGGAGGGAGCATTGCAGGGGCAGGAGGGGGCATGGACAGTGCTAGGGGAGGGATGGCAGGGGCATGGGGTAAGGCCATGCCATAATGAATGGTATGGGCTATGTGGGCAGTGAGGGTGGCGATGGAGTCAGCCATCCATGTGCACTGGGCCTGGAAGGTGGCCCAGGCCTCCTGGCGCCACTGCAGGTCCCCCTTGACGCGTTGGCGAATCGATGCCTCGATGCGCTCGACGGCCTGCACATGGTGCCGAAGGAGCTGGTCCTTGTGGCAGAGCCTGTGACTGCGTGGTTGGGCAGCTGGGGGTGCCACTGCTGCCGGACTGGAGGGTCCCTGGCTTGTGCTTGGTCCCGCTGCAGGGAAGAGAAGAAAGGATGGGTCAGTCAGGCAGGCCGGCCACTGTCCCCACACCTCATGCCCTCCACCCCTGAGCCCAGGCGACACCGCAGTAATGTGGCTTGGGCCCACTCGGTTCCCCCCGTGTTGTATGTTTGCAAGGAGGACCGCCCCTGGAGTAGGGTCCTCCTCCATGTATTGTAACCACCAGTCTGTGTCTTGGCCCTGTGAAGGGCGAGAGGGCGCTTGTGTTGCATTAACCTGTGGAACTCCCTGCCGATGGAGGCTATGAGGCTTTGGGCTAATCACTGGTGTTTGACAGGAAGCACGATGCATCCCCACACAGTGCCTGGGAGCACATCTGGCAGAGGTGGTCTGGGCTCTCAGATCTCCATCGCGTGGGATATCTCCTGGACGGAACCAGGAGAGTGACTGGGGGGGTGTGTCCCATCCTTGCAGCAAAACTCAGGGGGAGAAGGGGGAGCTCGGTATTTTTGTTTCAACCATCTGGCAACCCTATATGGAAAAACATTGTAACATTTCTGCAGAATGCTACACTTTTTCCATGTTCAGTGCTGACCAAGAAAAATTCACATCACAGCTGCAATTAGTACAGTCCATCAGCAAGTCCACCTGTGTGAGTAGTCTTACTCGGTGGCTTCCAAAAAAGAAAGCATGTTTTTGAGTGAAGCTTTCAGCAGTGGCTGCTATGTCTACAACTGTGCTGGCTTTCAATTTTGCAATAAAACATAGTTTTCTTTGCATCTTGAGGAATTAACCCAAGGTAAGGCAAGAGCACTGTAATGAAAATATTGATAAGCAGTAATTGCTTTGCATTTATGTGTCAAGAAACTAACGTAATTGCAATTACAAGTGACTCATTTTAAGTGAGGTCTGTTTCTTCATACATTTTCCTTGCTACCATTGATGCTAATGGCAGAAACTTGTGCATAACTACCATCCCCCTTGTTATCTCAAAAGCAAGAGAGGATGTGATTTAAGTCCTAATTTCCAAAATGAGCATAAAAGCATGCCCCAAGAAAGGAAACAAGGAAAAATTTGGAATGATTGGGAGTCAACACTTCTTTCAACTAACCTTATTTCCCTGTGCAGATACCGGAATAGGCCACAACTGCAATGACCCAGTTGAGAATGCCATTTGCAAAATGGCACTCAGGGGCAGTGTGGCCCAGACGGTTGCAATGCTGAAAGCATCCTGCCCTGTCTGGTAAATTAAATTAATTTTTCCTTGTGCTGTTAGACATTAAAATGGTCATTGGTCTAGGTGAAGCACCAGAATAGAAATTATTGCTATTTATTAGGAATCCTTGCAGATTTGAAATCACACCACTCTGATTATCATTTTGCCTTTCCGTGCATTACTGCTCTACTATCCATTCTTACTAGGACTGCTATCCCCAGTGTGTAATCCCATCTTTCAAAGTGACTAATATCTTTATCTACAGTTCATGAGTGTATTGGCTGCTAAAATTATGTTGTAACTAGCAGATTTACCCATCATTGCCTGGGTTCTTCATAGGGATGTAATAGTATAGTCAATTAACTGATTAACCAATAAGCAAAAGCTTATAGGTTAATGCTATAGACTATGCGCATTTCCCCCCTCCCCTTGCTAGTAAATATTTTAGCAGGCTGGCCCTATCCCGCTGTGGCTCTGCATTTAAAGTGTATTAGGAGCCAGGAAATCAGGCAGTCCGGATCAGTTCCTGCTCATGCTGGGTCTGGGAGTTCAGGCTCTCCTCCCACTCCCCGTGGACAGGAGCTGCTGCCACCCCAGTGTGGGACAACGGGTTGCCAGTCCTCAAGGGGAGCTGGTTTTTATACTGGCTCCCCTCATGGACCAGCTCCCACCTGGCACCCCGCACTGCTGCTTCTGATACAGAGGCAGCAGCGTGGAGTGACAGGGCTCCCCAGGAGTGGGGCCAGAGTACACTGGCTGCCAGCCCCAAGGACTATAGAATAGTCTGGTAACCAATAAGAATTCATGAGGTTAATTGACTATTCAATTAACCAATATTTAACATCTCTAGTTCTTCAGGGCAGGGACTTGGGGATGTGGGGAGGTGCACCAGGCTGGGGGCCAGGCCCCCCCACCCATAACCTCCCCAGCCCACCTGGGGCCTGCTCTTTCCCTCCCTCCCTCGGCCACCTCCCAGCCTGCCCAGGGTCTGCTCCTTCCCTTCCCCCTGGCCACCTCTACAGCCCACCCAGGGTCTGCTCTTTTCCTCCCTCCCCTGGTCACCCACCTCCAGTCTGCCCGGGGCCTGCTCTTTCCCTCCCTGCCTCCCTCCCCTTGCCACCCTTCCAGCCCACCCCAGGCTTGCTCTTTCCCTTCCCCCTCCAGTGACATGCTCCACCCTTCCCCTGGCCTGTTCTTTCCCTCCTCCAGCCAGCTCCCTAGCTCCTCTAAGACCTGCTTTTTCCCTCCCCACCCAGGGCCAACCTCCACCCCACCTGGAGCCTGCTCTTCCCCCATCTACCCCAGCCATCACCCCAGCCTGCTTAGGTCCTGCTATTTCCTGCCCCTGCCACAGCCTGCCTACAGCCTCTTCTCCCCCCAACATCATGCCCCTGAGCCCACCCACAGTCTGTTCCCCCCACCTGGCCATGACCCCAAGACTACCTGCAGCCTGTTCTGTCCTCCCCCACATCCTCTCCAGTCCACCTGAGGCCTGTTCTTTCCCCGCTCCAGATTCCTGTAGGTTTAGGGCAGGGATCTCCAATCTTTTTAAGCATAATATCACTTTTTGAATTTAAGTGCAATGTAAGATCTACCTCAAACCCAAATCCCTGGGCCCCACCTTCTCTGAGGTCCCACCCCTGCTCACCCCATCCTCCTTCCCTTCCTCATCCTCCCTCACTTTCACCAGGCAGGGGCAGAGGGTTCTGGTCTTGGATTAAGGGATTTGGGGTGTGAGGGGCTCTGAGTGAGTTTGGGGCAGGCCGTTGGAGATTGGGGGGGGGTTCTGGGTGCAGGCTCTGGGAGGGTGCTTGGGGCTAGGGCAGCGGCCTGGGGTGCAGGAGGGGATACATAGGTGGGGTGGTGTTTGAGGATGTGGGTTCCAGCTGGGCACGGCTTACCCTCAGGTGGTGGTGCAGTGGGGCTAAGGTAGGTTCATCCCTGCCCTGGCCCTGCACCACTCCCAAAAGCACCCAGCAAACTTCCTACCTGTTGTGCCCCCCTCCACACTTTGTGGAGATAGAGGGGGAGGGGCACCCTGACATCAGCACCCCCCTTCCCTCCCCAGCAAACAGGAGGCTCCTGAGGAGCACAGCTCCAAGGCAAAGGGCCGGACATACACAGCAGTGGGGGGGAGGGGCAGCTGAAGCACTAGCACTTGAGAGCCTCTTGGCCAAACCAGTCACAATCAACTGTCAGAGGCTCCAAGATCTACCAGTAGATCCTGATCAGCTGGTTGGTGACTAGTGGTTTAGGGCAAGAAGCTATTTACTGGTGTGCTGACAGGCAAGATGGCAGAGTCCCAGCCCTGCTAGCCACTCCCTTGGTGGCACAGTTGCCCCCACCTGACACCCTCATATCACATTCCTTGGAACAGCAGCCTCCTCTCTTTGCATGGTATGGAAAACAGACCTTTTCCTGGGGCTTCCACTTCTCCTGGCACAACCAAACCCTGTCCTCACTTATTTAATTTTGCCATTATTGTATTTGTTACATGTTCATTCTATACAACTTCAACTGTTTCACACAAACCTTGAAAGGACATCTTGTAGCTGGCTCCCTTCCTCATCTAGAAGTGCCTGCCTGTGTTGACCATAAGCAGTTCTTGCTTCCCCATTAGAGAGACTCTTCAATGGTCCACTAAAGTAAAATGGAGAAATATTTGGGGAAGAGGAAGAAGGGAGAGAAAATATTATATTTCCCCAATATATTTATCCATCCAGCCATTATATTTTCCAGCTACTAGAAGATTGTGTTGTTCAAGTTAAAAGCATGTGGAAGTTAGCCTAAATCCTAGCATATATAACTGAAAAAACAAGTAGTCTTGTGGCACCTTAGGGTGCATTTACACAGCACCCTAAACTTGAAATAAGATACACAATTTGAGCTATGCAAATTGCATATCCTATCTAGAATCTATTTCAAAATAATGTGGCAAGGTCCTGACTCAGGCCCCTTGCCCTGGGACACCTTCTGGTCCACAAATCAGCTGGAGATCCTTTCTGGTACAGTCACCTGTGCCATTTATTATCAGCTTCCCACCACCTTCTATTTACAAAGCTTTTTGGATTACAGCAAACTTAGCCAGCCTCTCCTGCTACCTGGGGCGTATACCCAACCATATCCTGGTTCCTCACTCCCCCACCTCCTCTCTTCTCCTTTCACTTCCCCCTCTGTCTGCCTTATATAGCCCTCTGGCTAATGAGCCCACAGCTGCTTCTAATACACCTTCAGGCCTGGGCTTGCTCAGCTGTTTGCCATCAGCCTTTTCAGTCATGCTATAGTGGCAGAGCTCTGGCTTAGCCAGCAGTCTGTCACAATAGCTTATTTTGAAATTTGGTGCATCTACGCAGCACCACATTTTGAAATAATGCACTATTTTGAGCCATCCCTTGTGCAATGAGGTTTACTGGGATGGCGAAATAGCATGCCTGTTATTTCAAAAAATATTTTGAAATAACAGACAGCTTGTATAGATGCAGGATAGCTATTTTGGAATACCTCTGGTATCCTGAAATAGCCGTGCAGTGTAGACATGCCATTAGAAACTATAAAAAATATATATAGTATCCTGAGCAGTGATGGGCAAAACCCACTTCATCAGATGAGCTGGAGAGGAATAACAGAAACCCAGAATTTATAACAGAAAAAAAGTACCTGTCAGTTGAGGCTAATTAAGTGGGCTGGAAGTATCCCATACTTAGCTTTTGATATAAAAATGAGGTGTTAAATGCCTGGAAGGCAGGCTTTATAATGCGACATCCAATTAATATCTGTGTTCAAGCCCAGGGTAAGTATCAAATTTGCAGATGAATGTCAATTCTGCACTCTTTTTCTGTAATTAGCTGGTGAGATTCCTTTGAATAGCTACTTTTAAATCCATGAATATGTTTAACTGTTGGCTCTTCAGATTAAATCTTTTCAAGCCAATGGTGTTATTCACCTGCTTATAGGAGTCCTGTCCTTGAAAGCTACAGCTGCTATATACATTGAATGTACATGTTTGTGCACATATAAGTGTATTTCAATTTATTTAACTCTATTCCCAGTTTCTTTTTATAGAATATAAATTTATTTCTCAGTACACCAATGGGTCCCCGATGCTGCCTTCTGCACTAAATAAATGAGCTCTGCTTCTCTGTTCTCCCTCTTAGTGCGTTAATAGGTATTCAGCTGACAGCCTGATGATAGGCACTTTGCTTTCTTACATTCTGGTGTCAGCTTCACCTGGCATTGGTGCAGGAGCAGGGGAGTCAGAGCTTTAAACAGCTGCTTCTTAATGGACACAACAGCCTCCGCAACAGAACTGAGCGTCATCACAGGATCTCTCAGGAACTGGCCACCTTTCTTCTATGTTAAACATCAGCACCATGCCATTTTCAAACCATTGATCAGATCCAGTTACTGCTGAGGGATGGATTTTAAAATAAATCCTACAGTCAGCTTGAACGGCTGCATTGCTAACATCACCAAGGCTTTGCAAAACTTTTCCCTACCTGGTAAGTAAACTAGCAGAGCAGATGAAAATTATATATTTGTGTATATTATCAGGAGGTCTTATATACAGGGATAATTGCTGATCACTTTTCCCAAAACTAAAAGTGATGGGACTGGGGCTATTATCTATATACGATATTACTAGGAAGTATGTGTATTATAGATACATATTTATTTATATATGTATGTGTCTGGTGTGTGCATATACAGACTCCTACATACATGCACACATATACATATATTGTATGCAAGGCTATACCCGCATGTATATATACATACTGCTGTGCTGTATCCTAGCAAACTTAGATGTGCATGTGTATGTCTATATGGATGTTTGTGTGTATGCATATATATGTATAACTGCTGTATATAGTGTATATATTACAGAACATGCATGCTCATGTGTATACACATACACATACCCCTCTGTATGTGTGAGTGTAAATAATGTGTGTGTGTGTGTGTTATATAAACACACACCCCACCTTATGTGTGGGGAATACATTATTCTTATGTAGCTGTAAGCATATTATCATTGTTTGTTTTATTAGAAACTAAGATGTCCCATCTGTAAAGCCCCCCTGTAAAGGGCTGTCTGTCTGCCCTTGCTCATGGCACACATGCCCTGAAGTTTCTCTGTCTATGCTCTGTCTCTGCAGGTGAGCCCAGCACAGTGAGCTATACCAGCTTTATTATGCCTACCCTGTTTGGCATCATCTTCTTCCTGGGCATTGTTGGCAACAGCCTGGTGGTCTGCAGAGTCTTTAAGAAATCTAGCCCCCGGAGCAGCGTCCCAGATATCTTCATCATCAGTCTCTCCATGGTGGACCTGCTCTTCCTCCTGGGCATGCCCTTCCTCATTCACCAGCTGCTGGGCAATGGTGCCTGGCACTTTGGGGAAACTATGTGTACCATTATCACTGCTCTGGATGCCAACAGCCAATTCACAAGCACCTACATCCTCACTGCCATGTCCATTGACCGCTACCTGGCTACCGTGTACCCCTTCACTTCCACTCGCTTCAGAAAGCCACTTGTAGCCATCCTGGCAATCTGCATGCTCTGGACCCTCTCCTTCCTCTGCATCACCCCAGTGTGGTTGTATGCCCAGCTCATCCCTCTGCCTGGGGGGCTGCTGGGCTGTGGGATTCAGCTGCCGAACCCACAGAATGACATTTACTGGTACACTCTCTCTCAGTTCTTCCTTGTCTTCGCCCTCCCCTTCACCCTCATTACTGTGGCCTACAGGAGGATCCTGCTTAGAATGGCCAGGTCCTCAGAGGCACTCACTGGCCAGAAGGGTGCCAGGAGCTGTACCAAGAAAGTGACACGTGTGGCCATTGCCATCTGCTTAGCCTTCTTCATCTGCTGGGCACCTTACCACATGCTACAGCTGGTGCAGCTGACCATGCACCACCCTACCCTGTCCTTCTACTATGCTTACAATGTGGCCATCAGCTTGGGCTATGCCAATAGCTGCATCAACCCCTTCATCTACATCCTGCTAGGGCAGACCTTCCGCAGAAGGCCAGTGGTTTCTGTCAGGCCAGCTGCTGCAAGGGAAGAGGCTTCCCAGAATGGGGGCAATAGCGGTCAGGGGAACCCCAGTGAATCAGGACATCCAGTTCTGCACCTGGTGTCTGTTTCTGGCAGGTGAAGAGATCGACAGTGGGTGAGAGATTCCCACACAGTCCAGAAAACCTCTAGTGGCTCTCATTCTAAGTATATACACATTCCCCTCCAATGGGCACGCAGATGTTCAGATGAGTACCAATGGCTGTCTGTTTTGCAGGGGGGGGGCCTCTTCTGCCCAGCTGATCTCTTGTGGCTGGAAACAGATTTCTGCAATGTCAGTGTTGGGGCTGGGTTCTGTCTAGCCCTGTGCCAGTTCGTGTTTGTACTCTAAATTCTTCCTGGCCAGATGTGAATTACTCCCCTCTCTCCCACCCCAGCATGTGAAAGTCTTTTGCACCTTTCCTATATTCTCACTGGAAGGGCCCAGGGTGGTGTTAAATTCCACACAAGCAATGAGCCATGGATTGGCAGAGAGGCGCTGCCATTGTATCACGCCCGGGGTGAGTTTCAACTTGTTTTCTTGTGTTAAGTGTGTGAAGAAGGAAGCTGCCTTAAGACCAACTCTGATTTTTCTCCTCCTGGGTGCCGATCAGGAATCTAATACATTTTAAAGAAATTCAACAGTAGCATTTTTACTTTTCTATTTACATTCTTCCATCTACATGCAATCACTAACCGTGGCTAATATTTTAATCATTCTCCTGTGATCAAAGCCAGCTTTCTGCCAGCAACATCATCTATCCCAGAGCCTGAAGAATAATTTTGAATGCATTTAAAATGAAATCTATGGATTGAAAATAACAAAAGAATGAGAGACAGTTCAAAACTGTATTATTATAGTACATCTACCAACATGACTTGAAAGATTAGTTGTCACCAGGTCATCAAACCATTTCACAGTGGAAAACAATGATTGGATTCTATGCCTATCATTAGACAGAAGTGTTTGCTGATGCTGGCAGCACATCATGGCCGCATTCCTATCACCATCACATTTCTTCAGCTAGTAGCAAATCCTTTAACAAATGTAGGTTTCCAAAACATTAAGCCCAGGACTTTCAAACATTATTTAGAGAGACTCTGTTTTTGGGTGCACAATATGAGGCATCTTAAAGGAACCCAATTTTCAAAAACCTGTTTAAAAAAAAAAAAAAATCTGACTTCTTAGGTATGCCTGCCTGCAAAGGGATGGTGGGACAGCAAAGGGAGCAACTGCCCCAAGGCCTGGAAATTCAAAAGGGCCCAGGCCTCCCAGCCACTTTCACCACTACTGCTGCAATGGCTGGAGTCCCTGGCAGCATGCTCCAGGTGGTGCTGAAGGCTAGGGGGGAGAGGCTAGCCCAGCCTCACCCCTTCTGTATGAGGGGATCCCCCTTCCAGGAGCATGGAGGTTCCCCCTCCCCACCTTGCCTTGGATCCCAGCGATTCTCCTCTCAGCCCCCTCTGCTCTTAGAAATCTCAAGTCAGGCACCCAAAATCACTAGTTTTGTTTTACTATTGGCTATTTTCATTATAATTAAAGGAGTACTAAGTGTCTATGTGCATAGATATATAAGTAAATGGAAAAGGCAGTAGTAATTTTTTAAAGAAATACAGTGGATCAATAAACGCAGTACAAGGAAAACTAATTTACTCCAAAGAAGCACATACTAAATCAGAATTTCTGTCATTTTCTAAGAACTTTAAAGTGTACACATTCCTTTCATATTCCCTCCAGTCATCTAAAGGAAGTGGGCTGAGCCCACGAAAGCTCAGGATGCCATCTATATGTTTTGTTAGCCTATAAAGTGCTACCAGACCATTTGTTGTTTTTTAAGTTTATCCTGTACAGACTAACCCAGCTTCCCCCTGAAGCTATTTTAAAATGAACAAGCACCGTGATTTGTTATGTCTATCTAGTGTTCTATTCAGATTCCTATAGCAAATGTATTCAAATACCTGTGCATTAAATGAAAAAAAATGTTTTGCATATGTTTTATATGTATTCTGTAACTAGGGTTTCCAGATGGTTTAACCAAAAATACCGTACACCCTTCCCCCCCCCCCCAAAAAACCGCCAGGAAAAAAATTCTCTTGAGGGGGAAAAAAAGGGGGGAGACCAAAGGTGTTGAGCAAATAAATAAATAAATTAATTTAAAAAAATCAGCATGGCCCCTTTAAGAAGAGGCTTTTTTGCCAGTGGCCATCTTGTTTTTCTGCTCCAGCCACAAGACAAGCACCTGCGGAACCAGGTAAGTGGGGCGAGGGGGCAGGGCCCAGTTGCTGAGTGTGTCGTAGGATTGCCAGGTGTCCAGTATTTTCACCTCCTGGCAGGGAAAAAAATCAGAAAGTACCAGACATTTTAGGTGTCTGGTATTTTCTGATTTTTTTTCTCTGCCAGGAGGCGAAAATACTGGACACCTGGCAACCCTATCTGTAACTCTGAGTTTCTCAACCTCTTGCTCAAATCTGTTTGTCTTTAAGCTTCTATGAGCTGTTTATTTAGCCACTTGTATGCTGAATGAATATGCCATGTAACTGCTCAGTGGAGACACGCTACCGGGAACTCCCCCAGACTTCAACTATTTCTGGGAGCCCTAACAGGGAGCTCCACAGATAAGATACTAAAATCTTCAGGCAGTATTTCCTATTTAGAATTAATCTCCAGGAGGCTGGAGAGGAGATGTATCTCCACCCTGCATGAACCTGATACCCTTGGTAAGTCCTCACAAGAAGTAAGGAGCACTGTCACAGCAGCTGGCATGCACAGCAGCTCACCCACACTTATGCATGGTAAGGGAGATATCTGGATCCAGGGAGAGTGCCCTCCAAGTCCATTTTAAAGCCCACTGAAGTCAGTGGAAAGATTCCTATAGGTTTCTCTAGGCTTTGATCAGGGCCCTTGTGCAAACATATGTAGAGGGTTGATCTGCTCTCAGAAGTCCATTCTTTTCCTGTATATGCTGAAGTTTACATGTCTCCATTTGCCTATATTGTTGAATGTTCAGCATTTACTTTCTGTTATGCTTTCACCTCTTCCTCCACAGAAATAGTTATTTGGATAATGTCACTTAAGACTTTGTCACTCAACTTTGACAGCTGCTAAAAGAGTGGCCAGACTGCTTTTTCCATAACAACATGTGGATATATTCCATACCTGCACTGAACCTCTCACATAACATTCCCACCCATCACATGGCAAAAGGCACTCTGAGAAATAAAAAAGGTTTACTATTAACTTTCCTTTCCAGGTCCTGAATCTCAGCTGGCGTAGCTCCATTGAAGTTAATTTCCATTGAAGCCAATGAAGCTATGCTGCTATATACCAGCCCCAAATGGTCTATTTCTTTGTGCCTTTTTAGTGGATTTTTCATGCTGACTATTTGATGTGAGTCAAAATAAGAAGTTTTAACTTTGACTGCAGGTGCTAACCAGGCATGGATTAATGTCATCTAACATTCTTACGATCCTGGCCTCTGAAAATGTATTAGAGCCACTATTACTTTAAGACTCCTTGCTGTTTTCTTTTGTTGAATGTCACAATTTTCAGCACTGTATCATCATTAAGATTAACATAGTATTTGACTTGGGAAAGTTAGAGTGCAGATCACTGGTACAATTTATATCAGGTGTGCCTTGATTATTATTGCAGAGTATAATCCTTCAGATTGGTTTACTTATGGAACTCTGCAGTAGAGCAAATAACCTTTTGTAATAGAAAGCAACGTTGCTATTTTTCAGACTAGATGATCACAATGGTCCCTTCTGGCCATAAAACCTATGAAAACCAGCACAACACTATATCAGACCCAGTTCTCAAAAGTGGGATTGTTTTAAAGCACTTGGTGCATTTGCTGTAACCATCCTACCTTAGTAACTTTGGAGTGGTTCAGTTAATGGATGAGGTGTAAGTCACATAGCCATTACTTGTAACAAGTGAGAGATGCCAGTTATAGGGGAACAGGCATGTTCTTGCAAGTAGACACCAGTGACTGTCAAGTTGCATGTTTATAAAATGTTCAAAAGGGACTTTGCAATCCAGATGATCTATTCTTTACTCTTCCCTTCATCACAGCTCTTTTGTGGTACAGCACACAGTTAAACAGCAAGATGATGGCTAGAGCAGAGCAGAGAAACTAAGGTCCATGATCCTGCTCCTTGTATTACTCTGCACTGCTTCCCAAACTCTGTTCAGTGAGAGAATTCATTGGTGGAGGAAGTGTTCCACCATGCTCATGAAAGGCAGGAGCAGAGACTATCCTAGGTGTATCCCAACACTGTAAAGTGCAGGAACTAGAGGTGCGGGGGAGGCTGCTGCCGCATTCCTGGGCTACTGGCTGCTGCCCTGGGGCTTTGCTCCTGGCCTCAGCTGGTGGGAGTAGACAGGGGTAAGAGGGCTAGATTTCAGCACCCCCACTCTTAAAAAATGTTCCCACACCACTGGTGCAGAGCCATATACAACCCATAACTGTTCAACCATGTCCATGCTGGCACTGCAGTTACAGAGGGGTGGGGTAGAATTTCTGGGGGCATATCCCAGGATACTGAGTGCTTCACTAACTGGAACTGGTTTGCAATGTATTGTGGGAGTTGTCTGTCCTGCCCAGATGTCTGTGCAGAAGCATTCTTAGCTCTGCACATGCTTCGTTCTCACCATTCCAGCTGGAACCACACTGAGGGTCTAGCACTAGTGAATGAGATGTTATTGCACATTACAGACAGAGCCGTGGAACAGTGGGAGAACATTTCAGTAGGAGGAACACAGGTGAGTTCATTTATGACACACGAGACACATCCATTATATGTCGCTCAGGATTGCCCATGTGTAGACTCAGCATTTCTGATATAGGGTAGCTACATATGGGCATGTAGACCTGGAGTGACTAGTAGTGGCTCCAGCCCCTTATGGAGCTGTGTGAAGAAGGAGCTTGCACCTACTCCTCAGTATCAGAACACACGGGAGGGAGGCTGTTCCAGTAGAGAAGCAGCTTGTTACTGCCATCTGGAAGCTGGCTACCCAGATTGCTATAGGTCCATGGCTATTTAGTCTAGTGCCATTGGCAAATCTACAGTCAGTGGGTTAGTTGTGAATGTTTGTGAGATAGTCAATACTGTGATTTAGCCACAGGCAGTGGACATAACTGATGTGCCTGAAACAATCACTGTCTTTGATAGAAGAGGCGTCCCACCCTGGTCTGGGACACTGATCAGTGACACTGACAAGCACATGGTTTGCCCACCACAAGAAGCATATGAATATATTGACTGCAATCAATGCACCTTGACCATTCTATAAGCCTTGGTTAACCACAAAGGCAGGTACATGAACATCAGCAGGAGGTACTAGAAAGGTGCACATGATGCTACGATGCTCAGGAGATCTGGCATATGCCTGTTTGGACAAGCAGGGACCTTATTCCCTCCAAAAACCACTGTTATCAATGTGATGTCTTTGCCCACTGACATTTTAGGGGACCCTGCTTACCCCCTATTGGTCTGATTCGTGAAACTGTTCCCTAGTCGCAGAGCACATAGCACAAGGTTTAATCACACAGATGTTTCTCCAAAGATTTCTCCTAAGCCCCAGCATCATGTATCAGCTGTGAGGCACATTTTACATCAATACCTTAACTTTAACTTTGGAATGCTCTCTGCAAAGACCTAGATGGATATAGAATTTGATTCCTCAACTGTGAAGTTGCGGCCCAGAAAGACAGTGGACACTTTTAAGAGCAGCCCCTAGGGATGCTGCCTGCTCAGCAGGCACTGATGCAGTCTTTTTAAGTGTAATTGACTGGAAATGTATTTGCAAAAAAAGGTATTTGACATTCAGTTACACAAGGAAGCCCCATGCAAATTCACAGGAATAAGACTAAATTGAGCATTTATACACAGAACGTCAAGATATTCAATTCTTTTCCAACAGCAGCCATCCCTCCCCAGTCTTAGTCACATGTATGCAGATAGTTTTGCAGCCCATCATTATGTGACAAATGTGACTGAAAGCCTGGACAGTCTTCCCTATGAGGAGGTGAATTAGAGTGAACATGATAAAATTAAATTGTAAGTGGTACAGAAACGCTATCCTGAGCCCTCCTGATTACTTTTTCATAGTGTAAAAAAAAGAGTACAGGCAATAAAAGTGAAAACCTGCAAGTACAACATGATTCCAGCCCTGTTCTTTCTCCACATGAAAAGGGTGAGATTAAATTAAATACTATTTTTTTACACAATGCACAGTTAACCTGTGGAACTCATTGCCACAATGGACAAGAGAGTAGGATTGAAAACAGATTAGACATTTCTACAGAAAATCAAAAGCATCCACAAGTAGCTGGAGAGTGGATATATCATTTTTAAAGGAGGGTGAAGCTCAAGCCCTCGTGTTTCAGGGCCTCCATTCGTCAAATATTAACTGGGAAACAGTGTGGCTTATTGGTTACAACTCTAACCTGGGACTCAAGAAAGATTTGGTTTTATTTCCAATTTTACACCTGGTTTGATAGGTGATCATGGGCAAGCACCAGTGTGCCTCAGTTTCCTGATCTGTTAAATGCAAACAGTGATACAAACCTCTTTCATAGAGTGCTTGAAGATTTACTTCAGAGCTAGATTTGATTATTAATAGTACAAACTGAGAGGGTTGGGAAGAAACTTCTCCTATGGGCATACTCTTACATGTATGTCCATTATTTGGAGTCAATCCATTAAAGTTAATATTATTCCCAGGCTGTGTAACTAGGAGCACAGTCTGCTCCATTGGATTTGGTTTGAAGAGTGATATGCTTGATTTAATGATCAATTATTTTAATACAGGTTAAATCTCTCTAGTCCAGTACCCACAGATCTGTCCAGTGCCAAACAAGAGAATTTGCTGAATCACAATAAGTCAATTTGTCTAGCAGCATTACCAACACTTCCACTGCTTACTGGGCTCTGAGAAGACATTTAGGGATAAATTAAAGCTAAATAACAGCACAGAACACTTGAGAGCCAGGACTGGTGGATGTAACCAAACTTTATGGAACTGCTGGAAACTTGGCCACACATGATAAGTGGACACCCAGCTAACTAAAATCATGCTGGACCACAGATGTTGCTGAACCAGAGAGGTTCAACCTGTAATCTCAAGTAAGGAACTGCCTACTGGTCTATGAGAAAATAGCAAAAACTAAGCACCTCCTCTAGGGTGCTACCAGTGACAGTACATCTGTGAACCTCAGTGCCAGAGCTTCACAGACAGATGATGACCAAACAAAAGATACCGCTAATAACTGGAGCAGAAAAGAAGGTAATGATGGCTCATACATCACATTTCCAGAATTAAACACTTACTTAGTTCAACATGATTAATAGTAAGTGATGATTAATTAAAGACAAAGTGAAACTTTTGATATTCAGTGTTTGATCAGAATGTATTCAAATATATGGAACAAGATGCATGTGAAATAATTAGTATATACTATGTACACTCTGTTCTCCATGGGAAAACCACTTCTCAGGAGCAGAGTTCCCCTCCCACATGCTTTTCCCAAACCCATGTCCCTCACACTTTGTTGTTATTCAGCTCTGCTCTGCTTCTGCCTTAATTAGATAATAAACTCTTCAGGGCAAGGACTGTGGTGTTTTTTTATGTTTACAAGGCATCTTACACACCTACAGCAAGTGAGTAAGGAATAATCATAGCAACATAATTGTTCCCTGCATTTACCTCTTCTTCTAGTCATTCATCTTTACCTACCATGTAGCTGATTTACCATTATACTGAAAGAGAGGCTTTTCAGTACATATTCACTAACACTGAGTCACAACATTTCTGATTTGATCTTTTAAAAGCATTTAAAAAGGCTTCATTGTGATGGGCCTTGAGCATTCAAATCCCACAGGTAGCTTTGAAAATCTTACCCTTTTTGTCCAGGAAGCACAGGGCTGGAATCCAGTAACTCCTCAGCTGTAGCTGATCAGGCAAAGCACAACTTCTCTGCCTCAGCTCCCTCACCTGTAAAATGAGGACAATCATAGTACATTCTTATCCACTTCAGAGGGAAGCTAGAAAGAAGCTTATCCACTTCTGAGCGACATGGAAACATTCCTCAATTCTCAGAAAGTTATGGGTTCAGCTAAGCAGCTTGGGGAGGCACTCTCTTCCCCAAAAGCCCTTCCCATCCCCACAAGACACTTCCACTTACCTGCAGCTGTCATCTTAGGGGAGGTGCACTTGCCTGTGTAGCCCCTGCTCAGCATTTAGTAGACCTGTGCCTGCTAGATGGTATCTTCTGGCAGACTCTCCCACCCTATGTCCATTAAGATTGATTGGTGGGGGGATTTCCTCCTTCACCTTCTGTCCACCAAGGGGCTTCCATTTTTTCTGCCATTTGTCCCTCTCTGGAAATCTGGGGGAAGAGTTAGTTTTTTCCTCTATCTCTTTAGGGTCCCTGCTGTGCATCTCCCAGAAATCAGTTCCCCTCCCCCTCATGCATATGTTCTCCTCTTGTTCTTCAGTCAAATACTCCATCAAAGTTCCACTCAGGCCAACTAACTCTACTTCTTCCAACACATGGCCAGCCACCTTCAACTTCCCTACAGGAAGGAGGAATGTCCATGCAGCCCTGAGAGCTGGGATCTCTTTTTTCCTTGTGTCCAGGTGGACTAGCATCATCTTGTAGGGTAGAAAGTTGTGAAGACCCAGGGTGGCCCTTGCACTTCTGTGCATGTGGCTGCAGTGGTGGGATGTGGCCTTGCCCTTGGCCAAGTCTGTGGCTGCCCAAGAGGGATTTGCCATGCCTGGAACAGTTCTGGTGAGAATGTGACTGTTGGCAGCTGTGTATACAGTGGAATCATGTAAGTACATAAATAACCTTGATGTGAGCAGTCTCCAGCTAGCAGAGCAAACTGCAACTCTGGATTAGGAATAGTGACAGAGAATAAGAGTTCCCACCACCCTTAATAACATCAGGTGAGGAATACTGTGTGGTTTAATGGCGAATTGGATGCAATAATAGCTCAGTATGACCAATAGCACTATGTGTAAGACAGTGAACGTTTTTTAAGGGTGCTCTTCCCCCCGGAGTGAAAATATTTTCAAGAACCAGTTCTGTTCATATAGTACTTAGATAAAACAGGGCATTTCCCAGCACAGATATTTTGCACAATACCACAACAGTTCCACTACAGAATGCAGTTTTAAAATCAGCAAAGAGAACATCCACTTCCTAACAAACAACTCACAGAGCCAAGGCTGGGTGCCAAGAAGAAAATCCACACAAAAAGTCTAATTAATTTGAAGATCCACTAAAAACACCGGGATGCTGAGGGAAGAGAAGATTACATGTATGCCAAATAGAAAAGGTCATATTTATTAGGGAAGGTAATTTTGTGTTTTCTTTAAGAGTAGTTTAGAGATAATGGAGCATAAATTAAAGCTGCTAAAAACAACTGACTTTTTTTAAAAATTTTTTTGATGTGACCATGCAGTCCTGAGATTGTTTGCTGACTGGAATGTTAAGCATGGCTCTGCTTGGAAAAGTGACTCTGTAAAAGCGGCATGTGTTTAACTCTCAATAATCCTACAGCAAATGTGCTTGGTTTACGAGTATGAAAATGTCCTCCTCCCCCCATGGTTCTTTCCTTGCCAGGCATCACTGCCAGTATTAAGGTTTCCTCATGTCAAAGCCTGCCCGCAGTAAGTATGGACTCAAACATTATAGTTGGGTGCAGTCATTCCTGTTTTGAACATTTATGTAACTGTGTGTAGGCAAGTTAGAAGTGGCTTGAGGCGCCTGACAATTTTCCCCTTGTCAGAAAAACTAGGCACCCTGTAATTATCTCATGTGATATGCTACCAGCATGTACAGAACAGAGGGAAAGGTGGATGGTGGGTGAACAATGTACGGCACAGACAATAGATATGAAACATCCAGTGCTTCTAGCTGACCATATGGCAGCAGTAAGCATGTTTACGTTTCAGCATTTCTAGCTGGCGGCAGCTCTTTTAAATGTGAACTTTGCCATCTTGCGGCTGAACTAATGTAATGCACTCTAGCTGACACTCAAACTGCACCAGGTGCAAAATGCAGTGACCTGCTTGTTCCAGGGCATTTCCTGCAGCCGTGCCTGGGGCTCCAGCCTACTTCCAGCTGTTAAGATGTAGTTTTCATCAGTAATGCCTCAAACAGTTATGTCCACAATATCTCAGGGACCACATCTCTGATAAGATACTTTATTAGAAGGAATTCATAATTGCATAAAATTTCCTCCCTGCTCTTATCTTGCATGAATAACTCATCTCTCCCCACTGGTCATGTAGGATGACTAATATAAAAGGCATATTGAAGTCAAAACAATTAGTTTTGACTTCAAAGAAGGTTGTAATAATACCGGTTTTTCCCCCTGAAATAATGTTTTAGAATTGCTGTTTGGTTGGAACAAAAACTTAAAAGTTCTATTAAAAAAAAAAAGAAATCAAACCTTGCTGGAAATTCCAAGCAGCTCAAATTAAATCAACCTCACCCTTGTATCATTTTGATAAACCATAAAGGTATCTGGGGTCACCTTACTGAAGTTGAGATGAACATAATTTTTACAGTGATGTATCACTTGAGCATCGAACTAGAGAAGGTGAAATTGCTGCCTGATCCCAGCTAGTACCATGAAACTCTGCGCAAAGAGGAGGTGAAAACCAAATCTAGAGCTGCACTGACAAGCTACCAGTATAGTCACAACTGGCCAGTGATCAAGGCCGAGCTCTGACTTCACTTATGGCAGTCTGCCTCCCCAGGCCCGGGGTACCACTGTGCCTGCTCAGTCCAATAGATTTCAGTGAGAACACACAACACCTTACAAAGTTTGGCCTCTACAAATGCATAACATGTGTTGGTAGCACTGGGAGTCACAAACCTGTGACTAATAGGCCCCACAGATGGCCAAAATTTCCTGCATCTGCATCTGCACTGCAATGGAAGGCAACTCCTAGGAGCAAAGTTACAGCTTCATATTCATAGCATTTTAGTGGTGAGAGTCACTCTTATACATTCTAAAATGCTACATAACCCTAAATAGAGCAGGCTAATGCGGGTATATAACCCCTGCCTGGCCTGAGCTGCTTTGCTGGATGCCTCTGTAGACCAGCCTGACACCTGTAGGTGAGCATGGTGTAGATGGAAGTGAATAATGGCTTGGTATAGAGAGCACTGAGCTTAACACTACTGTAGTAGATGATAACAGGCACATGGAAGAGGTTGCCTCCAGAAGAGAAGAGCGATGGCAAGGCCATTTTGGTTCATTAAATGCACAGTAGTTCTCTGTTGCAAGTTGGAATCTAGCCTGGAGACTAGCATTAGCCTCCTTTCAGACTGTTGCAGAAGATAGGATCTAAATATTGATCAGCACTCAGAAGTGCCAGATGCCTGCATATTGCTCTTCTCTTTTTGCCCCTGCTAGGCTACAAGTCAAGGGTGGATAATAGACCAACACAATTTTACAACAAGCTGTTGCAATTCTTTGAATAAGGCAGACTTTTTGGCCATGGGGAAGCTCATCCTATTTTGCCAGCAGAATACTGTCAGACAGGAAGGTGGTAAGGAGTGGATTTATAAAATGAGTGACAAAAGCAGGAACTAGAGTTGACCAAAACACATGTGTGACAACTTGTCTTTATCTATTAAAACACTCAGTTACATGCACCCCAGAACAGTGTTTGATGGTCTCAGATTGAATCCAGTCAAGATTTTCTGTAAATGGAAAAATTCTAGTTTGGAGTAGCCTTAAGGATCAGTTTCTGTAGAATGGAAATGCTGATTTGAACAGTGCCACTTGAGAAGAGATGAGTTATTTATATAAGCAAGGTAGAGAATTGAGGGAATTTAGGCAATTAAGATCAACTATTAGAAGGAATTATAGCAGCATTGTGCATGCAAACCTAGGGCTACTGCTGTTTTGAAGATGCAAATAATATGAAGCTAGTCAGTCCTTAGAAGAGGGAAGATTAAAATAATTGTTAGAAAAATACTGAAATCTTTTGGAAAGGAGATTTGCTTTAGAGAGCAGAGGGGAGAGGTTTCAATCAAGCTAGTAAAAAAGTCTTCCTCTATGCTGGCATTTTGGTAGGTGGGTTTACTGCATGCACATTTCAGGCTTTAAGACTTGTGCTAGTACAAATGTAGAATGAGACTAGAATGATTCTAACCTATGTTTAGAATTTTATTATTTCATCAACACCAAGAATAGGGATTAGGATTCTGTGCCTGCTCCTTCACTTGAGGCAAAGCCACCTGCAGCAAGTACAGTTGATGTTCCCTTAACCCACCTTTGCATTAAGATCCTTGCTCCCCTTTCTATTCTTCCCCAGCTTTTCAGTCTACATATTTCATTACATATCTGAACTAGTGAAGGACAAGAGACATATTAGTGCCTGTCATGTAAGCTAGCAAAACCCCCATTTATGTCCCTGGAAATTGCATTAGCTACCCAGAGAGAAATTTAGCCAACAGTTATAACCTCTGCAGGCACACAGGGGTGCTAGGTTATAGGCCAGCAATACAAGTTTAATAAAGTCTCAGTTGCTGATGGTGGCTGTCGTCACTAGATCTTGACTATGCTAAGCCTTTAGTAACAAGGGATATTGTCTAGATGACAGAGTTCTGTTGGAAAAATGGCCTGGAGATACAGTCCCTCTTGGAATTGTGCGGCAAAGAGACGATGCTCCAGGATCCCTGGGCCAACTGGTGCAATGCTGAAATTTATTGCCAGATGGCCACTTCCTTGGCCAAGTGTGGACACCCACCCCGGTCCATGGAACAGGTCCAGAGTAAAATGAAAATGAACTCTGCCAGGGATATGTCCAGGCCAGAGAGTGCAGCTCCTGCTTTGGGGCAGGACCCCACACCTGCCCCTACTACAGGGAGCTACATGTGATCCTGGGGGGTGGGGAAATGTCTTTCCCACCCATCCTGGTGGACTCTGGGTTTGGCACCAGTAAGGGCATGCCCCTGTGGCTGGACACTTCCCTTGGCTGCTTGTCCAGGGGGGCAGGAAGTGGGCAGCATGGTCCTCTGGGCATGTTGGGGCCCCTGTGAGACACAGCCTGCTATGCAGGCCCCACATGGCCTTGCACCTAGGACATCCTCCTCCTCTGGGCTACAGACTGTTGGTTGCTGCTCACAGTGGAGGACACGGCCCCAGGGACAGTGTCTGCAGGGATGACTGGCCGCCTCTCCCTCCTGTGTTCTCCAAGGCCAGACCAGCTGGGACTGAGGGCCAAGCCACACAACCACAGCTGCCCACCAGAGCCCAGGGGACATGAAGGTGCATTAGGGTGCAGGAGGACCTGATGTGCCAGCATATCAGGGACATCCACCAGACCCTGGTGCACAAGGTCTGCCCTGACCTGGAGTGGTGGGAGCATGCATGAGACCAACTCAGAATGCTATGATGCCATGGGTGGTGTCATGTCACACCTGGTGGTGCACCTGCCTGAGGCCACTGCTCCTGGCTTTCACCCTCCTATGCCCATTCCTCTTCCACCTGGCCCCTTGCCATGCCGCTGCTGCCTCCCCAGGTGATGCCCATGTCCCCCTCCCCAACTGATGCCTATGACCCTTTCCCCTGCCAACCCTGACCCTACTCCAAGCTCTCCTGTCCACCTCCCTGTGGTCCCCAGATGCTGATGACCCCACTGAGGTCCCTGCACCCAAGGGGGCACCTTGAGCCACCCCTATCCCCCCCTCTCAGGTCCCACTGTTTCATTAAAACAGAGCACATGTTTTGTAAAACCAAACAGGTACATTTATTGGGAGGTCAGGTAAAGGGCAACAGGTGAGGTTGTGATAACATTAAACAGGGTCCCTGCTGGGATCCAGGTGGCCAGTGGATGGCTTCATGAGCCATAGCATGGGGGGGGGGGGGGGGTGCTGTATCCCCCACTATGCAGAAGCATGTGCATATCTGACCACCAAGTCCTGGCGGGGGAAGAATGTGCCCACCTCCAGCTTCCGGTACAGGCTTTTGGAACTTAAGCCTCAGGCATTGCAACCATCTGACAAAAGTGTCAGGAAATTGGAAGGCCAACCAGGGCCTGCAGGACAACAAAAAAGGAGCCCTTCTGCTTGATGTAGTGGGCCACTTGATGGTCTGGTGCTCGGATGGGGATGTGTCCCATCTATGGCTCCCCTAAAGTTAGGGAAGCCTAGGGCACCAAATCCAGCCACAGTTGGGTCCAGGTCTACAAGATGGATGACCCTCCACACCAGAATGGAGTTGATGGCCCTCAGAACCTGCAGAAGGTGAAAAACCATACAAAACAGAGGATGCCTGAGCACTTGGGAGGTGGCCACCATGTTCTCCTTCTCTCCCCAACACCCCAGGAGCTGCTGCCCTGCCCCCCCAACCACACCCTGCTGCTGCAGGGCAGGATGGCACAAGCCCCTATGGACAGGGCTTGGCTCCCCACCCCCTTCCCTTTCCCAAGGGTCTGCCTTATGCAACACTCTTCCCCCCACCCCCACCCCTTTGCAAGGACTGCAGCCCCAGAGTGCCTTACCTCCATGAGGAGGGCCCCTGCTGGTGGACTTCCCCACACCAGACTGCTTGCACACCAACCAGAGGACAATTGGGACCTGCTTCTCCAGGGGGATGGTGGGTATCACATCTCCAGAGGGCAGGGATGAGCCATGTACATAGCTGCAGAAAGCTGGCCTTCTGCATGTGGAGGTTTGGGAGTCACTGCTAGTCATCCTACTGCTCCATGACCAGCCAGTTCCACCAGTCCAAACTGGTGTTGAGCCTCCAGAAATGACTCTCCACTGTAGGGTGCAGTTGCCATAGTGGAGCAGCTGCAGCCACAGAGAGGGTCCCCAGGCTGAGCTCAGGGTCCAGGTCCTGGAAGGCAGCTGGCAGAAAGGGCTACAAAAAAGTGCAGCATGACTGTGTGGGACCATTGCATGCCCAGGGGCAGCTCTGGCTCCATGGCACAAGGGAAAGAGCTGTGGCATCCAAAAAAGGAACAGGGCAACCACAGCAGGCATTGAGAGCTCTGCTGTCCCTCGAAGAGGTAGGCAAACATGCAGCAGCAGAGAAATGGCTGTCTGGGCTAAGGGGAAGAGGAAAAAGAAGAGAAAAGAGCAGGGCCAGGCCCTTTAAGCATACATCTTTGCAAGGGTCCGGCCCCAGCAGTCAGAAGCAACTAGTGACCTAAAGCCCTGCCTGAAGTGATTCTAGGTGGCCTTTTATGCAAGAGCATCTAATTAGGCTGGATGCTCTTTCACAAAAGCATGCCACTTTTTCGATGCACTTGTATGGATGTGCTCTTGTGCAAGACATTCTCCACAGATCTCTTCTGAAAGGGTTTGAGCAAAATGCCTGCAGTCTAGATGTAGACTAATTGGGTGGGAATATGCAGGCACCATTTATCTAAGGCCAGCTTATAATGAGAAAACATTGAGCATTAGCATTCCTCCCATGAATTAGGGAAGTACAAAACTTCTCCATTACCTCTCTAGAAATGGGGTAGTTGTGAATATAAAGCATCTTAAATGCTAGTAATTATGCCATACTAGGTGCAAGTTCATGGCCAGCCACACACAAAAGGAGCCTTGTTAGTGCTGAAGGCTACCAGTCTGTTTTAGCTCCCCACGAAACAGTCTGAGCTAGACACTTAGCTCAACCTTCACTGGAATGCAGAGACTTCATTTTCCCTTAACACAAACTCTTCATGATAGCAGCTAGAAAGGGGTGCACTCAGCCCTTCCTCTACCCCACCCTTCTGGAGAGGCCTTGCACCAATTTTGTGCTTCAGATCCTTGATTAAGTAGGAACCTTACATTTGCTAGCTTGAGGTAGGCTTTGGCTGTTAAAAAAAAAAGTTCATTTGTCTTATATGGTCATATTCACCCTTTTAGTCTAGGCAAGGTGCTAAGGACTGGACTACAACTTTGACTCAAGCAGGTTTCACAAGGTTCTCTTAGTAACATTGTATTGGGAAAGTCTTCTTTAGGTCTAGTTGCTTGCTGCTAACTGGAGGGTGAAGGGGAATGTCTAGGTTTAGGGCAATCTAGTTTATGCTAGTGGATACTGGACCAGGTTTGCTTGCTATGGCAGCAGCATTGTTCAACCCAGCTGGTCACAGGAGGCTAGAGAAATTTAGGCTAGCTACAGGACTCTTGAATTTGAGTATAGTGGCTACTACCTGCCAGAGTTTACCTTGGCTATGACGACACGAGCCACACCTGAAAAAGCTGTAGTCCAGCTGAATAGCACAGGAAGTTTCTGGACAGCATGATGCTTCTTAGAGGCTCATCTCTCCTGAAGACTGCCCTAGAGAAATTTGCTTTTGTAATTTTCCACAATGACCTATTAGGAATATACAAAAATGCTATTGCTATGAAGTACAGAAATGCTTTTAAATTTAGTGCTAGTACTTGTGGACCTGGAGCTCTATCCTGCTCCTGGCATGCATGGTGGCTTCTAGTGAGAGATGGGATGAGAGGAAACAGGTAGCTCTTCTAGCTCAAGGACTCACTCCCAAGACTGTCCCCTTAATTATGGCATAAGGCACTGGTGTCTCAAAAGTAGGATCTTGTACCAGAGTGAGCTTGGGGTCATTGATCTACAGAAGGGTAGCTGGACACCACACAAAAGCCTTCACCTCACTCCATTAGCTAGTTAGTAGGCAGCAGCTGTATAGGAGAATAGGTACAGGTGCCATATGATGTTATTTCAGTTCAAGGTTTTGTACACTGGGAGCTGCCAGTTTTGTCCTGGCTTGCTTCTTCTGAAGCTACTAGAACATAAGAATGGCCATACTGGGTCAGACCAAAGGTCCATCGAGCCCAGCATCCCATCTGCCGACGGTGGCCAATGCCAGGTGCCCCAGAGAAGGAGAACAGAAGACAATGATCAAGTGATTTATCTCCTGCCATCCATCTCCTGCCCTTGTTATGAAGGCTAGGGCACCATACTTTATCCCTGGCTAATAGCCATTTATGGACCTAACCTGCAAAAATTTATCAAGCTCTTTTTTAAACCCTAATAGAGTCCTGGCCTTCACAGCCTCCTCGGGCAAGGAGTTCCACAGGTTGACTGTGCGCTGTGTGAAGAAAAATTTCCTTTTATTAGTTTTGAACCTACTACCCATCAATTTCATTTGGTGTCCCCTAGTTCTTGTATTATGGGAAAAGGTAAATAATTTTTCTATAATCACTTTCTCCACACCATTCATGATTTTATATACCTCTATCATATCGCCCCTCAATCGCCTTTTTTCCAAACTGAAAAGTCCCAGTCTCTCTAGCCTCTCCCCATATGGGACCCTTTCCAAGCCCCTCATCATCTTAGTCGCCCTTTTCTGAACCTTTTCTAATGCCAATATATCTTTTTTGAGGTGAGGAGACCACATCTGCACGCAGTACTCGAGATGTGGGCGTACCATAGTTTTATATAGGGGAAGTATGATATCTTTTGTCTTATTATCTATCCCTTTTTTAATAATTCCTAACATCCTATTTGCCTTACTAACTGCCGCTGCACACTGCGTGGATGTCTTCATAGAACTATCCACTATAACTCCAAGATCCCTTTCCTGATCTGTCGTAGCTAAATTTGACCCCATCATGTAGTACGTGTAATTTGGGTTATTTTTTCCAACATGCATTACCTTACACTTACCCACATTAAATTTCATTTGCCATTTTGCTGCCCAATCACTCAGTTTGCTGAGATCTTTTTGTAGTTCTTCACAATCCCTTTTGCTTTTGACTGTCCTGAACAACTTTGTGTCATCTGCAAACTTGGCCACCTCACTGCTTACCTCATTTTCTAGATCATTGATGAACAAGTTGAACAGGATTGGTCCCAGTACTGACCCCTGGGGAACACCACTAGTTACCCTCCTCCATTGTGAAAATTTACCATTTATTCCCACCCTTTGTTTTCTGTCTTTTAACCAATTCTTGATCCATGAAAGGACCTTTCCTCCTATCCCATGACCACCTAATTTACGTAAAAGCCTTTGGTGTGGGACCGTGTCAAAGGCTTTCTGGAAATCTAGGTATATTATATCCACTGGGTGCCCCTTGTCCGCATGTTTATTAACCCCTTCAAAGAATTCTAACAGATTAGTTAGACACGACTTCCCTCTGCAGAAACCATGCTGACTTTTGCCCAACAATTCGTGCTCTTCTATGTGCCTTGCAATTTTACTCTTTACTAGTGTTTCTACTAATTTGCCTGGTACTGATGTTAAACTTATCGGTCTATAATTGCCAGGATCTCCTCTAGAGCCTTTTTTAAATATTGGTGTTATATTGGCCATCTTCCAGTCATTTGGTACCAAAGTGGATTTAAAGGATAGGTTACAAACCACTGTTAATAACTCCGCAATTTCACATTTGAGTTCTTTTGATACTCACATTTGATACTATTTGCTATCAAACTTGCTGCTTCTTATAAAGAGAGTATACACCATGATTAAGTGCATCCAGCAGTTTATTTCCCCATAAGTCACTTAGTGACTCAGTTTACCATTACAGAATTTGTCCTTTTCAGGTTTTTCAAGACAGCCATTGATACCAGTGCTGTGGCCATTAGGCCAAGAATCACTGTAGCTGCTGTTGCAACTGTGGTCCATGTGCTTTCTCTCAGGAGAGCTTTTTCTGTAGAGAAAAGAGTAGCCACAAGTTAGGGACCAGAATATTTTGGAATTAGTACCAATAGGTACCAGCTAGGTAGGGGAGAGGACCATTTCTTCCATACCTTGGATTGAAGGCCATTCATCTGCCACTAAGAGAACAGCACCAGGTAAGCTTGCCACACCGGAGCCCTCTGCTCGCATGGCCACCATGTCTGCAAGAGACCAGCCACCACAAGTGAATCCCTTGCATAAATGGAGCACATGGAAGTCTACTCTAGCAAGCTGGATTGGTTTTGATTCTGTCCTATAGACAGGAATAGGAGCTATTGAAGATCAAAAAGTCACCATTTGACCTACAAAAAGTCTGAACACTGGGTTTCATCTGGAAGAGAGGCAATGGAGGGTGCATGTAGTCTTTAACTATATAAGGCTGTTAGAGGGTGAGCTTGTTCTGTTAACTAATTGGTCTCCTTAATGGTTATGGCTACAATTGCAAAAAGAATGTACAGGTTGGACATTAGGAAGAGCCTCCTCAATAAGGGTAGTCAGCACTGAAGTGAGTTACCTACTGTGGTTGCAGAATTTTTCCACTGGTGGTGTAATGACAGCTCATGGTAGGCCAGTTAGTATTAGTCCTGCCTCAGTGCAGGGAGCTGGGCTCAATAGGATTGGAAGGGATCTCAATAGGCTACTTTTCTGGATCTGTGTTCCAGCATGACATTCTGGTTGCCAGCCGTCATTAGCGCCTACCTCGTTGATATCTGGAAGGCCTAGGACATCTTGCTGAACACAGAGGGGAGTCTGGTTGAAGCCTGTCACAGAGCAGAGCACTGCAGTGGAAGTACACCTGGAGCAGAGATAAAGGAGACACTTGCAGCACAGGAAGCCCTAGCATTTAGTTCCTGCTAAGTGGGAACGGCACTTACTAGGCTAGTGAGAGCCTTGTCACCCGACACAAAGGCAAAGGTCTTCACTTCAAATCTCTGGCGATAGTTGGGATAGCTGACTGCAAGGCCCACTGGATGGAACACAGTTCTGTAGTTGTCTGATTCATAGTCACACCTACAAAGTGAGGGAGGGGGGGGAAGGGTGGAAGAGGATAATGAGAACCAGCTACTTGGCAAGGCTAGAGTGTTGACATGGTTTTACTCACAAGGTTTGCTTCATAAAGTTCTATGTTGAGGGTTTATTGGGTGATTGATTAGATACTGTTTGGGGAGGTCTGCCTTAGCTGGTAAGCCTGCATTAGAGCAGCTACTCATTTTGAGTCCAAACATTTGGAGGGTTGGAGTCACTCAGATGAGAACAGTTATTTGGAGGTCTACTGTAAACTCCAGAGTGTGCTTGACAGTGCTACAGTGACCAACACAGATCTACTCCTAGCCAGACAGTAATGCTTTGTTCCCATGTCTGTATGAAGCACCTGACAAGATAAGTCATGGTGCTCTCAGACCTTTAACAACCCTTTGCATGGCATCTCAGGAAAATGCATCTCTTGCCATCACTGGCCTGCCCACCTTCTTACAGCAGTTGTATACACCTACCCATTCACAATAATGTTCCAGCGGGGCACAGAGCTTGGATCCTGCGATGCTGTTGCCCAGCAGTCATCCAGCACCAGTTTGATGTTTGGGTCATTGCGGTTTAGAACCTGCACTTCCAAGAAGAGGGGTTGCTGCAGATGTTTCACAATAGGGTACTGGTCATCACTGTAGGGCTGCAGGTAGGAGTCATCTGAAAAACCCCAGAATGGTAGAGTTACATGGCAGGTGGGAATTCATCTAGACAGGACTAAGCTAGCTACCGAAGCAAGTCTGCTGTTTGCATGGGACACAGCTGGAGAATGCTTAGTTGTACACCATGCAGAGGCTTAGGATGCTTCCTAGTCTGCATGACTGGACAGCACCACTGGATTCCTCTATAGCAAGAAGATCTATTAAGACTTATGCCACAGCTGTCTCACTCCAGGGAATGGTATAAATCCATGCAAAGTCTCACCAGCTCAATCTAGGACCACTTCTGGCTAGTAAGAACTAAAGAGCTTCTTCCACCAACCTGCTCACTACAGAAGAAGCTGCTTTGTTTCTACCTTGGCCATTCGCAGCTAGGTGCAAGCTTTACCTGGATAGACCAGTAGGATCAGGGACAGAGGGCCCTGGTTTATTGAAGATACTGGAGGAGGAAGACTGCTTATCCCAATGCCCAGGGCTGCATCACCTCTTCTGTAGGCGCACATGACAGTTAGCCTGAAAGGCAGAATGTTCAGCAATAGGTTTGGCTTTTCAACTTGCCAGCTTCCCCCTTAGTGTTGTGGCCAGCCCTCACTGGAAATGTTGCAGACTGACCTGAGCTCACTGTCTCTAGAAATCCTGCGTGGCGGTAGATTGGCCCACAAGGCATGCACTTCGTTCTCATAAGTCATCCTCTCACCTGCAAACTATTATGCACAGGGGATACAGAAGGGTTAGGGAATGTCCTGCCCCTGGGGTTCTTAGTCACTGTCCTGCACACTTACCCTCTGCCTTGTCCCACATCTGTTCAGGGGGATGTGAAACCGAACCATGTCATTAGAGGGAGACTTGAAGACTGGTGTGCATGCTGGATCTCTAAGCCTGATGGTGTCCAAGTCTAGGGCTGGTTGTGTCATGTCACTGAGTACTTCGAAGTCCATGTAGCCATCCTGAGTGCACACAGCAGCTGAAACATTCAAGGAGTCTGAATGAGCTGCTGTAAGGGGCTAACAGCCCCCACCTCAGTTCAGTGAGGGGGCCTCAGCAGTGATAGACAACCTAAGCTAGTGAGTGGGCTGCCTGTGGCCCTCCATCTCAGTGGAGCACAAGGTTACCCTAGTCTGGAAGTCATGGACAGTTTTGCTAACTGCTGTTGTATACCTAGAATTTGTGCAGTGTTTCATTGACCCATAGCAGCCATTTGCTCACATGCTGAGTGAGTACACAGCTCACTGTGTCAGTGTTGTGCCACTAGCATGCACCTCAGTTCGTGTGCCCTTGCTTTACATGGGCATCACTTCAGTAATACCAGTAGGAAGAAGAGACTATGCAGGTGAAAGCCAGTAGAGTCTGGCAGCCTTGCTCCTAGGCAACAGTAGGTCTCATGGGTCATGCATAGAACCTCAAGGGGTCCACATGTGGCCTGCAGGGTGCCCAGCACTGAACTACAGCATATGCTAGATGAGCTGTGTCCAGAACCCTTCCCCCTCACCCCTGACTATACTAGGAGCGGTCCTGAACCTATTGGTCATTCCTTGCCTTCATTTTGACATGCACAGCCTAGAAGGCCAAGGTCCTGCAGCAGCTCATGCCAGCAAGCTTAGGGCCCACAGAAGCAATGTTTTTCTTACTACAGGACATGGAAGCTGAGGCCAGGCAGGAGACATTCCATTAGGAGTTATGGCAGGCCAGAGAAGCAGATATGGCTTTGAGTCAAGATTAGTGGCCTTATGGGTTAGAGGGAGAGCTGGCCAAATCTCTACCCTCAGGAGAGCCAAATACCAGGGGCAAAGCTTCTGAGATGTGAACATCTTCATGGGATGTGCTGCCTGTATGTAGCATGAAGGGGCAGGAGAAAGGCACAGCATAAGTGCATTCATGTTCACATCAGTACATGTAGGAGGGAGTCTTCACTGACCTTTGAAGGCATGAGTGTCCAGAATGCACAAATATGGGAACAGACTTAGGTCAGACTCTCCCCCACACTAAGGAGGGGCACCCATTTTAAACAGAATTATGTGATTGTCATCTCTGCTCAGAGCTGTTCCTGCCCCCCACCTGGAATTTTCTTGACAGATGCTAGGAGTGTGCACCAGTTACCTCTAGAATTTGAGGTATGTTAGCTCACAGCTGAGGTCAGAGGAGCCAAAGATTCATTGAGCGATGGGTCTAGCCCATGTTTCCCTGCACTGAGATGAAGGACTTATCCAGATCAGCTGTTCCCTGAAGTATGGAAGCCACAACAGAGAAGGAGTGGACAAGAAATGCATGTGGTCTCACCTATGGGTGTATGTTGGTCACAGGGACACTCTGGATATGTCACCATTGACACCATTTCTCCATGGAAACTGAAAGTCAGCCTTAGCGATGCCAGATATGACTGGAGTCCTAAGCAGCTCTCCTCATTCATCTGAAACAGAGGGAGACAGACCACATTTTATATCCAAGACTGTCTATATAGGTAGTTTATATTTAACCACAAGGTGATAAAATGGCAACCTTAGATTGTACTAGTTTAGACTGAAGTGTTGTGTCTTGATTAGATACTTTACACCCCATGGGATTTAGTAGGCTGATTTAAAATTTGCCAATTCCTGCTTCTAATCATGTACTGACTGATCTTCTCAATCTTTAGGAGATAGTATACCCTTGGCTCCAGAGAGCTAGAAGAAAAATCCAGGCTACTGGACTGCTTACAAGTATCAGACTACAGCATGCTAGGTTCTGCCTTCAGCTATCCCTACCCCAGAAAGCCTCATTCTAGCCATTTGGTATATGGTAATTTCTTGAAAAGAGCAATAGCTTCACAGATCGTGCCAGGATTGCAATCCCTGCTTAGAGTTGGGGGGGGGGGGCGGGGGACTAGCAGATAACCTGGTAACAGGTTGCTAGCCTGGACAGAGAGATGGTCCAAAACCAAGCAGCTCAGGTATGATGCAGTAGCAAAGGATAGTCTGAAAGGAAGCTTTGCTCAAATGGCAAGCAAGCAGTTTAAGCAGACCTAGTTGGACAGGACTGTTGACAAGGTGCTTCTGTTGCTGTGGCTAAGCCAGTGGGGGTTTCCTGAAGAGTTGTAATGGTTTGATAGGAAGGCCGCTCTTATGAAGGTGTGGACATGCCCTGGTAGTGAGAATTAGGAGAAGTGAACCAGATGCCAGTGTAACTACCTGCAAGCAGATTTGAAACTGTGACCTATGGAGCTTAGTTAGGAGCCTCTACAGCCTAAGCTACTGGTTTTATAGCTCAAGCTGTAGACTTCACTTATCTCTTGTTGTAAGTGGTCTAAGTGTCACTACATGAGTGAGTGAACCACACCCCATAGGAGACAACTATGAGTAAACCCTTGCAGTTGAGCCAGTAGCAGTTGAGCCAATAGCACAAGTCAAGTTAGGGGAGTCCACTTTCATCCATCTGGCCTGCATTTTTATTCCAGTTGTGACCAATTCCTGAAAGGCTGCAGATTAGTGATCTTACTCTAGACTTCAGAATCCTTCTGTGGATGTGCAGCTTCACTCCCTTCCTTGTGTCCAGAGCAATCCCATTTGCTTGCAGTTGGTCCATGGGAATGTTTCTGTTCTCTATATGCACAGCAGTCAGGGTCCCTGGGAAAGCTGGGATGGCAACAGTCATGTGTGTTGCATTACAGGTTGCTGGGCCTGCAAAAGGATCTGTGTCAGTATTGGTGGGAAGTCCTATAGCCATGGCAGGGTAAAAAAAATCCCTCTAGAGGGAGAGGAGGCCAAGTATTACCTGGCGCACAGATCATTCTTGATTCCACAGTGAGTCGCTGAAGAGGAGGCCCATATGAAAGCTTGAGAGCCACTGTATATAGCATCTGGTTGTCTTGCTGCAGAGGGGACACGTGGTTGAACAGGAGGTTATTCAGAATGAGATTTCCAGTGTCAGGTACAGGCAGAGCATCTATGAGGAGTCATAAGGCAGGCTGCAGAGAAGTCTTGCAGGTCAAGTTGGTCATGTAAAGTGCTGTTGGAGCAGAAAGCTAGCATACCTCTACCCTAGCTCTGGTCAAGAATGCCACTGCTTGGAAGTAACCTAAGAAGGGTGTTTAAGAGGGAGCTTGTAATCTCACACACCATGTGGATTCAAAGCCAGAATACAGCTGCTGTGAGTTTAGGCAGTTGATCTCACTAGCCACTCCTATATATAGGCATACCAATTATTTCCATTTTCAGAGGCCATGATGGACTGCAGAGAGGTCCAGACTCCTCATACTTTCCCCATTAGTTCAAGAACAGTCAGCATCTGTAGTGTCAGAATTATCCCTCTTTCTCTGTAACCCCTTCTTTCGCCCATGGTAGATTTTTCCTTTTGGCCTCCAAGAAGCTGGTGTGCACCTACCTTGTAGGACGTGACTCCAGTAGCCCCAAAAGAAGCCTGGAAGATGAGATTGTTGCCATCAGATAGGAACGTATATCCTTGCTGCATGGCTTGCCGAAGGCTTAACCTGTGTGTTCTTGTTCCATCATCTATGGAGATTATCCAAGTCATCTGAGATTCTGCTGTCTGCAATTTGAGACTTCTGGTTAGGTCAGAAATGAAGACTTAGAGTTATCTTAAGACAGGTCAAGACTACTAAGCGAGGCACTTTGACCAACAAACCCTGGAGCTATTTAAGGCATCCAGTTGGCTATTTTAGCAGACTTGCAGTTTCTGCCTGCCTCAACTATTTCTGCTGCATCTTACTGTGCATACCCTACCCTCATTAGGCAGAAAAGTTTACCATGTGTTCATCCGCAAAGCTGGGAATGAGTCTTGGGAATACAACCTGAAAGAATGTGACAGCAGATGGATATGAGGCACAGTTCAAACAAATATAGGATACTAAGCAAACTTTCAATAGTGATTGTTATGAAGGACCCCGTTCTTCACTACAGGAATGGAAGTTTCACAGAATCCTGAGGAAGCATGCTGCAATGGTTAAAGGCCAGATTTTTTGAGGGACAAGCAGCAATGAATGCTCTACCACCCTGTAGTTGTCAAGCACTTGCACCCAGCTTGAGGATTACTGATCATTAGCTGTTACAAGGGTCTGGCATAGCTTGCCAGCATGCAAGACGCCAGCCTGGAAAGCCATTAGACATACACACAAGTGAGTCCAAGGTAACTAGAGTTCTACTGAGTCTTCCTAGAGTCTGGGGGTGGGGGGAAGGAAGGAACGGACACCCCCCACCCTGCTAATCTATTGGCTTTACACCCACCACCCAAGGAGTCCACACGCTCAGAGAATTGATTCCATTGTATTGTCTGTCTCGTTCTGTACAGCTGAGCTCAGTGGGGTTGCCAAGGGATTGCTGAGCTGCCCCACTTACTGCCATGAAGTCTTTAGTACAGTTTGTAGCTCCTGTAAAAACAGTAGGGACAACATCTGCTTGAAGAGCATCACAGCCAATACTGTAGGTTACATTCTTGTCCCCTGCAACTGTCTTGTTCTGCAGCAGCTTTACTCGCAGCTGGTGTTGGCCATGCTGTAGCAACAAAACACACTGATCACAGAAAGATATGGTGGCAGAGTTATACATTAGTAGATATTGTCTCAGATCAGCAATTAGAGCCAAACCTCAGAGCAAGTTGCACATTTCCCTCACCTGAAACGGTCTCTAAAAGTTGCAAGGTTAGTTCAAAAATTCCTATACTCACCTCCTAACTCAAGGAAGTAATTTGATTTGTTGAGCTGTAGTAAGGTGAGGGCCTGAAATAAGCCCAAATATCCAAGTCCTGGTGGGACACCTAGCCAACAATGGTAGAGATTTTGCCAATATAAAGCAAAACAAGAGCTGTGAGCAAGAGGCAGGCCCCTTTTCATGGAACTTGGCCCAAATAGGGCTGATCATGTAAGCACTAATTGGTAATAGGCACAGAAATTGAACTGTAACTGGTACTAAGTACCATCTCTAAAACACCAAGGCTGTGTCTACACTGGCACGTTCTTGCGCAAAAACCGCCACTCTTGCACAAAAACATGCTGACTGTCTGCACTGGCCATGCATTCTTGCGCAAGTAAACTGACATTGTACTATAGAAAAATCAGGGCTTCTTGTGCCAGAACTGATGCTCCCTCTCAGAAAGAAGGCCTCTTGAGCAAGAGCTCTTCCAGAAGAGGCCAGTGTAGACAGGCAAAACAAATTTCTTGTTCAAGAAGCCCCTATGGTTAAAATGGCCATCAGCGCTTTCTTGCGCAAGAGCCTCTACACTGGCATGGATGCTCTTGCACAAAAGCACTGCCAGTGTGCAAGAACTCTTTCACAAGAGTATCTACAAGAAGCTGCCAGTGTAGATGTAGCTGTGGTCCTGAACATGTTAAGACAGACCTTGATACCCATACTCTCCAAAGAGATAATAGGGACCTACCCATTCAGGTTCAGGAAAGGGTTTCAAACGACAGCATGAAGGATAGAGTTTTTTATGAAGCCTCTAGCTGCAGGGTGAGGTGTGGTAGTTAAGTAATGTCAGAGGGTGGCAACCTGACATGCACATCACTCCTGACATCTTGTTTGTACATGGAGGGGTGGTCTTCGTCCCGCCTACGGTCTCAGCTGGCCCATTTCAGGGGATACTCAAGCATAGTGGTTCACGAGAGTCTGACAGCTATTAGTGTCCTTTGTTTGACAATATGCCTGGCTAGGCACCTTCAAACCTTATCTGATTGTGGTCTTTGTGGGGGAGAGGGCTGTCTTGGCATCTACTGTGTTGACGAGTACACAGTCAAACACACACAGGAGGAGCACATGCACATGGCTCAACTGTTACCATCATTGATCAAGAGACTGTCAGGACTACTACAGGAGCAATTTTGATTAAGTCAATATCATGCATCTGAGCAGCTTCAAGTAAAGGATGATCTTAACCCAGGACATGCAAGAATCTGGACCTTTGCTGTTAGAGCTCCCACAGAGAAGCTAGCCAGCCTCAGGAACTGTCCTCCTTTGAGTTCTACATCACTTTTGAGGGACTCAAGGGTCAGGAAAAAGTTCAAGATGGAAGATATGGGATATTACATATACCCTTACAGAGCTGCTGTAGTGGCAGTAGCTCTGTCAGTAAGAAGCCTGCAGTAAGTGTTCATGTTCCCAAAGCAGAAGGATTGTTTTACCTCTAGTTTAGTGCAGTTCACATACAGAGCAGTTAGAGTCAGCCTCTCGTGATCCACCATGTAGACACAGTCTGCAATCTCTTCTCCACTCGCATCTGGAAAGAAGCAACTGGTCAGTTATACAGCTAGAAGTGGCTCTGAGAGACCAGCTAGATATGAAGCAATACATACCAACTACATGGGCCTGCCAGAAGATGCTGCCAAGCAATCTGGGAAACCCAATCAGCATCTTGTCAGTGTGACAAGACACTGTCCCTAGAAGAGACAATGCAGTCAGTCCAACAGTAACTCCTTGTAACACTAAGAGACAATTACATAGGCTTGTTAATGTTACTGCCCACTAACACCAGTGAGCAGACAGGACTCAGCAATTCTGAGCACACCCCAGAATCATCAGGACTTGCTAGTCAGCCCACAGACAAATCTACCACACTCAGAAGAATGGCCTGGTTACCTGGGAATTCTAGAGCCATGAAGCTAGTAACACCAGCTGTCAAGGGCACCACAAGGCAACCAAGCAAAAGAAGCCACCTACAAACACAAGAAAAGAGACTCAGAAGCCAGCACAACAAACCACACCCCCCCCCCCCAAACACACACCCACACACCCCTCTCTCCCCTTACCACATGATGCAAGAGGACCAGCTCAATTGCACTGCAAGTAATCTCATAGCACGCCTTGAAACCCCACCCACCCACACCAGAACCTCTCAGTTCACAGTTAGCTAAGCTGAAGGGTGTTATATAGGAGGGGCTGCAATCCTAGCCCAGGAGCAGCCCCTGGAAAACACCTGTGGGATGCTTCCTCCTCCTCTGCTAGCAGCTGCCTCCGAGGCTGATGGTTTGCACCTGCCCCTGCTCTCTGCTGCCATTAGTGAGGAGCGGGCAGGTTAAGGACCCAGCTCCTCTTTCAAGGGGATTTTAAATCTCTTTGCATCATTTCCTGTTTTTTCCCCATTTTTCATTTTAATTGACTGTAAGAGCCACATTTCCTTTCCCCTGCTCTCCCACTGCCTTTCTCCCTCTGTGGGAAGATGGGGGTAAAAGTAACTGATGTGCTAGAAAGAGATAAACACTTTGTATTGCAGCCCTAGGCTCCCCGAACCTTTTGCTGCTTAATTAGGAGAACCCTTGGCATGGCTTTTCTTCTCTGCCACTAAACAGCCCTGTGTTCAGCTGTGGGGTTTGTAGGGCATCCCATTGTTGGCAGCAAGTCCCAGTAGCTCTCCATTGCCAGGGTAGGTCTGCCCAGGAGGGATGGTTTCCCATAAGTGTTACTAGTGTCAATGAATCCTCTCAACCTTCTGGAAGTAGAGGAATGGTTGTTGTCAGCATTAATATGTAGGATTTTAAAGGCCCAGGAACTGTTTATTAAACCCCATTCTGTGGATGGGGAAAAGTGAGACACAAAGAGATCGAGTGATTTGCCCACAGACAAATTAGTGCTTGCTTTATGGTAGCATACTTGCCCACCTACCACCCAACTGCCTGTGATCATGATCCCATAGTGCTAGGTTTTGTATGAATGCAGTGAGTGACAGTCCATAAGAAAAGAGAACAGCCCTACTGGGTCCTCTACCTGCCATGCTGATCAATATAATATGGAGATATACCTATCTCATAGAACTGGAAGGAACCTTGAGAGGTCATCGAGTCCAGTCTCCTGCCCTCATGGCAGGTCCAAGTACCATCCCTGATCCACCAAATGTCCATCTAGCCCAGTATCCTGTCTGCCGACAGTGGCTAATGCTAGGTTCCCCGATAGGGAATGAACAGAACAGGTAATTATCAAGTGATTGCAACCCTGTCACCTATTCCCTGCCTCTGACAAACAGAGAATAGGGACACCTTTCATACCTATCCTGGCTAATAGCCATTGACGGACCTATCCTAGATGAATATATCTAGTTCTTTTTTTAAACCTGTTAAAGTCATGGCCTCACAATATCCTCTGGCAAGGAGTTCCACAGGTTGACTGTGAGTTATGTGAAGAAATATTTCCTTTTGTTTGTTTTAAACCTGCTGCCTATTAATTTCATTTGGTGATTCCTAATTCTTATGTTATGGGAACAACAATAACTTTTCCTTATTCATTTTTTCCATGCCAGTCAAGATTTTAAACACCTTTATCATACTCTACCCCCTCCCAGGTCTAAAGACGTTACAATCTGAAGAGACAACAGAGAAGAAGGATGGGAGAAAGGAAGGATTATTATCCACATTTACACAGACAGAGGTCTGTGTTTCAGAGTGATTTATGCTAAGGTCACACATAGGGCTTAGGAAAGAACTAGTACCTGAACACAGATATTTTACTAGAAGTCAGTGGCAGAACCACAGAGGAGTCTAGGGTCCTGTTATGGAGTTGCCTATACTGACCACTGGACCAGTATTGAATGTAGCCCCAGTTTTACTATTTATTCATTTGTTTATTTGTAGTCCCATAGTGCCTTGGAGCCCTCATCATGGGTTGGAACCCCATTGTGCTAAGCACTGTACAAATACAGAACAAAAAGCTCCTGCCCCAGAAAGCTGACAGCCTAACTATAAGACAGAAGGCAACAGGAAGACACAGTCTGATAGGTGAAAACAAGTGTAACCCAGAGGGATTGTGAGCACTAAGAAGGGTGAGTGATAGCTGCTTTGTAGGTGACTGGTGTTTAACTTATTCTATGTAGGCACATGTTTTTAGTCCATAGAGTTGTAAGTTCAATCCTTCCTGCCCAGAACTTGGGTCTATTGGCTTTACAGCTTGGGGTACCTCTGGGATGAGCTGCTGGGTAGTTTCTGAAGCTTGGGAAGTGTTTCTTCAGCTGAGGGAAATATGTAACCTAGAGAAGGGAGACTGACAGCTGCTCTACAGTCTTAGCTAACACTCAGATGGCTTTTAAGCTCATGACTTTAGCCAGAAACAGCCCTAGACAAGCTGCTGGCAACTGGCGCCCCAGGTGAAACGCGCAATCGGCATGTGATCAGTGCCCCCACCTCCAAAGCCCTCAACATCTGTTTATCTTAGTTGGCTAGGTTGCCTGTATTGATGGGCCACCACTGACTTTAGCCCATAAAGATCCTGGTTCAATCCCCCTGTTGACAACCAGGGTCTCAGCACTCTAGCAGCTGAAGTGTTGTCAAGCCTTTTATAGGCATCACACCATAGAACACTTGGGTTACATCTACACTGCAGGCTTTTGCTGGCAGAGTATGCTAATGAAGGGCTCATTAGCATTTGTTGCACTGTCATTTGCATATCTCTACCAATGCTTTTTGTGCAAGAAGTTTTTGCGCAAAAACAAGCAGTGTAGACGGGTGCGTTTTGCACAAAAACCCCATTTTGTGCAAGATCCTGTATACCTCCTTTTTTAAGGCATAAGGGATCTTACACAAAAGGGTTTTTTTTGCACAAAACAGACCCATCTACACTGCTTGTTTTTGCGCAAAAACCTCTTGCGCAAAAAGCATCAGCAGAGATATGTAAATGACAGCACGACAAATGCTAATGAACGTTTCATTAGCATACTCCCTGCCGGCAAAAGCCTGCAGTGTAGACATAGCCTTGATGTTTATACTCCCCGCGGGCGTTAGGGGCACCACATGAGAGAAATCATATAGGTTTGTGTTTTAAAATGTAACAAATAGAAAATGGGGGTGTTATCTCCACTAGGTGGATTTGAACCTGGGACCTCTAGAGCTTAGTATCAGTGCCTTTACCCTTTGAGCTAAAAAACAATTTCCTTTCAGCCCATGCTGTAGAGGTCTTTTGTTCTTATCTGTTGCTGTGGTCTAAGTGCCACTGCATGGAACAGTGAACCACGCTAGGGCTCTGTCTATACTGGCAGGTTCTTGCGCAAGAACGGACATTCTTCCACAGAACGTCCACACTGCCCACCCGCTCTTGCACAAGAAGAGTTACAGTAAAGCGTAGTAAGAGAGGGCTTCTTGAGCAAGAGCTATGCTCTTTTCTAACAAGTGTAAGCGCTCTTGCACAAGAGGGCCATGTGGACACGTGGCAGGGGTTTCTTGCGCAAGAAAGCCCTATGGCTAAAATGGCCATCAGAGCTTTCTTGCACAAGAAAGCATCCACCCTGCCATGGATGCTCTTGTGCAAAAGCACATGGCAGTGTGGATGTGTTCTTGTGCAAGAACTCTTGCGCAAGATGTTCTTGCGCAAGAACCCGCCAGTGTAGACATAGCCTACGTGTGTATGTGTTACAGGGGCACATTTTGACAATGACCTCCATAAATCAGTTTTAACACCAGTTTGACAAGGTATAGCTCTGCTCCAAAACCAAAACAAAGAGTATAGGGAAATTGAAAGTAAAGGCTGGCGTCCCTTTCTTACAGCTGTAGGCCCAAGTCCTCAAAGGTAATTCCCATTGAATGAGATGGGAGTTAGGCACCTAAATTTCTTTGATGATCTGGGCCTCGCTCTCTAGCTTAGCATGCCATGACTTTGTTCCTCAAGAAGAAAAGGAAAAAAGATTTGCAATGTAAATGCCAACAGAACTCTAACAGCAGTGGGAGGAGTGATGCTGCTATAGAAATCCACATATCCAGCTTCCTAAAAAGTAGCTTTGAAAACACACAACTTCTAGCGCCTCTTTTTTATACAGGAGCCAATGATTCCATATAGGCCTCTTCAATTCTGCTGCTAATAGTGAAGCCATTGTCCATGCCACTGCTCTGCAGAAATAAATTATGTCCCTGGCTGCTCCATGCTGTTCTATATTAAGGGATTGGTCCTGCAACTTGCCGCTTCCCCTAGCGGTTATTAGCTTTATCAGGCATTGAGGGTAAGTGGTTACTTGCAGAACTGGTCCCTAGAGTGGATGCTGGGAGTATCCTAAAATAGCGATGCTGCGTCTTTAAACACGCTTGCTTTTTCCTGAAATAGTGGGTGCACTATTCCAGCATCCCTGTAACCTTAGTTCCATGAGGGTGAAGGGATGTTGTCAGAAAAGTGACTTATTTTTAAATTTGGTGCTGTCTACACAGTGCCAAATTTCAAAATAAGCTCTTTCGACCTAAACTCGGAATAAGCTACGCAATTTGTATAGCGTAAATTGCGTATTTATTCCAACAGAAGGGTGCTGCCTAGACGCACCGTATGTGTAATGGATCTGGGAAAGCTGACTATGCAAATAAAATTTCAAGTATGTGAATACCCCCACCAACAGGCATGGACAGTGGGTATAAGAGGCAAGGGGAGGAAATGCCTTCCTTGGGTCTTAGTGCTCAACCCCTCCCTCTTCCTAACTCTTTCTGACTTTTCCTGAAGGCTCCCACAGCAGGCTGTTGCAGTCTGCTGGTGAGTCTTCCTAGGAAACTGGATCTAAAAAGTGAAAAGCTTTTAAGCCTGCTAGACCTATTAGCATAACATTGAACCTGTGAAAGAGCCATTAAGTGGCAATGAAACCATTTAACAGACATGTGCCAACCCTGACTGTCTACAGTACCTTAGCTTAAAATTTGTTTTAAATATTTCATTAGCTCGTTGCTGAAGATTATAAAAATCACATATCTAAAAAAATCCTTGAATAGGTTCTAGATGCACAATTTTGAGTATTCAACTTTAGCCAAAATGCTTCTCTCTTCAGGCATAGTTTTTACATAAATTCTTCAAAAGACTACCCTTATCTAAAAAACATTTTAATTTTAATTACTATAGTACAGAAACTTGCTTCCAAAGTCTTTCTGTCCATCCTCACTCTCCTTTCACTCCCCTGTTGAAGAGAGCCTTTAAAGAAACATTCCTTTTCATCTGGACAAATGATTTTCCCTCTCTTTACTTCTGCCTATTTGAGGAACTAGTTTTAAGAGAACCCTCCACCAAAATCAGTACCTTAATAAGATATAAAATCTTTTGTTATGCCTAAACTCTTTGGAAACATAATTTAATATAAAAATATGGTGAAATTTAATTAACAAGTCTATTTTTATCAAGATCACACAAAATAAATGAGTGTTCCCTTTTTCTAAATGTTAGTAACTTTATTATGAACAGACTAAACCCCTCTGATGGATAAATTTAAAATAACATCATTGATTCAGTGTATTAAATATATAGTAATCTGGAATCATTATTTTATGAAGGCTATGTAAGTTTAAAATAGAAAAGCAGCTTAGAAATACTGATTAAGAAAATGTAAAACAGAAGAGTCGCATTATGTATTCCATAATATTTAATTTATTCATCAGGACAGCTGATTTGCCCTTACTACAAAGATTTTGCAAATAAATCTTTGGCAAACTTCAGGGTATATTTAAAAAAACTGACTGACATTATTCCCAAATTTAGTGCTTTTAATTAGGCATCTTCTGACTGTCCAGTCTTCACAATCTGGCAAGCATTTGAAAACATGCTTCATTTTCTTTAGAAAAAAATTGTAGAAGTTTTTTTTTAAAGTCATTTGCTAGATTTGGGTTCAGGGATTTGGATGGAAGGGGTGAGAAGAGGCAAGACAGTGAGGAAGGGGTGGAGTGGAGCAGGGCTAGAGGCTAGGGAGGGCCACACGCTGCAGAACTTGCCTCCCCAAGCAGCAGCTTCAGCACCCAAGCCTACAGGTCAAAACCTGGAAATGTTATCATTATCCGCAAAAGCCCACAGCAGAACACCCACTCTACCACTGCATCAAATGTCATTCTGAACATGTGCAACATGTCATTCTGAATTCTGTCCAGTTTTCAGCCTAAGACTTCCCCTTAGTGTCTGAGGAACGGGATCAAAAGCAAGCCACGACCCAGAACACATGGCTGCTGCCCTCCAGTGCTTGGGTCGTGGCTTGCTTTTGATTCCATTCCCTGGATACTAAGGCTATGTCTACACTGCAGGCTTCTTGCGCGAGAACTGTTTTGCGCAAGAGTTCTTGTGAAAAAGGTCTTCCACAAGAGTGCGTCCACACTGCCATGTGCTTTTGCGCAAGAGATGTGCTTTTGCACAAGAACGTCCATGGCAGTGTGGACGCTCTCTTGCGTAAGAAAGCTCTGATAGCCATTTTAACCATAGGGGTTTCTTGTGCAAGAAAATCATGTTGCCTGTCTACACTGCCTTCTTATGGAAAAGCTCTTGCACAAGAGGGCTTATTCCTCGTGGGGAGAGGAATAACTCTTTCGGAAGAAGCCCTGTTTTCCGATGCTGTACTGTAAATTTACTAGCGCAAAAACGCGCCTGCAGTGTAGACACCCAGCAAGTTTTTGCGCAAGAACAGCTGTTCTTGCACAAAAAGCCTGCAGTGTAGACGTAGCCTAAGGGAGTGAGGAGAAAGTGCTTGCATCCCATGCATGCCTCACACACCAGCCAGGGGTGAGAGGCATGCATAGCATGCAAGCACTTTCCCTACACTCCCTTAGCTTCTAGAGAACAGGATCAAAAGCAAGCTGCCCCAGCATGAATGTCTGCTACCTGCACCCTCTCCCATGATCCCAAAGTCCCACCCTTGCCCCTCTCCTCCCAAAATCCCATCCTTGAGGAGCTGGCAGCGCCAAAGCTCCCTTTGGCCACAAGAGACCCCTTGCTCTGTGGATGGGCAGGGGACAGGAGCTGAGGAAGCAGCACAGGCGAACAGCAACCAATGGGACCTGAGAAGCTCCGTGTCCTGCAGTCTGTACATCCCTCCGCCCATGCTGAAGCTGATAAGCTGCAACTGTACTCTAGAGTGGCCTTATAAATAGATCAGACTTTTTCCCATTTTTCTCTCTTTTTTGAACGTCACCCTGCTCTAACTGTTCAGATGGGCTAGCAAAAATGGATCATTTGGGGGTATGAAATTTTATTAGATTGAAAAGGGGACCATGTGCTCAAAAACGTTGGGAACCACTGATCTGTACCACAGGACTTTGCCAGAATAATGTATGCAGTGCAATTGGAATTTGGCTATGACACTAGCATTAGTCTCCTTTCCACTCTGCTATACAAAATGAGACCAAGCTTTGAAAAATGGTGTTTCCTCACCCTCTTTTTTCTATTCCACTGGCACTTAATATTAGGCCTCCTTGTCCAGTCTTTAGAGCAGCTGTTCCCAACCACCAGTCTGTGGCCTGCTGGTGGGCCGTGAACTGCTGGCTGCTGAGTCACGGGGGCTCTGGGTTCTCATGCCCACCCCATCAGCAAAGCTGCACCCCCCCTGAGCTGCTCCTAGGCGCAGGGCAGGACAGCCAGTGCACCCCTTGTACTGGGACTGGAGCCCAGGCCACAGCGCTATTTTTAGTACCCCAGTCCTGGCCCCAGCTGCTCTCAGGGGTAGGACCAGATGGGGCTGTGTTGAGGGGCAGCTGCTGCAGGGTGGGTGCTAGTTGCCACTAGGGATTGGGGCTTGAGGGCTGTGTGACCCAAAAGAGGAGACTGGCATGTGGGGTGTGTGGGTGTGGTAGTAGGGTAGTCTAAGGGGTGGAGGGGCATCCGAAGCCAGTTATTTGCAGCAGCTCTGGGGACCAGGGCTTTTGACAAGCCTATAATGTTTAATTTGCACAATGAATATGCAAATAAAATGTTGCCAGTCTGCCGAAGGTTTCTGAATGAATTTGCTGGGTCCCAGTACTAAAAAAAAAAAAAAGATTAGGAACTGCTGCTTTAGAGCAAGGAAAGTGTTTTTTACAGGGAGGAGGGAAAGTTTCAGTAGCAGTCCCCTTAGATTCTGCCAATTCTTGCTCTAGAATACAAGAGGCTAGAGAAATATAGTAGGGTTAAGTGTCAGGCTTAGTCACTCATTTGTACAAAATCTTTAGGACAGTGTAAGGATCAAATGCTGCCTTTTTGATCCTAGTATAGCTGTAGTGAGTCTGAAGGATTGAGAGAGTGATAGACACACAATTTATCCAAGTCATTTATTAGGAGAGACTTTTTAGAAAATGTTATTCATAAATTGGGAAGTGTAGCAATTTTGTGTTTCCCATATAGAAAGGGGTGGTTGCAAAGAGCACAGTGTCCGCTTAAGTGCTAGTCTGGTTATATTTGATACCAGATTATAAGATGTTGGCCAGCCACAGAGGGAAGGATCCTAAATGCAGCAAGCTGTCAGATTTGTTTTTCTGTGGCAGTTAAAAACTATTAAATCCTTTGTCAGACATTTTGCTTGGTCTTGAATGAAGTGCAGCGACTTAGGTTTCCTTAACATGAACTCTTCAAGACAGCTGCTAGGAAGAGGACTGCTTAGTTCTTTCTTACTTTAATGCAGGGGTGGGGAACCTCTTGCTTAGGGCCTAGATATGACCCAAGGCTCATAGTCCTGCCCCCCAAGCATTGAACCCCCCCACACTGGTTGTCCAGGCCCCCCTGCAACCAGTCCCCTCACACAACCCCACAGGGCTAAAGCATACAGTCTACTAGGCTAGGGCCCCCAAGGCTCCATTGTGAGGGGAACACAGGGAGTGTCTCCCTCAGTCAGGGGCCATGTCAGAGACGGTTTGGTTTTTTGCTTCTCTCTTGTGTTGTCCCCACCACCACCAATTTAGTGGTTAGGTAGCCCCAACCCAAAAAGGTTCCTGGCCCACCCACACTGGACATGTTTTCCCCACAGATTTTGTGCTTGAAGATTTAATATTATAAGCCAAGATCTAGTCTTGACTTAAGAAGGAGCCTTTAACTTTTCTAACACAGGGGGATTTTGGCTGTAAGAGCCCGCCCAGTCCTCGGCCATGTGGATTTCTAGGTTTACAATAGGTATTTCAGGCCTTATGCAGTTGCCACTTTCCTACTTATGCCCAACACAATGTTACTAAAGTTACCTTGTCAAAGAATCATCCTCTACTTCTTTAGGTCCAGTTGCTAGCCAACTGGAGTGAGGGAGGCTAGGGTTAGAGCAATTATTTCCAGTTTGCTAGTGGAATATGGACTATGCAGTTGGTTCACTGCTGGTGCTGCAGCTGCATTTTCCAACCCTGTGATCAGAGGAGGCCAGAGAGATGTAGGCTAGTCATGGATCTCAACTTTAAGCCAACTCTAGGCTCTAGTGTTTGTTACAGCATTTGAGCTACACCCCAATGGTGGCAGACTAAGCAGGCAGTTGAAAGGCTGTAGTCTGGAAGACTAGACAGCATCCTGCTTCCTAGAGGACCATCTCTTCAAGCGAAGAGTGACCAGGGCAGCAAGTCCATTTGTTTAAGATGCTGACATGTTTGTTACTGATACGCATCCTGTTGTGTTACTACAAAACACAATCTCTTTAAGTGTAGTGCCAGTACTTGCACTCCTGCAGCTGATGGGTCTACTGGCTTCTAGTGATAGCATTATGAATTGCATGAGCCACATGTTTACTCCTAAGGAGTAAACAGTGGGTCTGTCCCTTTAGGTGTGGCCTAGAGCATGGTAGGTTAGCTCCCCTTTGAGAGGCTGCACCAAGGTGAGATCAGGGATCTTGATCTACAAAAGGGTAACTGACCACAATACAAAAGCCTCCACCCCACTCCATTAACTAGTTAGTAAGCAGCAGCAGCTGTATAGGAGAAAATGGGTACAGTTGCCACTGCCAGGCTAGTGCTGTTACTTCAGTTCAAGATTTTGTACCCTTGGAGCTGCTAGTTGTCCCATCCCTAAAAGGCTGGGAGAACAAGACTGGCTTGCTTCTTCTGAGGCTACCTTGATAGCCAAGTAGCCACTTCCAAAAAGTTAGCATACACTATGACAGAGCACATCCAGCAGTTTATTTTCCCCAACATGTTTAGTGTCAGTTTACCATTACAACATTAGCTCGCTTCAGGTTTTTAAAGACAGCCATTGATACCAGTGCTGTGGCCATCAGGCCCAGAATCACTGTTGCTGCTGCAATAGTGGACCATGCGCGTTCTCTCAGGAGAGCTTCTTCTGTAGAGAGAGAAGAGGTAGCACCACAAATTAGGGGCCAGAATATTTTGCAATAAGCTTGAATTAGCATCAATATGCATCAGCTATTGAGGGAAGAGGAGCATTTCTTCCATACCTTGGATTGAAGGCCATTCATCTGCCACTAGGAGAACAGCACCAGGTAAGCTTGCCACACCTGTGCTCTCTGCCTGCATGGCCACCATGTCTGCAAGAGACCAGCCACCACAAATGAGTCCTTTGCATTAGTGTAGCACATGGAAGTCTACTCTAGCAAGCTGCCTGACTATACTGGACAAACCGGAGTTAAGCTCAAAAAAAAAAAAAAGCTACCTACGGAGAGCCTGAACACTGGGTTGTTTACATACACCCTCCATTATCTCTTCCAGGGTAATCTTTGAGACACAGGCATGACGGAGGTTGAGCCTGTTCTGTTAGTGATTAAGGAGACCAATAAATCATGGTCTACAGTTGCAAGAAAGGAAGGAATGTACAGGCTGGACATCAGGAAGAGCCTCCTAACTCTAAGACTGCATCTAGACTGGCATGAATTTGCGCAAATGCTTTTAACGGAAAAGTTTTCCGTTAAAAGTATTTGCGCAAGAGAGCATCTAGATTGGCACGGACGCTTTTGCGCAAAAGCACTTTTTGCGCAAAAGCATCCGTGGCCAATCTAGACGTGCTTTTGCTCAAGAAAGCCCCGATCGCCATTTTAGCCATCGGGGCTTTTTTGCGCAAAACAAATCTGAGCTGTCTACACTGGCCCTTTTGTGCAAAAGTTTTTGCGCAAAAGGACTTTTGCCCGAACGGGAGCGTCAAAGTATTTGCGCAAGAAGCACTGATTTCTTACATTAGAACGTCAGTGCTCTTGCGCAAATTCAAGCGGCCAGTGTAGACAGCTGGCAAGTTTTTGCGCAAAAGCAGCTGCTTTTGCGGAAAATCTGGCCAGTCTAGACACAGCCTAAGGGTGGTTAGCATTCAAGTGAGTTAGCTAGTGGGCTTGCAGGATCTGACACTGCTGGTTTAAGGACAACCCTGGTTAGGCTAGCCAGTATTAGTCCCTCCCCCTACCCCCTTAGTCCAGGGAACTAGGCTAGATAGGATTGGAAGGCATCTCAGTGGTCTACTTCTCTGGATCTTTGTTCCTGCATGCTCAGTGACAGTCTGGATTAGCTCCTACCTCGCTGGTTTCTGGAAGGCCTAGGACATCTTGCTGAACACAGAGGGGAGTCTGGTTGAAGCCTGTCACAGAGCAGAGCACTGCAGTGGAAGTACACCTGGAGCAGAGATAAAGGAGACACACTTGCAGCACAGGAAGCCCTAGCATTTAGCTCCTGCTAAGTGGGAACAGCACTTACTAGGCTAGTGAGAGCCTTGTCACCCGACACAAAGGCAAAGGTCTTCACTACAACTCTCTGGCGATAGTTGGGATAGCTGACTGCAAGGCCCACTGGATGGAACACGGTTCTGTAGTTGTCCAATTCATAGTCACACCTACAGGAGACACATGTAGGAAGTCAGGGAAGGTTGGGAGTGAAAGGCAGCTACTTGGGGAGGCTAGAAACTCAGGTACAGGCTTGGGAGAATGTTTATGAAGCAAAGATCCAAGCCCACTTCCCAAGAGACCTTCACTACTATCTGAGAGGTCCACCTGGACTTGCAAGCCTGCATAAGGGCAGCTACTTGTTTCTAGTAGAGACATTTGGAGGGTTTAGAACACAGCTGTGAGCTATTAGGGTGTTTACTGCACACATCTGAGTGTGCTCACCTAATGCTACAGTAGACTCTGCATGGACCAGCTCATAGCCAAACAGCAATGCTTTGCCCCATGTCTGTCGGCATCTCACACAATGCAAGTCATATTACTCAGAGCTGCAACAAGCCTTTGCTATAGCAATGTTAGCATCTCAGGGAAATACACCTACCTGTCTACAACAATGTTCCAGCGGGGCATAGAGCCTGGATCCTGTGATGCTGTTGCCCAGCAGTCATCCAGCACCAGTTTGATGTTTGGGTCATTGCGGTTTAGAACCTGCACTTCCAAGAAGAGGGGTTGCCGCAGATGTTTCACAATAGGATACTGGTCATCACTGTAGGGCTGCAGGTAGGAGTCATCTGAAAAACCCCAGAATGGTAGAATTACATGGCAGGTAGGAATTCCTGCAGGAGAATTAGTCTAGAGACAGGACTAAGCTAGCCAAGCAAGCCATCCTGGTGTGTGCATAGAAGGGCATAGCTGGAGGATGCTTTAGTTGAACAGCATACATGGGTTTATGAGGCTTCCTGCTCTGCCTGACTGGAAAGGGCCACACAACAAGGTGGTCTTAAATCCATGCCAGACCTGGCATAGACCAGCTGCCATGGATTCTTGCCTCTCCTGGGAGAGATTTTGCAATCTAGGGCCACTTCTTGGCTAGTCAGGATGGAGGAGCTTCTTCCACCAGTCCTTCCACTATAGAAGGAGCGGCTTTGTTTCTACCTTGGCCATTATTTGCCGTTAGGTGCAAGCTTTACCTGGATAGACCAGTAGGATCAAGGACAGAGGACCCTGGTTTATTGAAGAAACTGGAGGAGGGAAACTGCTTATCCCCATGCTCAGGGCTGCATCACCTCTTCTGTAGGTGCACACTACAGTTAGCCTGGAAGACAGAATGCTCATTTCAATCATAGCAGGTTAGCTGACTTAGACCCAGCCACAACACTAAGGAAAGAGACTGGTTTCCCTGGCAGGGTTGTGCACTGACTTGAGCTCACTGTCTCTAGAAATCCTGTGTGGCGGTAGGCTGGCCCACAAGGCACGCACTTGGTTCTCGTAAATTATGTTCTCGCCTTCAAACTAGGCACAGGAGATACACAAGCATTAGTGACTACCCTAGTCCTGGAGCTCCTCTAGCTGTCACTGTCCTGCACACTTACATTCTGCCTTGTCCCGCATCTGTTCAAGGCAACATGAAACTGAACCATGTCATTAGAGGGAGACTTGAAGACTGGTGTGCATGCTGGATCTCTAAGCCTGATGGTGTCCAAGTCTAGGGCTGGTTGTGTCATGTCACTGAGTACTTCGAAGTCCATGTAGCCATCCTGAGTGCACACAGCAGCTGAAACATTCAGGAAGTTCCATATGGGTTACTGTAGGGGCAGAAGCTTCAGGGGGTAGCCAAGTTAGTCTGTACAGGATAAACTTAATCTATAAAGTGCTACCAGACCATTTAACAAAACATGTAGCTGGTATCATGAGCTTGCAGGCACAGCCCACTTTAGATAACTGGAGTTTTGAGTTTAAGATGTGCAGACTCAAAATAAACAGGGAAAAAAGGGTAAGGGAAAAAACGAAGGGGGTGGTAAACAAGGAGCAAAGGGTATGAAAATATCAAAGGGCAAACCAAAAATAGGCAGAACTGGTAATCTACAAGCACCTAAAGATTGAGGCAGAGTGTGCTAAGTGAGCAATGTGTGTGCACTGAACTCCCTGGCTACACCTGAGCCTACTGAATGTTTCTTGCCCTCATTTTGCAATAGGGATCCTTGCCTTCCAGATCACGCCAGTATGACCTGCATCAGGAGCTCATGCCCCAGAGCGCCTCACAAAGTGGTGTTCGATGGCTCAAATAGGCATCAGACTGTAGTCGACACCTTAGCTTGGCATACCCAGCTCAGAGGAATCTTCTCTAGGTGATCATCTGCCCTAGACACTGGTACATGACCCAGTTCTTGAGGTGGTTTGGGGAAGGAGCAGGGAGAATCCCTTTAAATGCTGCTGACAGGCTGAACAATTGGGGAAAGTATTTGGAGAGGAGTTGTGGTCCATACTGCCTTCTACCCTCCCCCCCGGAAGATGTCCGTGAACTGTCATGTGATCAGACAGTGAGGCTTTCCACTAGTTCGGTGGTGTCTACAACATTCAAATGTCAGCCTCAGGTACTAAGAAATGGCTTGACTGCCAAAGGAACACAGTATCCATATGAGACCCAGGAGACTGATTGTGCACCTAGTGGATTCCATAGGACAGGTGAAGAGGGCCCCTTCTATAGGGAATTTGCTTGCCAGCCACTAGCTATTTGTGGCTAAAGGCATAGCTATGTCTGGTGCAGATTGGCAACATAATAGCGAGCTCCAAGAGAGGAGCCCCAGATGCATAAATCCTCCAGCACCTTATGCGGTGCATTAATGAAGCTTCTCATGGGCGCACTTACTTCCAATGAGGCCTGTCTTGGAAGCTTCAGGTCTCAGATGTAGCACAGTACTGCTCAAGCTACACTGCTCCAGAGTTGGCAGGAAGTCTAGGCCATCTTACCTATGGCTGCATGTTGGTCACAGGGACACTCTGGATAAGTCACCATGGATGCCATTTCTCCATGGAAGTTGAAAGTCAGTTTTAGAGATTCCAGATATGACTGAAGTCTTAAGCATCTCTCCTCAGACAGCTGGAAGAGAGCAAGGCCATGACATGTACAGATTTTTTAACTGACAGTTTGCAGTTCAACCCCATTGCAGCGACAGTTAGCACTTAACCTCCAAATCCAAGAATCATTTTGACCCTGGATTCATCTAACTAGAGATAGCAACTCACAAATTCTTCAGCCATCCTCATACCAGCTGGCGGAAGTAGGAATTTGGAAAGTTAAAAATTAGTTAGGGACTAGATTTGATGGGGGGGCCACTCCAAGAACTGGAACAGTGGGATCTGGCAGCTGGATCTAGCCCACAGAGGGTATTTCACCCAGGCCTGATCTAAAGCATCAGGTTGAGAGACTAGACATGGAATGCTAATCTAGGTCTAAGAACTTGCTTGTTGACAGATTGCAGCAAGCTATCATCTGATGCCCCCACCCCCAGACACCATTCCTGACATCAGCAATACAAAGTTGTATTCCCTTCAAAAGGAATCATATTAGACTAACTTCCCTCTTATCTTAGCCTCATTCCATCCATTAGGTAGGAACTGAATTCCTGTGGAGAATTTTAGTAGAATGTCCCATGCTTAGGGCACAGCAGACATGCAGCCTGTCCAAGAAAGCATGGGGACTGAGCTATTCACATTGCATCAGGATTTAACCAAAAACAGCCCCACCCACCAACCAGAATTGCTGAAGTGAGAACAGTCAGCCTGAACTTGAGTTAGAAAGGGGAAATTGGTTGACAGGAGACCTTGCTAGAATGGTCAGCCACAAAGCTTTCTAGCAAATGCATTTGGAGAGGGCTAGTGGATACCAGGAAGAGCCATAATGGGGAAATGAGAGTTTTAGCTGTAATAGGAAGCTTGAAGTGGTCTGCCTGTGTAAAGGAGTAGAATTAGAGAAGTTTAGAGCTGCCAAGAGGCGGCACTGACTAGATGACCAGTTCTTGATATTGACTGTCTCCACCTGAGTTTGTAGGCTCATGCCTCCACATGATGTTGTGAAATGCAGAGCACATTAAGGCAATTGTGACCTGCCTAAGTGGCAGATTGGAGAGTTTGTAGCGAGCTTACTCTGGATTTCAGGATTCTTCTGGGGATGTATAGCTTCACTCCCTTCCTCATGTCCAGAGCAATCCCACTTGCTTGCAGTTGGTCCATGGGAATGTTTCTATTCTCCACACGCACAGCTGTGAGGGTCCCTGGGAAAGCTGGGATGGCAAAAGTCATGTGTGTTGCATTACAGGTTGCTGGCCCTGCAAGAAGAGCATCAGTGTCTAGGGGAAGTTTGATAACAGTGTCAGGGTAGAAATCCCTCTGGAGAGACAGGGGCCAGCTTCCTCTGGGAGGAGGCCAAGTGTTACCTGGTGCACAGATCATTCTCGACTCCATAGTTAGTCACTGATCAGGAAGCCCATACGAAAGCTTGAGAGCCACCATATATAGCATTTGGTTGCCTTGCTGCAGAGGCCACATACATGGTTGAGAAAAGCAGATGTTCAGAGTGAGGTTCCCAGTGTCAAATATAGAAAGTGTATTAGGATGAGGACTGGCAAGAGATTTCACCAGGCCTGGAAGAGGGGGGAAGCTAGCACTGGCCTCTCAGAGGCCTCAGGCTGGCTATGGGGTGCTGGCCCTCAGCACTACCCCTTCTGCCTTTCAGCACTGACAGGGACTCTAACAGCGATTTAGTAAGCCTGGATTCTGTCTTCTGCAGCTGCGGAGGTGGCCCTAGGCCAGTGGTCTCCAACCTTTTTGGTCACGAGATCACTTTTTGAATTTAGGTGCAATTCAAGATCTACCTCAAATATAAATTCCCTTGCCCTGCCTCCTTCCTATCCCTTCTCCAAGGCTCGCCCCTGCTTGCTCCATCCTCCCTCTCTTGCCCATCCTCACTCGCTTTTGTCAGTCTGGGGCAAGAGTTGGGGTGCAGGCTCTGGTCTTGGATTAAGGGATACAGAGTGAGAGAGGGGCTCTGAGCTGCTCTTGGAGCAGGCAGTTGGGATGTAGGAGGGGGTTCTGGGTGCAGGCTCTGGGATGGTGTTTGGATGCAGGGGTGCTTGGGGCTAGGACAAGGGCTTGGGGTGCAGGAGGGGGTTCGTGACTGGGGTAGGAGTTTGGGATGTGGGCTCCATCTAGGCACTGCTGGTGGCTCCTGGGTGGTGATGCAGTGGGGCTAAGGCAGGTTCCCCCCTGCCCTGGCCCTCTCCCTAAAGCAGCCAACAAACTCCATCCCAAATCCTGCTGTGCCCCCTCTCTGCTCTGTAGAGAAAGGAAACAGAGTGGGAGGGGGCACCCTAATATCAGCTCTCCCCCTCCCCTGGCCTTCACAGAAAGCAAGAGGCTCCCAGGGGGAGGGGCAGCTCTAAGCCAAAGGGCAGGGGATGCACAACAGTGGGGGCGGGGGGGAAGGTGAGAGAAGGGGCAGCTGAAGTGCTGCACTTGATAGCCTCTTGGCCAAACCAGTCAGGATCGCCTGTCAGAGGCCCCAAGATCTACCAGTAGATCCCGATCTACTGGTTGGTGACCACTGCCCTAGGCTCTTTTAAATGGCTGGCCCTGGAGCAACTGCCCTCTTCAGGCTGTAGGTAGGCTGCAGTTCTGAAAAGAATTCTTGCAGGACAAGTTACCCATTTAACAGTTGTTGGAGCAGAAAGAGCCAGTGGACTAGTACCCTCGCTGTGTCAGAGTAGTCCCATGCAGAGATCTTCAGAAAGGTAGACAAGCTCCATTCTAAGAGCTGATGCACCACATGGATTCCTAGGCAAATCAAGCTACAGCTCCTGAGAGTCAGTAGTGGTGAGGTCTCAAACAACTTTAAGAATTAAATATATTTTACACACCCTACCTCTTGCCTTCCCATTTTCAGAGTCCATGGTGACTTGTAGTTTGAGTAATACTAAATATACTGTCCCTATGAAAAGATGGGCCAAGCTACTAAGTAACAACCATTTTAACCTTGCCTTAGGTCATTAGGACTGTCCTGCACCATTTGTTTATGAAGTGCTATATAAACCTGCTTCTACTTGTATGACATTTTGCCTTTGGTAGTTGCTGAGCTGTCCTCTAGCAACTGCCTACCTTGTAAGAGGTGACTCCAGTAGCACCAAAAGAAGCCTGGAAGATGAGGTTGCTTCCATCAGCTAGGAACATATATCCTTGCTGCATGGCTTGCTGGAGGCTTAACCTGTGTGTTCTTGTTCCATCATCTATGGAGAGTATCCAGGCCATCTGAGATTCTGCGGTGTGCAGTCTGAGACTTCTGGTTAGGTAAGACAAGGCTTTAGAAAGCAGTATGTTCCATGTTATCCTTATAGCTCATGAGGCCAGGAAGGATTGTTTTAGACTGACTTTAATAAAGGTCTCCTGCTAGATTCTAAACTAGATTTTAAAATTCAGTCATGAGACAAATGCAAAGTGAGATTGAAAGTAGTCTTAGTACAAATCAGTACCACTTAATGGCTATGGTACTATGGGAACCTTTACATTACAAGGCGTAGTTTTGGTGGCCAGGAGAATAAATCTAAACTACAGACACGCTTAAGCAGGTGTAGTTAGAGTTCACTTTCAGTGAATAGATGTGGAGATGCTAGATGATAGTGCAAGATGATCAAGTTACAAAATGGTCAAGTTACTTGAATGCTAGGTTTTAAGTCAAAGGTAGTTCTATTTGTAAGACATCAGGAAATTCTGGATGCACAAAAGTTTGAGACTATTGTTGGCATTCCAAGTTAATGGTTCTATTAAATCAAGGAGTTTCTGGTCATCTCCAACATTTTTCTAACTAGCAGACTCATCCTCTCACCTACTGAGGTTCATAGACTGGGAAAATAGGAATGCTTCTCACCAGTGAGCATCTGAATTTTGTAACAAGCCATTAACTGATCTAGCTGAATGGACCAAAATGAGAAAGGTAATCTGACAAGTATCTTTTCCTGCAGGCACAAAGACTGTTTAACACTTTGTGTTTTAGTATTTCAAACCACTTAATTGGTGGTGGTGGAGGGGGGATTGGGAGGTGGAGCGAGAGAATAACTGGTTAAGCATCTAGGACCAAAACTCCAAGCTTTCATGGTTCCTTAAGGTATTTTACTAGATTAAGACCTAATATTGCTTTAAAGTTTTAGATTTTTAAACTTAAGCTAATGCTTTAGTAGGTGCAACTTCGCTATTTAACCCTCAAAATATACTTGACTCTTAAGCTACTTTAAACTCTTTTTAGTCTGCAGAGCTTTGCTAGAGATACTATTTTGGATGTCCTATCATGACAAATTTCATACCATGTGTTCATCAGCAAAGCTGGGAATGAGTCTTGGAAATACAACCTGGAAGAGAACGGAACAGTAGTTGAGTGCAAGGCATGCAGTTCAAACAGGTGAAGAAACAGCACAAATGTCTTTTCCCATGGAGAGAAGAACCTTTAACCCATTGGAATATAATGTTAAGCAAGTGCACTGTATCTGGCCTCTAGCCACTGCATTTATGGGAGAACAGAGGAAAACAGTACCAATGTAACTGTCTTGTAGTTCTAGCGTACTTGTGTCTCTAGCTAGTGGAGACAGCCACACAAGTTGGATATGCTTGACAGAACTTAACCTGGACACAAGGCTAAGTCAAAGGTAAGTAGCAAGAGTTTACCACTCAACACACCAGTTACTAGTCTGAGTAACCCCAAAGACCAGGAAAGGAAAATTCAGTCTTCTTTCCTCATAACTATTGACCAGAAAAGAGTCTACAGACATATCTTTAAGGCTTGATGATCTAAGCAGCCATGGAGTTAAAGACTCATCTCTACAGCTGACTTCAGTTAGATTGCCCACAGGGATTGTCAAACTGCCCCACTTACTGCCATGAAATCTTTAGTACAGTTTGTGGCTCCTGTAAAAATAGTAGGGACAGCTTCATCTGCTTGAAGAATATCACAGCCAATACTGTAGGTTACATTCTTGTCCCCTGCAACTGTCTTGTTCTGCAGTAGCCACACTTGTAGCTGGTGTTGGCCATGCTGTAACAAGAGAGACAGACATTGGCTAAAGTAAAATACAGTGGCACAGTTTTACATGACTAGATGTTGCCCCAGATCAGCAGCTGGACATATGCCACATGTGAAAACAAAAATCTGAGCCAGAAGTTTGGCTCAGCTAAGAGTAAATGTTGTCTATAGAAAGCATCAGGTCAGTTCCAAGTTGGCAGCCACAGCAATATTGTTGCTTACCCAGTATGGCACTCCAGGTTGTTTGACACTTTTGATCACTCACAAGAATCTGTACAATACTTGGACAGTGGTATGCAAAAAAGAAGGTGACCTATTGAATGTTTTGCAGCTTCATCTTTAAGTGATTAGATTCCATGCTATATTTAGCTTAATTACAGCACCACTTGGATCAGTTCTCATGCATGCTATCAACCTCATAGCCACTTCAGAGAGTCTGTAGCAAGTGTTTGTGTTCCCAAAGCAGAGGGACAGTTTTACCTCTAGTCTTGTACAGTTCACATACAGAGCAGTTAGAGTCAGCCTCTCATGATCCACCATGTAATCACAGTCAACAATCTCTCCTCCACTTGCATCTGGAAAGAAGCAACTGGTCAGTTGTGCAGCTAGAAGTCATCTTGAGAGGCCAGCTAGACATGCAGCAATACATACCAATTACGTAAGCCTGCCAGGAGATGCTGCCAAGCTCTCTGGGAAACCCAATCAGCATTTTATCAGTGTGACAAGACACCGTTCCTACAAGAGAAAACTCAGTCAGTCCAACAGTAACTCCTTGCAGCAGAGAGCACTAGAAAGTTAATATAAAGGCTATTAGAATAAAGCTCACTCCTCTAATGAGAGAGGAGGAATCATTACTTCTGAGCACACTCCAGGAGCAGTAAGACTGTCTGAGCAGCCCACAGACCAATCCACCACACTCAGGAGAATGCCCTGGTTACCTGGGAAGTCTAGAGCCATGGAGCTAGTGACACCAGCTGTCAAGGGCACCACAAAGCAGCCAAGTAAAAGAAGCAGCCTGCAAACAAGAAAGAGGAGACTTAGAAGCCAGCACAGCATCCAGAACCCCCTTCCCATACACAGCCCCTCTCCTCTTACCACATGCTGCAAGAGCACCAGATTGGTTGCAGCACAAATACTCTCATGGCTAAGATTTAAAAACCAGCCACATCAGACCAACTGAACTCACACAGAGCTAAGCTGAGCTGCAGGGGGTTTTATAGGAGGGGCTGCAGCTCCAGCCCGGGAGCAGCTCCTGGAAAACACCTGGGCTATGTCTACACTCGCGGTTTCTTGAGCAAGTACGGCCGTTCTTGCGCAAGAATCTGCAGAGCGTCCACACTGCCCGCCTGCTCTTGCGCAAGGATATTTACAGTACGGCGTGGTAAGAGAGGGCTCCTTGCACAAGAGCTACGCTCTTTTTTATGAGGTGTAAGCCCTCTTGCACAGGAGCTCTTGCGCAAGAGGGCAGAGTGGACACTCGGCAGGGGTTTCTTGCGCAAGAAAGCCCTATGGCTAAAATGGACATCAGAGCTTTCTTGCGCAAGAGAGCATCCACACTGCCATGGCAGCTCGCACATGGCAGTGTGGACGTTTTCTTGCGCAAGAACACTTGCGCAAGATGTTCTTGCGCAAGAAGCCGCCAGTGTAGACAAAGCCTTGGGGTTGCTTCCTACTCACCTGCTAGCAGCTGCCTCTGAGGCTGATGGTTTGCACCTGCCCCTACTCTGTGCTGCCATCAGTGAGGATCAGGCAGGTTAAGGACCCAGCTCCTCTTTCAAGGGGATTTTTATGGCCCTTTGCATCATTTCCTGTTTTTTTCTCCACTTTTAATTTTAATTCATTTTAGGAGCCACATTTCCTTTCACCTGCTCTCCCACTGCCTTTCTCCCTCTACAGGATGATGGAGGTAAATGTAACTGATTCACTAGAAAAAGATGAACACTTGGTACTGCAGCCCTAGGCTCCCTGAACCCTTTGTCCTTTAACAAGAAGAACACTTGGCATGGCTTTGCTCTTCTGCCATTAAAAAAAAAAACCTTAAAAAATAATGAATAGTCTTGTGGCACCATAGAGACTAACAAAAAATGTAGATGAGATGGGTTGTGCCCAAGAAAGCTCATGATACCATCTACATTTTTTGTTAGTCTCTAAGGGTGTGTCTAGACTACATGGCTCCGTCGACGGAGCCATGTAGATGAGCGTATTCGGCAAAGGGAAATGAAGCGGCGATTTAAATAATCGCCGCTTCATTTACGTCAAAATGGCTGCCACGCTGTGCCGATCAGCTGTTTGTCGGCATAGCGCGGTAGTCTAGATGGGGATCAACCGACCCCAGATCCCTTTGTCGTCAGATCCCTTATGCCTCGTGAAATGAGGCTTACGGGATCTGACGACAAAGGGATCTGGGGTCGGTTGATCCCCATCTAGACTACCGCGCTGTGCCGACAAACAGCTGATCGGCACAGCGCGGCAGCCATTTTGACGTAAATGAAGCAGCGATTATTTAAATCGCCGCTTCATTTCCCTTTGCCGAATACGCTCATCTACAGGGCTCCGTCGACAGAGCCATGTAGTCTAGACACACCCTAAGGTGCCACAGGACTATTTGTTATTTTTTAAGTTTTTTTCAGTTACAGACTAACAAGGCTACCCCTCTGAATCTTCTGCCACTAAACAGCCCTGTACTCAGCTGTAGGGTTTATAGGGCATCATATGCAGTGAGAGATAGTCCCTGGTCCTAAGATTTTGCCATCTGAATAGACAATACAGAATAAGGGGGAACTGAAGGATTAGTATCCCCATTCTACTGACAGGGACCTGCATTACAGAGCGATTAAAGCTCATGTCACACAGGAAGCACTAGGACTTGAATGTAAATGTCACGATCCCTGGTTTATAGCCTTAGCCACATACCTATTTTTCCTCTTGAATTGTCTAGGTGGAGGCTAATCCTCCTCTCACTGTAGTCAGTGGGCTTTTTGCCGTTAGCTATACTGGAGGGATCGGGCCACGTGTCAGTGGCAGAGCTACAAAAAGGATCTAGGAGTCCAGCTACCTGGTTACCTGAACTGAACATTATTAATTGCCACCTTATTTCTATGTGCATCTCTGAATTATTTGTTTGATTTTTCTGTTTTACTGACTTTCTTGAATTCACCAGGACTTGTAGAAAAATGCAGAAAATCTTATTTTAAAAAGTGATTAACTTTGGAGAAAGTAGAGAGATTGCTTGTAGGAACTGTAAACATTTTAAAGATTAGTGATGGTAATTAGTGAATGGGATGTTAAATTGGTGCATGCGGGAATTGTGCAGTAGTTTTGTTTAAGGTCTAAGTATCTTTAGACACCTAAGTTTCCTTCTTTTTGCAATTTATATAATCATATGAGTTGAGTAGGGACTTGTAACCTGGACAGCCACACACAGCGAACCCTGAGCTTCTGATCTGGCACTATGAGCAGGAACAACAGCTTGAAAAGGAAGAAAGCGCTGGAGTCCCAGTTGCTGATGGGGACCAAAGTGGTGGGGACTAGGACAGCAAATGGTGGCAGATAACTAGCAGTGTGTTTGCTTGTCACAAGTATTCGACATAGCAGAGCTGCTATGGCACCCGCATGTGGTTCTACTGCAGCTAGATTGGGAACCTCCATTATTTGTCAGCATTCCTTTAAGGTACTCATTGTCTATATGAAATAATGGGAATTTCAGAGTCAACACTATCACAAAGCACAGTGTCGAGTGAAGGAGGTTCAACACACTTTCCAGGCCCCTGAGCAAGATGGGGGAGGGCCTGGTTCCATGCTCCAAGAAGGGGTGGGGTCTCGGGCGGAAGAGGTGGGACTGGGCCAGCCCTCAGTGCCTGCTGGGCCACGCTATGCCAGTCACCTGACCCCCCAGTCAGCCCTTAGAGCCAACTGGTGTGCACCACATGGTGCTCCAGCAGCAATTTAAAGGGCCCAGAGCTCTGGCTGACACCATTCCTGTGGTAGTGATGGCGGCAGCCAGGAGCCCTGAGCCCTTTTGAATTGCCAGGGACCAGGGCAGTTACCCCTTTTGCCCACCTTCCCCCGTACATTGGTGGGCCTGGTCAAGTGGGCATGGGAAGGTGATGCAGAACCTATGGCACTATTTAAAATCCTAAAAGAGAGTAGATCAGACACAGGCTAATCTTAGCTGCAATCAAATAAACGGGACATGTATTACTGACATCAGTGGCAATGGCATTTGGCCCACGTTGGATAAGAAGTACACTTTTTTGAGATCCTTGAAACAGTAGGTGATAAAAGGCGAGGCAGATTTGACCTCTTGTCTCTAAGCTCTATATCTGGTCAAATTTAGACTCAGAGAGGTGTTTTTATGCACCTCTTGAACATTGTTCAGAAAGAACATATTATAAAGGGAACAAATGGGACAATCCCGAGACCCTGAAGCTATTTTAATATATTATCACTCTTTACTGTGGTTTGGTGTCATCACTGTGGTCTGAAGATATGAACACTGAGGGAAATTGTCACCCTAACACACCTAGATTCAAGTCCACATCCTTTAAACAATGAAACAAATCTGATATTTCCAGTTTAGGGCCAAACCGTATCCAGAGACACCCACTTGATTCCCCAGGGCCTGACGCAAAGTCCCTGGAAGTTAATGGTAAGACTGAGCTAGGAGGAAGCCTAGCTGACTGAAGCTCTGTCTAGGTGAGACAAAGGTGATGCTGATAGTTTTGAAGAAAACACCAGGAGGAAGTGGTGGAGATGATACCTGACGCTTTAACTGAGAGCTTTGCCTTCCCTTTGATGCTACATTTCACAACCTAAGGACTTTATTGGATCTGGCTTGCTTCTGGATGTCTAGCAGCAAGTTATAAACTGAACAGAAAGCTTATGTTAGCACCAGTCAATGTTTAAGAAAAGAGAGAAGGAACGAAATATATCCTACAGGACCTGTATAACCCACACACCTTCTGGGTGTGAACTGTCCCATCTAGTGGCACTGAGACAACTTTCAGAAAGAATAATAAGTCTACTTGTGAAGGACAGGGCCAGGTCTGGGCACCGCTGAGGGCGTCAGCTCAGGGCGAATTGCTCAAAACCCAGGCTAATTACAGCCCTTGACTGGAGACTTTTCCCAAATAGGCCACAAACTAGTCGCACAGAGCGCTTCAGCTGCCAGTCTGGCCAGCAGGAAGCCTCATGAGCAAAATCCCTCAGACACCTCAGCTTTCCATGTGCTACAATCAGCCCTGGACCTTACACACAGGTGAGAAGTTATAAAACCCAATCTCACCTACTCCGAACAGATCTTCCGGATCCCAAAGAGCCAGCCACAGTCCCCCGTCAATTTACACTTTAGATCTTACTCACAAGAGAATGCTGGACCAATCCTTCAGAATCTAAAATCTAAAGGTTTATTAATAAAAGAAAGAAAAGGTTGAGAGTAAGGTTGTTAAGGAGAATACATTACACACATCAATTACCAAGTTCTTGATGCAGGCTCTAAGCAGAGATGTTACAAACTGCTAGCTTAGAAGTCTCTGGTGTGCATCCTGTATCAGGATTGGTCAGCAATCCTTCCCAGCGCTCTGTCCCTAGCAAGGATGCATCTGGAATCAGTAGCAAGATTGAAAACCAGATGGAGATGCCCTCGTGGCACTTTTATATTCCTGGTGTCTCCCTAACTGGGGCTGATCACATGATCAAGTGACCTCTCTGTGTTTCACGTGCCAGCAGCTGTGAGGCTCTGAGTAGTCTGCAGGCTTCCAGATGCCTTCCTCAGGTGTGTATTGGCCACACTGAGAGCCATTGTCCATGGAGCAGTGCTAGTTAGCACAGCTATTCACTGAACTACCATTCCTCACAATAGGCAATCCAGGCCCATTGCTCCCTCCCAGACAAAGAACATTTACAGTACAAGTACAGAGCCCGTATTCATAACTTCACATACAAACATCATACAAGTACATGAGTAGCATACATAGAATCAGTAGGGCATACGCTTTTATTTGACACCTCACATGGTGCACTTTGTACAGAATTTGGGGCAAACACCACCCATGGGTGCATCAGTGAGCTGTCTGCTCACTTTAAAATCCAATAATTTAACTCTACTCTACAGCCTTTGCTATTAGTCAGCTGACTTAGCTCATATGGTAGAGGCACAAATGCTGAGGTCCCAGGTTCAATTCTGCTTGTTGCTGTTGCACTTACAGTATCTGAAGCTTGTAGTCCTGGTCTTTTAGCTTATGAATTTCTAGAAGGTGATTAACCAACCAACAATATGCTAAGCTAATAAACAGTTGCTGTATTTTACTTCTCAGTTTAAAATGTGCTACTTAAACTAAAGAAAATAACCATCATTCTTCTTCTCCAGAAATTAAATTCAACCCACTAGGGTTGTTTGAACATGAAAGAATAATTAGGTTCTGAGCTCAGTAGGAAAAATAATTCAGGAATTAAACTATAGATATATTTTTCTATTTTAGGGTCTTCTGTAGCATTCATCATTGCAGTATCAAAGTGCTGTTATTATCTGATGAATAAAATCACTTCCATTGTGGAAGACTGGCACATCTCCCACTCTTCAGCTTTTGTCTTTTTCTCTTTGATTTTCTGACTAGTGAAAAAAAATCATTGTCCAAAGCTCGCCCTGAATACCTAAATTCCTGAGGCAGTGAATTAGCAATTCTGCAAAACTAAGCTCCCTTCAACATGGGCAGTTTTCTGGGGGCCTTGAATGTCAGTTGATTTCAGACATTAATAGGAAAATAGCATTTCAGATGGTAATAAGGGCAAAAGTCTCCTTCCATTCAGTGCCCCTGCACTACTGAACTTATCTGAGGGAAGAATGAATCTCCTGAATACAGTTGAATTGCAGGAATGAAGAAGGCAAAAGACCAGATCATGTCCTCTGCTCCTTGGCACTAGCAGTAGGAACACCTGCAAAAATGACCCAAATATTGTTGGCTGGAGGGAAGATAAGCCTAAGTGGTATTACACTCCTGCATTCCCTACAAAAGCCCCTATATATGCTCTTGTGCATAATACATGGTATAGCATCAGGATCAAGGATGCGGCTTTGTGAGAGCTGGCATCTGCCTCTTCCCAGTTTCTGAGGATTCCCTAACTGAGATTCACCCCAATCCTGCAATGAGCTGTGCACCAGGTGACCCTGCATAGAGCCCCAGTGACTTCACTGACTGGTTCTGCCAGAGTGGAGATAATTGCAGGAAGGGCCCTTAATCCACACGTCCAAATTCTCCAGCTCTATACTATCATGCCCTTCACTGGGAGCCCAGAAAGGAGGGCTGACACAGAACCATTATGAGTTCATTTGGGATGGCAGTGGGAGTTTTGCTAGTGGAATGACTGGAAGACTGAACTCTGGCTATAGTAAGCAGTTGTTATTGTCAAATCACGTAGCCACAGTTACCCAGTGTGACTGGATTGATTCATCTCAGAGCTTATCAGCATCAGTGTATCTCTGTAGACAAACAGTGAAGAGCTACTTGCTTTCCCTCCTATGGCTTCACCATGTGCAGTTGCCATTTATAAAAGCTGCAGCCAGGAAATGGTGTATCTCATGCAGAACAGATGGCACGACAGCTCTGTCTTTCTCCTGGGCATGAAGAAAAACAGGACTCTGAACTGTCTGTAACTGTTGTAAACAAAAATGACCCTGTGATCTTAAAATCCAAACCATTTGTCTATCTGCCTATATGTTATTTAAACCCTGACCTTGAAATTAAATAGGAAAATAATCATCATGGATGTTGAGAAATCCAATCACAAATGAAAACTGCTAGTTAAATAATCCATTAGTTTACAGCAACACGTACAATAGCAGCTGAGTTTCTCCCAAGCCTGGTACGACATTTCAATATGAAGTAGAATAGTTTGGAACTTCCTTTCAGGACAAAAAGAAAAGCTTCATTCTCACTGTTCAGGAGGCTTAAAAAGTTCAGTTTTGAGCTCTCCTGTTAGAAGAAAAATCTCCAGGCAGGCTGAAAAAATCAGCTCATTTGACAATGAATCATTTATTACATGTTAAGCTGAAGTTTTAAGATTGAGAGACAAAAAGGACTACCAAACACCAGGCTTTTAGAACTAGATGGAGTCTTTGTTTGTCCTTTTATGTGCTGCCTGGTTTGCTCTGTGACATAACTAACAATAAGGTTTGTGGTGTCCTGTAGTTTCTTTCTTCTTTAAGTAGGTTTTGCTTTGCCATCAATTAAACTTTGCAACAAAAAGATCTGTAACATTCCAAATAAAAGTGAGCCTTTTCATTTTGAGATACTAAGATTACACGGAGACCAGTGTTTTGTGCTACAGAAGCTAATAATTTTGTCTTTATAATAGAAACCAATAATTTTGGAGAGACGTATTCTTTTTTAACTACCTAGTTGTAAGGCAGCTAAGGGATAAAGTTAACCATGTAAAGTTCAGGCCCACACTAGACAGTGTCTCATCTCTCATACCATGCACTTACTATATACCTGGGTCAGGGCGCTACATAATTCATCCAGCCCTAGCTCAGAATGCAATTCCAGTTGCATGGGCAGCTTCTGTTTCAATCTCCATGGGCAAATAACATCATCACCAATAGTTTTCTCATCAAACACTTTACATAAATGTATTTCATTTGCCAGTGGCTGTGTTCACTGCTTCCCTGCTCTTAAATATGGAACAGACAAGCCCATGGCTGTATGAAGGCATATGCTATGTCTGTCACAGTGTGTAATCTTAATGTTTGGCAGCAACATTTCTTGAGACAGGCTGGTTTTCTTTTCTCTACTGGACACTGCTGTCCTTCTTTATCTATATTATTGATCCAGTAATCATAGACTCATAAAACTGGAAGGGACCTCAAGAGGTCATCAAGTCCCATCCCCTGCATTTATATAAGAACTAAGTATGATCTTACCCTGACAATGGCTGAGGGCAAGGGGGAAGAAGACTAGATCCCCGACTTGTTCCTAGTGTGAAGACCAGTGGACTGAATCAGTATTCCCCCCACCACAAAGTGTGACTTTTGTGGGTGGAGGCAGGATAACCACCCCAGGAGCAAGCTCTGGAAAAAGTTACCTGGTGCTAAAGAAAGGCAGGTGCCAGGGAAAAGGAACCTCAGCTTTGGACAGGGGAGGGAGCTGTGTGTCTGTGAGCAAACAGGTGCCCAGTCAGCACACTGATCATTTAGGCACCGATCAGGTCTCCCATTGAAGGCTCACTGCAATATAGAGCTAATGAGCTGATAAGGCTGGGACAGCTGATGAATCAGTTAGCCATCAGCCAAGAGCTATAAAAGAAGACACAGGAAGGGAGTGAGGACCTGAACTAGCTGATTCTCATACATACTAAGATATCGAGGAAGGGAGATTGAAATGCCTCCCTGTGGGAAAGAGTAAGGAGCACTTGTAAATACTTTGCTGTAGGAGATTGTGTTGGTGGTAGAGTTAGAAATAAACTCACACGAAGTTACCACTTAGGCTACGGCTACACTAACATTTTTTTGAGGAAAAGGATATACAAATTACGCTTGCATTTGCATATCCTCTTCATATTATTTTTGCGGAAGAGGTTTTGCCAATAAAAAGCCCCGTGTAGACAGGGCTATTTGTTGGGAAAAAAACCCCTCTTTCTCAAGATCCTGTAAACCTTGATTTTTGAGGAATAAGGGATCTTGCGAAAGAGGGGGTTTTCCGACAAATGGCCCTGTCTACCTGGGGCTTTTTATTGGCAAACCCTCTTCTGCAAAAAGAATCGGAAGAAGATATGCAAATGCAAGCGTGATTTGCATAGCCTCTTCCGCAAAAAAATGGCAGTGTAGCCGTAGCCTCACTGAAGAGTTTGAGAGGTTTCCAGGGCACATAATCGACTAGTCACCGTATCCCTTTTTTCCACATGAGAAAACATGAAAAGCAGTTCTCTTGAAGATCTCCTAACTAGCATCTTGAAAACAGAACCCATGTGTAGAGGCCTTACTGGTGTGCATTGTAGGAAATGATCGCATGCCTCACTCACATAAAATGCTAGGTTTGTAATTGCTACCACTATTCTACCTGGGAACATAATACATAGTAAAAGGCTCACAGTGTCAAGTACTGTTGTTCCTAATTACTGCAATTGGGTTTGGTCAAATGCAAATTAAATGTAGAAAATAGTAAGGGGAGAAAATATGTCAAATGGCAAGTGTGTTGTTTAAGATCAGGATAGGTGATAAAGGGGGCATTTTATTATATAGTCTTCCCTTATTTCTCCTCAGCTTCTGCTTCAAAATGGATGTTTACTTTTTCTATTTTGAATTCTATTGAATCCCCCAAATTAGAATTTGGGTGATTCAAAGGGGCATAGGGCTCCAGTTGCTGCTGCAGTGGCAGCGGCTGGAGCCCCAGGGCTTTTAAATTGCTGCCAGAGCACCATGCCATGCCTTCTGGGCAACGCTAAGGGCTGGGGGAGGAGCACTGAGCTCTGGGCAGCACTGAGTGCAGGCTGCCCTCACCCCGGCCCTTTCCGCCCTTAGCTCCACCCCTCCTGGTAGTGCAGAACCTGCCCTCCCCCCTTGCCCAGGGGCCCACAGAGGCTATCAGATCTGCTGGTGAGGCCCATGTTACATTGCAAGGTAGCGATTAGAAAAGAGGCTTAGGATAGAGGACTACTGGGTACTATTTCCAGCTCTGGCATTAACTTACTACATTACCTTATACAAGACATTTAAACTTTCTGGGCCAGATCCTCAAAGGTATTTAACTTTCTTTGAAACCAGTAGGAGTCAGGTACCCCAATACCTTTGATCATTTGGCCTCTAAACCTCCATTTATCCATTTGTAAAACAGGGATAAAAATGCCTATTACATTAATCAATATTTGTGAAGCCCCTTAAGATCGTTGGACAAAATGGGCTATCTAGGTGCAAAGAGACATATTCTTGGGTTTATTTCCATCTTATGTGACAGATGATGGGACTTTAACATAATCAGCTTCACTGGTGATGATAAATTCTGCCAAGTCTAAGGGATGCTGCTTCTACAGTATTTCACCTGACAACATCAGGATTCATCTTCTTAACATCAATGGTGAAAGTTTAACTTCCGTGTAAACAAACTTTCACCCCATAGGTATAAAAAAGAGAGTAGGGACACAGAGCAAATGGAAGAAACTCAGATGCTGTTCAGATGTAGAATCCTGGAGTTAATGGCAAATGGCACAGCCACCCTTCTTTAAAACCAAGGCAACTATTTGTATAGGTGCTACATTAACTATATGGAGATCTGCACAAGTAGTCTACTGGGATGAACTTTGCCTTCTCATTTCTATCCTGCTGTAGCTGACGTCTCAGCTCGTAATTATTAATTAACTATCCTGAAGGGGAAGTGCAGCTGTGCATCTCAGCTGTAATTCAGAGTGAGAGACATCGCCTCAGGGTCCTGAAAGCTATTGGAAATGACGACTCGGTATCACAAAGCAGCCGCGGATGGCAACCTGGACCTGTTGAAAGAAGCCACCAGAAAAGATCTCAATACTGCAGATGAAGATGGAATGACTCCCACCCTCCTGGCGGCTTACCATGGGTACCTGGAGGCAGTGGAAGTTATATGTAGAAGAGGGTAAGCGTAGCAGCATTTGTTCTCCCAAAGCCTGTGGGACAAAATGATTCCTTCGTCTGACTTGGATGTGCTTCTGGGGTTGTGGTAGTGGTAGGAATGGGTCTTAACATTTAAACAAAGAGTTGTAGCTTGTTTTATACCTCTGGTATCAGTAGCTTCTTCATGTCAGTTACACTGATTTACACCCTGATGCTGTAAACAGCTCCAGGTAAGCAGACCCTGTATTTCCGTTGAGCCCCACTGACTTCAATGGGGCTGCAGGTGATGTCTCTTTATGGAGTAGCTTACACATCTAGTGCTGCGGGATAACTGGAGATTGGCTGTTGACTTCAGCAGGAGTGGAGATCATGTCCTTTGTTTTAATATTTCCTTTGAAACTGACTCAGCAGATAAATGCCTTCTAGATAAGTCAACAGGAACAAACAAAACATTTTGTTAAAATGTTAATGCCACTTGTTTCTAAAGTGCAGATATTTTGCAAACTTAAATACCTAACAATCCCACAGTGACTTTCTGAAGGAAACCAGGATTGTGAGTTAGAGACGCTTGAACACAAAATTATGATTTCTCTGCAGTTTGTAATATTTGCAACAGTAATCCCTGGGTAGCATGCAGTGCAGTTGTTGAAGCTTTAGCTGCGATTCTTGCAGACTGAATTCAGTATTGAGTAAACTTCTAGGAGCTGTCCTATATTATTACTTGGTAGTAATAATATTTCTAATTCTAATTGCTAAAAGTACTGATAGCAAAAAAATAACATAAAAAGTCACTCCCTTCTCTAGGTTACCCACGTATTATGTCTCATCTGAGTCTGCCTTTTTGGCTCTGATCCTGCAATAAGATTCACCAGAGGATACCTTTTTTCCTGTGCTGGATCCCATTGAAACAAATGTTCTTTCAAGTAGGAGAGGGAAATTAAAATCAATCGGTCCTTTCATGTGAATTACACTGAATCAAAGAGAAGATCAGAAAACCAATGGAAAATTAATAGTTATTTAGCTGTGTTTTGTCTTTTTCTTACAGATAGAATGTAAAAGATAGAATGAAAATGGGTTCTGTGCATGGGAAAACATAACAGCTAGAGGCCTGCCCATTGATCTTAGGTGCGGCAGCAGTAATACTTTAGTAGCCATAAAGAAGACCTTTAAACTGTGTGGCTATTGCTATAACCTTTGGAAAACTAAAAATAGAGGGGCTGGGCTGGTATAAATTGACATAGCTCCACTGAAGTTACTGAGTTCAACAGAGCTATACCCATTTACAGCAGCTGATTTTTTGATCCATAAGGTGTAGAAGATAGAAGAGAAAGCACAACTAAGGGTGCATCTACACAGCAGGGCTTAACTCAGAATAAGCCATGCAAATTGAGGTATGTCAATTGCGTAGCTTATTTCAAAATAGCTTATTTTGAAATTGGGAGTGTCTACACCAGGGCTGGGTAAACTACAGCTCAGGGGCTGGATCCAGCCCTCACACCACCTGCCAGGACCTCAGGCACATGCAGCTAGCTGCCCGGTTTAACACTGTCCCGGCCGGTTCTCTGCTCTGCAGGGAGGGAGAGGCGTCATGCGATCTCCCCACCCCCAGCCCAATCCTCAGCTCCGATTGGCCAGAAACAACTAGCCAGTAAGAACTGACCTCAGCCAATCTCTCAGGTCTTATTGGCTGGAAACAGCCAGCCAATCGAGCTGAGAGATTGGCCTGAGAAACTGGGGCAGCCTGAAGTGAGAGCCACATGGAGGGAGCAGCCTGTATTTTCAAGCAGGCTGGGGCTGCCGGCCAGGAGACACTTAGGTAAACTCCTGCCAGCCAGAGCCTGCCTCTGGCACCACAGCCCCTCCTGCACCCCTACTCCCTCCCCCAGATCACCATCCAAATCCTCTGCACCCCCTGCCCCAGGTGACAACTCTCTCCCACACCCTGTACCCCCTCCTACATCCCTCCCCCAGGCCAGAATCCTCTCCTGCACCCACACTCCCTCCCTGATCCTGCACCCCAATCCCCTGACCCAGGTCACAACCCACACCTCCACCAAACACCCTCTGAGACCTCATGCCGTCTCCTACACCCCAGTCCCTTACCCTGTGTGCCCTTCTGCATCCAACCTCCACCCTAGATCCTGCATCCCCCTCCACAGAAAAGTGCGGCCCTTGACCACTTACTAAAATCTTGGAGTGGCTCCCCACCAAAAATTATTGCCCACCCCTGGTCTACACAGCACTTATTTTGAAATAGAGCACTCTTCCTCCAACTTCCCTTGCTCCTCGTACAATGAGGGTTACAGGAGTCAGAGTAAGAAGTCCTGCAGCTTGATAATATTTCAACATTATTTCAAAATAATTGCCTGCTGTGTAGAGGCAGACACAGTTATTTCAAACTAACGCTAGTTATTTCGAAATAATGTTGCTGTGTAGACGTACCCTAAAAGAGAAGAAGAAGTAAGACTATATTTTCTAAGGTTCCCATGTCCCATGTATGACGTGGGTGTTTCTACACTGCAGGGCTTAACTCGAAATAAGCTACGCAAATTGAGCTACATCAATTGTGTATCTTATTTCAAAATAGGGAGTGTCTATACAGCAGTTATTTCAAAATAGAGCACTCTTCCTCCGACTTCCCTTATTCCTCGTACAATGAGGGTTACAGGAGTTGGAGTATGAAGTCCTCCAGCTTAACAGTAGTTTGACATTATTTTGAAATAACTGCCTGCTGTGTAGAAGAGGACTAAGTTATTTCGAAATAGTGCTAGTTATTTTGAAATAGTGTTGCAGTGTAGATGTACCCTAAGTCAAGGCATAAGTCATGAAGCAACCAAACTTCCACAAGACCATTTTTTCTCTTCATTTTTAATTTGAGACAAGACAACTTTGGGATTCTGTTGCCATCCAAAGCCTCAGATGATTAATACAGTTTTCAGGAACTTGTCATCCATTTTAACCTGAGATTCCCTGGCTTTGTAGGTAGTCCACAGTGACTCACAGACACACTGTTCTAGTCTGAAAAATGTCCAATTGGGTCTCTGGAAGATGCTGAGTTTTGGAAACTTTTAAAATTTGGTTCCAGTCAGATGGTATTTTCTTGGTAGCTTTATTTGTAATAAAATCTTCTTATTCATGAAACAGCGCAGTTTTCTACAGTTTCCTGACAAATACATTCACATACAGTGGAAAATTTTCCTTAGAAATGGCTGCAGATTTTCAGGCTCTGATGGCTGGAACATATTCATATGAATGTAAAACAAAACCCAGTAATAATGAGCCATTGTCATCTACATTCCACTTTGCCGTAACAGTCACTTGCCTGTTTCCTGTGTACTTCAGGAGTGGAGAAGAAAACAAGAAATTCTCCCCCCGCCCCTTTGCCACCCCAGTGAGTGGGAGAATCAGCTTCCTTTGAGCTAGCAGGTTTGCTTTCTCCTCTTGCCCAGGAGTTCAAGAGAGCCGAAAGAGGGCAAACCCACAACCATGCTCCTAATTTTATCCATAGTCCCACTGAGCTGAATGAGAACCTGTGCCTAGTCTGCAAAGTACTTTGAGATGCTAGCAAATTACAAATGGCCAATGGTTAAAATGATGAACATAGGCAACTACCTTTTTTAATATAAATCACAATGATAGAAAGGATGGCCTAGTAAGGATGCTAGTTTACTGTATTTAATTAGCTACTACATCACAGGTTTCCCCTCAGATGATGAGCAAGTCATTTAGTTTCTCAGTATTTCAGTTCCCTAGCTGTAAAATGGAGGTGGTAACACTGTCCTACATAACAGGAGTTGTGAGGATACACTAAAATTTGTGAGGTTCTCAGATACCACAGTAATGGGAGCTAAATAAATGACTTAGAATTAAAGGTGAATCATTTAGCAAGGGTGGGGAATCTTTTTTGAGTTGGGGGCCACTGACCCACATAGGAATCAGTTGGGGGCCACACACAAGTGAGAAGCAAAAAAAAATCCACCCCATAAAATCCACCCAAACCCTCACTGACGAGGCTCCCCACATTCTTCTCGCACACCAAAGCATAGGGAACACATTTTGCATACTCCAGCCCCATGGTGGGGCAGTGGGGGGGCTGAAGTGCCAGCACAGGCTCCCCATGTGAGGAGGAGCTTTGAGCCTCGGGGCCAGATCCAGGCAAGCCCAGGGCCACATCCAGTCTTCGGGCCTTATGTTCCCCAGCCCTGATTTCAAGCATCTCTCTTCCAGCAATATTTGATGCCCAAGACTGATGCCTGCTGGAGAGTTTGTGATACAATCTCTTCCATCCACATTAGACAAACCATGCTCTGAACTTTAAAAGCTGTTGAAAAGTGTGACCACACTGGGTAAAAAGACTCACAAAATTTAGTTATCTTCTGAGCCACTGATAGTATCATTTAAGTCTGCCAAATATAAGAGAAAAGATTGCAATTTATGCTAATCTATAGATATCACGTTCATGTGAAATTAATGCAAGAGGGAGAAAGAAACTATACTTCTCACTGGTTTTAAATTTAAATGATTGGATACGAGAATTTTATTTTCAAATGAGTTTCTGCTTTTAAAAACCCAGAGGCAAAAACAGCCTAAGAAGAACAAAGGAGTTGAATCAAAATTATAGCTTTTGTCTGCACTATATTTCATTGCAGTGAAGACAAATGTGTAGTGTCAGGCTTTGTTCTTAATAATTTACCTATTAACTACAATAAAAGTTGCTTCCATGGATACTGTAAGTATGTACTGAGACAGTCAAACACAGTAGACTCTACTCTTTGTGCCTGTGTTTTACATTCTAAAGGAAAGGCTCATCAATAATTCCTAAAAACATCTTGTGTGAAATCATGGTCCCATTGAATTTCATGAAAATGTTTCCATTGACTGCAATGGGGCTGGGATTTCACTGACTCTAACTCAGGGCCTGATCTTACTCCTATTGAAGTCAATGGTAAGACTTTCTGAGGTGCTCATCTGATACACCATTCCCAACAGCTTCCCTTTGCCTAGGGAGGCAGCAGGGCTGGCCTTACCATGAGGCAAACTGAGGCGGCCGCCTCAGGTGCCAGACTGTGGGGGGGTGCCACTAGGACCCAGACTGTAGAAAATTGTGTCTGCTGCTGGTGCATATGTATTCTCTCTGCTCTGGATGCACAGAGATGGTAGAGTGCCATGAGAGGAGTAGAACAGGAAGAAGGCAGAATTGAGACCTTTCAAAGTTTTGGCCGAAGCAAGAGGGCATGGGGGCATCATTTGAGCTCCCTGCCTCAGGTGCCAAAATGTTGTGGGCTGGCCCCGGGAGGCAGATGGTACATTGTTGCTGGTCTGCACCAGTGCATGTCATCCCATGTTGGCTCGGTCATACTAGCTGGCTTGATGACAGGTGCAGCCGTCCCTCACCCATTCCCTACCCTCTGGTGAAGGGAGTTAGTGAACAAGTATGCAATGCCAGGAGCCAAGACCTGGAAAGCCCACGCCAGGATACAAAGGAGGGTTCTTATGCCTGTGTGGGCCTGTAGTCCAAGTCACATTCTAGCCCTAGGGCTATGCCTACACTGCCGGCTTTTGCCGGCAGAGAGTATGCAAAGGAAACGCTGATTAGCATTTTGTCATGCTTCATTTGCATAATCTATTTGAGCTGTTTTTGTGCAAGAGGTTTTTGTGCAAAAACAAGCAGTGTGGACGTTTCCTTTTTGCGCAAAAACTCCTTTTTGCACAAGATCCTTATGCCTCTCCCTTGCACAAAAACGGCTTGAATAGATTATGCAAATGAAGTGCAACAGAATGCTAATCAGCACTTCATTTGCATACACTCTGCCAGCAAAAGCCGGCAGTGTAGACAAAGCCTAAGTTTGCCCAGTTCCACAGAGGAAGTTGGTGTTAGGGCTGGGATTAGAGCTCAAGCCATACATCTAGCCACGTTCAGCCCTGGCATACGCATCATTAAAGATAATGGAGTTGTAGCCACTTGTCTTCAGTGGAGCTGCATCCACTTACAACAGGGCTGAATGTGGCCCTGGATCACATTTCCACTGCGTTGAGTGCTATGTTTGAGCCATGTTTTGACGTGCCCACCTTCCTTCTATTTTGTTTTACAGTGGTGACCCTGACAAGTGCGACATCTGGGGGAACACCCCTCTCCATCATGCAGCTTCTAATGGTCATGTCCACTGCGTTTCATTCTTGATTAACTTTGGTGCCAATATATTTGCTCTGGATAATGATCTGCGCACTCCTCTGGATGCAGCTGCCAGCAGGGATCAGAACGAATGTATCAGAATCCTAGACAAAGCCGCTACTGAACAGAATGTAATGAATCCCAAAAGAGTCTCCAAACTCAGGGCCCAGGCTCTGAGGAATGCAGAGAAACAAATCAAAGAATGTGAAAAGCGCCAAGTGAAACACCAACATGAAATGACCAGGAATTATAACAAAGAAAAATATGGATCAATGAATTCCGCTGGTGGCACTGCCTCCAGGACAAAGGTGTCCAATTTCTTTATTCCAAATACATTGGGCTCTTTCCCAAAAAATCTGAAAGACACCTTCCGTATGAAGGCAAAAAAGAAAGATGAAGACACAGGTTATGAGAAAACACAAAGCAATGGCCAGGAAGATGATAGGACTGGGCGAACAACTGTGATGGATGTATTCAGTGAAAAAGATGAAGATGAATTATGTAATGACTTTAAAGGGAAAAATATTTCTGAAGATGACAGTGAGCAGGAGCATGTATCAATTTTCAAACGGCCCGGTCTTGGCAATATTGTATTTAGAAGGAATTTGGCTGCAGGGATAAATGCTGAAGAGATGCTCTCTGAGAAAGAAGAAATAAGTTTTAAAATGCCATCTGAGCTTTTTCGGCATGAACAGGCTGAAAGCACAAGCGAGTTAGACATTGAAAATGATGTTGATGTCCCTTGGAATGAGGATGAAATTGGGTGGGATGATGATGAAGCAGAGAGCACCCCCCTTGAAGTATTTCTGGCCTCACAGAATTTGAATGAGTTTGTTCCTGTCTTCATGAAAGAAAAGATTGATTTAGATGCCCTCATGCTATGTTCTGATGAAGACCTACTGAGCATACAAATGCAGCTGGGCCCAAGAAAAAAAGTCCTCAGTGCAGCAGATAGAAGAAAGCAGGCACTGGAGAAACCTGGAAAGCTTGTAGATACTCGCTTATAAATAAATGATCCTGTTGCAATAACTATGTATTAATTCATTATCCGTTTGCTATTTTAAAGCCATGCGTGGTTCTTTGTTCAGGCATCTTCCACTGGAAAAGACAAAATGGTTTCTAGCTGATTGAGTATGAACAATGGGGCCAAGAAAGAACATCAGTTTGAATGGATGACTTTTAGGCTACGTCTAGAGTGCATCCCTCTGCCAACAGAGGGATGCAGATTAGGCACGTCGAAATTGCTAAGGAAGCAGGGATTTAAATATCCCACGCCTCATTAGCATAAACATGACCACCACTTTTTTTCAAAACTGAGTTTTTTCAGAAAAAAAACAGCAGTCTAGATGCAGATCTGTTGAAAATAAAGCCTTTTTTGACAGATCCTGTAAACCTCATTTTTTGAGGAATACAGGATCTGTCGAAAAAGGTTTTATTTTCAACAGAGCCGCGTCTAGACTGCCATTTTTTCAAAAAAACTCCATTTTGAAAAAAAGCAGAGGCCACGTTTATGCTAATGAGGCACGGGATATCTAAATCCCGGCTTCTTTAGCAATTTCGACATGCTTGATTTGCATCCCTCTGTCGACAGAGGGATGCGGCCTTAGATCATAAGGAAAAGGAAGAGTATGTAGATAGGTAACAAGGAAAGGGCCAGAGGGTGTTGTGAAGGCCAAGATTATAACAGGGTTAAAAAAAGAACTAAATAGTTTCATGGAGGATAATTTCATGGAGCCCATGAATGGCCTTTAGGCAGGATGAGCAAGGATAGTGTCCCTAGCCTCTGTTTGCCAGAAATTGGGAACAGCTGACAGGGGAGGAATCGCTGGATGATTACCTCTTCTGTTCATTCCCTCAGAACCTGACATTGGCCACTGTCCAGAAACAGGATGCTAGGCTAGATGAACATTTGGTCTGACCCAATAGGGCTGTTTTCATGTTCTCACATTTTTATGTAAAAGGAATAGTTCCAGGGCTGCATCTTTCTCACCTAAAGCTCATGCTAGGCATATCTTCTTTTTCCAGTCTTAATAATTTAAAATATTAGTAAAAGTCAGTTACATAAAAGTCTTCCCTGCACTCCATAACCAACACACCACAAAGCATTTCCAAACAGCCAGAAAATGTTGTTTTTCTGTACCACCAAATAAGACAGTTTTCAGACTCTGAATACGTTGCTGCAAGGTGTCTTCACAGAAGCTATTTGAGAACTGGGGGATTGATCTTGCTTCTGACTGTATCCCATTAACCATAATAGGTCTGAGTGAATTAACTCATTGTACCAGTAATTTTCATATTCTTCTCATTCATGTTTTCTCAAGAAATGTTCCTTAGTTTTTTTAAAAAGTAAAACTCCTGACAGAGCCACATTGGGTTTGAGTTGTATGGTCCTCTTCCTTGTCAGACTGGGTGCAAAAGTTATTGTTCTGTAACGGATATAAGGTCCTTTAATTACAAGAAGATGTAGGTTTTTTTTAGCAGGAGGTGAGAGGTATTGGGTAGCATTTATATCTGTTTTATTTCACATGCCCCTTGCTTGATGTCTCAGGTCAGGACCACACTACAGCAAAAGATCGCCTTAAGGTATGCAATTCCAGCTACATAAAAAACATAGCTGGACATATCTTATGCTGAGCTTCCTCAGAGTAGAAAGAAACGCTCCCATCAACTTCCCTTAGCTCTCACAAGGAGCAGAAGTTCTGACGTTGACAAGGACGCCCTCAGCATTCAATTTAGTGGGTCTTTACTGGACCCACTAAATCAAACTCCGGAAGATCAACTGCAGCAGCAGCAATCTTCCAGGAAGTGAAGACGTGGCTTTAGGAATGCATTTTCCCAGTTGAGTATTGGAAATTAGGGCCCTACCATTTCTAATGGAATGTGTAATCCTAATGCCCAGTATTTTCTACTAGTCACTCATAGTCTCAACTTGGAAGCTATATGTAACAGGGTGTATGTACCCCTAGGAGGGAAGGAAAAATAACTCTCCGTCCTAGATGGAATGTGCACAGCTGGGCTCCCCTCATTATGGAATAGATCTTCAAAAGGAAGTGATGGCACTATACAGGAGGGCCTTGGTTCCAAGGAGAACCAATCTTTTCCCAGATGCTGGATTGAGAAGACCTCTGCCTACAAAATGCAATTGCTCAGAGGGTTTAGTTCTCTCTAGAACTTCTGGATCCATGTCTTGGAGGGATGCAGGCCTGTGTGATGAGAGTTAATCTCTCCTCTTAACCTCTGTTGTACTTGTTGGGCCTCACTCAATGAGCTTAGGCAGGGATCTGTTCCAGACTCCACCAGTTAATGGTTCAACCAGTCAACTTTGCTAGTGATGTCACAGTCTGACAGATTTTCAGGAGCTGGGCCTCTAAATCCTTTAGGTGGCTTTGACAGCTTGCGACAGGCTAGATCGTGGGTTCTCAAACTGGGGGGGCGTGAAGGAATTCCAAGGGGGGGACATAAGGCAACCCAGCCCCGGTCAGTTCCTTTTTTTTTTTTGCTCAACAAGTTTTGTTGCTCGGGGGCAGGGCGTGGCGTGGCGTGGCGTGAGGGTTTCTCAAAAATCAAAAAGTGGGCATGATGCCAAAAAGTTTGGGAACCACTGGGCTAGATCACAGAGATCTCTTTGAGAGTCACCTGATGTGCCGATCATACCACTGAGCCCACCTACCTGCCCTGTGTGGTGCCCCAACACCCTCTCCTGCTGGGCCAGAAGCTCTGGTCTCCATAGAAAAAGCCCAGAGGCAGGGTAACAACCCCCCCAGCAGAGTAGCACAGACACTGGTAACAGCTCAGTTTTGGGAGGCCTCAGCTACAGGGACTTGATAGCACCTAGGAGCACAGCCCCAAATAGGGTCCAAACCCCTCAATAAATCCATCTTACTCTTTATGAAAGCTCTGCCCAGAGTAAACTCATAACTAGGGCCCTGCCAAATACAGATGTAAAATCCCATTTACTTGGTTAACCGGTAAAACATTATGTTTAATCAGTTAATTGATTAAAGGGGGTGCAGGGAGAGGGATGCTTCAGCCCCCCCTTGGCTGGAGTGGCCTCCCCACCTGCCCAGGCCAACCGGGAGCAGCCCCTGCCACTCCTCCCTCTCCCAGCACCCAGGCCCACTGTCAACAGAGGCTGCTCCAGCCCCCACCGGTTGGTTAATGGTTAACCAGAACCTTAAGGGTGATGCTTACCTGTTAATCTTTCACATCCCTGCTACCAAATCAATGGTCCATTATGGACAAGTTCACAGACATCAGATTTGAAAATTGGTGAATTTCATGTTTTTAGCTGTTTAAAAGCTGAAATTAACCTAAAATTTCACAATGTTGTAACCATTGGGTCCCAAACCAACAGGAGATGGGAGTCACAAATCTGTTGGGGAAGGGGGATGTCATGGGATTGTCACCCTCACTTCTGTGTTGTCTTCAGCTCTGGAATCTGAAGGCAACAACCGCAGAGCTTCCTGAAGCTGCAGGAATTTCCAAGAAGTAAATGTAGGTATGGTCTGGTCCGGTCCGGTCCCCCTTGTCTTCCACTGCCAGAGCAATTTGCAGGGGAGAGACAGGTTCTATCTTTCCCCTGCCCAATCCAAGGTTGGAAGCCCCCTTTGATGGGGCCCTCCAAGCAGCACAGGGAAGATAGGATCCAGCTCCACACGTCTCCAGCTGCAGAAATCTCAGACTTCTGTCTAGTCTCAGACAGTGTCCTGCAGCAGGGGAAGGAACCCACAGATGGGTCTGGTCTGGTTCCCTCCCTCCACCACCAGAGCAGTTTGCAGGGGAGGGACAGGTCTTGTCCTTGCCCTGCCCAGTCAAAAGTAGGAATCCTCCTTTTATGAGGCACTCCTAGGAACAAGACGACACCAGATTTCTCAGGGAAGGGATTATTCCATGGGTCCGTGTGGCATTTTTCAGGCAGTGAAATTAGTAGGGCCCTACTCGTATACTTTGCTCTCTTTATTGATGATAGAGACATATGCACAGCTATTGTTCCCCCACAGGTAACACTTATTTACACTGGGTTTGATAATAAACAAGAGTGATTTTATTAAGCATAAAAAGTAGGATTTCAGTGATTACAAGTGAAAACAGATGGATCAAGTTATTAAGCAAAAATAAAACAAAACATGGCAGCTAAGTCTAATACACTAAGACAATGTGCTACAAATCATATTTCTCACCCTACTTGTTATTTCAGGGGCGGTTCTTAATAAGCCAAAGCTGATCTTTTCCTCTGACCTGGGCCTAGCAATGCTTCTCCACCCCCTCTTGTTACAGTTCTCGTTACAGTGTCCTGGTGTCTCCTCTTAGGGTAGAGAAGCAGTTTCAAAGCCAGCTGAAGACCCTTACTTTTTCATCCCTCTCCCTTAAATAGAACTTCTTCAGGGCGGAAATCCTTTGTCCCATTTCCCCTCACTCTGGAAGAGTACAAAATTGAAGATGGATTCCAGAACCAGGTAGCATGGTCACATGTCTTCACAGGACCAAGCACAGTTTGGGTTTACAGGAAAAACAAAACTATTTACAGCTTGTTGTCTTGAGCACCAGGCCATTAAAGTTCCTGAAGTACCAGCTTTCATCAGAAGACCTAGATTAATAAGCAGGTTTATCCTTCGTATTTCTAACTTCACATACAAAACCGATACATGCCAACAAATTGAATACATGCATTCAGCGGATTACAAGCTTTTCAACGAGAGGTTACATGCCACATTTTGCATAAAGCATATCTGAGCTATGCACATTCATATTCAAAAATATATTTCCACAAAAATATGATGGCATAGCATCACACAGCCACACTGGCTCAGACCAGTGGTCCATCTTGCTCAGTATCCTGCCCTCAGATAGTGGCCAGTGCCAGATGCTTCACAGAGAATGAACAGAACAGGGCAAGGATCAGATAACCCACAGCCTGTCATATAGTCCCAGCTTTCAGCAGGTAGTTACATCCCTGGTCATCTTGGCTAATAGCCACTGATGGATCTACCCTCCATGAACCTATCTAATTCTTTTCTGAACCCTGTTATACTTTGACATTGCCTTTGCAGACACTGGACACTAGTTTTTAATCTATTTAACACATTTCATGATCCTCTCTTTCTGCTTCCTCCTCCTCTTTTTTAGGTTGTTTCAACAACCTATCTCCTTGCCTCAACCACACTTAACACTATTCATTTTCCTCCGTGGAAGGCAATGTACTGATGCATCAACACTTCTACTTGGCAGGTTTTCTGGAGTTCTATTCTGTGCAACTTACAATTGTTGCAGTGCCTAGCACGTTAATTAAACCAGACAGCATTTTTTTCCACATAAAAAACCCATTTAGGTAATTGACAACGTTTAACAAAGAAATCAGATCTTGAAAATATTTATGTGCTGGAGGGTGTCCTAGCTGGGCTATTTGACAAGAGACTCAAAGGGACAAATCCTGTCATTCTGAGTCAGGCAAATTGATTTAAAAACTCAGTGGATTTTGCCTGAGTATAGACTGCTGGCCTGGGCCCGTGAATACCTCCCTTTTCTTATTTACCTGCTAAACTCTACCTACACTGACTTTTCCAGGGGGATGGAATCCAGTTACAATTTGCAATCTTCCCTTATTCCTGGTACCCCACACATTAGCTCACGTTTATTTAGGACTTTCACCCCACATCATCAACCTAGCGGTGAAGTCACATAGGCCTTGTCTCCACTTACTGGGAGATCGAAGCTGTGGAGATTGATCTCCTGGAGGTTGATTCAGAGGGTCTAGAAAAACTAAACTGACCTCTAATCATGCCCCCTCTGACTCTGATGTCCACCGGGTTGCAAGGACAAAAAGAAGATGACAGGAGAGTTTCTCCCACTGACCTCCCGCAACGGGAAAGCTGCAGAAATTCAAACTAGGTACATTGACTCCAGCCACACTATTCACATAGCTGGAGTTGGTTCAACTTTGCCCCCTGGCCTAAAGACGGTACTACTACATAGCTACCTCTACCAGAGAGCAGTAAATCTACGCTGATTTGTTGCCTGTTTTGACTGCATCTTTAGGCATGTAAAAAGCCCAACCCTTTATGTTTCCACCTGTAAATCTACTTTATTGCTACCACCTTCAAGGATCAGCAACACCTAATAATGGCACAGACAGCAAAATCCTATGAGGGGGCTTACTGCCTGGAGGCACATGATAAAAAAGTTCCTTTGTTTTAAATACTAAAGAAACGCTTTTCTTGAAGCAATTCCTTTGAAGAATGACACCTTTGATAAGCAGCTCCTAATGTAGGACAACCCTCTGGCCACTTGTTAATATGCTATAATTTGGAGGGATGTATTTTAGCTCTTCATTTATAGAATCTGCAGTGCCATTTCCCAAAGCTCTGTCTGAGCAGCTTTCCTTGTTTAAACAAACCTTCTGCCCATTCACAAGTCTCTATAGTTGACCCAAAATTCAACCCGTTAGTAATAGTGACATAATTATGCAGTGCCTTTCATCAGGCAGGACTTCATACACGTGGGTAAAAAAAAAATCCAGTCAACTATATGCCCATGCATATATGTGTTGAGTCCCACTGGTGTGCTCAGCCCTGTACAGCATATGGAAGCAGTAGCTCCTTTCCCACAGAGCTTACAGTTTAAACTGGACAGGCAGCACAGTGAATACAAAATGTGCAGCATTAACAGAGACTGGAAAGTCCAGTCTCAAGAGTGATGCACAGCTGGCTTGTTTTCTTTTCTCTCAGCAAGTGATTTACTACAAGGGACAGCCATGTTGATAATGCAGTGCTAAAAATTGCAGAAAAATGCAGCACAAATTAGGTAGAAAACAGTTGTTTTAATTTTCTAAAAAAACAATTTAACAAATAATGAATAAAGGGAAAGATTACTAAAAAAGAAAATTTCCCCTTCATTTTAACTTACACATCAGTTGCACATGACACGCATCCTGAGGCTGTGCCACTGGGATTTGTGAAAGTAGAAAAACAGATAGAAGGATGCTAAGGGAGCAAAGTGTATTCAACTCCCACTGAACTTCAGTGGGACTGGGCATTTAGGATACGTCTAGACTACATGCCTCTGGCGACAGAGGCATGTAGGTTGGGCTACCCGGCGTAGGAAAATGAAGCGGCGATTTAAATAATCGCCGCTTCATTTAAATTTAAATGGCTGCCGCGCTGAGCCGATCAGCTGTTTGTCGGCTCAGCGCGGTAGTCTGGACGCTCCGCGGTCGACATCGAAGGCATTTGTCGACCTCCCAGGTAAACCTCATCCCAGGAGGCATACCTGGGAGGTCGACAAATGCCTTTGATGTCGACCGCGGAGCGTCCAGACTAGTGTGCTGAGCCGACAAACAGCTGATCAGCTCAGCGCGGCAGCCCTTTAAATTTAAATGAAGCGGCGATTATTTAAATCGCCGCTTCATTTTCCTACGCCAGGTAGCCTAATCTACATCCCTCAATCGCCAGAGGCATGTAGTCTAGATGTACCCTTAATGTTCCTAGGCACCTTTGGAAATCCTGTCAGTGTGCTGCAATTATGCTACAATTAAATGGTCCTCTCAGTCTAGTATTGGAAATGCTAATGGAAAAAACTGAGATACTGAGTCAGAAAGTGAACCATCTGATAATAGTACCTTGATAATGATCACATTTTGGCAACTATTTAACATAATACCCAAGTGAAAAAATGACCAAGAACTATTTTATTAGAGACTAGAAGAGTTCATATGGATTTTGCACCCATGTAAATGAGAGCATTGTTTGACCCAAAAGACATAGGTATTTGTTACACATCAACTCTGAATCTATACAAATTAGACTCCTATCCAATTTACTCCCTTTTTCTCACTGGTTTAAATAAGGCTTGTAACTTGCACATAAATTACGTACCTGTGACTTTTGCCCATTATTCTCTTTATAAATTTCCTCATGCACCACCTAAAAATTTAACAATAAATTCTACTGTACCACCTGTGACTGCTTCCCTATACTATACTAGCAGCATTACAAATTACTGTGCTTCTACGTTCCCACTGAATGAAGAAATTTTTAATGACCCACAGGGTATAAAATGTAGATACAAGCAATTTTATAAGGCACAAATGCAGCCCAAGGTAGGAGCTCATTTCCTAAGGCAAGAGCCACCTTTTTACAGATGTGCAGCCTATGTAAAATGGTTGGGTTGTTAACAGAGTAGGCTCCCTGCCAAGAAAGGATATCACAGGCTCCTTTAAAACAAAGCTCATATGGCTAAAAGCATGATTACCAGTCCACTCACCTACTCAAGACACAAACTTCACCACTGAAAAGGTTTGTCTTCCTTCTGGCAAGTTTAACCTGCTGGAATAAATCAGCATGGCTCTAACCTAAGAGAGCCTTAGTAGAAAAATCAGGAAATCTCCCAATAAACAATATTGCACATGTTCTATTTATTTTTTAAAGAAAAAATGGTTTAAACTGATAATACTAAGTCCTAGCATAGCAAGACACTGAATATTAATTAACTACTTATCCTTTTTCATGAACACACTCTAACTGTAGCCTACAACATTTCTAGCATTCCAGATTCAGGTCTCTCTAGAGCAGAGCTACCCAACACACAGCCTGCGAGCTGCATGTGGCCTGCAGCCCGTTTGCTTACGGCCCACAGTGCGGTTTGGGTTTATGCGTGGCTCAACACAGAGCCGATGGGTGGGATCCTTTGAACATGGCCTCTACTGGGAACATGCTCCACAACAGCGAGGTGTCTCCCAGGAGAGGTGAACATTGAAAGACACAAGCAGAAGGGTTGGCTGGAACAGATAGGTACAGGGCGTTGGTGTTTCTATCCCCCAAGGAGGAGGTGCTGGGGCACTGTGTGAAAGAAGCTATTTGCATATGTATTTGCATGTATATGCAACCACACTTATGTTGTGGCCCTCGGCATGTGCTGTGAGTATCATTGTGGCCCCGGGACTTCCAAAGTTGAGTAGCCCTGCTCTAGAGAATGGATGGGAAGACATATGAATGATGGTGCTTTCATCTTGCAGAGAACATGTTCCACTGGGATCTGAAGTAAGACAGCTACGCTTAGTGACAGGATACCAGATTTAATCTGCAGTCTCCACACTAGTGTATTTTACCACAGTGCTGATTAGCTCTCCCTAGATATGAAATCTATACACAATTTTTCTGCTGATTATGATACATTAGGGCACAAAAGTGTGTTCTTCCATAGGATGTTAAAATGCACAGAAATACTTTTGTTAGTAACTTTACAAACATTAGATAACTGATATTAAAGAATAAAATTAAATATGTTGTAATTTTAATATTAAAAGTTATAAAGAACTATACTTCCTCAGGAATAATTTCCTTTTCTTATAAAGAAATGGCACAAGAAAACTAAGCGTGAACTATTTTTTCTATATTGTTCTGTCCTTCTTAATAGTGCAGGCTCTTCATTTTAGTTACCAGCTGACCAGGAATCATAAACTAATTTTGCTGCCACAGTGTCTTCAATTGCCATCCCTGAAATATACAACAGAATTGAAGTCACCTACAACCAATAGTTCAGTTGAATGAAATAATTTAACTTCACAGGGAAACAGAATGACTAGACAAGAAGTTAACAGCATCAGCTAGCTGATATATAGGGGCCCAGCGTGAAAGCAGTTTATTGGTTTCAATCTAACTCCCATTGGACAACTATCCATGCTGTAAAAGCTACCATAACTGGAACCAATGGATCCTTGCTAACAAGTCATTCAGCTTCAACCACGGTAATCCAGTTTTCTGATCACTTCCAATACTGTCATATCACTTTCTTGTCACGCTACCTTCAAGTCAAACAGACTTCTGGGGCACCAGAGTAGGACATTCAGGGTGGAGCTATGTTAGTAAGCAATGTTGAGTAAATGGAACTTTAACAAAATGGACAATGTAATTTTCCGTCATGTTTGCTCCCCTTTTAACATTGATTATATCAGTCAGAAAGGAGGGAAAATACATATCTTATGCTGTGGCTACTGTCCTCTGTAGAGGGTGTTGGGACAGCAGCTTTGAAGGTCATCAACTTTCCCAGGCAAGAAGGACTTGGAAATAACAAGGCATTGTTCTCTGTCAGATTTACACATAGGAGGGGGTTGTTCTTACCCAGTGATTTGAATACTGTTGTTTTTTCAGGCAAGGCTGGTTTTGTTCCTTTCACTACCTCTCCCAGCTCAGCAAATATCTCTGCCTGTGAAACCAATGCACATTTAAATTTGATATCCATGACAGCCATCAAGAGAAATAAACTGGTTTTGAGTGATTTTAAAAGAAAAGGAAAAAAACAGAAAATATTGGAAAGGTTCTGTAACTGACCCCTTTCCATGGTAAAACAGATGGATGTTAGGGATGGATGTTCAGTAATTTAGAAACTGGACAGAAATTCCAGAAGAATAACATGGTTTTCAAAAAAAAGCATCAGCTTGAATTTCATCACTCAAAATGACTGACCTATTACCTTGCTGACAAAGATAAACTGAGTTCCATACAGTTTACAGTGTGTTGGTCTCTCAGCTGAAATCTTAAAAATGAAAACTCAGTTGCTAAATGTTGACATTAAAAGATATCCCATGGCATTTTGTGTGAGGGCATGACAAAATATCCCCTCTCCTCAACTGTGTGCAGTGAGACAGTCATCTGTTTGGCTGCCAGTCTCCACACACTAGAAGCAGTTCCAATTTGACTATGTTATGGGGATACATAGATGCAACAGAGCAGAATTTGTCTCATCATGTACAAATTGCTTTGAGATTTTTTGGGATGAAAGTGAAAAGATTTGGAATCCTTTTTTAAATCTAGCTATAAAATCTCAGATAGTGTAAATCTAGTAAAGGATGGATCAGAAAGCAATGAAAAATGGTGCAAAGCAAAAGTTAGCACTCCAGGATAGAAAAGTGAGCATTTAAGACTTACCCTTGATAATATAACATCTCCTGATTCATTCAGAGCAGCCTCTCGAGAATCTACATACAGGACAGAATTCTTCATCACTTCATCATCCAGCTCTCTCCAGTCTGGTCTGCTTGCCCCAACAGCTAAAAGATCAAAGTGATTAACTTCAGAGAGAAACATTTCAAATGGATTTAACAGAGACATGTCTTGTGCCACAGAGGTCAATAATGGCTTTCCACAGCATTGTCGTCACTTATGAACAAACATCTTGTAATTAACCTTGAGGACAAGTTCACTGATACAGAACAAGAACTGCCTGATTGACTGGGAAAGTTCTGGGCTTCTCTCCATCCACACACTGTGTATCTAGGTTTGATCCTGCTGCACACCTTCTACTCCCACTGATGTCAAAGCAGTATCGAGCTCTTCGGGTCTAATCCTCCAAAGTGCTGAGTTCCTTTTATGCCTGCTGAGCTCCCTCAGCCCTTTTTGGGTCTAATCCTGCTCCCACTGAAATCCTTGAAGCACGACCAGGATCACTGAAATCAAGGAGTCCCTTGCAGGATCAGGCTGCTAACAATAAAATAAAACTCAAGTGGAAACAAATCCACGATGACAGATGGAACTCTCAAGGGAAGTAGGATTGTTGGTTAGTATTCGTCATTAGACAAGCTCTTGCTCTTAGGCTTTGCCCTCTTGCTTACATCTCTACTCCTCCGAAAGGCCTTGCCAAAGAGGAGCTGTCACACTGGGGGCAGAGAAAAGGAGGTAGTGCTCTGCACAGCATCTATAAAGTAATCAGTGAAATATCTGCTAATAAACCTGCTACTCCTTGGGCAAACTATGTTATTGGTTACACTGATGCATTCCCTAAGAGCTTTATCCATGACCAGCATGTCCCCATTCTTACAGTATCCACCTACCCACCTCACACCAGTTACATGAACACACTAAAATAAATCCAACCAAGCCAAATGCTTCCTTAGCACCAATGGTGACTCAGCTAACCTTTTAGCCTTATAGTAGGGATGTAAAATCCCGTTTAATCAGTAAACTGGCTAAACAATGTTTAACTAGTTAAACCATTAAGTGGGATACTGTGAGTGGGAATTAAGAGGGATACTGTGAGCAGGGGGAGGGTGGGCCTGACTGAAGCAATCCCCACAGCACGCCAGTTAACAAGTTACTGGTAAGCATCATGGGGTTAACCGGTTACCCACTCACATCCCTACCTTATAGGAAGTCCATTAGGGCAGAAGTGAGCCGCATGCAGCCCACTGGGATACTATGTGTGGCCCTTGAGACATTTTATTTACTGCTGTCCATGCACAGGATTGCCAGATTATGCTGGTTTCATCTGCATAGTTTTTTTTCCTACCAGCATTACTAAAGTGACACACATAGAAAGCCAGGGCACAGGAAATGAGGTGCGTGCTTATTGTATACAACACTGACTGTGAGAGCCATGTGCTTCCTCGGCATCCAGTCAAAGTGCTGCTACAGCACACCCCACAAACTCTAGGTATGCACACACAGTTAGCAGAACGATCCTAACCTGGGAGACCGTCTTGGTTACACCAATCTTGTGGCCTACTTGAGATGAAGCAATGCCACTTATGCAGCCCACTCATTAGGCTAGGTTGCCCATCACTGCTTTAAGGCAAGGCTGACAAGGAAGCTCACCCTATCACTGCATCTCTGCTACAGATAATAATAATGCTTAACATTCAGATCATGCTTTTCATCATACATCACAGGTCTTCAGTCTCTGAGGTTGCCAAGTCCAATTCCTTTTCAAATTACAAGCACATCCATAAAGTTAGTGAACTAAAACAACCACACTGTATTACAGTTTGGTAGCCTGTTCAAGAACAGATCTGGCTGGTGCTATGATGCTCTGTCATGTCTTCTCTTACCCTATCAGCCCCTTCTTCTGATCTTCACCCTTTTCCTGCTTCTCCTGCCAAACCTCACTAAAAGCTTCACTACTGGATGTTGTGATTGCAACATCCTCCTCAGCAGGATGTGGAGATCTAAGATAAATGACCCAATCACTCTTTTCCTGTTATCCCCCACTTTCCATTTCCCTGTCCCCAAATCATTTGCAAATCCTCTGAATTTCATAATTCTTTTGTATTAAGTGATTTTGATCTTGACTGTTGTAATGTCACATGTCTATAGAGAAATGCAATTAAAAGATCTGACTTATCAGACCATTAAGTCTAATGTCGGTACTGGGCAAATTAGTTGAAACGATAGTTAAGAATAAAATTGTTAGGCACGTAAAAGAACATAATTTGTTGGGCAAAAGTCACATGGTTTCTGTAAAGGGAAATCATGTCTTACTAATCTATTAGAGTTCTGTGACGGGGTTAACAAACATGCGGACAAGGGGGATCCAGTAGATATAGTATACTTAGATTTTCAGAAAGCCTTTGACAAAGTCTCTCACCAAAGGCTCTTGTGTAAATTACATTGTCATAGGATAAGGGGGAAGGTCCTTTCATGGATTGAGAACTGGTTAAAAGACAGGAAACAAAGGGTAGGAATAAATGGTAAATTTTCAGAATGGAGAGGGGTAACTAGTGGTGTCCCCCAAGGGTCAGTCCTAGGACCAATCCTATTGAACTTATTCATAAATGATCTAGAGAAAGGGGCAAGCAGTGAGGTAGTAAAGTTTGCGGATGATACTAAACTGTTCAAGATAGTCAAGACAGAAGCAGACTGTGAAGAACTTCAAAAAGATCTTACAAAACTAAGTGATTTGGCAACAAAATGGCAAATGAACGTTAATGTGGATAAGTGTAAAGTAATGCACGTTGGAAAAAATAACCCCAACTATACATATAGTATGATGGGGGCTAATTTGGCTACAACAAATCAGGAAAGAGATCTTGGAGTTATCGTGGATCCACACAGTGTGCTGCGGCGGCCAAAAAGGCAAATAGGATGTTAGGAATTATTAAGAAAGGGATAGAAAACAAGACACAGAATATCTTACTGCCACTGTATAAAACTATGGTACGCCCACAACTTGAATACTGTGTACAGATGTGGTCTCCTCACCTCAAAAAAGATATTTTGGCCTTGGAAAGGGTTCAGAAAAGGGCAACTAAAATGATTAGGGGTTTGGAACAGGTCCCATATTAAGACAGGCTAAAGCGACTGGGACTTTTCAGTTTGGAAAAGAGGAGACTGAGGAGGGATATGATAGAGGTATATAAAAATCAAGAGTGGTGTGGAGAGGGTGAATAAAGAAAAGTTATTCATTAGTTCCCATAATAGAAGGACTAGAGGACACCAAATGAAATTAATGGGTAGCAGGTTTAAAACTAATAAGCGAAAGTACTTCTTCACACAGCGCAGAGTCAACCTGTGGAACTCCTTGCCAGAGGAGGCTGTGAAGGCTAGAACTATAACAGAGTTTAAAGAGAAGCTAGATAAATTCATGGAGGTTGGGTCCCTGAAAGGCTATTAGCCAGGGGGTAGGAACGGTGTCCCTGGCCTCTGTTTGTCAGAAGCTGGAGAAGGATGGCACGAGACAAATCGCTTGATCATTGTCTTCGGTTCACCCACTCCAGGGCACTTGGTGTTGGCCACTGTCAGCAGACAGACTACTGGGCTAGATGGAACTTTGGTCTGACCCAGTATGGCCATATTTATGTTCTTATGTCCTTATCAGATCAAAACCAAAGAAGCAATTTGCTGCAGAGACCTGTATGTGCCAAAGATGACTCAACATTATTAGCTGGAATTTTGAAAGCCCTTATTTTCTTGTAATTATGTATGCAGAACAATTTGAACCCATTCATAGAGCTTTCCTTTCCTTCAGTTTTGTGAATAAAGGCTTATAATTTAAAAAAAAAAATGTAAAACTACTAGCATTAGCAACTTTTATGCAAATAAACACCAATAATATTGAAATGAATGGTAAAACAATTACCCTATACAACATTACAGACAGTAGGGATGTGAGAACCCCAGTGTTGTCAGAATGCCTACTCATGCAGTAGGAATGTCTCTGGGAAAAACACAAAAAGAGGTGGTCTTTGTGTATATGTTGCCTCAGCAAATGAAGACACTAATTGATTTTGGTTGTATGCATGACCTACACACTGAGACACAGCACAGATAACAATGTCACTGACAAAGAATTAAACAGAGTTTGAAAAATAGAGGGGTGCTTTTGAAATGTGGGAACTTCTTTTAAATTGTCTCTTTGGAGAAGTTGTCTTTGTTTCATTACCAGACCACTTGGAAAGTGCACAAGGTCACCTGAACCCAGTCCAAATTAATGAATGTAAATAAATGCTGTGGAGCCCAAGGGCTCTGTATGCTAGGGCAGCAACATCATCATCGTCAGAAAACACAATTTAATAAAAGAACAGAATGAAGGGACCAAACCCTGTGGTCTCTCCATTTTTATGCAGCCCTCACCAGAGGCAAAATTACCACTGAGATCAAAAGAATGCAGACCCAAAGAAGAAATAGAGGAGTTTGCAAAACAGGGCAGGAGAAAAGATGACAAATACCATGGAAACAGTAGTGCTATTAAAAGTCACTTTGGGAATAACATGTTTCTAGGGCATTGTTTAAAATCTAAGATGAAATAGACACCAAGGTCACTCTGTTGGCCATCACTGTAAAGATGAGATTACGAGCTACTCAAACATAAAACAGCAGAATCCCTAAATAGCACTGAATCTAGGGACCCAACAGGACTGTGCTCGAAGAGGAGAAGTAGTTATTCTGAAAAAAATCTAAACCATTCTGAGCAGAGACTATCTTTCTTTGTGAGTTTTATACATCACAGTACTGAGCACGTTAGAACTAAATAAAAATTACAATAATAAGCAACAGCAGAGAATCCCCCTAATAAATCAGAGCCTGGCATACCATTGATATGGGCACCTGATTTTACCCACTCTCCAAATAAAATTGGTGTTGTTGCCATGGTGACTGTTATAATCACATCAGCTCTGGTGACAGCCTCCTGAGCAGAGGAGCAAACCTGCACTGGACCCTTGACTGAGTGAGCAAACTTCACAGCATTCTCCTTAGTGCGATTCCATATCCTGACCTGTAAAGCAAAATTAAAAGCAGGTAGAAATGATATAGTCTAAGTAACCCATCCTTGCAAAATTCCCAAACAAACAAAAATCTCTGTGAGTTTTCTTCATTACTACTCATTCTGGCAAAGAACAGGTGGACAGATTTTGTGTGTATGCTCGTATGTCTTTATGATAATCATGCAATGCTAGTGTAACAGTTCATAGCAACCTTTGATTTATAAGATACGTTTTAAACAGAAAATCTGAACTGATCAAGGTTTTAGGAGCTTGTCCGAATAAGGCATATTCAGTAGGATTTTCTCAAATAGAGAAAAGAGTAAGTCTGACTCCTGACTTTGTTTCCAGTATATGTTATTAAAATGCTTTGAGATCAAAGGGGTAAAGGCTATAGAAGCGCAAGGCATTATTATGTTATTTAAAACATTTTGTTGAAATATGCTGAAGCCATTAGATACAACTTTACCAATTATTATATGCTTTATTTGTTATTGGTATTACTTACAAATATTGGAGAGAGATGATTCTTCTCCTTTGGCTTACCTCTTTAAATGAGAACAGCTCTGTGAAGATCTCATAATGGCTATAGGCTTGAACACCAGCTCCTAGGATGCACAGCACTTCTGCATCAGCTGGCATTAAAAGCTAAAATATATCAAAGAAACCAATGGCAATCGTCATGGAAGAAACACGGTTGTGATGATTATCCAATTTTGTGAATTAAAACCCCTCCATCTTGGGTACATTTACACTGGAGAGTTTATTTTTCAAATTTGTACAGGGGGTGATTGACGCCTAAGAGAAACTTTTTTGTGAGCTTGATTCAATTTGCATTTTTGTATTTGTATTGATGTAGCTACATCTATGTAGTTACACCACTGTAAATCCCCAGTGCAGATATGAAACAGGGTTTACACCAATGCACTACATTGGCACAGAGGGGATTACACCTACATCAGGGTAGCTATAACAGTATAAATAACTCCAGAATATAGGATCTCATTCACTTACATGCAATTCCATTTACACAACTGGTTGCACTGGTATACTAGGGCAGACTGAAGTCTTATAAATTACAATCTTTATCCCACAAAATTTTGGAGATTATAAATTATTATTGCAAACACCACTCAAAGAAAAAACGAAATGCCTTGTATCTAACAATCCTGTAGGACATATATTTTTACATACGATATGCCCCCCAAAACTGGGATAAGGACTTGGAAGAAGAGCCATGCCCCCAAACAGTAACCCTCTAATCTAGCCTCAGTCAAATGTTGATTTAAAGAGTTGTTTATTGGCTCTTTGAAAAAAGCAGGAAGAAAAAGACTAGAACTGAAGCTTCCTACTTGTCACTTGCACACATTAAGCTGAGCCAAATTGCTGAAAAAGGTGCCAATTTGGGGCAATTATTTTTCCTTCTAAACAAGAGAGATTGCATTTCAGCCCTAGCCAGATATGACCAGTGTCTGATATCCCTGATTTAGAACACTCTAGATGATGTTCCCTAAGAACAGGAACTTCAATATTTACAAACAAGCAGGGTCATAACAAAGGTGGGGCAAGTGGAGTGCACATGCTGGGCACATAATAGTAAGGGGCACAAAGACGCAATAAGTAAAAATAATAAGCTGCAAAAGTAAAGAGCACGACACATGCTAACCTGAGGAGAGGGGGCGCAGAATTAATATTTTGCCCCAGGTGCAAAAATACCTAGTTACGGTACTACAAACAAGAGTAGCTTGAGACTCGAGACTTAAAATTCACTCTTCTGCTAGCTCTGAAATGCTTAGTTGGTGGGTCTTATTCACATACTCAAGGTCACAGCAATTGCCATTTTCAGTCAGGAAGGAATTTTCCCTAGGATATATTGGCAGGAACCTAGTAGTTATTTGCCTTCCTCTGTGACTTACTAGCACCATCTCAGTATCTCTCACCTAATCAATTCCAGAAGTTTAGGTCATTGGTGCACATTGTCTCTAGCTCTATGGTACACCCCATAGTTTACATGGCATCCCTGCTATAAGTCGCCCTAGTATACATCCATTCTGCACTAAAGTCGTTGACACTTGTAGGAACTGATATGATATAGTCCTCCCATTCCCCACTCTTAAGTCGTGCAACGCCTCCTCCCCCCAATTTGCACAACATGGAAGTCAGCCATGGGGAAAAGATTCCCTGCTTTAAGTTGTTTCACCCTGAATTTCATGGTGGAGCACTGAGCCAGATCAGGCCAGTGAAAATGGAAGGCAGTGGAGGAATCACATACACGGTTCACCAGACTAGAGAGGAAAGAGGGGGCTGAAGGCTGAGAGGTGGCATTTCCTGTGCTACTAGCTGAAAGACCAGAGAGAGCTAAGGACTGGTGGAGAACATAAGGGTGATCTTGCTGATGTCTCCAAGCAAGAGCCAGAATCAGACCTGACAATGAAATAGGGCAAAACAGCAAACTAGGGACACCGCAGTTGTACCTGAGAGGTAAGCATAGTGAGAGACATCAGAGCTGTATTTGGTTTGTTAATGGACCTTTGAGACTTGAAAGATTGGTTATACTGTGGAATTGGGGAATGTGAATTGTGTTGAGGAATTCTGGATTACAATTTTGGGACTTCTGTAATAAATAAAGGCTGAAAAGAGTATTGGTACCTGGAAAGATTGCCAGGAGTTATTGAGGATTCTGGAAGAAAGGGAAAACTAAGGCAGGTTCATGGCTCATGCAACAGCATGCTGCGGGAGATCACTCAGGGATTGCCTTGTCACACACCGATAATCTACTTCAATCAACTTTACAAAGCATTAGACCTACCTTTGTAGCTATTGCAGAAACTGCAGCAGTTCTTTTTGCTGTAATAACACTGCCATCCATAACCTTTTAAAGAAGAAAAATCAAATAGACTGAACTTAACTCTGAAAACATAATACCAGATGTTTTCTCCATGTGTGAATTAGAGCTTATTGATATCACGTGAAGGGACAAGGAAAACCTGAGAGCAGATGATTATTAATTCAGCACTTGCAAATATATTCTATATAAAATTGGCAGATTCTCTTCCCTGCTCCATTCCCTTCATGACATTCAGATAGCATAAAAAGAGTGGAAACTGGTTATCATCATCCCAGAGGAATTGACCTAACTTAACCCTTTATATATATGACACTTCCTGGGGACCCTAATACTGGGGTATTTCAGGGCAATGAAGGCATGGCCAGAACATGCTACACACTGAATAGCATTGGGGACCATTGCAAACAGGCCTCAGGGTCCAGGCAGAGAATCATGGAACCGTAATCAGGTGCCCCTCCCCAGCTTCTGCTGCACCCAGGTGGACACAACAGTGACTCTAGCTCTACATATTTAATTATCATTGTGAAAATGGATTGTGGAGCCTTGCTGAGCCACAGACACTTTCAGGTACAAATTAAAAACCAGAGCACAAAAACACCTGGGTTGCCTGTTCTGGCCCTTCTCAAACTAGTATCCTAATTTTTAATTAAGAAATATCCAAAAATTCCTATGACAGCCCCCCTCTACCCCATTATCACTGAGATTAATAGTAAAACTTGCATTGCCTTATCAATTCAGGCTATTTGGCAATATCTTCTTTCCCACTAAAACATCAGCTTAACATGGCATGGGGTAGGAATGTAATAGTGTAGTTGATTAACCAATTAACTGATAAGCAGAAGCTTACAGGTTAATGCTATAGACTACACACATTTCTCCCCCACCTCCCTTGCCAGTAATTTTTTTAGCAGGCTGGCCAGCAACCCAACTCAGTCCTGGCTCATGCTATGTCTGGGATCTACCCCCACTGCGGCTCTGCAATTAAAGTCTGTTAGGAACCACACGGGCAGGCAGCCCTGCTCAGTTCCAGCCAGGTCTGGGAGCTCAGCCCCTCACCCCCAGACAGAGGCTGCTGCCACCCTGAGTTGTATCAGAGGCAACAGCATGGGGCAACAGGCAGCCGGTCTGAGGAGAGATGGTTTATAAACTGGATTCCCACATGAAGCAGCTCCTGCCTGGCACTCCACTCTGCTGCCTCTGATACACTTCATATCATCAGTTTTAGAAAACAAAGAAAAGAGTACAGATACAAGAGAATGAAACACAAGTGTGAATGCCAGATTCTCAGAGGGCACAATGCGTAATCACTCCTCTGAGGTGAATAGTTATGTTGATTTACTCCAGCTATGTCATGTAAAATCAAAGTATGATTGTGACAGACTGTTAACAAAACAGAATGTGTGAGTGCACACTGAACTTACAACTTTTAAGGAGCCGTTTCTTGGGTCAAAGAGTAATACAGTTGCTTGGTGAGAGGGTACAGAAGAATCCTTTTTGTGTTCATAGAAGGTCACTAGTTTAGTTGTTAGAGCATCATCCATTGCACTGTAAGCAGGCATGACCCCTAAAAAACTTTGAAAGACAAAAAACAATATAACATTTCCACCATACTTTACCATGTTAGCTAACTAGCAAGAAGTTAATAAGCAACTCCCCTCTCCCCCATCTGTAATATAATGAATAACCCTCTCTACAGCCCTGCCGTCTCTCCATTTTTATACTGTGTGACATTTTCTAGTCTAGGCAAGTAGGGCGCCCCCGGAGTGTGCCCAGGAAGGGGATCCCTGGAGAGGTGCATCCCTCTACTTACCCATTATACTTCTGCACCGGCACCACAGTGCGCACGGGCTGCACGACACCGCCCTCCGGGCCGCTGGAGAAATTGGCCAGAGCAGCTTCCAGCGAAGGGATCAGGAGACTGGCGCGGTGCAAGTGCTTCTCCACCACTTCGGAGCCCAGGAAAACGGGCGGCGCGGCGCTCATGCTGACTGACAGCCGGGGACTGGCAGCACAGACTCGTGCACCTTCGGCTGCAGGATCTTGCGCCCGCCCAGGGCTTCCCAGCAAGTATTGCCCGGGACTCAGGCTGCTGCAATTGCACCGCGTTGGGCGCCACCTAGTGGGTACACACAGGCCATGCCGGAGTATCACGGCATGTGACCCTGCTGCCATGTCCCAATCACTGCAGACAGCCCCCCCCCCCCGATCTTGGAAACGGGGAATCACGTGTGTATGGGGCTCATCGCCACATAGGGTTGCCACATGGCTGAAACAAAAATACCAAACACACAAACACACACAACCCCCCCCCCCCAAAAAAAAAAACACGGGGAAAAAATGTAGTTGAAGGAAAAAAAGGGGGGGGGGAAACAAAGTTGTTGAGGGGAAAAAAAAAAAGACTCCAAGTACCTGGATCACTGGTAGGGGTTACCAGGTAGTCATTTAAAAAAAAAAAAGGGGGGGGGGGAACCGGCCGGGAGGGGGCGGGGCTAGCCGGGAGTAAGGGGGGCGGGAAGCACAGCTGAGGGGGATCGGGGCCGCGAGGGTCGCCGGGAAGAAGGGGGGGCGGGAAGCACAGCTTGCGGCGGGGGGAGGCGCTGGCCTGGGAGATCAGGAAGAGGAACAGGCCGGCGGGAAGCAGAGCTGGGGGGGTACAGGGGGCTGGCCTGGGAAGATCAGGAGGGGAAGTGAGGGCGAACCAGCCGGCCGGGAAGGGGGAGGGGGGGTGAGCAAATTGGCCGGTGGGGAGCAGAACTGACCTGGGCATTTGCTGCCTCTCCCGCGCAGGCTCCCGGCGACGCACTAGCGAGAAGGCGGCTTCCTCCTCACAGTCAGCCGACTGAGGGCTCCGGGCGACCGCGGCCTCGCCTCCCAGCTGGAACTCCTAGCCGCCCCCCCCCCCCGCCCACGCCAGGTTGGCGCGCAGCCGGAAAAATCAGAAAATACCTGACATTGCACCTGTCCGGTATTTTCTGATTTTTTTTACCGGACAGAGCGCGCAAATACGGGACACCTGGCAACCTAGGTCACAGGGAGGGGTCATTTGTCGCCTTATTAAGCCCACACCGTTAGAGGGGGCGCTTCCATTGTGCGGCTCTCAGTCACTATTACCCCTCCCATTGCAGAGGTCAGGTCACCCCGGGGAAAGAGTAAATAAACCCACGGTGCATACGGACGGGAGGTAACCGATGTCTCATGAAGGGAGACTCTGGTGGGAACTAGCCCGGTCGGAGCGCAGCCCTGCAGCCTGTTCCAAGTGGGCAACTGATACGCGGCTCTGGACAGGAGCAAAACTTTTCCCATGAAGGAGCATTTCCTTCGCACCGGACCACAGCTTTTGCAGCTTCCCTTCGCTAATCCTCATGCCCCATGCTGAGGGGTTCCTCCCTTCCCACCCCAGCTGCTGGGGCCTGCTACGACATTTCCACGGTATAAGCCTAACTAGGAAAGGGAAGAACATGGGCTGTATTTTTTCTGTTATTTAGTAGGTAACCGGAGGGCACAGCCAGGCCCCCGAGTCGCCCCATTCACGCGTGTGCCGGGCACTAGACAAACCAGCTGCACTGAACCCAGCGCGCAGCCCCGCCCATCCGCAAGGATCAGGTTGCTCCTCATGAGAAGGCGGGGCGTGGGAATTACTAGAGGGAGTGGGCGGAGCTTGCGGCCTGACGCAGGCGTACAGCGTGTAGAGGAGTGTGTCTCGTTAGATCTCGAGCAGTAGAGGCTGGCTGCCTATCAGCTAGAAGATCGAGGCGACGCGGTGTATGTTGGGAAGGCAGAGTCCTCCTCCGGTAGCGCCATCTTGTTTCTCTGTCTGGGGCCCAGTTGTGGGAGCAGCGCGGAGAGGATGAAGGGCATCCCTGCTATCGCTCGTTCCCTCTCGGTGAGTGCGGGGGCGGGCCTGTGGTGGGGAGGAGGGGGCAGAACGACTAGTGCCTGTACCTGGAAGGGGGCCGCGGGCTTGACCCTGGCCTTGCTGTCGGACAAGCGGGCCGAGGGCAGCCCCCCTTCTCGGCCGCGGCGTGGGGCTGAGACTGAGGGAGGCGCGTGTGGGAGGATGGAGTGGAGCCAGCGGCGGTGCTGGGTGTGCGGGGGCAGGGAGCGGGGCTGAGCGCTTGAAGGTCACCTCGTCCCGAAGTGCGAGTCCTTCCCTGTCCCTGGCCAGAGCGGCTCCCTTGGGGCTCCGGTAGGGACCCGCTGCCTGCCCCTTCTTCGTGCTCTGGTGGGAAAGCTGGACAGGTCGGGCCGGGCTCCTAGGGGAGCCGCGCAGTGGGCAGGTGTGGGAGGAGGAATTCCTCCGACGGGGTCTTCCTCCTCTCCTCGCCAACGTTACTCCCTATAGAGCTCTTAACTCGGCAGCCTCTCCCTTGTTCGTCCAACGGTCAGGCTCATGCACTTTACTTGCCTAACACAAGTCCAGCACAAACTCCAACCCATATTGAGAGAAAGGTGCCTTTGTCTGTTGTGAACAGTGGCATAGGTGGGCTAATAAATATCTCAGGGCCTCAGTATTAGTCAATAATACTACTTCAAAGTAGGAGTCTGGAGATTTAAGAAATGTCTTTACCACCTTTGTGGTGATAAAGGCTATAGTAAGATACTAGTAGCTTCAAAATATGACTCAGGCATGTCACTAAGTGAAAAGCAAGTAATAGCGTAACTTAGAAAAACATAGTAACTGAATGGTCCAAAAATTCTACCAGAGCCTCTGTCTGGTTGGCTAACTTTTTTTTAATGTCACTTAATTTTTAAATGTTACACTCAGATTTTGAGGGGGCAGGATGAATCTTTAGATAAGAAGTTGACTTAACATTTGTAGAAGAGGGAAAAAATATTTCAAACGAGAAGTTTGTTTATAATTCTTGGTTTGAGGGGTTTTATGGTATGTGTTATGCTCTTGTCATGTCCATCTCTTCAGTTTGGAGGCTTTCCACTTCTGACTTTTGGCTATTGCTGTACCTTTTTTTGCAGTTCTGAGTCTAGATCAGAGGCTCTCAAACACTGGGGTGCACTGGTCTGGGGTATCATGGCTACCAAAGGATGCAAGGACCTGACAGAGTGTGCTGAAGGGTTAGGAAGAGGCTTTGCCTGTAGCTTCCAGCTCTTCTTGCTGTGCAGTAGCAACCAACCACAAGTTGTCTTTTTTTTTTTTTTTTTTGCTGGAGTCCACCAGGCACCCCCAGACTACTGACCCCCTGCTGGACAGAGCCTTCTACTGCCCCACATCACAGAGCACTGTCTGCTTTCCCTACCAGACAGAGTCTGTGCTAGGGAAGTTGTAGAGGCTCACTGGACCACTGCAGGAAGGAGAAGGCTTCCTTGATTGCCACATATTGACTCCCAATATGGCATGGTATATGGGCATGGTATACATAGGAAATTAATTTCTGAAGGGGGCTCAGCTAAAAAAAATTAAGCCTTTTATTAGTGAAGTTGGGCCAGTTTGCTGGTAGATGGCATTCTAAAGGTCGGCACACTTGTAATAAGCAGTTAAAAGCATCACTTCCATGTTATGTTAGATTATGGTTACATTTCATGCGACTAATTGCTTGGTGACTTGCAGTAATGAACACAGAGTATGCTATGTCATCAGAAACAAGGTCCCAAGTTGTCTGAGACTGTAGAATTAATGTTGTAATTCTTCACCTATGTGATTTCGAATGGGTTTCACCAAGAATGTGAAACTGCTTAAATTAAACCCCCAGGAAGTCAAAGATGTGGTAGCCATTCCACCAAGCAGTTTCAAATACATTAACCATTGTATGTTCTGAATTATTGCTTAATGTGCTCCATTAGATACTGTAGAGATCTATAATTTGGGGGTAGAAATGTGCTCCTTTTTAATCTTGCTTGATGTTATTGTGTTTTAGAAGAAGTTTTATTCTCTCAAAGTTGCTCCCAAAGTTCAAGCCTCAGCAACTGCAGAGCAAGCAAAATTACATCTTCAGCCACAAGATCTCGAGGTGAGTGTAAATGATTTTTTAAAAACTTTTTATTGTGTTGGACTGAATCATATCACAAAGGAACACTGTGGTGATAGTACTTGTAATGGATCACTACACAGTAATAGGTCTTTTTTTAATACAGATCACAAAATTACCAAATGGTTTAGTGATTGCTTCTCTGGAAAACTATTCCCCTGCTTCAAGAATTGGTGTATTCATTAAAGCAGGTAGCAGATATGAAACCACTGACAATTTGGGAACTGCCCATTTGCTCCGTCTTTCATCAAACTTGGTAGGTACCTTTCCACTGTTTAGTTCTTTGAAGATAAGTAAAATACTGAAATGCTTTAGATATTTTATAGAAACATGCATAATTAAAATTATTCTGGAGTACTAGATTGCTTAAATAACTAATGGCCTATCATTCCATCTCTTGTGTTCTTGGTTCATATAGAACACAGGTGGCTAGTGGAAAAAAATTACCACCTTATGACTTAGTTGTCTGGGAATAATGAATTCATGGCAGTTATTTTCTAGTCGTCAAATTTTTTCAAAACACACACAGCCATTGCTTCAGAGGAACATGGAATTAATGTAAACAAATTGAGCATTTTCACCAATCTTTTAATGAGGCTATACACAGAATGAATTAAAAGATAAATTGAATGTTTAATAATTACTTAATAAATGGGTGACTTCTAAATAAAGTTTTTCTTATGAGACAATCTTAAGCTCAGAGGTTGTATTCTGAGGTCAGTTTTGCTCCTTGGCAATCTTGATTAATGTATGGCATATCTGTGATTTTAGGTGAAACCATCGTGTTAGAGTATGGACATGGTTATTAATTATAGTTGCAACTAAAACTGGATGAGTAGTATTAAGTCTGTCTCCTCTGCTTACATGTGTTTGAGAGAACTATTGTTAATCTTTTTAACAATAGCATGTTAATTTTTGTTCTCTGGCTATAAATTGAAGATTGTGAAAAAAATGTTACTACACACAAGTAAATGGAAAAAAATCTTGGTAAACAGACCAGAAATATATTTTAATTTTTAACCTAGAATTATACATCATAACCTGATGCAAATGAAATTGTTCTTGTAGTACCTAAAAAAGTAAAAACAGCTTCTGTGTTTTTAAAGTCTACTAAAGGAGCCTCTTCCTTCAAGATAACTCGTGGCATTGAAGCTGTTGGAGGTAACCTAAGGTTTGTAACTATATTTATTTAAAGATAATCTGTATTGCTGAGGAAATGGTAGGCACTGCGTCTAAAGCTTCCATGTGCAAAATGACCCAAAGTGCCAAAAATAAACAGACATGCCCAATGAACATTATACTACATGGACAGATCAGTCTGGTGTGATACGTAAACTTTGAATAAGGCATGATGGAAAAGAAATAGCTTTTTAACAATAACCGAATAAAGTTCAACACATCCGAATTCTTCAATGACATAACCAGAACTTGAGTTTAATATAGTTTTTCACTTCTAGTTGAGAGAGTATCTGTATGTATAGTCAACCAAAACTTCCTTTGCACAAAATATTTTAAGTATGCATCTTTTTTCATGACTCAAACTATGCTTTTTTCATTGTCCAAAAATGATCTGTAACACACTTTTGTAGATTTTGGAGACCAAAAAAAAAAGTTCTCTTCCTCTACCGCAATAGAGCAAAACATTAAAGATCAGCTTATTTATAAACTTACAGATGAAAAATTTGCAAGAGGATACAAGTGTACGTGAATTTTAGAAGTCTTTGTCATTAGATTGTGGGGGATTTAAAGTTCAAAACCTCACTCGTAAAAGTGCAGAAGACATTACTGAATTTTTATCTATTCTTGTATTTATTTTATTACAACCATATCTTAAAATTGCCCAGTAGATATTTAGTTAAAAGTACAGCCTTTAACTTGAGGGGTATAGTTATATTTTAAGTATTTTAATAAAGTATTTAAGGAAGCCAATCCCTCCGAGTTTACAATTTAAAAATTCATAGTAACATGTCAGACTATATCTGAATTACATATGCTTCCAAAGCTAATGGCACTTTTCAAATTTGAATAGATGGGAATTTTTTTACATTAGCACTGTGTCTCCAAGTGAAGGTTTAAAAAACTTAGTACGGTTTTTTTTAAACTGATGGAGTTTTTACATTTTGCGTCTGAATTTGGGCAAGGGAATTACATTGATAAGGAACATATGTTCAAATCCAGTCATTTCAATATAACTTTCTGAAATGGAGCCATGTTTCTTCTCATTTAGTGTAACCTCCACAAGAGAAAACATGATTTATTCTGTTGAATGCCTGCGTGACTATGTGTAAGTATCCACATGTAGTAATTAAGTTTTACAACATATTCTCCAAGAAATCACAGTAGCAAAGCTATAGAATACCATTATTTTAAAAGGCAGGAACAGCATTACTACTGATGTATGCCCTTATTGTTTACTTTGTCAAAGTATGAATGGTTTGGCACTGTACTTCACTACATACAGTTCTGCTGTATTCAGGTGGGTGCTTTGTAGCATGGAGTTGGACTCTTATTATTGTACAGAATGGTCTAGCAATATGGTATATCTTGGGTGTGTGTGATTGTGCTGCTTTATATTCACTTTTAGTTAAAGAAATCTATAACCAAATTCCGTCATAACTTTGCCTTTTTGTTTCAGTGATACAGTAATGGAGTATCTAATTAATGTCACTACAGCCCCAGAATTCAGACCTTGGGAAGTAACAGAGCTTCAGCCACAATTAAAAATTGATAAAGCAGTTGCCTTTCAAAATCCACAAGTTAGTAAGTATACTTTCCAATGACCAGCTCTGTCAGTTTTACAAGAGTCTTTACCTAAAATAGCCCCAAAAAATCTAAATGTGTAAAAGACTTTTTTGGGGGGGCTTATTTTCAGCAATTTGATTACACCAGTTAATTTTCCAGTTGCCCTTTTGGAGAAAGTCCTAGTAATCTGTTTCTGCACAAAATCAGAAATGAATAGGGGGAGAGAGCATGTTAAGCCCATTTAATCAAGCCATTTTTTATAACACATTCTCAGAAAGATATTTGATTGAATAGATAAATAGCTTCTTGAAGTTGTATGGAATTGTACTACCAGTTCTATATAAAACAAACATTTTCATTAAACTAATCTAAATTGCAGTCTAGTCTTATATCAATATATACCCTTCAACCGAGATGTGAGCTTCTTCCAGGCTAGCTACATAATTTCATTCTTGATTGAGACTTGAGCCCTATCCTCCAAGTAGCACACTTGAACCTCTTTAATCTGGTAACCTCGGGAAATAGACTGTGCCAGATTATGGAATTTTCCAGCCCATGGGTATTTGCCTTAATAAGGGTGCGGGGGGGAAGGAGTGTGCAACAGATGGGGAGGGCAAAGTCTGGAAGGGAGAGAGGGTGCAGGAGCATGCTGGGGATGGCGATGCAGGGTCTAGGAGGGCCTCCAGACAAGCACTTTGCTGCACTGCCATTCCCCAAGCTGGGGGAGGGAGAGCGGCAGCATGCAGAGCTGCTTCCTACTCCCCTGCCAGGTTCTGAACCATAGGCTGTTCGTGGATCATGGAAACCCAGATTACAGAGGTTCAAGTGTACTAACTAGTATTCCTGAATTACACGTATTGTTTTAGGCCATTTAGTCATATGCCCTGTTGAATTCTGAAGTTCTGCTTCCTATCTGTAGGAAACTTTTCCTAAAACTGACACACTGAAGAACAGGTGGTGCTCAAACAAATATTTTTAAATGATACATTGAATACCCCTCTGTGTGTAACTTCTGTCTTTTCAGTGGTTACACATTTACCTAAATACACACATTTTAACATGCCTAGCAGCCAAACCAACCATTCCTTTAGACAGGACATTCCTCCTTACTTAAGGTAACCTGCAAGCCCTGTGTACTCTGGGCCTGGCAGCAGGGGTAGGGCTCTCCCAGCACTCGCTGTGGCAGCAGGAGCCACAGGGAAGTGAAGTGACATAGCAGCCTGCTGTGCTCTGTTGCCATCTCCCAGCCAGGTCACTCTGCTTAACTGCGACAGCAGGAAGTTGAGCAGCTGGGCTGGCCTGGGAGATGGTGGCAGAGTGGAGCAGGCTGCTGCATCGTTTTGCTCTCCCACTGCCATGGTGACTGTGTTTCACAGCGGGGGAGGGGGGGAAGACTGACTCCTGCTGCTGCCCTGTGCCAGCATGCTAGTAATCCCTCCCTGAGTCTGTGTCCCTCAGGGGAGGGAGCTTGGTGAAAGAGCTGCAATGGGAGGGAGCAAATGCTTATCGGATACTTGACTAGTCGCACTCCATCTCCCCCCCCCCCCCCCAACCTCCCTTTGCTGCCTCTATCTGAGGCAGTAAGGGGAATAGAGAAGGGGGTACTTCAAAGCGGCAGCTCTGCATGGAGCCTAGGTCAGCTGGGAATCATAGAGCACTAGAACTGGAAGGGACCTCGAGGTCATCGAGTCCAGTCCCCTGCCCTCACGGCAGGACCCAGTACTGTCTACCATCCCTGATAGATGTCTGTCTAACCTGCTCTTAAATATCTCCAGAGATGGAGATTCCACAACCTCCCTGGGCAACTTATTCCCATGTTTAACCACCCTGACAGTTAGGAACTTTTTCCTAATGTCCAACCTAAACCTCCTTTGCTGCAGTTTAAGCCCATTGCTTCTTGTCCTATTCTCAGAAGCTAAGGAAAACAATTTTTCTCCCTCTCCTTGTGACACCCTTTTAGATACCTGAAAACTACTATCTTGTCCCCTCTGTCTTCTCCTTTCCAAACTAAACAAGCCCAATTCTTTCAGTCCTCCTTCATAGGTCACGTTCTCTAGACCTTTAATCATTCTTGTTGCTCTTCTCTGGACCTTCTCCCATTTCTCCATATCTTTCTTGAAATGTGGTGCCCAGAACTGGACACAATGCTCCAACTGAGGCCTAATCAGAGTAGAGTGGAAGAATAACTTCTGTGTCTTGCTCACAACAGAGCTGACCCCAGGCTCTGTGTGGCGCTACCATTTTGAAATGCCACGGGGAGCTTGGGATTGGCTAAGGACTCCCCAGCTGACCCCGGGCACCCTGCGACATTTCAAAGCGGCTGCGCCATGTGGATCCTGGGATCAGCTGGGGACTCCCCAGCTGATCCCGGGCTCCCTGTGGCGCTGCTGCTTTGAAACGCCACCACGGTACACTTCCAAGGCAAAGGGGCCCCTATTGATTAATCAGATAGTTGATACAAAAATGCTTTGACTATTCGATTAGTCAATTACATGATACTTAACATTCTTAGGCTTGGGGGAAGTGTACAAACATCTATAGGGCTGCAGGGAATCATGTGCTACCACAGGGTGGATTGTGGACTGGTTGGGCTGGAGATGGCCCTCGGGTCGTAAATTTAAGACCTTGCTCTGAGGCATCTAATGCTGATGGGGTGCTGGCTGAAATGGAACACAATGCCAATCCATTTTCTCAGTTCTTATGTTCATCCTATCTGCACTCTTCAGTGAAAGCAGCTATCAAATTACATTTTAGTAAGAGTCTATTTCTTCTGTTCATTTTTTCAAGGTGTTCTGGAAAATTTGCATGCTGCAGCTTATCGAAATGCTCTTGCTAACTCCTTGTACTGTCCAGATCATGCAATTGGGAAAATTACACCAGAGCAGGTAGGGATGTATATCTTGCGCATTATAGCCACAGTATAAAATCAGATTCTGACTCTCACTTAATTTCTTTTGTAAAACTATTCCCTCTTGACACCAAAAATGACTCGAAGCTGCATGTTTGACTTATTAAATTCTCCCAAAGTGAGACTTCTGTGTAGATTTGTCATGTGTTCCCACCTCAGATGTTAGTCTGCACCTGAGGTAGTCAGTCTTTTCCTGACTGTAAATTTAGTTATTAGGTATAAAATTTTCTCATGGCTCTTATGAACTATGATTCCAAAGCCTTTGAAAATGCTCTATTGTATTATATATGTCTGGCTTTCTATTACTTATCAGTAGGACGCACACTGAAGTGCAGATATCCATGTACAAAGGACTAGTGACTTCCACACATAGTGATAGTAATGTGCTTCTGCCACTGTGGTGAGAACATGTAAAACTCTCTCCTGTATGAGATGCTGTTGGAAGCATCAGGACTTGCTTCATTAAGAATTATGATATTTGAACAACAGAGACATCTACTTACTTTTAACTGCAGTTGTGTAACAGTAGTTTAATAGCTAAAACTGCAGTTCTCTCGAGGACACTCAGAATAAACGAACTCAATTTAAAAATCAGGTAGGTCTGGCTCTTTCCAGCTTACTACTTGTGTGCATATATTTTTGGAGTTGTTTTAAGTTTACGCACGGAGGGAAGTATGTTCATTTCTCTTTGCAGAGATTGCACAGAATTTCCTATTAAGAGTAGAGTGTTCTTTTTAAAAAAAAAAAAAAAAAGATCTGCACCCCCTAAATTCTGTGTAACTTGCAATTGTCTGTCACTTTTGCAGTAAGAAATCCTACTACAAGATCAAACTTGATTCAAGGCTTAAATGCTTGAATTTTTCTTGCTTGGTTTTTATAAAAATTGAACAAGTTCTGTACATGCCTTTTTTGGGAGTGCTTATTGAGAATACTGTATGAATTTAGATGTTCCTGACCTTAGTCCTGATCTGGTAGCAGAACACCTTTTTTTTTTTTCCGCCCCCCCCCCCCCCAAAATTGTCATTGGTGAGACTGAGCATATTGGAAACATTTGTCAGGTCTGGTCACTAATATTGCATTTGCTTGATTCCAAAACAAGTGACTTAACATCTAGCAAATAAATTGTTTCAAAAATTGAACTTGTTCCTCAACCTCTTCTCACTCCGTTAATGTTGTAGAGCTCCCTGATTTCTGGTAAACTTCGGAAATATTTAAACGGTACTCATTTGAGTCAAGGCAATTGTAGATATTGCCTTTTTAAACTTCCTTATTGAGCTAAGATATTAGACTTCCAATTCTATTTGTAACAGGTCTTTCATGCTAATAGTGACATCTTATTTGCTCTGTGAAAGAGCCTTTAAAGGGTTCTTCAATATTACCAAAATAGACACCGAGAAGGATTTTTGCCACTTAGATTACTCACTTGAAGTTTTTCAGACACAGGGCTGTCTTTTTAAAAAAAAAAAAAAAAAAAAAAAAACAAAAAAAACAACTTGTGGAAATATCCTAACACACAACATTATTATTGCAGCTTCACCAGTTTGTGCAGAAGAACTTCACAAGTGCAAGAATGGCTCTGGTGGGACTAGGTATGTTTAAGTAGTGCATGTCTTATGTATCATACTGTGCATTAAAAGAAGCCTATAGAAGAAATCAAACATCATGTGTAGAAGCAGAACTCTTAAAGTACGTTTAAAGTACTTGTTAGTCATCTCTAGCTAATTTTCTATACTGTTAATTTACACAATTCCTTTTAATAAAAATATTATATTGCAGGTGTAAATCATGCTGAACTAAAACAAGTTGGAGAACAATTTCTAAATATCAGGAGTGGGGCTGGTTCTTCTGGTGTTAAGGCCCAATATCATGGAGGTAAACTCTGTTTCTTCATTTGTGGGTGGGGGCTTTTTTTTTTTTTTTTGATAACTACAAGTTTTGTGCTGTTCTTCTCTTAAATCTTATGCATGACCTAAAGAGCCCAATTGAGATTGAAAACTGTCTCTCTCCCTGTGTTAAGTACACGGTACAATGGAGGATCAATGTAAATAAAGGGCAAGACAAAGATGGGGTACAGTCTGGCAAAACTGGGAACGGGATCCGAATCTTCAAACCTCCAGTTAAGTGCTTTAACCACAGGGCCATCCTTCCACTACATTCTATAAAGTAAAAAAACCAAAATGTAGTGACACCATCAGAATTTGTGTACTTGAAATAATAAAGTATCCTAGGGTATGTAGAAGGTAATGAGGGATACCTGCAAGTGTTGAAAAGTTTACTTTCCAGAAAGGCCAGTAAATGTCAATATATTTTGTAACCAACTTTGAGCATCAGTTCATGTCTTCAGAGGCAACATTTTAGACTAGCCTTGACCAGTTTTATTCCTCATAACAATCAGGTTACTTCTGCAGACAGTTGAAAATGGTGTTAAGTTAGAAAATTAGGAAATAGTTTAAGCAATAGAAATAACTGGACTACATCCAGGTTGGTTAAAATATTAGAATAAGTAGTCTTTCAGGCAATCAAAATGTAGCTGTTGAGTGAGAAATTGTTAGCTTGGGGTACAATGGATTTTGTAGCTTTTGCAATAGGGAATCTAAGGGCTTGTCTATACTGTGATTTAAGGTTCAACAAGATAGGGTGTAAATCTATAGCACATGAACCTCCTGTGTGCTAATGACTCTGTGGACTCTGTTGCCATGCTAAAAGTCTGTGTTTTTCAACCCTTTTTTTTAATAAAGTAACACTTTTTCCAAAAAAAAAAAAAAAAAGTACCCTCAGTACCTACAGTTTTCAGACACACACAATTTTTTTCTACCATTGCAACACATTTGTTTAAACAACTTAATTGTAGCTGGGCAGGCAATGAAATTTTGGGGTGTGTAAAGTACAAAAATAATAAAGCACTGTGAAACTTAAAGCAAAAAATTCAGTTTTCTCCAAATTTCAGTTGTTGACGTACCCCCCAGACTTCTCTCAATTACCCCTAAGGGTCCTCATAGCAGTGGTTCTCAACCAGTGGTATAAGTCAGTTAAATGTGCTTTGATAGACTATAAACTTGTAGCATGCGGTTGCAGATTCCCCATGGCTAGTTAGTACATGGCAGGCTGGTGCATGTAGATTCATACCCTCATTTGCCATGTACTAAATTACCACACAGACAAGACGTTAGACCATATTCAGACCTGGAATACACAAGTACATTTCCACTGAATTTGGCCCTTTGTGATTATTTTTAAGTTGTGAACAAGTACGACTTATACCTTTCTTCGGTTTTATTTTCTGTTTTTATTAAAAAAAAAAAAAAAAAAAAGGGAGGGATTCTGTGTCTTGGAACAGTCAGTGCTGAAGTCCAGTGTAAGTAGTTGGAACATGATCCTGTGGACTTTAAGATGACCACTAGACTACATTAATGACCTTTCTTAGTTACTGGCTAGGAACCTCTGTTGAAGACCTATGATAGCAACTAATTCATACTAAATTTAATACACCTTATTTTTAATTGTAACTTCTTATTTTCAGGTGAAATCAGGGAACAGACTGGTGAAAGCCTTGTCCATGCTGCCATAGTAGCAGAAGGAGTTGCTACTGGAAGTGCAGAAGCAAATGCATTCAGTGTCCTTCAGCATATTCTAGGTGCAGGGCCTCTTATTAAAAGGGGAAGCAATATTTCCAGCAAACTGTTCCAGGCTATCAATAAGGCAACTAATCAACCATTTGATGTAAGCCTGAAGGTTTATTTCAACTTTCCTTCCCAAGAAATAACACATGCGGTAGAATTTGGAAAGAAGGGTTCTTTCTGTTGAATGGAAACCAATTTGGCTAGAAAACATTCCATGAAATATTTTTGATCTGTGTGCTGTTAATTAACATTCTAGCTTAAGGGGCTTTAATCTCTCCAAGGACAAGAATGGTTTGCTATATATTTTTCTATCACATTGAATATCACTGATAGCTATTTTGACGACGGAGGAATTGCATAGTCTATCTGTATTGGAACAGTGACTGAAAATTTTGTTCCACAGGCTGCAGCATTTAATGTTAATTACTCTGATTCTGGACTATTTGGGATTTATACTATATCCCAGGCTTCTGCTACTAGAGAGGTAAGTTGCTGATTAGAATTTGTTGGTTTGATCAAATATTTTGGCTTCTTTTGACAAGGATTTAAATTAATGTTTGCATTATCAGTAAAAGAAGGGAATAGGTCTTGTTTTCATGGAAGTACAAGTACAAAAATAAAAGAGCAATAATGAAGGCATTCTTGAGATTGCTGAATATAAGTGGTTAAATCTATCAATTTTAAGTGGATACTAATGAACAAGGCTGTTAGAATGTTAACAATCAGAAACCTGGCTGAATTGATCATTTGCATTTGAATCTAATGGGGAAGAATGTGATCACATTTTATTTGGTGTAAGAACTTGAAATCATTTTGGGGGCAGTATGAGAATTAAAGCACAGACTAAATTTAGTTAGCCTACCTGAATGAGCGCAATTTACAATAGTTATTGGAGGAGGCTCTTAATATATGATGAGGTGGAGAAAAATGATCCAATAAAATGGAATGTCTTAATGTCTCTTTCTGCTCAAAGAGAAGAATCCTTGTGGGTTGGAAATGGTCAAAACTATTAATGCCAAATGTAAAAAGGCTGCTTAATTTTTGTCCTAGGTCATTAAGGCTGCTTTGAATCAGGTAAGAAGCAATTGCTCAGGGCGGCATCACTGATGAAGATGTCACAAGGGCTAAGTAAGTTAAAAATGTCTAATGAATACTTTAATTCAGTGATGCTCAGGGGTTTTCAAGCTGCAAGTGATTCTCTTTGCAGCTCTTGATATTAAAACGCTGATTTAATTAGCCAGTCAGTATGCTTTTTCTGTTATCAGCTACAGTTGGTTAATAAAATATTTGGACAGTCATTTTGACTATGAGAATGTGAGTATACAAGCATACTGTTTAAATATGACTCTCTAGTAAATGAAACAATGAATCCACACTACTGTGATTCTTAGGTAATATTGATTGATTGGCTTCTGAGCTGAGTGTCACTGCTTTAACTGGTTATAAAAGTGGAGTTATAAGATCACATGTCCAGCTTCCTGTCAGTAAGCTTTATAAAGAGGCTTCTGTATGGTGAGCGTTTCAGCAGCATAGGTATGCAGTATAACTGCCTATGTCAGGACTCATTGCTCTGTATTCATACCTAGCAAAAGCAGGAAGGGGTGGAAATGGTACAAATTGCCTGTCCAATTTTTTTTGAGTTAGGGCACTACTGTTGCTGTTAAGAGAATTATAGTAAATTCTTTGCTAGCAGCAATTTCTATAGAAACATGTTAAATCAGCAGAAAGGGTTCTTAAAGAATAGCTTACTGACTACTACTTCTCATTAGATGTTTGTTAGCAGAAGCTGTGATATAATGATAGCACGAGTATATAATTCCTGTTTAAATACTTTCTAAATTGCTTTATTTAGGAAATTCCCTCCAGGATAACACTGAGATGATTCGTCAATCAGCAATATTTAGCATGCATTTACAGTACATCTTCAATACATTAATAGTGAGGCCTTGCAAATGGTATTTTTACGATGTTTTGAAAATGTAATATAAATTGGTTGAATGTTTTTTTTCTAAGGGCTTTCAAAATATAATCTTGAGCCTTATAAGGTAGGGAAGTAATATTGCCACTTCACTGATAGCAAAACTCGCAATGTTAGAAGTTCCTGATTTGAAGGCCTGCATACAATACAATAGCCAACTAATAATACAGTAAGGTGCAGTTAACCTCTGGGTTCATATTGTGATCTTTCTGTTCTAAATTAAAACAGTAACATTCAGTTACTGTAAGTCCTTGTGTTTGTCTGTACTGCTGTTAAAAACGTGTAGTCAAACCAGGCTCAGGGGCTGTTTAATGGTTGTTTAGATGTTCGGGCCTGGGCTGCAGCCTGAGTTCTGGGACTCTCTCAGGATCAGAGAGCCCAAGCAACCCCAATTAAACAGCTCTTTTGCCTGATCCCACGTGAGCTGGCATGGGCCAGCCATGGGTGTCTAATTGCAGGGTAGGCATACCCCCAGAGTTTAAAGTCAGAAGAAACTAACCAGATCATCTAATTTGACGTTCTATATATAATGGCCACCACTGTCACCCAGCATCCACACATTAAACCCAACATCCACAATTAGACTGAAGTAGTATAGCCAACAGTCAGCTGCAGGCAGCAAAGAAGTGACCAAGTCTTGCATATATAAAAATCTATTTATTATAAGTCTGTATGTATAACTTAAAGAAATTGGTATTAAAACTTTGCATAATTGCATACAAAACATGATTAAACAAATTATTGTATCATTTCTCATAAGCCAGATGTTAAATCTTCTACCGGTTGTATATAGCATTGAATACAAATCTTCCTAATCTGTAGAGGGACATTTCATTACTTTTTTTCTTCTGGAGTGTTTTTTCTCCATAGTCTCATTCTTGGAGTATGTTGCTGATTTTTCCTGTAGTTGGGGAGTAATTACAAAAAATTAGTATTTGATCCAAGTATTAGTGGCCCTACTTGAATTCAGTCAAAACATTAATACTATTTCTCAATTATAGTGTATGCCACAGATCCCATATTGGAATAAACTGTTCTACTATTTTTAAAACTCTAATTTTCATAAACTAGCTTGACTAGCATGGGAACCTGCTTGTGGTAAATAATAAGGAACAAATTATAATTCTTTACACAAAGCGTTAACATTGTACAGAAAACTATTTTTGTTCACTGTTTACACGTGGCATTAAAATTACTCTGCCTATACTTTTCTAGGTGGGACATGATGATAATTAGCTTTAAACCTAAAACTTAAATCTGTAATTTTAAAACAATCCCAAAGCTGAAAGTTGAGAACATCTATAGATAGAAAATACTGTAATGATTGTTCTTTTAAATGTATTTGAAAGTAGCCCAAAGGGGCTTGAGATATTCACATTACAGCCAGAAGCTGAAAAGCTTTCGTTAGCTACTGGGAAAAGAGTAGTGTGCTGAGATACCTACCTTGGGCCCTGATTGAGGTTTCCATTTTTTAAGTCTGCCTCTAGTTCATATCTGACCCTTGAAAGTATTCCAGAGTTTCCTGATTGTTGCTGGATATGAGAGGTCCTCTGCCACCTTACCTCTCTGCTTTCTGGGATTTGTCCTCTTAAATAGCTGAATTTCTTCTTTGGCCGATCGTGTTTTAGGCTCCCGTGCTCATAAGGGAAAGCTTCTGTTTTGACACAGGAGGAGATTTTAAATCATTGGGCTGAAGAGCCATAAAAGTATCCCAATATTGAAGAATATTCAATATCCTTAGCATTCTAATGCTTCAGAGAGGAGCATTTAAGCAAAAATGAAGTTGAGATATCCTGGCTGTACAAAACTAAACATAACTTGGAGTTCTAATTTAGTCTATCTACTGAGAAGCATTGGAAAATGTACTTACTCAGATATTCTCAACATTTTGTTTGACAGAAATCATTTGAAAGCCGCATACTTGATGTTAGTTGAGACTTCAAATGGGTTACTTGATGAAATTGGCTCTGAGGCATTGGCATCTGGTAAATATACATCACCAACAGCTGTAATTCAAAACATTGACTCCATATCTGCTGCTGACGTTGTGAATGTAAGTAAACGTGTCAACATAGAATCGTTATTTACAAAATGATTCCATATAAGCTTTACTATGCATACTTTTCTGGGTGTACAGAATATAGGGATCCTATAAAAAGTGATGCTATGATGCTTACAATTCTCTGCAAGCTATGCCTTTTGAGTTATCTGCTTAGTTTATTGAAGGAAGCAGTCTTTCATATTGTATATGGCAAAGTCATTATAGCTGAGAATTAATCGCTAAATTCTGCTATTACAAGTAAATGCAGAAAAAATTCCAGCAGTGCTCAATCATGTAATATTACACTATGGGGTTACCCACTAATGTCAGTAGGGAATACTCCACCTAAGTAAGTTTATGCAGAATTCAACCCTAAGTGTGTGATTGTAAGAAACAAAATTAATATATACTCAGTGTTTTATTGAGCTATTGAACTAGTGGTAGTGACGATTATAATAATCTTGATTTCGGAAATGAGCAAATTCCATTTGGAAGTCTCGTCAGGAAAACAAATCTAGAACATCAGAATCGCTTCACAACGCTGCTAGTGCTCATTGGAATGACAATGGTGCCCGCAGGCCACATTGAGCTCAGAATTATATAAATAAATAGTAAGAGATGGTCCATACCTCAAAAAAACCTTACTTGAATAAACAAGACAAAAGGTGGGTGGGAGGGACAGTTCAAAAAGCAGCAAAGTGACTTGCCAAGGTCACTGGTGGAACTGGAAATAGAATCCAGGTCTCCTGACTTCTTGCTTCAGTGATTGACACACTGAACCTTAGTGCTGCTTTTCTGACTTGAACAGAATATATTTGCTACATAAGGTGCATGTCTAGCAACTTTTTCTAATTCTCTGAAGTGTCCATTTTACTACATTCCTCGGGCTGATATTAATCTGTCAAACAGACAGTTTATTAAAAATCATAAATATCAAATCATTGGTGATTGCATAAATCAGTTGAAGCTGGGACTCTGAAGCAATGAGACAAGCTTGTAGATTGTGCCTAATGGAATCAAAACATGGTCAATGTTTTCTTACTAATTTTTTTTTTTTTTTTTTTTTTTTTCTCTCCAGGCTGCAAAGAAATTTGTTGATGGGAAGAAATCAATGGCAGCTAGTGGGAACTTGGGAGATACCCCTTTTGTTGATGAGTTGTAGTAGGAAACAAAATTGAGGCAGATTCAAAGTGGACTTCTCACTGTGTCATCAGTTACATTATACATAAGTCCCAATCAACCTGTTTATGAATTAATGTCAGAATGTTAATCTAGATAGCTTGTGGACTTGCATATATTGAATAAAGTGCTGAGTTCATATGCTTTGTTTAATATATTTACCTACTGAAAGTAAGGTATGAATAAATACAGAAACATTTAACATTGTGTGTGCCTTGCAAAAACTACCAGAGGATAGTAATCTGACTATATTTGCACTGCAGATTAAATGTATAATTGTCACAAATATCCCAGTTATATATCCTTAATATGTTCAGGAACAGTTGTTGGACAAATTGCCATTTGTACCATATCTGTCTTATGCAAATTAAAAGGCTTACCTTTAAAAGCTGAAAGCAGTATACTGCAGCTCTAGCACTTTCCTGCTGTGCCTTGATCATTGGGCTCACAGAAGCAGCAAATTTAATGTTCTCTTCACAGGTAGGACTGATGGAGATCTATCTTTCTTAAGAGCAGGAAGAGTAGATTTTGATAGCAGCTATCATTTTATAAATTGGATGTTCAGATATCCTAGCCAGGCAAGCTAATTGCAAAATCAGTATTTTGAAAATGAACCTTCAGCTGATAGGGTACTTCAGAAAATTTCTGAAGGCTTAAAATTTGATGTGACCATTCAGTTATTCCAGAACAGTGGCAAACTCTTCAAGCCAAAATGCATCTGATATAGAGGAAGAGGATGATGACGACGACGACTCACTGTTGGGCATTTCCATAGTCCAATATGAAGGAGGACTAATACTGTTAGTTGCAAAGTCAGAACTATACCATGCATCAACATCTTTATGAATTATAATGTCACATCCAATGTCAGCGCCTACAGTAAATGTGTGCTTTTTTCTTTTAAATGCATGCCAAGTTTTTGATATTGATGGCAGTTTATTAGAATTGTAGCAAAATGCTTGTGCAGTTTTGTATCTAAATCTTTCATCAGAGTCTATATCGTCATAATCATCACTACTGGTCCAACTGTCTTCTTTTGCCTCACTGTCTTTACTTGAAGAGCTAAAAATGTGCAATAGTTACATAGATTTAAAGACAAGCTCTTGTGATAAGTGGCAAAATTGAAATCTGATTTGTGCAATTTTTTTGTATATTCTGCTTGACTTAATTATACAACGTGCATTTTAAACAGCAAGGGAATATCAATTTAAACATCTTTCAGGAAAATTAGAACAAAGCTATCCTTGTTCTGTTCATCTAAAGAATCTGACTAACTTATTTCTCTTGCAACCTAAGTTTAAAGAACTAGTCTTCTGGGCAGCCCCATCCCTATTCCCATTGCCTGAACTTCCTCCTTCATTCTTATTGCTCTTGTGCCCTAATCAGGTGCTTTCAGTCTTCCCATTCCCAGCTACCTTCTCTAATGTAAGCTCCCTCATTCTCTTTCCTGTTCCTGAGCTTTAGTCTTCTCTGCTAGAACATCTGTCCCCAGGCCTTAGGAAAATTTTACTGCATAGTGTCCCATCTAGCATCAATTAGTACTTGAGCCTTATTTTTATTAAATATTTTTACCCTGCCTCTCTATTAAAAATATTTGAGGCGGGTTACAAAAGGTTTAAAACAATAAGTGCATGTATAAAAGATGATATAAAACCTGCTAAGACACCTCAGGAGGAGGGGGAGGGACACACAAAACCAAACACCAATAAAAGCACAGATAAAAAGGGTGGCTGTAGCCTGGCACCAAAACAATACCAGTGTTGGTGCCACGTGAACATCCTGGGGGAGAGAATTCTATAGCTTGGTGGCAAAGACTGAGATGGCCCTGCTCTGTGTATATGTTAACCTTATCTCCATAAGTGGAGGAACACAGAGCAGAGCCTCCTCAGTTGACCTCAATCCCTGGGCAAGTTTGTATGGTAGGAGGCTATCTTTCAAATACCCTGCTCCCAACCAATTTAGGGTTTTATAAGTCATAACCAAGACCGCGAATTGTGCCCAGAAACATACTGGAAGACAGTGTAGCTGCCAGAACACCAGCGTAATATGCTCTGTATAATGAGTGTTAGTTAAAACTCGAGCAGCAATTCCTATTTTTAGGAACTGAAAATATTTACAACTTCATCAGGCCTCATACTCGTCTTTATAGAAACTGATAATAGTATTATATTGCTGTATACCCATTTCTGGAAAGATCAAATAAGATGTCAAAAAAACTAAATATTACCATGCCCTTAGCATTAATATATTTGAAAGACTAGTGCGTCATTAAACCATTTATCTGGTTACCTGCATCTTGGTAACTTCAGGTACATACAATGAGATCTAGGTCATCAACTTGTGTAAATAGGCATAGCTGACTATAAGTGAAGGAGGCTAAGTCAACTTATGCAGAATGAGGCCTTCTTCCAATGACAACTGCCTTTTAAAAAATAGGAAAAGTCTGAAACTGAAATTTGGTGCTTTAGTACTTTAGAACAATGTTTAGGCAACAAACATTGGCAGACTTTCAGGTCCATTTTCTTCAAGAAAAGTTGCAGGTAAGTTTCCAGGCAACTGCACTTCAAGATCTTTATAACAGTAGATGACTATTATGTGGAAAAGAAGTACTTTTTTTTAAAAAACTACCTATATACTTCATAAGTAGCATCCTGGCTTTAGTTGCGTTACTATATCATCTCCCTGCCTCTCAGTAGACTAGCATAACCACATTATGAAGAAACCCATTGAAAACAGGATTTGTTTCTTACTCTGTCTTCACAAGAGGCTTTACTTCAGGAACCAATTCAAGTGCATTTTTCCAGTGCTGAGGTACTTCAACAAAATCTCTGTAAACCCTGATTTGTAGAACTGTTCCTATGGGAATATTGTGCAAAAGTTGCCAAAGCTCTCGTAGTGTCCATCCTAATATGTTGGCATGTCCAATTTTAATTAAAATGTCACCTGCAGAGAGGAAAATTCAGTAGTGAATACTGTACTGAGTAGTACAAAAATCCTAACACTCTATATTCATTTTTAAGTATTCAACTAAATTGTATGGTTACATGACATAACATTTGCAGTTTCAGCTAAAATGACTATTAAACACTGTTTGAAAAACCAGTAGGATACATGTAAGTTACACTTAATTACTAACATTCTGTAGAACAAAAATTGCAACACACTTATAGGGAGAAATAAAGGGTAAACAAAACCAGCTACTTCCAGTACTTAGAAGAAAGAAGACTGACAAATTTAACTGTTAAGGAACTCTAGAAACTAATTCTAACATTGAAGAAAATACCATTTTTAGAAAATGCAGCTCTTTTGACATGCTATGACTCTTCCTAATTATTTACTTACAGAATTTGTTAACAGGATGTTATATGGAAGTAACTATTTGCCCTACAGTACTTTGCATACATATGCAACTTTTTAAAGTGAACTATGGGGTGTCTTAAAGAAATTGAAACAGGAGTAATTGTAGTTCTGTCTTTCAGTGATAACGTTCACTGTAAATTTGTGTGGACTCATTCCTAACTACTCTGCTGCTGGTAGTCCAACTACTGCTTTGCATCAGGGTTGGATTGTTTATCTACTCCAGTATATGAACTGGATGGCACTTGTTTTAATAATGGCAGTCAGCCAGGTGTGCCTTTTCTGATAACGGAATGGTAAAGTCACGCACTTGGAGCCACATACTATGTGGACCCCTGCATGGCTCCAGGATGTGACTGTCCTTTTCAGAGAGCTGCAGGTCTAGTTCCATCTATTCTAGAGGCATCAGCAGAATGCAGCCTTTTACAAGACAGAACTTTAAAAAGGGAGAATTGGAGATCGGTCCACTGCTAAACCAAAGCAAAGGACCTCCGACAGAAGTACCCGAAGACCTGGGTCAAGTACAGGATCTCTACTTATACCCCCACTACCTGCCTCTCCTATGAGGAACTACTGTATTAGACAACTACTGCAATAGCACCCCAAGAATAATGTAGTGAATTTTTTTCCCCAGAAAATACCTATGACAATATGGAAAGCACACTTGGTCCCATGTATACAATGGAGAGTTTTCTGAACAGCCTGACGTTTTTGATTTTAATGACTGTGGATTGTGGACTTTTCCAGAGTACCCCACATTAATATTGGTCAACTTCCTATGGTAGCAATCAGGCCTTGGACCACCAGCAAGAAATACTCCTTTGTGGTAGTCTTTGGTTGGCTGGAACAGAAAAAAGGCATTTGGGTCACAGCTGTAACCCCTATGCAGTTTGCAAACTCCATCCATGCAAGACCTTGTGTTTATACAGTGCAAAGCTTTACAACTGGCACAGTAGCACCCTTTTAACAGCGTAAACCCCTATGACACCAGCCCGGACAGTTGATTTACCAATACCAAACTATAGTGACTGGTTAGCTACTGACTGGTAGCAATCCAAGGTAGAGCGCTTCCAGATGGCAACATGCTTTCCTATTAAGGGAAACTCAGGTTACTGTTGTGCTGTAGTTCTCGCATGAGCTCTGCAGGTCTGTAAGAAAGCAGTTTTCTATATCCTGAAGTTTTGCAGCCATGCTGGTCATCCCAGTTCTGCATCACTATCCTGTCCCACCACCCAGTGATAGCTCCAGATAAATGTCCTGCAGACATAACTACTGAATTTCATCTGAAATGAGTAAGCCAAATCCATCTGGCTATAAGACTGCCCAACATGTATCACCGGCTACGTCTACACTGGAGGGTTATTGCACAAGTACACCTGTTCTTGCGCAAGAATCCACAGAGCATCTACACTGCCTGCCCGCTCTTGCACAAGGAAATTTACAGTATGGTGTGCTAAGAGAGGACACAATGCGCAAGAGCTACGCTGTCTTCTATCAGGTGTAAGCTCTCTTGCGCAGGCGCTCTTGTGCAAGAGGGCAGTGTGGACGCAAGGCAGGGGTTTCTTGCGCAAGAACTCTCCTCCGGGGAAAAAAACACAGGTGGCCTCTCCGATATGCTATATGCCCAATCACCACTTGCTGGTTCCCCATAGCCGGCCTCCCCTTAAAGGCACAGGCAGCCAGCGGAGCCATGTGCCACATGCAGCCCTTGGAGCTGCCAAAGGGAATGATGGCCGTTGCTCAGCAACGGTCCCTTGGGCCCCACCCAGGAGCCACCCCAGAGCACCCAGCAGGCCCACAGGGGCACCAAGCGGCGGGCTCCATGCTGGGGCAACGCTGAGGTCCAGGCCCTCCTGGACCTCTGGGATGAGGAGGAGGCCCTCCGTAATCCCAAATCCAGGAGGCGAAATGTGGACATATTTGTCCGCATGGCCTAGGCGCTGCCTGCACAGGGACACCCGGCCCGAACCCTGGAACAGGTCCGGGCCAAAGTGAAAGACCTGCGGCTCAGCTACGTGCAGGCCAGCGAGAGTGGGGGCGGCGGAGACACTGCTTGCCCCCACTACCACCGCCTGCACAGTATCCTGGCCGACAGGGGGCCAAGACCCTGGAGGCCATGGTGGACTCAGCCCTGGCCACCCCAGTGGTCCAGCCAACAGACGCGGAGGAGGAGGACGGCAGCGAGAGCCCACCAGCCCAGCACAGCAGCCACAATGTGTCCCGGGCCTCCTCGGAGATTGGCGAGGGATCATCTGGCGAGTGTCACAGCTGCCACTCACAAGTGTGCCGGGTGCAGGGGGGCCATGGGGTGGGAGAGGGTGCAGCATATGACATAGCCTGGCTGGATGCTGCGCAGTGGCAAGCAGCATGTGCAACCTTGTGCAGCCAGACCAAGTGGCACATGAACATGGCCCAGCACACGCCTGGGACCCCGGGGTCATGCACACCCAACCCCGGGGGGGAGGAGAGGGTGTCCAGCCAGGAGCAGCCCAACCCTAGGGTGCAGGGCGGACACCATGCAGCCCAAGGGTGCTGCACACAGCACTAATCCTTATGGGACACAGTAGCTGCCCCAGGGGAAGGCACAACAGGCCCCCCACCACCACATGTGGCCCTCCCAGGATCCCTGGCCTACCTCAGGCCCCCTGCTGCCCCTAGAGGAATCCCCCCACACCAGTGTTACCTGTCCCCAGGCATTGTGGCATGTGCGGTGGCATAAGGAGGGCACGGGGCACCCGGAACACCATGGGGCAGGGGTCACTAACCATCTTGCTCTCATCTGCTTCCTCTGCAGCGGGACCCCCTGCCAGCACCGACGAGTCAGGGCCCGTCGCAGCGCACCCAGGACCGCCACCACCTGCTCCACCGCCACGTCTGCACCATCAAGCGCACGGAGCGCTCACTCACGAACAAAATACGTGCCGACGAGGAGTGGCGGGAGCAAGTATGGGGCCAGTACATTGAGCGCTGTGACCACATGTACGCCCTCCTGGGCACCATTGCAGAGCGCATGGGCTCTGCGCCGCAGCACAGCGTGGCCAGGCCCCCTCCTGTTGCCCCCCCGCCTTACCCAGCCCTCCCCCCGTTTTCCCCCCCGACATGCCCAGCCCTCCCCCCACTTCCCCCCCAATGTGCCCGTGCCCCGTCCTGCGGCCCCCCAACATCAACACCTCCTGGTGCAGCCTGCCCCGACCCGGCACGAGGGGTAGAGGCGCCCCTGCACCCATGGGGGTGGGAGAGGCCTCCCCTCACACCCATGAGGCCCTCCCAGGTCAGGGCCCCCTCCTCCCCCCCCCCAGTGCACCCCCTTCCCCTTGTAAATAAAAATGCATTATATAAAGCAAGTGCATTTTATTTATTGGGACATGAGGGAAGGGTGGCAGGAAGGGGTGGTGATGGGAGTGGGAAGTGGGGACACGGGGGCATCCCTGCGGTCAGAGGTGTAGGGGCAGCCTATTGTGGGGCCTGGTCCAGCATCACCCGGAGGGCTTCCCAGACCCAGACCCGGACTTCATGGCGGTTGGTCTGCTGGGTGGCGGCGGTCTGGGGCTGCTGGTAGGCCTGGCCCTCACCTGCCATCCACCCTGGGAGGAAGGCCTTCCCCTTCCCCTCAATAATATTATGCAGCACACAGCATGCTAAGATGACCTGCGGGATGTGCTGCACCCCCATGTCCAGGTGGGCGTTGAAGGTGGCCTGCCTGTGGTCCAGTTGGCCGGTGTATGGCCGCATTAGCCAGGCCATTGGGGGGTAGGCCGCATCCCCCAAGATGCAGACCGGCATCCTGACGTCCCCAATGGTGAATTCCCGCTGGGGGAAATAGGTGCCCGCCTCCAGCCTGTGGCACAGGCCTGAGTGCCTGAAGATGCGAGCATTGTGGGCCTGGCCGGACCACCCCACGTATATGTCCTGGAACCGGCCCTGGTGGTCCACGAGCGCCTAGAGCACCACCGAGCAGTAGCCCTTCCGGTTTATGAACCAGGCCGCTTGGTGCTCTGGTGCCTGGATGGGGATGTGGGTCCCGTCTACGGCTCCCCCGCAGTTCAGGAACCCGAGGCTGGCGAAGCCGGCAATGGTGGCGTCCAGGTCACGGGGGCGGATGACCCTCTGGAGCACCACGTCATTGATGGCGTGGATGACCTGCAGAGCGACACATGGGAGCACAGGGGATGCATGGAATGAGACACAGTGTGTACATGGGCCCCTGCGGTGTGCTCACCCTCCCTTTGATGGCCCCTCTCCCCACGCAGGCCAGGGCCCTCTGCCCCCTGGGGATTCCCCCCCCACACCAGCGGGGCTGTGCGCAGGAGGGACAGCATGACCCCCTGGGTGCGGGGCTTCCCCCTGCCCCTACAGCCTCCCCCCCTGCCCGGTCTGACCCCTTCCCTCCCCCAGGACGAGCCTGCGGTCCACGGAGGGCCTTACCTGCCAGACGACCACGCTGACGGTGGACCTGCCCACCCCGAACTGGTTCGCCACAGAGCAGTAGCTGTCTGGGGTGGAGAGTTTCCACAGGGCAATCGCAACCCTCTTCTCCACGGGGATGGTGGGGTGCAGGCGGGTGTTCTGCCTCCGGAGTGCAGGGGCGAGCCAGGTGCAGAGCTCATGAAATGTCCCTCTGCGCATCCTAAAGTTCTGCACCCAGTGCTGGTCGCCCCATTGTCCCAGCACCAGGCGCTCCCACCAGTCCCCACTGGTGTCATGGCTCCACAGGTGCCTGTTGGTGGTGGGGTGGGGGTGCCCGAGTGCAGCTGTTGCATGCATCTGATCGAGCATGTGTTGCCTGGTCTCCAGTTCCTGCTGGAGCAGTGTGGGTCCCTGCAGAAGGACCTCCACAGCCTCAATTATGGACATGATGGGACATTGCTGGGTGGGGTCCTCCTCCGGCTCCATGTCTGTGAGCAAGGCAGCGATGGTGCCCAGGGGCACTTGCTCAGGGACTGAGTTGGAGGGCACGGCTGTGTGTCTGGTTGCCTCAATGAGGCGCCTCTGCACGCAGCCGCAGGAAAACGGCCGTCCAGGGGTCCCTTTAAGTGCGTTACCCAGCAGGGGTCCGGCGCGCACCCACAGACGCCGCTAGTGACCTTTTGACATGGCCGAAGTGGTTCCAGGGCCAAGTTATTGCATCTGAAACAGAGGCAGCAGTGTGGAGTGGCAAGAGGCTCTTCAGGGATGAGGCCGGAGCACGCTGGCTGCTGGCCCCACCCCCAGGGACTATAGACTAGGCAAGTAGCTAATAAGAAATCATGAGGTTAATTAGGGTTGCCAGATACTTTCACAAAAAATACCAACCATGGCCTGGGGGTAGGGGGGCGGGGGAGAGAGAGAGAGAGACAGACAGACAGACAGACAGACACACACACAAAAGAGGCACTGCTCCTTTAGATCCCTATGCTTACCACTCCCCCCCGCCAGATGCGGCAGGGAGGAATGTCCCTACCAGCCTTCTGTACGAGAAAAACAGAAAATACCAGACATTTTACATGTCTGGTATTTTCTGTTTTTTTTTTTAACCGGACAGAGGCTGCAAATACCAGACTGTCCGGGCCAATACTGGACACCTGGCAGCCCTAAGGTTGACTATTCAATTAACTGATATTTAACATCCCTACCCCAGGGGTACCCCAAGATCTGCCACAAGAGTTTAAAAAGGAAAAACAAAACAAAAGAAAACACAGAAAACAAACTATGTATTGATAGCTGATCTCTCAAGCAAGGCAGAAACACCCACAGGCCTGTTACCTTCCAGGACACAAGAATCAAATCAGCACCTTAAAAAAAGATGATTTTTATAAACACAGAACAAAGATATCCTTAATAAAGCATACTTGGTTGCGAGGTGTTACAGAGCAACTGAGAAAAACTGAAACACAGAGAACATAGTATCTCTGGGTACAGCTTGGACAGTGAATCGGGGTGGGAAGAGCACATGGATTTTACACAGAGAAACTTGACCAAAATAAAGAAAAATAGCCTAATTACGTCTAAAAATACATTCCCCTCTCTACTCATGATCCATACTTCAAGGCCCAATCCACTCCCATGCCCAAGATTCCTTGTAGGCATTGTAATTCTGATTACCGTATCTTGCTCACACACAAAGGGTATGTCTACACTACAGCACTAATTCGAACTAACTTAATTCGAATTAGTTAATTCAAACTAAGCTAATTCGAATTAGTGCATCTAGACCTAAAAACTAATTCGAATTAGCGTTTTGCTCACTCGAAATAGCATGTCCACATTGAGTGGACCCTGAACTGAAGTTAAGGCTGGCCGGAACCAATGCCGGCAGGGCATCAGGTTAGGACTTAGAGTGTGGAGCTGCTGCCTCAGGCTAGCCGAGGGCTGTGCTTAAAGGGACCTGACCCCCACCCCGGACAGACAGTTCTCAGGGTTCCCCGCTTGTTTGTCTACCTCGATGAGGGACAGCAAAGCAGTCCTGACTTGGAGTGCCCTGAGTGCCCTTACTCGGCACATCACAGCACTCGGCCATCAGCCCGGCTGCACTTGCCGCAGGCTGCCATCCGGGGGGGGGGTCAATCGGGGGGCTGTCAGGATCCAGGAGGCCCTGCAGGAGAGCTTCCACCCCGAGGAGCCCGCAGAGCCACCCCAGTCCTCCCCATCGGGGGCTCGTGCTTCATTCCTCCCTCACCTCCTTCCACTTACCCCTCCCTAGCCCCCCTTCCTGATGTAAAAAATAAAGGACACGTGTGTTCAAAAATAGAAACTCTCTTTATTTAACAAAACTGGGGTGGGGGGGATTAACCTCTGGGGAGACTGGGAAAAGGAGGTGGGAGGGGAAGAGAGAGTGGAGAGGGAGGGGGGAAACCTGGGAGGAGGGAGCTGGAAGGGGGAAACCAGGGGAAGAAGGAGGAGGGGAAGTATAAAACTATGGTACGCCATATCTTCAGTACTGTGTACAGATGTGGTCTCCTCACCTCAAAAAAAATATTTTGGCCTTGGAAAGGGTTCAGAAAAAGGGCAACTACAATGATTAGGGATTTGGAACAGGTCCCATATGAAGAGAGGCTAAAGAGACTGGGACTTTTCAGCTTAGAAAAGAGGAGACTGAGGGAGATATGATAGAGGTCTATAAAAGCATGAGTGGTGTGGAGAGGGTGAATAAAGAAAAGTTCTTCATTAGTTCCCATAATAGAAGGACTAGAGGACACCAAATCAAATGACTGGACAGCAGGTTTAAAACTGATAAGCGAAAGTTCTTCTTCACACAGCACATAGTCAACCTGTGGAACTCCTTGCCACAGGAGGCTGTGAAGGCTGGAACTATAACAGAGTTTAAAGAGAAGTTCGATAAATTCATGGAGGTTGGGTCCATGGAGTGCTATTAGCCAGGGGGTAGGAACGGTGTCCCTGGCCTCTGTTTGTGGAAGGCTGGAGATGGATGGCACGAGACAAATTGCTTGGTCATTGTCTTCGGTCCATCCCCTCCAGGGTACCTGGTGTTGGCCGCTGTCGGCAGACAGGCTACTGGGCTAGATGGACCTTTGTTCTGACCCAGTACGGCCGTTCTTATGTTCTAAGCTCAGGGTCGGGGGTCTCACTGGACCAACTTGATTTTCATGCAAACCTGCTCCTGGGTTCGCATGTGGCCTTTGGTGGCCAGGCTGGCAGCTATCCTGCCCTAGACGGCCGCATTCCTGTGCCTAGTGCGGAGGTCGTGGACGTTGGAGGCCTCCCCCCAAACCTCGATGAGGTCCACAATCTCTGCACTAGACCAGGCATGCACCGCCTCTTGCGGCCCGGGGCAGGCTCCTGGGAGCTGCCAGCCTGGTCCTGGGAAGAGGCGGAGGGCTGGGTGGCAGCGGGTGGCTGGCTCATGCCGTGCCAGGTGCAGGGTCTGCTGGTTGGGTGCTGGCAGGCTTGCAACTGGCACGAGCACTGTAGCCAGACCGTGCCCCTTTAAGGGCTCCAGGGCCGGGAGGGGGGCAGAAAAGTTTCCCTGGTTTGGCCCAGAGTGGCCACCAGGGCAACCTAGGAAGGGTTAGCCTCCAACTAGTTCGAATTAAGTGGCTACACAGCCCTTAATTCGAACTACTTAATTCGAACTAGGTGTTAGTCCTCGTAGAATGAGGTTTACTTAGTTCAAATTAAGCACTCCGCTAGTTCGAATTAAATTCGAACTAGCAGTTTGTATGTATAGCCGCTATTAAAGTTAATTTGAACTAACAGCTGTTAGTTCGAATTAACTTTGTAGTGTAGACATACCCAAAGAGAGTAGGCAAGGTATTGATATACAATTCAAATTTCAACAGTCTTTTCCATTGGCTTTCTGCCAACACCTGCTGAAGCTATCTGAGTTTAACCCTTTAGTCACCAAGTGCTGGCCAGCACTCCCCCTAGCCATCACAGAAGCCTTAATTTGACTCTAGTTCCCAAAATTCCTGTGGGTTTCAGCTGGCATCCCACAATGCACCTGAGAAAAATGCCAGAGCACATTGAGCAGCAAGAATATTGCTCCCTGGGATATCTGCCCAGAATGCTGCATAGTTAAGTCGAACAACTGAGCAATGTTGGCATAATGCTTAACAAGTATTTTAATAGGCACAACAAAGCAGGGTGAAGGCACTTTAGATCAGCCTGGTTGATTTGCTGCACTTAGCACAAAGTCAATATAATATCCTCATGAAGACAGTCTCTTACAGATTATCTACTTTAACGAAGATGCAGAATTGCCAGTCAATTTGCACATCCTTAAGGCTTTTTAATGAAAAGGTGCATATGCGACTGTAGCAAAGAAATGTATTAAAACTGCTCAAAATATTAACTTGTTTTTAGACTGATACCAAATATTGTCTGACCTGAAAATTTTTAATGTTGAAAGAAGACAGTTTCTGTATATTCCCTCTCTTAGCAGAAGAAGAATGTTTCACTGAGCTCATAGGCAACACCTAGAACAGTCTTGTAACTCGCATACAACTGCTTTTGAGTTATAACCAGTATTCACAACTTTTTTTTGGTTCCAGCTTGAAATTATAGTAGTAATAAATGACCTACTGAATGGGAACATAAATTATATTGTGCTTAAAAACTAAGTTCTGTTTCAAAGTGTCTGTAGAAAAACACTTTCTAAACAGTATGTTACACTATTTTGTAAAGAATCAGGGCCCTTAAATTGTCTTCAAGTCTGAAGTTATGGCTACTCGTGTAATAACTTATATTAGAATAATTTTAATCTTGGAAGATTCTACAACATATGTAACTACTGTCCTCACTAGGACAAGAGAGCACAAAACTGAACAAACTTTTTGCTATTTTGGATTGTGAAATCATTGTAAAACTCAAATTCTCCTAGAAACTTTCCTAAAATTTTCATTTTGGTTGAAGCTAGAATTGGCTAAACAATCATTATTAGAAAAAAGGACCTAGGATGCCTTAGTCTTTAAAATGTTCAAATTAGAAATGGGATATGAAATGAGATGTTTGATTCTGTTGTTTACAAGCCATTATTGTAAATGCTTTTATAGCTTATCCATTTCCACATTATTGCATTAAGAAGTTGAAAGTGAGTAGTCCTACATCCTATGAGGCAAAGCAGGTTTCACAAGAAACTCAATGGCTTGTATATGTCTTTTGTACAAATTAGATTATCTGCTACAGTTTTATAAAGAAAATTAGTCATCCCTTATCTCCCAAATACAAAAATGTTAATATGGCAAAGTCTGCATCTGATCTATTTGCATGCTCAGGAAACTTTCAATGGTTTAAAACCAGTCATCCATCTTGAACTCAAATTAAAAATGACATGTCTTTTTCTTAAAAAGGGTGGATAGAACTTCATTTGTGTTGTTTAAATCTCCATCAATAAACACAACTGCATCCTTCTCTCTACTGCTTTGTATGTTAGTTAAGTAAAATACGTTCCTCCCTCCACTTGTATAAATAGTTCCTAAGATAATGTGGGGAGGAGCACATCCATTATTTTTAGATATAATTTGACTGGACAGACTTTTGATTTGAGCTAGTATGTTTCTGGGTAGCTGCACTGCCTTCACGATCTATCTAGCTCTGTGAGATAATATGGAATTACACAGCACTTTTCTGATTCAGAGAACTCTACAAAGATTAAAATGACCTGCACATAGCTTAACCTTGTGCCAACCTGGAATTGTTCCTTCCAGTAAAGGGCGAACACGTTATAAGTCGACCCAGTATATATCCGTTCCGCATTAAAGTCGTTGATGCTTGTAGGAACCAATGCATTATAAGTCCTCCTGTTCCCTGCTCTTAAGTCATGCAAAAAAACCCAACTCAATTTGCACAAATGGAAGTCAGCCATGAGAAAAAGATTCCCTGCTTTAAGTTTCGCTATAAGTCCAAGATTTTTGGAACGTATCTTGGACTTATAGCGAGGACAGCCTGTACTTCTATATAAAACTGTAAAACTACTTGAGATGTAGATTTAAAAGTATTTAAAAACATTGCTCTTTAAGTTTCTAATTTATGTGAATAAACCAATTATAAGTTTAGTTACTACATTATGATTAAGGTCATATTCCACCTTTGATTTTCTACAAAACTGCTGCTATTGTTAGTAGGAGACTTGCTGGCTGGAAAGGAATTCCTAAATATGTATCTTCTGTACACAGACCAGAATTTAAAATGGCTGCATGAATACTCTGATCAAATAGTGCCCTCGTTGTTCTTTAGTCAAATTGCCCTAACATATTTTCACTTTAGTTAGAAATGTTCACTATAATCAAACTATTACTCAGATGACCAAAGATCTATTAAATTTGTTCCCAGAGGCAGCCTATGATGACAATCTTAATTTTATGTGGACATGAATTTATTATTTTGGGAGTCTTATGTCAAGACTTAGGAAGGAACAATCAGTTTCATACATACAGAATGGGAAGCGACTGTCTAGGAAGGAGTAGGGCAGAAAGGGATCTAGGGGTTAGAGTGGACCACAAGCTGAATATGAGTCAGCAGTGTGATTCTGTTGCAAAAAAAAGCAAACACGATTCTGGGATGCATTAACAGGTGTGTTGTGAGCAAGACATGAGAAGTCATTCTTCTGCTCTACTCTGCACTAGTTAGGCCTCAGTTGGAGTATTGTGTCCAGTTCTAGGCACCGCATTTCAAGAAGGATGTGGAGAAACTGGAGAGGGCCCAGAGAAGAGCAAAAAGAATGATTAAAGGTCTAGAGAACGTGACCTATGAAGAAAGGCTGAAAGAATTGGGTTTGTTTAGTTTAGAAAAGAGAGGATTGAGGGGGGACATGATAGCCATTTTCAGGTATCTAAAAGGGTGTCATAAGGAGGAGGGAGAAAACTTGTTCATCTTGGCCTCTGAGGATAGAACAAGAAGCAATGGGCTTAAACTGCAACAAGGGAGGTTTAGGTTGGACATTAGGAAAAAGTTCCTCACTGTCAGGGTAGTCAAACACTGGAATAAATTGCCCAGGGAGGTTGTGGAATCTCCATCTCTGGAGATATTTAAGAGTAGGTTAGATAAATGTCTATCAGGGATGGTCTAGACAGTATTTGGACCTGCCATGAGGGCAGGGGGCTGGACTTGACCTCTTGAGGTCCCTTCTAGTCCTAGTATTCTATGATTCTATGACTTCTGACAACATGAAGAACAGTTGTGAAAAGCTGTCAGCAGTGAAAGCACATCCACTCTCAGGAAAGGAGAAATTTTATCTACAATAGAAAGATTGTAGATACATTTTTTTTAGCAAATTGTCATCTTCTTATCCCTGGGTACAAGCAAAAGTTCATTATACTAGAAGAGAGTCTACACTTCTTTTTATTTTTTAAAATCCCCATTTCAAAGGACCTCTCTTCATGAACTTCAGTTACAGGGGTCCAAAAATCAGGAATAATGAAGTAAAACATCAAAAGAAGTTCACAAGGCATAAGGACCAGGAGAACTAGAGGCTGCCAAGTTTAGCTGCAGTAGTGGTAGTTGAGGATTACTGGTATTTGCTCATTTGCTGAACTCTGGATCTCTTACTATTCTCAAGACATCAGGGTGGAAAAGGGTATAAGAGAGAAAAAAGTGACTATGCAGAAACCTTCAATTTTGTTCACTATAGAAGCTATGGATAATATAGTGTTGGGGAAACAGGTGACTAATACATGTCCTTTCACTTGTTAATTTGTCTAACAACCTAAGTTGGGGTGAGAGTGATTCTTTTTTTTCCTTTAATCCTTTCAAACTGCTTTACATTATTTTTACAGTAAAACTTGTTTATCTACAATATATTAGAGTTTGTCACGTGTCTGTGTCTTTCCCCCCACTGGGGGACATGCATCCCTTCCCCGGCTGTGCCTTCTGGAGCTGCAGTGGCCAGAGAAAGGCACTTTTCACCTGGCCCCAATCTGCTGTGGTGAGAGAGGGCTGGGACAGTCCTCTCTCCCTGGGGAAGCCTGCATAATGAACATCCTACCCCAGAGCAATAATTTAAATGAAGAAAAACTAAAATTAATTGAGTTAAGGACCCGAGCAATGCCAGGTAAATCTTCTGGTACTATATATATAAACATGTGTGCGATTTAGATAATCTTTCTTCTTGATCTGATTAGGAAATAGTCACCCATTTCAGCCAATTTTAATCAAATTAAGACAATAGGTATTTTAATATAAAACTGGCTTCCTTTGTTAGTATCCTTTATCTGTGACATTGAGCTAGTTCTATGCTTCTATAATTCCACTGAAAGAATGTTACTCCTGATTTACATCAGCATAAATAAGGTTAAAAGCAGGTCAACAAAGTATAAACTCTGGAATGGAACACACTGAAGAAATTCTGAAGATTATGGTTGTATTATTTTACCTGGTTTGAGTCTTCCATTCTTAGCTGCAGAGCCCCTCTCAACAAGACTTGTTATTTGGAGATACGGCCCATTCTGAATTACTATAAGACCTAATCCTTGTTCTCCCATCTTAATATTGGTCTTTAACGTAGCACTCAAAGTATGTTCAGAGATCTTTTCCAGTGCTGGAAACTGCCCTTTGGAAAGTGAGAGGGACACTTTAATACTTGAAAATATGACATTGTGATTTTCTTACTTCACGATCACAAGCACTAAATCAGCAAAACAAGTAAGCAGGTACTCAAATCCATTCCTAATCAGCAAAGCAATTTAAGTCCCACATGCTTAAAGTTCAACATTTGGTCAAGTATTTTTCTGAATAAAGATGAGCTGCCTGAAAACACAATTAGGTACAAGTTGTGTATTCCATAAATTATCAAAAAATAAATATTTGTAAACATACTCAAAAGCCTGTTTCTAAAATTTCACATACTGTGTTGAGCAAAACAAACAAATATTGCTAACCCTGTATATTCTTTAGATTCATTTTAAATGGCTGCATACATTCAGGGAAGGAAGAGAACAAGGTAAAGAAATAACAGCATAACAAGGCCACCAACTGTTAGAGCTTTCAAGAAAGCTGGAAATTCATATTGAAACAAATCCTGTGTCAATATTTCTGGGTAAGATTCACATCCAAATTTCTAGCAGATGGATTTTACACTCTAGTGCTTGCATGAAGGAAGAGACTGGTGCTTGGCAAATGTGTTTCTTTACTGTGAACATTCTCTATCCATTAAAATGTGTAATATAAACAGTATACACAATAAAGGACAACTCATTCCAACACAACCTCACTAGCAAATATAATGAATATCATAAAATGAATCATGCAACCCTCAGCTTGCCTCTGGACAAAAAGCTTGGGAAATGACGAGACTGCAGCAAAAGCATTTTTTTTAAAAAGATTTCATGCTCTGTTTTAAGAAGATGTAAACTTTGGACTGCTATGGCAGGGTAGCAGAAATACTACTGTTCTTTTAAACTTACACAGCACTTTCTCTCCACTGATTTCAAAGCACTTTACAAAAGTACCATTTTACAGATGATGGCAGGCAAAGCACAGAGAGATTAAAGGCATAATTTAAAATCCAATGAAGTCCATAGGAGTCTATTCATTGACTTGAAAGGGTTTGTGATCAGGCCCGAACGGTATGTCTATACCTCAGCTGGGAGAGTGTTTCCCAGCCTGGATAGACAGACTTGCACTATCTCTGCTCACTATCTCGGAGCAGAGATAGTGCAAGTCTGTCTCACAAGTCTGTCTAAAATTAATGTGTATGTTGAGGCACAAGCTAGCTGTCCAAGTAGGAGTCTACCAGCACTACTTCCGAGCTTAAGTGGCTAACCTGTGCTGACACCCATGCCACAATGTTCATGCTGTGATTTTAATGTACTGTCTCAAACAGAACTAGCTGTCTGTCTACTCATGCTTGACAAGAAAAAGGGAAGCATAAAATAAGAGAGTGCCTGAGTCAAAGCCCATTGAAATGAATAAAAGGACTTCCCCATTGACTCAGTGGGCTTTGGATCAGGCTCTTTATTCTCAACTCACCTGATATTGGTCCATTTCCATAATCTCCAGGGAAAGTGTCTGGATTTCTTTTTTGTTCTGTACGGAAAGAGAATTGGGAACTTTACAAATCTTACTCCGCATTACCACTACATTTTTCATAAAGCTCTGCAGGGCCAACACTAAATTCTGCAGGTTTTCTGAATGACATAATATCCAGCTCTCTTCTCCTGAAGCCATATTCTCTCCTCTGGCCAACTGCCCTGTATCCCACTCCAGTTGTCATGATAATTCAATATGTATTGAACTACTCAACTCTCTACCCCTCCCAAAAAAATTGTCTCTGGATGCCAAGGAGAAGTGGAGTGACAAAGATCTAAGAAGTGGACAAGTAATCTGGTCATAGATACAGTGGTAACAAGAGGCTTTCCAAATCTTGGAGACCCTTCAAATGCAAAGTTTGGGCTTTTCCTGAAGTTCAGGTGTGGTGGTGGGAAGATGGGAGAACAGGAAGGGAGACAACAGGATGGAAGGGAATTAAAACTCATTCTGGTTTTATTCTCACCTGCTGGTGTATCAGAAGCTTCTGCACCTTCCATGGATCCCAGACTATTAAAAAAAAAATCAAACCAAGAAATGCCTCAGGCGTGTCTCTTCAAAAGCAGCTGTCCCTCCATGGTGGCCTGGGAGGGAAGAACAGAGCAGCAGGCAAGGCAGATCTTTCAAACACCCAGTAACTGTTTAGAATCCTAGGACAGCCAGGTTCTGAGACTTCTATAGTCTTCAACTATGGAAGAACATAAAAGCTTCATAATGCAGTAGACACACATACACACTGGCCAGGATTCAAGCTTTCAATATTCCCTATATTAGTGACAGATGCAGTGGAAGTTTTAGGTTTGGCTAGGTATTTCCTACTGATTGCTATATTGGCTGGATTATTTTAGTCTAGCACAGCAACTTTGCCAGTGGCTGCAATTCAAACTCTCTTTCTAAAGCTCCAATCCTGCCTAAGCTCTAATGCACATATGAGCCTTGTGAAGTGTCACTTCTGTACCACATTGTTGAATCCTCACATATTATTAGAGGGGTGGCCATGTCAGCCCGTATCCGCAAAACTAATGAGGAGTCCTGTGGCACCTTAAAGACTAATCGATTTACTTGGGCATAAGCTTACATGGGTAAAATCCCACTTTGTCAGATGCATGTTGTGAAGTGCTCACATGCTACAGTAATGGAGTCTGTATAGGTAGATAGACATATAGATTTCCTCTCTCATATGAGAAATTCTGTAGTAAATAGGGGTGTGTCTAGACTACAGGGTTTTGTCGACAAAAGTGGACTTTTGTCAACAAAACCATACCTGCATCTACACTGCCGCTGAGTTTTGTCGACATAACGTTGACAAAACTCAGCAGTTTTGTCAACAGCTGTAAACCTCATTCTACAAGGAATAACGCCTTTTGTCGACAGAGTTCTGTCGACAGAAGGCGTTGTTGCATCTACACTGTCCTTTGCGTCTACACTATTATGTCAACAAAGCAGCTTGCTTTGTCGACAGAACTGGATGTAGTCTAGACGATTTTGTCGACAGAAGCTTTGTCGACAGTATCTGTTGACAAAACTTCTGTCGACAAAAGCCTGTAGTCTAGACGTACCCTAAGAGCTCAATCCTCCCCAGCAGACACACTGCCTTCAGTTACATTATTGAACAGTGGAGCAAACCAAGCAACACTGCCTTGGTATTTACATATTTAGGATGTCTCCGATTCTTTGACTATTGGGTATCAATCTCCACAGCCAAGCAAAAAGGATTATGGGGTGGACTGCCTGCATCTGTGCAGCAAACTCCCCACTGCAGAAGGATGAACTTGCCCCCTTCAACACAAGATGCCTTCCCCTCCAAAACAAGAGGGAGTCTCCCTGTCCCAAAATGAGAAACCCCCCTCAAAACAGGAGGAGCCTTTTCCCCACAAATAAGATCCCTCCCAAAATACTAAGGGCTTCTTCCCCCCCCCCCCAAGTCCACTTAAAAGAAAGCCCTTCCCCACACTAAAACTCCTCCATTCCCCTGCACGAAGAGACACTCCGGCTCCAAGCCCCCCTCCTGTGCTACACCAAGGGGAGGCCTGGCCTGGCCAGGCTCCCTAGGAGCTGACAGCACCTCTGAGATAGGCCCTGCCCTACCTACCCCAATACCCATTCGAAATGCCTCTCCCGCACCCATGCCTCCCGCCCCTTGGAGAAGCCCTGCCCCTTACCCCGCCCAGTTAAAAAACCCCGCCCACCGCACTATGCGCTCCACCCCTCCTCCCTGGAGAAGGCTTGTCGAGTCCCACGGGATCCCCGCCTCCTCTCCATGGAGGCTCCGCCCCCTCATGGAAGTCCGGTCCCGTCTAGGGAAAATGTGAAGGAAAGTGGGTTTCACTTCCGGAGCACCTTGCTGCGCCCTAGTTCACTTCCGGTGTTGTCGGGGAAGTGGGCGAGGGGGGGGGGGGTTCCCATTCTTGGTGCCGCTGCCGGAGACAGGGTGGGAGTTGAGGTCTCATGGAGCCGCAGCTGTGAAGAGCCTCCGGCCCGGGCCCGGTGTGGGAGCCGGGCGGAGGCCGGAGCCGGGAGCCGCCGGAGCCGGAGGAGATGGACAAACTGACCATCATCTCAGGATGCCTCTTTTTGGCCGCCGACATCTTCGCCATCGCGAGCCTGGCGAACCCGGACTGGATCAACACCGGGGAGTCCGCGGGTGAGGGGCTGAGCGGGCCTGGAGCGGACCAACAGCGAGGGGTCAGGGTGCAGCCGCGGGGGTGGGGGGTGGGTCAGAACTAGACTGGGGAAGCAGCAGGTGAAGGAGGCTGGGGGAGCTGCATCGGCTCCTTACTTGGGCTGGAAGTGGGAATATGCGGCGGGAGGGGGCGCAGGGGCACTGGGGATGGGTCAGTCCCACAGAAACTATGGTTGAGGGGCTGGGAGGCGGCGGGCCCAGCCTCGGTTGACAGCAGGAGCCTTGAGTTGAAGAAGTCAGGGGGACAGGGACGAGGTCACAGGGGGCAGTCAAGGTGGAGTGGGGGTCTCTGCCTAAATGAGCATGGAGTTCCCAGGTGAAGGAGGCCGGTAGTTCTGAGTACTGGGGACCCTGGAGTAGATCAGTTTTGGGGAGTTTTGAGAGTGAGCGGTGCTTGGAGTGAGGAGTACTGTGGAGTCTGAGCTGAGAGTGTAACACAGCTGGTTGGAATGGGATATATTCTGGTGGAAATCTGTTCGTGAAGGGCTCGGGAAACATGGGGCAGTTGAGTCTGGCCAACGCTGGTCTCCATCAGTGGGAGTAGTTTTTTGGATTGGGTGAGAGATTCTGTGAGAAGAGGATCTTCAGGTGAAAGATTTCTAGGGCACTGCCTGGCCAATCTGAACTGGATCAATATTGTGGGAAATCTCGGTGTGTAGCCATATTGGATTAAAAATGGTGAGAGATGTGGACAAGAAGCCAGCTTTTTTTGGATCAGTGCTGAAATATCTCTTGAGGAGATCTCAAGAGGGATCAATCCTGGGTAGGCCACAATGAGAGAGTGCATAAGGTTCAGCCTAACCAGCCCAGACTGGATCAAGACCAGTTTGTGGAGTCACAGAGAATACTGGCCTAGCTGAATTGGACTGGAGTAATAACAGTAAGTTCACATTGAAAAAACCCTGGGATAAGGGTTGCTGCAATCTGTCAACCCAGTCTGACTGAATCTTATGGAATATTCTGGGCATCTGTTTTCTCCTATGTAGCTGTGCACAAGTATAGAAACTCTTTGAAATGCCCAATACTACTTGTGTAGAAAAGCAAGATCAACTAAATTGAAACTCTTGCAAGCTAAAGGAACCAATAGGACCATTATTTATTTCCTTACTGGATTTTAGTCACCTTGTACAGTGAACTTACAACAGTTTATTTATATTTGGTTTCATTTTTTGGGTCCCTACTGCTGTTAGCATTTTTAATGTTGGAAGTGAGCTTTAGATCTCATTTCCTCTCCCCTCTTTTTCTAAATATTTTTTGCATGATGTTTTAAAATCTACTTTTTGGTTTAAACCTATATATTTTGTATTATTTGAGATTGTTCTTTATAAAGGAGGACTTGTGTCTTTTTGTTAATATTGCAATTGCTTTTGTCTATAAGTAAAGTTTTATTTACAATTCATCTTAGCTATTTGAGGGGGCAGAGACCAGCCTGATGAAATGAGTAGGAAGACAATAAAATGTTTTTTCTTTGATCTTGCAGCCAAATGAGCCTAGTGATGCATTCTTCTTAGACTCCAACACCTGAAAATGGGCAAAGCAATCTAAACTGAGCTCTCACTGACATTTCAATCCCCTGGCTGACCACACAGAAAATGTATAGAGTTGTTAAGAACATAAGACTGGCTATACTGGGTCTGACCACTGGTCCATTAAACCCAGTATTCTGCCTTCTGACAGTGGCTGGTGTCATAGCAGTCACAGATTTAGAGAGACCCAGAGCATGGGGTTGCATCTCGGATCATCTTGGCTAATGGAGATGTAAAATCCTGTTTAACTGGAACTGGTTAACTGTATTGTTTAACTAGTTAATTGATTAAGGTGTGAGGTACCCAGGCTTGCTGTGGACAGAGGCTGCTCTGGATGCCAGAGCAGCCGGGGCACACAGAGGTTGCTCCAGATGGCCTAAAGCAGCTCCTGTCCATGGCAGACTCTGCAGGGTTGGAGTAGTTTTGTAAGATCCCTGTGTAGTTTTGTGAGATCCCTTTATAACTCTTTGCAGTCTGTTTTGGACTTAACTATTCTGAATAATTTTGTATTATCTGCAATAGGGATGTTGACGTGTAAACCGCTACACAATTAATCAATAAGCCAGGACTTACTGGTTAATCCTGTCAACTACATGCATTCCTGGTGCTCTGATAGAGGGACAGCAGCATGGAGGGTGACGGGGATAGGCAGGAGCTGATAAACTTTTAAGCTGGCTCTCTACATGTGCCGGTCCCCCCCTGCAGAGGCAGCCGGGGGGAGGGAGGCAGGAGCCAGTGCTGCGGGGGAGCCCGTGGCTCTTGTACATTTTAAAGGAAGAGGCGCAGCAGGGAGCCCAGGCCTGCTGCGGACACAGGCTGCTTCGCAGGAGCTTCCCCCTGACATCCCCCTGCTCCTGCCTCTCATGGGGGGGGCAGGCAGCTTGCACAGGTTCACTGCTGCACCTCTTCCTTTGAAAGGTACACAAGCCACCCATGGCTCGTGAACATTTCAAAGGCAGAGGCACAGTGGAATAGCAAGCACCCCCCTTATTGACTAATCAGGTAGTCAGTGGAAATTCCATTGACTACTCGATTAGCTGATTAATCAAAATTTTACATCCCTACTCAACAGGCTGCTGTTTGTTTCCTACCACCATGGACCAATGTACTCTTAAGCATCCCTTGATCTGAGTAGACCAGAGCCCTATCTTTTTCTTTTGTCTCTCTGGCAGGCTTCTTAGATACAAACTATCTGTTATCCCTTCATAGAGATGGTGCCCCAAGGCCAACTGGCCTAGGTCCGTAGGATTAGTACTGACGCCCTCCGTGTGCCCATTCTTCGTATTTTGGAGCTAGATCCTCAACAGGGTTTTTCTTTGCTTTCATAGATTTATCAGAATCACAGTGTTGCTTTTGGCAATCTTGTTTAAGGAAGTTCATGTGTTTTAAAATACATGTGAAACAAACAAAAGTGAAAAGATGGGTTTGTATCTCAAAGAACTCCCAGTATAAAATGATTCTTTGTGTGTGTAAAACACTGCTGGACCAAATCTGGAAATTAGCAATATATCAGTAACAATACTGTGGCTGCTTTATCTTAACGCACCGGTATCTTAAGCTAGAAATAGATGCTGGAACCTGCTCCAGATTAAGTCACTGACTAAACTCCTGTTGATCTTAACAGTAGCAGGGTTTGAATCTATATCAGTACACTATCTGTAATAAATTTAAGAGATTTCTTAAGCAAGTAGTTTTTATTCCGTGTGTTCATTTTTGGTGTATGGTAGGATCAGTGACTCTTATTGAAGCTGACACTTTTTCTCTTAGGTTATGTGTACACTACACTTCTTTTTCGGAAAAAGGTACGCAAATTGCACTCCACAATTTGGGTACTTTTTTCTTTTTTTTTTTTTGGAAGAGGCTTTTCCGAAATTTAGCCCATCTACACTGGACCAAATTTCAGAAAAACCTCCTCTTTCGGAAGAGCCCTTCTTCCTCATGAAATGATGTTTACAGGACTTCTGAAAGAGCACGTCTGCTCTTCTGACATTTTTTGCGGAAGAGCAGATGCATTCCCTGGATGCAGCGGAGTTTTTCCAGGATACCGCTGGGATCCCAGAAAAAAACTCCGTAGTGTAGACATAGTCTTCGTTTCAGTATTTCAAGACATTCCTGTAGGTAAAGAAATTGGAATGAGATGTATTAGTGAGCTGAAAAATGACTTTTAAATTGATATGTATTGTCTCTTGACAATTAAGAATACTTTCAGGTCAGTCCATAAAACTGAAGAAAAATTTAATAAAATAAAATCCTGAAGCACTACAGTGGAAATACAGGGCGAGCAGGACTGCTTGAGTCCCCGTGCTCCCTGTGGCGTGCCCCCCCCCCCCATTGCTCCCTCTATCAAAGGAAACGGGGGGGCATAGCAGGGGCTGCTGTAAAGCAGCCCCTGTCCATAGAGGTCCAAGCAGGGAGCTGCCCTCTTCCCCCTCCACCCTCCCATGGACAGGAGCTGCTGCCGTGAACAGGGGCTGGTGCCGGAGCAGTCTCATCGCGGTGGCCAGCGCTGGCTGCAGGCAGGGGCTTGTGCGGATGCTTCATCTCTTCATTTTAAATGTAGTAAGAACCCGGTGGTTCTTACTACATTTAAAATGCAGAGCTGCAGCGCAGGTGGCTCCTGGAGCTACCCCCTCTGTGGCTCTGCACAGCGGTCCTATTGACTAATCGTATAGTCAATACAAATTGTATCAACTATACCATTAGCTCAGTAACCACAATTTAACATCCCTAATTTGCAGGTCTTGACGAACGGCGGCGAAAGCCACTCGCCAGCCCCGCACTGCGCATGTGCAAGACCCGTATTGTACATGCGCGCACCGGAAACAAACGGGGCGCCCGGCTGAAATCTACTTGCCATGGGCGAGTAGATTCAATGCTTTTTTGAGCCCTGCTAATTTGATACATCATGAGTTTTTGTGGGTAACATACCAGTATAATATGTTTGTTAGTCTCTAAGGGTACGTCTAAACCAGGCATATCAAACTGGTGTTTGGAGGGGTGCATGCGGCCCGATCGAAATTTTTTGCAGCCCGTCAGAAAATTTTTGTAAAAGAATGAAGTGCAGCGGCTGGCCGCTCGGGGCATGTGGCCGAGTGCCTGCTCACGGCCGTCCGGGCTGCTCTGTGCACACACTCACGGCCGGCTGGGCACTCTGTGCTGGGGTCTCTAGCAGGCGCTCACAGCCGGCCGGGCCACTCTGCACACACACTCACGGCCGGCTGGGCGCTCTGCGCTGGGCTCTCCAGCAGGCACTTACAGCTGGCCGGGCCGCTTTGCACACTCGCTTACAGCCGGCTGGGCACTCTGCACTGGGCGCTCCAGCAGGTGCTCACAGTTGGCCGCTGTGCTCACGCCGCCCCAGCACCTCAGGCAGCAACGTTGACTCCGGGACCCAAGCATTACGTTGGAGGGGGCGGGGGATGGGAGAGCCTGGGGGAGGGAAAAGACATTAGGTTGAGAGGGGGCTGGGAGTGCCTGGCTCTGGGGGAGGAGGAAGGCACTAGGTTGGGGGGGCTGGCTCTGAAGGAGAGGAAGGGGTTATTTTGTTGTTAATTTTTTTTATTTATTCCCAAATAAAATCACAAAATGTATATTAATTTTATATCAATAAATGTCATTTTTTGCAATTCCATGAATAATTATATCTTTATGCAAAATCTTAAACTTACAAAATATTCTGAAATTTTCACAGAAGCCTGTTCTATTTGATTAACCATGGTCTATACTTGTTTTTATTTCAACAAAACAAGTTATGTATCATAAAAAATGTAAAAGTACCTTAAATTTATATTTAAATTAAAAATTATGTAAAATTAATTTAAAAATTATTTAATATGAGCAAATACAAATTTTACACATCACATTATTGTAATATTATAAAATATACCTAAAACATAATCTATAATAATAAATAACTACAACTTTCCGACAAAGTACATTTTCTTTGGTGGCCCTAGGGTTGCCAGGTGTCCAGTATTGGTGCCTTCTGCCTGGCACCTAAAATGCGTCTCCCCTCCCCCCCCCCCTCGACAAACCATCTGGGAACTGTAGGTGGCCCTGAAAGCTATCAGTTTTCATTTGTGCGGCCCTCAGTAGGCTTCAAGTTTGACATGCATGGTCTAAACTTTGTTCTATTTTCGGAAGAGGATATGCAAATTCCACGGGAATTTGCATATCTTCTTCCGATCTCACTTTCGAAAGTGAAAGTAGTCTGGATGCGTGTTTTTTTTCCCCAGGAAAAACCCCCTTTTTGGAAAAAATTTATAAAGCTAATTTTTAAAGGAAGAACAGTTTTTTCAAAAAAGGGTTTTTTCCAAAAAGCCACATCCAGACTATTTTCACTTTCGAAAGATCCGCAAAAAGTGAGATCCTCTTTTGAAAATAGAGCGTAGTCTAGACATAGCCTAAGGAAGGGATGTCAATGTGTAGTCCACTACATGATTAACCAATTAACCAATAAACCTAGGTTTATCAGTTAATCCTATCAACTACATGCATTCTCTCCCCCCCCCCCCCCACCTTGCTGCCTCTATATCAGACAGCAATGGGGGGAGTGAGGAGCCAGTGTTCCAGAGAGCCAGTACTCCATGTAGACAGAGGCTGCCAGCTCCCACCAGGGCAGCAGGGGAGAGCCAGTTTTTAAACTGAGGCCGCAGTGCAAGGTGGCAGGGACTTCCTGGGAGTGGGGCCAGGAGCACGCTGGCTGCAGGCTCCTTCCCCAGGGACTATCAAATAATTGTGTAATCACTAAATTTTGATGCAGGTACATGATTATTCAATTAATTGATATCTAACAACCCTACTCTAAGATGCCACAGGACTGGTTGTTGTTTTGAAATGTTAATGTCAGCTTTGGACCAAAAAACTTTAGCATAATGGTTTGGTTCCAGTATATAGAACAGAATATAACTGAGTTATACTGATCACTAATTTAATGGGGATGTCAAAATTTAAAACTGCTAAATTTTGAATAATCACTTCTAATTAGCGATGTTAAGTAACAGTTAATTAGTTAATCGAGTAATTGATGGAATTTCCATCAACTACTTCTGTAGTCGATAAGGGGTGGGGTGCTCGCAACCCCCGCTGTGGCTCTGTAGTTTAAATGTACGTTTAAAATGCAGCGCTGTGGCGGGATTAGTTCCCGGGAGTGGTGCGAGCTGGGACTAAGTAGTCTAGGCTCGTGCTGGCTCCAGGACCTCTGCGACTGTGCCCCCCACACTGTGGAGACAGTGCTCGGGGGAATCGGATTTTAAGCTGGCTCTCCCCCCCCCTCCCATCACTGGCCCCTGCTTCTCCCCCCTTGCTGCTTCTCCTCACCTTAATGCCTGTGTCAGTGGGTGGGGAGTAGCAAGTAGTCATATCATAGAATCATAGGACTGGAAGGGACCTCGAGAGGTCATCGAGTCCAGTCCCCTGCCCTCATGGCAGGGCCAAATACTGTCTAGACCATTCCTGATAGACATTTATCTAACCTACTCTTAAATATCTCCAGAGATGGGGATTCTACAACCTCCCTGGGCAATTTATTCCAGTGTTTGACTACCCTGACAGTGAGGAACTTTTTCCTAATGTCCAACCTAAACCTCCCTTGTTGCAGTTTAAGCCCATTGCTTCTTGTTCTATCCTCAGAGGCCAAGATAAACAAGTTTTCTCCCTCCTCCTTATGACACCCTTTTAGATAGCTAAAAAAGAGTAGTGACTCCACTACTCAATAAACCTAAGCTTATTGGGTAGTTGACTACTCGAGTAGTTGCTTACATCTCTACTTCTAAAACAAACATTAATGTAAAACCAAGTCCAATGGCACATTAAAGACTAACAGTTTTATTGTTTTGGCTAAAACAGACTAACAAGCATATTAATGTAAGTGGATGTGATGCATGTTTTAATGTAGGACTACATTGTGTAATCTGACTTGTGTGGCATTATTGTTGAATAGTCTATTAAATTTTACCTTGGATCTATGATATGTAATTGTTTGCATAAGTGACCATGATATTTATTTTTCATCTAAATAAAATATATCCTGCTGTGCATTGGTAGTAATGACAATAAGTTGTGAATCTACATCATGATACTTATTTAACTATCAATAGCTTATTCAGTAGGGTATGTTTACACAGCCACATTATTTCGAAATAACTTAGTCCACGTCTACACACTGGCAGTTACTTTGACATAATGTCGAAATACTGTCAAGCTGGAGGACTTCTTACTCCGACTCCTGTAACCCTCATTGTACAAGGAATAAGGGGAAGTCGGAGGAAGAGTGCTGTATTTCAAAATAAGTGCTGTGTAGATACTCCCAATTTTGAAATAAACTATTTCGAAATAAGCTACGCAATTGATGAAGCTCAATTTGCATAGCTTATTTCGAGTTAAGCACTGCTGTGTAGACACACCCTAAGGCCCCTATGAGACAAATTTTGCAAAGCACTTTCTATTAAGTTTTGTTTCATGCATTACAATAATATAGAACTCTGCCATCCAGGGGAAACAGATTTAAGAGCAATTACTGTGCTGTGTGCTTAGCACAGCTATTATATTCTCTTCCTTCTTGAATTTGTGGATTTTGCACTATCCAAGAACTGACTCCAAAGTGGTGGTGGTATGTTTGTGTCCACAATGTACTTGGCATGGTAGAAAACATATACTGACTCTGCCTCAAAGAATTGAAATTCTAATAGAGAATATGGGTTATGATTGGAAGCCATGGACAAAGAATAACTTAAAGATTATTTGTAATAAATATTTATTTTAGGCCATATCTTTTGGGGATTATAATGTGAGAAGTTGTCTGTCCTCTAAATGACATGCTTGCATGGAGCAGAGGTGGTGAATACGCAAGGAGGAATGGAGAAATAATGGGGAGAACAGGAGCTCATGCAGGGTCAAGTATCTCTCTAGACTATCCCTGACAAATGTTTGTCTAGCCTATTCCTAAATATCTGTAATGATGGGGATGCCACAGCCCCTCTTGGAAGTTATTCCAGTACTTAACTATCCTTATAGTTAATGAATCTAAATCTCTCTTGTGCAAATTAAGCTAGTTACTACCTGTGCTACCGTCAGTGGACACAGAACAATTGATCACTGTCCTCTTTATAACATACTAGATAGAAGAAGAATTATCGCAAATAATTATTTTTCTTCATTTAAATCATTACTCTAGGGTGTGGCTGGGGATGAGGGTTCAGTATGCTGGCTACCCCAAAGAGAGAGGATTACCCTACCTCTCCCTCACCATAGCATGTTGGGGCCAGGTGAGAAGCACCTCTCCATGGCCTCTGTAGCTCTAGTGAGCATGACTAGGAAAGGTGTCCATCTCTTCCTGTTGGGTCAGGTCCAGATTGGTCTGCCCCACTGTGCTCTCCAGCCAGAGTGAGGAATGCAGCAAACTGTGCACTTTCCCCTTGTTCCCTGACAAAGGGGAACAGCCAACAATGTTCCCATACAAATGGAGGGGGGGGTTCACCCTCCCCCCCCCCCAAAGGGTGCCTGGAGAGTAGGAGGCTTGCGGCTTGGGCAGTCCTAGATGTGGGAGAGGGTACCCCCCAGCCAGCTGCTTTCATCTGCCTGGTGATTCTGTCTCTTCTTCTGTATGGTATTATGAGAAGCAATCCTATTCCAGGTACATCCAATTTTCCTGGCATAACCAAACCCTTACCTTGCTTTAAGTTATGATAAGAGGAAGCTGCATACTGAATTTGGTGATCCTTACCATTTAGGAGGAGTTCTTGAACAGATGGACAAACTCTCTCAAATATTCAGTATATTTGAAGATTATCAGCTCTCCCCCTCACTCCTAGTCTTTTCTAAAGACTGAACATGTCCCATACATAGTGTTATGAAAACTGATGAAAAGCCAAACTGTGATTAGATGATTGTTACAGTAGATCAGAAAGTGTGGGTCGCGACACTTACAGGGGGGCCACAGCTGCCGGCTTCCCTGGGGTCCTTCGCGCCACCTCCAGGGATTCCGGAAGTGCGCTCTCCTCCCATAGCTGTGTAGCATGCCAGGCACACTGCGGGAGGGGGTGTCAGCCCCGGAGGAGGAGCGCAGCACCTGCGGCTTCCCTGCAGCACAGTGACTGCAGGAGGGGTGAGTCAAGTGTGAGCGGGACTTTTTATTTTTTTTTTTGCTGAACAACTTTCTTTGGCTCCCCCACCCTTTTTGTTTGTTTGTTTGTTTTGCTTAACAACTTTGGTGGGGGGGGGGGCCACACAAATTCAATGAGCATTTTAGGGGGTCGCGGTATCAAAAAGTTTGAGAACCCCTGCAGTAGATAAAAGTGCTTGCTTTTGAAGAGTGTTAAAGAAAATGAATTTAATATGGTAAAAGAATAAAGCACACTTCCGTCTTCTGTACTACGTGTTTGCATCACACTTACAAGTAATAGCCTGTAAAAGGTTTCAGTGAAGTTCCCAGACTAAGCACATCTACTATAGTTAAATTATGTTACATATCATCTCTCTGTATATTAAAAAACCCTTTTCCTGTGGGACAAGAATGACATCATCAAGTCACTCCGTGTCCCGCCTGCCTCCTCCCTCTCCCACACTCCCCCATCTCCTAGCTTGAGCCCTCTGATAGAGGCAGCAAGAGGAGGGGGAAGTGACTAGTTGAGCCACTACTCAACTACCCGATAAGCACATGCTTATCAGGTAGTCGACTAGTTGCTTACAGCCCCAGTCAGATATCAGATTCTGTAAAACAAACTAGAGTTTGAATAATTCAGCAAAGATGCTGGAAATACATGAATAAAGTTTGCAGTCTTGTGGGCCAAAAATAAATGTATCGCTACTTTAAAAATCATGAATTAATACTGCCTCCATTGTAGGGATGTTCAATACTGTGTAATTGAGTAGTCATATAAGTGCATGAAATCTTAGCAGTTACACAACTATTTGATAGTTCCCAGGGGGAGAGCTGCACTGGCCCCACTCCCGGGGAGCCCCTTAACACCCCGCAGTACTGTCTCTGTATCAGAGGCAGCAGTGTGGGGTGGCAGGGGGGAGCTGGTCTGCAAGGGGAGCCTGTTTAAAAACCAGCTCCCTGTGCAGACAGACTCCTGCCTGCCACCCTGCACTGCTGCCTCTGATACAGAGGCAGCAGCATGGGGTAGCAGCAGCTCCTACTCACAGGGGTCCGAGTTCCCCACAGACGGAGGCTGCTCCGTGGCAGCAGCCCCCGTGTATGGAGAGCTTGGACCCCCCACAAACAGGGGCTGCTGCTGTGGAGCAGCTTCTGTCTGAAGCTTCTTTGTGGCAGTCTCCCCTGCCCCCCACCATGCTGCTAGAGGCAGCAGCATGAGGTGGGGAAGGCGGGGAGATGGCACCAGAGAGCTGGTGCTGAGGGGAACTGGCTTTTAAGCCTGCTGCTGCCTGCCCTGCTGCGTCTGTAGGAGGCAGCAAGTGTGAGGGGGCAGGCAGGTCCATGGAGGCGGCATGTGTGGGGAGCCTGCTTGAAAGCCGGCTCCCCACATGTATTGGCTCCCACCTGCTTCCTTTACCCTCTGCACTGCTGCCAGAGTGGGGACTGTGGGGGCAGGCAGATCTGGGGCTCATGGGGAGCTGGCTATCAAGCAGGCTTCTTGCACATGTCGGCTTCCAGAGGCAGGAGGGCAGGGGTGGGAGTGCCTATAATTGACAAGATTAACCGATTAGCCCAGGCTTACCGGTTAATCGTGTAGTCGTCTATATGTTAACATCCCTACTCCATTAAAGAGCAAACAGGAAAGGATTATCAGAGCTCTCATATATCCTCTAGCTATGCCAAATAACTAGGCTGAGACAGGTATTTATCTTCAAGAGAGTCTGTCTGAGAGTTCTATCTGCCCAAACACCAAAAATTCAAACAAGCACAAAATTTCATTATTTCCATTACATCTATGCCTTACCACTACAATGATTATTACTGCAGTATCCTAAAGCAATGTTTTTCAACATTTTTTAATAAAGTGCCCCTTTAAAAAAAGTACCCCCAGTACCTACAGTTTTCAGACCCACACCATTTTTTTCTATTATTGCAACACATTTGTTTAAACAACTTAATTGTAGCTGGGTGGGCGATGAAATTTTTGGGTGTAAAAAGTACAAAAATAATAAAGCTCTGTAAACTTAAAACAAAAATTCAGTTTTCTCCAAATTTCAGTTGTGTTGACGTACCCCACAGACTTCTCTCAAGTACCCCTAAGGGTACTCGTACCACTGGTTGAGAAACACTATCCTAAAGCAAGGCAGACTGTATGGGAGTTTTATAGTCACTTGAAAGTCATTTTTAAAAACACACTAAGAGGCTGTGCCCCGTGCTCACTGCACTCACCAATACCCCTCTTGTGGGGGGTAGGCAATCCTGCCCCCTCTCCCCCATCTGGCCACCGGGGAGCTCCACCAGCCTGGGCCCCTTCTCTCCCCCTCCTCCCCCCCCCCCCCCCCAGCCTGGGCCCTTTCTCTCCTCTCTCCTCAACCCTAATCCTCCCTCTCCTGGCCGCAGCATGCGCCATGCTCAGCTCTAACCCCAGCAGCCACGGAGGTACAGGGTTGCCTGCTCACACCGTGTGGGGCTCAGTGAGGTGCAGGTAATGCATGTGCGTGCAGCACTCTGGGGCACTGCAGCCTGCTGAGGTGGGAAAAGCAGCAGCGCGGGGAGCTGCTGTCCCAACCTCTCCCCTGTGCGGTCCCACCTGCACTGCTCACTGCCCCATCTTTGCCCAGAGAGCCCAGGGCCACCTGATGGGCCGCCCACTGGAAGCGGAACGGATGGAGTAGACAGGTCGGTGCGGTTAGTGTTTCTCAACCAGTGGTACGAGTACCTTTAGGGGTACTCGAGAAGTCTGGGGGGATATATCAACACAACTGAAATTTGGAGAAAACTTAATTTTTGTTTTAGGTTTTCCAGCGTTTTATTATTTTTGTACTTTTTACACCCAAAAATTTCATCGCCTGCCCGGCTACGATTAAGTGTTGCAACAGTAGAAAAAAAAATTGTGTGTCTGAAAACTTTAGGTACTGGTGGTACTTATAATTTAAGGGGTACTTTATAAAAAAAAAAAAGTCGAGAAACACTGGGTGTGGTGGTTCCCCAAGGAGGTTTGGAGGTGCTCTGGCAGCTGTGGTAAGTGCAGCCGCTGGGGACGGATGAGTCTCCGCTGGTGAGCCAGACTTGGGGTGGTCAGGCACTGTGCTTCGGCTCCTCAGGAGCCTGGTGGCGGGGGAACCCCTGGAGTCCACTGCTGGCACATAAGCCTGGCTGGGAGCCCTGCTCCCAGCGCCTGTCCCCGGGCTGCTGTCCCAAGCACCGTACCTCCCGCCCCCACCCTTGGGCTGTTATGGCTGCGATGTGGGGACTTCCGGCTACTGTGCCATGTTTCTTGGCATTGAAAGCCCTGTGGTGTGGGGGTGGAGAAAGGATAGTAGGGGCTTAGTTTAAAATAGCAATTCCAAGTGGCAAGGGGAAGCCGTGGGCAGCTCTTGTACATTTCAAAGGCAGAGGCGCAGTGGGATAGCGAGTGTCCCCCTTATCGACTAATCGATTAGTTGATGGAAATTCCATTGACTACTTGATTAGCTGATTAATTGAAATTTTACATCCCTACTCAACAGGCTGCTGTTTGTTTCCTACCACCATAGACCCATGTACTCTTAAGCATCCCTTGATCTGAGTAGACTAGAACCTTGTCTTTTTCTTTTGTCTCTCTGACAGGCTTCTTAGATACAAACTGTCAGTTACCCCATCATGGAGATGGTGCCCCAAGGCCAGCTGGCTTAGGGCTATAGAACTAGTACTGACCCTTTTCCTGTGCCCAGTCTTTGTGTTTTGGAGCTAGATCCTCAACAGCGATTGTCTTTGCGTTCATAGGTTTATCAGAATAATTTATCAGACATTTAAAAAACAGATGCAAAGCAGCGGGGATGGGTGCGAGCCAGGAATCAGCTGATTCCCGGCTCGCACCCGGTCCCCTGCTACACCTCTGCCTTTAAAATGTATTAAGAGCCTGACAGCTCTTAATACATTTAAAAAACAGAGCCACAATGGGGTTAGCTCCCGGGCCGGCTCTGCTGGGGCTCTGCAGTTTTCCCCCCTTATCAACTACTCGATTAGCTCATTACCTGCAATTTTAAAACAATTATGGTCAGATATAGGGATGTTATTGAGCACAGATCTGGCAGCCAGTAATTTCAATTGTTACCTCAGCATTATTTTTAAAGTGCCATTGCTTGCTTGCTTTACCTTTCTTTTTGGGGCAAAATTGTAATGAAAACTCCAGGAAGGATCGATGCTCTTCTCCCAAATGTTTTCAGTTGCTTTTTTAATTTGTATCTAGTCCTTGCTTCTTCCTTCAATATTCTGCTTACTCACAAACAATAACATTTCCAAAAGCAGAAAGCCCCTGTCAATTAGGTAGTTTTTGAAAATTTTATCCAGTGACAACCTAGCTAAAATTGAGTTACCTTCACTATCTGGAAAGCTGTCTTCTCTTTCAAGTCCTACTCCCCTCAAAATAAACTGAATTCTGACTCTACTTTATGTGTATGTGTCACATGGTGGAAAACATATTTGCTAACATTTTAACTTTGTGGTTCTATTGGTCCTTTGCTGTTTGCCAGTTAAATAAATGGCTTTTTCCCTTTAACAGAATCTAGCTCCTATTGACACAATATGGTTTGGATTAGAGTCTAATACTAATATGAGATGTATAGTTATTAAAAGAAAAACTTTTACCTAATATGCATCATACAGCTAGGATGCCCTGCTGTCAGTAATGTGGAAAGTAGAATGCTTTTAATGACTTCGGCCTCTTAAAATGCTTGTGCTGTTCTTATCCAGTCAGTGCTCACATATGAATTGTATTACGTAAACGCCATTTGTATTTTTGCCAAAGTAAAGAAGATCAGTAGGTCAGACTTCTAAGCATGACCTACTTTTTCCTAGGTGCAACATAACTGCTCTAGTTTTCTTTACAACTTTTTCTTTTCTGATCTTGGAGCACAGCGATGGGGGCCCACTTCTATCTTATCTGATGTTATATAGGATTTGCCATAACATGTGGGATCATTTGTCCATTGAGTCCTGATATTCTTTTCTGGCAACAGATGATGTCTTGATACTTCAGAAGTGGTGACCTGAGTGATTTATGGAATACAAAACACAAAATGGAATAGAGGTTAGAAGCTCTTATCTGAATTAGTGCCAAATTCAAATGTACTTGGGGTACTAGAGATCAAACATACCACTGAAGTAATTTCTATCTTTTCTTGAGAAACTTCTTTTCATTCTCACTCTGTATGCCTCCTTCCCAAGAGTGGGAGATCTGCAAGATGGCCAAGCAGAGGAGTCAGGAATATAATTGCTTTTAGAAGAAGGCATATGAATTGGACAGGCAAAGATTTCCTTGATGTATAAGAAAGAATTAGACAAGTATTTAAGAAACAGAAAAGTAGTGTACAATTTCTGTGTGAAAGAAAAGATGTCTAGATAAACTTCCTGGCTTCTCTTTGCTCTGAATCTTTTCTTGATGACAGCCTCTTAATGTATGATTTATATTTTAAATATTAGTCCAATAGAATAGTGCTCACTTCAGGGCTTGAACTTCAGCGCCAACCTCTTTTCCTGTAGATGTGTTATGCTACATTAGCAATGCTGGGCTTTCCTAGTGCTCGGCATTTCAAATAGTTTTAGTTAATAATAGTAACATTAGTCACTGATAGCCACAAGTTATGACTGTCGATGTTCATTTGCAGTAAATACAAGCAGTCTAGTTTTGTGGTGCATATCATTATGTTGAGTCCCTACTTCTCTTCTCCTTTTGTTTCACAGTTCTTTTCTTCCAGTGTTTCCCTTTCCTTCTCAATCACTCTTCTCTCTTATCAAGCTTTCTGCCCTTGTTTACCCGCCATGCAGTGCTTCTCCACCTGTTGTTGTTGAACAATCTCTGCCCCCACTGGCGGCACACAGCACTTTTCTCTTGTAGATGCTGTGAGGAGTATTGTGTGGTTCTGTGGGATGGGCGAAAAGGAGAGCCATCAAGTAGCCAGCACTGAGCCTGCAGTTCTGAGACAGAAAGAGGCAGGCATCCTCTTTCCCAAGTGCTCCATTGCAAAGAGGCTTGGAATCCTGCATTTTGAATGTCAGTGTCGGTACCGGTAACTCACTGGTTTGCTCTGTCTGAACTATCTGTGGATTGCCATCTGATAGCTGCATAGTGATATCTGTGAAATGAATTGGTGGTGACTGTTTCCTTTTTAGTGGAAAATGTCCACATCTTCAACAGTTTTCCTCCAGTTGACACTCATTGATAGTATGTAGAGCAGGAATAGGCAAAATACGGCCCACAGGCCAGATCTGGCCTGCCAAGCTGCTGGATCTGGCTGTGGGAGCCTCAGCCAGGCTCCCTGCTTGCCCCACCCCTGCATGCTTCTCAAAGCAGCTCCCTGAACACTGCAAGTCTGTAGGAGGGGCTCCCCCTGCCCCCAGCACAATCTTGCAGCGCCTATTGGCTGGTTTCCAGCCCGTGAGAGCTGCCTGTTTGCAGGATAGGCAGCATACAAAGTACTCTTTATCTCCGGGCTTGCAGTGTTCACAGCCGCACATGGCCCCCCAGCAGCCAATGTAGAGACATGGAAGGCAGGGACTCTGAATGAAGAGCCTGCTGGCTGGCAGCTGCCCAGGTAATTGTCTCCCTGCCACTGGCACCCAAGCTCCTCCTGCCCCCCAACCCACTGCCCCCCTCCTGCACCGCTATCCCATCTCAGACCTTGCACCTGAATCCCCTGCACCAGATCACAACCCTTCCTTCAACCAAACTCCCTCCCACACCTTCTCCTGCACTCCAGCCCTTTACCCCAAGCACCCTTCTGCACCTAACTTCCATCACAGACCCTGCACCTCCTCCATTATATTAATGGAAGAGCATGGCCCTTAATCACTTACCAAATTCTTGAAGTGCCCCCCCCCCTCATCAATTATTGCCCACCCCTGATCTAGAGAGTGTAACCTGAGCATGTCTTCTCAGGCCATGGTGAGATATGTGGGCAGATCGTCATGGTTCAGCTAGAAATACTAACCTGTGCTGTTAGTATTGTGATGGTACTGAGAATTACATATGCAAACTTGCGATACAAGACACTCTCAAAAGAGAAGGGACTGAGAAGTAGAAGTTCTGTTGCCTTTCACTGGCAAGTTTTGGTTTCCTCCAAGAAATAACCTTCATTTCTTATAGGCCACCTGTAAGTGCCTGCTGTTCTCAAATGAACCATAATGGCTTCCCAAAGCAGAGGGTTATACAGTAAACTAATTGAAAGTTATAGTGCAGACAGAACCAAGGAACATGCAGGTCCAAAAAATATTAATACCATATGTCTTTAGTCTTCTTTTGACTAAAATGAAAAGAATAAAAGCCACAAAAGGAAATGCTGCTAAAAACAGAACCATTTCCAAGTCCATTGAATTACACTGGTAACCTTCCTTTGAAATATGACTTGGTGAAATTTCCTCTTTTTGCATTTTTTTACCTCTCCCCTTATTTAGTTTTGATAAGAAAAGTGGTCTCTTCACTCAGAAATAGGGATGTAAAATCCCATTTAATTGTTTAACCTGTTAAATATTATGTTTCACTGGTTAATTGCTTAAACAGGGGGCAGGTGGGCGGTAAGGGTGATGCTAACCAGTTAACTACTAACATCTCTACTCAGGCCCCATTTTCACTCTGAAATAGGCCTGAGTTTCTGAAATGGGTTAATAGATGCACTCTTTGGACACTTACAATATAAAATTGACAACTTTTAAGTATGAGTCTCCCTGTGCAGGTAGGATCAAACTCTGTTACAGTCAGGTTGAAATTAGGGATGTGAAAGGTTAACCGGTAAGCATCACCCTTAGTGGGTGATACTTATGGGTTCTGCCTGCCCCCCTTCGATAATCAATATGTTTGACTAGTTAACCAATTAAATGGGATAGGGATGTAAGCGACTAGTTGACTATCTGATAAACATAAGCTTATTGACTAGTGACTCGACTAGTCACTTCCCCCCCCACCTTGCTGCCTCTATCAGGCTGAAGTGGCTACAGGGAGCATGCGGCCGACGGGGGACTGCTTGAGTCCCCCACTCGCCCCCTGCTCCCTGCGGTGCTCCTGTTTTTGAAATGTACAAGAGCCCCGGAGGGCTCTTGTACATTTAAAAGGCTGAAGTCGCAGTCCCCCTCTGCTCTTTTGCCTTTTAAATGTAGTAACAGCTGCGGGTGGCTCTTACTACATTTAAAAGGCTGAGGCCTGACTCCCCCTTATTGACTAATTGAGTAGTCGATGGAAATTCCATCGACTACTCAATTAGCTGATTAATCGAAATTTTACATCCCTAAAATGGGATTTTACATCCCTAGCTGAAATCATGCTTTAAACTTGGTAAAATCCATGTTTAACTGTTCCTGGAAGGTCATTTTCAGAATGTGCATAAGCCTTTTCTAAAAAGCCTCCATTCTTCCTTCCACTTGTTTTGCATGTGAGAGTTGTGGGAGGGAGAAGGAAGAGAGAGATAGTTTCCCTTAGAGGCAGCATCTGTTGGTAGGCTTCTGAAAGCAAGGACTGACACTGGAGAAGAGGATAACAAAATATTCTCTGCGACTACTCACCCTTAAATTTGCTCCCTCACTTGCTCCCCTCTTTTGTTTTTAAGGCTCAAATTTGTGGGCAGAGGAGTAGTGATTAAATGTCTAGACGTGATGATTACTGCTGCAGTACAGTGAACTAGTTGCAAAACATCTGACATTTTAAACTTGTATGGGAAACTTTGAACAACTTGAAAAGGAGCTGGTTTTAGTATATAAATCAAGTAGGTTAATTATATTTGTATATTGTCTGTCCTTAGGGTGAGATACAAATAGTAATATTAATGGGAATTTGGTATATGTCCAAGCATGAATATTCCTCCCTAGTGTTATTGTTTAACATTTTGTAAAATAGACTGACAGCCAGCATTGAACTACTTCAACATGTATTATTAATTGCTATAAACAGGTTGTATGCAATCTTGGAAGCTGTTCATTCTTGGTTTTTTTTTACTGCTGTTGGCTGTATTCAATTTGAACTCTTAACTAGGGATTAAGGATGTTGGAATGTAACTGTTTAAATGGGTAATCAATAAGCACAAGATTATCAGTTACCCAAACAGTTACACATGGTTCCCCATCTGGCTCCTGGGAGCTGACTGCCACTCTGCACTGCTGCCTCTGGTACAGAGCAATTCTTTTGGACAGTCGGCAAACTCAAGGCAAACATTATTGTACCATTTAGATTTGGGTCATATTTTCAGGCTTTCTTCTGAATGAAAGCTAGAAGCATGTATCTGTAGCATAGTTCTACCACAAGAGGTGTGTTCTAAGTTCCATATGGATTATATGGGACCCAGTTTAATGCAATAATATTATTAAAAGGGAAAACTGTACAGAATTGTCGGATGTTGTTGTGATAATTCTGTAAGCTTTATCTATCATGACAGTGGATTCTGTCTGGAAGGTCATGCTTTTAGTCCTGGATATGGTGGGTTGATTGACTTACTTGTTTGGTTTATGAATACTGCTCAAATACTTTATAGTTGAAATATTATTTTGATTCTCACTCTTAACACATGTATGTTATACAATATTGTGCACAGCATCAGAAAACAATGAAATACATCTTCATATTTCTTGAGTATTTAATTTAAAAAAATCCAACAGAAAGGACATCTTAAAGCAGGATCACAGTAGTTTGTGGTGATTGTGTTATTTTGTCAAGTCCATGTTCCTGAATGGATGGGATTTAGTAGTCTTTCTTCCCGAAGAAAGCATATCTGGTATTAATTTAGATCTTAGACTAGGCTAAAGGTAGTCCCCATACAGTAGGGTACTTCATGTTATGTAATTTTTTTATACAAGTTCCTTAGATATGGAAAATTAGCTAGACTCCTCTGTCTCTGAAATCTAGTCATCAACTCATGAGTTGGCCAGAGCAAGGCAGTGTTCCTTGTGTGTGAGGTCATCCCATCCTCAGGCTCGATGCCTGTAGTGCTTTGCCTCTTTTGGCTAAACTGAACTCTCTTCGTGCTATACATTGGAGTGTTGTGCTCCCAGGTGACTAGGATTAGGTTGGGCATATGATGTAAAAATTAACCAGATTTGAACACTAGCTTAGTGTAGAAAGAGTGAAATGTTTAACAGGGCCTCTTCATCATTCTTTCTGAGAAGCCCCCGGTGGTACTTTATTATGTGATATATTGAGAAATATCTAGTTTAGACAGGGACGTAAAATGATACAACTCTGTTAGAGAAAACACTAGCTCAATCAGCAGTTAAATGGCAGAACAGCTGTAAGTATTGTAGCTTCCCTTCCAAAAGTTAGGAACAAAACTGCAGCAGTTGACAATAGGGATGTTAAGAAGCATCTAATTCAGGGGTTTCCAACCCATTACAGGCAAAGAGCCAAAATAGTTGTGAATATAGTGCAAAGAGCCGGGGCGGGGAGAAGTTGTCGAGGGGGGGGAAAAAAAGGACTACTCCCTTTAAAAGGAGCCCCCAACCACGTTTTGTCGAGCCAAAAAAAGGACTGCCCCTTTAAGAAACAGGTTTCTTAGCTTTTTGGCCACATCAGGCTCCTGCCGGCCAACGCCATCTTGAAGACGCCATTTTTAATGGCCGCGCTCCCCTGCGCCGGTGAGCACAGGGAGTCGGGAGGTGGGGGCTGTTTTTAGGGGCACAGAGGCAGCTTCGCGAACCGCACCCGGGGGGAGGGGGAAGGAAGAGCCGCTGGTTGGCCATGGCTGCTCTAATTCATTAATTGTGTAGTCAACAAACATTTTGCCAACCGCACAATTAATTGATGAGGGTTAGCACTGCAAGCAGTCAGTCCTGGCTAGGGATGTTAAATATCAGTTAATTGAAGAGTCAATTAACCTCATGAATTTTTGTCGGTTAGCTGACTATTCTATAGTCCCTGGGGATGGGGCTGGCAGCCAGTGCGCTCCAGCCCCACTCCCGGGGAGCCTTTGCTACCCGTGCTGCTGCGTCTCTATCAGAGGCAGCAGCATGGGGTGCCAGGCAGGAGCGGGTCCATGAGGGGAGCCAGTTTAAAAAACAGCTCCTCTCGCAGACCACCTATCTTCCACCCTGCACTGCTGCCTTTAATACAGAGGCAGCAGCACAGAGTGACAGCAGCCCCTGTCTGCAGGGTGGATCTGAGCTCCTGGACCCGTTGTGAGCTGGAACTGACAGAGGCTGCCTACCCACCCAGCTCTTAATACACTTTAAATGCAGAGCCGCAGTTTGGGTAGGTTCCAGACCCAGCGTAAGCCGGGACTGAGCTGGGCTGCTGGCTAGCCTGCTAAAAAATTTACTGGCGGGGGGAGAAATGCGTGTAGTGTCTATAGCATTAACCTATAAGCTTTTGCTTCTCGATTTAAATGTTTAATCAGCTACACTATTACATCCCTAGCTGACAAGAAAGATCACACTCAATATTGGACACAGCTTTAGTAAATATATCAGTGTAGCTAGATTTTGGCATTTTGCAATTAAGCTGTCAGTTTTCAGGGTGCATGGCTTTGGCTGTGTTTAAAACATTTTATATTAAAGTGCAAGAAGAAAGTTCTTGTTCTTTCAGCCCATTCACACTTTACAATTTCTAAAGATTCTAATTCTAATTGACGACACCCTTTTATTATGGCAAGTTTATAATGTCTAAATAAACCACCAGAATGAGTCAACTTTTTAGAGACCCTGATTACTGACATTCCAAATAATGCCATACTATAAATTAGGAAAGATTGCTTTTAGCATGACCTGATTTCTCGGCTTTGGTATCTAAGAGTACAAAAGAATCTTTGTTGTGTTCTTAGAATATCTATTTCTGTGTTGTTGCCTGAGGACATCTTTCTTAACATGTGGTAGTTCATCTTGTCTAAAAATATATACATTAAATAAATACCAATATCTGTGTGGCTCTAGAAATTGAGAATGTTGGAACCGGAAGATAGGTTAGCCTTAACTGCATCATCTTACTATATATTTAAAAAATGTGCGTCTCTCTGTCTGTACGTCTGTGAGTCTGTTTGTTCAAGAACTCGTAAACAGTAAGAGCTAAGACCCCCAAATTTGGTATGGAGCTTCCTCTTATCCTAACTTAAAGCAAGGTCAGGGTTTGGTTGTGCCAAGAAAATGGGGTGTGTCTGGAATCTGATTGTTTTCCATAACACAGAAAGAGAGGGGTCTGAGAGCAGGGACGGTTATGCTTCATGACCACAGGGCGGGCAGTGAGCACAGGGAACAGTTATACTGCAGAGTGACCACTGGGGGGCGACTGCACCTCTGAGAGAGTGGCCAGCTCTGCAGCCCAGAGCTGTGGGCTGAGGGGGGCCAACAAAAGTGCAGGCAAGCTACCTGCATGTCATGTCCCCACTCTCAAAGCAGTCAGCTGCTGGCACCTCTCTGTGAACAGCTGTGGGGAAGGAGGGAGGAGAGCAGCATGTGATCTCTCGCAGTGCACAGAGACAAAAGCCACCCCTGCTGCTCAGTGGAAGCTGCCAGTGGACAATGCCTGCAGGCAAGGGCAGGGCAGTGCACAAAGCTATCTGCCCCCTCCCCTCCTTGGTGCCAGCACCCCCAAAGGGGAACCTGCCCCAGGTAAGCCCCTGCACCTCAGCTATCTGCTACAGCCACCTCCCGTATCTTAACTCCCATCCAGACCTTGCATTCCCATCCCACCTCCTGCCCTGAGCCCCCTCCTGAACCTTAATTCCCTCACACACTCTGCATCCCCACCTCTTTCCTTGAGCCCATCCCACACTCAACCTGTAGCCCTCTCCTGCACCCTGAAACCCTCATTTTTGGCTCCTCCTTTCAGCCTAGGGGGCCTCACAAAATCTAATAGGCCTGAAACCCCAGAAGAGTTAATCTGGCTTTGCTCATGCAGGGTTCCAGAGTCTACGCTCCAGCCTGAGTCCAAATTATCTACATCTCAATTAAATAGTCCTGTGAGCCCAAGTTAGGCCAGCTACGCATGTTGAATTGCAATGTAGACATATTTTGGTCATCCAAATTTGAATTCTACTTCATAATTTTAATGTAAAATTGAAATATAAATAGTACTTTAATCACTGGAATTGATACTGTGCATAGCGTAGAGTGTTAGCCTAGTTTATTTGAAACTTCTTTGGCAAAGCTTTCTTCAGAAACTGTCTTAGCAGTAGAATGAGAGGTGATCTCTCAGTGTTTCTCATAGTGAGCTCCATGAATTAGATCTTGAATAGACACTCTAACTTTCTAAGGAAGTGAGACTGCTAGGCTTTTGATTTACATTTACAGTAACTGGCAGATAATTAAAGAGGAAAGACCAGAATGTTAAAAAATTAGAATTTGCATCCCAAATACAGGAAGGGTAATTACTCTAAATTGACATATACATCATTTTTAGCTTCTGTTCTTCCTCTGCCTTTGTAGTAAATGGCTAGTTATCTGTTTTGCAACACATTTATCAAGAACTGAATTCAGCCTCTTTCATTCATGAATCTTATTTCAATAAATCTGTACTTGTTCACCATTCAATCTGCAAACTGAGCAACACACTTGAGTATCTGTGCAATATAAAACTGATCTATCATGCTTCTTCCTGACTATTTGAACAAGAAACTTGAAGTCCTTTAGAGGCATAAAAACCAAATTACTCCCATCAGACCTAACCTATGTGTTTTACTGGAAATGTTAGCAATCCAGATGACTCTAGCTCATTGTTTCTCAACGTGGTCCAAGAAACCTGCTAACTGGCCGCTCCAGTGTGTTTATTTATCAGCTCCATAGCCACGGAGCCTGGTGGCTCCCATTGGCTCCAGTTTTTCCATTTGTAGCCAAGGGGAGCCGCAGGAAGCGGCGTGGGCTGGGCTGCCACTTCCTGTGGTTCCCGTTAGCTGCAAACAGTGAACCAGAGCCAATGAGAGCCACAAGGCTCTGTGGCTGCAGAGCCAGTAAATAAACCCACTAGAGCGACCAGTTAGCAGTTTTCTCAAAGTGGTTTGGCATACCACTTTAAGAAACACTGCTCTAGCTAGATTGTTAAATCATTGTGCTACCTCCCTCTACCTTACCATAGCTCTCACTATTTAGAGGCAAATTATTGTAGGCCTAAATTGTCACATGGCTTCACAAGTTAATTTATTCTTGGCCAAAATCCATATTCTCCTTACACAGAAGTTTAATAATTCAAGAGAAGTTCCCAGACTTCTTACATGCTGATGTGAGGTTCTGTCTGGGGAAGAAGTGACAGAGAATATATGTATGGAAAAAGTAGGAATTGTTAAATTTAGGAGACTGACTAACTGTGAAACAATGAGCAATCCTGTGGCACTTTAGAGACTAACAAATATATTTTATCATGAGCTTTTGTGGGTAAAACCCACTTCATCAGATGAGCTGGAGTGGAAATTACAGAATACAGAGTATATATAACAGCAAAAGCAGTTACCTGTCAATTGTAGGACCAATGTTAATGATGCTAATTGAGTGAGGCTGGATGCATCCCATTCATAGCTTTTGATGTGTAAATGCAAATGTTAAAGCTGAGGGAAATTGCCAACTGTCCATAAGACGGTTGGGGCAGCCATTGCAGAGGCCCCTAAAGCACGGGGCCAAGGACAGCTGCACTGAACCATCATATGGATGGGACAGCTCTGCACATACCTACCCCGGGCCACAAGGACGCTCTAGCAGTGTTGCAGAGCTAGCAGCCAGGAACTACTCTAGCCCCTTTGTTCTACTGGTGATGACACCAGGTGCCCCCGAGGGTGATTTTAAATTGCCCTGGGCTGCAGGTAGGGCTGGAGGATGCATTGGGGGGAAGCTTGTGGGATGGCAAGCAGGACTGGAAGACGCATGGGGTAGTGAACACCACACACACACACACACACACACACACACACACACACACACACACACACACACACACACACACACACACACACACACACACACACACACACTCTCTCTCTCTCTCTCTCTCTCTCTCTCTCTCTCTCTCTCTCTCTCTCTCTCACCCCTCCCCCCCCCAGAGAGGGGTACCCACTAGGAAAACTTAAGGACTAGCACTGGCCCTAAGTTAAATTGAGTTTGAGACCCCTAGTTTAAGGGGTTTGAAGCTTGAATTGGTTATAAATTAAAATGCACGAAGCTTGATAATGTCATACCCAGAAACACCGTCTGACTATGGCAGCAATGGATCTGTAAATTCCATTGATTTTTGGGAAAAGGAATGAGACACAAATTGCAGCTTCCTAGTTATAGAATTGTATTCTTCTGATTGTGAAGATCATTCCCTGAATATGACTCAATGTGTGTACATTTATTAAAAGGCAAAGTACACCAAGATATATTTAGAGAAGTAAATGCCTCTTTTACCCTTTTATAGCTGTATCTGCACCACTGAAACAGCACCTCACAGGAAAATAAATAACATTGGCAAACATTCCACTAAGTAGTTGCCAAAGTCCTTGGAAAGCTTTGAAATATACTCCTTCAAAACAGCTTCTGTGTATTCTATAGGGTGTTGGTGGGGCAGGGTTACATTAGAATTACTGTAATCTAAAAGCTGACAGTCCTGTATATCCTCCCAGCAGAAGTCCTCATGTATGCCTCAGTTGGCTGATGGAAGCCTCCATTAGAGGTTTGATTGGGGGTGCAAAGCAATCAGGCAGGCTTAAGGCCAGAGTGGCCAAAGTAAGCCCTGTGGTTATACTTCATGTTTAATAGAGAGTATTAGTCCACAGTGCTTCATCTTGATCTTTGGATCTTCACGTGAGGCAAGCAGCTTAGTGTGTTAGAACCTGTCATCTGTGAAGGCTGCCACTATTAAAAAGAGCCAGCTGAAATCCGCACCTCCTATAAAATAAGTATGGACTAGGGATGTAATCACTGAGCAGGTGGTGCTTCCCAGTTCCGGTTAACCAGTGGTGGCTGGAGCTGCTCTCCGCCTGCTGTGGGCAGGGGGTTGTTCCAGCCCTGTAGGGTCCACCACAGACAGGGGGTGCTCTGGCTTTCTGCCTGCTGCTGTGCCCTTTACTCTGGTTAACCAGTTAAACAGGATTTTATATCCATAGTATGGACCTTGCTTCTTTCCAGTTACCAGTTGGAGAGAGTTTAGACACACTTGACTTTCAACATTTACAAGTAAAAAAAAATATGATCCCCTCCCGTTGAATTGAGGTATAGTAAAACATGGGCTGTTCTTACAATGGAAGGCTTTCACACTAAGCACATATACAAGATAAACACACAAAAAGATGTATCTAGAAATTTGTTTACCCTTTCCAATGTATGCAGAGGAGAGATCTCCAGTCAACAAACCAGAATTTGAAGACAGTTTTTAAAATAGTAACCAGTTCCTGAACAAGTAAAGTATAAAGTGTAACTAGCATTTTATTGTAACATTGCCTTCATAAAACATGTGCCCCCTGCCCAGTGAACAACCCTCCACAGCTCTTTTCCTTCTCCCTGCTCAAAAAAAAGTGTGTGTCTCTCTACACTCTATAGAACTAAAAGCTATCCTGTGTCTGGAGTGTGAATGCTAGAAAATCACAAATCTTCCTCCTCTCTCCTCCCGCCCCTTTTTAAAGTGCCCGATTGGCTTGGCTTCATCTACTTAAGCCATTATTAAAACACACAAAACCTAAGTCTTTTATATCAGTGGCATCTAAATTCAATGCCATAGTAGCAAAAAGCCACAATTTAGCATACCATCCTCCTGTTAAGCAAAATCCAGAGTAAATGGTATGGCTCTATACCAGGGGTGAGCAAAAGGGCCTCTGCGGGCCAGATCCAGCCCACCAAGCGGGTTGATCTGGCCCGCGGAGGCCCTGCCACTCCCCTGTCCCCAGGCCAGTTAGGGTCTGGGGGCGGGGGAGCGCATGAAACTTCCTCCCGCCCTGCGAGGAGCACGCAGCACTTCACAGTGCTACGCGCTCCTCACAGGGCGGGAGGAGACGTCACGCGCTCGCCCACTCCCAAGCCCTGATTGGCCGGGGAGCGGTGCGAAGTTTCCTCTGCCCTGCGAGGAGCACACGGCACTTCAAAGTGCTGTACGCTCACGCAGGGTGGGGGACCGGGCGAAGGAAGCTTGACGCAGCTCCCCTGCCCCCAGGCCCTGATTGGCCTGGGGGTGGGGGGAAGCACACAAAGCCTCCTCCCACCCTGTGAGGAGCAAGTGGCACTTTGAAGTGCTGCATGCTCCCCGCAGGTCCGGGGTAGGGCGGGAGGAGGCTTTGCGCTCCTCCCACCCCCAGGCCAATTATGGTCTGGTGGTGGGGTAGCCCAGAAGCATCCTGGCCCTGCCCCTTCCTGTTTAGGCCCTGCCCCTTCTGGGCAGCCTGGGGCCACTTCAAAAATTTTGAAGTGGCCCCTGGCCCAAAATTATTGCCCACCCCTGCTCTATACTGAGTCTGCTAGTGAAGCTGTGTGTTTTGTCAAACTCTGGAACCTGCTTCCCTTGTTGGTATATGAAAAATGCTCTGCCAGCTCCCTTCCTGCCACTGCTGATCGAATCCAGGGACTTTTAGCACAAATGTGACGTGGGTGGGGGGGAAAGGAAGCTAAGTATATGTAGTAGGGATGTTAACTAACAGGTATTTGTGTAAATGTATTACCACTTGAAATTTTAGTGGTTACACATTAACACACAGTGGCGGGGGCAGGTGGGAGCCAGTGGTCATGGGGAGCTGGATTTTAAGCCGGCTCCCCGTGAGCATTGGTTCCCACCTTCCCCCCCCCACAACTTCCTCTCTGGGGGCAGAGGTGGCTTCATGGAAGCCAGCATGCACGGAGGGCTGGCTTAAAAGCCAGCTCCCCATCTGTGCTGGCTCCCACCACCACTGCCTCCGTGGGAGGCGGCGGGGGGGAAGGAGGGGGGACTCAAGCAGCTTTGTAGGAGTCTGCACGCATGGGGGGATGGCTTAAAAGCTAGCTCCCCATGCATATCGGCTCCTGCCTCTTCCCCCCCCCCCCCCCGGCCTCTGATACAGAGACAGTGGGGGAAGGGAGCATGTGTCGTCTATAGGATTAACCGATAAGCCCAGGCTTATCTGTTAATTGTGTAGTCCACTGCACGTTGACATTCTTAATATGTACTATGTAAATAGGCGACAGTTGGCTGCTTTTACTTCCTCTATAGGGGTAACAGGACTGTATGTGATGTTAGCAGTAAGCATTTGTGCCCAGGAAGTGGTTGACTTTGGGAAGGTAGGAATGTAATGAGACTGGAATAGGGGCTGTGGCTAGGGGAGATTTTGATGCCTTTAAATAAGAGAAGTTGGTTTTAAAAAAAAAAATAGAAACAGGAAATTGTAGCAAGTTCAGTAGCAGTGGGTGATAGATAAGGATTGAGGATGGGCAAGTATGGAGGCCCATGGTAGGGGAAGAAGTGACGAGGTAAGAAAGATATAAAAACAAAGGAAATATCTCATAAATAGGCTTTTTTTTTTTTAGCTTGCTTTAGTGTATTGCAGTTGTACTTCTGACTTGATATCCTCACTTCACCTCACCCTCCTTTGGGTCTGTTTCTTATTAGGCTGTAAGCTCTTCAGGGCAGGGACAGGACAGTCTTTCTGTGGCCATACAATACATGAGGCATTTTGGATGCTGCTACAAGCAAATAATGAAGAACAGTAATAATCTGCTGTTACGATGTGCATTGCTTATATCACTTTGTTTTTCAGTCCTAGTATCATTGTGACACTTTTAATAATTCAAAGGTGTTAGGGAGGCAAATAGCTGCCACTATCTTGGTTTCTTTCCATCACTGTATATGTTTCCTTCCTGGTAGGTCTGTTGGTTACCTAGGAAACAGGAACAGGGTGGCATTTGATTGGCTATGTTAAAAGAGTTGGAGTTGAGTGTAGTTTTAAGTAGCAGAGAGAGAGAGATCTCCACAGATATGAAATGCTTGATTTTTATGAGACTGGAAAAACTGCACTGAATGTAGTCAAGCTATGCTCTCAAAAATGTTTGCAGAAGAGTATTTTTGTAAATGATTCAGGTGAATGTTTTGGCATAAATATGCTGTTAGAAAACGAAATGTTTCTGTTGGACTGCGCAGTTGGGGACAGTGCATAGGTAGCAACAGGGTTATGAAATCTTTCCTCTCTAGGTTAATGGTTTAAACTGAGTTCAAGCCAGTAGCGACTGACTTGTTACCTTCTGAAGGCTGGTTGACCTATGTGAAAGAAGTTGGCAGTTTCAGTTTAGTTCCTAGTGGATCAGATAGCTGTATCATATACTACTTCCAGGACTGGCATTAGTTGATGCTCTTGCTGGAAGTCTTAGCAGAGAGCCTGGGGTTAGACATGGTATGGAAACAGTTTCTTTCCCATACCTTGAAGTGGTCCCTCTAGTTCATGATCTGTTAGTTGGCAATGTGAGGATAGAGGGCCCTGTTCCTGTGCTGTATCTATTCTGTGGCTAAATAGGGTTACTGCTCCCACAGCTGTTTAATCCAGCACCTTTGACCAGTAACTGAACTTCCAGCTATTGTGCTATAACTGTTACTCTCTGAGTGACACATACCTTTTCATTCTATATATTAAAATAGAACTCGACTCCGAATAATGAAGCAATGACTTGGGCCACAGGGCCATTTTCTAGCTACACGTGGAGTCAGTGTCCTGCAGATATCTGTGTAAAACTGCATTTAGTCCAGTATTTTTGCCTTGTCCCACATCTTGTCAGGGGGCTATGAAAAGCTAAGTTAGTATGTCAGGCAGTTGCCAGGTATCAATTTGCCTGTTTGCATTAGGCGCACAGCTGAAATGATTGAACGCAACATGTAGAAATGTTTTTGTGTTGAATACTTTGACAGATATTCACTGTTGTCCTTTGGCATGCACATGCATATGTAAATCAGTTGCGATAGTGATTGCAAATGAGATAATTTACAAGACTCTAAGGCATTTGACAATTCACTAGGGGCTCAGTTGTGCTCCTGTTGAAGTCTGTTTTGGTTTATGTATCTATTTCATGGTAGTGTCAAGGGTTAATGTTTGTAAAGAACTTTGAGGAGACTGCCACTAAGGATGTAAATTCCTGTTAAAACGTTAACCAGTTAAACATAATGTTTAACTGGTTAACCAGCATGGCAGGCTGCTCCAGCCCAGCTGGGTCTGCCACCTCTCACTGTGCGTGGGGGGGACTTCTCTGGCCAGGCTGGGCATCAGTTAATTGGTTAACCCTTTACATCCCTAAAAGACACTATGAAAATGCTCTGTATTTTTTTATCAAGCCCTTAAGAATGAAGTTAGGAAGTCCAACACTCTTCCTCTAACAGATCTGGCCTGTGGGATGGATCCTGCCCACTGTACTAGGATCCTCAGGCAGGCTCTCTGCCTGCTGCAGCCCCAGGCCACTCAAAGTGCCTGTTTGCGCCACATATCAGGGAGGTAGGGATGTTAGTGTATAGTCATGTAGACGATTAATCGATAAACCAGGGCTTACTGGTTAATCCAAACAACTACACGCAATCCCCCCACTTGCTGCCTCTGTCTGGGGAGGTGGGAGTTGATCCCCATGGGCAGCCAGCTTTTAAACCAGCTCCCCATGAGCACCAAATCCCATGGAGCCACCTGCACTCCTACCTCCGCGCTGCTCCCTCTGATAGAGGGGAGTTAGTACACACAGCAAGCCAACTTTTAAGCTGGCTCTCTGCATGTGCCAGCTCCACAGAGCTGCTTCCCCCCTCCCAAAGAGGCAGCGGGAGGAGGGGTGGTGGTAGTGGGTGTTCAGGGGGAGCCAGCTTCAAAGAAGTGGGGTTAGAGCTGGGGGGCTCTGAAGACTGAGCTAGTAGTGGGGGGGAGGGGGCTGTTAGGGCACGGCTGGCACCGGGGGAGCTATGGGGACAGGGTTAATATTGGGTGTTGGCACTGTGGGAGGCTCTGAAGGGATTGGGTGCAGTGGGGCTCTGGAAACAGGAGGCTGGTACTGGTGGGAGGGCTAGGGGGGCTCTAAGGGGTGGAGGGCTGGCACTGAGGTGTTTGGGATGGGGGACTGGCAATCGGGGGGGCTCTGAGGGCAGGAGCCTGGCACTAAGGGGGTTGGGTGCAGGGGACTCTGGGGTCAGTGGCTGGCACTAGGGATAGTGGAGGAGTGGGGGGCTGTAAGGTTTAGGACTGGCATTGGGGAGGTTCTGGGGGCTGGGCTTTTGGTGGACTGGTGATGTTCTATTTGCCTATTTGTATATTCATCATTTGCATAATGAATATACATTACATGCAAACGAAATGTTACCGGCCCGCCAAAAATTTATGAATGGGTTTGCTGGTCCCCGGTATCAAAAAGGTTGGGAACCACTGGTCTAGGTAAGCACCTCCCGGCCAGAGCGTCCATCTGGCACCCTACCTCCTCCAGCACCCCAACTCACCACCCAAGCCCTCTGCATTCCCCTCTGCCCCCCTCGCTCCAGGTCACAACTCCTTCCCAGACCCAGCACACCACTCCACCAGGTCAGAATCCTTTCCTGAATCCATGCACCTCAAGCCTCTGCCCCAGGTCACAACCCCCTCTTCAGCCAAACTCCCTCTCTTGCTCCATACTCTCTCCTGCACCCCAGTGTTCCCTATCCCAAGCTCCCTTCTGAACCCACCCTCTGTCCCTGACTCCACACCTCCTCCATAGAAAAGTGCTGCTCTTGATCTCTTACCAAAATCTTGGAGTGGTCCCCCCATTAAAAATTATTGCCCACCCCTGATCTAAGCAGTTCAAGTGGCTCAGCATATTCCCATTTATGGGATATTGTGCCATCTTGTGGTGCCTTAGGGTAGAATCTTCTAGCAGCGTCAGCTACAGCACCTTTGTGTCCCTAGCTCCTCTCCTCAGCATCACTGACGTTCTGAGGATAAGCCTATATGAAGGGAAAAAAGACCTCTCTTCATTCCAGCTGTGTGCCTGAACAGATGTGAACCTCTCTGATCTCCTCTCCAGAGCTGCTCTTTTTTCAGTATTAGTAGTTAGTTTGATCAGTTAGTGAGTCTCTTTTAGTTCTATGTTATGGCTGAACTGAAAAAGCAGAAGATGGTGGGATTAAAAGATGCACTTCCTCCCCAGGTGTCTTCCTGGCATATTGGAGCCACATACAGTGCCTCAACTGCCTGGAGAAGAACTTCCACCTTCTGGGTGTTTGAACTGCATTTGCTCCCAGGTCTCACAAGCGCAGACTTTTCTGCAAAGGCCAGCTTTAGATTCACTGGGACCCAGTGCAGAACCTAAGGAGTAGGCCTTCAAAGCCCAAACCCTGCCACCCAAGGTTAAATCCTGAGCTGCTGGGTATTGCCACTTGCTCCCCCCAAATGTTCCTCTATGCCCTTGGGGGGAGGGTGCGCTACAGTTTGAAAATCTCTGCTTTCGTGTGATTTATTTCCACTTTCAGAGATTAAATTATCATAATGCTTGCTTTACATTTACTCCTGGCAAGGTTCTCCCTAATATTGTCCATCCATGTGTGGAATAAATTTTGTTATGTGCACTGAGGCATGTGTGGATGTGCACCAACAATAGAAACACACATTGCCAGCTGTGGGCACTCTGCTAATAAACTGGGCGGCATCTGAAACCCTCCTAGGTGGCCGCCCAAGTGCTCCACTAATAAAGAACCCATAGTGACTCTGAAAATATGATGCAACTTAGCTTTATGGTTCTGGCATGAGACCCCAGGCAAACGTCTTGGTTGCTACACCCTAATGCCAGTCCAGTCTTCTGCAGCTCTTCTTCCTGAAGAGAGTCCTCAAGGTGAGATACTCCAGAAGGTTGCTTGGATCCAGTCCAAGATCTGTAAGGCCTATCTCAACCCATGTGGTTCTCCGCTGCTAACGACTAAAGAGTCCAAGATGCTGCACCCACTGTTGGGGCTGGAGCTGGTCTCTGCCGCTTCCTCAGTTAAGCTTCTGACGCAAAATATAGCTGAAACGAGAGCTATATGGTTGAATACCATTGCCCTGGTTCCTGTGGAGATATCAAGGGACATTTTGGACACTCTTTCACTAGTGCCATATATCGTGCCTTACAAGCTTTCCAATCCTGACTGAATTCCTATGACTGCAGAATCAGAATTGGTTTTGACCACCAATTCCAGTTACAGGAACATGAACTTCATTGCTGTGCTAGACTCAGGGTTATCAGTAACTTTTAGGGATATGAATGGTTAATGGTGATGCTTACCCGTTATGGTTAATCGGAGACCTGGCTGAGCCTACGGCACAGTGCAGCAGGCCCAGTCTGGCCAGAGCAGCCCCCACCCATGGTGTGGCAGTCTCAACTGGACTGAAGTAGTTGGTTGTGGTGTGCCAGCCCAGCCAGAGCAGCCCCCACCCATAGCGGGCCCAGCATGACTGGAGCAGCCCACCGCGGCGGGGAAGGTGGGAGGTGCTCCAGCCCAGCCGAGCAGCCTCCATCTACAGTGGGGAGCCTCTCCAGCCTGGCCGACCCGCCACACTACGCAACCGTAAACATAATGTTTTACCGGTTAACTGTTTAAATGAGATTTTATATCCCTAATACCTTTTAATTATGTCAGAGCACTGAAGAAAAAGAGGCTTAAAGATGTGCAAACACTGTTAGTCATGCTGGTTCCTGTGTCCCTATCCAATTCAGACAAGGATGCTACAGTTCTGATATGTAGGTTGGTTCCACCCTCTGCTTCAGTAGCAAAGGAGATTTACTTGTGTGTGGCACCAGATTTCATACTGTCTGACTCTTTGGATCCATTGTTGATTCCTGCTTTAGTTCCTGTGTCAGTTCAGTAAAGTAAACAGAGGTTAAATTGTGGTTGATTTCCTATCTAACAGATTTCTATTCTGTTAAGGACACATCCAAATACTGTTTTTCTCCCTTTTTACAGATAATGTAAAACATAATGTAGATTACCAATAGCATTCAGAGAACACTTCATTTAAATTAAACAAACAAGTTTGGTGCCTTTCTTGCAAAGACTAGATGCATATCCTACACCTGTAGGTACAGTATAAACTTCCCTGTGTAACTCTGCCTGTATGCTCCTTCATCCTGACCTACTGTTACACACCTCTATATGTCTGAGCCAAAACTGCTAATTTTGCCAAGTTATAGGATAATCTTATTGCTGTAACTTTCTTGGCTGTAGTAGGGATGTAAGTGACTAGTCGACTACCCGATAAGCATATGTTTATTGGGCAGTTGAGTAGTGACTCAACTAGTCGCTTTCCCCCGCTTGCTGCCACTTTCAGAGAGGCAGCAAGAGGGGAGAGCCAGCTTAAAAGCCCGTTCCCCCAGCACTGTCTCCGCAAGGGGGTAGAGGGATAGTGGGTGGACTGGCCATGAGCCGAGAATCAGCTGATTCCTGGCTCGCGCCCATCCCCCTGCTACGCCTCTGTCTTCTAAATGTATTGAGAGCCTGTATTTAAAAGGCAGAGCTGTAACGGGGTTAGCTCCCGGGGATGGGAGCTAAACCCTCTGCGGCTATGCAGTTCCCCCCTTATTGACTTATTCCCCCCTTATTGACTAATCAAGTAGTCGATGGAAATTCCATCGACTACTCAATTAGCTGATTAAATGCAATTTAACATCCCTAGGCTGTAGGTATGTTTATAGGGTTGTGTAAGTCTGTAACAAGACAGATGGTCAACCTGTCTGAATGGTGTTTTAAAAAATATGTAACTGAAGGGACATATCTGAATAGGGTCCACATATTTGCCATCCCAAACAAAGATTCCAAAACTGGCTGAACAGAGTTGATTCAGAACTTGTTTATTCCTAATTCTTGTTTTAAAAATATTCCGGCAAAAAGAGAGAATCTGACCTAGTACGCTATTTTATTACTCAAAAATAAAAACCTGTGTTTGTTTTGACTCTACTGGGAGTATTAGATGGCACTCTGTACACTCACAAAAGGAGCTTGTGCCTTTTTCTGGTCTTGGCATCACGGAGGGTAGGTATAAACACCAGCCATTTTCTGGTTGGTGAGTTGGGTTTTTTTGGCTTGAATATTTTCTTTTTTAGAAAAGAATTGAGTAGGAAGGCAAAATTTTTTCTTGGCTCACAGAACTTCTATTTTCCAACTCTATTGTATGTATTTGTCCAACCTGCTTTCCTCTTCATGTTTCAAGTGTCCTTTTAAGTATAGCAACCTTGTTTACAGTGTCTATTATTGTTGGTAAGGGGATAATGTTGATTTTAACAGAGGTAAGATAATACCATACACTGCTGAGTTTACTTTTGATTTGGCTAAAAAAACCTCATCTTTACATGTGAAAAGGATTTGGGAGTTGGGGGTGGAATTGATTGCACCACAGAATTCAGGATTCAAGATTTTAGAGATAGTGGTAGATATTTTCTTTGAATCTCATGTTATTTCTGGGTTAACATTTTGCAATAAATTAGGTTTTGCAGTTAGTATTGGACTATAAAAACTTTTTTGTCCATCTTGAAAGCAGTGGCATTGCAGCATTTTTGTAGCAGGATTACTGAAAACCATAGAGCAAAACTGTAAATGTGGGATGGAAACCATTGCCTCACCCCCAGCACCTTTAGTTCCAGAACCCATGCTTGAAAGCAGTAAATTTAAATTGAAAATTGGGCCTGCATGGGTTTAATTGAAAATATCTAATCTTGTGCCACTTAGACAATAATGCAATGCACAGAGTTTTGTGTTCCTATATTCTGAGTGCTAAGTGATTCTTCCGTTACCAAACTGGATGTTAAATATAACTTAATTACCTCAGCTGCTTTTTCCTGTAAGCTGCAGGTCAGGCCTGGGCAAAATATGGCCTGCAAGCTGAATCTGGTTCGCCAAGCCACCAGATCAAACCTCCAGATAATGCAGGGAGCCCCAGGCATGCTCCCTGCTTGCCTTGCTCCACTCACACACCACTCAGAAAAGCAGCTGCCAGGACCTTTCTCTTTCAAAACTGTAAACCTGGAGGGGATGGGGGAAAGCTCCAGGTGCTTCCCCGCCCCCAACACAATCCTATTGGTTGGGTTTTGGCTAGAAATCAGCCAATGAAAGCTGCCTGTTTGAATAACAGGCAGCACACCAACTACCACACCCCCTCACCTCTGGCTTGTAGTTATTCACACAGGCACATAGCCCTGTAGCCTGTGCTGGGGTGGAGCAGGCTCCCTTCCTGCCTGAGAATAGGGATGCCAGGTGTCTGGTATTGATCCAGACAGTCTGGTATTTTCGCCTCCTGTCCAGTAAAAAAATTCAGAAAATACCGGACACCTAAAATGTCTGGTACTTTCTGATTTTTTTTCTTGGCCAAGAGGCAAAAATACTGGGTGCTTACTGGGTTTTGCAGGGGAGCTGTCTGGCCCAGAGCAGGGAGACAAGATGGCAACGGCTGCTGGCAGCTTATTAGGGCCAAAAAGTGCTTTTTTTTTTTTTTTTTTTCCTCCCCCTCCCCCCCAACACCTTTGGTCTCCCCCCCCCCCCTTTTTTTCCCCTCGACAGAATTTTTTTTCTAGTGTGGTGTGGGGTTTTTTTTGTTTGGGGGGGTGGGGTTCAGTATTTTTGGTTAAACCATCTGGCATCCCTACCTGAGAAATATGCTGGGCTATTGGCCAGGAGTCCCATAGGTAAGTCTCCTGGCCAGAGTGTGCCTCTGGCACACCAACACCTCCCTTCCCCAACCCCCTGCCCCCCACTCCTGTCCTCCGCTCCACATCCTCTGCCCCCCTCCTGCAACCATATATGCAAGAGCTCTCAGTGGTCAGAAACACACAGCCTCTAATTTGTCCACTTAGCCACTTCTCTGAATTAAAGTTACTTTAAATCATCTAATGAGTAGTTGGTCAGTCCAGTGCCCCAGGTCACAACCCCTTCCTTCATCCAAACCCTTCCCAGACCCCACTCTCCCTCCTGCATGCCAAACCCTTATCCCAAGCTCCCTTCTGCACCCAACCTCCATCCCAGACCCTGCACTTCTTCCATTAATATCATGGAAGAGTGCAGCCCTCAACCGCTTTCCAAAATCTTGAGTGGCCCCCCCATCAAAAATGATTGTCCACCCCTACTGCAGGTTGCGGCACACCATTAGGATATTTGTAATAATTAGACCCATTCTTTTGCAGTCTGTGTACTGAACGGATTGAAGTAACCTTTAAATCTGATACTATAGAAAGCGTTGTATGTATTTAATAACTTGTTTGCTTAACTGTTAAAAGAACCGTCCTAGCCCTCTTGCATAAAAGAAGTCTGAAAGGGATATTCTTAAGGGCATCTTTCAAAAGACACATTCTAGCTATGATGTAGATGCATACACACACAGTGCCTTACTGCAGTCAATGTGAATGTACAGGTATAGAGAAACACTTTTCTTGTGTTACCTTTCCAAATATTATGCTCAGGAAAATGGGTGCAGTGCTAGACCGGCTGACTCTCAGGGGATTCCTGAGAGAAGAGTCTCATTTCCCACCTCCCTCCTTGATTGGCAGGAGGAAATTAGAGGAATGCCGGGGGAATCTCTCCCAGATGGTAGAAACTGGGAAAGAGGTAGAGCAGTGTCCTGAGTGACCCTCTCTCTTCCTCCAGTCATCACGCCAGCTGATGTTGAATTACATTGACAGACTCCATATGAGAGCCACATCCACACTCTGGCTAGACTGAGACTTGGTATGACACTGAGCCCTTCAATGATGAGGAAAGATGAGGACATCTCACTCACAGTATTGCTTTGGAAAAGTAAATCCTGCGAAGACTTACTTCTCTGTATTTTCAGGTGCACTCACAGTTGGCCTTGTGCAACAGTGTCAAACCATCCATGGACGTGACAGGACCTGTATTCCTCCACGGCTGCCTCCTGAATGGGTCACCACATTATTTTTCATCATTATGGGAATCATTTCACTGACTGTCACATGTGGTTTGCTAGTGGCTTCCCACTGGCGAAGAGAAGCTACTAAATATGCCCGCTGGATAGCATTCACTGGAAGTAAGTGACTTCAGCTACAGCGTAAGCCTGTCTGAAGGATGAACTGGTAGAATTTTGTTTTTGTTTTTTAAACAAATCTGGGTGGGGATTGTTGTCCGAGACCAGTGGTAGAACTGCCCTAATCAGACAGAATGTTTTTCCTTTTAAATTCCTGCTTTGTGGAAATAATCCTCTTCTTTAAAATCAAGGGTTTGGTATCCAGAAGTGGCTGAGAATCAAGGGAAGATCTTTGGGATCCTGGCTTTATAGTCACAGTGCTGATCACCTGCTGCAGCCCCAGGGTAGAGGAAGAAAGAAGTACACCTCCGGATCATGGTAGCCTCCAGCCCCTCTCCCCCTGGGGAATGTCACAAATTGGCCCAAAGGAAATGGGTGGGGAAGGTTAGACTGTTCCTGAGTCATATGATCTCTAATTTGGCTGATGTGGCTGGTACTCACTTCTTGCTGGCTAGAATAATGGAGTGATTCAGACTTTTTTTCCCCCATGTGGAGCAGGGTATTGGTAGACCTGGGACTCATTATTGCCCTGAAAACCAGCCCTACTGAAGTATCCTTCTGTGAACACCTGATGCAGGGTTGATGCTAGCTCTATTTTGTTACAATTCTCTTGAAAGTTGTTTTGTCTTATTTGTGATGAGGTTCACAGTTCCATTACATTGGGTACATGTACACTTGGGAGTATGCAAAGGTCTTCCCAAGGGCACATCTTCTCTTGTAAATATTTGCTTAATTTTACAACAGGCTACAGAAAAAAAGAACTAGAGAAATCAGTACAAACTAAAATGTTATACAGGCAGTGCCTTTCTCTGCTGTTCTATATACTTCTCGACCTGTGGGTGGTGGGATGGATTTAGGCGGTTGGCAAATGCAGGGTTGGCATTAGGGCAGTATTTCTCAAATGTGGCCACCAGGGGCTTTTCTTGTGGCCACAACCTGCTGGGCTGTGATGGGGGCTGGAAAAGAAAAAGTAGTGTCCCATCCCACTACTTGGTGCTCCTTGGTGTTGGTTTCTTGGCTTCCAGCTGGGCTCTGCCATATTCTGGAGACATCTTGGGCAAAATGCTGGAGGAGCAGGCAGCTGGGGAGTTCCCCACTTTGCAGAGGTGGTGGGGCTCAGGCTTTGGTCTTCCACCCAGGAATGGCATGGAAAGCAGGCACTCGCTTTGGGCTCCAGCCCCAGGGTCCAGCCATGTAACTTTGGGTTCTCTCCCCTAGCTATGGGGCTTCAGGCTTCATCACCCCGGTCCCCTGCTGTCTTCCCTGATTCTTCATTTGATTTGTTCCCAGACTTGCCAGTACTGAGCAAGTCTGCTGTGAAAAGCAATACTTCTTTTGATGGATTCAATCACGGAGATTCCCTTGAGACTGTCACTTGATGTGCTGAAATACCACTGAGCCCACCTGCCTGCCTGCTGGAATGCCCCATCACCCTGTCCTGCTGAATCAGATCCTCTGGTCTCCTCCAGTGATGGCATGGAGTTGGACTCACAGCCCATAGTAGAGTAGCACAGACACTGAGATCAGCTCAGCAATGGGAAGGCTCAATCAAACAGACTTGACACAGCACCCATGTGCACAGTCCCAATGGGATCAAAAGCCCAGATAAATCCATTTCACACTGTATAAAGTTTATACAAAGCAAGCTCATAAATTGTACAGCCCTTTTATCAATTAAAAAGAGAGATGCATAGCTGTTGGTCCCCCCAGTAATTATTATTTACACTGGGTTTATTAATAAATAAAGGTGATTTTTATTAAATATAAAAATAGGATTTAAGTGGTTGCAAGTGATAGCAGATAGATTAAAGTAAATTACTAAGAAAAGTCAAACAAAACACAACAACTAAGCCTAATACTCTTATTTAAAAAAAAACACCCTGCTACATGCAATTTCTTACCCTAACAGTAGGGTATAAAAATCTAATAATCTTTTCTCTCAAGCTGGGTAGCCTCCCAACTTGAGCTTGATGCTTCTTAATGTTCAGTTCCATGTGGTTGCAGCAGACATTTTAGATGGTAATCTGGAGTGTCTTGGTGTCTGGCTTCCCCCTTTGTTTTGTTTTCTACCGTTATATTCCTGTTGCTGAAGTCAGGAAGCATTTGTTTTCAGTTTAAATTTTTCACACTTCCAATGGGAAAGTACAGCATCCAAAATGGGTTCCAAATTCAGATGACCTGACTATGGATGGCATGTAGCCCAGGCTTACAGGAAAGTAAGACTATTTACAGATTATTGTCCCAAGTACCGGGCCATTAAACTCCTAGAGTACTACTAATGGCTTTCACTTAGCATATCTAGATTAGTACACAGGTTTATACTTCATATTTCTGTCTTCAAATACTGGAATGCTACATGCACACAAATAGAAAATACGCATTGCACAGATTATAGCTTAAGTGATAATGTTACATGAAATATTTTGCATAAAGCATATTCAAGTTATGTCATTCTTATTCATAAGCATATTTCCAGAAATAATATGGGATGCAACATCACACATTTGTTATCGCTTTTCATAGCAGACATACTAGCTCGCAATAAACAAGTTACTATGATTAGAATGTGTATTTGTGCATATTTATGTGTTTTTCCTAAAGGTAAAGCAAGAGTTGGTGGCCACACGCTGAGGCCACCAAAGAATTTGTCCTCAAAACCCCTGCATTAGGTGGTGGAAAGAAGGGTCCCCATGAAGCTAAAATACATTGTGAAGCCAAAGCCTGAGCCCCATCACCTGGGACTGAAGTCAAACTCCTCATAGGGTACAGTAGTCCGAAAAGGTTGTGAATCACTGCTCTAGGCATCTTTGGAAGCAGACCACACGTGTCAGTCAGTCAGTGGAGGTAAGACTTCGTCTCTGAGAAACTGCCAGTTTCCATTTGCATCTCCAGCTTCAGGCAGGCAGACTACCACATGCCTCAGCAGAGCAAATTTAGGGAAAAAGAAAAGGGGAAACAAATTATTTAAACACTTCAGGCTATCAGGATCTGCTTTTACTGACAGAGAGGATTCTCTTTCTACTCAATCATTGGAGGATGCAGTGTTACCTGTGCACCCACATGTAGCACAGCATGGCAGAGAAGGCTAAGAGGGAAAATCTGACACATCTCCTTGTACTTCCCCTCTGATTAGGAGGCAGAGGCAAGGTTTCCTTCAGTCTCTCTCCCCAAGCAGATGAGCTTCCTGGATGAGCTTTTGCAGCTCATCTGCAAAAATCCCTGAATCTGGTACACATGACAGAGACAGTATTTGCCTCTGGTATAGGCAAGTGTCAACCCTACCTCCCTCTTTCCCCCCAAACTTGGGGTGAATGTAGACTGAACCACAATATCAGAGGGCCAAGGAAAAGTCACACCCAACCACTGAAGCCCACATTCACAGCCGTCCGTTGATAATGTAGCAGCTACCTAGCTCATTGCCTTCACTGCTGCTGCAACAGAGAGCTACTGGCAGGGATCTAGATACAAAGCAAGGAGAACCTGGTAAGTGGCCTTCATGCCCAACTCCTCCATCTATTCTGCAGCCCACCCCTCTCACCCAGCCCTGCAATGACTCAGGGCTACTTCCTGCCTGCAGTGTAAGCCCAGTGAAGCAGATGGGCCAAGGACTCACTTTGAATGACTTAGGCTGACCATGGATTCCAGGCTTCAACCCATCTCCAGGTCACATCCAGAAATCTCACTTCAACAAAGCATGGGACCCCAGGAAACTGCCTTTGGGACTTAGTCCAGCAAAAACTCCTCTCTCTCTGGACAACAAAACTACTCAAAAGAGATAACCACAACATCCACTGCCAGTCAAACCATCAGTCTAAAATAATCCTCAGCAGGAGAGAAATGCAGGCAGGCATAAAAAAGATATTTAGATCCATCTGGTCATTCCAACATAAAACATAATCTGTCCCCCTTTATTTTTCTGAAAAGTGATTTAGGGGATTCCTCTAGGAAGCACTCTAAGCATGTGTCTACACAGCAACCTAAACTCGAAATAAGATACACAATTTGTGCTATGCAAATTGCATATCTTATTTCAAAACTATTTCAAAATAGCTTATTTTGAAATTTGGCGCATCTACACAGGACCAAATTTCAAATTAACGCACTATTTCGAGCCATCCCTTATCCCTCGTGCAATGAGGTTTACCGGGATGGCGAAATAGCGTGCCTATTATTTCGAAAAATATTTCAAAATAACAAGCGGCTTGTGTAGACGCAGGTAGCTATTTCAGGATACCTCTGGTATCCCGAAATCACTGTGCAGTGTAGATGTACCCTAAGTGACATAAAATGAAACAAGTTTCCCCCAAACTGCATAAATCTGCAGAATGCAGCAGGACATATAATCCTTAGTATCTGGAGTTCATGGAGTGAGGCAAGGCAGAAATCCTAGGCACTTAGTTCCCCAGATCAGTCTCACAGAGCACAGGCCAGGGGATAATCAGTGCTGGATTCCCCCTTCACCCTCCCAGAGTGCAGTATGGCAAGTCAGTGAACTCTGTGGACACATGCTATTTCCTGTAGCCATGCATACACACAACCCCACAAAGTGAAATCTTTTTTTATGGGAAGAAGAACAGTACTTCAAATCATATCTACAGATTCAAATAATATAATTATTTAAAATAAAAAAATCTACCTCTCAAGAACAGACTTTGATACAAAGTGTACTGAGGATGGTGATCTACAGTTATGAGGTTTGCTAATGCCTCCGACAAGCTATACGCCTCTCCACGTACATTCTTTATATGTGATAGTGGGATAAGGATTTTCACCTAAAGACTAGAAAAGTGTTGGACTGTCCTCCTCTGCTCCCTCACTATGTGGGTTGCCATGTCTTAACTATTAGGTGGTCATTCCAGTTGCTACTGTGGGTCACCAGGCCCCCAGTGTCTTGGTTATTGCTCCCAGCTTGTGTTACTGCTTGCCATACCTCATCACCTCCAATTGTTTTCCCCTCCAGATTGCCGTAGAATGAAAAGAGAGATGGCAGTCCAGATGTGGAAAAACCAGTAGATGGTCAGCCAAAAAGTCTCTCGCTATTTCTTTCTACCACACATGTCCCCTGTCCTCCATTCCAGATGGCTCCTTGGTTTATATCAGTCAAAAGTCCTCCTAGTGTCACTATCAAAGATAATTGTGCCTTTTTTTATGGTCAGGCACTAAATGTTTCTAACTGGGGAAAAAATTTACCTCTTCACTATATAGGCCCCTTCATAGGCAGCCAAATCCACACAGGCATAATCTCAGCACATCCTTTGGTCATGAAAACTACCTTGGAGGTCAAGCCAACAAGCATAAATAAATAAACAAAAGAACTGACACCTGGAATCCTAAGTGCTCCACCATATTTTCACAAGCAATGCTAACATGGGTAGACAGTATTGCAAATGCACTGTCTCAACCTTTTTAATAAACAAAACATATCCTAAGGCTTCTGCCTGAAGAAGAGGAGTCAGGGTATGCAGACAGCCATACAAATCTGCTACATTCCATCTGCTACAAATGGGAACTACTGAATCTATTTATTCTCTTCAGAGGAACCAAGACCTTACTCCAGATTATTCTTTTATTTAATAAAAAGGGGCAAAGGGCTATAGAGCACTTCTCAACAGATCCATTTAAAAAAAAAAATCCAAGACAGAGACCTTAACATCCACATTAACTGCCATAAACTGATGGTCTGCATGGTATCAGTAGATATGAATGAAGCCTATATCCGTATCCCAATTTGATAATCTCACAGATGCTTTCTCAGCAACTTTATTCGCAGAACACCATATTACCAGTACAACTGTGGTATAGCAGCAGCACTGCAAGTATTTACAAAGCGCTGATAGTGTTAATATCCGCTGACAGGAAAGGATCTATGTTTACCCATTCCTGGGTGACTGCTTTATCCAAGTCTCATTGATTGTACCACTGAAGCAATAAGGATGCTCTAGAGCCAAGGTTTTGTGATTGAATCAGTTACGTCTTTCTATTTCCAGTCTCTGAGTGTGAAGTTACTGCCCTCTACAATGTTGTTTATTGCAGCAAAGACACAAGAAGCAGAGAAATCTTATCAAAATAGTCAACCTCTCAAAGGAAGCACGCATTCGTACTCTCTTGAGAGCAGTTGTCTCTCTGTGGTTTTTCTTAGCGGTCCAATGCTCATGGAAGGTTGCTACAGAGTTTTATCCTTCAGGTGTCTCTTATCTGCACCTCAGTGAAGTTGTCTCACCCCAGCAGGATTTCCGTGGGTTGAAGGATTGCCCAGCAGATCTAGTCCAAACAAGAGAGAAAACACAGCTGGTGAGAGCTCAGGGCAAACCAGTATAGTTTCAAAGCTCTGTTCCCACATCTGAATTTACCTAATGTGCTGACAATGACAGACAGCATGTCAGCCATGTCTTGCATCAACAGACAAAAGGAATATGGACTACAGACCTTTAAAGAGAAGCTTATCTCCTGATGAGGTGAACAAAGGAGAATCTGCAATCAACTTGTTACCTTCATATCCAAAGCAAGATATGTTATGGCTGACTTGCTTAACTTGCAAAACTTCGATCCTCCAGAATGGCACTTACATTCAGCTGTTTCATCTCCTGATAAAGATACTTAGTATCTCAGTTGTAGGTTAGTTTGCTTCCCACCTGAATGACAGTGTTTCAGTGTTGTTCTCTTGCCAGAGGGATCACAGGGCCAAGGCAAGATATGCCTCATTGCAAAGAACAAGGGATTCTTATATGCCTTACCTCCCTTTTTCTCTTCAAAGAGGCTTTGGTTCTATAATCTCCTTGTTCAAGGACCTGGTTGAGTTTTAATTATTGGTGCTAGCACCAGGGTTTCACCTCCATGTGTGCATTAGAAACATAGATCTTTTAATTCCTTCAAATAGCTTCAGGTTAGGCCTGACGAAGACTCAAAGATTCCACAGAACTCAGGGAATTGTCCTTCCATTTTTCTGTCCAGATCCATTGTACTTCAAAGAGAAATTGTGGCATACTTTGAATGACTGCAGAGCTCTCAAAATATATATGTACCACATAGCATTCATTTTCAGGTGGTTGAGAGAACTAATCTCAGATGCATGCAAGTCAAAAAAATCTAACTTCATCTTCAAAAATCGGAGCTCACTCTCAGTGCTGTAACAGCTTCATGGGCAGATGGAGCATATGCCTCATACAAGAAAATCTGTAGAGTCATCAGCTAGGTCATCCAGTCCTTTCAGATGTTATATGCTCAACATCCAGTTGTCGTGTGATATTGCCGTTAGTAGGTGGATTCTTCCTGCTTTAGATTTCCACTTTCTATTAGAAAAGGGTTACCTGTACTTAATTGCATCCAGTTCTCCCTTCTAGCAAGTGGATGCTGCTATAAAAATCCTAATGTCATAGATCTGTGGACCTCATTATGAATAAGAACAGGAAAATTTGTCATACCTGAACATTTCCTTTTTGGGGGTCATGAGGTCCACAAATCCAAACCACCCTGAATGAGCTGTTAATCAGGAAAAGACTTTGAATGATTAATTGGCACTCAGTTGATTATTCATTGAATTACTCACTCTCCACGAGGATTGTTCTAATTAGTCTTGCCACTTAAGTTCGGTTTCTGATATACAGTGGTGCTTAGTATTTCCCAAGGCTTTTAAAGTGTTGACTGGTGGCTTCCTAGAGGTAAAGCCATACCCCTGATATGTTTGGTCTGCCTCCCAGGCTGCAGAGAGCAGAGTACCCCGTGTCATGGCTCTATGGCCCTCATTATTCCAAGAAAAGAAACTTTCAGGTAAGACATGGATACATTTTTATAATCAATATTATAAAAAACAAACACAGCTACATTTTAGCAGAAGGCATGTCCATCGCAGAGCACCTACTCAGGCTTGTAGTGCCAAAGCTCTTCCTTTCCTGGTCACCAATAGCAGGTCCCTTAGCTGGAGAGTCAGCAAAGAAGACCTAGTGTTTTCCTTCCCCTCTTCTGCAGCATTGAACTGCTCTAGCACCTGCACATGGCCATTTCTGCTCATAGTAGCCCAAACTGAACCTCCCTTTAAGAGATTTGCAGGGAAGCACATCACAGGGAGACATCTTCTGTTTACTCCCTTGGCACACAAGGAAACCAGCTATGCAGACACTTCACCCCCCAAAAAATGTTCCGACTCCCTTTATATCAGGACTACTCAACACACAGGCCGAATGTAGCCTGCAGCCCATTTGTTTCCGGCCCACAGTGTGGTTTGGGTTTATGCAGGGCTCAATATGCGGCCCGCAGGTAGGATCCTTTGAACGTGGCCTCCACTGAGAACACATTCCACAACGGCAAGGCATATCTCAGGCTGGGTGAGCACTGGAAGATGCAAGTGGACAGGCGCCTGGAACAGACGGGTACAGGGTGTCAACATTTCTAGCCCCCAGGGAGGAGGTACTGGGATGCCGGGGCATTGTGTGAAAAGCTATTTGCATATATATTTGCATGTATATGCAACCACACTTAAGCTGTGGCCCTCAGCATGTGGTATGAGTATCACTGTGGCCCACAGGGCTTCCAAAGTTGAGTAGCCCTATTTTATATGGTGTTTGTTCCAGGATTAAGTCAGCTGTGAAATGAAATGAAATCCTGGTGTTTTGAGGACAGTTATGAGAGACCTAAAAAACCCTAGAATTTGGGAGGAGGAGAGAATAAGTCTGTGGGGTTTTAAACAAATCTGAATTCTGAAAAGCAACTGAAGGCAGTATGAAAATTACCTAGAATATCCAATTTTATGCTCCTCACTGAAATAGACAGTTTGGCAGGGACTTAATGTTAATAGATTTAAACCTGCTGTGTGTAAAAGCTCAATTTTAACTGATGACTCCACAAAGGAACCTCCATAATTAAAGCCATCATCCCTGGTTTCTTTAGTATATCACATATTAAATGTGAGAAGTGGCTCTTGCATACAATGGGGCTAGTTTATTTTCAAGCACAAGATGCTTGGAGGAGTGCGACCAACCATGTGCTCACTTGACCCCTGCTCTTCATGGCTTATTAAATCTAGCCAGGAAGGGATGACTGGCTGGGTCCAGGGGATTATTAATGTGTCCTTTAGATTTGGTATGGTTCCTGCTGCCTTGAAAGAGGCAGTGATAAAACTATTACTCAAGAAGACTTCCCTGGACCCACATGACTTAAATAACTATCGCCCAATTGCTAATATTCCCTTCTTGGGCAAGGTACTCGAATGGGTGGTGGCGTTGCAACTCCAAGCTTTCTTGGAAGAAACAGACTACTTAGATCCATTTCAGTCTGGCTTTAGGCCTGGTTTTGGAACTGAAACAGCCTTGGTCGCCCTGGTAGACGATTTACGCTGGGAGATAGACAGGGGGAGTGCATCCCTGTTGATTCTCTTAGACCTCTCAGTGGCTTTTGATACCATTGACCATGATATCCTTCTGGGACGCCTGGCGGAGTTGGGTATTGGAAGCACTGTTTTGCAGTGGTTCCGGTCCTACCTGTCGGGACACTTTCAGAAGGTGGAGCTACGGGGCTGCTATTCGACCCCACGGCAATTGTGTTATGGGGTCCTGCAAGGTTCCATCCTGTCCCCTATGCTGTTTAATATCTAGATGAAGCCCCTGGGAGAGGTCATAAGGAGTTTTGGAGGACGGTGCCATCAATATGCAGATGACACCCAACTCTATTTCCCTGTGACATTAGAACCAGGTGTGGCGGTGACTGATCTAAATCGGCGTCTGGAGACAGTGATGGTTTGAATGAAGTCAAATAAGCTGAAGTTGAACCCAGATAAGACTGAGGTCCTGTGGATCAGGAGGCCATCTGTTCGGGAATGTGGCATGGCACCTGTTCTAGACGGGGTTACTCTCCCCCTGAAAGAACAGGTACGCAGCTTGGGAGTCCTCCTGGACCCTTTTTTAACATTTGAAAATCAGATTTCTTCGGTGGCCAGGAGTGCCTTTGGGCAACTTCATTTGATCCGCTAGCTGCGACTCTTACTGAACAAGCATGATTTGGCCACAGTGATCCATGCTCTTGTTACATCCCGACTAGATTACTCTAATGCACTTTATGTGGGGCTGCCTCTAAAGAGCCTTTGGAAACTTCAGCTGGTCCAGAATGTGGCTGCTCGAATTTTAACTAACACTAGTGATACGGAGCACATTATGCCAGTGCTTCGGCAGCTGCACTGGCTTCCGGTATGTTTCCGGGCACAATTTAAGGTTCTAGTTATGACCTATAAAGCCTTAAATGAGTTGGGTCCGGGGTATCTGAAGAACCGTTGTCTCCCATATGAACCTGCCTGGGGATTGAGGTCAGCTGGGGTGGCTTTGCTTCGTGTTCCCCCACTTGTGGAGATAAGATTAACATCTACGCAGAACAGGGTATTCTCAGCTTTTGCTCCCAGGCTGTGGAATTCTCTTCCTCAGGATATTCGCATGGTGCCAACGCTAGCGTTGTTTCGGCGTCAGGCTAAAGCCACCCTTTTTATTCATGCTTTTATTAATGTTTGAGTTTGTATGCGTGTGTTCCTCCCCTCTATATTTTTGTAGCTGGTTATGTCCCTCTGGGATCTCATATTTTAAATTTTTATATATATTTGTATTGTGGTTTTTTTGTAAGCCGCCTTGAATATTTTAAATAGAAAGGCGGGGTAAAAATATTTAAATAAATAAATAAGAATAAGTTGACTCCTCCATTGTGATTCTCTTCCCTTTTTTCAATGAACAGTCTTAGATATCAGAAATCATTTATCTTGAAGTATTGCTGTTTATTTAGCTTGCTTTTCACTAGCGTCTTCCTTTGTTCAGCTGATTGGTCTGTTTTTGTCTTCAGGGTAGGGATCATGTCTCTCTAATCTCAAAACATCATCTTAAATTGGGGAATTACAAAAATGTTCATGATGAATTGGGTTCTGAACTCTGAGGTAAAGGGTTATCTTTTGGCAAATCAGTTTTATTGATTTGAAGTTATCTTTGAACTTCTGTGGGTTGTACTGTTGATTCTAAATATTTTAATTTTTAAAATATCTCCACTTTCTAAGTCATCATTGGTTCAGCTGAAATGTGTATTGTCCTGAAAGCTGTTTTATCTTCAGATTCCCCTTATTGTGAAGCTTCCAGTGTGCCAGGTTTTTTGGGGGGAGGGTTGTTTTTGGTTTTTTTTTTACAAATTTCAAAGATCTATTTTTCATTCACTCTGACTTTTTAAGTGGGAAGATTATTTATTAAAGATGTGTTTTATTTCAAACCACAATTATTCATCATCCTATTAAAAGAGTATTGGAATTCTTGTGTTTCAGTAACACAACTTCTTGAGATTCAGACCAGGAGCTGGGGAATGAAGGGAAGAGAAAGGACTTGGACAAGAATAGATTTTAGAGGACAGGGCAAATGGGTCAAGTTTGGAAGGATGGAGGAGGGGGTAATGCAGAAGAACACGAGCCCACTAGAGCACGCTGCATACCTAACTTCCTCAACAAATGAGGTAGGATTCTATAGACAAGTCTCCTTAATTACACTTATTCATTCCCACAGCAGCTCCATCCAGTGCACTGAAAGAGAGAGGGGTCCTGTGAAAAAATAGCATATGGTACAGTTTTTAATTACATGATCATAATGCGTATGTGCAAGGGGCTTGCTTGGGCTCCACTTCAGGATGTGCATATGCCCATGTACTCAGTGGGGGGGATTTTTGTTCCACTCACACAGTGTTCATGGGTCTTCACTTGTGCTCTAGATATCCTCAGGCTCTGATACAAGGGAATTATGGGGAGGGGAGGGCAGAGCTGCTGCCAGTTCCTACTCAACTATTGCGGCTTGAGATGAACACCATAGTGTCCATTAGATAGACATAGAGCTTACTACTTCTTTTACTTATTTTTGTCTTCTAGTCATTTATTTATTTTTCTATTATTTAGCTCAGCTTCTGCTGTGGGGAGGGGATGTTCCCCCATTCCTCCTTTTGTTTGCTTTATCTAGGCCTTTGTTTTCTCTTAAGTCTCAACCACAGCATCAAGTAACAGGTTATATCCTAGTCCTGGGCTTCAGGCCCTACCAGACCTGCCATAGGCCTTTTTCCTGCTGCAGTGGACACTCAAATTGGCTATGCTTCTTGGGAGAGACTCATATCCCCTCCACATGTAAGATCAGCTCAGGATTTAAAAGTAGATATAAGAAATTGAGAGTGGTCAGGCTAAAATTATTGTGGATGGTCATCTCCTTAGACCCACAGAGTGAAAAATCATAATCAGAATGAGACGGTAAGGTAAGAAGTAGAGATTCCCTGGAGCCACTGCTCTTACAAGCTGGGGGTGGAGTGTGCTACAGAAGATTCTGGTATAGGACTTTGTGTACTCTGTAGAAAAATAAGGCCCAGCATTAATTGATTGATTGTGGAAGGAGATAGGGTTGCCAGATACTTTCACAAAAAAATCCCGAACATGGCGTGGGAAAAAATTGGTTGAGCAAAAAAACAAGGGAGAGGGGAGACCAAAGTTGTTGAGGGAGGGAAGATAAAGAAAAGGTCACTGTGCCCCACGTTCCCCCCGCCACACTCAGCAGGGGAAGAATGTCCCCGCCAGCCTTCCATCCAAGAAATACATGTTTGGTATTTTGGTTTTTTTACTGGAGGGGGCTACAAATACTGGACTGTCTGGGTGAAAACCGGACACCTGGCAACCCTAAAGGAGGAGCTTGTGTTAATTACTCTCATTCAGGTAGAAGTAGAATTGATTAGGAGTTAAATTGATTTTTGAGGTGGCTAGGTTTTAGAATTGATTTATGAACGAGGGAAGGAGATTTGGTGTACGTTTGGCTTAGCTTTTGTGAGGGCAATGCAGATTTGTTTGCTTCACCTAAAGTAGCAAGCTTAGTGTTGGGTGAGTGGTATTGGAAAATCTTAATTATTAATTATGATTTAACTATTTCAAGGTAAAGTGCAAAACTTGATTTGCAGAAGCAAAGAAACCCTAATAGTTGCTTTGTATGACTTGACCAGTTAAAATTCTGTATCTCCCCAATACTGTTTTTCACCTATTCATAGTCTTAAATACAGCATCAAAACAATCAATAGCTGATCTTTTTATCATGAGGAAAATCCTGTTGCTGCTTAAAAACCATATCAGGACACCATTTCATGCCTTGGTCAAGATCTTAGTATCCTGCAGACTCTCGTGGTCGATAATAAATAGATTATTTATGCCACAAGCACTTATAGAAACACAGATGATGTCAGCAGAGCTAGATAATATTGGATGCTGTGTAGTGGATTGAATATTAAAATGTACTGCAAGGAATGTCAACCCATATTAGCATCTGGAGTGAAATCCTTTGTCATTTTATTAAGTGGTTTTATAGTGACTGGCAGGGGGTTTTTTGGGCGTGTGTGTGTGTGTGTGTGTGTGTGTGTGTGTGTGTGTGTGTGTGTGTGTGTGTGTGTGTGTGTGTGTGCGCGCATACACAAAGTGATGTGTTGTAAGCAACACCAACCATGCATATTAATGTAACTATACAAGTGAAATAAAAATCAGTTGCTCGGGTGTTCTGTATTAAGGATGTTAAGAAGCAGGTAATCCCCTAACCCTGTAATTGAAACAATTTTTATCGACTACATGATTCGTCAATAAGGGATGGCTACCCCTGCTGCGTCTCTGCAGTTTAAGTATAGTAAAAGCCAGGCACACAGGCAGGCGGTACCATGGAGACAGTGCTGCGGGGAACTACTCCCCCACCCCTTGCTGCCTCTGTATCAGAGGGCAGGGGGTTACTCACTATATCCTTGCTCTGTATTTGTGTAATCTGAACCTGAAGCCTTTTACGGAGGAGGTTATATTTCAACAGAGTGCTTTGTGTTCTAGTGGAATGTCTCAGCATTTAGAAAACAGTGGTTTATTTTAATTAATCTAAAGAAAATAGTAGTGGCAAACAACTGTTTTCTATTTTTAGCAAAGCACGTACAGAAAATGTGTAAAGCATTTGTGTTGAAGAATAGGAGAGTGCAGCTACTTTTGGGGAAAAGGCAGCTCTTTATTAATGGAAAGTGAGTTTCTTCAGTGTTGAAAGTTAGTCTGCATTGACTTTTGGAGAGAATAACTACCTATAAAAATGCTCTGAGGACAGATTAGAATGTGTCCTCTAAAATTCTTCTTTTTTAACAGTGATTCTTGTTCTTCTGAACATAGTTCAAATGATTGATAAACCGCGGCTCAGAAATGAATTTTGTGCCACGCTGACTGACAGGAACTAGGGACGTAAAATCCTGATTAATCAGTTAACTGATTAAACGTTAGGTTAACCTAACATTTAACTGACTTAGCAGGCTCCTGGCCCTGGCCCTGCTGCCACTGACAACGGTGGGAGGCTCCTAGCCCTGGGGATGCTGCCACTAGCATTGTCATCATCAGGAGGCTTCTAGCGCTGGCCTCGGGGCTGGGGCTGCTGCCAGCAGCAATGGCGGAAGGCTCCCGGCTCTGGTCGCAGGGCTGGGGCTGCCACCAGCAGCAGGCAGCTCCTGGTTCCAGTGCTGGGGCTGAGACTGACTCCTGGCTCCACTGGGACAGCCCTCTGCCCACAGCACGTCTAAGGAACTTGAGTTTTCTTTTCACCTTCTTCTGGAACAGAGAGCAGGGATCTGTTAAGATTAGGGTATGTTCCACATGATCACTTTTCCTGTGCGTTAGGCATTGATGGATCACAGGCCTTCTGTTATTAATACAGAATAAAACATGGATATGTGTTCACTCTTTTCACTGTTTCCCTAAAAACAGGCAAATGTTTTGAATTTCAACAAGATGCTAACTTTGATTTTGTTTTTTGTTTGTTTTGCAGTGGTCCTATTCTGTATGGCAGCCCTAATATTTCCAATAGGATTTTACATCAATGAAGTTGGAGGTCAACCATATAAATTGCCCAACAACACAGTGGTTGGGTCCTCATATGTACTGTTTGTTTTATCCATTTTCTTTACAATAGTGGGACTTCTATTTGCTGGCAAAGTTTGTCTACCTGGCTGACGAATATGTGAACTGCATGAGTTTGTTTCAGAGGAGAGCAAGACATCAGAGCTGCATTCTCAAGAGAGAGCCTAGATCAGACTATCAAAATGCTTACTGAAAAGAGAAATACTTTGACTTGTTCTCACTATGCACTTTGGAATAAAAAGAGAAAGAGCCTTTCCCATAACCAAATACAGACATCGTTGACTAATCTCCTGAGCATATTAATGCAGTCAGGTCTGCACTGTGATAGGGACTAGTGAAGAAGAATGCTTTACACTGAGAAGCATATTGCCCCATGTTACTGTATCTGTTTTTAATGTCTAACAATTTGAAAATCAAAATATTTATGAACCTTGTGGTAGACTAGAGGATTGCAAAGGAGTTAAAGTGAGGCTGGCCTCACAGTTTAGGAGATTAGCATTTTACATCTTTCTTCAGATGGGTAAAGCCTTCGGCACCAAATGAATCCATCTTGCATTACTGCACCAAGAAGCCAATAGATCAAAATACGTTCTTTACAATGTGCGTAACAAGAAAAATGACATACATCTCCCTTCAGCTGTAGAAAAACACTAAAAAGTTTTTTTGGGGGGAGAGGGGTATTCTTCCATATAATATATATATATTACTGATGCAGTATACTCTGTGTGTGTGTGTATATGTGTGTGTATACACACATACACATAAACAATTCCTGGAAGATAACTCAGAACACTTTGCTAGCAGAACACTGTGGTGTGCAAAACTAGGACTCAATAGAAAAAGCCATTTCTCTGAAGGCCACATAGCTGAGAGTCTTCAGTTTACCTCATTCTTTGTAGCAGCCCTTGATTTTAACAGGTTTTTGTAATAGGTACAAAAAATCCCATGTCTTTCTAGGTGCAATTTTAAGTTAAGCTAAAATTCTTTGTATTGTAATTTATTTGTATATGAGGGTAAAAGGTGAGATCACATCATACCTTAAAGTTAAAATCCTAATTTTGGGAAACTGACACTATTTAAATTATTAGCAGCTGTTGTACAGGGAGTCTCTTTTCTACTGCTTTGTTTGTTACATTAACAACGGATTTATTTATACATGTTCAAGCACAGCAAATTACCATAGGTGAATTTCTCTAATGCATATAACATTCAGCGTTTAGGTCAACATGTAAACACACTATTCTGTAGTAAAGTTGGATGAATTTATTTTCACATGTGAGTATTAAGTCAATTCATCTTCTTTACCAAAAAATGAGCAATATAACTATTTTTAATGTCCATATGCCTTGTTTACTCAAGTTGATGATAAAAAATGTGGGCATAAGGATCATCTGAATTGAGAGTGTAAGTTTCCCCTAAAATCAACATTTTTTAAACCCAAGAACCTTGGATCCATGGATAGTGAGATTTTTCAATATTCGCTTTGTTTGATTTTTATTAGCCCAAAACTTTGAAATCCCAGGAAGCTTGCTTGCAGGATCAAGCCCTTATTCCCCAGTTAATATGTATTCTTTTTGTGAGGTAGTATTGACAAACATGATTCTTTTCAACAAGTAGACTATCCAAACGTACTCAAGAAAAGAGCTGTTTTACTTAAGCCTATGTTTTTGTAAGGCATAAGTGAAACTGGGTACATTTTTCTGTAAGAATGATTATATTGCTTCTGAAATGTATCATTATTTTGGAAAAAACAGCTATCATGGCAGAAAGAAGTGTTAGAAATGAGATACCTTATGCCCATGTGGGGAACCTCAGGCCTGGGGGCTAGATGCAGCCCCCGGCTTGCTTGGATGTGGCCCCGAGGCTCAGGGTCTCCCAGCATTGGGCAGATAGCGCTGGTGCTCCAGCCGCCCCCCTCCCCGCCCCCCCCCCCCCCCGCAGGGCTGGAGCTCACAATCTACTAGGCTGGGCCCCCCTAGGCTCTGGTGTGTGAGGGGGAATATGGTATTTTTCGCCTTCTCAGTCGGAGGCCACATCCATGAGGGTTGTTGGGGTTTTTTTGGCTTCTCACTTGTGTTCGGCCCCAATCCAAAAAAGGTTCCCCACTTCTGCCTTATACAATTACAGTATCTTGAACTGTGCGCCATCAGAAGTATTTTAGCGAGGAAAAATTCACTGATTAATATATTGGATCACTTTCTCTTTTTTGTTTAAAAAAACCCCTATCACTTCACTGATAGGCCTAAGGAAGCTTTCACATCAAAGCCTTTCTAAATTTTTCTGAAGTATAAGAATATACTGTCAGATTCTCATCTGGACCTGCTAGTTCAGATTTGATTGGTTTATAATTTAGATCCTGATTCTGCAGTCATAGCTGCACAAGCAATCTAGAGCTTCATTGACATCAATGGAACTCTGTATATGAAAGCCATCTGGATGGATCCAATTGTAGGATGGGGAGGGTGGTGTCTAAATTTGCATTGTCATCAGACTGGTGGTATAATATGTTAATGAACCATAGCTCACTTATTAATTTGATAAGCTAATAACTTTTTATCCATCAGTCTTACTTTAAATAGCTCCCTAAAATATTTTCAACTGGATCACAGACAGTGGGGGTGGGGGGAAGAGTTTCTTAGCTGCTAAGAATTTTTCCCCATGTTTACTTATTTCAGTTAGTGACATCCTGTATTATAATAATAATAATATTCATTTAAGCTTATATTTACAATGTATTACCATTTAATTAAAAATTGTGGAGCATATCCAGTCCATAAATGGCTCGCTGGAACCTTAGTGGGTTAGCCAGTTCTATAAATCATTAAAGACAGCAAAGCTTCAGCTAGCAGGCTGTTTTAGTTAATATTGGGGCATTTCATTCTAGAAATAGATGATCCATTTGCATTAAAAAAGTCCTGGTAAGTGTAAAGAGACAGCTGTCAATAGTTGCTTTGTAATAAAGTCACTAAGTACTATACAGTACAGTATTAATTTATAGCAGAAAATCATATCTTGTAAACTGTATATAAAACACTGTTCTATGGTGCAATCATTTGTCAAACTTATGTCTGTTACTTTTGTTTTAAAGTTGTGTGCATTATTTTCATACCTAAGAGCATCACTGTAAAATCTGCTGAATACTATTTATAGGTTTTATTTGCACAAGGATTAGTTTTTAAACTACAGGAAGTTCCTGTTGAACATGCCTAAACATCTGTATGAATCTTCTCCAAAGGTAATCAATGTTACATGTTTAAGAAAGATTTTCAGACTTTGCCAGTCATTTTATATATTTCTGAAGGACAGTTTAGTCTGTTATAGGTCACAGCACACTTGTTTAGTCTTCATTATCACCTGAAAGGTTTAATGTTATGGCATAATGCAATTTATGTATGCATTTTGTTGTTTTGTTTGGTTATGTTCAAGTCCTAATCAAACTTAAAATACTTTAAAAACAAAAACTATAAATGTGTATAACTTTTCTCGAAGACATAAGGAATAACTCACTAGAAGCTTTTGTAGTTTCTCTGTTGGGCAGTGTGTTTCTCTGAAAGCATTTACAAACCCATTCACCATTTGAACTTTCATTTCTGAGCCTCTAAGCATTTAACAACTGATCCAAAATGCTAGTATTGTGTAACAGCTCTCAGACTTAATCCTGCTCCTGCCTTTACTCCAAGGAAAACTCCCAGGCGGTGACTTTAAATGGGTGCAGGATTAGTCCCCCTCTCCTTGTACCGGTACTGCTGTTTCAGAGCCTCCGTGTAAAGCGTTGCAGCCCGCCCCGGGTATGTCCCTTCACCAGGAAGCGTGGCTAAACTCCAGGCTGGCCTCTGCAAGCGGCGCGAAGGAAGGAAAAGATGAAGGCAAGAGCTGTCTGCCACTCGCTCGTCCGGCCTCGGCGGTAGCGGTCCTAGGCGCAGGATGCCTGTGCTGCGGCGGCGGGCTCCTCCCCGCCCGGCTTTGAGCGCCTGCCCTGCTCCTACAGACTGTGCAAACGAACAGACTTTTCTTCACTTGTATTTTTGTTATCGAGCAAATTTATCAAAAATAAATTGTCTACGAAAGGCCTGGCCCCGTCTGCGCTGATTGCGAGCGGCGCCCGCGGCCCCTACCCCCGGGAGAGCCGCCACCTGTTCCCTGAGCTGGGCGCCCTCACCCTGCCTGTCGGAGCGTACCACTGCTCAGCGTGCGGCTGCACCCCGTCCCCCCGGCGGGGAATAGTTCCTCCCGTTTCTGTGGCGACGCGGTAACACACGGCTGGGGCGGAGGCGGCTGCTCCCCTGCTCTTCCCGGACCAGCGGGGCTGCCGAGCCCGCTCTTGGCGCGGGTGAGACCAAAGAGCAGCGAGGGGCGGGGGGGGGGGAGCTGAGCTCGAACGGGGTCACCCGCCTGCCAGGGCTCAAATGCTTCAGCACCTGTGACTGCGCAGCTCCCGTGTCGCGGCCCAGACGCGCGGGCTTCCCCGAGGCGGCGCCCTTCTGGCCCCCTGGGCGCTGAGGGGACCAGGCCCGCCGGGATCGGGCTCTTGCCTCGGGAGAAGGACGGGTAAGATCGGCTGTGCGGCAGCGCAGGAAGGGCTGTCACGGAACGCAGCGTCCAAGGGTCTGCAGGGCGGAGGTAGCCCTGGGGGTGTGAGACTGAGACCAGCTGGGGACCTAATAGGCTCTAAGGGACGCGCTTCTGTTGGGGGGAGAGAGAAGCTTTCCAGCGCTTCTTCAGAGCGGGGAAGTGCCCTCATGTCGCTGCTCCGCCCGAGGTAGAGCAGATAGTTTAGCATGAGTCCTTAGCACATTTCAAGGGACCATTCAAAGTCAAGTGGCCCCTTCCCACCGCTCCCAGTCGTGGGGAGGAAAGAAGAGGGGGGATTAGCTGTTGGGAGGTGACGAGTGGGTTACTGATGGTTGTAATCAGTAGGGTACTTGGTCCTGCCGTGAGGGCAGGGGACTGGACTCAATGACCTCTCAAGGTCCCTTCCAGTTCTATGAGAGAGGTAATGTGCCATACAGCTAGTAACTGCTTATGCCTATTGATCAGTTCTATCTTGTGTTGAGCTGACACACCCTGAATATACATTTCTGAGACCGGAAGAAGATCCATGTGTATTCTCAGAAGCTTGTCTCTCTCACCAGCAGCATTTGGTCCAGTAAAAGATATTATGTCACCCCACTTGCCTCTCTAATATAGGACTGGGAAGTAAAATGGTGACAGTTCAGGTAAATATAGCGGCAATGCCCAGTCGGGCTAACTGTAGTATCTATCCACCCACAAAGTAAACGAGAGCATCCAACCACTAGATAAACCCAAAATACCCACGTTTAGTGGGCTGATCTGGGTTTCGTGTAAGTGGTGACATAGAAGATGTTTAAATAATTGCATTTGTGCTTCATACTGTCTGGGTTCCATTATTACTATTATTATTATTTATTATTTTATTAGCTTAGTCTCATATATACAGCATCATCAGTGGACCATAATTAAATGGCAGAAAAGAAACTTGAAAATGTACAAAGGTAGTTTGAATAAAGAACATTTAAGAAGTCTGTACTGTTACTTCAACATTATTTACGCTTCGTATGTGATAAAACAGATGGAAAAAGGGAAAGGAGAATTATTGGCTCCAAATCAGCAGAGCTCTGCAAATCCACACATATCCGCTTTATATCCAGAGGTAACCGAATCCGCAGATGTGGATGCGGATATCTCAGCTCATTTTTGTAAGTATGGATGTGGATGCAGATATATGTTTTGTATCTAGAATTTCACAGTGAGGTTATCTGCGGCTCATTTTTGTGGACACAAATACAAACTTTGTATCCACACAGGGCTCTACAAATCAATAATACCCTGAAAATTGTGTGCTACTGAAATAACTGTGTGTCTGTACAGTATTCAGTGTATTGCTGAAGCAGACTAATCAAAAAAGTTAGATGTATAGTCCTAAACTTTCCTGTGTGATCTTGCTATGCAAAACAGAATACATTTTCATTATTGGTTTTCTCTTAAATATCTTGGCAACAATAAGATTTTAAAAAAGAAATAATTATCTTGACTGAATCAAGAAACATGAAATCAGAATGGCAGATTGCCTCTACCTCTGTGGCAATAGCTTGCAGCCTGCATGTTCCACTCAACTCTAAGACTATAGTAATTCTCTTGGTTGCTTCTGGTGATGTGAAGTCAGATAGGTTCAGTGAGTTGTGGTGTTTATAAGCTCTCTAACTCCTTACATCTAATTCTCAGCTGCAGAGTTCTTATTTTTGGTGGGTTTACCTTTCTCCTGATAGAGCTGAACAGCCGACACAAAGTTTCCCAGCAATTTTGGACACACATTTTATTGGATAGAACCCTTGATGAATGACTTCTAGCAAAATGATGTCCAAGTATATTTTTATGTAATGTAACTTTCACTGGTTTTGTTAACAATACAATTAAGTACAGGGCTGGGGAATACTTTTTGCAGGGGGAGCCACTTAAAAAATTTGGGGGGCGTGGAGAAGGGATGGGCCCCCCACCAGGGGCAGGGTCTCAGGTGGAAGGGGCAAGGCCCCAGGTGAAAAGGGCAGTTCCCTGTATGTGCTGCATGCCCCTGGTGGAGGGAGGAGACTTCCAATTAGGCCCTGGGGGCAGGAGAGCATGTGGCACTTTAGAGGGAATCATCAGCCATTTTGAACAGCTGGCAGTTCCCTCTAGGTGCCATGTGACTCTGGCAGGGGGAAGAAACTTTGCATCTTCCCCCACCCCAGGCCAATCGGGGCCTAGGGGCAGGGAAGCGTGAAAAGCCTTTTGCTCTCTGCCCTACCAGGGTTAGGCGGCGCCTAGAAGGAACTGCCAACCTTTTCAAACAGTTGGCAGTTACCTCTAGGTGCCGCGCGCCCCTGGCAGGGGGAAGAAACTTCTTGCACTGGCCCACTCCCAGGGCCTGATTGGCCTAGGGGAAAGGGAGTGTGCAAAGTCATTCTCTGTTCAAAATGGCCAGTGGCTCCCACTAGGCTCTGCGTGCCCCTAGCAGGTGGGAGATCCGCCAGCCCCTTTGAACAGCTAATTATTTCACACACTCCCTGTCCCCCAGGTTTCGATTGGCCTGGCAGCAGGGGAGCAGCAGGGCAGGCCATGGACTGTATCTTGCCTACCCCTGGTTAAATATGTGGTTTTTATTGATTTATATCCATGGGATTATAGTCCTAGGAAAGTGTTCTCTTGTGTCAAGCATTTGTATCTAGCTTTTACTGTTGATATTCTAAACTTCCACTCTTTAATGCTATGTCTCTCTTTTTTAAAGAACATTACATGTTTGGTCATAAATCCAATGGATGCCCAAACCAGAAAAATGGCTCAGTTATTGGACAATGATCAGTTCTTGGAAAAAGTAGGGTAAGGACATCATTACGGGGGGAGTGCTTAAATTGAATGAAATATACATCTTAGGTGACACAATCTACATTTTCCCATGAATTTGTATGTTAGGATGCTTAAAATGGCATATGAGTTCTTAATTGTAGAACATAAAGCAGAATATTTAATGTTTATGGGTGACAATGAGCAATTTTATAAGTGGACTATTTGATGGTGCAACAGCATTCTCAGTGATGCAAATAGCTACCCAGTTTGTGAAATGCCTTATTTTGTAGTGTAAGCATAGGACCTGGCACAGTTCCGGTGAAAGGCCGACCATCCTGGCATGATATTACAATAACTGATTTGGAGCCTGATAATGGTTTACTGGTTACGCACATCAACCAGACGCAAGACCTTCTGGTAAACAAATACTCTTACTAATGTAGTAATTCCTCAGATGATGTATGCCTGCATTAAATATATAGAAGGGAATATATGAGGAGACAGAAAAATTAATGTTCTATGTCCCATATGCACCCCAAAAAAGAACACAGTGATTTTTATCACCAAACCTACAATGAATAGAGGCAACTTTTCTTGAGGAGGTCTGTGTACCAGCAGGTATATCTCTTGTATAGTAAAGTAAAATTATAAATGTTTAGATCCATAAACTTTTTGTTAATGTTTAAATTTTCATCTACTCTCCTCACCCCCAAAATATCCTACCCTTTCTATCAATGAATCAGACTAAGGACATTTCAAAGCCCCGCATAATTTATTGTCCAATGTTTCAAAGCCCCGCATAATTTATTATGTACCCTTCTCTTATTTTGAATTGCTCTCTATCCCTTCATTCCACCAGCAATACTAGCTTCGCCCGCCCATTGTTTAGTTTCTTACATAGACATCTCATCCCTTCTTCCATATTATACAAATGCAAGGGATGCCCTTCCTCAGCTCATTGACAAGGGATCTACCCTCTCTGCATTACAATCCTTCCTAAAGACCCACTTCTGCTGTGATGGTTATGGGGAAATTATTTCTAGAATTTATACTTCTAAGTATACTAGTTAAAAATAATCTGACTTTTTAATTTAAGACCACGTTAATTTTATTGTAGTGACATGGCCTTATGAAACCTTTGACCACACTATCTCTATTATATACTCCTCACTCTTACATCTTCTATTTAAATTGTGAGTTGCTCAGGTCAGGGACCATTATTTCTTGTCTGATTGGAAAATGCCTAGTACATTGCAATGCTATTGGAAGCAAATAAGATTTTCATTTTCATTATTGAGACTTGTACATGCATGTTCTTTACCAGACTCTCTGGTTATCCAGTGTTTGAAATATATTAGGTTCTTTAGTTAATGGCAGTCTCTAGACTAGCTGGATTGGCCATGATAATTCTTTTCATTTGCATGCTAGTTGCTACTGTGTTTATCAGCAGTTCTTTGTTGTCTCAGATTCACAAAATAAGATCTTTCTAACTACAATTTCCACATACCTTTCTGCTCCAACATTTGCTTTTTCACATGTTGCTGTGTTTATATTGAGAAGGAAACGAGAGCAAATACTATTGAGTGTCTAATTCTGTATTTTAGGTATCAACTTTCATGTGGATCAGTGCTTTACATCAACAACTCCATTTATTTTATACACACACAAAAAATCATAGCCAGTGTCCTTAATGGTTATTTTCTCTTACATGTAGCAATATAAGTCTTACACCTTTCTATCTTTAATTTTTTGTTTCTTTTAAAAAACAACAACAATTAGAGGAATAGCTTATGGTTCTTTTTCATTCTATGGATAATTAGGCTATTATTATAATGGAAAAATGAAGAGAGACAGTGACCTTTAGTGATATCACAGTGACCTGGGGATTATTGGTGTGAACACTTCATGCTGAATTACAAGTACAGTAGACACTTGTTTGCAGCAACACTATTTTAGAGCAGCCACCACTTACGAGCTGCATTTCCCCTGGGAGCACTTTCTATACTTTGAATTGTTGACACTCATCATACCCAAAACAGCTGCTTAGAAGCAATGTAGCAAAAGGGTACCAATATGTTGCTACTAATGAGCATCACTGTATTATGTTCCAAGAGAAAATAACAGACTATAATACCTGTTGAAACTATGTAGTAGACACCATCTTTGGTGTCTGCTGTAATACACTCCAGGCAGCATTCCTTCTGTTCCAGATCCCAAAGGCTTCTGCTTGCTGCAAGTGGATTTGTGTCAATAGTTTAATTACTAAATAGTACTTCTTTCCTGCCATCCCTCAGCACTGGTTATATTTGAAGCACACTTGCTATTTCCTATCACTACTTTTAACTTTTTACTGCTTCTGATTGACAGAAAGTACAAAAAAGGAAGCTGAAGTCCCATGAAGTGCAAACCACAGAAGAATGGCTTAGAAATCACAGTTTAGAATCCATGCAATTAACATTAGAAGATCTCCTAAGAGAGGGCAATATTGTCTTGTAAGTACAATGCAATCCCTTCTTAATCAATCCATATGCTTATATTATTCATGTTAAATATACATTTCCTTCTAGGAATGCAAAAAATGCCACAGAACAGATAGCATTTACTGCCAAGACAGTTGTTAATTTTGAATCCAAGCTTTCTGAGTAAGTATATAATATGTGCTACCGTTGTGAAGTATGAGTGATTTCCTTCCTCCAAACATAGATAGTTTTAAAGTGATTTTTTAATGTCTGATGTTAGGCTATGTCAATCCTGGAGCTGCAACAAATGAAACATAAACAGCAGCTTTGAAAGCTTCCTGCTTGCTGTCTTTTTATTGTACTTCAGTACAGATAGTCAATCTTTGGGGAATATAGGCTTTCACAATATCCATTTAAACCTCTGCTGGTGGCAGATTTTGTAGTGGTAGGTTTTGTGGTAATACCTGTTATGTAGGATCTGTACTGAGGCAATCAACTCAGGCCTCTGAGGCTACGTCTACACTGCAGAGTTTTTGTGCAAAAGCTCATGGAACGTCCACACTGCAGGCTCATTTTTACGCAAGAAAAAGTACAGTAGATCGTCAGAAGATAGGGCTTTTTGTGCAAGAGTTATTCCTCTTTCTACAAGGAATAAGCCTTTTTGCATAAGAGCTCTTGCACAAAAAGGCATGTGCAGACAGATAACAGGGGTTTCTTGCGCAACAGGGGTTTCTTGCACAAGAAACCCCTTTCAGAAAAAGCACAGGTGCTCTGATGGCCATTCTGTGAATGGCCATCAGAGCTTTCTTGCGCAAGAGCATCCATGGCAGTGTGGACGCTCTCTTGCGCAAAATCACATCTCTTGCACAAAAGCAAATGGCAGTGTGGACACACTCTTGCGCAAGATGCCTGCAGTATAGATGTAGCTTGAATGTCCTTCAGATAGTAATGATTTTTATTTGCTATGGACCTGGTTTTATTTCAAATTGGTGACCTAACAGTGAAAGGCTATATAGCCTCTTATGAGACCTAAGCCACCTAAGCTCTCATATGGTAAAAAAAGCATGCATGTTTCAGGGAGGGAGGAAAAAACCTTGTATTTGAAGTTTAAAGTGTGTGCTTTTTCTATTTAAAACTATAAATTAGCAGATGATTATAATAAACAAGAACAGCCATAAAGTCACTACAATTTTAAGACAAACCTTCAAAAATCAAGGACATTTACATTTAAAGAACAGATCTGATAAATATGTTCAGTATACTGCAGAATAATATTATAGTAATCCTCTCAATCTTCCATATCTACATCTGTCTGCTAGTTCCTAAGTCTACTGGCATGTATCAGTTACAGAGACCCAGATTCCTCAGAATGCTCCTTGCTATCTTGCATTGTGAATGAGCTGCCTGCAAAATTTTGGTAAAAATGATTAAATATAGACTTCCTGCCAGGGAAGTAAGAGCTTTTTCATAAAAATCCTTTCTTTTAACTTTTTCTCAGTTCCAAAATCATGAGCATGCTGTTGAAAAACAAGTTGTTTAAAAATAATTCTGAAACAGTTTGTTGTAGGTCTGGGACAGCAAATGCTAAGTTTCACCCCAGTTATAAATCCTTTAAAATTGGTTGTTAATGGAAAAAGTGGTTTGTAATAGAAATACTGCAACGTTTTTCAATTTTGATAAATTTGCTCCTTTTGTCACCTAGTCAAGAGACTTTACCCTTTTTCAAAAACATTTTGTACAGTTTGGATTAAATAAATCTCTAGCCAATAAGCTAAATTGATAGGATGAATTGACGTAACTTTTGACTGAACTCTCTTTAATACCTTCACACACTTTATCCAAACACAACTAATAGAGAACATTCTGCTGATCTCATTTTTTCAGGACAATTAGATATTTAATCCATTAAATAAGTGCACAGAAAGAAGTATTTAATTAACACTGAAGCCACTGGTGGTGTATCACAGTTTGGGAACATTGTAAATAGAATATTTGTAGAAGATGGTTCTGCACCTCATGGAAAATGTGGTTGATGATAAAAACAGATCTGAACTTAATGCATTCTCTTAAATGGTATATTAGTTTATTTAAATGTGTGCACTGTATTTTGTCAGAGCAATTGAACTTTATCACCAACGAATACAGTGGTTGTTGAAAGACAGCAGAAAGGTAATATTAACTTTTTAATATGCTTTTAAAGGGGAACCTGCATATGATGTTAAGGGATAAATTAATTATTTAATGGTTGTCTAGAGTCCTTCCCAGAAAGCTTTTTTGTATTTTCTCTATATTGTGAGTAACTATAGAACCATGGAGCAATTTTGAGTGTCTTTCATATGTCTATTTTACTCTTTAACCATAGTCCCTTCCTTTCTCTATTACCTTTCTGACTGTTACCTCCACAGTTTATATAAACAGGGATTAAAGTATCAAGAGTATCCAGAAAGCTAGTACCTATGACTGGCCTGATGGGGGTGCTATGGTATTGAGTAATTCTTCATTTTCTCAAGTAATAAACATGTAATCTTGGAGCAGAGTGCATGTTGCCCACTCAGAACCAGTGTTTCCTTTAAGCTGTGCACTTGTGTGGCCATTCAGTTTCAAATGCTGCCTATCTGAGTAGTAAAGCAGCCACAGCTAGGTTTGTTTCTGCTGAGGAGTGCACATTCGCACATGTTTTGGTGCACATAACAAAATGTATTCTGCACATAGATGGAAAAGATTAGAGGGAACACTGCTCAGAACATAAACTAGAATTAAAAACTCCAGTCTCTTTGCTCTGCTATTGTCTTTTTTTTTAATGCTTAAAAGGTAACAGTGACAATAAATATGTAATCTTTTAAATAAAAAAGTGCAGCATAAAGAGGTACATACTATGTACTGATCTAACTTTAAATTTCAGTATTTAAATGAACATTCTATTTGTTTAGGTGTTTGGCCTTATAAAAGGGAACAAAGTTGGACTCCTGGTTGATGTTTCTGATACAAGTTGTGGACTTCATCTATTCCAGTTCCAGAAAGACCTTTTGGTAAATAATTCTGAAAGACACTCTGACTCTTAAAATACGTTAAATAAGACTCTCTGAATGCAAGGGGAGAAAGTAAGTGTAACAATCACTTGTTTACTCTAAGTATTAAAAGTTAATTTGCTGGAGATGTAAAGATTTACCTTAATCACTTTTAAAGTATAAATTATTTGTTTAATATTCAAATTGACAATATCAGTTCCATTTTCTGCTTTTGAAGCTTTCTCTGTATAATTTTTCTTCATATACCAGTGAAGGTTACTTAAAATTCACTGGTATTTACTTCTTTGTTAATGTATGTACCATAAGTAAAAAAATATTAAGACATTTCTTACACTTTTGCTCCAGTTGACTAGGGCCTAGAATGCTCTAACTAAAGTATAACCCGGGCAGCAAAGTCTACTTTTATCTGACATCCTATCATAGCTGCTTCATTCTTCTTTTTCAGTTGCTTATATGATCACAGTTCAATAGGTGAACATGCACTTTCTGAATAACTAAATACCATTTCTTTCTCATTTGCTTGCCTATTAAAGGGAGCTGATGAAACTGACACAGTATATATTTTCCTCGTTTCCTGATTAAATGGGAATACCATATCAGGATGGTGCACAAGGATTAAATTAAGTTGCTGTATCTCTGTGTGCCAGACTAAAACTAAATTTGTGTCACTTCTGTTCTGACCCAAGATTTCCTGCATGGTAGTCCAGAATGCTACAGTCTGGGCTGACTTTAGCAAATAACAATGTTTTTTCTTGTACATGATAACTCCAGTAATAGCAGAGATGTTACTTACTCACATTTTTTATTAAGTGTCTAATAGATGAGCAGCTGTGCTATAAGAAGCAATTATATTTCCTCTCCTTTGGTACTGAAATTTCATCTTTGTGGGAGAATCCAACAAATGTCAATGTGCACGTGTAAGTATGTTTCCAAACTTATAACAATCAGTTTTCAAACAGGGTCTTTTTTTATTAGGAGAAGTTTGGTGCTCATAATAAATTGTAACTGTAGTTTTGTGCCTTCAGTGATTTGCCAGAAAAAAACACACAAATGAATTGTGAGTGAAATGCAAGTGAGTCTGCTTATTCACACAGGTGAATCACACAGTTGATCTGAAACATCAACCAGCGGGTGTGTGACCTTGATGCTGAATAAGAAAGGCCATACTTTGCTTAAGTGTACAGTAACATTTTCTGTCTTCCCAGCCTACATGAAGCAAGACAGTGGGTGCAGGGGCTGCAACCCAGTGGAGGCTGCAATTTGCTGAAAGCTTTAAAGAAGGTCCTTACAATGAGGGAACTGAATTCATTGGTTCTTATTGTAGGAAGCGGGTAGGTCCACTAATCTAAATTGGCAATAAACTTTAACTTGTGTAAAGAATTAAATGCTTCAGACATATACTTTCCACCTAACTGTATTATGCTAGGTTTTTTTAATCTTCAAAGAGTCATTATTGGTATTTCCCTTTCTTCAGTTCTTCCCTCACTGACTGTGTTCTATTTTTTTATTTTAATTTTTATTACTTTCTAATTGTCTCTGTACCAATCTGAAAATAATTTTCCCTTCCAAATTTGTTCTGTTGTTGATCAATAGAATGCCTACTTCTAGTATTGTGTCAATAAAAATTCATCTCACCACTGAGGATTTCAATAGGAATGTGCAAGACTCTGGAATCATTAGTTAACTTTTGTAAAGTAGCATTTTGTGTTAATACTAATCTGATTTATTTGATCACAAGCAATTAAGCTGATGGAATGGTTTAAAAAATAGAATCCATAATGCTTTGGCAGCATTCAGGGTTGATCTGAAACAAATTTTGGACTTAAATTCTGCAGCCTGGTGTCCATTCTAAAGTTTGCATAATTGAAATGAATGAGTGAGGGCAAGAAAAATATATTATACAAAGTACTCTGGTGAATGTCTAGTTAATTTATAGGCACTATTTCTGCTATATTTACTTATTAAATTTATTTGAAAGATAGATTGAGGAGACAGTTAACTTTGCTAACATGATATAAATTCAAAGGGTTTCAGATTTGGCAGGTCTGATTTATTGTGGTTTTTCAGTAGTCCCACAACAGCAGTAAAGTGTTTAAGGAGAGCTCGTGGCCCAGCTAGCCCCATCAACTGCTGTACCTGCAGCCAGTGCCTAGCCTGGAGTTAAAAGAAGAGAGCCTAGCTCAGTTCAGGCCTGATTGACCAAGGAGGATGGAACTCTGCCTTTCTGCCCGAAGGAGAGTTGCATAGAGTGAGGCCTGCTAGTCAGAGCAGCAGCCTGGAAGAGAAGTTAGATCAGTAGTTCTCAATCTATTTACCATTGTTGGCTGAATCCATTACTACCTGTATGATCCTGAGACTGTCACATGGACTGCAGCTGAGTTCTAATTGGGCCTCAGATTGAGAACCACTGAGTGTGATCTTATAGAACGAACCACACACAAGTAAGAGGTAGTTTGGCAACCAAGACCAAAATAAAGGGCGTGGACGCATGCTATGGGAACAATGGCAGATGGCCCAGTGTTGAATTGGATTTGATTTTCGTTTAAGAACATTTTGGAGCTAAGTCTCTCCAACCCCCCCCAGAAGGGGATAGCACAGAAGGAACAATGAGCTAGTGAGCCAAAGCCCACCTCAGTGGAGCACCTGGAAGTACCCAGCCATGCAACTACACAAAACTAGTGTTATGGTTGCACCCTAATTTTCTGTTTTAAAGACTGTGAATCTTAAGTGTTTCACCATTTTTAAAATTCTTTTTTTCTAATTATGCTGTGGAGAATTTGAATCAAAGGTCAGCCACTATTTCAGTTGTGTGTGGAATGAGGATGGATTTTTAGAAAATTTGAGGAAACTGGAATTCTGGAAAAGCCTAATTCTTTCCCCCATCCCCAACCCTACACATACAGACCTATGTGCACACACAGTACACATGTTTCTCCCTGGTGCTGCTTGAACAGTAATATTGTGACATCAGCCACTCATTACTCACTTGCTTCAGTTTATTTGGGCTGCCTTGGTTAACTGTTTTACTTCAGACTCCCATAATATTTTTTCAAAGAAGAGTCACACTATTTCTTCTCTTATTTCTTGTTCCTTTCCTCAAAAAAGGGTTATATGAAGATATAAAAGACTGGCTCCTTTTCATGTAGATTATTTATCTGTTTCTTATAAACTGGAGATTATATTTTTCTGATTTTTTACTTTTTTAAAAAGAGAAACATTCTAGTCCCTAATCACACTTAAGATAGTAATTTAGATCTTTTGGTAAAACTGAAGTTGCATTTAAAAAGTTATATTTGAATACAGTTTAATTAAACTACTTTCAATACATTAGTGTGGCTCTGAGTGGTGAAATATGGAGCTTCACAAAGAAAAATGGTAATAAAAATTGTATTCTGAGGTTAATTCCCTAAAGTCAACCTATGTGAAAGTGCTTTATTAATTAAATAGTACATGTATAAAATATTTGATTTCTATTAAAAATTCAAAGTAAAAACACCATTTAAGGTTGCTCTGATAAATAAATTAAAATTCAAAAAATTAAAAAATACATAATTAACAAGATAATTAACAAGTCAAGCATTCTCAGACTAGGAAAAGCCAGAATGGGCGTTGCTCAGGCACACCTAATTTGCCCCCTTAGTGCATATGCATTATGATACAGTCTTTAGTTACATATGGAAGTGAATACCAGTGGAAAGTTTGTTATATGTGGCTTGCCCAGCACCACATAGGAACTTACAAACCAAGTAAATTTGATCAGTACAGAAATATGGAATCCTGTTAAACTATTTTAGGACTTGCTCTTCAGAGTAGAATCACACTCTAGGAACTGTTGAAAAGAGAGCAAACATACAAATGTATGATAAGTTACAAAATGGCCGGTAATCCTTTTTACCTAATGCTTAAATTACATTCCTGTGATTTGATATTTCTCCCCCATTCCTGCCACATGCACATCAGCTTTTTCAGCATGACCTTTTCAGGTTGAAGTCATTGTTAATGTCTTTTTTCATCAGCCCTGATCAGTCTTCGGAAATATTGTCTGATTATATTCAGCAATGTACATTGGGAAGAAAGCTGCTGATACATACCATTACATATGAGTGTAGCAATCATGTTCCTCCTGTAAGTAATCATTTTTATGTATCTTAATAATAACCTGTTATTTTATTTCTTTTGAGCTATATAAAGATGTTTTGTACATTCATGGGTTTACAGAAGTGTTAAATTAAGTTTTCAAAAATTTATTTTGGGTCCTCAATCTCCAGTAGTGAGTCCTATAAACTAGTTTCCCTTTAGAAGGAAGAGGTTTAACTATGGCATTTTAATCCAGAGGTGAAGCCTATCTGTGACCAGTTTTGTGAGCTGTTATCAGTTTCTTCAAGCTATGTTAGTTTCTCAGGGTTTTTTTTTTTCCTATTCCTAAATTTAACAAACTAGAAAAGATTATAGTATCTTAAAATTATTTGCATTCCTTGCTATAGAGGGTGCTCCTCTGTTTGTTTTAGAGAACCAATTAGCATCAAGAAATCATATACATTGGGATGCCCAAATCTTAAGTTATTGTTCTTCTCTTCATGAACATAGGCTGTTTTAAAGAACCTTGCAGAAGTTATTGGAGGCCGTTATCACTGCTATTCTTCAGAGAGTGAGGTAGGTTTAAGCTAGAAGTACATAGGACAACTTTTTTTTTTGTTTATTTATGTATTTATTTTCATGCAGTCACTCTTGGTGACATATGTTCTCATCCTTGTACCAATGTATAGTAAAAAGAATTGGTAACTAAGGTCTTTGTTCAGAAAAGCTCTTAAGAGCTTGCTTACATTAAACATGCACTTAAAGGCATTCTAGAATCGGGAACACTCTCAGATGCAGGAAACTTGTGCAGATAGACTCTGCATTTATTGCACTATAATTTAGTGATCCCCAGACTCGTCATCATCCTGCTCCTTTTTGTCCCTGTCTGCTTCCTCCCCCCACCACCAGAGCCATAGCCAGGATTCGGCTGGGAGGGGATGGGGTAAGAGGGCCAAGGCTGAGGCTAGAGCCAGGAATTGAGCCCCACTTGGGCCTGAGAACAGGGGCTGATGGTGAGAGCTGGGCCAGGAGCAAGCCCTGGCCAGGCTATGGTGGGGATCAGAAGAAGGGGCCCAGGCCAGAACCATAGCAGAGCAGGGAGTGGGACTGGGTGGTGCTCTCTTCCTACCCCAAATGATAGTTGACCTGGCCCTCCTGTGCCCCCCAAATGTACTCCTTTACCCCCCTGGGGGGACACAACCCTGCTGATTGGTGACAACTGGTCTAACTTCCAAGTAGCATAGAAGCTATGGGCTCTATAATTGAAGACTAATTCAAAGATTTCCTGTTCACTAAATAATGGGCATCATTTTTGTACACACTCTTATTAGATACAATTACATTTAACTCTGTTCTTCAAGGTAGAATCATTGGTAGTGCCCATAAAATAACCAGTATACCAGTTTCAGATGAGCTGGCATTTTGCCTGATGTTTTTCTGTGAAAAGTCATTGAGACAAGGTGGATGAAACAATATCTTTTATTGGACCAACATTTGGTGGTGAGAGGACACAAACTTTCAAGACACAGAGCTCTTCTTCAGCTCCGTGACTCTCAAAAGCTTCTCTCTCTCAAAAGTTGAGCCCAATAAGTTCTCAGCAAAAGTTGGCCCAATAAAAGATATTGCCTCATTCAACTTATCTCTCTACTATTCTGGGACTAACACAGCTACTACACCGAATACAACATAGGAATTGTAGGATCCTTTCAATCTTTTTTCCCCTTCTTGTTGCATAAACAGAATTATGTTAGTAGTGATGTTTGTCCACTGCTTCATGAGTCCCAAAAAGCTAAGAACATGCTCAGCAGCATCAAAGAAATTTTCCAGAGAAGGACTGGTGATTCAATTATTGGTAGAGTACAAGATGTAAGTACACTATTTGCTTTGTTTTCAGATATTCTTAGTATTTCACAGACATGCAAAATTCTGTATTAATTATCAGAATAGGGAAAACATGCTATATTAAGAGATCGCAATGATAAATTTAAATGCTATTTACTGGCTATATTTGTAAGATCAGATAAATATTAACAAATGACACTGAACAGCTTTGAATGGATCCTAAGTGGATTCTAGAATACTTACTTTTTCTTGCTGCTCTTTATTTGGTATTTTTTTAAATGTGAGGTATGTCCATAATGCACCCAAAACAAATGCTGGACTACCTAAAAATTAGCCTCATTCATTAACTTTTATTTCCATTTCCAACCTCCTCAGGCCCATACCTTGATTTGAGTTTCCCTGCCATCCCCACAACAGGAGGCCGACAAGAGCAAATGCTCCCGTTTGCTTCCCTTACTCATTGCAGGAGTACCAGCTACTAATGAGGGTGTCCTCTGAGTTCAATTTAGCAAGTCTTAACTCGATCTGCTAAATCGAATTCCAGAAGATCGATCGTGGCAGTGTTGATCTCCTGCTTAGTGAAGAAGACATGGCCTAAGATAAAGGGAAACACTAACTGATAGAGCTCCTGATTGTATTTCTTTCTGTGGGTAATCCCTAGAATAGAATTTTTGACACCATTTAACTCCCTCCTTTGAAAGGAGATAACTTTTGAGCATTTTATAGGCGTAATAAGTGCTGTGACAACATTAGGGCTCAGCAACTCCGGCACATATTTCTGCCAGCTCTGTAATTATCAAGTAGAACCAACCCCATGCTATAATGTCTTTAAGTGTCATGCTTCTCCAAACTAGTTCCAGTGTCAGTCCAGAAACGTGTTGTCCAGACAAGCTGCAGCAGGGAACCATCTGCATGTTCTGTTCTCCATAAATTCTAGTGTGCTCTGTAAAATTAGGATATTTATCTATAAATTTTTTCCAAAAAAGAGATATAGATAGGTCAGTCACAACCAAAATTTTAGCCTGTCTTCCTAATATCTCCTTGTGGATATTCAGCAATCAGTTTAAGTTCAATAGTCTGCAGTGGGGAATCCAGAATATGATACTGTAATATTGCAGAAGCCCTTATTCTGGTTTAGGGCCTTGTAGCCTATTGTTGAGCTTAATGACAGCTGAATATAAGAACATAAGAACATAAGAATGGCCATACTGGGTCAGACCAAAGGTCCATCGAGCCCAGCATCCCATCTGCCGACGGTGGCCAATGCCAGGTGCCCCAGAGAAGGAGAACAGAAGACAATGATCAAGTGATTTATCTCCTGCCATCCATCTCCTGCCCTTGTTATGAAGGCTAGGGCACCATACTTTATCCCTGGCAAATAGCCATTTATGGACCTAACCTGCAAAAATTTATCAAGCTCTTTTTTAAACCCTAATAGAGTCCTGGCCTTCACAGCCTCCTCGAGCAAGGAGTTCCACAGGTTGACTGTGCGCTGTGTGAAGAAAAATTTCCTTTTATTAGTTTTGAACCTACTACCCATCAATTTCATTTGGTGTCCCCTAGTTCTTGTATTATGGGAAAAGGTAAATAATTTTTCTATAATCACTTTCTCCACACCATTCATGATTTTATATACCTCTATCATATCGCCCCTCAATCGCCTTTTTTCCAAACTGAAAAGTCCCAGTCTCTCTAGCCTCTCCCATATGGGACCCTTTCCAAGCCCCTAATCATCTTAGTCGCCCTTTTCTGAACCTTTTCTAATGCCAATATATCTTTTTTGAGGTGAGGAGACCACATCTGCACGCAGTACTCGAGATGTGGGCGTACCATAGTTTTATATAGGGGAAGTATGATATCTTTTGTCTTATTATCTATCCCTTTTTTAATAATTCCTAACATCCTATTTGCCTTACTAACTGCCGCTGCACACTGCGTGGATGTCTTCATAGAACTATCCACTATAACTCCAAGATCCCTTTCCTGATCTGTCGTAGCTAAATTTGACCCCATCATGTAGTACGTGTAATTTGGGTTATTTTTTCCAACATGCATTACCTTACACTTACCCACATTAAATTTCATTTGCGATTTTGCTGCCCAATCACTCAGTTTGCTGAGATCTTTTTGTAGTTCTTCACAATCCCTTTTGCTTTTGACTGTCCTGAACAACTTTGTGTCATCTGCAAACTTGGCCACCTCACTGCTTACCTCATTTTCTAGATCATTGATGAACAAGTTGAACAGGATTGGTCCCAGTACTGACCCCTGGGGAACACCACGAGTTACCCTCCTCCATTGTGAAAATTTACCATTTATTCCCACCCTTTGTTTTCTGTCTTTTAACCAATTCTTGATCCATGAAAGGACTTTTCCTCCTATCCCATGACCACCTAATTTACGTAAAAGCCTTTGGTGTGGGACCGTGTCAAAGGCTTTCTGGAAATCTAGGTATATTATATCCACTGGGTGCCCCTTGTCCGCATGTTTATTAACCCCTTCAAAGAATTCTAACAGATTAGTTAGACACGACTTCCCTCTGCAGAAACCATGCTGACTTTTGCCCAACAATTCGTGCTCTTCTATGTGCCTTGCAATTTTACTCTTTACTAGTGTTTCTACTAATTTGCCTGGTACTGATGTTAAACTTATCGGTCTATAATTGCCAGGATCTCCTCTAGAGCCTTTTTTAAATATTGGTGTTATATTGGCCATCTTCCAGTCATTTGGTACCAAAGTGGATTTAAAGGATAGGTTACAAACCACTGTTAATAACTCCGCAATTTCACATTTGAGTTCTTTCAGAACCCTTGGGTGAATGCCGTCTGGTCCCGGAGACTTGTTACTATTCAGCTTATCAATTAATTCCATAACCTCCTCTAATGTCACTTCAATCTGAGTGAGTTCCTCAGATTTGTCACCTAAAAAGGCTGGCTCAGATTTAGGAACCTCTGTAACATCCTCAGCCGTGAAGACTGAAGCAAAGAAATCATTTAATCGCTCCGCAATGGCACTGTCTTCCTTGATCGCTCCTTTTATATCTTTATCATCCAAGGGCCCCACTGCTTTTTTAGCGGGCTTCCTGCTTCTAATGTATTTAAAAAACATTTTACTATCATTTTTTGAATTTTTGGCTAGCTGTTCCTCAAACTCTTTTTTGGCCAAGAGATGTTAAAAAGACAGGCTGAGATTTTAGTTTGGACAGAAGGAGACAGTAGAAAGATAGCTCTGTGTGTAGTCTGCATCAAGATGATAGGTGCAGAGGTGTTTTGTGAATGTGATTATCCAGAGATAAATTGTGGAGGGAGATGTGAAGAGGATCAAGAACAGAGTCCTATAAGACCGCCATAGAAAGTTGGAGAGGAAAGATGAGGAGGAGGATTCTTCAAATGAGACACTGAAAAAGCAACAGGAGAGGGCAGAGTCAAAAAAATTGAAGGGGGATAAAACTTCAAGAGAAGCATGGGTTGTAGGCAGCTGAGAGTTTGAGGAGGATGAGTATGAAGTATTGGTCCTGAATTTGGCCCAGAAGAGTTTACAAGAGACTTTGTTGAGAGCCTGTTTGGTGAGGTGCAAGAGACAGTAGCCAGACTGAAGAAGGTCCAGAATGGATTTAGAGGAGAGGAACTCTAGAATGCAGTTGCAGAGAATGCATTCAGTGAGTTGAGATGGAAAAAGGAAGGAGGGTTAGTTGGAGAGGCAAATGTGATCAAGGGAGATTGATGGGAGAAATTAATACATATTTCTGGTGCAAAAGGATAAACTCAACATAAATGAAACCTGAGCCTACTTCTGTAATATAAATACATGCACAAAGACTGGGTTTAAGTGAAGGGATGTATTTTATTTACAAGAAAGTTGTGGTTTTTAACCATAAACATTTCTGATTTAGCAGTAACGGAAACACAGCATAGTGGAAAGGAAATCCCTTTTCAGCAGCAAGAGGAGAAGATATTAAGAAATGTGTTTAACAGTAATTTTTCAATGTATATAGAATGGTAACATTTTAATAAGCATACTAGGGCAAAACTCCCTCCTATGGAGAACAAATCCAGATGACTCCCTGTTGTAGTAGAGTTGCCCACCAGGCACTCTCATGTTTGGGCTGCATTTGGATTATTGTGAAGAAGCATGACTTTTTACACTACTACACAGTGAAGGGCACCACTTTTGTTTCTTTTACAATTCCGTACGACCATTGATAGTTTTGGAGTTGTTAAAAACATATATAACAGTCATTGAGCCCTACTGCTTCAGTAATAATGTGCAATCCCATCTAAGTCCAAAGATTTGCATTGTGCCTTTCACAATGAATGCAGTGGAATGCTGTTCTCCGAAAGCTATTTTCAAAGGGATCATTGGAAATGCTTATGTTCAAAATATTTCTACAGCATTCTGTCAGTTGTTAGTTATCTTTGGAAATGGTACCTCACATTTTAGCATATATAAAACTGCTATGGCAAAATGATTTTGATACATTGGAGAACTGGTCTCAGATCAACAAGATTAAAATCAACAAAGACAAGTGCTACATTTTGGAAGGATAGTACACAACTACAAAATGGGGAAAAACTGGTTCCGTAGTAGTATTGCTGAAAAGGATCTGGGGGTTATAGTGGATTACAAATTGAACATGAGCCGACAACATGATGCAGTTATTTTTGAGTCAACTAACAGGAGCATTGTATATAAGACATGAGAAACAAATGCACCACTTGGACTGATGAAGCCAGAGTACAAGTGGTGCTTTTATCTCTCTAGAGTACTGTGTTCAGTTGTGGGCACCACACTTCAAGAAAGTTGTAGAAAAATTGAAGAGTATCCAGAAAAGAGCAACAAAAATAATAAAATATTTAGAAAACATTACTTATGAGGAAAGATTTAAAAAGCTAAACCTATTTTTAGTCTCATGGAAGAAAGACTGAAAAGAAATAAGAAGTCTTAAAGAGGACAGTGATCAAATGTTGATATTTACATAAAGCATTTTAAAAATCTGTCCAGATTTCCACAGAATTTACCATGTTGACACCTGCTAGTGTCCTACCCAAACCACCAAAGCATGAAGGACCTCTTGTTATACAAGTACCAAGCTTCCTGGCCAAAACCTCTGGTGGCTGGTTAAAGACAAATGGATTAAAAGGTATTGCGTATGAAAAGCTTAATATGGTATTAATCATGGATTACAAAATGCAATGTATATTTCATTTATCATTTTCCTTGCTTGCTATAGCCAAGAAGTTAAGCCTTTATCAAGTTTTGGCTCCTAACGCTTTTTCACCTGTGGAAGAATTTGTGCCTATTCTACAGAAAACAGTGTCATCAACTCTGCATGAGGTATATAATTGAGACCTATTCCTTCTCCTTCATTTTCCTTTATCTATTACACAGGATAGCGATGACTCATTGTATTGAATATTAGCTTTTTTTAACCTGCAGCTCTTTAAACATAAGAACAGCCATACCGGGTCAGAACAAAAGTCCATTTAGCCCAGTATCCTGTCTTCTGACAATGGTTGCTGCCAGGTGCCCCAGAGGGAATAAATAGAACAGGTAGACCTCAAGTGATCCATTCCCTGTTGTTCATTCCCAGCTTCTGGCAAACAGAGGCTAGGGACACCATCCCTGCCTGTCTTGGCTACTAGCCAATGATGGGCCTGTCATCTATGAATTTAGCTATTTCTTTTTTTGAACTCTGTTATAGTCATGAACTTCACAACATCCTCTGGCAAAGAGTTCCACAGGTTGACAGTGCATTGTATGAAGAAATACTTCTTTTTATTTGTTTTAAATCTGTCTATTAATTTCATTTGATGACCCCTTACATCTTGTGTTATGAGAAGAAATAAATAGCACTTCCTTATCTACTTTTTCTATACTAATTATGATTTTATAGACCTCAGTCATATCCCCCTTACTTGTCTCTTTCCTCACTAGAGCTCACTTTATTAGTCAAGTGCTCTGAGCTTTTTAAATATCCTTAGGTAAAACCATTAACTGAAAAGTCAGCCTGTTGTTTGAGTTATGCCTGTAATTCTTCAAGAAAATATTTAAAATACTTGTACAATATTGCTGTGCTGATGCACCAGGCTGTTTCACAGACAAGTGAGACAAGTAACCACAATTTACTGATTCAGATTTTCAAAATAGCACAGATGATTTAGCCCTGTTTGGTAATTTTCCAAATCTCAGACATTGCATTGTGGGTTGAGTTAAGGTGGTTGGCTGAACCAGTGTAACTGCAGTGTTTGTAACTTCCTGTGTAGACTTCCCAACACATAATTGTAGCTGCACTGATTCACTTGGATCTGAGCTAGAGACCTCATCCGGGGCGATGCAGCCAACACTTATAAATACCTGGTAGGCTGTTTTTTTGAGGACAAGTTATTATATATGTATTGCAAGCACATTGTTCCAAATGATATCTTTCTAAAACAGCCTCCATATATTCCCATTGGGATACATGCCCTCAGCACTACCTACTTTTTCCATCATTGTGACTATACAGAGCCAATGTTCCTGAACTACTGTTAATATTACTACGAAACTCCCTTTGAAATTTTTTTCATCTAGTTTATTTGGGGCTTGGGTACTGACCCAAAACCTTGTGGCTGAGATGAATCAGTTAGGAGAAAATGAAGTGGCTATCTTTGCATTGTAGCAGTCCATCCTCCATATGCGGGGATGGAAGGGAAGGGGATATCAATCTGGTAGTAAAATCAGAAATACATAATTAAAAATACCCATAAAACTATTAGAATGCAATTCTTTGAGTGTTTGCTCATGTCCATTCAACATAGATGCCGGAGCCAGTACCCCCTACGGATACTGCTAAGGAAAAATCTTCCGGCACTGGTGCATGTGGCAAGCACACACATCTACGTTGAATGGTCATGGGCAATACATCCTTAAGAAAACTAATAATGGAAACAGAAAACTTTTTCTAAGATTTCTGTAAAAGTGATCATGATTACAAAAACACTGCATCTTCCTGCACCATTTATACATCTGTGCAGAATACCAATATAGCTGCACCTGTGCAGAGCCCTAAACTAGACATAATTGCACAATTATAAATCACTAGGGCCCTGTAAATCCATGGATATCGGCTTAATTGATACAGATATCCATGGAATCTGGAACATTTTTGCAGATAGTTGATCGGAAGCAAATACAACCATGCGTGGCTCTACTCGCTGACAGTGCCTAAGCCATGACATCCAGGCAGTCAGGGGGCTTAGCGCAGTCAGAGTCAGCAGCCAATGGCTGGGGCTGGGCAGCCGGCTGGAGTCAGGGCTGTCCATCACCCACTTGCCACATCTCTTCCTGTCTAGAAGCTCGGGCTTCTCTGGCAGTGCCAGCATTCCCATCATATCCTGGCCCAGCAGCACTAGCTGCACTTCCAGGCCCATCCTGCTGGCTCCTAGGTAGTAGGGCCCGCTCTGGCCCCGGGGCCTAGAATGGTCGGGGTCCTGGCACCGCACCCCTGTGCCCCAATGTGATGCATCATGCTGTGCTTCTGTCATGTGCCATTGCTCAGTAGGCCCTAGGAACATCACATGATGCGATGCTCCTTTTTCCCAGTTCCACCACCATGCTGCCCTTTCTCCTTGAGACCCTGCCCCTGTGTTTCCTCTTACCCCCAGTCCCCACCTTTCTCACTGCCTCTTCCCTGCAAGACCCTGTTCCCACACTCACTCCTTTGCTTCCATCACCCACCCTTCCCCCTTTGTGAGACGGTTGCTATTGCAAATGCAAAAATGGATGCAGATGCAGGTAAAAAAGATGACTATCAGATCATGGATCAGATTGTGGGTTGATCCCTAGCAGATTCAGATCAGATATGGATCCACATTTTTGTATGCACACAGGGCTCTTTTTATAGTGTTACAAACACATTTACACTAGGGGTTAGTATCGGATCAATTTCATTGGAATAGTATCAGTACAAAGCCCCCAAATGCTAATTAAGTGAGCACTATCCACTCTGAACTCTGAATGAGGCACAGGTCCTGTGGAAAAACATAGCATGTGACTTATAATTAAAAAATGTATCATAATGTACATGCGCACGGGGCCAAATTGAAGTTCTTCTTCGAGTGATGTTCCTATGGATACTCCGCAGATTGGAGCTTTCAAAGCAGTTATCAGTTGGGCTGTGCAAGCATGAAAGGTGCTTTGTGGCGTTCACACCTTAGCCTCTCACAGGCGCAGCCCAACCTTCCCTTGGTTCCTTGCTAACTGCCCTCGGTCGTGGATGGAGCTCAGTCTCTCGTCTCAGGGTGCTTTAGTCAGCATATTAGTTTACACTAGTTTTCTAAATAGTTACCATTGTTTTAGTTGTTAGTGTTATAGTTAGTGTTAGTTATAGTTGTTCGTTCATGTTTTAGTTATAAAAAAAAGGAAGTGGGAGCAACTCCAGTAGCATAGGAGGCCACAGGAACCTTTCCCAACCCTACCTTCTCTCCATTCCCTCAAAAAGAGAGAAGAATAAAGAACAACAAACAACAAAGGAGAAAGTAGAAAAGAGGGAGAGTCCAGAAAGCCCTACACGGCAAAAGACCCGGGAAAGACCCGCGGATGGTATGCTGGGTTCACTGGGGTTTAAGAAATGTGAGACGTGTCACAACCCCATGCCAGTCTCGGATGGTCATTCGTTCTGCATTTGATGTCTGGAGGAAACTCATATCCCCCAGAAGTGTGACCATTTCTGCAGCCTAACAGCCAGGGCGAGAAAGGACAGGGAGTTGTGGCTTGGAATGATTTTGTTCGACAAGACGATGCAGCCTTCAGAGCCCCAGCAGCTATCTCAGCTCCAGCCTGGAACATCAAAGAAAAGGGCTGGCTCAGCCATGTCAAAGAAGTCCTCTAAAAGGAAGGTTTCCCTGGCGCAATCTCTCCCTTCTACTCTGTCTCCCGGAATTAGTAAGGGAGACAAACCTGACTTTTCTGATACAGCAGTGGTACAGTCTCCACCAGCACTGGTTCATCATCTCAGGAACCAGCCTTGGTGCCGACTCGGGCATCGTCGGCACTGGCCAGATTGTACAGATCAACTCCGGCACCAGCACTGACAAAATCAGAGGATCCAGCTATAGATGCTTCACCAACCAACAACTCTTCGTCAATCAACGAGGCAGTGATTCCTGCTGACCCATGTCCAGCAGATGACTTGAAGCAATTTCAAGAACTTTTGAAAAGGGTGGCCACAAGCCACGAGGTCCCTCTCCAAGAGGTGTAGCACCAACTCCTTAAAATCCTTCAACCTACATTGTATGGGAAAATCGCCCTGCCCATTGATGAGGCAATAATGAAGGCATCGGATCAACTCTGGCAAACCCCTGCCTTCAGCCAACCAACCTGAAAGAGGGCGGACAGGAAGTATTTCATCCCTGTCAAGGACATGGACTTTCTGTTCTCCCACCTGCAGCCAAATTCACTCGTCATGGAAGCAACATAGCACCGATCTAAGCTCCTACAATCCTGGGCCATGGCCAACAATAAAGACCATAAAAAGTTGGACTTTTTGGGCAGGAAAATATACGCTTCTGCCACATTGCAGCTGAGGATTGCAAATTACTCAGCCTTCCTAGCAAATCATGACTTTGACAACTATTCTAAATTGGGGGAACTCATGGAGCACCTTCCGGACACCAAAAGGCCCATCTTGAGGGCTATTATTCAAGAGGGCTATATCGTTGCCTGCACAGTGCTACAATCATCACTTTGAAATGGTCACAAAGAGGCTTACTGTAAATTTACAACAGGCCAGGACACTGCTGCAAGGGAAACCACAATCACGGTCGTGATGCCCAGGGCATCATGGTAGCAGGCCTTGGGATTACCCAGAGAGCTACAATTTAAAGTGGAAGACCTGCCTTTTGACAAGCAGAAGCTATTTGCCACCAAGACAGACAAAGTCCTACACACCAGCCACTGCTCTGAGTTGGTACGTGTTTAGCTAAGATCTATAAGGAGAAGAAAGGAAAGAATAGGCCCAACCTGAACTGAACTTGAGCAGACTGCTACATCTAGAAACCAACAAGGACAAATTAGTAAAGGACCAATTTATTGATATTCAGGTGAACTTGGACTTGCAAATCAATATCAATGAGAAGAGACCACAGATACTTCATGAGGCAGAGGAATTTGCTCCAGACCTTGAATCTTTCCTTACACCAGCCCAGGAAGAAATACATCTTTTTCTAGTTTAGGAAACTGACCATAATGAGCCCTATAAGTGCACATCTATATCTACGCATGCATGATGAATGGGCGAGGAGGGGCTTCTAGTCTGGTTCATGACATTTGTAACAGTTTGAAAGACTTGTTTGTAAAATGAGTAAGAGTGACAATAAATCCAGTTAAAATGTGGAGGGAGAGGATGGGAAATGGTCTCAAAGAGGATTACTGTAAATGTACAACAGGCCAGGATAGAGTCACAAAATATAGTGAAGGTTCCTATTGCCATTCAGTAAATTGGGTGACACCACAATGAAGGGGGAAAATCAGAATGTACAAGATGTAGCCTCATATTTTTTTCCTTCAGATCTGAGCAGTTAACCAATAATAGGAATATGGCTACTGAATATGTAATAGGAACAAAAGAATTGTGAGCATGGGCTCAAATATAAGGTATGAAACCACGTATGTTGAAAATGCTAGGCAACATTATTCAGCAAGTTGTTTTAAGTCCCAGGTTAAAACCATAATATCAGCAATGTGCTGTCTTATTTTTTAGCAAAAGAAAGATAAGGACTTCTGTTGAGACCCAGGGTTTTGTGGGAATTTTTACTGTCCAAAACTTTTTGTGAATTTGAAGCATCAATGGATTCCTGATCATTTACTGAATGTTTCTGACAAACTGAAAAAGAAAATCAAGCAGTAAGCTCCCTGGTGTTCCTGCTGTAACGAAAAGTTACAATGTAACTGCTGTACAAGAGATACATTGTGGAGCCTAAAACCTAATGTTTTAAAATACAGAGAAGGTCTTTAAAGACAATGGAGATGTGTTCTGTGTAAAGCCAAAGTTACGCTTTAAAGTGGCCACTGTACAGCAGGTACAAAACAGAGTTCTCAAGGGAACATCTGAACTCACACAGTTTGAAGGCAAGCATAGTAAGGCGCGTGCCAGGGCATGATCCTGTGGGTGGGAAGGGGGATAGTGGGGGCAGGGCTGTGGTTCATGTAGCTTCCCTCCTCTGTGTCCACCACATTCTGCTTCTCAGGAGAGCGCTACTGTGCTATTTTCCCATCCTGCAGAAGCCTGCGGGCAAGAGGGCAGAAGGGAGGGAGGAGGTACCAGAGGCTGAAGCCACGTTACCAGCAGAGGCAGCTGCTATTAGCTTCTCCTCTTCTTTCATCCAGGTTGCCATGCGAGATATCAGACTTTTCCAAATCAGACAGAAAGATAGGGAGCTGATGCTGAGTGAATGTGGCCATAAACCTGGGCCTTATGCTGCACTGTTGTGTGCTGCAACGACACTAGACTACTTATTGTTGCCTTGGCATGAGAAGGTGTCCTATCATGGAGGCTGATCTCCCCAGAAACCTTGTGAGAAGGATCAGAGTTCCTATCTGAGAGCTTCATGGAGATGTGCAGAAGATTCCCGCTCTGTCTCCAGATACGTTAACATGCTGTTCTAGGTCCCTCGCACTATGTAGGCACAAAGTATGCCACATATCACACCTAATTGCCTTAACTTGTAGCAAGAAAAAATTTGTGAACTCACCAGAGGTGACCTCCTCAGGATCAGTGCCCTACTGTCAGACATCCATCATCGCTCACCGGCTAGCCATTCTCTTCGTCCTTCTCCTCTTTCCGCTCCACCACCATGCTGTTGCCCTTAGTGTCTTAGGTACATTCCATGGTCTGGCTTGGGAAACTAGTTGGGTTTCCCCCCACCCCCCGGGATCGCATGCAGCTGGTCATAGAAGCGTCATGTTTGCAGTGATGCACTAGACCATCCATTTGCCTCCTTTATTTTGAGATAGGACTGCCTCAGCTCCTTTATTTTAACATGGCACTTCTGGGAGTCCCTGGAGTATCCTTTCTCCACCATGCACTTTGCTATCTTCGCATAGATATCAGCATTTCTTTTGTTGTATCAGCTCTGAGAGAATGGATTCCTCTCCCCATGCCTTGATGATGTCCAAGATCTCCTGCACATTCCATGCTGGCGCTCTTTTGTGCCCCTGGAAACTGGAACTCATGGAACTTGCTCCTGGAAGTCCTGGCCACGTGTGCGGCTCTGGTATGCTGCCTGATCTAAGTATGCTCGCAATGCTGGCCACACGGGAAATGAAATTCAAACTTTCCTAGAGAGTAGAAAAGGTGCAAGTTCTAGTCAGAATGGGGTACTGTGGGATGCCTCCTAGAGGCCAAAAACCTCAACGTTCTCAAAGTTGGAGCTACACTACCATGAATTTGACTATGTAAGGTCAAATTTTTCATTACGTCTCATGAAAAGCAGGTGTACGAAAATCTACTTCCGTGGCTCTTAAAGTCAACAGAACAGGTTTGGGAGCGTAGACTCATTGTTTAGAAAATCTATCTTATGTGGCTAAGTTCGACCTAAACTCCTAATGTAGACAGAAAGGCGGAAGAGATGTTGGGAATTGCTGCAGGAAAGTGGCCCAGGGAAATAGATAGAGGATTTGGAGGAGGGGACATTACGTGGTTGCCAACTATAGGGTCCCTGAGTCACGACCCAGAATAGTGGGCAGGCCCAATCCAATCACTGAGGTAAGTGGTTGGATAGAGGACTGCTGTTCCCCTAAAACGGGGAGAGAACAGAGTTGAATATTGCCAGAGGGCGGTGTCCTAAGAAGATGCTATGGGCTGTGGAGTGACGCAAGTCCCAGAGCAGATGTGACGATGATGAAACACCACCGGAGGAGGGTGCCCTGCAGAAGGACTGAGCTAATTCCCAGCATGACCATCAGGAGGTATCATGGTGGTGAGTCCTACACCATTACAGTGACATCAGGATGTTCTTCTTGCTGTAAAAGACATGGATTGGGCAAAGTGTAGACTCCCTGGATTCCTCCAACATGGTCTCATATGCCATAACCTTATGGTATGCTGTCTTGGTCTTATTGGCTACCTTGAAATCTTCAACCTTGTTATTTAGGCTCATATTTTTTGAGTACACTCTCACACGTCATCTAGCAATAGTTGGCGTCCTGTAGCTGAGCCTCCCAGGTCAATGCAAGAACCTCAACAGCATGATCTTTGTGAATCCAAATAGGATGTACAGATCATCATCATCTGTATGAATGTATATTTGCATATTTGACAATTTCTTTGTCCTCCCCAGATATGGCAGTTAATCCTATAATACCAGCTACAGCTGATGATTTTATGACTCTCCTGTTAATATACCTAAGTATAATATTAGCTTCTTTCACAACTGCATCACATTGTTGACTCTCATTCAGCTTGTGATCCACCTCCAGAACTTTTTGAGCAGTAGTACTATCAAGCCAGTTACTCTCCATTTTGCAGTTTTGCATCTAATTTTTTTCTTCCTATGTGAAGTACTTTTTATCTTAATTCAAACCAATTTTCCAATTTCTCAAGGTCATTTTGAATGTTTGCAATCCTTCCCAGCTTGTAGCATTTCTACTGTGCTGTCTGAGTGCCAAAGGTAGTTTACTAGCATATGAGAAGGGTTGCACTAGTTACTTTTTCATTCTCCCATATTCTATAAACCTCCTTGTCATTGTCTGTTAGCTTCCTGGTTACAGGAGTTGATTGAGGATAGAGGTAAGGCATTTTCAGTGAGGGGCTGTCAGCTCTGGAACTTCAGTTGAACTACCAGAAACTAATTTTTTTTATTGTTTTTACACTTGGATGACACTGTAAAACTAATTCTCCAAAATTATTTTAGGGGTTTATTGTTTTTTGGAGAGAGTGAGGGGGGGAAATTGGTTGATTGGCTTAGCTTTTCTGTGGGGAGGCGAAAGGGATTGTCTCCTTGCATGAATATAGTCAGAATACATATCCAAATCTCTTTGCAATTTTCATATTATCTGAAGTCATTGTACACTGATGGAAAAATATGTGAAAGTATTTGTTTTCAATTATGTAGCATTGCTGGCACAGAGAACAATATTCCTAGTTGTATGACTCTAAATAACTCTCTGGACTGGCCTTGTGAGATTTAGCTTGCTTGTGTGGTAAGATGAAAGCCGAAAACATAAGCCAATGCAGCTTGCACTTCATTGGAGTTGTGTACTCTTACAGGAGTACTTTGCAGCATTGACCCCAAATAAATAATTTTTTCAAGTATAATGCCTCATTGTGTGACCTTTTCAGAAAGTTTTGTCCTATATAGAACTTCCAGTCCAAAGAAGTCTGATAGTTTTTTTTATATGAAATAGTAGCATTTATTTGAAATCAGTACAAGTTTAAATATCCTTCTGTGTTCTGCCTCTTATGTTCACAGAATCAAATTAAAATCTGTTGTAAGCAGGTGAAACTCCACAGACTTAGCGTTTTCTTATATTTATGGATTTAAGCCAGGCACATAATGTCATTAACTATACTCTGTGTATTTTTCTTCATTAAACATGGCATTCTTTCCATAGACATTATGTAACTTACAACATAAATGTCACTTTAAACAGATGAGTGTTTTCTCATCCTTTCAGAAAGCAATGATGCAGTTTGAATGGCATGATGGGACTGTGAAAAATGTTCATGTGGATCCACCAATATTATATGACTACCAGGTGAGTTATTGTATTTGTTTGCTTGGTCCTGCTATCCAGGACTACATGCACACCTAATTATTCCAACAAAGGTTATTGTCTTCACTTGCCATTTAAAGCAGAAAAAGTTCCCTTCTTGCATACAAACCATTTGGCAGTGTCTACAGTTACCAATGAGTTTTTGCAGTGAAATTCAGAAGTTTCATCCCAAAAAGAAAACCATTTCCACAAGAGGTATACAGCTCTTACCTGTGATGCTTTTGCAGTGATGTGCAAGTGAAGGCACACTCCAACTATTTATAAAGCTTTTAGCCTCTTTAGGATATCCCACAGTGCCTAGGTGACCACTATAACCAGCACCTCTGCTGCTCTCATGCCAGGTAAACAGATGTCCGGTCCTACCCCTCTAAAGTGCTGGGAAGTTTGAAATTCTCTTTCCTTTTTTCTTGACAAGTCCTCACTTATCATCTGGTCAGGTGATAATGCCTGCTCCCCTTCAGGCAGTAATTCTGAGCTACTATTTAGGGAGATGGGCTATGCAGCGACCCAGGATGGCCTGCAACACCACAAGAGCTGCACTGTGGGATAGTTGCCCTTAGGGTACTGCTCTCATCAGTGATGGAAGTGCTGAAAATGTAAACACTCTGATGCCTGTGAAAGTAAATGAATGCACAAATCAATGCTTTTCTTTTACTGGTTCCCTATCACCAGTGAAACTGACAGTGGAAAAATGCAGCCTCAGTCATTATCTGCTTTGAGGAGAGCCCAGCAACAGAGAGGGTTCACAGGCACAATTGGTTACAAGATGAGATGCTGACAGCTCTTATTGAATGTATATGCAGCATACAGGACCCAGTAACCTGCAGATATATGAACAGATTCATCTAACAATGAAGGATTCTAAGCAAGAGGAACAGGTCTGTGAGGAGCACTGCTGGACTAGTGCCAAACATGTTCTATGGTCCAGCAGCAAGTTACTGTGAACACATAGTAATTATTCCATCCTATTCTGTTGTTCTGTGTGTCTTATAAACACACACACTGTACAGTATTAAGAGTAGTAACTCCCAAACTCACACTAATACAACCCTCTCCTATAATTTCATACCTTAATTACAAGGTGTAACCATGCTTTCATGTGTTACAACTGAGAACACCAAGTTCAGGTCACACTGCTGAGAAATAGGGCAAATATACCAGAAATTGCTGTTGATTATTCTTCCATAAGGTATACAAAGCCAGCCACAAAAGTGAACTTCTGTCTCACCACACTGGCTAACAAAAAGTCATAAAAGTATTTTCCCGAGGCATTCCAATTTTTGTATCACCCCAAAAACACTAGATTCAGAGATAAGTGATTCTTTACAATCAGTCATCAAATAAAAGGTTCTTCTGATCCCAAAGGACCAGCCATACATCTGCGGAGGGGTAGCGGAATGAGCTGGCCCATAACCATGTACCAAAATTCATTAAGTGGCCGCCGTGCAAAAATTATTGCCCACCCCTGCATTAGCCTAAGTCTGTAGTCCAGAGTTTTGAGAAAGAAAGAGGCAAAATGGAGGTATATCCAGTGAAATCCATTGTGTCAAACAGAACCCTCAGCGCAACTAGTGGAAAATTACAGGGAACAAGATGGGGTTTGAAGTCACATGAGCAAGTCATGTGTCCATGTGTTGCTTAGTCACAGCAAAAGCTATTACCCACATTCTAGTTTGAATGTGCAAAGGAAAGTCCATTAGGTGTAGAATGGAGTCCTCCACGGTCCATTGTGATTTAGAATACTTATCCACAGTACAACTTAACTTTTGCTGGTATAACTTCATGTCAATTAGACATGATGGACTAGCACAAACAATGGAGTGAACACGTTCTGTTGAAATAATTGGTGGAACTGTGTTGGCCAAACTTTTCCTGTTCAAACTTTCTAGTGTAGATGTCAGGGCATTCTAAAACCTGAATTACACAGTACCCTGAATTGTACATATGTTCATTCCCTCTGGGGCACCTGGCATTGGCAGTTGTTGAAAGACGGGATACTGGGGTAGATGGATCTTTGATCTAACCTAGTATGACCATTCTTGGTCAATCAGCCCTGGACACCAGAACTTTTAAAGGCAGAACTCCACATCCCTGCAGTTATGTGCTGAGCTCATTCAAGTCTTGCTGCACAGAATACCAAGATGAAAGTTGTCCTTCCAACAGAAACGAATGGCAATCATCATATGGAAATTTTCAGCCCTATAATGTTGTCAGCCAGTAAAGAATCAGTTTGGCACTGGAAAATCGACAGTGGAAGCAGTCATCATTGAGATACTCAAGGCAATAAAATGTGCTCTGCTATACAGGGCAGTAAGGTAGAGCAATATTCAGGAAATAATAGATGGATTCAACAACATAGGCATCCTTAACTGTTCAGAGAGTAGACTATGCATGTCCCCATTCTATGCCCTTCCAACCACCAGCCTGCAAGTAAATAAAATGGATGTTTCTTGATAGTTATGTAGATCTTGGTGGCCTTCCTCACAGTTATTGCTGCCTGCTGTGGATTGCATGACATCTGTGAGACAAGGATGAGACTTGAATAACTACGTGAATAAAGTGAGATTCTCAGACAGGCTGTCGGCTAAATTCAAACAGCCTGAAAGTAAGCTAGTTAATAGTGCCACCATTAGTGTTATGAGGCGGTAGGAAGCTTAAGAATTTCCTCTGACAGTGGCTCTAGAGGTGATCCTGGCAATTACAGACTGGTAAGTCTAACATCAGTACCGAGGAAATTAGTTGAAACTATAGTAAAGGATAAAATTGTCAGACATGTGGGTGAACATAATTTGTTGAGGAAAAGTCAACATGGTTTCTGTAATGGGAAATCATGCCTTACTAATCTACTAGAGTTCTTAAGGTGGGGGGGGGGTCAACAAACATGTGGACAAGGGGGATCCAGTAGATAGAGTATAGTTGGATTTCCAGAAAGCCTTGGACAAGGTCCCTCATCAAAGGCTCTTAAGTAAAGTTAGTTGTCGTGGGATAAGAGGGAAGGTCCTCTCCTGGATTGAGAACTGGTTAAAAGACAAGAAACAAAAGGGTAGGAATAAATGGTAAGTTTTTAAAATGGAGAGGGGTAACTTGTGGTGTCCCCCAAGGGTCCATACTGGGACCCATCCTATTCAACCTATTTATAAATGATCTGGAAAAAGGGGGTAAACAGTGAGGTGCCAAAATTTGCAAATGATACTAAACTGCTCAAGATAGTTAAGACCAAAGCAGACTGTGAAGAGCTTCAAAAAGATTTCACCAAACTAAGTGATCGGGCAACAAAAAAGCAAATGAAATTTAATGTTGATAAATGTAAAGTAATGCACATTGGAAAAAATAATCCAAACTATACATATAATATGATGGGGACTAATTTAACTATAACTACTCAAGACAGCAATCTGGAGTCATTGTGGATAGTTCTCTGAAAACATCCACCTACTGTGCAATAGCAGTCAAAAAAAGCAAATAGAATGTTAGGAATCGTTTAAAAAGGGTTAGAGAATAAGACAGAGAACATTTTATTACCTCTATATAAAATCAGGTATGCCCACATCTTGAATACTGCGTACAGATGTGGTTGCCTCATCTCAAAAAAGATATATCGGCACTGGAAAAGGTTCAGAAAAGGACAACAAAAATGATTAGAAGTTTGGAACAGGTTCCATATGAAGAGAGATTAAAAAGACTGGGACTTTTCAGCTTAAACAACAAGAGACTAAGGGGGGATATGATACAGGTCTATAAAATCATGACTGGTATGGAAAAAATGAATAAGGAAAAATTATTTACTTGTTCCCATAACATAAGGGCTAGGGTGGGGTCACCAAATGAAATTAATAGGTAGCAGGTTTAAAACAAACAAAAGGAAGTTTTTCCTCCCACAGTGCACAGTCGGCCTGTGGAACTCCTTGCCAGAGGATGTTGTAAAGACCAGAACTTTAACAAGGCTCAAGAAAGAACTAAATAAATTTATCAATGTCTGTTAGCCAGGATGGGTAGGAATGGTGTCCCTAGCCTCTATCAGAGGCTAGGAATGGGTGATGGGAGAGGGATTGCTTGATAATTCCCTGTTCTGTTCACTCCTTCTGGGGCATCTGGCATTGGCCACTATCAGAAGACAGGATACTGAGCTAGATGGAGCTTTGGTCTGACCCAGTATGGCCGTTTTTATGTTCTTATGTCACCACAACAAAATCCTTACTTAAGGGTCTCAAATTTCCAGTGTGAAAGAGAGCAAAGCTCTCCCAAGATTTTGGACCATCTGCATTGGTGAGTAACTCTGAACCTTTGCGGGATAACTATGTCCAGTGTTCCCTGTAAGGTGTGCACTTGTGCAGGTGTGCACCAAAATTTGAGGCCTGCCCATCTCCTCAACAGAGCTGAGCAGGGGCTGCTCAGCTGCTCCTGGGGCAGGGCTGCGTGGTGGGTGGCTGCCCGCCCTACCCCAGGAGCAGCAGGGTAGCCACCACGCAGCTCTGACCCTAGCTTCAGCCCTTTAACCAGGGCTGGAGCTGCATGCCACGTGGCAGCCGGTGACTGCTCCAGCAGCCCCAGCCAGGGCCAGAACCGTGTCACAGGTGACGAGCGGCTGCTCTGGCGGCTCCTGCTCCTGCAGCCTGGGCCAGGGCCAGAGCTACAGCCACATGGCAGTATGGGTGCTCTGGTGGCTGCTCCAGCAGCCCTGTCTGGGGCCAGAGCTGCATGGCGGGCAGTGGCTGCTCTGATGAGGGCTGATCCTGCTTGTGGCGTGCCAGGTCCCACAGAGCTGGAGCAGCCCAGTGGTTAACCGTAAGTGGTAAGCATCACTCAGTAAAGGTGATGTTAACCATTCACATCCCTATTTTGAATAGAAGTTTAATAGCTGGACTTTATTGTTTTATATTGATATGTGTGTGTGTGCGTGTGTATGTGCACGCGCACACGCACTAGGTTGTTTTTTGTTTTTAACCCACCCAGCTGGTGGCCTTTTTTGAGCTTTTAAAATATTTTAAGTAAGAAGTATCATTTTTTTTATTTTATAGGAATGCCTATAATTATTTTTAAATTTTTATTTTAATGGTCATTTTATTGTTTTAGTTGCTTTATTATTGACAAAGATATTTAGGGTGTTTATTTTGGTTTTCTCTTTTTATTTTCACTTATTTTATGTTTAATATTAATCACTTAATGTTAAAAAAAAAAGTTAAACTTTGTGAAAGCATCCAGACGCTTGAAGAGTTAACTAACAAAGTTAAGGCTGTCAGTAGATGCTCACTGCCAGATAAACTATAGCTGTTAGTTTTGCAACCTTGAATAAAATATTTGAATGGATTTTTAGTAAAATTTTTAAAAAGCTAATTTATTTTATTTATATACTTTTTTAAAGTATTTTTTGAAAATGTGAGGTCCCTTGCTATGTTTATTGTGAGAGACTAAATATTTTTAACTTTCTTGGCTTACCTTTTACTAGCTGAAGTTTTGACCTTTTTTAAAAAAAATATTTTAGACTTTCAAAGAGCTTGGGGGGGTGCATATAAATTGCAAGTTATGAACAAATTACTCATTTAAGTTGCTTACATTTCTAAACTGCTGTTCATTTTTATGTTTAAGCTTTGACCAAGGTGGGGTTTTTTTCCAGATGAGATCTCTTTTGGCCTAGGCTTTGATAACTGCTGTATTTTAGCAATGTTTAGTTCCATCTTTTCCTTCTGTGTTTCAGCTATCTGATCTAACAACATTTTTTATAGTTAAACAATTTAAATGGGATTGTTCTTGTACCTGCTGCAACCATCACAATTCATTATTTTCAGGCTCATTTGTTAGGAAGTACCCATTTCCATCAGAATGACTGTAAGGCCTTCCATGTTGTGTTTGGTGAAGGGGTGGTCAATAAGCAGTTGTTATGCAGCACGGCCTGGGCTCTGGAGGAACCGCACCGCAGCCCCAGCTCCAACTCCAGCAGCCATCATCTCTCCAGCTATTGCAAAGTACTATTAATAGTTCATTTGTGGCAGGCCAGGTTCTGCCAATCTTGAGAATGGGAGCAGTTGCTCTTTGCCAAGGAAACCATTCCTGCCTCCATTTATTACTGGTGTGTAGCAGCACAGCACAGGTCTTTAAGAAAAACAGCTTGTTGTTCAAACTTTGTAAGTATGTGGGAGTAGGGGGCTGATGTCTTTTTACCTTATTTGTAACTGATAGCACGATACAGTACATTGGCACGTAGGATCAGCCATAATAATAAGGATATGTGGGTGAAAGTTCTGATTTAACAGCTCTTTTTAATCTTTGTGACTGGGAAATGACTGTTTTAGTATTCTTTCTTCCATAACATTTAAAATATACATGATATTTGTTAATAACTGGTGGGTGCAACAGTGGCACACATCCGAACAAGCGTACAAGACCTCAATATTGGTGCACAAGACAAAACTCACTCCACTCATGGATGGAAAATCTTAGAAGGAACACTGACTCTGTCTCCCAAATGACCTGTTACAGATGAGTTTCCCTGCATTTGCTAGCTGCAATAAAAGACAGTAATGAGTTTGGATAGGTGTGATGGCTTAGATTCTGTGATGTCTACACATGTCTTCCCTGTGTTGATCCTCTCGTTGCCCCCATAGGATTACAAACAGCTGTCACAGGAAAGGATGAATGTGTCCTACAGCTAGCCAAGTACATCAGTTCCTACTATTGTGAATCAGCCTTGTGAGAGTATGGTGAAACTAACTTTGTGAGCTATAGCTCATCATTGGTGATGCTCTCATTTTGCCCTGTATGTTATGCCTGATAGTATTCTTCAGACAGCTTTATGCATAGTGTCTGGAATAACATGGGATAAGTGCTTACCCCTTTTCAGTGTCCACTGTAGTAAAGAATCTGTATGCTGAATACAATCTGGAACGCAGCATATGACTGCTGTGCTCAAAAACATGCAGAATGCCTTTCAACTATTTGTTTCCATTTAAACCTTAGAGAAATGTGCTCTTGACAGTATATACTAGAAGTAGATTAAGTCTTGTTGGTATTTTAATAATCCACTGAATACCAGAATTTACTCTACTGGTTCTTGCTCTCTGGCTTATGGATGATGCAGGAGGCTTAGCCTTGGTACCAAATGACTGGAAGATGGCCAATATAACACCAATATTTAAAAAAGGCTCTAGAGGAGATCCTGGCAATTATAGACCGATAAGTTTAACATCAGTACCAGGCAAATTAGTAGAAACACTAGTAAAGAGTAAAATTGCAAGGCACATAGAAGAGCACGAATTGTTGGGCAAAAGTCAGCATGGTTTCTGCAGAGGGAAGTCGTGTCTAACTAATCTGTTAGAATTCTTTGAAGGGGTTAATAAACATGCGGACAAGGGGCACCCAGTGGATATAATATACCTAGATTTCCAGAAAGCCTTTGACACGGTCCCACACCAAAGGCTTTTACGTAAATTAGGTGGTCATGGGATAGGAGGAAAGGTCCTTTCATGGATCAAGAATTGGTTAAAAGACAGAAAACAAAGGGTGGGAATAAATGGTAAATTTTCACAATGGAGGAGGGTAACTAGTGGTGTTCCCCAGGGGTCAGTACTGGGACCAATCCTGTTCAACTTGTTCATCAATGATCTAGAAAATGAGGTAAGCAGTGAGGTGGCCAAGTTTGCAGATGACACAAAGTTGTTCAGGACAGTCAAAAGCAAAAGGGATTGTGAAGAACTACAAAAAGATCTCAGCAAACTGAGTGATTGGGCAGCAAAATGGCAAATGAAATTTAATGTGGGTAAGTGTAAGGTAATGCATGTTGGAAAAAATAACCCAAATTACACGTACTACATGATGGGGTCAAATTTAGCTACGACAGATCAGGAAAGGGATCTTGGAGTTATAGTGGATAGTTCTATGAAGACATCCACGCAGTGTGCAGCGGCAGTTAGTAAGGCAAATAGGATGTTAGGAATTATTAAAAAAGGGATAGATAATAAGACAAAAGATATCATACTTCCCCTATATAAAACTATGGTACGCCCACATCTCGAGTACTGCGTGCAGATGTGGTCTCCTCACCTCAAAAAAGATATATTGGCATTAGAAAAGGTTCAGAAAAGGGCGACTAAGATGATTAGGGGCTTGGAAAGGGTCCCATATGGGGAGAGGCTAGAGAGACTGGGACTTTTCAGTTTGGAAAAAAGGCGATTGAGGGGCGATATGATAGAGGTATATAAAATCATGAATGGTGTGGAGAAAGTGATTATAGAAAAATTATTTACCTTTTCCCATAATACAAGAACTAGGGGACACCAAATGAAATTGATGGGTAGTAGGTTCAAAACTAATAAAAGGAAATTTTTCTTCACACAGCGCACAGTCAACCTGTGGAACTCCTTGCCCGAGGAGGCTGTGAAGGCCAGGACTCTATTAGGGTTTAAAAAAGAGCTTGATAAATTTTTGCAGGTTAGGTCCATAAATGGCTATTAGCCAGGGATAAAGTATGGTGCCCTAGCCTTCATAACAAGGGCAGGAGATGGATGGCAGGAGATAAATCACTTGATCATTGTCTTCTGTTCTCCTTCTCTGGGGCACCTGGCATTGGCCACCGTCGGCAGATGGGATGCTGGGCTCGATGGACCTTTGGTCTGACCCAGTATGGCCATTCTTATGTTCTTATGTTCTTATGTTCTAAGCCTCCTTCAAATTTATGAATATCCTCTTTATATCTGTAGATACAATATCTGTGGCCTATTTTGCAGATTGGATGCAGATACAAATTTTGTATCCGTGCAGAGCTCTAGAAACAGGTAGAGATGTAAAAACTGCTCAAAAGAGTGAAACGATTTGTTTAACCCAGGGGTCAGCAACCTGCCACAAGTGGCATGCAAGATGATTTTCACTGGCACGCAAGCCTCCCTGCCCAATCCACTAGCCCTCTTGGCTCCATGCATTGCCATTTCCCTTTCCCCGCTGGAACAGGCTCATGCTAGCATGGCGCAGTAGCAACAGCCTACACACGCACGCACGCACGCGCACACACACACAAAAAAAAGAGACGTAGGCATTCTGGGTGCTTCGCTGGTGGGCAGCCAGGACGGCTTCCGGTGGCGTGTGGTTTCCAGAGTCCAGAGCATTTTTTGAGTCCTGGCAAGCCCCCGCCACCCACTGCAGCTTTCCCACCACTGCATGGCCCATGCCCTCCCCCTGGGGGACTGCCTCTGCCGAGTGGGGCCCCTGTCTGGCCACACCACCTCCTCCTCCAGGCAGTCGCTTGTTCTTACAGCGGCTGCCCCTGCTGCCAGAGGCAAAACCTGGCAGAGCTGCTCCCAGACCTCAGCATGTTGGAGCTGCTGCTTCAGCCCTAGGGAGGGCTGTGCAGAGCCCAGTTGGGGCGATGCAAGGTGGGGCGTGCTTGGGTTTGGCAGGTGTGCTCTGTGCACTGCTGCTCTCTCTCCCGCGCCTCTCCCCACCCTGCTGGGGCAGCAGCAGCACATGGAGCCGCTTGCTCTGCTGCTCTCCGCCGCAAGCTGGGTCTGGCTGGGAAGGTCAAGTCTTTTGTCTCACACACACACACCCTGCATGTCCACCAAGCAGGAAGCCAGAGCTGGTGTTGCAGCCTTATGGCTGTGCCAGCTCCCCGCTGCATAGGAGTGCTGAGCTCCCTCCACCTCCCCACTCCACAGGGGGAATGGAAGCACAGTGATGCGTGAGGCTTTCCCCACTGCAAAGGGGTGTGAAGCCAGGTAAGCATCTCCCCTCATGCCCGGACCCCCACACTCCAATCTGTCTCACTAATTCCCCTCCCCCTGCCAAGACCCTGCACCCCCAGATTGCTCCAACACCCTCCCTTGCTCCTGTACCCTCCCTCCTAGCCAGACACCCCACCCCCATATTATTCCTGTACCCTCCCTCCTGGCCTGACACTCCCTCATGTCCAGACACCCTACCCCCTGTGATGGCACGTCATGGTTCCCCCTGATCCTGCACTCCTGTAGCAGCCAGAACAGACTCCACCAGCCAGTAGAATAGAGAGGGTTTATTGCTTCTCCAGGATACAGCACAGCCCAGACGTGATGTGGTTACAGGAGTCAGGGCCAGGATGCCTCAGACCCCTTGGGTTAGGAGATCCATCACCCCCCCAACCCACAGCACCCAGCTTAGTCTGTTCCCTTCAAGTTTCCCAGCCAGAAACTGCCTCGCTCCCAGACCCTGCCCCCCAGCTAGGTGGCCGTCTCCATCTGCCTTCCTTTGTCTCTCCCTCTGGGAAGAGACTTGTTATCTGCTCAAGCTGGGACTAGGTGTTTGGGCCAATACACATGTGGGTGAGTCAGTGGGAATCACACATCACAGCACAGGGGAACCCCAGGTTACAGAGCAGACAAAACCCTCACTACGTCACACCCCCATATTGTTACTGCACCCTCCCTCCTGGCAACACACTCTCCTACCCCATTCGCTGGCAGCCTTGTCTCGCATACCAAACCCCTTATTTTTATCCTTCCCCCAGAGCCTAAGGGGATCCATAAAATCCACTAACTCCAGAACCCCAGAAAAGTAAATGTGGTTGGCCTGAACCTCAGTCCTCTCCATCCTTTCCCCTCATCCTGTGAGGCTGGAGCGCCAGGAGTGCAGTGTCTCAGTTGGGGACCACATCAGTGAGGATTGGGGGGGGGGGGTTGGAGGAGTTTATTTGCTTCTAACTTGTGAGGTCCTCAACTAAATTTTCTGTGGGTCAGTGGCAGTGTTCCCTCTCAGATTTTCCATGCATAAGCGGAGTGAGTTTTGTCTTGTGCACCAATATTGAGGTCATGTACACTTGTTAGGTGTGTGCCACCATTGCAATCACCAGTTACTAACATATATATTATTTTATACGGTTCCTTGCTAGATGGCTAGACATTAGATGACCACAAGCAGCATTGAAATTAAAAAAAAAAAGTTCCACAAGAACTTCATAAGCAAGATCAAGTCAATAGTGGTTATTTGGAAACCTCTATCTGGAGTACTTTTCTTCTAAGGTCTCTATCACCCTGTAGCCCAACTATCATATTAATCTGCATTTACTAACAATGTTGTACCCCCACAATGGAAAGGTGTATGATTCACATCAGGGTAAGCCAGAAGTAACCTAGAAGCTTATTTAAAAACAGATGAGTGTTAACAGCCCTTCCTCTCTGCAGGGGGATGCAGGGGTTCACCTGCTAGAAGGCAGTGTGAGCAGCAACAGCCCAGGCAGCACCAGCATTACTCACCCTCCAGGAAGCCTCCACACCCTGGGCATGTCACAGTTCAAATGGGGGAGCAATGCTGGCCATGTCCATCCTGATGGGACAACTAGACAACCCCACCCCCAGCTGCACAGCACTAGCTCCCTGTCTCCAGAGCCCCACCCCTGTAACCAAGACCCCCTGGGTCTCTCAGCCTTGTGGCTGGCACCACACCCCTCCACTTGCTGTAGAAGGAGCGTGCCAGCCTGGACCTTGCCCACCTCCTGACTTACCCAGAAGATGAGGTTGAGGAAGACCAGGATGGTTTTTCAGGAGGTGATCCCACACTGTCCCAGCCAGGGCCACCTGAGCAGCCATGCCGTTCCAGTCCCGGACAGAGCTACCCAAGCAGCCACACCGCCTGCAGCTCTGGTCTCAGCTGGCTCCAGCCCTAGGGAAGGGCTGAAACTAGGGCCACAAGGTTGTTGTCCTGTTGCTTCTGGGGCAGGGCAGACACCAACTACGCAGCCCCTCCTCAGAGCAGCTGAGCCGCTACTGCACAGCTCAGCTGAGGAGGTGGGCAAGCTTTAAATTCTTGGTGCACGCCCGTGCAGCCGCGCACCTTAGAGGGAACACTGGTCAGTGGCCTCCAACCCAAAAAAGGTTCCCCATCCCTGCCATAAATAAAGAAAACATTGAAACCTTTTGTGTTGGACATAAATTAATATTTTACTTTATTTAAAATGATGTTTGAAAAACTATCATGAGAAAGTTAAAACACTTAATCTGTTTAATAATTTAAATTAAACCATTCTCCCTAGCTGCAGCTGGTTCAGAAAATATGGTCACCATACCCAGCCTGCTCCTGCTCCCTCCTCCCCCTGGCATGCAGATCCATATATAGAAGTGAATAAGTTAAATCTTGGCATGCCATTTCTGAAAGGTTGCCAACCCCTGGTTTAACTGGTTAAGCACTGGTCACGGGTGGGGGGCTGCTCTGGCCCTGCACCGGTGGTGGTTGAGGTCCTGCCGGCCAGGCAGCCAAGGTCAGGGGGCTGCTTCCATCGGCCAGGCCCTCAGGTTAACCAGTTACCAGTAAGCATTATGGTAAGATGGTAACCTGTTAAACATTTAATCTTTAACATCCCTAGAAACCGTTAAGATGGTTGGGCAGACCCCTTACTGCAGGATAAGTGCTTGTACTGATTCTAGCAAATGCAGCTTCCCATTCCCAGTTTTCTGTTAGTTTTGGAACAGTGAGTATTGAAACCTCCTAATAAGATATGAACTGGTACTCTAGTTGTCTGTCATTGCCTTCATAGGGTGCTGGCCCCTTCAGTGCCCACCCCCTGGGAATGGCTGCCTAACAGTATACATCCAAGGAGAGTGGCAAGAAGCCCTGATTTGAGGGTGAAGAATGTCCAGTGGTCTCTGAAGTGCTGAAAGAAATAACTGTGTGTCTATTTGCTGTAGAGATCATTGTGCAAACTTGCTACAGGTGGTACAAGTATTTCCTGCCAGCTTCCCTGGGATGTGTTTGCTGATCTGAGGCTGTCAGTGCTAAGGTTGGGCATGAAATCTTTTTCTGTCCATGGCTCCAGTAACAGTTGTGCTGCACTTTCTGTCTGTCTGTTTGGTGCACCTCCTGTTTCTCACTCCCCCTGACTCTTGTAATGTCATCACTGAGAGATACTTACTGGCTTGTTTCCCCAGCTGCATGTGTGGAGCTTTGCAACTGTGTATAAATAGTTATTAGAACAGGAACCTGAACACGAGTGTTCTGCCTCCCGAGTGAATGTCCTAAATGCCAGGTTATATTTTGAGTGCTCCTCCCTATGATTAATCAAGTATTTTATACACTGTGAAACAGCTTCATTTCTAATGAAGAAGATTTAAAGATGATGGAGCTACACAGAGGGCAATTATGAGCAAGCTAATCTATCATCTGACGTTCCTGTGGCTAGTGAGAGAACCGGGAAACCCTATTTAGTTTCTTCATCATTTTCTGTGCATCTTATTTTCAGATATTTTAACAGAATGCATGAGCTGTAAGAGTATTGGAAATTTTATCTACTTAACCATAACTGATAATTTCCATCAGTTTAAATACTTGAATTTTATTTATGTGTATATTTTTTATTCAGTCAGTTATCCTACTTTTAGGCCAATAAATGTTTGGAAATACAAATTTATTCTCAAAGGGAAGCATATTAATTGAGATTATTTTTATCATCGCTCATCAGTTGTCTATATTTTGTTCACAGAAACAACTTGATAAAATGGTGAGAATGTACGAGAGGCGAATAGACTGGCTTTCTGTTGCAAGCAGAAGAATATGGGGAACTGTTTGTGAACAGAGGTATTAGTATTGGGCATCATGGGTCCATGTTGCAGTAGAGTTTTGTAAACAGACATTGAAGCAGTACAGAAAATGTGCACGCTTAAATGTATAATTTGCAGATATGTGACTTGTGCATGCAATTCAAGTATCCATTTTTGAAAACTGAAATTTTACTGTACAGCATATCTTTTTATTATTGATGATGAAGTGTTCGGTGCACCATAGAGACACTAAAATTCAAATATGCTAGAAAAGAACCCATAGTTTCAGTGAGAACAGTTAAAATACACATTTAAATTTGAGGTATCTAGGAAGTGACCCCGTGGGAAATTTTCTGTCTTAAATCCCACGTAAATAGACCCAGTCCCTCCTAGCAAGGTATTCCCAGAGCTCCAGAGACGGCCACATGGCTCCACTCCCCAGAGCTCTGGGGAGACCTTGCCAAGAGGGGCCGGGGCCGAGCCAGGCCAGCCCTGCTTTCCCCTGGACACTGGGAAGGGGAGAGCAGAGGAAGGCCCAGCCGTGGGCAGCCCCACCCTTCCCTGCAGCTCCAGGTGGTAGGGCGTGGCCCTTCCCCTCCTCCCCAGTGCTCGGGTGGGGGGGAAGCCACACAGACTCTCCCCTTTCTCCCTCCCCAGTGCTCGGGGGGGGGGGGGGCGCGGGGCGCGGAAAGCCAGGGGAGAGAAGGTCAGGCCTGGCTTCGTGTGGCTTTGGCCCGGCCCAACCCACTGGAGGCCAGGGGAGAGAGGGCACACCTGGCTTCACATGGCTTTGGCCCAGCCCAACCCACCAGAGGCTAGGGGTAGAGGGCCTGGCCTGGCCGAGCATGGCTTGAGTCCAGCCCAATCCCCCTGAGGCAGGGGGGAGAGAGCCAAGCCTAGCAAGGCCTCGACCAGAAGGGTGGAGCTAGGGTTAGGCCATGGCAGGGTGACAAGTCGGGGGGGAGAGAGAAAGGGCCAGGGCTGGTGCAGAAGGGATGGCAGAAGGGACCCGGGCTGGTATGGCGGAGGGGGGGAATAGCAAGGGCAAGGGTGGGGAAGGAGGGAGAAGGAGCCCAGGCTGGTGCAGCTCAGGGTGAGGAGGGAAGGGGCCTGGACTGGCATGGCCACAGCCCAGCCTTCCCCAGTGCTAATGGGGAGAGCCGGGGTTGCCTACCCCCTGCGAAACATGGGTTGGCGAGCCTAGTGAGCAGGGGGTGCAGCCCCCTTCTAATTAAATAAGTAGACATTAAAATATCTAAAGAGAGAGACTGAAATAGTGTCTGTTATTTGAGTCTTTTTTTAATTAAGGCATGTATTCCTTGTGTAGGGTTGTTATACTTGTTGATATCTCAATAACAAATTCGTTATACATCATTCATATACAACATTCCTTGCGACTTTTACTTGAAGAACAAATGTCAAACAAGGATTTCTTCAATATTATAGCGTAAGTAGATGATAAAAATATTTTTCTTTAAACAATTGTCTGTCCCACACTGTAGGCAAGCAGTAAACTGGGTAGCTAAAGCTCTGTTATCTGGCACTCACTTAATCAGAAACAAAAGACAGAACTATGTAGCACTTTAAAGACTAAGAAGATGGTTTATTAGGTGATGAGCTTTCGTGGGCCAGACCCACTTCCTCAGATCAATTTTCCTCAGAAAATTGGCACAACCATATATACCAAAGTGATATAATCAAAAAAATGAACGCATGTGAAATTGACAAATCAAATTTTAGAACAGAGTGGGGGTGAGGGGGGAAGGTTAGTTTCTGTGAAGTAATGACATTAGGGGTGATAATTGGGGAAGCTATCTTTGTAATGGGTGAGATAATTAGAGTCTTTGTTTAAACACATACATAAAGTGTCAAATATAAGCATGAATGACAATTCTGAAGCTTCTCGTTGAAGTCTGGAGTTAAGTCTCTTTGAAGCAATATGCATGTTTTAAGGTCATTGAGGGAATGACCAGTCTGGCTGAAATGGCAAGCAACAGCTTTCTCTCTCTCAGAGAGTCTATGTCTGTTTTGTGTGCATTGATTCTTTGGTGAAGTATCTGAGACGTTTGTCCAATGTACATAGCAGACGGACACTTTAGGCACATGATGGCATAAATTATATTTCTGGATGAACAGGAATATGTGTTCTTGATCTTGTAACTGGCATGGTTAGGTCCAACAATGGTGTCAGCAGAGTAAATATGTGGACAAAGCTGGCACCGGGGTTTGTTGCAAGGGAAAGCTCCAGGGTTGGTATTAGTGTGATATGTCCTGTGGTTGTTGGTAAGAATCATCCTGAGGTTAGGTGGTTGTCTATAGGAGACTATGGGTCTGTCTTCCAGAGCCTCTCGGAGTGTAGTATCCTGTTCCAGTATAGGTTGTAGTTTATTGATAATGCGTTGGACGGGTTTAAGTTGGGGGCTATAGGTGATGACAAGTGGTGTTCTATTGTTGGTTTTCCTGGGTCTGTCTTGAAGTAGATGGTTTCTGGGTATTCGTCTGGCTCTTTCAATTTGTTTTTTTATTTCTCCGGATGGGTAATTGAGGTTTAAAAATGCTTGTAGAGATCCTGAAGTTTGAAAGTTATCAGAGGAGTAGCCATGTTAGTCTGAATCTGCAAAAGTGACGAGGAGTCCTGTGGCACCTTATAGACTAACAGATTTATTGGAGCATAAGCTTTTGTGGGCAAAGACCCACTTCATCTGACGAAGTAGGTCTTTGCCCACAAAAGCTTATGCTCCAATAAATCTGTTAATCTGTAAGATGCCACAGGACTCCTCGTTGCTTAATCAGAAAGCTCACTTAATAAGCATTTCTAATATCTCCCAATATAAATCTTCATGCTGTACTCTACTTTTATGCAAAAGAGGCAGAAGATAAGTATGGAAGCTGAAATAAGGGGTTTATTCAAAAAAGCAGCTTCCAAGGTGTGTCATAATGTCATTACAGATTCAGCCCAATCCCCTACACTTTCTACATCTACAATGATAATTGATGTTGATAATGATGACCCTGAAGTGCCTTCTGTGTCAAAGAAAGATTGTATTATGTTCAGTATAGTTTTAGTGTTAAGTGTATTTTTACATAGTAATATGTAATGTCATAAGATAACCTATTCTATAGAAAACTTTATATACTCTTAAGTATCTAAGAAACCAACTACTGCAATTCAGTATTAGCTTCAAGAAACCAACCACTGCAATTCAGTATTAGCACTGGATTGGTGAATACTTATGTACTATTTTATACTTTACTCATTTTACTGTATTCTAATTATTTGAAAATTGGTATTCCATTGGTAAAGTATAACTCTGTTAACCAAAATATTCAATTAACTGGCACGCCCCATACCCTCAACATGCCAGTTAAAAGAGCTTTTCCTGTAGAAAAAATGACATGAAAAGAGGCTTATTAACTATAGAAGATTGCCAAGATCTTACCTGATTTAGATGATATTTTACAGTATTTAACTTTTTGTGATAGAATAATTACAAGAATAGCCTGTGAAAGCCACCCTAATTTGCCCTTATCACTATTTAAACAATGATACATAGAGTGGCCAGTCTGGTAATTAAGGATTATAATCTATTTTATGATGATTATGCTGCACAATTTTGCAAATTTCAGTGAACCTAGATCAGTGGTTCTCAAACTTTTTGGCTCGTCACCCACTTGGCTCAATGCAAACCTTTCCATCAACCACCAGTTGCTAATGGAAACTCGCTGTTAATTACATAATTATGTCTATGCCATTTTGCTTGTGCTGCAGCTAGGGAGAATGGTTTCATTTAACCAGTAAGAATGGAAATATTAAATTATTAAATATATTGAGCACTTTAACTTTCTCATATTAGTTTATCAAACCTCATTTTAAATAAAGTAAAATATTAATTTATGTCCAACACAAAAGGTTTTAATATTTTCTTTTTTTAAGGCGGGGTAGGGAACCTTTTTTGGATCAGGGGCCACTGACCCACAGAAAAATCAGTTGGGGACCACACAAGTGAGAAGTTTAAAAAAAAAAAAAAAAACACACACACCTTCCAAAATCCCCAACACTCATTGATGTGGCCCCCAACTGAGACTACCTTACTCCTCTGGCACCCCAGCCCCATGGGGAGAGAGAAGGGACAGGGAGGACCGAGGATCAGAGCTTCCCATGGGCCAGATTTACTCATCTGGGATTTTGGGATTAGAGGATTTTGTGGAACCCCCCCGCCCTGGGCTCTGGGGTGGGGACAAAAATTAGGGATTCAGTGTGCGGGACATGGCTGCCAATGAGTGGAATAGGGGTGAGAGTGCAGGATCTGGGCAGGAGGTGGAATGCAGGAGGGGGTGAGGGTGCAAGGTCTGGATGGGAGGTTGAGTGCAGGAGAAGGCTGGAAGTAGAGTGTCTGGCTAGGGGTTAGAGGGCAAGAGCAAAGAAAGGTGTAGTGTGTGGCCAGGAGGGAGGGTGCAGGAGCAGGATTGGGGTAAGGTGTCTGGCCAGGAGGGAGGGTGCAGGAGCAGGCTGTGGGTAGGGTGTGTGGCCAAGGGAGAGGGTGCAGGAGCGGGCTGGGGGAAAGTGTCTGACCAGGAAGAGGGTTCAGGAGCAAGGGAAGGGTACAGGAGGAGGATGTCTGGCCAAGGGGGAGGGTGCAGGAACAGGCTAGGGGAGAGCGGTCTGGGCACGAGGGGGCAGGAAGACACTTACTTGCTTTCGCACCCCATGCTGCTCCCAGGCATCGTGTCTCAGGCACGGCCTCTTTCTGCTTCCATTGTCCAGATTCTGGCCAATGGGAGCAGCGGGGAAAGCCTCCAGGCAGTGCATCAGTCAACTGCTGTTTCCCCAACCAGGGGAAGGGGAGGAGGAGCAGCAGGGCAGCGCATGAAGCTGCTTCTGGCTCCGCTCCGCTTCTTTCCCATGAGGCAGATCCAGTGGGGAGGCTCAGAGCTCCTTCTTCCACCCGTACTCTGAGGGAAGCCAGCGCTGGTGCTTCAACCTCACAGTGGGGGAGGAGGGGCGCAAAGCTGGAGCGCCAGTGTGGGCTCTCTGCTGTGGGAAGGGAAAGAGAGGGTGGAAGGGGGAGAGCTGAGCTCAAGCTGCAGACCACCTAGGAAAGCAGCCACAGACTACTAGTGATCCACGGACTGCAGTTTGAGAACCACTGACCTACATAACAAATCCTGTGCATATTATAGGTTGAACCTCTCTGGTCCAGCAACATCCATGGTCTGGCATGATTTTAGTTAGCCAGATGTCCACTTATCATGGATGTGGCCAAGTTTCTCACAGTTCCATAAAGTTTGTTTATAGCCATCAGTCCTGGATCTCAATGTTCTTGCTGTTATTTAGCTCTAATTTACCCCTAAATGTCTTCTAAGAGCCCAGTAAGCAGTGGAAGTATTGGTAATACTGCTAGATAATATTGACCTCCCATGGTTCAGCAAATTGTCTGGTTCAGCACTGGTCAGGTCGGGAGGGTGCCAGACTAGAGAGGTTCAACCTGTATAGTATTGAAAACAGTTGCAAAATTCAAGTATCAACAACATCATGTTTAAAAAAATAATTGGATTTTTTGGGCCGCTCCACTGCAGAATCCTTCTTGCAATTGACAATAGGCATAAACATAATAGTGTATGAACTCTGAATAGTATTTTTCCTAGCATTCAACAGTGTTAACATTCCTTAATACACAGGAAGGTGTGAAATGATCTATGATTAGAAACAGAAACTGATGTTTGATGACAAAAATCAGTAAAGCTAGATTTTATTTAAGGAATTTACTCTGTAGCCTTATGAACTAAAATTTGAAAAAATAATCACTCTTTTGTTTTCTCCAAAGGTTTGGAAATGACATCAAGTCTTGGAAACCAGAAATGGTTCCTTCAAATCCAGAAAATTTACAAAGTGCCTGGAGGTATAATCAAACTATAATTTGCTTATATTTATGAATTTAGTGAAAGTGCTTGTTCTAGAATGAATGTAGCATAGAACCAGGTTTAACCAGAACAGTGAACAATGTTACAGATTTATAAAGTTTATTATTGTATGCTGTGATGCACTATAGTATGTGTAGTTCTACCCTGAAAAATGACTTATGAAAACAGCATAATAACATTTAATATTTAGTGCGTTGAAATTATTTCCATATCTTATGTGCTTCATTTACAAGTATAAAGGTGTTTTTAAAATAACTGCCAAACCTTCAGATTCAGCCTGATAGTTGAAAGTCAGTCTGGATTCTTTCTTTTCTTACATACAAGCAGCACTCTGGTGCCAAATTATATCCTCATTAATCCTGTGCAGAAGGGATACACCGGATTTACTGGCGATCTGGTCAGGTCCACTGCATCGCCCCATGGGCTGGGGGTGCTCCAGCCTAGCTAGGCCCACCGCGGTGCAGCATGGTGGGCCCAATCAAAGCAATGCCCCTGCCAAGGCTGTTCCCCACTCTGGCACAACGATTGCAGAAGTGGGGGCCTGCAAGAGCACTCCAAAACCTTGCCTGTACAGGCTTCTGGTACGAAAACTTCCCCCCAAAATCCTAATACCCAGATTCTGGGGGATCTGCTGCCACCATCAAGTGCTTTTGAATCCACAAACAGGAGTGGACACTTGAAACCAACCCCAGGGATACCCCAAGTTCTTTTTCCCAAAAGAGCTTGAAAAGAGAAAAACAAGCTGCAATCTATGGTGGTGGACCCCTCAGTCAGGCATGCAGATACACACAGACAGACCTTCCAGGGCACAAAAATCAACCAATACCGGGTAATTAGAAAAAGGAACAATCATTTATTATCAGAACCAAACTACAGTTGCAAGCATAGTAAAGCTAAAACTTAGTTACAAAAAAACCCCCCACAATTAACAGCTCAGACATTGCTTCCAAATCCCCAAACAAGAAAACAACAAATCCTGATAGACTATCTAAACTTTTCCCTACTTTCACATTGTAAGAAGTCCTTTCTTGGAGAGAGAAATGTTTCCCACCTCCCTCAGTCTTGGAAGAAACCTCTCTCCTCTCAGACAAAGAACAGAGAGAAAAAACTCCTCTTTTCTAGTTTGAAATTCCTACCTGCATTGTTATTGGCTGACCACCCGATACCTGGCTAGGTATAGAGTTAAACCCTTAGTCATCAGGTGCTGGCCAGCACTCCTGATTATGACAGCCCCCATCTGCACTGCAGTGTGGCAGACCTGGCCTGAGAAGCCCCCATCCACAGTAGGCTCGACCTGGCCTGGGCTGGCCTGGCCAGAACAGTCCACAGCACATTGGGCCCAGCAAGGTTGGAGCTGCCCCCTGTCCATGGCCTGGTGGGTCCAGCTGTGCTGGAACAGCCCCCTGCCCGCGGGATCATTCAAGAGATGTTTTCGTTTTCCAGTGCATCACCATGAGATTTTAGTTGAGACAGTGGGCTTAGTGCTTTTTATTGCTTCTTATAGCAAAGTACATCTAATGCATAGTCTGTGCATTCTGATATTTTGTAAAACTCTCCTTGTAGATGGGTGTTGAGCCTTCAGAGCAAAGGCAGTAGAAATTTCATGAGTGCTCTAAGAAGAGCAGTGGAAATAGACTTCAAAGATAAAGACAAACTTGTATCTCAAGGACTTTATCTACTTATCACTGGAGTTCCTGACCAGGAGATGGTGGGTATCAATACAAAATTTGCATGTTCTTTTTAAATATTTATTGCTTATTCAGAATTAATCTCAAACTTTTTTCAACTGCCTCCTGTATTTTGGTCATAGAACACTTGTCTTTCATTTACATAACCCCATTGACCATACCAGTATCTGTGACTTCACCTTCTGAAATTATTCATTCTTATATAACTCAAGGCAAAAAATATTCCTTGGTTAATCTTAAAAGATTCTGGATGTTTTTGTGTGACCCACTCCTCCACAGTCATTGGCACTGTAGATCCCCTTTCTAGTTACAGGCCTTGTCCACTCTTGCCTCTATCTGGCAACTTCTGATTAACCCATCCACACCCCATCTGCAGGAGAAGACAACAATTCACTCCCCATTCAGTCAGGCAGCACATTCTTCTGCAGATAGAAGAGGATTTAAATTATAAGAAGTCTCTCATCAGTTCTGTAGCTAACTCTAGTCTAGAGTATATTTATATAAAGTTAAGTTCTGAGGGTCAGATCCTCAGGTGGTATGAAATGATGTAGTGACTTCAGTGGAATGATCTTGATTTACACCAGCTGGAGATCTGGCCTTGTAAGTCAATAAAATAGTGAAAATCTTTTAAAGTTCGAGGTGGTAGCCTTTCTTTTTGTCTTATAGCATGCCGTTACTGCGTATGTGGCAGATGTCTGTGGAGGCTGTGATTTGCAGCTTCATGTCTGTCTGTTCAGTGTACATGGTTTTGACTCTAGTGGCATTATTCCATCCCGCTATGCCAGTCCACATGAGACTGCCAACGAATTTAGAGAACTAGCACATGCTGCCAATGGAAGGTTTCATTGGTTTGGAGAAACAGGTATATTCCATCTTAATACATTCCTTTTCTATTTGGCAAGTCAGCAATCCACTATTACATGTACTACAAGTTGAACCTGTCTAGTCCGGCACCCTTGGAACCTGACCGGTTCTGTATGAGAGAATTTTGGGAGGTCAATATTGTCTAGCAGCATCACCAACTCCTTAGTGGGCTGTTAGAGGACATTTAGGTGTAAATAAGAGCTAAATAATAGTACAAAACACTGAGAGCTAGGACTGGTGGCTATAAACAAACTTTATGGGACTGTGGGAAACTTGGCCATGCCCTTGAAAAGTGCACATCCGGCTAACTAAAATCATTCCGGATGTTGGATGTTTCTGGACCAGAGAGTTCTGGACTAAAGAGGTTCAACCAGTATTATTATTTTCTTGTAACAAATAGCTTTCCCTTAAGACAATGTATACTGGTAATGAAACAGACAGATGGCTCATCGATTAAGGATTTTAAGTCTAGCTACTGCAATATAAAAGTGTAATGATGCAGGATATCTGCACTTTAATGTTTTAGAATCTAATTAGAAACTAATGTAATCGTAAGTCAACTCCAGATAGGCATTTCTACAAACAAACATTTTGAAGATTTTAATTATTAATGATGCATAGGCTAAATTATATCTAGCCCTTTTTGTTCTTTTTCTATTGATTATTTTTGTGTGCTCTGCAAATTGAAATATGCTTTCTTTAAAATAATTACCTATTGATAAACATATCTTTAATTACCAGGAATTTATGAAAGTGATGATATCAGTATCATTGTGTCTGAAATGGAAAAAGCAGTCAATTATTCCCAAAAGGTATGCTTTAAAAATACCATGTTAAATTTTCTTTAGAAAATAGCTCTGCAGCGTTTGTTGAGCTGATGGTGTTCAGGCTGTTGGCTACAAAATCAAAACATTGTATAAGATAATGCATTTTTTAGAATAATGTAAAATAATGTTAAAAGTAAAAATAGAGTTCTGCTCTGGAAAACAACTATAAAAATGGTATTGCAGTGTTCCATATTTGTGCTTCAATGATTCCATATCAAACAAGATTACTTTTATAAGTAAAAGGATGTTCTCTTTATTTGCCAGTTCTGTAAACCCAGCCTGGCTATGAGAGTTAAGCTGGGCGATGTTTGCATGTCACTAGTAATAAAGATTCCACAGGACAAATTTTGCCCTCAATTATTTCTGAACAACCCAAATGTTAATAACAAATATAACGCGGGCATAATTTGCCCTGTGGAATCTTGTTTATTGGTGAAGGTACACAAAATAGTCAGAACTCTGCTGTGTAGTCTAGTTTTATGAATAAAGCATTGAAATTGGGAATCAGAAGACCTGGATTTCATTTCCCTCTTTGCCTTTGTCCTGTTGTATGATGTGTTGGCAGGTCACTTGATCTCTCTATGCCTGTTTCCATGCCCACATTTGTCTGTCTTGTCCATGTAGATAGTCAATTTTTTATTACTTGTATTACAGCAATACCTGACAAGGAAGAACTAGTTCCTGCCACAAAGAATTGACAATGTCCAGGTTGATTTTGAATTGCCACCAGTTTTAAAATAAGCTATAAAATATAGAATAATTTAAATACAACAAAAATGGACATTTGATTTGTTCTCAAATTACATTCAACATAATGTAAGGCATTTGACATGCCCATTTCTCTTGAAAATGGTGGTTCTGACTAATGTTAAAACAAGACACCTTGAGGCAGAGGTTTAAAAATCTACCTCCACATCATCTCCCTGGAAATTCTGCCCCCTCAACTAAGCAGAGATGCAATAAAACTCAGACAGAACATACTATCCATTTCATTCCTGTAATTAACATATTATCTAAAACATTTCTGAAATGCTTTTCTACCATTTTTCCTCACTTCATAATGAGTGTTTTGTTTACCATTTGTTTCCTTCATATCTGTTGAGTAAGCATATTGAACCAAAGAGGAGATAATGATTTACCCATTTATTTTACAGTTTCAACTTTTAGATACATTTCTAATAAACTAGGTAATGTTGTGAGGGCAATTTCTTGCAATATCTTTGTGAGCTATTACTGTACTGTATTAAGTCTATATATCATTGTGAATCAGCAATTGTATATAATTCCCTAGTAGAAGGTGGCCACAGCCAATGTTCCCTGTAAGTTGAACACTTGGGCAGCCACCCAGGAGAGATTCAGGTGCCACCCAGCTGTTTTGCAGAGCGCCCAAGCTAGCAGCATGTGTTTCTACTGGTGGAACATATCTGCACATGCCTTGGTGCACATAACAAAATGTATTCCGCTCCTGGATGGAAAAAAATTAGAGGTAACACTGGGCCAAAGCTCTCCAGGAACTAGGAACAGAGGGGTTGATTAGGCAAATTCACTCCTCTTGTAACACTCCAGAAAGGCACCACCTGGATCTCCCCAGAGAGATGTTGTGGCTGAGGAGCCAAAAAGCCTAGAGTAAGAGAGGGGATACAGATACAGTTGCCCCAACTGTCACAGATGTAATACACCTGAACCTCCTTAATCCGGGTGTCCCTTATCTGGGAACACTATGGTTCAGATCTAGGCAGGGGTGGAAGAAGCAGGTCTGCATGCTGCTGCTTATCCCTCCCCCCTGAGCTGGGGGAACAGCAGTGCAGCAAAGTGCTTCTCTGGAGGCTTTTCCCCTGCCGCTCCCATAGCAGCATGGGTCCATGCCTGGGAGCAGCGGCAGTGTTCAGTTTAAGCTGAGTGCTCAGGTGGCCACCCAGGAGAGATCAAATGCCACAAAGCTGATTAGCGGAGGGCTCCTAGCACCCACAGCTGGCAGCGTGTGTTTCTTGTGCTGGTGCACATCTGCACAATCCTCAGTGCACATAACATGGAAAAAAATGTACAGGAACATTGAGTGGTAGAGGCAGCGGGTGTGAAGCCACGTGTGCCTCTGAGAGTGGGGTTCCAGGTAAGCACCCATCCTCCTAACATATCTTCTCTCCCTCCCCAACTCTACCCTAGTGCTTAGGCATGGTCCGAAAAATTCTTTAAGACAGCATGCATTGTTTCCCAAGGTTTCTAGATTAAAAAGGTTTAAGAGTATAGTCAGTTAGGTTATATCTGGTTTGAAAAGCTGAATGTTTAATATATGGAAAATCCTGAGGAAGGTATATTGTACGCTGAGATCTTTATCGTTCAGGAGAATTAAACCAGATAGATATTTAGCAGGATTTTACAACACATGTCTTATTTATTGCTTGTATCTTTTTTTTTTTAATTAAGCATCTAGTTTCACATAGCTAATCTCTGTAAAACAATTTATTGTTGGCTTTATCCCCTCTCTCCTACTCCTTCCTGTTTGTTACACCCACTTGTTTGAGCTTGTTTTAAATCAGATTGTATACTCTTCATGCCAGGGATTTTCTTTATTTGTGCAGTGCATAGCATAGTAGGGCTCCAGGGACAGGTAGATGTTGCTCTGTTACAAATATTGAATATTATGGTGGCCTTTTAAAATGTTTACTTAAGTTGCCTGCAAAGGAACTGTTAAGTAAAGCAACAATCTGAATTTTCATTACAGTGTGCCTTGCTGGTGGAATCCTTAAAGCAGCGTTCAGGAACTCAGTTGGTTAATCAATTTATCCCAGAAGAAGACTTAAAGATGCTTCTGAAAAAAGAGCCAGTCAGAGCACAGAAATTGCTGCCTCCTAAACCTACAGCTCTTACTCTGGCTAGAATGGTTTGGTTTCATTTATTACTCATATTTTAAAGATGAAATCTGTTTTAGTGACAATATACAAGAGGTCAGATGCTGCCCCTTGAAAGAGAAAAGTGCTTAAGATGGAAATTTCAGGGAATACTTTTTGGTAAAATATGATACTACTACTAAGCAATTATATAGCGCTTAACATTGAGTGCTACATAGCCATTGCCAGTAAGTAATCCTCTAATAACCCTGTGAAATAAGTATAGTGATACCTGCAGGATGGCTCTAGAGATCACACTTGTAATGCAATCTCCTGCCCTAGGAAATTGTACCAAAGTATATGCAAAGGTAGCGAATACAAATCTGTGTTGCTTATGTTTTGTTTTAGTCATTTCTGAGTAGCCAGTTTTGCAGTCCCTTGTGTGGTGACTTATGAGAAACACTGCAATATATTTTATCTTCATTTTGCAAATGAGACTGAAGCAGTGAGGTGACTTTCCCAAGGCCACATAGTAAGTCAGTATCAGAGCCACAATTAAAATTCAGGATCTCTTGCCTTCTGTCCCTTTGCCCATTCCTATAAAACATGCTGCCTCTATAAGTTCCTTTTATTATTAAATTTTTTACTTATTATTTTTAAATGTATATGGATCTGGGCAAGTTTCAGGATGGGTTTGCATATCTAATTCATACACGTGGTCAATAGGTGTCTCATTCAGACTACTGAATTAATGTGTGAACTGGGGAGAACTTTCTCTAAAATGCATTTCTGTTTATTTGAAATAATCTCAATAGATAATCTCAACAATTCTTCTTCTTCGAGGATGTCCCTGCGGGTGCTCCACTGTTGGTGCTGGGCTTGCCCTGCCGCAGACGGAGATCTTTCTAGAAAGCAGTCTCTGGCCGGACTGCGCATGCGCCGTGCTGCCCGCAGCATTTGCGCTCTTTTCTGAGGCGCGGTCCGGCCCCTGCCAGTTCCTTCGACCGCCTGAGGCTACAGACGGACGGAACTGCGCTCTTCAACACGAGCGTCTTGTTGTGAGACTATCTGTACAAAGTTTCTTCCTACCTCATTCCTTTACCTTTCCCGGTTCATCCTATCAACCCTAGTTGACCAAAAAAAAAAAAAAAAAAGTTTTACTTTCTCCGCCCCATTGGCGAGCTATCCCTCGTTTCCTTGTCCTTTCTCTTCCCTGCTTCTTATTCCACCCTTGTTTATACAAAAAAAAGAAGAGAGAGAAACTGGAAATGCACTAAAGACCTGCGATTAATGCCATTAACATAACTATAGCCCTTAGAATGCCGCCCTCACTGGGCTTCAAAAAGTGCGAGAAATGCCGTGAGGCAATGCCTGCCTCTGATGGCCATGACCGCTGTATTAAGTGTTTGGGGGAATCCCACGTACCCCAAAAGTGCCCACATTGCTCGAAGCTAACATCACGGGCATGCAAGGACAGAGAGTGACGCCTGCGTGCATTCTTATTTGACAAGGCGCTTCAACTGCAGAGCTCTTCCTTATCCGAGCAGCATTTAAAACGGAGGGCATCCTCGCCTAATCTGTCTTCCAAAAAGTGACCCAGATCATGCCCAACGGGGTCCCTCCTGACTTCTGCCCACAGCCGCGTTAGTCATGGAGATAAGCCTGGCACATCCGGCATGGCGGCATCCTGCTCGGCACCGCCAGCACCGCTGACAGCGATACAGTCAGCGAAACTGGCTCCACCCCCAGCACCGAGAGTAGCTTCGGCACCACCGGCATCTAAGCCTTCGGCACCGAGGGACGTGGTGCCCAGGGCATCTTCGGCACTGATCATGCCGACGCCGAGCACCATGACGGCACCGACCCCAGAGGTGGTGCGGGTGCAGACATCGCACGAGCCTTTCGGCACGGAGGAAACGGCACCGGGGATACTGGCACCGCCGAGCGTCTCTCAACGCTCCACTACTGCCGGCACCGACGCTCCGGCACTGTTAACTTCCCCACGTCGAAGCACATCCCGCTCGCCCTTTTTCTCGCCAGCACCGTCGCCATCTCCTCCAGCACCGCGCTCACCGGATTATCTCCAGAGTCCTCACAAATTTCCAGTTTCACCAAGGGACATTCCATCTCCCTTTCTCGCAGCATTCCCTGCGCAAGACACTCAACATTATAGACACCGCTCCTTCTCCCCCGTGCCTTCATCAACCTCATATCATCGATCGAGGTCTCCTGGTTCTCCATGCCTACATAATTGGCAACGCCATCCATCATACTATCTTGAGAGACGATCGCCCTTAGACATACTTTATCATTCGGACAACTACTATCTGCGTGACCCACAGAATAGATATTCCTATTATTACCGTTCTTGGTCACATTCTCGATCTCGGTTCGGTTATGACTCTTCCAGACATTCACCAACTCCTGCTCCTCTTACTCCACCATACTGGAGCACACCGCCACCTTGCACGACCTCTGAGGTCTCTCACACGCCTCCCGATGACCGACCACCTGAAATTTCCTCTGTGGAGTCTTCACCACCTGACGATGTGGTTGTTCCAGACAAGGTTTCACCACCGGACGACCTTTGTCAATTTCAAGAGCTGTTTAAGAGGGTTGCTGCCACACAAGAGATACCACTCAAAGAGGTCAGAGACAAACATCATCAGCTGTTTAAGAACCTTCAGCCACAACAAAGGTCTCGCCTTGCCATCCCTCTAAATGAAGCGCTCCTTGAGATCGCCGACGAGATCTGGCAGACTCCAGCATCAGTACCTCCAACCAATAAGAAGGCTGATAGGAAATACTTTGTTCCCCCAAAGGGGATGGACTTCCTTTTTACGTATCCCCATCCCAACTCGCTGGTTGTAGACGCAGCTCAACAACGATCTGGGGCTCCACAATTCAAACAACCCAGCAACGATAAGGAGATGAAAAGATTGGACCTTTTTGGTAGAAGGGTCTATACGTCCACAAACCTTGATACTTCGCATTGCAAACTACACAGCTCATCTCTCTAATCATGTGTTTGACACATTCTTGCGGTTAACCTCGCTCATAGAACATTTGCCGGAATTGAAGAAACCTATCCTCAAATCCATCATTCAGGAGGGATACACATCAGCTAGGACGTCCCTTCAGGTGGCTACCGATGTGGCAGACATGGTGGCACATTCCACAGCCACTGCCATAGTAATGCGCAGAGCCTCTTTTCTGCATTCAGCTGGGGTACCCAAATAATTACAATCCAAAGTTGAAGACTTACCTTTTGATAGAGACAGCCTCTTCACAGAAAAGACGGATATGGTTTTACATTCCTCTAAGGATTCCCGCACGATGCTGCGCACTCTGGAGATGTATACTCCCCCATTTAGAAGAAGACACTATACCCCCTACCAGCGAAGGTATGATTACCCCTATGTCCGACATCAGTGGCAGCAACAGCACACTCAACCTCAGAGGCCCTTTGACACCCAGCGCTCCCGTCAGGCACCACAAAGACGACGCAACAACAACAATAACAATAACCGCAACAAGATCACGTCCAATACCAAACAGCAAGTTTGATATTTTGGTCGAGGGCATGCATCCACCTCCGAGCAGCGTCACTCAGCTCCCCATCTGCATATTCCATCAACGTCTGAAGCCCTTTTTCCATCAATGGGCAAAAATCACTTCGGACAGATGGGTAAAGGAAGTTATCCAAACAGGCTACATGATCCCCTTCAAATCTATCCCTCCCACCTCCCTACCTACCCCGTCCCTTTTCAGGGACCCCTCTCATGAAACCCTCCTACGACAAGAGGTCAGCCACCTCCTCTCTTTAGGAGCGATAGACCCCGTCCCACAACAATTCAGGGGCACAGGATTTTATTCCCACTACTTTCTCACTCGAAAGAAGTCGGGAGGTTGGCGACCGATATTAGACCTGCACTGTTTGAACAAGTTCCTGCGAAAACAAAGGTTCAAGATAATCACTCTCGCTGCCATAATCCCCGTACTGGAACACAACGATTGGTTTGCGGCCCTCAACCTTCAGGATGCCTATTTCTACGTGTCCATCCATCCAGCCCACAGAAGATTTCTGCACTTCGTTCTCAACACAGACCATTACCAATACAAGGTGCTTCCCTTCAGCCTCCCCTCTGCCCTCAGGGTATTCTCAAAAATCCTGGCGGTAGTTGTGGCCCACCTCCGAACGCGAGGAGTAATTATCTTCCCGTACTTAGACGACTGCCTTCTCAAGGCACGATCTGCACCCGAACTTCTACATATGATTCGAATTACCAAGCAGGTCTTCCATGCGTTAGGACTCCTCATAAACAAGCAAAAGTCCACTTTGCACCCTACCCAGAACCTGGAATTTATAGGAGCCCGTCTCAATTCCATCGCAGCCAGGGCCTTTCTTTCACTCCAGAGTTTCAACACCATCCAAGATCTTATCCAAGTCATCACGGACAGCCCTACGGTCCAAGTCATAACTTGTCTGAAACTCATGGTATGTGGTGCGCCACGCCAGACTGCATTTTTGCGCTCTCCAGTATTGGCTGTCACAGGTGTACAACTATACGAGACATGACTTCCACAGATCGGTGTATCTACCATGAACCGTCCTTCAATCCCTTCTCTGGTGGACGCGCCCCCACAATCTTCTGTCAGGGGTGCCTTTCCACCAACAACAGCCCAAGCATCAGATTACAACAGACGCTTCCCTACTGGGATGGGGGGCTCATATGGGCACGATTTCAGCACAGGGCCAATGGTCACCAGAGGAGACGCACCTCCATATAAACCTAGAACTGAGGGCTATATTCAGTGCCTGCAAATTCTTCTGTGATTACATACAGAATTCAACGGTAAGGATTCTTACTGACAACATTGCAGCGATGTACTACCTAAATTGCCAGGGCGGAGCCCGTTCTTGCTCCCTCTGTGTGGAAGCTATCCGGCTGTGGAATTGGTGCATTCACCATGGCGTAACACTTATGGCGTCCTACTTACCTGGACAAACAAATGTCACTGACGACTTCCTCAGCAGACACTTCAACACAAAACACAAGTGGGAAATCTCCAACCAAGTTCTTCGACCAATATTCTAACAATGGGGAACTCCCACAGTGGACCTTTTTGCCACATACCACAGCAGGAAATGCCTCAAATATTGTTCGAGAGCGGGTTTCGGCCCGGGTTCTCTAGGCGATGATTTCCTCCTCAGCTGGGAAGGACCTCTCTTATACGCGTTTCCCCCGATACTGCTCACCCCAAGAGTCCTATAGAAACTCAAAGAGGACCGAGCCAAAATTATCTTGATAGCTTCAGCTTGGGCTCGTCAACACTGGTACCCCTTTCTCCATCACATGTCCATACACGCACCGATACGCCTTCCAATTCTGCCATATCCTCTCACTCAGAACAAGGGCCACCTGCGGCACCCGCAGATACGTGTACTCAACCTTACAGCTTGGCTCCTAGCTGGCTAAATCCTTCAGAAGCCTCATGCTCAGCTTCCGTGCAACAAGTCTTTATACGTAGCAGAAGACAAACAACCCGAAAGACTTACCTGCATAAGTGGTGTAGATTTGCTTCCTGGTGTGTCACAAACCAACAACTTCCAGAGATGGCCCCTCTCCCAGTCATCTTGGACTATACACTCCATCTAAAAAATACAGGGTTATCATTATCATCTATTAGAGTGCACCTTGCAGTGATCTCAGCATTCAGAGCTCCAGTCAGCGGAACCTCTGACTTCACTCACCCCATCACTAAAAGATTCATCAAGGGCCTACTAAATATGAGCCCTCCACGAGATCCAGTTCCACCGGTGTGGAACCTTGATGTAGTCCTTGAAGCCCTAATGGCTCCACCATTCGAACCCCTAGCATCTACAACCTTAAATTTTCTTACAATGAAGACACTGTTTCTCCTTGCCATAACATCAGCACACAGAGTAGGAGAGCTCTCAGCTACAATGGCTACACCACCATATACTGTCTTCCATAAGGAGGAAGTGATATTGCGACTCCATCCTAAATTCATCCCCAAGATACCTGCCTCTTTCCACATTAATGAGCCCATAATCCTACCAGTGTTTTACCTGAACATTCCTCACCTTGACAAGTAGCCCTCCATACCGTAGACGTTCACAGGGCTTTGGGTTTTTATATCGACCAATTGAAACCTTTCAGACGAACTGAGCATTTGTTTGTATCTCTAGCAAACAAATCGAAAGGCCAACCATTATCTGCTCAGCAAATCTCTAAATTAATAACTGACTGTATAAGGCAGGCATATGCCCTTAAACGTATTCCCCTTCCTATTCAGCCCCAGGCTCACTCTACCAGGGCCATGGCCTCTTCCATCGCTTTTCTAAAAGGGGTTTCCTTAACGAACATATGTAGAGCAGCCACTTGGTCCTCGCATCTTACCTTTGTGAAGCATTATGCCATTCTCAGGAATAGACAGTCCGATGGGGCGCTGGCGACAGCGGTGCTCTCCACAGCGGACAAATAGGGACTCCGTTTCTCCCTCCTTCTGTTGTGGCAATTACTTCTACTCAGTCACTAACAGTGGAGCACTCGCAGGGACATCCTTGAAGAAGAAAGCAAAGTTACTCACCTCGGTGAGATAACTGTTGTTCTTTGAGATGGAGTCCCCACGGGTGCTGCACTACCCACCCTCCTCCCTGCTTCGGAGTCCGCTTTCTGTTCTTCTGTCTTGCAGACTTTGAGGCGGCCTCAAGGAACTGGCGGGGGCCGGACCACGCCTCAGAAAAGAGCGCGAACGCCGCAGGCAGCACGCCGCGTGCGCGGTCCGGCCAGAGACTGCTTTCTAGAAAGCTCTCCGTCTGCAGTGCCGGGGCAAGCCCAGCACCAACAGTGAAGCACCCGCGGCGACACCATCTCGAAGAACGACAGTTATCTCACCGAGGTGAGTAACTTTGCTTTCCATTATTTTTGCCAAATATCACAACAAATACACAGAACAAATGCATAATGCAATACATGAGTATGAAGTATTTTGTTGTACACTTACGCTATGTCTACACTGCATGCTTATTTCGAACTAACAGAGTGCACATCTACACAGCACGCCTGTTATTTCAAAATAATTTGAAATTAACAGGCTTCTTACTCCGACTTCTGTAATCCTCATTTGACAAGGAGTAAGAGAAGTCAAAGAGTCTTCTTCCTACGACTTCCTGCTGTGTAGAAAGCACCTAGAGCCAAGTTAAGGTACTTTGACTTCAGCTACGCAATTAACATAGCTGAAGTTGCGTAGCTTAACTCGACTTTAGCCTCCAGTGTAGATGTACCCTTAGAGATGTGAAAATCTTGTATGGAATTCTCTATAGAAGTCTAATGATCCTTTAATATTTCTTTCATCCATTAATTTAAGTATGTTAGCTAGAGATGATCAGGTTTGTTATGTCATTTGCTCCAGAATGTTCCCAGTACATTCGGTGGCATAACAAACATCTGACCCTGCTGGTGAAGCCCATAGGAGTTCTGCAGGAAAATAAGGCACAGTTTTGGGGTAAGATGCTCTTGAAAGTTACTCTGTGCTAAAACTAATCTGCATGTTTGTCATTGGCACCAGAGTAAAAGAGGGAAAGAAAGAAGATAGAAAATCTTCTCTAATGTATTGAGTGTGATAATTCTGTAACAAGATACAATCAAAAGGAAATTTTTAGAAAATTCACACGTTATTTGTGCTTTTAGAATATTAAAGACAATCATGAGGGGGAGAAAAATGTTGCCTTAAGAGCTCTGATATGGCGTCCAACTAGTGCCAAAGCAGAAATCCCACCACGTATGTATAGATAAAGTTCATAATTTTATGTCTAAAGCTATTGGAATAGTTATATTAGAATAAATGTATTTATCTTCATAAACACTTTTCTAGAACCTTAATTATACATGTATTGACCAGACAGCTTTGATTGTTCGGAAACATGACTCTTGTTTTCATAGTAAAGCTATTTCCTTTTAGAAAATCAGAATTGATTTGGTTGTAATTTCATATTCATCATCTCCTTGAAGGCTCAGCCAGTGAGTAGTAATATGTATTGTTACTTGCCCTTCCCCAATGATAGCAGTATTAATCCAGGGTGGGCAATAATTTTTGAAGGGGGACTACTTAATGAATTTTGCTATGTGGTCACAGAAGGTGTGGGCTGGGCAGAAGGGGTGGGGCTGGGGACTAGCCTCCTCTAACTTATCTGTGGCTGGAGGCTTTGAATTAAAAAACTCAGGAAAGGGCACCCAGCTCTGCCGCTACCACATTGCCTGACAGCCGCTCAAGGTTGCTGCAGCTATTTAAAAGACTCACTGCTGCAGCCCCTGACAGGGTGGCACCACGACCGGGAGCTATGAACCATTTAAATAGGATCTTGCTACCTGAGCCACCACCCGGAAATTCAGAAAGTGGCCAGATACAGTCCGCAGGCCGGATCAAAGCGATAGGTAGGCTGGATCCAGCCCCTGGGCTGCATCTTGCCCAGCCCTGTATTAATCTCCCAACGTCAAATGCATAAATTTGTTCATTTTACCTGTTTGTTAGTATCTTGTTGGTCCCCACTTTCATATGGAGAGCATGACTGAATTTATAATATTGGACCATTTTTATCTACATATAAAATATTTTAGGTATTTCAATCTGTGGCAATGTAAAATTATGAAATGAGTAGTACAGTGGAGTAAAATTGCCAAGGCAAACATGATTGTCCAATCTAAAACAATACAATATTTACTTTTATGTTGTAGCTCAGACAATAAAAGAATGGCCTCAGACTTCTGGGAAGAAGAAACATAAAGCAAGAAAACAGCCACAGATTTCTCTCTCAGTATTTTATGTTGACAAGGGGAAAAATGTGGGTAAGTGCTCTCAGCTTATGACAGCTAAAAATTTGGTCTTTTTTACATACAAAACTATTTAGATATTAATTCACAAAACACCAGCAAGCTTTTCACTGATAAAGAATGAAATTTGTTGGGGAAATGTGTGGAAAGTGGTTTGTCAAATGGTGAACCATACAATCAGTGATTTATTTTATACACTTATTGATTTCCTGCATGATTTTGGACAAATCACTTCTTTCCACCTAAATTCAGGATATGAACACTGAATGGAATGACATTTACCCACTTTTTCAAAGTTCTTTGAAATTATCTGGTCAAAGATACTATAAGTCAATAGTAATATAATTGCAGTATAAGCCCAGGTGGAAATGTTTGAATTGCTCCACAACAAATGCATGTTTAAAAGAGAAGTGATATTTTTTATATACAAAGTGTTTTAAATAATCTTAGGCTACGTCTAGACTGCAAGCCTCTTTCGAAAGAGGCTTTTTCGAAAGATACTTTCAAAAAAGCCTCTTTCGAAAAAGAGCGTCTAGACTGCAACCAATACTTTCGAAAAAGCAAGCTGCTTTTTCGAAAGAGAGCACCCAGGCAGTCTGGATGCTCTCTTTCGAAAAAGCACAGTTTGCATGACATAGCGCCTTTTTTCGAAAGAGCACTTTCGAAAAAAGGTGTTATTCCTCGTGAAATGAGGAGTACCACCGTCGAAAGAAAAGCCACGTTCTTTCGATTTAATTTCGAAAGAATGCGGCTGTAGTCTAGACGCAGGTGAAGTTTTTTCGGAAAAAGGCTACTTTTTTCGAAAAAACCCTGCAGTCTAGACACAGCCTTAGACATATATATAATGCCAAATACAGAAAATAGCAGATTGACTTCAGTGTGGCCATGATTTCACATCATCCAAACTGTCTAATTTCACTTTTTTCTGCTCTTGCTAGGTGCAGTTTACAGAAAGTATCCAGCAAAAAAGAGTGTGAAGAGGCCTGTTCCTTTTGCTATACTGCCAAAGGAAGAGGAAATATGTTCAAGCAAAGAGGTATTCAGTTATTTATTTATGTTACCACTTTTATTAGGCCACTTAAGAACAATTAACTTCAAAAATTAATATCTAACTTAAACGACATACTAATTGGTATTTGTCTTAACTTAATTAGTTATGACATCAAATATTAACAAAGTATCCCATTTTCTCTGTTAAAAGTGGTTGAACAAGTACAGTATAAAAAAGTTGAAGTTAGAGTTGCCCAGAATGATGTTTGGTCCCAATTGTGTTCACCAGAAGAAAATGGTGGCGTCTTTGCGCAAGAAAGTGTCAGCAAAATACTGTGACATCTTCCCCAGTGTAGAAATCAATGTAAGTTGATGGGGATATTATGAACCCTTGTGAATATCATAACATGGTTTTGTATATTATTTAAAATTACTGTGGGTAATATACAGTACAACTGTACGAATATATGCATGCCCTTCATATTTCTAGACTGTTTCTAAATTAAGATCTCTTCTACCCCTGCATTCTGAAAGAAAAGGAAAGAAAGAGCCAAATCTATCTGTTCTTACTCAGATACACTTCTTGCTAAAATCAGAAAGAGTTGTGTGCGAGTAGAAACTGATGGATTTGGTTCAGGCTGTAAACATTTCCATGTAATTAGTCAAAGTAGAGATAATTCAGTAAGGAAAAATGGTCTGTCCCAAAAGTGATACCACAAAAATACAAGAAATAAATGTATCCAGTCTAATTCTATCATATGCATCCTCACTTAACCAGAGCCAGGTTTTCTTAATTTGGTTAAACCTACAACCACCGCCAAAGATCTAGTATTGAAGCACTCCTACATCACTGCCTTCAGCCATTATCATGGATGTTATAGATGGTAATATTCATGTCCCTGAGCAGCCATACAGACTAACATGTCATCATGATACATATCTGCTGAAATAAGCCGTTCTTCTACAAATGGTGTAAATTGTTCTAGGGTATTGTGAAACACCTACAGTTTCAGCCTAAGGAACTAGAAGACTATGTCGAACAAATGGAAAGGGTATTACGTTGCTATATAGGAAGAATACAGTGGCTTCTCTCAGGTAAGCTTTACCTCTGGGATAGGGATGAGGTTATAATCGATGGTTGTGCAAGTGTAACCCAAGCATGATTAGAATATTTCCTCTTGCCTGCTCCTTCTATTGGCCTAAAATTTGGAAAGAATTGTAAACATTAGATCTGAATAAGGAAGTAGAGTATCTGTTATTCCAAGAATTTGTAGCTGCACAGTTTGCTGAAGTATCCACCCCCTTGTCCTCTTCTTGATGCAGACTTGTACTCCAGAATCTAAACATTCATTTTTAAAGTTTATAGTAGAGTCCTCATGTCTGTAAAGAAAACCTTGAAACATGAACTAAGAATGGAGCATACTGCATACAGCAGGGGAGCCAACAGCCTTCACAGGCCCCTAGGCAAGGTGGGCAGTGGGCTGGCTCCAAGCTCCCAGAAGGGGTGGGGCCAGAGCAGCCAGCCCTCAGTGTCATCTAGAGCAGTGGTTCCCAAACTTTTCGGCATCACACTCCCTTTTTGATTTTTGAGAAACCCTCACACACACACACCCCCGCAGCAGCAAAAACGTATTGAGCAAAACAAAAAGAACTGACGGGCCGAAAAACAAAAATAGCAGCAAAACTTAGGGGGGGGAGGAGTTGATGGGGGGAGGGCTGGGTTGCCTCGCGCGCCCCCTCCTCCCCCCGGAATTTCTTCACGCCCACCAGTTTGGGAACCCATGAGAGTGTGGCATGCCTCTCCAGCATCTCCAGCCCTCTGAGCCACACAGAGCTCTATATAGCAGCAGTGGCAGCCAGGAGCCCCATGTCTCTTTGAATCGCTGGGCTCTGGAGCAACTGCTGGCTTTGCCCCCTCCATCAGCAGGCCTGGTGTACACTGCAGTGAAAAACCCACAGTTGGCCTGTGCCCTCTGACTCGGACTCATAGAGCTCAGGGTTCAGGGCTGTTTCATAGCAGTGTAGGCTTCCGGGCTCAGGATGGAACCTGCGCTCTGAGCAGAGGTGAAAGTAAGGAGGTGCACCTCAGTGCGCCACTCTAACAAAAATGTGCACCAGCCAGCTAGGCACTCTGCAGCAGAAGGAGACACGGTGTGCTCCCAGCCGGGCTCCCAGGGCTCTCCTGCAAGTTGCCACATTAAGCAGCAGGCAGCCAGGCAGATGAAAGGGGCTGACTGGGGGCGTGACCCCCTAGTCCAGGACTGCCCCAGCTGCAAGTCCCCCCCAATGCCTAGGGCACCATTTAGGGAGGGTTGACACACGCATGGATTCCTGTTCCTGGCTGGCTAGACCAGGAAGGGAGCAGAGCTGTGTGTATTCCTCTTACTCCCTGAAAGTGACAGGAAGGGGAAGAGCAAGCATCGTCCTGATACGAATCTGGAGGGGGCTTCTGGTGCCCCCTGACCCATAACCCCCTGCCCTCCTGCACCCACATACAACCCAATCTACTGCCCTGAGCCCCCATACTCCCAATCCTGATTATTGCACCTCCCACATTGCTATCCCTCTGACTTGACTCCTGCACCCCCTTCCCGGAGGCCCGCCCACACACACCCTAACCCCCTGCTCTGAGCCCCTTCTGCTCCATCCCACACTTACATTTCTTACAGGCATTATATCTCAACAGCCCCCCCCCCCAGCCTTCTGCTCTGAGCCTCTTCTCCCCTTCTGTGTGTGTGATACGACCGTACCTATAAGAAATGTAAGTTACTTTCACCACTGGCTCTGGGACCCTCCCACCTTGCAAGATCATAGAGTCCAGGGTCCAGCCCAAACCCATAAGTCTACATTGCAATAAAACAGCCCTACAAGCTTGAGCACCCAGATCTTGAGTCAGCTGGCATGGGCCAGTTGCAGGTTTTTATTTGCAGAGTGCAAATACCCTAAGTGCAAACTTGGCATGCAATATTCTTTTCCAGAGTCTGCAAAGAGCTTGAAACAATAGTTTTGGGTGGCAGGAACTGCCCCTATTAATCTAAATAGAGTATTAACCTAAAACCCAAAGATTTTGAAGCAATCCATGTAACTATGTGGCATTTAAAAGAGTCTGTCTTTAAATCCAAAGCAGTTCTAAACCTTAATTACAGCATAGTTGGTGTGCTGCTATAAGAGCTTAAATAACAACACTAAGTATTTCACTGTTGATTATTTTAGCAAAAACATCTATTTAATGTGCTTATTCCACAAGTCCACATAGCTTGTCATGCCTCCTCAAGTGTCAGAAGTCTTTATTTCCCTTATCTAGCTGCCAAAAGCTTAATTTTTCCCATCTGACTTTAAATACAATTATCAACTACCCCCCCTCCCTCAAAGTCAATGTTGAAAATTGAAGATGTGGGAATAGAGTCAAATATATTAAATTTACTGTCAGAAATCACACACGGTCTACTGTATTGCTTGTGCAATTGATGTTTATTGTTTAAACACCTCAAAAAATTCAACAGTCACAGTGGAATTTCCAATCTACCACCTCCTGCTTGAATTTAGATCCTGCTTGCCATGAGGCACATAGAGACCTGCTCACACATGTTTTAATGTTTGTGAAGCATACCAGGATGATATTCCTGGAAATAGAGCATGTACAGTACTATCTGCAGCAGTGCAAGCTTCTCCAAATCCACCACTGCTAATGTGCCTCAATCCTGACAGGGAGGGCCCATTCTAAGGGTGAAAGAATAGTTCAGTATCCATACTGATTAACTCTGGGTTTCATGTACAGCTATACAGCAGCACAGCTACACCACTGTAGCATTTTAGTGAAGACCCTGCTACACCTAAGGGGGAGCTTCTATCATCAGTATAGTTTATCTACCTCATGAAGAGGAGGTAACTATGTCAGAAGGAGAAGTTTCCTGCTGACAAAGTGCTATCTACAGAGAGGGGTTAGATCAGTATAACTACATTGCTCAATGGGGTGAACAAAGTTATACTGATTAAAGGTATGTAGTGTACAACTGGCCTTTGACCTGTACAACATCTTCAAAAGATGAGCCTAGGAGCTTACATTCATAATTTTGCTAGATAGTAAAAAAGTATCTTAAAGACACTAGATATATGGGAGTATTACAATAATGTGTAACCCACTAACGCCCCTTCTTTGTCCAGTCACAGTGGGCCACTTCACCTCATATAGCCCCTTATGCAGTGGGCGGAGCCCCCTTTCAGTGAGGTTAACCCTGGCACCAGCCTTCTCCACCCCCAGCCAGAGGAGCACCAGGACATCACCCCCTGCAGCCAGAGCCCTAAGCCTCTCCTTCTGGGCCAGAGGAGCCCCGAGTCAGCCAGAGCTGCACGACCCCTCATCCTCCCACTAGGAGGAGCACCAAGCCCGCTGCAGCAGAGGAAGCCTCAAGACCCCCTTCACCCTCGTAGTTGGATCCTCAGGTACCCCCCCCCCCAACCTCTCACCTGTAGGCGCTTCCAGTTGGCTGAAGCCCTGAGCCCTCCGCCCAGTCGCAGGCCAGCTGCACCACACGGTGCCTCCCCTCCCCAATCCAAGCTGTCCAAAAAAAAGAAGCTTTTGCTATGCCAGGTTCCAGGGTGACTGAGAAGGTGGTAGCACATATTGCCTCTTCAGCCACCCCAGACCCTGCACAGAGTATAGGGGCTATTTAATTGCTATGTAGACAGGCTGATGGCTGGGCTATGGTATGCTGCAAAACCCCATAGCTAGGAGTCCAGGGGAGGCTGAGTCTCCTGGCCTATTATATCCTCCGTCCCGAATGATCCTTTAGAAGCAATGTTACCTCTGTATGCAAAACAATTTGTTCCACCTTGTATTTAACTGTGATACTCTGAGAGATGGCTACACTGCAGTTAGAAATCTTTGTCTGGCCTGTGCCCACTGACTTCGGCTTGTGGGCTCAGGCTAAAGGCTATTTAACTGAGGTATAAATATTCTTACTCTCTCAGGCAGCAGCCTGAGCTCTAGGACTCTCCCGCCTTGCAGCATCCCATAGCCCAGCCATCAGCCTGTCTACACAGCAATTAAATAGCCCCTATACTCTGAGCTGCACAAACCAGAGTCAGTTGGCATGTGCAAACTCCAGGTTATTAATTGCAGTGTAGACATACCATAAATGCTTTTCCCAGACCTGAATAAGAGCTGTGTACAGGGGCGGATATAGGGCAGGGCAAGCGGGGCGGCCGCCCTGGGCCCCGCACTTCAAAAAGCCCCGCGCATGCGCCATGGCGCCACCGCGCATGTGCCGTGGCAAAGGGGGGCCCCGCAAAATTGTGCTGCCCTGGGCCCCGCAAAATGGTCATCTGCCCCTGGCTGTGTAGCTCAAAAGCTTGTCACTTTCACAAACAGGAGTTCACTCAATACAAGATACACCTCATCCACCTTCTCTTTCTAATATCCTAGGCCCAACACAATTTCAGCCATGCTACAAACGATGGAAAATTGCACTGATAAGCTCAGTTGAAAGGTATGTTTATAAAACGAGTCTATGAACTATTACTGTACTCTTAATCTCATGTTCTGGACTAGGAAGCCGGCGATTATTTGGCACCATTTTGGAGACAAAAGTATGCATCTTGATTGATACATCTGGTTCCATGGATCCTTATTTACAACAGGTCACAAAAGAGCTTACATCCCTCATCTGGGAACAGCTAAGAAAGAATAATGCTAGGTATGTGTGAAAAGATGATGACTAAAACTTGTACATTGCTAAATAGCTAATTAAATGGTATTGAGAGGCAATAACAGTTATTAGGAACTAGTACAGAACACAGTTTATTTTTTAAACTAGTAAGCACCTCTTAAATCTTATATCTTGTAAAAGGACAGCCTTGATTATTTGAATCTCATTTATTTGAAATAACATAGAAACAGAGAACTGGAAGGGACCTTGAGAGGTCATTAAGTCCAGTCCCCTGCACTCACAGCAGAACCAAGCACCATCTAGACCATTCCTGACAGATATTTGTGTAACTTGCTCTTAAATATCTCCAGTGTTAGACACTCCACAACCTCCCTAGGCAATTTATTCTAGTATTTACCTATCCTGACAGGAAGCTTTTTTTCTAATGTCTAACTTAAACCTCCCATGCTGCAATTTAAACCCATTGATACTTATCCTATCATCAAGAGTTGAGGAGAATAATTTGTCTCCCTCCTCCTTGTAACACCCTGTTAAGTACTTGAAAGCTATAATCACGTTCCCTCTCAGTCTTCTCTTTTCCAAACTAAACAAACCCAGTTCTTTCAGTCTTCCCTCACAGGTCCTGTTTTCTAGGCCTTTAATCATTTTTGTTGCTCTTCTCTGAACCTTCCCCATTTTTTTCACATCTTTCTTGAAATTTGGTGCCCAGAACTCAACACAATACTCCGTTGAGGCCTAATCAGCACAGAAGAGAGCAGAAGAATGACTTCTCATATCTTCATTACAACACTCCTGTTAATGCATCCCAGAATTATGTTTTGCTTTTTTTGCAACAGTGACACACTGTTGACTCATTTTTAGATTGTTGTCCGCTGTGACCTTTGATCTCTTTCTGCAGTACTCCTTCTTAGACAGTCATTTCCCACTTTGTATGTGTGAAACTGATTGTTCCTTCCTAAGTGGAGTACTTTGCATTTGTCCTTATTGAATTTCATCTTTGTACCTCAGACCATTTCTCCTCTTATCCAAAATAATTTTGCCCCTCAGGATCTTTTGTTTAAAAATATAATTTGATCAAAAATCTTTGATTTAGCCAAACTTTTTTTAAAAAAATCATCCATTCACATAATAGAGGTTAAACAGGTCTCAGTATACAAAACATGCGTAGGCATTACTTTTCAAAGCCATGCTAACATGAGGGAAGGGCCTTCACCACAGAATAGACTTAGTCCACTTAGTTTGCAATCTTTCAGTGGGCACTGTTTGAATAAGTACGCTGAACTATTCTCTGATGGGAGGAAAATCACAGGACTCAGAAGAGAGAGAATGGAGCACCCACCAAGACTCTGTGGAAAGCATGTGCACAGCAAGTCCAACTCAGTAAAGAGCTGCCCAAATGGTAGCTATCATCAGCTGCGAAACCTATAGGGCAAGCAGGATGGCAGGCATTGGGGACTGACAGTAGCAGTAATGTGTAAGAACTACTCAGGTTGAATGAACTTCCAGTTTCTTATTATTTATTTGTATTACAGTAGCAGCTAGAAGCCGCTGGGCATTTTGCAAACATTATAAAAGATTATACCTGCCCTAACATGCGTACAGTCTAAATAGAAAAGACAGCAAATGAGAGAGAAAATTGTAACTTACCTGCATATATACATTTTATAGGCAGGGGGAACTAAAGTATGAAAACAAGTAATTTACCCAAGGTCACACCTTGAGTCTGTGATAGAAATAGGACCTGAACCCAGGGTCTCCTCAAACCCAGTCCAGAGCCTTAACCACAAGAATATTATTCCTCCCAAACTTAACCTAAACATAGAAAACAGAACACATCATAGGTACAGACATTTGATGTTAAAATGTAATTATCTATTAGGAAACTGATATTGGCATTGTCATTTCTAACAGAATAACATGTTTCTTGTCAGGTTTAACCTACTGAAATTTGCAGAAGATATAGACACGTGGCAGGAGTGTCTTGTAGAGGCTACTGATGAAATATGTCATGATGCTGTACAATGGGTGTCAAAATTTCAAGCTCATGGTAATACATGCACCCTTAAGGCTTTGCAGGTTAGCTGACTGTATATCATATTGTGGCAAAGTAATGTGTGTTATGATGATAAAAACTTTGCTCTACATAGCCAAAATATTTTCCAGCAGTAATGTCAGTTAAGTGCCATTTTTGCATGAAACTCTTGAAAAATGTAAAACATACAGAGCAGATCTGGGAATCAAGCCACAATATTTGGATCCAGTCCACATCCCAAAGTTCAGAGGAGTTTGGAACCATCACAAGAACCTTATCCACAGAACATGCTGTCCTATCAAAGAAAGCTATTAGATTGGTTTGACATGATTTGTTCTTTACAAATCCATGCTGGCTGTTACCTGTTACCTTATTATCTTACACTTGTTTGCAGATGAATTCCTTAATTACTTGCTCCATTATCTTCCCTGGCACAGAAGTGAAACTGACTGGTCTGTAGTTTCCTGAGTTATCCACAACCCTATTTAACAAATAGGGAGGAACTGGTTGAAAATCTGAAAGTGGAAGGCAGCTTGGGTGAAAGTGATCATGAAATCATAGAGTTCATGATGCTAAGGCAGGGGTCAGCAACCTCCCAGAAGTGGTGTGCCAAGATTTAACTTATTCACTTCTGTTTATGGGTCAGCATGCTGGTTATGCTTTTTAAAGTCAAGAATAGTCCTACTTACAGCAGCTTCATTAATAAATAAATTAGGATGCAGATCTTACCGTTTAGTGTGATCCTGGGCCTTGCTGAGTTCTCCAATCTTGGGCTCCTAGTTTGATACTTTAAGCAGGACACAAGCCTCTGAGTCAGGGTTCAGCAACCTATGGCGTGCCAGAGCGGCCGCCCAAGCAGCCATGCCCCAATACGGCTGCAGGCCCATCCCTGTCTCCAACCCGCCCACCCAGCCACAGCTTCAACACTCCCCGGCAGCTTCCAGTATCGCAAAAGAGCAACACAGTCTAGATGTACCCTAAGATTCTTCTCATGTCCAATAGAGTAATTTGTATTCCAAGAATTTTGATATGATCTGTTTGTGGTTTCCTAAGTGAACAGGATTTAGAAAACATTACAATAAAGAAATGAAAATGCTGTTTAAGTGGTACCCTGATGTTTACATTCATTTTCTGCTTTTTCAGAAAGCTTTCTGTTTTCAAGATGTGGAAGCACTGTATGTTCTGACAGATGGAAAGCCAGACACCAGCTGCAATCTGATTCTAAAAGAAGTTGAAAAGATTAGAAAAAAACAAATGATTAAAATCCACACAATTTCTTTTAATTGTTCAGACAGGTATATATTATTTTACAGAAGAGTATGCAATTAATTACAATTACTAATTTAAGGTATTGTCATTGAAGTACTTCCAATGGTAACAAAAGAGCATGAGTGTCACCTTCAGGGTAGATGGTTAAAAACCAGGGCATAAACTCCTAATTGGTTATGAGTTCTAAACTTAGATTTCACGAGCCCACTGCAAACTCCTCAGATACTTTAAGACAGGGGTGGGAAACCTCAGGCCTGGGTCTGGATCCAGTCCCCCAAGGCTCAGCATTGGGGAGCCCATGCTGGCACTCCAGCTCCCCTGCCACTTACCTACAGGGCTGGAGCGCACAAAATCTACTAGCCTGGGCCCCCCCCAGGCTCTGGTGTGCAATGGAAATGTGGTGAGTCTTTCTCCTTCTCAGTCAGGGACTTCTCACTTTGCTTCTCAGTTATGTGTGGCCCCCGACTGATTTTTCTGTGGGTCAGCGGCCCCTGACCCAAAAAAGGTTCCCCACCCCTGCGTTAAGAGTTTTAAATGAAGTCACAGACAAACTCTTTGCATGCTCTGGTCTGTCTTGCCACTCATGTGATCATAGTTCTGTGTTAGTTGCCCCTTTACACTAAACATAATAATATTCAAGTTATTCCTCATCCCAGGTCAATTGCACTTTAATTGTGACACCCACAGTACTGGTAATTATTTCTATAGTAAACTATATGAAGATTTATTAGGTAGCAAAAAGAAATTGGAGAGAAATAAGGTGAAAGCAAGCAAGCAGACTCACAAATGAGTTAGTCTTAGGTTTCAAAAAGAAATAAAGACTCCTATAATCAGCAAGCTCTACTTGTCCTTCAGGACTAACCTAGGTCAAGCAGCTAAGTATCTCTTGCTTATGCTAGAAACATCTTGCAGCCCGAGAGTCCAAGCAATATAGAAATACCTAGTTCCTTTTGTTTGGAGTTTTATTCCCCTCTTTGCTGAGTTGCCAACTCAACTAATGGGATGAGAGTGGAATAGTAATAAGTCTGTAGACACTACCTACACTGATGGGAGGGAGGCTTCCCAACAGGTTGATAGAAGAATTTTTTCATTGACTTAATGCTGTCAATGGGGTTAGGTTGGTTTAACAGTGTCACTTTGGGGTCAGGGGCAGCCCATGAGTCTAGGCAAACTAGGCAGTTGCCTAGAGTGCTGCTGGCCTGGGTGCCTGATGATGACGTCACGGCCATTGATGGCCGTGCGGGTGGGGGAGGGGGGAGAGCGCCAATTGCGCCGCCCGCCTGGGGCATTAGCTGCCACAGCCAGCCTCAGACCGCTCCTGTTAGGGGTGTGGATTTTTCACACTCCTGAGCAACATAGTTAAGCCCACTTAATTTTTTAGTGAAGACCAGACAAAATTAGTGTCTGTTTCCTATGTAATGATTCATAGTCACAGAGGTTCAAGATGGAGTCTCTCGTATATTACATTACACTAGGGAACAAAGATGTTATCAAGCAAGATTATTGAATGCTTGAGGTGCTGCATGTATTAAAGTCCAAACACTAAATTTTTAGAAATCTAATACCTATTATACCAATATGAACCCACAAACATGCCTACCCACCAAGAGGGTTACTTTTCCCTGGTTCATTCTGAATTGGGCATGTATCTAAAAACTGCTTCAACATTCTAACCATTTGATTATCTTGCCTTCTAAATAAATGACTTGAACTTTAGAACCAGCATCCAGTTACACAGCTTGAATTTTGCACATGTACCTTAATTAATGCAGGTGCAATTTTGCAGGCACAATAAATCATTGGTGCAAAAAGTAAAATGTCCAACTAAGTGCTCTCCTTCTGTACCTAAAACATATCTGGGCCATGTCTACACAACAGAGAAGATCGATCCTGCCACAATCAATCTTCCACAGTTCAAATTAGCGGGTCTAGTGAAGACGCTCTAATTCAAAATGAGAGGGTGCTCCCAGTAGTCCTGCTCCTATAAGGAGTAAGGGAAGTCGAAGGGATGGCATGCTCCCATCAACCTCCTGCTGTGTGGACAGCACCAGCATGCAATTTCAGATAATTTGACTCCAGCTATGTAATTAACATAGCTGGAGTTGCGTATCTTAAGTCAACTTTCTCCTTTAGTGTAGACCAGGCTTTGGAAAATTCAGGGATAATAATTTTATATATACACACTCTCTAAAGATTTACCCAGCATTGCTTGGGTCCTTAACTCAGTTCATTTCTGAATAGTGATAGAGATGCAGCCGTGTTAGTCTGGTCTAGTCCTGTCTTTTGTTTCAATTCATTTCTGTTTTTCTTCATTTAAATTATTGCTTTGGGGTGGGCTTGGGATGAGGGGTTCAGTATACAGGCTGCCCCGGGGAGAGAGGACTATCCTAGCCTTCTCTCATCGTAGCAGCTTGGGATCAGGTGAGAAGCGCCTCTCCATGGCTGTTGCAACTCCAGTAGGCAAAGCTAGGGGAAAGGGTGCATGTCCCTCAGTTGGAGCAGGTCCAGGTTCATCTGCCTCCTATGCTCCCCAGCCTAAGTGAGGAATGCAGCAAACTGTACACTTTCCCCTCACTCCCTGACAAAGAGAAGCAGCCAGAAATGTTCCTGTACAAATTCATGGGGAGAAGCTGCAACCTCCTCCCTCCGTCCTCCATAAAGGGCATCTGAGGGGTGGGAAACTGGGGTTGAGGCAGTCCCAAGGGGGTACCCCTAGCCAGCCCCTTTCACCTGCCTCGTGATTCTGTCTCTTTTCTGTATGGTTTTATTCGTCCCCATATGCATCGGGAGGGGGGGAGTTTCAGCCCCTCTTTACCTCCTTCCCACACACAACCAAACCCTGACCTTGCTTTAAGTTATAAGAGAAAGCTACATACCAAATTTGGTGGTCCTAGCTCTTACCGTTTAGATGTTCTTGAACAGACTCGCTTGCTCATAGATAAACAAACTCTTTCAAATATATAGTAGATTAGTGAGGCAGACAGATTCCAGTTATGTATCTATTAGTGTCCTGGTGAGACATGGAGACCATGGCACTAGATAGCTTCTGGTCTGCCAACATCAGTCATGCTTTGCATTCCTTTTTTTCCCAAAACTCTTACTGTGCAACTTTTGCTATTAATAAAGTCCACAAATGACCCATTTAATATCGCTTTTCTGACCCTAACTTATACTGAAATTGAATCTGTGTCTTCCTTTTCGGTGCAGATGTAGATTTTAAGTGCTAGCTCCTCAATTTGTGCAAATTGTCATAGCTCCATGGACGTCAAGGGGAGTTTTGACAGTTTACGTTTGTGGAGGATCTGGCCTGAGAGATGTAGAAGTCTGTGAAATGACTTACAGTGGCAATACAATAAGTTACTTATCATACCTGTGACTTTTCTCCAATATGTAAATCTACACACTTCTGCCTAGAAGTCTAAGTTCCAGTGCTTATTGCTGTGCTGTCTTCATAACAGTTGGTTGAAAGTAACCTGCCTTTGGAGTCTATAATCACTGAGTATTATTGTATTATTTGTATATTTCTCCATAGTTGGGAAAGACTCTAGAAATGAGCTAGCTCTTTGTAATCTTATGCCACAAGCTGCAAGCTTAGAAATACAAGAGCTCCTGACAGAAAGGCTCTATTAATGCTGAAGAGCAATTATTACAGGTAATTTACTGCTTCATTGTCAACAGAAGAGCTAATGAATTCCTGAAGAAGCTGGCTTCTCAGACAGGAGGACGCTACCATCGCTGTGTTGGAGATGTGGATGGGCAGTTAGCAGCACACAGAATGTTGACAGAAGAGTTTGAGGATGAAGATGTATGTTCAATAATTATTTGGATTGTGTTTCTTTATGCGATGTATATTTTCCCCCATATCTAAAGTACCTTTTAAAAAAATAAAATATAAGACTCCCAGCAGCTCTCACTGAATTGTTGGGGATCCAAAAAACATTGTCCAACTATACCTATTGCCCAGCCACACTCAGCAGTGAATGAAGCCAGGAAGGAGTGGTAAGATGCAGAAGAATTTAGAAATCAAAGTAAATCAAAACTCTGGATCTGAACACCCCTGAGTTTTATCTAAGTTTAACTGTTCTACTCAATGCTGCCTATTCATTTTTTGTCCATCTATGTCATGTCTTGGGGTTCAATTATAAAATATTTGGGGCAGGGACTATCATTTACTATATGCTCGTGTGATGCTTAGCGTACTAGAGCTTCAACCTGGTTGAGACCTCAAGGCACTATTGCAATAGAAATGTTTAATGAAAATAAAGATGAGCTACATCTCAAGTAGAATTTGGAGTTAAACACTCTCTGTATTTTCATAAATAGAAGATCTTGTCTGGTGCTGGTAAACGTGGTGAAGTCCAGAAGTTTGAGTTCAATTATTTATATTTGTTTGCTGCTCTGAGATTTGTAGCAATTGCTCTAGATTATAGCAACAACGTTTTAATTTTGTTTTTTAGGATCCAGTTTTTCCTGTCTTTGAAGGAGATGATTTAAAGAAACTTGCTCAAGAAATAGCAAAAGCCAGAAGCTTTTTAATGCAAGCAAAATCCTTTAGGTGTGTATCTGTTCAAGATCTTTCAAAGAATACTGCTTTTCTTTCATAAAGGGATCCAAGGAGGATATTATATGTTTAAAGAATATCTGGCTATCCATTTGTACTTCTTACAAAAAACCATTTTATCTCCCTTATATTTGTCTCTTGAACTCATGGCATTATTTTTAATTGTGGGAAAAGGACATTCATGGAGATTGCCTCCTTGATTCAGTTCATGTTCTTATACCGCAGCCTGTCATTGGTATCTGAGCATCTTCTAGAAGTATACTGAGCTGTGACTAATATCTCTGTCTCTTGTGAGTGTCTCTCTCTTTTCCCGAGTGAAAAATTATATCAGGTTGATCTTCTCCTTGTGCGGTTCTACCCTCTTGCCTACCAAACCAAGGTAGTACTTAGTTCCTGTCTTCTTCAAAGAGACAATGACTCTGTCTGATGTGAGCTTCCTCTTCCCTGTCACTGTCCAATCTTAGCCCTATTTCAGAATCTGAAACATCAGTCCTACTGTTATCTGCCAATACACATACCTGTTCCATTGCCTAATTTTCTTGTGACTTCTGTAACCCTCCACCTTCTTCTGGCATAGAAGCTCCGTCTGCTTGCAGCTTCTCCTTCAGTATCTCTTGTGGCTGCACAAATTTCTCATTTCCACACAGTCAGGGTCCCACAGGGTTCAGTCCTGGCCCCTCACTACTACTCTCTCTGTGGGCTTTAGTTCTACACAGTTTACTCTATCCTCATGGTTTAAGTTACTATCAATATGTCTATGATTCCTAGACACTTTCTCTCTCCACCTCTTCCCCTTCTGGATTTCCTGCCAGCATTACAAGCTCTTATCACAGAAAGATATGGCATATATGGAGAAGGGCATTACTCATACATAAATTATTTAAAAAATTAAACCTAACAAACTTACATAATTTCACAACCTTGTAGTGCTCTGAAAAATACCTTTTAAAAATTCTGTTCTTGTACCCAACAAGTGCACAACAAACCAATTTCAATAAGTACAACTGAATTCCACATGATACTGAGGTCCCTACAATGTCATCCTTATGTCACATAGGGCCAGTGCTTACCACGGAAAACCCTGGTACCTCTGGACTTCCTGTTTAAAGCTAATTTTAAAAAATTGTTTGTGGCACAGCACCACTTTCATTACAAATTAAGAAATGAGCAGGACTAATTGGAGAGACATAATAATAACTGCATAACTCTGTGCCTTGCTTTAGGAAAAATGCTATAATCTTACATTCCTTATTTTTCCTTTTAAATAGATTGCTATTAGAAAAGTGGAATTCAAACCAAAAGGACAAATCTTTTAAAAAAAAAAATCCTGAGGTAACCAATCGTTAAAAATGAGTCATTGATTGTTTATTGTTATAAGGATGTTATTTCAAATTAGAATGGTATGTGTTCCAAATTTGGAAAGAGACATTGATTAATGTACATAGCTATTCATTCCAGCTGTTTTAGTGTTTAGCTACTTAGCTTAACAACAGCACCTAATCAATATATGCACAAGGAAGTTCACAGATTGTAATTTGCTTTGGCAGGATGAAAAGTACTGTACAGACATATGCTTTTATTAATTAAAGGTTCCATGCTTCAGAAAGAATGATTAGCTAATCTTGTTTGGAAACATAATGCCCAATATTATGCGTTTTTCTGGAAAAAACATTACAAGAAATTCTAGTGCATGTGTCTTGGTAATATGTGGCTGGCTATCAAGTTATAAAAACTTTGACTAGTAAAGTGCAGTGTACATGGGTATTATCAGCATCCAGATATAGGAAGGTATAGACAAATGGATTCCAAGATAAAAAATGAAAGCATTGTTTACCAAAATGTTAAATGAACCAAAGTTGCACTGTTCAAGCATGTACTAAATAAGCTGTTTCAGTGCAGCCTTCATATAATATATAGCCATGCACTGAATAAGGAAGCCCTCCTTCATTTGGTGTGACTTCAGTGACACTACTCATGTTAAATGTTATGTGCTATATCTGTACTTAATTTGTGCATATGTTTAGGTGCTTTGGTAGGTGAGGGCTGTAACAGAGGTGAAGACTCTGCCAGTTGGATCTTGCAACCTGGTCAGTAAATCAGGCCCAGATTGCATATACATGTCTGTAAACATGGGTAAATAATGTTTTGATAATAAGGGTTTTAAAAACTGAAGAAAATTTGAAATGTATCCCCTTTTATCTATTCATTACAACTATTTCTCCTGAGGTTCAGAAACATTTTTATACTGTACTATTTTAATAAGAATTGCTTCAATTAATTGATGATGTACGTCTAGTCTCTTATTTGTTCTTTTCGCTTTTTTTTAACAGACTCCAGCTATTCTCTTTGATGGATAAAAGAGATGGGCTATCATCCTGAAAAGAAAATTATTCCTAATTTTGTATACTGATGTCAAGAAAGAACTGTTTGCACACAAAAAATAAAGCCTAGATATGAAGAGGAAAGATTTTGCAAATAACTGTTTTCACTTCCTGCTCTAAATTTTCCATTTGTTTGCCCTCACAAGTAGAAAGGAAAAATTATTCTAGAAATCACACACACAAGTAAGCAATACTCTTTAATGCAAAGTCCAGCTGAATTCACTTTGGCTACATCTACACTATAGCGCTATTTTGGGATACCGGAGGTATCCCGAAATAGCTATTCTGCGTCTTTTGAGCATGCCCCTTGTTTCAAAATATAATGGGCTCACTATTCTAACGTCCCTGTAATCCTCATTCCACGAGAAGTAAGGAACATTTCGGAATAGCAATTTATTTTGAAATAGGTGCTGTGTAGACAGCGCCAAATGTTGAAATAAGCTACTTCAAAATTAACTTGAAATAATCTATGCAGATTACGTAGCTCAAATTGTGTAGCTTATTTCGTGCTCCAGGTGAAGTGTTGACGCACCCTATGGATCTGAAGGATAAACTTAATTTGTTGTCAGTATGACCTCTGTGACACCTGGATGTTAAGTCTGGTCTTTGTAAAGAGGTACGTGCTTGAACTCAGGTGAGCAAAAGGGGAGGGGGGTAGGTAAAACTGGTTTGAACCTGTTGTAAGGCCTGCAAAGGGACTGAGGGGGGACAGATAATGATTGGAGGGAATTTGGTGCAAAGGGGCATGACCTGTATATGCATGCAACTGTAAGTGGTCAGTGAGAAAAAGGTAATTACCATGTAAGGTGGTACAAAAGACCTTGCCTTTTGTTTGGGAAGTTGCAGAAACTTTTCCTGAGAGTATCCTGGAGATTTTTGCCCTGGAATGCATTCCTGAATAAAGCTGGTTGCTTAAGAAGGGTGTCTGGAATTGATTTGGTAGGGGTTTTGGGCCCCCATCCGAACCCTCGGATTAAAATTCTCCGTCATTTATGGTGTCAGAAGTGGGATGGATCGGGACACCAGGTGATTGGGACGGGCTGGACCGGAGAGACTGAGCAGAAAGGCGCCATACAAATCGGTAAGAGATCCGTGTTACAAAATCTCACTGTTCCGTTCCTCTCTCCTTGTCCTGAACGGGCTGCTTTCACTGGCGGTAAGCGTCCACCCTACGTTAAGAACATCCTTCCCAAGCAACTGTAAGTCTTTTTCCCTTCTCTTTTTATTTTTATTTTATTTTTTTTTTTTTTTTTTGGAATAAGTTTGTTAAGAGGGGACAGTGGGAAGACACTGAAACAGGGTCAGCTCAGGCTTGAAGCTGAGAGGAAGGCAGGTTAGTGCCGGATTGGAACTGTCTTATAGGTAATAGGGCAGGGATTATGGGGAATAAGGGATCTAAGATAGATCCAAAAACCCCATTGGGTAAAATGCTGCAGATTTATAGTCAGCCAGGGAAATTGCCAGCAGGTCTTAAACACAGGAGGCTGGTAAAGCTCACACACGCGTGGAATGAATATACTTATGTAGAATCAGAATTACAATTCCCAGTTCAAGGTACCTTTCAATTAGACAAATTAAATTATTTAAAGGGTGTCTTAGAGTCCAGTCACCCCTCCCAGATGAATTATTGGCACCTCTGGGATGATCAGACCTCAAAATTAAGAGATAAATCCATAATGGCTAGCCTAAAGGACTCAAATGAAAAACTGAAAAAACAATTGGCAGAAATAAAGGAGAAATCTGACTCCTCTAAAGTTTGTCCCCCTCCGTACAACCACGTTCCTACACCAAGCGCGCCCAGCGGAATCTACCCATCCATCTTGAAACCACCAACTCCGCTGCCAGACCCATCTGAAGATTTATTGGATCTATGGGTCCCCAATTTCCCAGCTCCCCTTCCCACCAACCTGCCCCAGCATCAGCAAATATTGCTTACCGATCATTCAGCTGCACCAGCCCAATTTGAATCCCCCGCACATACTCACAGTTCTGCAGGGGCAGTAGGGAATGCCAACTTGGCCAATAAAACTTCGGATTCTGAGCATACTCAGAGTGCAGTAATTCTAAAGCTGTCAGAAGTCCCCACACAAATGTTGCAGCGAACATTGGCTAAAGACTTAAAGAACCTGGGGTTTGTTATAACTAAAATAGATCCCGAAAATAACTCGGTGACTATAGGTAATGACGTAAACAAGGATGTGATTATTGAAGTTGGACCTAAAAGTTTTCCTGGACTGTTTAAAGAGCATATTAAACTTCTCCCACTAAGACAATTTCCTAATCCAGCAGGGGGCGCCCCAGCACTTGTCCACGTCCCCTGGACACCTAATGACATCATGAATTTTAGACTTACTCTCCCAAAAATAAGAGAGGATCCTGTGGGCTTGCAAAGGGAGTTGTGTCAGATTTTTGAAGTTTATCAGCCTACCCACAGAGACATTGACATGCTACTCTCGGGAATAATGGAACCCCATGAGAAGCAAGTTCTTTACACCCAAGCAAGGCGAGGTCCTGGGGATACTCCTGCCCACCTGGGTGAGCAATGGCCCCAAGATTTGCCAGGAATTCCTACTACTGCTGCAGAACGTACGGAGCTAGCAAATGACCGTACAGGTCTCCTGAATGCAATTACCGAAATGGTTCCAGTGCAAACCGATTGGTCTAAAGTATATAACTGCAAACAGAAGCCAGATGAAAGCCCTATTGATTTTCAGGCAAGGCTCTTTGCAGCCATGCGGAAGTATAGCACCTTTAACCCAAATGATGCCAATATGCGCACTATGGTAGTAACCACCTTTGTGCAGAATTTAAGACCAGAAATTGGGGACAAGATTATTAATAATATGATTGGATGGAAAATGGAAACTACTGAGAAAATTTTGGAAGCTGCAACTCAGTTTTTTGAAAACCTGCAAGTAGAAAAACAAAAGAAAAAGGAACTTAAAAATACCCTAATGGCACTCCAAATACAAGATTTACAAGGCCACGGGCAACCAAAAGGTCAGAGGGAAGGTCCAAACAGACCCTGGCGGGGCCCCCAACCTAATGATGTGTGTAATTACTGTGGTGGGTTTGGCCATTGGAAAATTGAATGTCGCAAAAGACAACGACAAAATAGATTTAACCAGGGCCCCAACAGACAGTCCGGACCATCGTCACAAGGACAGAGGTGGCCCAATACTAACCCCTTTTCAGCAGGTGCACCCAACAGAGGCTACCCTCCGGAGGACCGACAAAGGAGTAATCCTTACTGACTATGCCAAGAGGTTATTGATAAAACATTGCAATGCTCTCTGTTACCTTCGGTCTCTCTTTCTGCTACACCTGATGCCTTACTTTCATTTTCCGTTAATGGAAACAAACATGAATTTCTAATTGATACTGGTGCCTCCCTTTCCACAATACGAGAGGATGAAGCTCCCAATCTGGCCAGAACTGGAGAAATAGTAAATGCTGTAGGGGTGGGGGGAGTAACTATACCCCATGCAATGAGTGAACCATGTTCCTTAACCATTGGGCCTTTGACAGAGGAACATGCCTTTTTGTTATCCCCCAGTACACCTGTAAACTTGATGGGTAGAGATCTGCTGTGTAAATTGAATGCTACAATTTATTGTTCCTCTGAAGGGGTCTTTGTTGATATACCCCATAATCAGGCAACAAATTTCCTCATGATGTTAACAACAGACAGACAAGGTATAGACCCAGACTCCAAACTGGAGAGTGTGGAGCTGGATCAGGTACCAACGTCTTTGTGGGCTTCTCACTCCAATGAAGTTGGGAAACTGTTAACAGAAGAGCCTGTAAAGATCAGGTATAAACACGGCCGACCTTACCCTCGAGTGTCTCAGTACCCCTTGTCCCAGGAAGCGGAGGAGGGCATAGCGCCTGTAATCTCCTCCCTGTTGGAACAAGGAGTGCTCATAAGAACACAGTCTGTGTGTAATACCCCAATACTTCCGGTCAAAAAGGAGGGGAAATTTGATGATCAAGGGAGACAGATATATAGATTTGTGCAGGACCTAAGAGCTGTAAATCAGTTTGTTATCCCCAGATTTCCTGTGGTTCCTAATTCAGCAACAATATTGTCCTCTATCCCTGCAGGTGCTAAATGTTTTTCTGTCATAGATTTATGTTCAGCTTTCTTCTCCATTCCCATTGATAAGGATTCACAGTTTTTGTTTGCTTTTTCCTATAAAGGGGAGCAGCTGACTTGGACCAGACTTCCTCAAGGATATACTGAAAGTCCTACCCTTTTCTCACAATTGTTAAAAAGGGACCTTGATTCAATTTCTTTGCCAAAGGAGTCTACCCTTGTTCAGTATGTTGATGATTTATTGATAGCCTCACCTAATCATGAAGCATGTAAAACGGATACTGTTCATTTGCTGTGTGAATTAGCAAAGAGAGGTCACAAAGCCTCCAAGCCAAAGCTCCAGTTCTGTAAAGCAGAGGTTGAATATTTGGGTCACCTCATATCCCAAGAAGGGTGAAAGCTCACTGATAAACGCATAACCTCTGTTCTTTCTCTCCCTCGCCCAGTAACTAAGAAACAGGTTCGGTCTCTCTTAGGCGCTGCTGGCTATTGCAGACAATGGATTCCTAATTTCTCTGGTCTTGTAAAACCCCTTGTATCTCTGACAGCTGACAAGGTGAAGGATCCCATCCCGTGGACAGAGGAGGAAGAAGAATCCTTTCAGAAAGTGAAAGCTGCTTTGGTCTCTCCACCCTCTTTTGGGCTCCCTGATTATGATAAACCCTTTACTCTTTTTTGCCATGAACAGGATCAAGTCGCTTCAGGAGTATTATGCCAGCCATTTGGAAATCGCCCTTGTCCTGTAGCTTATTTTAGTGCTCAGCTTGACCCAGTAGCACAGGGTTTTCCCCCGTGTCTCAGAGCTGTGGCTGCAGCTGCTGTGCTATTAGAGAAAAGTCAATGTCTGGTATTAGGTCACAACCTAACACTTGCTGTACCCCATGCAGTGCAAGCTTTGGTAAATAAGACTAAGACCCAGCATTTGTCAATGCAAAGATTGACTAACTATGAGAAAGCCCTTTTAGGAGCCCAGAATGTCTCCATAGTACGCTGTTCTACTTTAAATCCCGCCACCCTTTTTCCTAACCCTACTGATGGAGAGCCCCATGAGATGGAACCCGACGATTGTTTAGCATTGGTGGACCTCACTTGTACCCCGCGATCCGATCTAAGGGACGTTCCTTTGTCAAATCCTGATTTAGTGTATTACACTGATGGGTCATGTAAAAGGGATGAAAGGGGAAACCTTATAAGCGGGTATGCTGTTGTTTCTGATCATGCAATAATTGAAACTCATTCTCTTCCAGGAATAAAAAGTGCTCAAGCAGCTGAACTAATTGCTCTCACTCGTGCCTGTATTTTAGCTATTGATCAATCTGTTAACATTTATACTGACTCAATGTGTGCTTTTAATATCTGTCATTCTGTAGGTCAGATTTGGAAACATCGAGGATTCTTAACGTCCTCGGGAAGTGCCATTTCTAATGGATCCCTTGTTAATGACCTCTTGCTTGCTATTCAATTACCTTTTGCTATTTCTATTATGCGTTGCAGTGCTCATACTGATAAAACTGATACTGTATCAGTAGGAAACAGACGGGCAGATTTTGCAGCCAGGAATGCAGCTGCCTGTGGACCTCCAGCTCCATTTCAAATCCTGGTCGCTGTTTCTGTTCCCCTGACTCTAAATGATTTATCCCTGTTGCAATCTATGGCACCTGAGAAGGAACAACACAATTGGTACAAAGCTGGGTGTCGTATTCAAGATAATAACATTTGGCTTTCACCAGATGGACGACCTGTGGCTCCTTCTACTTTGGTGTCCCAATTGGCTACCATTACCCATGGATTAGGACATATGAACAAAAGGGGGGTAGCGGAGCAGATTCTGAAGCATTGGTATGCGCCTAGGATTCACCAAGCTGCTGCTAAAATCACCAGCAATTGTGCTACTTGCCAAAAGTTCTCTACCCAGGGTGGAGAAAAGACTACTCTGAGTGCTCATACTTGGGCTTATGGACCCTTCCAATATTTGCAGATCAATTTTATAGAGTTAACCCTTTCCTGTGGGTTTAAGTATTGTCTGGTTATTGTATGTGTGTTCAGTGGTTGGGTGGAAGCTTTCCCTTGCCGTCGAGCAGACGCCACTACTGTGGTAAAGAAATTAGTTACTGAGGTGGTTCCCAGATTTGGAATCCCTTTAAAAATTGACTCGGATAAAGGAACCCATTTCACGGCCAAAATCCTGCAAGATCTGTGTAGAGCCCTCCACATAGAACAACGGTTCCATACCCCATATCATCCCCAAAGTTCAGGGCATGTTGAAAGAAAAAACCTCGATATCAAAAGGAAGTTAAGCAAGATTATCTCTGACACTGGATTAAAGTGGCTGCAGGCATTGCCCCTTGCCCTCATGCATATCCGAAATACCCCGAACCGCAAACATGGTCTCACCCCTCATGAAATTCTATTTGGGAGACCAATTTTACTTGGATTTGAGCCTCCTGGAAAAATTAATCCTTCCCACTTGTCTGAATGTTATGACGAACTACTTCAATACTGTATACATCTGTCTAAAATTGCTTTCAGTCTCTCCTCTCAGGTTGCAGAAGCCTTACCTGTCCCAACTGATGTGCCTTGCCATGACGTGCAGCCAGGAAATTGGGTCCTGATAAAAGAATTCCGGAGGAAAGACTGCCTATCTCCAAGGTGGAATGGTCCCTTCCAGGTCCTGCTGACTACCAACACGGCTGTGAAGGTAGCCGAGCGAGATTCTTGGATACACGCAAGCCACGTGCGCCGCACCATTGACCCTCATAAGTTGTGTGAACTTGCCTCTCCCGACATATCGCCTCCTACTGAACCTGTCAGCCCAGAGCCAGAAGAAAACGACTTTCTACCGCTTTCTGAGAGAGAAATTGAATCACTTCTCCTGGACAAGGGATATACATCATCGGAAATCAGAGACCGGGATCTCGTTCACTACGCTCTCACTACAGGCCAGATCCCTTCTGGTCCTACTAGTCACGTTGACATTTCACACGAATCTACACCCAACCTTGCCATTGACCCTACCGGCACTTTGTCAGAGGACGGTGGGTTTTCTGAAAGCTGTTTTCCTTCCTCCACACTTTCTTATAACCTCCGTCCACGCAAGTGCTGAAAGGATTACAATCTCTGCACAATGGCTAAACTCTTGTTCTTCCTTTGTATAGGCCTTATTTGGCTCCAAAGGGGGAATGGTATTGGGACTAATACCTTTCTGCAGCTGGCAGAAGGTATGGCACGAGCCGCAAACAAAACTAACTGTTGGGTGTGTGCCTGGGCACCACAAAGCGCGCACAGTGGATACCCAATAGGTGCCCTTCCGTTAAACAAAACTGGACTAGTAAGTGATGCATTACTGGAATAAAATGACCAAACTGTGTGGTTCAACCAGACTGGGTGCATCCAATTATCATTTAGTGGTACAAGTCCCCTATGTAGGAATCTTACAGGTACCACCTTTGTAGGGAAATCAAGCTGTACACACATTATAACAAAGGTGGATGGGACACATGTATGGCATAATGGTTCCACTATGTCTACCACAAACCTTTGGTGTACTCTATTCAAACCAGAAATAACAACCATATGGGGAGGGACCACTAGTACAGACCTTTGCAAGGAAGGTAACACCACCTTTGCAAACCGAGCCATGATGATATATCAGTCTGACTTGTGGAACATGTACAATTATTGGTGGATATGCGGTAAATTTGCCTATAAAAGGCTTCCGCAAAATGCATCAGGGTTTTGTTACCTCGGTCTCGTGGCACCAGCTATGGGGATTGTTGACACTTTGCCACCAGGGCATATCAGGAACAAGCGGGATGGGTCTTGGGAAAAAGCATGGAACTGGATAGAACAAACTGCCCTTGCAGTAGCTGAAACTACCATTCCATGGGTAGGGCAGGCAAAAACCAATCATGATTTGAAAACAATGTCCCTGCTTATGGAGAAATTCATGAATATCACAGAGGGGGCACTAGGTGTGGTACAAGGAAATTTAAATGAATTGCAAATCTTTACCCAGCAAAACAGACTGGCTCTTGACTATCTACTAGCGGCTCAGGGAGGGGTATGTGGATTAATAGGCCCAGAATGTTGTGTTAAAGTTTCTGATGTGAGTTCAAACCTAACCACAAGGATAAAAGAAATCCAAACATTGTCTGTCCAGACAAAAACATTTAGAGAGCAGTTGCAAGACTGGAATCCTTTAAATTGGTTGGGAATAGGGTTAAGCGAACTCATGAAGAAGGTGGTGGCAGGAATATTGATGTTCCTTGTCTTAATATGCTCTATATACATAATGATACAGCTAGCCTTATGCTGTATTAAAGGGTGCTTACAAAAGATAGAGAATGTAGCAGAAAACAAGGTACAACAGATGCTTCTGCTAAATGTACAGAACCCTCCCGAGAAAGACTACAAAGACACTTGCACGTTTGAGGATGAATGGGAAAGGATGCTTAAGATTAATTGTGATCCACAAGTGGATCAAAGGGGGGAATGAAGGATAAACTTAATTTGTTTTCAGTATGACCTCTGTGACACCTGGATGTTAAGTCTGGTCTTTGTAAAGAGGTACGTGCTTGAACTCAGGTGAGCAAAAGGGGGGGGGGTAGGTAAAACTGGTTTGAACCTGTTGTAAGGCCTGCAAAGGGACTGAGGGGGGACAGATAATGATTGGAGGGAATTTGGTGCAAAGGGGCATGACCTGTATATGCATGCAACTGTAAGTGGTCAGTGAGAAAAAGGTAATTACCATGTAAGGTGGTACAAAAGACCTTGCCTTTTGTTTGGGAAGTTGCAGAAACTTTTCCTGAGAGTATCCTGGAGATTTTTGCCCTGGAATGCATTCCTGAATAAAGCTGGTTGCTTAAGAAGGGTGTCTGGAATTGATTTGGTAGGGGTTTTGGGCCCCCATCCGAACCCTCGGATTAAAATTCTCCGTCAGATCCAAGTCAATTCTCAACTAAAATAAAGGGAGAGAGACTACCACTGACTTCAGTGATAGTTTATTCAGACTTCTTTTGTAACAGTGTATCTAGTTCATTGAGACACTGAACGTGTCACAGGAGTCTTGCGAGAAGGTGCAATTCAAACTAACTACACAGTTCTGAGCGATGTAGAATTTTCCAGCAATTGCATAAAATATACACTTTAGTTACCAAACTTGGGCACTAAGCTGTTACCCCTCTAAGCTTTCCATTAAGCCCCACACCGGGGTTCAGAGCTATAGCAAGGAGAGATATCTCTCCCGAAGTCCTGAAGCTGCCAGGGCCAGCACGGAGGAGCCCCTCCCTGCCAGCCCCAGCATGGAGCTGCTACAGCTGGGGGAAAGGGGCCCTTCTTGCCATCCACAGCAGGGAGCTACCCAGATAATCCTCAGCCCTCCCCCTGCAGCCCTGAGCACCATCCTGCACCCAAAGCCCACGCCCCCAGCCCAGAGCCTGCATCCCCTCCTGCACCTCAAACCCCTCACCCTCAGACCCACACCAGAGTTTGCACCCTCAGCCAGAGCCCTTACACCCCAATCCGCTGTCCCAGCCCTGAGCCTTTCAACCCCACCCCAGAGCCCACACCCTTAATCAGAGCCCTCACACTACTGCACCTAAGACCTCTGCCCCAGCCCTGAGCCCCTTCCCATACTCAGAACCCCATGGCCCCACTCCTGCTGCAAGAAATTCTTTACATGCACCAACATGAAGGTGATGTGGACACATCAACTCCACATTGGTGCACATAAGAAAATTCATTCCACTCTGGCAGGAAAAATTAAGAGGGAACACTGGCACCCTTGGCCCCACTTCAGTCAATAAGAGTTTTCCCATTGCCTTTTGGGCCAAGATTTCACCTCTAAAGTTTAACAAATGTAATATTAAGTAGAAATGGGCTGGAGATGTAAAGTCCCAATAGCGATCTGAATTTTCCCAAAGTCCAGGTATACTTAGATCCTACGGGTTTTTTTGGGGCCCACCTCAAATACTAACTATAAATCTATACTTCTGGGGAAAATGAATATAAGACACACTTACGAAATGGGGGACTGTAAGCAGTGACTGCTCTTTGATTTGGGGATCGGTCGGATAATCAGCTGATCATGAGTGCTCAATATGATTCCATGGTCAAAAGAGCTAGCATGATCCTGGGATGCATAAACAGGGGATTCTCCAGTATGAGAAGAGAGGTTATTTTACCTTTTTCTTGGGCATTGGTGTGCCCGCTGCTGGAATACTGTATCCAGTTCTGATTTCCACAGTTCAAGGAGAGGGTTCAGAGAAGAGCCACAAGAATTAGTAAAAATAATTAAAAGATATGCTTGACAGTGATAGATTCAAGAAGCTTGATCTTGTTAGAGAAAGTAAGGGGTGAACAGTTTAGTAATACATACATGGGGAACAATTATTTAATAATGGTGTCAAAGGTATAATGTGATTGAATAGGTGGAAATTGAGATTAGAGAAATTCAGACTGGTAATAAGATGATTCCTTGAAGTTACTGTATGCACCTTCAAAGGTGGACACAGGTTCACTCATAATGGCTGATCGCAGGACAGTCATGAAAGATAAACCCTGAAGGCTACAGGCTGTTTACCAAAGATGTCGTCAGAAGATAGCATAGAGGTGTATCTTCTCACGTTTGAGAGAACTGCTCAGAAGAAGGCCTGTCCCCAGGAAGAGTGGGCCAGCATACTTTCACCGTTTCTCTGTGGTGAGGCCCAAAAGACCTACTACAATTTGCTGGCCAAGGACACAGCTAATTATCCCCAGCTAAAGGAGGAGATCCTGACCCGATAGCAGCAGTACGGGCCCAGAAGTATCATGAGTGGAAGTACCAAGAGGGTAAGCCACCAAGGTCCCAGCTGTTTGACTTGATTCATCTTCTTCCAAAATGGCTGCAACCCAAAGTGCACAGCTCGGAGGAGGTTCTGGAGATACTGGTCATTGACCAATTCATGTCAAAATTGCTTCCAGAACTTTGTGCTTGGGTAGGCCAACATGATCTGACCACCTACAAGGCAAGGTTGGTGGAAAGGCAAGTGGCAGCCAGGGAGTTGCCTCGCCTAGAGAAGACATTAGGTGAGGCAGGTCTCTGATGGCGACTCTGGGTGCTAAGGTACCCAAGCACCCAGGAAACCCTAGGCAAGGGACAAGGGAGGCCAAAGGCCAGGGGAGAACAAGGAAGGAGGGAAATGATTTTAGCCCCAAAGAGAAACCCCTTGCTTCACAGAGCCAGAGGGGCAGCTACAGGTGCTATGGGTAATTAGGCCACATAGCAGCTCAGTGCCCCAACCTCGAGGAGCCTATGCAATGTATCTCAGGGACTGCAGCTGGCATGAGCTGCATGTAGTGAGGTGGGGTGAGACCCAGTTGCACCCTACTCAACCTAGCAGGGGGATCGCAGTTACCCCACATAAGCATACCAGGCCGGTGAAGGTAGATGGGGTAGAAATGATGGCGCGTGTAGATTCCAGGAGTGCTATCACCCTGATTTCAGGGAAATTAGTGAAGCCCAGCTAGCTAAAGCAAGCCAAACACACAGGGGGTCACCTGTGTCCATTGGACTGTTGGCTACTACCCCAGCATAGCAATAAAGATAGAAGTGCAGGGAAAGATCACCGGGGTACAAGCAGGAGTAGTTCCCTACCTTCCTCACCCTGTGCTTAGTGGGAGGGACTTTCCTGGGTTTAGTAGCCAGCTTCCCCCAGAGGGACACCCCAAACATGAGGTAACACCCAAGACAGTGTTTTCCCCCCACACATTTGCAAAAATATCCCAGAAACTGCCCCCTCACCCCCCGCCCCGGAAGGGGTAGGAAGATTTAAAAGCAAAGAAAGGCAGCCAAAATCTTGGGCACTCAAATCTTGATGCAGGCACAGAGGACCACCTGCATAGGCAAACAAACACAGTCTGTGGTAGGAGAGGACCCTGAGACATGGGAAGGAGAGGATCCTGAGTCACCAGAAGGAGAAAACCTGAGACGTCAGAGGTTCCCGAAGACAACTCTAAACCCAACCCCATAGGACTGATCAAAAGAACCAAGGTAGGGCTCTCGGAGTTTGGGCTGGTAAGTCCAGGGAGGGCGACTTTTGGATGGGACCAGGTGGAAGACCCTGCCGTGAGTGGTTGCAATTAAGCAAACAGCCCCCTTCCCTTGGGTTCGCTAGGACTGTGCAGAACTCTAGTCTGCCCCCTTGCTTACCTGGGAAGTCATCAATAAATTTAGACCAAATACCAATTTGCATCTTAATCAATGAGCATAACTTCATTGATGTTGCCACTTAATGAATAACAAAGTTAAAAGATAACAGCTAAGAATTAAAAAGAAAATAAATAAAAGCAAATTGTTTCTGCTAACGTGATTACAAGGATACTTAGTGACGTCAGCTAACTCGTTATCTAGTTTTTTAATTTCTTCTAGATTAATTTTTAAAAGAACTGCAACTATGAGGATCCTTGATCTTACAGCTTATCAAGATTATTTTGTTTTTCTTGAATCTTTAGACTCTTGTTAAATTTTTTGAAATCTTTTGTTAAATTTTTTGACTCTTTTTGTTAGATTTTTTTACTCTTTTTGTTAGATTTTTTGACTCACCCAATCAGGTATATCAGCATCTCTCTACTGGCCAGGTAGAGGACGACGAATGCTGTTACGATGCCTGCCTCGGTATGGACCTCCTCCCTCTTGTCATCAGAGAGCAGAACGTGAGTTCAGTTTCCAGAATAAGTTGTAGATGATGAGGTACCTGCTGTCATTACTGCAGGGTATTTATAGCCTGATCTCTCATTGTCTATTCAGTTCTGTGAATATTTGCCTTGCAAGCAGATGCAAAAAATTTTTTTTCTCAGACTGGATTTTGACCCAATTTGGTTTGTTACTAAGGACTAGTGAATTAGCTGAGGATCTTACTCTTACAAATTTTACTATTTTATCCTAAATTATCATATTTCATAATACATTTCCTCTTAACAGCAAAAAAGGCAATCCATGTAGTTTGCGGTTAGGCTACTTCCTCTTAAACATAGCTGTCTATGCTTTTACTATGGCTTAAGTTTAAAGAGCTGCTAAGAATACACGACAGACCCCAGGTATGAGAATTCCAGGAAAGCAGTGGCCGAGATAGATGGGGTACCCATCACACGTAAAACCTGGGGGGCAGGTCCATACTTCATAATCAAAAAAGATCTCTACAGGATCATACACCTACAAGAGCAAGAGGTACACCAGCTCTTAGTACCACAAAAACATCAGAGGGCAATTCTAAACCTCACCCACAGTCATCTGTTTGGAGGACAACTGGGGGTGAAGAATACCCAAGCAAGAAGCCTACACTGATTTTTCTGGCTGGGGGTACACGAAGATGTCCAGAGGTGTTGCACCTTCTGCCCCAAATGTCATTTACACAGTCCTTGTTCCCATCTACTAGCCCCATTGGTTTCCCTGCTGATCATCGACATTCTATTTGAATGGATAGCCATGGACTTGATGGGGCCATTAGAGAAAATGGTCTGAGACCACTAATACATACTTACTGTATTAGACTACACCACCAGGGACTCCAAAGCCGTTCCCCTACAATATAGCATCTAAGACTATTGCCAAAGAACTGGTGGCAATCTTTGCCCAAGTAGGGCTACCTAAAGAAATCCTCACTGATCAGGGGACCCCATTTATGTCCAAGTTAAGGAAGGACCTGTGTTCCCTGCTTCATGTTGAGACCTTTACGGACCTCTGTTTACCACCCACAAACTGATGGCCTGGTCGAGAGATTCAACAGGACCCTCAAGGCCATGAAAGTGGTAGACAAAGATGGGAAGGAGTGGGACAACCTAATACCCTACCTCATGTTCACCATGCGTGAGGTGCCTCAGGCTTCGACCAGATTCTCTCCCTTTGAATTATTCTATGGACGCAACCCTCAGGGCATCTTAGACCTAGTGAAAGAGATCTGGAAAGAATAGTACGAGGGGAGGAATACAGTGGAACATGTATTGCAAATGAAGGACCAGATCGCCCATGATGGGGATAACATGGGCTAACATGTGGAGGAAGCCCAAGAGGCCCAGCAAGCATACTACAACACACAGGCAAAGGTTCATCAGTTTCAGCTGGGGGATCAAGTAATGGTCATGGTACCCATGACAGAGAGTAAACTGGTGGCCCACTGGCTGGGTACCTATGAGGTAATTAAAACTATGGGGGGAAGTAAATTATAAATTACGGCAACCTGAATGCCAAAAACAAGAACAGATATACCATGTCAATCTTCTAAAGCTCTGGCAAGAGAGAGAGTCTTGTACCACTTGTCCAGGGGGACTCAGACCCCAACGAATAAACCCTTGGTACAAGTAAAGATAGCTACTGATTTAACAGTAGGCCAAAAGAAGGAGGCCCAACTCCTGGGAGACCAGCACTCCAGAGTAGGGATGTAAGCGACTAGTCAACTTATCTGATAAGCATAAGCTTATCAGCGGAGGCGCCCATCTGTCGCCCTGACATTCCATCTTGAGAGGTATGCTGTCTGCCGGGGGCCCGTATCCGAGATGTTACGGAGGCATTGTCAAGGATTATCCAGCCCTCTGACTACTACCCCATGCTACTCATCCATGTTGGCACAAATGATACTGCGAGGTGTGACACTGAGTGGATCAAGAGTGACTACAGGGCTCTGGAAGTATGGGTGAAGGAGTTTGGAGCACAGGTGGTATTCTCTTCGATCCTTCCTGTCAAAGGTAGGGGCCCAGGCAGAGACAGGTGCATCCTGGAGGTGAATGCCTGGTTGCATAGATGGTGTCGCCAGGAGGGCTTTGGCTTCCTCGACCACGGGATGCTATTCCAGGAAGGACTGCTAGGCAGAGATGGCGTTCATCTTTCGAGGAGGGGGAAGACCCTATTTGGACACAGACTGGCTAACCTAGTGAGGAGGGCTTTAAACTAGGTTCAACGGGGACAGGTGAGCAAAGCCCATGGATAAGTGAAGAACATGGAGGCCTGGGAGATGGGTTGGAAATAGGAGGGAGCATGGGCTATAATGGCAGAGAGAGAGGAGTCAGGGCAAAACTGGGAGGCAAGATCAAATCAGTATCTTAGATGCCTATATACAAATGCGAGAAGTACGGGTAATAAGCAGGAAGAACTGGAAGTGCTAATAAACAAACACAACTATGACATTGTTGGCATCACAGAAACTTGGTGGGATAATACACATGATTGGAATCTTGGGATGGAAGGGTACAGCTTGCTCAGGAAGGATAGACAGGGAAAAAAGGGAGGAGGTGTTGCCTTATATATTAAATGAGGTGGAGATGGACGTAACAGATGGAAGTGTTGAGAGTCTCTGGGTTAGGGTAAAAGGGGTAAAAAACAAGGGTGATGTCCTACTAGGAGCCTACTACAGGCCACCTACCCAGGTGGAAGAGGTGGATGAGGTTTTTTTTAAACAACTAACAAAATCATCCAAAGCCCAAGATCTGGTGGTGATGGGGGACTTCAACTATCCAGATATATGTTGGGAAAATAGCACAGCGGGGCACAGACTATCCAATAAGTTCCTGGACTGAATTGGTGACAACTTTTTATTTCAGAAGGTTGAAAAAGCTACCAGCGGGGAAGCTGTTCTAGATTTGATTTTAACAAATAAGGAGGAACTGGTTGAGAATTTGAAAGTGGAAGGCAGCTTGGGTGAAAGTGATCATGAAATCATGGAGTTCACAATTCTAAGGAAGGGTAGAAGGGAGAACAGCAAAATAGAGACAATGGATTTCAGGAAGGCGGATTTTGGTAAGCTCAGAGAGCTAATAGGTAAGGTCCCATGGGAATCAAGACTGAGGGGAAAAACAACTGAGGAGAGTTAGCAGTTTTTCAAAGGGACATTGTTAAGGGCCCAAAAGCAAGCTATTCTGCTGTGTAGGAAAGATAGAAAATATGGCAAAAGACCACCTTGGCTTAACCACGAGATCTTGCATGATCTAAAAACAAAAAAGGAGTCCTATAAAAAATGGAAACTAGGACAAATTACAAAGGATTAATATAGGCAAACATCACAGGAATGCAGGGGCAAGATTAGAAAGGCAAAGGTACAAAATGAGCTCAACTAGCTACAGGAATAAAGGGAAACAAGACGACCTTTTTATAAATACATTAGAAGCAAGAGGAAGACCAAGCACAGGTAGGCCCACTGCTCAGTGAGGAGGGAGAAACAGTAACAGGAAACTTGGAAATGGCAGAGATGCTTAATGACTTCTTTGTTTCGGTCTTCACCGAGAAGTCTGATGAAGGAATGCCTAACATAGTGAATGCTAGTGGGAAGGAAGTAGGTTTAGAAGATAAAATAAAAAAAGAACAAGTTAAAAATCACTTAGAAAAGTTAGATGCCTACAAGTCACCAGGGCCTGACGAAATGCATCCTAGAATACTCAAGGAGCTGATAGAGGAGGTATCTGAGCCTCTAGCTATCATCTTTGGAAAATCATGGGAGACAGGAGAGATTCCTGTAGACTGGAAAAGGGCAAATATAGTGCCCATCTATAAAGAGGGAAATAAGAACAACCCAGGAAACTACAGACCAGTTAGTTTAACTTCTGTGCCAGGGAAGATAATGGAGCAAGTAATTAAGGAAATCATTTGCAAACACTTGGAAGGTGGTAAGGTGATAGGGAACAGCCAGCATGGATTTGTAAAGAACAAATCATGTCAAACCAATCTGATAGCTTTCTTTAATAGGATAACTAGTCTTGTGGATAAGGGAGAAGCGGTGGATGTGGTATACCTAGACTTTAGTAAGGCATTTGAAACAGTCTCGCATGATATTCTTATCAATAAACTAGGCAAATACAACTTAGATGGGGCTGCTACAAGGTGGGTGCATAACTGGCTGGATAACCATACTCAGAGAGTAGTTATTAATGCTTCTCAATCCTGCTGGAAAGGTATAACAAATGGGGTTCTGCAGGGGTCTGTTTTGGGTCCAGCTCTCTTCAATATCTTCATCAACAATTTAGATATTGGCATTGAAAGTACGCTTATTAAGTTTGCAGATGATACCAAGCTGGGAGGGGTTGCGACTGCTTTGGAGGATAGGGTCATAATTCAAAATGATCTGGACAAATTGGAGAAATGGTCTGAGGTTAAACAGGATGAAGTTTAATAAGGACAAATGCAAAGTGCTCCACTTAGGAAGGAACAATCAGTTTCACACATACAGAATGGGAAGCGACTGTCTAGAAAGGAGTACGGCAGAAAGGGATCTAGGGGTTATAGTGGACCACAAGCTAAATATGAGTCAACAGCGTGATGCTGTTGCAAAAAAAACAAACATGATTCTGGGATGTATTAACAGGTGTGTTGTGAGCAAGACACGAGAAGTCATTCTTCCGCTCTACTCTGCACTGGTTAGGCCTCAGTTGGAGTATTGTGTCCAGTTCTGGGCACCACATTTCAAAAAAGATGTGGAGAAATTGGAGGGTCCAGAGAAGAGCAACAAGAATGATTAAAGGTCTAGAGAACATGACCTATGAAGGAAGGCTGAAAGAATTGGGTTTGTTTAGTTTAGAAAAGAGAAGATTGAGGGGGGACATGATAGCAGTTTTCAGGTATCTAAAAGGGTGTCATAAGGAGGAGGGAGAAAACTTGTTCATCTTGGCCTCTGAGGCTAGAACAAGAAGCAATGGGCTTAAACTGCAGCAAGGGAGGTTTAGGTTGGACATTAGGAAAAAGTTCCTAACTGTCAGAGTGGTTAAACACTGGAATAAATTGCCCAGGGAGGTTGTGGAATCTCCATCTCTGGAGATTTTTAAGAGCAGGTTAGATAAATGTCTATCAGGGATGGTCTAGACAGTACTGGGTCCTGCCATGAGGGCAGGGGGCTGGACTCGATGACCTCTCGAGGTCCCTTCCAGTCCTAGTATTCTATAATTCTATGATTCTTATCTCCCCCGCCAGCCAGCTGTCTCTATCAGAGGCAGCAAGTGGGGGGAGGAGGAAATGGTGCTGGAGGTAGCTGGTTTAAAAGCCAGTTCCCCCAGCACCATCTCTGCAGAGGCAGGGGAGGCAGAGGCACAGCGGGAAAACGGTGCCAGCAGAGACCGAAGCAGTCCCCACTCCACCAGGTCCCTCTGCGGCACTTCAGCCTTTGAAATGTAGCAAGAGCAAAGGCTGAAGCTGGTGGGAACATGGGGCGAGCAGGACTGCTTCAGTCCCTGCTCACCTGGTGCTCCCTGTGGCGCCTCCCCCCGCTTGCTGCCTGTGAGAGGCAGCAAGGGGGGGAGAACACAAGCCAGTGCTGGGGGGAGTTGGTTTAAAAGCTGATTCCCCCCCGCACCACCTCTAGGATGCTGCCTGCTCTCCCCCCACGGACAGGGGCTGCCACTGCCAAGCAGCCCCTGTTCGCAGTAGACCGGGGCTGCTAGACTTGGCGTGAGCCAGGGGTCAGGACCAAGCAGTCTCAGCTTGCACGGATGCTGCACCTCTGCATTTTAAATGTAGTAGAGCCAATCAGCTCTTACTACATTTAAAATGCAGAGCCGCAATGCTGTTGGCTCCTGGAGCTACCCCCGCAGTGGCTCTGCATAGTGGTCCTATCGACTAATCGTATAGTCGATACCAATTGTACCGGCTATACAATTAGCTCGGTAACAGCAATGTAACATCCCTACTGCAGAGGGGATTTTACCCCCAACTTATGAACTAGCCTGTGATGAGCATGGCTCAGTAGACTGTGGCTCCTGCCTCTAATAAAGAGAAAGAGGCTCTGTGGAGGGCCACAACGAGCCTCTGAGGCTAATGCTATCGGCTAGTAGCACAAGACCCATGGGGAATCGCTGGAGTTTTGCCATAATCGCTACAGAGGACATGATGAAAGGCCTCCTAGTATCCTTGCAGAGGATTGCCAACTGGGTCACCTCTTGCATTAAGACCACTTATGAGCTGGAGGAGGTCCTGCCACCACCACTCATCAGAGCTCTTTCGACTAGAGCACAGGTGTCTTCAGCAGCCTTCCTGGTGCACACCCAGACCCAGTACATAAGTAGAGCCACAGCATGGTTCTCTATTCACACGATCATGTCTCATTATGCCATCACTCAACAGGCCAGAGAGGACACTGGGCTCAGCAGAGACGTGCTACAATCTACATAGCTGTGAATGCCTACCCACCTCCCAGTGTGGAATGGACATAAGCACGCACAGAAGCAGCCCTAGACGAGCTGCCGGCAAATGGCGCCCTAGGCGAAATGCGCAATCGGCGCGCAATTGGTGCCCCCGCCTCCAAAGCCGTCAATGGCCGTTTATCTTGGCGCCCTAGGTGACTGCCTAGTTCGCCTGTATTGACAGGCCGCCACTGAGCACACAAAGAAGAAAAGACAGCAACCTGTTCCATAACTGATGCTTTTTGAGATGCGTCACTCATGTCCATTCCATGTCACACTTGTTCCCCACTGTCAGAGTTTCTAAGAAGAAACTGAAGGTGGGTGGAGCCCGTGGTGACCCTAATACCATGCCAAGCAGGCACCAATCCAGAGGCACCAGACCAGTTCCCCTACTGATACTGCCAAAGGAAAAACTTCCAGCACTGGTGCATGGGACAAGCACACACCTCCAGCGCGTAAGGGATATAAGCAACACCACCCAAGGAACATCAGTTACAGAACAGATAACTGTCTTTTCTTTCAAAACTGAAATAGGATCTAGATATCCTTCCCCAGTGGGGTTAAAGATTGTTTGGTAAAGTATCCCTAAATTTATACCTTTATTCTTTACAACTTTTTACATAATTAGCCATAGAATTCTTTGTTGCAAAATATGATCAATACCAAGAGATTAGCAGGATTTTAAAGGGATTTAGATATTTATATGTATAATGAAATCACATTTATAACAGACAAGTTTTTTTAAAGGGATGCAAATCCTAATGATTCAAGTCATAAACTAGTGTCTATTTAGTGGGCTAGGAAAGCGTGTCTTCAATGAACAGGTTAATCCTTAAGGCTACGTCTACACTACGAGTTTTCTCTGCAAAAAATATGCTAATGAGGGACTCATTTTGCATGAGTCGTGATCTCATTTGCATATTTTCTGCCAATTCGTTTTGTGCTAGGGTTTTTGCGCAAAAACAAGCAGTGTGGACATTTTCTTTTTGTGCAAAAACCCCTTTTTTCCGCAAGATCTGAAAAAGGAGGTTCTGCGCAAAGAGAAAACGTTCACACTGCTTGTTTTTACGCAAAAACGGATCGGCAGAAAATATGCAAATGAGATTGTGACTCATGCAGAGTCCCTCATTAGCAGGGCTGGGACTCTCATTTATCCTTTTGCTCTTATGGCTAAGAAGACCTAGCAGGGATTTGTGGATGGGGGGTGTGCCCATCACTTCCCAAATACAGCATGAGGAGCCCTTCAGTCCTCTGGGGCCAAAAAAGGGGGTGACAAAAGATCTGAAGACAGGTGGCCAAAAAACAGATGGACAGGAAAATTGGGATTAAAAAAAGGGAGGAGACATGAGGAAGAAAGAGAGGGGATAATAACAAGGCCAAGCAGCTTGGGTTGTCGGGAAAGGGGGAGGTAAGAGAGGAAAGGGAAAGAGCAAGAAAAACCTTAGGGGTGCGTCTGCACTGCACCCTTAGCTCGAAATAAGCTACACAATTTGAACTATACTCAAATTTCAAAATAACGGGCTTGCTTAAAAGACGCAGAATAGTTATTTTGGGATACTGGGAACTATCCCGAATTAGCACCACTGTCTAGATGTACCCTAGATGTGCTAAAAAGTGGAGGAGAGAGGAGCACAAACACAGGGGGTGATGAATGAAAGGAGGACGACGCTGAAAGAAAAGAGGTAGGAAATAAAGATAGCTGGAGTGACAAAGAAACAGGGTTAAAAGAAAGTTGCCAGATAATGGGTAGGCCTAAACTGAAAGGTTAAGCCCCATAGAAGGGAAGCAGGGGAAGGGGAGCCAAAGCTGCAGGGCCCAGTGTAGGAATGAAAGGGATCAGATCAGATCAGACTCCCCAAAAATCATGATATTGGCTTAAAATAATTAGATTTTTTTTAAAGAGAATAATTTGTCCTCTACTTTTTAAACATTTGGAGTTCACTTAGGCCACACTTTCAAGTTTTTCTCTGCATCTCTGAGGGATAGAAACTGTTTTAAATGAAAGCTGAGATTCTCATGCATTCACATGACTTCAGGAACAGGACCATTAGGAAACACACCAGATATCACAAGGGCTGTGATAAAATTGAAAGAGCTCCCAACACTAGTGACCTGCTGCTTCTCCTGAGCCAAACCAAACAGTAGCTGTGGCCCTACATGTATAGGTAGGAAATAAATTAAAAAATTCTCTCTCCAAATTGCAAAGGGCTGTGGTTATATAAAAACTCTTCCTGTTGTTTGTTAACTTCTCTAAACACTTCATCTTTAAAGGGTGTTCAGAGTAATGTGAATTCTAGAAACTGAGTGTAAGATGCCTTGGCATGTATTTTGCTACCATATACTATGCTTTTACTTGAGCTAATGGCTTCAGTACAATACTCAAGTTTCTATTTTAATTTGACAAATATTGGATTTCTGGACTTCTGCAGTGAACACGGATTGAAAATTAATGGCGTACCCCAACATTTTCAGAGGAGATTCAATTCTCTGTACTGAAATTCTCCTGAACCTCTCTTGAATAATTTTCAGAAATTCACTGATTTCACACATGCCAGTTTCCATCTCTAATTCCAAAGCCTCAGCTACCTAGCTACATAATTTTATTCTAAATGATACAAAAGCTTTAGGCTATGTCAAATGTATACAGAATTGAAAACTATATTAGTAACCACTTGAATTGTGGAGGATAGATGATTATGAGCAATCTCTCTTCGCAGCTGTTGAAAACAGAGATGGCAGGACTGTGAGTGTTGTCCCCATGCACATGCACAAATTCCAGTCCCGAGTAAATAATTGCCTGAATGAAAGTAAATTGTATCCAAATCAGTGCTGCAAACTGACCTCATGTAAAAAAGTTCTCTCTTGTTAGCATAGTTTACAACCCAGTCTCTCCTGTTAATGGACAACAGATCAGCTACTTTAGGCCATGCTGTCATTCCCAAATCCCTCCTGAGACTCTCCTCCTGCTGATTCTTTTCTTGCTTTCATAATGCAGGCACAAACTGCATTGCCCAAGCCGGGCGGGAACCAGCATTTCCAGATCATGGCATTTGGCTTTGTTCCAAATTGGGATGAAACATACAATTTTGAAATTTCCTATGAAACAAAAACTTTAGAAAAAACAAAAACTTTAGAAAAAACATTCTCATCAATCAAAACCTTGTTTTAATGTTGAACTTTAAAATTCCTTTTACATTTTCATTTTTATATTTAAATGTTATGAAGTATCAAAGGTATAAAAAAGTTATTTTGAAACAAAACTAAAATACACCTTTATATGGTGAAAACATTCCATTCTGACTTAGTGAAATGCTTTATTTTGATTTTCTTTTTAATAAAAAAGTTGATGTGGAATGTTTCAGTTTCAAGGAATCAGCATTTTCTACTGGAAAAGTATTCTACCAGACAATTTTCAACTGGGTCCAGTTGTGTGTGTTCTTGTCCACTCTCATACAACTCTCCCTCCAAAAAATTAAAAGAATTGTTTGGTACTTTCCTTAGATATTTTTCTAAATAGAATTTGAATAAACTGGGAGTGTGGGTGTGTTTAAACAAATATGTTTAAAATAATCTGAGTGAATATGACAGTTGTCATTAAAAAGGTGTTGAATAGTTATGTAATACATACAAACAAACAATCTCAAATAAGACCATGTGCATGGTTTTTAAGTAATTAGTTCAAATTCAAATCATTGTATAAACATTCAGTGTAATAAAATCACATTGTATTTAATCCAATTTCTTTCACTTTGTGTTTTATAATAAAAATCAATAAGAGATTTAAATGGATATTATTCATTCTGCAAACAAAAGAGAAAAAATGTTATTCGCTATAAGATTACTATAAATTAGCGCATATAACCCGTGCACAAGTATTACCCGCACCTGTGTATAACCTGCGGTTTTCCCTGATTGAGTAAAAAAAGTCTTGTATACCCCGTGCACGTGGATAGCCCACAGGAGATGAACCACAGATAATGTTAATGCAAAGCACCTGTAATCAAGTGTTAATGAGCCACAGCTGATTACGACGAGCAGAAAGTAGGCTACAACCCTTATCGCCCGTATATAACCCCTTTGAACCACATCACTTTTCTATTCATTTATTCCTTCAGTGGTTTTAACTTGTATTTTAAACTTTTTAAACCTTTTAAACATGCCTAAGCACAAATCCTACACAGCCGTGTAGTGGCATTTGCAAAGGACAATGGAAACAGAGCCGCAGGGAGAAAATACTCTGTGAACAAAAAGTCTGTTCGGGAGTGGAGAAAGGAAGAAGCAGAGCTTGAAAACTAATGAATTTTAATATAACTGTCTCTATTATTAAATTACAATATGCTGCTTTTCTCAAGTAAGAGTCAGTCTTGTCTTCCTTTCAGTAAAAAAAAACCTGTATTACATGCGGACGAGTATAGCCCGCGGGGGGGGTATGTAAAACTTTGCATAACTCCGTGGGTTATATTCGCTAAAGTACGGTACTGTTGGAAGCTGTTACTACACTTAAAATGCTGTAACACAGTGAGAATCCCTAACATGCTTTGGACCTTAAATTTGGCCTAATTTTCAATAGTGCATAGCACTTTGAATTGCCATTGAATTTGAACTTGCATAGGGAGCTGAAGAAGCTCAGCAGCTGAAATCAGATCAGATTTGTTTATACGCTTAGGTGTGTGTTTTTGCAAAGCTTGACCATAGGTGAAATGTAACTGATGAAAATAGTTAGCTTCCTGAGCAACAGAAAAATGTGGGAAATAAAGCCTACGAGCAATGTTTTTAACATAAAAAACAAAGAAAAATAGACTGTCCGTATGGAACTAGTGATTATATTCTGAACTTAATTCTAGCACACCCAGGGAAACTATGCTGCAGGTTGACTCATTCGATGAAGTGAAAAAGGCCTTGTTCTCAGGCTGACTTGGGTGATAAATTAATCACGTCCCATTCTCATAAAAAACAAAGTAATTGTATAGATGCACCCTCCCCAACCCCTGCCCCAAATCTGTGATAGCTAAACCACATACCTGGCAGATGCTACAGCTGTAGCATCACCTGAAAGACAAACCACACCTTGTTTATCTGTACATCATCCTCACAGAATGGTGACTATAAATCTGAGTATGCAGTCACCCTCTCACCTTAGACACCCCAGCAGCACAAGTTCCACAAATGTCTCCAGAAACTCTCACTCAAATGAATATATGAAAATTTCAGAGCTCTCCTTGTCCACTGTTGGCTATATTTGGACTTAAATTGAAAAGAACAAATGTTCTTGGGTACAGGATTCCTGGGTTAAATACCCAGCTCTGCGATCTTGGGCAGGTCTTGTAAAGGAATTAAAGCCATTTTGGTCTCAGTTTAACTTTTTGGAAAATGGGGATAGTGCCACTGACCTCAAAAAAGATGCTTTCATCCTTAATATCTGAAAAAGAGCTTTAAAATCTCCAGAAAAAAATCTCATACAATCATTTAATCATGCCCTAATGGAAAAAGTATATAGTCTGAATTTAAGAACATTTCCTTTTTCCCATGTGTCATGCACCAGTTTTCTGCTGCACTTCACTGATTCTATGTGCTGTGATAAAGCAGGGTCAGGGAGCAATGGGAGAGAGCTAGAGGAGAGATACATAAGCCCTAGGAAAGAGAGAAAACTGGAGTTTGAAGGTGTGTTGCTGAGACTGAAAAGATCAGAGTATTTGAGGAAGAGAAATCCTATCCCAGCAGAGCAAGGAGACTCCCTCCCCTAGTATCAAGGATAACCCTAACCAGAGGGGAAGAGGGTAAAAAACCTGCAGTAGTTGAGAGAGTCTGAGGCCCAGACCTCTTTCCTGCTTCCCTTCTCTACTATCTTCCTGCATCATTAGTGGGGTCCTTGGTGCCCCAAGAGCAGGGGGCAAGGGGTGTTGCCCTAGCCCACCCCCCAATAAGACAAGCATGGGACCCACCACACCAACATAGGCTGTTTTGTCACGGTGCACAAAGGCCCCAATCCTGCAGATACCTAAGCATGTATAATCATTGAATCAACAGGACAACTTGTGTGCTTAAATTTATGCACCTTTGTAAATATTTTCAGTATTAGGATCTGGGACTGGAAAAGTCAAAATGAAAATGTTAAGGCATTTACAGTAATTAGTGTTGATGTATAAAGATTTGAGGGACGTTTTTAAACTAGCTACTGCCAGCTCCAAGATTCTCATTCATTCTTCACTGTGTATCAGCTACATGCAAAACAGTGCTGCAAATCTGTGCTTTTCTGTGTTTGTTAGATTAGATTACAGTAGAGTCCCGATTATCTGACCTAAATGGGACCAACAGGTGGTCGGATTACCGAAAATGTCGGATGATAAGGACTCTACTGTAGCTGGGGTGCTTGGTCCCCATCCCTGCCTGGCCCTGGCCCCTTCCCTCCCTGCAGCTCCCGGGTGCAGGCTGGGAGAACGGCCCCGCTCACTGCCCCATCGCTCTCCTGGAGCCGCTGATGCCACTGCTGCCGGCGCCACTTTGTCCCCAGGAGCTGCAGGGTCGGGTAAAGCGGAATGTCGGATTACCGAAGGTCAGATAATATGGACTCTACTGTAAACCAAAAAAAAGTCTTATTAAATTGGGAAGAAGTTATATTCTATGAACGATTCATTTTAAAATACTTTCTTACTTTTTTAAAACAGGCTTTCCTGTGTGTATTTCAGAGGCATTTAAAATTCCCTTTATTTTATTTTTCATAAATCTACCTCATTCAGATATACCCATGTGAGACATAGCTTTCTTTGCATGTACAGAATGAATTATAATATAAAAATTAGACGCTATATTTATGCTCCCTGTGGCTCTCAACAGTGCTTCTATATAAGCTAAAACCTTGATTCAGTGAGAGGCTGACAGAAGGAAGCCACCTGGCCTAATTCTGGGAGGGAAGTGAAACCAGCCCCAACCTGCCCTGGCATCCAGCCCAGACTCCAACTACTGGAAAGTATTTCTCTTTTGAAATTATGGAGTAATATAAAGGACCTGCTCATAGCTGAAACCATCAATATGCTGGTGTAAGGATGCCTGATATCCTGGGGGTAATAAATATACCAGAAGAGTTTTCATCCTCCCATTTACTTGGAAAGGAAGACCCAGGACAACTAACTGTAAGTAGTAAGTTTCGGGGGTAGCTGAGTTCGTCGGTTACAGGAAAAAACCAGCGAATGGTCTGGTAGCACTTTATAGACTAACAAAACATGTAGATGGTATCATTGTGCCCATGAAAGCTCATGATACCATCCACATGTTTTGTTAGTCTATAAAGTGCTACCAGACCATTTGTTGTTGTTTTTTTCTGTAAGTAGTAAGGTACTTTATAGCTTTTGTGATCAGGATTGTAGTGGGAAGCTAAAGATGAACCAACTGTATTTGGACCTACTTAGACAAAGACCTAAGACTTCTATGTAATCAATGCAAATATGTTTGAGTAAATCACTCAAAATAACTTCTACAAATTGAGATGAACTGAGTGATGTAGTTAAGTAATGGAAACAAATTTCTGAGTGGGATTTGCATACAACACTGAATATGCAGTAAGCATTTTCTAACACTGTCTGCCAGTGATGAGTACACAGGTGCCAAAAATGGTTTTAGAAAGATTTTATATAATGTCCTGCTTGTGAAAGAAAGTTTAAGGCTTTCTCCAGTTCCATGCAGAACTGTTGCCCCTTTTGATCCAAGTAGCTAGTCAAAGTTTGGAGCTATGTGGATATTCTAGCTGGGAGTAGAACTTGGGGGTAGTCAGGTATTTCTTTGGACCAACTGCATGTATTTACAAGGAATGTACAAAATCATGTGTCTCTGAATGCAGAAGGAACCAAGAATAAAAGGAAGAATTTCTTAGCTTACCAAATGTCTTTGGCCAGCATCAAGTCATTAAGCATCAAGTATCTAAAAGGGTGTTACAAGGAGGAGGGAGAAAAATTGTTCTCCTTGGCCTCTGAGGATAGGACAAGAAGCAATGGGCTTAAATTGCAGCAAGGGAGGTTTAAGTTCAGGAAAAACTTCCTGCCTGTCATGGTGGTTAAACACTGGAGTAAAATTGCCTAGGGGGGTTGTGGAATCTCCATCACTGGAGATATTTCAGAGCAGGTTAGACAGACACCTGTCAGGGATGATCTAGACCCGTGGTGACCAACCCGTCGATCGCGATCAACTGGTCGATCTGAGGGAGGGCATGACCAGTCAATTGCTAGGCGTTTGGGGCCCCCCCTCTCCAATTCCCCCAATGCCCAAGAAGCAGCCCCTGCTGACGCTACCTCCAGTGACAATGGAGGCAGCGCCGGCTTCCTGCGCCATGATGGGGGGGGGGGGAAATCCCACAGCTGCGTGCCAGGTCCAGCACCTCAAGAAGCATGCGGGCTGCTGTTCCCCTCCCCCAAACAGCTGGTGTGCTTCCTGAAAAACTGGGTCTGTTGCGCACCAGCAACTTCCCCCTGATGCCTTCCTGAGTGGGGGATGGGGAGTAGGAGTCCCGGGACTGTGCCAGCCCCAACTGCTCAGGGGAGGGGAAGAGCAGTCCACATTTCTTCCTGAGACCTGGACCTGGCACGCAGCTGCAGGAGCCCCAGGTACCAGCCCAAGATGTCCCTGTCCCCTCCCCCTGGCCAGACTACCCCCATGAGTACCCTGCACTCTGCCTCCTGCCCAAACCCCCACCAGTACCTGACCCCTGGCCAGACCCCCATCAGCTCTCTGCTCCTCCACCCTGACCAAACCCCCACCATCACCTTGCCCTTGCCCCCTGGCCAGACTCCCATCAGCACCCTGCCCCCTGGGCAGGCCCCCACCAGCACCTTGCTCCTGTCCCTTCCCTCCTGGCCAGACACCTACCCTCAGCTTGCTCCTGTACCCTATTTTCCACCCAGATTCTGCACCCCCGTCCCTATCCCACTCACTGGCAGCCCTGTCCTGCACACTAGATCCCTCATTTTTGGCCCCACCTCAGATTGTATAGGGGCCCACAAATTCCACTGACCCTGGAACCCAGAAAAGTTAATCTGGCGTGGGGCTGGAGTGCCAGGGGAGGGAGGTGTCTCATTTGGGGCCAAATTAGTGAGGCTTGGGGGATTTTGGAGGGGTTGTTTTTTTTGCATCTCACTTGTGTGGCTCCAACTGACTTTTCTGTGGATCAGTGACCCCTGACTCAAAACAGGTTCCCTGCCCCACTCATAAATAAAGACAATGCTGAAACCTTTTGTTTTTGACATAATATTTTATTTAAAAATGAAGCCTGGCCAACAAGCCCCCCCAATTGGGGCCAAGCCCCGATCTGGCCTCAGCATCATAACACTCCTGCACACACACCCCAGACCCTAACATACACTGGAACCCCCTGTCCTGAGCCTCTCACATTCCCAAACTCCTGCACACTCACATTCTCTGTCTTCTGCCACAACACTCCTGCACAATCCACACACCACAAATCTGTATCCTGAGCCCATCATACTCCCAGCCTCCCTGCCCGGAGCCCCTCACGCACCCCAACCCAAACTCCTGCATCCCCACATCCACAAGCCTGTGGCTTGCTCAGCACCCCAACCCTCCACCTGACCCCAACACTCCCCAGTCTGGAGCCCCCTCCCCGAGCCAGAATCCCTTTCTCCACCTCCTCCTGCACCCAAATTTCCTCCCAGAGCTTGCACCTCTCACCCCTGCCCACACCCAAATCCCTCATTCCCACCCCAGAGCCCACACCTCCCGTTTTAACCCGGTGAGAGTGAGTAAGAGCTGGGGACAGCAAGTAATGGAGAGGCAGGAACAGAGAGGGCAGGGCCTCAAAGAAGGGGTGGGGTCTTGGGGAAGGGGTGAGGTAGATCTTGGCTTGTCCTGACACTTAAAAAGCCATCTTGGATGTAAAAAGGTTGGAGACCACTGATCTAGACAGTGCTTGGTCCTGCCGTGAGGGCAGAGGTCTGGACTTAATAATCTCTCGAGGTCCCTTCTGGTTCTAGGATTCTATGAAGTCCAAAAGGGCTCTGTAACTTTTTCCAGGGCCATACTGTGTTTACAGCTGTGGTGAGCAACCTGCGGGCCGCTTGCAGCGCATCAGGATAATCTGATTGCGGGCTGCCAGACATTTTGCTGACATTGACAATCCACAGGCATGACCTCCTGTAACATAACAAGGTTTCTGAGAGCACCACTGAGAGTATCAAATCAGGGCAAATTGCTTAAAGACAGGGCTACTTACAGCCTAAGACTACGGGACCTCCACTGTAAGGCACCAAACTAGCCACAAAGAACACCTCTGCTTGCCACACTGGCCAACAAGAAATCACACAAGCAACCCCCTAAGACACTCCAGCTTCTGTGCCACAACCAGTACCACTCCTTACGCAGAGGAGAGGTTATGAAAGCCAATCTCACCAAATCAGAACAGATTCTTCCGATCCCAAAGGACCAGCCACATTCCCAGGTCGATTTTATACCTCTGATCTTACCCAAATGAGCATGCTGTGCCACTCCTTTAGAATCTAAAATCTAAAGGAATATTAGTAAAAGAAAGAAAGAAAAGGTTGAGTGTAAAATTGTAAAAGGAATCTAATTACACCAATGCATAGTCCTTTGTGCAGGCTTGTAGCAGAGATGGATCAATCTGTTGTTTTATAAGTCTCTGAAATACATCCTCTGATAGGAGGGTCATCAGTCCTTTCGGGCTCAATTCATAGCAAAAATGCTTCAGACGTGACAAGCTGGAATGAAGACAAGGATAGAGGAAACCCCAGGGCCCTCTTTATACCCTTGTCCATATGGAGGGAATTCCATTGTTCTCCTTTTGTGAAAGTATCTCCCAAAATGGAGTTTGTCACATGAGCAAGTCACCCATCCATGCATGGCTCAGTCCTTTTCAGCAAGCAGCCATGCTTACATGTTGGTCTGAATGTTCATAGCAAAGTTCCTCAGATGTGGATTGGCATCACTTGAGGTGCATTGTCAGTGAAGAACTGCTATTCATTTAACTAGCAACTCTTTCACAATAGGTGGGCAAAGCCTGTTGATAATTTCCCAGAAGCAAACCTGTGAAATACAAGTATATAGCCAATATTCATAATTTCAAATACAAAAATCATACATGCATATGAGCGGTATAAACAGAATCAGTGAATCATAAGCCTTCTATAGACATCTCATTTTGCACATTTGGTGCAAACATAATAGTAGTTACAACAATGTTTTGCATGTTCATATCAGAATCCAATAACGTCACACACACCCGCAGCTCCCAGTGGCTGCAGTTTGTGATTCCTGGCTAATAGGAGCTGCAGGAGGCAGCTGCTTCCCGCAGCTCCCATTGGCCAGAAATTGTGAACTGCAACCGTTTGGGAGCTGTGGAGGGTGGGGGGAGAAATGCCTGTGGATGGTCAACTTCATCAAATTGTCTCATGGCCCACAATCAGATTACTCTGATAGGCCACAGATTGCCCACCACTGACTTACAGGCTCCTGCTTGGCTGGCTTGCCTTTCCCTGTTCTTTGTTTCTGGGTGTTTTCCTACTCAGCACTTCAGTTTGATCACTATACCCAATCCAATATCCACTCGCTTGGTGCTACTTCTGGGCTCATTCTATTAGGGTATGTCTAGACTACATGGCTTCGTCGACGGAGCCATGTAAACTAGTTTACCCGGCATAGGCAAAGAAGCAGTGATTTAAATAATCCCTGCTTCATTAAAATAAACATGGCCGCTGCGCTGTGCCGACGATCAGCCGATCTGGCACAGCACGGCAGTCTAGATGCAGATCTGTCGGCTGGGGAAGCCTTTGCCGACCGATCCCTTATGCCTCGTGAAACGAGGTTTACAGGATCGATTGGCAAAGGCTTCCCCAGCCGACAGATCCGCGTCTAAATTGCCGCACTGTGCCGGATCAGCTGATCGTTGGCACAGCGCGGCGGCCATGTTTATTTTAATGAAGCAGGGATTATTTAAATCCCCGCTTCTTTGCCTATGCCGGGTAAACTAGTTTACATGGCTCCGTCGACGGAGCCATATAGTCTAGACATATTCTTAGGCTTTGTTTATTGTGTGGCCTGCTTAACTTTTCTTACAACTGACTTAAATGGAGGACTCATTCACCCATCAGTTTAAAGAGGTTTTAGCTCAACTCATAATGCCACCACCTCAAATCTGAGCTTTGTCCATCATCCCAATGAGGCCTAAAATGGTGAAACTTGATAACCCATCCCAAATAGAAATACAACAACAAATTTCAGATGATATAAACTGAACTATTTACATATATACAGCATCTCTCTCTCTCTCAGGGTAGTTTCACATTATCAACATAAAAAAATTATTCTTTGGAACTTTCTCTGCTTGACTTTTCTTTCAGTGTTCTCCTGAGGCATGTCTATTGTTGTGTTCCGGCCCAGTTTGGTCAAGTGAGGGACTCATTACTGCCATAACTTCCTCAGCCTCAATATCCACAGTTACATGCTCAGATTCAGAGGGAGCCAGGCTGAAATCCATCCCTGAAAATATCACCTTACTTGGTCCCTTTTGGTTTTGCCCTGAGACTCACTTGTATCCTGTGCACCTCTTTGTTTTCACTATTATGTAAGGTTCCTCCCAAGGGCTCCTACTCTCCTTCCACCTAGTATTGTGTGTCTCTGTTTCCCCTCTATTTTGCATTGCTATCCAGTGGTGGTGGGAGGAGAATTAAGTTTACTTTCTGGGCAGACTTAGGGCTGATATACAGAGGAGAATTAAATTAACCTAGTTGCATCACTTAGGGGTGTGAAAGACCTACATACCTGAACAATATAGCTAAGCAAGCCTAAGTCCCTGTGTAGACAGCACTAGGTTGACAGAATTCTTCCACTGGCCTAGCTACTGCCTCTTGGCTTAACCGGGATTTGCTTCAGGGAGCCACACAGAGACTATGCCCACGCCCAGTCTTGGAGGCTGAGGGACTCTCCCTGTGAAACTGTAGGTCCTTGGACTCTAACATATTAAAGGGCTACTCCCGAGAGACTAATTACAAGCTGGGGCATAGATTAGACCTTGTCTACCTGTGACAGGTCCTTCCCAAGGTTTATTTTGTTTAGGACTCCTACCCGTCTTTCTCACATTACGGAAACAGACCAAGTCACATCTTTTAAAAGATCCCACCTTTGACTGTACATCATAGAATCTTTTCATTTTATCAGAGTCTATCCTCAAATTTTCCCTAACAAATGTGTGAACTCTTTCAATTTTGGATTGTCAGGTTTCTACATAGTCCAAATCCCTTTGTTCTTTTTCGGGAATTCTAAACAAGATCTGCTGCAGTCCCTAGCTCATGCCCAACTATAAGAAGTCCTGGAGTATACTTTGTACTGCTGTTATAAGCCATCAAAAGGACTGAGATATGCTGGTCTATAAGAACAGTCATACTGGGCCAGACCAAAGGTCCATCTAGCCCAGTATCCGGTCTTCCAACAGTGGCCAATGCCAGGAGCCCAGAGAGAATGAACAGAACAGAGTATGGTGTTGCATCCCTGTCCATCCTGTCTAATATCCATTGATGGACCTATCCTTCACAAACATATCTAATTCTTTTTTGAGCCATGTTACAGTTTTGGCCTTCACAACATCCCTTGGAAACAGGTTCCACAGGCTGATTGTGTATTGTGTGAAGAAATACTTCCTTTTCTCTTTTGTAAACCTGCTGCCTATTAATTTAATTTGATGACCCACAGTTCTTGTGTCATGTGAAGGAGTAAATAACTTCCCCAACATCATATTTATCTGTATGTCTAATAATATTTTTCTTAACTATAATTTCAACCAATCTGCCTGGTACTGAAGTTACATTTGCTGGCCTATATTTGCCAGGATTGCCTCTGAATCCTTTTTTAAAAATTGGCATCACATTAGCTATCCTCCAGTCATCTGGTACAGAAGTTCATTTAATTGATAATTACATATCACAGTTATGAAATAGCAGAACTTCGAGTTCTTCAAAACTCTTAGGTAAATATCATATAGTCTTGGGGATTTATTTTTGTTTAATTTATCAATTCATTCCAAAACCCTCTCTAATGGCAGCTTAATTTGGGTCTGTTCCTCAGATTTGTACCCTATATAGAATGGCACAGGAGTGGGAATCTCCCTCACGTCCTTAGCAGTGAAGACTGATGCAAAGAATTCATTTAGTTTCTCTTCAATGGCTTTATCTTCTTCATTGAGTGCTCCTTGATCATTCAGTGTCCCCCTGATTGAATATCAGGCTGCCTGCTTCTGATATTCTTTTTTTTTTTACTTTTTTTTTTCCTGTTAATTTTGAGTCTTTGGCTAGTTGCTCTTCAGGGCTTTTTTTTTTTGTCCCACCTGGTTATACTTGACCTCCCAGAGTTTATGCTCCTTTCTATTTTTCTCAGAATTTGAATTCCAAATTTTAAAGGATGCCTTTTTGCTTCTACGTGCTTCATTTACTGCTTAGCATACTTTTTGGGTTCTCTTTATATGTTTTTATTTGAGGTTTAATTTAAACATTACATTTAATTTGAAGTTTTGTTACTGTGCTATTAGAGGCAGAAAGGGGGGGAGCAGGAGCCAGTGGCAGGCTGGGGGGAGCCAGCTTAAGCCAGTTCCCCCCAGCACTTTCTCAGTGGGGTCAGGGGAGGCAGAGGCCTGGTCCCAGATGCTGCACCTTTGCTTTTTAAATGTAGTAAGAGCTAGGCAGCTCTTACTACATTTAAAAGGCAGAGCCACAGCAGGGTTAGCTCCCAGGGCCAGGAGCTAACCCTGCTGCAGCTCTGCAGTTTCCCCCTTATCAACTAATTGAGTAGTTAATGGAAATTCCATTGACTACTCGATAAGCTGATTAAACGCAATTTAACATCCTTACTTTTTACTGCGATGTTGACAGGACACTGTGACAGGGTGTTACGTTTTGCCAGTTGATTTTCCAAATGTAGGACTTGAAGGGACTTCAGTAGGTCATCTAGTCCAGTCCCCCACACTCTAGGTAAGAATAAAGTAATAATAGACCATTCCTGACAGGTGTGTATCTAACCTGTTCTTAAAAACCTTCAATGACAAGATTCCACAGGCAATCCCTAGGCAATTTATTCCACTGTTTAATTACCCTGATGGAGTTTTTTTTCTAATGTCCCAACTAACCTCCCTTGATGCAATTTAAGCCCATTGTTTCTTATCCTATCATCAGAGGCTAATGAAAACAATTTTTCTCCCTCTTCCTTGTAACAACCTTTTATGTATTTGAAAATTGTTATTGTTTCCTCTCAGTCTTCTCTTAAGAATACACAAATCCAATTTTTCCATCTTCCCTCATAGGTCATGTTTTCTAGACCTTTAATATTTTTTGTTACTCTTCTCGGGACCTTCTCCAATTTCCCCACATAGTTCCTGAAATATCATCAGAGGAGCAGAACAGGCTAGAGCCGGGTTGAATGGCTCCCACCGCCGGTGAATGCAGGGGCACATAAGACCCCTGCTGCTGCCACCAGGTCCCCTGCTAGCCCCTTGGCCACTCTGGGCTCCATGGGTTCCCCCAAAGCACAGGGCCTGGGACGGTTGCCCCAAACTGTCCAATGGATGGGATGTCTCTGCACACTCCCTTCCAACTTTAAAATCATCAAGTTCTCCCTTCTTGTCAAAATCAAATCCGAAACAGCCTCTTCCCTAGTGGCAATCAGGTAGTGCTTTGATACAATCTTATTTACAAAAAAAAAAAAGTACAAAATCCTGAGTGTCTGAACACAGAAGGAACCAAGAACAAAGGGAGCAGCTCCTTAGCTTGCAGCCCCCAAACCTCTTTCACCAACACCAGATCCAAAAGCTCTCTAGTTTTTTCCATAGTCACAATGAGCTTATAGGTTCCTGCTTTGCTTTCTGGTGGGTTCTCAGTTTCTTCTAGATATTCTCTCCCCCTATGCCTGGTTACCATGCCCTCACCCAGATGGGGCTAGTTGCTAGGCCAAATCTATTAAGCTTTTGGTTTAGGGTTGGCCTCTTAACGGTCTCTTACAACTGACAAATGGCAGAGACAAATAGGATGAGGCAATATCTTCTTTATTGGATCATTATCTGTTGGCAAGAGAGACAAGTAAAGCCCTGCATGGATACAAATGTCTATCTGCAGATGCAGATATCCATGGATTGAAATCAGTATCCACTGATCCACCAGGCTTTGCTCTCAGAAGATGCGATGGTCAAAGGAGAGGAGCGTAGTGCTAGCTCCTGGGAGCCAGCACCCTGTGCCAGCGGCTCCTCTTGGCTTTTGCAGCTGTACTACCCCACCTCCTGTCTGAGGTGGTACAGTTACATAGGAAGGAGGGTTTTTCACACCCCTGAGCAATGTAGTTATGCCAACGAGACCTGGCCTATAGACCTGGCCTACCAGAGCTCACCTGGCATGATATTACATCCTAGCTCTCAGTTTGTCCTTGTGATAGACAAAAGAGAGCTTTACCCTGTGTGGCAAAGCTCCAGCTATTCCGCATGGGTCTTGCACTACTGGCGGATAGTGTTAGCCCCAGAGGCTCGCTGTGGCCCTCCACGTGGCCTCTTTCTCTTTACTAGAGGCAGAAGCCACAGCCTGCTGAGCCATGCTCATCACAAGCTAGTTCATAAGTTTGGGGTAAACTCCGACCCTGGAGCCCTGATCTCCCTTCTCAAGGCCAAGGCTGAGATGTTGTGAGGAGGTTGGGGGGGACCCTGGGCCCACCCACTACTACAAGTTCCAGCCCAGCCTAAGGTAGCAGATTCAGGCAGGTTAATGCCACTCACAATCTAGGAGCTTTTCCCTGGGCCACTTCTCCAAAAATTCCCCCCGTTCAATTGACCCCAGGTGCCTGCCTGATCATGCTGGAGTTCGGCTTTGGCCTTTTTTTTTAACTCAGGGAAGAGAAAGCTGTCTACCCAAGCTCTAGCATGTATTCCCTCCACCAGTGAATGGCAGACGGCTGGTCTGGGTCTGTCACACCTGTTTATAAGGTAGCTTATTTTCACAATATATAAATTGTGATAGTTCCTCTTTGGGAGGCTAGAGGACTATTTTCTTTTTAGTAATTTTACTTCTAAATTGAGTTGCTTTCAGTTTTTTTCTCTATAATCATTGAATAATAGAACTGGAAGAGACCACAAGATATCATCAACTTGAGTCCCCTGAACCCAGGACCAAGAACCATTTAAACCATTCCTGACAGATATCTAACCTGCTCTTAAAAATCTCCAATAATGGAGATTCCAAAACCTCACTGGGCAATTTATTCCAGTGCTTAATGCCTGGACAGTTACGAAATTTGTCCTAATGTCTTAATGTATCTAAACCTTCCTTGCTGCAATTTAAGCCCATCAATTCTTGTCCTATCATAAGCATTTGGGAGAATCATTTTTCTCCCTCCTCCTTGAAACACCCTTTTTAAGTACTTGGAAGTTGCTATCCTGTCCCTGTTCAGTCTTCTCTTTTTCCAACCGAACAAACCCAATTCTTTCGGTCTTTCCTCATAGCTCATTTTTCTAGACATTTTAATCTTTTATATTAGCACATTTTATCTTTTTGTGATATTCTGGGTGTGAAATCATCATCCACCCTCAAGATTATGAGAGTGAAACTACATTGTAACTTGAGTGAAACTACATTGCTCATGGATGTTGACAATCCCCACCTCTGAATGACAAAATACTAGCCTAACTCCCAGTGTAGATAGCATCATGTCAATGGGAGGGCTTCTCCTGATGACACAACTACTGTTCTCAGGAGGGTGAATTACTTACACCCTCAGGAGAAGCTCTCCCATTAGCATAGAAGGCATCTTCACTAAAGCCTACAGCATTGCAGCTACATTGGTGTAGCTGTGCCACTCCAGTCTTTTAAGCAGACAAGCCTTCAGTCTGAAGAGTGAATCCAAGCAACTCCGATAATAAAGTGTTAGTACTTAGCCCCTACAGCTAGCTAGCATGCACATTTCCAAGCCCTAAAACATCTCATACTGTCTTAATTGATGGGAGAATAGACTCTTTGTTTTAATATAAAGGCACATTTCAATATATGGGCATGACTTTATTCTTAACTTTCACACTGTGTGTTTGTATGGTGGGGAAGTACAGTGAAAGTGAAGAAGCTAAATGAGTAACTGTGGAGATGCACTAAGAATATCTATCCCCAGAACAGGCACAGCACAATCAACAGCAATGCAGACCTGCTGTGCCTACACCAAAACCGGGAAAAACCACTCTAGGTGAAATGATATTAATGTAATCCCCTTGCCCATTCAAGGGATTGTCTTTCTCCTGAGGCTTCCAACAAGGGTGAACTTTATGAAGATGGACAGTAACAGAAACAGGACACAGATCCCTAAACTCATCTGTGTAGGGGAACAGTCATTATAGATGGTAACAGCTTTTGATTGTTGTTATACTTTGACACCAAGTGGAATAAAGTGATATATACAAGCAGTTAGGGCCATTGTTATAGCCCTTGTCTTGATCAAATATAAACTCATCCATTCTTCTTTCTTGCATGCTGTGATAACCTTTATGGAGGACTTAAATATATGCAAACCTAGTGAATCTTTTCAGGGTACAATATCAACAATATATTTTTAATACCATATAATTGATAAACTGAGGATGACAGTGTGCAATGTTTGCAGACTGCTAGCACTTCTTTTCATTTAACATGAAATTTGTGATGAAACATGAAACAACTAAAGCTGGAAATCCTACAACTAGTATTATGACTTATCTTCATGCCTTCTAAACAGGTCAGATGAAGAAAATCTTTGCAGTCATGAATAGAGAGAGCATTGTAGCATGAAACTCAGAATTATCTGCATCCCAGAGCTCTGTGGAGGAGTTTTCAAAATAGTCTCTCAGTTGTAGACATGATACAAAACAAGGCTGATGGGGTACTGCCCCTCTGGAACCAATCAGCTGACTGCAGACTAAATGGAAAAGCTGGACAAGGTCTTAAAAGCAAGATGTTGATAACAGGAGGTGGAGGCTACTTGGGATACAACCTGGGATGTGCTCTTACCGAATTAGGAATCACTGTTGTTCTTTTTGATATGCGAAAGCCTAAATGGGAACTTCCTAATGGAGCAACACATTTCCAGGTATGGTAAAATTACATTTTTAACAACAATCAAATTAGATGAATTGTTCTTCTCTTGTGGACAGCAGCAAGTTGTCATCTTAGCAGTTTTCATGGAACACAGAACTGTCATAAGCAACATCAAAAACCGCATTAGAAATTATGTGCCAGATTTTAAGCTGGTGTAAATCACCATAGTTCTATTGAAGTTAATGGAGCACTGCTAATTTACACCAGCTGAGGTTCAGGCTGTCAGAATCCACTAAAAACAACATTTCCCATATTGTAACAATAAAATTTTGCAGAGTGTTTATGAAATAATCACTGAAGGGTGATGCTATCATCTTGTGGTTAGAGTTGCAGATTAGAATTTGGGGCATCTGGATGATCTCTTTCTGGCACTGGAATTGTTGTGGTTTTTTTGGGCAAACCACTTCGCCACTCGACCTACACTTCAACTGCAAACTGGCTAGAGCTAATATTTTTCTGACTCATGGGGTGTTGTAAAGCTTAAAACATCATATTTGTGAAATGCACCTCAAGTTGCCAACGCAAGACATATTCTCATTAGGCTTATGATAGTAGTCTGAGTCACATCTGATGTTGAAATCTTACCACCTAACCATAGAATTTTCACATTTGTTTTTATATCCATCTTCTAGAGAGATATGATCTACCCTGAAACATTGCATAAAACTATCATTGATGTCAATTAAATAGCAAACATCTGGCACACACATTTAACATTGGAGACCAGATGGAGACAGATATGTGTTTTAATAAATGGCAAAAGCTGAGGTTTGATCTATGAGCTATTATGAATACAGTAAAGTTTAACAATCTCAGAGTGACAATGTTGCAAATCACTGAACCTTCCTTCTGATGACTTATTAGAAGGGCCTGATCCTGCAATGCTTAGACACATGTTACTACAATTAAAGTCCAGCTAGTTTTCCCACCCTTAGGGCTACAGGACCAAGTGTGAAAAACATAGTACCTTTCAACCAAACTATAGCTATACACATTTTTCTTGTCCCTAAAGAAATACTCTATCAGGACTTTGCTATACAGTTTTGTAAAAATCTATTTAATATTAATTAGCAAAGCAATTGTGTGAAGAGTAGCAAAATTACTTTTAGATTTTTCTTAACAATAATGATTAGTTATATGAAAATTGTAAATGATACCTTTCTGGCCAAGTCTATTGTTTTCTGACTGATCACAGGGTGATGTGAGGGATTATAATGCAGTCTTCAAGGCTTGTGGAGGGGTGGACTGTGTTTTTCATGTGGCTTCCCGCGGAATGTCAGGACTAGAACAAGTGAGTACAATTTTCTTATTGTTTTTTCTCTTTCTGAACCCTTTAAAAGTAGCAGTAGAGATGAGTAAGTGACATGAAAAAAATTTGCAAACTTTTTTAGAGTAAAATATTTATATATGTGAAATTCCTTTCATGTAAATGTGGAAAACATGTTGAGCGTATAGCCATAGGTGGTTAAAGCTTCTGATGATTGGGATTAAATTATTTTAAAGTGTAAACCAAAATTATTTATAAAGGTTAAATAATCTGATTAGGAAATGAAGCGGGATTTATTGAATACTAGGCACGAAATTATTAACCTAGTGTAGAGCCCATGCTGTACTAAGGTTAAATTAAAGCAGACCTGAGGCAGCTAATTTATTGGGCAGAGTGGATCAGGCAGGACAGGACCATGGCCAGGCCCCAGAATAGGGCACTCACATTTAAATCTGCTTTCCAACTCTCATTTCTGTGCCAATCCTACCTTGGGCAGAACAGATTATTGAGGTCTTGGAATCTGATTCATGCCCCAACCCCTTTTTTTAATGTAAACTTTACTTCTGTGTACTAACTGACAAGTAAAAGAGATCTGAGGTTTACAAGAACATAAAACAAAATAAGTGGCAAAGTGGACATAACTGCATTAATGTTTGACAATTACGAAGCTGTGTGGTGAATTTAAATTGTTAAGGTCATTAAATACTGTGCAACTTCTCTATTTCTAGCTACAAAAGAAAGAAGTGATTGAGTCCATAAATGTCGATGGAACTAAAGTAGTCATTGATGGTATGTACCTTGATTTTCCTTTTTGGGGCCTGATCCAAAGCCCATTGAAGTCAGTCGACACACTCCCATTCACCTCAGCCCTTTAGTGCATTGATCTGTCAGACAAAGACCAACTCTTCCATCATTCCTCACAGAGTAAGGCATTACTCATGGCAAGTCTGTGTGGCAGAATGAAACCCTAATGTAACATAATTATGGCATATTTGAAGTATTTCTTACTACATTTTTTATAGAAAATTTTGGGTTGTGCCCGGGCCTGTGAATAGAATATCTGGAATTAAATCCTGGCTTTTTATATTGTTGCTAAAAGGACAAAATATAATCTCAGGAAAATGACAGCAGTTCAATTTCTGGTGCTGTAAATGGCAGATATGGCTTTTTTATACTGTATCGTACATATCAACATTCTTTTTGCTTTTGCCTTTGCAACAAAGGCAAAAGCAGCGTTAGTTTTTACCCACTTTTGTGTTGCCCGTGCATAGTCCCCCTCTTTCACTGCAGATTATGTCTACCTGGAACAAAAAATAACTGAATTGAAGTGATAAGCAAAGCCAGGAATGAATCAAGAAACATATCCAATGAAATACGCCAAATAACCCCAACAGAAATGATCTCTGGAGCCACAGAATGTGCAGAGGCATGTCTCCATGGGTTGATAATGGAGTAAGAATTGCGCGTGGGGAGGGGCGGGAGAATAGGTACACTGGGAGATTCCCCATGTGCCTGTAGTTTATCAAGAGTACACAGTGCCAAAAAGCAGAATTTGCCCCCATATGTTTGCAACCACGTAACTATTTCCTCAGTCACTCCTCTGACAGCTGCGCTCCCGGCTGTTGTCACCACAGCAGTGGTACTGTTCCTAACACAGCTGGATCATGCCTATGGCTGTTCCTTCCCCTCATACTACCCAGTACCCATACCTGTGTCTGCTTCTTGGACATGCCTGGTTCTCTGGGCTTTAAACAATGTCTGAGGTGCAGACTCTCCCAGTCTCCAACAGACACACTCAGTGTGTCCATTGCCCAGGGGAGGGACGTACTCTGCAAAAGTGCCCCCGCTGTAAAAAAACCTCACAACCAGAACCAGAAAGGCCTGAGAATTACAGCTTAAGCTGCTTCTCATGGAGAAATCCCTCCGTCCAACTTCGGACCTGGAACATACTCCACCGCCAAGACAATCCTCTCCAGCAACAGTAGCAGAGAAGGCAGCTCCCTCAGGGTTGAGCGCCAGAGATCCTCCTCCAGACATGGTGCCCAGTCCTCTTCTCGGGGTGATTCCCCTTTGAAAAAGCCCTCTCACGAAAAAATCAGCCCCAGTACCTGCAGCACCCACAGCACCAGACCGAGAGACACCTGGGCACATCCAGCACCGAGACAACCCAAGGATCGAAAAACCTGGCATGAGTTAACTCTAAGGCGCCCAGTCTAAAGGCAAATAGACTGCGTCGGCACAGGCACAGCCTCAGCATCAAGCATCTCATCGCTGCCACCTGTTGCACCCTCACGTGTTCGCAAGGTGTCAGCACAAGCACAACTGCCTAGCATCCCCCTGGTGCCTGTACCAGTACCAACCTTCCCGACACCGCAGCATTTTACCAGACTTACTGGTCACTTCTCTTCAGCTCCGACAGCCACATCGTTCAGCCTGTCTACGACTCCTGCTGGCTCAGCCTCTCCAATGTCTCATGATGAGAAAGAGGAAACTTCACAAGGCTTGCACACTCCTTACCACTCCTCCCCACAACCAATCCAGCCATACCAGTAACCTCCACAGTGGCAGCCCATTCAATGGGTGCCTCCACCACTTCACTGGCCCTGCTGGGACCCCTGAGCTATGTACAGAGCTCAGCATCCTGAGCCTCCTCAACAACCAGCTCCAACTCCCAGATCAGAAATCTCTCCAGCCCTGTTAACCCCCCCCACCCCCCGCTTCTGTAATGGACCCAGAGGAGAGCACAATGCCACATGTGAGCTGGTTGAGATTGATTCGCCTGAACTCGCACACGAATCCTCTTCATCACCAGATGACGCTATCAGTCAACCTGTGGAACTCCTTGCCAGAGGATGTGGTTAACGCTAGGACTTTAACAGGGTTCAAAAGAGAGCTAGATAGATTCATAGAGTTTAGGTCCATCAATGGCTATTAGCCGGGATGGGTAGGAATGGTGTCCCTATCCTCTGTTTCTCTAGAGGTGGGTGACAGGGGAGGGATCACGTGAGGATTACCCGTTGTGTTCCCTCCTTCTGGGACATCTGGTATTGGCCACCGTTGGAGACAGGATACTGGGCTGGATGGACCATTGATCTGACCCAGTATGGCTGTTCTTATATTCTTATGTTCTTATCATGCCTCCTCCTCCCACCTCAGGAGATGGATTTTGAATCTTTTCAAGAGCTGTACAAGCAAGTGGCTGACGCTTTAGATATCCTTCCGGAGCAGTTACCAGAGAAGCAGCACAGGCTCACGGATATCCTCCATGCCCGTGAGCCAAGCTTGCCCTGCCAATGAATGCAGCATTGATGGATCCAGCCAAAGCGATCTGGCAAACTCCTGACACCCTCTCTCCCTCATGTTGCATCACAGGAAATGGATTTCCTTTTCACACATCCCATTCACGTCTCTAGTGGTTGATGCAATGAATCAGAGAGGCAAACAAAATGCCGCTGGTACCGCTCCTTGCGATAGGGACTGGAAGCGACTTGATATATTTGGAAGAAAGGCCTACTCATCCACCACTCTACAGCTCTGCATGTGAACTATGCATCTTTATTAGCAAAGTGCACGCGCAACATTTTTACTCCAATATTTTGCTGCTTCTCTCTCGTGTTTTGGAGGACTTTTGCTTCATAGCACTTTGGAAAAGAAATGTTTGAGCTGCACTCTGTTCTCCTTCATAACATTTGAAGGGATGCCTCCACATTTTTTTTCCCTCAGTCCCTGGGACAATGGTACAGGAAGCTTTGACAATGAGGCAGCTGGGAAGACATCTATTTCCTATTGCACTTAAGTTCTCACAACAGGCCCGTACACTGGGGGAATGCAAAGGGTGCAGAAGAACACACACACACCCAAGACCCGCCAAGTAAGCATGCTCTGGCTGGCCAGGGGAAGACAAGAGCAGCGCACTGCCGGAGCCTCCCTCCCTTCCCCATGCTCTGGCCAGCCAAGGAAAGGCTGGGCCTGATTTCCCTGCTTACTTGGGAGACCATAGGGGGTGCATTGACACCTTGCAGTCCACATTTCCAAACCTCTGCCCCCCCCCTCCACACACACACACAAATTCCTGCATACAGGCCTGCACAAGATGAGAATGGAGATAGGCTCATGGAGGTGCATGCGCATAAGCAAGGAGGTGGCACAGGCCAGACATGCTAGAAAAAGCAGCACTGCTATCACAGCTGCCTACTGCACAAGCAAGGGCAACGGTGACTTCAGCCTGGAGATCCACAGTCCAGAAGACAAGATGATGCAGGTCATTTATAATTCTATTCGATCCCATGAGCGTGCATATTGATCTCCTTTTCTAGCTCAGTCAGGCACAGTGAAAATAATTCATTTGATGTTACTGAAATATAGCAGGACTTTTTATTTCCATCAAAGTGTTCTCACACAAATAGCATCTGCTCTCCAAATAGTGACTACACTTCAGTGGTGATGTGATTGCTGCATGTATGTAGTTTGTAAAACATTTAGTAATTACAACAGCATTTATGTAGCACTTTCCATTTTCAAAAAGTTGTACAGAGAAATTTTTCATCCACAATTTCTATGAATGGAAGGCGTTATATTAATTTTAAAATAATGCTGTAACTGAAAGACTGCCCTTATGTTTGCAGTAGTTGTCTTTGACAAGAAAATATTCACTGCCATTCATGTGGATTTTCATATTCTTCCCTTTTTCTTTAAAATTTATTTTGTCTACTATTGTAGTTTGCAAAGAAAGAAATATCCCGAGGCTGATATATACTAGTACGGTGAATGTGGTGTTTGGAGGGAATCCCATTGAAGATGGAGATGAAACTATACCATATTTTCCACTAGAAAAGGTATTTTACTTTCCAACAGTCCTATTCAGCAGTGTTGTCCAACTTTATGAAACTGTATTTGTGTTCCAAAGTGTGCTTCTGCAGAGGGCATTTATTTAAATTATTAGCATCAGTTTATCTTTGGGTAGAGATAGATGCTGCTGCTGCTGCTGCTGCTGCTGCCAGAGTTCTGACTTAAATGCTCTGAGATTATTCTAAGAGTGACCTGTGATCAATAATCCAGTCCTTATCCATAACTAAGCAGATCTTGCCAAAAAAAACAAACTAAAAAACTGGAATTTAAAAACAATGGGAAGAGTCTTTCCTGCAGAAGCCGTTAAACAGCCTTTTGATTCCGTGACTCTCTACTCTGTCCAAATATAAATTAGAGAAACCTGGGGGGTGTCCTAATTATCCAACTTGCTATGGGCTCTAGAGTGTTCACTAACTGGAATCTGGAGCACATTGTGCCTTGACCACTCCCACTGCTCGCTTTTTCCGTCTCAGAACATCTCCTGCATTTAGGAGTCACTTCTTCTTCTTTGACAGTTCACACAGATTCCATTCTTTGAGGTTATCATGCATCCCTTGGTGCAATAACAAATTCTTCTTGAATAGCAGTGTCCATTGGTACTGTGTCTGAGCCCTAGGACCACTTGTGACCTTTGTAGCCAATGGTGTAAGAGGTGGGACCGCCTAAACTGCATCTAAGACAGGATCCCACAGAGCCTGTTTCCTCACCTACAGACAGATCAGTTACTGTTAGTTACCTAGCTTCACTTCAGTAAATTTTAGTTAACCCATTGGTTTTAAAAAAAATCACATCACCAATGCCCCAAGTAGCTAGATTGATAGTGTTCCTTGCCACATCCCAGTTCCTACACCAGCCCCTTTCTACCACAAGTGGCCATTTCAAAAGTCTATGATCTCCTGCATGTAAACGGGCCTTAGCCACTCCTTTTTTGCTATCCTTCTGTAATGTCAGCTGTGAGTTGGGACACATAGGAACTGCCATGGTAATCTTCTGGCATTATGTGATTTCTCTACATTGGGACAATTCCTTCAGGAAGCTGATTTTAGGGACGCTGTGTGGCCAGAATGTCCTAGAGCTGTCCCAGTGTACAGGAGCATTGAGCCCCTTGGCAATTTAAAATTTCACATTCAAGAGAAATCTGGCATGAGTCCATGTACACAGGCATTAAGTGATTTTTAATTTATATAATACTGGCAGATTTACCTGGCATTGTCCGGGTCTGTAACTCAAATTTTTTAAACTTAAGTTTTTAAAATGAACCATATGTATCATTATTTTTTAAAACTACAGTGATTACAAAACTTTTTTCTGCATTTCTCCTTTCTGTCTACTTCAGTGGTGGGCAAGATATGTCTCGCAGGCCAGATCCATCTTGCCATGACACCGGATCTGGCCCCTGGACCACCCTGCTGGGACCCTCAGGCATGCACCAGCCACTGTTTTAAATACAGGGCTGCTCCGTGCTGCTCTCTGCTCTGGAGAGAGGGGAGGCTTTGTGTGATCTCCCCGCCCCCAGCCCAATCCTCAGCTCCTATTGGCTGGAAACAACCAGCCAATGGGAGCTGAGAGATTGGCCTGGGCGATGGGGTTGTACAAACCTCTCCCCTCCTTCCCCCCCTCCCCCAAGCTGAAAGCCACCTGGAGGGAACAGCCTGCAGTTTTAATCAATCTGGGGCTACAGCAGTCAGGGAGCCCAGCCTGACTTGGGGGTGCTGCAGGCTACTGACTGGCAGATGCTCAGGTAAGCACCTCCCAGCCTAAGCCTGCCTCTGGCCCCCCTACTCCTCCTGCACCCCAACTCCTTTCCCCAGGTCATCATCCAAACCCTCTGCACTCCCCCACCCCAGGTCACAACTCCCTCCCAGATGCTGTACCCCCTCCAACACCCCTCCCCCAGGCCAGAGTCCTCTTCTACACCCATAATCCCTTCCTGACCCTACACCCCAATCCCTTGACCTAGGTCACAACCCCCTCCTTCATCCAAACTTCTGGTATGTCTAGACTACATGCCTCTGCTGACAGAGGCATGTAAATTAGACATACCGACATAGTCAATAAAGCGGGGATTTAAATATCCCCCGCTTCATTAGAATAAAAATGGCCACCGCGTTGTGCTGGCTCAGCTGTTTGTCGGCTCAAAGCAGCAGTCAAGATGGGGATTGGTCGACCAGGAAAGCCGTTGTCGATCAATCCTGTAAACCTCGTTGCACGAGGCATAAGGGATCGGTCGACAATGGCTTTCCTTGTCAACCGATCCCCGTCTTGACTGCCGCTTTGAGACAACAAACAGCTGAGCCGGCACAACGTGGTGGCCATTTTTATTCTAATGAAGCAGGGGATATTTAAATCCCTGCTTCATTGACTATGTCGGTATGTCTAATTTATATGCCTCTGTCAGCAGAGGCATGTAGTCTAGACATACGCTTCCTCTCAGACCTCACACTGTCTCCTGCACCTCAGTCCCTTACCCTATGTGCCCTTCTGCACCCAACCTCCATCCCAGATTCTACACCTCCACAGAAAATGCGGCCCTTTACCACTTTCCAAAATCTTGGTGTGGCCTCCCACCAAAAATTATTGCCCACCCCAGTCTACTTCATGTATGTATTTCAAGTTTTTTATACAATCTACTATACATTTTAGAGAGTGTCTGTCTGATCCAGAACTCCTCCTAAACAGTAAGAGCTAGGATCACCAAACCAATGCCATTCCAGGCACATGCCATTTTCCTGGCACAAACAAACCCTTATCTTGCTTTAAGTTATGATAAGATGAAGCTACATACCGAATTTGGCAGTTGTAGCTCTTATTGTTTAGGAGGAGTTCTCAATCAAACAGATAGACAAACTCTCTAAAATAAATAATAGATGTATCTACCCTATTGTTTTCATAATACTGTTATTTATATCACAAATATCTCCTTTGCCAAAGAATAATTTGAATCATGAAGTGTCTATTTGAGGCATATTGTAAGTAAAAACAAGGCTGTGAATCTAAATTTTTGTAGCCAAAATTCTAACCTACCTGTCACTTTAATCATAAAACGATTATTTAGGCCTCCAACCCTAAATTATTTCTCTATATCTTGTGTGTCGAGAAAATTTTATTGAGGTGATGTCTGCAAGCTAGATAGATGTACAATTTGACTAACATGTTATCAGAGTTGGCATTTACCAATGTAGTGATTTAGTTAAGCAATTCACTGTATTTTTCACTCTCTTTTTAGCAAGTTAATCATTATTCTAGAACTAAAGCCATGGCAGACCAAATGATCCTTGCAGCTAATGGTACCCCACTAAAAGGTACATATAACATTATATTTGTCTAATATCACTAATGTATGTTAAACTATGAACAACAAAAAGGGGGTCTCAATTAAGGTGCCGGGGGGATGCTGATTTTTTAAGAGATGTGATTTTATAATCTTCAGCAACACACCAATGAAACATTTTTTAAACAAATTTTAAACTAAGGTCCTGTAGTCAATTCAGAAACTGACAGGGTTGGCAAAGGCTTCATTACCACTTGAATGGCTTTTTCACAGGTTCTGTTAATAGGTCTGGCAGGCTTTTTCACTTTTAAGTTAACTAGCTCTCTCTGGAGGAAGCAGAGCCACAGAACAATGATAGGAAGAGGCAGAAGGGTGAACATTAAGACCCACTGGTGCCCCGAGATTTTTGGATGCCCTACGCAAGTGGGTATTCTGAATATGGATGAGGACAGCTCTGCTGGTAGCATCTTAAAGAGTAACAAATGTGTTTGGGCATAAGCTTTCGTGAGCTACAACTCACTTTCTCAGATGCTTGAAGTGAAAGAAAGGCAGAGATACAGAGATGGGAGTGTGATATCGGTGCTAATTAAATCAGAGTGGATGAGGCTCATCTCCAACAGTGATGAGAAGGGAAGAGTACCTGAAGGGGACATTATTACAGCAAGTAATTTCCCTGAAGGAAATTTCCCTGATGTCACATTCCCATCTCTGTATCCCAGCCTTTCTTTTACTTCAAGCATCTGAGGAAGCGAGTCATAGCTCACAAAAGTTTATGCCCTAATAAATTTGTTAGTCTTTAAGATGCCACTGTGATTTTAAGGTCCTGTAGACTAACACAGTCAGATTTTAAGATGCCTTGTGATTTTTGCTCAGGGGTGGGGAACTTTTTTTTTGGGTCAGGGGCTGCTGACCCACAGAAAAATCAGTCAGGGGCCACACACAAGTGAGAAGCAAAAAAACCCAAACCCTTATTGACGTGGCCCCTGACTGAGAGGGAGAAAGACACTCCCCACATCCCCTTTGCCCAGCCTACTAGATTCTGTGTGCTCCAGCCCCACATGGGGTTGGATCCAGGCAAGCCCCAGCTCTTAGGTCCCTCACCCCTGTTTTTGCTGAAACAGACTAAAACGGCTATCTTTCTGAAACCCATAAACACAGTGGCACCTAAATACACTCTCTAACAGCTTCATCCTCACAGGTCTTTAGGACTTACAGATGACTTGCACACTGTGCAGGAAGAAGGCAGACAGATGCTTGTTACTTAGATTTTCTGGTTTGGGGTTATGTTAGTTTCTCAGATTCTGAGTTCACAGATAGCAGCTGTGGCCAAGAATGCTTTATTCAATCTACACTAGGCGAGAAGGGTATGATCTTTTCTATTAGAGGCAGTTTATATCCTTGCTGTCACTATCCATTGCTGTGACTCAGATGCAAGCTGCTATGACGTACTCTGTGGGGATACAACTTGAAACTATAAGTGCAGAAAGTATCCAATAATTATGAGGAGTTTCATACAGAAAACAGATTATATCTGTTCTCAGTAGAGTGCACTGGCTGTCTATTGAGTTCTATGAGATTTAAAGTGGTAGGACTTTATGGTCAAATCTAACTGATAAGGAAGCTGGCTGCTTGACAAACTGTTTCTGTCTCTCTGTGATGCTGCTATAGCTGTGATCAGAGGAGAGGTTTAAATATAGCTAGTTATGTTAGATACTGTGCTTTTCAATGTTGTGTGTGCCTGATGACTTGGCATCTATTTTATAAATGTAGATAGAATGTAAGAGGTGGCCCCTGCAAGTTAGCTATGAAGGATATATTGGTGGGGAAGTTTGTAAGATGCTGTTCACTTTCCAGCTATTTTATAGTCAGAGAATTTCAATTCAGGACTCACCTGAGTACTAAATTCAGGACCTTTCATGAGTACTAAATTCACATATTAAAATAAGATTGAGAATTTACTAGAAAGAGATCAGGTCCTCTTGTGGTTTTCAAAATATAAACAGCAGATAAACTGTCATATACTAATACGGAAACTATTTGAAAAATCACATTTCATTACATCTCCTAGGAGGTGATAAGCTCCGTACATGTGTTCTTCGCCCACCAGGCATCTATGGACCAGGAGAGCAAAGACACCTGCCACGAGTAGTAGTAGGTATTGTATTATAAATGCCGCAGTGCTTTACAAATGTTATAGTACCCATGCAGCTTAAGTCTAAAAAATTCAATACAAAAGCTAGTATGCTGGTTAGTGATCTAAACAGTCCCTCAGACAGCCCTTTGTTGATCACATGATGCAAGCTGACAACTAGCATATCTGGAGGATGATGGGAATGGAAATTATGAACATGGATTTTTCTGATGAAAAACAAAACAACAGCATTGTGGAGGAAGAACTACACCTGCATCACTAGTTATTATGCAGACAGTAATTTGTTGAGTAAGCACTTAAACGTCAGTATAAAATATTCCCAGAAAAATCCTGAAATATAATCCTATTTTACTATTTTTTAATCAGACCATTGCTGTATCGTGTAGCTATAATTAAATTTTCCTGATGTCATCTTTTATATCTTGATTTTAAAAGAGGCAAACATTTGATTTGTAGGCAACAACTAATTAAATGATCACATTGCTTAGCAAATCAACACCCTTTCTACAGTTCTTTCATGCATAAAAACAAAAGAACGGCCATACTGGGTCAGACCAATGGTCCATCAAGCCCAGTATCCTGTCTTATGACTAGGGCCAATGCCAGATGCTTCAAAGGGAATTAATGGAACAGGGCAATTATCAAGTGATTCTGTCACATTGTGAGGTGCAATCCAGAGCAGTGAGGGGTTCTGTCATCACCTGCCCTGTGACTTTGGATCCCTCACAATGTTTTGCTGCTGTAGGTCCTATCTGGGCCACTTGCAGCATTCCAGAATGGAGGTAACACCCTGAATATGTACAGCTGAACCTTGCCACCTCTCTCTAGTCCCACTATAGCTTCCACCAGCCTTGGTCAGCACTTGCAGGCTGACACCATTACACTCTAGTCCCACACATTCCCCCCAAAAAACATATGTTCTGCACTGACCAGCTCTCTCCTGGATAGTCTTGATATTGAATGTCCATTCCACTGTCAGTGTACAACCATTTGCTACTTTAAATGGAGTTACCACAGTTCAGTTTAAAGACAACACTGGATTAGCTTTGATTAAAGAATAAAATAAATGTATTTAATTGTAAAGAGAGACATTTTACGAGTATACAAGTATAAGGCATGGAAGTCAGAAATGGTTGCAAAAGAAAGTGTTTTATTTTTATTTCTCTTGCTAATCTTTAACAAACTAGACAGAGCTGAAGAAATTTCAGGTTGGGATATCTCCCAAAATCAAATGGTTGCTTCCCTTTTCATCTTAGGTAAAAGACATAGGGAGAGATCTCTGAGGGTGTTTTTGCCTCTCATTTTTATAACCCCGTCACCCTTTAAAATGAGTTTTCCTGAGGGCTACTCTAGATAAAATTCATTGGGGTTGGAGTTATGGAGCCTTGTGGTGAAAGATTTCATGCCCTTTGCTAAAATGTAGAAATCTATATGTTCTGGCCCCTGCTTCTTTGCTGTAGAATGACCACTTGACAGGTTTTAGAGGGGTAGCCATTCTAGTCTATATCTGCAAAAACAACAAGGAGTTCTTTGGCCTAATTAATAAATCAGTTAGTCTCTAAGGATATGCCTTCACTGCAACAATATTTTGAAATAACTAGCGCTATTCCAAAATAACGTAGTCCGCGTCTACACAGCAGGCAGTTATTTCAAAACAGCGTCAAAATACTGTCAAGCTGGAGGACTTCTTACTCTGACTCCTGTAACATTGTATGAGGAATAAGGGAAGTTGGAAGAAGAGTGCTCTATTTCGAAATAAGTGCTGTGTGGACTCTCCCTATTTCACAATAAGCTATTTCGAAATAAGGTACACAATTGATGTGGCTCAATTTGCGTAGCTTATTTCAAGTTAAGCCCTGCAGTGTAGACATACCCTGAGGTGGCATAGGACTCTGTATTGTTTTTACTTGACGGGTGATTGCCCATCAACTTTGATGACAAATTTGGCATCACCTTGTTCTTTGTTTTGAGAGACTGGTTTATCCACATGCCAGATTACCCGATAATTACTGTGATGCCACTGAATCTCATTTGTTTATGATTGTGATATTTCATAAAAAGCATGCCATGTATGAATTTCAGTGTGTTCATAACGCAACACATAATGTTGCTACATGTGTTGCAACATGCTTTTCACCATGTTATTGATCAATGAGTTATTAGTTTTCATTCAGTACGTCACAAGGCATATTCTATACAAAGATTATTACAATAGTGTGTTGGACATGAAAAAAGGAGTGCATTCAGTCTGAGATCCATGACCCCTTATCCTGTCCCACCATCTAGCAGCCATCTTCGATCAATTTTACTTGATTCTGAAGTTAGACTTACTGATCTGTAACTGTCAGGATTGCTTCTGACACTTTTTAGAAAATTACCATCACAATAGCAATTTGTCTGTCATCTAGTACAGAAGCTAATATAAGTGATAGTTTATATTCCACAGTTACGTTCCTAGAGAAGTATTTGATTCCTTCAGAGCTCTCCGGTGAATATCATTTGGTCCTGCAAACGTATTACTGTTTCTTTAATCAGTTTGTTCCAAAATCTCCTCTATTGACACCTCAATCTGGAACAATTCCTCAGATTTGTTATCTAAAAAGAATGGCCCAGATGTGGGATTGTCCTTCACATCCTGTGCAGTGAAGACGAATACAGAGAATATATTTAGCTTCTCCACAATGGCCTTATCTTCCTCAAGTGCTCCTTTAGTTCCTCAATCATCCGGTGGCCCAACTGTTTGTTTGGCAGAATTCCAGCTACTAATGTACTTTTTAAAAATTGCTTTTAGTTTTTCAGCCTTTTGCATATGCTGCCTGTTTCCACAGAAGAATATCCAAAGAGGACTATTTAACGTCCGTTTTGGAAATCCCAAATCTCAGATGAACTGGGTTCATGTAAAAAATCTTATACAAGCTCATCTCTTAGCTGCTGAAGCTCTCACCCCTGAGAAGGGTTATAAAGCGGTAAGTAAACAATTTAAATGTCCTACCCAGTTGGATATAATTTTAAAATATGGATCACTTTCTGTGGCTTTTGGATCAAACTGTGTGTCTAAAAGTCGGTTTGCTATCGTCTCAAAAGTACTACGTTTGCAATCTGCACAGTTCCACATGCAAAATGTCCTCTTTGTGCATGCAGCTCCTGTTCATCTTGTTAAACATTTTGTGTTGTGTCTTTTTCTTGTAAGCTCACTTTGTAAAGGTAGGGTTTCCTGCCTGCCCCAGTGGAGTAGAAATCTTCCCCAAGTGAATATAGCAATCATCGAATTCTCCTGAATTAATTTTTTTCTTTAATATTTTCCCAAAAGCAGGTTTGATTCTAGACATGTACATTTTTCATTGAACAATCTGAAACATTTTGGACCTGATTTGTACATCTCAACATTCCCCAAAATGTGGATAATCAAAATTAGTGGACACTTGTGCATATTTACTTAAGATTTTTGTCACAACTATAAAGAAATTTGAGAGCATGAACCAACACATGCCTGACAGTGTTGCAGCAGCATCTGCACTCACGCTGTCTGGCAGCTCCAGTGTCAGTCAGGCTCATAGATTGTACCTCTCCAGACTCAGTTCTACAGCTGAGCTAGTATAGAAATAGCTACAGTCACTCTGTATGAATCCTCCAGGCTCCATGGGGTATTCCCTGCCCTGGGCTTATGGTTAAGGTAAGATCAGCAGTTCCACCTCTTCTGAGCCAGGTTGATTTATTCTCATCCTCAGTTAGCTAAGACCCAGTCCCAGTAAACCAGGTGTAGCCAATCTGAGCCTGAGAAAGAGCCACAATTTACCAATGTACATTGCCAAAGAGCTACCGTAATTTGTCAGCCATCCCCCTCAGGTGCCTCCTCTCCCATCTCCAGCATCTTTTGCCCACCAGCAGTGCCACCAATCAGTGCCTCCTCTTCCTTTCCCGCGCCTCCTGCCCACAGCAATCAGCTGTTTCATGGCACTCAGGAGGCTCTGTGGGGGAAGAAAGGAGCGAGGGCGCAATGCACTAGGAGGAAGTGGTGGAGCCAGGAGTTGAACACTGGAACGTTGGCACCTGTAGCTGTAGCCTCGGAATTGGTGCCTGAGCAAGGAGCCACATATTAACTTCAGAAGAGCCTCCAGAAGTGGCTCCAGAGTCACAAGTTGGCTGCCCCTGCAGTAAACTCCTTTTATTACCCTCTACTATCTCTCCAGGGAGACTATAGACATCAACCTTTAAAACCAAGTCTTTGGAAGTGATGCAAGCATAGCAACAAGAGGGAGGAAAAGTTTCCTGCCCCCAGGAGAAGTCTTGAGACACCAGCTTTGGGGAAGTTATTCAGACAGCTACTGTAGCCAGGATGAGGCCCAACTTGGAAGGGCTAAGGTAGCTTGGTCAGTTTGGAAGAGATACTACCAGGCAGTGAGATAAGGAAGAGAATTGATCAATCTGGAGAAAAAGGAGGGAAGAGAGAAGAGAAATGTTGAATTTGGGGAGTGTTGATAGAGTGTGAAATGTGAGTTGACTAATTTGCGGGGTAATGAAAAGAGAGCGGATCAGTTTGTGAGTACAGAACTGGTGAGTTGGTAGTAAGAGTTACTAAGGTGCAACTGGTGGAGGACTGATGACAGAGTTGGGGAGGAAGAGGATGAATTGAGGTGTCCATCGGACACACGAGGGGAGGGGTTTGAATAGGGGTTGTAAAATGGAGAGATGGTGTATCTGTTATTTGTGTAGTTCTATGGACAGGGGGAGCTCACAGCTGAGAGAGGCAGCCTGGCTGAAGGTTTAGCAGTGGCTGCAGGCCAAGAGTCCAATGAGCAAGAGCCAATTACCAGGAATCAGGCAGGGTTGGAAAGCCAAGAGCTCAGAATCCAGAGATCAACAGGAGGACAGAGATCAATAATCTGCTACGCAGAGCCAGGCCAAGTCAGGATACTAGGAAGTACAAGTGGAAAACACCATCCCCATGTCCCATGGCAGGATAAAGCTCATTTGTGCAAACAACTTCCTGTTTCCTCCTCTGGCTTAAATAGGGGCTGCAGCCCAACAAGGAGCGTTGGACCTCTCTGGAAGAGTAAGGGAAGGGCCTGTGCCCCAGTTGGGCTTCAGGGACTCTGATCCCAACTGCTGTCTGTCAGTTGCCACTGGAGGACTGGAGTTCAATGACTTCCTGAAGCCCCCTCAGAACTGATTCAAACCCACAGGACCTGACAGTGTGTTGGTGTTTAAGTAAGAATTAGTAGAAGTTTTCTGAGCTGGCTAATAGGCTCTTGATAATTCTGCAAAGCTGGCAGAGTAGGATTTGAGAAACTGGACATAGCCATATGGATAAAAAGAATATTCCACCCTGAATTTTTTCAAACCCGAATAACTTAGTCAAATCCAATCTAATACTCAAAACTCCTCACTCTGGGCCATTTCCCTGACAAATTTCAGCTTTTTTTACTCCATATCATGCCAGTGCTGAATTTGTTGGGTGGGGGGAAGCAGTAATATTTGTGTGGTGTAGCTGATCAGTCCAATAGCCAGCTGGCCTACTGGTCAAACAGTGGCACCAGAGTTCTTTTGCAGTCTGCTCATTCTGGACAGGGTCCTGCTAGGCCAACTATGGTAGGCCTCATAAGAACATAAGAATGGCCGTACTGGGTCAGACCAAAGGTCCATCTAGCCCAGTATCCTATCTGCCGACAGTGGCCAGCACCAGGTGCCCCAGAGAGGGTGGACCGAAGACAATGATCAAGCGATTTGTCTCCTGCCATCCCTCTCCAGCCTTTGACAAACAGAGGCCAAGGACACCATTTTATCCCCTGTTAATAGCCTTTTATGGACCTAACCTCCATGAAATTATCTAGCTTCTCTTTAAACTCTATTATAGTCCTAGCCTTCACAAATCTGAAGTAGCCTCAGTCCTTCCTGTGTCCTCTCTTCTCCCCTCTTGTCATAACAGTGGAGTGGAAGCAAGGAAGAGGGATTTAGGCCCTCCCACTCCATAATGTCCTGACCTAGGTCACTTCCTACCAGGTTGTGGCTCCTCCGTTTTTAAATGTGGTCACAGTCAGTAGTAACAGCTGAGTCTACTTGGGGCAGGGAGGAGAGAGACAATGTCCAGTTTTGGGGGAGGGAGGGTCGCTTGTAAGTTCCCAACTCCAGACAGGAGAGGGAGATGGATCACAGCTTCCAAAGTAGTCATACCATTTCTGTAGTCACTCATCCCACACTCACACTAGACACCAGTCAGGGATGATCTAGACCAGGGCTTCTCAACTTCGGAAGCCCTAGGGGCCATAATGATACTCACAGCACATGCCGAGGGCCGCAACTTAAGTGTGGTTGCATATACATACAAATATATATGCAGTGGGACCAGTGTTTCTCAACCTTTTTTTATAAAGTACCCCTTTCAAAAAAAATAAAAAATTATAAATACCCCCAGTACCTACAGTTTTCAGACACACACAATTTTTTCTACCATTGCAACACAGGTCCCATTTAAGCCAGTTCTGCCGATAATAATATATGCAAATAGCGTCTTTCACACTGACGGGCATGAATACAAAGATTAAGGCCGGATCTGGCCCACAGATGCAGCAGTGAGCCTCAGACAGACTCCCTGCTTGCTCAGCCCCCGCACACCACTTAGAAAAGTGGCTGCTGGGCCATTTTTGTTTCTCAGCTGTGAGTGGGGGGAAGCAGGGAAAGACTGCCCCCACCCCTTGCACAATCCCATTGGCCGATTTCTAACCAACGGGAGATGCCTATTTGAAGAACACGCAGCATGGGAAGCAGCACTTCCTCCTTCCCTCAGGCTCTTATTCACAGATGCACATGGCCCCTGCAGCATGTGCAAGGCTGGGGCAGACAGAGACGCTGCCTGAGAAACATGCTGGGCTGCTGGCCGGGAGTCATCCAGGTAAGTCTCCCGGCCACAGCTTGCCTCCGGTACCCCAGCTCCTCTCTCCCCCCACCCATCTTTCCCCCCACTCTTACCCCCTATCCCACATAAGCCAAACCCTTTGCCCCCCTCCTGAACCCATACCCCTCCCAGATCCAGCACTCCAATCCCCTGCCCCAGATCACAATCCCCTCCTGCCCTAGGTCACAACCCCAAACCCCCACACTCCCTCCTGCACCTTAGTCTCCTGCCCTAGGTGACAACCCCCTCCTGCCCTAGGTCATAACCCAAATTCCTGTATCCCAATCCTGTAGTCCAAGTCACAACTGCCTCCTTCACCCAAACTCCCTCCCAGACTTCAAACCCTCTCCTGCACCGCAATCCCTTACTCCAAGCTCCCTTCTGCACCCAACCTCCATGGGTTCCATGATGGATTAATATCATGGAAGAGTGCGGCTCTTGAGCACTTTCCAAAATCTTGGAGTGGCCCCCATCAAAAACTATTGCCCACCCCTGCTGTAACTCCTTCTAACCAACCAATGCCCATTTAAGATGGAGTACACCCTGCAACTGTTGCAGGGCAGGGCATCATTAACCCAGGTCTTGTTCTGGTTTAGGGTGGAATCTGTGAACCACTTCATGTATGCGAGGGGGGGGGGGGGCGAGAATTCACTCTTGAGAACATCAGAAGTATATTTGTTCTAGTATAAATCCATAGGAAATATTAATTAGTGACAGTAATGCTTCTAAAGTAGAGCCATTAACATGCCATTGTTTTTAAAAGCAGGAAGTTAACAGGTCAAAGAGACTGTGACATTAAGAAGTTGTATTAACTCACATACTAGTATTGCCAACTCTAGTGAATTCATGATATGTAGCATGATTTTTGGCTCCTGCAAAAATACAAAGAACAACCTCAGTGCTATGATAATTAGGTTGAGCATATTAAATCTAGTAGAAGTCCTAACATAATGAACCTGACTCTGCCATTTTTATATAACAGTATAATAAATCATGAGTAACTCTATTAACTTAAGGGAGTTTAAAGGTGCGTGAAACTTACAGAAGGATCAGAATTAGTTCCAATGGAGGATGCTTGTTGATCTGTTCACTTTTAATTATGTTGCTGTTTATTACAAAATGAATAAAGATATTCTTAAAAGAAAATGTCACTCATGCTCAGTATTATGATTCTAATCTGTCTTTTCTCTGCCTTTTTAACAGAGTGGTCAGGCTTATTACATAAATGATGGCGAGAATGTCCTCTTTTCTGAATGGATAACTCCGTTAGTATGTACTATGTGCATGTTTAGTTCTAATACAGGGGTGGGCAATAATTTTTTATGAGGGAGGGCACTACAAGAATTTGAGGGCCACACTCTTCCATGATATTAATGGAGGCTGAATGCAGAAGGGAGATCAGGGTAGTGGTTTGGGGTGCAGGAAGAGGTGTGGGGAGTGGGAATGAGTTTGGGTGAAGGAGGGGGTTGTGACCTGGGGCAAGAGATTGTGGTATGGCAGAGGATGCAAGGGTGCAGGAGAGTATCCTGATCTGGAAGAGAGGTGTAGGAGGGGGTGCAGAGTCTGGGAGGGGATTGTGACCTGAGGCAGGAGTGCAGAGGTTTGGGTTGTGACCTAGGCCAGGAAGGGATTATGACCTGAGACAATTGATTGGGGTGTAGGAGGGGAGTGAAGGGTATGGGAGAGGGATAGGCGCAAAAATGGAGGTGCTAAGGGTTTGGGTTATGACATGGGGCAGGGAGTTGGGGTGCATTAGGGGATGGAGTATCAGGTGCAGGTTCTGGCTGGGATGCGCTTACCTTAGGCAGTTCCTAGCCAGCAGGACCCTCATGCAGGCTTCCTGCCTGTCCTGCCCCCACACACCCCTGAAAATGGCTGGCTGCTGAGGCCATGTGCTCCATGTCCCCTTGTAGACCCACTAACTATGCCGCAAGTATGACCCAGTGAGCTCCCATTGTCCAGTTTCTGGCCACTGGGAGCTGTGAGATTGTGTGCTGTCCCTGAACCCAGCACAAAGACTCACATGGCCCCTGCGGGCCTCAGGATGGTGGCAGGCTAGATCCAGCCCACAAGGCATATTTTGTTCCCTAATACTGTTCAAGGGACTTGAGCATATAACTAATCTAGAAAGACTATATCAGCTAAATAAAGCCAATGCCACAGTAATTACCTGAAGAAGCAAAACTTTTTTACATTTAAGACATACGTTTGATACATTTTGATTGTAGTAAGGCTTTGAAAGACTATTTCACATGGCCCTCTAAAACTAGAAAAACGTATCTTAGACCTGTGATACTCAGACCTTAGTTGTGCAGGAATCAAATTAGCAATCAACATTACCCCAAAGAGTCACAGTAATGTTAATTCACTGTTCAATTTACTGTAAACGTCAGTCATTTTGGCTGTAAGATTATTAGTGGTAAATGGACAGCATTGCTGTGGAAGGTCCCATGCTTCCCCTTGGTGAAGGAGGTCAGGGTGCCATCTGGTGTTCCCTGTAAGCTATGTGCTGGTGAGGCCACTCAGGAGAGATTCAAATGCCACCTAGCTGATTAGCAGAATGCCCACAGTGAGGTTTTTTGTTTCTACCGCTGGTGCACATTCACACATGCCTCAATGCAGATAAAAATATTATTCCACACATGGATGAAAAAGATTAGAGGCAATATTGATGCTACATCTTACTGTATTCTTGGGCATTGTGCACTTGGCTCATGCCCCAGGAGAAGGGAACAAGGTGTAAACCCCACTCCCTCTCAACCACTGCAGATTTTTTCCCTCTGCCCCCCACCCTCACGGGAAGGGTTACCCTCAGTCCTTGATGCTGTTGGAAGGAGTCTACCTGCTGTGCTGGGACAGGATCTCCCTTCCCCCCAGTTCTTTGGTCTTTCCAGTCTCAACAACATAGCTCCAACCTCCAGTCCTCTCTCCTTCCTCATTCCACCCTGTCTGCTTAAAGTGTGTGTAGGGGGGAGGTTATTAGTTTCCTGACAGGGACTTAATTGGGTACAGATGCTTCAATTAACCTATAGTAGCCTTCCCTAGACTACAGGGAACCCTGCCTTTATTATTTGAGGGCTTATATCTCTTCTACTACTCTCCTGTTGCTCTCTGGCCCTGCTGTATCACAATATAGAATATAATATAATATTCTTACAGCAAAAATGACGGACCACGTGCTTTATCAACTAGAGTTGAATAATTACATAATAAAAGCATCCTGATTGGTTAATAATTAAATCACACAGTATTTAATATCATGTGCTGCAAAGAGCTGCAGAAGACGCATTAAAGAGCCACTTGTAGCTTGCAAGTCTTAGTCTGAGTGTCACTGGCCTAAACAAACCTTTGATATGGTGGATGCACAACTGGCTGGAAAAGCAAACAAAGAGTAAGGATCAGTAGTTCACAATCAATCTGGAAGGGCATACTGAGAGGATCCCCCAGGGATTTGTCCTGGATTGGTTCTATTCAATATATTCATAAATAAGTTGAATAATTACATAAAGAATATTTATACATTGCTATATATGATACCAAGCTGGAGGAGGCTGCAAGTGTTTTGGATAACAGGATTAGAGTTCAAAATGAACTTGACAAACTAGAGAAATGGTCTGATTTAAACTTAGTGAAATTCAATAAGGATAAATGCAAAGTACTACACTTAGCCCCGGTCTACAGTACGGCTTTATTTCAAAATAACCCCCCTTAGGTCAAATTTATAAGCAGAGAGTCTACACTACCAAGCCCATTATTTTGAAATAAGGGGCTGCTTATTTTGAAATCTGTACTCCTGCTTTTCTCAGGGAATAACACTTATTTTAGAATAGTGTTAGTATGGATGCTCCGGTGCTGCTATTTTGAAATAACTACTCCTCATAGTAATTCAAACTAATTACCCCCCCCCCCCAGTGCTTCCTGGGGCTCTAAGTCGAGGTAGCATGTCCACATGAACAGAGACTGCCTCAGACTAATTTCAAGGCTTCCTCATAGTGGGGACATGCTATTTTGATTTTGTAAAATCAGGAGTTAAGTCGAATTTAGTTATTTTGAAATAGTTTTCCAGTGTAGGTAGACATGGCCTGAGGGAGGAATAATCAGTTTTACCTATGAGAAGGTGTACATGAAACACCTCGCCATTCACAGTGGATGCATTCCTGGCACCATTGGGAATGGCAAAATTTGCAAATACTGGGAGCTGCAGTTCCTGGTCCCCACCGTGAACTCCCCATGGCTCCTGGGCTCACTGTGGGGGCCAGGAGCTGTGGGAAACTCACCGCAGGGGTCGGGAGCCATAGGAAACTCACCATGGATCTGAGCAGCCATGAGGAACCAGAAGCCAGGAACCACAGTGACAGGGCGGGATAGGAGACCCCTGTGAATACACAGAACCACGAACAGCAATTCTGCAAATCATGACGGTCTCCAGTACTGGGGAGTATAATGGATCACAAACGAAATGAATCAATGTCATACTGTTGCTCCCCCTCCCCCAAAAGCAAATTTCATTCTGGGGTGTATTAGCAGGCGTGTGGTAGACAAGACATAATTCTTCCACTCTACTCAACACTCATAAGGCCTCAACTGAAATAGTTCGCGGCACCACACTCTAGGAAAGATGTGGACTAACTGAAGAAAATCTAGAGGAGTAACAAAAATTATTAAAGATATAGAAAATATGGCCTATGAGGAAAGATTAGAAAAACTGGGCTTATTGTCTGGAAAACAGAAGGTTGAGGAGAGGCGTGATAACAGTCTTCAAGTATATAAGAGGTTGTTACAAAGGGAAGGGTGATAAATTGTTCTCATTATCCACTGAGGACAAGACAAGAAGTAATGGGACTAAAATGCAGCAAGGGAGATTTAGGTTGAACAGTTAGGTTGAAAAACTTCCTAACTGTCAGGGTAGTTAAGCACTGGAACAAATTATCTAGGGAGGTTGTGGAATCTCCATTGCAAGAAGTTTTTAAAAACAGGTTAGATAATCACCTCTCAGATGCCCCTGACAACATACATGTCTACATTTGTCATTTAAATCAGAAAAAAAAGTCCCTTTTTGGCACAAAACCCATGGCGGCATTGACACCTGCCGATGACTTTTTACTGGAGTTTCACTAGGGGGAAAGAAAAACAAAAACCAAAAAACTTCCATGAGAGGTGTATAGCTTTTCCCGGTGATACTTTTGTAGTCATGTGCAAGTGAAGACATGTTCTTGCTATATACAGAGCTTTTAGCTTCTGCAGGATATCCCACAGTGCCTAGGATATCCCACTGTAGCCAGCATCTCTGCTGCTCTGACACCAGGTAAACCAGCATCCAACTCCACTCCCCCCCCCCCCCGGTAAGGTCATGGGAACTTTGAAACTCTTTTACCAGGTCCCTATCACTAGTGAAACTGACCATGCAAAAACTCTGAAAGTGTAAATATAACCTCAGTTCTGCCTTAGTGCTAGGGACTGGACTAGATGATCTATCAAGATCCCTTCAACTCCAGCCCTACATTTTTACAATTTCTATTTATCACATCATATTTATAACCCTGCACTCTCACAGATCTTAGCTTATAAAGCTCATAAAGACAAACTCCCACTGGTTCCAATAGTTTTAGATGTGCAGGAATGCAGGATCAGGCTCTTTATATCCTTTTAATTAAATTAGCTCATAACGGTAAATCCTGATTCTTCACTGCCTTGTGAAGTCATTTTTATTTGGAGTAGCATCACGGTTCAGAGTCATTGTTGTAAATGGCTCCTCAAGATGCAAGGCCATGGACAACTATTCTCTTAAATTTCATTGTAAACATAAAACAGAAGCAGCAGGAAAAGGTCATAATTATCAGACTAGGATTGTAAACCTCCTCTAAGGGCCACACCCTGTAGTGCAAGCACAGAGAAAACTCCCAATAACATCAATGCAATAAACGTCAGGACTGTACTCAAGATATAGAACATGCACTGCTCATGTCCTCTTTTTTAAAACAGATATCCCTGCCAGTGCTGTCTAAGGGTGTGTCTGCACAGCAAAGTTATTTTGGAAAAACAGACGTTATTCCAAAATAACTATGCGAGCATCTATACAGCAATTCTGTTATTTCGAAATAATTTTGAAATAACGGATGGTTTATTCTGACTTCTGTAAACCTCATTCTACGAAGAATAATGCCTATTCCAAAATAGCTATTTTGAAATAAGGCGTGTGTAGACGCTCCACTGCTGCTATTTCAAGATAACCCCTTACCAGGGCCATTCTAAGTTATTCCTCCTGGGGCTCTATATTGAGATAGCACATCTACATTAGGGAAGCCTACCTTGGACTAATTTTGAGGTTTCTCTGCAGTGTAGATGTGCTATTTCAAAATAAGCTATTTCGTAGTCTAATTGTGTTGGCAGGCATAGGGCTGTTCATCTGAAACTTTTTAAAAATAGTAATAGCTGGGTTTGGGGCAGTTCAGATTTATAATCTCTGCATATTCTTGCTGTACTGACATGCATCAATTTAGTATAAATACTTTGTTCTTAATCTCTTTTCTTTTAAATTCCTCCCAGTTTGAAAAATTAGGTTACAGTAAACCATGGATACATATTCCTACTTTCCTCATTTATATAACAGGTAAAAAGAGTAAAATAGCTGATTATTATGCTGTTTTATTTTGCATTTCCTCTTTTATTTCCACTGTCACTGGTAAACTGCACAGTTGTTCTCTAAAAGGAATATACAGATTTAAACTTGTGCATTTCCTACAATAATTGTGCAATTGTACTAGCTGGGATTAAGTACTTCCCTACCAAAGGAGATAAGTATCTTTGGGTTCATCAAATATTTTGGAAATTGTTTTCAAAAGCTTGGATCCTCCTTCTGTAGCAAACCCAAAGCACCTTCTGCAATCAGTGGGTGTGCTGGGTATGCAACAAACAGGATCTAGCCCACAACACCTGTCATCACCATGGGCTTGGCTTCACCAATAAAAAAAGCCAGGTATTTTTACTTCAGGGTAACTAACATAAGTGAGCTATCCTGGGGTAAAGACATAATGAAGATAAGGTGCTTTAGTTTTACCATGAGGTAAACTCCTGAAGGTTATCCTCTACCCCAAAGAGTTTACTTCACAGTAAAACTAAAGTATTTTGTCTTGACTGTGTTTTTAATCTCTTGAACTCATCTACATTGGTTACCCCCCAAGTAAAAAACCCGTGCCTTTTGAGGGGGGCAGCAAAGACAAGCCCTGTGTTGCCTGGGTAAACCAAAAGGATAAGAGACATTTGATACGGATTTTAATCAGGCTACCACTTTATTATATAGATGTCTGGACTGCCTGACTGATAAAGTGTACAGTGCAGGCAAATCCGTGTTTATTTGAATCATAACCTAGGGCTTCCACCATCCCACTTTATTTATATACAGGTCCCCCCAGCCAATCCATGGCTTGGACTCTACCATCCACTGTCCTCATAAGAGGGTTATGGTGGGCTATGAGAACAGTGAGGGGGGAGTGGTAGGGAGGTTGGCTCCATACCATACCAATCATAGGAATCCCCAGCTCCTCTCACCCATTCCGTTACTTTATCCAACACCTCCTTTTAAATTCTTTACCAGGCCATTTATCTGGTCACTGGATGCCTTCCCTGTGGAGTACCTGCACTGGACAATCGCCCCAATACTTACAAAATAAGTTGTGACATACAGACTTATGAGATCCCGCCCAATGCCTGCTGTAGGGAAGGTGAAAAAAACCTCACTCCACCGAAGCCAATCTGGTGGTGCCAGGAAAGAATCCTTCCCAGCCCACACTTAAAAAGGCACAACTAGCATAATGGCTACCACAGGTCCTAACCCAACCTGATATTTGCCTCCACTAGAGTGGATGCTGCCTTGCTTGCTATGTGGAACAAAGAGGCTTTCCCCACCCAGGGCTTGCACTGTTAAGTCCTTCAGACCTCACATCCTTGGGCGGCGGGATGAGTCAGTGCCATAAAGCTGACCACTGTCCACCTTTTTCAGCAGTTTCTGATCTCGTGTCCTCCCAGCCATAATGCAGAGCCATCCTCCTTCAGCAAGCCCAGCCAATGTTTGGCCCATTTTATTTGCGCTGCAGTCATTGTGCTCACTTTACTATTGTTACCTCATTTTAGCAACTTTTTGTCCACAGCCATCCTGCTGGAATTCCTGCACCTGGCACTAAAACCAGTTTTTAAGTTTACACCTTTCCTGACCAGAAACGAGGTAAAAGTATAAATGTATACTTATTTATCTGTATAAAGTCCCTGGCTAAAGTTCTCAAGACACACTTAATATCAATGGTGGGGAACATCTCCTCTGGATACATGTATCGAGGGGATTCTCTGCATATAGATCTCTACTTTTCCATGCAGGCAGAGAGGGAGTCTGTAACACCATTTTTCAATCCCATCTCAGCCCCCTCTCAAGAGGGCCCTCCATATTCTTTCCTTGCTTGGAGAGTAGATGGGCCAGAGGGGGCATGTCAGGGAATATGGAAGAGCCATTTGGATCATCCGTCATGCACCCTGCAGGGAATCTCCATAAGAGGTAAAACAGACATAGGCTGTGTTCTCTTTTCCAATGAGCCACTCCATGTTATAGGAATTTCATGTTCAAGGGAAGTTCCAGGGCCAGCTGCAGGAGTCCCTAGTAGCAGGAGAGGGGAAGACAAGTTATGGAGACACCATAACTTAGAGCTGGTCACAACTCACAATTTCCATTCTAAGAGAAATTCTGGTATTTTTATTTTTCCCCCCCAAATCAGAACAAAAAGTTCAAATGTTGACATTTCCCAAGTTTAAATGTTGACGTGTATAATAGAAAAGTCTAATTATTTTACTACTAGCTGGAGTTACCCGGCGTTGCTCGGGAAGGTTGATATAACTGAGGTGAGGAGCCTGAGGGGAGGGAGGGGGAAGAGAGCCACACGCCTGCCGCCGGCGCCCAAGCCCGCCCTCTGCTTCCTTGTCCCTCCACCGGCCTTAATGAGTGACTGTCCCTGCGGCTTCCCCCGGGAAGCCGCTGCTCCCCGCACTGCCAAGCTCCTTGCAGCCCTGGGGAGAGGCGTCGGTCTCTCATCTCTTCCCTCCCACAGTCCCTTAAAACATTTTCCTGGATGACAGGTTATCCCTCCGCCAGCCTTAGTGAGTGACTGTCCTCGCTGCTTCCCCTGGGGAGCTGCTTCTCCCCGCACTGCTAAGCTCTGTGCAGCCCCGGGGAGAGGCGTACATCTCTCATCTCTTCCCTCCCACAGTACCTTAAAACCTTCTCCTGGATAAAAGGTTATCCCGTGCAAAGTTTGGTTGCAGTAGCTGTTATAGTGTCCAAGTTATTAGCGCACAAACATACAAACATTCTCCTTTATATATTAGATTATTATATTAGCTCATGAGATGTCATAATACAGGTTGGACCCCTATAGTCCAGACTTCCATAGTCTGGCAACATCTGTGGTTTGGCATCCCTGGGGGTGCTCTTGAACTGGAGCACTCATGGGAAAAAGCCAGTTCCCTGCACTCAGCAACTCCTCCCCTGCCTACTTAGAGCTCCTGGGGCAGTGGCATTCAATCTCAGGAAGGGAAGGAGAGGAGTGGGGATGGGGGGGCGGGTCACTGGGGGAAGAAGCAGGATGGCTGCAGGACTCTGTGCACTCCCATGGAGCTGTGCTCCTGGACCCCAGCTGTGGGGCTCTGCAGCCAACCTACTTCTAGCCCAAGCGCCCCTCCTCCCAATCCCTGCTCAGTCAATGACTGCCCCTCTGCTGCCACCAGTGTGGAGCCGAGGAGCCAGCATTGACCTCCCTGGTATGGCAGATTCCCTGGTTCAGGACCAATAAGCACCTGAGGGTGCAGGATCAGGGAGGTGCAACATTTCTAATAGGACATGAACTATCACATCATGAAAGGACAAATCAGTGTTTCCTAACAGCAAAACATTCCATCAGAAACATTTTGACAAGCTCCACAATATCCAGGGAACTCCCGAAGGAAACCCCCCTTTTCTTTAGGGGACGCTTTGCATACAGTTCTCCTCCCTCCTAGAGGAAACTCCACAGGAGAGGTAGTCTTGCCTAATCATTGGTGATCCAGTCCTACAGTCATTCTGCATTCAGAACTCCACCTCTAGGAAAACTCGGGCTGAGTGTGACGCCCTTTCCAGTTGCCAGTTGAGTTGCCATGAGGAAGCAGTATCTGAATCTAGATTCAATTTGGGATTGATGAGTTAGGGTTAGGGATCAGTGCTAACATTTTGTAAGTTCTTCTCATTTTTAAATTATTTTAAAAAATGAAACAGATGAAGGTTTCACATAAACTGACACCCAAGAATTTAGAGCCAGGTTCAGCTCTTGGATGCAAAGAGGAGCCCAGGGCAGAACTTGGCTGGCATTTGGTAATACAGAGTTTTGCAGCATGTAACATAAAGCACTGTCCTGAGATCTTTTCAATACTTGGACAATGTGAGTAGCTTTAATTGGATGTAAGGTTGTTTAAAAACAAATTCTTGGTTATTTAAAGTCTATATATCATTTAAATTTTTTTTTGCCTTTAACCACTCTTTTTGTAATTATAGTTTTAAAAAAAGATGAGGTAGAGCACTTTTAAACAAGATTCATTCTAAGTAGCTCAGATTCAAACTGTGTGCATGCCAAAATACACTAGAATGTGACCAGTTTTATTGCCTTATCTCAACACATCCAGTAAACAGGGCATGAATCAAGATACTCCCCAAAATATTAACAATACAATAAAGACACATGATACAGAAACCATGCAAATGTGTGTTTTTGACATTACTATATTCTGCAATATATAGAGGCAAAGATACACCTGTGTCCACTCATAGGGCTCAGGAGTTACAACTGATTTTTTTCAAATGTTAGAATCATAGCTATTTTAAATGTTATAAAAATCCCAACGGAGAAATTCTAATTAAACACCTATTTTCCTATACATGTGTCTACACAGTATCATCTGAAGTCAAGCACAGATTGTGGGCGGAGAGTGGGCCTGATTTACCAATGTATTATTCTCAGTTTTACACTGGTGTAAATGTTGCTAGAGAACAGGGGATTATGAGAATAATGTGGGAGTCCACTCATTGGAACTACCTACCAAGATCTGGAGGTAGATTCTCCATCACTGACAATTTTTAAATCAATGTTGAATTTTTTTAAAAGATATGCCCAACTCCTATTTAATTTGCTCATATTACTTCAATGAGACAATGAGAAAATAAGCAGGATTTGGCCTTTTGATGTTAAATCTGTTTACATCTTTATTTAAAAAAAAGACATTTTTCAGTCAAGAGAATTCATGACTGCTTTATAAACCCCTTAGAAAGAGATTTGAGACTAGATACAACTAAACATCTGTATTATACACAGGTTGGAGGGGGCTGATATTTATTAAAATGAGAGAGGGACTCTGTTAGGCAGGAGTGCTTCTGTGGCGCACGCATGTGTGTTTTAATAGTGCCATCTAGTGGCTCCACGTGGTATTGCTATGTGGAAAGAAACAACTAGATGCCTGATTTCCCGTTGCCCACCCTGAGTATAGGTTGGACTTCCCTGGTCAGGCACCCTCGGGACTTGACCAGTCCCAGATGAGGGATTTTGCCAGATATGGGGAGGTCATTTCTGGATCCCCTGCTGCAGGCCCCCCTACCCAGTCCCAGCCAGCGCCTCGCCTCCTTCTGGCCCCGCTGCCTTGCCGATCCGCTGGGCAGCCATCGCTGCCATGGCTCCAGGTCCCACCGGGCAGCCACACACATTACACTGGGACTCCAGGACCTGCTGGGCAGCTGTGCACTGCGGATCCCTACCCTACCTACCTACCACAGCTCCCAGCCCCGGCAGTCAGCCACGCGTGTGTGACACCCAACCCTGCTGAGCAGACCTGCTGCCATGCACTGGGTGGCCCTGCCATCAGCTTACTGCGGGCAGCCCACTGCCCTGCCAGCCCTGCAGGGATCCTTGCCACTGGCCCTCCACTGGGACTCTCTGGTCCTGCAACATCCGTGCTGGACCAGGGATGTTGCTGGACCAGAGAATCCTGGTTAAGAGAGTTTCAACCTGTAATCTTAAACCTATACAAAGTGAGTGTAAACTGCTACAATTCTGATTTTCTGGCATTTTTACATTCATTTTGCACTAACTTCTAGCTCCAGTGATGCACAGGGGATAGCAAGCTGACTTAAGTAGCTTTGCAGAGGGCAATCCGCAAAGGTGAAGAAATGGCATAGCAACTCCTAGGGTATGTCTACACTACAGCGTTATTTCGAAATAGTTAATTCGAAATAGCTTATTTCGAAATAATGCATCTACACACAAAATGCATTTCGAAATAGCGTTTTTCTATTTCGAAATAGCATGTCCACACTGAGTGGACGTTGAATCACATTTAAGGCTGGTTGGAACCAGTTCCAGCAGGGCATCAGGACAGAAGTTGCCTCGTGGCCAGGGCGGCCAGCAGGGCACCCTGAGAAGGGCTGGAGGCCCCCTATTTCGAAATAAGCATCTACACAGCGCTTATTTCAAAATAGCAGTTTCGAAATTGGCACTATTCGTCGTGGAATGAGGTTTACCAATTTCAAAATAAGCCCTCCGCTATTTTGAATTAATTTTGAAATAACGGAATGGCTGTGTAGACGCTAGGAAAGTTATTTCGAAATAATTGCTGTTATTTCGAAATAACTTTGCTGTGTGGACATACCCCTAGTTCTCCCAGCAAAGGGCCCATGATAGAACTGATGGATGACAAAGCCTGGCTGCGCTGAGCCATGGAAATCCTGTTTGTATTAATAAACATTCTGTCCGGTTGAATGTTGCCGTGTCTTGTCTGCTCTGTCATCCCATCAATTTATTTATATATCTGTTCTAAATTAATTCTGTATTTGAAGCACTATGAATTGTTCTTTTGCTTTTCAGGTAAGGAGCATCACTGTAACGCACACTTTCCGAATAGAAAAGGCATGCAATCAACTAGGTTACTGCCCAAAGAAATTTGCACTTGCAGATTCAGTGGATCATTATCTTCAAACTACACCCAAATACCAGAACCATTATGATTTCCTTCAAATCTGGTTTGTCCTTGGCACCTGTTTATGTTTGATCTTCCTTATTTTGCTTTCTTAAGCATACACATTTATGTCTTTATTTAAAGAAAAGCCACCATTAAAATTAGTTTATTAATATTCAGTAAACAAATTGATCAGCCACAGTGTATTCCTCAGGTTACATAAACTTCATTATTATTGAATAAGTTATTTCATCTGATGTATTTTAAGCTATTTTTGCTATTAAATAAAAAATGGCATATAAATAATTGTTCTTAAAGGTTGAAGCTACTACATTTTTTAAAGTATAATAAACTCGCAAGGTCACAGGAGATCACCATTGATAAGTGCAGGGACCAGAGCTGTAGTTTCTATTTGGTTCATCACAAAAGAACTCCTTCTGAAAAAGAAACTGGAGGAAGAGTAGATATAGCATGTCTGCAGTGCTATAAAAACAACAATAAGTAACTAGAATAAGGAAAGTGTTGCCGGGGGTGAGCAATAAGTGGCCCGTGGCCTGGATGCAGTTCAGGAGGGTTAGCCCCTGACGGGCTGCCAGATGTTTTATTTACTTACAGCCACTCGCAGTTCCTGTTGGCTGTGGTTCACCTTTCCCAGCCACTGGGAGCTATGGGAAGTGATAGCCTGCCCTCAGCACTTCCTGCAACTCCCATTGGAGAACAGCAAACCGCAGTGAACTATGGCCAATTGGAGCTGCGAGCAGCCAGACTTGCAGACATACAGGTAAATAAAGCATCTGGTGGCCCACCGGGGCTGACCCTGGCGAACCACATCCACTCCACAGGTCACTTAGTGCCCAACCTGTTTGACCAGACAACCCTTCAACCAACAGCCACAGAGTGCCTGCATGTTACTATGAAGAATACAAAGGAACCGGGAAACAGAACAAAGGAGAAACATCAGTTTATATAAAGAATGAGCAGTGATTAAACAGAAAAAAGTTACACATGCTTTTTTCATACATGTAATTTCTTGTGAAACTGCACAGGTGAAATAAACTGCACAGGTGAAATAAAAGTGCACCTGAACTTCTGCATTTAAGTCTTTTTTAGGATATATGCTTATTCACAATAGCTTATATTTATTAGCACTGATACATTAAAAATTGAATTTATGAATCTTCTGTTTAAATGTCATTAAATAAAGTAAATTAAGTAAACAAGTTAGGGAAATGTGATGTTTTCCCCTGTATTGCATTTGTCAGACATTTTGAATCAAGTTTATATTTCCTTGTTTGGATTCTCATTATCATGAAGGTGGCACAGTTGTTATGTTATGTGGCAGATGATTAAGTAATTGAAAAAGGAAGGTGTGACAGAATACACCCATTTATTCACAACCTACACACTATTCTAATTATCTTTCTGTAAGGTATCATTTGAAAACCTATAATTTTCTGGTCAATACTTCCTGATAAAATATGTGTGGTAACTTTACATATTAAATTATAAGATTTTCCTGTATGTTAGCACATGTTGCAAACCCCATAGCCCTGCTCAGACAGAATAAGGCAAACACATCTGTCTTAAATAGAGGAAAGTCTGCTTTCCTAAATTTACATGTAAACACTAAACAGTCATTAAGCAGGAAGGGAAAACAAGGGAAGCTCAAATAGGTGGATAAAACAGCAGGAAACATCCTTCCAAAGGGATTCTTTGTCCCCTGATTCTTATCTGGAAGGGTTTTTCGAGATGGGGCCAAAACTATAAAAAGGAGGAGCAAACACCCCAAGTTTCTTTCTTTCTTTTCTTTCACACACACACATTTTCTACTAGTGCTCTAAGGTGGGACTAAGAAGCCTTTTTTAACATAGCTGTCTGTCCAGTGCCAGAGGAGCTGAAGTGCCCCAATGCTGGGGAGAGGAGCCCTGAGCCTCGAGGCCCAGATCCAGGCAAACTGGGGGCTGCATCTGGCCCCCGGGTCTTAGGTTCCCCACCCCTGGTCTAACTAAACAGTTTATTATAGGGGTTTCTAGGTGAAAATTAATTATGTGTAGTATAGGGATGTTAGCGAGTAATCGACTAGTCAACTAGCATAAGCTTATCAGGTAGTCAAGTAGAGTATCAGCTATTCACTCCCCCACGTGCAAGAGAGGCAGCAAGAATGGGGAACAGGAGCCAATGCTGGGAGAGCCAGCTTAAAAGCCAGTTCTCCCAGCACTGTCTCCATGGTGCCACTGCCTGCCCTGCAGCCTCTATCAGAGGCAGCATGGGGGAGTGGGAAAATAGGGGAGGCTGCTCCAGCAGCAGCCCCTTTGTGACAGCCCAGGCTGGCCATGAACAGGGGCTGGTGCCAGAGCAGCCTCTGTTTGCAGAGGATAGGGCTGGCTGCCATGAACAGGGGCTGCTGGACTCAGCACGAGCCAGGACCAAGAAGTCCCAGCTTACGCTGGTCCAGGATGCTGTGCCTCTGCATTTTAAATGTAGTCACAGCCCAGTGGCTCTTGTTACATTTAAATTGCAGAGCCACAGCACAGGTGGCTCCCGGAGCCAGCACAAGCCAGAGCTGCTCACTCCCAGCTGGAGCCGGCTCCGGGAGCTACCCCCACTGCAGCTCTGCAGAGCAGCCCTTATCGACTAATACAAATTGTATCGACTACCGATTCGCCAGATAACCACAATTTATTCACAATCCTTAGTGTGGTATAAAAGAGGTCAGACTAGATCAGGGGTGAACAAACTATGGCCTACAGGCCACGTCTGGTCCATTGGACCTTTTCAACTGGCGCTCAAACTCCATCAAGGGGGCATAGTCAGAGACTTGCCCTGTTCCACCCACCGCTCCAGCCTGAAAGTGCAGTTCCACCCACTGCTCCCTGGCTGGAATACCTGCAAGGGATTAGACCTGCTGGTGGTGTGGGGGCACCCATTTTTCTGGGGCTTCCCAATTCGCTTGGCCACATCCTTTTGGCCCACTGACCAATTGTGCCATTGTGGGGAGCATGGACCAATGTGCATGTATGGCCCGCTATACAATTTACCTACTCAGATGTCACCCTCAGGCCAAAAAGTTTTCCCACCCCTAGACTAGATGATGAATAATCCCTCCTGACCGTGAACTCTCTGAAGCTATGACATTGTGCCTCGAGGAATCGCCCGTTCCTACTGCCCTCTCTTGTGAAGGAAATCAAGCTCTGAACCTACAAGAACACAAAACAGCACTTGATTCCAGCACCATCTGTCCATTTGAGGGAATGACCAACTATGAACAGAATGAGTTGATTCTAAGCAGACCACACAGCCTTGAGTGAGTGTCCAAGCTTTCCCCCTCTTCTTAGGATGTGCTTTACTGGTAACTCAAAAAAAAAAACAACCCACCATGAATCTCAGATCAATTTTCCTGCATAAGCTCAGCTGTCTCTAGGATTTCTATCAGTTTGCTCTGTCCAGAGAACAACTCCCACTAGAATCAGCGCTAAATCTGCCATGAGTCACAGCTTTCTGAATCGTTCTAGCTAACGTAGGAGTGAGAAACCTAAGGCCTAAGGGCCAGATGTGGACCCCAGTTTGCCTGGATCTGGCCCTCGAGGCTCAGCTCCCCCCCAACACTGGGGAGCCAGTGCTAGCACTCTAGCTCCTCCACTGCTGGAGCACACAAAATCTACTAGGCTGGGCCCCCTAGGCTCTGGTGTGTGAGGGAAATGTGAGGAGTGTTTTAAACACTCCTCCTTCTCAGTCGGGGGCCACATCAGTGAGGGGCTTTTGTTTTGTTTTTTTGTTTTTGCTTTTGCTTCTCACTTGTTTGCAGCCCCCGCCTGATTTTTCTGTGGGTCAGTGACCCTGACCAGAGTTCCCTGTAAGCTAAGCACATGTGCGGGTGCCCAGGAGAGATTCAAATGCCACCCAGCTGATTAACAGAGCTCCCACGGTGCCCAGAGCCAGAAACATGTCCGTCTACTGGTGGTGCACATATGCACATGCCTTCATGCACATGACAAAATTTATTTCACACATAGATGGAAAAGTTTAGCGGGAACATTGCCCCTGACTCAAAAAAAGTTCCCCACCCCTGAACTAATAGGTGGGTCAACAAAATAACCCAGATGCCCCATTATATCCACCCAGGCAATATTTTTCCCTCTTGTTGCCTGGTGTACTTGGTATTGTTAGGGCCAGGAAAAATGGATGGAGGCTATTCCATCCTCTCTTTTAATTTACCTCCCACATAGGACAATTGCCAGCTCCACTGCAACAATAAAACAAAAATATGCCCAAGATCATATAAATGACTAGTTCAGCATTGTAGGGGACCTCTGTACTCTGGCAATAACTTGTGGGCGTGCATTGTCCAGGACCCCGTGGGTGCTCCAGGACTGGAGCACTCAAGAGGGAAAACTGGTGCAGCAGAGGTGGATGTTGCTGGACCAGAGAGCTGGGCCAGTGGCTGGGAGGAGAGCCCCAGGGCCAGAGGCCAGCAGTTGGAGTTGGAGCTTAGTGGCCAGGACCAGGGGCTGGAATCTGGTGGCCAGGGTGGGGGGGCTGTAGGCAGCTGGTGGTCATGAGCCTGGCAGCCAGGAGCAGATCTGGGTGGCCAAGAATGAGCCCTGGCAAGGTACCAGAGCTGGAGCAGGTGCCAGAAGCAGAGCTCAGTAGTTAGTAGCAGGGCCCAGTGACTGGGAGCGGAGCCCAGCAGCGAGGACTGGGAGCCAGGATCAGTGCTGGGAGCAGCACTCTGAGGCCAGCAGCAGAGGAAACTTTATTGACTTTTCCTGGTCCAGGAAGCTCTCTGCTTTGGAACCAGTCAGATCCTGAGGGTGCCAGACCAGGAAGGTCCAGCCTGTAGTAAAACTGGTCCCATGGCAATGTATACAAAAGCCATTTCAAGTGACCATTACCACCCCAGGTGATTAGCCATCTTTTTCCTTTTGTAAAAAATATATATGTAAACAACAGAATAAGCATAAAATTAATCCACACCACAGACATTGCAACTATGCATAGACATAATGTGCTTTTTGAAAGAGATGATTAGTGGATTAATTATTATTAATAAATTAATTTATTGCTGCTCTACAATATATTATGGTTATATTTTTGTGTCAGACTTTTTAAAATGAAAATATAAATATGGCAATGCTAGGGTATGGAAGACAGAGACAGTAAGGCACTTGCAAAAACCTATGTTGAACTGAGAAGATCAAACTGGAACCTTTTTCTTTAACCTGAAGGCGTCCTCCATTGTTCATTTATTTTAAAATACTGGCAATTCAGACACATAATTAACTTTGTTCTACATTAATTTTATATTAAACCAACAGCCAACAGATTTTCACTCATTTTGGAATAAGATTTTCCCAACAAGCATTCGTTTCAAATAATTTCCCTCCCTCGTGGTATAAATGGATTTTTTTGTGTATGATGCAGAGACATTTAACATCTCTCACATTTGGTGCCCAACCCATTATGGGTGATTAACAACCGCCCTCCTTCCCAAATATCCCTTTTACAAACTGTCCCAGTGTGAAACCCGTATATGTATATATTACAAGTAATATGGTAGCACTCCATTGTAAAAAGTCTTACTCTATTGATAAAGTCCTGTAGTCACGTGTGTAAAATAGTATATTAATTCAAGCGTGGGTAAAATAGTATATCTGTGCTCCTCCGTGGCTCATCCCCGCTGCGTTAGCTGGAGACGCTGCGAGCAGAAATCAACTGCCCTGCGACTGAGGTAAATACGGCCGCAATGTTACCTTCAACAGGTAAGAGACGTGGCCACACGATGCGCTCTGGCCCCCAGCAAACGGCTCTCTCCGACGCCGACGGGGATGGGCGGTGTTAAGAACCCGCAGATCTGAGCTCGTTGGGGGAACATGTTTGACTGGGGAGCCTTGCTATGCCGGTGAAAATCAACATCAAGGGAAAAGAGAGCTGACCATCTCCCCGGCTTGCAAATGAGGACCAGAATAATTACATTTTAGTCTAACAACGAGGAGCCTGCCAAAGGTAAACCCTGTTATCTGGCCATTTGAAATGAGAAAATATCTGACTGTTCCGTGTGCCCTGATGTACTTCATAGAGCTGATGCATCACCTGCCCTCTAGTTTGCAGTGGGGAGTTAAAGATGCAGCCACAGTGCTTGGACCTAGTCACACATAACCCTGAATTAATTTGCACCTAGTAAATAGCCAGTCCAAATTCTGCACATTGACAAAACCAGAAGAAAAGATGTACTAAGTACTAGAAGTAACTTTGTTCTGACAGGGAACTTTGCATCAGACTGGAAAGTCAGTGACTGTTTTCTAAGTCACCATGGCATGGATACTGACTGTTGTTTTGAAATGGATTTTGTGTAACATCTTCCTTGTAGTAAATGGAAGATCGTTGAGGAACTCCCTAGTTCCTTGGAGATAATGAGACTAGAAAGGTTTATTTATGTTAAGTATTAGCACTCTGAAACCATCTGCCCTGTATGTGGTGGGTTTGAAACTTCCACAGTTCACCTAACAACATTTCAGATCCCTGCTTTCAGAATGTCCTTGTGCTAGAGGAAAAAATGATCAAAGAAAAGCAAAAGTCTTGCTTAAAGGTAAACTGTGTTTAATATGCACTTGTACAACTTAAAGATGTAAAGGATATTTTTGTATTTTTTTCCTATTTTTCAGTCATTCCCAATAATTTCAGCAAGCTTCTCAATTTACACTTTCTGTATGCAAAATCAACAAATAGAAAAGATAACAGTTTTCTGTATCATTTAAAAAATGTAAAAAATAGTGAAAATAGAAAGAACAAAAGCAAATTAGTCAAATGTACAAATGATGTATAACTTTATATGGTTATGATTTTTCACAAAATTATAAGCCGTTATTACTGTTGTAGAACTAAATATCCAAATTTATTGACCTGAGAGACATTAACAAAAATCTTGATGAACCAAGAATTCAGGATATCTGAAACAAAACCCACTATAATTTAATTGGTGGAATATTAATTCCTGTTTCCAGGCCTACAAACAGCTACGCTAGAATTCCAGCCAACTGCATCAACTGCCAGCAGAGTTTTTGAACTGTAACATTCTGAAAGATAGATGAAGTTCAAACTCAGATGCACCCAATCAGTATCCCATTATTTACATACCTGATATTATTGGTTAACTTTACTGTAGACTCCACTATTTTTTATCTTTAAGAATGGCAATTATAGAAAGTACACTTGGAAAATTAAGTCACATCTAGTCCATCCCCTCAAGCAATGCACAAGCATTCCTTGAAATACAAAAGTTTCATCACAGTCCATTTTTAAGTGACTTAGCAATGAGGTTTCCACCACAGGTGATGAGTTATATGTGCCCATGGTGCCCAGGCACCAGGAATATTCTTGGCCTAGGACCTTACAACAGCAAAGTTTGAGGCCAGGTCTCTCCCCTACCCTGGACTGCCACTCCCATGCATGTCCTCCTGCCACCCCCGGGTGATTTAAAAATCCTTGAGGCTACCACTGACAGCTCAGTGGGGCCAGAGTGGTTTCTGCTGGCACATCCCTGCGGCTCCCAGGTGGAGGGTGCCTCTGCGTGCTGCCTCCACCCCAAACACCCCTGTGGCCAATGAGAAGCTGCAGGGGCAGTGCCTGTCAACAGCAGCACAGGGAGACCCGTTGGCCCCTCAGCCTAGGAGCCACTGCCAGAAGGCTTGTCCCAGGTAAGCACTGCGCCTCCCTATACCCTCTCCCCACACCTGCTCCCACACCCTACCTCTTCCCAGAATCTGTCACCTCCTCCAACTCCCTTCCCACTCCCAAATTCCCTCCCATAGCCAAATCCCTCACCCCCTCCTGCACCTCTCCTATACTCCAATCCCCACTCCAGCCCAGAGTCTGCGCCCAGCACCCAAACTCCTCCCAGGGGGAGAGTTTGAGTGAGAGAGGGGTGCAGGCACTAGGCGTTATGGGCATCACAAAAACTTCTGCAAACCTGCCTCCCCTGCTCACCGCCTGTCTAAGAAATTTATTTTACCAACAAATAGGCCTAGATAAGAAACTTTTATTAATTTTCAGTTTAAAATATATTTTGCTCAATTTAACTGTGCTATTTCTATTAACATACCAATTAATTAGTCTGAACCATGCTTCTCCACACTATTGAACAAGTTAAGATTTTAAGAGGACGGTATTGTATGTGGAAAGAAATATTGACTAGCAGTTAGAGCACAGGGTTGTTGGTCAGAAGTTCTGAATCTATTCCCTTCTCTTCCATTCACTAGCTGTGTGACCTTGTCAGAATATTTCACCTTTACTGTATGACAGGTTCCTGTGTGAGAAACTGGTTACTAACACCTTCCTACCTTTCTGGCTTGTGGGGGGAATTAATTTAATTAATAGTTACAAAGTACTTTGAACTCCTCAGAAGGAAATTACCCAAGTATAAAATATTATGATTAATGGTCAAAACCACATGGTCAAAACCACTCTTCAGGAAACACATGGACATTTTGGTGGTGGTAGCATTCTTTATGGTTCTGACTTGACTTAAATCAAGTAGCAAAAACATCAGTTTGGTTATCCAAATCATTGGCCTCATGTACTAGGGATGTGAATGGCTAACCAGTCAATTGGTTAACCAGTAAGCCTCATCCAGCCCCAGGGTGCTTACTGAGGCAGGGGCTACTCTGGCTGACTGGCACAGCAGCCCTTGTTCATGGTGGGTCCAGGTCCTCTGCCCACATGGTAGGCAGAGGCTACTCCCTGCCCCCACTTTAATCGGTTAACCCATTAAACAGAATGGTTACCCAGTTAAACAATTAAACAGTATTTTACATCCCTATCATGTACCTTGCACTTTAGCTACTAAGGAAACTACACATTTGTATATGATGGTAATTGGTCTTTATAGACATTCTCTCTTTTAATGTTTCTTAACATTTTAATTGAAGGTATACTTCCTTGGCATCTTGTAGCTTTCCCATGGAAAATTTTCAAGAGTCTTAGATAAATTACATCTTTAATATTTTGATGAGAGATGGTGGCTTTATATGTGTAAAAATCCAATAATAATTATTCACAATAATTAAAAATGCTTAGACTCCATATAATGCTTTGCATTTTAAAACGCTGAAAAAAACATCACCTAATCCTATTTATTTATGGATGGGAAAATAGTATCCTTGTTTAATAAACATGATTACTTATTTTACTTTCTAAATAAAAATATGGACCCATTTATATCTCTGTGTGTGTCTGTGTCTGAATTTAATTGATTCTCTGAAAGAGGATGGATTGGCAGCCTTGTCATATGTTCTCGACAGTACAGATATACAACAGGCAACCGCATTACAAGCTTCCTCACACTGGTCCAATAATATGTTTCAACACCAACCGCCTCAAAGCTTGAAATCACATGTGCATAGTCTATGAATATGCCGCTGTGGATTTGGGGACATGGGTTTTGCTTTTTCTGAGTGGAGCCATGTGTGTGTTAATGATTAGTTTTGTGCATGTATTAGGGGAAGTTTTGTCCTTTTTTTAAAAAAAATGTAGAAATTAAGTGTTTTCTGTTCTTTCATATTGAGCCCTGATAGTTTAAGACTCCAAAACAAGGCCAGGATCATAGGCTATGTGAGCCACAAAGGGCAGCTTGAGACATTGTAATGTAGGCATTTGACAATCAGGAACTGAACTGACACCAGCAGACTCCATTTGCATAGACAACTAAACAGCCATTTATCTCCAGGTGATGAATATTTTGGTATCGACCATTACTCCTAATTTGGACCCAGAATGTGGAACACATCAATCCGTGCAGGAAATTTTGGACACTTTCTTACGCTCCTTGATTGCATGAAATATTAATATATTTCCTCTCATTCTGTATGCTGCTATCTTTGTAAATAACTGTCCCAACATATGCAAACTCTGTGATGCCTTTTCACAATACTTTTTTTTTTAAAAACACACACATACAGAAAAGCAATAGGTGACAGTATGAAAGATTTGCCATATATCACCATTTTGACAGCTATATCATGTGAAAAATGATAGAAAAAACTATAAAAATTAAATATAAATAAGCTTGTATACTGATTACCCTTTGGTGTGGGAAGACTCTGACTAATGCTGTTATTTATCTTCTAAACAGGTTAAGAAAAAGGAAAACATTGCAGCCTTGAATGGAGCTTTTTAATATGAAATTTAGTGGAATTATCTGCACCTCAGAGCATCATGGAGCAATTTTCGACGTGGGAAAAAAATTGTTTTGTGTGTCTGTTGATAGAAAATCGTATCTCATGTGGTAGACATGACCCAAAATATATATCTAATGAGGTAGTGCCCCCCTGGAGCCAAACATCTGACTGTAATCTGAACGAACATGCTGGAGCACTAAGTAAAAGAAGCATGAACACAGTAGTGACTGGAGGTGGTGGCTACTTTGGATATAATCTGGGATGTGCTCTTGCCAAGTTAGGAGCCTCTGTTGTTCTGTTAGATATACAAAAGCCCATTTGGGAAATTCCCAGTGGAGTAGTGTTTATTCAGGTATGATAAAAATATATGTTCACAACAAACAAATTAAGTTAATATTTGGTTTTTATGCAGTGTCTCAAACATAATTTTCAAAGCGCCCAGAACAATCTATTATATATTTGAGAGAGTTTGTGTCTGTCTGTCCATCCGTCTGTCTGTTTGAGTCTGTTTGTTCAATGACTCCTCCTAAACAGTAAGCACAGGGACTTTTGGCATGCAGCTTCCTCTTATTATAACTTAAAGCAATGTAAGGGTTTGGTTGTGCCTGGACAATTGGATGTGCCTGGAACGCATTTGTTTCTCATAAAACACAAAGGCAGAAGTCTGCTAGCAGGGATGGTTATACTATATAATGACCACAGAGGGGCAGCAAGGGGCCAGCTATAACCCCATTGGGGCACCACTGGGTTGGGGGTGAAAAAAGGAACAGCTATCTACTATATATTTGAAAGAGTTTGTCTGTGTATCTGTCTGTCCCCCAGCCAGGGAATACATACCCCTCTGTGCCCATTGCAGCTGCGGCAGCCATGGACAAGTGCTTTTCATCTGGCCACAAGCTGCTGTGGTAACAGAGGCCTAGGGCTGGCTTCTCTCTTTGGGGCAGCCTGCTTACTGAACCTCTCAACACCAGCCCCACCTTAGAGCAATGATTTAAATGAAGAAAAACAAAAAATATTTCAGGTAAGGACCCAAGCAACACCAGGTTTACAACTCTAGTTGTAAACAATGTCAAATACTTTTTTAAAAGTAAGACTCCTCCACAACTCCATATGACTTTAAGGATGCCATGTCACCTATCTGTGCCTTGATTTAACCTTCTGTAAAATGTGTACAATATTTTTTCCTGAGGGGTGTTCTAAAGCGAAAGCAATTAATTTTTGCAAAGTCTATTGCTCTTCAGGAAAGGAAGTTGTTATAAATATCATTATAAAGTATTAAAATGGACCCCATAAGTGTACACAGAATTTCATGCATGCATTTTATGGGTGTTAGCAGCTTCATGGCAAACTCTAAAATATAGTTTTGAGATAAAATTCAAAATATAATTCCATATATATTACAGGCTGATGTGAGGGATTATGATGCCCTATCTGCAGCCTGTGAAGGGGCTGACTGTGTGTTTCATACAGCTGCATATGGAATGTCAGGACTAGAGCAAGTAAGTACAATTATCTTGTGTGTCTTTCTAGCTGAGTCCTTGTAAAATCAACATGCAGTTAGCCTGTGATATTGGTGATTACAGTAGCACAATATTTCAGATTTCTGAGCACTCCAATAAAAAAGAGTATCCAGTTTCAAAAGATGGTGTTTCAAATAATGAAAAGATGTATCATAGAGGCAAGTCCTCATCCCAGCACTCAGATCTCCCAATAACTGGGCTGTTTTATTAAGTCCTTTTCCTCAAGCACACTAATTCTACATCCATGATTCTCTTCTTTTCTTACTCTGTCTGTAGCTTCCACTCAGACTTGTGCTAGATCTCTCACTCCCTGCTGTGCAGTTTTGAGAACTCACTGGATCAATAACAAACTGTATTAAACATCATAGTTTTAAGGAGCTCCCTATCAAACATATTTCTTGAAATGTCCATCTTTTTGCAAATTGCCAATTTTTATGAACAGATTAGCATATCAATGACCTTATCTAGCCTCTACCAATCACTGTAGAGTTTCATTTACAGTGATAGTTAAGACATAACTTTTCTAACTTAAAATTTGTGCAGTGGGTGATAAGAGATTTAACCACTTGTATAAAATGGCATTAACCCAGTGTTGCTCAAAAGCATAAGATTTCAAAACTTCTGTGCATGTTCAATGTCAAAATGATTGCTCAGTTTTTCACTGAAAGTTAAAATTTGAGTGTAATTTCCTACTGCTGCTTTCTATTACAATTCCACATTTTCTCCCAATCCCCTGGTTCATACCCAGAGGTCTATAAACTACTCTCTGGCTGTGTCTAGACTACAACATTCTATAAGAAAAAGATACGCAAATTGCGAATTGCAATTTGTGTATCTTTTTCTGCTTTTCTTCCAAAAGAGGCTTTTCTGACATTTGGCCCATCAACACTCAGCAAATGTCAGGGAAAAAAGCCTCTTTCAGAACACCCCTTCTTCCTCATAGAACCAGGTTTACAGGGATGCCGAAAAAATGTGTCTGCTTTTCCGAAATTTTTTTTTAGAAAAGCAAACGCATTCCTTGGACGCGGCAGAGCTTTTCCAGGATACCTCTGGTATCCCGGAAAAACTCTTCAGTCGAGACATACCTGAGGCCTTGATCCTGCAAATCCTTGTACAGTACACAGGCCAGAGCACATACTTAATTATGTGCCCTTGCACAAGACAGAACTGTGGCTGTGCATGATTCCAAGTAAGCAAAGCACTAAGCTTAGTTGTTCACAATAGGTGGTTGTGTCAAAGCTTCTACATATTTTCTTCCTTACTATCAAGAGCACAGATTTTTAAAAGTGCAGTGTGCAGAGAGAACAGGCATTTCTGAAGACATATGGCATATAGGTGATCTTCAGTATGGAAACAAAGTGCTTAGCATCACACTCCCTGGTTTGGTTCCACCACTACTATTAAGCAGAGTAACTTCACATGTCTTTGGGACTGGGTGGCTCTGTACTCCTTATTCTGTGCATTACATTTAACCTTGTGCTTATCTGTGCAACTATCTGCATTTGTGCTGCGCAAGATCAAAAAACAAATTATATTTTAGTGTATTCAAACACAACTAAGAATCAAATATTGATGCCAATATTTATATCCTCAATACCATCTGCATATCAGAAAAACTGATTCAACAATATACATTTAAACAGTAAATTTACTGATTATTGTAATTATTTTAAACATATAAAACGCACCCTTCAGTAGGTTTCAGGGTACATTCCAGAAGTTATTAATAAAATTTATATTGATACAAATCTTCTATCATGGTAGAAAAAAATTATAATTTCCACAGATAAACAATAGACATCCTATTCCTTACTACTTTTTATTCCCCATTATTCATATCTCATCTACGTACCATATCCGGCTGTGTTACTGTATCTAGATCCCAAACAAAGCTGAGCTGAGTGCAGATGGAAGAAGGTGCTCCTGGCCATCAGAGTTCTAAGGAGTGAACAGGAATCCAAGGGCACCTCTTCATTGCAAATCTTAGACAAAAATTCAAGAAATCTCCTCAATAAATGGAGCAGGAATCATCCCTGTAATATCTTCAAAATCCTTCAACCAATCGCTATTATCATCTCCACGTTATCAAGATTGAATTTATCCAGTGTATTCTCCTCCATATCTCAGTCTCAGGTAACCACTGGGAAATCAGAGTTACCACCCCAAGTCCAATATTGATGAAAACAAGACACAGAGTAGTGTGTTAGTTGCAAACATTTGATACTGCAACTCAAACTGTTTTGTGGTTCCTCACATCCTTTCCACACACTTTCTTACAGACAGTGAAAAGGAACACTAATAAAACTGAGATCTGAAGTAATCTCTAGGGACAGAATAACAATTGTCCAATAAATCCCTTTGCAACCTTCCAGACAAGTAGGAATTAATCCAGTCAGAAACACTATTGTCCTTCCCAGCTAAAGTCTTAAAATTAGTTAATAAAGCTTCATGGTTAACGATACCAAAGGCTATTGTCAACACTAATAGAGTCAGCATGGACCTCTAAATGTATTCCATTCCCTAGGAGATAATCAACCTACACGATCAGTGTCACCCAGAGGCATTCAAGCTAAATGAGTAGGGCAACATAGTAATCTAAGGACTCTAGGTGGGTCAGAGTTTTCTTGCCACAACCTTGTGGAACTGACAGTCTTTCCCAGAAAGAGATTAGAGAACACAAGCTCATATAGACTGAAACCCTGCTCAGTATTCCCTGTAAGATGAGCACTTGGGTCATTTGGGTGGCTATCCAGGAGAGCTTCAACGGCAGTGCAGCTGAGTAGCAGAGCACCCACAGCCGGCCAGCGACAGCTGTTTCTACTGGTGGTGCGCATCCACACATAACAAAATTTATTCTGCAGATGGATGGAGAAAAAATTAGAGGGAACACTGACCCTGCTTATACTAAAGTGTTGTAGAATGAAATTCTCAAGTTGTTTCAGTATATAGTTATGTGGAAACGGCATCTCTAGTTAGAGTGAATCTGTTCTTTTGGTGCTCTTGTACTAAGGATGGGGAAGTGACTTCATTCTCCGAGGCTCCAAAAACAGTCTGGGAGCAACCAAGGATTTTCAGTGAGGATGTGTCACTGAAGTGCTGTTTAGGTATTCGACTACTGCACTGAGGCAGAAGAGTGGGGTTCACAGTATTGCCACTGACTCCAAGTGTAATCCTGGGCAAGTCGCTTCACTTGTCTGTTCCTCAGTTTCACCCTCAGTAAAAGAAGGATAATAAAACTAAACTAAGTTTCAATTTTGTTGTGAGGCTTAACTATTTATGGCCAAATCCTGATTTCACTGGGTGCTTATCATAGCCCTAGTTAAGTCTTATCCACAATCTCTGAACTTACAAATGTCCCTATTAAAAACAAGAAATAATATATTCCAGGTAAGTTGATTGGGAAGACTGAAACCTGAATTAAATTACTACAATGGCTTCTGTAATTAAATACTCAATTGTTGAGTTAGTAGGTAAAATGTTGTCAAAGCTAAGAAAACTTGTTCCTGTTGTATGATCCTTAGAAAGAAATTGAGGGCTAAAATAATAATGTTAAAAAAACCAAATCTTCTTAAACAATAAAATGAAATCCTCCCAACATTTTAGTTAAAATAGCAACATAGACATTAAATTTGTTAATTAGTTTTTGTCAATGTTCAATACAAATTCACTGAAAACCTCTGACTACAAAGGATTGACCATTGAATTGCTACTGTAACATGTATGTTTAAAATCCTCCTTTTTGTATCCTTGTTTTAGGATACATTTTTATATTTTTAAATGAAAAGTCATTTTGAAATGAAAAAACAAAGCTTTTGTTTCAAGAACATTAAAACAGAATGCAAACCAACTATTCTCAGAAACAATTTTTGTTTTAATAATTGACATTTCTGGCAAAAAAATGTTGTCTTGAAAATACCTGACCAGCTCTAGAACTGAATATAAAATGTGAGATTATTCAAATACTGTTCAATCTCTCTTTTAGCTACATAAAGAAAAGATTGAATCTATAAACGTTGGTGGAACAAAATTCATAATTGAAGGTATGTATCTAGATGTCTCTTTTTGCATTGGTATGGCAAACTAATATACCATTTAGTAAGTTATTTGGCATACTTAAACTATTTTTAGTATATATTTTATATGGAAAATGTCATTTTAACACAGTAGTAAAACAGCACACCTGGGTTCTGTATCTGACTCTGTCTCAAGGCTTTCTATGTCACTTTGGCTAAGTCACTAAAAGCCAAACAGCCAGACTGGGTTCTGGAGAACTGCAGAGGCAAGCAGGAGGAATCTATATTCCTCTCACTCAAGCTTCAGGATAGGGACAAAACTGCTTCTTAGAGGCCCCTGGATCCTACATTTCCTGTGCCATGTTGTTGCTCAAACCGCTTTCACAGAATTATATAAACAGAGGATCAATATACTGTTGCTCTAGGATTCATTGACTCATTAGACAGGTCTACCAAATCTTTATTAAGGCAAAACACTCACCAAGTAATGATCAAATTCTCACAAATAGGAAGTCCATCAGGGCAATGGCATCACAATTGCCTCCAGCACCAGACAAGACAGCTTCAACCTCCCTTTTTACACAAACTTATTATTCATCTGTATTATTCTCTCATTTGCATGTTAACTCTCCTCCCCCATCAGTATAGATTTAGTGTCAGTTCAAATTTTTCTCTTTTCCAGTTTTTTAGTTACTTTATATTTTTCTTACAATTGCTCTTCAAATTTTTACTCATACACTCAACACGATCACTACTCTGAATCCTAAATCACCCCTCACCCCCTCATCTGGGCATAGCTGAGTCCATTACAGAGTGACAGGTGATTTAGGTGGGCATTCCCCACCTTCTGCCCCTCACCACAAAACCACGAGCATCATCTCACATCAGGATGGCATGATTAATCTCTCTCTACTTCTTATCAGTAAAATGGACATAATAAAATCTCTCTTCTTCATATGGGTGTTGTGAGATTTAAAACAATTGTTTAATGCATGAAAAAGACATTTATATTATCACATGGAATATGTTCTCTGAGTACCAGGATTACTTTTATTATCACTTTACCTTATTAAAACTACAGATATACACATAAGGGAAAGCTTCCCTTTTATTTGACTTTGTATTTGAAAACTCCATACCCAAACTCATGTTTGTTTTTCTTAAATTTTAGCCTTTAACCAACTATCTCAGGAAAATTATGACAAACAATTTTCAGATTCTCTCATTTCCAGATATGGCTTTTCAAATAGTATTGCATATATCAGTTCTGTACCTCTATTCTTTATTCCCAAGATATAATGACATTTGTGCTACCAAAAACATTATTTTTGCACCTATATTCTGCCAGTCTGTGACCCCTTGTACAGCTTGTTCCTCTCCCATCAGATTATTCTTCTCAAGGACTGAGTGGAGGTTAATACTTAGGGCCACAATCAAGGGCATATCTGCTCAAACATGGAGATTATGCTCCTGGATTGCTAAACTATGGTCCTCAAAACTTCTCCAGGTATGGAGGACTTAAGGAATGTTGTATCTCCACAGGTTTGTAGGAAAGCCAGAAACAAGGAGAAACAGTTCTACCTCTTGATTGCAAACCGGTAGCAGCTTTTCATTAGCATGTTTAACCTGATACAAGGATTAGTATTCATTTATTTGTAAGGAATTTACTATTTTCATGGTTATTGTTTTAAAAGCAATTCTTCTTGCTATCATCCCACTAGTGTGTGAATATATAAGGGGTCATCATTAGAGTAGTTCTGCTGCTCCTAACACAGTTAAATGGGGCCCAATACTGTCCCCTAAAAGAGGAGTTCTAGCCCTTTACAAAAACATAATGTTCAATTACAGAAACTCAGTCAGAACATGATGTTAAATTATAAAGCACTTGGGATCATTTGAAATGCGTAGGATTATATAAATGTAAGATATTATTATTATATTCCCGAACAATCCTAAAATGGAAAGACTACTCTTATAATCTATGTGACATTTTATAAAAGGCTCATTTCCTGTTCATGTAGGTTATCCATTGTGTTCATTCCCTCCGAAGCACCTGGCATTGACCAATATCAGAAGACAGGATATTGGGCTAAATGAATCTTTGCTCTGATCCAGTATGGCCTTTCTTATGCTCTAGGTTATTTATTTTCATACTGTTCCAATGTTTATTGAAATAATTTGCTTTGTACATCACTGCAGTATGCAAACAACAGAACATTCCCAGACTGATATATACTAGTACAGTGAATGTAGTGTTTGGAGGGAACCCCATTGAAGACGGTGATGAGGAAACTGTGCCATATTTTCCACTAGAAAAGGTATTTTGCTTACATTATTTGTTCCATTTTTTTTCTATTGTATTGTCCTGCTCTGTTGTTTCTGAACAACATTGGATGCAGAAGAATAAGAAAAAAAATCTTCTATTTTTAAAATTATATATAGACACCATATGAGACATAATACATAATTACTTTAAGTAATTGTGAGTACAGTATATACTTCGCTGACCATTAAGGCCCTGACTATGGAAAGGAACCTATAAGGTCCTTGTGCTCATGCAGAGTCCCATTGTAGTTAATACAGTTCCACAAGGACATAAAGGTCCCCTTATATGGATCAGGATCAGCGACTCACACTACAAGGAAAGTCAACCCAAGAATTCTCACCTAATCATTAATTCATGCAATAAAAACCCTAAAAACGTAAGGGGTTCTTCTGCTACTACAAAACTCATACAAATTTTAAAACATTATGCAATTAAAATATGAGTAACACTACTGTAAAAATATTTTACTTTGTTATACAATTTTAAATATTCTTCAAATGCACTACAGTCAACTGGAAATCCAGATTTGTAGAAACAAACATATTTGCCTCATTTATAAAGCAATAATATAGACATTTTACCCTAAATTAGTACCCCCACAAGTTCTTAATTTTGAGAATCTGTTAAAGAACAGATGACAGGGAACCAGATTAAGGGAGATTTATTTTTGTCATTGATGTAATTTAACAAAACCATAATATTTGCTCTGTTTTTTAGCATATTGACCATTATTCCAAGACCAAATCAATTGCAGACCAAATGGTACTAGCAGCTAATGGAACTCCACTAGCAGGTACTTTTCAATTCACATTCAGTTACTTCAGCCATTAACAAGATAATAGGACTTATTATTTCTCCTGATGTGATATTTAACTGACATGTCTATTTGTGTTTTCTGAACTTGACAAGGTCATTGTGGATAGTCCTCTGAAAACATTCACTCAAGGCGCAGCAACAGTCAAAGATTTACAGAATGCTGGGAGTCAGTAAGAAAGGGATAGAAAATAAGACAGGAAAAAATCCTAACGTTTCTATAAAATCCATGATACACCCACATCTTGAATACTGTGTGCAGATATGGTTGCCAAATCGGAAAAAGATATATTGGAATTGGAAAAGTTCAGAAAAAAGAAAACAAAAATGATTAGGGTTATGGAACAGCTTCTATATAAGGCAGTGTTTCTCAAAGTGGGCCACTCTGCTTCCCGCAGCTCCCCCTGGCTGGAAATGGTGAACCAAAGCCAATGGGAGGCATGAGGCTCCATGGCTATGGACCCTTTAGGTAAACAAAGTGGTGTGGGCCTGTTAGTGGCTTTCCCAAAGTGGGTCCATGGCCCACTATAAGAAACACTGGTATAAGGGGAGATTTAATAAGATTATGACTTTTTGTCTTGGAAAAGAGATGACTAAGGAGGGATATGATAGAGGTGTATAAAATCATGACCTATATGGAGAAAGTAAATAAGGAAAAATTAGGTATTTGTTCCCATAACATAAGAATGAGGCAGCAGGTTTAAAACAAACGAAAGGAAGTATTTCTTTACACAGTGCACAGTCAAACTGTGGAACTCCTTGCCAAAGGATGCTGTGAAGGCAAAGCCATAAAAGGGTTCAAAGAAGAACTAGCTAAATCCATGGAGTATAGGTCCATCTTTAGCTAGTATCCAGGGTGGGCAGGGATTACGTCCCTAGCCTTTGTTTGCCAGAGACTGGGAATGGGCAGTTGGTCAGTTGATGATTGCTTGTTCTGTTCATTCCTACTGAGGCACCTGGTATTGGCAGCTGTCAGAAGACAGGATACTGGGCTGGATAGACATTTTGTGTAACTCAGTATGATTGTTTTTATGTTTTATGTTCTTATATTCCACAAAATTATAGGAAGATAGCAGAAAACACAACACCAGAAAGTTAAAACATTTTCCCTAAAAATAATTGTAAAATGTTTACAACTTCTACAACATATGTAATACAACACTTTTGAATGCCAGCATGGAGTTTGTGTATTTATTTAAAGGGATAGAAGAATTTTTAAAAATAAATCTTGTTTTAAGTGAATCATTTTGAAAGTGTTATATATCATAAGTAAATATGAATACCAATTAAAACATTAGTTCCCTGCAATTATAAATTAAACTTTGCAGAAGGCATTTGATACTTCAGCCTGGAATTATTTATTAGGGCTTCCCAGAGTTTTCCGTATTGAGGGAGTCAGTTATACACTTGAACTCACCTGGGAGATACTATAACTGCCAGTTCAATACAAAGTAACATAAAATGCAACACGATACCATGTGACCAGGTAACAGTGAGTTAAATTTAGCTGTGCCCAATTTCCACAAAGGATTTTTTTCATCTGATACTTGCAAAATACAACAAGGGATTCATACAATACCATGAATGTTAATTACATCCCAGGAGGGTAATTTCACACATAAAAGAAGTTACGCTATATGTTATGCCTTGTTTCTTTCATCTTTTGTTCATTGCTCTTTACAATAATAATTCACATTCTTAAGATTACCCCATATTTTTACATGTATAAGAAATAAATCATAAAACTTAATCTGTGCAGTGTATAGAGTCATTTTAAGGTAAGCAGTGTAGCTGCTCTTTTTCACCAACAAGGAGCAGTAGGTTCGTTGATGGGAAAACATTTCCCACCAGCGAAGCTCTGTCTACACCAGCACTTTTTGTCATTAAATCTTATGTCATTTTAGAGGATTTTTTTTTCAAACCTCTAGCAACAAAAGTTTAAATAACAAAAGTGCAGTATAGACATCACCTAAGATGGCTCAGCCAGTTTTAAATACAGTTAAACATTTCAAACATTAAAGTTGGATTTAATGCAATATCAAAATTAGTACTGAACTTCATCAAAGTCTTATGATAGTGTATTAAGAATATAATTATTCTAATATGATTAACTAGATCACCAATGTACTATGGGAAAATAGGGAGATAGACCCAATCTTGCTTCCATTAAAGTCAGTGATAGTTTTGCCATCAACTATCCAAAAGCCAAGTATTCAAAGCTTTTCATCTCTAAATTAATGGTTTAAATCCAGCTCATGTCTCTAGTGACTGAAAGCCACTGAAAACTTCCTGATTGCTGTTCAGTGGTCTGTATAAAATTTGCTTGGTGAGCTTATTCCAATTTCTATTTGATCCTTGTTTGCATCACAAAAAAGAATCATACTCGGTATTCTTGTTGGCTGTTTCAATACAGAGATCAAAGACTATATGGACAAGCGATTGAAATACCCAGTAACTGCTAGAGGGGATCCCTCTAAATCAGTTTGAAGCACATTGCAAAGCTGTCCAGGGAATTCTTATATTGCTACTATCCATGTTGTGGCTGTTTTGTGGATAAAGAAATAAATGTGTGGGAGGCCTATCAAACCAGTAACCTTTCATGAGTACTAATTTTATTTCCTTTTTTAAAGGAAAATGAAAATCATTTACTTAAAAGTAAATTTTGCACATGGAGTGCCTAGAGCATTTTATATATAATTGGATATTCATAGCCTATGAAAAGTACCTATAATGTAGTGATATGAAAGCCATTTAAGAATCATGTTTTATCATATCTCCTAGGAGGTGATAAACTCCGTACATGTGTTCTTCGCCCACCAGGCATCTATGGACCAGGGGAGCAAAGACATCTGCCACGAGTAGCAGTATTTATTATATTTTATTTCTCAATAGAAGTTTTTGTTAGTATACAATAGCATTTGTTAATGTCATAGATTCATGTCAAACAACTACTTCTAACAGTGCCCTCGATATCTCCATGACAAACCAGAAGCCAGAGGGAGCCATATTATGCATAATGGAGCTGCAAGGGGCCACAGGCCATAGGGTGGCCTGGAAGCCCTGGTCTATACTAGGGAGTTGTTTTGAAATAATCCCTCTTAGGTGAAATTTATAAGCAGAGCGTCCTCACGACTGAGTCCGTTATATCAAAATAACAGGCTGCTTATTTTGAAATCTGTACTCCTGCTTTCCTCAGGGAATAATGCCAATTTTGAAATAGTTATTTTGAAATAGTGTTAGTGGGGATGTTCTGGTGCTGCTAATTCAAAATAATTGGCCTTAAAACTCCTGTCAGCAGGAGAAGGGCTTCTCGCATGTGGCCAGCTTTAGAAGCCACATGTGAGACAGCAGCCTGCAAGGGAGCCATGGGCAACCCCAATGCTCCCTCAGCGCCTCCAAAAGCTGCCAGCACTCCTGCTGCTCCCTCAGCTGCCACTGGCCAGGGACACAGGAGAGCTCCGCCCTGGAATGGTGCAGGGATCCTGGACCTCATCAAGGTCTGGGGAGAGGACACCAACCTCCAAGATCTCCGCACCAGAAAGAGAAATGTAGAGATCTATGGCCAGATCACCACCAACCTGGCCGACAAAGGCCACACCCAGATACTGGACCAGTGCCAGATGAAAATCAAAGAGATCCGGCAGCTCTACAAGGCCAGGGAGCAGAGCGGATGCTCCGGGGCATCATCAAACAGCTGCTGATACTATGACCAGCTGGATGCCATCCTGGGGGGGGGGGGGTTATATCCATTGTCATCGTTGTGGAGTCCAGACTGGACACACCTGGCATAAGCCTCCAAGAGGGCAGAGTAGCAGACAAGGAGGCCAGCCAGGTGACCATGCCTGCCAGCCAGGACCCGCTCTTCACTCTGGAGCCAGTTCCTCTCTCCCAGGCTGTCTCCCAAGTTTCAGAGGAACTCAGGGAAGGTACTTCAGGTAAGTTCTATAACTTTCCCTATCTGCACACGAGGCAGGCAGTGGGCTGCAAGGGGCTGCATGCTCCTCACTTGGCCTACTTGGCCTGGGGGCCGCACAACAGCCAGTGCATGTGGGTGCACATGGAGCGCCAGTCCAGAGCACTCAGCCCCCTGACACTCTCACATGGGAACCCCCTCGGTCCTTCTCACAAGGTTCCTGGATGGGCCTGCCTGACTCTGGCCTCCGTGGTGGGACACCTTCCCGTGACAAGCCACAACCAAGGAGGCTGGGGTCATGAAACCACACAGCCGTGCCCACATTGCACAGGGTCATGCCCACACTCAGGCAGCATTCACTCCCGGTCAAGCTCGGTGATGCGAAGGATGCTGATCCTGTGCCTGGGAACCTGCTGTGGGAAGGAAGAGGAGGGGAGCCCAGTAGCACTCTCTCCAGCAAGCTGCCTCTGCCGCTCACACACAAACCTCCCCCAACATCCCCTCTCCTCCTCCAGCAGGCAGAGATAGAAGTTCTCTCTCTGCGGAACGCTACCAGTGCCAGACTCGGGATGTGCGGGACAAAGAAGGAAACCGAACCACCCCATCCCCCCCTCCCGCCCACAGACTCATGGACTGTCCAGCACCTTCCCATACCCGCTTGTCACCAGGCTGTGGATATAGCTCTGCTCCCCCAGGATGTCTGTGCCTCTGCTGGAAAGTGCCTGCTTTTAGGCAACATATGGCCTTGCTCAAAGCACGCAATCATCTGAACTGAGACCTTTGGTGTTGGCATAGAGATTAGGGCTAGACGTCATACAGTGTCTGCCTTTGTAACTTTTCTTCACAGCTGGGCCAGCTGCGAGCGTGCCATCTGCCCCCCTCCCGCACGCCATCTACCCAGCTCCGCAGGAGGAAACACACCCGGGAGGACCTGATGTGGGAGCAGATGGCCTGCCTGCAGTCCCTCATCTGGGGGCTCAAGAAAGAGCACAAGGAGTGAGCTGCCAACTGAGAGGAGCACTGGGCTGACTGGGAGGAGTGCCAGGCTGACCAGGAACCAAGGAAGGCTGCCTGAGACCAGCTGGCAAGCCAGGATGACTCCATGTGCTCCTCTCTCACCTCAGTGACGGAACGCATGGCATCCTGCATGGAGTGGGCCACCAGCCACCTCCCAGCGGCTTTTCCTCCTAGTCTCCCCTAAGAAGCTGCTGGGGCCCCAGACCATGGGGTAGTGGGACCTCTCGGGCAGCCAAAGCCTCCCGACCACCCAGAGGCAGGCACCACTCCCAGTCCCATCCCTGAGCCTCCTTCCCCTTTCCTTCCCCCCATTCCAGGTTCTTTCCCCAGTCTCTCCCCTGTTCTATGTCCCCACAGTAAACAGTCCTGTTTCAAGAAACATGTCTGTATTTGCTCTGCAGGGAAGATGGGAAGGGAGGGCAGGGGAAAGGAAGGGTGGGGGAGGAAAGGCACACAAAGGGAATGCAGAGGTCCCTTGTGGAGAGGCATGGTGGAGAGTCTCAGAATTGGCCTTTCATGAAACTCTCCCTCAAGGCCTCCACGATGAGCATAGCCCCTTGATGTGCTCTCCTGATGGCACTGGTGTCCGGCTGCCATTCAGCCTCAGCCCCCCGCCCTGGCAGAAACGTCTCCCCCTTGCTCTCAGATAGGTTGTGGAGCACACAGCAGGCCACCAACGTGAAAAAGATGTTGTGTTTGCAGAGGTCCAGATGGATTAGGAGACTCCTGAACCTTCCCTTTAAATGGCCAAATGCACACTATAGTCCCATGCAGCACCTGCTCAGCCTGACGTTGAAGTGCTCCTTGGTGGGGTCCAGGCTGCCCAACTATGGATTCCTGAGCCAGGGGGCAGGGGTAGGCTGCTTTTCCCAGGATCACAATGGGTATGTCCACTTCCCCCCTTCTGATGGTGCAGTCTGGGAAATAAGTGCTGGCAGCATCTTTCGGAACAGGCAGGATTCCAGAAAGATGCGCGCATCATGCACCTTCCCCGACCAGCCGACACTAATGTAGGTGAAGCGTCCCTTATGATCCATGAGGGCCTGCTACCCCATGAAGAAGTACCCCTTTCTGTTGATGAAGTCTGAGGCACAGTGGTCGGGGCCAGGATGGGGATGTGCGTGCAGTCTATGGCCCTCCCCACACAGATGGAGAAGCCCATGATGGCAAAGCTGTCCACAACGCTGTCCACATTCCCCAGAGTGACAACCCTCCATAGCAGCACCTGTTTCATGGCCTTGGCTACTTGCAGGAGCACGGCCTTGACAGTGGATCTCCACACGCCGAACTGGTTCCTGACAGAGCGGTAGCTGTCTGGTGTGGTGACCTTCCAGAGGGCAATGGCCACGTGCCTCTGTAGGGGGATGGCGGGTCACATGCGGGTGTCCTGTTGCCTGAGGGCAGGGGCGAGACAGTCGCAGAACTCCAAGAAGGTGGCCTTCTGCATGTGGAAGTTCTGCAGCCACTGCTGGTCATCCCATCCCTTCATGACGATGTGGTCCCACCAGTCCAAGCTCATCTCCTGCTGCCCCAAGCTCATCTCCTGCTGCCAGATGCGGCATTCTGCAGTGTCCAGGTGATTGAGGGGCATGTGTAGCAGCGGGAGCACCAGGACGTATGTGAGCAGGGCCTGCGGTCCATGCTGGGGTTCATCCTGAAGGTCCTGGTCCTTGTCCTGCTGGAACAGTATGCAGGCAGTCTGGATGTACTGCACCAGGAGGTGCAACACAAAGCCAATGAGCCTAGCACTGCTTTGCAGCAGCTCTGGCTCCATGCTGAGAGTGCTGTGGCCAGGGGCGGCCTGTGAGCCTAGGCAAACTAGGCAGTTGCCTCGGGCGCCGCCAGCCTGGGCACCCGATGATGACATCACAGCCATTGACGGCCGTGCAGGCAGGGGCGCCGATCGCGTCTTCCGCCTGGGCGCCAGCTGCCGCAGCCGACCTCAAGCTGCGCCTGGCTGTGGTATCCATGCAGTACGTCCCTTTTGTGTCCCGTGAAGGGGAGAGGCAGTGGAGGAGTGGCATGTGAGACGTGGCTGTAGAAAGGAACCCCGGAAAGCACGTGTCACAGCTTGCCTGACCAAGCAGCTACAGGAACCTCTTGAGAGTGCTTCCAGGGACTCAGAGCCCGATGCAGGCTCCAATCAGTGTGGACACGCTCTTCTGGAATAATTTTAACTAATTTTGATGATTCCCTGTTGTGGGGACTAGGGATGTTGAGATGTGGTTAACTAGCTAATTCGAGTGGTTAATAGAATTTTTATTGACTATTCAATTAGTTGATAAGAGAAGACAGCCCGACTCAGTCCCAGCTCACGCCAGGTCCAGGGCTTACCTGTGCTGTGGCTCTGCAGTTTAAATGTACTCAGTCCCAGGTTGCGCCAGGTCCGGGACCTACCCCCACTGTAGTTCTGCAGTTTAAATGTAGTAAGAGTCGGGCTAACTGCCTGCCCAGCTCTTACTACATTTAAACTGCAGAGCCACTGCAGAGTGTGGAGTAAAGTAGAAGGTTCGAGAATATGGCCAGCCCCGGGGAGGTGCAGAAACAGGCAACCTTGTACTAAATATCTTTTAAACTTTTATTAAAATGCTTCCAATTATAACTTTTTATTATATCAGTTTCTTACATGCATGGGCGCCAAATAACTACTCGCAGGAACAATAAACAAAATGCAGTACAGTAAAGGAAAATTCCCTGAGGTTTTTCTAAATCCCAATAGTTGTCAACAAGGGACCAGGGGTTATCAACAGTTACATTTACATCATTTCACTCATTTATCTAAACCCTTAACACTACTACTTAACAAAACCTCTAACTTCAGATAACAATACTTACACTTAACAGACACACAAAGCACAACAGCGACAACAGCATATTTGGTATATGTTACGCTCCACGGGGAATTTGTTTGGTTCGGTGAGCGGGAGGGGGCCCTTGGGTGATCAGTCCTCAGACCTGGCTTGTGTTCTGCCTTCCAATCTTTATTCGGGAACCCTCAATTTGATACAGGAGGGGAAGCTGATTTACAGAGAGAGCTTTCCCGCGCTTTTTTGTGATAGGCTAGCAGACCCTGTCTGCTATGTGACAGGAGTGTGGGAGAAAGGGAGGGGGTGAGATGATTCTGTTTTTCTCTTTCTGCCATATCAGGCATGGCACAGCCAGTGCGAACTTTACATGAACTTTACATGTCTGGTTTTTGCCCCGTCTTTTGCTGATCCTTAAGTCACATAGTGTAGGATTTTTCCATCGAGAGGAAGATGACCTTTAGCTAGGAAGGCTATGCACATGAGGCCTGGCCAGAAAAGAGCCTGCTTTTACACAGGGGTAGGTCCTGGACCTGGTATGAGCCAGGACTCAGCCGGGATCCCCCACAGACAGGGGATGCTGTCAGAACCAGGCCCTGTCTGTAGCAGTTGAGGCTGGCCATGGACAAGGGCTGCTGCCAGAGCAGCCTCTGCCCACAGCGGGACCAGGAGAGCAGCCTCTGTCTGCAGTGAGTTTGAGCCCACTGTGGGGAGAGGCTGCTTTGTGGCAGCCTTCCTTGGCCCCCTTCCCCTGTGCTGATGCCTCTGATAGAGGATGCAGCACGAGGGGGGAGACGGGGCAGGTGGCACCATGGAGATGGTTCTGGGTGGACTAGCTGTTAAGCCGGCTCCCCTGAGCACCAACTCCTGCTTTCCCCCACCCTTACTGCCTCTGATACAGAGGCGGGGGGGGGGTGGGGAGATGAAATACGAGCAGTCAACTCAACGAACCAATAAGTCTAGGCTTATGGGTTAGTCAACTAGTCGACTACTCACTTACATCCCTAGTGGGGACACACTATGTTGATTTTAGTTATTTCAAAATAATTTCATAGTGTAGACATGCTGGAAGGTTGCTAGCAGTGCCAGGACTTAACAGGAGCCTGGGGAAAGGCATAAAGGAACTGTCAAGGGCATGTGAGCATAGGGAGAATCACTGAATGACTCCTCAAACATCAGACCTGTCATCAGTTTTCCATTTGTTCTAGTGATTTCACTTCAGTTGTATTATCCAGGGGAATGTATAGGTATGCATGAAGCCAATTTAAAAAAAACCTTTAGCAAAAGAAACTTCTTTCCTAGTATTTCACTAAGGGTATGTCTACACTACAGGATGAAGTTGAATTAAGATACTTAATTAAGTTAATTGCGTAGCTGAAGTTCAAGTAGCTTAACTTGGCTTGTCTAAACTGCAAAAAGTTGAAGGACGAATGCTCTTCCTTTGATTTCCTTTACTCCTCGTGAAAGCAAAGGTACCGGTATCGACTGGAGTGCCCTTCTCACTTTGAATTAGCTATCTGAATTAATTCGAACCCTGGAAGATCAACAGCGGCAGCTTAGCTTGGTCCTGCCGTGAGGGCAGGGGACTGGACTCGATGAACTCTCGAGATCCCTTCCAGTTCTAGTGTTCTTTGATTCTGTGAGTAAAGCAGATGGAAAAAACCTTTTGAATGTACATGGAACAAAACCAAATGTAATTTATATAAGAATATTAGAAAAAGTAGGATATGTCTAAATAATGCCCTGACACCATTTAGGGATTCACATAAAAGCTACTATGCAAGTGGCCCCTTTTCTACATATAGTACAAACACACCTGAAACCTATAGAATCTACTAGAAGATGTACCATCACATATTCATTATGAAATACATATGGCCTTTCCACACATTACTGTGTCGCAAGGCCACAAGAGGATCCATTTGGATCTTAAAAAAGGGACATCCCTCAGAACAACAGACAATACTTGTATCATAATGAGTTCTTCCAACATGATAGCTGAGATTACATACTTATTACGCTGTGCTAAAATACACTTATGAGTGTCCCAATACTAGTAACTTCAACTGGAGAATCAGAGAGCAGAAACTGGCCCTAAATTGGTGATGTTCCATAAAAAAAGACAAATAATAGAAACATAGGAGTGTAAGAAAAAGCATCTCCTGGACATGTGTTTCATAAGCATGATATGAGAAATAATTTTGTTCTTTTCTGCTCTGAGAAAGCCCCAGCTGGAGTAGTGTCCAGTTCTAGATGAACCATTTCAGAAAGATGTGGACAGATTGGACAAAGTCCAGAAGAGAGCAACAAAAAAACAGAAAATATGTCCTATGAGAAAAGATTGAAAACCCTGGGTTTGTTTAGTCTGGAGAAAAGAAGGCTGAGGAGGACATGGTAACAGTTTTAAAATACATAAAAGGTTGTTACAAGGAAGAGAAAAAAATGTTTTCATTAACCTAAGGCTAGGAGAAGAAGCAGTGGACTTAAATAGCAGCAAGAGACGTTTAGGACACAAGGAAGAACTTCGTGTCAGAATAGTTACACACTGGAATAAATTGTCTAGAGAGGTTGTAGAATCTCCATTACAGATGCATCAGGGATGGCCTAGATCAGGGGTGGGCAAGAGAGACTCCCCTGCATCCATCCCGCCAAGCCAGTTGTCCAGCCCGCAGCCACCCTGCAGCTCCCCCACACCCAAGCCAATCTAGACCTGGGGATGGGGAAGCCTGCCAAGTCTCCTCCTGCTTACAATGAACTGCCAGTTGTTCAGAACAGCTGGCAGTTCACTCTAGGTGCCACGCACCCCTTGTAGAGTAGGGGCTGGGAGCAAAGACTTCATGAGGTCCCCTGCCTCCAAACCTTGATTGGCCTGAGGGTGGGGGGAAGAGTGTGAAGTCTCCTCCCACCGTCAGGGACACATGGTGCCTAGAGCGAACCAGCAGCTCTTCTGAACAGCTGGTGGTTCTGTCTAGGCAACAGGGGGGTGGGAGGCAAAGACTTCACTTGCTTCCCCCATCCCCAGGCCAATCAGGGTCTGAGGGGAGAGGGGAGCATGGGAAGTGTCCTGGCCCTGCCCCTTCTGGGGAAACACTGGGCCACTTTAAAAATTTGTGAAGTGGTCCCCCTTCTAAAATTATTGCCCACCTTTAGCCTAGATAATACTTAGTACTGCCTTAAGTGCAGGAGACTGGACTAATTAACCTTTCAAAGTCTCTTTCAGTCCTATACTTCTATGATTTTATAATTTTCCATTTTGATTCAGACTACTATTCCTACTCCATTAACTTTCCTAGAGGCTATAGAATCTTCTGAAGAAAGTTAACCCTCTTTCTCATAATAACGGACCTAGCAAATTGTCTAACATTATAGATGGGGGTGAAGATGTTCCCTCCTGACTGTTTTAAGTAACCAGCTTACTTCCTGAACCAAGCTATTTAATTACTTTTAGTTTTGTTTATTAGAATGTTATTAAATTATCTAGATCTATTTTTAAAATCTGGTCACAGTCTTTGCTTTGATTTCTGTCCTAATAAATGACAAAAAGACAATCTAGATTTAGATTTTACAGTAATTGAGTCTCACATCCCCTTAGTAAAATAGCAACCTTTTTGTTTTTGATTAAGGGTCCAATCCTGGAGGCATTAAAGTCAGTGGTAAAGTTCCTATAGACTTCATTGGGAGAACAACTGGACCGTGTTTGATGTAATTCTTTTATGTGCAAAATTAAACCACATCCTGCAAGGATTTCATGTTTGTATGTTTTTGCAGATTAATATTCAGAGAGGGCTGTTTCACTTCCGGTTTGGGGAGCCTTCTGCACAGATGAACTGGGTTCATGTACAGAACCTTGTACAAGCTCATATCCTGGCTGCTGAAGCACTTACCTCTGAGAGGAACTACATAGCTGTAAGTAAAAAGGAAAAAAAATACCCAGCAACACCCTGTCAAGTTTAAAATGAAAATAGCTATAATCAGAACAGAACCATAGTAATGGTCACACAGGCTCATCAACAGGGAGGGCAAAGAGGGCAACTGCTCCAGGGGCAGTCAATTCAAAAGAGCCACCACCACCGACCCACACCTTTTAAATTGCCCTCAGAGTCGCCAGGTATGACTGCCCCCCAGCCCTTCTTCTTACCAGCATGATTAATTGCACAATTAATAGTAATTATTTTTTAATCTCTTGGCAGCTCCAGGTGCTATATTTATAAAATCAGTACAAATATTTAAAGAGAGAATGAAAACATGTCACTCCATGCCCAGTATCATGTTACTCAGCGGTCTTTTCTCTGTCTCTTTAACAGAGTGGTCAGGCATACTACATAAATGATGGCGAGAATGTCAACCTTTTTGAATGGATATCTCCACTAGTATGTACAACACATATATTTATTTCAAATACAATACAATGTATGTAGAAAAACTGTAGGTCCACAATTTGAAAACTGTGCATGCAAATGTGGATGCAAAAATTAGGGAATTCTGTGTACATATTCCTTGTTATGTATAAATTTCATAAGTTCAACTTATGTGTACACATTGGCAGTTTTGCATGCTCATCTGAGGTTCAAGAGCACCTTTCCAAAAGTTAGTCCTTAATAACTAATTGAAGACAGAACAATGTGTACCAGAATAAGCAAAAGCTACCTTTCTGATGTATTTTTAGATTCATATCTGATCCTTCCTTCCTACTGACACCAGGGGAAGTTTTGGGTTCACAAAGAACGTAGGCTCAGCCTACTATTCTGTGATGCAAATAAATTTTCCATTAATTACTTTACTGTTAATGATTTGCTAAAAACCATAACATTTTAACACTATAAAATGAAAAATCCGTGCATCATGACTGTGACATTAGGACCAAAGAATACAAAATGCATTTTGCTCATATACACTGCTATTTCAGATTAATGTAATTTCTTACATTTGTCATGTAACTGTGTTTGGAATCTTTTTGAGAAGGAAAATGGTAAAATAACAACAAAAACAATAACAATGAACTGATTTTTTAAAAATCCAATCTTATATTTTATCTGCACATATTTCCATGTTAGGGATGTAAAATCCCATTTAATTGGTTAATCGGTTAAACATTATGGCTTTGTCTACGCTGCAGAGTTTTTGCGCAAGAAGCTTTTTTGCAGAAGAGATCTTCACAAAACTTCTTGCGCAAAAGCGCGTCCACACCTCAAAAGCACATCGCAAAAGCGATGTGCTTTTGTGCAAGACAGCATCCACACTGCATGGATGCTCTTGCTCAAGAAAGCTCTGATTGCCACTAACAGAATGGCAGAGCACCTGTGCTTTTTCTGATAGGCTCTTTTTGCGCAAGAAACCCCTGCGGAGCGTCCACACCTGCCTTTTTGCGCAAGAGCTGTAGCGCAAAAAGGAGTTATTCCTCGTGGGGAGAGGAATAACTCTACCGGCAAAAGCCCTCTGTCCTGTCAATTTACTGTATTTTTTCTTTTTTTTGTGCAAAAACACGCTTGAGGTGTAATGTAATAAGAAAGCAAAAAAAGATTTTGAGGAACAGCTAGCCAAAAACTCAAAAAGAAATAACAAAATGTTTTTTAAGTACATTAGAAGCAGGAAGCCTGCTAAAAAACCTGTGGGTCCCCTAGACGATCGAACTATAAAAGGCGCAATCAAGGACGATAAAGCCATTGCGGAGAAACTAAATGATTTCTTTGCTTCAGTCTTCACGGCTGAGGACGTTGGGGAGATTCCCAAATCTGCACCATCCTTTGTGGGTGATGAATCTGAGGAACTGTCCCGGATTGAAGTGTCATTAGAGGAGGTTTTGGAACAAATAGAAAAACTTAACGTTAACAAATCTCCGGGACCGGATGGCATTCATCCAAGGGTTCTAAAAGAACTCAAATGGGAAATTGCTGAACTATTATCTGTGGTTTGTAACCTATCCCTTAAATCGGCTTCCGTACCTAATGACTGGAAGGTAGCCAACGTGACACCAATATTTAAAAAGGGCTCTAGAGGCGATCCGGGCAATTACAGACCGGTAAGTCTAACTTCAGTACCGGGCAAATTAGTCAAAACAATAGTAAAGAATAAAATTGTGAAGCATGTAGAAGAACATAATTTGTTGGACAAAAGTCAACATGGTTTCTGTAAAGGGAAATCCTGACTTACTAATCTATTAGAGTTCTTTGAAGGGGTTAACAAACATGCGGACAAGGCAGATCCAGTAGATACAGTATACTTAGATTTTCAGAAAGCCTTTGACAAGGTCCCTCACCAAAGGCTCTTGTGTAAATTACATGGCCATGGGATAAGAGGGAAGGTCCTTTCTTGGATTGAGAACTGGTTAAAAGACAGGAAACAAAGGGTAGGAATAAATGGTAAATTTTCAGAATGGAGAGGGGTAACTAGTGGTGTCCCCCAAGGGTCAGTCCTAGGACCAATCCTGTTCAACTTATTCATAAATGATCTGGAGAAAGGGGTAAGCAGTGAGGTGGTAAAGTTTGCAGATGATACCAAACTGTTTAGGATAGTCAAGACAGAAGCAGACTGTGAGGGACTCCAAGAAGATCTCACCAAACTGAGTGATTGGGCAACAAAATGGCAAATGAAATTTAATGTGGATAAGTGTAAAGTAATGCACATCGGGAAAAATAACCCCAACTATATGTACAGTATGATGGGGGCTAATTTGGCTACGACAAATCAGGAAAGAGATCTTGGAGTTATCGTGGACAGTTCTCTGAAAACTTCCACACAGTGTGCAGCGGCATCAAAAAGGCAAATAGGATGCTAGGAATTATTAAGAAAGGGATAGAAAATAAGACCCAGAATATCTTCCTGCCCCTGTATAAAACTATGGTACGCCCACATCTTGAATACTGTGTACAGATGTGGTCTCCTCACCTCAAAAAAGATATTTTGGCCTTGGAAAGGGTTCAGAAAAGGGCAACTAAAATGATTAGGGGTTTGGAACGGGTCCCATATGAGGAGAGGCTAAAGAGACTAGGACTTTTCAGTTTAGAAAAGAGGAGACTGAGGGGGGATATGATAGAGGTATATAAAATCATGAGTGGTGTGGAGAGGGCCGATAAAGAGAAGTTATTTATTAGTTCCCTAAATAGAAGAACTAGAGGACACCAAATGAAATTAATGGGTAGCAGGTTTAAAACTAATAAAAGAAAGTTCTTCTTCACACAGCGTGTAGTCAGCCTGTGGAACTCCTTGCCAGAGGAGGCTAGGACTATAATAGAGTTTAAAGAGAAGTTAGATAATTTCATGGAGGTTAGGTCCATAAAAGGCTATTAGCCAGGGGATAAAATGGTGTCATTGGCCTCTGTTTGTCAGAGGCTGGAGAGGGGTGGCAGGAGGCAAATCGCTTGATCATTGTCTTCGGTCCACCCTCTCTGGGGCACCTGGTGCTGGCCACTGTCGGCAGACAGGATACTGGGCTAGATGGACCTTTGGTCTGACCCAGTACGGCCATTCTTATGTGTGTTCTTATGAGGTGTGGACGCTCCGCTGGTTTTTGCACAAAAACCTTGTAGTGTAGACACAGCCTGTTTAACTGGTTAATGAAGTATAGGGGGTGCATGCAGTGGAGGCTGTTCTAGCTGACGCCAAGTTGGAGCAGCCCCCCTGCCACAGGCAGGAGCTGTTCCAGCCTGACCAGAGGAATTCCTGCCTGCAGGGCACTGGGGCTCCCTGTGGACAGAATCTGCTCCACTGGAGCAGCCCCTGCCTGCAGGGCACCCAAGCCCACCACAGATAGAGGCTGCTCCAGATGACCAGAGCAGCACTTGACCACAGAAGGCCCCCCACAGGACTGGAGTAGCTCCCCTGCCTGCAGCAGTCGGAGAGCTGCTCCAGCCCTCACCAGTTAATAGTTAACCGTTTAACCATTCACATCCCTCTTCCATATACACTTTCTGCACCGATAGCCTTACGTGTATTTATCTTGCTTTTGTTATTATTTTTCAATCCCTTTCAGTTTGAAAAATTAGGTTGCAGTCAGCCCTGGATCCGTGTTCCTATTTGCCTCGTTTACATAGCAGGTCAAATATTTTTATTTTATCTTTCTAGCTATACTGACCACCCTGCACTGAAAACAGCAGGGCCTTTGCCCAGGCTTGCTGGAAGAAGGCCGTGGTGCTTTGGCAGGGCCAGGGCAGGAAGGCAGGAGAGGGGAGGGTAAGGTGAGAAACTGCTGCAAAAGGGAGGGTGGTAGTCAGCTTTGTAGCAATGACTCAGGAATGTAAGGTAGAAGGCTTTAAAGCTGCAAGCCCTGGCACTGGAAACTCCTTTCTCCAGGCAGTAGGCAATGGATTTGCTGGAGAAACTTGGATGGAAAAAGAGGGGAAGCTGGTGGAAGCTCCTCCCCTAGTAATTACAGGGGTTACCCACCCTATACATTGTTATCTGCTGGGAAATCCATACATCTGATAATACATTTGCAACCTGATTAAATCTATATCAGGTCTCTCCTGTCCTTCTTTCGGTATGGCTGGACAATGCCCTCATCTCCACTGTATCCGAATGCCACGCATTGGTTTATTATGCTTTTTTACTTTGTCTCTTGAGTTTTTGCTCCCATGACATTTTGAAAAATGTAAAATTGAACAATTTTAAATTGTGCAATTCCAAAAGTCATTTTTCACTAGCTTTGTGTGACTGTTTGGTTTATATGACACATACTGGTGAAATTCACCCATATGAAGAAAGCCAACGCAAGATTTATCCATCATTTAGTTACCACCTAAAATCTCAATAGGGCTTAAGTGGGAATTAAGGGTTGTATGGGCCTTGTGCACGCTTCTTGAATGAAGGTAAAGTTCACTATGACTGTGTCTATACAGCAGCGTTACTTTGGAAATAACATAGTGCGTGTCTATACAGCAAGCCCGTTATTTCAAAATAAATTAGAAATAATGGGCTTCTGTAATCCTCATTGTATGAGGAGTAAGGGAAGTCGGGGGAAGAGTGCTCTATTTCAAAATAACTGTTGTACAGATAGTGCCAAAAGTCGAAATAAGCTATTTCAACTTAAGCTACGCAATTAGTATAGCTCAAGTTGTGTAGCTTATTCCAAGTTTAGCCCTGCTGTGTAGACGTGCCCTACATGAATGTAAAAAATTACAAGTAAAAACGTTGGCCTCGTATACTCTGAAATTGATATTTCCCTTGCAATGCTGAATTCTGCAACCTTGTGCATCCCAAACTCGCTCTAACATCTACAAGACTCTTGGATGTCAAAGAAATGCAGAATCCACCCCACAATGGCTGGTTATCACTATGTTTTCCCAAAGTCTTGTAGTTATTTAATCAATCTACCAGGTCCACATTCAGTCATGCAGACCCTTTATTCATACAAGTAATCCCAGTTAGGCCTCTACTTTATGGTGCAAAAATAGCACCAAATCCAAACCATCCTATTGAAGCCAGGAGTGCTACTGACTTCAATTATTTTGTTCACAATTCCTTAGCCATTTACATTTTCTTTAACATTACATACATGAACAGTGATACAAAATAATAATAGCTTAGTGGTTTAACCGTTATCTTAAGTAGTAACTCTGTTTCACAGCTACAACAATGGAATATCTGCACTTGACATTGAGACCAATAATTAAATTTACACCTTTGCTGACCAGAAATGAGGTAAAATATGTATTTTATAAAAGTATCTAATTAAAATGTGCTGGAAGCATGGGACACTGTAATACAGCACATCTCACCACCACAGCACCTCCTGCTGGACCCTCAGGAATTAGCTCAATTCAACCCAGGAGCACCCCCTTCCAGTTGATGTCTCTCCTACTGTATCCTGATTGTGTAATGGTTCTGCCACCTTACATTAGGAGCCGTGTCCTTCCAAACCATTACATCTTTCCCTCTGGTACTGCCCGCTGCAGTGCTCTTACACTCTGGGATCCTACCCTTCAGGGAACCCTCACCCTCCTATGCCCACCTTGCCTCAGTGACCCTACTGCCAGTCATCATCTAGCCCAGGGGTGGGCAATAATTTTTGCCTGGGGGCCACTTCAAAAAAAAAGTAACCCCGGGCCACCCCAGAAGGGTGAAGGCCTAAACGGGAAGGGGCAGGGCTACCCCACCCCCAAACCATGATTGGTCTGGGACTGGGAGAGCCCCTTTGCCCCCCTTCCCACTAGGCATCCATGCCTTGGAAGAGGCTTAGCACGCTCCCCCACCCCCAGGCCAAACAGGGACTGGGGCAGGGGAGCACGGGAAGCCTCCCGCCCTGAAAGGAGCACGTGGCAGGGCCACAGCAGGGCAAAGGAAGCTTCACGCAGCTCTCCCACCCACAGGCCCTGATTGGCCTGGGGGCGGGGGAGCACGCGAAGCCTTCTCCGCTCCCCCCCGCGACCCTGTGAGCAGCATGCAGCGCTTCAAATTGCCATGTGCTCCTGGGAGGGTGGGAGGAGGCTTCACGTGCTCCCCCGCCCCCAGGCCAATTAAGGCCTGGGGGCGGGGGAGCAGCAGGGCCTCCATGGGCCTAGGGTTGCCACGTGTCCAGTATTGGCCCAGACATTCTGGTATTTGCAGCCTCCGTCCGGTAAAAAAAACAGAAAATACTGGACATGTAAAATGTCCAGTATTTTCTGTTTTTCTTGGATGGAAGGCCGCTTGGGACATTCTTCCCCTGCCACGTCTGGTGGGGACAGAGAGGAGCATAGGGATTTAAAGGCACAGTGACTCTTTTTGGTGCAGTTTTTTTTTTTCCTTTTTTTTGCTCAACAACTTCTAGGGTTGCCAGATGGTCTCTCAAAAAATACCGAACACACGGGCTAAAAATTTGTCCAGAAGAAAAAAAAAAAAAACCACCCACACCGAACACACATCCTGTGTTGCTACTACCAAGAGCCACCAAGCTGGGAACAAAGGGGGAGGCAGCAGAGCCTGCTCTGCAAAGCAGTCGCCTGCTACCCAAAGCAGAGAGAGGCAGACCCTGGGGCAACACAATGGCAGGGCGGTGGCAGGGGGACCATGGGCAGGAAGGCGACTACCCCGTAGCCAGGTCTTTGGGTGTCCCAGTGGGAAGAAGCAGAAATTCCACCCCAGTCAGTTTTGGCTGAGAGCCCATGGAAGGTGCCTAAACTCAACTACAAAGCACCTGTGGACTTCTCTCCTGGACTGCGGCGCCACAACACACTTGAACAGCGCTCAGGAGCAGGGACAGGGCTTCTCTTTCTCTCCAAGGCATCACTCCTCCTCAGACGCAGTCAGCTGAGGGCTCCCAGCACCGATTGCACCCCCCCTCTCAGCCACTCCACCCGCCCCCGCCCGGCTTCTGCACACAACCAGAGGCTCCCAGCACCAATCGTGGCCCCGCCTCCCAGCCTGGGACTCCCTCTGGTTGTGTGCAGAAGCCTGGTGGGGGCGAGGGGAGTTGCTGGGAGGCGGGGCCGTGATCGGCACTGGGAGCTTGTGGTTGCGTGCAGAAGCCAGGCAGGGGGAGTGGCTGGGAGTCCCAGCCACTCCCCCCACCCCTGCCAGGCTTTTGCACGCTGCCACAGGCTCCCAGCGCTGATCGCAGCCCCGCCTCCCAGCTACTCTCCCTGCCTCCGCCAGGCTTCCGTCCGGCACCCAGCTGGAAAAATAGAAAATACCGGATACTGCACATGGCCTGTATTTTCTTAATTTTTTTACTGGACAGAGGGTGCAAAAACTGGACTGTCTGGTAGGATTGCCAGGTGTCCAGTATTCTAACAACTTCGGTCCCCTGGTTTTTTTGCTCAGCCAATTTTTTTCCCCACCATGTTCAGTATTTTTTGTGAAAGTATCTAGCAATCCTACGCTGGCCAGATCCACCCACTTGGCAGGCCAAATCTGGCCTGTGGAGGCCTTTTTGCCCTCTCTGATCTAGCCCCTGCCTCAGAGGCAGACTGCAATCTGACATGGCCACTCATCATTGGCAAGGGGTGTAGACCTGCCGCTGCCGCTGCCTTCTGCCCTGGCTGTCTCCCTGCAGCCCTAATAGCCTCAGGCCTTGAGAGCAGGGCCTCATCTTGGGAGTTTTCTTGGCCAGAGCATCCCAACCTTACCTGGCTTTCCCAGCCCTGCTCTGTATCAGAAAGCCTCCAGCTTCCCTGGCAGCTAGGACCCTCCTACTCCACAGCTGCAGCAAGAATAAGTTGAATTCCTTGCCTTCAGGACCCTCATTTATACAGCCTCACCTGGGCCCTAATTGGCTGTATCTGCCTCTGCTGCTTGCTCCACAGCCCCAACCTTCTCCCAGGGCTGGATTTAATCCTTCTTAGGCCAATGTGGGGTAGATGCCCCATCGCAGACAAAATATTGCAGTGAGCTCACAAAGAATTCACACAAGTCAAAGAATAAAACTCCTGAGTCCCAGTCTGTGCTCTGTTTTTAACCTGCAGTTTTCTTTACAAATATAAATGCTAGCCACAATTTGGGCAAAATAGTATATTTGATTTGTTGTTAGAAAGAATTGATATTTTTAAAAATAATTCTGATGCCTAAACCATTTCTGTCCATTTAAACACACTTGTATTTATGTTGTTGTTTAATAATTCCCAAGAAAACTGAATGATTTTAAGTTATTCTTTTAAAATTCAAATAAATAAGAGAAGCCACTTGCCACTTCCTTTCAGAGCCAATAGATCTGCGGTAGGACATCCCAAACTTGCCATAATCTTGCTTCCATTTAGAGTTTTGTAGCACCGGTCCCTCTTCATCCCTTCAAAAGAAGGGAATGATACAGTACAAGGAAGCCTGGTGTAGCACTTGTAGGGTTGTCAGGTGTCTGGTTTTCACCCAGACTGTCCCTTATTCGGGTCCCCCATCTGGTAAAAAAAAAATGAAAATACCGGACATGTGAAATGTCCGTTATTTCCTGTTTCCCTTGGACGGAAGCCCGGCGGAGACAATTTTCCTTTGCCGCCTCTGGTGGGGGAGTGAGGAGTGCAGGGCCATTTAAAGGCGCAGTGCCCTTTTTTTGCTCAACAACTTTGGTCTCCCCCTCTTTTTTTTTCTCGGTGTTTGGGGAGGGGTGTTGGGGGGGAGGGTGTTCGGTATTTTTTGTTAAACCATCTGGCAACCCTAAGCACTTGTCTGGGCCTTGGGAGATACATGTTTATTTCCATGCTCTGCCACAAGCTTCCTGTGTGACTTTGGGCAAGCCAATTTTGGATCAGATTTCTGAGGCACCTAAAGATGTAGATTGGGATTTTCAAAAGCACCCAGGTGCAAGCACACTTCTGAAAATCCCAGTAGGTGATTATTTGCATCTTTAGGTGTCTAAATACTTTTTAAAATCTGGTCATTAGTCTTCCCTCAGTTTCTCATGCTCCCATCAGGTGCTGTGAAGATAAATATTCTAAAGATTGTGGGGCATTCAGATATTATGGCAATGTGGAGCCACTGAAGTATGGTGGATGGATGAAGGGAGGATACCTGGCTAAGAATACAGCAGCACCAGCAACAGATGCTGCTGGAGAGGGTCTGAGCACCCTGTGTAGATGTCCAAAAGGCTGGAAAATAGCAGCCTCTGCCTCTTCTGTAGATTCCCAAGACCTTCCATTTGGGAGGACAATTTGAAGGAGAATGTGAGGTATGTCCATGGGAACATACCATTTCACCAAAAGTTATTTTTAATTTGAGAATTTGCTGTCCTGTCATATACCATACTACCAATCATAGTTACAGAGTTTTTCTTCATGGCTCAGAATGTATGTTATTTTGCCTTGTAGGTGCAGAACATTGCTGTGACTCACACATTCCGAATAGACAAGGCACGTAACCAGCTAGGTTATTATCCAAAGAAGTTCACATTTGCTGATTCCGTGGACCATTTTATTAAAACAAGACCAGAAAACCAGAATCATCACATCTTCCTTAAAATCATACTTTCCTTAATTGGCAGCTTTCTAAGTTTGATATTTCTTTCTTTTACTTTGCTAGACTTTTCAATTATGCATTTTTTCAAAGAAAACCAACACTAACTTATGTTCCCTGAGCATTAATAAACTGATTTGTAATCAGTCACAGTAGTCCTCAGCTCACATGGGCTGCATTAGTTTGCATCAATTAGCTCCAGTGTAATAGGTTTTTTTTTTTTTAGGCTTAAACTAAAAAATACAGCACATCAGCAAACCTTCTTAAAAGGTTAAAATAAAATATAGTAAAGTCAGAAGGCCAAAGATGATCACCAATGACAAATGCAGGAATCAGACCTGTCAGGTCTATTTGTTTCACACCAAAAAGGCTTCTTTCCAAACTGCTTGTTGAAGTGGATGACACACTAGAAGAGAAAGGGCTACAATAAATCTGCAGTCCTGCAGCAACAAAAACAAGCATCTAGAATAAGGAGAAATATTAACCAGACCTGTTGCCAATGCATGTTTTTGTGAGGAATACAGAGAAGCTGGAAAAATAGAACAATGAAAGTGACAAATAGATTCATGTAAACAATACACAATGCACACAACCTGTACAGAAAAGAGACATGCAATGTAATTTCTTCTGTAAATTAATTGTATTGTGATACTGCATAAGAGGTGAAATAAAAGTGTACTTAAAATTCAGCATGTATTAAAGCTCTTGCACACAAAGTGACCTTTATTAGCACCCCTTCATAATGTCCCACAACACCAGCTATGAAGTTTAGTAGAGATGCATAGTAGTCACTGGCCTCTAACTGGCCTCCATCAAACTTCTCCCCATTGGGCCTACTTTCTGCTTGTTGAAAGATTTTTAGAGTGAAATGGCCATCTAAATAGCTTAAAAATTTTCTATAATATATTCTAATCTGAATCCAACTCTATATATTTTAGCAATATCTGTCTGTCTGTGAGTCCCTTTGTTCAAGAACTTCTCACCAACAGTAAGCACTAGGACCACCACATTTGGTATGCATCTTCCTCTTATCCTAATTTAAAGCAAACACCCCCAGGCTTGAAGCACCAGCAGGAGGCTTGTGTGATCCTCCTTGCCCCCAGCCCAGCCCAGGGAAACACCAGTGGGCAACCTGCGTGCCCCCTCCCCCAGGGAGTGTGGGCGGGGGAAAGGACGTGTGGCAGCCAGCAGCTGCTCTCCAGGGCAGGCCCGGGGAGCACCAGTGTGCAGTCTGGGCCACCCCTATACCCGGCCAGCCCCAGTAGGGTTGCCAGATGGTCTCCCAAAAAATACCGAACATGCGGGCTAAAAATTTTTGTCGAACAAAAAAAAAAAAAAAAGAACACACGTGTTGGGCAAACAAAAAAACCCCCCACATCTCCCAGCTTCAGCACGCAACCACAGGAGACGCCACCAGGATTCTGTCCAGTGCCCAGCCGGAAAAAACAGAAAATACCGGACATTACACATGTCCAGTATTTTCTGAATTTTTTTACCCAACAGCGGGCACAAAAACCGCAAGTGATCCACCCCCTCTTGCCCATTCCCAGCATCTGGCAAACAGAGACCAGGGACACGTCACTGCTCGACTTTGCAGGATATTGGGGTGTCTGTCAAAGCACCCTGGGATGAAGTGGGGGATTGAGAGGGGCTCACAGGGGGAGGTTGTGAGGAGGCACGTGGGGGGGGGTCGGGGGCTCACAGGGGCAGTTGTGGGGTCTCCGAGGGGGGAGCTGTGGGAAGGGGGGCTCGCAGGAGCTGCCTGCCCAGGGCAAGGACCCGGCACCCACACGTGCCATGTGTCTCTGACCTCGCATGGTTCTCCGGGCGCGGCTGCCAGGTCTGTGCGCGGGGCAGGTCCCAAGCCCAGCCAAGCCAGAGCTCTCCCACTGCAGGGACCAGAGCGGCGAGTCCATGTCTCGCGCCGGAGGCGGGGCCCAGTGACATCGCGGGGCCAGGGCAGCCACTGGCCGCAGCCGGAGTCCAACACGCCGAGACCCCGGCAGGCATTCCCTCTAGTTGCTAGCAGAAGCCAGCTGCGAGGTGGGGCTGCAATTGGCGCTGGGAGCCTCTGGTCGCATGCAGAAGCTGGGTGGGGTGAGTGGCTGGGATTCCTAGCCACTCTCCCCACCCCCGCCCGGCTCTTGCACACAACCACAGGCTCCCAGCACCAATCGCGGCCCCCGCCTCCCAGTCGCTCCCCTGCCCCCGCCAGGCTTCCGTCCGGCACCCAGCCGGAAATTCAGAAAAAAAACGGACATTGCAGATGTCTGGTATTTTCTGAATTTTTTTACCGTACAGAGAGTGCGAAAACCGGACTGTCCGGTAGAAAACCGGACACCTGGCAACCCTAAGCCCCAGAGCCTCGGCCGTCACCCCTACCCCTGCCTTGAGCCTCCCAGCCGCTCCCCCTCCTCCCAACCTCCTGCCCTAACTCCTGCAGCTCCCATACCCTGCCCTGAGCCTCGCCTCATTGCCCAACTCCAACTTCCGCACCCACCAACATCCCCAGCTCCCTACCCTGAGCCCTGCCTCAGCTCCACCATTCTGACTCCTTGTGACAGACCGGGCCGGGTCTGGGCACAGCTGAGGGCATCTGCTCAGGGCAAATTGCTCAAATCTGGGGCTCTCTCTAGCCCCCAGACTGGAGGCCTTCCCAAATAGGCCACAAACCAATCCCACAGAGCGCTTCAGCTGCCTGCCTGAAGCCTCACGAGCAAAACCCCTCCGACACCCCAGCAATATCCGTGCCCCAGATGGCCCCGGGCCTCATACACAGGTGAGGGGTCTTAGAACCCAATCTCACCTGCCCCGAACAAGTTCTGTCCGGTTCCAAGAAACCAGCCACAGATCCCAGGCCAATTTACTCTCTGGATCTTACCCACAAACCACGCTGAGTCAATCCTTTAGAATCTACAATCTAAAGGTTTATTGCTACAAGAAAGAAAAGCATGAGAGTAAGGTTGCTAAAGTATCATACATTACATGCATCGAATCTCCCAGTTCTCGATACAGGCTCTAGCAGAGATGTTATAGCTGCTGGCTTAAAAGTCCTTGTTGCACATCCTATACCAGGATGGGTCCACAGTTCTTCCCGGCTCGTGATTCCCTGCGAGGCCGCATCTGGGGTCAGGAGCAGATCTGAGTACCAACACGGAATCGGCCACATGGCCTATTTATCCCTCCTTCCAGGTTTCTTCCAAGCTGGCTCAAGTCACATGGCCAGTGGCCAGGTGTGTCTTTGGCCTCCAGAGATCCATTGTTCCCTGGAGACTTGCTCCTTAGCATGTCAATAGGCAAACATTCCTGGCCCATTACTCAACCACATATAGAGAAACTTCCAGTCTCCATACAGAGTACATATTCATAACTCAACCCCCAGACATCATACAGATATATGACAAGCATATACCGAACCAGTAGAAAGTAAGCTTTTGTTTGATACCTCACATGGCTCCTTTTGTACCACTTTTGTGGCGAACACCCCCCCATGGGTGCAGCAGTGACCCGGCTGCTCCCCTCAAAATCCAATAACGTGACACTCCTGCACCCCACATTCCTCAAACAGAAACTTTCCTCTGACCACAGCAATTCTTGAAACCCTCAGGAGGGCTATGACTAAAAAGTAACAGTCAGTGGCTAATTTACTTTTTCCAAGTAACTTTGTGGGGCCATTCTTGCACTGGCTAGCCCATCCACTCTCCTCTACCATCCCCAGGATGCAGACATGCAGAGAATGCTGCTCTCAAATATGATGGGGAACATGATAGTACCTAACCAAGCTGTCTAAAACCCCCACTTTGTGGTATGCTGTAACAATATACTAGCTGCAATAAGCTAGTGAAAAAGGTCGGTAAGCACTATTCTCTTTTGAGTGACATGGTAAAAGCCAATATTTTATCCAGTTCAATTCCCTTCCCACCTTCCCCATCCCTTTGCAGGGACCCCTTTCACAAGACCATGTCATTTCAGGGACTATGGTCTCTTCAGAAAGTTCTCTGCCAGAACCATATACGCAGTAAAGAGCAAGAGGTTTTTATGAGGAAAGAGATACATCCACAAAAATTAAGAACTACAAAGCAGACACAATAGCAGAAAGAGACTATACCCCGCTTCCTTCTCGATTGCGCTTGGGGACACCATTAGGCATGATGACGCCGCCTCCTGCACAAAATTAACACTCCTCATCAGAAACAAATCTAAACTACTGACGGGAAACTCAAATCTGGCCAAACCTGCAAATAAAAGTTTGCTTGGCAGCGGTGGGATTCGAACCCACGCCATCGAAATGACTGGAGCCTAAATCCAGCGCCTTAGACCACTCGGCCACGCTACCACCTGATTTCTTGGGTGACCTTGAGGGCTATATAGACAGGACGCGTGTTGACTCGCTGCTTTCTCTCGCCTGCCCCTTTTTCAATTTTGCAGCCGAGTTTAAGAAGCCGCCAGCCGCTCAGCGAGGTGTTTGCTCCCAAGAGACGAGGAAGCAAACGCAGCGGGTTGTGTACAGGGAAGGGAGCTCCCGGGGAGGAGGCTGGCTGGGAAGGCGGAGGGGTGGGGGCTGTGCGGCGGGGCAGTGCACAGCACGGGACCAGCCTTTGCGGGGAGCGGGGCAGCGGCTGCAGAGATTTGCCCGGCGGGTCCTAGGGCCTCTTCAGGGCGCGGGCTGCCGTGCGGCATCAGCCCGCAGGCCAGCAGGTGGCGCTGCGGCCGCGTCTCTCTCCAGGCTGCCGCTGTGTCTCCCCCCCCCCCCCCCCCCATGCCCACGTGTCCTGCCCCGTAAGTGCCTTTCCCAGGCTCGTCCCTGCGACGTGTCAGCCCAGCTCGCGTCTCACGCTCCACCCAGCGCCAGCAAAACCCCCACGTCGGGATCTTTAACCGGCCCGCTGTACGGGTTGCGTTACAGGCTCCCCCGGGGCCGTTTTGACGCTGTCCAAGCAAAGTAGCAGCCAGTCCAGGCCTCCCCGGGAAAAGGAGATTTCGTCTGTTGTGGGAAAGGTGCGCTCCCCAAAATACGGGTGACGATTCTCTTCTTTATTGATAATTTATTAGGATTTCTGCAGCCACCCCGGGGCCATCTTTCGGTTACTTTTGCTTTGGGTTGCCTTTTCTATTTCTCTACCGTCCACCGCTTGAGCTAAGCGGATGCTGCATTTTGTTCCAAATGAACTAAAACTTCGCTTTTTTCCGGAACCGAAAACGCGTCTGAAATGTTCTAACTTCTGCCATTAGTCTCTTTTAACTTAAAAAAACAACAGAAGAGTGGTTTGGGGTTCTTTTCCATACCATACAATACAAGGTGTTTCCCCTTAGATAATTCTCAGCCAGCAGTGACTAATCAGCCTAATAACCAACAAAAACTGTTTGGCTATGTTTACATTGGCAGCTTCTTGCGCAAGAATTCTTGCATAAGAACATGTCCACACTACCATGTGCCAGATGTGCTTTTGCGTAAGAGCATCCATGGCAGTGTGGACCCTCACTTGAGCAAGAAAGCGCTGCTAGCCATTTTAGCCATAGGGCTTTCTTGCTCAAGAAACCTCTGCCGCTCCTCCATACTGCCCTCTTGCACAAGCAAGCTTACACCTGTTAGAAAAGAGCATAGCTCTTGCGCAAGAAGCCCTCTCCTACTTTGCTTTACTGTAAATCTTCTTGCACAAGAGCAGGTGGGCAGTGTGGACACTCTGCTGAAGAGCAGCTGTTCTTGCACAAGAACCCCTTAGTGTAGACATAGCCTTAGTTTATAAGGGAAACAGTTGTTCATTCTTAAGTATAGCCTTGGTAGAAGCTGCTACAAGGACATGCCTATTTCCCTCTTTACTGCTGCCTCACAGAGCTCTGTCCCTTTCCACTTCTTTGCTGAACTGAAGCAAAATGTCAGGCTGTTGCATGGTGGAAGATCAGAAATGCTGCTCTTTTTCTCTCTCTCCTTATAGCTTTAAAGCCCAAATGGGTCCCTCTCAACAAAACAGAAGCATTTAAAATACATTTGTATTTTCAGTCTCTCAGGCTATGTCTACACTGGCATGATCTCACCGCAAAAGCGGCCACTCTTGCGCAAAAACTTGCTGCCTGTCTACACTGGCTGCATGTTCTTACGCAAGTAAACTGACGTTCTAATGTATAAAATCAGGGCTTCTTGCACGAGAACTCTGACGCTCCCACTCAGGAAGAAGCCCGTTTGCACAAGAGCTCTTCCAAAAGAGGCCAGTGTAGACAGGCAACATGAATTTCTTGCACAAGAAAGCCTTATGGTTAAAATGGCCATCAGAGCTTTCTTGTGCAAGAGAGCATCTACACTGGCATGGATGCTCTTGCACAAAAGCACATCTCTTGCACAAAAGCACATGCCAGTGTGGACGCTCTTTTCTGGAAGAGTTTTTGCAGAAGAACTCTTCCGCAAAAAGTTTTTGCTTGAGAACGTGCCAGTGTAGATGTAGCCTCAGATGCATACTCTAATGGCCTCTCATTACTGTGAGACACAATTTTTTTATACATAACTAGTACATTTACCCAGCACTGCTCAGGTCTTTAAGGGCTCAGGCAGGGGTGTGAGGAGTCAGGACTGGGAAGCTGAGGAGGGATTCTGGAAAGGGAGTGTGTGTGTGTGTATGCATGTGGTCACGGAAGACCCCTCACCCCAGAGATTCATACCAGGACTTCTTACTATTCTTACTCTGGAGCAGTCCTGGAAAGGGGGGTGCACCCCCACCCCCTTTCACCTGTCTGGGGATTCTGTCTCTTTGCTGTATAGTTTTATGAGATGCAGTCCTGTTTTGGGCACATCCCATTTTCCTGGCATAACCAAACCCTTACCTTGCTTTTAAGTTATAAGCTGCATACCAAATTTGGTGGTCCTAGTTCTTACTGCTTAGGAGTTCTTGAAGGAACAAGAACAATAAATAGTAAATGTGCAGTTCCAACATTTGTTACCCTTTGCTCCTCCTTAGTTGCAGATTTCTGTCAGGTTTCTAATTTCCATGTAGCATTTATCCTTTTGGCTTTTCTGTGGATAATTATGTATGCCACCTCCTGAATTTGTATGAGGCACATGCTCCTTAAACAAATAATTACTTCATGTGTTAACACACATCCTTAAACAAATAAGTCTCAGGCCTGAGACCTGCTGCCTGGAGCTGAAGCCTTCAGACTCTGGGTTTGGCCTTGGGCAGTGGCAGTCAGGTTTCAGCCCTGGGCCACAGCAAGTCTAAGCCAGACCTGATGACACCCTTAAAGGGTGGTTGCAAACCACTTTGGGATCCCAACCCAGAGTTTGAGAATTCGAGGCTGTGTCTACACTGGCACGATCTTGCGCAAAAGTGGCCACTCTTGCGCAAAAACTTGTTGCCTGTCTACATTGGCTGCATGTTCTTGTGCAAGTAAACTGACATTCTACTGTATGAAATCAGGGCTTCTTGCACCAGAACTCTGACACTCCCGCTCAGGAATAAGCCCTTTTGCGCAACTGTTCTTGTGCAAGAGGCCAGTGTAGACAGGCAACATGAATAATTCTGTAAAGCAGATGCATCTTCCATTGACTTCAATAGGCATATTGACAAATATAACCAGAGCTGAAGTTGTGTGGTGGATGCATGTTTCAGTTTCTTTATTATGGGACAACATGAGCAGTTGTATCTTTGTGATTGCTGCAATGCCATTGGAAATTGATACAACTATTTTTTGTGTTGAGGGAGCTAACAATTAACTCTGTACTAATGTACTAAATACCAGCTCTCTGTCTATACCATTGGTCTGTAATCTGAGTGTCTGCATTCCACTACATTAAATATATGTGGTGAGAGAGACAATACCAAGTGAAGCTATATGCATGTACACTAGGGATGAAAAAAAGGGGTAGCCGTATTAGTCCATAACTTTAAAAACAATGACTAGCCCTGTGACACCTTAGAGACTAACAAAAATATATATAGTATCATGAGCTTTTGTGGGCAAAATCCACTTCATCAGATGAGCTGGAGAGGAAATAAGAGGAACCCAGAATTTGCTACAGAAAAAGAAGGGGGAGAAAAAAGGTATCTGCCATTTGTAGGTCAGGTGCTAATCAGGCTAATTGAGTGGGCTGGAAGTGTCCCATACTTAGCTTTTGATGTAAATAAGTTAAATGCAGGGAAGGCATTTAAATGAGTTAAATGTATGAAAAAAGTAAGATTTATGGCCCAGCATGTTGAGCTTAGAAAAACTGATGGAAGCATCCTTAAGGACAAGGGTGTTTAGGGAATTAAAGAATTTGATGGCAATTTTGTGCTTGAAATTTAAAAAAATATCTAGTTTCAAATTGCTCTGCAAGTTTGATATTGTCTGCAGTAGCTGTCTGATACTGTCTGCAGTATACTCTCTTGGTACTGTTTTCCTTTTTAATGAGTAAAAATATGCTGCCTTCATAGAGGAGTAGTATGTTCTACTTTCAGGACATTAATTTGCTAGGTTGCCACTAGAAATTAATTTTAATGCTCTCAAGATAGAATTGAATACATTAAACATGAAGCTCATATGCTGTAGTAAAAACAATTATTTATAATATTATTTATTTGCAGTCCTAAACAGTATCCAAAACTCACACCTCATTAAGGAAAATGTGGTGGAAGAAAGGGTAAATGTTGCATTTTGCTGCTACTGTTGGGTTGGATTGTCCCCCTAAATCCATAGTTCTCCTCAAGCAGAAGGAAGGCTGAGCTGCCTCCCTGTTCTGGAGAACATGTGAAGAGAAGCTGGTCATATCAGGACAGTGTTTATCAGTTGAGTGTTGCAACTCCTCCACCTCCTTCAGGAGTCACATTATAAGGAGGATTGTGAGGCATTGGAAATTCTATTACAATTCTAAAGCAAAAAGAAAAAAATGTCCACCATTACTCTGGGGAGGCTGAAATGTTCAATGTTTGTGAAGTTAAATATAGTAGTTATAAGTGTACATTTCTACTCTTCTTATTATTATAATAATTGTAAGGAGAATAAGCAGTTCCCAAACTGAAAAGGTTGAGGGAATACTAGCTTAGTGGATAGGGAGTTCACACCTCTTGTGGAGTTATTTCAGATTGTGTGCAGTCTCACATATATACAGTATCCTGCATTGGGTCACATTCAGACTATAACCACACTATATATTTAAATGAATTTCAATTTGTAACCAATTCCTGGTATGGTTGGCTCTAAATGTGGCTGTATCCATACATTACTTGGCTAACGTCTCAGAGGTGTAGCCATGTTAGTTTGTAAAGTGAGTTTTGCCCCTGAAATCTCGTGATACTATACATATATATTTGTTAGTCTCTAAGGTGCTTGTTTTTTAAAAAGTTGTTTTTATTCAGTAATTATCTGTGATTCATCCTTCCTAATGGTAAACTTCTCATTTTTATTGCAATGATGACAGCATGTTTTTCCTACAACTGTGCCTATATATTTATAATAATTTGACACATCCTCCTTCCTCTGAGCTTTCTGCAGTAGGACATCCCAGAGTGCTTTGCTCAACAAGTTGCTGGTACAGTGGTGCTCTGGTATATCCTCCAATCACTCATTCCCTGGCACTGTGGAATTGTTCTAAATTGAATAGGAGCTCTGGCTGTGCAAAGAGGATTTGATCAGGTGTTTGGGTCCCTACATAAACACAGTTGCAATATTGTGTGAATGGAGAGGAGGGTGTCAAAAGATTATCTTCACAAACAAGAAATGCTGGAAATGTATTTGCTTTAATTAAAGGTTATGTTCTGCAGAAAATGAGACTCCCAGAGGTTGTGTACTGGAGGTAGCATCAATAAATAGCATAATCTAGCAGCTGCTGCTTTGGGGGTTTTATATGAAAAGGCATACTTTATCTGTCATCAAAATTGCAGGGATCCTGAAACCAGAATATCCCAAGATCCATACACACATATATGCATTTTTTCCTATCCCCAGTTAAGGTGGGGCCTTTTTTAATTAGTTAATTTGTTTTTGGAGGAGGATTCTGCTCTGCATATTGCAATAAAATATTAGTTGCAGCATTGGCATCAGAGCAGTATTTGCTCTCTCTCTCAATTCTGGTTGGGCTTCTGGGCCTATTAGAGAAAACCAGATATTGTGCAGTTCTCCCAAACTGCATGTGACATCACAAAAGGCATTAAGTAATGATTCTGTAACTCACTCTAACTCATGATACATTACTGACATGAGTAAGTGCTCAGCACGAGTAATGGTTGCAGAATCTGACCCTTAGCAGATGCCCACTGAATATAATGAAGCCAGAATTTTTTTGCAGGAATAATGTTGCATTTTTTTTCAATGGCTTGCAACTCATAAATGGGCTTTCACTCAAACATTCCACCAAATTGAGTTTTGGGCAGTGATTGAACATGGAAAATGTCAGCCCAGCAAGCAAATGTTTTAGAAAATTATGAGTAGGTGCTGGGTGTTATAATGGAGACTGTTTTGCAATTTTATTTATAGTGTGTAACCCTGTATCACTTCTCCTGGATAGATGAAATTAAAAGCACACACCCATACAGTACATTTGACAGGTTGAACTAAATATAGGGAGAGCAAAGTCATTTTTACAGACAACAATTAGTGCAATTAGTAACTTGTATTCTGATACTGAGAAACCATGGAAAGGAGCATGTTCGAAATTGGAAAATAAAAGAGAGATCAGGATGGTTGCTGCATTCAGAAATCATGCTGATTAGAAAGAAGACAAGAGTAATTTTATTAACCACATAAGCATACAATTCAGATTGGAATCATCTCAAAATTCTGGAAATACAATCAGAGTTTAACATAGGCACTGGCATAGTCACTCCAACTTGGGCATTACACAGTTTTTGTGCAGGGGGATTAAAATTCCGCACACAGGTAGCAAAATAACTTTTTGTGTACATATAATTAGTTTATCAGTATTGGTCCTTTTTCACACATCCTTTTCATACTAATGTGTGGCATGTATGTGGTTAAAGTAGCATATAATATTTTTAACTTCTAAAGAAGCAATAATTTTTTGCCCTGTGTGTATTAGATAAAAGACAAAACATATTTTCAAACTGTTTCATACCACTCAACTCTCTTAAGTGACTAATAGAGGGAACTAAAGGACAGAAACAAGGATAATGGTGATAAAATCTTAACTGAATCAAGTGAATTGGCTCACACAGAAATTCACATGCAAAAGACCTGCTATCTGCTGTAATTAATTAGGATGTATACTGCATTACACTGCTATACCTGCTTGATGCTATTTAGAATAGGAAGCTACACATTCCACTTCTAAAAATTATCTTGTGTCCAGCAAATTGGATTGTAATATATGAAGAGTCCTATATTAAAATGTACAAATATTATTATTCATGTCTGTCATTACTTATGACTTTCTTCCATGGAGACAATCTGTAAAAAATGGCCAAAAGAAATAAATCTACCTACTTTGCTTAAAAAGAAGTTGAATTTGAAATATAAAGGAAGGAAAATTGCCTTCTAGACACTAGTCTCTGTACATTGTATTGCATTTCACTGACTTGCATCAGTTTATTTTTTCTCCAGTGTGTTCTTGCAAGTAAAGTGGACAAAGAGAACTAATACATAATTTTTCCAAATCCAATTCAGGTAAGAATTAATCTGCAATAGTCCAGGAATATAAAATACAGCTGTTTAGATGTGTCATATATATATATATATATATATGAAATAATATTGTTTATTTTCATATTGCATCCAAGGATTTATGTTGAATCTCTCATTTAATTGTCAAGAGTAATATATACTTTTCTTTGAGTTTAGTCAAAGCAAAAAATGAGGCTTTTTAAAATTGCCACATTAGAAACATCCTCATGTAAGCACATAATCTTCCTTTTCATTATTGTAACAATTACTCAGTGTATTACCTACCTGATTTTTAATGGCTATTGTGACTAGTGATTCTAACATAAAAGTAGATGTTTTGTTTTGCTCCCATTCTATACTCTTTACAGTGCTTGCTTTCAAACACCATGTACTGTTGTGCATTGTTTTTGCATCTGGGCAGTAATAGCTTGCAGACTTACCAAGTGAACTATTGTGCAAACTATGTTACAAAATATGTACACATATATTACTTATCTGATTTGGCAACCTTTTCACAAACAGAACTCTCATTTATAAGTCAGTGGCCATAACAAACACTTTAGAACATACGTGAATAGTCTGTGGTGTAAATTTGTGTGCATAGCTCCCATTACTATTAATAGTGTAGAGTGTAACCCTTGTGCAGCCAGATAATATAATCAGTGGCATCTAACTGATCATTTTAAGCTATTTATCTTATGTGTGTCCTTCAAAATGGGATGAGAAACAACATGGTTCTCTACTTTGAACTCTGGCCCTTGGGTCTCCAGTACTGCCTGGTATCTTTCATTAGCACTATCCACAGGGAAGAAAATTAGAAAATGAGGAGGAATAGACTTGGGCATCTAGCAGCTGATGGCTGGGGCCCTCACTGTTCTGCTGGCTAGAATGGATGAGGTGATGCTTTGAGTGGGGGTCCCAAAACAGGCCTGTATGCAGGAATTTATGTGTATGTGTGTGCTTTTTTTGTAAATGTGGACTGTAAGGGTGTGAATACACCCCCTATGATTGCCCAAGTAAGCAGCCTTCCCTGGGCTGGCCAGAGTGGGGGGAGGAGGGAGGCATGGGCAGCATGTCACTCCTGACTCTCCCTGGCTAGGTGGAGCATGCTTACTTGGGGGACCATGGAGGGGTGCTCTCACACCCTGCGCACACACATACCTGCGTATAGGCCTGCAACACCATGTCTGTTGTATCCCCAACTAGTCCCTACAAGCATGAGTCCAGAGGGAGGGACTATGTTTCCCAGGTGCCACACTCTAGTTCAGGGGTGGGTAAACCTTACGCCTGGGGGCCAGATACAGCCCCCCCAGCTTGCCTAGATCTAGCCCCCAAGGCTCAGGGCTCCCCCGCAGCATTAGGGAGCCCACGTGGGGCTGGATCAAACAAAATCTACTAGCCTGGGCCCTCCCTAGGCTCCCATGTGTGAGGGAATGAGAGTAGTGTCTTTCTCCTCAGTCAAGGGCCAGGCTAGTGGATGCTTGCTTGCTTGCTTGCTTCTCACTTGGGTGCAGGCCCCTGAATGATTTTTCTGCGGGTCAGAGGACATAAATAAGGTTCCCCCTCCCTGCTCTAGTTCCATCACTCAGGAGACACTCCCCACCCCAAACGAGCATGTGCTAAGGCTGGACCGCTGCAACCAGCCCCAGTGGAACGCCTTAGGTTGGGCGGGCGGCTTGTTGCAAGGCTCTGCAGCACCTTTAGACCACGTGCGAGGAGCTCGGCCTCCGTGCAAGGCCGGGGCTTCTCGTCCCCGTGCAGAGAGCACCTGTGCTTGGGCCGGAGACACGGCCATGCCTGGCTGCTGCAGTACCGCCCCCCGCCAGCTTGCGCAGGGGAGGGAGGGTGCAGCCAGTCGCTGGAGAGCGAGAGCGGCTGACTCTGAGACCAGACGCGAGCTGTCCGTGTGCGCTCCCGGGGGAAGGCAGCTGGCGAGTGACCCTCGCAGTAGAGCGCTGGTCGCAGCTTGTGTGCAGCTGCAGCGGGGACAAGAGCCTTTTTCCTTGCCTGCTGCTCCGAGCGGGGCCGTGCGTGGCTGCACCCGCTAGGCCAGGCGTTGCACCGGGCGGCTTGCCTGCAAGGTAGGCCTGGCTCTGCAGCGGAGCCCGTTCTTCCACCTTGGCTTTGTCGGGCTCCCACGGGGGGCGGGGAGGCGTATTGAATTTTCCCCGTGCACGGGGGAGGGGAGCGGAGCAGAGCAGAAGGCTGCTTCCCTGGGCTCAGCTGGTGGGCAAACTGCTGGGCCTGCAAACGGTGCTCAGGCTGTGCCCGCTTTAGCGCTCAGTAGGGTACTTACGCATAGCCACGTTAACGCCCATTGTTTGTAATATTTGATTCCCCTTAACACACTCGAGTATTCTCACGGTTACTCTCCGGTGTATTACAGCTGACCATAGTGTGGCTCCCTGTTTATATACCATCGTGGTAGTGTTTTTTGGGAAGAGCTATTCTTGCCCTGTTGCAGCCTTGCCCGTTATTCCTGTTTTATTTTACTTTTTCGCAGAGGTGTGTCTCATTTTTTCCCACTCGATCTTTGCAAAAATTTCCTATCGTGGCCTTAAAAGGACTTTCTCTGTTTTTCTCTGTAATGGCCCCTCATTTGCAGCTTTGAATGTTGTAGGATTTAGGCCAGGTTCTTTACTGTTGGATACTGTTGGCTTTCTTTTTACGGAGATCATTACTATACTGTAATGTTTTAACAAGGGCTGTGACTGTAGAATGTTGGGGGTAGGCAGTTATACAAGGATATAAAGTTCCTAAGTGTAGTGGCTAATGAAATTAAAGGCCTCCTGTGGGTTGGGGGTGGGGTTGAATTTGTTCGTGATCAGAGAGTGGTAATTTGCTATTTATAAAACCATATTTCTGATTACAGTTTCCTTAGAGGACCTTTTTTTCCGGCAGTGGAGGATGAGATGTTACCAATGGTTTTGGCTGCAGATTGATGTAATGACACTAACATGTACTAGTCAGCAGATTCTCTTCTCAACAGCCTGCATGTTGCTTTGTGGAGATAGTCTAAGGAACACAGAATGTGAGAAACAGACAGATGGAGGGTGGAAAATGCCCATTGCCACATTGATTTATTGAAACTGTGGAGTTTGCCTTGTATGAAGGGAGAAAGTATTGTATGTACAGTGAAATTAAACCCATGCTGTGTTGCTGTCACAGAAAATGTCACTAACCATTCTGATTGTGATAGGTACAGAATAAGAACATTTTTGAAAAGAGAGGTAGAATTACAGATGGATATTGAACAAATATAATTTAATTTAAACCAAGTAAAGCAATATCTGGAATCTAGTTGAAAAGCACACTTAAAGGTTGTGATCTACTTTTTGGAAAGAAATGTAACAGTGCTAGTCTGACATTTTCATTGTAGATAGAATCTCTTGATTTGCACCTGAAGATCCCAGAAGCTTCCTTAATTACTGGGGATACTCCCTCTATTGTTGGCCTCCCTCTTTTGTCTTTTGTAATCCATAGCTGGACACACCCAGTTTAAAAGTACTGTACATTCCATTAAATAAATCTACCTGTGCAGAAGACAAAAAAGTGGTAGCATGCAATGGAAAGTGAGTAAAGGATTAGTGTATGATAAACAACTTTACAAAATAGACAGTGGTAGGCAATACAAACCATTCAGGATTAGTAATATTCAGGTCTTGTTTTCAGTGAAATGCAGACATGACACAATGCACACACTAACTATCAGGTTGAACAACAACTTTGAGACACTAATTGAAGTTAGAGTATGTGCTGTATGTATTTAAAGCCAATTGAAATTTTGTGGGTTTTAATAATGTTAAAAGGACACTGCAAAGGTATATTTTCAGTAATTTTCTACCACTTCTCTGTATCTTGGCTTTTGGCTAATATAAATTATTGTATCAATTTAATATCTTTATTTGTCGTATAGTGGAGGTCTTTTCATACTTGGCAGAGGGGTGGACTCTGTGATCAGAAAGATACTATCTGTCCTTTACTGCTAGGATTCTAATAGTCCCTTGGAAGTTTCAAACAGCAGTATGTTTCCTGTACCAAAGTTGTTTTTTTTTTCCTTTGGGGCTGCTACTGGAATGATGATACAAGTTCAGGTTCTGAATGCCTGACATTGCAGAAAAAGCACACTCCTTGCATCATTCCTACAAAGCACCGCTGGCTAATTTAGTGGATTGTCCTGATTGGTTGTGGAGGGAAGCAAGATATGATTTATAGTGCCCAATGTTTTCAGTCAGGATTCAGGCACATACAAGGAAAGTGCTGGAAGCTGTCACTTCTTGTGAGCAGTTTAGTTTTGTTTTGTTTGTTTTAGTTACTAAGGCCAAATTTTTCAGAAGCAACTACAGATTTGACATGACATTGTTTTTTGGGCATCCAGCTTGAGACAGCATAACCTCTCTCTGTCTGTTTCCTCATCTGTACAGGAATATTTCCCTGCTTTATAAGGACCTCAGTACAAACCACAGTGCAGTGTTTTACTGCAGTCCTCCCAAATGCTGCCAAAACACTAATGTGAAATTTGAAAGGGTAGTTAATGTTCATGAAGCACATTGAAGATATAAATGATAAGCGTTATGAGGGTGCTGTATGGTTTTGCATTAATAATTTGTAACAATGTCAGTAATATCTTGGTTGTGTGAATAGCATGTAAGGTTTCTGGTAGGAAATTTAAAGGGATATAATCAACTTATGTATCATGTTGCCCTCTGAGAATGGCCTCCCTCTATTGTTGCAACTGAAACATAGAAATTAAACTGAAGTAGATTAGAGGTAATAATTTTTGTGGAGGTTTCTTCCTTGTTCCAGTGCTGAATCTGATGCAGGGTCCAAAGATTGGGAGGCCTTGCATCTTGCTTATTCTGGGTCTGCCTCTCATATTGCTGCAGAGCTTAGCTGCAGCAGCCACTGTTGTGCTATTAGGTAGTAGCAGGGATGTAGGAAGGCTCCAGTCCAGAGCATTGCTACCAGCCACTTATTTGCACCGAGTTAGGGCAGTCCTGAGTGCTGGCTAGGGATGTTATAATCATGTGGTAGGATAACTGTGTAACTGTTGAAAATCTCAGCAGTTACACTGTTACCCGTGCTCAGGGCTCTGCAGTATGAAACTTAGTTAACATTATGCTGCAGAGCCCACGGCGAAGCTGCCCCGGGAGCGGGGCCACCAGCTCCTGCTGGCCTGGCTACTAGGGAAAAGGCTTTGCTGCAGCAATGAAGCCACCTCCCTAAGAGTCAAGTGGGCAGCTCTTGCCTGCCTGGCTCCAGGGTAGAGGCTTCACTGCCCTGCTGCAATGAAGCCGCCTCCTCAGGAGGCCATAGACGTCTAGTGGCTTAGGCAGGAGAAGACTTTGCCTTCCCAAATTGCCAGGCTCAGTCACACCCACACGCTGCCCCCAGAATGCCTACTGTAGACATTCTGGGGATGGAGTGTTGCTGCCCCAGTGTTTGCCCTTTCTGTGCTTCTGGCTAGGGAGGCTGGAACCACGTGGCCTCCTCCTTCCCCCAGGGATGCAGGGGCTGGGGAGGTGGGGTGCATGCATGTGCCCCCTTGCATCTCTTCCCCTCCCTGTGGGGGGGGATATGTTTGGTGCACTGCTCCACCTCCTCCTCTCCCCCTGAGGGGTAGGGACTCAGCAGAGGTCATGGGGCTGGGGGCCTGCCTCCAGCCCCAGCTGCACCAACCACCCATGCCGGAGGCCAAGTGTAACCGACACCGTTAACCAGTAAGCATTAGCTTATTGATTAAATGCTTCGTCCTTTACACTCTAACATCCCTAGTGCTGACACAGCTGTGGGCCTCCTGCTAGTGAATCTCCCTAAGTCCTGTGGTAGCAGAGGTTCATACAGCTATTTTGTAGTCATTTTCATTGGCCGTTCTATCAATTCCTGTGTTTCCCTGTATTGCTCTCAAGTTGCTCTTAGAGGTCAGTGCGAAACAGTGGTAGAATTACAGTTTTGAACACAGTCTGATATTTTATCTGCAGGGTATATATTGTGGTGCATCTGGTGTTGCTTTGTGGAGAGGGAAGGTTGGATATCTGCAAGGCTGAAGGATAGCTTGCAGGTGAAAAACTCTACACTACAACCCCCTTTTGGACTAGGCTGAGAGCTTCAAAATGCAGAAATCCTTGCTTTTAAAATGGCAGAAATCTTCTTTGCCCCTTATTTGGTTGGAATGGGATAAGTGTGATCACACTTGAGCAAGTCAGGCAGTTATTTTACTAAGTGCCCACTTTAACATGTATGAAGCTGGGCATCCCAAATCTGTATCGGGCTTTGAAAATGTTGGCCATAACTTCCCTAGGAAAGCGACAAGGAGTCCTGTGGCACCTTATAGACTAACAGATGTATTGGAGCATAGCTTTCGTGGGCAAAGACCCGCTTTGTCAGATGCATGTAGTGGAAATTTCTAGAGGCAGGTATAAATATGCAGGCCAGAGATAACGAGGTTAATTCAGTCAGGGAGGGCGAGGCCCACTTCTAGCAGCTGATGTGGAGGTGTGAACACCACATCAGCTGCTAGAAGTGGGCCTCGCCCTTCCTGACTGAATTAACCTCGTTATCTCTGGCCTGCATATTTATACCTGCCTCTAGAAATTTCCACTACATGCATCTGACAAAGCGGGTCTTTGCCCACGAAAGCTTATGCTCCAATACATCTGTTAGTCTATAAGATGCTATAGTCTAAATCTGCAAAAGCGACAAGGAGTCCTAACACGGCTACCCCTCTGATACTTCCCTAGGAAAGTTTTCAAAGCTGCTTAAAGGGTTTGGACTTGCAGTTCCCATGAGAATAAATAGGAAATGGGCATTCAGGTCCCTTCGGGATCTGATAATCTCCATCCTCATGTCTTGCCTTCCAGGTCTGTAAAATGGGGGTAACAATACTAATCTCATGTATGTGTTAAGGTATTTTTCCCTAATGTTTAAGAAGAGTTTTGAATGAATAAAGCATCACATGGTATATGTGTAAAGTTTAGTACTCTCACTACCCTAGTACCCAAGAAGCTTTCAGCCATAGAAGAAGAAAAGGGAAGTTACTTTGTGTATTTCATTTCTGCCTTTTAAACATGTATGAACCAAGCTGATCATCTGCCTACCCAGTGTCCTTTCAGGCTATGCTGGAAGACCCTGCCAAAATTCACAGTGACAAATTTACCAACAAATATTTGTTTAAACTCAGCTAACCCCCTTGTAGACAGGTAGAAGCTTGTTGTGCACTGTTCCAGATCTATGTATCTTGTGTATCAGTTTTGTCAGCTTCAGCTGAGGGGACAGTTTGAGATCAGGTTAGAGCTAGGGTAGAGCCAGAACTAGAGGTGAAATCCTGGCCCAATTAAAGTAAACAGAAAAAATTGTTAATTTCACTGGGGCCAGGATTTCACACTTAGGCTTTTCATTTCTGATTGCTGCAGGGAGAACACAATGAAGCAATGAATCTCGAGCTTCTGGACCCACTGTTGATCCATGGAGCTGCTTCCATCACCATATGGAAGTGAGAATAATAAAATCAGGAGGTGGTCACATCCTCCTGTTACATTTCAGCTGTGCATGTGTCAGTCTTCAGATTTCACATGCATGGCTGTGCGCATGTTGGGATCATGCCCGGGAACTTAAGTCTCCTAATGAGTCTTTCTTTTGTTGGGTATTTCTTTGTTGTCAATTCAGTCATGATCAGATTTGTTGACTGACATCAAAATCGTAGGAGAAGCAGGGAAGTACCAAACTGCAGAATGACTAGAAAGGTCAGAGCAAGGAGGGCTGAAAGCAGCTAGAGGAGAAATGGTACCACTAATGTTATATTGTACTCTCAGTAGCAGAAATAAATAGCAAAGATATAAAAAGGGGCATGTAATCCAGCAGTCAAACGTAAAGCATGAAGGTAAATTCACTTTAATGCTCTTGTTTTTGTTATTTCTGCTCTAAACCATTTAAACTGTCATTGCTGTGAGATAGATATGAAATACAAGTTTATACAGGTGGTGCCCATGAAAGAGATTTTGCAATAACACTGCAGCGCAGTTACAACCAAACAACGAGTTTGAGGGGGATAAAAAACTTTAAACTAGTCCCTATTGGCTGGATGTAACTTTCATGGAGGCAGAGTCTACCACTTGTGCTTGCTTAGGGTTTGTACCTTTCTCTCAAGCGTTGGTCCTGGATACAGGATTAGACGGACCATAGATTCTGATCCAATTTCTGGGCAATTCCTATATTCCTCAATAGAAATGTCTGCATTATAAAAAAATCTATCTAATTCTTTACATGTTAGTGGAAGCAAACACTTCCAGGGAACAAATGGGAGTTTCCAAGTTAAGCAAAAGATGTGAACTTAAAGGGAGAATATGAAGAGAGGGACCTCCTGGGAGGGGAGAGGGTGGGGGAATCTGTTTTAAGTGTAGAAGCAGTATAAAAAAAGACATGAGGGGGGAGACAGACTCTCCTATCTGGAGGAAATCTGATCCTGTATAATGAGGTACATGTTACTAATCTGGAGTTGCTGGGCAACAGTATAGTCGATGGGCCAAACTTAGCCCTAGTGGCAACAGGTGCAATTCCGCTACCTCCGTGGAGCTGCCCCTGCAACGCCAGGGCTGAAATGTCAGTTTCTCTCTTCTAGAAGCTGTGTTTGATTAGCCCTTATGCACTCTTGGAAGTGGTACAGTACTGCAACAATTGAGTGGGCACAACACCACCGTGAGAGGGGTCTCTGAATTCCCATGAGGGCATCCTGGTTCTCACTCTATTTCTAGAAACTCAAGCAGGGGCTGAACACCTCAGGCTCAGTCATGCTTCTGAGCAAAGTATCAGGCTTATTGAGGGCTAGAGCCAGTGGACTTGGAAAAGAGTCCTCTAATATGAGATTGAGAGGGTGTGGGGAAGTGTGTGTGTTTGTGGGGTGGGGGGGAGGCTGTAGTACCAGGAAAATGTGGAAGATCATCAAGGGCATCAAAACTTGCCTTTCTGTCTCTGCTGTGCCAAGATGGAGCTGAATTAATGATAACAATGTATCTGTTTGAGTTCTGCTGAATCATCATTAATAGTCTCTTGATGGAGATATGCATGGAAATCTCTGACCATTGCTGTGGGTGGAACCTGAGCCTCAGTAAATATGTTTCCAATTGTTCCACTATTTTGTTTCATAATAAATTGCTCCAGTACTCAGCAGTCTACATACAGTGATCTAGAATTGATGTAATTAGATACGTGAGGTTATAGTACAATAAGAGCCCACACAGAGCTGCTCTTTTTGGTGTGCTCATGACTGCCACTATTATCTGCTCTAGTAGCAGTTATATGTACAGAAAGCCTCTATGAAAACACTTGCTCTGAATGTCACTCTGGAATTATAGGAAAATGTATTAAGATGAATTAATCCAGCATGTGATATGATTGCATCATGCTGCTGGATTTTTGCTTTCTGCACTGTTCTGTTTGCTCTGTTCCCTTAAAATGTTAACAAACAATTATCAAAGTTTTAAAAACTGACAAAGAAGTGTCATCTTTTTATTAGTCCCATTAAATGAGCCATAATAAACTAGGTATGGAATATTTTTAACTGAGTTACATACACTATAACTTGCAGTGGAAATAGACCAATTGTAATTTTAACCAGTGACTGACCTATGTAGAAGCAGATGGTGAAATGTTTTAGTGTGTCAGATCAGAAAGATTTATAGCAGGTTGATGCTTATTCTCAAGTGGGTTGGATCATAGTGTGCCCACTTTTGTATAACTTTGGAACTCAGTGTCTGTGCAAGCCCTACTGATTGCAAGGGCCCGGATTGCTGAATTAATGCAGTTAATAACAGAGACTGATTCAGGGTTGTCTACGGCCAGTTTTTCTAGGAAAGTCACCATGCAGTGGTAGGGAATTGCAAAGAAGTTGAGAGAAATAGGAGTTAAAGGGGGAGAGGGAGCATGTCATAGTGATGAATTCCATTAATAAAAGATAGTTTGCTAAAGAGTGCGCTGATTTTTTTTACCTATTTCAATTGCGTGGGCATAATCTGAGCAGACACAATAAATGGATGGCTGGTGGATTGATTGCTGCAGTGTCGATCCCCAGTATAGTGGAACCAAGTCCTAAGAGTTGATGCCAGAAAAGAGCACTGAGGTATGACTTTCCTGTGCATCCCCTTCCCAACTGCATTCCTTTAATTCACTTTATTGGCTAAAGCAGCCGCAACAGTCTCACAGCCTCCTTTGTCCTCACTTCACAGGACACCTGTGGCACCCTGGGTTCACATGTATAGCGATTTACATTGCACTGAGGATATAAAATCCTGTTTAAATGGTTAAATGCAGTGCTGACAACTTAATTGATTAAAAGTTGTGGGGGGGGAGCCTCCTGCCCGCTGGACTTGGGCTAGAGCGGGGGCTGCCGCTGCATCTCATGACTCCCATGCAGAGGCTGCCACTGCTGCCGCAGCTCCCACCATCCCCATGGGAGCTGCCCCTACTAGCTCCTGCCTGGGGGCTGCCAGTTCCCAGCCAGCAGCCCTGCACTGGGGCGGGGGCCTTGCAGGCTGCTCCCAGGTACTAGGTAACCATTTAACCAGCTATCCATTAACATCCCTACTGTGAGCTAGTAGCTGGGTAACATAAAACCCTCCTGGCACAGAGGGTATTTTCTGGTTTCACCTTCCCCCCTGGTCTCAGTAGTTTCTCAGTAGCTCCTTTCACTGGAGTCTGTTAAGCCACTTCTTTGTTTCCATTTGTACATGATCCCCTGATGGAAAAGCTGCCTTTGGGGGGAAAAAAGAGGGCCTGCTCTTGCAATCCTTGAATTAGACACAATACACAGAGTTATGGGGAAGTCAATGTGAGTTTTGCCTGAATTAGAACAGTAGCATCAGCACCAAAGCTTTTAAACAAGAAAGAATAGGTATGTTCAAAGAGGGAAGTAGTTAAAAGGAGCCTGGAATGCTACTAAAGATAAACTAGATTAATCCAGTGTTATTTCCAGTCCCTAAGATTTTATATTAAATTCCCATTCTAAGCCAATTTTTCTGTATCCTGTGACATTTTTTAAACTTGGGTACCTAAATTGGGAGCCCAAATCCTGCATTTGGTTGTGAGAGGCATACTTAAGTGCCCATTTTACACACCCATGTACAGATTGACTAATTTTTGTTAGTACTGGCCAGTATAAATTTAAACTTTGTGCCTTTTTTTTTTTTTATAAGAACAGGACTGTTGATTTTCTTTAATTTCATTCTTTTTTTCTCTCTCAGGTTCTTCTCTCATTTCGCATGTGTACTGTAACACTGGCTGCTTTAATCATTGCACGAATTAAAACAATCTCCCACAAATATGGCAGACGAGGACCTTATCTTTTGTATGGAAGGTATTGATAATGCCAGATCAACTAAAGCAATCTCTCGAAACTATCCTGATACTGATAGTGAGGATGAGGACAGTTATTACATCTGTCCAATAACAGAGGATCCAGTATCTAACAAGGCTGCAAACAACAAAGTCGCCAATTATTACAGCAACTTGGCAAAACAGGAACAGTACAGATCTAGCTCTTCTCCTCGGAGTTCATTCAATATTAGGGTAAGTGTTGGGTTCAACCTTACGTGGGCTTCTAATTACATTTATCTGGCATGAGAAGCAAGGACAGAGATTCACTAGCTGCTTCATTTCTTGTAACTAACCGTTTTCCATGAAAGTGACAGCTTTTATTTTTCCAGACTTGCAGTTAAGTCCATTAAGCCAATAACCTGATCCTACCCTTGTTTCACTTACAAAACTCCACTTGAATTCAGTGGGAACCCTATACATGGAACACTAGCAGGTTGGTGTCTGAGATGGCAGAGCTATTGTAATTCAGCTGCTTTTAAAAAAAAAACAACCCAAAAAACAGATGGGTTTGTAATTTTAAAAGATGGCATTTGTGGTAACTCTAATGCAGTATTATTTATCATTTTAAAACTTGGGCCATAAGAGTAGATGTGTTGTGGATGATGTTACACAAATCAACGTGCCTGAGTTTATTTGAACAAAGCCAGTCATAATTTTTGAGACAACATGAAAGAACATTTTTTAAACCTGTGTTTTTTAAACTTTTTAAGACCGAGGAACACCAAACAATATATATATTTTTTTTTTATGGTGAACATCAAGGATTTTTTTGGGGACGGGGAAGGAGGCTTGTCCCTTAAAGGGCGGCCATTCCCCAGGGAAAAGTTGTTGACAAAAAAAAAAAAGCCCCCAGAGAAAAGTTGTTGAGCAGAAAACAAACAAACAAAAATAACGATAAAAAAAGGAGACTTATCCCTATACGGGTGACCATTTTGAGTTCTGTTCTCTCAGCAGCACACCTCCGACTGCCTCACGGCTATGAAACACTGATTTAGACAATTGGATTTAGATGCATTTTTTGTGATGTGCTTTCTACATTTTAATAATAGAGGTCTGATGTTAAATTCCACAGTAAATTTCACCAGCATCCCCAGACAGTTGACGAGAGTTATCCAACCATTTCAGCCTGAGGACCAAACATATGCTGTATCTGCCCCATTCTGCTTCCCTTCCTTAGATCAGACAATGCAAAGGAAACAGAATCCACCTGTAGTCTCCTACTGGAGACCTATCTAATCTGCGGGATCTCTAGCAAATATGTAGCGCCTGCATAAGTTGCCCTGTTGGTTGCCGTTGGGATGCAGGGAAGGTGTCACAATTTAGAGCCTCAAGGACCACAAGAGGCCTCTGGGTAGACCCTCCTATTATACTCCTTTTAATTGGGAACTCTGCTAAATTGGGACACTTCTTAGCCTCTACCGTTTAAAGGTGTATCATTGACAAATGTTAGCCAACATCTTCTAAGACTATGGAAAAGGATCTATTTTTAACATGTTGCCTAGCAGAGGTATAACAAGGTGGCTTGTTCCTAAGTGATAGAGGCCTGGAGATAGCGTACCCTAAATACCAAGGAGACGCATCTGAGCTGGGACTAGCTGATTCCCCTATAAAGCACTGGGAAGCTGAGAGGAGTGGAAAATGTTCAGGGATACTACATTGGAATACAGAGGTTACGGGGCGTCAGTATGCTACAAAAGCAGAACCTGGGACTGGAGAATGAGACTACAGACAAGTGAGAGTACAGGCAGGAAGGGCCTGAGCATGACCAATAAGAAGGTAGACAAATGGACTTGACGAGACTTTTTGTTGGAATTATTTTGTTAGCTACAGCTGCCTCGTCTGCACCAGTATTTTAACCTGTGTTAATGTAAAAATATCCTTCCCCCCCCCGCCGTGAAGACAAGACCTGAAAGTCTACTGCAGACAAAGCAGCTTAGAATTTAAAGGGTGTTGAACTGGTTGAGTTGAAGCCTAGGAGGGAGCACTACTTTATCAACATTAGATTTTTAGAATGTGCAGTCATAGGAATCTAAGGCTGATGGGACCTCAGGAGTCCATTACATCCAACCCCCTGTCCTGAGACAGGACCATCTTAAACCTAGGCCATTCCTGACAGGTATTTGTCCAGCCTTTTTCTTAAACACTTCCAATGATGGGGCTTCCACAACCTCTTTTGGAAGCCTATTCCAGAGCTTGATTTCACTTACGGTTAGAAAGTTCTTCCTGTATCTAACTTAATTCTCCCTTTTGTGCAGGTTAAGCCCATCACTTCTTTTCCTTCCTTGAGTGGACATGGAGAACAATTCAGAATTGTCTTCTGTGTAGCAGCCCTTAATATATTTGACGATTTATCAGTTCAACCCCCCTGTGTTTTTTCTTTTCTCAAGACTGAACTTGCCTAGTTTTAAAAAAACAAAACAAACAAAAACCGAACAAAAAATACTTCTCCCAGGTCAGGTTTGCTAAACATTTTATAATTTTTGTTGCTCTCTTTGGGATTATATCTGGTTTATCCACAACTTGCCTAAAGTAGACTAGGAGAGAGAGTGCTCCAGCTGAAGCCTCACCAATGCCAAATAAAGGGTCAGTTACATCTCTGTTATGTCTTTTAAACAACACTCCTGTAAACCCCAGAATGTACTGCATCATGTTGTTAATTCCTGTTGCAATTTGTGATCCACCTTGATCCCTGGATCAACTGTACGAACACCTAACCAGTTATTCCGCATTTTGTAGCCGTGCATTTCATTTTTTTTCCAAGGGGGCACCGCTTTGCACTTGTCTTTAATGGTTTTCAACTTGTTTTTTCAGCTTAGTTTATCAAGATAATTTTTTAATTCTGATTCTGTCCTCCAGAATTCTTGTAACCACTCCCAGATTGATGTCCTCCATAGATTTTTTTTTTTATGAACGTACTCTTCTCTCCATTATCCAAATCATTAATGAAAATACTGACTGAGGATTTTATTAAGATCTGTCTTTCCAGTTTGACAGCAGACCATTGATAGCTGCTTTTTGAATATCGTCTTTCAATCACTTTTGCACTCACTTTATAGTAATTTAAGACTAACCACATTTCCCTTGTTTCTTTGTGACTGTTACATGTAACTGTGTGAAACCCCTTACTAAAATCAAGAGCGAACATCTACTCCTTCTACCTATTCACATGTGAGCTAACATATCCTAACCTCACACCTTTAAATCCCAGCTTAGACAAAGCTTTCAGTACTCCATTTAACCCAGTGGTAGCAAATTGCAATGACTGGTGCTTTAAAGAGACACTTTGAGGGATAGGGGGACCGGTTTGTTCAGTGCCAAGTGGTTAAGTAGTGTTTAACTAGGTATTTAGTAGATCAGAGACTTCTAGTTCATGTCTGTAAATGTAGTTTTCAAATGAAGATGAAATGAAATGAGCATAAACTTTTTGCACAGTTTATAAGTCTCTTCACACTGTTTTTAATAGCCTCTTTATCTGGACTTCAGGCTGCGTGCTCAGGTGTACAGTGTAAAAGATTCTACTTATATTACAAATGGGCTCAGGAATCAGTGTTCAGGACCACATCCCGAGTAAAATTTGTATGGGATTAGAGCTTTGGTTTTAGGTCTGACAGTGCTGAAATCTTGTAGGCTGTTTATGAAAAGTTTCAATCCAAAATGGCAGAAATTGTGCCACATCAGATGTTATTTTATACTTCTCACCCCTGCGGCTGAAATCTTGTGAAATGGCAACTGTTATAAAGAGTTTGGAAATTGACTCTGACCTGAAACTAAAACTAGAAAAACAGGTTCAGATTCAGGTTGAATGCCCTAATATCCAAAAATTGAAGGGGTTTGAGTTTGAGTTTCTACTTTAACCCATCTTCCTTGTATGTATTAAGCGTTAAATACTGTATGCAGTAATACAAAACATTTGTCTACAGGTAAGGAAGTCAGCTGCAGTTGCTGTAGGAACCAGAACTTTTGAATTTCTTGATTTTTATGCATTTAAAATGCTACCTGAAATTTTGCATTAATATACTTTTTACACGTGATAAATCACTGAGTGGTGAAAACAGGACAGTTCAACAAAGCATGATTTTTTTGCAATAGTTCTGTTCTTGGGATTTGAAGATAATTTAATAAATTTGTGGTTAAATAGATCTTAACTAAACTGAAGCTTGAAAATATAAAATATATGGGTTAGCTAGTACAAAGAAAGGAAAACAAAACTATTTAGTGTAACTGTTAAGTTCATGAGCTAGTTAGGAATGTAGAACTGTCCTTGCTTTAAAACAAAGTTTAGAGTCAAAAGCTTACTCACTTACTGAGTGCTTAGTTTTAGCAAACTAGACAATAATAGTGATGATGATATCAAATTCAGCTCCTCTGGCTTGGTTGCCCCTTGATTCGTACCACAAAACTGCTTGCCCTACACCTTTTTGCTCTTTCAGTTGAGCCACTATACTCATTATAGTTACATGGAAACCACTAACAGAAAAATCCCAGACAATTCAAAATCCCAGCAGATTCAACATTTTTGAATTAATGCAAGGTGTTCCTGGCAAAAGATTATATATAAAATTCCATTCTAAGGTTTTAATCGTGCAAACATCTGAATACCTCCATTGAAGTTCTTACAAGGTGAAGTCACTTAGCATCTCACAAGAGGTGCTGCCTTGCAGGATTAGGGATGTAAGCAACTAGTCAACTACCTGATAAACGTATGCTTATCAGGTAGTCAAGTAGTGACTCAACTAGTCGCTTCCCCCACCTTGCAGCCTCTATCAGAGGGAGGCAGCAAGGGGGCGGGGCAGAAGCTGATGCCGGCTTAAAAGTTATTCCCCTCCCCCCCCCCCCCCCCCACCGTCTTGGGATAGGGGGGTAGGGAAGGCAGAGGTGTAGTGAGGGGACCGGGCATGAGCCGGAAATCAGCTGATTCACAGCTCTCACCCTGTCCTGGACCTCCTGGGGCCGGGACCCCACTGTGGCTCTGCAGTTTCCCCCCTTATTGACTAATTGAGTAGTCAATAGAAATTCCATTGACTACTCGATCAGCTGATTATGTGCAATTTAACATCCCTATGCAGGATCAGATTCTGAATCTTTAAAAATAGCCTATAATGCAGTTGGTTTAGAAACAGAAAATAGTAATATCAGTGAGCTGCATGGATCAAGTATTGAAAGTCAAACTGAGTAGACATAGAATACTTGGTGCAAATTGTTTTTCATGAGAGATTGTTTTGAGATTTTTAAAATTTGCAGTCAACAGTGTAACTAAAAAACATGCTCAGGCCTTGTACAATTATTAGAGCCCTGCAAATCTGTGGATATTCACGGATATCTGCAGACCATGTTTGCAGATCCAATGCGAAATACAAATTTTGTATCCATGCAAGGCTTTAATAATTAGGTAACAGGGTCTGTATGTACAAATTATACTCTGGCTCTGAACACTGTAGATGTTGATTTTTCCCACTACAGTTGATTAACAGTAATGTATTTAACATTCTGATACTGTAGAAATTTTTGCAAGCTATTATCTATTTTAATTTTCTATAGATACCATTTATTACAAAAATGGTGGTAGAGTCTTGTGCCATTTGTTGATTATAGAGGGTGGGGGAACTTTTAATACCACTGTTGTCTCCATGTTTATACAATATATTGAGCCAAATTCTGTTCTGATTTAGAATCTGATCCTGCAAAGCAACATCCACTCTTATTGGGCCTGATTCTGTTCCCACCAAAAAAAATCAATGGCAGATTCTCATTGACTTCAAGTTAAAGCCGTTATTCTCAGGATCAGAACCCTCAATCTTTCTACCGAATAATGTCTCCAGTGCTTTAATCCATACTTACATATGCAGTTCCATTGACTTGAATAGATTTATGCACAGATACCGCAAGGTTGAATTTTATTGAGAAATACGAATTTTGGAAAAAAAGCTTTGTGGGCAGTGAAAAATCCATGACGTGCCCATGCCAGCTGATTCAGACTCCAGGGCTCAGGTTAAGGAACTGTTTATTGTGGTGTAGATGTTTGGGCTTGGGCTGGAGCATTGGCTCTAGAACCCTGCAAGGTGGGAGGAGTTCCCCTGAGCCAGAATGTCTGCGTCCGGTAGCTGGCGGCCCGTAACAGCTGGTATAAGTCAGCTATGCGTGTCTAATTATAGTGTAGATATCCTAACTGGGAAAGGCATGTTTTTCAGCTGGCAAAAAAGGAAGCATTTAACTGATCATTGTCTTAAGTACGTTTTCATATTTTAATGTTTCTCATGTATTCTTTAGAATGACACACAGCAGTGATCTAAGCATGGCTCTGTGGTTGACCATAGTCGGGTAGGTTAAAATGGAACCTTTCATAGTGGATGTTTTAAGCCTCTTTTTAAAAAGAAATGATATTTTGATTCATTATTTTATACTTTAGAAGAACATGCATTGCTGCACCCCTAGAAATCACTGAAGGAGAACGTCACCTTTAAGAATGTTTTGTTCTTTGTCATTTTTTTTGTTCACCATCATAAATACTCATTTTATTTTTAAAAATGTGTGCATAGTTGTTTCTTCACATTTCCTATTGTTAACAAGAACAAAAGGGGATGTAAGAGTATTTTTATTCCATTTATATTTTCTAATGTTTCATCCTTATGTAATCTGCGACACAAGAAATGTGAGGCTTGCATAATTGGTGGTGTTAATGCTGATTCTCTATTTTGAAAACCAAAATACAAGTGTAGGGCTCAAACCTGTGAGGTGCTGAGCACCTTCAACTCCCATTAATTTCATTCAGAATCTCTCTGGGGCTCTTAACACCTTCGAGGGTGAAGTCTATAGACAGTGGGACACAGCCACTCTCCAAAGACAACAAGAAGGCCAGTTTTCTTCCTATACCCCATGACGTGATTTCTTAGAAACTGTCAGGTATATTTCAGTGAAGCATAGGATGTGTCTCTGTTCTTAGTCAACCTGTATCGGTACATAGCTTACAAATGGAGGCTCCCAGTTGCTCATCAGATCATGTGACATCAACCAGCTCTGCATTGTCATGTGACAAACAGGCATTATTTTCTTACGGATTTCATTTAATGTGTGTTTTGTGTGGCTGGGTTTTGTGTGTGGAGAAAGTGTTTGGGAGAGGGAGGTGTTATTTGCTTTTGGAACATGCTGCTTTGCCATTGGAATAGAAAGGACCTGTTGCCAGTTGAAAATGTAAATTATTTTATAAAGGTCCCCAGTTTTATACAATATAAAGCATTTGTGAAGGATGTTCAGTACTGATATATATTTGTATTGTAATTTTTTAGCTTTCATTTGATATTTAATTTATTAAAACAATTAAAACAATTTTTAAATATTGCAAATTCAGTCACAGAAGTGGTAAACAGTGATCCAGAAATCAGTATTTCCTACACAGATTCAGATTGATAACCTGTGCCCTTTGTGCCAGCTTCTAGGTGCTGAATGACTCCAGCATGATGCTGAACCTTCCTTTACTCATTTACATGAGTAGTGATTGAAGGTGCTTGTCATCTTGCAGGATGCACTCAACACTTTGCAGGATTAGCCCTCGTGGGCTCTGGACATTGTGTAATGTGAAAATAGGGGGACAGGATAAGTGTTAAGAGAAAAGCATTGGAGTGTCTTGTAGAACAGCTAATGTATTTTCAACATATGGATTTTCAGTGTTACTGTGACTTGGAGACTGAAATAGCTACTTGTCTGGAACTATAATATTCATCGTCATCCATTTTTCTTACATAACTCCTTGCTTTTCCTTTTGCATCTTGTGGTGAGCTTAGTTTGAGGCCTTCGTTTTTGAAAAGCTTTATTTTCCTTGATATTATTGTGCAAAGCAGCTTGTTCTTTACTTGCATTGACAGGACATGTTGCTTCCAATTAAAATATAATCCTCACTAAGTAAATTTTCTAACATTAACATTGGCTACTAAATGTGATTGCAGAGAGCTGTTATAAACGATGAAAATTACACAATTACTGCATTTTGTGCACATTATGCTCAGTTTATATCTGTGTATTAGACCAAATTCTCGCTTGGATTTACAGTATTGTAAATCAAATCAGAATCTAGTGCTTTACATTTCTGTGCTTTTAATACTGCACTTGAAACTGTAAAATGTGGGAAGGTGTTTTGCACCCAGTACCAATTAGAGCAGTGGGCCACAGACAGGGGTTTGCTCCCCTAGAAGAACAGGGGATGTGGCAGGGCTTAGACCAGCCCCAATGAGGGAGAGGGAGGGAGCAACTGTAGTGGAACATAGCTCCAACTGCAGCCTCAGCTTCTGTCACTGCTCCCAGTCATGGCTCTGCTTGCAGCCTTGGCCGCAGCTCTGTCCCTGGCTCCCAGCCCCAGTCTTGGCCATGGCTTCACTGCTGGCTGCAGTTCTTGGGAGGAGGACATGGGCAGGTTCCCTTATGGGTAAGGGGCAGTGTGGCGGGAAAAGTTTGGGGACCCCTGAATTGGAGAAAGGGAAAGGGAATGAAATGAGAAAATGTGGCTCTTATCCTTTAAAGAGATTCATGCAGGGTGGTCTGTGCACCCATTCAGTACCCCACTAACTCCACATGAGTACAGGGGTCTTCCTGCATATTTTTCTTTACAACACTGAGGCCCAGATGTACAGAAAACAATGTGATTATAAAGCTTGTAATTGTTGTTTTGATACAAATAACCTTCTAGTTTTTAACTTCTGTAGGAAGCCTGGAGACATGCCATTCAGAAAGCTAAACACATGCCTGATCCCTGGGCAGAATTTCATCTTGAGGACATTGAAACAGAATATGCCACGCGTTATAGGTCTGTAGATGTTTCTACTTCTAATTGTGACATTAAGTGGATTCCATTGGGTTACATATGTATATTTCAAATAATTATGCTCCTTTTTTTTATATACGGTTTGTACAGTTATTTTACTAAATAAGCGCAATCACATTACTGCCATGGATATTATCTAGAAACTACTGAGCATTTATAAAGACTGTACTCACTCAAAATATAGTGTAACATTATAGTCTTTCCCACTTAAGCAATGTCTAAAAGTTCCAGCATTGCAAGAAACAGACAGGACGTAAATGAGAAGGGTGTTGCTGACTGATTTATAAATATTCTGTAGAACTAATCTGATAAGGAAAGTAACAAAATCATTATGGCATCTGAAGCTATAAACAGTTCTGCTAGTTTGTAATGCTCAGTGCCTGTCCTGAAATAGTTTCTTTATGTGAGCATGCAGCACTACTCCATGAGGCTGGAACGTAAACCCTTAAAAGGAACAGAATAGCACAGCAAAATATACGTGCTGAAACCAGTCCTGGTCCCTGAGCTGCATGTGGTGCTTTGGGCACTTGCTTTGCCAGAGCATTGGCACTGGCACAGACATGAAGCATTTTGTGAGCTTTGAAACTTGAGGAAGTGATATTTATTTACTACTTCTGCGTTTTTAATAATGAGAGTGCTGTTTGAGGGTTACTGAAATAGCCAGATAAAAAGAGCAGGATTTGGTTTTGCTTCCCCTGAGAGCTGTGCTATTTAGGCTGTTGAGAGAAGTAATTGGTAAATAGAAAGGCTGGGCTGGCATGTTTCTGAGGGTGGGGGAGGGAAATCTATCCATGCTGGTCAGGAGAGGCAAGCTAGAAACAATCATGTGTTGCTGTTACAATCGTCTTGATTCTTAGTTAATCCATTCCTGTAGTGGGGAAAAGGAATTAGGAGAATAGCGATAAAGCTATACTCCTTATATTCCTAGGGTTGTGCACAGGCATATCCAGCTCCTGGTGTAAGATTTAGTAGCCTTAAGGCTACTCTGATTCATGCTTTGCTTCTCAAGGTTTCTGTGTATGCTGGGAGGCAGAGAATAACCACAGTGCAATGAACTCGGCTCATGCCTCCAGTCCACCCCTGTGCCAGGGCCTGGGAGCGGGCTGGTGTAGATTGCCAGCTTTGCTCCAGCTAAGGAGTGTGCAGCAGGTATTCTCAGAGGACAATTTCCACCCTGTTTGCATTGCCAGAGCAGCCAGGAGGAGCTTTAACATAACAGTAAATCAGGCCCATTTGGTAGTGTGGACAGGGCTGCAGAGTTTACATGGGATCTGGAGTAGAGGGCTTTTTGCTGGCCAAGTCACAGGTGGCCTCTGAGGAGGCTTTTTGTAGTGCTCATCCCTAAGTCCTGGGTGAGTGGGGGGGTGTCAAGGCTCAGAGTTCTGTAGGATAAATCCCGAGAGAAGAACCTTACATCAACTCCACAGTCAAATAGGATCAGCTGTGAGCATCTTGGTTCCTTGAGCATTTTACTAACTCATCTGATGAAGTGGGTCTTACCCACGAATGCTCACGATACCATAAATTGTTGTTAGTCTCAAAGGTGCTATGAAAGGACTACTTTTGTTTTTAAAGTTATAGGCTAACACGACTATCCCCCTGAGACTTACTAAGAGGCGTGGTTTTTAATTTTGCAGGTACAATGCAGTTACTGGGGAATGGGTCGAAGATGAAGTTCTCATTAAAATGGCTTCACAGGTAAGAAATATTTGTCTCTGTCTTTCCTATTTAATAGTAGTAGTAGTGGCGATACTTATTAGTCCCTTCTTAATATAGACTAAGCTAGGGAAAGGTACCTAGTGGAGGTTTAAGAGGCTTCCAAACCTCAGGATCATTCCCTTTTTTCACGTTATTCCTTTGTTTCCCTTAAGGTTTTGTGTCAGTACCCTTCCCTTCAGTGGAGTAGAGCAGCATGAACGGGCAGCTATGCAAATGCCAACCAGAGAGGCGTGACCATGAGGCATTCACTCTAGGGATGTAATAGTGTAGTTGATTAACCGATAAGCAAAAGCTTATGGGTTAATGCTATAGACTACATGCATTTCTCTCCCCTTCCCCCACCAGTACTTTTTTTTTTTTTTTTTTTTTTTTTTTTTTTTTTTTTTTTTTTTTTGCAGGCTGGCCAGCAGCCTGGTTCAGTCCTGGCTTGTGACGGGTCTGGTACCTACCCCTGCTGCGGCTCTGCATTTAAAGTGTGTTAGGAGCCAGGCGGGGAGGCAGCCTGACTCAGTTCCAACTTGCACTGGGTCCGGGAGCTCAGACCACCCCTAGACAGGGACTGCTGCCACCCTGCGCTGCTGCCTCTTTATCAGAGGCAGTAGCACTGGGCAACAGGCACCTGGTCTGCAAGGAGAGCTGGTTTTTAAACTGGCTCCCATTGCGGACCAGCTCCTGCCTGGCACCCCACGCCGCTGCCTCTGACACAAAAGTTGCAGCGTGGAGTGGCAGGGGGCTCCTCGGGACTATAGAATAGTCGAGTAACTGATAAGAATTCATGAGGTTACTCAACTATTCAATTAACCGATATTTAACATCCCATATACACTCCCCACCAGGAGCTGAGCATGCTGCCTTCTCAGCACTCTCAGCTCCAGCTGGCCTGGGCGCTTTGGGCAGAATCCAGGGCTAATACACAGCCCGCTGCCTGGCAGCCTGGCCAGCCTTGTGTTTGAGACTTCCAAATAATTTCTGGTTTTCAAGGGGGAAAAATGGGCCTGGTTTCCTGCTGATGAAGCCAGGACCACCATTATCTCCTGCTTAAAACAAGGAGTCACTTGAGAAGTTTTGGAAGCTGCTTGGTCTCTGTGACTGCAGAAGTGCATGGTATTTAGAGTGGTGTCAGCCTGCAGATCACATTGATCACTCAGAGATAAATTTGGGCTTGAGAATTTTGAAGTCAGCTGTTTTGGGCAGTCACAAAACAGCTAACTTGAGCCTGAACAGATACTTGGAATTGGATCGTAAAAAGCAAAAATCTGTCTGTCCTGCAGAGACATTAGAGATCCCATGGCACTTTTCCTGAGAAGAGAGTGATTTGCCCCACGTGCCATTCCCCAAATTCCCCTTCCCTGCTGCTTTTGGCGAGCTGGTTACCAGCCTCCATTTCAGAAAAGGATGCATTTCGAGCGCTGGTGTATGTGGGTAATTCGTGAGATGCCGGGATATCATGCAGGAGGAATGGGGCTGTGGAAATGTCACATACTGATTAACTTTATAAGATGACTCTCTTTGGATTTTTTCCAGCCCTTTGGCCGTGGCGCAATGCGGGAGTGCTTCAGAACGTAAGTAGCCCCCGGCTTTTTCTTCTTGGTCGTATTTCCTGTTGTGAGCGCAGCAGTTTTACTGTAATTGTTCTCTTTGACAAGAAGGGTTGGAATGAAGGGAAAGAGTAAAATTCCCTGCTGGGTGAAAGCATGACTAGGTGGAGAACCACGTTACAGCCTCTGTGGGTGGGCCAAATTGTACCTGGTCTTTGCATGGGTGTGCAAGGAAAGGAAGATGCAAAGAGCCTGTGCTCTCACATAGAGTCCAGGCACAACTGTTCTCTCTTTCTCCTTGTATCCCACCAGTGTGCTAGTCACCACATAGGGGACATGCTGCATTCTCCTATTCAATTGGGAAGCCCAGGGGGCCACAATGATACTCACAGCACATGCTCTATTCTGATTGCTGCACACTTGCATGTAGATAGCTTTTGCCCACACTTTCCCTCCTTAGAATGCTAAGCAAGGTGCTTAGCAAACAGTGGAGAGTACAGGAGAGCATGTGACTGGCTTCTCTTGGGCGAAAAAGAGTGATTCCCTGGGGAGCCTAGCAGCTCTGAAATCCCTGTTGGAACACCTAGAATCTCTCACTGTTGCCTGCTTACCCCTTCCTTTGAGGATGCGCATCATGGCTACTCTGTGTCTTCCCCAGCAACAGGAGTATGATGGCCTGGGCAGCAGTCGCTCTCCAGTATTTTTGCTTTGAACTATTTTGCAAGAAGGAGATCTTCTCATGGACTCTCCTCTACTCCACTCTTGAAAAGAAGAGTTTAAATGGCAGTGCTTGGTTCCCAAAAATGCCTTTCTGCAGGTTAATAAGAGAGGTTCTGTGAACCGTTGTTGGCCACTGGTCATAGTTTGAGAACCACCAGGGGCTAACTGGACATGACTTCAGGTGTTTCTTCACCTCCTCCACCAGAGTGCCGCTGCTCACCCCCAGTTTTGCTAGGGGCGTCTTCTTGATAGCACAGGTTACTGTTTCTGGTCTGTCTTCATAGCTTTTGCCATGACCTCTGTTAAATTAAAACACCCAACAGAAAGACCATGCGCTCCCTTCTTTCTTTTTTCCTGTGCCCTGTATGACTAGGCATGGCACACACTGTGGTCGGTCTGCTGCGGAAAGGTGAAAGAAGAAAGCAAATGGAATGGAGGGCCCCAAATTCAGAAGTTTTGCCTTTGAAGTCTAGAAACTCATTGTTTTCAATTTTTTTCTTGTGTTTTGCCCCCTTCCCCTCCCCCCCCCGAACCTCCCAGTCGCTTTCATTAGTTAGCATCCAGCAGTCATCCTGCAGTCAAAGTCTTTCTTCACTCTTAAGTGTTCATGTCTTAAGGACTTTTATATTGACAGGGCTTTAGAGGTGCAGTGAAAGGAGGACTCCAAGTTGCAGTATTTGTTCCTAGCCATAGGGTGATTGAGTAGCTACTCATGTGTTATGTACACAGCAGTCTGCCCTTAGAGGAGAAAAAGGATATTGTTTCCTCTCTGTTAAAGTATTAAAAATCAGCTGCAGCCACCTTTAATTTTCTACAAGCCAAAGAGCTTGGTTTACAACAACTGCTTGAGACAAACACCCATTAACTCATGCATTGGTATGAGTCAGGTCAGAAGGGAAGCAAGAGGGTAAGGAGAAAGTACTACATTATAGCAGCTGAGCCATGTGGTTGTTCTGTTATGTTGCAGGCTGTCTTTTAGGGTGTTGCAAAGTGTTCATGCAAGATCTGCTTTTTCCCTCCTCCCTGATATGTGTTCAAACTTTGTTTTTTTTCAACTGTAATATCTGTTATCTGTTCAGTCTCATTCAGATCCTGATTTAAGTTGCTATTGAGGGAAGAATTTAGCACATTGAATGTTGGTGTTTTGGGAAGTGAGGGAATGGGGAATATTGAATCAAAATTCTCAGTTTCCCTTTTATCTACAATTCATTTGCCTTCCAGGAAAAAGCTGTCCAATTTTTTACACACGCAGAATTGGAAAGGTGCATTTAACTATGTTGCTAAGCGATACATCGAGACTGTAGACAGGGATGTCTACTTTGAGGATGTACGACTTCAAATGGAAGCAAAACTTTGGGGAGAGGAGTATAATCGGCACAAGCCACCAAAACAGGTACCACAAAGCACCAAGAGACCCAATGAGCAAACAATTCAGGTTTTGTTTTGAGGGGTGAGTTTTCAAAGCAATGCAGGAGGATTTATCTGTGCAAATCCCATTAAGGTCAATGCCAGTTAATTGCTCAGATAAAGCAGTATGGCTCATAATGGTTTTACTGTAGTTGCATTTCAACAAAGATAATGCTAAACTTCTGTGTGTGTGCAATACCTTTGATTTCATGCATGCTTCTAAGGCCATTGTATGCAAATATCTAACCTACCGTCAGAGAACAGGCAAAAGTAAAGTTAAGTCATTTTAGTCAAGATTTCTAGACACCTGCTTTAGGGATACGCCTGCTCTAGTGAGAATCAGGGATGCTACAAAATACATTTGTGTTTGCCTAGCAAATATTTAATAGATGGTATTTCAAAGGAGGCAAGACCTGCCCACACAGAGGTCTGAGGAATGGAAAAAGAATCTACCAACAGTGGAAACTAAGGCTTTGGAACCACATGTATGGCTCTAGATTTACTTTTTCATGAGTAAACCAGGCATATCGGAGGGTTCAATAAGCCTTTATTGCTAAAGCAACATCCCCCTCCCCCCCACGCACTTTCCAGTGACCTTCATTTTGAGCTGAAATGTACTGGCCATCAGGAGTTTCTTTACCTCTGAAAATAAATCAGCTGGTCCCAGTCACTTAAAGTGACCTGTGTTGGTTTCTCCTGTGGAGGTAGGGGTTTCTAAAATCACCCTAAATTTGTGACGGGTAAAAGACAAAGCGGGTCTTCGTCCATTGCTGTAGTGCTATTTGGTTGGTGTAAATTAGCAAATTGTATGCCACGTCCCTCTATGTGTGAATGCAGCTATACAGATTGTTTATAACATACTTCAGAAGTGCCCAGTAAAAAATCATATGACTGCTAAAAGTTTTTCCAAAGGATTTGTCTTTGTGCTTTCAAGCAAAAAGAACTGAAATTGTTTTTCAAGGGACTGCTGCCGTTTTATGTATTTCTGCCAGCAATCCCGAGAGCATATGACTCTCATTGTTAAATAAACACGTTTTTGCAAATGTTCACTGCCAAAGTTTACTTAGCTGCAGAATTCACATGTTTTATTCTTAATTTGAACAGAATCCTCATTTGTCAGAGTTTCTTGCTTCCTTTTCCAGGTTGATATAGTACAGACCAGTATTATTGAAATGAAGAACAGACCTGGAAAGCCCTTGTTTCATTTGGAACATTACATCGAGGGGAAATACATCAAATACAACTCAAACTCTGGATTCGTACGAGATGACAACATTCGCCTTACCCCACAAGTGAGCCTTTAGCGCTGCTTGGAGTACTCCCTGCTTGTTGCAGGGATTTGCTTGGCTTGACTGAAAGATCCACTTGTTTTTGCCAGGAAAAGACATTTGCAGATCTTCCAGAATGGCACAGAATTAATGTATCCAGTTACAGCTTGGGCTCTTTTCATTTAGGGCCAGATCCTGCAAGATTCTGAGTACTTCCTGACGATTACCTAGACCACTCAGCTTACACAGTCTTCAATGGGAGTTCAGGATGCTCAGCACCTCAGTGAAAGCATTTAATACCTTGAAATATTAGGCCTTATTGTAATTACTATCCAATCTTAGCAGGGGCAGATTTTGCAAACTCAGGTTTTTTAAAAAAATAAAGGGTTCAAGCTTTAGATCCTGAATGGTATTCTATTAAATCAGTATAATAGATAAAATAAAGGGCCAATTGGTGTAAATCAGCATAGCCAATTAACACCTGGTAAGGATCTGGTCCATTAATTCCTGTCTCTGAATAAGTGAACCGGGAGTTGTTTCTGTAGCAATAAAGCAGCTAATACAAATAAACCAGCAACCCATGTGATTCAGTTAAATCTCATGGTTCTAATAAAAGAATTCAGACAAATATTAGAAGGTGCCACACAGGCAGAATTGTAAACGTTTTTCATATTCACCTCCTTGTTTTAATGTGGATGGAGGGTTTGTATTGTGGTTGGTTTTTTGTTTGTTGTAGAATCAGCACTATCCTTTCAGAGGCTGGGAACAAATGTTTCATAAAATTTGCTACACTAAAATATTTATCTAAAACAAGTCCCTGCAGGGCCCTTTTGAAGGCCTTCCCAGGAGATGCCAAATGTCCCAGCTGTCTGCAAAAGAGCAGAATTATTTTTGTTCTTGGCATACTTTAAATGCAATATTTAAAGAGCCCACTAATATAGGACATGCCCCTGAACCCAATAGCCCTGAGATCTGGAGATGCAGGGTTCTTTGTGTCAAGCTTCTGTGACCCCTCACCCTGCTGCTGCTCTCCTTCGTTCCATCCTTTGCAACAGCTGTTTCTGAATTCCACCTTTAAAAGAGGAGGGCTCCATTGGAAAATAGAATTTCCAGGATGGGAGGAGGGAATGAGTCATATCCCCTTCAGCTCATCTACTTGACCTTCCCATTCTTGCCCTATAGCCCATCCACTCCTCACTATGTGGGGTCCAGTGTGGAGGACCCCTCCCCTTTCCATACTGGCGACTTGCATATAAAGGTTTTCTCCCCATGTAGATTCTGGGGAACAAATCTTCCCCCACCCCACTCCCGTATTTAATGTTAGGCTTATACCTTTGTTTTTAGTTAGTATTTTTCACGGAGGATAATGCACCTTCATGTACAATCTGCAGAGTAATATTCAACAATATTGTCAATAATAGACTTTGCTTCTTTCCTGCCTTTGAGTTAAAATTACAGGCCACATGCCAAATCCTGCTGGCTTTCTTACACAAGCTTTTCTGTTGACGTCTCGTGAATAAGGCAACCAAGATTTGCTACCAAGTGTGGTCTTGGATTGATTCTGTCTCAGCGGGCTGTGCTCTGCTCTTGCAAAGGTTGGACTCTGATATAAGAATAATAAGAACATAAGAATGGCCGTACTGGGTCAGACCAAAGGTCCATCTAGCCCAGTATCCTGTCTGCGGACAGTGGCCAGCACCAGGTGCCCCAGAGAGGGTAGACCGAAGACAATGATCAAGCGATTTGTCTCCTGCCATCCCTCTCCAACCTCTGACAAACAGAGGCCAATGACACCATTTTATCCCCTGGCAAATAGCCTTTTATGGCCCTAACCTCCATGAAATTATCTAGCTTCTCTTTAAACTCTATTATAGTCCTAGGCTTCACAGCCTCCTCTGGCAAGGAGTCCCACAGGCTGACTACACGCTGTGTGAAGAAGAACTTTCTTTTATTAGTTTTAAACCTGCTACCCATTAATTTCATTTGGTGTCCTCTAGTTCTTCTATTTAGGGAACTAATAAATAACTTCTCTTTATCGGCCCTCTCCACACCACTCATGATTTTATATACCTCTATCATATCCCCCCTCAGTCTCCTCTTTTCTAAACTGAAAAGTCCCAATCTCTTTAGCCTCTCCTCATATGGGACCCGTTCCAAACCCCTAATCATTTTAGTTGCCCTTTTCTGAACCCTTTCCAAGGCCAAAATACCTTTTTTGAGATGAGGAGACCACATCTGTACACAGTATTCAAGATGTGGGCGTACCATAGTTTTATACAGGGGCAGTAAGATATTCTGGGTTTTATTTTCTACCCCTTTCTTAATAATTCCTAGCATCCTATGTAGTAGAACTTTTCCATCTCTAGCTATTATCCTTCTATTTACACTGGGCCTAAAATACCAGTGGGTTATTCCAAATTTACGCTGGTTTATCAGTGGTGAATCAGGCCCAGGATGTTATAATGAACTGTCCTTTAGGAGTCAGTGAAAAAATTGAGAGAAATATTCATGCATCTTATTGTTTTGAATAAAATGAGACTTAAGTATGCCTATTTATATTGTTTTGAGTTCCTTCTCCACCACTGAATTATTTTACAATTCCCCACAGGCTTTTAGCCACTTCACATTTGAGCGCTCAGGACACCAGCTCATTATTGTTGATATCCAGGGAGTTGGAGATCTTTATACCGACCCTCAGATCCACACAGAGAGTGGCACAGACTTTGGGGATGGCAACCTAGGTAAAATCGACAATGTTAGTTAATGTTTTGCTGAACACTTTTTTTCCTTCTGAGCAGTCTGCTGAGCAGCACTAACATGGCAATGAGAAGAGCGGGCAACTTCCTGATGATCAGTTGGGAAACTTTCACCTCAAGTATGCTAATTTGTGCTGTGTATCAGAAAGTACCCCAATCCCATGTTATGCTCTGCAAAATTACGGATTTAAAATAGAAAAGTTGGTCTTGACTCGTGCCTGTTTTAAAAAGAAAAACATTTTCTATGTCCTCCCAGCTTAAACCAGTAAAGTTTTGAGATTACTCATACTCTGCAGGAAGTCTGTTAGTGAATTCCAGCCATTTAAATTCCTTGCCAAATCACTACAATGTATCCAGCAGAATGGATAGAGGAAAAACCTTGTTGATGGTTTAAGCTCCAGTTGCTCTCACATTCAGATCTGCCTAGAGATTGTGTTAGTCTTTTGTCTAGGATTGAATCTTGTCCTGTTTTTTTAAATTGATTACTGCAATATATCTTACAAGTATTAGAACCAGAGCTTCTAATACTTTAACATTTTTGTAGATGATGTTTTAGAGGGATGATAGAGAAAAGCTATCATAGATTTTAAAATAGAAAGGGTGTATGTGTGCATGCATGCATCCGTCCCTCCCTACCTCCCTGTGTCCCTAAGAAAGAGAGAGAAATAATTTGGAGGAAGGCATTCAGGGTTTGTAGGATCTATTCTCTCACTGATGAAATCTTTCTTCTCTAAATTCTTTTATATCTCCAGGCGTACGGGGTATGGCTTTGTTCTTTCATTCTCATGCCTGTAACAAGATTTGCAAAAGTATGGGACTTACATCTTTTGATCTTTCACCTAAAGAGAAGCATGTCTTGGATCACTGTAACAAACAGCTTGTAAGTTTCTTTGTGCAAAATATAAAATACAGTAGTCTGATGCTGACCTATTCACTAAATTGCTGCTATAGATCTGAGCATGAAACTCTGTAGCGCATTCATAAAATAGATCTTAAAGCACCCAAATCATGAGTAGGTTCTGAAGATCATGGTGACAACAGATAATTATGGGAACAAAGACTCACATTGCTCATTCTGTAATTGAACAAAACTCTAGTTGTTTTCTACAGGAGTTTTACTTGATTAAAGAATACAGAATTTGGACTGTAATTTTGGGGTGAAGGTTCTGGCCCCATTGAACTCAATAGCAGAACTCTCATTGACTTCAGTGGGGCTAGGATTTCATTTGTTGTGTGTCTTTTCCTTTATATGTATCTGTATGCATGACACGTATACATGTATTTATATGCATGAGCCCATTACTAAACATTTGTGTGTGTTCATATACACACCGTATTCAGAATAGAGTGAAGGAAAGCATGAGTGATAGGTTTTCCTGTTCCTTTACCAAGGAATCTGCTCAGACAATTCTGCGTGGCACAGAGGAAAAATGTGGCAGTAGTCGGGTGAGAACGATGTCTGGTAGTCGGCCTCCTCTGCTTTTCCGCCTGTCTGAAAATTCTGGAGACGAAAGCATGAGTGACATGGCATTTGACTCCTTACCCTCTTCTCCCTGCTCAGCAACACCACATAAAATGGACACCCTTCGTGAGTGAGCCACCTGTCTTCTCTGTATTCAACTTTGTGAACATTAGTTTTGGGCTTCTAGGCATTTTATTTTATTGAGTGTCTGGTTTTATTTATTCCAGAAGTTCCTCTTCCACCATTGCCATGTCTAAACATATTTCTGCCTAGTAATAATCAGGGCTGTCAATTGACGTGTGTTAACACCTGCGATTAACGCCGTCCAAGATGAACGTGTTAAATTTTTTAACGCGTTGATTACGGGTGTTAATGCTGCACTTCCCCTTTGAAGTGCCACTGCGGTGCTTCAAAGGGACAGTGCAACGCAGAGGCTGGGATCAGCTGGGGAGTCCCCAGCTGACCCCGGGCTCCACTGCCCCTTTGAAATGCGAAGAGGCGGCATTTCAAAGGAGCAGCCGTCTCACAGCTGAGCCAGGGATCAGCTGTGCTGCTGCTGCCCCTTTAAAACGCCCCCTTCCTGTGTGTTTCAAAGGGGCAGCCCTCAAGCCCAGGGTCAGCTGGGGACTCCCCAGATGATCCTGGGCTCTGCGTGGCAGCGGAACCCAGGGTCAGCTGGGGAGCCACCAGCTGACCCCAGGTTCTGCTGGTGCAGGGAGCCCAGGATAAGCTGGGAGCCCCCAGCTGACCCCGGGTTCTACTGCTGCACAAAGCCTAGAATAACCTGGGCAATCCCCAGCTGGCCCTGGGCTCCACGGCAGCTGCTCCTTTGAAACACCAGAGGCGGTGTTTTAAAAGGGCAGCCGTGGAGCCTGGGGTCTTCTGGGGACTCCCCAGCTGATCCCGGGCTCCCGGTGGCAGCGGAACCCGGGGTCAGCTAGGAAAATGCCGCACAGAGCCCGGGATCAGCTGGGGAGTCCCCAGCTGACCCCGGGCTCCACAGCAACTGCCCCTTTGAAACACCGCTTTGGGGTTTCAAAGCGGCATCGCTGCACAGCTGTGCAGTGCTGCCACTTTGAAGTACCCCTTCCCCCTCCCCTTTGCTGCCTCTATATGCTAGAGGCAGCAAAGGCGGTGGGGGGGAGACGGGGGAATTGACTAGTCTTTAACTTCCCTACTGGGGATCAGCTGGAATGCCCAGCTGATCCCCAGCTCCATGTTGTGCTGCCCCTTTGATGCGCCACCATGGTGCTTCAAAGGGGCAGTGCTGCATGGAGCCCGGGGTCAGCTGGGGCCTCTAGCTGATCCTGGGCTCCATGCAGCGCTGCCCCGTTGAAACGCCGCCCCGGCATTTCAGTTTCAAAGGGGAGGCACATGCAATTAATCGCGTGATTAATCGCGATTAAAGTTTTTAATCGCTTGACAGGCTTAGTAGCAATAGAATCAAAAATGTGTCTGTATTTCAAATTGTGTCTTCAGTTCTTTGAGGATTTTTCCTTGAAAACCCTGTAATAGAAATAAGATTGTTACCCAGAGCTTCTTCCTGACATATCATCATCTATTTCCAGAATAACAAGTAAAAATTTATTCTTCTTAGACTGGCCTGTGTTCAATGAAGTGGATAACTTAGTTCACAAGGACCATGATCAGCTTGATAACCAAAGGGTAAGTGTTTTTTCTGAAAAAGGATGAGTTTGCATTTGCTTCAGTAAATGTCTCTAAAGGACTGCCTGTGGCCATCATTCAGTAAAAACAGTAAAATCTGTGTGCCTGCCTCAGTGCTGTAGAAGACCATATAAGTTATATGCACCAACTGTCCCTAATAAAGGGACAACATTTTATATATTAATCAAAAATATCACCATTTATTTTATCTCTAGAAGTTAATTTATGTCCAGCACTTTATAATGCAAAGTAAAGATATCTCTTTCCTTGCCCTAGTGTAATCTTTCTGGGGCTTCTGTGGCATGGATTTCATCTCTCTGAATGCCAGTTAGAAAAACTCACTTGAGGGAACTGCTATAGGCTTTTTAGGGTATTTTGTTAGGAGGGATGTAAAATCCTGATTTAATCAGTTAACTGTTAAGCTAACCTAATATTTAACCGGTGGGACAGCTCTTGGCTCCCAGGCACTGGTTAACTGGTATCCGGTCATTCTCACCCAGGGAGGGTGATGCTTACCGGGTAATTAGTTAACCAGTTACCCATTCACATTCCTAGTTCTTAGTCCGGGCAGGGCCTTAGCAATTGACATTGCTACTCCTATTTAATTGGATATATAGCATCCAAGAGAGGACAGAAAAACAATGTCAACCTCCCTCAGGCCTCTTGGCCCTCACTGAAATTAGTGGAAGTTTGAGTATCTGCAGGATGAAATCCTTACAAGAAAATATACTGATAACTGGTGCTGTGCGACCATTTTGGTCTTCTGTAGGACTCTGAAAATGGTGGTGACAGTGGGTACCCCAGTGAAAAGAGAAGTGACCTGGAAGATATGGATCATCGAGATAGGGTAAGTTTTGTATTTAACAAGGCCCTATGGCCTCATGGGGCAGTTCAGGGAAAGAGTTTACATTTTCTCTTTGTTCTGTTGATCTGACTTGTGCAATGGACAGCAATTAGGAAGGCGTTCACATAAGTTTTAAACTAAATTGTTGAATTCCAATATGTTAATTGCAGTTGCTTATAGGGAATTAGTATTTCCAATATTACCTTAAAAATACTCTGATTGCATGTTGTTTCTTGAGGTGCTCTGCATTGCGGTTTACAATTGTGAAAGGTTTTCTGTTAGAATAGAGATCTGTGAGTATGGCTGACTTTCAAAGACCGCTATTGTCTCACCCCCTGCTTTCCAGGTCTGCTGCATGTTATATGACCTGAAGCAGTACACAGGTTTAAGTTTCAGTCAACTATTATCATACTCGTACAGAATGTCTATAAGGCTGTTAGTTATTCTTATAAATCATATGATTTTAAAGAAATATTTCCTATTTTAAATAGCTTTTTTGTTTGGTACAGAGCAAATACGACTGTGCTTAACATTTTGTCAGATCTTTTGCAACAAAAATGTCATCTTTGAGGAGACAAAAGATGACATTTTTGTCTGTCTAATGGAATAATTCCTTTTATAGGATTAACGTTTTGGCACTGTACATTTTATCAATTCAGTAAGCTTCTTTAATAGATTGCAACATAATTAGGAGAAAAACAATATAAGCTCTTTTCATCATAGTCAGTGTTCGTTTTGCTGGTGGTAAATTGTTCCTTAGCAGTGGATGGAACACACAAGACCTAAATTAAATTATATAAATCTTTACGTTAACATAGGGCCATTCAAACTGCAACCGAAGACGTGAATCTGATGAAGACAGTTTGGGAAGTTCTGCAAGGGTAAATAGAGCAGAAATATCTGCAGACAATAGTTTACCATTTTGGCCTATTTTGTATCCATCATCTAACTTCACACCACTACATCAGAAATTAATTTTCTTTCCTTTTAATTGCTGAATAAAGTTTTATATCCATTTTTTGCCTATGTTATTCCCTTTCCTTAATTTTTCAATGAGAGAAAAACACTGTTGCAAATAAATCCTCTGTGACCACTAAAACAGTCTCTTGAGTAAACTAATGATTCTGCATGAATTGCTCCCTTACATAATTGTTATGTTTTTGTTTTCTTTATGTAACAAAACTTGATTCCCTTTTCATGCTATATTTGTTGCACAAACATGGTTGGATGGTCTTTTTGTAAAGCCCACAATTCTTGAAGTATGTTGAAATAGCTGTTAGTGCTATTCAATTTTCTCTGTGTTTTTAAAAAAGAAGTATTATCTTTCATGTTTTTACAAAACGTAACTTTTATAACAATCTATCAAAGGCATTCAGTGGTTTACAGAAATAAAACAAAGATGTTATGCTGTGTAGAAAAAGGAAAAGATTTTTGACAGCAATCAAGTATCTTCAAAGGTGCTAATTAGAATTTCAGAGTTTTTGCAATATGGTCAGCTGACATTGAAGGAAATTGAAACAATTTTAATGGGCTAAAATTCTACATTAAACATATTTTGTAAGGTTTTCTCTAATAGAGATAATTTTTTTGGTTTTGTATTGTGCTAATGATTCCCATCCACCCATGGTTGTGAAAAATTGCAGTTTATTAAGAAGCATGACAGCACCTTACTTACAGTTTGAATTGGACCTATCCAGCAAACACCAGAGCACATTTGCCCAGGCTCCATACCATGTTTATTGAGATGCTTTTCATTTTCCCCGATACTGCTGAGCATGAGCAATATCTAAAATACTATTATTCAGATCCCTAATCCAGCCCAGCACATGCACATATGCATAACTATAAGCATGAATAGCTGACCCCATTGACTGCAACAGGACTGTTCACTTGCTTGAAGTTAAGCGTAGGCCCTGATCTAGCAAAACCTAACTGTGGTGCTTTGTTTTAGCTGCTGTGAATTTTTTAGGATTGCAAAATGCAAAGATAATTTTGTTTACTGCCTTAAGTGCACCTAGAGATGGACAGCTGCTCTGAGATTTTGGTGAGAGAAGTGAATATATTTTTGTGTAACTATTAACGTGGCTTTTTAAAGCAGTCTTCTAAATTAAAAGATTTGCTAGTCAAACAGTAGCTTGAACAGACTCTTCAGTTTTTGATGGGTAACATAGTTAAATGGTTTGATGCCTTTTTATTTCAAGTGCAAGTTATAATACAAGTTTGTGGGTTTTCTTAGGTCAGTGTGGAGAAATGGAATCTCTACAACTCTTCCAGAGTCCACATCCATAGACCGTCCTGTGTTGCAGTGGAAGTTCAGAGACTCAATGCACTGGAACTTGAAAAGAAAATTGGGAAATCCATCCTTGGGAAGGTGTTGATGGTTCTTTTAATTCTGTTCTTTCTAACTTGAGAAGTATATTTTATTATTGTCTATAGAGTAACTGCAGCCCCCTCAATGACCTGGGAATGGTACAGACAGGCAAAGAGCAATGTTGTTAGGGTGAGTCCATAACCCATTGAGTGATGAGGGCAGTCTACGAAAAGCTCAGATCCTCAAGATCATTTCCATGTCCCTCAAGGGAAGTTTATTGCTGAACAGAAGATTTTAAATAGCTCAAAATTATAGAAAATGGAATGGACTCCTTCTCCCTCCCCCCATAAAAGACCCAGGTCTGCAAGAAGGCAGCTGTCACATAATCTTCCACCACCTTGCCTCCGCATCATGCCTTTCACTGTGACCTGATGGGAATCTAACAGAGCACTGGGTGTTGGGGTGCATGTGCATGTATCTGTGCACCTATTACAGCCTTTGGGCCCTTTAAAACAGGAAGGGCATATGACTAATAGAAAGCATCTGGCCTATAGGAAACCAGATTGCAGGACTCCATCTGCTAGAGAAAGACACTGTGTAAGCGGGATTTACAGTTGCTGCTGGCTATCCTATATCTGTTTTGTCTACAAAACAGAATCTCTTAATCCTCAAAATTATCAAACTGGCTCCTTTCACAAGCACTGAATTCATTCTTGTGCATTATCACTTGCTTTCTTTGCCTCCCCCTCCTTCCCTTCCTGCCCTGTATACTTGTCTGCAAAACAGTTAACCACCTGGTTAATTTTAAGCATGAATAGTCCCATTAAGGTCAAGGGCTTACTCACGTGTAATATTAAGCACACACATACTTTGCTGCATTAGAACCACGCTTGGCATGTCTGTTCATCTTTTGTAAATAAAATGTCACTCCTGGCGTGTTGTAGGTGCACCTAGCCATGGTTCGCTACCATGAAGCTGGACGTTTCTGTGAGAGAGATCAGGAGTGGGATCAGGAATCCGCTCTTTTTCACCTGGCACATGCTGCTGATTGTGGAGAACTAGAAGCCATTGTTGGATTAGGACTCATGTACTCCCAGCTGCCACATCAGATTCTTTCAGAGCTCACTTCAGAGGTACAGAAATACTGAAATACAAAGTATTCTGCCTAGAACAGAAGTAGCAAATCCTCCTGCCCGGTGATGATACTAATATTATATTCATTGACGTATCCCAGGCATTCATCTGGATGGAAGAACAGGGGTCTTGTGATTATAACATATAACTAGGAACAAGATAAAGAGCTTCTATTCCTGGCTTTGCTGCAGAGTAATTTTATGGCACTAGATAACTCACCAAGGCCTATATTTTCAATACTGGCCTCTGATTTTGGGTCCCTCTCTTTTTGGTGCTCAGCTTGGACACTGTGAGCCTGATTTTTAAAAAGCGCTGAAGACTTGCAGCTCTCAGTGACTTCATTTGGGGTTGTGGGGGTTGTACCGACAGCTCAGTGAGGGAAGGAACGAAGAAATGTTAGATCTATCCATTTTAGCATTTTTTGTGCTTTTGCCTTCAAAGGACACACAGGAACACCGAATCAAAGGATTTGATTATTTACTGAGAGCAGCAGAAGCTGGAGACCGGCCTTCCATGATTCTGGTAGCAAGAGCATATGATACAGGTGTAAATCTCGGTTCAAACAGGTACTATGTATGTGAGCTTATGTGTGAAATAAATAACTTATTGTAGGTTAGAATGTTTGCTTGCCCATGCAGAGATTCTTTTTAATTGCAGGACTCTCACTTACATGAGTGCTAGCTATTTTATTTACTGAATTTTATGGAGATACTTCAAATTTACACTAGTATAAATGAGAACAGAATCTGGGTTATATCACCACCACAGAAGGGAAGAGTTCTGCAGATTGAGACACAAATCCTACTCTTGGATACTTGTGTGCATGTTCCATTGATGTGAACAGCAGCTGTGTATGCATGTTTGAATGTGGCCCTGATATTCAAGACACTTTGGTGTATAGGTGAATAGCGGCAATAACCCTGGGATGCATACCTTCTTCAGGGGCAATGACTAATGAATGCATGTAGCAGTCTGATCATCTGTGCACAGTAGAACTATACCTCATCTGCTAATATGGGGAATTCCTCACCACAAGCAGCTAGCAGGATTTTCCACTAACACTTAAGTGGGGCTTGCTTAAGCTTACTGCACTATCGGGGCAGCCCGTGGGTACAGGCAACCTCGGCAGTCGCCTAGGATGCCGTGTTGAACGCGGTGCCCAATGATGATGTCATGCCGTTGCGGCCTATGGAGGCGGGGGCGCCGATTGCGCATTCCACCTAGGGCGCCAGTTGCCGGCAGCCCTCATCAAGCCGCTCCTATGCATTATAACAACTTTCCCCTTGGCCATCTGACAAAGTGGGTTGTGCCCACGAACACTTATGATACCATCTACATACCGTAAACTTCCGATAATCCGGCACCTTTAGGACCCAGGGGGTGCCGGATTATCAAATATGCCGGACTATCGGAAGGGGGGGCTATAAGGGGTCTGGGGTGGAATGGGGGGGGATGTGCCCCTGGGCGCTGCGGGACCAACCCGGCAGCACCCTGGCTGCTCTGCCCCCGGCTTCCCCGAGTCAGCCGCTGGTCAGTTTCAGCAGCGGCTGAATCGGGGAAGCCGGGGGCAGAGCAGCTCCAATTGTCCGGCTGCCCAGAGCACTTCCGGGTTCCAGATGGTGCCAGACCATCAGGAGTGCCAGACCATCGGATGCCGGACCACTGGAGTTTTACTGTATTTTGTTAGACTAGTAGCACCTTAAAGACTATTCGTTGTTTAAGTTTTTCCCTTAATTATTGTAAGGCGTGAGGCTTTTTCCTCTGAGATCAAAGGTAAAACTGCCAAAGGCTTCCATGGGAGTAGGGCCAGGTCCTCAAAAATGAAGGGTCAAATTAAAAATGAATACAAGAAATGGTCAGTGTGAAATGTGATGACTTAAAATTGAGTTAAAAACCACTTCAGGTGAGGTTTTACCATCATTTTCCTATTTTAAAAAACATTGTTCCTTCCCTGTTGTATTATGAAAATCCCAAACAGAGGAAACCGACAGACTGATATGAGGAAAATAATAAAATTGCCTGTAAGCACTGTGCTCTCAAATGTACAAGGTAAACACATTGAAAAGAGAGAAGAGTAATTTTTTTAATAGTTTTCATTCATTGTCCTTCTAGTTGTTACATTCTCTGACACTTTTTGCTATTATGTAATTTTTAAATTGATGGCTTTATTTTAAATCAAGGATAATTTAAAGTTTTGTGACATATGAAAAAGCCTTAAACTGGCAAATCTCTTTTCATGTGGCAAGCGCTATAATTCAGTGGTTCTCAACCTTTCCAGACCACTGTACCCCTTTCAGGAGTCTAATTTGTCTTGCATATTATAGGTTTCATGTCATAGGACACTTAGGGTAAGTCTACACTGCACGTCTGTTTCGGGAAACCGGAGGTCCACACAAGTGTCTATGCAAGCTACCTGTTGTTTTGAAATATTTTTTGAAATAACAGGCATGCTATTTTGGCATCCTGGTAACCCTCGTTCCATGAGGGTTAAGGGATGTCTCAAAATAATGCACTATTTTGAAATTTGGTGCTGTGTAGATGCACCAAATTTCAAAATAGCCTATTTCAAAACACATTTGAAATAAGATACAGAATTTGCATAGTTTAGGATGCTGTGTAGAGACATCCTTACTGAAAAATTACTTACTTTCTCATTTTTACTATATAAAATAAAACAATTGAAATATAAATATTGTACTTACATTTCAGTGAGCAGTATACAGCAGGATAAATTAGTCATTCTTCTTTAGTTTGTAACAACTTTGCTAGTGCTTTTTATGTAGCCTGTTGTAAAACTAGGCAAATATCTAGATGAATTGATGAGGGCAGGGGACTGGACTTGATGACTCTCGAGGTCTCTTCTAGTCCTAGTATTCTGTGATCCCTAGAAGACCTCTGCATACCCCAAGTGGCACACATACCCCTGGTTGAACACCACTTCTCTAATTCCAACTTTAAGTTTTGGAGTATTTTAATTACAAAGATTTTTTTATAGCTAAGCTATCAAGTCTCTGAAATTCAGAGTTTATAATGGAAAAGGCTGATACAGCCAAAATTACAGCAAGACGGCTGTGATTCAGAAATACAGCAGGGTGATGTTTGCCAAGAGCTACATAGTGTCCTGTTCACTATTTTTTTTATTTTTCAAATGACATTTTTTAGAATTACAATATTAGATTAATTTTCTTAAGTACCAAACACACTGGGTGATGGGTAAGGGATATATCGTGCTTCCTTTTGTCTTATTAATAATGCCAACCTTGGATTGCTATTAATATAGCAATTCAGAGAATCTAGGGGGATTGTGTCTGTGAGTTAAATTGTGATAGTGTCTGAAGATCCAGCCACAATCCAAACTCTGCCCACTTGAGATGCCAAAACAAGATGCTGCTCAGTCAACTGCGCAGTTGATTTTGCAGATCTTCATGGTATGATCATCCCTTTTATTTCTTTGTATTTTTTTATCCACAATGAAACACCTAACAAAACTGATATTAAATATTGTTAGGCTTAAGAATTAACATCATAGGCTTTGTCTACACTGCAGGGTTTTTGTGCAAGAAGCTTTTTGCAGAAGAGATCTTCCACAAAACTTCTTGCGCAAAAGCGCGTCCACACCTCAAAAGCACATCACAAAAGTGCCACCACACTGCATGGACACACTTGCACAAGAAAGTTCTGATTGCCATTCACATAATGGCCATCAGAGCATCTGTGCTTTTTGTAATAGGCTCTTTTTGCGCAAGAAACCCCTATTGAGTGTCCACACACACCTTTTTATGCAAGAACTCTTGCACAGAAAGGAGTTATACCTCGTAGAAGGAGGTATATCTACACCACAAAAAGTCCACTGTTCTGTCAATTGACTGTAGATTTTCTTGTGCAAAAACGTGCTTGAGGTGTGGACGCTCTGCGGATTTTTGCTCAAAAACATCTGTTTTTGCACAAAAACCCTGTAGTGTAGACGTAGCCATATTGAAATGAATGGGGCAGTTCACAGCTATTTCTTAAAGCTCAGACAGATCTCAGTTTGCACTTAGATTTGTAGTTTTAATGTTATCTTTACAAGCATACAGGCTCAGATCCAAGAGTACAAGAATGCAGCTTCCAAAACCAATAGGAACTTGTTGAGCCCATGCAATCTAGTATTTCTTTCCTGTGAATCCCAAATGGATGGAAAGTGAATTTAGCGCCATTCATTATTAGGAGTCTCGATCCTGTAATTCGTATTCAGTGGAACAAAACACCTGATTAAATTTAAGCACATGTTTAAGTGCTTTTCTGATTGGGTCAGTATGCTCAGTACCTGGCAGGATGGAGCACTACTGCTCCAGAGTAAAACTTCTTCATTTCCCAAGGTAACCTGTTTAAAAATTATTTTAAAAATCAGAATCCAAGACTGGAACGAAGCTCTGCACTGGTACAACGCTGCACTGAATATGACCGATTATGATGAAGGAGGTGAATATGATGGAACCCAGGATGAGCCCCGGTATCTGCTCCTAGCGAGGGAAGCAGAGATGTTAATGACAGGAGGGTTCCACCTGGCCAAGGATCCACAAAGATCAGGTAAGATGTTGACTCAGTCTGTTTCTGTGGTGTACTCAGCAGTGCTGTGTGTGTGTTTGTCCATTTTTTTTAATATTTGATTGAGTCTTGGTACACAGTACCACACAATATGGCATGGAGTTCAGGGCAGAGAAAACCAAGCTGATGGCAGACAAACGTGATGGGATCAACTCACATATCACTAGGCCCACTGACAGGGGGCAAGGGGAGCAGTTACCCCAGGGCCTAGCAATGCAAAAGGGCCCAGAGCTTCTGGCTGTTTCTGCCTCTATTGCAACAGTGGCAGTGGCCAGAGCCCTCGGCCCTTTAAACTGCTGCCAGAGCGCCGTGTGGCACACGTCAGGCAGCACTGGGGCAGGAGATGCTGTGGTTCGGATTGTGCTGATGGCTGACTGCCCCAGCCTCGCCCCTTCTGCCCAAGGTCCCACCCCTTTTGAGAGAAGAATTGAAGACAGTGAAACAGTTCGAGTATTTGGGAGCAGTCATCACTGGTGAAGGCAATTCTGATGAGAACTGCGCAGACAGCAGCAGCAGTAGCAAAGCTAAAGCCAGATTAGAGGGAAAAGAATATCTCCCTGGAATCCAGACTGAACCTGCTACGCACACTGGTCATCTCCATATTTCTATATGTGTCTGAGACATGGACCCTTGCAACAGAAGTTGAACAGAAAATACAGGTAGTAGAGAAGATATTTCCTTAAAATCCTGGGCATCTCTTACTTCAGCCACCTCACTAATGAAGAGGTCTGCAACATCATCACCCATAGGAAGACCTCCTAATGACTGAAGAAGCGCACGCTAAAGTGGTACGGTCATGCAACAAGATCATCTGGTTTATCCAAAGTCATTCTCTGAGGGACAGTAGATGGGAAGAGAAGAAGAGGAAGACAGAAGAGATGGATTCACAACATGGAAGGGAGGACGGGAATGGACTTTGCGGAGATTCAGGCATTGCCACACAGTTGTCAGAGGGTGGAGTCAGTTGGTTGATTGCTTATCAACGATGGTGCCCCAGCAACCAGGGCAGTTATGGGAGTGATGAGGATGGCGCTCGTTGGGTGATATTGAACCTGCCTTTGCAAAGGTTTTTGAAGGGTAGGTTTGGGGGGTATGGATTTGCTCTATTAGCCTTTAGAGTGCAATACTCATTCTGGGGGTTCTAAGCCATCTTTGGGTTTTTATGTATCATCCCCCTGAGTATAGTATCAGAACACCTGAGAGTATTTAATGTATTTATCCTCCCCAGATCCTGGTGAGGAAGGGCAGTGCTATTATGCCCATTTTATAGATGGGCAACTGAGTCACTCAATCAATCTGTGATGGAGTGAAATTTGAACCCTGATCTCTCAAGTTTGAGGCCTGAACTGGGCATCAAGTCCCTCTCCTCATCTCCGACCTCACCTCCCCCTCTCACCTGAAGGATCCCTGACCTTTTTCTTTTGAACACTAGTGGATCCCTGTGGAGTAGACCATCTGCTTCAAGCCCCAACCAAGCAGACCAGCAGTTTCACAGTGCCATCGTGGCAGCCTTGCTCCCTGCATGCAATTATTCTGTGCTCTCAGCTGGTCCCTCTCCACCTAAGCTGTGTCCCTTTCTCTAGTAGTAGCAGGAGACTGACTGGGCACAGAAGTGGAAGCCATTGGCAGAGGGAGTGCTCCAGTAATGGCTAGGCAGGTTCAGTTAGGACTCACTGCAGGCAAGAATCCTCATTTGGCTCCTGGAGTCAGCAACTTTCTTTTCCCCCCAGCAGCTCCCCAGAAATACTTAGGAGCTGGCTTATTCTCAGATTGTAAAATGACTGTATGCTATCCAGTGCCATAGGATTGTAGACGAAAGTGTAATGGCTCCAGTTAATGAGAGACAAAACTGTCAAGGGATATTTTGCTGATGCCTTTGATAGTGGACTGACCCCGCTCCAGTTCTGCAGTATGGCAAATCACTTTTGGCAGTACTAAGCACCCTCAGCTTCCACTAACTGCAGTGGGAGTTTAGAGAGCAAACATTTGATATCTTTATGCATGTAGTTCTAATTGGTTCTGTGTTTGCACATAAAATTTGTAAGACTTTAACTGGTTACTGGCCAATTGCATTTTTGTGATTCTTGTAAGGACATGAGAAAATATCACTCTGCTGCCATATCAGCAGTTTGCCCTGTCTCTGAATTTTAACATTGTGTGCCAGATTCTTAGCTGATTTAAATCCACATAACTCCATTGGTGTCAATGAAGCTACGTGGATTTATACCAGCTGAGAGTCTGGCTTGTAACTTAACCTCCATTTCTATTTTTTTCTTAACTTCCTGCACTGTTTGTAGAGAGGAAGAAACTTTTTTTTCTTTGGCCTACTCACATGACTCTCAAACTGCTTTTTCTAGGTGAGTTGTACACAGAAGCAGCAGAAGCAGCAATACAAGCGATGAAGGGCAGATTGGCAAATCAGTACTACCAGAAAGCTGAAGAAGCTTGGGCAATGATGGAGGAATGAAACTTCAAACGAGGCAGCTCTTGTATATAAAATATTTTTTATAAACTGTTACTTTGCAAAAAAAAAACCAAGATGTATTTTTATGTGTTGTTAATGATTTGTGTTTTTCATATTTTAATTTTCTAACTTTATTCTGAGGCAGAAAATATACAAATGTAGGTTGTATTTTGGGGTGCTATAATGTACTTTTACTTACACTTCAAAGCTGCAGTATCTGTGAATTTGATTTTTTTTTTAATAACTTTTAACTGTTAGTTGTGAGGGGCCTGATTTAATTTCAGAAAAATGAAACTGATGTCAGCTTGCGTGGCACACTCCTTGTTGTACACAGCAAAGCATCAGTGTGTTTATATCTTTCTACTACTGTTAGTCCTCTCACCACAAAAATCACACATTTCTAAGTTCAAAGCACTTCTTCACCAGTATTTGTTTTTTTTCGGGCAATTCTTCATTTTCCATGTAAACATATATGCAGAAATTCCCTCTTTAAATACCCCTTGTGAAATAAATCAAGAACCAGAGTGATCAGGAATAGAATTCTGCTAGTAATACTCTTTACAATGCAGTTCTCTGTAAAAATGATATTATTGGGGACACCTATGTTTTCTTCCTGAAGTGATTCCAGATGCCTGTCTTCTCAGTTTACAAGTGGAAAAAATGTGTTTCCTAAGGATGGCCCTGAAAAACAAGCTGAGTTTTGAAATATAAGATGGTTTCTCTTTTGGTCATTCATCACCAATAATACAAATTCTGCAGTTAGAACTCAGCTAATAATTTTCTTGATAAGGCATTCTAGCTTCTTCTTCCACATCTGCATAGCCTCTGGAAAAAAAAGTAAAAACTTATTTCAGACAGAAAAGTAGTTATAACTCTGAACACATACAGGGAGGACACGTCCATTGAATATAGCAGTGCCATTTTTATGTATCACTTTAAAAGTTTTAGGGTAAATCTGCACTTTAAAAGTTTTTTAGGGTAAAATCCTGGCTCTATTGAAATCTGTGGCAAAATGCCATTGACTTTTATGGGGCCAAAAGTTCATTGAGAGCTGCTAGTCTACTCTTGAAAAGTTACAGGGGCACAACTGCTGTGGTAGTGCTAGATTGTACATACTACCTATGCTGATGGGATGGATTAAGTCAGTGATATCACTCAGGGGTATGGATTTTTCACACCCATGAATGACGTAGCTGGGTTGAGTTGATTAAGTTTTGTAGACCAGTCTCAATTGTAAATAGAGATTTTTTTGCAACATTTTGCATTGTATCTTATCCTAATACAATAAAGTTCCTACTGGACTTATGATATCCTTCCAATAAGGTACCCTAAAATGTTTATAGTCTACTGATTTCTTGGTATCACTTAGTTGCTTTTACAGTGAAATGTCCATTCTCAGTGCACTTAACATTAAGAAATACCCTTCCCAATCATTTCTACATGGCAACATTTAAACAGATTAGAGAAACTGACATGCATGTCCATTTACTATCCCTCTATTCCAAATAACTTGGTACTTAGGTTACATAAAAAGCACTCAAACTATAATTGTAGTACAATAGGTTTGAACTGTTCACTGAATAATAATCTCCTTAGCATCTCAGTAAAATTTCTGAGTGTACTAATTTTCTAAATAATAGCCCTAAAGGTACAAAGCTAATCTTTGTTGTACTAGTGATTCACATTCTGTAGTTGCACACCTGAGTTTTGACCCCCTCTGATGTTCACATTAAGATACCCTACAGGATCTCTGTTTTTCACAAGACATTGAGAATGTGGGTTTAAAAAAAGTCTTGTAATCCTATTTTGTTAAATAAAAACATATTTGTTGTGCTGGTTGCAGAAAAACCTCATTAGCTACTAGATACCATTGAAGACCAAATCTTAGCCTAAGCTCACAGTTTTATTTCAAGAGTCCCTTGCCATCTGTACAGCAACTGGATTTATTTATTGTCTTATTTATTTAGTTCTTATTTTGAGATGTTATCATCATGGCACATATAGCTCCAAGCTGGGTCCTTTTTTCCATCTCCTGAGAGTATAGAAGAGTTAAGATGACAGTGTCATTATTAAGGCAAGACACTTGAATATTTACTGTTGCTCCAGTAAAGCATTTAAGCACATATTTAACTTTAAGCATATGATTGATTGAAGCCCATTATTTCATGGGACTTCTGTCCTGGTTACAGGAAAGCACATGGTTAAATGATTTGATGGATTGGGTCAGTAAAATGTTACATCTTTCTCTTTTGTGTGTAGAGTGGGTCTTCCATGGGGCCATCTTGGAAGTATACACTGAGAATCACCAATTATTTAAAGTCCGATAGCTGGGATGTTCTTAATGGAAAACTGCAGTTTAAGTATCTAATTGCAGAGATTATTAAGGGGCAAATCCTACCCCTTTCTCTGTAGCATACACAGAGCTCCATTTGAAGTAGAACAGGTGAAGATCTGTGCAGATGCACAGAAGGTGGTGAGATCCATATATTGGGGTGAGCATACTCATGACTAAGGAAATGCTACTCATTTCATTCCCTCTCACTGGGAAACACAGTTGCAGAAAATATCAGCGCTCAGAGACAGCTGCATCATGCAGTTATGCAAATAGTGGAACAACGGTAAACATTTATGTCTATCTACAGGAAAAAAAATTAAAATGTGCTTGTTGCGTACAAGCCCCTTGCACACACTAAGCACTATATACATAAATAATAAAGATAAATAATATATTATTTTTATTGTATAAGTACAAAAACAATTGTGATTTTCCCTTTACAAAAAATAATTTATATAACTAACATGTTTGACTTGCACGGAGAGAGGAGGAGATCTGAGTATTTAAATCCAAAATCTAAACACAGGGCTCAAAGATGGTAATTATTAACACCTTTTGGCATGCAGGTTAATTTGCTGAATTTTGTAATTGGTATAATTACAGAAATTTCTTCATAGATTTGAGGCATATGAAGTTATACAGCTCAACAGGCAAAATATTGTTATTGTTAATACTTTGTCTTCAAATATTTTACATTTTGTTAGAAACTTAGATTACTTCTTGGTGAAAACATGGTATCATATGGATAGTTAGATGTACAACAGATATGACAGTCAATGTTTTAAATTAAACTTATGTTTACAGAAATATGCACAATTTATTTTGTGAAATTCCTTTAAAGAGAGAAAAGTGTATGTTTTGACAAACTTTTTGGAATGATCTTGCTGCATACTGTATTTTTAATCTATTTGCAATGAACAAATAGAATATATTTTTTAAAAATGTGGAAAAAAATAAATATGGGGCCCATATCTGCAGAACTGAATTAGGCAATAAATCCCACTGACATCAGTGGAAATTTTGCCTGAGCAAAAACAGCAGAATTGGGGGCCCTTTTTTTGCATGTAAGAAATGCAGAAATTGTTCATTTGCATCACTTATTCATGTAATTCAGTTTTATTGGTTTTGTTTTGCCAAATAAAGTTTTCTTTTTGTCACATGCTTTAGTAGAGCATTATTGCACTTTACAATATTATTTAGGCAAATAAAGAACAATATATTCTCTACATTATATTTATTCTCTCTCTCTGACCCTAGCTCCTTTTAACAGCTATAAGTAAGTAGGAAAAAACGCATTAGGTGTATATCAAGAAAATTAATGATTTCACAAAAGGGATAAATATGTGGTGTGCAGTCACTTAGAATACTTGAAAGATCCGTGGTTTCATTGATGCAGATAGTCTTGCCACCAATACAGTTCACAACTTTTCCATGCCATCCTGTTTTGTGTGATTCTCGTCTGTGTCCTTCCACAAATCTTCCATAAAGGATCCACTCAACATGCTGGGGGCCTTCCTCTTGTTCTTTTTACGTCTTCTGGATACCAGTGGATTGCCTTTCATGGTGGTGGAAACTTTGGGATCAACAGAAACACAGCACAGACTCCCATAGGCAATCCAACCCAACCTCCTCCTCCTCTTCAACTCTGGGCCCAAATCACTGTCCATGTGCAACGCTTGTCCAAGATGTATATATTCATCCATTAACTCGACAAACTGTCCATCCAGCTGCATGACATATCTGGACCATATACGTCTTTCATCCACTTCATTTCACCAGTGTGGATGGTCAGGCCAATCTCAGTTGCGTTCTTACTGAAGTCATTGAAGATTTGCAGTGTTTCAGGTTTTGATGCAATTAGGTTGATGTCATCTGTGAAAAGGAGTGTCTGGTGAACCTCGCCATCAATGAGAAATCTGTCTTTCTCTTCGATCTTCCACAGTTCGTCTTCCAGAATGCTGGCAAACAACTTTGGCGCACAATAAATCCCACTCCCCCAACTTTTCTCGGAGCAGTGGAAGGAAGAATTTGTGAACCATTCTTCCATTTTGCCACAACTTCCTTTTTTCTTCTAGTTTCAGTTATGGCAAGAATGTTAATGCAAAAATGATGCAGTTCTTCCAGCAATATATTGACCTGTTCATCACTTGAAAGGGATCGCACATATAGTGTTCCTATGTACAGTCGGTCCCCAATTTATGGCCACCTCGACTTATGACCATCCGCACTTACGACCAAAGTGGTCGTAAATGCGGGCTCCGAGTTACGAACGCGACTCGTGCTTATGAACAGCGCGGTCACAATGTAACTCAATGGGTTCCGAGTTACAACCATTCCGAGTTACGGCCAAGCATTTGGTCTGTAACGCGTTCGTAACTCGGGGACCGGCTGTATACTGGACAGTCTTAATACTGCGAATTTCTTGGCATCCTCTGTCCCAATAACCGCCACTCCACTATTATCACCATCACTGCAGAAGCGAGGAGGAACTGCACAGGACTGAAGGTTGTGCTGTATTATCATAGTGTTCATAGTTGCTGTAGCCAAATCATCACCTGGTGGCCAGCCTTCTGGTGACGAACCTCTCTGTCCTTGGAACCAATCTTTGATAGGCTGGTCCTTGGATGGTGGACACACAGTCCGCCTCTAGGGCTATACTCAAAATCTTTTCAGCTTGGTAGAACCTGCCAGAGCTTATGCTCCACTGGCATAGCTTTTGAGAGCCCAGGATAACCTCCGTGCCACGATGAGGCAACGGCATAAGATTTTGTGGAGGCTGTGCAGCACATTTATATGCAATATCTGCAAGTGATGTAGGTAAAATAATGAGACACTTAAGACCAAATCCTGAAGGAGTAACTTGGACACAGTGCCCACTAAGGTATCTGTATGCAGTAGTTCAGTCTTTGGGGGTTTTGTCTGAATGAAGAACGGAGGATCTTAAACCTGGCATATCCACACATATTGCACAGATTGAACCTCTCTAATTTGGCACCCTCAGGACCTGATCAGTGCCGAACCAGAAGATTTGCTGAACCACAGGAGGCTAATATTGTCTAGCAACATTACCAACACTTCCACTGCTTATTGGGCTCTTAGAAGACATGTAAGGGTAAATTAGAACTATATAACAGCACCAAACACAGAGCCAGGACCAGTAGCTGAAAACAGACTTTGAGACTGTGGGAAATTTGGCTACATCCATGAGAAGCGGACCTCCCAGCTAACTAAAATCATGACGGACCACGGATGTTGCCAGACCAGAGGGCGCCAGACTAGAGAGATTCAACCTGTACCAGTTATAACTATTTTGGTTAGTGAAGCAATTTTTTTACTAGTATGGTTAAAACACTGGCATAGCCCCTTGTGTACATGCAGTAGTAAAGGTGCCTTATACCAATATACCTTATTTCCTGTTTCTTCAGTAATTAAGCAATTCCTATACAAGCACTTTTATGTAATTTTAACTGTACCACACTAGTAGCGTGTAGAGTAGGGGTTGGCAACCTTTTCAAACCAAAGAGCCAAACCACATCAAAATTCAGAACAAGTGGTCAACAGGCTGGGGGGAGGCGGCAGGAGCGGGGTGGGGGCAGGGTGTCTGGCTGGGGGAAGAGGGCAGGAGTGGTCTGGGGGAAGGCTGTCTGGCCAGGGGTAGGAAACAAGAGTGGGCTGGGGGCAGGCTCTCTGGGTAGGGGGCAGGAGTGGGCCGGGGAAAGGGTGTCTGGCTCGGGGGATGAGTGAAGGGGTGGACATGCGGGTCTGGGCATCAGGAGGTGCAGGAGCACTTGTTTTTGGGCCACATTGCAGGCACCGTGTAACACGGCCTCCTGCTGCTCCAATTTGCTGTAAGGAAGCCTCCAGGAAGGATTTACAGGAGAAACCTCAAGGAAGGGGAAACCAGGGGAAGGAAAAGAGCAGCATGTGCAGAGCCATTTTTTGTTCCGCTTGTTTCCCACACGCCAGGGGAAGGAAAAGGGCAGCGCACGGAGCCACGCTTGTTCCCCGCATGCTGGATCTGGTGGGGAGGCTCGGAGGTTTCTCCCCCTGCCTTCCCCCCCGCCCAGGAAGCTGGTGCTGGTGTTCCAATCTTGCGGGGGACCGTAAGGCTGTAGCACCAGCACTGGCTCCCTGCGGAAGTTGAAAGGGCTGAGTTGGTGCTCCAGAAGAGCCATATCTGGCTCCCTAGTTGCCGACCCCTGGTGTAGAGCTAAAGCAGTGCAACTCTGTCCCATAGTAGAGGTACTTAATAGAACTTTGTAGCATAGGAGCCTGTATCTCTGTTCCTTAAGCAAATTCACTTCCAGCAGGACTTTTGCTGGATTAAGGATGGTAGAATCCAGCATTAGATGTCTTTTCTTTAATTAAAGCTGTTATCAGGTCTTTTTAATTGGAGTAGGCAATAAGGATGTAAATACTCATTTCAAAAGTTAACTGGTTAGATCAGGGATGAGCAATAATTTTTGGCCGGGGTCCACTTCAAAATTTTTGAAGTGGTCCCAGTCCACCCCAGAAGGGGTGGGGCCTAAACCAGAAGGGGCGGGGCCAGGATGCTTCTGGGCTTCCCCATCCCCAGACCATGATTGGTTTGGGGTGTGGGGGAGCCCCCCTTCTGACTAGGCACCCATACCCCTGGCAGGGCAGGAAGAGGCTTTGCTCCCCCACTCGCAGGCCAATCAGGGCTTGGGGGTGGGGGAGTGCGCAAAGCCTTCTCCCGCCCTACCGCCCCTGCCAGGAGCATGCGGCACTTCCGTGCTCCTCACAGAGCCGGAGGAGTCTTCGCATGCTCTTCCCGCCCCCAGGCCAATCAGGGCCTCAGGGTGGGGCAGCTGCACAAAGCATTCTTCGCCCTGCCCTGCGTGAGCGTACGGCAAGTGCCACTTGCTCCTCATAGGGTGGTGGGAGGGCGGAGGAAACTTCGTGCAGCTCCCCCACCCCCAGGCCAATCAGGGCTTGGGGGCAGGGGAGCGCGTGACATCTCCTGCCCTGCGAGCAGCACATGGCCTGGGGGCAGGGAAGCGGCAGGGCCTCCGGGGGCCGGATCAACCTGCTTGGTAGGCCGAATTCAGCCCGCGGAGGCCCTTTTGCCCACCTCTGGGTTAGATGATATAATTTTAATCATTTAACGGGTTAACTTAGGGCTGGTGCAGAGTGGCTGGGTTCCCGCAGTGGGGCTGCTCCAGGTGGGGGCCCTGCAGCCAAGGTCCTGCCAGCCAGCCCACTGTGAGCAGGGGGCTGCTCCAGCCGGGCTGGCCCCACCACTCTGGGGGCGAGGGGCTGCTCCCAGGAAGCCCCAGTGGGGGGCTGCTCTAGCCCTGATGTGCTGCAGGTGGGTAGGAGACTGCTCTAGCTCAGCCCTCCAGTTACCAGGTAAGCATGCCAGTAAAGCTAATGCTTATGGGTAACCAGTTAAGCTTTTACATCCCTCTTAGGCAAGTACAACAAGAGAAACAGGTTTTCATGCAGAAACTTTTTATTTGTACCACAGCTGTAGTAAGATGAGGGTCTGAAACAAAAGTCCCATGTAGCACAGGCCTGGTTTGAGGCCTAGCTAACAATGGACAAAACTTGGCTAATATAAAGCAGAACTAAGCTGTGAGCAAGAGGCAGGCCCCTGCTCAAAGAACTTGGCCTGAACAAGGCTGAGAGTGCAAAACACTAATTGGTAATAGGCCCAGGAGTCGAACAGTAATTGGCATTGGTCACAAGTTGAAAGCACATTCTAAAAGGATGGTACCACAAGCTAATTAAAAAAGATTTTGGTACCCACATGCCCCACAGATATCAACCCAGGTTTAGGAAAGGGTCTAAACTGACAGAATAATGGATAGAGATGATCTAATTGAACCAGGTGGTGCAGGATGATGGGTGGTATCTAAGTAGCATCAGAGGGTGGTAACCTGACATGTCAGGAGTGATGTGTAACTTGTTTGTACCTGTATATAAAGTGGTGTCTTGGGTGGACAGTCTTTGTCCAGTCAAGGGGGAAGTGGGAACTCCCACTGATTGGCTGGTCCATTGTTACAGCGTACATATGCATAGTGGTTTGGTGGAGTCTACTGACAACTATTATTGTACTTCGCTTAACTATAAACCTCGCCGGGTGCCTTTGATTATCTGATTTGTGGTCTTTGGGGGCTCCCTGAGTCGGCTATGTTGACTAATTGCACAAGTCAACATGGCACGTGATGGAGTACACATACACACAGTCGTCTTGTTATTTACAGAACAGAAGATCTGTCAGGACACCATGCCAGTAAATCCTGACCTACTACATTGGTGATCCTACTACAATAGCGGTGGCGCACAAACACGCAGTGGAGCAATATAAATGGAAATGTTGCCAATCTTTTAATTGCATGGACTGCACAACTCCCCTAGGTCTGATTCTGATCTGTTTACTCTAGTGTAACTCCACTGGTCTCATTAAAACTACTCCTGATTGACATTAGTGTCTCTTAGAGTTGGGCCAAAATCAGAAACATACATTTGAACCCCTTTGGATTTTGGGAGGACAGGTGTGTGTCTGAACCTGGGCTTTTGGCTGTTCGGAAGATGTTCCCTGTTTTCTAGTTTCATTTAAGATGTAGCAGAAAGGTCTGTTTTTTAGAGTTTAGTCCAGCCATGGCCAATCCGCGGCTCATGAGCCGCATGTGGCTCTTCCCCCTTACTCCACCCTCAGTCAGTGTGGCTTGCAAAGCCGCCCCCGTGGCTCGCGAAGCCCCTGAGAATGGCCCCTGCCTCCCAGCTCCTCTGTGCTCACCGGGGCAGAGGAGCCATCTGGTGTTGAGGCCAAAATGCATAGAAACACACTTTTTGAAGGGGCAGACCTTTTTTTTTCTCTACAACTTTGCCTCCGCTCTTTGGATGGATCCACTATTTTCTTGGCTCTTCATCTGGAATGGGTTGGCCACCCCTGGTTTAGTCCAAGATAGTTAGGCATCTCACAGAAAGAGCTGGTCCCATGAGATTGTCATCATTTGGGACCCAAAACTCAAGAGATTGGCTCAGAACAGTAGTACGTAGTCAAATCCTGACCTGGACCTTAGTCTAAATATCATCTTGATCTGTTTGCTCAGTCTACCTGTACTTTAAATAGTCATGGAATAGTGAAGCAGTCTAACAAACCAGATAACTTGATTATAACATTTGATTTTTCCAAGCAAGTTTTTGTATTTAGATCATAATAGGGCTGCATATCTCTCCACATGATACCCTCTTAAAAAGGGGGGAGCAGTCACTCAACTATACCTGTTTAACCCTAGAGGTGGAGTCTCTTCTCTGCTGAACCATGAATCATTCATGTAAGTTCCAAGCATCCTATAATGTGTCAGGGAAGAATTTAAAAGTGGCCACAGACTAGGGCTGCATTTATACTACAAACTTTGCCAAAAAGTTGTGTCATCATAAAGCCACCAGAGTTACTACATCACTTGTTCACAAGCATACTTGGCTTCTTGCATGTGCTGCGTGTGCTCACCTGGCGTGCTTGTGTTGATACACAGTGCAGTGCACCATGGTAGGTATTCCAGTGTGCCACCTACCATCATCCAGCATGCTGTGTTTTGGCAGCGTGTGGTGATCAGAAACCAGTTGTGCAAGGGAGACTGGAAGCAAGGGATCAACTTCCCAAATGTCTCCGTCTCCTCCTCATGTCATCCATATCCCATAATTTAAAAAAAAGTCCTGCAAAACCATGCAGTCCTCCTTACTGTCCACCATTCCTGACAGAAGCATGGGGCCTGCACAGCTCTCCAATATTATCACACGCACTGCAAGCACAAGATGTGTGATCTTCCAGTAATGGCAAAGCCCCACAAAGAGCCATGTGGATCATGACAATTTGCTGGAGGATAGATTGCTATAGGACATAGCAAGAACCAATTCAAGATTGTTGGTGGCGTTCACAGAGCACCTGCAGATGGTGGAGTGATGCTTCTGAGCCTGACAAACAAGCCCTAAGTGGTGGGGTCACAATAATGCAGCTTTGGAATGACTGGCAGTGGCTGCAGAACTTTTGGATGTGCCTGGATCTGTGTGCTCACTCCAACACGCCAGTGCAGGGACACCAAAAGGAGAACTGCATTGACAGTGGGAAAACGAGTGGTGACTGCACCAGAGAAGCGTGCAATGCTGGACTGCTACCAGTCAATGAGAAATAATTTTGGAGTTGGAAAATTCGCAGTGAGAGCTCTTGTCCCCCAGGTGTCAGGGGCTATTAATTGTCTCCTGCCAAGCAGGTCTGTGACTCTTGGCAACATACAGGAGTAGGCCTGCCGATGGGAGAAGGGGCAAAGGAAGCAGTTGCCCTGGCCTGGAGATTCAAAGGGGCCTGGAGCTCCCAGCGACCACTGCTGCTGTTGTAGCAGCAGAAGCCAGAGCCTCAGGCCTTATAACTTGCCGCCAGAGCACTGTGCTGCGTGCTCCAGGCAGCACTGAGGTCTAGAGAGATGTACTGCACTCCAGGCAGTGCAGAGGGCTGGTTGCGCCCAGCCCTGTCCCCTCTGCCTGAGGCTCTGCTCCTAGGGTTGTCAGGTGTCCGGTTTTGAACTGGACAGTCCAGTATTTGAGCTTTCTGTCTGGGAAACAAATTGAGAAAATACCAGACATAAATGCCCGGTATTTTCTAATTAAGTAAGTTTTATTATTATCGTGAGTATCAGTACGTAGTTGTGTACTGCCTGGATGGTAGACACATTCACACTGCGTGAGAATGTCTACCAGCCAGGAAGTACGCAACTACGCAGTAGAGAGGAGGGGGGCGGGGGTGGGGCCGGGGCGGGATGTAATCCCTGGGGCTGGACTCGCGTGTGCACCTCGCTGGGACCATGCGTGGGACAGGCAGCACCCCGGGATCTGTGTGTTCCCGGGCCAGCCCTGCTTCCCGCCATCTGGTTCCCCCCCCCAGGCAGCCCCGCTCCCCCTGACCCCCTCCCAGCCAGCCCTGCTTCCCGCCGGCCGTTTCCCCCTCCCCCCCCAATCTCCCCTGGCCAGCCCTGCTCCCCCTGACCTCCTCCCAGCCGGTCCCTCTGCCCCATCTGAGATCAAGTGTGTCCGGTATTTTTTTTGAAACAATCAGGTAGCCCTGTCTGCTCCTCCTGGGAGCATGGAGCAATCCCCTCATCCTGCCTGGCCCAGGGGCCTGTGGAGGCTGTTGGCTCTCTGTAAGGACATAATGGATGGATCTGCAGCAATGGGGTTCCTGCACTGCAGTGGAGCAATAGATGGCATGCTTATTCCTTTTTTGGTACTAGACTACCCTGACAGAGCACATCAACAGAAAGCCGACTTCTATGGTCATGCAAGCATTGATGGGTCACTGGGGACAGTTCTTTGACACCAGTGTTAATCTGGTCAGGGAAGCTGCTTAATGCTTGCATCTTTAAGAACACAGGACTGTTTAGAGCTACAGTCAGGAACTTTCCAACCAGCGGATTGCCACAGAGAGCACAGCTCCTGCTGGTGTCCTGACTTCCCTGTGGCCCAGGCTGCTAGCCCATTTACTGCAGTGATGCCTGCCAAATGTATTGCCAACTGGGGTGGGAAAGTGTCCTATCAGGGAGGAAGAAATAAAGATGCCATTCCTGGAAACCTTCTGGAGAAGACAGCAGTATACTTCCATGGAAGTTCCACTGAGATCTCACAGGAGACTTTAAGGGACATCCCTGTGCACATAAACAAATTGCTCCACATAACTCACCCTGTTTAATGCTATAGGAGAATGAAACAGACATAGCAACTCTACCTCTTTGTTGTACCACTACATCTACTATGATGAGTAAATTAGTGAAAAGTTATTAGCTAGGTCCTCTAAAGCTGGGATGCCATCAGTGCTGTGAAATACACTTACCAGAGAGATTCCTTCTCCTGCATCACGCTCACCCATGCTCAATTGCCAGGACTAGTTAGTGTGCTGTAGAGTCTGAACTAGATCAAGGCTTGTGGCATAGACAGAACCATCAGGTTCCCCTCTTTCTTTTCCTCGTCCTCTCTGTTCATGCCAGGGGCCCGCGACTCAGGCTTTTCAGAGATACGCGTGTGTGTGTCTCTGCCAAGTGTGGCAGGCAGCTCTTAGTAAAAACAGTAGGTCTGCTGCTTGTCACCAGATCCGCTGTTGGTCTCCCTGGCCTTCTGGTATGCCTTAGGGATGTAAGCAACTAGTTGACTATCCAATAAGCTTATACGAGTCGACTAGTCCCTCGACTAGTCGCTTCTCCTCCTCTATTAGAGGCAGCAAGGGTGGGAGCAGGAACCAGTGCTGGGGGGAGCTGGCTTAAAAGCCAGTTCCCCCCAGCACCATCTCCATGGCGGGCAGGGGAGGTAGAGGGGTAGTGGGACCGGGTGTGAGCCAGGAATCAGTTGATTCCCAGCTCTGGCCCAGTCTCAGGTGCTGCGCCTCTGCTTTTTAAATGTATTAAGAGCCCTACCGGCTAACCCTGCTGCAGCTCCCCTATTTATTGTCTAATTGGCTAGTCAATGGAAATTCCATCAACTAGTTGATTCGTTGATTAAACTAAATTTAACATTCCTAGTAAGCCTGCAGCAGTTCCCTCACTTTTACACAGCACTGCTGGTGTTCCCTGTCATACCCCTCCTCCTGCATCACCCAGGCAATCTCCTTGCAAATGTCCATGTTTCTATGGCTGGTCCATAGCTGTGCTGGCACAGCCTCTTCTACCCACAGGCCCAGCAGATCCAATGCTTCCTGTCTGCTCCAAGCCAGTGCACCTCTGAAGCGTGCCACCAGCCTAGTGAGCTTGGCAGTTACTGAGCAGCCAGGTGGGCTTATCAAGCTGGAGAATCAGGGAAAGGCATTTAAAAGTGTGTTTGAGGAGAGGGGGCTTCTAGTTTATGTGAGCAGGCAGTGGAGTTCTCAACTGTGACCAGAGCAATCCTATGTGGGGATTGTGGGACAGCTGCTGGAGGATTGTTAGAGTTGACATAGGTAATGCAGTATGTTGTTCATGACTCAACAACACTTGGGCAGGTGGTGTTACTGTATCACTGTAATGGGCCTGTTACGTTGGTGGGAAACACATTTAAATGTGGACAGATGTACCACTAGGTCAATGCAAGGCAATTTATTTCGACATAACTTTGTAGTGGAGGCCAGATCTAAGTTCCCAGCCTAAGCTCTCTTGCATTCTTTAGTCAAGGAGAAGACAGATTCCCCTTTTCCCTCCCTCAGGTAATGGAGGGCTGCTAAGAGTACACCCCATACATTTACTTATTATTTTAACCAGCTTTCACTTTCTTCAGAGTTTGAAACATCTCTGTGTAAACTCAGCCCAGAGTGATAAAGTTGGGGCCTAATTTTGCCATCCTTTCTTACTAAAATAAGGGGGAGTGCTAGCTGAGTGTAGGAGCAGGACTTACTTTATTTGATTTACACACACACACACATACACCCCAGCAAGCCATACATTTCATTTTAATTAACTTAGTGTTATATGAAGCAAGCAGTATAACTTTGTAATTCAAGCATGTTCTCAAGGAGGTCCCTACTAACATGTACTGTGAAATGTTACAGAGCTCTCATGTTGTTTCCTGAGAAATAAAATGTTTTATAATGAAAAGATTGTTTCTTTTGTATGGTCTGAATCCCAAAAATCTAAGGATTGTTCCCCTAGAAAGAAATTCAGAGGCCAGAAAACCCTACCAATAGGGGATGGTAACACATAATAGTCTTTTAAACTTTGCCCACTCAGATGCAGAGTTTTTGTCATTGCCATATCAGTTGGGACTTCAAAAACCATCCAGCACAAGCCAGCTGGTGGTTGGTCTTTGTATTTTGATGCCTTTCACATTGTAACAACAGAAGGGCTGAGGAAACTGCATCAAATCTCAGTATCTCTATTTGTGTCATGGTTCCTGCTGGCACAGAAGTGTGTACCAAAAGGGTGAAATTGCCTTAAAAACGTAAGAACTGCCATTCTGGGTCAGACCAAAGGTTTATCTAGCCCAGTATCCTGTCTGCTGACAGTGGCCAATACCAGATGCCCCAGAGGGAGGGATCACAACAGGTAATCCTCACGTGATCCCTCTCCTGTCACCCACCTCCAGAGAAACAGAGACTAGGGATACCATTCCCACCTATCCTGGCTAACAGCCATTGATGGATCTAACCTCCATGAATCTATCTAGCTCTTTTTTGAACCCTGTTAAAGTTCTAGCCTTCACCATATCCTCTGGCAAGGAGTTCCACAGATTGAATGATAGCATCATCTGGTGACATCATCTGGCGTGCGAGTTCAGGCGAATCAATCTCACCCAACTCATATGTGGTGTTGTTCTGTCCTCTGGGTCCATTACAGAAGGGGAGGGGCTGACAGGGCTAGAGAGCTTTCCGATCTGGGAGTTGGAGATGGTTGTTGAGGAGGCTGAGGATGCTGAGCTCTGTACATAGCTCAGGGGTGCCAGCAGGGCCAGTGAGGTGGTGCGGTCATCGGTGGAGGCACCCGTTGAGCAGGCTGCCACTGTGGAGGTTGCTGGTATGGTGTTCCACAGGTAGACTGTGCACTGAGTGAAGAAAAACTTCCTTTTGTTTGTTTTAAACCTGATGCCTATTAATTTCATTTGGTGACCCCTAGTTCTTATATTGTGGGAATAAGTAAATAACTTTTCCTTATTCACTTTTTTCACACCAGTCATGATTTTATAGACCTCTATCATATCCCCCCTTTAGTCTCTTCTTTTCTAAGCTGAAAAGTCCAAGTCTTTTTAATTTCTCTTCATATGGGACCAGTTCCAAACCCCTAATCATTTTTGTTGCCCTTTTCTGAACCTTTTCCAATGCCAATATATCGTTTTTGAGATGAGGCAACCACATCTGTATGCAGTATACAAGATGTGGGCATACCATGGTTTTATACAGAGGCAATAAGATATTTTCTGTCTTATTCTCTATCCCTTTTTTAATGACTCCTAACGTTCTATTTGCTTTTTTGACTGCTGCTGCACACTGAATGGATGTTTTCAGAGAACTATCCACAATGACTCCAAGATCTCTCTCTTGAGTAGTTGTAGCCAAGTTAGTCCCCATCATATTGTGTATATATATAGTTGGGATTATTTTTTCCAATGTGCATTACTTTACATTTATCAACATTAAATTTAATTTGCCATTTTGCCCAGTCACTTAGGGTATGTCTACACTTGCACCCTCTTTCGATAGAGGGATAAATGAAGACATTCGAAATTGTAAATGAAGCCAGGATTTAAATACCCCGTGCTTCATTTGCATAATTGCGTTATGGCACTATTTCGAAATAGCACCATTTAGAAATAAAAATGCTGTGTAGATGCGGTTATTTCAAAAGAAAATCCTTCTTGTGAAATAACTGTTAAACCTCATTGTATGAGGAATATGGGTTATTTCGAGAGAAGGGTTTTCTCTCGAAATAACCACGTCTTAACAGCGTCTGTTATTTCGAAATAGCGCCATAACGCGATTATGCAAATGAAGCACAGGATAGTTAAATCCCGGCTTCATTTGCAATTTCGAATGTCTTCATTTGCATCCCTCTATCGAAAGAGGGATGCAAGTGTAGACATACCCTTCGTTTGGTGAGATCTTTTTTAAGCTCTTCATAGTCTGCGTTGGTCTTAACTCTCTTGAGCAGTTTGATATCATCTGCATATTTTGCCACTTCACTGTTTATCTCTTTCTCTAGATCATTTATAAATAAGTTTAATAGGATGGTCCCAGGACAGACCCTTGGTTAACCCCACTAGTTACCTTTCTCCATTCGGAAAACTTACCATTTATTCCTACCCTTTGTTTCCTGTCTTTTAAACCAGTTACCAATCCACGAAAGGACCTTCCCTCTTATACCTGACAACTCACTTTACTTAAAAGCCTTTGCTGAGGGACCTTGTCAAAAGCTTTCTGGAAATCTAAGTATACTATATCCAATGGATCCCCCTTGTTCACATGTTTGTTGACCCCCTCAAAGAACTCTAGCAGATTAGTAAGGCATGATTTCTCTTTACAGAAACCATGTTGACTTTCCCCCAACAAATTATGTTCATCCATGTGTCTGACAATTTTATTCTTGACTATAGTTTCAACTAATTTGCCTGGTACTGACGTTAGACTTACCGGTCTATAATTGCCAGGATCACCTCTAGAGCCCTTTTTAAATATTGGTGTTACTTTAGCTATCTTCCAATCATTAGGTATGGAAGCTGATTTAAAGGTTTACCTTAGCTTTTCAAAATTCAGATTTGGTGAAGGGTGCATCTTCCATGTGAAAGTCTTTGTTCCAAACACAGATTTACTATGTTTCTTCAGCATAACTCTACTAGTGCAATCCACACTTCACATCCAATATCTTATTTTTTTCAGTCCCATTTGACAAAGAGGCACGGTAGGTAAAGAGCTCTATTGTGTTTGTGCAAGGAAGGAGAAACTTTGATCCCATAATTCTGGTGTGAGAGAAGGCAGGGCTTTTTATGCCTCTTTATAATTGGTACCTGAGGCAAACCTATTGCTCAAAGTACTACTACACTCAAAATCTGAGGAAATCTCATCCCAAGCATGTTGTAATCCTAAAAGCACCTCAGGGTTACAGATCAGATACTGTGAGGTATTTCTTCCTATGCTGAGTTTCTTATAGAAAAAAGACAACTTAGCTTTCATTACACAGGACTGACTAGGACACTCAGGACAATGTGTTCTGTTAAAAATATCCTTGATCTGTAGCACTTTAAGAGATTGCTTAAGGAAAGGAGAGAAAAATTGGAATCTTACTATGTGCCCCAGGCCTGCTTGTGCCTTCCCTTAGTTCAAACACCTAGGAATGCAGGCAGGCAGAATGTAATTGGGCAGAAGAAGGTTAACTACTCTACTCTTTCAAGAAATCCATAGTTCTTTAATAACTTAGTCAGAGTTTCAGTTGTAGGGGTACATCTCTTCTGAAGGACAGTGTCACCTCAACACCATTCTGGAACACTGCATCAGTGTTGATTCAGTGCAAAGAGTGCCAGTTATTGAATCCTCAGTGACACTATTGGCAAACATACAGCCCAATCCTTTTTAGTTTAGGAGAAATGATGAAATCACAGCTCACATCAATATGGCAATAGTCCCATTCTGCTCTTAAAGTCCCTGGACACTGAGCAGAAACTACTCCTCAAAGCCCAGCCTTCATTGTGATGTGAACTGAAGGAAGCTGGACTGCTGATAAATAGCATAGCATAGTAGGTATAAAATGGTATTAGTAACCTTTTCAGTATAACGATCCTGAACAAATTGTACATGCTGATCTTCCTTTCTGCAGGGAGAAGAAATTTGATCTGAGGTTTTGGCTGTCAGTTTGGACTCTTCCAGCCATTTTTGAGAAGTGTAAATGCATGCTTCATTCACCTCCTTTATCATGGAAAAGTTAGTAATCCAGCCTGTCTCCATATCCTCTTTTGCCTGTTTGTTAAGCAGTCCCGGGACCTGGTGAATTGCTCTGTATGACCAGTTAAAGCCTACAATCCTGATTCCCCTCACCCATAGGGATGTGAAAAATAAACCAACTGAACTCAATATAAGTGAAAGGAGCTTGATTGAGCACCTGAGATAAATGATTGTAAATAGCATCCAGGAATTCATTTGAGTGTATGAGACTGCTGCAGCAGTACTGAAAGCAAGTAGACATGGATGTATCTTGGTGAACACTTCCTGAATATTTTCAGGCAGGTCAGGTGTTTAGCAAGTCTGACAAAAGCATCAGCAGCCCAGACTAGGGTCAGTATACCTTCTGAAGAAGAAAGAAGGTCCCCAAAGCTGGGAGACAGGTTTGTGTGTAGGGCAGGGAGAAAGATCTGTGGCAGTGGAAAGGCTGGGCTCTAGGACATAGCAGATACTTTATGGCATTAAAAGGAATTTAAGAATTTATCAGGTGGACTAGGCAATAGGAGGGTTCTGGAGTTGCACCAGAATTCTACTTAAATGAACTGCCCAAATTAAAGACTTAAATCATGGTGGATTACAATTTAATGGGCTTCCTCCATGCAGACTTGTTTCCACCCTCCCTTTCCCCAAACAGACTTTCCCTTCCCCCACATTGCCACTGATGGAGAAAGAAGGAAAGAAAGTGTGTTTTTACATCAACTGGCTCTAGATCTTCCACACACTGTGGACAGAGAGACTCTGCAGCAGACACCAACTCAAAGTACCAGTCTCCAGTATGCCCTTCTTCTTTCTCTTTCCCTGCATTAGGATCACATTGTTGTAATGCTATGAACTTTGATGCACTTACTACTGTTTTACCACACAGCAGTGAGAAGAAAATGCCTAGAGGCTATCAGCTTTTCAAATGAACCAGGCTTTGATTTTTCAGCAAGAGTCGTTCAAGAAAGAAAAAATACATCAGACTAGAACATCCCGGGCAAGAGATACCAGAAATGTAGGCTTTTTCTGCCAAATTGCAGGCCTCGCTTATGGGGGCAATTCACACTCATGGCATTGTGATGTTGCAAAGGCTTGATGTTTGCAATGTAATGCTGCAAAACTTTGGGTTGATGCTGCACTGTGGCATTATATAACAGAAGCTTCATTGGGCCACTGTATGACAATTCTCTGATGTACAGTGACATCACATTATTACAATGCTGTACTAGGATACTGAGTTTTGTAACAGCTTGACACGCATTGTTATATGCACTTGTTTTACATTGGAACAGTGAAATGTCCACACTATGAGTGAGCAATGGGACATCCTTCCAGAACTTCTATCAGCTCGTGAGCTCTGGAACGATTGCTCTAATTAATGCAATCTAAATTAAAAAAATACTGATTAGCCAAATTTACCTGTTAGTACCTATTACTAATAAATATTATTTCTTACTACCTAGATCATTGATCTGAGCTTATTCATGTACCTGAGTTGCAAAATAGTTTATCTTCTAAAAAAAAAACTATTTTTAAACAAAAAAAAATCTATAATGGAAACAAGTGCATTCAAACCCTTCATTTCTATGTGAAAGACTCTCCATAATTGAATGGAGAAGCTTCTGAATATACAGAATAATGCATACTGGAAAATTACAAGGCGAAAAGCCGTAGGAATAATCAAACGAATACACTATAGGAACCAACGTGCACCATGTAGGTAGCGTGGCCGAGCGGTCTAAGGCGCTGGATTAAGGCTCCAGTCTCTTCGGGGGCGTGGGTTCGAATCCCACCGCTGCCACAAAGCTTTTGCGCTTCTGTGTTTTGCAGGGGACCGCACAGCGCCGCCTGCTGCCACGCGGAGAACCTTGACCCCGCCTGGGAAGCATTGTGGGTAAGAGGAGGAACTAGTCTCCCCACGTGTCTGCTGCTGGAGTTACATCAACATGGCTGCTGCATAAGAGACCCCGGGACCCGCAAACCCATTGCAACGCGCCGAAGGGGGGACCGGCGGCCCCTGGACCCCGCGCCACGAGGTAGGGGGGCATGTGTGGTGCTTTGCTCCGGCCCCTAGTGCTGCGCAGGGCGCTGCAGCTGCTGCGGGGCTCGTTCCTGTGCAAGGCCTGGGTTGGGGTGCGTGCTGCCTGCTGCAGTTCCTGGGCTTGAGCTCAAAACTCTCCCGGAGTCTGAACTCATTCCCCGGGAAGTGCCTGGGGAGGGGGACCTGGGAATAGCTGGGCAGGGGTTGGGGATGCTCTGCAAATCCCCCTCCCTTCACCCGCGTGGAAGGAATTTGCCTGATGCGGGGATGACTGCAGAAATTCACACGATTCATTTGTAATCAATCAATCAATCAGTCAGTCTTCCTGTCTGCCTCTCGCCTGTGTGTGGGGCGGGGGAGGGGGTGCAGTGTCCCCTCCGTGCGACTGCTGCATGGTTACATCAGCCGTCTCAGCCTGACACCAAAGTCTAGTTATGGGCTAAGAATTGAAAAAAAGACTTGGCACCGTCTCTCTTTGCCTTCAGAGTATCCCAGGACTAGGAAAGAGTCGGATTTAACATGAGGTTGTAGGTGGGTGTGGAATCTCGTCTCCCTGAGGTGAAGTGGTTACATCAGCCATCTCTTTGGGGAGGCTTCTTCTCCTACCTCACCTCAAGCAGTAAGCAGAGTTTGATAACTCCCACCCCTCCAGCTGCTTTCCCTGTCCTGGAAGAGTGAGTAGTGAATTGCACAGGTACATGCACCTCTTTCTGGCCATCTGTGTTGTGGCTTGTTTAGGAAGAGCTTTACATCCTGATTCATAATAAGCTACCAAGTCATTCTTGCTCAGAGGAGGATTTTTGCAATCAATAGTTTAAACCTATGTTTTAAAAGCTGGCTAAATTTACTTGTTTTGCTGTAATTCCCTATTTACTGTTGTTGTACTGGGAGAAAGTAGATTTACAAACTGCCGAAACAAATAATTAAAAACCTTTTTATATCAGAGGGTGGCAGCCAGTATGAAGGCCCAGCCTGGCTCAGCAGATACCAGGCACAATGTGTCATGCCTGTAACTTGGAGTTTTCACTGACTCACTGACCAGGTGACCTACCCTTTGCACTGGGTTTTCTTTGATTATGCTGTGGTAAGGGAGAAGTTATTTACTGATTTCATTCATCCATCTACCCTGACACTGAAAGAACAAGCCTAACATTTAGTACACAAATGATATTTATGGAAATGTTAAGGTTCATGTACTGCCTGGCTGAAGTAACCATTACTGGAAATAGAAGCCTTGATGCACAGACAGTCCCAATGTTTTGGTTAATTAACAGAATGTGGTTTTGCAAAGGAGAAAGTGAAGGAGAGAACCTTGTAAATACTCAGTTGTCTTCCTGTAATTCTCAAACTAACATAGGCATTGTGCTGAACATCAACTGATCAGTGTCTGGGACAGTGTTTGAATGAGAGATTTCTAAGAAAAACCTGAGTGCTACAGGAAGTGACAATGCTAATTCAGAAGATGTCATTCTTCCCTTTTTAGTGGTAATGAACCAGAGCTTCTGCACATTAGTAGAACAGTGATTCCCATCTCTGTGTGTACCATGACCCCATGTTGCACCAGAAAAATGTTTCAGGTCTCCCTGTACCTCAGTAATTTCAGGAGTCCCTCCATTCTAGCTATAAAGAGAAGCAGGTTAATTGTGAGCTGCTGGATCTATTTGTGCACATCATATTAAGAACCCATATCTGAGGGGGCACTGTGGAACAGGAGATGCTATCTTTCAGATGAGACACAAAACTGAGGTTCTGTCCACTTGTAGCCATCTTAAGATCCCATAGAATGAGAACAGATGTGTTACCCCATTGTTCTAGCTGAATTCAAACTTGGGGCAATTGAATTCTCGCTCATTAAATACTACATGCAATTTAAATTAGATGGAATTTTTTACTTGTTCTAAATTGGGCAGCTGTTAATCAACTGGGATGGGGTAAGCAGCTAACAGTGTGTTAGTTGTAGGCAAATTGAGATCTTTGCACATATTACCCTACAGCTGTTTGAGGAGGGGAGTTGTTAAAATTTAGTTAACTAATAACAATGAGCTCTTTAGATGGACATCCCTTCAGCCATCCAAAATCTACCTAAAAATAGTATTTGTGCCATCTACTAAGTTGTACATTGCATCTTTTATTTCTCCCAATGTTTATCTTAATTTAATTCCATTACTTTTTCCATTGTTCGTGAACTCTTCTTCTGATTACTGTATTTCTGTTGAATAGGTCTGGCTCAGAGCTGTCTATATGGCTTCCCATTTTAAATGGCTGAATCTAATTGCATTTAATTTTATTCATTGTTGTATCAGGTAATATCAGGTAACGTTTATATGCTTACCATACTAATATTCTATTGAAAGCAACCCTGTAGACATTTCTTACCCTTAAAGCAACTGAAAATTGATGTATTCATTATCTGATGTTTTCATTAGTAACTGAGTTACTCTATGAACTGGGACAAGCAGAAAGGAAATATTAATTTCTAATTCTGTAAAATATACACTCATGCTTACACCTTTGAAAATAATCTGGTTTCTGATAGTCTAATCTAATAGTTACCATTTTAGTTTTACATCATATGCTGATAGTTGTGTCATGAAGACTCCAATTAATCAAGAATACAATAACTGAGAATGCAAAATGGCTATGACTATTTTGTATTTCTATAGCATATTTTAAGTAGTTATGTCTCATATAGTAGTGAGGTAAATAAGAAATATAGGGGGATCAAGTATTCCATTACTGAAATGCAGTCACCTCTGGAGTGGAAAGTGGCAGCTGTTTAACATTGTACAGCTAGACTACACAGCAGTTTAGACATAAGATAAAGAATGTAGAATGCTGTATGCAGTTGAAATTGCAGAGGTAATGTAAGTAAGCTGAATGAAGTTGCCTGAGTTGAATTTTTGTCAGGATGTAGGAGTTTAATCCAAGCACTATGGGATCTTTAATGACCACAAGTGATCAGAACCTCTGAAAGGTTAGGTAAATAACCACACTTACTAATGTGACATTTTAGGATTATAAACTTGCAGGTACTTTGGAGTATATTTAGACCTGTCATTAAAACATGTGAACAATGTGTGTCCACATATAATTGATGAAAGTGACTGCAGTCATGCACACTGTGTTAGTATCTTGTTTTTACCTATTGTGCATGATCACCAATGTCCAGGACTCAACCTCTTTCCAGAGGTACAGGATATGCAGCAAATCCCATGTTTTGGGATTAGAGGGTTGCCAGGGTGATAATTCCAATTTGGTTAGGATTTTCTTTAAACTTTGTTAATTTTTAAAATTTCCTTTATTGATTTGAGGCTATCATGTGCCTTTCCAGACTAATTGTTACCAATAAATGGCAGCCCATGGAGTCTCTGTTGGATTAAGTACACATTGTCTAGTGCAGTGGCAGCTTAAATAATTTATAAACCTTAATTATTTTGTGTAGGGTGTTGGAGAGACCATCAGAGTTTCAGCTAAGGAACCTGTACTCGGATCTATAATGAGACTTAGGTGTTTCAATGCACCGTGTTGCTACAGCTAGAAAATTGCAGGAACAGGGCAATCCACAAAGCTTGAGTTTGGCACGAGGGATAGGGAGAGATAAGGGCCTTAGAATGGGATCCACAATAACCAGCATGCTAAGGGGAAACTGCATTAAACTAGCCAGTGGGACATGCTGATGATGGGTGAGCTAAACCATGCCCTCTCTGAGATTAGGGATGTAAGCAACTAGTCAACTATCCAATAAACCTAGGCTTATCGGATTGTCGGGTCACTATGTGACTAGTGGCTTCCCCCTGGCTGCCTCTGTATTAGAGGCACTAAGAGGGGGAGTAGGAGCCAGCTCCCCCCAGCACCATCTCCGCAGGGGAAGCAGAGGCGCAGTGGGGGAAACAGCATGAGTGGGGACTGAAGCAGTCCCCTCTTGCGCAGGGTCCTAACTGGTATGCCTCTCCCTTTGAAATGTACAAGAGCTGTACCTGGAAATTCCATCAACTACTCGATTAGCTGATTAATCGAAATTTAACATCCCTATATGAGAGAGGTGTCTATCCTGCTTACCAGGCCACAAACAGAGACCCGTTACCTGGTATCGGGCAGTTTAGGTGTGTAAGATGTCTTCTGGGAATGAGTGAAGCGAGGTGTTCGCCTCACTCTGCGCAAAACAAATAGGGAGGAGATGGTGCTGTCCCTTCAATAGGGATGTAAAATCCCATTTTAATCGGTTAATCAGTTAAACATAATGTTTAACCAGTTAACCGATTAAAGGGGAGCAGACGAGGGGACTGCTCCATCTCGGCTGGGTTGGAGCACTCACCTGCTCCTTCCCCCCCATGGCTGGATTGGAGTGTTCCCCTTCTCCCCCACTCTCCTACAGGGGCTGTTCCAGATGGGTTGGAGCGGCCCCTTCCCCGCTGCAGGCCGGGAGTTGCTCCAGCCCCCAAGGGTTAACCAGAACCAATAAGCTTCACCTGTTAAGGGTAGGGCTTACCAGTTAACCATTCACATCCCTACCCTCCAACCCTATAACTTCTAGCCCAGTGGGTGTAGCATTTGTCTGGGATGTGGAAAACCCATGTTTAATCTCCACCCAGGCCCTAGCAGAGGGGCGAGAAAAGATTGGAATTGGGATCTCCCCCTTATGGGAAGAGAGCTGTGGGCAGGGTGACGAGATATCAAGTGTGGAAAAATTGGAGCGGGACAGAGCCCTCGATATTGGGATGTGACTATTATAGGGACTGTCACTATAAAATTGGGGCATCTGGTCAGCCTAGCTGTGGGATTGTTTGATGTGGGGCTCCCTCACTGTCCTGTCCAGGCTGCTCCCCTGTGGATGAATACTGAGCAGTTGGTGCTGAGGGACTGAGATTTGTCTCTTCCATCTCCCAAGTGGACACCCAGAGCCCTTGATTGCAGTATCATAGTCTTTCTGGCCCAGTGACTGTTTCACTGCAGATTAATACTTAGAGTTTTTGGGCAAGAGAGTGTGTGACCCTGTAGTTCAGTGGTTAGGGCATTTAAATCCTTTTGTAGTTCTGGGCCCTGGCTCCTTCCCAGCCCATAAATAGCCCTCCATGACCATACTAGCTTGGAGAGCTCTTGCGAGCTAAAGCTCTTAATTCTGATTCCCATTCAATGCACAGAATTAATTTTCGTCACACAGTTGCACTGGAGGACGTTTGAGGACGTTGGGGTTGATAAGATCAGAAATGGGAGGTGGTAAGACCTTGGACTGCAGATGTTTCCAAAGGCACAAAAGAGAGGCTGAGAAATGTGTGTCAGGCTGAGAATTCTCATTCAAACATATTAGTTTTTAATTACCTACCATTTGAAGTGTGGTAAATACATACAGTCTGCGGATGTTACATTTAGATTAATAGGCTAATCGAATAGTCGATGCAATTTGCATCGACTATTCGATTAGTCTATAAGGGAGCCTTGCCTTTGAAGTGTAGCAACAGCCCCAGTTGGTACACTTCAAAGGCAAAAGCGATGTGGGAAACATGGGGCCAGCGGGGGACTGATTGAGTCCCCCGCTGGCCCCTTGCTCCCTGTGGCGTTTCAAAGCGTCAGCACTGCGTGGAGCCAGGGGCCAGCTGGGGACTCCCCTGCTGACCCTGGCTCTATGCTTCATCGCTGCTTTGAAACACGGAATGGAGCTGGGGTCAGCAGGGAGTTCCCTGCTGACCCCATGCAGCACTGCTGCTCTGAAGCCTCCCCTCCTACGCCCCCCCACCCGCTGCCTCTTTCTGATAGAGGCAGCAAGGGAGGGGGAAGCGACTAGTCGATTAGTGTATCAACAGTCCAATAAGCTTTTGCTTTTATTGGATAGTCGACTAGTCTCACATCCCTAATACAGTCACTGGACATTTATGCAGTGTGCTATCCATGTGCCAGTCAGTTACAGTGCCTCCCTAACCTAAAATTAGGCTTGGCAGGATTTGATATAAATTGATAGATGTCAGTAAATGTCAATTTCAGCTAGCACCCAGAATTAGGTGGGAAAAAACTTATCATTTGGGGACAAAGTAGCAGTCAGGAGTGCAGCTTCCACCACCCACCACTCATGCCAGCAGGGACCTGGTGTCACTGACCTAGAGGCAGTGCAGGGCTCTGCTGTCATGGCTGCCCTCCCTCCTTCCAGTGACAGCTGGGCTGCAGCAGGCTCCCAACATGGCCACAGGGCTAGTGACACCTGATCCCTGGAGGTATAAGTTGTGGGGAAGGCTGTAGTCCCAGCCTGGTGAATCCGAGACACTCCCCAGTGAGGGTGGTGCAGAGGAGTGTGAACCTTTGGCTGTGGGGAAGCCACCTTGATGCTGAATGACTCAACCTGTAAGCAGGAGCCATTCCATAGCTAGGTATACTCCTCTCTGGGCAGGATTTGCTCTCCTCCTAGCAGCCCTGGCCAGAGGCAGTTGTCCCACCATGACTGCAGTCAACAGGTCCTGGAATTAGGGATGTTGCTGCTGCAGCACTTGACTTCCTTCATATAAGGATTGTTCCACCACCTCTGCTGCAACTTCCCTTACACCCCCAGAGACCATCAGTCTCGTAGCCATGCTGGCTCACTCGCCAGCCAGGAGTTTAGGAGCCATCCTTGGAAAGGAACTGGTAAGCAGTGCCCTGCAGCCAGGGTTGTGGTGTTCTCTTTGTAGTCCTGGCTGTGGGTCTTTGCTGTTCAAGGCCAGGATCGCAGCCTTTGCCTCACCTTGCACCCTGGTGTCTTGGGCCGGTTGGCCGTGCAGAGAGTCCCACTCCCACTGCTGTCCTAACCCTAATCCTACCTCCCCCACCACACCTTCATTTCCTGCAGCTGTAAAATAAAAATAGTTAAAAATAAAAATATTAATCATCAAAATTAGGAAAAGAAATCAAGTTCTGCCGATCCTAATTAAAATACATCCTGTACAAAAGTGTCATTGTCGGCAAAAGAGGAGGAAGGAAGAAATAAGACCACAAAAATAAAATCCCTTTCTGTTGAAAGGAACTCAGTCAGTGTGAGCAAGTGATGATTCTAGGCCACGCATGGTACACAAGTTGGGAATTATGAATGGGGGAACTAGAGTTCTTACAAAACCATTTTTTTTTTTTAACGGTACTTTTCCTGTCTTTCAGATCGTGCTAAGGAGGAACCCGAAACATTGTTTTTCCCATTCTAGCATGGCAAATGAAGAAGATGACCCAATTATACAAGAGGTACAGTTACATTGGGTCACTACTGAGTGTATGGTTTTCTTGAAATTTTTTTTTTTTTTTTTCCACAGTATCTTGCATTCTGAAAATGTGTTTCCCTGGGCTTAACTGGCATCTGATGCTCAAAAACCTACAATGAAGGAAACAGATGGTCTGAACTAGGGATGTTAAAATACGTTTATTTGTGTAAACATGTAACCACTGAATTGTTTATTGGTTACACATTTACATGTAGGGAGGCAAACAGGAGCTTAAAAGCCAGCTCTCCATGAGCACTGGCTCCCACAGGGCCACCTACTCCCCCCTTATCCCCTGCGCTGCTGCCTCTGATGGAAGGGCAGGTGGCTTCATGGGTGCTGGTATGTGCCAGGGGCTGACTTGAAATCCAGCTCCTTGCATGTACTGGCTCCTGCCTCCCCTGCCCCCCCATCAGAGGCAGCAGCATGGATGGAGAAGGGGCAGGCGGTCCTGTAGGAGCCAGTGTTCATGGGGAGCTGGCTGTTAAGCTAGTTCCCTCCAAGTAACAGCTCCCGCATGCTCTCCCCTGCTACTGCCTCTTTGGGAGGTAGTGGGGGTGGGGAAATGGGGGAGGGGCAGTGTGCATGGCGAGCCAGCTTTTAAGCCTGCTCCCCATGAACACTGGCTCCTGCCTGCCACCCCCTTGCTGCCTCTATGGGAGGCAGCGGCAGGGGGTAGGCAGCTCCATGGGAGCTGGTTTGCATGAGGAGCTGGGTTAAAAGCCGGCTCCAAACACATACCAGCTCCCGCCTTTACTGCCTCTGCATTGGGGAGGGGGCTGCGTGTAACCATGAAGGTTAGCCGATAAGCCCGGGCTTATTGGTTACGTGTGTTCATGGGTACACGTTAACATCCCTAGTCTGTGCCCAGATTCTAGTCTACCAGTATCCTTGTTGCCAAAATCTTTTTGGGCATAGTCAATGTGGAAAACTGTTCTAGCCTTTGACCCCTGAGGTTGTGTTCCAAGTCTGAGGGGAGGAATGTTGGCATGTCAGTATTAAGCTGGAATCACTGCTTTATCTGTTGAACAACTGAAGGTTCAGTCTCTAAATTTATCATCTGGTATCTTTTGTGCACTAAATTTCACTTAGGAAAATTAGAACAATTTTAAATAGAATTATTTTGCTAGATTAGAATGTTAAAAAAGTGAAATTACTGGTAAATGTGTTCCCTGCTCCTGCTAAAACAAACAGTTGAGATTTGGTTCTATTCTGACAGGAGGACTGGCCCATGCTGTTTTTAAAAAGGTTATCATAGCGCAGGAGTGGGCGACACAATCTTTGCAGGCCAGATGCGACCCACCAAGCTGATTGATCCAGCCCACAGCTGCCCTGCTGCTCCCCTGTCCCCAGGCCAGTCGAGACCCTGGGATGGGGGAGCGTGCAAAGTCTCCTCTGCCCCTCTCCCCCCAGGGGTGCACAATGCCTAGAGGGACCCAAAAGCTGTTTTAAAACAGCTGGCAATTCTCTCTAGATGCTGGGGACAGGGGGCAGACTTCACACGCTCCCCCACCCCCAGGCCAATCAGGGTCTGTATGCAGGGAAGCACGAGAAATCTCCTGGCCCTGCCTGTTCTGCCCGAGACCCTGCCTCTTCCAGGGTGGCCCGGGGCCACTTCAGAAATTTACGAAGTGGCCCCCCTTTAAAAATTATTGCCCAGACCTGTCATAGAACGTAATTGTGGTTTAGATGTGAATTCAAATCCAAGGGACCCTATAAAGGTGTCAGGAAAGGGAAGGTATTGTATTGGGGAGGGGAAGTGGCTAGCAGGAGTTGGAGCTGACAGAACCACATAATTACTCAAAATGTCTGCTGTTCTGTGGCATTGCCAACTTGTGATAGTCATGAAACCTCCATGAGTTCTAGGGATTCATGGCAGACAGTTGTAATGGAACAGATACAGAGTTCTGAGCATGTTCATTCCTTCCCTTATTTTTTACTTTGTATTCTTAACATTGCCTTTGTGATATAGTATTAGCTAAATACTTACCTTATTTTCGCTGTTACCAGAGAGACACGTGAATTATTTCTGGAACTGGGTGGTACTGTGGTATTAGGTTCATACAAACCCCAAGGAGAGCCATTTTCCATTCTCCCAGGAGACGTGTTGGCCATGCCCTGAGTTTGCTTTGAGAGAACCCAACACTCAGGTTCAGCATTCATAGTCATACCCCAAACTAGGCAAGTTTCTCTCAGCTCTAGTAACTTGAGAACAGATGGCTGTGTTCCCAGTAATGTTTGAGGGCATCAGCAATTGTAGCTGTCTGGTGAAACTTGTTTCTTTTGCTCTGTTAGATTGACGTCTTCCTGGCCAAAAGCCTGTCGGAGAAGCTGTATATGTTCCAGGTATTCCAGATGACTTCTTGGATATAATTTTTAAAGAATAATTATTTCATAAAGTAGTAACTTCTCCTACTGTTAATACAGATCCTGGCTTCTCCTAGCATGCCCTAGTACGACTTCTACTGGGTGAGGTTGGACAGTTTCCCTTGCTATGCTGATTACTGTTCGTTAGCATCTATTGACAGTGCAAGTGTTTGTCATTAGTATGGCAGCATTTGGTTGATTTCCCAATGCAATTTCTTGCATGGGGCTGCAGACCTGTCTTGACCTTGGATTTACGTGGGGGTTGGGTTTAGGAAGGCCTGTTTAGGTGTTGGGATATTCAAACACAAACGAGGGGATGGCTGGTGATAGTAAAGGTCTGCTTTTACCCCCTCTCTCTCACCCTTTCAGTCGTTGCCAGGATGGTGTTGCCCTTAGGTATTATCTCTGTATGAATTGATGCATGTCCTTATTGATTCCTGCCACCTTGTCAATATTACACACACTAAACCAGGATCTCCTGTGACACATTCTCTTTAAGCCCCATGGAGTGAAAGGCAACCCTGGGAACACCACAAAAAAGAAACCACAGTGGGTAGTACAGAGATCTGCTTACCTCCTTGTATTGAAAAGAACTTTGGCTTCTCTGGTTGTGAATTATTAACTTATGCATCTATGAAGCAGGTTATCTCTGTATTGATGCTCAAAATTCCAGTTAATGAGAGCATCCCTTAACCAACAGAAGTTGGTCCAATAAAAGATATTACCCCACCCAGTTTTTGTCTCTAATATTCTGGGACTGATTCAGCTGCAATAGCACTGCAAACATCTCTCGTGTTATGGAGGAGGCTGAGTTACCTAGTGATTTAGACCTGGGAAACAGAAGTTGAGAGAGCTGGGTTCTAATTCCTCACCCTGTAACTGAATTCCTGTAAGACCTTGACCAAGTCACTAAATCTTTCAGTGCCTCATTTTTCCATCTGTGGAACAGGGATTCTAATAGTCACCCACCTCTTGTTAAGCACTTTGAGAGTCTTGGATAAAAAATGCCATATATATAAATTTATAGGTAGGGAGTATTGTGTAGTGGCTAGCTCAAGGACTGGGAGTTTGGATTTCCGGATTCTATTCCCAGCTCAGCCAGTGACTCCCCACAGCAGTCAAGTCATTTCTTCTTCTGTACCTTGTAATCATCTGGGAAATGGGTATACATAGATGAGGTGGGAACAGGAAGAGTTAGTTTTTTGTGAAGATACTTTGGATGAAAGATATTCCGTGAAACATTTTTGTTTTCTAGTATCCTATTCGTCCAGCTTCGATGACATATGATGATGTGACACATCTGTCAGCAAAGATAAAACCAAAACAGCAAAAGGTTGGACATTATGTAATGCTAATCTGAAAAGATTGTTTCATGCTGTACATTACATGCTCAGGAAATATGACTTGTGCTCTGCTGCTAGGGTGCTACCGCTGTTGTGGTGATGCAGCCATTAGTGCTACTGCATCTCTTAAATTAGTTTTCAGAGGGTTTGAGAAATTTTAAAGGGCTTTCTCCAGCATGGCGTTTGCTTTGTAGAGAAGTGGGTGAAGTAGTGATAGAGAATGATAGTCCTTTGGCATAAAAATACTGAAATCCCACCCCTAGGGCCCATTGTACCTGAGCATGTGATAATTCTAGCTCAGGTAGGGGATGCTTGTGCTAAGAATCCATATTTTAAAGAGTGTTTTTCACATGTCTTCATTTCTAGAGCATGATGGGATTCTGGTGACATGCTCTGTATTTTAGTAACAGTGGTAGGAATTAGTTCTGCTCTTACTTGGGCACGTGTAAATCAGTAACTCTCACAATCAATGGGTTTATTATACATGTATAGCTAGCGTGAGGTCAGAAGCTTGCAGAGTCAGACTCGCTCTTTGCAAGGACCCATGTGTAACCCTGGTTCTCTTGTAGTTGTAGCAGGAGCAATTTTATTGAAGTCGTGGAATTACGTTGGCATAAGATTCCTGTAATATCAGAATGGAGCTCTTTGCCACTAGATGAACATAGTATGGTGCTTCATTGCCCAAGTGTTGTGGAGTGCATTGGGCTTCAGAATTTCTGAATGGTCTGGTAGCGGGAAAGGGGGCTGTGGTATTCTTACACAAAGCAAGCTGACAACATCATAACACCCACACCCACGCAAAACATTTTTCTTCAAGGCTGCCTAATGAGAAATTGTGCATCTAAATCCCACTGAAAATATAATATTGCCCAAATGCTGCCCTCCAGTGGTTCTGTGCATTCTTATTGATGTTGATGAGAATTATGAGCCCCTTTTGAGAGGCAGAGTTTGGCCCTTACCCAAGTTTAGGTGGATGTTTATGATGCACTGGGAAAGAATGTGAACACCTGAAAGAAGGTTCTTTGAAATAAAATTGGTGAAACATGCTCAGAGTGACAAGGCTTGGGCAGCTGGGAACTCTGAGCATCTTTTGTGTGTTGTTTTTCTTTACATCTTTGATGTAAGAGGAGAATCTTGAGATTTGGCCCTCTGCCTGTAAATGATACGTCTTCAAAACCCATTTAAAAAGTGTTCCTGACAGCTGTATATTTCAGACACTCAAGCACCTACTTGATCTTATGGGTGTGATTTGTCCCATTGACTTTAACAGGGCTGCTTGTACGCATAATGTTAAACATAGGTTAGTTTTTGTGAGAGTGGAACCTCAGTTTGGTTGAAGATCGATGAATATTTGGTGATTGTTATGCTAACTATTGGTACTTTCTTAATTATTGATGACTAGGTTGAACTTGAAATGGCCATTGATACTTTGAATCCCAACTATTGCCGCAGCAAAGGAGAACAGATCGCTCTCAATGTGGATGGTACCTGCACAGATGAAACTAGTACTTATTCCTCGTGAGTATCCTCTTTGCTCTGATGTTCTTCTCTAATAAATGGTCAGATTTTCCACCAAGCTTTTAAGGAGAGGGCAGAGCAAGCAAATATACAATCTTAAGACCTGTTGTAGTGATTTCAAGGACCAAAAAAGTTACAGGTGTTGATAAACGTCCTCTCTGGCCAGCATTAAAATGGTGACACTTAGGTTCGGAGTCTTCTCTATTAGAGGCCTTCATTTACTCGGTTTCTGGCAAACACCATGCCTTGTAAATTTGAAAGTTTATCAATCACAAGAAAGAACAAGAAACAGGCATTTATATTGAAACTGAATGACTGTGCAAAACAAATTTAATTAAAACATATTAAAGTGTCCTTTTGCAAACAATCTTGAGCACAAGCTTAAATACATTGCCATCAGTAGCTGTTAATGTAACCCAGTAGCTCTCCTAGAGGAAGGTTCAGGGTAGAAAAGTAGCTGCTCCAGTGCCAGATAGTGTCTTCTGCTCTGTAATTCCAGCAAGGTATCTCTAGACAGCTGGGAAGCCACCACGCAGCACATTCAAAAGAGTCCCTAATTGAATAAGCACGTGGGACAGTTAACATTGTAGTTGAGGTGCCATAACTTCTGCAGTACCCATAGTAAATAATGCTGCAGGGTGGGAGATCAGCAAATATACACATAAATAGGAATGTAAATAACCATTTTAAATAGTTAATAACATTTAACTGGTTAACCTTTGGTGGGCAGGCAGGGCCCCACTTCCCCGCCACTCCAGCAGCTGGGGCCGGAATCCCATCTGTTTGCCCCAGCCAGGGTCCTGCCAGCCCACCCAGGCCAAGTCAAAGCAACTGAGGCTGGGGCACCGCCTGCCACCCCCACACAGCTGGCTAGACTCAACCAGAGCTGCTCCAGCCTGCTGGGGTTAGCCATCCAACCAGTTAACCTTTTACATCCCTAAATATAAACATATACTTTTAAAAGACTTGCAAGTTTAATACTTAATTTTAGAGAGCAACAACTCTTTGCTTCTGCCTTTTGACGTGCACGTTTTGTGGTATTAGTGAAGTATAGTCATAAAGGTTTAATTTATTTACAGGAAGCTGATGGACCGACAAACTTTCTGCTCTTCACAGGCTGCGAGTAATGTTTCCCGTTATGCTGCTGCTGTCTATAGAAAAGGTTACTTTTTTCTCTTCTCCCCAACCTTATGAAACCAAATAAGCAGGATATTTGAAATATGAAAATTATGTTCCTTGTCTTCAGAAGCCTCTGTTCCTATTTAGTGGCTGTCTATTCCTTATAAATAAGTTGCCATGAAGGAGAACTTAATGACTTGGAGGTTCTTAAGTCCTTGACATTCCATCGAGACGTTCTAATGACACTGTGAACAAGGCAACAAAACTAGTAGGACTTGTAGGTGCCAAGAGAACCCTACCATTGAGTTATAGCCTAGAATTATGCACACTGAAGGGGATATTATTTCATGTTCTATACATTCATTCAGTTGCTGTGTTGCTGTTCTCTCTGGCTTTGTCTATACTACAAGGTTTTTGCAGCAGAGACTATGCTAATGACGGCTCATTAGCATGAGTCGCAATGTCATTAGCATATTTTTCTGCCACTGCTTTTTGCGCAAGAAGTTTTTGTGCAAAAAGAAGCAGTGTAGCCGCTTCCGTTTTGTGCAAAAAAAACCCTTTTGTGCAAGATATATATGCCTCTCTGGGATTGGTTAAAGAATTAAAAGAATCTGGGAGAGGCATAAGGATCTTGCGCAAAAGGGTTTTTTTGTGCAAAACGAAAGCGGCTACACTTCTTTTTGCACAAAAACCCTTTGCGCAAAAAGCAGCGGTAGTAAATATGCTAATGACATTGCGACTCATGCTAATGAGTCCATCATTAGAATACTCTGCTGCAAAAACCTTGTAGTGTAGACAAAGCCTCTTAATCTACACATTGTGCTCCTTCATTTGTTCCCCCAAGCCCTCTCTTGCTTGGTATTCTAAAAACCTCTGGGAATACTCCTGTCTCAAGAATTCCCTAAGATTGGAATAGTGTACATTTTTGATGTCCCCATATTCAGAGTTTGCTGTTGTCATAATGATGTAAATACTCATTATTGGTATGGAAGGCATGGGGCTGCTGTGGAACCAGCACTGGGTATAGTTCTGCAGTTTATGGCAGACATACTTAGAGAAAGGACGAAGAGGCATTAGTCCAAACTAGGTTTAGGCTATGGGCTTGCGGGTGAGGTTCAAGTCTGAATCACAGGTAGGGATTGGATTCAGTAGTACTGATAACTCATGAGCTGTTCTTCTGAGTGTTTTGGCTGCACATGGGAGAAATCTTGTCAGATCATCTGACCCTGTGAAATGTGAGCTTGAGCCATATGTTATCCAGACAATGGCCCTCTTCCAGGCTTGGATCCTACCAAAAAGCAAACTGTAGGGCCGTGGTCACCAACCGGTAGATCGCGATCTACCGGTCGATCTCAGGGGCTCTAAGAGTCACTCTTGAGCCCTCTCTGAACTGGGCGCCTGCGCAGCACATTTACATTAGATTTCCACATTTGAGGAGCAGCTACTCACTGAGCAACAACACAGGTGAGTAGCTGCGCAGAATGGTGGGAGCTGGAAAGTCAGGAGGGCTGAAACACCCCAGCCAGCTGGCTGTGGCTTTCAGCTTCTCTTTTGCGCCTGCCCAAGTGGAGCGTGGGGCACCCTGGCTGAGCGCCATGGCCAGCTGACCGGGCAGCCGCTTCTCTTTGCTCCAGCCCGGCTGCCCTGCGCTCAGCCCAGGGAGGCTGCGCCTAGCTCCAGCTGTGCTGGAGCAAGCTTCCCAGGATGAGCGCAGGGCAGCCGGGCTGGAGCGAAGAGAGGCGGCTTTTCTTCGCTTCCACCCGGCTGCCCTGCGGTCAGCCTGGAGGGAGCGCAGGACGGAGGCTTCCCTTCGTGGCTGGTGTAGGGGACTCCCTGCCCCCGAACCTTGTTCTCTCTCCCCTGCCCCCCTGTTCCCTCTCCCTTGCCCCCCCACCCCTTTGCAGAAACCTGTCCCCCTGCCTTCCCCACTACAGAAACCTGTCCCCCCCAGCACCCTGTCCCCTGCTGCAGAAACCTGTCCTTCTGGCACCCTGCCCCCTCTCCCCTGCACCCACTGGCACCCTGTTCCCTGCCCCAGAACCCACTAGCACCCCTCCCCAGTACTGTGTCCCCTGCTCCCAAATAACTTTTCTATGGGTCAGTGACCCCTGACTCAAGGCAGGTTCCCTGCCATTCTCATAAATAAAGACAATGCAGAAACTTTTTGTGTTTAACATAGTATTTTATTTAAAAATGAAGCCTGGCCAACAAACCCCCAATTGGGGCCAAGCCCCTATCTGGCCACAACCACTCCTGCATTCCCTCTTACCCAGACCCTAGATCTGAGCCTATCATACACTGGACCCCCCTGCCCTGAGCCCCTCACATACCCCAACCCAAATTCCTGCACCCTCACATCCACAAGCCTGTGGCTTGCTTAGTACCCCAACACTGGCCGGCCTGGAGCCCCCTCCCCGAGCCAGTGTCCCCTTCTTCACCTCCTCCTGCATCCAGATTTCCTCCCAGAGCTTGCACCTCTCACCCCTTCCCACACCCAAATCCCTCATTCCCACCCCAGAGACTACACATCCTGTCTCAACCCAGCGAGGGTCCGGCTAGACTGCAGGAGTTTTTCAGGATTCTGGAGATATGCCAGAAAAACTTCTGCATCCACAGTTGCACTTGTTCTTCCGCTTTTTTTAGTAGAAGAGCAAACATGCTCTTTCGGTCACCCCTATATTCCTCTTTCCACAAGGAATAAGGGGGCTTCCAAAAGAAGGGGTTTTTTTCTGACATTTGGTCCAGTCTAGATAGGCCAAATGCTGGAAAAACCTCTTCGTACAGAAGAATTTTTTTTTTAAAAAAGCAGCAGTATAAGTATTGGGGATAGCAAGTGATGGAGAGGAGGAGAATAGAGAGGGCGGGGCTTCAAGGAAGGGGCGGGGCAGTAGATCTTGGCTTGGTTTGTCATTTAAAAAGTGATCTTGGCTGTAAAAAGGTTGGAGACCACTGCTGTAGGGGTTGAACTGAAATCTGATCTCTTTGAAATACTAAGGACCGGATTAATCTTCCATTTAATAGTCTCATTTTATAGTCAAGTTTATTAAATCTTTATCTGAAACTCTGACATTACAAAGATAATGGGGCGGAAATGAAGATTGTGAACTGTGGGCCTTGGAAAATAACTTGTAATTTTTCAGGTGAACTTCACCTAACTCCACTACATGGCATTCTACAACTGAGGCCTAGTTTCTCCTACTTGGACAAAGCTGATGCCAAACACCGTGAAAGAGAAGCTGCTAATGAAGGTGAGCACATGACAAGCTGTGTCTTTCTTTGTTACGGAATATACATGACTATTTGATAGTCTCCGGGGGTAGGGCCAGCAGCCAGTGTGCTCTGGCCCCACTCACGGGGAGCCCCTTGTCACCCCGCACTGCTGCCTCTCTATCAGGGGCACCAGTGTGGGGTGGCAGTCAGGAGGAGCCGGTCTGTGAGGGGAATTGGTTTAAAAATCAGCTCCCTGTGCAAACTGGGTCCTGCCTGCCATCGGTTACTGCTGCCTCTGATACAGCGTGGGGTGGTAGCAGTCCCTGTCTGTGCGGGGCCTGAACTCCCCATGGACAGAGGCTGCATGGACATCCCATGCAGCAACCTCTGTCTGCGGTGAACCTGGGTCCGCTGCGGACAGAGGCTGCTCCGCGGCAGCCTCCCCTGCCCCCCTGCTTCCACACTACTGCCTCTGATAAAGAAGCAGCAGCACGGGGGGTTGGTGGCTCTGGGAGCCAATACACATGGGCAGCTGGCTTGAAAGCAGGCTTCCCACATGTACCAGCTCCTGCCCCTCCCTCCCCCACTGCCTCTGATACAGAGAGAGCGCGGGGGGAGGAAGGAGTGTGTGTAGTCAACAAGATTAACCGATAAACTTGGGCTTATTGATTAATCGTGTAATCATCTACACATTGACATGCCTAATAGTGACTTTACTCAGTTACTAGAAAGCTATTCATAGCTGAAGAAACACTGAGTGTGTTTTAAAATATAGTTTATAATGATCCTTGTAACAGTTAAGTTAAAGGTCTATAACATGAGACCATGCACACCTGGATGGTAGAATATAGTAATAAAAAATGTACAGTACTTTTTTTTCCCCATTGTGCTGAACCAATATTAGTGCATTCACCCAAGGCCTCTGTCAGTTAAATGATATAACAAATCTGTAGCCACCTAAGTCTTCACCATTATCACTGTGCTGCATTCCTGGGGCACTTGAAAAGTAATAGCATCAACAGAAATTGAATTTGGATCTTGTTCCAAAAATGCAGGCCCCCTGCCTCAAGAGCTAAAGGAGAGTCTGTTAGGTGTTAGCCTTGTAGATTCTGTGACCGGTACATTTCTAATTGCATCTAGTAGAGGGCAGTGGAACATATATGCAAACTAACCAGTACATTACCATATTGATAGTGTTGAATTTGTAAATGAATTCCAGCTATCAGCTTAGTATTGAATAAGGATATCAACTGCTTAATGCATTACAAAGGCAGTTTCTCTTCTCTGAATATTCACATCTCCAGACCAAATGTTATGAGTGACCCACTTCCACCCTGCCTTGATTAGCTTCATTAACACAAGCAACTTCTTCTTTACATACAGTCCTGCTTCTGTAACTTCCACTCCAGTTCATCTGATGAACCCATGAAAGGTTATGCCCTAATAAATCTGTTAGTCTCTGAAGTACCAAATGACTCCTCGTTCTATTGGTATCCCTGTTTTACAAATGCAGGAATCAAGATACATAGGTTAAATAACTTACCCAAGAACACAGACTCAGTGTCAGAGCAAGTTCAATTCCCAGCTGTGCCACACATTTTTTTTGTATGGGGTTGGGTCAGTCCTGTCAGGTCTCTGTGCCTGGGCTGCCCCTCAGGATGGTAGTTTTTCCATACCTCACAGGGGTGTTGTGAAGACAGTGTTAGTGTTTGTCCTTGTCCTGTGTTTAGACCATGCCCCTCTCTCTTTCAGTCCAGGACTAAGTCTCTCAACAATCGTAAGCTCTTTTGTGGCTACTTCTTCTCCGATAATATTTTCCATTTCGTTTTCCTGGGTTTTTTTTTTTTTTTTGGCAGCAGGCGATTCATCCCAGGATGAAGCTGAGGAAGACATCAAGCAAATTACTGTATGTCTGAGATTCCTTATTCCTGGTAGTTCAAGAAATGGGTGCACCATCAGACTATAACTATCCGTACTGAGCTGCCAAGGTTTAAACTGCAGCAATTAAATCTCTGGGACTGGGAAAGCAAACTATTAAGTCAACAAGTGAGATTATAAGGGTGGGATGGTTGCGAAAGAGCATTTCTAGTTCACTTAGTTCCTAGCTGTCGGTAGCCCTGGCTTTGCCATTCAGTGCATTTTTTTTATATATATTAGATGAATACTGATCATCCCTGTGCTAGGGCAAGATGAAAGTGTGTCATTTTGAGAGGTTTTGGGACTGCAGTTAACGGGGATCAAATCTTGTAGGTAAGATTCTCCCGATCAGAGACGGAACAAGCCCGTCAGCGGCGCACTCAGTCCTATGAGTTCCTGCAGAAGAGACAAGCTGAAGAGCATTGGGTCCACTTGCATTATTATGGGTTAAGGGTAGGTATGTTCTGGGTGCTTGGAAGGCCTGAATGCTCACCTAGCCTGCTCTAATGTCAGTAACATGCATGGGCATCTTTGGCTCAAACTCAGTTTTGCTTGCAGGCTGGGCGCTCCTGGTATTAGATAAGGAGTTGCTCAGGGGAATTCAATCAATTTATGCCAAGACTTGTAATCAACTAATAAAAAGTGTAAATATGTCATTTAAAATAATACATGTATCGATGTCAGTGCAGCCGTGTGAAAGTAACACGTCAGTAATGCATGTTTGCATAGTGCAGTAGTTATATATAGAATAACGAGTATTGGGATTTTAATAATGCTAGAGAGCCTGAGACTGAGCAGCTAAACTGGGAGATTTGGCACATTTACAGTACATTGCAGTGAGTCTTGTTCTTCGTCCCCCACCTCAGGACAGCCGTTCCGAACACGAGCGCCAGTATTTATTCAGTCAGGGACATGGCATGGCAGAGAATATCGAGCTAATTAAATCTCCCAGGTAAAAACTTTGGTCTTGCATCCTACGCGAGTCACAGGCATGTTTGAATATTTGTCAAGTTAATAACTATAATAGTCTTTAAAAATCTGATCTCTATTATTAACAGCAGGTTGTTACAACAGAAGTAATTTTATAAATTAATTTGATTTTTTTCTTAATTTGTGTTGATTCTCTTTCTTGTATTTCACTCAGGTGAGAGTGTGAAACTAGTCATTGCCACTTTTGACTTTAAGCCAGTTCATCTCTCATTATTATGCGCTAACACTGTTCTATGATGATTACTCATGCAGCCGGGGAAAGCTTAAATCCAAATCAGAAACTACTAAATTTTAACACACCCCAAGTCAAGAACTTTTATTAATAAATGCAAGTTTTAATCATCTATTTAATGATTTTTAATAGAGACTTAAAGTACTTGACCATGACTGTTTTTCAGCTTCAAATTTGCTTTTTGGTAGCTATATGGCAGGGGTGGGCAATACTTTATGATGGGCGGTCACTCCCAAGAATCTGGTTTGTGGTCCGAGGCTGCACGATGGAAGGTGTGAGGTCTGGGATGGAGGTTGCGTGCAGGAGGGAGCTTGTGCAAGGGATTGGAGTACCCCAGGGGGTGTGGCATCTGAGAGGGAGTTTGGATGAAGGAGGGTTTTGTGACTTGAAGAAGGAGTGTAAGAGGGAGTGCAGGGTCTGAGATGGGGTATGGGTGCAGGAGCAGGAGTGCAGAGGGTTTGGGTTACATGGAGAGGGTGGAGGGAGAGAGGGGCAGGGATGCCAGAGGCATGATCTGGCCAGGAAGCATTTACCTGGGTGTCTGCTGGCCAACAGCCCAGCTGGTTCCTCAGCCAGGGTTCCTGCATTCAGTGCCTCTATGCTGTTTGCAGAAGCCACGTGTGGCTCTGAATGCTACAAGCCCAGGGAAAAGGGGGTTGCAGGAATCTGACCAAGATGCAGTCATTAATGAGGTTTTGCTATAATCTGGGGTAAGCAGGGCCCAATATAGGAAATCAGAAGGACATAGTGTTTTGCAGTAATGGTGTTGGTGGGTGATTTTTAAAAACATTTCATAGAATACTAGGACTGGAAGGGACCTCGAGAGGTCATCGAGTCCAGTCCCCTACCCTCATTTGCATCTCAATGAGCTGTCCTGTCTGGGGTGAAAAATGTTCAGGGACAGATTCTATCCCCAGGCACACTGAAGTGGCTGAGTATTTCATAGGTGGAACAGAGGAGAGAACCTGGTCTTTTACTATGTATCTGGCGTACTTACTGTAGTGTCTGAGTGCCTCAGAGTCTTTAATGTAGTACCTTCACAACACTGCCTTGAGGTAGGGAAGAGATATTATTCATGTACTAGAAGACTTACCTGGCATTGCTCAGGTCTTTTAGGATGTTGGGGGGGGGGGGGAGAGGTGGAGTGCAGTAGTCAGGGTCTGGCCTTGAAGATGTGTGTGTGGGGGGGCAGGGTGCACGGCAGGAAGATGGACACGGTGTGGGTGTGAGAATGAGAGTTGGGGTCGTGAGAAGAGGCTCAGGGAAGGGGGGGGTCCCATCCAATGGGGATTTCTTTCCTGCCCCCACCCTCAATCTGGCTGGCAGGGCTTTCTCTCCCGCCATCCCTCCAGCCAAAGGCTGGGGGGGGAAAGGGTTTGGGGCAGAGGAACTATTTACCGCGTCTGGGTGGCAGGTAAGATGGTGGAGCCTCAGACCTACTGGCCTAATAGCTATCCCATATCTTAATGGCAAGCCCGTTATTTCAAATATAATGGGGGCACTATTCCAGCGTCCCTGTAAACCTCATTCCACGAGGAGTAAGGGACATTTCGGAATAGCAGCTTATTTCAAAATTTGGCTCTGTGTAGACAGCACGAAATTACAAAATAAGCTATTTCAAAATAAGATCAAAATAAGAAATACAATTTGCGTAGCTCAAATTGCATATCCTCTTTCAACTTACAGTGTAGACGCACCCTTGGTGGTGTGGCTGCCCTGTGGTCACTCTGATATAGCTCTCCCCTGCGGGCTCACTGACCCCAGTGGCTACTGTCCTTATCGTATTGCTCCTCTCTGTGCCCCTCCCTTTCAATGTTATGGAAGACAGTCCCATTCCCGGCGCTTCCCATTTTCTTGGCACAACCAAACCCTGACCTTGCTTTAAATTAGGATAAGAGGAAGCTGCATGCCAAATGTGGTGGTCCTAGCTCTTATTGTTTAGGAGGAGTTCTGGAAGAGAGAGACAGACAGATGCACATTTCTAAAATATATGTATTATAAATGGGGAGCGGAGACACAAAGGGTATGTCTGCACTACAATTAAAAACCCATTTGAAGTAATGGGCCTTTAAATTCCAGGGTGGACATTAGAGCTTGGGCTGCAGTCTGAGCCCAAATGTTGACACTACAATTAAATAGCCCCTTGGCCTGAGACCTGCAAGCCCGAGTCAGTTGACCCAGGCCAGTCGTGAGTATCTAATTACAGTGTAGACATACCCCAAGAAGCGACTTGCTCAGTACCCATGTGGCAGAGCAAGAAATGGAATCCTGGTCTCCCAAGTCCCAGCCCTAGTGCACCCATGACTGCACCAGGCCTTCTCACCTTAAAGAAAGGGGTGTAGAGATCTTAGTCAGTGGCTACGCGGTGTAACCGAATGAATTTGTTTTCTTCCAACATGCTAAACTTCGTAGTAACCAGTTGCAAGCACATGTTTCCAGTGAATATCACTACAGTTTTTATACATTTCTCCAGGACTGGGTTTCACTGAAAAACAAAAAAGACTTTGGAAGCTAATATTTATTTTGTAGATCTCACATAAATAAGATTGCACTAAGCAGGAGATTGTTGTACTTTAGCCTAGGGTTGTGAATGACTAGTCCTTTTCCCCCTCCCTTGCTGCCTCTATCAGAAAGAGGCGGTATGGGGGGGGAAGCGGAGGGGGTGCTTCAAAGCAGCAGTGCTTTGTGGAGCCTGGGGCCAGACCCTGGGCTCCATGTGGTGCTGCTGCTTTGAAACACCACGTGCAGCCTGGGGTCAGCTAAGGAGTCCCAAAGCTGCATGCGGCGTTTCAAAGTGGCAGTGCCATGTGGAGCCTGGGATCAGCTGGGGCCCCCCCCCCTCTGCCCCAGGCTCCGTGCAGTGCTGCTGCTTTGAAACACTGCATGGAGCCTGACACTGGGCTCTCCGTGGCGTTTCAAAGCAGCAGCACTGCAGGAGCCCTGAGTCAGCGGGGGAGTCCCCAGCTGACTCTGGTTTCCGCACAGTGCTGCCGCTTTGAAACACTGTGGGGAGCACGGAGTCAGTGGGCCCCTCCTCCCCACAGCACTTTCACCTTAGAAGTGTAGCAACAGCCCTGGGGGCTGTTGCTACACTTCTAAGGCGGAGGTGCCCTTATCGACTAATCGAATAGTCAATTAATTGAAATGTAACATCCCTACTTTAGCCTAGAAAGCCCTAATGCAGGTATTCTAAGACTAATGCATTTTCTTTTCTCTTAGTGAGTACTTAATGATGCTGATGCCTCCAAGTGTAGAGGAAGAGAAGTAAGTGTTGCATGGACTGTCGTAACCTCACACTGTCTGGATGTTGTTTTTCATTGGCTACAGTTCTGCTTGTTTATTTACAGAGACAAACCTGTGGCTCCAAGCAATGTGCTCTCTATGGCACAGCTGAGAACTTTACCTCTTGCTGATCAGATTAAGATCCTGATGAAGAATGGTAAGTGATATCTTTTTCAATATTCCGCTTCCTCATGTCCTTTCATGACTTCTGTCTTTTCTTCAAATATGACTTCTGTCTTTCCTGACAGAGTCTGTGCTGTCATCCTACAGGGCCGAGAGGCTGTGTCCCCCTTGGTTTCTAGGGCTAAGTCTCAGGCTCTGAATAGCATCTCTTCTACTGCCGATTGAGTATTACACTCCTCTAGAAGGGAAGCTAGACACGTGATAGGCTGGAGAGCTGACACCTGCAATTTGGGCATTTGCAGCCAAAGGAGTACTCTTTTAATAACTTACACTCTAACACCACTCCTGTTGCACCCAGGGTACACCTACCTCTGTTGATCCATTTCTGACTAGTGGAGTATAAGTATGAATTTTAGCTCCGAGTTTCGTGCTGCAACCTGCCACTTTGGCTTTATCCTTCCCATGGAAAGTTTTCAGTTATATGTGCCCCTGGCACGTAGCCTGAGACAGCTTTATCCCATCTTTCTGGAATTGCTATTGACTTGACAGTAGCGTGTGCTAATGTTTTTGTCTCTGGGTTTTGTTGTTTTATCAGATGACTCCGTCTCTCTCCAAAAATTGAATGGTATATAGGTGGTTTCTTTTGTCAGTGTATTAGTTTGGGATTGGTAAAGCCAATTAACTTACACACAGTATTCCCTGACACATTCAGTGCATATACAGACTGGCTGAAATGGAGTGCTTTTTCTAAAGTGCTCTATTTTTTTGGGAGTGGGAAATATTAAAAACAAAAAAAAAATCAGTATGTATCAGATTTTTTTGGAAACAAAAGTCCTGTTATGAATCTTTGACTAGACCATTGACAGATTCTTTAAACAGCTATGTGTTTCATTTTTGTCCTTAGTGAAAGTCATGCCTTTTGCAAATCTTATGAGTTTGTTGGGTTCTGGGACCGATTCTACTGCTGTTTTACGCTGTATACAGCAGGTGGCGATGCTGGTCCAAGGAAACTGGGTGGTAAAGAGGTATGCCTTCTGTTCTTTGTTATCATCGAATGTTAACATTCCTGTTAGGAGTGGATGAGAATGGTGACTTTGAATGCGCGCTAATATTTTGCTGCTGTAGTTTAGCTGAAAGCACCGGTGTCTGCTCAGAAACCCAAGTTAATTAAATGCTTGATTAAATTCAGTTCTTGTTAAAGAACTTTGATATGCAGAAGACAAAGGGCTGGTGCTAAATGATCACAGGGTTAAGGCTGAGCTGTCTAAAATTGCATCAGACTGTGATAAGATCTGTTTTGTTTGTGTATTGAGACGCTTCCGTTCTTGGGGGGGGGAATCTTTATTTCATCAGCACCGGGTTCATCATGGGTTTATTGCTGTTGTCACTGAGAGCTAGTTTCTCAGTGGAAGGCTTTATCCATTTGATAAATTGAGAGTAGGTTGTTGGGTGCACTTCGTGGTAATAAAATGGATTCTGTTGCAGTCACTTTCCTCTTTAATACAGCAGAGCATCCCTGTGAGACTACTCGTCTCAAATGCCAAATATTTTTTGTCCACATTGGATATTATATGCTGGGAATTGCAGTCTGATCAGTAGGCTGCATCCCTGTATTAAAGATGAGGTTGAGCACTAGTCACATTCACATTCATAGGCAGCCATTAGCCTGTGGTCCATGCTTTTGCCACCTATGGCTGCAGCTGCTACATAAATAGCCTGTATAAGTGACATGGATGCACTCTAAGTCACTCCAGAAAGGATGCTGTAAGCTGGCTAATGCTTTACACTAGCTCCCAGAATAATGGCACAGTGGTGTTGGAGCAGGTGCTAGAACTGTTATGTGTGTATGTGGTTGTTCCTTTTTTCTCTTGGAAGATGAAGGTGTTGTATTTGAAATGTAAGATCAGCCTAAGAGAGCGTGCATGATAAGGATAAAAAACTGCTTTTGCCCTGATCAGCTGTGCAGAGTGAAACCCATGATCCGGAATGACCTTGGGGCTCTGGGGACAGCAAAGATGGAGAGCATTTATGATGATGGATGTAATTTAAATTAATCTGGCAGTCTGAATAGGATGGGGTGCTATGTACCCTAGGGGGCGAAATTTGTAGCATCTCTTGCTTAAACCCTTGGTTACTAAATTATAATAAAAATAAAGTCCTGTAGACCAGCGTTTTGACAAAATGTTGCTTTTAAGTTTGTGTGGGGAAGCCAAGTAGCCTAAAGCATTTGAGGACACAATTTTGGGTATGTGCACGTGAAGGAAATTCACACTGATGTAGCTAAGCTGGAGCAGACCCCTAACATAGATGGACTGTACCAACATACAGTTTGCACCTGTGCAACTGATTTATCTTTGTTACCAAACTAAACATGCCTGCTCTAAGCCCCTCTTTGCAGTAGTGTGACTGAACTCTTGTAAAAACCGAAAAGAACAACGAATAGTCTAGCAGCACCTTAAAGACTAACAAAAAAACCATGTAGATGGTGGTATGAGCTTTTGTGGGCACAGCCCACTTCTTCAGATGACTGGTTGAAGAAGTAGGTTATGCCTATGAAAGATCATGATACCATCTACATCAGGGCTACTCAACATGCAGCCCATAGGCCGCATGCGGACCACGGCCCATTTGTTTGCGGCCTGAGATGCAGTTGGGATTTATGCAGGGCTCAACACACGGCCCACAGATGGAAGCCAAAACAAAAAAGTAGTCAATATAATGGTTTTCTGTTGATATGCGTTTTAGTAGTTAAATTCCTGGACTGTCATTGCTCATTAAAAGTGCTGTCATATGGGTGGAAATTGGGTAAATATTGCATTGTATTAGTATCAGCAGAACTGACTTACATGGGACCTGTGTGTTGTGTAGTCTTGCCTTAATCTTTGTATTCTTGCCCGTCAGTTTGAAAGAAGCTATTTGTGTATATATTTGCATGTATATGCAACCACACTTAAGTTGCGGCCCTCGGCATGTGCTGTGAGTATCATTGTGGCCCCCAGGGCTTCCAAAGTGGAATAGCCCTGATTTACGTATTTTGTTAATCTTTAAGGTGCTGCTAGACTATTCGTTTAAGTTTTTCCAGTTACAGACTAACTCAGCTACCTCTGAAGCTTTTGAACTCTTGTAGTTACATCATTGTGAATTCTCTTGATACAAATAGGGCTTTAACTTCATTGGAATTTTTGTAAAGTTGCCAACTAGGCTGGTTAGAAGGGGTCCTGTGACCAATGAACAGGTGCTTCAGGGCACATATGGTGTGTAGAAAGTTCTCACTATTAATATTTAGTTGCAGTACTTAATAATTAATCATTTCCTCCTTTACTTAACAGTGATGTCGTCTATCCAAAAGATACCTCTAGCCCACACAGTGGAGTCCCTGCAGAAGTGCTTTGCAGAGGGAGAGATTTTGTTGTAAGTATAGATGTACTCTGTTTTTCCAGCCCTAAAGCTTAAATCCAAATCAGATGAAGTTGGCATAACTCACCACGCTGTTGCTAAACTATACTGTTCTTCTATGGTCTGATATTTGTTTCAAAGAAATAATCTTTAAATTACTCCTGAAGATTTTGTTGAAGGATTTGAGAGAATCAGCATGGAAATGTTGATGTAGATTCACTTAATATTCATGTGATTGGGTATAAATCAGAACTAGGTGTCAAATCATCATCTAAATAATAAAAACAACTTACCCCATTTAAAATACATGAGACAAAGCCACTATCGTGCTGATCTGCTTAATGTCAGGCTCAGCAGAGATGAGGTGGTTCCTCTAAAGCAGAATTGAAGGACCTTTGCAGGGCGGTGCTAGGGAAGTGCTGCACTTGCTATGCATGCCCTGTTCAGTAAAACAGCTTTGCTGCCAGAACTGCTGATCCAGCATCTTTTATGAATAATATGTGCAAATGTGAATTAAAATGAGTATAAGACACACACACACTCTCTAAACGCCAACAGGGAACAGCCTTTTTACCTGGAGACCGTGATTGCCTCTATAAAGACAATCTAAGGAGAATTAATCCCCAGATAACTTCAGCATTTGTCACGCTCTGTAGCTTCCATCCCTAATGGACAGATAGAAGCACGTGTGTGAACCTGTCGTTTTCCTTTTAGAAACCCTGTTGTTTGCACTCTGCTCGGTTTCATTATTAACTGTGGCTCTTAAGCTCTCCTGGGCAGTCAGCCACTGTTAGAGTAGTGGCCGCTATAGCCCCTGTTGGGCCCACACTGATGGTGATTAAAATGGACTTTCTGACACATCTTGACAGCTACTAAATATGCTCCCATATGGGAGACCCAGATTCAAGGGTTACTCTTATTCCTGGAGGCATGGGAACTAGGCAGTGCTAAAGGGTATCACATTTGAAGTTTGGGGGATCCTGTGGACCAAAACCACTGCGCTTAGCTGAGTAAAGAAGCAGCAGTAACGCTAGGCTCAGAGGAGGTGCTGTACTGTCAGCGCTCTGGTTGAAGAAACGGTGCCCTGCAGGAAAGCTGTCAGTTTTCAACCTGTGTAGAATTGCAAGTAGGGCATGTCCACAATTGTCTCTTTTACTGAAGTCTGTGACTGCTTGTGGATGGTGGCTATGTGGCGGGAGAGGAGCTAAACAAAGTGAAAGGGCATACAGCACTAGCTCAGTTGCTCACGAGTTTTACAACCTAGGCAATAACACAGCAGAGAGTAGGGGTGGAGAAGAATTGGTAGCAACAAGGCTTTAAATTTCTACCCCAATCCTCCAAATCTATTAAAACCTCCATAAACTGCACTGGTCCAAGGTTATTTAAGTGTGTGTGGAGTGGGGACAGTGGGTGGGACCTAGCACATGACTGTAATGTACTGGTGAAGGACATTCACAACCCACTGCCTTCTACAGTGATGGGTGCTGTAGAAAGGCCTAAGGGAGAGGATGGGAGGTCTGCAGGGGCAGGCCTATGAAAAGGAGATACATTTTGCTCTTAGTGACAGCTCATGGAGATTTCCTTTGGGGCAAGTAGACACATAAATGGTTTTGAAGCAGAACATCTTGAGTTCTACCCCTGCTGATGCCTGTACATTCACAGAATAACAGCAAGCTTTCTTGGTGTTGCAGGTATTTGTCTTATTAGTTTGTTTTTGTTTGTTAAAACCCGGTTTAATTTAGATGTAAGAGGATCTAAGTGCAACTTCTGCCACAGTTTCACCACGGCAAATTTTGGATTTCTCCAGGACTTTTTGTTTTGTGTCCTTTTGTTGTTGTTCAAGGAAAATGCCTACAGGAGTAGACCAGGCCAGGTCTTCTTTTGCCACAGTTGATCCACTTGCCTGGCTGAGAATTGCTCACCCCTTTATTTTTGAAAGGTTCCTGGTTTTTGGTTATGCCGTTGTCACAACAATACGTCTGATCTTTAGTAATGCAGCTTTCTAAAATCTGTGGTTTTCTTTCTGTTTTATTGCCTCCCCAGATGTGGAAGTTTACACAAGATCGCTGGGTTGTGCGAAAGGAAGTGGCCACAGTTACAAAAGTGAGTGAATTTTTTTCTCACCCCGAGGTGTATGATAAGCAGTGGCTATTGTCAGTAGCTGCATTTGCAGCTGATTCACACTGATGCTTGCCTTTCCTCCTAGTTCCTCACGCTGCAGTGACCTATTTTACTTCTGGCTTTAGGACATTACCTGACACATTTCTCTGCTAGTCTAGGACAGTGTTGCTGTAGAATGGTTGAGAGTTGATGTGCACTGGATAGTGGAGACTGTGAATGTGTGACAGAATCAAAGCCTTCAGTCTCCCCAGGGAAGGGTTGTTCTTAGTTGCTTAAGAGCAACTCAAGCACCTGATCTCTGAATCATCTGCTCAAGCATGTTAGTATTTGCAAAGTAAATGGGGTAAAAGAGCGGGAGAAACACTGGAGGGATTTAAAAAAAAAATCACAAAAAAAAGATTGAGTTAATTTTATATACTGATTTAATAATCCTTCAGTTTTTCAGTGCACTTTGCCAGTGGTGGTGATGGATGTGTATATAGAGGGTTGCTTCACCTATAGCTGAAGTGCAGCCACCTCTGAGCTTTGAATAGTAACCAAGAAATCTAAACTTCAAACACCCTCATGTCTTTAGTAAATGGAGAATTGAGACTTCAGAGGTCAATCTTCCAGCATTCAATTTAGCGGGTAAGGACCCGCTAAATTGAATGCTAAGGGCACCCCATCAACTCCAAAACATCTCGCAGTTGTGAGGAATACGGGAAGTCAATGGGAGAATTTCTTCCTATCAACCTGCTGCTGTAGGGCCACTGGAGAAATTCAGCTTTAGGTACATTGATTCCAGCTATGATATTTATGTAGCTCGAATTGCATATCTTAAGCAGACCTTCTGGTTTAGTACAGATCTGCCCTTGGATCATAACTGTATGTAGTGCAGTTCATTCAGGGTATTGAATGAATACTCTGAAGGAAATGCACTATATACAGGCAGAAACTGCCTTGGGCTGTTTAACTACTGCTTACCTTCTGAAATATGGTCCCTCCCAGTACTGACTCAGAGGGAGGACTGTCTCCAGTTGAATTGCCAGTACTTTTTCTTGGTGGTCTCCCACCCAAACCTTAACCCAGCCCAACTCTGCTTAGTTTGTGAAATTACAGCCCAGGTTTATATTAGGTATGTAAAAGGAGGTTAAAAAATACTAACCGTATAACCGATTATGATTTAATTGGTTACGTGGTTAAACACCAGTATTTTTTTAACCTACCAGTGGCCTGTGTTGTGGGCTCCCAGGGTTTACCAGCACTGCAATCTCCCAAAGGCTCCTGGCCCAGGTAGCAATTGGAACCAATAGGCATTACCCTAACCAGTTAATTGGTTAAACTCTTACATTCCTAGTTTGTGTGGCTGCAAGTGTGGTTTCTTTCTTTCTTTCTTTCAGCTTTGCCCAGAAGATGTTAAGGACTTCTTAGAGCACATGTCTGTTGCGAGAATAAACAAAGGCTGGGAATTCCTGCTCCCTTATGATGAAGACTTTGTTAAAAAGCATCCAGATGTGGTTCAGAGGCAGCATATGCTGTGGATGGGCATTCAGGCCAAGTAATTGATTTGCTTTCTTTTGGGGAATCGATTAGAACTATACAAGTACCAACAATCCCATGACTATAGATTGTAGGATGGCAATATTTTGATCTGCATTTCCTTCACCTGAGGGTGTCCCTTGTAAAGGGCAATTGCATGATGGCACTGTTCCATGGCTTCCCACTGCACTGCCCTGTTGACCATCTCCAAAGGCTTTAGCTCCTTGGGCGTTTTTGAAAGGCTAAAGCTGAAAAGTCTGTGTTTGTGTGGAACTACCAAACTAAAAAAAACCCGACACTCTTTTGTCTTTTTAATTTCAGATTAGAAAAGGTCTATAATCTAGTAAAGGAACATTTGACACCAAAGAAACAAGATGGACAATCAGGTATATTAATGGTTAACATCATTATGAAACAGACTCTTCCATTTGTGTTTCTAGTATAATTTCCGTGTGTCACTGTTTGGGTTTTTTTTTTTTTTTCATTAGTCTTCAGTTTCCCTCTGTTTGGAGCAGATCCTGGAGTGGGGTGGTACAAAGCAACCTTAAAACTGCCCTCTTGGAGTCACAGACGATTCCCCAGCATAGAGAAACCCATGGGCATAATGGGAAAGCTAGTATAGCTGACTTGACAGACTCCCTTGTTATGGGCAGTTCAGTCCTCAGAGTAGGAAATATTTTTTGGGAGGGGACAAAGCCAAGCACACACTGCACTCTAGTTAGTCTCACCATTGTAGTAGTCCCGTCCTTCATAAACCAGTGGCAGTTAGAGCAGTATTTCCTACTCTGTTCTGCCATGGCTGATGATTAAGCTATTTGTAAAGAATTAATTTAATAGGGGGTCTTTTCAAGGCGATTCTCCACCATCACTGCCAGTGAAAGTTTAAAGCAGCTGTTCTGTAATCGGAAAGGGGTGAGAGAACTTGAGATTCCAGGGAGATTGAGCTAAGTACTTGGCTAGTTACCAGACATTGGAATCCATGGAGACTGCAAGCAGAACTGACAAATGGACACGTGAATACATTTCAATACGTATAGCCTATCTGTTGGGGAGGATTAGATGGTGGGTCATTTAGAGAAGGATTAGCTGGCCTAATGCCATAGAAGATTAGTATGTGCTGAGTATGTGCATGCAGTTTACTGTAAAGCATAGTGTACTTTTATCTTTTTCCCTTGGTACTGAAGCTTGCAATTCCTCTGTCACCCCTCCATTTGCTGAGAATGGATGTGCAAAGGTGGCAGGGTTAGGGAGGGAGAGGAGTCCTCATCTCCCCACCCTGGAATTACTACAGAAAAGGGGTTCTCGGCTTTTCTCAAGCTATGGACCATATCCTAATAGAGAGAGTCTGATGGAATCACCACCTCCCTTCTGATCAGTGATCATGCAAATCACTTTTCCATCTATTTGCCCACTTGCAAACATGCAACATCTGTGTGGTACCTCTTGCAATTGCTTCAGCTGGTTTTCTCCTTGTAGCAGATTCTATGGGCATCCAGCTTCTTTTGAAAAAACTTGTTGTGCAAAGATGTCAGAAGCGTAGGGGTGCAAGCAGAAATCTGTGTGCAATTGTGCATACAATTCCTGATTCACACAGGGCTTTTGCACTAGCATGTTTTCCTCTGGTCCTTGGCTTTAGACTTCTGAGAGGTCAGTTTCTAAGGATCTAGTTATTAAAATGTTTCTTTGCTTGTTCACTTATTTTAAAAACAAAACCTTGCCTGAAATCAGTTTAGAGTCTCGGAACTCTGGAATAAACTTTGTTCAGTGCCTTTAATTCTCTAAGGTCTGTTTTAATCAATATTCTGCAGGATTAATGTCCAGTTACACCAAGATTCTCTTTAACAGTGTGGTGCTTTTGTATCTTACTAGCTCACCCACTTCTGGTTTCTGGGGAACAAAGGGTCAACATGGCTAAAGCAAAAGTCAAACAGAACTATGGGCTGCTGGAGAAAGAGTTTCAAAAGCAAAAGGCAGAGAGCAAAACAAACAACACTCCATCCAATATGGATATGGCCGGAGTCCGCATTAAAGAGGAGCCGGTGAGCGATGAGGAACCTATGGACACGTCCGCCTATGAGAGTATGAACAATGGAATGGTCAATGGTGTCCATTCAGAGGAGAACTCCATGGACTCGTTGAATGGCCACTTGCCAGGCGGGTGCACGGATCGAGTTGCACAAGAACTGAAAGCGTTTGTGACGACGACCTTTAAGAAACAGTTTGTTCTCACTCTGAGTGAGCTTAAGCGGTTATTTAATCTTCACTTGGCCAGTCTGCCCCCGGGACACTTGTTGTTTAGTGGTGTTTCAGACAAAATGTTACAAGACACGGTACTGGATACTGGCTGCAAACAGATTTTGGTGCCTGTAAGTATCCTTTTTATATTGTACCCTTTGGGAAGAGCACACGTGCTGAGTGGCTAGGGTGCTTTTAAACCTTCTACACAGTGCATCCATGCTATGTGGTTGGGGCAGATATCCCTCTGAGCAGCTGCCCCCGTACCCTGGCCCATTGAAGCTGGGTCTTTGTCTGGCTGCCCATCTGCTGCCCGCAGTCCTTGCCTGTGTGTTCTCCCCCTGCAGTGCCCTCTTTCTTGGCATTAAGGAACTCAAAAGTACAGCGTCCTGTGTGCTGGACCCCAAGCGTTCACTGCTTGTTATTCACACAAGTTATCCAAATTCCAGGCTGTCCCCGGGAACATTTGCTGTAGCCACAGCTGTGCACGCTCCTTGCTCTCAGGCCTGCCGTCGGGAAGGTACAATGGTATCAGTTATCTCGGGCACAGGACACACCTGGCGATAAAACTAGTGGCTGAGGAAAATATAACACGAGTTGCATGCTGAGCCTGTGCCACATTGCTTTGGTCACGGGCTGGTGAGTTTCCTTTCCTTGCAGACAGTTTCCGTGTCCTCCTCCTTGTTTGGAGGGCCGTCATAAAGACGGGGAGATGTTTGTATGTTTGAGAGTCAGGACGTTCTGTAGCATGGCCTGAAGAGAGCTTGGTTAGAGGAGGAAAGGGAGCTACCTGTGTAGTGAATGCAGAAAGAGCCTGAGGGGTGAACCAGTTTACAAGCCAGGTAGCAGTGCTGGTCAGTTGGCAGCTAGGGGGAGAACTTGGAGTCCACAGTCTTCAGGGGGAGAGCAAAAGGGAAGGGTGAGCTGCTTGAAGGCGGAGGCAAGACAAAGTGCAGGAGGAGGACAGTGAGGAGAGGAGGAAATATTTCAGAAGTCGGACTGGAGCATGGGAATTAGGACTCTGCTAAAGAGCAAGGCCAGTGCAGGGAGAAAGGAATACAATGGTATGGTGGCAAGGCCTGGTAGATACCCAGTGTGGCAGCTGGGAGTTACGTAATGCACTTGAAATGCAGCTAGAGCAGTCATGTGCAACCAGGGCTAGTGAGTGGGCTGCATGCGTGGCCCTCCTTCGTCTCAGTGGACTGCAAGATTGAAATCAGTCATGTGCACTAACCATGACCCCAAGAATAAGATTGAATCCGTTAATACATGGCATGCTGACCACTTCAATACAAGTAGACATGCTTTAATCATTCCTATATTGATAGAATTTTCATCAACTTCAAATAATAAAAAAAAATTTGCAACTTCTTTACAGTATCAAATCACTGCCTGGCCTCTTTCCCGTCCCTGCTCCTCCTCCTCCCTTTCAGAGCTTGAATGCCACGAATCAGCCGATTGTCAATGTGTGGCGCTCAGGAGGGAGGGGGAGGAGTAGGCAAGTGCAGGGCCCCCAGAGTGCGAGAGGCGAGGTGTGGGGGAAGGGGGCAGAGAGGGGATGTGCTAGAGAGATCATTGAATTGGGGACTTTTTTCTTCCTTTTGTTGGGCAACTTTTAAGTCCTGGCTGCAGCCCTACCCATCCTGGTTGGTTTTCCACCTGGAGATGCCTCCTGTGTCTGTGGCAGGGTCTCGCTTTTTTGTGCCGTGCATTGTTTGCACATCCTGCGAACATTCATTAGCTGAGGCTGCTGCTGGTGGGGTCATTTGGGTTAGGTTGGTTCTGAAACTTTGTAAATTGTTTCATTATATTTTTATTTAAACATTATGGGGAATGAAGGAACCTTTGTTTGTTTTTGCTTTAAAAACAACTCCTGAGAAAGCTGGATGGAGGAGAGGGAAATGCCTCTTGGCTGTGGAACATGTAACAGAGGAAGCCCTATATATGGAACCTGATTGACGGCCAGACATTCCCTACTGAAGGGATGGCGTGAAGGCTGTTTGGCCCATCTGGCCACGGTGTCTGTCTAACTTTACCTGCGACCGCATTGCTCATTCCTAGAAGCACACCACTTAGCGTGAGCCTGGTTGTAAATTCCACTGTTTAGATAGAGTCCCTGCATTGCCACAATTACTAGCTTAAATCCTCTCTCCCTGGGACCCCTCCCCTACCTCTGGCAGAGGGAATTGAGATTAGTGGGGCATGTTTAAACTCACCAAATGCTCCATGTGGACACAGAGCTTGCTCAGGCAAGGGCTGCTTCCCTCGTAGCCCTGCAAGCACCTTTCGTTTCAACACTTGATGCAATAATTGCATGTTAATTTTTTGTAATGAAATGGCACCAGTGATAAAAATTAATGAACTGAGGTAATTCAAACAAGGCCTCCCAGGAGGGGTGCAGTTGAGCTGCCACGTCAGAGAAAATGCACTGCTAAAAGCTGGGTTAAAGCCTTTACCAGTTCTCCATAGAAATGAAGAATTTACAGACTCTGACCTGATGTGCTTAAGATCCAAGTTTTAGTCTAATGGCTGCTGTGTCTTTGTACTAGAACCCACTGAGATGCCACAAGCACCTATTGCAGAGGTACGTGGCTTGTGCATGCTTGGTAGAGCAGGAACATCTTCAAGCCAAAAGAAATGCTCAGTTGTCAGCACATTTGAGGGATCCTGAAAGAGAGAGTCTCTCATATACTTGAATGCAGTTGGCTATTGTTTCCTTTAGCCTAAGATTCCAGACAAGCTAGGGCAAGAGAGCGGTTGGAGTGAGCCTTTGTTTGAAGTGCCACAGTCACTTGAGGAGGATGTTTGCCCATAAAGAGACTCCATTGACCACCTTGAGTAGCTGCACCCTTCCCCCGCTTATGATTGCTTCCTTCAGAGATGTGGAGGAATACTGGCAGCCTTCCCTCACTGGTCTTTGAAGGGTGTTTTCGGGGCCACTCCATTCACTTTGTGTCTTGATGGGAGCACTCTAGGAAGGACTGCTAGCCGCTGCCCAAATCCTGAGGCGAGGGGATGTAGTGGGATTAGCAGGAGAATGAGAGAACCTTGGCAACAGTGTGACTTGCAGACTCTCTGGAAAAAGAGATGAGATTTTCTTTTTTTAAAGTTCCAATCTGCTGTTTCCTTGGAAGCATTCTGGCTACTGAGAGTTGATAAAACCACATTGGTTTAGAACCCATGTTCCTGAATGGCCGAGATAAATGCAGGCATATTGGTGCGATTTGATGAAGGAAAATGCAACTTGCTGTACAGGTCTGTTTGAGCTCTATCCGAGAGAGGAGAGCAGGTGACTGTGTAACACAGTGCTTGAATAAACACTTCTTGCTCTTTGCATTCTCCCTCTCACAGGCCTTAACCATAATTCATTTTCCTGTCAGAATCTGATGTCACTGCCTTTATCTGTGGGAGACGCATACCATAGGAAGCCAGCCAGACTCCTGGATCTTCCCAGATGCAAAGTCTTGTGTACATTGTGTGTCACAATATCGGATCAGTGCAGCATTCCGAGGTGCTAATCTTACCAGGCAACACCTACCAAACACAATTTTCCTCTTTACAGTAAGATAGGAGACTAAAAAGACTGGGATTTTTGCCATAGTCATCTAGAGCTCTCATCTAAGCCTTTGAAGGGTGGGAGGAAAGGTATGTTTCGTACCAGCTAACAGTTATATGTGAAAAGGAACAAATGGACCATCCCTCTGCCATAGGGAAGGGTTCTGAATTGGCTTGTTCGTCTCCATTGGCCGATTTTCAAAATGAAGGTGTCTGGCCAGTTTGCAAGGAACAAATAATTAGTGACCTAATGGAGGAAGCATGACACGAGAGCTCGTGCTCCAGGGTTGCTCATTAGTCACTGCTATGAGGAAAGAAGTTAGGGCTAACAAAAGGTTTTTTATTTTTTCCATGTAAGCATTTGTATGGAGCGTGAATGGCGAGGTGGAGAGAGAGAGACAAGGGCATGGCAGCTTATTTAAAACCAAAGGCTTGTTGCCCTCTGTGTGGGTTCTTGAAAGTGTTTCATTTTCCAAGTCAGCAATAAGCAAATGCCTGCCTTTCCAAGTAGTTTTCTGCTCACTCTTGTGAGGTCGTGTAGCCTGCCCATGAGATGAGATGAAAGGTGTTTCAGCAACACTATGCTCTTTCATCACCCAGGGTTTGATGATTTTTTCCATGGTTTTGGTGGCTGCAAGAGTGACACTTGAATATTTGTCTAATTTAGTCAGTCTAATGTGTGTGTTGTTTATATATGTGTATCACTGTAGGACCTTGGAGTCCTAAAAATGCCATAGTCAATGTAAAAACTTGTAGAAAGTGAAATTCTGCTTCATGCAATATCGAAGAACAGCTCTGAGCAGCTTTTAGCATGGAAACAGTTGTATCGGTCGGTCATTGCTTATAGAAGAGAACTAAATGTTTGGTTGTTATGAAATATCCTTTAACATTTGAGCATTAAAATTGCTCTTTTCAGTGTTTCGCAGTTGCATGCAAAGAGTGAAATTCCCCCATCCCCAGCTGTCCAGGCCTCCATGGCAGAGAGCCTACATGAATGCTGTGTGTCAGTTAATTCCCACTTACCTTCAAAACAAATAAGCAGTTCATGAAAAATTTAAAAAACAACAAATGGTCTATGGTAGCACTTTAAAGACTAACAAAATATGTAGATGGTATCATGAGCTTTTGTGGGCACAGACCACTTCTTCAGATAGACTGTTTGTTGTTTTTTAAGTTTTTCCTGTTACCGACTAACTCGGCTACCACTCTGAAGCAGTTCATGGGCAGGGTGGGAGGATCCTTAGAACATCAGTGAATTTCACCAATAGTGAATAAAGAAGGTGCTGGTCAAACATGGTTTTGGCTTAATTGGGGCAATATAAGGTTGCTAAAGTGTCTTGGAGCTTACAATGTTCACTCATTCAAGATGATTTTTAATAGCCTGTGTCTAAAATTAAACCAACAGCCCTGACTGGTGCAAACTCTTCTTAGTTTCCCCCACAGATTCATGCTGTTTCACCGGATGAATTAAAGGTTTATGCACTTTGGGAGGCCGGTGACACTTACGACCAGGTAAAGGAAAACATGGCTGTTAATTGAGCCAAGTCATTCCCAGATTACCGTTTGCTGGGAGCTTGGTATTATTTACATTCTTGCTTCTAAAAGTGATACAGTGGGCTACACACACATACCCCTTGCAGTCTGTGGTTTCCAGTGCCAAGCTATTCCAAGCTGAGATGTAGTGCTCCGTACCCAGCACTGATGATTGCTCCACTGGGTATCAGAGAACAGACAGAAGTAATAACATATGCTGTGCACTAATTCAATGACAGTGTAAATAGCTCTGTAGTCATGAGTAGCACCAGTTTGCTGCTCCATTCAAACCAGAACTTAGAGCACATTACATATTGTTCCTTGCTGTTAAATAAGCCAGTAATATCCAGTAGTTACCCCATGGTGATACCTGAGAGGTCAGAATTTCCTTATAGTTAGAATGGGAAGTAACCATGGCATTTGTGGGCATAAGCTGGCTTTTTAATTGTTACCTCTGTAATGTGAATGTAATGGGAAGTGGGGATGTAGAAAGTCTCCTCTCATGATATAAAACAACTTTCACAGGGAAGACCCACAGCAGCATGCTCTAGATATTCATTATAGAGAGTCTAGTCAAGCAAAGTGAGCAGAAGGCCGGGAACTCCTGAGTTCTTAGCTTAGCTCAGCTTCTAGATCTATTAATTAAACTTTCTGTGCCTCAGTTTCTCTGTATGTTGGGGATAATGTCTTGCTCACAAGAGTGTTGCAAGAATTAATTAGCTAACCTCTGTACAGTGGTTTGAATACAGAAATAAACTATACATGCTAAATCTCATTCTTACTTGCTGAAAGTCTAGCATGCTAGTATGGGACTGTTTTGAAAAGGGATTTACTAAGCAAGATTTCTTTAGCACAGTTTAGCGAATGTATTGTGCAAATTGATGTACCTAGAAACTTGTTTTGAAACTCATGGCGGTTTTCTTGTTTGATGCTTAGAAATACAATGCAGATAATTTTGTCTTGTGTGTTAAAATAAACTTTTGTTTTAAAGCATCGGCAGGTTCTGCTTAGAATCTTTTCCAAAAATTATCGAGTGCGCAGGAGCGTCATCCAGAATCAGTTCAGCCAAGAATGTGGAGAGGATCTAAACAAACAGGAGATCGATAGGGTGATAAAGGTATGTATCACATTTAAAAATCAGGTACAAAGTTTCTTTTTAATGGTGGTTTTGATACAATCAGTATCAGAGCTTTTAATGTTTTGGCTGCACAGAAAGAACCAGATTCTTCCTGGAGTTACATAAAATGATGCTGGTGTTAGAGTGGTTTCTGTCATCATGTGGTCAGAGCTTTATTTTCACTCTGTTTGATGTAAAATACATTTGTTACATTTCTCCTGTTCCCCAAAGGGCATTGATTTTTTTTTTTTAATCCCTCATCATATGGTGTTATCCCAACACATCTTTTTCTGATGTGGGCTAACAATGAATAGAAAGTATAATAAATGTATTTTTAGGTTGATTATTAAATGGTATTGTGTTAAACATTGAAGGGGGAATTTTCAGCATGACCTGGTGTGAACGTAGGCATGGGATTCCCATTGAAGTTCCCACAGTCCTCACACACACAATTAAAAATATATTCCCTTTTTCTCTAAGAGAGTTTACTGTCTGCAATCAGCAGCATTAACAACAAAACCCATTATCAGTTAAAACATTTTATGAATGTGAATGAGCAGCAGCAACAACAAAATCTTTATTGGTTAAAAGATTTTATGAAAGAATATTTACCTGTATGCTCTGCCTTTGAAAGAGTTACCCATTGTTTCTAAATATGGCAAGATGTATAAGGAAAGTCCTGAGAGCCACACAGACACTTCTTAAGTATTAGAGTGGTGTGGCGTTGCTAAATAGAAATCTATCAATTCATGTAACATTTAAATAATTATTGCTAGGAGTTGGATCCCTCTGGCCCTAATTCAGTAAATCGCATGCTTAAATGCTTTGCAGAGTTCTGGCCTCTATTGTAGATTAACTGTGCATTGGAAAGATTGGGGTTTTGTTGCTTTACAGTACAGTATGTAGTCTTTATTCAGTGTCTTTGATCTTGATTAGAAGAATCTGGTCTTTTAATATTAAGATGAACCTAAAGCTTGTTGAGTCTGTTCAGTGTAACACACATACTGCTGGTGCAAGCAGATTTTTAAGATAGGTGTGCCTGAACACTGACTATAACCAGGAGTTCCCAAACAACCTAAGTATATGTTTTCACAATGCAGCTATTTAACAAGGAGTGTATCCCCTGCGTAGGAAGTAAATGCACTTTAAACCACGCAGCCTGTGCATCTGTATTACATGTCAACACTGGGATTTGTGTCAGGCTTTGTCTACCCTGGGAAGGTTTGGTGACGAAAGTGCTGTTGACATGCAAAAGTTGCCAAAAATGAAAACCAGTTCAACCAGTTTTTCTGCCTCCCATTGTTGATACCTCATGGCCATTTTGTCAACAGGGTGTTAGCAACTAGAGCAAAGCAATGTGGGTAAGAATCCCACAGTGCAGTGTTGTGGGAAGGTAGAGCTGATCCCTGTGCAATGTGAGCTCTCTGTGCTAAGAAATGTCAAAGCAATACAGCAGTCTCTCCAGCCTTTTCCCTACAGCAGCAGTCTGCCTGTTGCTGTGTTCCTAGCAGGGCAGAACAGGAGCATGCCAGTGATTTGTTGTTTGTTCCCCAAATGGAGCAGCTTATTGAGCGGTCGGATACTTCTCAGAACTTTGACAGGGGATGGGGGCATGCCTGCAATGCAGCAGAGATCACAAAACACTGAATACTGCCATCAGGGCAGCATTGTGGGATATTGGCGGAAGCCAGCTCTTGACAAAAACAGCAGCAGAATCCACACAGTCTCTTTGTTGACAATAAAGGGATGAGAAAAGAAAAAAAGTCTTTCAGGGTGAAAGTTTTTTGTCGCCTAAACTGGGTTCTTTTTCCAACAAAAATTGTATTATAGCACCTAGTACAATGGGACCCTATACTTGGTTGGTATTTAGGAACTGCCTTAACAATAAATATCAGCTTCAAAATAGGGATGTTAAATTTAGATTAATTGGCTAATCATTTGATTAGTCGATAAGGGCGCCTCCACCTTTGAAGCGTAGCTACACTTCAAAGGCAAAAACGCTGTGGAGAGCACTGGACCAGCAGGGGACTCAAGCAGTACCCCGCTGGCCCCATGCTCCCTGCAGCGTTTCAAAGCAGCAGCATCACATGGAGTCGGGTGTCAGGCTCCACACAGCATTTTAAAGTAGCAGTGCCGCATGGAGCCCGGGGTCAGCGGAGGGAGTCCCCAGCTGGCCCTGGGCTGCACGAAGCGTTTAAGTGGCAGCGCTGTGTGGAGCCCAAGATCTATCCCTGGGCTCCATGCAGCGCTGCCACCTTGAAGCTCCCGCCCTCGCCTTGCTGCCTCTTTCTGGTAGAGGCAGCAAGTGGGGGGGGGGGGGGAGAAGAGCAACTAGTTGTTCACATCCCTACTTCAGAAGGCCCAGTTCAGTAGATTGGCTGCAATCTTTCAACTCTTACAGTCCTTTTAGGGTTGTTGGATCCCATCCAATGGCTTAACTAATCAGCTCTGAAAAGTTTGAATTGCTCTGGTAGTACACCTAGTGCCATCATATTTAATGTAGGGTTCATGAGCCAGATTCTGTTAAAGTCGGTCCCCAGTGTTGCCAATATACTCTTTCATTTTTAGATTTTTGTCTCTCTCTCTCTCTTGGAATCTGTTGTGATTTGGGAGCTTTCTGCCTTTTAAGGCTAATCAGTAATACTCTAACACTAGACTTTTCAGCATTAGTAACTGCTTTTTCCATTCTCCCTAGGACTGCTGTGTAAGCCATGCTGGAATGTGGTACCTTAAAGGGACAGTGCAGTCTTGACAACGGTGGTGAGCTTTTTACTCCCTTATCTCCAGGACAGAGGAAGAAAACTGCAGTGGACATAAACAGAATAATGCCTTTGCTTCAGGGAGCAAGGGGCAGAATCTGACCTACTTGTGTCCATGTGGGCACTGCAGAAAGACGGTTAGTGATGTCAACATTCACACGCTTGTTTGCATGGCAGAGAGCAACTAGGAAGAAAATGTGGGACCCTATCTGCAATTTGATGAATTTGGGATTCCTAATGTATTTTGCTTATCATTATTTCATTCTAATAAAATTAAAACATATACTGACACAGACATGATGGAAAATCATGGTCTAATATTTTATTTTGTAATTAATGCCAATAAATTGTTACATCTTTGTTTACAACATTCAACTTTTATTAAATGCGTAGGTGGTCATGCTGTAGTCTCGAGTGTTAAAGTACTCCCTCTTCAAACAAACAAACCTACTAATGCTCTTGAAAGTTTTATATGCATCTGGGTTGGAGGTGAAATCCCTGTGTCTTAAACGTTGTACTAATTATATAGCAAAAACAGTCTCACCACCTGTTTGACACAATTTGTTTTCAAAAGTAAGTACATATAAAGCAGATGTAGTGTGTTCCACTTGATTTTTTTGCATAACTAGATGCAGGTACGAGGTAAGTAACCTTATGCACCATCTGGAAGGTGTCCAACTGTAGTTAATACATTTAGTGATGTAAAACCTATATTTTATGTAACTTTTTCAAATAAAATTTTACTTTGAAGGTTGACTGTGCCATCAGCTCTGATCCCCTTGTGTTTGTCGGTGAACAGATAAAAGCAACGTAATCTTTTTCTGTTAAATTTCCCTAGTCCACAAAATAATCTAGCTGAGGAAGTACATGTGTGGGGGGGTAGGGGACAGGGATATGCAACTACATATTACAGATCACTTGGTATTCATTATGGTACCATCTAGAGGACTAGTGTTCCCTCTAAGCTTTTTCCATCCTTGGGCAGGTTGAAAGTTCTTATGTGCAACACCAATATTGAGGTAGTGTGTGGATATGCACCCACCAGTACAAATAAAAATCATAGATATAAATATATATTTTAAATAGTCCTTAGGTGTGGAAGAAAATGTATTAAAACAAGGGATAATTAACAAGGAGCAATGCTTATGATTATTTAATATGAAATCAAATAAAAAGAAAATTAACACTACCATTTGCCCACGAAAGCTCAAGATACTATTTATATATTTGTTAGTCAAATGCTACAGGACCATTATTGGTTTTTTTTATAGTTACAGACTCACAGGGCTACCCCTCTGAGACCTAGAAAAGATGATACACATACTTCAAACAAACAGATGCATGTTTCAAAGATCTTGCAAATAAGGTTTCATCCTACAAAACAGCTAGCATCACACCTAGTACTTGATACTGCTGACTCATAAGAGCCAGAAATAAGTTTACCATGTATTAATTAGTAACAGGATTTTAAAAAATCATTTTAGATATCTGCAAACACTCCAAAAAAATTCTGTTAAAAGAATCTCTCACCTTAAGCCCATTAACACAGGGGTGGGGAATATTTTTTGATGGCGGGCCACTACAAGAATTTGGTAAGTGGTCAAGAGCTGCACTCTTCCAGCTGGGATGAAGGTTTGGGATAAAATATTGGGGTATGGGATCTCGGAGTGGGGTTGGGTGAAGTAGTGGATTGTGAGCTGGGGCAACAGACTGGGGTAAGGAGGGGGTACAGGGTCTGGGAGAGGGTTGTGACCTCAGGCAGGAGTGCAGGAGGGAGTTCAGGGATTTGGGCTGTGACCAGGGATGGTGGATTGGGGTGCAAAGTCTGAGCGGGGGTTGTGACCTGAGGAGGGATGTAGGCAGGGATGCAGTGTCTGGGAGGGTGTATGGAGGCTGGAGCAGGGGTGCAGAAGGCTTGGGTTACATGGGATGGGAGGCAGAGGGCTGGGGGAGTGGAGGAGGAGCTGGGTTGCCAGAGAGGGGCTCTGGCTGGGAGACCTTACCTGGCTCCCAGCCAGCAGCCTAGCTCTGAACTGAATGCTGTGAGCCCAGAGGTTGAGGGCAGAGGGGCACTTCACATGCTGCCTGTCCTAAAAACAGACAGCTGCTACGGATTGAAACCAGCCAATGGGAACTACTGTTGGCAGGGGCAGCAATAGAAGCCTGTCTCCCCTCCCTCCACGCTCTCAGGCTACATCTATACTGCCATTTTTTTTATGGCAGAAGATACGCAAATCGTGCTCTCATTTGCATACCTTCTGCTGTCCTTTCTGCAGAAGAGGTTTTGCTGCTAAAAAGCCTCATGTTGATGGGTCCATTTGTCGGGGAAAAAAAATCCTTTTGGGCAAGATCCTGTAAACCTCATTTTTTGAGGAATAAGGCAGGGAGCCAACTGAGGCTCTCATGGCTAGATCTGGCTTGTAGATCATCTTTTGCTCAGCCCTGGACTAGAGACTGGAACCACCTTCTCCCTTTATAGCAGACAGTAGCTGTTGCTGCTTTTGCTCCTCTGAAGGCACAAGTGTCCTGCTGCCCCTTCCCCAGCTGATGAGCTGAGCTCCCTGCCTGTGCTTGGAGTTGAACCTATATGGGGGGGGTGGCTCAGAAAAGGGCTGTGCACCCACATGGACATGCAGCTTACAGGGAACCTTATAGAGGACCCTTAAGTAGGAGAAGCAGGCCCTGTTTAAGTCATACTCTGCAATAAGGATTTCATAATCTGACAAGTTTAAGAGCAGGTGCAACAAGAGGAAAGGGGATGTGGGAACTAATTTTTATTAAGTATAGTGTGTTTTTACCATTTCTTGTGTTTCTCTTCCCTCTGCTTGGACTGAAGATAAGATTTGAGTGTGCAGCTGTAGCTTCATCTTGTCTTGTATAAACAATTGACAACCCTAAGTGAGGCTCTGAGGTATAATAGATTGGTTAAAATAACAAAATTAATCTTTTAGTTTTAACTGCTAGAACTTAAATAAGTAGCAAGTAATTTACTAGATACATGGACAAGATCCTTCTGCCCTAATTTGTGAATAGCTAAAACTCATGTATATAAACTAGAAAGTATATTTCATTACTAGCACAGGAAAATACATCCAGCAAGAACAAACTAGCTTCAGACTCATTAGTGCCTCTGAAGTTACGTGCATATTTAAGTTAGCTGTTTTATTTTCCCTTTTCTGCATTCTTTTAAGATGATTGCTTGTTTGTAACAATATTGACTGTGCTCAGTGATTATTCTATATATGCCTATAACTGTATCCATAAAGTTTCTCAAAAGTAGCAGCATTCAGGAATAGAATTAGTATTTGTTGCATCTTTTCCAGCATACAATCCACAATAATATGCAAGCATCATTTACCAAAAAAGTAGTCATCTTTGCCTTTCCTGTGAATCAAATTCAAAGTTAACTTGGCTTCATCGTACAGAGTGCTAACAGTGTTGTGTGGTGCTATACGTAACAGCTAAATATTTGAAAGTTAGATGCATACTTTGAGGAACTGATAGTGACTGACCTTCCCTTTTAAAAGAAACTTCTCTCATGACAGCAGATATTTTGGTGGTGCTCTAGTTTTGTACCACTGGTAACTTTGTTGTATACATGAAAAGAGGACACCACAGAAATGTCTGTTAACTGGTTTCTAAAAGAGAGGAGTGCTGACCAAAAATGTCTAATATGTACTAAGGTCTTCATCTGGGCCATTTGATTGCTCCTAGTAATTGCCCAGCTATTGATTTGATTGACAAATCAGATACTGAAATAAAGAACTTAACAGTAAAAATGAGGTTGGAATTGCAGGGATGCTGGTCATGGCCTTTTTTCCTCCTTTCCAACCTACTATCCTTTCTCATTCAGTATTAAAGTTACTCCCAATTCCAGCTAAGCCTGTGCTTCCATCAACCACTGTTAAATTTTCAAACAAGTTTGTTTGTGCTTTTGCCTATGTTGCCCCTCAGTTCAGAGGAGCTTCCCTGTACATATCTACAAAACTGTTATCCTCCTTCAAAACATTCCTTCCCATGATGACGATGACCAGCATCCTAGGTGGCTGCTTCATGCCACAGTATTATATTGACCACAAGTGCCCCATTTTTCCAGTATATGTGTGGGGGGGGGGGGGGGGGGGGGGGAGGAGGGGGTGTCTCAATCCAGCTGCTGCCTTAAACCTAGTTTATGAACTCTGAGTTAGGCTTATCTTCATTCCCTGTATATACATCTAGTCCAGTAGCAGACAGCTCTGAGTAGGGATCCCAGGCATAACAGAAATACAAATGAGTGGTGAACCACTTGTAGTTGCAGTTTCTTTCTGATTCTAGAGTCCTTCACTTAGTGGGGAATGAGGTGCCAATGCTGCTGCCTGCATTATATACCCTTGTTACATAATGAGTAGAGATAACAGACAGCCATCCCCAGGAGATCATCCAAAGGGTATAGGGAAGCCAAGCAATATGTAAGGTATAAAAAGGAGCTGATGCAAAAAGAACAGGTACAAGGAAACAACACTGTCACCGACAGGAGACTCTGGACTGGGGAGAGATGCAATATAATAGGCAGAAGAGATTAACCCATCCCCCTGCCTACACATCTCAAGTCTTTAATGAATTTATTTCCCATCTAAGCAAAGGTGATTTAGGCCAGCAACTTATGATAGGCGGGGAGGTGAAGCTATATTAAAAGAAGATACCATTCACATGGACTTCAATAACCCCTTTGTTGCATGTTAGTTTCACACAGTTGGACAAAAACTAGCAGCAGAGATCCAGTAACTTTACCTGCATGGCTTTATTTGCCTTTTAGAAAAATATTTGTAATTTAGAATTTTTTTAATAGGTATTTATTTCAGTACACAACTGCTTACAATTGAAGTGTCCACAACTTGAAAAACTGAATACTCTTACTGAAGGACAAGTATAAATTAACTGGAGACTAGCTTACATTATACAGATGGCAGACAATTTATAAGAACAGCAGCAACTTAATTAGAACTATAAAGTCTAACATCATGTACCAACACTTTGATTTATCTAGGGGACAGTTTTTATTCCACAGCAACCACTGATGTTAACACTTTAAAAAGTTAAGCTGCGTCCCTACTCTTGTAAAATTATCAGATCATCTTTTAGTGCTGTTAGCTGGTTTCCATTCTTTCTTGGCTTCTCAGCCATTGCCATATCCTGCCTTTCTTCCTCCCATTTGATGCAGTGTTCCTCCATAGTCTGTGTTTTCATTAGTTGAAGTTGGTCATGCAATTTTTATTTTATTAGGAAAGATGGATGGAATGAATGGGAAGGAGCAAAGAGAGGTTTAACTTACCTTGGCCCCAGTCCTTACATGTTATATTCTGGTTCTTAAAGAAGTGTTTTAGGAGTTGTTGTTTTCCTGCTGCTATTAAATAGGTCTAAACAAGCTTGACCTAAAATGGTGTAAAGTGATGTACACCACCACCTGAACTTTTCCTGTCTCCTTTAAAAACAGGGGTCGGAGCCATTAATTAAAGAAAGCCATTCCTCCATATCAAAGCTACCACAAATATTAGCTAGCTAACTTGTAACATTCCATCTTATCAAATGACAAAAATGCACTTTTAAGAGTATCAATAAGGAACAGTAGATCAAAGACAAATATAGTTCACAGTATCTTGCCTTAAGACAGTGCCCTAAACACTGAACTCTGAAATATTCATACTTTTACATCTTATCCCTTTTTAATATAAAGACATTTCTGCTAAAGGAGAAAGTTTAGTGCACATGAAAACTTGGTATTGGCTTAAGTTAACCATTGTACAGGTTGCTATGCCAATACCCCTTATTACTGCCAGGGCACATCTGTTCAGACAGACTGCTAATTTCAGTCAGAAGCAGAAGTATACCATCGGTGATTTTGGTACACAAAAAGTTGCAAGGCCAAGATGGAACAAAACCTTCATTTGTGAAGGAAAACAGTTCCAGCTGTGGAAAAAGTATAAAACAATTTCTTCTTAGCTCTCCAGTTTCTGTATCACACTGAGTCGGTTGCTGCTATAGAGGAGAGGACAAACCTAGTATGCAAAAATTAGGCCAAAATTTCTATTTTTAAGACTGCCAACAACTACCACCAAACAATATTTTCTGTGTGGCACAGGTCATCGTGTGCACAGAAATAGAGCTGACTAACAGATTGACCACATCATACATATTTACAGGTAAAGTGAACACACATTCAAATTGAAGGGAGTACGTGTGACAGCTAGATACGTACAGACACCAGAGGGATACTTAATGTTTCCCTTCTAGACTAATACAAAACTTTTTAGTGGGAGGTTATTAGCATAATTAATACATACAAGCATTAGGGCTGAGAAGAGAAACGCTTATATTTTGTTCTATGTTCATCTATTTCCTGCTTTGTTTTTCTGATACAACTAAAAATTTCCTTAAAGAGAGCTTTATACTCGGGTAGAGTATTTGTGGGCGAGCCAGTTAGTTCAACATTTCCATACTCTTGATCAGCAGCAGAATGGTCAGACTGGGGTTTCCCTACACTAAGGTCTTTGGAATACTGTTTTGATGTTTGTACAGCCTTATGTTTCAAAGAATCTTCATCCATTTGACACTTCTTCAGAAGTTCCTCATATTTAATCTTCAGAGCATTATACTGAGCATCCACTTCATTAAGCAAGGAGATACCTCGCTGCTTCACAGCTTCTGCTCTTCTAATACAAGTTTCTTCATGGCCCATTAGAAGGTCTCCACCTGCAACACTGCTTAGGAAGGTCTCACTGCTACTTCTTTTTAGAGCCCTTTTATCAAGCAAGGGGACAGTCAAGAATGCATCTTCTGAAGGGCTCGGATTAATTTCCCTTTCTAAAGACTCCTTAAATGAGATATAAAATGATTCTGGAACCATATTCTCCATACTGCTGACAAATGTATTTTCAGACTGAAACATCTGCCGCATTTCAGCCACTTCCAATTCAAGCTCTTCTGCCCGAGCCCGGTATAAGTCTTTATCAACCAGCCTCTGTTCAAGGTCACAGTTCTCCTTTACCATAAGATGATACTCCTCTTCCATCGTCACTCGCTTCTCTTTTTCTAGATTAAGTTGTGCTTGTAATACCGTCAGTGCCTTTTTTAAATTCTCATTTTCTTCTTCTATGGGACTCAGCTGACTATCCATTGAAGTAATTTTTTCTGCAAAAATATGATCGTAAACAAAATACCTGCAGAAACAAAAGTAGTATTAAAGCTAAGATTTCCTACAACTTTTAGACTGCCTCTTCCGGGTAGAATTCAGAGACAGAATTTAAAATTCTCTGTTGAAAACTAGTTTCCAAACAGAACCAGTTTGGTTGTTTAAAGTATTTCTTTGTGCAAAGCTACAATGCTTTTTTACAGGGCTCTAGGAAATTCAATGTACCCAGTGATACATGCTTCCCAATTCAGGTGGAATGGCAGTTATTTAGTATCAAATTGTAGACATAAAACCTACTGTACAAGCAGATGATATGTCCTCAAAGAAACACTGTGGACTAAAGATATAGTTTTCTACAGGATATTCCTAGTATTGGAAGATGGACTACATGATGATCCAATAGGGTTTTTTCCCTATTTAACTTGTACAATTTTCATAATGAAATGGATCTGTGGCCTATAAGATATCCATACCCAGGGCTTGCCAAGCGGCGGCGAGCTCTGCTCGCCAGCCATGCGGTTCAGCACGCTGCTCAGCTATGCTGGCTTGTAATCTACTCGCCTCGGGCGAGTAGATTACACTAATTGTCAAGCCCTGTCCATACCCTATAGTTTAAAAGTCTCAGTATGTCCTCTTTAAAACCTTAATGCCTAGAAGGGTCATAAATAGGGTTGCCAGGTGTCCAGTTTTGAACCAGACAGTCTAGTATTTGAGCTTTCAGTTCGGGAAACAAATTGAGAAAATTTAAATGAGAAATATAAATGTCCGGTATTTTCTAAATAAGATGTAATGTAGATTGTGATGTAATGTCAAGTGTGTCCGGTATTTTTATTGAAATCAGCTGGCAACTCTAGTCAAAATCCATTATGTCCAGTCTGATAAAGTTTCACTCAAACATGGTGTGCAATTCCAATTAAAAAAAAAAAACCCACACCTCTTGAGTACCCACTTTGGAAGTGTTAATATTTGAAGCCTACTGTAATAGTTTGACATGCTTGTGTTTTAAGTTGAACATTAATAATTTACATTATTTTCAATAAATTGAATGAGTCTTAAACAAGTTAGGAATTACAATATTTAGCTCTGGATAGCAGAGTCTGTATGAACACAACTGAAGAGACAGTATAACTGTGCACCGTGGTACACAGAGTATGTTTCTTTATACCCACTCTTAACTCATGTTATTCTGTTCCTAAGTTAACCTATGCTACTAATATGCCTAAGAGGTCATGGCTAAATTTTAGTTTTTGTCCCCCCCATCATGTATTGCAGACAATTTATCAGAATAACTGGGTCTAACATCAGGTTTTAAGATTCAATTGCTCCTCTTAATCCTGACCTCCGATTTCTGCTGGTTTAAAATCCGCTCTTCAGTTGTTAAGATTCTGTGTGATGTTTGCTTTATTGATGCTATATGATCATTTGTTCCAAATAAGTCTTATTTCACGTCTGTCAAAGACAATTAATTTTGCTTGGGTAATAGGAGAACAGAAGGAAATCCCAGAGCTAGTGTTCTAGGGAACTGTCAGAAAAGTAACAGACGGAGCAGGGATGGCTATGAAGTGTTCACACTAACATTCTTTGTATGGTTAAGTGAAGACACAAGCTGGAAAGAGCAGGCTTGTGAAGACTGCTTTTGTCTTCTCAACTCATTTGTCTGGATGGACATTGACAAATTTTCTAAAAATGCATGTCTGCTTTTTCTGCTCTGCTGCAAATAAATAGATGAAAGATTCAAAAAAATCTGCTTATAGAGTGACATATGTAACTGAGTTATTGTCTTACTTGCGAAGGTCATATAGCTCCTTCAAACATGAGACACTGTGCACGGATCGCGGTTGCTCAGATCTTTCATGGTTCTTGTGGCCTCGTCCTGATTTCTTTAATTCCTCCACTTGTCTCTGAAGGTCATCTATATGGGTTTGCAGGCTTTCAATAGTCTCTGTCAGACTGAAGTTAACGGACATATAAAACTGTTAAAGCCAGGCATGTTAAGTCAAGAGCATGACCAATAGTATGAGGTAAGTTATTATCCACTCAGTCTCGGTTTTTGTTCCTCTGGAAGCAGATCCAATTACCAGTGACTAACAAAACCACACACTCAACCCAGACACCCCAAAATACATGAACTAATTCATTCATTAATGTATTCCCTTCCATTTCCTCAATATAAAAAAAGTTGCTCCACAGAACTTTAGTTACCTGTGTATCTTTTGTTGTGACATTCTGCTATCTACAACGAGTTTTTGATTAGCATCCTCTAGTTCTCTTGCGGTAACATCCAGCTGTTCGTAGACCTTTGCGTGCTGGTCATTCATCTGACGCAAGAGCTCCACTTGCTTTGTAAGGTACTGTAAGATAATTTATAGTTACACTAAGTAGGATTAAATATTTAGCAATGTAAATATGGTAAGTTTTAACTTTAAATTCTTAAATAAGAATTTACAATTAGTTTCCCTAATGTCAAGAGTAATACAATGTACATTAGTTTTGAGTGCAATACTGTGGAAAGACGTTTTACCTGTAAATAGTTCTGGAGTGTGTTCCACAAACTGAAGCCCACTAATACTTTAAAATCTCAGAATAAATAGAGACACATCACACTATAATGCAGTTTCCTTAAATTAGAGTAAGGAGGATTTAAATTACCACTGTATAATTACAAATTCGAAATGTACCGGCTAGAACACTAGGGAAGTACTTTGCATTCTTAGACCCTGTCAAATCAGAATCTCAGTGTATGGAGCAGTCCTAAATTTAAGGAAACAGTTTAGTTTAGTCTTAAAACTATAGACTGAGGATATCTGGGTTACTATTTATCAAGAAGTACAAACTTTAATTACCCCTAGAGAGGTATTTTAGCGTCTGTAATCTCAGTCAAAGATCTCCTATGTTTAATTCTGTATGAAATGTTCTCACTTGTAATCCTCTTTATTCAAGTAATTTAACAGGTTGTTTATTTTTTAGTGGTGAAACTGCTTTTAGAAATCAGAGGATAAAGATTTCCAACATAAGAGTACTAAACCATCTTTAAATCCCTTGGTATTTGAAACAGTTTAGGCTTTCCCAGTCTTGAACATATCTATATCAATTTTACTACACACCAATACTTCAAAGTCCCAGGTACCCTAGATACAAATATGCACTTAAATCATCCCTGGATGAGAAATACCATAGAATTATAGCACATGAAGGGACCTCGAGAGGTCATCTAGTCCAATCCCCTGCACTCCTGACATGGCCAAGTATTATCTAGACCACCCTGACAGGTGTTTGACTAACCTGCTCTTAAAAATCTCCAGGGATGGAAATTCCACAACTTCCTTAGGCAATTTAATCCAGTGCTTATCTAGCCACAGCAAGTTTTTTCAAATGTCCAACTTAAACTGCCCTTACTGCAATTTAAGGCCATTGCTTCTTGTTCTATCCTTAGGGGTTAAAGAGAACAATTTTTGTTTCTTCTCTTTGTAAAAAGTGGGTGTTAGTGTGGAGAAGAAAACTGAGAGGGAATATAATACTTCAAATACATAAAATAGTTACAATCTTCCCTCATGGTCTAGAAAACAACCTTTTAAAAATTTGTGTTGCTCTTCTCTGTACTATCTCCAATTTGTCCACATCTTTCCTGAAATGTGGCACTCAGAACCGTACACAATAACCCAGTTAAGGCTTAATCATTTTTGAGCAGAGTGGAAGAATTACTTCTTATGTCTTGCTTACATCATTCTAGCTAATAGTAGGGATGTTAGATACTGTTTATTTTATTAATTGTGTAGCCACAACAATTTAGTTGTTACACAGTCATTAAGTTGCTCCCCAGGGGTGAGAGGCCAGGCAGCCAGTGCGTTCGCAGCTCCTGGCCTCACTCCCAGGGTGTCCCCAGCCCCACAATGCTGCTGCCGCTGTATCAGAGACAGCAGAACGGGATGGCAGGCAGAGCCGGTCCACAAGGGGAGCCAGTTTTTAAAAAAAATCAGCTCCCTGCACAGACCAGCTCCCACCTGCCGCCCTGTGCCGCTGCCTCCAATAGAGAGTCAGCAACATGGGGCGCATGGACATCCGGTGGCTTAGGCAAGGGAACGCTCTGCCTCCCCAAACTGCCAGCCTGGCCGCACCTACTATAGGAGTTCTGGGGGCGGAGTGTTACTGCCCCCAGTGCCCGCCCTCCTGGTGCTCCTGGGCAGGGAGGCTGAAACGGTCCCCTCCCCTAGTGCTCTGGGAGCCATGCTGTGCGTACACTCCCTTACCTCTCTTCCCCTCCCCAGTGCTCCAGAGAGACTGGGGAATGTTCAGCATTCTGCCCTGCTTCCTCCCCTCCCCCTGGGTGGGTGGGGCCTCAGCAGAAGGGGCAAGGCTGTAGGTGGGGCCGGGGGCCTTACTCCCCCAGTCCCAACTGCACCAACTGCCCATGATGGGGCAGCAGCAGCTCCTGTCTGCAGGGAGCCCAAGCTTCCTGTGGACAAAGGCTGTTCCCTAATCCCAAGGAGCAGCTGGCAAGCCCAGGCCCACCACGGACAGAGGCTATTCCAGCATCGTGCCTGCCCCTGCTCCCCATGCTGCTGCCTCTGTATCAGAGGCAGCAGCATAGGGGGGTGGGGGGGGGAGGTGGCTCGTGGGGAGTTCACAGCAAGGGGCAGCAGGTGACTCCCCACACGTAGGCTCCCCCTGTCCTTCCCCTGCACTGCTGTCTCTGATAGCAAGGCAGCAGCATGGGTATGGAGGGGGAAGAAGCTCCATGGGAACTGGAGGTATGGGGAGCTGGCTTAAAAGCGGTCATGGGCACCAGCTTCCACCTCCCCTCACTCCTTGCTGAATCTGCTACAGAGGCAGCGGGGAGTGAGGGGGGGGTGGAGCGGAATGCATGTAGTTGTTTGGATTAACCAAGACGACCTGTCTTATCAGTTAATCATTTAAACAACTATATGCTAACATCCCTAGCTAGTACATGCCAGAATCATGTAGCACTATTGCAAAATAAGCAAACACTGACTCTCATCTAAGTTTTGATCCAGAATTACCTGCAGATTCCTTTCTGCAGTACTCCATTCATAAGCAGTCATTTCCCATTTTGTATGTGTGCAACTAATTATCCTTTCTTGCGTAGAATACTTTGCATTTGCTCTTACTGAATTTCATGTTATTTACTTCAGACCATTTCTCCCATTTCTCCAGATCATTTTGAATTATAATCCTTTCCTCCAGAGCACCATCAGCCCCTCCCAGCTTGGTATCATTCACAAATTTTATAAATGTACACTCTCGTGCTGTTAACGTACTCGTTTACACTATTAACTGATAAACCCTAATCCAAATGACTGCATGTACACACACCCATACCCGAGGCAAGGGGCAGAGGGGGAAAGCAGAAGTCAGCTCCCATGGAGCCCTCCTCCTCCCCACAGAGACAGCACTGTTTCCTGTGGAGCTGCCTGTCCCCCCACGTTGCTGCCTCCGATATGAGAGGTAACAGTGCAGACGGTGGGCAGACAGGAGCCAGTACACATGGGAAGTGGCTTTCAAGCCAGCTCCCGCAGAGCTGCCTGCCCCCACAGTGATGCCCCTCTATAGAGGCAGCAGGGAGAAAACACAGTAGGTGGGTTTGACATAATTTGTTCTTGACAAATTCATTTTGACTATTACTGATCACCTTATCTTCTAGGTACCTGCAAATTGATTGCATAGATATTTGCTCCATTTTCTTTAGAATAAGTTCAAAATTCACATTATTCTAAACTAGTTTGTCCTAAAGAAATTGAAGATACAGTGTTTCTTGAAGTATTAGGTTTTAACCACATTTTACACAGTTGCATGTTAAATGTTCAAAGTAATTCACATCCACGTTGCCTGAAAGATTTCTAGATTAGGAGGTGGCCTATTATGTAATTAGAGCTTCTAATACACGTAACCTTTTACCCCATTAGAAGGTTGATGCGTTTTAATCTTAGATAATTTAAAAAGCGATTACAAGTTAATCTAGGACTATGAACTGCTACATAACAAACTACTAAAATCAAGTAGATCCTTTTGCAATCCATGGGCACATAAGAGGATTCACACAAAAATAGCATTGGATTAACCAAACAAACAATCTCAATGTGACCCACTTCAGATTAAACTTTCCCTTGTCTGCCAGGCTCAAAGCAAGTTGAAAATGTTCCTGATTTCTTCAACAGTGAAGAGTGACTGAGCATATAAAAATGAAGATAAGTGTTATGCATTTAGGTGCTTTAATACATAATGAAGAACCCACCGAAAAGTAGTTAAAGCGTAGGCTGTCCGCATAAGGTAAATTGGAACTAGAGCAACACGGAAAACAAGCAGAGAGTAATAATCTACTCTAAGAAGCCACCTCCTCTCACCTTGCATGTCTGGGTAACTTAAAAATGCCATGCAGGAGATGAGAGCAAAACCACACATGCAAACATTGAAGTTTAGACTAGCTTTTCAGAGATTTCATAAATTCATACTACCAGCTACATCAATTGCAAGGGAAATAGGAAAACTTAATACTGTATGTAGCTGGAAGTGATAATGTGCTAAGCAGACTTGCACACCAGCAGATCACTATGAAAAGGAGAGCTGTACCTCCCCACATTTGTATTTGCAAAAGATGCCAAGATTCATGAACATTCGGGTTCAGTTGCTCTGGAATTGATTTTAATCTGCTCTTGCATTTATTACATCCATCATGATTAGTTACTAGCATACGTGTCAGTGCAAAGGTCAGCTATAACGAGCATTAGGTATTTAGTCTTGGATATCAAGTGTTTTAAATCTTTAGTTTTAGCCTTCAAAATAAGGATTATGAATAGTTCTATACACATTTCAATTCCCTTAGTACTTCCTATGCAGTGAAGACAAAGAATCTGCCTTTTGAAATGAAACATACAAAAGTTCTGTTATGTACAACTCTAATAAAGATCAGGTTAATTAGTGGGGTTTTTTTAACTAAGCTGTCAGCAAATCTACACTAAAAAAGCAACAAAAGTCTCTTTTGATAGCCTCTCCCACAGAATGTGTAGGACAGATTTCAGTTTTTCATTTGGCAAGATTATAGCATTTCCTTACCATTTATTCATAAAAATGAGTAAATTACAAAGTGATGGAAATAAGAACGGCGATAATGGGTCAGACCCATGGTCCACCCAGCCCCGTATCCCATCTCGGGTGGCCTGCGCATCAGACGATATGAACACAACAAGGCAATTTTAAGTGATCCTTTCCCTAAAGCAGCTAGTTAGGGATACCTGAAGGACAGAATTGCAACCCTGACCATCTTGGCTAATAGCCATTGACAGACTTATCCTCCATGAAATCATCCAACTCCTCCTCCTCCTCTGCTGGGGAGGGGCCAGGCTGAGGCATGGCAGCAATGGCCTGCCCTGGCTCTCTCCCACTGGCTGCTGGGCCTCCCTCAGCCCAGCCCTGGCTTCCCCCCGCACCTCCGGCCACCAGGGAGCTGGGCCACATCTGTCCCAGCTCTCTCTAGCTGCCTGGGGGCTGGGCCAGGCAGCTCCACCGCCCCAGCCCCCACCTGAAAGGGGGGGAAGGCCACACAGCTCTGGCCCCTTCACAAGGGGATAAGGCTGCATGGCTTGTGGCCCTTCCCCCCCCCCCCAGGGGGAGGGGAGGAAGTCACCCAGTTCCCAGCCCCCTAGGAGGGGGGAGGCAAGAGGCCACCTTGCTCCAGCTGCAGGCTGGACTACTGGAAAGGGTAGGAGGAGGCAAGGCAGCTGAGGGTAGAGGGAGGGACACCAGAGTGACATGATTATGTCACTCTGTCATTCCAGAGAGAAAGTTTTTTTCTTAATACAGAGAGAGATTTGTGAGGAGAGGATAGAGCATAAACTACTACAGACACAAAGAAGGAGGGTGTGATCAAAAACGTTTGAGAACCACTGCCCTAGTTCTTGTGTTATGTGAAAGTGTGAACACCATAACACTTACTTATTAATGATCGTGTAGACCTCTATCATATCCCATCACCCAGTCACCTCTTTTCAAAACAAATAGCACCAGTCTTGTTAATCTCTCCTCATATGGAAGCTGTTCTTTACCCCCTATCATTTTCATTGCCCTTTTCTGCATCTTCATCTACATCAGAGTGGGAGACCTAACAGTTTGTGTTGCAGCTCTAAGAGTTTACACTCTTCAGACTCCTAAGGACCAATCTTGTACGTGAACCATTTAGAACGATGGGACATTTCAAAGTTTCTGCATAAACAAATACAGATAGGTTGGGTCTGTTTGTGGTTGGTGGTTTTATCTCCAGTATTGTTTTGCTTTAGTGATGTTCCTGAGGTACGTACAGAAGTAGGTAAAGAAAATGGCACTTCTTGTCTATACAGCCAGTCCCTGAATTATGAACGCGATCCGCGCTTACGAACAGCGTGGCTGCATTTAAATGAATGGGGTCCAACTTACGAACAGATCGAGTTACAAACAAATTACGTACCAAACACTTGGTTGTAAGTCGGGGACCAGCTGTAGTGGGCAACCACTAGCTATTTTTTAAAGAAAATTCATACCAGAAGAGAAACCTTCAAACATCCTAGAATTTAAAATGCCATGTTATCACCCACAGAGCATTAGTTTGCTTCCATACATAGCCTACTACAAATGTCAGATTAAAGCTGTAATGACTGCTATTATTATACTGAAAGATTATTTCAACATGCTCTAAATTGCAGGCAGATATATATTTTACTTTAAATTAATTACTGCTTTAATACTACTTGCATTGAGTGGACTATTTAGTGATGTAAATTTTTCTTAAGTACCAGTCACAGTTCATTTTACAGTTCTTTTCGCTAACTGAAAAGTTAAAAATGTCTATCAATGAATAACTAGAATGTTGAATATTCTATTTACAGTGTAAGTTATTTGCAATTGACTTTAATACTTGTTGATCAGACAAATATTAAATATACAGCACACAAAAATATCACTGTTCTCTATTGTGCAATTAGAGGAAGCTTTTTGCATATGCACAAATGGCATGTGTTAAACTTACAGGGTTTTTTGTGAAGATATTAATGGAAACAGCTAGTCATACTATTTCAAACAACACTGGATTTTCAAAATCCTATAGAGATTTCTTCTACATGTATTTTCTGAATTTAAGAACAATAATCCATCCATATCATGTATTAAGATAGAGAAACTCATTTTAAACAGTATCAGTTCCTGAAACAGCAATTTTATGCAAACACAACAGGTACCTATCTAGTTACAGAGTTAAATTTAGTCAAGATACAAATATCCTACTAAAGAGAGGGAACCATGTGTCTATACATGTTATCAAGCTTTACAAATTCTAGAATCAGACTAAAATTAACTGTAGGAAGCATTCAGGGGGACTTCTTGGAAAATGAAGTTTTGAAGGACTCATAAGATCACATTAAAATGAAGTTTCATGGTATCCAAAATACTTCAGGGTCCACCCAAGATTATTAAACTCTGCAACAGAATTCACTACTTAAACATTTACCTCTATCTCTTGTAGTTGCTCTTGATTGGTTGCATACATTTGCTGCAAAGATTCTTCCAGTTCTGTGTTACGATCCAGTAATGTCTTCCCAAGCTCAGCAGCAAGATGCAGATCTAAAGAAATAAATCTGCCTGTAAATTTCAACTCCGGTACAACTTCTTTGGGATTGAAGCTAATTCTCTAATTTTTTCCTCATTCATTCCAACACATTAGTTTTACTTTCCTCACCTGTCTCTTTGCCTTCTGTCATTCCCCATCTACATCTGCCCATTCACTTTGTCCCCTATGCAGATGAGGATGAATGGGAATCAGACTCCCAACATGGTAGACAGAGAGCAGCACAAATACATGAGGCCCAGTAGTGTACCACCAAGTGTACCCTATATCCCTCAATTAACTAAATACTAACCCATGATAATAGGTTAGTCATGGTTTTGAGAGGAGAGCGAAAGCAAGAAGGCCTGGCCTAACCAGTACTTAACAGGTCTGGGAAAAAATTGCAGTGCCCATTTTCCTTCTGACCACCCCAAAAGGCAACTGAGCCCATGCAGCACCATTACACAAACAGCTGAATATTTTCAAACACACACTTTTTCTTATGAAACAAGAAGTTAGATAATGGACTCACATACGTATTGTGTGTCTCTAGACTTGTAAACAGTACCAGACAATGGGTAGTTTCCCTTCCTCAGAAAAGATTTTAAATGCTATTTAGACTCTTAGGCTAAGTCTACATTGCGCTTTGTTGCACAAGAACATATGCAAATGAGGCATGGCGATGAATATCAGTGCGCCTCATTTGCATACTTAATGAGCCGCCATTTTGCACAAGGAGCAGTCTACACTGCTTATTTTCAGGAAGAACGGCTCTTGCGCAAAAGGGCGGCTCATTAAGTATGCAAATGAGGCGCGGCGATATTCATCGCCGCGCCTCATTTGCATATGTTCTTGCGCAACAAAGCGCAATGTAGACATAGCCTTAAAGGTATTTGAAACTCAGCTTAATTTTCCTCAGCAACCTCCAGAATTCCTATGAATATAGCTTTAAAAAAATAGAATGAGGACTCCAAATATACAGGGACTACATCTAAGTTTGGATGCCTTCCTTTAACTACAGAATGGATTAGTAAATTTCAAGCATATGAAAGAACAATTTACAAGTTCTTCTGTTGCATGCATCTCACACTTTGTGTGAAAATGGAAATCAATAAACTAGGTTATTGCTAGGATAGTAACCCCCTTAAACATGGCATATTTCATATAAAAGAAGTGCAGAATCCAATAGTTACATTGCAACATTCCTTATACAAAGATTGTAATTTTCCACTTCCTTCACATCACTTGGAGCATGAACAGATTGTCATATACCTGTAAGATGGAAATACAATCTTGTTAATTTTTAGATATATGGAACTATCAACACAAATGGTAGACTGACAGAATACTATGAAGGACAAGGAGAATTTAGAATTCTTTAGCCAAGATTTAAAAGTGTGTATACCACATTAAGTGCTACAGATAATAATAGGTATGCTACAATATGAACGCCAATATTTCTTTACATTGGAAGTTCAAATGCCCTTGCTTTTATCTTGTTTCATTTTAGTTTGATATCTTATCTCTATCCAGTTGCTGTAACAGAATAGATTCCTGTTAAATATTGATTTGTGAACCCTTCGCTTAGACAGTGTATTCAAATTATCACTATATTCTGATGCATAATCCAAAGAGCTTTCCAGAGTATAACTAAATTTAAACCCCACACCCTACTAACTACTAGAGGCAGCAAGTGGGAGGGAAATCAACTGGTCAACTGACTAGCCGATAAACACTTGCTTATCCAATAGTCGACTAGTCCTTAACATCCTTACTATAGACAAGGTCCCAAGACCCCACTGTACTACAGCCGGTCCCAGAGTTGCGAACGGTCAACTTACGACCGTTCGCAGTTATGACCGAAGCTGTCGTAAATGGCGGACCCCGAGTTACAAACGCGATCCATGCTTACGAACAGCGCGGTCGCGTGTAACTCTATGGGGTCCGACTTACGAACGAACCGAGCTACAGCCAATTGCTTGGTCCGTAACCGGTTCGTAAGTCGGGAAGAGGCTGTACTATAGTAGTTAGACCCATATCTTGGGAATTAACTGCTAGTTGTAGAAAAGCAGTGTCAAAGACTCATGATATCCAAACCTTATACTGGGATTCTGATTAGGGATGTAAAATCCAGTTAACTGCTTAAATGGGGGACAGGTGGGGATCTTGAGCTGCTCTGGCTGGGCTGAAGCTGCCCCATACACAGCACACTGCTCCATCAGGGCCTGCCACAAATGGGGGTTGGAGCGGAAGGTGGGGGCTGCTCCAGCCCACTGGCAGATAACTGTAACCAGTAACTGGGTGATGCTTACCGGTTAACAATTCATATCCTTAATTCTGATACTCCAGCATAAATTGTATACCTCAGTATAAGTGTACCATACTATTTAACTGAATAGTGTGGAAATAATGAATTAATGTACAAAAGAAAAACACACACAATTATGCTCTGGTGACATACTGATAAATAGTTCAGTGATTAAAGGTTAGTATGTCATTATATAGGAACATCAATGCACTCTTCTTACATCACACTCCTTATGTCATTTATTACAGCTCATCTCATTAAACCTAAAAGGTTCATTATTCAGCAAAGAGAAGTCCCTCATACAGTAGCAAAAGGTTATATAAGCAATATTAAATTAATTTTTTTATGGATACAAAGTGTAAACACTAGAATGCACAAAATGTGTGTGCCATGTAATGGGTATGCCCACTTTTTTATATCTACTGCACTTTTTATAAAATGGTCATAATAGAGGGAGAACTTTTGTCTTTTTTAACCTTACAGGAGTTGCAAGATTAATTTTCATCATGACTCAATTTATTATGAAGTGCAAGCCCAGCTACACCTTCATTTTCTGAGTTGTCTATAAAGTCTCACAATCCTTGCCAACTTTACTTAAGACATTTCACTTGATATTTCCCTGCAATCTACAGAGGCAAAAAATGTCAGCTTTCATTTTGATTAACCAGAGGCAAAAATAAAGTTTAAACTGGCAGTCAGAAATAATCCTTTTATTTTTCTACTGAAATCTAACTTCAGTGAGTCTATAATCCTCCATATAATGTTATTTATATAATGTACTATTTTGCAAATTCTAAACCCACACAACACACTAACACTAAGTAATCAGCAGTCATAATTATTAAAGTCATTCTACAACAATTTGTAGCAACTTTTTCCTGTTAGTTCAAATAATGCAGTGTTCCAACTTTTACTTTATCATTACATGAGCAAATTTAACTGGCATTGTTCAGGTTCTAACTCAATTAAGATGGATTTTTTTAAATAAAAGGAAAGAGTACATGCTTTGTTTAAATGATTGTATTTTTTCAAAAATAGTATTATTTTTATGAAGTTAATTTTTATTTTGGATTTCTTTTAAAAAGGGATTGATAATTTTTTTGTTTGTTTTTATTAAATTTTTTAAATGGAAATTCCATCAACTGTAAATTTTTTTCTTCGTCCCCTATAAACATTTGTATGTTTTGTCCTTTGTAAGTTTTAACTCAAAAGGGCTATAGTCAGTTTGGTTTCCAACAACATTTTCTTCTCGTTTTCAAATCTTAAACACTGACTTACCCATGCTAAAACAGAGCACGATTGCAAATGTACTCTATTTTTATCTCTTTTCTGTAAGGTTTAGTGAGAAGTAATTCTATTCCAAATTAATCCTATTTTTCTGGCTCATTTACAGGGGTGAAAATAACTATACAGGTACTATCCTATTGCACACACCCCTGCTCCAAGGGCCCTCAAGGCAGGAGGTTGGAGAGAGTTGTGATACAACAATACCTGTTAAAAAAAAAAAAAAGTGTAGGTGAAGTGTGTGGGGGTTTTCAAGACAGGCAGTTGGGGAATGCCAGGGTATGGGGTGCTTAGGGCAGGGGGCTAGGTGTGTGTGGGGGGGGGGTACAGGAGTTAGGTTTGTTAGTTGAGGAGGGGCTAAGAGTCTGGGAGTGTGTGTGGGTGAAGGAGTCAGGGTTGAGGTGTGTATGGAGGGGAGCAGGAGTTGAGGCGGGGGGGTAGGGGTTTGTGTGTGTGTCTGTATGTGGCAGGGGGATGAAGCTATTTGATGTTCCCCTTCCAATTCCTGTCAGGAAGCGAGAGCAGACTATACACTTCATCTGCCCCCTACCCTTCTCAGGCAGAGGGAGATGGGTGCAGTAAACTGTGCACCTCTACACTTCCTGACACTGAGGAAGGGGGAACAGCAAACAATATCCCTGTACCAATCTGGGCAGGGAGGGGGGAAGGAGCTTCAGCCCTGCCCTCCTACTCTCCCTAAAAGGCCCCTGAGTGGTGGAAAGCTCAAGATTGGGGCAGCCCCGAACAGGAGAGCATCCCTATTCAGTCCCCCTTCACCTGTCTGGATGCCTGCTGCTTAGTTCGACAGCCTGTAGCAAAGCCTTGGGAGCCAGGCTGTGAGCATGCACCGCCTCCTCATGCAGTCAAGCGCCAGCCAACTCCTTACCAGAGCAGCATACCAGGACACACCGGCTTACTTTCACCTTTGGTTCTATCTCTTTCAACATTTGCTGAATTACGTCACTTTTGAGAACTGTACTTGATTTGGCGATTTTGTCTCTTTTCTGTTTGGTTTTATGAGAAGCAACCCCATTCCAGGCACACCCCATTTTCCTGGCACAACCAAATCCTGGCGTTGCTTCAAGTTATAAGCGGAAGCGATATTCTGAATTTGGTGGTCCTAGCTCTTACCATTTAGGAGGAGTTCTTGATCCAACAGACAGACTAACTCTAACGTATATAGTAAAAAAAAGATATGGCCCTGTGCTTTGAATAAGGCACAGAATAAGATTCTGTTAAACAAAAACATGCATCTCTCTTCGAATTACTCAAGTACCCAAATTAAATATTTTGTCCCAAGTTCTCAAAGTATTTAGCTCTTAACTTTCATTACATTTCAGTTCTGGCTAGGAGCCTAAATATCTTTTTGAATGTGGGCTTGTCTCGTGGGTGTGTTATGGCTCTGATCATACACTTTTTCTAAAGTATCTAAAAGTGAAGTTAAAAGATAATTTAAATATGCATATAAACATGAAGTTACACATGCATGTCAGTACATATTGTTAGCATTTACTCAGCTCTTCAGACATATAAAGTGACATGCAAGTATTCCTATTCATATGGAGTACATGCTTTGGAGTTAAAACAAACATACTCCATTAGTCTTACACAAGATTCACAGAAGCACAGATATTTTCTTTCAGGAAATATTCAGCATTCTTCTCTGAGAATCTGTTTGGCCTTCTTATGATAGGCAGGAAAACAGGAGGAAAAACCCAAGAAAATGTATAACCCCCCCCAAAACCCATTGTGTAATGACAGGCAGAGACATGAGAAATTTTGGTCTGTCCCTAAAATTCCGGTGTATTTTTAAGCATTGCAGAAAGGATCTACTTTTAAACAAAACAATTTTTGACAACGTTGAGCACCCATAAACCCCTGGTGTACATCTTTTGAGGAAAAAATAATTAGTCATTAGCATTTGGATTAAAGAGCATTAGCTTTTTTCATTTATTCAAATGATCCTGCAGACCAGGTAAGGATGTTTATGTCCAAAGCAGTCTACTCAGTGAAAGGACTACTTAGCCAAGTAAGTTCATTAAGCATGTGTAAGATGTGTCTGAAACAGGGATGTAAGGATGTAGCCATATAAACATTTGGTTACCCAAATGGTTATGCGCAGCTCCCAGTCTGGCTCCAGGGGAGCCAGCTGCCATTCCACACTGCTGCCTCTCTACCAAAGGCAGCAGCCAGCTCCCCAGGAACAGGGAGGCAGGCGGGAGCCTGTAATCCCTGGGAGCCGGCTCCAAAGCTGGTTCCCAGCATGCATCAGCTCCCGGGGAGCTGACTGACACCCTGCACTGCTGCCTCTGATACAGAAGCAACGGTGCGGGGCAGCAGGTAGAAACCAGTATTCTCAGGGAGCCAGCTTAAAAAGTCAACTCCAGGCATACCGCCTGCTGCCCCCTGCTGCTGCCTTTTTAAGAGGCAGCAGTGTAGGGCAGCAGCCAGCTCCCTGGTAGCGTTGGGGGAGGCAGGAGCCCGTTTCCACCCTGCATTTAACCATGTAACCGCTGAAATTTTCAGTGGTTGGCTAACTGTGTAATTACATACATTTTAACATCACGAGTCTTAAATAGTCAAGAAAAAGTAATCAGCTATGGAACTTAGATATGCAGGTGAATAAGGAAACAAAAGCAATGTAAATTCTGTCTTTAAAACATTCAGTACAATATAGCTGCTGTCCCTCTGTACTCCATTTCTTAGCTGTGATCTCAGAAACTGTAAATTTATGCCAATGTGTTAATGAAGTCCCAACAGATGCTTCGGAAAGGTCACTTTTCACTATGAGGTTAGAGTTATTGTGAACCACAGTCATCAGTTCTTACTTAAATAATGCAAATTAAAGTCAGTCACTTTATGGCTTACTCCTCCTCCTGTTTAATTATGTCTGGAATTTCCATACTAAAGTAAGACTTAGAAGCTGTTCTTATTATTGCATTAAACAGTCCTTACTTAAATTACACTTGAGTACAAAACCATGCTGACACCATTGTTATAATTGGGGGGTGGTCAAGAGCCCCCCCCCCCCCCATGTTTTAATACCTATATACAAGGATTTAGAGAATTTTGTACAGCAAAATGATACTTTCAGTAAAAGACAGTAAGCAATCCTGGTAAAGGTTTAGCATCAGATCCTTGCTTTTAAGGAAGCTTTAGAATTGTTATAGTGGAATGTATATTGTACCTTTCATTCTAGGAATGTTAATAATTGGCTGCGTCTACACTGGCATGATTTTGCACAAATACTTCTAACAGAAAAGTTTTTCCGTTAAAAGTATTTGCGCAAGAGAGCGTCTACACTGGCATGTGCTTTTGCACAAAAGCATCCGTGCCAGTGTAGACACTCTCTTGCGCAAGAAAGCGCCGATGGCCATTTTAGCCATCGGGCTTTCTTGCGCAAGAAATTAATGTTGCCTGTCTACACTGGCCTCTTGCGCAAGAGGGCTTATCCCTGAGCGGGAGTGTCAGAGTATTTGTGCAAGAAGCACTGATTTCGTACATTAGAACGTCAGTGTTCTTGTGCAAATACTCGCGGCCAGTGTAGACAGGCGGCAAGATTGCGCAAAGCATTTTTGCCAATGTAGACACAGCCATTGTGTAACCGCATCAAATCTTAGCAGTTATTCGATAATCCCTGGGGATGAGTATGGCAGCCAGTATGCTCCCAGCCCTACTCTCAGGGAGCCCCCTGCCACCTTGTGCTGCTGCCTCTGTATCAGAGGCAGTAGCATGGGTCGGCAGCAGCCCCTCTCCATGGGGGGCTGAAGCACCCCACAGAGGCTGCGCCAGCATCCTACGGAGCTTATTGGTTAATCATAATCGACTACACACACTCTCCTTCCCTCTTTGCTTCCTGTGTATCAGAGGCAGAAGCATGGCGGTGGGGGGGGAGCAGGCAGCTCTGTAGTTCCAGTGCTCCTGGGGAGCTGGCTTTCCTGCCTCCCGCCACTCTGCTGCCTCTGATACAGAGGCAACAAGGGGGTAGGGAGAGTACATGTAATCGATAGGATTAACTGATAAACACAGGCTTTTTGGTTAATCATGTAGTGGACTACACGTTGGCCTCCCAACTTCATTCCACATTGTAATCTATTCAATCCTTTGTAGTTTTTGGAACAGCATTGTGATCACTTTCCATATATGAGAGTTCTTGTAGGTCAGTGCACTGCAACAAAACAGAGTCCTACAAAAGCAGAGCATTGCTCTTCCTATTCTTAAATATTTCAAACATGAAATTCACTTTAAACAACATTTTGTTTTGACTAAAAGTCTGATTGAATACTAAACTAAATTTTTAAAAGTGGATGTTTCAGCAATTAATTTTTCATAACACAAAGTTTTAGTTTGAACTCTGACCTACTTTGTATTTGGTATTTTCAAATGCTAAGAGTTAAAAATTAACTACTCAACTGCAAAGGGTTTAGGGTTTTTAAGTTAATTTTCAGAAATCCTCAAAACAATCTGATCTTTCTTGGCAACAGTATCCAATATTATTTCTGGGCTCTGTTGATTTTACTTATGCTAATGCATAGATATCTTGACATAACGGGTGCTATAAAAATCATTGCCGTATTTAAAAAACCCCACCACTTAGCTTTATTTCTAATCAATAGAAAAAAAAAGTCAGTATTTGCCAGATTTTAAAGTGATGGGAAGCATTTTTACACTTCCAAAAAGTACTACAGGAAATAGAGTATTTTCAAAAAGCAATATGGGGCAAAAACACTTTTATGGGAAGTTTACCTCCTGATTTGTGATTTTTTTACTTTGGGGCGGGGTCAAGGCTAATAGTCACTTACACTTAGGGCATTTTCTAATAAGAGACTACGTATATAATTCTATTTGACATATGAGAATCTCATAACCATCAATGAAATGTTCCATTTGTGAGGTAGAACTTTTAAGCACAACACAAAATAACAGTTTGATACAAAGAATAATAATCATAATAAAAAGAAATCCAACTAAAGGTTATTCCATTTATTTTCATTCAGATCAGCCCAAAGGATCTGTACATTTCATGAGGCAGCTAGGTGAGTCACACAGACAGGTTTGTCTCCGAATAGTGACAGCTTTACAATGGATTGGAAAAAAATGGTCTACATCATTAGAAAATAACGTTAGATGGTTCACCAGTTTTTCCAGACAACAGCAAACTATTCATGGGTATGTGATCCTGTTAAGTTACAATCTATGAAAACTATTGTACAGCTATTCAGTAGTTAGCAAAGATGGAATTTTTATTGTTAGCTACTTGACTTTAGTATGAAAAACATGATTTTTTTCTACTTCTATTCTTTATAATGCAATAGACTCTATCAACCCTAGTCATGTATCAGGATCCCACTGTGCTTGCCAATGTACAACCAAAACAAAAGAACTGTCCCAACCCCAAAGAGCTTAAATGAGGAATAGCTTAGAGAAACCAAGTTTTAATTAAATCTAGTTTTGAGGAAGCCCCTTCTCTCAGTTTCCAGTTCTGAACTGACCATTTAAGAACATAAATAGTTTATTTAAAAATAAGACTAAAATACCAATTTTAAATAGTGTTAAACCCAAAACAATTTGTTCTAAATGCATTCCAATTAATGCCTACTGGAGGTTCAGAAAACTGATAATGCCATACATTTTACTGCATACACTACTCTATACTACTGTGTCTCAAACCAGTTTTATAAAATACGTGGAGAACTACTGATGAAAAAGCACTATGGGTACATGTACACTACAGAGGAAGATTGAAGCTACTGCTGTCGTTCTTCCAGGGTTTGAATTAGCAGGTATAGTTAAGACAGCTAATTCAAACTGAGAAGGGCACTCTGGTCCATACCCGTAGTCCTGCTTTCACCAGGAGTAAGGGATGTTGAAGGGAGAGTGTTCTCCCTTCAACTTCCTGCACTGTAAACACCACCAAAAGCTGAAATAAGGTACTTCGACTTCAGCTATATAATCAACATAACTAAAGTTGCATATCTTAATTCGACTTTGTCCTGTGGTGTAGATGTATCCTATAAGAGCTACATAATTATTACAGTATTAAGAGAAGCAAACATATATTGGAATTAGTCAATAAATTTACACAGTAAGTTGTAAACAGGATCCGTGTAAGGAGGAGCTGAGAGCAGTAAATGACCCTCTATTCACAATAAAGTTAACAATGGTCCTGTAGGACCATTGTTGTTTTTTTAATTTTTTTTTAGTTAAAGACTAATAAGACTACCCCACTGAGCACAATAAAGGTGTTATAGTGTTTAGCCCTTTAATTACAGACAAGCAGAAGGCGGTTGCAGGGTGTGGAAGCCCCTAAGTATTCAGCCGCTCTATTTTAAGCGAGCACTGCAGCGAAAGCGCTCCCATTCCCGAGCTGCTTTACGCCAAGAGGTGCAGCTTTTCAGAGTGGCACACGCAGGACGCGAACAAAGTTAAGGGAAAAACCAGCTCCTAAGCCAGGTACACGAAGCCACTTGCAGGGTTTGTTTTGCACAAGTCCGTACGGCCCAGAAGCCGCGGCTGCGAAGGTGGCACGATCCCATTGCGCCTCTCAGGGATTTGCTGTTCTTGGTTAAATCCCCGGTGCCCTCAGAAGCTGCAGCGCCAATGGTCACAGAGCCCCCTCCCTCCTCCCGTGCGCCCCCAGCCTAGCGATGTCCCCCGTTTCCTCTCCCAAGTAATAACCCGCCCCCCACCCCCACCAGCCCCTGGGGGCCAACTGTGCCCTTCTGTCCTCTGCACGCCCCCGCCCTTTTCCTCGCCTCGCTCCCCTCAGCTGCTCCCCGCCCGAGCGCACGCATTTCCCCCCCTCCCAGTTTCTGTCCCACCCTTCCCCAGCCACGTTTCCCAACCGCCCGCCTCACCGGGACCTACCTGTCCCCCATCCCGCGCCCCCTCGGGACTTACCTGTCGCCGCCCCCCCCCATCATTCCCTGAAGACGCCGCCGGAGGAGGCTCCTTCATCGCCTCGCTCAGCGGGAGCCGTTCGCTTGAGCCCCGAGCCCGCGTCAGGCGGGCATCCTCCGCGCGGATCCAGGCTGCTCACCTTGCTGCAGGTCCTGCTGGTCGTACCAGGGCTCATCCTCGCGAATCTCGAACTCCTCCACCAGGCTGTCGGCCAGCATCGCGGCCCCCGAGGTCTCCTCGCGCTCACCGACTAGCCTGGCGCGGGGCGAGCCGGCGACCGTTCAACTCCTTTAAAGCCGCGGCCGGACTTTGCCGAGCGCTTCCGGACTTTGCCGAGTCCCCCCCGCCTCCAGGCCGGGCCCGGCACCGCAGCCGGCAGCAACGTGGCATCGGCAACCGCCCTTTTACTACAAGGAGAACGATTATTCAAAACGGGCACTCTGACCTCCCTGCCGGATAACCAATCGCACGCCGCCTTTAGGGGATCGACCGGAATGCCACCCAATCAAGCGTTGAAAGCTTCCACTCAGCCAGTGGAGTGGGGGGAAAGGTAGGTTTGGGCCGATTAAGTTCCGCCCCCCGAGATAGGTGCGCAGCCTCCAGCCGGAGGGCGGAGCCAAGGAGTCGGTCAGTACTTGCTGGGGGAGGGGGTGTTGGAGTGGCTGTCAGGGGTTAATTCCCGGGAGTAGATTCTCGGGCTTCCTGGTCTGGAGGAGGGGGAGTTGAGGATAAATAGGGGTTGGGAAGGATGGGAGCCGGAGCTAGGCGTGCTGCAGCTCCCCCGGGTTTACAGTCTGGCTCGGTGGCTCTCGCCATCCCCACTATAAAGTAGTTCCAGCGCGCTCCTAGGCGGTGGGCATGGTGAAGTACAGAGAGGGACGGGGGAGCTCTGAAGGAGTAGGAATGGCAGAGGAGTACAGAGGGATGGGGGAGCTGTGGGGTGGGATAGGAAGGGGGAGCTGTAGTGGGAGGGATAGGAACAGGTGATTCCAGGGGGCTCATAGGTGCATGCTGTTAGTAGTCCCTGAAGTGATCTCTGTCTGTGTGTGGTCCCTAAAGCATGCTGGGGTCTAAAGGTATCAATACCCCCCCCCCCCCAACCCTTTTTTTTTTTTGGTCAATAACTTTCCCCCGCCCTCTTCTCCCCCCCCCCTTTTTTTTTTGCTCAACAAAAAATCCTTAATATTTCTCACAAAAAAATTTATGGTTTGGTGTTCTTCAATCTTAAAAAGTTTAAGAAACACTGGCCTAGTAGGTCTTATCCTCTTGCTCATGGTCCAGCACCTGCTTGCTGCACCACTTTTTCTCCTGCAGTTTGGGCCCCCCAGGCATGCCAGCATCCTTACCATGGCCAGCCCAGCAGCAGCAACCATGCTGCCAGTCCCAAGCCTGACCTTCCAGCTTCTGAGCAGAAGGGCCTGCAAATCCCTCTCCCCTTCTCCCCTGGCCATGGGGGATTGGAGCAGGTGAGGCCCCGGCACCCTGCATCTCCATCCCACTGAGATGCAATATGCGCTGCTGCTGTGTCCTGTTGCTGACAACCCCCAGAAGCAGTACAAAATGCAACATCCTGTCTCCCCACTCAACCCCCCCCCACACTGCTCTTCCTCAAGACCTTGCCCCTGCACTACCTCTTACCCCCAATCTTCACCCTCATGTTGCCTCTTCCCTACAAGACCCTGAATCCCATTTGCTCCCTTGTGTGCTCCTCCTCTCCTGTTAGCCCTTGTGAGACGACTTGCCGCTGCAGAAGATGGCTTGCAGGTTGGGTTGTGGGTTGATACTGGCAAATGTGATTGGATGCTGATTCACATTTTTTATCTGCACAGGATTCTAATTGTAGGTATTGGTTGACCATCAGAAGAGGAAAAGGAAGGGAAGGTAGAAGGGAATCATCATACATATTTACAGTATTGCATGGTTGGAGAGGTGTACTTGCAAGAGGAAGTATGTCACCAACCTTAATATGGAGCACTAGATTCATTGGCCAGCTCTTTAGGGCAATGTACTATATTAAGTGCAGCCAGTGATTTGAATAGCAATTTCAGATCCTGTATTCCAGATGGCCATTAGGTATGGCCCTAGAGTTTGTTTACTTCCTTCATAAATCCTTTTTTGCAGAAAGCAAAAAGGTTCACAAACTTTCTGAGTCTGAGGGCTCAGTTTTCTAATTTTTTGGGGGTAAGCAGTTGCAGACCTTGTGCAAAATCAAATTGAATAGATGAGTATATAATGTACAGGTAAATTCTGGGGGCAAAAATCAGAAAAAAGGATTTAAAAGAAGTCTGATTCACTAGCACTGTACCAGAGTATGGGTTTGCACTAGTAGGGATTACAGTGAACGATTGGTGTTTAGGTATATGACTTTTGATAAATGATTAATTTATTCTTTGGTACACATGTACTATAGGTATTTTAAGCACTCGTATTAAACAGAAATTTCAGGGGTCTCTTAATCGGTAACTGTTGAGAGTTGTGCTTATTGACTCAATTTTACAGATTTTGGTTTATACATTTTAAAAGTTGGAAAGAGGCTATGAGTGAGAAAGTTGACCAACATGGACATTAGGGATCCATTCTTGCAGTCCTAATACAGGCAAATCTCCATTTGCTTTTCATTTTGCTAAATAGTAAAACTAAAGTGTGGCATGTTGTATCATGGAATTCAGTAGTTCTCTATTAGGACCTGCACTCCAGCTCTGGAGATTGACACCCTGCTTCTTCATCCCACTTTGGTGCAGAACATGCTGCTGTTGCTATGTGTCATTACTCACGAGCCCCAGATTACAAATATCAATTGAACTTAGTCAATCAATAAGCAATTATAAGTATTTCAATTGTTTTTCCTTTTTTATAATTAGAAGAAGAAGAAGAAGAGACATTCACAATTTGGAAGATGAAGTTTGGTTTAGGAATTCATCCTAATGCCCTGGCATATTCCATGACCACATTAGGTGCTGGAATGATGAACAGTATCTTTAATTTCTACTATGTTAAACTTTTCTTAAACCAATACAAGATTTCAGAAGTAGCATTTCATCAAGCACAGGTACAGTACATTGGAACATGGATTTGCATATTACTGTGCATGGTGTTTGTATCATTACAATGAAAACTCTCCTTCATAGATGATTCAACTATTGACATATGGCAAATATAATTAAATATTTGATCCTAAATAAATTAAAGGTACAGTTGAAGTTTATTGTTAATACTTTAGATTTTTTTAAAATCCATTGTTGGAAGTATGCTTTTTAGTCAGACAAGCTTCAAAATAAAGATTTTCTTTATCAATTTTATGTTCCTGTTCAGCAAAGATTTGTACACGTGATTAACTTTAGTAGCAGTCCCATGGGACTGCTATTAGTGCTTAAAGTTAAACATAGCCAACACCCTGAAAATCCTTACTTATATGAGCAACCTTACGCATGTATATAGTCCCAATGAATTAAAAGGACCTACTCGTGTTCTTAAAGTTACTTGCATCCCTAAGGATTTGACTGATGAAGGTCCATGTGTGTAAGACTTTGCAGGCCCGGGCCCTTAAGGCTAGATTTTTAAAAATATTGAGGTGGCTATCAATGCAGGTAGATATTTAGTGGTATTTTCAAATGCACATAAGTGCCAAACACTTTTGAAAATCCCACTAGGTACTGATCTGCATCTGTAAGCACCTAAGTAGAGGTTGAACCTCTCTAGTTTGGCACTCTGTGGTCCGTCAACATCAGCAGTCCAGCATGATTTAGTTAGCCAGATGTCCACTTATCGTGGGTATGGCCAAGTTTCCTATGGTCCCATAAAATTTGTTTACAGCTACCAGTCCTGGCTCTTAATGTTCAGTGCTGTTATTTAGCTCTAATTTATCCCTAAATATATTCTAAGAGCCTAGTAACCATTGGAAGTGTTGGTAATGCTGCTGGACAATATTGACCTCCCGTGGTTCGGCAAATTCTCTAGTTCAGCACCGATCAGGTCCTAAGAGTGCTGGACTACAGAAGTTAAATTTGTACCTCTAAAAATCTGGCTCTAGTCAATTTCCATTTGGCAAATTTTCCTGTTTTGTTTTCTAACTAGAATTGTGCATTAAACAAATATGACATGATGTACTTCATTGTTTACACATCACTACAGGTTGGACCTCCCTTGTCCGGCACCCTTGGGACCTGACCTGTGCCAAATGAGGGAATTTGCCAGATATGGGGAGTCCCCTGCAACTGGTCCCCCAGGATGCTCCACTTCCCTGCAGTTGATTCTGCTCCGGCACCACTGCCACTGGGCTCCAGCCTGCAGGGCTTGGACTTGGGCTCCTGCCTGCTGGAGTTCCCCAGGACCGAGTTCCCCAGCCATATCTCCCTGCTTCTTGCCCACTTGGGGCTCCCCAGAGATGGGGTTCACACTCCCAGGTGCCAGGGATTTCTGATCCAGCAACATCTGTGGTCCTGCCAGACCACAGATGTTGCTGGACCAGAGAATCCTGGATTTTGGAGGTTTAACCTATATTTCCAAATCTCTACTAACTGAAGATAGTTTAATTTAATGACTCTACATAAAAATATACATAATACTTGTGTGTGAGTGTAACATTCAAACTACGTTTACTCTTCCCATCATACAGGGAAGCACTTTTGTTATTCCATATGTTATGTATGTTTTAGGGAATCCTAAAAAAAAAATATCACTAATGAGGAATTCTGTATTTTTCTTCTCAGGTAGTTTTTATGATTTGGAATGCCATTAATGACCCTCTCTTTGGGTATATTCAAGACAACTCCAAAGTCCCATGCTGCTCAAGACGTCAGTTTTCAATTTTATATGGCGCACCATTGTACGCTTTAGCTTTTCTGCTTCCCTGGTTTCCTTGGAAACATTATCAGGAAGGTGATTGGCTTAATGGTCTTCACCTTATTGTTGCTTTATGTGCTTTTGATGGCTTGCTTACATTTGTGTTGCTAGCACAATGTGCGCTCTTTGCAGAAATTTCTACAAGACATGAAATTAGGCTTCAGCTTATTAAATATAACCAAGTGGCAACATTAGTTGGATCAACCAGCATTCTTTTTTGTGGTCTAATATCAAATAATATGGAAAATTTTGCCTATTTTCAAAGCTTTACTGTTTTGGTTGCAGCACTAGCAACTGCTTGTATGTGTTACACTGGCTTATATAGCACTAGTCAGTATGAACAGAGAGAAACTCCTGTGGAAAACACTAGCTTAGAAACTAATGATAAAGCTCTCTCCTGGTCTTCTGTAATTTCATTGACCAAACAGATAATGACACAGAAAAATTTTATACTTTTTGTGACCATGAACTTCTTCCAAGTCTTCCACCTAGCCTTCTGCAACAATTTCATGATGATCTTTGCGGATAATCTCATCCCTAGAGACGTCCTTTCCTCTTTTATAAGAAGCATCATATATGGGGCTGGCTTTATTTGTCCTCAGGTATGCAACAATGTTTTTAATCTTTCATTTAAAAGGAAAATGCAGTTTACTTTATGCTAGTTCTTAATTGTTTACACAACTTGGAGTATATGCTTTATCTGGAAGAAACCTTTTATCAGTTTTAGGAATAAATCTGTGTACCCACATTATAAAAATAACTTAATATTCTAGTCTGTGTAGTCTAGCCAAAGAGGGAGCATAGGATGGCAGAGGGAGGGAGGGTAGGCAGATTAAATAACAGTGAACAAGCAGGGAAAGTAAATGTTTTTTGTTTCGGCGTTTAGGGTGTGGGGCTTAACAACTTAGAGTAAGAGAAGGAAATAGGCTTAGTACCAGGAAAAAAATTCCTAAAAGTGAAATCTATTGAGCTTGGTGTTATTTATTTCCTTTAATGTGTCTGTGTGGTGAGGGAATCCCCATTGCGTTTGGATATTTAAAACTAGATGGGATTGAAGACTGGAAAATTAAATGTTAGGTATAACCCTCCTATATCCCTTTCAAAACTGAACACTATTTGCATCATTATGGAAATTGATGAAGGGTCTAGATGGCTTAACAAAACAAGGTCCCTCAACAAACCTGCATTTGAGGGAATGACATCTTCTAATTAACTTTTTCATTCATTCATTCATTAACTGCAAGTAGAAGGTGAGCAAAATCCCATTCCAAGAGAACTAAATATGATTTGCACTGGAAAGGAAAGAGGACCAAAACGGTTAGATATGAAGGGAAAGATTAGGACAACAATGGGAGAGAAGTGAGGAAAAAAATATGAAAAAGGTGCCACACAGAGAAGACAAATGTGATTGTTTTTAAATAAAATCCTTCTACTCATGCCCTCCTAGAAATTTGTATAAGGCTGATCTTCAAAAACTTTCCATAGACTTATTTTAAATATTTATGGTTTGATTTTTCTCAGTGAGCATCAGCAGCAGACAATATATGGGTGTTTAGCGTACCTAGCACTTCAGAAAATCAGGCCATTCGTTTTTAATATGAACAACTTATTGTGTTCTTTTTACATAAATTAATGCAAGATAAATGGAGACACGGGCAAGTATTAATTTAACCACAGCTAGAAATCGGATATAGTTTAAGCTTTTGTTGACATACAGCAATGAAATACAACTAATATGTTTTCTTTGCTGCAGAACTTGTAAATATTTACCGTTAAAACTCCCTGCCTTTACTCCTACTAAAGATTTTACAGATCTCTTCTGTAAGGATACGACTACACAGCGTGGCTATTTTATCCTGAAATAGCTACTCCACATCTTAACAAACTGCCCACTATTTTGAAATATTTTTTGAAAGAACAAGTGCACTATTTCAGCATCCCTCTAACCGTTGTTCTACAAGGGTTAAGGGAGGTCTCAAAATAGTGCATTTTTTTTTTAATTTGGTGCTGTGTAGACATGCCAAATTTCAAAATAAGCTATTTTGAAATAGAATAGAAATAAGATATGCAATCTGTGCTATGCAAATCTTATTTCAAGTTTAGGGTGCTGTGTAGAAGCACCCTAACTGAAGAAAACATCTAGGTAGTAAACTTCTATAGGAATATATCTGACAGAACTACCGAAATTAGGACAGCCTCAATAGCTTTGTAATCAATACAATCACGGCTGATAAAATCAACCTGACAGTCTTAAATGACAAATATTTAAGAAGGCACATTTCTATCTGCTTCCCAAAGATTCATTCTTCGAGTGATTGTTCATGTGCATTCCAATTAGGTGTGTATGCGCAGTGTGCACGCGCCGTCAAAGTTTTTCCCTTAGCAGTACCCTTACGGCCAGCAGGGGAGCCCCCTGGAGTGGCGCCAGTATACCAGCCCATATATACCCCTGCTGGCCCCCTCACCCACTCAGTTCCTTCTTACTACCATGATGGTCATTGGAACAACCCTCAGCTCTTTACAGTGATCGTTGTCTCAGCATTGTTCTTCTCATTCTTTCAATTAGTCTCTAGCTAAGTAGCTGCAAATGAAGTTAAAGACTCTTTTATTTTCTGTTTAGTTACTCCCCACTGCGGTGCGCTGTGCGCCCGCAGCAGGGCATGCCCGGTCCACAAGGCTTTAAGCCCTGCAAAAAGTGTCACGAGCCTATGCCTTGTGGCAATCCCCATTCATTGTGTTTAAAGTGTCTGGGGGAGGCTCACCTCACAGAAGCCTGCAAGATCTGTAAGGCCTTCAGACTCCGTACTAAGCATGAGAGGAAATCATGTCTCAAAATCCTGCTAATGGAGGCAGCTCTCAGGCCGGCACTGGCGTCGGACCGACACCGGCCTCTCAAAGCGCACTGGCGTCAGTGCGGGACAGTTCTGTGCACCGCACCTCTCCAGCACCGCAGAGGCCATGGCACCGGTCTCTGGCACCTCAGAAAAAGAGGAGACCTAATGGGGCCAGTCCCCGTCCAGACATGCGCCCTCCAGCGGGGCACGCGGCGCTGACAAGTCCGGAGCCCGGGCCTTCCGGGTCAGGCGGACCTTCCTCCCAGCGCAGGGAGATCAGCCCCGTAGAGGACTTCCCTGAGCCCTCCACGCCGGAGGCCTTAGAGGCAGCGAGGGTCCTCATTGACTCTCCCTCTCCTCCTCCCACCCCAACACCCTCCAGGTGGCATGGGGAGAATCAGCATTGGCCCCCTTTCAGGTCCGGCGCAGGAGGTTGGAGGCCACCGCACACCCCTACTGACCCTGGCAGCACCGTACGCAGCACCTGCCACTGAGACGCCCTTACTCTCACTGCCACCCCAGGACATGGCACCGGACTCGGTGCGGCACCACCGTTCGGCACCGCTACCAGTCCGGGGGGCCCCGGCACCTAGCTCTGTGTGGGATGCCCACACTGCCATGCCACCACCTCGGCACCGCAGCAAGCCGGAATCCATGGCCAGACATGCAGTAGCGTCAGCTCCACCTTGGTCCGCCTCAGAGTATTCATCTGACTCCAAGGCGGAATCCATCTGGTCCTCTAGGGGTTCCCGGTCCCATTCGCGGCACTACTCCTGCTCTCGGCACCGCTCACCTATACTAACAACAGTGGGCAGAGCCAGTTCTGGTGCCAATGTTGCAGCAAACATGGCCCCCAGGACCTCTGGGCCAGTGGCCATTCTGGACACCCTGGGTGTACCACCAAAGCCAAGGCGTAGATCCACCCAGGCCGGGTTCCGTCTCCTCAGGCCCATGAGCTTCTCCTTTGGCAACACCTCTGGCCAGGTCCCCTACTTCTGGCCAGTCTCTACCTCCTGGTCAATCATCTCCAGGCCCCGGGGGGAGCGCAGCTCCGGTGAGCCAACCTCCCCCATCCTCGTCCCTGGGTTCTTCACAAGATCCACTGCACATGGACGCCCCTGTAGGAGAGGTCCAGAAGGGGTCATCGTCCTCTTCTCCGGACGAGGCCTTAGGCAATTCCACACCACCCATGCCCTCCATGGACGCTAGGGCCCACCAGGACCTTCTCCGCCACCTGGCCCAAAGTCTGGGAGTCCAGGCAGAGAAGGTGTCCGAAGACTTGGATCCTACGGTAAACATCCTACACTCCGATGCTCCCTCCAGAGTGGCTCTTCCGGTTAATAAAACTGTAGCCAAAATTTCTAAGACCTTGTGGCAAACCCCTGCATCTATCCCTCTGACTGATAAGCAAGCCGAAAGGAGGTACTTTGTTCCCCAAGAGGGCAACGAGCACCTGTTTTTACACCCTCCCCCACGCTCCCTGGTGGTACAAGCCGTCAACCACAGCGAAAGACAAGGCCAACCTGCTCCCACCCCTAAGAACAGGAAGGCCAAAAAGATTGACCTGCTAGGCAGGAAAGTCTACGCATTCGGGCGTATCCAATACCACATTGCCAATCAGCAGGTCCTCTTGTCACACTACACCTACAACACCTGGGCATCCATGGAGAAGTTCACGGACCTGCTCCCCAAGGACTTCTGTTTGGAGTTTAAGGCTCTCCACAAGGAGGGGAGAGCGATTTCCAGAGCAGCACTCCAGGCGGCTCTCGATGTGGTGGATGCCGCTGCCCGGGTGATGGCCACAGGTGTGGTCCTATTTCGTAGTTCCTGGCTCCGGAGTTCTGGGGTTCCCCCGGAGCTCCAAAACACCATCCAAAACCTCCTGTTTGAGGGCCCTTTGCTCTTCTCTGAGCAAACCAATCAGAGGCTCCATGGCCTCAAGGATACCCGGGCTACCCTAAAATCCTTGGGCATGCACACTCCTGCTACCCAGAGGCTCACTTTCGCAAATAGGAATGTTCCTAGAGCGCCCCTTAAGGCCACACATCCTGACTCCTCCTGTCATAGGAGCAGGAGTGCTAATGGCAGGAACAACAGGCGCCACCCGCATCCAGCTTCAGGCAACAACCAGGGGCCCCCCAACAAGCCCTCAGTCTTCTGTCAGGGGTTTTGACGGGACTCCTGAGGGCATTTTACCAGTCTCCTCACTAACTTTCTGGGACCTTTTAACCCACTTTCTCCAAGCCTGGCAGTCTGTTATGTCGGACCGATGGGTGCTGGAGATAGTGGAAAGAGGTTACGTAATCCCTTTCCACTCGCCCCCTCCTTCCCAACCCCCTACCCCGTCCCTTTTCAGGGACCCCTCTCACGAGCCGGTGGTCCAACACCTCCTTACGATAGGGGCGGTACAGCACGTTCCCCCCAAGTTTCAGGGCAGGAGGTTCTATTCCCACTACTTTCTGGTCCCAAAGGCCAAAAGGGGTCCTCCGTCCCATCCTAGACCTCAGAACCTTCAATTCCTTCATCACCAAAGCAGAATTCAAAATGGTGACACTGGCATCCATAATTCCCTCATTAGCCCCCGGAGACTGGTACGCTGCCCTCGACTTAAGACGTCTATTTTCATATCTCATTTGCCTCCCACCATCGGAGGTTCCTTCATTTTACTGTGGGCCCGGACCACTACCAATTCATGGCCCTCTCCTTTGGCATCTCGACGGCCCCTCGAGTCTTCACCAAATGCATGGCGGTGGTGGCCCTCGCTCTCAGGAAAAGGGGCGTTCAGGTGTTTCCCTACCTCGACGACTAGCTCCTGAGGGGGCACTCCGAGTCGCAGGTGAGAGCCCACATCACTATAGCCTGCGGGCTCTTCGAAGACTTAGGTCTTCTTCTAAACCTGGACAAATCAACCCTAATTCCCACCCCGATAATAGAGTTTGTGGATGCCACTCTGGATTCTTCGTCAGCAAGAGCCTCTCTACCCAGTTCCAGGTTCCTCATGATAGAGACAGCGGTCAGGGCGCTCCAGAACTTTCCAGTGACTACCGCCCAGACCTGCGTGCGTCTCCTGGCCTCATGGCCACCTGCACTTATGTAGTGCAGCACGCCAGACTGCGTATGCAACCCGGTCATCCACTCATGGACAGGGTGGTGATGGTTTCCCGCCCCCGTCCTCCTTGTGTTGGACTGGTGGACCCACCAGGGTGGTCTGCGCAGGAGTTCCGTTCTTCATACCAGTGCCCTCTATCCGCCTTGTCACAAATGCGTTGGACACTGGCTGGGGAGCCCACCTGGGGGACCTGCACACACAAGGTATGTGGTCTGCGGACGAGTTCTCCCTGCATATCAACATCAGGGAGCTCCGGGCAGCCCAACTAGCCTGTGCAGTTTTCCTTCCCCACCTCAAGGGAAAGTCTGTCCTTATTCTGTCAGACAACACGACAGCGGTGGTGTATATAAACAAGCAGGGCAGGGCACGTTCCCCTCGCCTGTGCTCGGAGGCGATCCACATTTGGGACCTCTGCATTGGGGCAGATATGCACCCTATGGCCTCGTACCTCCCTGGCTCCCACAATGTCCTTGCGGACAGGCTGAGCAGGTCCTTTGCAGGTCATGAATGGTCCCGAAGGTGGGATGTGGCCCACTCTATTTTCCGTGCGTGGGGGTTTCCCCATCTAGACCTATTCGCCACAGAGCACAAGAAGTGCCTGAGGTTCTGCTCCCTCATGGCACAGGGGAGGGGTTCCCTAGGAGACGCTCTCCTTTTTCCATGGCCGGAAGGCCTACTGTTTGCCTTCTCGCCATTCCCACTCATTCACAGGGTCCTCCTGAGAGTGCAGGAGTTCAGGGCGTCCCTGATACTAATTGCTCCTGCATGGCCCAGACAGCACTGGTTCTCCACCCTCCTCAGCTTGTCTTGCAAGACACCCATGGCCCTCCCGCTGGTCCCAGACCTGATATCTCAGGACTCGGGCAGGCTCCGCCACTCAGATCTGCAATCACTGCACTTGACAGCATGGAAGCTCAGTAGCTGATGGCAGAGGAGCTTCAGTGCTCAGAGCGGGTTCAGGAAGTCCTGCTGGGTAGCAGGAAACCCTCCACTAGGGCCACATATCTCGCCAAATGGAAGCTGTTCTACATCTGGGCTTCCCAGAAGAGAGTGCACCCAAGGCAGGCCATGGTCCCCCTGATCCTGGATTACCTGTTGGACCTCAGGCTCCAGGGCCTCTTTTCCTCCTCCATTAAGGTTCATTTGGCGGCCATCTCGGCCTTCCACCCAGGGGAAGGGGGGAAAACTTTGTTCGCCGATCCTATGGTCAACAGGGTTTTGAAAGGCATGGACAGGCTCTACCCACACATCCGCCAATCTGTTCCCCAGTGGGACCTAAACCTGGTCCTTTCTAAGCTCATGGGACCCCCGTTTGACCCGTTAGCGACGTGTTCCCTCCTGTACCTGTCCTACAAGGTGTCCCTCTTGGTAGTGCTTACGTTTGCCAGGCGGGTATCCGAACTCAGGGCGCTCACCTCAGATCCCCCCTACACGGTGTTTTTCAAAGATAAGGTCAGGCTCCGCCCACACCTGGCTTTTTTGCCCAAGGTGGTGTCTGCCTTTCACACCTCCCAAGATATCTTCTTGCCAGTGTTTTACCCTAAGCCGCACGTGTCTGGGAAAGAACAGGCTTTACACACTTTAGACGTATGTAGGGTGTTAGCTTTTTCTTTAGACAGGACAAAACCATTCCAAAAATTGCCACAACTTTTTGTGGCCATTGCGGAACGGGTGAGGGGTCAGCCCATGTCCTCTCAGCAGATCTCTTCCTGGATTACTGTGTGCATCAAGGAGTGCTATGCCCTGGCGGGGGTGCTGGCCCTCCCCTTAGAGCGCACTCCACGAGGGCTGTGGCCGCCTCCACTGCTTTCATGGCACAGGTTCCCATCCTGGACATCTGCAGAGCCGCAACGTGGTCCTCGGTCCATACCTTTGCCAGTGACTATGTGCTAATGCATCAAGCCAGAGAGGACGTTGCCCTGGGTGGGGGGGTTCTCCACTCCTCGGTAGCTTCAGAACCTGGCCCTCCGCCATAGATTCTGCTTTGGAGTCACCTAATTGGAATGCACATGAGCAATTGAAGAAGAAAGAACAGTTACTTACCTCGTAACTGTTGTTCTTTAAGATGTGTTGCTCATGTCCATTCCAAATCCCCACCTGCCGACCTCTCTCCGGAGTATTCAAGTAAGAAGGAACTAAGTGGGTGAGGGGGCCAGCAGGGGTATATATGGGCCGGTATACCGGCGCCACTCCAGGGGGCTCTCCTGCTGGCCCTAAGGGTACTGCTGAGGGAAAATCTTCCGACGGCGCATGCATGCTGCACGTACACACCTAATTGGAATGGACATGAGCAACACATCTCGAAGAACAACAGTTACGAGGTAAGTAACTGTTCTTTATCTAGAGGTCACTGAACTGTATAAAGTTTGCTGTGACCTTTTTTTCCCTTGGGTTTTGTCCCTTCAAATTCAAGATACAACAAGAGAATTCCCTGACAGCAGTGTCCTAAGTTCACTTACTGTAAAGCACCCAGCCTAAATTAAAGAAAGCTGCTTTGTGGATTATGCTTGTCTTGCCTGTACAAAGCTAGATCATGGCTTCTATTAAAGGATGGCAGTTGGTATATATATATATAGGAGAGAATGCATATACTGAACCTACCCTGATGTTGCAACCAACAGACTTAAAAATTGAAGCCTAAAGCATCAACTGCGCCAATATTTTTCTTGGAATTAGATAACATTTATTGAAAAACTCCAAGGAAGTTTCCAACAAACGAGAGCTTGAAGCTTTCAGGGCATGTTGATTTTTCTTCATCATGATTAGATGAGGTCCAGTTCATTAAAATAACATGCATTATACATCTGTTACTATTTTCACAAAGTGTCAGATAATAGGTTAATATTTTGTAACATCTAGTTCCAGTCAAATTTGCACTTCAAATTACAGCCACTTGTGTCAATTCCTTGCTTAACCTGCTCATAACTCTGTATGGTTCTCAGTTTTTTAATCAGAAAACTTGAATTACCTCATAATGTTTGCTGTTATCTTTTTTTAATTATCCTATTTGTGTGGAGCATTCAAAAATGTGTTTGCCTTTTTTTTCCCTTGCGCTCAATCTTCAGCCCATTCTGTTGCTAATGACCAGGGTTGATGCCTCATGTTAAAGTAATTAAATATGGGAAGAAAATTGCAAGGGGAGTTCCTTTTGTTAAATGCTTATTGAGTTTGAAATCATTAATCTTGGTGTCTAATATTGAAGGAAAGAAAGCACTGTTATCTTGTAATTCATGGGAAGTGCTCAAATATGGCAATTATCAGAACCATATACCTAGGTAAATTGTGTGTCAATATATTAGAAAAATAAACTATGTACATGCAAAATCTCATCCCATTTGAAAATGGAAAGTGAGGGAGGGAAGAGAAAAGAAGAGTTTAATTTTTGTTCACGACTATTATTTTTGCTGCGGGCCTAACCCTAAACTAGACTTTGTCATATCTTTTTACAAAAGCAGCATTCTAGGTTTTATTAAAATGCAATTACCATATCATCAGAAAAGTGACTCTCTAAAATATCATGGACTTTTGTATTTATTCCCTCACAGTACAGAAGTGAGACTGAAAAATTTGCCACGTGTAAGATAACTACATACAGTTGCCTCACCATCTGCAGATACTGGGTTTCTTCTACTCATTTACTATGGGGAATATCTTAAATACTGAATTTAGCTTGGTAGAAAACTTTCTTAGTTATGTATGTCAACTGGCAAGTTTGAGTACCACCAATATACTCTACATGCCTTTTTTATTCAGTTTGCAGTAGGGATGTGATAGTGTATATGTTTAAACAGTTAACTGATGAGCCTGGGCTCATTGGTTAACCTGCACGGTTACACACAAACCTCCTCCCCACCAGAGCCAGCAGCGCAGGGGGAAGGGGATGGGAGCAGGCAGGAACCTTCACCCGGAGCCAGCTTTTAAGCCTCTGGCAGCAGTGCAAGGGACGGAGAGAGGCAGTAACACATTTACGAAAAACAAACAACCAAAATCAAAAACACTTTTTAACAATCCCTAGTTTGCAAATCAAACAATTCATTTTCTGTGTACCAACACTATAAATTCAACCTGGCATTTGAAAGTTGAGAGAGATTTTTTTTTCTACCTCTTATGCCACTTGTGATAAAGATTTTGCTTCTAGAATTTGATTGACAATTTTTCTAATATATGAAAGAATTGAATCCAGATGTGTCTGGTTTGCTTTTTAATAGTGATAGACTTTCTTAAGATGGTATTGTTGCTTGATTTTTTCACCCCTGAATCTCAGTTTCTTAATTCAGGAGATAGGGAACTCCTCAAACTTTTAAAGGGTTTTGGCATATAGCAATAGCATCTATCTTTGCTGGTACTATTCAGGTTACATAGAGGACTCCACATATGAAAGTCAGTTTTGATCTAAATTGTTTTTGTGGGCTTCATGGTGAAATGTTTTCAGATGTAACATTTTAAAATAAAAACAATTAATTCAGACTTTTGTGACATAATGCATGTGTGGGATTCTAATGTAATCAGAAAACACTGAAGTATAATTTTCAATGCTGAATTTATGGATTTGATTCTCTTTAGATTCACATAGCCTTCTTGCTCAACACTTTCAGACTAAAACTTGCTTTAGACTTAAAAGCTAGCACAGTCTGTGACTAAAACATCAGTGTTTTGTAGAAAAATGACACTTTTACTAAATAAATTTTTCCAGGTTGTAAATTGGGTAAATTAATCGTTTTCATTAGTGTATGTAGTCAACAGTGAATTACTGGATGTGACACACCCAGAAAACTGAAATTTAATTGTTCCTAGTAGTTTGTATAGATTGTTGCATGTTGAAATCTGGAAACTTGAAATGGAACTACAAGTGCTGTGCATTCTCAATAGCTTTTTCTATAATATAAGCAAAACTAGTAATCTGTTACAATGGGATTTCTCAGTGAAACTGTGTTATCAGTTACAAAAGTCACACTGAGTAACAGTGGTAGTAGACATTTACCATGAAAGTCCATTGATATCAGAACCATATGATGTTAATGAAAAATTATAGCTTTAAAGGAAAACCACCCATTTCATTCAGTCTAGCAAAGTTTAATTGGTAAAAAAACACTTTCACTATGAAGACACTGCAAAATAAATTGCATAAAGGATATCAGACATTATGGTCTAGGGCAGGGATGAGCAATAATTTTTGCAAGTGGGCCACTTAATGAATTTTGGTATATGGACATGGGTGGGCTCCACCCCCCTGGAAGAGGCAGGGCCTGGGTGAAAGGGTCAGGGTTAGGGACTAGCTTCCTCTCAGAGTTATCTGGGGCTGGAGGCTTTGAATTAAAAATAAGCAAAGAGCTCGCAGCCCCAGTGCTGCTGCTACTGCGTTGCCTGGCAGCTGCCTGGGGTTGCTACGGCTATTTAAAGGGCTTGCGGCTCTGGCTCCTGCCAGGGTAACACCGTGACTGGGAGCCAGGAGCCATTTAAATAGGATCCTTCTGCCTGAGCCACCACATAGAAATTCGGTGGCATGGGCAGGAAGATATAAATAGAAAACAGCTTGATGCAATCTATGGGCCGGATCAAAGTATTAGGCAGGCCAGATCTGGCCCCCAGGCGGCATCTTGCTCATCCCTGCTCTAGGGCATGAGCTGATTTCTATCTGAAATGGGAAGCAACATTTATCCTAATGTAGAATAGTGCACAGACTGATTCTAGGTGAAGGGAGAGCTTTCATCTCTGAAATGTTTATTTTAAAACACTGCCAGAGAGAGGACCAGTAGGATGGTCCTATCATCTGTTCCATTTATGCAATTCCTATGCTCTTAATTTATGAGTGCATTTGAAAATGCTTTTGATTGTTTTCCCCTTTCAGAAAATATGCATGTTTGCTAATCAGTAGAAGTACCATATAGCTGTAAAACATTTACAGCATCCAAGACTGTTTTATTTATTTTTTTTAAGAAGTCCTCAAGTACTGTATTGTCTTTTCAGTGCCTGGTGCTTCTCAGTCATACTCTGTTGAAGAAGTTTGGTTATTACAGGATCATCTTGTTTTCCTTTTACTTAGAAGGAATAGCTGCATCTGTTATGCTTGTTCTAGGAACAGAACACTACTACCTTCTGGCTATTTATCTTACAACAAACATGTAAGTAAATATATCTTCAAGGATACTATTTTTTTAAAAAATTAACAGTTTTCTATGTCTTGTGATAAAAGTCTGTTAAGTCACTTTTCTTTGTTTTTATGCCTTTTTTTTTTTTTTGGTCATACCCCTTTTGGTAGCTTGAAGCATTTCCTACTACAAGTGTTGTTCTCTGCAATTACATGCACTTAAAAAGGCAATTCTTGCTTAACAGTTTCAACTTTTAGGTATTGCTTTTAATTTTTCTTTTAAAAATTAACAGTGTAATAAATACAGTAATTAGAGTTTGCAGCATTGACTCCATCCAGGTCACTTTTTTAACATTGGTCAAACACAGACTCAGTTGATACAGACTTTCCATTTACCCCCATGCAGCAGTTCCCACCACTTCTTCAAGCAGTCCCCCAATCAGTGTTTGTACTGTAGGTATATCTGAACCCCTATGCCCCAGATGGGCAATTTTAGGTAGCAGTGTCCACATGGCCCGCACATGTCCCTGTCTCATGCCTTGATGGGAGGCTATCTAGCATTGTGTGGTCAAATTGCCCTCAGTTGCTTCTCAATTGCCCTTGGCCTGAGACTGAATATAAGCAAAGTGCTAGAGACAGTTCAGTTCTAAACTTTATTTATTTTACAGAATAGCTAGTAGAGTTTCCATTATTTAGACTCCTACTATTCCCCTTCCTTTTTTGTTTTAATATTGAAAAAATAAAAGATTTTAGATTCCTCCGGCCCACAAAAATGCTGGCAATTCAGTGATTGTTGTTTAGATTGTTGAAGTTTGTTTTATTTGGTACTGCTGTCGCATGAAGCCTCAAGGTTATTTCACAGAACAGGTAGATCAGTGAAATGTAGAAAACCTTCAAAAGGATCTGCTTTATTAAACATTTTTTAAAAATAGCCTTCTAAACTTGAATATAGAATGGCATTAATGTCATGGTCTTCCCTTCCTACCTTGCCTATCCTCTTTGCATATACTTATTTCCCCCCTTTTTTTCCAGGATTTCAGTCATTTGTAACTAAGATCTGTGTGGCAGTTGAGTTACATTATCCAGTAATATATTTTCTTAATTTCAAGTATTCAGGTTTCCTTAGGGAAAAAAAAACTGTCAAGATATGCAAAGGCTATTTAATTATTAGCTGCTAGCCTAAAAAATCTTTTGTAATTTTAACCTAACTTTACCAAAACTTAGCAATATGTGCAAATCTATCATCCTGTTTATTGTTTCATTTGGTTCTATTGGTCATGTGTGTTAAATGTGGGGGTTTTTTTACCTTTATCATTCCAATCCTATCACTTGTTTTAAGCTTTTTTCCTGTCTTTCCTTTCCAGTCCTCTGCATGTCCTTTTTCAGATTTCTAGAGGAAAATTTCAGTTCTTTCTTCTGAGATGTTCCTTTTCTACATTCAAGTCAGTTTAAGTTGGTATTAATAACTTCAACAAGTGTCTTTCATCTTTCACTTCAATGCCAAGCTACTATTTTGAAATTCCAGAAAGAGTTGAGAGAGTTTTAGGTTTGTATATAGGTTTCTAATTCTTGGTTAAAATAACAGTGCTAATATTTCTTTGGTGAATGGATCTTTAAATAGACCTAATAGCCATTTTTAATGTGAAGCAGTAATGTGTTAATGTACATGATGAGAGTGAAAGTGTGTAAGAGAGAGAGAAAATTAAGCCACACACATGCTAAACCATCCATTACAATTTTCTTATTGAGAAAAGTATGTTTAATACATATCAATATTTTTGAAATATTTTGTCTTTCTACAGGGTAATTGTTCAAGCGTCATTCAGTTTGTTTAATCTGCCCTTGGCAGATATTGTTGATGCAGACTTTATAAAACACAAACGGAGGTATGTTGCTCTTCCTGCTGATCACAAAATGTACTACAGTATATAGCTATTGTCATCAAATTCTCTGTACCAGATTTGATTAAACTTCCTGGCCCTCCAACCAGTGTTCCCTCTAAACTGTGCAACAGCGTAGCTTCACAGGTGATTAATTAGTCCTGCCCAATCAGAGGCTCAGGGCTCCATGCATGGAGCTGACTGACTGGGCAGGGCTGATTAATCACCTGTGAAGCTGTGCTGCCACGCAGCTTAGCGGGAACACTACCTCCAACTCCTATATGATAATCTGCAGAAGTTCAAGACCCAGGGCATATGGACTGGGAGCTGGAGGTTGGAGTTTGAGTCCACTCCTGAAGCCCCAAGCCCTGGCAGAAGCCCTGAGATCCCCATCCTTGCTGGGCAGCAGCCCCAAGATACCTCCCTTCTACCCCATTGGGCAGAAGCCCCTATTGCACCACCTCTCTGTAAGCCAAAGGTCCCAAGTTTCTTCTTCTTCTTCCACCCCTCTACGTCTGGTAGATGGAGAATGAGGGTGCGTGGTGCAGCTCCACAAGCTGCACTTCACTGGTAAAAGAGCTGCATGTGGCTCACAAGCCACAGTTGGGCAACTTCTGCTGTATACTAAAGTTTTCATTCACTAAACACTCTGAACATATTAATCAAAAAGGATTCTTAATTTGATTTTAAAAGTTTTGTTTTTTAAAGTTACAGCTATTTTTAAGAAGTTTCAATTTTATATTTACTTTTAATACGAGAAATGAATGGGAATTCATTATTACTGTACATTACTGTAAATCTTTTGAAATTGTATCTGTTATTAAATAACTTTTTCCTAGATTATGTCCAAATACTTCCATGTCTAATATTACTCACAGGCATAAGGGGGCCTTTCTAATATAGAGACGATATTGAATGTTTGAACTATACTTCTTAATAAGCAAATTCAAAGTTTTTGTAGCTGCTGATACATTTTAAAATAAAAATTGATAAAACTTGCTGTGATATGCTCCACTGTGATTCATGTACCTTTTGGATTTATACCAAAGTGCAACTAACTTGCTGTTTTATACCAGTGGGGTTTCTAGCTTCAGTGCAATTTGACAGGAAGAAGGGGAGTCAGGCTCCCTTTAAGGCCACAACCCTGCAGAGACTAAAGCACTTAAATTACTTTACACTTCTGAATAGTTCCATTAGCTTTCAGTGTTTAACACTGAACCTGAGTGTAAGTCCTTGCAGGATTGGGTCACTGTCTGTGTAGACCAAATCTCATAAATGGAATATTGAAATTTCTTTCATAAATGGAAGATGCAATGGCTTGACTTACAATTTAAAAATATTCTCGATACAACATTTCCACCCAAGTCTACATACAAGACTTTCTTGAAATTATTCTGAGTAACAATCAGATTGCTTTGTTTGAAGTAGGGATGAAAAAGTTTAATGTTGGTGGTAAGTATGCAGTTATGTATCCTAATGACTAATATTTGAGTCTGATTCTTAAATAATGAACATAAGTACTGTAAGAGTTGTATGTTTATATACTGTGTAATGTAGATTAATACTTGTTCTGAATATTTCAGATCACCGCTTTCCTCAATGGTTTTTGGTACCAATGCTTTATTTACTAAGCCTGCCCAGTCTTTGGCACCCATGCTTGTGGTTACAATACTAAATCAATTTGGATATGAGAACCTGAATAATAAATTGTCTCGGCCTGATCCAAGGTGAGTTCAAAAGTGAAGTTTTAAATCACAACAATTATTACAAATTAATATGCAATTAGCTTTTATCATGGGTGTTGCAACTTTGCTTCAACAGATTTTCAGTGGATCATCATCTATAGAGCCCAGCAATTCCACAGATATCCACAGCTCATTTTTGCAGATATAGATGTGGATGCAGATACAAATTTTGTATCTGTTCAGGGTTCTACTCTACACAGACATAAAAATGCTGACCAGGCAGATATTTATTCTTAAAGAGAGGACATGGGGAAATCTTGCTGCATGTGTGGAAAAATTCATTTCAATTTATGATTGTTTTTAATTTTGCACAACAGAATAACTGTCAAACCTGGGAGGTTCTAATTTTGACTATAATTGTTATCAAAGTCATAGAAGTGTGTGTGTTTCATAAATATAATGACTAAACATATTTTTGAGAGAAACAATACAATTATAAGAGGGTGAGCAGTTTGGCTCAACTAGGTAAATTACTTTGGTTAGTATACAAATACATTCTTATCTTAATAGCCTTATCTTAGTTACTTTCTAAAATTTTACTTTAAAGAATACTCCTTTAAAATACATAGAAGACAAATCATTTATAAAATCTCCTTGGAGAAGGGCCATTAAGCAGAATAGAGTGGAGATGTCTTGGAACCCTCCTCCTGACCTTAATGGACTGTAGAAGGAAGGCATAGAGGTAGGTTTGGAAGGAGGACAAGCTGGAATCCTTCAGAAAAGCAGCTTCAACAAAGTGAAAATTACTTACAGGTAGGGGAGTAAAAGAGGAGGGGAGATTTTTAACAAAAAAGTTGTAAGAACAGGAAGTTTACTTTTGGTACAATAAACGGAGCCAGTGAAAGGATTTGAAGAGTGAACTGAGAGCATCAAATAAGTGGATGATTTTGGAGTGAAGGATTGGCTAGGTTGTGCTGAGTGTAGTATATAACAAAGAGGATGAATATATTTGTCATCTTGGTTCAAGAAAAATCATATCTTAATTACTATGGCAAGAAAACTGAATTATAATTTCTTTCAATCTCTCAGAAGAATGATCAGTAGGGATGGAGTTTAAGTCATTGGAGTAGTTCTAAGAACTTCATATTCCAGAAACTTATTGGCCTTCTGAATAAATGTCTAAAATTTCCAATGCTCTTTAAAAAAACCAAAGTATTTGTTGACATGCAAAGTATTAGTTTTGAATAGAAAACCAAACAATGCTAATGAAACTTCATGACTTAATGATACTATAGAAGCATTAGTATGTTACCAGTCTGACCAGTAGAACAGGAATGATTAGCAGTTGCTTCTCATATATTAAATGTGCCTGTGATAGTAGTTTCCTTACAATGGTTACTTTGTTCCTATTTCAAACCAACAAAACATTGACGTTGTCTTGTCTAACTTAAACAAGTGGTTTTCAAACATTTTTAATAAAGGTGCAGACCCTTTTGGAAATCTAAGACATAGTCTGCAGACCCCAGGATGAAAAAGCACTGACTTAGATGATTCCTATGGCATGAAATGAATGAAGGAAATTATTAGCAAACCGACCCATTCTACTGTGCCTTTACCGTCTCTTGCTCTGTCTCATGTTAAAATACACACATCTTCCTATAAATCCTCCTAGCCGATTCCTCAGAGAAGTAAACAAAAGTTGTGAACAAAAACAAACAAATTGTGGAACTAAAAGTCTCTGCTCATTCACACTGATATTTCATGTTGCCTTTTATCACCTCATTTCCCTGTACTGGTGTTCATATATTGCCTAACAAGGCCCCAATCCTGTACGCATTTAAGCTTTTGAATAGTTTTAATTATGTGAATAGTCCCATTGACTCTAATTGGACTATTCACATCAGTAAAGTTATACCTACACTTAAGTTTACACAGGATTAGAGCCATAGAAAGTAAACACTTTTGCATGGAGAGCATCTTTTTTAAACATGTCTGTACAGGGCGTCTCTGCTATAAGTCGCCCTGGTATACGTCTGTTCTGCACTAACGTTGTAATGCTTATAGGAACTGATGCGTTATAAGTCCTCCCATTCCCTGCTCTTGAGTCGCGCAAAAAAAAATTGCGCAAATGGAAATCAGCCACACGAAAAAATTCCCCACTTTAAGTTGTTTCGCTATGAGTCCAAGTTTTTTGGAATGTATCTTGGACTTACACTGTACACTGGTGCTGTAACATTAGTAGTAATTACCCCACTACATTAAATCAACATACTAATAAGATTGCAGAATAAAGTCATTCAGAAGTTTAGAAATGCCAAAATTAAGGTTTTCTGTGCCAAAAATATTTATTTTGACTCAGGTGGACTGCTAGCATATAAAATTTCAGCTTGAACAGTTAGTTTGATAAAGTGATAAGCAACCAAAAACAGGGCATTATAATCAGAAGTGTCGAGCAATCTTAATAGTAGGCAGTTCTACCAATCCAATCTATAATACCCCAGTTTAACACTTGTTCACAGTTCAGAATCAGAATGTATACAATGCAGCAGAATAGGAACATTTTTTATCACAGAATAATCATAAATTAAATCCTGTTTTAAAATGCTGACAGGCACACAATCAAGCTAATAAACTTACTACTTTCTGAAATACTTCATCTATAACTGAAAGGTTAGCAAAAAATATTAGTCACTTACACTATTTCCACTGCAAACACAGTCAAATTTGTTAACTTGTGTGAATCCTTCAGACAGCAACACAGAAACAAAAATTTTAAAAAGAAAATGTGAATTTAAAACCATAAACTGTTAGGTGAAATACTGAAACGATTTTTTCACTTTTTTTTTTTGTTTTTGTTTTTTTGTTTGTTACTAAAGAACTCTATTTCAAATCTGTCTCTTTAGAAAGAAATCCCACATGCAACTTTGTTTTATATAATTTATGTCTGAAGGCATAACCCCATGAAACTTAACTTTTAAGATGAGTTTTAAAGTAGTATCTACCATATTTATACAGTAAGCATCTTGACTGAGTCCTAAGGAGGTTACCACATAGGAAATCGGTAGGAGGGTCTGACCTTTCAAACCTTTATTCACACAGAGGATCTTGTTGAACTCACTGAATGACATGCATGAACAAAGATTGCTCACATCAACAAGGATTTGTATAATTGGACCCAAATTATTATTATTTGAGCATTGTTACAGCATACAGGAGGGATGTAATAGTATAAGTAAAAGCTTATAGGTTAATGCTATAGACTACGTGCATTTCCCCCCACCCCTTGCCAGTAAATTTTTAGCAGGTTGGCCAGCAGCCCAGCTCAGTCCCGGCTTTTACTGGGTCCTGAACCTACCCCCGCTGCCGCTCTGCATATAAAGTGTATTAGGAGCCAGGTGGGCAGGCAGCCTGGCTCAGTTCCAGCTCGTGCCAGGTCTGGGAGCTCAGACCCCTACCCCTTCCTCCCAGACAGGGGCTGCCTGGGGACTATAGAATAGTCGACTAACCAATAAGAATTCATGAGGTTAATAGACTATTCAGTTAATCAATATTTAACATCCCTAGCATACAGCCCCTCTCCCAGAGAGCTTCCAGTTGAATACACATAGGGAATATTCTAAGCACACACTATACTGGAAGATCAGTGAGTCTTTTTATGTGGTTGCAGTCTGTTGATTAATGTATTATTCCCATTGACAAACTTGGTGGATATGTGTTTTAGGGAGGGATTTGAATTGTAACTATAGTCATTTGGTATGTGAGAATAGGAGGGGAGTTGCAAGAAGGAGTGCCATGGAAGAGGCATAGAAATGAATGGGAAGATAAAGTACATATGGGTTATTTAAGGGAGGTGGCTTGGGAGGAGCATAGCAGTTTGAGAAAATGAAAGCTGAAATGTAGGTAGTGGAGGTGTTGAACAGAGTCTTGAAAATTCAAGAGAGAAATTTAATTTGTTTGTAAAAACTGATAATGAGAAACTAGCACAGAGTTTGAGGATGGCTATTGGTGCTAATAGTGTGAGAAGAAGATGATTTGGGCAGTAATGTTTTGCCTGCTATCAAACAAGTGTTTAGTATTAATGTATCTAATTAAAATCAATTTAAGAACTAGTCATTCAGGGTATGCCTACACAGCAAAGTGATTTTGAAATAACAGCCATTATTTCGAAATAACTTTACTAGCATCTACACAAGCCAACCGCTATTTCGAAATTAAATCAAAATAGCGGAGCGCTTATTTCGAACTTGGTAAACCTCATTCCACGAGGAATAGCGCCTATTTCGAAATTGCTATTTTGAAATAAGCGCTGTGTAGACGCGGAATAGGGGCTAGTTCGAAATAGGGGGGCCTCCAGCCCTTCCCAGGGTGCCCTGCTGGCCACTCTGGCCCGAACCAGGGAAACTCTTCCCCCTCCCCGGAGCCCTTAAAGGGATAGAGTCTGGCCACAGTGCCTGTGCCAGCGCCAGGCCTGCCAGCCCAGACCCAGTACTCACTGCCCCTGACCCAGTGGCCCCAACATGAGCCAGCAAGCCACTGCCAGCCAGCCCTCCACCGCTCCCCAGGACCAGTCTGCCAACTCCCAGGAGCCTGCCAGGGGCCAGAAAAGGCGGATGCGGAATAGGGGTAGAGATCAGGGACCTCATTGAGGTTTGGGGGGATGCTTCCAACATCCATGATCTCCGCACTAGACGAAGGAATGCAGCCGTCTACAGCCAGATGGCTGCCAGCCTGGCCACGAAAGGCTACATCCGAGCCCAGGAGCAGGTTCAGATGAAAATCAAGGAACTGCAGCAGGCATATGCCAGGGCCACAGGGGGCAGCTCCCAAACAGGGGCAGACCCAGAAAACCTGCCCCTATTTTGATGCCCTGTACTGCATCCTGGGGGGGGCGGGACAGTCTGTGCCCCCCAGGTGGTCATCGACCCTGGGACAGAGAGCCCTGATCAGGGCATGGAGGAGGAGGAGGGCCAGGAGCTGCAGGAGCCCGGAGGGAGCATGCCGCACAGCCAGGACCCCCAAGCTGTACCAGTGAGCGTGTCGCCGGTGTTGTCCGAGGCCAGGGAGGCAACAACATGTGAGTGCCATCACTGTCCCCTTATACGGGGCGGGAGGGGAGGAAGACCAGGGACTGCACGCATGGGCCTTGCTGACCATGGATCACGCAGCAACCTGTGCATTTGCCGTGCCACCTCTAGGCACGTGGCCCCAGCTGGCTGCTACACAGGGGCCTTGGCCTGTTACCCACTCGCGTGTATGTATGAAGGCACATGACGTGCTCCTGACCCCGGGGTGGGACACAGTGGGACACCCTCCCTCCACAAGCCCCCTCTACACAGAGGCAGGGGACGTCTCCCCCCCGACACACACACACACAGACCCACAGCACAGGGACATAGGTGCACTCCCGGGCCAGCTCCCACTCCCGGGGATAGCAGGACATCCCAAACATGGCCTCTGTGGTAGCACATTGGCTCTGATGGTGCGGAGACCTGTCATCCTCGCCTGGCAGAGGGGAGCTGGGCTTCACCCACTGTGTCCCCAGGGATAACTGACCACTTCTCTTGTTTGTCCACAGCCGCACCAGCTGCGAGTGCAGGATGCGCCACCCTGCTCGGGACATCCTCCCGCACCCGGGCACTCTGCAGGCTGACCCATGCCCAAGAGGACTACCAGCGGCAGCACCTGGAGATACTGCAAGGCCTGCACCGCACCCTCAACCACTGGGTGCATGAAGACCTGCAACTCCAACAGGAGAGCTGGCAGGAGCTGCTTGCCCAGGGCCATGCCATCTGCGACCACCTTTAGACCCTGGTGCAGAGATTGCTGCCTCCTGCCGCTCCAGCCCCTGCTGCCTCCCCAGCTACAACTCCTCCTCCCACTCCTGCTTCTTCCTCCACACCCTACCCATCCCCGGGGATGCCGAGGCCCCCACACCCGTAGTGCTAGGAGAAAGGTGGGCCAGCAAGACCCCGAGCCCTGTGCTTCTCCTCCCCCTTTCTCCCCTTGCCTCCCCCTTCCAGCTCCCTCCTCCCAGGTTTACCCCTCCCCTCTCTCACCCTCTTGCCTCCCTTCTCCTGCCTTCTTTCCCCATTCTCACCTGAGTTTCATTTCCCCCCCTCACCCCAGTTTTGTTCAATAAGGAGAGTTTGTTTTCTTGAACACGTGTGTCTTTATTGTACATCAGGAAGGGGGGCTAGGGAGGTGTAAGTGAAGGACGTGAGGGTGGAATGAGGCACAAGCCCCCAGTGGGGCACACCAGGGAGACTGTTACTGCTTGCAGAATGTGCTGCCAGGCTTGCAGCAACACATCCATGAGAAGCATGAGAGTGCCCAGGGGCAGCTCTGTCTCCATGCTGTAGAGTGCTGTGGTGTCCCGAGTGAGGGCAACCAGAGCACGCAGAGAAAGAAATGCTTTGCTGCCCCTCAGCGAGGTAGGCAAGCAAACAGGGAAACCTGAGAACTGGCTGTCCAGGGGGGTCCCTTTAAGCAGAAGCCTCAGATACCTTGTATGGCTGCTGCCTGAGGCTAACTCCTGACCTGATGCCTTGCCAGAACCAGTTCCAGCTGGCCTTAAATGCTATTCAGCGTCCAGTCAGTGTGAACGCGCTATTTCAAAATGCATTTTGTATGTAGATGCGTTATTTCAAAATAAGATATTTCGAAATAACTATTTCGAAATTAGATATTTCAGAATAATGCTGTAGTGTAGACATACCCTCAGACAGGAGACAAATGGCTTTTATACAGGGCACTGGAGGAATTCTTCCCTGTTTGTTTATTCATTCTTTATTGTTAAGGACACTTCACTTGTCTTATTAAGTGCTAATCATTGTCCTCTCTAAAGAAAAATGCTACTCTGTATATTGCACATGCGTTCCAGGGGATTTCATTCTTAGGCATCAGTAAAGCCTTTAGCAAGGGAAACCAATTTACATTTCTTTATATAGTACTAGTGAAAAATGTGATATTTTGCAGGTTTGGCGGGTCACTTGTTTTTTCCTTTATCTTAAATTTTTCCTGTAACACTAGATCCCTTTTTTCTTGCTCTATAAAAGATGCATCATTTTAAACTTCCCTCTTTTGGAGATCCACTGCAGGTACAGTCAATCATATGGTGAAAACACTAGCAGTAGTTTGTTGCCCTTTTAATTACTAATTCCTTTTTTTTAGAAAAAAATTACCAGATGAAATGCCACTGATGATAAAGATTGCTTATTCAGAACCAAACAAGCTGAATATCTATACGTTGAGTTTTTGTTTAAAATACAGAAAAAAAATGAGGATTTTTGTACTTTACTCACAAGAATGGTGATTTTCAAGTTTTTTCCTCGAAAGGAAACATACTATTTACTTCCTTTTAAAATTGACTATCCTAAATAGTTAGAATTATTTTTAATCTCTTAAGAATTGACTATATGGGGCCAAATCTGCATCTTGGGGAAAACTGACATTTTTACCTTTTACCTTTTCTCCAGTTTGTTTTTAGGTCTTCATGATGCTATGTTCTATTTGATCTGTCTGGTTCCGCTTTGCATTGCTGTTATACAGATTCTTACCTGGACTCCCTTCTCCATCCAGAACAGTCATATGACAGCTGTACACTGAATCTTTTAACACTTGGTACGTACAGGAAAGATCAAGATTGTGTGTTGAATTGTACAAAATAGAATTTATATATTTTAAATGTGAAAATGAGGATTGTCTTTAATGGACTACTAGACCAAATGAAATCTTAGCCGTTGTATTAAAGAAGTAATCTATGGTGGCTATAAACATATCATAAAGGACTTCCAGCCTTAGCACACAGCCTATTTGTAGCCCTTTCTAGTTCAATGAGCACACATAAGGCATTTGTGGCAATGTTGGCAAACTCCAGGAGTCTCTACTGAGCATACTGAAAAAGTGTCTTTACTCACTCCATCACTAATAAGGTAAAGGCATATCTGTTATGTACAGATATTACTGAATTTTAAGGGGAGGTAGCATGGTGTAATGAAATGGCACTAGACTATAGACCTAGTTCCCAGCTCTACCACTAACATGCTATGTGACCTTGAAGGAAATCACAACAATGCTCTGTGCCTCAGTTTCCCGATTTGTAAAATGGAAACAAAAATACTTGCCCATCTTTGCAAAGCAACTTGAGAGCTACAGATTAAAAGCACAGTATATGAGCTAAATATTGTTTAGTGAATGCATGAGTACTTGAGGAATCTGAGGACTTAATTTAAAGTTCAAGAAATCGGAGATAATGAAGTCTTAAGTTTTAGTTACATTATGATTACATTTTTTGAGTCATGCCATAGAAGAAGTTCTGTTCATTTGTACTGTACATGCTAATATCAACATGTTTCCAAAATCATCTATATATATATCAAAAGAATCCTAATGCAAAAATGTCTGTGGGACTTTCATGGGTCTGGATTCTTAAATTGTCTTTATAATGCATACGGTTATATGTATTGATTTTCTGTCTATTGATCATAGTCTGTTTTAAAAACAAAATGTATAACTTGCCTTCCAATTTAGAAGGATTAGGATTCTTATTGTTTTGTGGGAATAGTTTTTGAGGAGAGAACCTGAAGAAATCTAAATGACTTGTAGTCTGTGATTCACTGTATAGAACTAAGTTTTCTTCTTGGTTACTCCTTCCAGTTTGGTAATAAAGAAGTTTATATTTACCTATATTCTCTCTCTGATAATATTTTGTGTCTCTCTCTCTCTCATGTGTCTTCTTTTCTTTTTGGAGATGCTATTCCTTTCTGCTAAAGGACAATTCCTATTTTAGCTCCTAAATGCCTTAAATAATTATCTTTCATTAATTTATCCTTACGTAATGTAGACTTGGTACAACACATTTAGACCACTGTGCTCAACTTTGGTATGTCATGTTGTGCAACAGAAACAACATCAAAATGTTGAGACCTAAAAAGGTATCAGGAATCCATTTAAATGGGCAAAGAGCAAAGGACAGTTTTTTTGTGAAAGGTGTTTGGCAAATATATTTTACTTACTGAAGTAAAGAAGGATAGAAGTGGATATGACTAAAATCTTAGACTTCTATAAGGCTAGTAAAGGTAAACTTAAAGAGCACTTTTTCATTGGTACAACTCCAGCATAAGCCTAGACAAATAAAAAATGATAGTATACAAAAGAATTATAAGCCAGCCTTCATTCACACACAAGAGGATTAACGGTATGGAATAATAAAGAAAATGTGTTGTCATAGCCGTAGTATGAAATTTATACTAAAATACCAAATATTTAACAGGAAAAGTTAAGGGTTGATAGGGCTTCTTGATTTATTTTGAGTGATACCATTCTTCTCCATATGAAGACGCAAAAGCATTTACTGCCACATGGAGTTAAAATTAAAAGACCTGGAAAATTTACATTCAAGTAGCAGTCTCATCACAAGAATTAGCAATAGAAGATTGACCATACTTTTGAAGGAAATGGGGAATAAAAATGTCACTGCCATGCTTCCAACCACAGGCGCGGAAAGAAGGGAGGCAGTGGGTGCTGCAGCACCCACAGGTTTTGTACCCAGCTTCCCTACATCCAGGGGCTGGCCCCACTGCTGACTTCACCAGCCCTGGATCCTGACTTCTGGGGTTCTTCCAACCCCGTTGGTTTCACCCCGTCCTCTGGCCTTGTAGGCTTCACTGGTTCTTAGGGACCCATTGTCTGCAGGCTCTGCTGGCACTGGGGTCCAGGCCAGTGACCCTGGAGGCTCTGCTGCTGCCTGGGGTCCCACCACCAGCCTCAGTCTCTGCTCCTGGCCTGAGCAGGTGCCTCCAGCCTGGGAGTAGTGAGGGGCTAAGGTTGCCAACTCTCCCAGACCAGATGTCATTGCTATGAATGACATCTGGTTGATCCAGTCTGGGATAGTTGGCAACTGTTGGAGGGGCACAAAACAGGTGTAGGGGAGGGAGTGTAACTCAGTACCCCCACCCTAAAAATTGTTCCAGTGCCACTGCTCCCAACTGTATTATGCTATGCTAAATTATCCTGATTGCTTTGACTAAGAACTGAGGAAGGTATAACCACATACAAAAGTTTAATTTCCTACAACAGCTGGTTGGCCTGTTCTGACTCTATTAGCTCGGTGGTGCCTGAGTCTGAAAGTGGTGCTGCTGGGAAAAAAAAGCCACAGTAAATTTTAATATTTTTAAAGTTTATAAAATAGTCTTACATGTGCACGTGCACTCATACTCACACACGCAAACATTAGTTGGAAGCATTACAATAGTTTAACAAAATGACAAACCTACATCACATTACTTCACAGGTTTCATGAGGGCCACGTGTGTCTGATCTTGATATAGATTCTTGCAATTCAATTTTATTTATTTAAAACCAATACATAAAAGCCCATGCAGATTTAAATGGACGATTGCTTTGATTAGGTTAGCAAAGCTCTGTGGTATACAATGGTGTATAACAGTATAGTCAAAATCAGACTGACCAAATGGCAATAAAAATTATATTGAGATTTTCCTGGGGAAAATTCAGTGTAGGTATTTTGTAGGGACTATAGCTCTGCTTCACTTCTCTTATATAATGTGAGCTTCCCCAGGTGATGGCTGTAATTTATGAATACTGAATATTAAGCTGGTTAGTGGGATGTTTATTATCTGAATATGTTGGTATATTTTAATAGGGGGCTGTTGGAAACGACAAGCAGGAAGGAAAAGACTGTAGGGTTGTAAAACTACATGTAACTAACCTGGAGCAATTTATTTAGCAGTGCATACATTGCAAGCAGATGTCTGTTTCAAAAGCAGCAAAGTAAATTTTATTGTCATTTGGAGCTTTGATTGTAAAGCTGTTTTATTGCATAAGGGAAGAATAGGCTGATGTCTTTCTAAATAGCAGAGGGAGAAAAAATTATCTGATTTAAAAAAAAACCAAACTTGTAAGACTCTTTTCAGGCTGTCTGTAAACCTAGTCATATATCACTACATTGGTTAGGCAGAAGTCACATTACCGTGGGTTTTGTCATGGTTATGAAGGCTAGAAACTATTTGTGCATTAAATCTTAGACTCTAATGTCATCATATAGCTCCAGGAGCCAGGGCACCAGGTACATGTCTATAGTGCTAATGCCTTAATCCAGTCTCTGATGATCCATTCTGTAGATGAGGAAACAAGTACAGATAGGGAAAGGACTTGCCCAAGGTCCTTGACCCAGCAAGACAGAGTATATGCAGGAAACAACTAGGAATTCTAGCTCCCAGTCCTCATTGCTGTAACCTAATAGGGTCCCACTGTATTTCCACACCCAGGAATAGAACCCAGGAGGCCTGACTCCCATTCCATAGTTGACCCATTCCATAGTTGCAAATAGAACCTGGGAGCCCTCCTTCCCCAGCCTCCCTGCTCTAATCACAAGATCACACTCCCATCCCAAAATCCCTTATTAAAAGAAAATCCTACAACATTCCACAGTAAAGCAGTAAAGATATATCTTGAGCCACTACCAAAGGGAGATGACAATGATGATACAAATTTGAGGGCCTTAAGTCTGATGCCATATTTTGCAGAGGTTGAGTCTTTAATCTGCAGGCCTGTCTTTGTGATGTGCAGATGTCCTTTTTGCAGAGGCTTGTGATGAACAATTTTTTAAATGTGCATTTTCATAGGAACCTTCTCACTCAATATTCGTTGCACCTATTTTAGATTTCTATAAGCAGAAAGAACTTGCATTCAGATAGAGAAAGAAGCAACATATAACTCCAAATCTCCCCAAACATAAAGTACTTTCATTTTTAACATTGCAACAACTACTAGGAATTTCTGCAGACGATGATCAAGCCCCAAATTCCAGACCTTACCTTTTCCTGTGGCTTCGGTTAAGTACAAGTTCCTCTGGATTTATGTTAATCTATTTTGAATCAATGATGCACTGCATAGTTTTGGGTAAGTATTGAGTAACATCTCTGTGCCATAGTTAACACAGAGCAGATGCCTCATCAAAAAGCAAATGGAACATGTAAGTTGAATTGCCCTTGGATGAACTAGTCAGAAGAACCTTGGTCACAGTTGCACAACCAAAGTTAACATTTTCTGTTCCATAAGCAATTTGCCAAAATCCTGAAGGGCCAGGACTCCTGGATGAGAGTCCTAGTGAATTAAAGTATGTGAATGTGTTTTGTGGGTGGGGAAGGGAGGCTAGTGTAACCCCAACCCAAATAATGGTAATTGTTTGTTACTGGTATGTATGTTTTTTCATGCAATGCCATGTTCCTGAAGTAAGATGGAGCCCCAGCAGCTTCAAGAAAAACTTCTCCAGTTGTCTTCTCTTGCCCTGAACTGATGGTGTGGGTATTGAGTAGCTTCAGGCCTATAAACTAAGGTGGAACTCAGTGTATTATGAGCTGCAGAGGTGGATGTCTGTGATGAGGGCTTGTTGGATGTTAAATAGTAGAATAAAGCATAGAGGAATTTCTTTTGGAAATTTTCCCTATGTTTCCACAAGCCATACACACAGCTTGTTTGATGCAGGACTGTCACTTTTTCAGGACACAGAGGCCTGGACTCTTACCTAAAGCTCTCAATAGCACTGTGATAAACCCCTATGGACACTCCTAATGTGTGGAGTAACAAGAGAAGATTTTGCCCTGTCTGAGCTCCTCTGAGCTGTGATTCACATAGCCCTGGTCTACACTAAGGTGTTATTTTGAAATAACCCCCCTTAGGTCAAATTTATAAGCAGAACTACCAAGCCCGTTATTTTGAAATAATGGGCTACTTATTTCAAAATCGGTACTCCTGCTTTTCTCAGGGAATAACGCTAATTTCAGAATAGTTATTTCAAAATAGCATTAATGTGGTCGCTCCAGTGCTGCTATTTTGAAATCACTATGCCCCAGAGTAATTTGAACTAACTACTCCCGAGTGCTTCCTGGGGCTCTAAGTTGAGGTAGCACGTCCACATTAACGGAGCCTGCCTCGGACTAATTTCGAGGCTTCCCCATAGTGAGGACACGCTATTTTGATTTTGTAAAATGGGAGTTTAGTCAAATTTAGTTATTTTGAAATAATTTCCTAGCGTAGACATGCCCCCTAATGTGTGTGGGGGAGGGGAGGCAGGGATTTGCAGATAGATGAATAAAGGAGGTTAGGGTGCTAAAATGAAATGATGGAAAGGTCTATTGATGGGGTGTGTTCCCCAGAATATGGACTCAAACTAGGTTCATTTATGTGGTGCCTTAATAACTTAGCTTCTTCTTTCCAAGGACACAATTTTCCTTGTTTATCATTAGTTCTGTAGACTATATATTAGGGCTGTCAAGCGATTAAAAAAATTAATCACGATTAATTGTGCTGTTAGATAGTATTCTTATTGTTTATTTAAATATTTTTGGATGTTTTCCACATCTTCAGGTATATTGATTTCAATTAGGGCTGTCAATTAACACATGTTAATGGCTGCAATTAATGCAGGGCAGAATTAATGCGTTAAAGTTAATGTGTATTAATCGCAGATGTTTCTGTGCAGCGCTGCCCCTTTGAAATGCCACAGTGATCAAAAATGCGTGTTAATTTTTTTAATGCGTTAATTCTGCCCTGCGTTAATTGCAGGAGTTAATGCACATTAATTGACAGTCCTACTATATATTATTTGGGACACTAAAAAGCCTTTTCTTATGTTCCTGGCTTTGTATTGGCCTAATTCAAAATATCTGCCATGTATACAACTACTTCCTGAAATCCTTCTGTCTTTTTGCACTGGGAGGTTTCAGGAAAACTGCTAATGCCAAAAGATAAATGCTTCATGAATATAGCAGACTAGAGTCTAAATTTATTTACAGGACTTTTACATAAGTTTTACTACATTGATTTCAGTGGAGTTACTCCAATTTTAAACTGGTTGCAACTGAGAGCAAAATCAGGTTCCATAAGTTTTGTACTAGCTGGATTCAGCATGAGCTGCCAAAATCCACATGCAGAATTAAGCAGACACAAAATATATGCAGATGGTAATTTGGGGATTATATCCCCTAGTGTGGAAAGAACATTTCTTTTTCTTTTTGCTGATTAAATACACATAAAATCAATACATATTCTCTCTCACTGCTCCTTTTTATGACAGGAACCGTAAGTGTGCTCCATTCTCTAGAGTTGTTATAGCTGCAATTGTTTGCACGCTTACCATTCTGCCTAGTTCCTTTTTCACTCTAGGAAAGAATGTGACCGAAATTCTGTGTATTCTGTTAATGATATAAGGTATTGCCCTCTCTTCCAATTCTGCCTGCACTGGCTCACACTTGAGAAGGCCTATGCTCCCACATCTAGATAAAGGTTACTTGTATGATTGAAAGCTATTTGCATACTTATACACATTGTTTTTCTTGATATATTCCTGAGCTGTTTCCTGATGCTCTGGCTGCCTGGGTAAACTACTGAAGGACAAGCTAATATCTCTTATTGGACAAACTGCTATGTAGAATACAAAAAATTATTTTCTAATAGCCTGAAGTAACATCCCAACAAATGATGTTAGTCCCAACAACAGTCCCTTATCTGTTACATAGCATTGTGTTGCATGCTGTTTAAATACCTCTCATGGCCTTACAAGGTAAAGTTCTCCTCTGTGTGTAGTTCAATTTATAAATCTCTTTTGGGATTCTTCAGTAAGACATTTATATACAATACAACTTTCTACCAAGTGTAGCACATTTCATTTACACACTGTCCCAAAAATATTTTCAGAAATAAAATTAATTATTCAACAGATTGTATATGTTAAACTATAGAAAAACTTTTGTAAAGATATATATTTACATGACAGTGTTCAGTTACAAAACTAATAACAGAAAAATAAGCATAGGCAAAAGAGTAAAGATATATTAAGATCCGATTGTAAAATAACTGATGAGGCAGAGCAGAACAAGAAGGCTATTCTAGATAGTCGGAGATGCAGAGAGAGCACTGTCACCAAAGGTGGCCAATTTGTTTTTATCTGTATCTTTTCCTATGCTTCTTTGAGAATTGAGAGTCTGTCTGCTCTGTGTAGGCATTAAAGTTATTGATGGCAATTTTCACAAGAGTATGGATTTCTTCTGGTTTGTCTTTCACCAAAATTTATGCTGCGTGCAGAGCCGGCCCAAGCTACGGGCTGACCGGGCTACCACCCGGGGCACCCCATTGTAAGGGGCACTGCGTGGGGCTGCTGGACCAGGCAGGGGTGGGCCCGCACATGCGCCGGGCGCCCGGGGGCGGGGCCACACATGCACCACGCGCCCGGGGGCGGCACTGCACTCCCAGGGCTTGGGGCATACGAATGGCTTGGGCTGGCCCTGGCTGCATGCATGCGTCCTTGGAAGTTTTTTCCCCTAGCAGCACTCATTGGGCCAGCAGGGGAGCCTCCCTGGAGTGGCGCCGTTATATTGGCTAATATATACCCCTGCTGGCCCTCCACTCCCTCAGTTCCTTCTTTCCGCTCATGAAGGTCATTGGAACCTGCTCTGCTCTTGCTTTGCAAGCACTCCTAGCAGTTCTCCCACATTTGTAGTTCTAGTGTTAGTTGGCTTTTTAGTTCTTCCTTATCTCAGTTGTAAATAGTTTAAGTAGCTGTTAAGTGTTAGTAGTTTACTTAGGCGTGGGTTCACTTCCTGTCTTCAGCAGGTGCAACAGGGCATGCCTGGGCCCCCAGGCTTCAAGCCCTGCATTTAGTGCCAGCAGCTTATTCCCTGTGGAGACCCCCCCCACAAATAGGGTTACCAGATAGCTTCAAAAAAAAATACTGGACCCACTTGATCTCAGATGGGGAGGGGGACCAGCCAGGAGGGGAGCAGGGCTGGCTGGGAGGAGGGGGGGGTCGGGGGCAACGGGGCTGGCCTGGGGATATCGGGGGGGGGGGGGGACCGGCCGGTAGGAAGTAGGGCTGGCTGGGAGGAAGTCGGGGCAGGGGGCTGGCTGGAGGAGATCGGGGAGGGGGGAGAACCGGCTGGCGTGGAGCAGTGTTGGCCTGGAGGGGGTCGGGGGGGAGCAGGGCTGGCCAGGGGAGGGAGCGGGGGGGGGGGGAGAACCAGCTGGTGGGAAGCAGGGCTGGCCCAGGCGCACACAGATCCTGGGATGCTGCCCATCCCGCGCACAGTCCCGGCAAAGCACGAGCGAGTCCAGCCCCGGGGATTCCATCCTGCCCCGGCCCCGCCCTCCCCCCTTGCATAGTTGCATACTGCCTGGCTGGTAGACACACTCACGCAACATGAGCATGTCTACCAGCCAGGCAGTACGCAACTACGTACTGATACTCCTAATAATAATAAAACTTACCTAATTAGAAAATACTGGACATTTTATATGTCCGGTATTTTCTCAATTTGTTTCCCAGACAGAACCCTCAAATACCAGACTGTCCGGTTCAAAACCGGACATCTGGCAACCCTACCCACAAAATCTACTTTAAGTGCCTCAGGGAAGCCTATCTGTTGGAAGCCTGCAAAATCTGTAAGGGTTTCAAGCTGCGGACCAAGCGAGAAAGAGAGTTCCACTTAGGGTTGCCAGGTGTCCGGTTTTGAACTGGACAGTCCAGTATTGAGCTTTCTGCTTGGGAAACAAATTGAGAAAATATATATGTCCGGTATTTTCTAAATAAGATGTAATGTAGATTGTGATGTAATGACAAGCGTGTCCAGTATTTTTGTTGAAACCATCTGGCAACCCTAGTTCCCATTTGAAGATCATACTCATGGAAGCATCTCTCTGCCTGACACCAGTGTCGGACCCCGCACCAACAACCCACAGTGCACCAGCTTTGGTGTGGGAGACTCCCTGCCACTCGCGCCAGTCCCAGTTTCTGGTGCCTCAGAAGAAACAGAGACCTAGCTGGGCAAGTCTCCATCGAGGCATGTGCCGTCAGTGTGCCCTTAGGTGGGGAATATGGAACCAGCAGGATCAGCACCCAGACCATCAAGGTCAGGTCAGCACCATTCCAGCCCTCCTCAGGGCTCGAGCCTGGTAGAGGACCTCCCGGAGCCCTTGATGCCTGACATCTTTGAGTCTGTGAGGGACCTTATTGAGCTGATCTTGTCTCTGACCCCTCCACCGGGTCCGCCTAAGAAGCGTCAAGCTCAGCGGCACTGGGCAACAACCATGGCACTACCAGCCCCAGCACCAGACACAAGGGCCCACCACCACACCACGCTGGTGCCGTCAACCTCAATACCAACATTGGCCCCCACATCATCTCTGACACCAGCACCAGCCACAGCAGTACCACCGGCACTGATCTCGGCACCAAGCCAGGACACCCGCATGGCACTGGTCCCCACACGGGGTTCATCTGTGCCTTCATCTTTGTGGCAAGCAGCCCAGCACCAGAGCCCTCAATGACACCACCTCCCCCTCGGCACCGAGGAAAGCCAGAGTATATGGCCTGGCGCATTCCTGGGCATAGATCACTGGCTGCAACAGCTACGGCACTGCCCTGGTTGACTGCTGAATACTCAACCAACTCGGAGGCAGAGTCAATCGTATTGTCACGGAGCTCCAGATTGAGGGCAGGGTACAGGTCCTATTTCCAGCACCGCTCCCAGCACCAAAGCACATCAGTGTTAGGCACCAGCAACAGTTTAGGCTCCACAACCAACCCCAGTGCAGCTAGGGCAGCAGTCCTGGCCACCCCAGTGTCAGGCTCCTGGACAATGGTCCTTCTGGACCCCCTGGGCATATCACCAGAGCGAGGGCATGGGTCCCTTTACAGCAGAGTCCATCATCTCTGGGTCCAGGGCCCCTCCATTGGCAATCCCACTGACCCGCTCCCCTACATGAGGCCAATCCTCTGGGGCAGGTTTCACCCAGACCCTCAGTGAAGAGGGGACCATCCTCATTGCAGCCCCACATGCTGGTATCCTCAGTGGCCTCCAAGACCCCGTCTCAGACCTGAGAGGCAGAAGAGGTGGGCCTCAAGGGGTCATCTTCCTCTTCCCCTGAGCTACCATCTATGACCTCCATAGACTCAAGGTCTCACCAGGACCTTCTCTGTCACCTGGCTCAGAGTCTAGGAGTACAGGCTGAAAAGGTGTTGGATGACTTGGACCCAACCATCGACATACTGCAGGCCAGTGTGCCTACCAGGGTGGCCCTGCCAGTAAACAAAACTGTGACAAAGATCACGAAGACACTGTGGCAGACCCCGGCCTCCATCCACCCCATATAAAAAGGCCAAGCACCATTACTTCATGCCATAAGAAGGGAATGAGCATCCCTAGTGTTTAGGCGGCTAATCAACGGGAGAGGCAAGGATAGCTGGGTGCAATGGCCAAGAGCAGGAATTCCAAGAAGGCCGATCTGTTGGGCAGGAAGGCATATGCCTTTGGGGGCCCGCAACTCTGCATAATAAATCAGCTGATGCTGCTGAGTCGCTATACCTACAACACCTAGGCTGCAATGGACAAGTTCTTGTCCTGTGAGATTCCCACCGCAAGTTCAAGTCCCTCTTAGAAGAGAGTGGGGTAGAGAGTGGCCCTCCAGGCAACCCAGGATGCTGTGAATGCAATGGCCTGCACTATGGCCACAGGCCTGGTGATGCACCAAAACTCTTGGCTGCAGGTGTCTGGAGTGCCTCCGGAGCTCCAGACTTCTATCCAAGACCTCCCTTTCAAGGGCCCCTCCCTGTTCTCGGAGCAGACTGACCATCGTCTGCACAGCCTTAAGAACACCCAGGCCCCCCTAAAAACCCTCAGGATCCACATACTCAGAGGTACTCCCTCTCAGGCAGAAATGCCCCCAGGCATCCCCAATAGGATGCCTGTCAGGATTTCTCCCACCATAGGGGCAGAAATGGTAATGGGAGAAATCATAGGCGTTGTTCCTGCCCCTCATCGGACCAAGGTGCGGGCCCCTCTAACAAGTCCCAGGGCCCACACCAAGGGTTTTGGGGGTGCACCTGGAGGCAGCATATCAGCCTCACCTCTCCAGTTTTTAGACCACCTATTCCCTTTCTACCAGGCATGAGAATCCATCACCTCTGACAGGTAGGTCCTAGAGATGGTAGGGAGGGATGGCGTATTCCCCTTCCTCTCACCTCCCCTTTCCCACCCTCCCATCCTGTCCCTCTTCAGGGACTCCTCTCACGAGCATCTCCTCAGAGAGGAGGTGCAACAGCTCCTAAGGCTGCAAGCTGCTGAAGCACTCCCTCAGGAGTTCATGGGCAAGGGGTTCTATTCAAGGTACTTCCTAGTGCCCAAAGCAAAAGGAGGGTTTCAGTCCATCCTAGACCTCAGGGACTTAAATGCCTTTATCACCAAAGCCACGTTCAAGATGGTGACACTGGCATTAATCATTCCTTCTTCTTCGAGTGGTTGCTCATGTCCATTCGAATAAGGTGTGCGCGCCACGTGCACCATCTCTCCGGAGCGTTTTCCCAAGCGGTACCCATAGCGCCGGCAGGTCGCCCCCTGGAGTGGCGCCGCTATAGCAGAGCATAAGTACCCCTGCCGGCGCTCCCCCTCCTCATTTCCTTTTTACCACCCGCGACGGTCGTTGGAGCATGTCTATCTTAGTGTAGTTAATGGTTCCCGTTTCTCTTAGAGTAATGTTTGTAAATAGTTCAGGCAGTTAGGTAGTTAGCAAGTTCTTTGTTCTCCTTCCCCCCCCTTCGGGGGTGAGGAATGCCAGGGCCGCAGGCTTTAAGGCTTGCGCTGTATGCACGAAGTTCATGCCTAAAGGAGACCCTCACAATAGTTGTTTAAAGTGCTTGGGTGAGGGCCACTTAGCAGACGCCTGTAAGATCTGCAGGTCATTCAAACCGCGCATGAAGAGGGAGAGAGATTCGCGACTGAAACTTTTCCTCATGGAAGCGGCCCTTCAACCGGCACCGGCCGGTCACTCCACGGTGCACAGTGCGCCAATGTCGACGCAGGGCGCTCCGGCCCGTTCAAGGACATCAGTGCCGAGGGCCAGGCACCGTTCCCACTCCCCGGCACCGAAAAAACCCAAGACATCACGGGGTAGGTCTTCGAGCCGTAAGTCAAGGTTGGGCCTACACCACCGGTATGGGTCGCCTGTGGAGGGCTCTCCAAGTGCTGCGGTGCGGCGGAAGCGAGCGAGCCAACCATCTAATCCTGGTCAGCTACCCTCTCATCGACCCTCGACACCGGAGACATTTGAGGCGGCGCGGGACTTAATCAGCCTCACCACCTCCCCTCCGTCGTCTGTTGAGGCGGAGAGGTCGAGGTCTTCTATGCTGGGGGCCACGTTGACACCAGTTTCCCCACTGCACCGGGTGGAACGGCCAGTGCCGGCCACGTGTGCGGCAGGACCGTACCCTGTGGGACCAGTACTGCTCACGGCGGCAGCAATGCCGGACTCGGTGCAGGCGGCCAGACCTCATCCGATGCTGGCAGTACCGACGAGCCTGGGCTGGACTCGGCCTCTTACCACAGCTCCAGTACTGGGTCCTCTGCCGGAGCCGATTCTTGCAATGCCGGTACCGTACTATCCAAGCCATGTGGCATCATCAATGGCACCGCCAGCAATACCGGCACTGGGCCTGTTGCCTGGAGTGCCAGCAGTACCGGCACCGGGCCTGTTGCCCGCAGCGCCGGTGCAGTCATCGGCACCACTAACTCCAGCACCGGCACGAGTTCCGGCACCGACACCGGTTTCGGCACCGGCCCTGTGGCCCACACTGGCACCGTCTATGTCAACATCTTCTAGGGCGGCGCGGACGGCACCGGCGCAATTGATGTTGCCCACCATGGCATCCACGGCGGCACCGGTAAGGGCACCATCTCTTGGGAGACTAGACTCTGCAATGCATTACCTGCATCCGGCACCGAGTTCGGCACCGCATACAACGTGCGGCGTGTCAGCACCACAACTGGGCTCAGATTCAGTTTTTCCGGTGCCGGCACCGGTATGACCTCCTCAGCGCGCACATGCCGGCAAGCCGGAGTCAATGGCCAGGTTCACGCACACAACGGTACAGGCGTACTCCTCATCAGCGCCGCCCTGGCCCGAGTCTGATTATTCCTCGGATTCGGATGTGGGCTCGTTAGATTGGGGTCCTCGAGGGCATCGTCGGACTGCAGATCCCGCTCTCGGCACCAGCGAGATCGGCCGCACATGCAACAGTCCTGGCCGCCTCAGCCACAGTGGCCATTCTGGACGCCGTGGGCATATCATCAATGGCAGGGGCCTGTGCCCCTGTCCATGGCGTCCAGTGCCTCGGGTCACCGGGCGCCCCCACTGGCGTCTCTATCGCGACCCCCTCCCTCGCCTCAGAGGAGTGGAGCCCTGGATGCAAGTAGGGACCCCATGGCCTCGGTACCGGAGCTGCCACCAGCGCCAGTGGTGCTTGCCCAGCCGGCTCCCCACCCGGGCCCTATGATGGACCCGGTGCCGATTCAAGAGTCCTCGTCGTCGTCTCCTGATGAGGCTTTAGCGGATCCAGCTCCAGCGATGCCAACTATGGATGCCAGGTCGCATCAGGAGCTGCTTCGCCAGCTAGCCTCCAACCTGGGTGTCCTGGTGGAACCTGTCGTAGAGGACACGGATCCTATGGTAGACATCCTGTCCAACGATGCTCCCGCCCGCTTGGCCTTGCCACTTAATAAAACTGTGGCTAAGATCACGAACGCCCTGTGGCAGACTCCGGCTTCCTTAACCCCTACCTTAAAGGGGGTCGAGAGGCGTTATTATGTCCCGCAGTCGGGACACGAACACCTTTACTCCCAGCCTGTCCCTGGGTCCTTGGTCGTCCAGGCCACGGCTCAGAAGGAGAGGCTTCCTCAGCCGGGGCCATCCCCGAAGGCCAGGGAGCCCAAGAGCCTCAACCTTATGGGGTGTAAAGTGTATGCCATGGGTGGGGTGCAACTCCGAATTGCTAATCAACAGGCAATGTTGAGCCGCTACGCATACAATATGTGGCAGGCAATGGACAAATTTAAAGATAAACTTCCCTCCGAGGCACGTCAGGAGTTTGGGGCTATGACCACGGAGGGCAGAACCATCGCCCACACGGCTCTTCAGGCCTCCCTGGACGCGGTTGACTCCGTAGCCCGCACCATGGCGTCAGGAGTAGTTATGCGCCGTGGTGCCTGGCTCCAGGTTTCTGGGATCGCTGCTGATGTCCAGAATATGATTCAGGACCAGCCCTTCGAGGACAAGTCATTGTTCTCGGAGCATACCGACTCTAGGCTCCATACCCTGAAGGACACTAGGTCGACTCTGCGCTCTTTGGGTATCCATACGCCGGCCCCTCAGCGACGTCAGCTCCCCTACAGACAACAGGGGCAGAATGCAGTTCTAGGTCCCCCGTGGGGATTACTGGAGATGCCATCTTCGTGCTCCCAGTGGGGGTGTGGGGGCGGCTGCGGTCCCCTCTTCAACGAGGGCTCGTTGTCGCCGGCCCAGAGGAGACAACCCCCGTGGGGTTGGACAGGGCCCCTCTCAACAGTCCAAACACCCGTTTTGACAGATCCCTAGAGAGTTGTGTACCAGTCACTTTCCCTGGCCCCCTGTTTGGAGCCAGGTTATCCCGATTTGCCCCCGCCTGGGCAGAAATCACCACCGACGCCTGGGTCCTGGGCATAGTCAGGAGTGGATATGCTATCCCTTTCCTGGGCCCGCCCCCTTCCAGCCCACCCTCCCCATCCCTTTTCAGGGACACCTCTCACAAAGGGATTCTCTGGCAGGAGGTATTAGCGCTCCTACAAAAGGGAGCGGTAGAGGGGGTCCCCCCACGCATGCGGGGCAAGGGGTTTTATTCCCGATATTTCATCGTCCCCAAGCCCAAGGGCGGGGTTCGTCCCATTCTCGATCTCAGGGACCTCAACAAGACGGTGGTGAAGTCCAAGTTCAGGATGGTAACCCTAGCATCTGTGATCCCGGTGCTAGAGTTAGGAGACTGGTATGCAACTCTCGACCTCAGGGACGCTTACTTCCACGTGGCAATAAGATCGAGCCACAGGAGGTTTCTGCGCTTTATAATGTCCCGCTGTCATTTTCAATTTACGGTGCTCCCATCTGGCCTGTCAACAGCACCCAGGGTCTTCACAAAATGCATGTCTGTCATGGCGGCATTCCTCCGCAAAAAGGGGGTGCACGTCTTTCCATACCTCGATGACTGGCTCATTCATGGCCGATCCTATGAACAAGTGAAGGCCCATGTTCTTCATCGAGTAGCGTCCCCAAGGGTGCTCCGCTCGAGGTGCTGGGCTCATCCCGGTGCCGCAAACCAGAGGAATTTTCAGTAGCCCCCCTACAGGACCGCGCATGCGCGACTGCCTCTTCGCGCCTCTCAGCTGAGCGCGGTCCGGTCCTGTCAGTTTCTCTCCAACTGTCCGCAGCCGCAGACAGAGTTAGATTAGGCTCCCTTCTCCTCTCTGAGGAGAAAGGGAGATCTCTTAGTTAGAGTTTGTTTCTGATTAGTCATAGATAGTAGTTATCAGTTATAGTTGTTACTAGTTGTAGACCCCCTTTTTCTTTTTTTTGTTTAAAAAAAAAAGCCGTTTTTCTTCTGGCGGTCAGTCAGTGCCTACCCGGCATTTACCTGACTGAAATTGACAAAAAAAAGGACACAAGAAACAACCATGCCAGGATCACCTGGATTCAAAAAGTGTCTTCAGTGCCAGGAGGCTATTCCTGTGTCCGATGGGCACTCCCGCTGTGTTAGGTGCCTCGGAGATGCCCATGTCCCAGCAAAGTGCAGCCATTGCGCGAAGCTGACAGCTTGCGCCAGAAGAGATCAGGAGCTGAGACTGAGAGTCCTTCTATTTAATAAGGCTCTCCAGGCTCCAGAAGTCTCTGAGCCGCGCTCTGCAAGCGAAGATCATCTGGGGCAAGAGATCCCCCACGGGATCCAAAAGATGCTGGGCGGCAGCGCAGACAAACTGGGGACCTCTGGCTATTCGCCGAGGTTCCCCATGGATAAGTCAGGCAAGGGCCGTAGTTCCTCAGCCCCAACTGTAGCCTGCCACAAGGACTCCGCTCTGGCACCCACAAAGGGGTTGCGAGCGGAGTCGGTGCCGGCAATGGCTCCAACGGCCGTTGCGAAGCTGGCAAGGGAAGCCCCGGCACCGAGCCTGCACTCTGCCAATGATCACGCTACAGAGGTTCCTTTGCTGCCTGCCATTCTGCCACAAGCGGCTCCTCAGCCTTCCCTCAACTCCTCAGTGCCTACCAAAGCGCAGCACAAATCTGCACGGGTCCAGACACCATCGCTGACACCGGACCGTGTGACCTTCTTGCCTGGACCTGATTCACCTGCCTCGTCCCATTCTGGTAGCCATCATCATGTTCATCGTTACACGGCCCCCGGAGAACACTACTATAGGTCACCTCGTCGCTCACCGCCACATCGATACTGTCGGGACCACTGCTTGCAGTCTCCTTCTCGCTACTCCAGGAGATCCTTCTCGCCACGGTCTCCAAGACTTACAGCATGTTCTCGTCGATATGACACATTGAGAAGACACAGCCGTTCTCCTTGCCACAGCCGGCGGTATGACCGATGTTATCACGAGTGCTCTTCTTATTCGTCTCACCGCAGAAGGTATTCGCGGTCATGGTCACCGCAATCTTCTCGGCCTCAGTCTCCACATGGTCCAGACGAGTCTACGCCTTACGTTGCCCCACCATCCTTTGCTGGAGATGTGAATTCAAGCTATCAGGAAGATAAGCAGGACCACACTCCTCGTCAGGGGCAGCAGAGCCCTGATTCCCCAGCGAAGCGTTCCTCTTCCTCGCCGGATGATGTGGTGGTCCCCAGGGACTTGTCTCCTACGGAGGACCACAAGCAATTCCAGGAACTCTTCAAAAGGGTTGCTCAATCCCAGGACATCCAGACCACGGATGTGCAGCAGAAACAGCATTGGCCGTTAAAGAATTTACAACCTTCCCAAAAGTCGAAGCTCGCCTTTCCCTTTGATGACGCTATCCGAGAGGTTGCCGACGACATCTGGCAGACTCCAGCCACGTCGTTACCAACTAATAAGAGGTCCTACAAGAAATACTTCATAAGCCAGAAGGGTATGGAGTTTCTGTTTACACATCCTCAGCCTAACTCTCTTGTTGTGGACGCTGCACAACAGAGAGTAAAACGTCTCAGACCAAAAATTCCTCAAACGACAAGGAGGCTAAACGCCTGGATATCTTGGCAGGAAAATATATTCCTCCACCACTTCTGCTCTGAGGATGTGTAACTTTGCGGCACAACTAGCAAATCACGATTTCGACAACTATTCAAAACTAGTCCCTCTATTTGAACACTTGCCAGATTCCAAATGTCAGATTCTCAAGGTGGTGATATAAGAGGGCTATACAGTCGCCCGAACAGCCTTGCAGATTGTGCTCGACATGGCTGATGCAGCCGCTAGATCCACAGCTTCGGCCATAGTCATGCGTCGGGTGTCTTGGCTACACCAGGCCGCTGTCCCGAAGGAGTTGCAGGCCAAGGTGGAAGATTTGCCTTTCGATCATCAGTCACTCTTCGCCCAGTCAACTGATCAGGTCTTCCACTTGGGCAAGGATACACGTACAACCTTGAAGACACTGGGGATGTACACGCCTCCCTACAAGCGTAGAAGATACATACCCTACAACAGGCAAAGGCCATTCTCTTATGCAACACCTTGGGCCAAGCCATATGATCAACAGAGACCAAAGCAATGTCCCCAAAAGCGGCGCCAACAGCCTAACAAGGCGTCCGTCCAGCAGCAGGGCCAGCAGCAGGTTTGATGTGTTGATTGAGAGACTTTGGACCACCCCATTGACAGAAACTCCAGGCATCACAGAAGATGTATTCCATCATCGTCTCAGGCCTTATCAGCATCGTTGGGCTCTCATATCCACCGGCTGGTGGGTTCACGACGTAATCATTTCAGGATATGTCATTCCCTTCACTTCTCTTCCCCCTTCCACCCCCCCTTCCCCGTCCCTTTTCAGGGACCCCTCTCACGAGACTCTTCTCCATCAAGAGGTCTCTCGCCTACTCACATTAGGGGCAGTGGAGAGGGTGCCGACACGCTTTTTGGGGAGAGGATTCTATTCTCGCTACTTCCTCACCAGGAAGTCAGGGGGTTGGAGGCCTATCCTGGACCTACGTCGGCTCAACCATCATCTGAGAAGGCAAAAATTCAAGATGGTCACGTTATCTTCGATCAGTCCTGCTCTCGACAAAAGGGATTGGTTCGCGTCCCTCAATCTTCAGGACACTTACTTTCACATAACAATACACCCGGCTCACAGAAGGTTCCTTCGGTTCGTAGTGGGGTCCGACCACTATCACTACCGCGTACTACCTTTCGGGCTGTCGGTGGCCCCATAGTTTTTTTCCAAGACCCTTGCAGTAGTGGCGGCCTATCTGTGGTGCCTCGACATTACAATTTTTCCATACCTGGATGATTGCCTGCTAAAGGCTTCCACTGTCGATGAGGCCACAAGGGCAGTGTCCACAATTACCACTCTGTTTACAGCCCTCGGACTCATAATCAATCTCAAGAAATCCTTCCTGGCACCTACTCACGATCTGGAGTTTATCGGAGCAAGACTCGACTCCCTGACTGCAAGGGCATACTTGCTTGTAAAGAGGTTTCAACTCATACAGGACCTGGTGCAGTCAGTATCAATTTCTCCCAAGTCCCGAATACTTACCTGTCTACAGCTGTTGGGACACATGGCGGCCACCATGTATGTGGTTCCACGTGCCAGGCTCCATCTGCGCAGTCTTCAGCATTGGTTGTTCACCATGTACACGCCCCGTGTGCACAGTACAAACAGGGTGGTTTCTATGCCCAATCAGGTCCGGGCTTTCTTGGCATGGTGGGACAGTCCCAACAATATGCTAACAGGGGTCCCCTTTCATGCCCACAAGCCATCACTACAAATCACTACAGATGCCTCCCTGCTCGGCTGGGGAGCTCACCTACAGGAGCACTGGGCGCAGGGTCTCTGGACGCCCCAGGAGTCGCTACAACATATAAATTTTCTCGAGCTGAGAGCAGTCTTCAATGCTTGCAAACACCTCCTACCCATTATTCGAGGTCACTCCATACAGATTCTCACCGACAACATATGCACGGTGTATTACGTCAACAGACAAGGAGGGGCACGCTCCTGCTCTCTTTGCGCAGAGTCTGTACACCTGTGGAATTGGGCAATTCGGCAAGGTATCACCATAACAGCAGCATACCTTCCTGGCAAGGACAATGTGATCGCTGATACTCTGAGCAGGCATTTCCTCTCTCAATACGAGTGGGAGTTACACACCGAGGTGCTCCGCGACCTCTTCCAACTCTGGGGCTTCCCCAATGTGGACTTGTTTGCCACTCGACACAACAGGAAATGTCATCAGTATTGCTCATGAGCGGGCATCGGCACAGACTCTCTGGGGGATGCCTTCCTCCTGGACTGGAGTCGTCACCAATTGCTGTATGCCTTTCCTCCTCTTCCACTCATCCCGAGAGTTTTGGAGAAGATAGCATCGGACGGCGCAAAAGTAATTCTGATAGCGCCTTTCTGGCCCCGACAGGTCTGGGTAACACAGCTGTTGAAAATGTCAGTTGCCAAACCATGACGACTACTGGAATAGTTCAATTTACTGTCTCAGCAACACGGCACAATGCTTCACCCAGCCATCGACCGCATGCACCTGACAGTGTGGCTCCTAGCTGGCTCCAAGCATCCGAGCTCTCCTGTTCTCAAGACGTGAGGCACGTATTGATTAACAGTAGGCGACATACGACGCGCAAATCCTACCTCCACAAGTGGTGTCATTTTCAGTCATGGTGCTTGGCAAAAGATCTTGACCCTCTTTCGCTGTCTATACAGCAGATCCTAGATTATGTGAGGCATCTAAAGGCGATGGGAATGGCTATTTCTTCCCTAAGAGTGCATTTAGCAGCAATTTTGGCCTTCCGTCTTCCGGCTGACAGCCATTCGGTGTTCACCTATCCTATCACCAAAAGATTTCTGAAGGGACTAGGCCCACAGGATCCCGCTGGAGCCTTGGGACTTGCCTTTGGTATTGGACACTCTAACTCGCTCACCGTTTGAGCCGCTGGCAACATGTGATCTACGAATGCTCACGATGAATGGCAAGTGTTTTTACTTGCCATTACGTTGGCGCGTCGAGTAAGTGAATTAGCGGCTCTTTCAGCTGATCCACCGTACATGCAATTCTTCAGTCATGCGGCAGTACTGCGTGTCCAACCAGCGTTTTTGCCAAAGATCAACTCTGCTTTCCACATAAATGAGCCCATAACCCTGCCGACTTTCCGCCCAAAGCCTCACTCCTCATTGGAAGATGCACGTCTGCATACTCTGGATGTCAGGCGAGCACTGACCTTTTACCTCGACAGAACTCAGGTCTTTAGGAAGTCTCAGCGGCTTTTCCTTTCCACAGCCTAACGCTCCAAGGGCAAGTAACTCTCTGCGCAGCGTATTTCCCACTTGGTCGTCGCTTGCATCACACAATGTTATGCCTTGCACAACAAATCTCTTCCAAGTAGACTTCGTGCTCATTCCACCCGGGGCATAGCAACATCTATTGCCTATCTTCGCGGAGTACCGTTGCAGGACATGTGCTGTGTGGCAACCTGGTCGTCTACCCTCACATTCTCTAGACACTATGCCCTCGCGAACATACTTACCTCTGATTCAAGGGTGGCCCAGGCTGTCAAGCACTCATGTAATGTTGGACCACTGCTGTGTATTCACCTCGAGTGGAGCACTCTCGGGGACACTACTCGATGAAGAAAAGAGAGTTACTCATCCTGTGCAGTAACGTCTGTTCTTCGAGATGTGTGTCCTCATGGGTGCTCCACGTCCCACCCTCCTCCCTGCTTCGGAGCACCTGTTTATATCTTTCAGATGCTTCCGGTTCAGAGGAAACTGACAGGACCGGACCGCGCTCAGCTGAGAGGTGCGAAGAGGCAGTCGCGCATGCGCGGTCCGGTAGGGGGGCTACTGCTAATGAAAATTCCTCCGGTTTACGGCGCCGGGACGAGCCCAGCATCTCGAGTGGAGCACCCACGAGGACAAACATCTCGAAGAACAGATGTTACTGCACAGGGTGAGTAACTCTCTTTATCCCTCACAAGGGCTCTCTTCCTGAGACTAGGCCTCATGCTGAACGAGGAAAAATCGTCACTGACTCCCTGTCAGCACCTAGAATTTGTGGGAGCCCTCTTGAACGCCACGGTGGTGTGAGCCTTCCTCCCCAGGAACAGATTTGTGGCTATAGTAGAGCTGGTCTCCGAGTTAACCCAGTTCCCCATGACGACTGCCCGAGCATGCTCGAGGCTGCTGGGGCACATGGTAGCATGTACATATGTGGTGCGCCACACTTGCATGAGACTCAGACCATTGCAGGCCTGGCTAGCAAAGGTGTTCGACCAGTGCAAGGGTCTCTGGGACACAGTGCTGACGGTGCCTCCAGAGGTGATTGCCTCCTTACAGTGGTGGACTCAGGAGGTGGTGGTTTGCAGTGGGGTTCCGTTCACTGTGCTTCCCCCCTCGGTGATGTTAGTCATGGACGCTTCTGACCTACGTTGGGGAGCGCACCTAGGGCATCACAGGACCCAGGGCTTGTGGTCTCCTGCAGAGCAGGCTCTGCATATAAATGTCCGGGAGCTCAGGGCGGTCAGGAGAGCCTGTGAGGCGTTCCTGACGAGGCTGTCATGCCTCTCGGTCCTGGTGCGTCTAGACAACACGGCAGCTGTTTTTTATATCAACAAACAAGGGGGAGCCCAGTCGTCTCCCCTCTGCTGCGAGGCTTTGCTGCTCTGGGACCTTTGCATAAGGCATGGTATACACTTGCAGGCGGAGTACCTGCCGGGGTGCAAAAACTTGTTGGCCGATGCATTGAGCAGGTCCTTCGGAGCCCACAAATGGTCCCTGAAAGATACGGCCCTAGATCAGGTCTTCCTCAGGTGGGGTTATCCCTGAGTGGACCTCTTTGCGTTGGCATGCAACAGGAAGTACCAGAGCTACTGCTCTCTACTGGGGCTGGGGGAGCACTCCAGCGGAGATGCCATGACCATGCCTTGGCCGGCCGGTTTCCTTTATGCATTTCCCCCATTTCCCCTGATTCCCAGAGTTCTGACCAGGGTCAAGACCTTCAGGTCCACGGTCATTCTGATAGCCCCTCAGTGGTCCAGACAATTCTGGTTCCCTATCCTGGTGGACATGCTATGCGCGGAGCCCATAACGCTCCCACCGGATCAGGATCTCCTGACCCAGCCCTGGGACAGGGGACAACTGGTTCACCCGAATCTCAGCTCTCTCTACCTGAATGCCTGGTTTATCCGTGGCTGACACAACCAGAAAGGGAATGTTCCCAGGAGGTACAGATGGTCCTCCTAGGTAGCAGGAAGCTGTCCACCAGGCAGTCCTATGCAGCCACGTGGCGGTGTTTTACGCACTGGGCGCCAAGAGGGGGGGTACACCCATCATGGGCACCTGTCCCATCCATTCTGGACTACCTGTTCGAACTCAGATCCAGTGGGCTCTCTACCTCCTCCATTAAGGTACACGTAGCCTCACTCTCCGCCTTCCACGTTGGATCGACAGGAGTCTCTCTGTTCTCTGACCTTGTGGTTAAAAGGTTCCTCAAAGGTTTGGATAAGTTGTTTCTCTCAGTTAGACCCCCTCTCCCCGCTTGGGACCTTAACCTCGTGCTGTCGAGGCTTGTGTCGCCTCCCTTTGAGCCGCTGGCCACGTGTTCCCTCAAGCACCTTTCTATGAAGGTTGCTTTCATTGTGGCCATCACTTCGGCTCACAGCGTCTCTGAGTTGAGGGCGCTAACTGTTAACCCACCCTACCTGGTGTTCTTGGAGAATAATGTGAGACTGAGTCCTCACCTGGCTTTTCTCCCCAGGGTGGTGTCACCGTTCCATCTGTCCCAAGAAATTTACCTCCCGGTTTTCTTTCCAAAGCCCCATGCCTCACCTAAAGAGCAAGTGCTCCATTCCCTGGATGCTAGATGTGCGCTAGCTTTTTACATCAATAGGACAAAACCCTTTCGTAAATCCACACAATTGTTTATTGCTTTCGCTGACAGAATAAAAGGGCTCCCTATCTCAACCCAAAGGCTGTCCAATTGGGTCGCGGGGTGTAGCAGGGAGTGTTACAACTTGGCCCGGAAAGTTCCACCCTGGGTTACAGCACATTCCACCAGGGTGCAGGCGTCCTCTGTAGCCTTTGGAGTGCAGGTTCCGATTACCGAAATCTGCAGGGCAGCCACGTGGTCGTCAGTACACACCTTTACGATGCACTATGCGCTGACACAGCAGGCCAGGAAGAACGCAGGGTTGGGTTCTGCGGTCCTCAGGTCTGTGTTGTGACTGTGTTTGTTTCTGTACCACATTGCATCTTTCGATCAGTTCTCTGTGTTCTGTTAGTTGAATAAATATGTTCTGGGTTGTTCAACTTTCGTTTGCTTGTCTTTCTGGGTGCTCTGACCCCTCCTCCGTAAAGTGGGGTTAGCTTGGAAGTCACCTTATTCGAATGGACATGAGCAACCACTCGAAGAAGAAAAGAACGGTTACTTACCTGTAACTGTTGTTCTTCGAGATGTGTTGCTCATGTCCATTCGATTCCCTCCCTACCTCCCCTTCGTCGGAGTGTCTGGCAAGAAGGAACTGAGGAGGGGGAGTGCCGGCAGGGGTACTTATGCTCCGCTATAGCGGCTCCACTCCAGGGGGCGACCTGCCGGCGCTACGGGTACTGCTTGGGAAAACGCTTCGGAGAGATGGTACACGCGGTGCACACACCTTATTTGAATGGACATGAGCAACGCATCTCGAAGAACAACAGTTACAGGTACGTAACCGTTCTTTTCCCTCAACCTCAGAGACTGGTAAGCTACCCTCGACTAAAGGATGCTTATTTCCACATTTCGATTTCACCCCATCACAGAAGATTTTTTCGTTTTACGGTTGGCCTGGACCATTACCAATTTATGGCCCTCCCCTTCGGGCTCTCTATGGCCCCCCAAGCGTCCAAGTATTCTTCTATCTCGATGACGAGGTGCTAGTGCACATTGCTTTGGTGCAGGACATTTTCTCAGAACTGGGCCTCCTCCTGAATATGGCCAAATCTACCCTGGTCCCCGTATGCGCCCCCTGCTGCTGTGGTTAGTGTGGGTTCACAGCCCCTCCCTCCACTCCTGGGATAGGGTAGTGACAGTCCCAGAGGTGGTTTGTGCTGAAGTCCTGTTCTGCAGGCCCCTCCTGACTCTGCGGCTGGTGACGGATGCTTCCAACACCAGTTGAGGAGCCCGTGTTAGTGGTGTAAGGACACAAGGTATGTGGGCATAGGAGGAACTTCCCTTGCTTATCAATGTCCAGGAACTGCAGGCTGTCTGCCTCACGTGCCAGGTCTTCCTTCCTGTCCCAGTGGGAATGGCAGTGCCTCGACCCGCGCTCACTCAGGTAGCCCATGAGGTCATCATTGTGAGCGGGAAGTAGACATCCCCAAGCCCTTCCCCTGTGAGCCCATCACCCGTGTCCTTATCTAACCAGCAATAAGTCACTCACGCGTGCTATCAGTCCTTGCCTTCCAGTTTCAGTCGCTCGTTCCAACACTCTGCATTCCTTGGACGAGGAGGGTAGGGAGACCTGGGCCCTCCCTCACTCCAGGTCTCGACCCAGGACCCTGAGAGCAGAGGCAGTGTCCCTCTGCTTGGTTGGTGGGGATGTACCCCACAACTCACCAACCCGCGGGTTCTGTGCTATCCTGACCTGGGCCACTTCCTACCCTCTGCGTAGCTCCGTGGACCTGGCTCACCCCCCTGAGGGCAAGCCTTACACAGCCCCATCCTTCTCCACTTACCTGGAGGCAGGAGCCACCTTTTAAACTTGGCGCCCGGCTTCTGCGGATGCCCGCGCTGGCACAGACCTTCCAAGCTGCCCGCCGGCACCAGGTGCTTCAGGTCATGCACTGGGAGCAGCGCTCAAGCAACCCTGGCCACAGAGCGCCTCTACTTCCTCCCGGTTAGTGCGGGGGATGGAAGGCTCCGGCGCCGGGAAGCCCGACACCCCGTCACACTTCCCCATCTCAGGGGCAGGACAATCCTCTTCATGTCCAACAACATGACGGTGGTTGCCTATATCAACAGGCAGGATGGGGTGCATTTCCTACCCCTGTGCCGGGAAGCCCTTCAGCTCTGGGAACTCTGCATTGGGATAGATATTTGTCCGATCACATCCTATCTCCCTGGGGCCCAGAACACTCTGGCGGACCAGCTGAGCCAGTCCTTCTCCTGCCACAAATGGTCTCTCAGGAGAGACATGGCCCTCCACATCTTCCACAGGTGGGGACTTCCCCTCCTGGACCTCTTTGCAACACAGCAGAACAGAAAGTGCCCTAGGTTCTGCTCCCTCATGGGGATGGGTCGTGGGTCCCTAGGAAATGCCCTCCTCATCCCCTGGCCTGTTCCCTGCATTTCTCTGAAAGTGAGGGAATTCAGGGTCTCCCTCATTCTCAGAGCGCCAGCTTGGCCCAGACAGCATTGGTTCATGCCCTCACTGAACACGTAGTGCGAGAAACCGATCACTCTCCCCCTGTATCCAGGCCTCATAATTTAGGACTTCGGCAGGCTTCACCACCTGAACCTACAGTGCCTCCATCTAATGGCCTGGAAGCGCCATGGCTGACAGCAGCGGAGCTCCAGTGCTCGGAGTGAGTGCAGGAAGTCCTGCTGGGAAGTAGGAAACTTTCCATTAGGGCTACCTATCTGGCTAAATGGAAACGTTTCTCCATTTGGGCTGCTCAGAAGGGTATCTCCCCAATGGACACACAGGTCCCTCTGGTTCTGGACTATCTCCTTGACCTTAGAGTCCAGGGGTTGTCCTCATCAATCAGGGTTCACCTAGTGGCTATTTCCACCTTTCACCCGGGCTCTAGGGACACAGTGCTCTTCGTGCACCCCATGGTCCACAGATTCTTAAGGGGTTTGGACAGACTTTACCAGCATGTTCGTCAGCCCATCCCCCAGGGACACCTACATTTAGTTCTGTCCAAGTTCATTGGGCCTCCTTTCGAGCCCCTGGTGACATACTTGCTGATGCACCTCTGTGACGGACCAGGCCAGGACTGGGCACCACTGAGGGTGTCCGCTCAGGGCGAATTGCTCCAAAACCAGGGCTACTTACAGCCCTCGACTGGAGACCTTTCCCAAATAGGTCACAAACCAGTCACACAGAGTGCTTCAGCTGCCAATCTGGCCTCACGAACAAAACCCCTCAGACACTCCAGCTCTCCCTGTGCCACAATCAGCCCTGGGCCTTACACACCAGTGAGGGGTTATAGAACCCAATCTCACCAACCCCAAACAGATCCTCCCAGTCCCAAAGAACCAGCCACTGGCTTCCAGTCAATTTATACTTTAGATCTTACCCACAAGAGCATGCTGGGTCAATCCTTAGAATCTAAAATCTAAAGGTTTATTAACAAAAGAAAGAAAAGGTTGAGAGCAAGATTGTTAAGGAGAATACATTACATACATCAATCACCAAGTTCTTGATGCAGGTTATTAGCAGAGATGTTGCAGACTGCTAGCTTAGAAGTCTCTGGTGTACATCCTATGTCAGGATGGGTCAACAATCCTTTCTGGCTCTCTGTCCCCAGCAAGACTACATCTGGGATCAGTAGCAAGATTGAAGACAAAATGGAGACAACCTCATGGCACTTATATATCTCTGGTGTCTCCCAAACTGGAGCTGGTCACATGATGGCATGTTTCACATGCCAGCAGCCATGAGGTACTGGCTGGTCTGCAGGTTTCCAGACACCTTCCTCAGGTGTGTATTGGCCAGAGCCATTGTCCCAGGAGCCATGCTAGTTAGCCAGCCATTCACTGAACATTCCTTCTTTACAACAGGCAGTCCAGGTCCATTGCTCTGTCTCAGACAGAGAACATTCACAGTACCAGCACAGAGCCCATATTCATAACTCCACATACAAACATCATACAAGCACATGAGCAGCATACAGAGAATCAGCAGAGTGTAAGCTTTCATTTGACACATCGCATGGCCCACTTTGTACCAAATTTGGGGCAAACACCCTCCCCGCCCCATGGGCGCAGCAGTGATCTGTCTGCTCACTTTAAAATCCAATAATGTGACAACCTCTCCTGGAAGGTGTCCTTCCTGGTGGCTATCACCTCGGCTAGGTGCATGTCTGAACTGAGAGCTCTCACCTTGGACACCCCTGTATATGGTTTTCTTCAAGGACAAGGTCTGGTTGCGCCCCCACCCTGCCTTCCTTTTGAAGGTGGTATCTTGCTTTCATGTGTTTCAGGACATTTTTCTCCCAGTTTTTTACTCCAAGCCCCGTGCTTCAGGTAAGGAGCAGCCATTACACATGTTAGATATCAGGAGAGCCTTAGCCTTTTATTTGGAAAGAACAAAGTCCTTCTGTAGGTCTCTACAGCTCTTGGTAGCAATCGCAGAACAGCTGAAGGGGCAGCCAGTCTCTGTGCAGAGGCTCTCCTCGTGGAATATATCTTGTATCAAGGAATGCTATGGGCTGGCCCGGGTGCCAGTTCCTCCCCTCATGGCCGACTCCACTAGGGCCCAGGCCTCCTCCACAGTGTTTGTGGCCCAGGTCCTGGTCCTGGACATCTGCAGGGCCACCATGTAGTCTTCGGTCCACACCTTTGTCAATCATTATGCACTGGCCCACCAGACTAGGGAGGATGCAGCCCTAGCTCTGCTCAGTTGAAGGTTAGAACTCTGATCCTACCTCCTAGGGTTTCTGCTTTGGAGTCACCTTCATGTAATGGACATGAGCAATCACTCTAAGAAGAGAAAGCGTTACTTACCTCTGTAACTTGTTCTTCCAGATGTGTTGCTCATGTCCATTCCATATCCCGCCCCCCTCCTCTTCTTCAGAGTAGTCCAGGAAGAAGGAACCAAAGGGGTGGAGGGTCAGCAGAGGCATATATTAGCAGATAAAGCGGTGCCACTCTAGGGGGCTCCCCTGCTGGCCCAATGGATGCTGCTAAGGGAAAAAACTTCAGACGATGCATATATGCAGCGCACGCACACCTACATGGAATGGACACGAGCAACACATCTCAAAGAATAACAGTTACAGAGGTAAGTAACCATTTTTTCTTACAACCTTTGTGTAACATTCCAGGGTGTGTGTTTGACTTGCCCTCACAGCATAGAGATGGCTATATTTTAGTGAAGCAATCCCTGCAGATATATAGTCTACAAAATGCTTTGGAATGGAAGATGCTATGAATTTAAATGTTAATTCATAAACCCCAGAAAATTGACTCTATCGAACATAATACTGTGCCTGTTCTTGCTTCCTTTTGGAAACTAACTCACAGGTCACTGTTAATGTAATAATAATGCAGCGTTTCTCAAACTGTGGGTCCCGACCCCCCGGGGGGTCGCGAGCAACTGAGAGAGTGGTTGCAGCAATGGAGAGGGCGGTTGCGAGCAACTGAGGGGGGGTCGTGGTATCACAAGTTTGAGAACCCCTGTAATAATGTATCCCTGAGTTATGAAATTTTATCTGCTTCCCACAAAGAGAAATGACATTCTGTAATAAAGAAAGCATTGAAGCAAAAAGGGACATTCTACCATGTAAGACATTAGTGATATCATCCAGTCATTGTGATATCATCCACCCAAATGATTAGCTGACCTTATATTGCCTAAGGTCCAACATTTTCAGATAAAGAAAATAATTTGTCTTAGGCTAGGCCAGACACCAGTTAAAAGTTTATTTGGTGTGGAAAGTGTCTCTGCTAGCACCAGATGATTCAGATTTGTTTTGGGGGGTGACATCAGAGAATGCCCACTCTTGAGGAAATAAGACAGGTAATTGACAATGACAACAGTCATGGATATGCATGAAAAGATGGAAGAGAACTGTTCCTGCTCAAAGGAAGGAACAGGCCCTACCCGTGTAGGTGAAAAGCTCTCTATTCAACAGACTCCTCTGGTTTGGACAAGAAAAGGGGCAGTGTTGCTTGGGTTGGGGAGGCTCCCCTGTGCCTGTGGGATAGGAGGATTGTAGGGTCCTTGCAAAGGGAATAGGTTCTGAGTTTACAAAAAGTACATACACACAGCAGCTATCACCAGGCTCCATAACAAGTGGCCATGGGGGAATGTGTCCCTAATCTGTCTGTGTGGGGTAGGAGATGTCTCGATGCCGGGGAAGAAAGGAAGGGTAGGTGGGTCGGAGCCTGAGGGTGAGTGACATACACTTTATGTGTGTAGCAATAGAGAGGTAGCCATGTTAGTCTGCCAGTTGTCAGTGGCACATACTCCCCCCTGCTCAGGGGAACTGCTCTTTGAGGGGCGGGGGAGGGGGGAAAAGAAAGTGAGGTGGGTCTGCCTGCGAGTGATCCTCGGTGCGGGGCCGAAACACAAGCCCTCTGTGTGAGGGGGAGGGGCAGTCTGCAGTGCCTGGCACGTGCCTCGAGGGAGGGGCGCTACGTGAGTGCCTCGGGGGGGGGGGGGAATTCGCAGCAGCTCCTCCCCCCCGAGAAGGGGTGTCACCGTCCCCATCGTGCTCCGCTCGGGTTTGAAAGCAGCGCCCCGCCATCCCCCCCTCGCCGTGCTGCGATTGGCCCAGAGGCAGGGCGGGGGCTGGTTTGTGCCAGGCCCCGGTGTGTTCCGGCAATGAGGTCCGGCCGGTGCCGCTGCCCCCGCTCTCCGAGTTCCGCTCGGTGTGTGTGCGGGCTCTGGAGGGGAGCCGGGCTGGGCGAGCTCTGTGCCGCCGCCGCCGCCGCTGCTAACGCCGCCATGGAGAGAGGAGGCGGTGGCTGCGGGAGGGGGTGACTCGGCGCCCCTTCCCCCGATGAGACTGTGCCTGGCCTGGCTGGGCTGCTACACCCTGTCCCTGTGGGTGCTGAGGAGGAGGATGTGGGCTGGCCCGGCCAGGTACCTGAGGAGCCCTTTATCCAGGTCCCTCTACATGAATATGATGGGCAGCCACAGCCAGCCAGCCCCGGGCACCAAGGAGAATCACCAGGTACAGCCGTAGGAGGCAGCAGCCCACCCCGGAGCAGGGGGCTCCCCGCCCCCATCCGGCTCTGAGAGGCAGCAGCCCACTCCCGGGGCAAGGGGCTCCCCGCCCCCTTCCGACCCCGAGAGGCAGCATCCCACCCCCAAGGAACGGGATGGGGGGACTCAGCTGAGAGCATCATGCAACGGGGACTCCCTGCCCCCATCCAGCCCCTTAGAGGCTGCCCACCCGCAGGGAACGGGGTAGTGTGTGAGACCAGTGGTGGGGAAGGGAGAGATGGGAGCATATGGGGGCACAGAGTATAAGGGGGTTGGGAGCACTGAGCAAGGGGAGCTCACAAGGTAGGATCTGTGGGGCACAGAGCACAAGAAGTGGAGTGAGAGAGACCCAGAGAGTCCAGGCAAATGTCTGCTTGAGTGAAACAAAGGGAGTGGATAGCTGATTCTTATTGACTAGGAAGTTTGCGTTTGTTTTCTGTGTAAAAGTTATTTAGGACATTTTAATACAGTACATAAGTTGACAAAAACAGCATAGAGTGAGGAGAAATTTTAGTGCAATATATATGCGGCTTTTACTAAGCTGTACAGTGCACTTCCATATTAATTAAAATGATCTAAGATAGGAACATATGGATTGGAGATCAGCTCAAAGATGGAAAATAAATTGTAACAATAAAGTCTCAAGTTGCAGTGAGGTGACTAAAGGGTTCCAGAGATCCTACCTCAGTGCAGGGGGCTGGACTTCATGACTTCTTGAGGTCCCTTCCAGTCCTAAAGTTCTGGGATTCGTGGTTATGATTCATGTTAGGATCTTTATTTCATGTCTTCCTAGATGATCTAGATGAGGGAGTAAACAGAACCTTAGTGACAGTTGCAGATGGTGCTAACTTTGGTAGGGTTGCTAGCTCAAAGACAGAAAATTGCAAAATAATATAAGGGGAGGGGGAGAGGAAATAGTCTGATGAAATATATAGTGAGAGTGAGAAACTGAAACAGCAAAGTTTAGGAAAAACTTGAAGGTGGACAACAAACTAGATGTGAGTTTGCAATAAGATATGACTACAGTGGAAGAAGCTTAATGTGATTTTTTGGGCTGCATATGCGTTGGTCACTTTCTGAAAGAAAAAGGGGAAATAACTTTTCAGTTCAGTTTTTATGTGACATGACTGCACCTGAAATATACTGAAAAGTTAGAGGGAGTTCAAGAAAGAGAAATCCAAATTATCATTGGGCTGAATTTCATCCAGATTACCTTTGTGTTGAAGGAATTGACTTATTGAGGAAAAACTGAATAAAGTATGCATAGCTTGATTTATTGGTGGAAATATAGTGTATAAGTACTTGAAGGGTACAAATGCAGAGGAGGGAGATTAATTACATAGGCATTGATTCTGCAAGTCCATTCCATTGACGTGGACACAGAAGTTTTGCACGGTCTTTATGTTATTTAGGAGTCTGAGTGATGGGATGAGGCTGAGGGATAAAATATAAGCTGAGTATCCAAAAAAAAACCAAAAAAACCTTCTGACAGTAGAATAAAGGAGACTTTGGAAGCTCCATAAAATCCAGAACATGTATTATAGGGAACAATTTGTTATTTGCAAGTAGATGGATTGAATGAACTAATAGATTGCTTCCATCTCTAGTTTTTGGTCTTGGTTTTAGGATTTAGCATGGATTTATTGAGGGTGTAAGGGAGCCTCCTGAAGTAATTTATTATGAATAAAAGCTGATTAATATCCATGGGACTACTTGCATGAATAAATGCTGCATGACGAGGTTCTAATTTCTATATAAGGCCATGTCTATGTTTACAATTTTACAGCTGTACCAATACAGCTGTGCTGCTGTAGGAGCCAGTGCTCCTGTAGCTTCACTTTGCCAATGGAGAGAGCTCTCTTGAGATAAAACCAGCTTAATGAGTAGACCCCTGCAAGTCCATGGATATCTGCTTTATATCTGTGGGTGTCTGTATCTGTAGATATGGATGTGGATATCCGTGACTCATTTTTGCAGCTACAAATGCAGATATGGATACAAAATTATGCATCTGTGCAGTGCTCTGTCGATGAGTAGCTAGCTATGTTGGTGGGAGGGTGTCTCCTGTCACATAGTGCTATACTTATGTCGTCAAAACTTATGTTGCTCAGGACTGTACACAGTGACAAAGTTTTGCTGATATCCTTGCTAGTGTAGACATGGCCTTACTTTTTATTCTCTTTGGTTTTTCATTCTTAGGGAAAGTAGTTAACTGAATGATCTGGTGTATTTTTTTTTTGTTTGTTTTTAATTTTTTCATTAAACACTGGTTAACAAATTTTGGTAATAATAATAGTAGAGAATTTTGAAAGCTTGTTTTGGTAATTGTAGTCATTGGATTTCTTGTTTTTTCCATTCCAATGTGGGGTTTTTTTTTTTTTTTCAGTTTTTAAAAATGTGCAAAAGCTTGGTCCAAGCTGGAACTCAGCTGACATTTTTGCTCATTTGCAAGCAGTTTTAAAAAAAAATCATTCATTTTTTTCAGAGCTTTGCTAGAAACTTGCATAATGATGTACTGTGTTTTCCACTCATATTGAAATATCTCCTTAGCTGGATGTCTTAAGGAACTGGACTCTTTTTTTTTTTTTTTCCCCCCATCCAAAATAGCCAAATTGTTGGTTTCTGATGCTTTATTTTTCCCTTACAGATCAAAGGTGATTTGAACTGTGGTGTCTCTGTGTTATAAGTTCATGGTATTTAGGCTTTGCTTTTACATCTGAATTTTTGGGTTCAGATGTTGGATAATTGTTCAAGGTAGTAGCTCTGTTAAGACCTTTATGTGAAAGTTTGCTGTCAGCTGCAGTCATATCCTCTCAAGCTGTCCATGGTTGATCCCTTTATGGAGCTGGTTGAAATGGAGAGTTATAAATTTTATTGAACCATATTTCACATCATCTCTGTATACCCTTTTTTCTTTAGAATAATGCTAAAAAGCTTGAAACATACAAGAAGGACTACCATGTTATGTTCTGTGGTGTGCAGTAATATGTCTGTTGTGATAGGTGATGGAGAGATCTAGCATAACTTGGTGGCCCAAAGCAGGTCCGTACGCTGGAATTTCTGTGTGTGTGGGAGTCTTAGGAGGTGCTGGTGGCTGCCCCACCCCCATGGCCCAGCCCAACCCCAACCTCGCTTGGGGGGAGGGGGGCAGGGAAGGGGGGAAATCAGCCCCAGCCTTCTGGTGACTGGCTGGCTGGAGTACGGGGGAGGGAGGCTGGAGCAACTGGCTGCCCCAGCCTCACATTTATTTGGAGGACCATGGGGCGTGCTTTCGCACCACACACACACACCTTTTCTTCCCCCCCCCCCCCCCACGTAACAGCCAGCAAAGTAACATTTCTATAGACAGGAAAAAGACAAAAATAATAAACATATAATTTTGCAAAAAATATTGTAGAATGATTCTTTCCTTCTTTACAGTTGATACTGAAAGGGACACACTTACATTTTTCTACGTTACTACAGTCAAAGTACTCAAGTAGATCAGCTGCTGGTTTTAACCCCTGTCTTCTAATTTGTTGAAGGCAGGTTTAGCAGGTAGGGGTTAAAAAGCTGTTGTCTGCCAACAATTTTTCTACACTAGAGCACTTACTGTTACCAGCAACGGTAGAATCCACAGCAGAAAACTTTAAAGGAAAAAAAAAAAGCCTTATGGGTTGATAAGAAATGGAGCTTCAAACCATGCTAACTGTAAACATATTTGAAAGAGCTATTTGAAACACGATTCTACTAGAACAATACCTAGCTTATGGACTGTTCTGAAACTAGTGTAGAATTTGCTTCTGTGTGAAAAGGCCTAAAATCACAGAAGCTGGACTAGACTATTTGCCCTGTTGCAGCTGTCTGCTCCCCTCTGCTTGCTGGCACTGTTATTGTTAGCCAGCAGGATATTGAAACATAAATCCTGTATCATTATTTGTATTGCAGTAGTGCCTAGAGGTCCTATAGTGCTAAACACTGTGCAAACATACATGAAGATACAGTTCCTCTCCCAGCAAGTGACTGTAACAAACAAATGGAGAAGTGGGACACAATACGTATGTGCTTTTGCATAGCATTGCTACCTGTATGATTTTAGGTGTTAAGACAATTTTTTGTTTTGTTTTGTTGTTTTTGATCAGTGAGAGCTGTCCCTGCTGGCCACCTTCCTAATCATCATCAATTTGTGTTCCTATACAGGGGTTTTGTAAGACCCTATTTATATTTCAGCTTTCAAACAAAAGTCTTACAAAGCCCCATCTACACTACAGATACACTCTCATTGTATATTTCTGTTGCAACATGGTTGCCCTGACAGTTGAATTGCAATTTGGGTAATTCAAAGCTTTAGCAAACTTTGCAGCATGGTTTGTAAGATCTTTGGGGCAGGAACTGTCTCTTTGTTCTGTTTGTACATTGTCTAACACAGTGGTGTTCCCATTCATGATACATCTTTTAAGCACCATGATAAAACAAATCATAAAATAACTTCTGCATTGTAATTTGCAATCCCCCCTTTTTTAAGCTAGTTGTTATGATACCCAACATGGTTTTATTTTTACTATAGACAGGCGTGCATATCAGTACCCTATAATTTCACCACAGCAGAGGTGGTAAGCAAAACATAAATATGTGCAGGGATATTATAGTGTGTTTTTGGTCATAAAAATGGTATGTTTGTTTCTCACTGGCTTCTGTACCAAAATTGCTGAGTTTACAAGTCAAAAGATACCATTTCTAATTGTCAATTTCTGCAGATTCAGCCTGAACTCTGAAAATCAAGTTAGGTTCTTTCCTTCTCTTGCATTATCAACAGTAGTAAAGATTCTGCATGCTAAATTACCTTTCTACATCTCTGCAATTAAACTGTCTTCAAATTAGGCCATCAGTGACACCCTGAAGGCCTAATTTGAGCTATGGCTATGCTTTTTTTTTTTTTTTTTTTTTTCCCTCAGTGGGGCAGCACTGATATAAATGTTTGGAACTAGAAATGTAAAATCTGATTAAAGATGGGGTGGGAAGGAAGGGCCATTCTGGCCCGGTCAGGCTGGAACAGCATCCCAAGCATGCCTGGGCTGGGTCCATCACCAACAGTGGCTGTTCCATCTGGGCTGGAGCAGTCTCCTGCCCAGACCCGTCACAGACAGAAGCTGCTCTACAGCAGCAGCGCCTGTCTGCAGCGGGTCTGAGCTCCCCACGGACAGGGGCTGTTGCCACCCTATGCTGCTGCCTCTGTATTAGAGGCATCAGCATGGGTCGGCACGCAGGAGCCAGTTCACTTGGGAAGCTGGTTTTTAAACTGGCTCCCCTTGTGGGCTGGCTCCCGCCTGCCATCCCATGCTGCTGCCTCTGATACGGAGGTAACGGTGCAAGGTGGCAAGGGGCTCCCTCGGAGTGGGGTAGGAGCCACTGGCTGCTGGCCCCGCCCTCAGGGACTATCAAATAGTTGTCTTACTGCTAAAATTTCTTGCAGTTATGACTGTTCAGTTATACACTATCTAACATCCCTAGAGCCTTCCTGAAACAGGAAGAGATCATTGTCCTGGTTGCAAATAGAAATTGCTACATAGGTAGCAGTGCTGGGGGGGGGGGGGGAGAAGAGGGGCTATATGTAACCGTAAAGGTTAGCTGATGAGCCCAGGCTCATCAGTTAACTGTGTATATGATTACACTTTCACATCACTAGTATCGCATAGCAATAGTCATGTAGCAAGATTTGTGGACCAACTTGTTGGTATTAGAATAGCAGGAAACATGGTCTGTAAGTTTTGCAAGGTGTGTTCAAAGATAATCTACAGAGTCAATGGAGGGAGGAAGGGTATTGGCTTGCAGTATAGATTAGATACTTTATTTCTTTTCCAGGAAAGGTAGTGCAGGTGTATTCCTGAATTCCTTTTGGTAGGAGACCCCAGGAAGGCCTGAATGATTGGGTTAGAAAATGGAAGTTATGTAGTGGAATAGAATTATTCAGCTATTTTTATAGAAAATACTTTGTGAAATAACTATCCAAAATACTATGGAAAACATGGTTTTAAAACATTATTTCTTCAGGATTAGTCTGATTTCATTTGACTACAATCCAAACCTAAATTAATCATGACTTTTTATTAGAATACATAGAATTCTGAAATTTATTTGTAAAACAAATATTGGTCTAGTATACATTTCATTATTTTTTAAACTATTGTTTATTGCTTAAGTTTTAAAATGTTGTTCCTTTCTTTCCCTATAGTGGTACATGTGCAACACAGAGCAGTTGTGTGAATCCCTTCAGCCTATCTTTGTCCAGAGTTACCTTGACCAGGGAACACAGATCTTCTTAAACAACAGCATTGAGAAATCAGGCTGGCTCTTTATCCAGCTCTATCATTCTTTCGTGTTCTCAGTTTTTAGCCTGTTTATGTCTAGAACATCAATCAATGGGTAAGTGAAAGGTGATACTAGTTCAGTTTTTTGTAAACTGAGATAGGATAAGACAACTCTGGATGTGGATTTTCAGGTGCTCAGTCCTGCCACTTGATGCCCTGCCATGCAAAGAGTAATCAGTCTTTTCCAAGGTATACTTAGCTTTGTTTTCTTCATTCTGTCAAATGCATCTAAACTACCTTTATGTAAACCACTTGATCTATATATTCAGTGACATTTTCCAATTTGTTAGATTGTAATAAGAGAAACAATGTAAATATTTAAGCAAAACAAAAAAGCTGTGCTGTGCCTTTTTTAAATAAGGTATCTCATCTCTGGGTTAAAAAATATTGACAAAAGAAGATCACGGGACTCTAAATTAGAACATAAAGGTTATTCCTTCTCTCTGCTCCCTCTCCAATATACCATAGAGTGCCTTCCATTTTCTATTCCACATCATTTTCTGTCACGTATGGGAGCTTCATATAACAGTAACTCAACTTCAGTGGTTGTAGCTACTTCATACGGGTTTTTGGTTTTTTAAGATCCTTTTTCTCTCTTACCATTCCAAACATGTTACCTGCCTGTTCTTCACACTTCTTCACTGGCTTCCTTTCCAGTTCCATATGAAATTCCTCATGGTTTGTGCCTACTTACATCTCTGCCTTCACTTCCTATTGCCTCTTATCTGGTCTTTGATGGTCAGATCCTGCTTACTGTGCTCACCATCAGGTCAATTACCTGTTGAAGTCAGAGATGGCTCATGCAAGTACAGAAAGCAGGATTTGGGCCTTTTCTCCTCTTCACACTCTTGGCTTTGTCTCTTTTTTTGTGTGATCTCCTTCTCTTAGATCTGCATCCCTCTTTCTAGGAATCAGATGACTTTGCCCTTGCCCTTCAAATTTCCTCGTAAAGCCAACACCAATGCTGTCTGTGTGCAAATGTGTATGTGATCTTTCAACCTGTGTATTTCATTTGTCTACATTAGATTGTAAATCTCTCTGAGCAGGGACCTTAGTTGTTACATATTTGAAATAATTTACAGTATGTGACAGATGCATCCAGAATTTAAAGTCTTCCCTATTTGTTTGGACAAAAACAGACACTGCCATCTTTACATTTCAGGTTGCTGGGAAGAGGCTCAATGTTTGTGTTTTCATCAGAACAATTTCAGAGACTACTCAAAATAAACCCAGAGTGGAAATCCCATAGACTTCTCGATTTAGGGGCTGGAGATGGAGAAGTCACAAAAGTCATGAGTCCTCATTTTGAAGAAATCTATGCCACTGAGTTATCTGAAACTATGATATGGCAGCTTCAGAAAAAGAAGTACAGGTACTGTACTACATAGGTTGATTTGATGTAATAGTTGATATGAAGGATGGAGCAACTGCCTTTTACATTTTATGAATGTTATACGTGCTCTGTCTATTTTATTATTACTATAAGATTTCAGGGGATGGTAGTTCAGGCATGAACTGGCCTGCACAAAGACAGGAAAGCAGAGAAACACTTTTGATGCCTCCTGCCCCCCCCCCCCATTTATCAATATTGAAGACAGTGCAGAGAACAACAGCTTTGAAGTCTGTCCTGCCCCCATGACAGGGTGCATAAGAGATACAGGGTGACAAAAAGAAAGAGGTTTGAGAGAGAGATACTAGCAAAGAGCTTTGGATCTGATAATTGGACAGCTCTGAGACATGAGAGACAGGGATTTCAGGGAAACAGACTGAACCTCAATTTTGTGAAGTGGAAGTGTCTGGGTAAGTGAGGCACATCTAAACTTGAGGTATGACTTATGTATGTAGACTTCATGTTTTAAGACTTATGCTGTGTTTGCTTTTGTTGTGGTGCTTGGATACTACTGCAGAAATTACACACTATTTTGTTTTCAAAATTTTGGTTTGTGGCACTGTATTCAGACACTGATCACCATTCTTGTAAGGAAGTCGTGCAGGTAACCAAATCCAGTTGGTCCTGCTGAGTAATGAGTGTGCAGAAGGGACTGTATCCCAGGACCCAGTCTAAAGGATGAGAGATGTGTTAAGTTCCACTCCAGAACAGATCAATGCAAATAACATCTGAGGGGTGGCACGCTGAGCCTGAGAGGGGTTAAAAGGAGTGGCTAGTCTTGAACTGACACTTGAGCTTTGCTCTTTCTCCAAAGCATACTGTACCGAGTTTAAAACCAGGATATCGTATTTCTGTAATTTTTTTTTATTTAATAATTCCTAGGAATGTTCAAACTCAGATGTTTGTGTGGTGGGGTGTATAGAGCTGTCCGGTGGTTGACTGGGAGAATGTTAACTGTGTCTTGTTTATGTGAAGTGGACAGAGAATATTGTCAGGCTTGTCAGATTTTAGTTCGTACTAACTCGAGTTAATGTGGATTGAAAAAGCTTGTATGCAAAAGGTGCAAATGCTGAAGGCATGCTAACTGGGGATGTAATAGTATAATTGATTAACAGATAAGCATAAAGCTTATAGGTTAATATTATAGACTACACGCATTTCTTCCCTCCCCGCCCCCCCGGCCAGTAAATTTTTTAGCAGGCTGGCCAACAGCCTAGCTCAGTTCTGGCTTGCAGTGGGTCCAGGACTTACCCCTGTTGCGGCTCTGCATTTAAAGCATATTAGGAACCGGGCAGGTAGGCAGCCCGGCTCAGTTCTGGCTCGCACTGTGTCTAGGAGCTCAGACTCCCTTTAGACAGGGGCTGCTGCCACCCCACACTCCTGCCTCTATCAGAGGCAGCAGCACAGGGTGACAGGCAGCTGGTCCATGAGGGGAGCTGGTTTTAAACTGGCTCCCCTCATGGACCAACTCCTGCCTGGCACCCCATGCTGCGGCCTCTGTACCATGGAGTGGCAGGGGGCTCCTTGGGAATGAGGCCAGAGTGCACTGGCTACTAGCCTCGCCCCCAGGGCCTATAGAATAGTTGATTAACTGATAAGAATTCATGAGGTTACTCGACTAGTCAGTTAACCGATATTTAACATCCCTAATACTATTTCCCTATGTGGTGTGAATTCTGCAGTCCTCTTTCTAAGTGTACAAAGTTCATTATGAATTGAGTTAGTGCGGACTGTTGAGTGGACAACATGCTGCTGTGACTACTATAATAGTCCTCCAACTGCCAACCCACTGCTTTGGAGGCATTCATGGGCAACATGCCTGTTTACCTGTGTGCCCTTCACTGTTCTGTAGTCAAATTAATCTCCTCTGTTTATAAAACTTGCCCAAGGCCAGAATTTGCCCTTTTGCTGCAGGATTCAAATATATCTGTATTAATACAACATTCCTTGAGCAGCTGCTTGTAGGCCTTGTTCTCCTCACTCTTTGGGGAGAAGCAACAGTGCAAGTAGCTCTTGTGGCAAGCCACATCAATAAGAAACTCTTCAACAAGATCGCCAAACAGATGGCCGAAAAGTGTCACGACCAGAATAGTTTTTATATGGCAGTGAAAACAGCTGAAGCAAATGTTACAAACGCAGAAAAAAATCCATTGCTGTCTCTTCAATCTGTCTGTGTTTTTTAAGGAGCGGGATGAAATTTTTAGTTGTCATGTCACTGCAGAGCCTGGTGCGGTAATGGAGACTCACTTCAGAAGTCAGAATCCAGAAGGTGGTCATGTAGGTAGCCAGCCCAAAACAGCAGAGGAAGCTCGTGGCGCGTATCTATTTCTGTTTTTACCATTTATTATTATGCAATACTTACTTTTTGTGGGTGACCCAGGACCACTGCCATTTTGGGTGAATGTGAGTTAGGAGCCTTTTTCAGACTCTGGTTTCTGTCACTTACCTTCCTTCCCTCTCTTCCCCAGTGTGGTTCCCTTTCAGTCTGCCTTCAAATACATTTTCAAAATGAAGTGTGGACTGGCTGGGAAGTCTTCTTCTACATCATACCAAGGTCCCAACTATCAGCTGTTTGCAAAACCATACCACAGAGGGCACCTGTTCATATACTAATTCCTTTCTCCTTCCCCGCATGTCTGCTGCCCACTGATCATGCACATCTCTTCTCTTCCCCCTCCAACCAAGTATGCAGCACAATCAAATGGTACTGTTTTTCTGCAAAATTCCAGTTTGAGACTTATTAGTTTACATGAGGTAAACTAGGCACAAACATTGCATGTCCTTAAAGACAGTAAGGCTATTGCTTCATGCTGAAGGATATAACCCTCTTACAGGGATTTATGCTGGAAAAGAAATTTAGGTTAGGGATAGTATAGCCATGTAACTCCTAATGGCTTTTCATAGGGTTACAAATTCTGCCCCTGGGTAATACAGGGTCCTGAGGAGACCATCCGATGTTCTCTGCTATAGCCACACAGCTATGTTCCTAGAGGCCATTCCCCCCCCCTCAGCCCCAGCACAGGGCAGCTAAAATGGCACGGTGTGGGAACTCTGCATGTTCAAGCCATCCCATGTACCTGGCAGCTTAGAGGCCCAACATTTAAAAACCAGAAGGACACAAAGTCATTCACTTGCCTGTGAACAGGAGTACCCTAGGGTTGCCAGATGGTTTAACAAAACAATATCGAACACCCTCTCTTCCCCCCCCCCCCAAAAAAAACCCCACCGGGAAAAAATTGTCGGGGGGGGCAGGGGAGAAAAAGTGGGGGAGACCAAAGTTGTTAAGCAAAAGTTGCACCTCTCCCTCCAGTTTGGGGCCACACACTAACCCCCAATGCATCCTCCCCTAGAGCCAGGCCACCCTAGTGCCCCCCCATCCCAATGCACTCACCCCTGCCTCTGAGCCAGGCATCCCCAGTGCCAGGAGTGCCCCACCCCAATCACACCTCTCCCTCCCCCCCCCCTCCCCCCTCCCCCCCCGGCAGAGTCAGGTACCAGAGGAACGGGACGGCTAGGTAAGTTAATCTTACTTTTAAAGTCGCTGCTCCTGCCTCCCAGCCCGGCTGCCTCGGCTCAAATTGTGTAGAGGGAGGCATCACGTGGCCTGCTCCCAGGTCTCTGCTGGTCACATGGGCCAGAGCAGCGTGCACTCTGCTCCCACCCCAGCCTGGCGCCCCCTAGTGTGGTGCCCGGCAACTGCTCCCTTCTGCCCCCCTTCGCTATGACTCTGCTGCGCTCCTCATTCCCCTGTCCCCGCCAGATGTGGCAGGGGAAAATTGTCCCCGCCGGGCTTCCGTCCGAGGGAAACAGGAAATACCGGACATTTCACATGTCTGGTATTTCCCGGATTTTTTTTTTTTTTTAAACCAGACGGAGCCCACAAATACTGGACTGTCTGGGTGAATACCGGACACCTGGCAACCCTTGAGTGCCCCCACATTCTTGTGTGCCAATACTACCACCAGGTCACACCACATGCCTCTTCCCTCTCCCTCCGTTGCTTTTACTGCACCATATGTACATTTTGGAATTTTTTCAGTTTAAATCTGTTGTATGTTTTTACAATCACTGTTAGCAATTTTGTATTGTTTTTGAAGTTATTTTTTGGTTTTATGTACTGTCATACCTTGAGAAATAAAAATGTTAACTGTTCACAAAGAATCTGCAATGGATGCACAGTATATATAAAAAGCATACATTTTCATAAGTAGTAGGTTCTTACAAAAGTATAAAAAATACAGACATAATATAAAGAATGCAACAGTGTGCCACTTTTACTACCCATAAAAGCAGCTCCAGGGTTCATGATCCTAGCATTGTGGCCCTTTCTAGACCTTCCTCTATTTGTTGTAAACCTACCACAGTCGTCAACCTTGCTGGAGAGCGCCATGTAGAAATACCAATTTCTGTTTTATAAATGCCAAGGCCCAGGGCAGAATGATCATAGCATTTTAGGACCAAAGGGCTACATCTACACTGCAATACTATTTCGGGATACCAGTGTATCCCGAAATAGCTATCCTGCGTCTTCACAGCAAGCCCATTATTTCGGGCTCGCTGTTCCGATGTCCCAGTAATCCTCATTCTATGAAGAGTAAGGGACATTTTGGAATAGCGCTTTATTTCAAAATTTGTTGCTGTGTAGACAGCTTATTTCAACATTTGGCCCTATTTCGAAATAGCTCAAATTGCGTATCTTCTTTGGATGCTACGCAAATTACATATCTTATTTTGAGTTACGGTGCAGTGTAGACGCACCCAAAGGGACCTGAGTTATGTCATCTAGCCCAGCCCTCTGCACTCAAGACAGGGCTAAGTAATAATTAGACCATTCCTGACAGATATTTGTTAACCTGTTGGTAAAAAGCTCCAATGACAGAGATTCTACAGAGTCTCTGGGTAGTTTGTTCCAGTACTTAACTGCCCAGTAAGAAGGTTTTTCCTAATATCCAAACCTTCTTTGCTGCAATTTAAGACCATTGCTTTTTGTCCTGTCCTCACAGGTTAAAGAGAACACTTTTTTTCATTCTCCACCTTGTTACAACCTTTTATGTACTTGAAAACTGTTATCTTGTCTCTCTCCCCATCCCGTCTTCTCTTCTCTAGACTAAACAAACCCAATTTTTTTCAATCTGTCCTCATAGGCAGTGCCAAATTTACATCTTACACACTCCTAGGCACAGAATCTTCAGCATCCACCCTGGCTATAGCTGACCTTCATGGTTTTTCCTTCAAAAATTAAACTTTTAACCCACTTTTAGGCACCCCTAGACATGTGCCTACAAACGTAACTGGAAATCTAGTCCTGGTCAGAAGTTATGTTTCCTAGACATTTAATCATTTTTTGCTCTTCTCTGGATTTTACCCAATTTGTCCTCATCTTTATTGAAAAGTGGTGACAAGAACTGAATATAATATTGAGTTGAGGCTGTATCAGTGCAAAAACTTCCTAACTGTCAGGGTGGTTAAACACTGGAATAAGCTGCTTAGGGAGGTTGTGGAATCTCCACCTCTGGAGATATTTAAGACCGGGTTAGATAGACATTTATCAGGGATGGTCAGATGATACTGGGTCCTGCCATGAGGGCAGGGGACTGGACTCGATGACCTCTTGAGGTCCCTTCCAGTTCTAGTATTCTATGCAAGTAGAGTGGAAGAATTATATCTTGTGTCTCATCATCATCATCAACAACCATGGGCTCAGCGCCCGTTGGTGTCCGATGCCTCCCTGGCTATTTCCTTCTATCTTTCCCTGTCCCGTGTGGATTGGCTTAGTTTCTGTAGACTAGCTCTGCACCAATCTACTATATCATCTACCCATTCTCTGTGGGGTCTGCCTCTCCTATTCGGACCATCCATTATGCTGAATACCAGGGTCTTAGCTTTTCGCTCGTCGTTCATTCTGCAGATATGCCCGAATGGCTGTAACTTCCATTGTTTAACCTTCTGCAGTAGGTTCGCTTTCGGTTGTATCTTCCTATATAATTCCTTGTCGGTGACCTTCTGCATCCATCCTATTCTCAGGATCTTTCTATAACAACTCCTCTCAAACGCCGATATCCTACTCTTCGAATCTTTCGTTATCACCCATGTCTCACATCTGTACAACATGCTGCTAAATACACATGTTTTCAAGACGCTCAGCTTCATTCCTAAGCTAATCGCTTTACTTTTCTAGATCTTATCCATCGCCTTCAAACTCGCTTTTGCTTTCGCTATTCTAGTTGCTATTTCTTTCTTACAGTCTAGATCATACATCATATTGCTCCCGAAATATGTGAACTTCTCTACATTCTCTAGTTTGATCCCATCTACACTGATCTTCCTTCCTATTTCCTTATCTCCAAATACCATTGTCATCATTTTATCGATATCATAATCCGTCCATACCATTTCCCTTCCTCATTTAGCACCTGTACCATTCTCGCTAGCTTCTCTTCCTCGATGATAACTATATCATCCACGAACCTCAAGTTAATTTTCATCCTGCGCCCCGATATCCCTTCTATCTGTTCCTTGATCTTGTCCATTGCTCTCTCTAGGTGCATGATGAAGATACTCTGCGATATCGGATCTCCTTGTCTTGTACCTCTATTCGTTCTAAACCAACTTCCTAACTCTCCGCATGTTCTCACCACTGCCTCCGCATTATTGTTGATATCCTTCAACATCCGTATCAGTCTGCTATCCACTCCGTACAACTCTAACACCGCCTAAGTCACTTTCTGATCCATACTGTCAAGTGCCTTCTGAAAATTGATGAAGCAATTGTAGATGTTCTTGTTCTTTCGCTGAGCTTTCTGCGCTATCAATCTTAGTGCCAATATCTGCTTTATGGTGCTTCTATCTTTCCTGAATCCCATTTGCTCATCCGCTAGATGTTCTTCTATCTGCGATCTCAATCTCTCCATTAGTATCATCATCAGCACATTGCCTAGATGACTAGTTAAGGCAATTGTTCTATAGTTCTTGCACTCCAACATGCTTCCTTTCTTGCGTATTGTCACTAGCACAGCTCTTGTCCATTCCTTAGGTGCCTTCCCTTCTTTCCACGGTGTATTTGCTGAATCATACTTTCTCTGCCATATTTGATCATCTCTCCCGTGATCTTATCATTTCCAGGGTTCCTATTGTTCTGTAGTTGTTTCACTGCTCTTTCTACTTCCTCCTTCAAAATATCAGTCTCGCTCTCGATGCTCAGCAGTGATATCTCTTTCAATTCTTTGATCAGTCTCTCTGAGACACTCAGGTCCAACTGTGCTTTGTACAGATCGGTACAACATCTTGTCCATCGCTGCACAACCTTCTTCTTGTTCATGAGCATCATATCATTCTCGTCTTTGATTGCCATCTGCTTCGGCTGCCACTTCCTATTAGTATTCCTAATCATGTTATATACCTCCCTGATCTTACACTCACCATATTACGCTCATCGTAATACCTCTCTCTATCTTCACACTGCTCCTTTAACCACTTCGCTTTATCCATTCTGGCTGCTTTCCTTACCTTGTTGCATTTCACTCTATATTGCTGTTCCTCCCTCTTGGAGACATCCCTTCTGATCTTCAATACTCTCTTCTCGTGGTCCAACTTCAGTGTCTCCTGTGTAATCCACTTCTTATTGATCTTCTCTTCTTCCAGAACCATCTGCTCGGTTGCCTCTTCTATTGACATATCTATCTCTTCAACTCTCTTTATCTAGGTCTTTCTCTGTGCCCGCATTCATGATCTTCTCTTTGAGCACTGCTCTGTACGCGTTCCCTATTTCTTCCTTGCCTAGCCTCACCATATCTCTTTGTTTCTTAAACTGTGTCTTATACTTGCTCTTAAGTTTCATCTTGATGTTCACAATCACTAGACTGTGGTTGAGTCTATATCCTCTCCTTGGAAAGTTTGGCATTGCTGTACTGATGTTACCCATCTTCTTCTTATCAGATCATATCTATCATATTCTTGGACTTCCTATCATTCGATCGCCATGTCCACTTTCTACAGTCCTTTTGTTAGAATCTCATGTTGCAGATCACCATCTCATGCTCCATAGCAAACTCTAGTAGTTTCTCCCCTTGTTCATTTATTTCTCCATATCCAAACCTTCCCATGACTCTCTCCCAACCTTTATCTGTTCCAACCTTCGCATTCCAGTCTCCTCCGATGATCAGCATCTCTCTTTGATATCTCCTCCAGCATCTTTGTCAAATCTTTATAGAATAGCTCAATCTCTTCCTCCATGCTATCCGACGTGGGTGCATACACCTGAACGACCGAGATGTTGGACAGTTTTGCTTCAGATCTCACTACCATCATTCTTGCACTCACCAGTTTGTATCCTAACAGTGCTCCTGTAGCTCTTTTGCTAAGAAGGAATCTGACTCCTGCCTCACGTGTCGCTTCGTTCCCTGACCAAATGACTTTGCAACTGCACATCTCTCCCGATGCCATCCAATGCATCTCCGCCAGTCCAAATATATCACATTGGTGTATCTCCATCTCCTTTCGAAGCAGCTCTAACTTTCCCATCGCCCACAGCGTTTGGACATTTCATCTTCCAATTGATAGGATACATGTTGTAGTTTCCTTTCCATAGCCAACTTATTGACCCAAACCCGATTGCTCGATTGGTATCATGAACCTTGTTTATCTGAGCGACATCCGAGCTGGTATCTTTTATCAGTTAGTCATGCTGACATCAGATTTAATTTGTATTGTTGTTTTACAATCAGTGCATCGACACTCATCTGACCAACCCTCCTCCTTTAGCCAGGCTTGGGACTGGCATGAAACCCCTAGAGGCTTCATGGCGGAGTTATCTTGTGTCTGGATTACAACATTCCTACTAATGCATCCCAGAATGATGTTTGCTTTTTTTTGCAAGTGTTACACTGTTGAATTATATTTATCTTGTGATTCACTATAAATCCCCCTGTCTGTTTCTGCAGTTCTCCTTCATAGGCATTTTCCATAATTGATTCTTCCTAACTACAGGCCATTTCTCCAGTTTGTGTAGTTGTTTATGAGGAGGCCTTCGGAAACAATATGAAAAGCCTTAATAATATCAAGATATGCCACATCTACTGCTTCCTCTCATCCAGAAGGCTTGTTACTCTGTCAAAGACAGCTAAATGGGTTTCTGGATGCATCTTCTTTTGCTATGCAGTTGCTAACGTGCCTTGCTTATCTAGGGTAGTAGTCACTCTGCCACATCACAGTATACTACTTTTAGCCTTGCTGAAAGATGATCCTATTGTGAAAACATGCAAAATGGCATTATGAGCATCAGTTCACAACTTCTCAAGACTTTATATTTCCTTGCACACCTCTAGAGCAGGTGCAGCATTGATTCTGAAGTTCTACAAGCAGTTCTAAGTTGGGTTCCAAAGCTCCCATTTCCTTCAGCAGATACTGCTTGGGAGTCACGTGAAGTAGAGCACAAACAGGGATACTACTCAGAGAAGTTACTTACCCTGTATAGCAGCTGGAGTTCTTTGAGATGTGTGTTCCTATGGCTGCTCCACTACCCACTCTCCTTCCCCTCTACTTTGGAGTCTCATGTTCATAGGACTTTTGCAATAGAGAAGAAACTGAGAGCAGTTTGTCTCTCTCAGATCTATTTGCCTTCAATATGGGCATCAGTATGGACCAAACAAGCATTGCTGCTGGGAATAAACTGATCAAAGGCACATTCATACCTCAAGTGGAACACCTCTAGGTGGACACATTTCAAATTACCTTCTCCACCTGCTTGGTGCTACTACAGGTGCTGCTTTTGTGCAGATACATCATCTGCTTGGTGGGGGCAGCAGTTGGCTTCCAAAACTGAAGCTCCACCTTGTGTTGAGGTGGAGCACAAACAGTCTTTGCGTGTTTGTAGCTTCTAGCATAGCAGTACATGGGATTCTTGTGCCCACGCTAGTTGACGACAATTCAAAAATGGTGCTAGCCCACCAAGAAAGAAGAGGGGGGAGTATGGATCAGAAGGAACACGAGCATGAGATTTTTGGAGTTTGACCCCAAAGTCCGAGAATTCTACTGGCTTCTGATATGCATCTCAAAAGGTTCAGTGAGAAAAATCCCAGAATGCACACAGCTCAGCATCAAAGCAAAGGACCTTGGGATACTCACCTAGTATACTGCATGCTTAGTGCACAACTAGCTCATGATATATATACACAGTGATGCAAATTAAGAGGGCACAGCAGCGCCATTTGCATGCTCTTGGGGCACATCTATACTTATAAGAAGATCAGTGCTCCTGAGGTTGATCTTCTTGCATTCGATTTCGGGGGTCTAGTATATTGAACATTGAGGGTAGCCCCCACCAGCATCCAGTACTCCTCCTCTTGCTAGGTGGGTGCTGCCATGGCTCAGCTTAAGGTAAGCCAGCTCCAGCTATATATTTTGCATAACTCGAGTTACGTACCTTAAGCCAACCTGACTGGTCTAGTATAGACAATTCAAAAATGGTACTAGTATAGACCAGGCCTTAGAGTGGGTTAGGTTTTGCACACCAATTAGTTTGCATTGAGGTGACATACACTTAAGTCCCCTGTGTACACAAGTCCTATGTGCTCTCAAGTATAGAGAGTGTATGAAGGTAAGGGTCAGCCTCAGCTGTAGGGAATTATCTACTCGATTGCTATAGGCAGGATGTGTACTGAGAACTCTGGGCTCAGATTGCAGTTGTTTAGCTGTAACACTTTCCATCTTATGCTCTCTCTCTTTCTCTAGAGTGCTCGGTATAAATGAATGGCAGAACACAGGATTCCAGTATGATGTTATCAGCTGCTTGAATTTGCTTGATCGCTGTGATCAGCCACTGACTGTGTTAAAAGATATTAGAAGTGTTTTGGAACCAACTAGAGGCAGAGTCATTCTTGCACTAGTTTTGCCCTTTCATCCATATGTGGAAAATGGTAAGTAGACGCAGACTAAAAGATGCTTGGAGAGATAAGGGAAAGGTATTTTATGTTATAGTGTTGTAAATTAATACTAATATAATTTTATATTTATCAGACTTTTAAAATATGCTGATCAGTTCCTTAATTACATGTTCAAAATTCCCAGAATTGTACATACAGTGTATATGTAAGTAGATGGCCCCATTTGGACTGAAGCTGTTCACAGCCCTCAATTCACTACCACCAGCGAAAGACTGAGTAAATATATGGATCCGATAGAATCTAAGTTCTCTTTAAGCTGCGGGTCTGCATGGCCGTGCAGCTGTTTTCTGAGCCCTGCTCAGAGGTTCAAAGCTCCTGCACAGTCAGGGAGCTCACCTGACTGTCAGGGGGCAGGGTGTCTCTAAGCAGCAGCTAAACTGAGCTAGCTGCATACTTGAACTGAGCAGCTTCCAGAGCAGGGATGCATGAGCTAAGGAGGGAATAAGTGGCTGGGGGGAGTGAGTGAGTGAGTAATTAATGAATTGGCTTGGGGGGAAGTCAGAGGGGAGTTTTGCAAATCCCTGCCTGCAGAGAGAGAGGCAGAGGCAGAAACCCAGCAGTCTCCTCAAGCCACCTGGGCTGGGAAGGGAAGTAAGGGGCTGACTGCTCAGGGTAGGTGGGGGGAAGAGAGGGTGGGTGCTGGCATCTGTGCAGTGAGGTGGAGGTAGGGGTCAGTTTGTTTAAGGTGTCCTGACTCACTTGCAGTCCTCTCTGTCTGGCTGGGTTGGACGGAGGTGGGGGGAAACAGGCTGTATGGGGGGCTGTGTGTGTGTGTGTACCACGAGGACATTTGAATATTTACATTTCAAACAAAGTTTACATAGGTGTTAATAGCTTAAAGTTAATAGCTAAAAGAAAAAAATTCTTTTAACAGATTTTTTTGGAGTGTTGCAGATATCTAAAACTCTGATCTTAATGACTTTTTTAAATCCTGTGTTACTAATTAATACATGGTAAATTATATTGCTTTAAGGACAGATCTTTGCTATGTGGTAGAGTTCTGACTCTATGAGTTAGAAGTAGCAAGTACTAGATGTGATGCTAGTTTTATAAGATGAAATCTTATTTGTAAGCTCTTTGAAACATGCATCTGTCTACAAACCTTGTAGCCATGTGTTAATTTGTCCTGAGGCTTCTACTCCTCGAGTTGGTGATACACACAAGGTGAAAGTTTCAAACCAGGAGAACTTTTCTCTGTTTACAGAATGGATCCTAAACATTCCCCAGAGAAACTGTATAAGACTTAGTGAATGCCTTTTAATCTTCTTTTCAGTGACAGTAAATATTGTATTAGTCATGCTCTCCTTGCAAATACTATTTCTAATTGACTCATAGATTTGTTTAGCATCTTAAAGCTGAGCTATGTATGGGTAATATGCATTTTAGTGGGCTTACTAGCTTGAATTATTAGGACGATGATGCATGTACTCTAAGGATAGTGTTAATTTTCTTTTTTATTTGATTTCATATTAAATACCATATGCATCACTCTTTAACTATCCCTCGTTTTAATATATTTTTTCCACGCATATGGACTGTTACAAACAAAAACATATATAAAATTATATATATTGGTGGTGCACGTCCACACACGATCTCAATATTGCTGTTGCACATAAGAAAATTCAACCCACCCAAGGATAGAAAATGTTGGAGGGAACGTTGGTGGGCAACCTATGGCCCATGGGCTGCATGCATACCACTAGGGCTCCGTCTGTGACCCACAGACTCCAGGCCCTAGCTAGCCCCCTCCTCCACATGCCTCTTGCACACCGGAGCCCCGCATTTCCTGTTCCTACCCGCCCCCCCAACACTTTCAGAAGATCTGCGAATTTCTCCATTCCCCACTCCTCCTCTACCCTCCCAAAGCTAGAGTGCTGTGAGCAGCTGATTTGCAACATTCCAGTTCTTGGGGGAGCAGGGGAAGGAGAGTGGGGACGGAGTGTGAATCAGGCAATTCGTGGGCTCTGAACGTGCTGATAAGGAGGGGGAGGAGCAGGTAAGTGCGGGGCTCTGATGCCCTGAAGCGTGAGAGGCACATGGTGAGAGGACAGATGGAGACCATAGGACGTGGGCTGCTGAAGCCCGCTGGAATGAAGGGGGGCCACTCATGTGGCCCATCCAGCATTCTGGGTTGTCCCTCCCTGTCCTAAAGAATGTCATACTTGAGCTCTGTTGAAACAGTGGGGAAAGAATATTCCAGACAAGGGACCTCCACTGAATTCATAGTACAAGCAGCCTTAAGCATCCAGATCTACGTAGTGTGAACAAGAACATCTTAACTGATCTTGCTGTGCAGCAGTGCATAGGATGAGATGTACCTTGGCTAGCTGGGATCAAACTGTTTGCACTGCTATACTTCAGTGTCAGTGGTTTGATTTGCATCTAGAAATGCATAGGAGTAAGTATTAATTAAAACTGAATTAACAATGTATATAAATTCCTGCTTATGTTTTGTTTTACTCTGCATTAACGGATCGAATTAACTTTATCCTCTTATCTGAGTCTTGGAGAAGTACCTCAGATGCTTTTCAGATATATCTGGTTTCTCCCTCAAGGAATATGAGCTTTATGGCCTAAATCTTAAAAACAAACTAGTTACCTTTAATGTGCCTCAATTTTGGGATCTGATTTTTTTTCAGAGTGTGGGTGTTCAGCACTTTTTAAAATCAGGCCCCTTATAGGAGTCCCAATGTGGCCACTGAAATTACTAGTCACTTTTTAAAATAAGGCTCATTTATTAGAGAAATCTATGGTAAAATACTATGGAAGTGGAAGCTTAACTGTACCTGGATCATCCTAAAGACCATTAGTGGATCAAAATTGACTCTCTTCACGATTGTAGAGTCCTGTCCTAATTTGGATGACCAACTCTTTTGGTGTATCTGAAGTGTTCGGAGTGCAAAAGTTCAAACAAGAAAAAGATTTTATTTCATTATGTTAATACAAAACTCAAGTAGAAATGTTAGTCTTGAGAGCAAATTTCCTTTGCTATATTTTCAAAACCAAAATTTTATTAACAGAATTTCACATGTGTCTTACAAAGCAATATTTAGGCCTATAAAGTTTTTAAGATGTGATTTTTTTTTTTTTAAATTAGAAAAAATTTTGATTTTTTTAAAATTATTTTTATTTGGGTAGAGAGGATGTCTTTTGGGCTGGGTTTTTCTTTTTTATTAACATATACAATGTTTCAAACATATCTGTATACAATTCCTTATGCCGTTTCTTCTTCTCCTAAATGTTCTGTAAGGTTCCAGGTAGTAGTAAAACACAGTTATGTCTGTATATCAGTGTCTTTATAGTCTGTTAAACAATATAAGCAAAATCTGTGATATGTAGTGATTGTATATTATCTTGTTTCTTGTATACCTTCTATGCACTTCAAGTTCAATTTCTCTGTTTGCAATCACTGATCCATCCATAAATGAATGGAGATGCCTATCTCCTAGAACTGGAAGGGACCTTGAAAGGTCATGGAGTCCAGTCCCCTGCCCTCACAGCAGGACCAAATACCATCCCTGACAGATTTTTGCCCCAGATCCCTAAATGGCCTCCTCAAGGATTGAACTCACAACCCTGGCTTTAGCAGGCCAATGCTCAAACCACTGAGCTATCCCTCCCCTAGGACTTGTGGGTGTATTTTCTTCTGAGTCCTGCATCATGTTAGGTAACAATATGAAAAAAAATTAATGCAACTTTCTAGCACAGTGGGTGGTGGAGAAAAATCTAAGGAAAATCTTTTACTTCCACATTGTTCAATCCTCTAGTACAGTGTTTCTCAAAGTGGTCCGCAAAACCACTTTGAGAAATCTGTTACCTGGGCACTCCGGCGTGTTTACTTACCGGCACCACAGCCATGAAGCCTCGCGGCTCCTGTTGGCTCCGTTTCACTGTTTGCAGCCCAGGGGAGCTGCGGGAAACAGCATGGGGCTTCCCACTGCTCCCCTTGGCTGCAAACAGCGAAACAGAGCCAATAGGAACCACGAGGCTCCAGGGCTGCAGCGCCGGTAAGTAAACACGCCGGAGTGCCCAGGTAACAGATTTCTCAAAGTGGTTTTGTGGACCACTTTGAGAAACACTGTACTAGTATCTAGTGGAACGGAGAATTGGCTATTGGACTAATATGTCACTAGGACTTGAAAACATGTTCTCCGCATATGGAACTTCAAGATGTTTCTTGTTGGGTGTAGGAATCCTCTGCTGAACGGCATCTTGTAAAGCAGAAAGTATCTCTGCTTGTGACAATGACCTGTGATAAACCAGACATTTTGTTTCAGATAGCTCCATTTCCCTTGCTTTGTTGTTGCTTCTTTTCTCTAATCCCAGATGAGATCACAATGGTTTCCCTTACGATCTTCCATGTTCTGCAGGGTAGTGTGACATGATAGCTTTGGTAAATCCTAGTAAGTAAAGACTGCTCCAGTTATATACAGTGTCTATCTTAAAACAGATCCAACATGTTATCCCTGGCTATAGACTGGTTATCAGACAAAACTGGAATATAAAAGTGCTGCTATCTGAAAGTGGATGTCTCCGTTGGTGTATATATACATTTGGATATTTTTAAAGAAATAATTACCTGTCTCTAAGTTTTGAGTGTGCCTGGTTCTTAGTGTGCTTTAATTGTATGAAAAGCTATTTCCAATGAAACATTGACCAATAACAAATAAGTAAAGAGCACTTTTTTCCTCCTTGGGGGAATGGAGATGGTAACAGTGAGGCAGCCATTGTATTTGGTTAATTTTGACCTTTACGTTCTAAAAGTTGAATTTGGTACCTTCAAGGTTATGCAAACTGGTGGGACAAAACATGTTCCAAGTTGTTACAAACTTCTAACAAGAAATGCCTTCTTTCTTTTCAGCAATTAATCATAAACATTTTACTAAATCCAGAAAAAAAAGAATATCCTCTTATATATGTGGTTTCAGATAATTAAATCAGGCTCATGGGCAGTCACCTAACAGAACCATTAGATTCTTAGGACTTTTGCAAAGTAGACAAAAACAGTGGCTTTAACATAAAGCTGATCTTTGAAATGGAATTAGACTTAAATTTCAACTTAACTGTTTATTTTAAGTTCCAAGCTAACCATAAACTATATAAAAAAAACTTAAAAAACAACTAATAGTCCTGCAGCACCTTAGAGACGAACAAAAAATGTAGATGGTATCATGAGCTTTTGTGGGTACAACCCACTTCTTCAAACTATGTAATCAATTAAATGTTAATCCAATCCTGGCAGGTCAATATTTTTAATTGTCATTGTACATATTTAGTGGAGTTAAAATGTCAAACACAGGATAAGAATCTGACTTCCTTTAATGTATCTGATTAACTTCATTTCAGATAACATTATTGTACCATTTGATTCACTCAGAATGAAAACCTCATTCATGTAAGCTTCTGTTTAAAGAGAGATGTCATTAGTACAGTCTGGGGTTACCACTATATGCAGTGGTGCTTACCTACATTTAAAAGATTTTTTTTAATTCCATTTTGTAAATTTGGCTGTCCAGAACTCTAGACTCATACACAACTTTTTAGAGAAATTTTAAATCCGTATCAATACTGCCAGTCTACTAAAACTCTCCCTGTTGAACTGTCTAACCTGCTCTTCAGGGGAAAACTGACACTGTAAGCACTGCAGTGTGCTCTAAAGGCCAACAGATTTGGACAGTGTCAGATCAAGTACTGTTCTAAATTTTGTAGTTAAGATGTCAGAGCTTTTTATTATTTTACAAGATGCTATGTAAAAAGAAGTAAAGGATGACTTCATTATAGATACATTGTAAACAAGCGCAAACACTTGGAACATGTTGAAGATGCAAGAAAGCATGTAATTCAATGATTATATTGAAGTTTTAAACTCCTTTTAGAAAAGTCTTATTATCTTACAGATATGGATCCTGATTCAAAGGAGCAATGTGTAAATGTAGGGGTCAGGCTGTGTATGGATCCAATTGCAGGACTGAAGCCTGAAAATGGAATAATTTAACTATATTGTTTTTGAAAATTACTTGTTTTTTTCTACTGTTTTTGGAATTACAGTGACGCCTAGAGTCCAAATTAGCTTATTCACAAGTTATTCCCAAAAAATCTGAGAGAACTACAACTATGTTTTTATTTTTTAACATACAGTAAAACCTCACTAATTCACCCAAACAAAATATTATTGTGGAGTTCCAAATTGTATGAATTGACAAGCAGAAATCTTACTAATAAGTCAATCATATTGCATTACAAAACCATACTCTGTTCATTTTTATTTTAATGTTTATATTTATACTTAATAAGAAGGTGTTATATGATGTTGTTTAAAAATTCTTTCCTCACATAATTAACCTGTGGAACTCACTGCTATATGATATCATTGAGACCAAGCTGGCAAGCTTAGTGTTTCAAAAAGGATTCAATATTTATATAAATAACAAGAACAACTGTAAAAACTTTTTAAAAAAATAGTCTAGCAGCATTGTAAAGACTAACAAAACATAAGAACTGGTGTAGTTAGACTACAAAAATGTATGAGAAATTATGCTTCAAGAGAGAAGCAACTCGCCATTACCTGCTTTGGATTAACAAGAAAGTTTTCCTATTGGATACGTTGTCTTATAATTTTGTCCATTATGGGTGACATGGATTTTTGTGCCTTTTTTATACCTTCCTCTGAGAGATCTGGTACTGTCCTATGTAGGTGGCAGTGGACTAGATAGATCTGTTTTGCTTTGGTGTGGCAATTGCTGTGTTCTTAAAAGTTGCAAAATGTTAGATAAGGCTTCACTACTGGGCACAACTAACACTTTGTTGAGAGGATGGGTGAGACCATCCAATATCTGGCAAGGCTCCCGAGGACTGCAGATTAAACGAGAACTGGTGAAGTTTGACTGTAGTCCAGCAATTTCAATTGTGCCCCATTCTGTGCCGAGGCACAAATTGTTAGGGGTGGGTTATGCCCCTGTGTATGATAGAATCATAGAACCATAGAGCTGGAAGAGACCTCAGAAAGTCATCAAGTCTAGCCCCCTGCTCTAGGCAGGACCAATCCCAACTAAATCAACCCAGCCAGGGCTTTGTTAAGCCGAGACTTAAACACCTCTGGGGATGGAGACTCCACTACTTCCCTAGGTAACCCATTCCAGTGCTTCACCACTCTCCTAGTGAAATAGTTATTCCTAATATCCAACCTGGACCTCTCCCACCACAACTTGAGACCATTGCTCCTTGTTCTGCCATCTGTCACTACTGAGAACAGCCTTTCTCCATCCTCTTTGGAACCTCCCTTCAGGAAGTTGAAGGCTGCTATCAAATCCCCCCTCACTCTTCACTTCTGCAGACTAAACAGACCCAACTCCCTCAGCCTGTCCTCACAAGTCATATGTTCCAGCCCCCTAATCATTTTGGTTGCCCTCCGCTGGACTCTCTCCAATGCGTCCACATCCTTTTTGTAGTGGGGGCCCCAGAACTGTACACAGTACTCCAGATGTGGCCTCACCAGAGCCAAATAAACGGGAATAATCACATCTCTGGATCTGCTGGCAATGCTCCTCTTAATGCAACCTAATATGCCATTAGCCTTCTTGGCTACAAGGGCACACTGTTAACTCATATCCAGCTTCTCATCCACTGTAATCCCCAGGTCCTTTTCTTCAGAACTACTACTTAGCTGGTTGATCCCGAGCCTGTAACAATGCTTGGGATTCTTCCGTCCCAAGTGCAGGACTCTGCACTTGTCCTTGTTGAACCTCATCAGATTTCTTGTGGCCCAATCCTCCAATTTATCTAAGTCACTCTGGACCCTATCTCTGCCCTCAAGCGTATCTACCTCTCCCCCTAGCTTAGTGTCATCTGCAAACTTGCTGAGGGTGCAATCCATCCCCTCATCCAGGTCATTAATAAAGATATTGAACAAAACCGGTCCTAGAACTGAACCTTGGGGCACTCCGCTAGAAACCGACTGCCATTTTGACATCGAGCCGTTGATCACTACCTGCTGGGCCCGGCCTTCTAGCCATCTTTCTATCCATCTTACCGTCCATTTATTCAATCCACATTCCCTTAACTTTCTGGCAAGAATATTGTGGGAGACCGTATCAAAAGCCTTGCTAAAGTCAAGGTATATCACATCCACTGACTTTCCCATGACCACAGAGCCTCATCATAGAAGCTAATCAGATTGGTCAGGCACAACTTGCCCTTTGTGAATCCATGCTGGCTATTCCTGATCACTTTCCTCTCTTCCAAGTGCCTCAAAATGGATTCCTTAAGGATCCCTTCCATGATTTTTCCAGGAACTGAGGTAAGACTGACCGGCCTATAGTTCCCTGGATCGTCCTTCTTCCCTTTTTTGAAGATGGGCACTACATTTGCCTTTTTCCAATCATCAGGGATCTCTCCCGATCTCCAAAACTTTTCAAAGATAATGGCCAAAGGCTCCTCAATGACATTTGCCAACTCCCTCAGTACCCTCGGATGCATTAAGTCCGGACCCATGGATTTGTGTACGTTTAGCTTTTCTAAATAGTTCCTAACCTGTTCTTTACCCACCAAGGGCTGTCCATCTTCATCCCATCTTGCATCACTTAGCGCATTAGTCCGGGAGCCAACCTTGTCCATGAATACAGAGGCAAAGAAAGCATTGAGTACTTCAGCTTTCCCCACATCATCTGTCACTAGGTTACCTCATTCATCCAGTAGGGGCCCCACATCCTCTCTGATCACCACCTTCTTGTTAACATGCCTGTAGAAACCTTTCTTGTTATCCTTCACATCCTTTGCCAGTCGCAATTCCAATTGCGTTTTCGCCTTCCTGATAACCCCCCGGCTTTCTCAAGCTATACATTTATACCCCTCTCTGGTCATTTGTCCAAGTTTCCACTTTTTGTAAGCTTCCTTTTTGTGCTTAAGTTCACCAAGGATTTCCCCTGTAAGCCAATCTGGTCTCCTACCATGTTTGCCTCTCTTGCTACGCATTGGGATGGTTTCTTTCTATGCCTTCAATAAGGCTTCTTTAAAATACTTCCAGCTGTCCTGGACTCCTTTCCCCTTCATATTAGCATCCCAGGGGATTCTGCTCATCAGGTCTCTGAGGGAGTCAAAATCTGCTTTTCTGAAGTCCAAGGTGTGTATTTTACTACTCTCTTTTCTTCCTTTGGTCAGGATCCTGAAATCTACCATCTCATGATCACTGCTTCCCAGGTTGTCACCCACCTCTACTTCCCCTGTTAGTTCCTCCCTGTTTGTGAGAAGAAGGTCAAGCTGTGCACGGCCCCTGGTCGGATCCTTCAGCACTTGTACCAAGAAGATATCCCCAACATTCTCCAAAAACTTCCTGGATTGCAGGTGTACTGCCGTATTGGTCTCCCAACAGATGTCAGAGTGACTGAAGTCCCCCATGAGAACCAGGGCCTGCAATCTGGAAGCTTCTCTCAGTTGTCCGAAGAAAGCCTCATCTACCTCATCCACCTGATTTGGTGGTCTGTAGTAGACACCAACCACAACATCACTGCTGTTGTTTGCACCTCTAAACTTAACCCATAGACTCTCAATAGGTTTTTCTCCCTCTATATACTGGAGTTCTGAGCAGTCATAGTGCTTTCTTACGTATAGTGCAACTCCTCCTCCTTTTCTCCTCTGCCTGTTCTTCCTGAACAGTCTATACCCTTCCATGACAGCGCTCCAGTCATGCAAGTCATCCCACCAAGTCTCCGTTATCCCAATTGAATCATATTTCTTGAACTGGGTCAGGGCCTCCAGTTCTTCCTGTTTGTTGCCCAGGCTTCTCTCATTAGTGTACAAACGCCTCAGATAACCAGTTGATTGTGTAGTGACTGGGTGTGGTTCTAATATGGAATGAGGCACTGTTTCTGGCTAGCAACCAAGGATCTTGTGTACCTGATACAAGTACATATAAACATTGAAAGAAGAACAGTCCTTGGATAAGCATGTGGACTAAGCTACCTTTCTACTTCACATCAAGGTCCCTCTGAATCAAGTTTGACATTACGTTATCTGTAGTGTGTACATTTTTTTTTGTTGCCTATTGTTTCTATCTGTTATGCGTTAGGGACGTTAAAATGTGTTTAAGTAACCATGTAACCTCTGAAAATTTCAGCTGTTACAAATGGGGCACATGGAGAGCCAGCTTAAAAGCTGTTTCCCCACCAATACAGGCTCCTGCCTCCTTCCCTCCTTCCCCCTGCCCTGCTGCCTCTAATACAGTAGCAATGAGAAGGCAGGCAGCTTCCCAGGAGCAGGTGAATGCGGAGAGCCAGCCCAGCCTCATCAGTTAACCATGTACATGGTTACGCTTTAACATCCCTATTATGCATACAGCCTGCCAGATTCTGTTTTTACACTGCTGTAGATCCCGAATTATTGTTGACATAAGTGGTAGTTGTAGCTAATTGACACCAACATAAGTAACTGAGAACAAAATTTGACCAAGAAGCTTCATTTTCCTTTATCTGCCATCTCAAAAATTTCAGAAGCATTACATTCACAAAAAATAAAAAAGTGTGTGTATATATAGTACTAACCCTAAATATGGAAATTTACATGAAGTATTCGTGGCTCTTCAAAGGAAAATAAAGTCCTTTTCCAAAATTTTTATTTTGCAGAGGGAGAGGGCTTGGTAATAGTACACATAACAGTGTAATACTTTTTACATTTTAGCTGGAATGCTGTTATTTGTGTTTGATCTATTTGCAAAACCATTTTTTTTAAAAGTACTGGATTCTGGAAGGATTTTTTTTAGCAAGGTAAGTCTTTTTTAAAAAATTAATTGTTTTTAGTTTCAGACATGTTGAGTTGCATTTCACATAAAGTATCTTGAATTATGTGTCGTGTTTTGAATCTTATCTGTTTTGATAGATGTTATCTGGTTCCAAACACTCCTGCAAAAAACAAACAAAAACAAATTGTAAAAAGATTCAATGTGTAATAGTTTGCCCCACTAAGGAAATACTGAACTGGGTTCATTTGCAAATTCAGTACAATCAATTTAGGACTGAATAAGGATCTTAACTGGTTAATGCACTACAAAGGTAATTTCCCCTCTTGATATTCACATCTCTACATCATCTGCTGTGAATGAGCCACATCCCCCTTGATTTTCTTAGTGTCATTACCAAGAAACTTTTCTTTTGTTGTCCTTCTATACCCCTGCCTCTAACTCTGCTCCGATTCATATGGTGAAGTGGATTTTACACACACAAGCTTTATCCATAAGGTGCCACAAGACACCTTATTGTTTTTGTAGATACAGACTAACTCAACTTCCCCTCTGAGACTTCTCCTTTCCTTTGCTACTGCTGCAGAATGTGACCTTCTGTCCTGTATCTGGATGCCCTCGTTCATCTGCAAGATTCTTAACCTTTTTCATTCAGTGTTGACTACCCTGAATATCGCTCCTAGGGGAGCACAGAGAGTCAGCAGGACAGTTGTGTTTACCTTATGCGTATGCGCACATCTGCCAGTCCCTGGGTTACATCAGTAGGGGTTTGATGGCTTTTTGGAGGGCAGTTTTAGAGGAATGAAAATTAAAACACAGGTTTTATATGAGGGCAAGTGTTTCACCTGTCAATGCTGAATGTCTATTTCATTTTCATGTTTCATCTGTGAAGTATATGTTCTGTTTCCTTATTAGAATGAAACAGGAGCTGTATTTCTTGTTCAGTATTCAGGAGTAGTTTTCTTAATTTGAAAGTGTTGTGTATGTTCCTAAAATTGTTCTTCTGTAGCATATGCAAAATACACTATGGTGTGGTTTAAAAAAAGTTTTGTTACAAGTTTGGGAGGATGAAATCACATTCATGCCTTTATGCAGTATCATGAAGTATACTGTATAATTTGCGTATGTTGTAGTAATTGTTTTAGGGATATTTGAGTTTTTAAAAAACTTTTTGGAACTATTTTTTGTAACTCTCTACTTGTAAAGCCATGTGCCTTCATTGATGTGAATCAAATTATCCAGAGCTCCAGGATGGATGGGGAAAGAAATTAAAACTAATGATGTGCCTCCAAAAGTGAACAGTAATAGCTTTTCAATACCTAAAATATGTATGTCATGGCTCTAAAGCAGGGATGGGCAAAAGGGCGTCCGCAGGCCAAATCTGGTCCACCAAGCAGGTTGATCTGGCCTATGGAGGCCTTCCTGCTTCCCCCGCCCCCAGGGCAATTAGGGCTTGGGGCGGGAGGAGCTCGTGAAGTTTCCTCCACCCTACCCCTGCCCTGCAAGGAGGCTTTGCATGCTCCCCTACCCCCAGGCCAATCAGGGCTTGGGGGCGGGGGAGCGCATGAAGTATCCTCCCGCCCTGCCAGGAGTGCGCGGCACTTCAAAATGCTACATGCTCCTGGCAGGGCAGAGGAAACTTTGTGCGCTTCCCCGGCCCCTAGGCTCTAATTGGCTGGGGGCGGGGGAGCGTGCAAAGCCTCTTCCCACCTTGCCACTAGCATGGGTGCTTAGTGGGAAGGGGGAGGGAGCAAAGGGGTTCTCCCACCATCAGGCCAATCATGGTCTGTGGGCAGGGAAGCCCGAAAGCATCCTGGCCCCACCCCTTCCGTTTTAGGTCCCGCCCCTACCCGGGCAGCCCAGGGCCACTTCAAAAATTTTTGCCTACCCGTGTTCTAAAGTCTGGCATCTCAAGTGTTTTCAGACATAAAATGAGTTCAAAATTCTTTTGGAAAAATGTGTCTCTCTACTCCCCAATAGTATGTAGATCCTAATTTCGGCTTTGATGTGAAGTATTGGACTTCTGAAACCTTTGGCATTGTAAGTGTTGAAAAGCTATTGCTGGTTCAGGACTGACTCTTGCAAATGCTGGCTCTCTGGCAGTGAAGAAGTCCAATTCTGTAGGAAATGTAATATAGTTCTGAAATGTGATTCCCCCTTTTTCACATACAATGAAATAGCAAAAATAGCCATAAGATTTTGGAAACCCCCTGCTCATGTTACTTGTTACTCACTGGCTGATTATGGTCTTTAGCATATCTCGTCTTGTACAGTTCTTGTACAATTGCTCGACAAACTGTTCGCCCACTCATATTTTTCTGCAGATTAAAATGTAGTTAACAATTTTGTATTAGAAATAGATTTGTAAAAATTCATTTGTCTCTACATTATATCTTTTCAGATTTGTTTTTTAACTTTTTAAAATTTCATCATAAGATGTCACGATAACATGAAACATTAACTTTTACAGCCAAAAGGGGCCCCAGCTGTAGAACAATTTCTTATTGTCAAATTAAATTCCTTCTTTAACTTATGGAGTTTTTTCAAGAAGTTGTGCAGTACATATATAGGTTTTAAATATGGTGAACCTCCATCTAAAGTCACCATTCAAGGGACCAGGAAAAATCAGTTGCATGGCAGAAGCTGGCTTTTTAATTATAGTTGAAACATAGTTTATTGTGATATCTATGTTACTGAAAAGCCATCACTTAACACAGGAAGGTGGCCCTGAGCATAGCTCTCGCTGTCCAATTAGCCAGAAAGAACTCATTAACAGAAATTTTAAAGCTCGGGGAAAAAAGTCATTTGATAGATCATCTGGTTATATCTCACTTAATCAATACCCTGACATTATAGGGCTCTTGGGCATGGATGCACCTTGGTCTCTCCTGTTCTCTGGCTATAACACAAAATAGTCTCATTTCCTGAAGGATGTAATACTTTGGTATAAATCAAGTTGTTGGGGTTGATGTGGTAGTAGTTAGGTGGTTTTGATGGTCTGTGATGTGCAGGAGGTCAGACAAGATGGTCTGGTGGTACCTCCTGGCCTTTAAATATTGACTCTAAATTCAGCAGTTTTTAAAATAAATCTTCGGCACTGAGGCCCTTTATTACTTACTTCCACAGAGTTTGAGCTCTGTGTACTTCCAGCTACAGTAACCCCTTTGCTTGAGATTTCACAGAGCCTATTTAATGTCCCCAGGTTTGGTCAAGGTTATATTTTAAAATATATATTAAAAAAATCTGTGAATCAAAGACATCCCAAACAAGTAAAGTGAATATTAACATACATGGTGTTCTCCTTTTAGGTCTTCTTTCCTGGTTTTCTTTACCAGTTTGAATTTTGACTGCAAAACAAAAATCAATTTTATACATAGCTCTGCATGTTAAATAACTAAAGTGATACTGTAGCAAAATATATTGCCTGCTTATAACATTAGGGCTGTCTTACTATTTATTAGATTCATTTAAGGGTTCCAAATACTGATGACTGTTCTAAAAACAAAAGCCCCACCATACACACTTAATAAAAATCAATGTCAGTGTCATCAGTAACTGAAAAACTTAAACAGCAAATAATCTAGTAGCACTTTAAAGACCAACAAAACATGTACAGTAAAACCTGTGTTATCCGGCACGCTCGGAGATTAGGGCATTCTGGTTATCTAAAAATTCTGGTTATCTGAGGGACCCATCAACCTAGGAAAAACCAATGGACAATAATAGTAAAACTCAAGTTTTTAATATTGGTAGTTTTGTAGTGTGAGGCAGTTGGTCTCACATTTCTATTTTGAGTTAAAGATTATTAGTACTTCTTAAATTAAAAATTAAGCCAGTCATGGTAAACCAAGCCAGGCCTGTGCACCTGAAGATGTGACAGTATTGTGGCTGGGGCCAATGCTGGTTAACAAAGTTTTCTAGTTAACAGAGTGCTGCATAACAAAGATTTCATTGTAGATGGTATCATGAGCTTTTGTGGGCACAACCCACTTCTTCAGAAGAAATGCCCATGAAAACTTATGATACCATCTACATTATCTTTAAAGTGCTACTAGACTATTTGTTGTTTTTTAAGTTTTTCCTGTTACTGACTTCAGGGGGATAGCCAAGTTAGTCTGTAACTGAGTACATTTTAAACATTCGGGATGTTAAGATGTTTAATAAGTTAACCACGTAACCCAGGAATGGGGAACCTTTTTGAATCAGGGGGCTGCTGACCCAGAGAAAAATCAGTCAGGGGCCACACACAAGTGAGAAAAAAACCCAAAACAAAACCCTCTCTGGTGTGACCCATGACATAGAAATAAAAAGATACACCCCACATTCCCCTCACATACCAGAGCCTAGGAGGGCCCAGGCTAGTAGATTTTTGTGTGCTCCATTTCCACAGGGCATCTGGCCCCTGGGCCTTAGGTTGCCCTTCCCTGGGTTAAACTCTAACATCCCCATTAAATATGCACACCTCTTTTTCTTTCTGGTTCTGGGAGAGCTTTTCCAAGTTTAAGATGCCCCTCATTTCTCTTCCAATGCCCTTTTCCATGCATCTTACAACATTTTGAATAGGACTTCACTATGGAAGTAAGAGTATTGCTTGAAATAATTTCATTGCACTTGCATTTAGTAGTATATAAATGTAATTATTAGTTTACCAATGGAAATTAATCCATGGAGTTTACAATCTGTTTATTGCTAGTAATGCTCTTTATTTGCTAACTATTTTCTTTCAAAATATTATTTGAATCTTATCAGACTTTGTATTTTTGATAATCTGTCTCTTTACAAAATGACTTCTGGCAATATATACCAAAGTTGTGGTAGATTGTTCCAAGAATAGTTTGGGTTTCTGTTGCCTTACCCATTTTTTTTTTTTTTTAATAAATAGACTTTCAAAAGGAAAGTGATGTGTGAGATGTAATGAGTATACTAAGTATCTAATCTGTGTGTAGGTACATATGAGGTATAATCCTCAAACACAACCTCTAAAACTCATTTGCCATGTGTGATGCAAAAGTAATTAAAATTCTTTGACCCTTGGCTCTTGATGAAAACATTAAAGCTATTAAGAAATCTGGATGAAAACAATCAAATATGAAAAGTCAAAACTAAACCTACCTTGTAGAATATAATGACCGCAAATATGGCAGTGCTGTATAAAAACAGCAGAGATGAGAGGACTATCATGAGGATATATACTTCTGTGCTGTCCTTCTCAGGCCCTTTAGTCATAATAAACAGTGTTAGAATAATGGAAACTGTTCTGTTTAGATTATATTTTTAGAATAATATTTGTATTATAGCCATTTCATCTAAGGAACTCTATACTGCATGCTTACAAATTCACTTATTAGTCATTCTTAGTATTAATTTCCATCTTGGTTCTTGACTGTAAGAGACCTCCTTCCTCCCTATCAGCTGGGACACTTGATAAGAGTCACTAGACTCAAACAGCTGGGAACAAGAGACCAGGTATTTTTGATGGAGGGCCCTTGATATGGGATTTTGTTCTCTTATCACCCAAAGCTTCTGCCGGTCTAAAATCTAACCATTGAGGAACAAGTCTGAAGAAGGCTCATGTGCTTGCTCAGGATTTTTTAGCACAGTGCATGGTGGGAAGAATGTAGGGAGAGTATGGAACTCTGTTTGGGGAAGAGAGCAATAGGGATCCATGTACGGAATAAATTTTGTGTCCCAAAGCATGGATGTGTACCACCTGTAGAAACACATGCTGTCTGCCGTGGGTCCTCTGCCAATCATTTGAATGGGCAACATTTGAATCTCTCCAAGGCAGCTGCTCAAGCACTCAGGATACAGGGAATACTGATTTGCAAGTGCAAATAATTAGAGATATTTAAAATATCTTCTCTATTAAGATTGTTCATAGGAATTAGTGACTAACCTCTTTTCACCAATTTTGTTCCTCTCCCAGCTTGCTTAGATGTGACTGCCTTTGAATCTGAAAATGCTATTCCACAGATATAAATGGCACTGTCATTTATGGTCAGGTTCTTGATCTGAAGTGAAATTTTTTTTTCAGAAATTGATAAAACTGTGAACTTCTGTGTATCTGTGCATGTAGGTGTACACAAAGCCTCATGTGTAAAAGCAAAATACCGAAACCATAGAATTTGAGGCTGGGATCCAGGACAGTTGGAAGCAGAGAAACTGCACGTTATGTTCACAGTGTTGACAGTGTTGTCTACTTCCTTAAGTGGGTGTTGTGTTATCATAACACTGCAGGTGTCTACAGCATGACCTGCTGAGGAAAAAAAAAACCTTTTAAATCCTCTATCACTCAATTAAGAGATGTTGTAGAATAAATACAAGTTACCTTGAATTTACATAGAGGAGTAAAAAGCAGCGATATGTCAGCCATGGGATCACTTGTTGTTTTCAGGAAGTTTCTTCTTGGATGATTCCAAGACTGCCTCATATTTCAAATACCATTTGGAACTTTTTAATGTTTTTCAAATGCCCATAGGAAAATATGAATGTGATTGCTTATTGATCATGGGTTTCACAGGTCAGCAGTGCCGTGTGCTAGTACTGACACTTAAAAATTAAGCAATATTCAGAGAAAGACAGGAAGGCAAGGAAAGATGAAGCAGGAAAGAGAACTTCATTTAAGGAAGCTGAGTCATCAGCAACTCACAAGCTTTCAGTTTACTGTAACTTATGACAAATGCATTTTTTACTGAGCTATTATAGAAATCCATAACTTTAATAAACTTAAATATGCCAAGATAATTCTATCAAAATCATGGTTAAATGCCTAAAATTTAGATAATTGGCATGGAGACTGTGGAAATAGATATTGCTAAATCAACATTATATAATTTAGTTTCTAGAAAGTATTTAGAAAACAAATTACAAAACAATTGAAATGGACTTTTATCTCTAATCAAATCTTGAATTGTTACAAATTATGTATTGTATGTACTCAAGTACAGTAAAATGTAAAGTTAAGCTAGCAAAGAATGTTACTACTCAATATTGTCTAGATATGTGACTCTTCATATTTGTACTGTCTAAGTTTCTGGTGAACCAATCCAGGCAAGATGAGTGCATGGGGGTTCCTCAGGAAGAGAGAAGTCATTCTCTTTTTTTTCTGTGCCACAAGTCAGCAGCAGAGCCATCCCATGGTCACTACTGATTCCCTGAGGATGCATTAGCCAACAGCTGATGCATTCCCTCTGTGAAAGGTACGGATTGGCTGGTATAGTACATCCACAAACTGACTAATCTCTCTGTCCCTGCCCTGACCTCACTGTACACTGAGGTGGATGGTGCCCCTATGAAGCAGAATGCTGTAACATTTAGTTGGTGTAGACACTGTGCATTGGATTACCAAAAGCCTTGTCCTACCAACCCAGTAGAGCAGAACTGCAGCCATTTAGCTGTATCTGGGGTCTGCTGTGCAGGAAGGGGAGCATTTGTCCATATGGTCTTACGTTATGAGGGCACTCTATATAATCCTTTTGAAGAACAATTTTTCATTAATATTCATTTGATTAAGAAACTTTATGAAGACAGCAGAAATTAGCTAACTGCAAAGCAGATTTTCTTGCCTCTTAGCATTTTACAGACTTGTTCCAAATGAGAACTGCATTTTTAATCTGTGTAAGAAATTTTATGTGAATCTCTTTTAAAGAAGGTGAAGAAGCCAGTAAGTTGAAAAATAAAATGCCTTACCAATGTTGTATAGAATCCAGTTGAATTCCAACACTAGCACGACTTTGCATTTATTGAAAGGTGCCATTTCTTGGTGTGTTTGTCCTGAAATGGTTCTGCTCAAAAAAAAAAAAAAAAAAAAGAGGAAGCTATTAGGAAACTTTAGGAATTACTCAATTCTCTACATCTCACACTCAGACATATATTTACAAGAATTAAACATGTTTAGTACATTTCTTAAAGGTGCAGTATGTATTTAAATGTAATGAAATTTACATTTTTCAGTTAGATGAGACTAGTGGAAAATCTATTCTTTTGACAAGCGATTTTTTTTTTTTTTAATTTTAAAACTACTATATTGTTGAGTTTCTTCTGATGATTTCATTGGCTATAACAAGTGATAACATATTTTTCATTATATAAAGATACCTGGAACTTCATTTCCTTTTTGGGAGGATCCTAAACAAATAATCCTTCCCTTCTCACTTACAAAATGGCTCTTGAATGAACAGAGGTTCGGTAGACACTGTTCCACGGGACTCACAGAGATTTCTTTTCTAGTTTGGTGCAGAGTCTCTTGAGGTGGATTTTTTTTTGGGGGGGTCGGGGGAAGTAAGGAAAGAGGGATTTTTAGCTAGTAGTATGGTCACAGTATTCCTCAAGAATTCATAGCAAATTATGGTTGTCAGCACCTCACGTTATTTATTATAACTGGCTAATGCCAGGTGCAAGAACAGAGTATCTCCAATGAGAAAGTATTTTAATGTTGGCCAAAATTTTAGTTTCTCAAGCAACATGTGCCAAATCTTAGTGTCACTAGATGATCTTACTATTCTGAGTCAAATAGTTATGTGGGCAAATGAGCTTTAATGTAGAACTATTAGTAAAGGATTCAACAAAATATGAGCTGGGGGGGAACTCCTTCTAACTCAAACAAGACCTCGGAATGTTGTGGTCTTCAGGTACATACCTACAAATGCTTTACCCGTCATGTGTTGGGGTGGAACATAAACTCCTGAATGGAATGTAAGCAGCATAGAATGCTTTCTTCAAGAGACTGCCGTACATTGAAAGGGGTCCTTTTTAAAAATTTAAATACTATTATTTTGTTTTCTCAGTAGGTGGCAAGTGGGAAAAACCCTCAGAAATTTTGGAAATCAAGGGGCAGACTTGGGAAGAACAGGTGAATAGCCTGCCAGAAGTTTTCAGAAAAGCTGGTTTTGCCATAGAGGCTTTCACCAGACTGCCATACTTATGTGAAGGTGATATGTATAATGACTACTATGTATTAGATGATGCTGTCTTCGTCCTCAAGCCGGTGTAAGCGTGTATGAAGTAGAAGTCTTCAAAGTCAAACCCAAGAAGCAGCCTCTGAAAGAGGTGTCTGATTTATGATTACTTAATGGGAGGGAATTTTGGGATTGCCATTCTAAATAAATATCATGTAAGAATTTTAAATGCCAAAATACTAATGTATTTCTTTGTAGTATCTTTAAAAAGGACAGGTTTTTGTTTTTTTTTTTTTTAAACAGACTCTTCAGTTGAGATTTTTTACCAACTCTTAGCCCAACAATGAAGTCTGCAATCCAACATTAATGGAAGATATTTTTATACTTACCTGCAGTAGGGATCATAACCAGACAAAAGCAATAGTCATTATGATACATGAGCCAATACACAGTATGGATTGTTCTTTAAGAAATCAAGTGAAAACTGGCAATAAAGCTATCTCTGCAGTTCAGAACATTGTCGACTATAAAGAGTTGGAATGGATATTCTTCCATGTTAAGAAGTTATTTTATCTCTGACTGTCATTCTTCAGCACATCTTTTTAATCATGCTAATAAACTTTTTTTGAGATGACCTTGCAATAATTTTTGTGTTCATTTATGGAAACTTAGCCATGCTTGTCTGCAAAAACTGTTACATGTATCGATAAAAGAACCCTGTAGCAATACAACTAAGTTTCATTTAATGGGATTCAACTATTGTTTTGAAGACTAATGCAAACAATTTTTTAAAAAATCATTAGTGGATGAGTTCTTCTATGTACTCCTCAATCTCCTAAATCCTCCCTGCTTTTGTGCACATCAGTAATGAGGGTTAGTCAAGACTTATGAAAGCTGTTCCTTAAACGGATGGATAGGGTCAAGTTGATACATGACAGTTCTTTGAGTTGGATCCTTTGGAGAAAATTTGCTCAATCCGTGGAACTCTAAGGTAGGAATTTTCACTTGAGATCCTCCATCCATACACATGCATCTGACGAAGTGGGTCTTTGCCCACGAAAGCTTATGCTCCAATAAATCTGTTAGTCTATAAGGTGCCACAGGACTCCTCGTCGCTCATCCATACACCTGCATGTGTACTAGGATAATTACCTTCCTTTCAACATTATGGTCTCCATGTTCCACATGCTTGATCAAAACATTTAGTTTAACTTAAGCAGTTTAATCTTCCCCTTCCAGAGTTTCACTGAAGCTTTAATTGAATCTGCCCAAGAAGGGATCAGTTCCAGACTTTCTTTTACATAGAAGCTCTTCTCAGTAGCTGTCTTTGACATGTGGGCTACATAACTCCTTGAGAGTATTCATGTGGAGACAGCTGAGGCTGAGGAAGTTATCCTGTTACAAAAGACTGCTGACTGGTGGAGGAGGAGATGGCTCAGGGGGAACACTGGCAGCTGGTCACTTCTGGCAGTGGGCAGTGCTCCACTCCTGCTCCCAACCCTCCCACTGTGGTACTGGGAAACCGTTATGCTATTCTGGATACGGGAGACAAGGAATCGCCCCCTAAGGCAGAAGAGGAGAAGCTTTGTACCCCCAAGGCTGGGAGGTCTGCTGCCACCACTGCAAGGAGGAAACATAGGGTAGTGGTAATTGGAGACTCTCTTCCAAGGGGGACATAGGCACCCATTTGTCACCCTGACATGACATTTTGGGAGGTATGCTGCCTGCCAGGGGCCCATATCAGAGGTGTTATGGAGGCATTGTCAAGGATTATCCAGCCCCCTGACTTCTACCCCATACTACTCATCCATGTGGACACTAATGGTACTGTAAGGCAGGGCTGGGTAATAATTTTTGATGGGAGGGGGGCACTCCAAGATTTTGGAAAGTAGTCAAGGACTGCACTCTTACATGATATTAATGGAGATGCAGGGTCTGGAATGGAGGTTGGGTGCAGAAGGGAGCTTGGGGTAAGGGACTGGGGTGCAGGAGGGAGACTGGAGTCTGGGAGGGAGTTGGGATGAAGCAGGTGGTTGTGACCCTAGAGCAGGGGACTGGAGTGCAGGGGTTTGGGATGTGACCTAGGGTAGGAAGGGATTGTGATCTGGGGCAGGAGATTGGGGTGCCAGATCTAGGAGGGTGTCTGGGTGTAAGAGGGGGACAGAGTGTTTGGGTATGTTGAGTGGGGGGGCAGAGAGTTGGGAGCAGGAAAGGGCAGGGGTGCTAGAAGCAGGCTGTGGCCAAGAGACTTCCTTGTCATCTGCCAAACTAGCCTGCCTGCCTGCTTAGCCATGTGCTTCATGAATAACAGCCCAAGAGAGGGAACATGATTCTTCTTAGCTGCCTGTTATTCTAACAAGCAGCTCCGATTGGCCGGTTTCTGTCAGAAACTGGCCAATGGGAATGTGCTGGGGTGGGGCAGCTCCTAAAACTCTCCCCCTGCCCCTCCAGTTTCAAAACAGAAACTGAGCCCTGCAGCCGCTTTTCTGCATGGCGCGCAGGGCTGCAAGGCACACTGGGGAGCCTGGGGCTCCCCACTGCCTCTATAGACTGGATCTGGTGGCTTGGCGGGCCAGATGTGGCCCGCAGGCAGTATTTGCGTAGGCCTGCTGTAAGGTGTGACCTTGAGTGGATCAAGAGTGACTACCGGGCTCTGGAAGTACAGGTGAAGGCATTTGGAGTGCAGTTGGTGGTCTCTTCGGTCCTTCATAGGTGCATCCTGCAGGTGAGTGCCTGGCTACAAAGATGGTGTTGCCAGGAGGGCTTTGGCTTCCTTAACCACGGGATACTGTTCCAAGAAGGACTGCTAAGCAGAGATGGGCTTCATCTATCAAGGAAGGGGAAGGGATACAGAGTGGCTAACCTACTGAGGAGGGCTTTAAACTATGTTTGATTGGGGCAGGTGACCAAAGCCCGCAGGTAAGCAAAAACATGGAGGCAGCAAAGGGGGAGGAGAAAGGGGGTACTTGAAAGTGACCTTGGGTCCCCAGCTGACCTCGCGTTCTGGGGAAATGTCGCAGGGAATCCACAGACAGCTGGGGAGTCCCCAGCAGACCCGGCTCCGTGTGGCATTTCAAAGTGGCAGTGCAGTATGGAGCCTCGGGTCAGTGGGGGACTCTGAGCCTGGGCTCTATGCTGCGCTACCACTTGAAATGCACAAGAGCCCCCGCTGGGGACTCTTGTTTATTTCAAAGTTGGCACCCATGTGCAGCCTGGGGCCAATGGGACTTCCTGCTGGCGCTGGGCTGCACGCGGAGTTCCAAATTCCTCCGCATTCCTCCTTTGAAATGGAAGTGCCTATCGAGTAGTCAATGGAAATTCAATTGACTACTTAACTAGTCAATTAACTGCTAGTTAACATCCTTAATTTGGATTTCTATAGTTCAGATTGATTTTACGTTAATCTTGTTTATAAATAAAGTTAGTTACTTTAGCAGGAGAGAGACTTTGAAGTTCCAAGCCATTAGAACTGATTCATTTGAACATCTGCCATCTCAAGTTTCACCTGTTGCTCGGGGAAAGCTGAAATAAAAACAAAACTATTTTAAAGGATTTAAGATGAGATTTTGTAAGAAACTGAGGTGCCTAAAGATGCAGAATTTTGGTACCTACCTCCCAAGTGCACCTTTCTGCATTTTTAGATGCCTAAATGCTTTTTAAAATCTGGCCATAGAGACTAGTTCATGGTGGCCACAGATCATCTTAACTGCACATCTCACCTACTGTAGAACCTCCAAACCTTTGATTTAAAAGCCCCCATTTGCTGAATTGGGGTTATGTTGCCCATATATCATTAATATGAGAGAAAATAGTTTGGATAATGGGCTATATAAATTGTTCATTATTATTCCTAATCATCTGAAATCTCACATATAGAAAGATTTCTATACATAGAGTTGTGTGCCTGTGAAATGTTACCGCAATGCTAATTTTAATAAATCTGATCTCTAAGGGTACGTCTACACTCGCACCCTAGTTCGAACTAGGGATGCAAATGCAGGCATTTGAAAAATGAGGAGTAACATTAGTTCGAACCAAGGGGCTTGGTTCGAACTAATGCGTCCCGGCACACACTTCCTGGTTTGAATCAGCTGTGATTCAAACTAGCGCGCTGGCGAGATCATGCTAATGAAGCGCGGGATATTTAAATCCCCGCTTCATTGACTATTTCAAATGCCTGCATTTGCATCTCTAGTTCGAACTAGGGTGCAAGTGTAGACATACCCTAATTGTGTAACTTTCAGAAAGAAACTTCTATTTTTAAGATACATAGGACTTCTGGCTCTGATTGGTAGTTTTGCTGGAATATGGTAATCCAGACCTGCCTATTTTTCAGAACCATGCTTTCATTGCTGGTAGAAACCGGAACTGCTACATCAGAATTCCTCAGAGGAGGATTATCTGAGTGTTGTTTGAAATGCTGTTAAGTAGAGGTTTTGGGGGGTTGTTTTAAAATTAGAAAAATTGCAATTTAAAATATATTGTGTGCTATGAAAAGAGCTAGTGGAGGATTGCATAGCTTACTGGCTGGATAAGGAGGCAGCAGCCTTACACTTCCTAGATCATTTATTCAATTGTTAGGGTACACCTACACTGCGCGACTAGTTCGGGAGGAATCCTGAAATAGCAACTCGGTATCTACACAAACTGCCTGTTACTTTGAAATATTTTTCTAAATAACAGGTGCGCTATTTCAGCATCTCTCTAACTCTCATTCCATGACGGTTAAGGAATGTCTCGAAATAGTGAGTTATTTTGAAATTTGGTGCTGTGTAGATGTGCCAAATTTCAAAATAAGTTATTCTGAAATAAGATACGCAATTTGCATAGTGGAAATTGTGTATCTTATTTCAAGTTTAGGGTGCTGTGTAAATGCACCCTTAGAAACATAGTGATCTCAATTCTTGAACACCTGATTTTGAGAGCAGCATTGGTGAAAAATTTGACCTCTCAAATAAGGCAATTAAATGTCCCACCTCACTAACTTAGCACAATTCTTAAATATACTAGAAGCTGAACAAAAATGCTAGTTCAGGTATGATGGATAATTGTGCTGTGATGGATCAGGACCCACTTGGTTCAGTCACCTGATGTGCTGAGACACCATTGAGCCCAGGGGGCTGACAGAATTGCCAGGCCTCTGGGAAAGGAAGGGTGGGCCAGCTCTGTGCTCCCAGAAGGGGCAGGGGTGGGGGGCTAGCCTTTCCCTGCCAGCCCTTTCAGCGCCACACAGAGTGGGCTGCTTGGGGCTCTCGTGGCAATTTAAAAGGCCTAGAGCTCCAGCCACTGCTGCAGTAGTAGCTGCCAGGAGACCAGGTTCTTTTGAATTGCTGGGCCCCAGGACACTTGTCTCCTTTACCCCCAACCCACACCAATGGTTCTGACTGAGCCAGCTTGCCCTGTAATAGCTTTGGCACACTGCAATCCTGCCTTGCTGAGTATGACTCTCTAGTCTGCCACAGCACAGACACAAGGAAGGCCCACACCCCTCTGCTTATAATACAGACAATATAGTGAGCCTACGTCTAGACTACACATTTTTATTGGAAGAGGCTTTTCCGAAATTTGGCCCATCTACACTGGGCCAAATTTTGGAAAAACCTCCTCTTCCAAAAGAGCATGTCTGCTCCTGGATGCGGCGGAGTCCCTGTAGTCTAGATGTAGCCAGAGGGACAAATCCTTAGCACGTGGATACACAGCCCCTTGGAGAGCTGAACCCTAGATAAATCCTTTTTATACTGTAGAGATTTATACAATATAAGCTCATGAAATTTGCCTTTTTTCACTATAAAAGAGAGACACACACTCCTTGCCTCCCCAAGTCACAATTATTTACACTGGATTTGTTAATAGACAAAAGTAATTTTATTAAGTATAAAAAGGTAGGATTTAAGTGGTTAAAAGAGTACATGGAACAAAGTAGAATACTAAGAATAATAGAACACAACATATAAGCTAAGCTTAAAATACTCATACACTAATGAAACTAGTTACATATAGGGATGTTAGAGTGTAACCGACTAACCATTTAACCAATAAGCTGATGCTTGTTGGCTACATTAAGCTGGCTCCTGGGGAGGTGGCTTTGCTGCAGCTGGGCAGTGAAACCATTTCCCTGGGAGCAGAGCAGGCAGGGGCTGGCCACACAGCTCCCAAGAAGGTAGCTTCTCTGCATCAGGGAAGCTTCCTTCCCCAGAAGCAGAGCCAGTAGCCCCTGTTGGCCCAGCTCCAGAGGAGGCAGCTTCCCTTGGCAGCCCTGCTCCTGGGGAGTCTTCTCTGCAGTATAAAGTTTATTTAAGCTTTATATTGCAGAGCCTGCAGTGTGTAACTGTTGAGTTTTTCAGCAGTTATTCTTCACCCTAAAAGTTGTTCTAATAATCTTCTGCACAAACCAGACATCCTTCCAGCATGGGCCTAGTTTCTTTCCCAGTTCAGTCTTTGTTGTTTTCAGCAGTCATCTTAGGTGGGTGTCCAGGGGAGAACTGATCAACAGGATTAGTTCACTTCCAAACCTTTAAAAAGGATTTGCATAAGCTTGGAGTCCTTTGTTTCAGTTTGATCCACTCCCAGCTTCTCATGTAAAAGTACAGAGTTTAAGAATGATTCCAGTATCCGGTGACATGGTAACCTATCCCTCCAGGGCCCGTGTCTCCATACTTACAGGCTGACTCACACACTGGAAGGTTAATCTCCATTGTCTCTGGCTAATGGGCCATCATAGCCCTGAATTGTAATCAGCTGGAGTGACCCAAAGCAGTGAATATGCAATTACAGATACACAGTTCAATATTTCTAGTTTGAATTACAAAAATGATACATGCAGATAAATGGAATAATTATATTCAGTAAATCACCTTTCCAATGAAATATGAAGCATCTTGCATAAAGCATATCTCAGTGATGACATCCATATTGTATGAATACTTTCATAGAACATATGGAATGCCCCATCACAGGAGCAAATAATTAAGGAATCAATTCACAGACATCTAGAACAGCAGTGCGCAACCCATGGGGGTCGCAGCTGTCCTCCAGGGTTTGCAGTGCCTTGATCCGGGATGGCTGGTATTTTCTTTACCAGGCTTGGCGCCCGTACGCAGTAGGGGTGGGGGGAGTGGCAGGAATGAAGCGGCAATTAAAGGGGCCATGCTTTTTTGGTGGTTGCTCAATGAAAATTTTTCTGGATCCCTCTTATTGGGTTTGGGGGTCACAAATGCAAAAAGGTTGCACACCCCGATCTAGAAGACAAAAGGTGATAAGGAAGAACCAACATGGATTTGTCAAGTACAAATTGTGTCAAACCAACCTGATAGCTTTCTTTGACAGGGTAACAAGCCTTATGGATGGGGAAGAAGCAGTAGATGTGGTATATCTAGACTTCAGTAAGGCTGGAACTCCTTGCCAGAGGATATGGTGAAGGCTAGGACTTTAACAGGGTTCAAAAAAGAATTAGATAGATTCATGGAGGTTAGGTCCATCAATGGCTATTAGCCAGGATGGGTAGGAATGGTGTCCCTAGCCTCTGTTTGTCTGGATATGGGTGACAGGAGAGGGATCCTGTGAGGATTGCCTGTCGTGTTCCCTTCCTCTGGGACATCTGGTATTGGCCACTGTTGGCAGTCAGGATACTGGGCTAGATGGACCGTTGGTCTGACCCAGTATGGCCGTTCTTATGTTTGAGGGCTGGAGAGCCCGGTCTGGGGCAGCAGTGGCTGCGCCAGGTGGCGGCTGGGAAGCTCCAGGCCAGGAACTCCTGGCATCAGCAGGGCCAAGAGTGGATAAGGAGCCCTACCCTGGCTGGAGAATCCCTGGCATCAGCAGGACCAGGTGGCGAATGGGGAGCTCCCATCCTGGCCAGGGAACCCCTGGTGTCAGCCAGGCCAAGCAGCAGTGGGCCAGGGCCCTAGCCAGGGAACTCCCCAGTGCTGTTGGGGCCAGGTAGGGTTGGGAAACCCCCTGCATCAACAGGGCTAGGCAGCTGGGGAGCCCCAGCCAGGGAATCCCTGGAATCTCCGGTGGCAGTAGGGCTGGGGTGGCCCGGTGGTCCCAGCCGGAGAAGCCACGGTGGCAACAGGTGAGCCTTGGCCAGGGAGTCCTGTGGAATCCCAAGCGGAAGCAGGGCATCCAAACAGGGCTGGCAGCATCTGGGTAGCGCCCCAGTAGGGGAACCCCTGGCTACAGCGAGCAGGAGCCTGAGCCTGGGAGTGGGGCAGCTAGCAGGGGATCATTGACCTCCCCTGGTCCAGCAAACTCCCTGGAGTGGTCCTGACAGTGTGGGACCAGGGAGGTCCAACCTTTATTAGGGCAGGGGTGGGAAATAATTTTTGATAGGGGAGCTACTCCAAGATTTTGGTAAGTGGTCAAGGGCTGCACTTTTCTGTGGAGTGGGTGTGGGTTCTGGGATGTAGGTTGGATGCAGAAGGGAGCTTGGTGTAGGGGACTAGGGTGCAGGAGAGTGTGTGGGGTTTCAGAGGGAGTTTGGGTGGAGGAAGGGGGGTTGTGATCTGGGGCAGGGGTTTGGGTGCAGTGCAGGAAAAGATTCTGGCCTAGGGAGGGAAGAGGAATGCAGAGGATTTGGTGGTAACCTGGGACAGGGCACTGGGGTGCAGGGTTGGGGAGGGAGGAGAAGATTCTAGCCTGGGGAGAGGAGTGTTGGCAGGGGCTGGGATGGAGTTGTGACCTGGTGGAGGAGGGTGCAGAGGGTTTGGGTAATAACCTGAGACAGGAGGGGGTGGTGGCCTGAGCCAAGGAAGTGAGGGAGGGGCTGGCCAGGAGGCACTTATCTAGTCACCTTCCAGCCAGCAGCCCTGCAGGACCTGAAGGCAGGCTACCTGCCTACCACAGTTCCAGGCTGCTCAAAATGGCTGACTGCACCCTGTAGATCTCTGCTCCAGGTGCCTAGGGGAGGGGGAGGCGTTATCACTGCTCCCACCTTGCAGCAAAATCTCTGAACTCCCATTGGAGTCATTAGGATCTAAGAGATTTTCTTCCTGCCTAGGGCAGAGCAGGAAGCCTTCCTCTAGTGCCCAGAGCAGAGAGCCATAGGCAGGAGCTAGTTACTGGAAGCTGCTGTATGCCTGAGGGACTACTCCTCTAGGAAGTGGCTCAGGCCAGAGCCAGAGGTGTGACTGGTATTATGTTGCCTGCCCCTATATTAGCCGGGAGTGTTGTAATCAAGACATAAGAAGTTAATTCCCTCTGCTCTGCACCCATTAGACTTCAACTAGATTCCAGCTCTCAGCATCGCATTTCAGGAAAGATGTGGACAAATTGGAGAAAGTCCAGGGAAGAGCAACAAACACCATTAAAAGTCTAGAAAAAAGGACCTAAGAAGGAAGATTGAAAGAACTGGGTTTCACTTTTGTATTTCTTCCTTGGAAAGTTTCATCATAAAGCCTTAACGACTATTAACTTTTTCTATGGAAGAGTAAATGTTTTCTAATGTAACAGTAATTAAAGCTTAATAGTAATAATCCTCACTCCAGCAGTCGCTGTTTACATTTTGGCAGAAAAGTAGAGCAGCTGTGGAGAAAAGGGGCGGTGTACACTGTGCGGTGTGCAGATTAGTAAAGTTAAAACTAGACCGCTCCTTTTGTGTATATGAATGATGAGAAAATGCAGCCCTTAATGTGTAGTTTGGAGGGGGTGACTTTTTTACGCTGGTTCGGGGATCGCTTGGGACAAAAGGCACCGTAAACAGATTATCATCCTAGCTACCTCTCCGATTTGGGTCCGCGTTCAAATAAGGGTATTTACTGAATGGTGTTGAGAGCAAAGGAGAACAAGAAAAACGCTGCGCCGGGGAGGGGTCGCTTGCTACACGCCGCAATGTCTGCTACAAGCAGCCCCCGTTTCCTTGCTCCTGGGATGCGGACGCAGCAAGCCGGGCAGGGCTCAGTCTCACCAGGTGCCCAGCGCCAGCCCCCCGCTCGCCAGGCGGCAGCAGGGCGCCCGGCCTCCCTCCATCACCAGGGAGCCGCCTCCTGCCTGCCCCGCGGGAGGGGAGCCCGCCTGAGGGGAGCCCCACGGCCGGCCCTCCCCACGGGGCTCTTGTGGCCCGTGAGAGACCCAGCAGCGCCAACTCCCCCGCCCCTCTCCTGTTCTTCCCAGGCTCTGCGCCCTTCTGTCGTCCTACTTTCCCGCCCCCGCTCCTCCCGCCTCCCACAGGCGCCCCTGCCGGAGGAGCGGGGCCGCCGGGGCTGGCGCTAGCTGTGAGAAGGCGCGAAGCGGGTCGATCCTCGTGGAGCCTGACCCAGCACCTTGCTGCACCTCGGCTGGCGTAGGTGGGGATAGATACCACTGGCCGCCCAGTGCTCCTGGGATCCTCTGGCTCGGAAGGTGGGGAAACCTTGCGGGGGGGGGGGGAATCTTTGCATATGGCAACATGCTTAGATTGGGCACCTCTCTGGGTCCAGGTGGTTCTGTTCAGGCGGGTGTTGTGACTGAATTGTAGTTCAGTAACTGTAGTCTGCCTTGCTTAAGGACAATTAATAATCATCCCCTGTAAGGTAAGTCAGCTAAGCCAGGAGTTTCTTCAATTCTGTCCTTCCCCTGCGGGGTGGTGTTGCCGTGCAGTGTTTAAACGCCTGTGTTCCCGGCTAGGTGGTGTGATGATCCCTAGATAGCAGCTGGTAAATAGTTTGCAAAGATTGTTAAACCTTTGGGATCAGTGATTCTCAACTAGGGGTTGGTTTACCCCTGGGATTTCCCAAAGGTCTTCCAAGAAAGTACATCATCCCCTCTAGATGTTTACCTAGTTTTACAACAAGCTACATGAAAAGCACTCACCAAGTCAGTACAAACTAAAATGTCATACAGACAATAACTTGTTTCTGCTGCTCTAGGTATATGCACTGAAATGTAAGTATAATATAGACATTCCCAACTGATTTATTTTATAGTTATATTGTAAAAGTGAGAAAGTAAACATTTTTTTTCAGTAATAGTGTGCTGTGACACTGCTATATTTTTGTCTGATTTTGTAAACAAGTAGTTTTGAAGTGAGGTGAAACTTGGAGGCAGGCAAGACAAATCAGATTCCTGAAAGGGGTATGATAGACTGGAAAATTTGAGAGCCACTGGTTGGGATAATTTGGATGAAAAGGATTGGGTTTCTGTATCACTAGTCTTACCTGTGGGTATTGAGACTAGCTGTCTGAGATAACACTGACCTAAGACACCCAAGCAGACTTCAGTTAGGGTGCAGTTTGCGTCAACTAACATAATGATAAAAAGTCAGGAATTTCAAAACACTGCCATTTGGAATTAAAAAGGCAAATACAAATTATGGCAGTGCCCTGTAAGAAAATCATGAAAAGAATTATCTAAATACAAAACACATTCTGCATCTCATCCCTTGGAAGGGGGAATGGCATAGGCATACAAATTTTAAAAGGTACTTATAAGATGAACTCTTTTTGCCTGATTTTTGTTTGATGTATTCAGTGTTTAGCAAACCAATAAAAACTGTGGTTAAATAAGGCTATTTATTGACAGTGTTTTCTCATGCAACTGTTAGTTGCCCAGTTTAGTTCAGCCTCCTAAACACTTCATCCCTGATAGGTTTATTGAACATGCTTTAATTTAAACAAAATCATACACACATCAGATCACGTTAGTTTGAAGGACTAAATCAAGATTGAGAATGGTCATGGAATAATATGTTAAACTGGGCAGTGTAATTCTATAAACCTTACTGCAAAATTATTAGGGCAAATGCAGAAACTAACACAAGAAAGTTCATTGTCTGGGAAACTGGATATATTTGAATGCGACAGATGTCCCATAGAACTCTGAATGTGATAGCTGAATGAGAAGTGCACAGAGCTTTTTAGTCTGTCGAATGAATAGGACTAATGGGGCGGTGGCTTTTCAAAATCAAATGTTTGAAATCTTCCATGATCCAAAACTTTGGTTCACTGTTAATTTTATTATCAGTGTTACAGAGTTACGAAATTTCAAAAAGAGTTGCATATTACCTTTTGACTAAACCGGGTTAATCTTTTAGGTGGAATTTATTTAGAATATTACCACAGAGAGTAAAATTAAAAGAACTGCCTAATACAGGGGAAGTAAGACAGTGCACATATCAAATTTGTGGGTATTTTTATTTTATTATTTATTGCTATTATTTATTTTATTATACTAGAGAGAAGTCTAATCTAAAATCCTTGGTCCAAACACTCCTGAATCTCAAAAAAGTTAGGCTCTCAATCTGAATATTGCATCTCAGATCCATTTTTAATTTATAGTTGAAACTTTAGGACAAGTATTGCCATTTGACATTGACTTTTTATTTTCTTTTGCAGTCCAAATATCTTTGGACTCAAAAAGAAGAAATGTATATAAATCTGAAGATATGTTTCTTATTGATATTAATGAATCATGCAAAAACTGCGAGTGGTCAGAAGTCTGATAAAGGTAAGATTAGAAATCTTATGTAGGGGCTAGAATATTTTGTCTATTGAAAATGCTATATGTAGTAAAATATATGCAGTATAGCTGAGAAATATGGGATCAGTTTCTCTGTTGATATAACTTTTATTTACAACTTTAGCCAAATTCTCTGCTGGTATAACTGAGTTATGCCAGCAGAGAATTTGGCTAAGGTTGTAAATAAAAGTTTTGTTTAAAAGCAAGGATCTTTCTTTGAGTGACTTTTATTAGCACTGTGCACCTACACCAGGTACATTTGATCAAAGCTGCTTTTCTTTAAATTACGGCTGTAAAATCCTATTTAATTGGTTAACTGGTTAAATGTTATATTTAAACCGTTAACTGCCTAAGTGGGTGTGCCCTCTCCCCCCAGCCCTCTGTGGCTGGGCTGGAGCGGCCCCCATGCCACGGGCAGCGACTACTCCAGCCGGGTTTGGGCATTCCTGCCCATGGCACGCTGCTGCAGCTGGGCTGGGGCTGCTGTAGCGAGGCTGGAATGGCTCTGTTTGCGCCATGCAGCTCCAGCCAGACTGGGCCCACCACAGAAAATGTAACCAGTTAACCATTCACATCCCTACTTTACATTAGCTTATTTATGATGAATATATTTTATGTTTAGACTTTTTTATTTTAAAAGGCTGGTCAATCAGGTTTTAATAATGGGATAATCTCTTACAGATTTGCCTCCATTATTACAAAAAGCTGCGGTCAGTATTTTTATTTTATCCATATTCCAGACTTCTGTAATAAAATCTAAAAATGTGTTATTACATGTATTTGTTGTTTATGCCCATCAGGAAGAAGTAATAGCTGGAAAATATCTGAATGGTAATGTGTAAATCTGTCCCTACCTATGTGTTGAAAACATTTTCAAATATCATACAACATATTAATTCTTTTTTTTTATTTTCTTGTTTAGCTTTCCTTGATATACTCAATTTTCAGGGGTAATGTATGACATCCTGTACTATAGATACTATATGTGTATGCAAGAGAATAGAACATTATGGATAAAAAGTGTAATCAAAGGATATATATTTAGTATTCACTAACATTAACGTATTATCTACAGTATATGTACCAGTGGTGAGCAACCTGCGGGCCGCATGTGGCCCATCATGGTTCAATGTGTGGCCCATGAGACATTTTTCTTTACTATTGCCCATGTGCAGGGTTACCAGATTCTGGTTTCCGTCCATGTTGTTTTTTACTACCGGTGTTACTAACGTGACATGCATGTAAAGCAAAGACATATGAAGTAGAGGTGCATGCTGACTGCACGCAATGACTGTGAGAGCCATGTGCTCCCTCTTTATCCAATCAAAGTGCTGTTATGGTTCAGTTGGCACTCCCTGCGAATTTTAGGTACACAAGCACAGTTAGTTAAAACAACCCTATCCTAGGAGATTGTCTTGGTTGGGACAATCTTGTGGCCCACTGAGATGGAGGGCCACTCATACAGATCACTCCCTAGCCTAGGTTGTCCATCACTGATACATACTGTTAGCTCCATGACCTGCATTATTACAGGCTCTGTGTATAGAATTCTAAACCACCAAACCATTGTATAGTAGTTTGATGCATTTAGTTGTTAAGATTCAGAACTATAATGAAAATTGTTAATTCATCTTAACAAGTATGAAACCATTTTTCATACCAGAACAGAAATATTCATTCATGACGTTGGGAATCCTTCACAAACTTTTTGATAGTTAACTTTGTTCATTCTTTTTCACTGTAATAATGGGCTTAAATGTAAATCTGTTTTGGCAAAAAGATGAGTTAAATTCTTGCATCACTGTCTTCTTAGTAATAGTGCTTGTTTGTCATATTTATTTTCTCTTGTAAACAAAAGTAGTTTATTATTTCACCTGTATTTTGCTTTTGTTTTCCGCTATAGCACTAACGTATGGACAACAGATATGCCTAAAAAAATCATGGCATATTTCCATGCTCAGAATGTTATATTTACTATTAGCAACCTACAGGTTAGTACACTTTTAAGTACCAAAACTTTCTTACTAAAGAGAGGCAGAAAATATTAAGGAAACTTCTGTCTGTAATCTAAGTTTTGAAGTTAAAGTATACAATTGGCCAATAAATCTGTGTAATACTGCAGGTCAGTATTAAATTTTGGATAGAGTACTTTGCTTTTAGGGTTACCAGATGGTTTAAAAAAAATACCAGACACACTTGATGGCGGGGGGGACTGGCCAGGAGGGGGTTTTGGGGAGTGGAGCTGGCTGGAGGAGATTGGGGGGGGGGGGGACTGGCCAGCAGGAAGCAGGGCTGGCCGCGAGAGGGTTGGGGAGAGCAGGCCTGGCTGGGGGAGAACCGGCCACTGGGGAGCAGGGCTGGCTAGGGGGGAGTGGGAGGGAGAGGGATCTGGCCGACGGGGAGCGGGGCTGGCCTGGGCACACGTAGATCCCGAGGTGCTGCTCGTCCTGCACACAGTCCCGGTGGGGTGCACAGGCGAGTCAGGCCCCAGGGATTCCATCCCACCACGGCCCTGTCCCCTTCTCTCTACTGTTAGTTGTGTACTGCCTGGCTGGTAGACATGCTTACGCAGTGTGAGTGTGTCTACCAGCCAGGCAGTACGCAACTACGTACTGACACTCATGATGATAATAAAAACTTAATTAGAAAATACTGGACATTTATATGTCCGGTATTTTCTCAATTTGTTTCCTGGACAGAAAGCTCAAATACTGGACTGTCCAGTTCAAAACTGGACATCTGGCAACCCTATTTACTTTATGGCCATCAGAAGTTTGTAAAGGACTAAGACACAAATAATAAAGAAAAGGGCCCCTTTGCTACATTTTTGAAGGCAAGGCAGGGCCCGAATGTTTGCATTGTAGGCTTGCATGCATTGTTTGGTACAGTAATTGCCAGCCAAGTAACTTAGCCACACCATGTTTCTCCATAAAATAGAACATTTTCCTACCAATACTTCAGGCCTGGCTGTGCTTTGCATTATGTCTAAGGAATGTGAGAAACTACATTTCCTGCAAAAAACTCACTCTCCTTTCAAAGACTATTTTGTATTAAAAAATATTTTAGTGGCAGTGTAAGTAGTGCAGGAAGTACATACCCTTAGTTATCTTCAGTCATTACAGATGACGATGAACCAAGTTCAGACCTGAAGTAATGTTATCAGTATCAGTGGAGCTGCACCCATTAGTCCAGATCACTCCGCCCCCAGTAATAAAAACATTTGATATCCAATTTGCATTCTTAACCTTCTCAAAAAGCCTATGGCCATTCAGAAACACACGAATCAGTGTCCCATGACTCCATTTCACCATCATAACTCTTCCAACACTATAAGGATTTACGTTAAGGTTTTGCTTTTAATTTTAGTTTTATGAAGCTTTCATGGAGAGCAGTTATTACAAGTTTAAAGTAGTCATTGATGACTGTGAATAGTCACAAGCATAAGGGTTATTGATTTTGAGCAGAAATAAAAGAATATGACTTAAAGTAGAAATAAAAGTTACAAAAAGGATTTAATGCATAAGGTAATCAACAGTGTAGGGAACATTTAGATTTAAGGAACAGATCCTGAGTTGATGTCACTAGAGCTACGTATATTTACACCAGATGAAGTTCTGGTTAAAATTGTACATGTAGTTAAGCCTTCAACTGATTATACTGGCAGTTTAATATTTAGGAATATATTCTAGGAATTAGTCAATCAGTTGGATAACTGTATTGTAGTTTGTACATACTGGATATGAAGGATATGGTGTTTTAAGGATTTACATTGCACACAGAGCCAGCTGTATTCCAGTTACAGGTACAGGAAGAGTGTTGTAAGTAATATTCAATCATAATAGATATAATTAGAAACTGAAAAAAATGTGCAATGTAAAAGACAGATAACCATATCACTCATATTGCTATATTTATAACAAAGGCTTCTCCCATCTGCTTCTAATGATTTTAAAATCCATTTATACTGATTAGCTTCATTAACACTTCCAAGCAGTGTAGTCAGCCGTAGACTTCCTGGAGTAGAAAATACTTGCAATCTGTAAGCATGGTAAAATCTGTTTTGTTTGTAATGTGGATCTTTTTGCACCTCGAGCAAAGACAGCAACAAAAATCACAACTTGAACTTCACACTAGTTTTGAAATAGTCTTGTTGGAATTCAGAAGAGCATCCAGTCCCAGGAAGAGTAAAGGTGAGAAGCGAGTGCTTCTTATAATGGTTTCTCTTAATGTTATCATAGATAGGATTTTGTTCACTGGTAAGGAGGTCAGGGGTGTGACGTGGCTCATTGCCTGAGGATCTGGCACATGTACTTTCCCTCCCATTCATATTTCTTTCAGCTTTGTATTATGATTACCTTATGCATTATTATTCAGAGGATTGTAGATCTTCATAGTGAATTAAGAGATTCATCACCACATAAAGTAGATAAATATTATTCCCATTTTTTAACAAATGGAAAAACTGAGGCATACATGTAAAATGTCTTAACTGCTGCCACAGAGGGAGTCATTGGAGCCAGGATTAGAATTTGGGAGTTCCTACCTTTTCAGCCTGGAGTGTTTAAACAGAAGACTTTCTGGGAGTAAAAGATGAAGAGGTGTATGTGTGTGTGTATTATATGTATATATATATTTTATTATTCCCCTCTTCTCTGCAGTTGTCTATAAAAAACTACCTGGAGAACCTTTTATATCAGCCCAAGCAGCTGCTATCAGATTTTCAACAGATTAATCACCAGCAGTTTCAAACTGCAGTGAAATATCTCTTCAGGAGCAAAAAGAACCATTTTGTAAGTCACTTTGCACTCATTGTGTGAAAAGTAAGACTTGCCTTTTGATGTTTAAATATAAATAGAAAGAAGGGCAGACTGTATGTGCATGTGGGGTGGGTTGTGAATGTTTCACACTGTAACACAGGAGACTTGGATTAGATTCCCAGGTGTGCTGTCTTGCATCCCTTGTTGATTGGGTGTGGGGATATGAGAACAGTGCACTAAGCAATTATGTAGTGGACAGAGCTCTTTCTTGTACCAGTCTAAGATCTGATACTGTAATGTGTTCAGTACATTGGACCCTTACACCGATGTAGTGTCTTATCGAAATCAGTGGTGTTTCACATGGATGTTAGGGGTCCACCTATACATGTATCATTTCCCAGGACTGGGGCCATTACTTGGTGTTCATGTATAGGGAAGACAGGATCTCCTGTGATGGGAGATGTCCTGGACATGGAGGAGAGCAAGTCAGGAGAAATAGAGGATGCTTCAATAGAGACATGTGGTGAGTGCCCGGATAATACAAGACTTCGGTGTATTGTATAGTCTGGTGTACTCAGACAGTTGTGTTTCAGATCGCTTTGTCAGAGTGCACAGGTAAGTACCTAAAACACTTTGGGAGCTATGAACTAATCAGAAATGCAAATGACATTTTCTTTTAAGCTTCAAGAGGTAGCTGAGCCAGGGTATGTCTACACTTGCACCCTCTTTCGAGAGAGGGATGCAAATGCAGACATTCGAAATAGCAAATGAAGCCGGGATTTAAATATCCCGCGCGTCATGTGCATAATCGCATTATGGCGCTATTTCTAAATAAAACACGCTGTGTAGACGTGTTATTTCGAGAGAAAACCCTTCTCTCAAAATAACTGTTCAACCTCATTTTATGAAGAATAACAGTTATTTTGAGAGAAGGGTTTTCTCTCGAAATAACGCATCTACACAGTGTGTTTTATTTCAAAATAGTGTCATAACGCGATTATGCAAATGAAGCATGGGATATTTAAATCCCAGCTTCATTTGCAATTTCGAATGTCTGCATTTGCATCCCTCTCTCGAAAGAGGGTGCAAGTGTAGACATACCCTCAGTCTGTACAGAAAAAAACAACAATTGGTCTGATAGCACTTTATAGACTAACAAAACATGTAGATGGTATCATGAGCTTTCATGGGCACAGCCCACTTCCAGTCATCTGAAGAAGTGGGCTGTGCCCACAAAAGCTCATGATACCATCTACATGTTTTGTTAGTCTATAAAGTGCTATCAGACCAATTGTTGATTTTCTCTTAAGGTATTCACAAGCATGTCCTGGACTGATTTACAGTGATGCCAAATCACCGTCCCTAGAACTAACACTGAAACATCAGACCTGAAAGTGCTGTCTTTAAGCCACGGACATTTAAGTTGGGAAATGACCTATTAGTTCTAATCCATCCCTCTATTGGAGTAAGATTGTTCTTATAATATGTTTTTAGTGTTTGTCCAATCTTCTGAAGGTAGTATGTTTGGGTAGGCATTGCAAGAAATATAGCATGAGAAAGAGGTCCATTCTGGGTGGGGCTAAGGTGCTTATCTACCTACTTATGCATACATACATACTTTATGCACAGGTAGCCAGAATTCTTCATATTTTCCCATGTATTCAGGAGAATTCTCCATAATCTTCAGCCATCAATAGCCTTTTTCTGCTTTTCACTTTGATTGAGAGACTTATGTTGCTTTTTGGCACATAGGAAAAAAGAATAATCTCTACTAATGCAATCAGACACAGTATTTTATGACTTCTGTGTTTCAAAATAGTGGAATATTGTGTCTACAGTGCTTTTTCATGCTTCAGATTAAAAATAAATTAATGATGAAATCAAATATATTCACTTTATCCTTGGCTTCCTGCAGGAAATGGGAAATATTGTTCTCGATCTGGACAAAATTAGGGAGAGAATTTTCCAAAGTCCAGGAGGAAACAGGACCTTGTTCCTTGTTACATTGGAGAAATGCTTTTCAGCTTTGAATTCTATGGAATGTGTGGATATACTAAGCCAAGTTCTGCGGGTATCTTCAATGAGCTACCTCCAACCTGATGTCATTAGAAGCCTCCCTAAAGATCTTCATCAAGACGCTTTCAGAAACTTGTAAGCCATTTATTTCCCAATGAAAACAATCATTTCTATTGTCTTCTGATTAAATGTACTTTTTTTTAAAAAAAAGTTTGATATAGTGGTTCTGTATCTAACATCAAGATATAACTTTCTGTTTAGTTTTCATTCAGTCTGATTATTTAAAAGCATGTTTGCTAATTTATACCATTAGAAGAAACTTCACTTATCAATACATTTGCATGCCAATAAATATCATTTAGATCAGCAGTATTCAAGGACCTCTACGACAAGACAACAGCAAATGCACAAAGAACTCTTTATGACTGGATGAAGCAAATTCTACAGAAATCCTATATCACCAATGGTATGTTGAACATTAAAAGGAAGACTTACTTATCTCTCTGGAAACATAGCCAGGAAAGGGTTCATCTTTACTAGTGAACTTTTTTCCACATTATGAACAGTGTTGTGTTAAGGGTAGCCCTCTTAAACACTGTATGTCTCTTCATCAGACATATCCTGTATCTAGTGAGGCACAGCAGATAAAATGATCAAATATTCTTATTCTTGAAGGTGAACTTCACCTTTGTGCAGAGGACCATGCAGAAATACCAGGTCCCCCTTTGGTCCTGTTATGAAGGCTTATATGGGATTTAAGTGGTGTATATCCTTGTGCAGACTCTCCGTACAGTGGTGAAGTTCACTTGTACCCTATTTGGACTAAAAAATAGGTGATCTTTGAAAATGTTAGCTACCGTGTTTTTAACTATAACAGGAAGCTTTGAGGGTTCTACCATTGGGACACTGGATTATTCAGAGAAATGACAAAATTAAAAGCAAAGTAAAATAAATGTACCTCCCACCCAATTTTATATGCCTTTCACAGCTGTTGGGCCCTACAGTATAGTACACATTCCACTAGAGGGCACCAAAGCAATAGCAACAAGACATCAGGGAATGCTTTTATACTTCACCAAACACTCTCGCAGCCCTGTAGTAGTAATAGCAATTTGCTCTTCTACGGTTTGATCTTCTTCCCATTGAAATCAATAGCAAAATGCCCAGTGACTTCAGTGGAGCAGGATCAAGCTCTGATGCAATTATCCATCTGAACATGGAAGAGTAATTTGTAAACACAGATAATGAGTGAGCCTCATACACCCCTGGGAGGGAGGGTGGGAGCGAGGTACTAATGCCATTTTACAGATTGAGAAACAGAGGTTTATTATTTGTTGACAGCAAGTCTGAGGCAGAATTGTAAAGAGTCCAGATCATCTGACTTCCAGATTTGTGCCTGAGTACAAGTGAGTCCTCCCTTAATTAACAAGCAAATATACAGCCAAGAAGTAGTTACAGAGCTCACCTAAGAGTTCCAGCATTAGTAAATGGTCTTGGTTGTCATGGTGTCTTGCTTACTCCCATGACCATTATGGATTAGGAGCAGTATGAAGACAACACAAAGCAGAGAACTTTCACTCCCATCTCCAACATCCCCTCCTTCCATTTAATGCTCAACAGTGTGAGAATCTTGAAACATATCTGTGTTATATAGTAGGCTGCCTTCCCCGCACTGTTGCTAGCTTTTGTTACAGATATTTCTTTGTTTTTATATTTATTGTGCCTGTTTAATACAAGAGAGCTGCTACATAACAGCATGTTTTCTTGCCCAGTTGACCAAGGTCATAAGCTCAACATTAGATGACATGTTGTTTTAATGTTTCAAACACATCTCTCTGGAAATTTGTTTCTCAGTAACTCTCATTTCTTTCCTATTAAAATACCAGCCTCTCCAAAGATGGTGTACTCTGGTGGCTTTTACAAAAACAGGTGCTAATGTGTTTTATATTTTCTGCCTGATTTTTAAAGAACAAAAAAGGCTCAAGGGACCCTAAGCAGTGTTACTAAAAGCAGGTTTCCTGTTCTGTTAAATGCAGCAGTCAGGATCTTTACATTATTAAAATTCCTTCCCCTCCCTCTTTCTTCTTCTCTCTCTTCCTTCCTGTCTCTTACTGTGCTTGGAGGGAGGTAGTGTGGTTTCCTGATAAAAGCAAGGGACTGGAAGCAAAGACTTTTCAAGTTTATTCTGAACTCTCTCTCATCGTATCAATTTAAGGCAATCATTTAAGATCTCTGTTTTCAAAAGTGCCCACTAATTTTGAGTGCCTCATTCTGAAACACCCGTGGCCTGATTTTTCAGAGCTGCTGAAAGTTCCATGACTATTAATAGAAGACAATTAGAGTTGTGGGTGATCAGTGTCTCTGCCAGTCATGTCCCAGAGGTGTCAAGTGGAGCACCCAAATATTGAGACACCCAAAATTTATAAACACTTTTAGAAAATTTCAGCCTTAGCTGCTCTGTGCCTCAGTTTTTCCAGTTGTTAAATGGGGTTAATTATTTCCCAGGGCTGTTGTGATCTTTATTTGTAAAAATATTTTGAGGATTGTGCTATAGAAATGCAAATTATTGTTATTAATATATTGTTGTATTTCTTCAGCTTTTATCCTAATTTATGGCTGTGCTAAATATTTTTTACTTTTTCTGAGGTTAATATCAGGTCAGTTAACAATGAGAGTTTTTCTGCATAGTCATAGCATATAACCAGTCATTTAAATAGACCCTGTCAGGTTGATAGTATACAGAGATAAAGTGCTTTATCTGTGTTACTAAATAACACACCTGATTATGAAAACTGAATTTCAGAAAAACTGTTACTTCAGACTGCTTTTTACTTTTGTATTTTGTTCAGTTTAGGCAATACAAACAGACTAGTCATTTTCACTTTCTGATTCTTATGCATTAGCACAAAATTGCAATAGGTGGGTGCACAAATCCCAGCAGAAAGTTTTAAAAACAAATAAGATTGATTTATTAACATGTTAAATATTAAGGAATATACTTCTATTATTAGGGTTTGAAAAATGTTGGTTACAACTCATCTCCTCCCCTCCATTTATGAATTTAAACTGTCTGGCATTATCCATTTTTAAGACCAGGACCTAGTAGTATTGTGATTTTAGAGATCTTTTGATTATTCAGCAATGAAGGTACACTGAGTTCAATATTAATGTGTAATCACAATGACAGTCTGAATGAATATTTACATTGGAATTAATATTTTTTACAAAACAGAGTTTAATGATTCAACCTCTTGGGTCAGTGCAGAAAATCTATGGATTTTGGGAAGATACATGGTCCATCTTCCGTTAGAAGAAATTATGAAAATTAGTCTGAATGAGGTAAGTAGAAAAAATGTGTTTGGAAGTAACAATTAATCATGTGCTGCACAGCCAGAATGATCACAAGCCCAAACCTAAATATGAAAGAGATAGGTGTGTGTTTAAAATAGTTGCAAACTAAATCCAGAAGTTCAGTCAATCATTTATTAATGAGCCATTCCACTGCCTCTTTTAAAATTGAAAAATGTACAACATCTTGAGGTGCTTTATCAGATGTGTGTGCCTTTCATAGTCTCTTTCCCATAATCTGTCTTCATCAAAACTTTCATGGACTGTACAGGGAGTTGTTCAGATGAGGCAGGATCAGGCCCCACATTAAATTATTTAGGAGTGCTACAGAACTACTGGTCTTTGCCTTCTCAAACTTTGTATTATCCAGATTGCTCTTTGTGCCATCTGTGTAATCTGAATGGAGGCAAATAATTGTTTATAGTATAAAAAATGTGTATTAATGTCTTTAATTTGTATAGATTCCTGATGATATGTCTTTGTTTGAACTAATTAGATGAGACTATTCATAAGCTATGACAATGCAACAAAGCAGTTGGATACAGTGTATGATATCACACCAGAACTCGCACAAGCGTTTTTAGAAAGAATAAACTCATCAGGATTTGATCTTAGAAACACTTCAACTATCTACAGGCAAGCAAGACTTATTTTCATTTTTGGCTGTCTTTGAAAATGCTTTCCTGAAGCAAAGGAAAGGGAGACTGGATGTCGCATGGAATTTTTAGAACATCATATTCTTTTACTCCTAAATTGCTGCAAAACTGCCACTAGTTAGTGATAACCTTGAGTTGTTGCCATCTGATGACTTTTTGTAGTTGCTTCTAAAATAACCTGTTGGTCTCACTCCAGCTTAGCTGTGGAGAGGTGTCCACAATGTTAGTAGCATGCAAGATTCAGGGTTCCATTGTGCTAGACATACAGACAAATAACATACAACATTCCCTGCTTGAGAGAGCTTGCAACCTATATGTCAGGTGGATGAAACACTCAAAAATGGTGTGGGTAGTTTAGGAGGGTGAAGTTAGAATAAAAGCAGGGCTGCCAATGCGGAGTCAGTGGTGAAAGATGGGAGCTGTTCCAGGGTCCAATGATTTAAAAGGGCTTGGGGCTCCTGGCCACGGCTACCACTGCCTTAACAGCAGCAATGACTGGAGCCCCAGGCCCTATAAGTCACACCAAAGCCCACGGTGGCCGCCTCCCAGGGTCCAGCAAAGCCTCTCGCTGGCCCTGCATAAAACAAATGAGTTTTTAGCAGACTTAGCTAGCCACCTCCTACTGGTTGCCGAATGGTATTGATCTGTGGGCAGTTTGACAGAATGTACTTTGAGGAGGAAACCACACATGACAACCACAGGTGTTATTAACTGATACCCCCATTTAAGGATGTTGAAACACAATTATCTGGCTAATCATATAGTTGATGCAATTTATATTGACTATACAATTAGTCGATGAGCGCCACTCTGCAGAGCCGCAGCTCCAGGAGCCAACTCAAGCTGACTCAAACCAGGACTGAGCAGTCCTGGCTTATGCCACGATGCAGCTCTGCATTTTAAATGTAGTAAGAGCCGCTGGGCTCTTACTACATTTAAAATACAGAGGTGCAGCAATCAGCATGAGCTGGGACTGCTCTGTCACAGCTCACTGAGTCCAGCAGCCCCTGTTTGCGGCAGACAGCCCTGTCCCCTGCGAACAGGGGTTGGTGCCAAAGTAGCCTCTCTTTGCGGCGGCCAGGGCTTGCCACGGGCAGGGGCTGCTCAGGCAGCAGCCTCTGTCTGTGGCCAGTTCTGGTTTCCATGAACAGGGGCTGGTGCTGGAGCAGCCTCTGTTCATGATGGCCAGCCCTGGCTGCTGCGGACAGAGACTGCTCCAGCACCAGCCCCTGTTCACGGTAGCCAGGGCTGGCTGCTGCGAACAGGGGATGCTTGGCAGCAACAGCCCCTGTCAGTGGTGGGGAGGGGGCAGCTTCCTGCTTCACAGCAGCATCCCCTATCCTCCCCTGCTGATAGAGGTGTGGGGGCAGGAAGCACCCTGGAGCCGGTGCTGGGGGGAACTGGCTTTTAAGCAGGCTCTCCCCAGCATCAGCTCCAGGGTGCCTCTGCCCCCTCCAGGGGGAACACTGCTCTCCCGGTGCTCCCTACTGCACTCTGCTTTTGAAATGTACAAGACCCCCAGAGGGCTCCTGTACGTTTCAAAAGCAGAAGTGCCTGCCTTGGTATCCAGCACGAGTGGGGACTGAAGCAGTCCCCACTTGCATCATTTCCCCACTGTGCTTCTGCCTCCCCTGCCCCCCACTTATAGCCGGTTCCCCCCAGCACTGGCTCCTGCTCTTCCCCCCCGTCCCTCAAAACCTCTCTCTGATAGAGGCAGTGGAGGGGCGAGGAAGCAACTAGGGATGTTAAATATTGATTAATTGAATAGTTGAGTAACCTTATGAAATTTTATCGGTTAGTCGACTATTCTGTAGTCCCCAGAGGTGGGCCCGGCAGCCACTGTATCAGAGGCAACAGCGCGGGGTGCCACGTGGGAGCTGGTCTGCAAGGAGAGCCAGTTTAAAAACCAGCTCCCCTCGCGGACCAACTGCCTGTTGCTTGTGGGTATGTCTACACAGCAAAGTTATTTCGAAATAACTTTACTAGCGTCTACACAGCCAAACCGCTATTTCAAAATTAATTCGAAATAGCGGAGCGCTTATTTTGAATTTGGTAAACCTCATTCCACGAGGAATAATGCCAAATTCGAAATAGCTATTTTGAAATAAGTGCTGTGTAGACACTTATTTCGATATAGGGGGCCTCCAGCCTTCCCAGTGTGCCCTGGTGGCCACTCCAGCCTCAACCAAGAACACTCCTCTCCTTCCTCCCTTCCCAGAGCCCTTAAAGGGGTTGACTCTGGCCACAGTGCCTGTGCCAGCTCCAAGCCTGCCAGCCCAGAGCCAGCAGTCACTGCCCCTGACCCAGTGGCCCCAAAACATGAGCTAGCAAGCCACTGGCAGCCAGCCCTCCACTGCTCCCCAGAAGCAGTCTGCCACCTCCCAAGAGCCTGTCAGGGTCCGGAGAAGGCGGGTGCCTTCGTGGTCCAGGGTAGAGATCATGGACCTTATTCAGGTTTGGAGGAGATGCCCCCAACGTCCATGATCTCTGCACTAGACAGAGGAATGCGGCCATCTATGGCAGGATAGCTGCCAGCCTGGCCACCAAAGGCCACATGCAAACCCAGGAGGAGGTTTGCGTGAAAATCAAGTTGGTCCAGTGAAACCCCCAACCCTGAGCTTCCCCTCCTCCTTCTTCCCCTTGCTTCCCCCTTCCAGCTCCCTCCTCCCAGGTTTCCCTATCCCACTCTCTCTTCTCCCCTCTCCCGCCTCCTTTCCCCAGTCTCACCAGAGTTTCATTCTCCCTCTCCCCCCCCCCCGCCAGTTTTGTTAAGTAAAGAGAGTTTGTGTTCATGAAAATATATGTATTTTATTTGACATCAGGAAGGGGGATTAGGGAGGGGTAAGTGGAAGGATGTGAGGGAGGAATGAGGCACAAGCCCCCAGTGGGGCAGACCAGGGAGGCTCTTAGTGCTCCTTAGGGTGGAAGCTCTCCCGCAGGGCCTCCTGGATACTGACAGCCCCCTGATGGACCTCCTGGATGGCAGCCTGCAGAAAGTGCAGCCAGGCTCGCAGCAATGCGTCCACGAGAATCACCAGAGTGCCCAGGCAGCTCTGGCTCCATGTTGCAGAGTGTCGTGGTGTCCCGAGTGAGGGCAGCCAGAGCACAAAGAGACAAAATGCTTTGCTGTCCCTCATTGAGGTGGGCAAGCAAGCAGGGAAAGCTGAGAACTGGCTGTCCGGGGGGGCGGGGGGGCGGGCGGTCCCTTTAAGCACAGGCCTCAGATAGCCTCAGGCAGCAGCCACACAAAGTAACTCCTGACCTGATGCCCTGCTAGAGCTGGTTCCGGCCGGCCTTAAATGCGATTCAGTGTCCACTCAGTGTGGATGCGCTATTTCGAAATAGCAAAACGCTATTTCGAAATGCATTTTGTGTCTAGATGCGTTATTTTGAAATAAGATATTTCGAAATAACGCTGTAGTGTAGACGTACTCTCTGAGAAAGGGGGGTGGGGGAGTCTGAGCTTCCAGACCTGGCACAAGCCAGAACTGATCTGGGCTGCCTGTCCACCCAACTCTTAATACACTTGAAATGCAGCGCTGAAATGGGGATAGGTCTGGGACCCAGTGTGAGCCAGGACTGAGTTGGGCCATCTGCCTGCCCAGCTCCTAATACACTTTAAATGCAGAGCCGCAGCAGGGGTAGGTCCCGGACTCATTGCAAGCCAGGACTGAGCCAGGCTGCTGGCCAACTTGCTAAAAATTTACTGGCAGAGAGAGGAGGAGAAGGAAATGCGTGTAATCTATAGCATTAACCTACAAGCTTTTGCTTATCAGTTAATCAGTTAATCGACTATCCTATTACATCCCTAGAAACAACTAGTTGAATCGCTACTTGACTAGTCGCTTACATTCCTACCCACGTTACCAGTGGCAGCAGAGAGGCCAAGGAGGAAATAGGTAAAAAGAATGATCCAGCATCCTCACCTTCATGGGATCTCAGGCATAGGTGCTAACTCTATGGGTGCACTAGCGCTGGAGCACCAATGGGGAAAAAAAATACTGGGTGTTGAGCATGCAGTAGCAGCCCCACAGATCAGCTCGTCCCCTCACCCTCCCACACATTCTGCCTGCTGCAGGTCAGCTATTTAGCAGCATGCTGAAGGCAATGGAGTGGAAAGGAGAGAAGCAAGGGTCGGGTGTCCTCAGGGGAGGGGTAGGAGCTTGGGGAAAGGAGTGGAGTGGGGCCAGGGCCCAGGGTGGAGCAGGGGTCAAGAACCTCCCAGCAACTCATAAAGTTGGTGCCTATGCCCACAGTGTAGCATTTAGTCACATTTGCATGCACTGCTGTCGATCTTATGACTTTTCTGTGGTTATCAGAGGACTTCCATCTTCAGGACTGTCAAATCAGCAGTAAACGTACTTTAACAATAAGAAAAGAAAATGAACCTTTCTCGTGAATATTCAGAATATGGACCATCTGCAAAAACATTTATATTATATTTTGTCATATAAATGATCCCATTTAGTCCAAAGACACCACTATCTGGAGTTGTTTGCAGCCCCTGAGGCAATTCCTTGGACTTTCTCAAATTTATAAAGACTACTCTTTCTGGCTCCAGTTCTTTTCTCATTTCACCAGAGGATCTCTATTCTCTTCAGTAGAGGCCCACCATATATATTTCTGTCAGAAATGAGGAAAATAAACCTCAAAAATAGTTTTCCTACGTATGCAATTCTTACAGATTGAAGGAGTGTTACTCTCCAAAGTTCTTGATATATGTCATTTTTACAACACCCTTATTTTGTGTTATGCATTTAACCTCTATTAATGATTTAAAGTGCTCTTTTAAGAAGTAATATTATTGATTGTTGCTAATCCCAAGGGAAATTAGGAGCCTTTGCTGGCTACGCAGTAATGCATCAGATGGTAACTACAGGTTGCACTTGTATAAACCAGAACTCTCTGTTCTTCTTCAAGTGATGTCCCCGTGGGTGCTCCACATTAGGTGTTGGGCTTGCCCCGACGCTGCAGGATGGAGATGTCCAAAGCCGTAGTCAGTTGGACCGCGCATGCGTGGGGGGGGCGCCTTGCGGCGTTCGTGCTCTCCCGTGCTGCGCGATCCAGTTTCATCCAGTTCCTCTTCAACCACCTCAGGCTGCAGACGGAGCTAATCATCTCTCCTCCTCCTTCAACTTTGTGAGAAAAGAAAATACCTGTTATTTCCCTGTTACTTCTATACATAGTTCTTAAATAGTTGTTATACCAGTTCACGTTCTTAAAAAACAAACAAACAAAAAAATTTCTTTCCTCATAACATTATTCCGTTAAGTTTTCATTCTCCTTCACTCTCCCTGTTACTACTTAACTTTGTATATAGTTTTAAAAAGAAGAGGGAATAGTAAAGAAAGGAATTGGAGTAATCCTCACAATGCCGGGTTCTCCCGGATTTAAAAAATGCTCCTTGTGCCGCGACGCCATGCCTGCTTCTGACGGCCATGCCGCGTGCATTCGCTGTCTCGGTGAGAGCCATATACCACAAAAGTGTGTACATTGCTCGAAACTTACAGCCAGGGCTCGGTGTGACCGAGAAATGAGGCTCTGCGTGATCCTTTTTGATAAGGTGCTCCAACTGCCTGGATCAGCCTCCCCGCCTCAGCTGGCGCAACACCCTCAAAAATGGAGCACTTCCTCTCCATCCAGGATGCTTCCTAAGAGACCCAGGCCATCGCCGAATAGATCTCTGCCTTTGATGTCTCGTGGCAGAACTACCTCCAGTTCAAGTCGGGCACTTCTGCTTCAAGCGCCCATTCAGCTTTTAAGATGCCCAAAACCATTACCGGTGCGCACCGCGATGCGGCTCTGTCCTCTTCACCGGCGGAACTGGCAGCCTCGTCACCGAAGTCCGCGGCACTGATTATGCTGACGGCACCGCGGGCACACTCGGCACCGTTATGTGCCATCTCTTCGTCTTCATCTTCTCCAGAAGAGTCGTCAACTTCGGCATGGGAGCAGACAGCACCGAGCCTGGTGCACGAGCATTCGGCACCGATCGAATCCCGATCCAGAGACATACTAGCACCGAATCGGACACCATTGGCACCAGTCTCGCCGCAAGTCCACTTGGCACCGACATCGACGCAGGCACGTCAAGATCATGCGGCATTGACATCGGCACCAGACCACGTGGCACCATCATCGGCACCAGAGCGCATATCAACTAAGGCATGCACAAAGACCCACCATATTCGCAGCCCTTCCCCAGTTTCACCACCTCCTGTTTTTCTCGCTGGCTCCTTCACCATCTCCTCCTCCCGCATCAAGCAGGAGATCACCATGGCTCTCCAGGACATACTCCCCTCCAGATAGACTGCCATCTCCATTTTTGACACCTCCCAGAGATGCTCACGTGTATTCACACCATTTTTCTGCATCTCTCCACCACCACCGAGGGGAAGGTCATTTTCTCCATCCTTCTGGCCTAGACGATCATGCTCCCGATATGATTATACTACATGACATCGTTATGGTCATTCCCCTTCACGTTCATCTTATTATTATCGGGACCGATATGACTACTCCAGCCATCATAGAAGGTACTCACCACGCTATCGAAGTAGCCAGTATTCACCTAGATCTCTTCCATGTTCCGTAACAGCCTGCTCCTCTTCTAGACATTCTCCACTTTCTGCTCCTTCACCTGTTGAGCGAGACTTATCACCACACCATTCACCATCTGTTGCCCAAGAGCAACATCCCCAAACTACGACAGAGCCACATTCTCCTGAAGTCTCTCCTACGGATCAGTCGTCTTCTCCTGATGAAACCATCATTCCTGGAGACTTCTCTCCACCAGATGACTTGAGACAATTCCAGGACCTTTTTAAGAGAGTGGCAGTATCTCAAGAAATCCAACTCACTGAAATTAAAGACAAACAACATCATCTCCTAAAGAATCTGCAGACTACTCATACTACAAAATTGGCAATTCCCTTGGACGAGGCTATCTTAGAGGTTGCCAATGAGCTTTGGCAGACTCCTGCTTCTGTTCTTCCTACCAACAAACGAGCTGATAAAAAATATTTTGTACCCCCTAAAGGATCTGAATTTTTGTTTTCTCACCCTCACCCTAATTCTTTGGTACTTGATGCAGCTCAGCAACGGGCCAAGGCTCCTCAATATAAATCAAGCACATCAGATAAGGAGACAAAGAGGCTTGACTTATTTGGGAGCAAAGTGTATACATTGTCGACTCTTCTCCTGAGAATCACCAACTACCTCGCACATTTATCGAACCATAATTTTGATAATTATGAGAAGCTGACAGCCCTGATAGAGGCCCTTCCTGAATCTAAGAGGCCTCTCCTTAAATCCGTGATCCAAGAGGGCTATGCTGCCACCCGTACCAGCCTCCAGATTGCTATGGATGTAGCGGACACCGCAGCCCGCACCACAGCCACGGCTGTGGTCATGCGCAGGGCTTCATTCCTCCAAGCAGCAGGAGTTCCAAAGGATTTACAATCCAAAGTGGAGGATTTGCCATTTGAAAAAGAATCATTGTTTGGAGAAAAGACTGATTCAGTCTTACATTCTAGCAAGGACACTAGAACAACCTTGTGGTCACTCGGCATGTACACTCCACCATACAGACGGAAATGATATACGCCATTTCAGAGGCGTTATGATTACTCCCATTCTAGACAACACTAGCAACCACAACATCGGCAGTTTGACCAACCGTGTCAGAATCAACATCAAAGACCAATGAGACACCGAAACCAAAATAACCGCACGCAAACGCACTCCGGCAACAAGCAGCACGTTTGATATGTTGGTCGGGAGCAAGCACCCGGTCCTGCAGAGTCTTGGTCACATTTTTCACCATTGTTTAAGGCCCTTCTACAACCAATGGGCCAACATCACTGCTGACAAATAGGTCTTAGAGATAATTCGTTCAGGTTATGTCATCCCATTCCATTCTCCCCCACCTACAACCCCACCATCCCTGTCCCTTTTCAGGGATCCCTCTCACAAAGCCCTACTACGGGCCAAAATTTCCCATCTTCTTCACATAGGAGCAATAGAGGAAGTCCCATCCAAATTTCAAGGGAGAGGATTCTATTCCCATTATTTCCTGGTAGAGAAAAAAACTGGCGGATGGAGACCCATACTAGACCTTCGCCAGTTATACAAATATCTACAAAAACAACGCTTCAAGATGGTGACTTTAGCTTCCATTCTACTGGCTCTAGAACAGGGCAATTGGTTTGCTGCTATCGACCTGAAAGATGCCTATTTCCATGTGACGATTCATCCCGCTCACAGAAAATTTCTACGCTTCAAGATTGGCACAGACCATTTCTAGTATCGGGTGCTGCCCTGTGGTCTCGCAACTGCACCAAGAGTTTTTACAAAGACTTTTGCAGTCGTTGCCGCTCACCTGCGGTGCATTGGCATCGTCATATATCCTTATCTGGACGATTGTCTAATAAAGGGCAATTCATCCATACAGACAGCAAAGATGGTGCGAACCACTATCGAGACTTTCCGCCTATTAGGTCTTCTTCTCAATGAAGACAAATCCACCTTGATCCCTACTCAGAGCCTAGAATTTATAGGCGCTCGTCTCGATTCAGTTACAGCATGGGCATATCTACCTAGCTCCAGATTTTGGACAATGCAACACCTACTAGACGCACTTCTTTACAAGAATTCGGTACAAGTTATTACAGTACTCAAACTAATGGGTCATATGGCCTCCACAACATATGTCGTTCCCCATGCCAGGCTACACTTTTGACCATTACAACACTGGCTGATCACAATGTACGACCCCACCAGACACGACATGTACAAGAACATCACCGTCCCATCCAGGGTCAAGTCCTCACTCCACTGGTGGACAGTAGACGACAATTTGCTTTTGGGCACTCCATTTCAGCATCTGCCCCCTTGTCGTCACATGACCACAGACGCCTCTTTAATCGGCTGGGGTGCTCATATGGGCAACTTCTCCATCCAAGGTCGCTGGTCACCACAAGAGTCTCTCCTGCATATAAATCTTCTCGAGTTGAGAGCAGTTGCGAATGCCTGCAGACACTTTCGTACACATCTCCGCAATTCCACAGTGGGCGTCTTTACAGACAATATAGCGACCATGTATTATATAAACCGCCAGGGCGGGGCGCGATCCCTCTCACTGTGTATGGAAGCAATCCGGCTATGGAATTGGTGCATTGCCAACGGCACTACCCTTGTGGCATCCTATTTACCTGGCACCGGCAACACGATGGCAGATTCTCTCAGTCAGAATTTTGCAATAGACCACAAATGGGAGATCAATCACGAGGTTCTCCATTATATCTTTCGTCGTTGGGGCACCCTTCAAATAGATCTATTCGCCAACAACAGAAAATGTCACCGTATCTCCTCCAGAGCAGGCCTAGGTTGCCACTCTTTAGGGGACGCTCTTCTCCTCAATTGGAAAGGTCCCCTCATGTACGCTTTTCCACCTATCCCTCTTATTTCCAGAGTCCTACAGAAAATCAAGTGCGACGGAGCCTCCGTAATTCTGATAGCACCAGAGTGGCCTCACCAACATTGGTATCCACTCCTCCTGCGACTTGCACGACGTCCACCATACCGTCTACCATTAATCCACAACTTTTTAACCCAAAAACACGGCTCTCTCCGGCATCTACAATTGCCCACTCTTCACCTCTCAGCCTGGTAGCTAGTTGGCCGAACCCTTCTGAGGCCCTACGCTCTGACAGTGTAAAAAATGTACTTATACATAGCAGAAAACAGAATACGCGCGTCACTTACCTCTCCAAATGGCGATGTTTTACTTTATGGTGTTCTGAATGCAATATGGATCCCCAGCTAGTTCCGATCTCCACGATCCTGGACTATGTAATGCACCTGCAACAGAATGGTCTAGCCTTATCATAGAATCATAGAATACTAGGAATGGAAGGGACCTCGAGAGGTCATTGAGTCCAGTCCCCTGCCCTCATGGCAGGACCAAATACTGTCTAGACCATCCCTGATGGACATTTATCTAACCTACTCTTAAATATCTCCAGAGAGAGATTCCACAACCTCCCTCGGCAATTTATTCCAGTGTTTGACCACCCTCACAGTTAGGAACTTTTTCCTAATGTCCAACCTAAACCTCCCTTGTTGCAGTTTAAGCCCATTGCTTCTTGTTCTATCCTCAGAGGCCAAGATGAACAAGTTTTCTCCCTCCTCCTTATGACACCCTTTTAGATACCTGAAAACTGCTATCATGTCCCCCCTCAATCTTCTCTTTTCTAAACTAAACAAACCCAATTCTTTCAGCCTTCCTTCATAGGTCATGTTCTCTAGACCTTTAATCATTCTTGTTGCTCTTCTCTGGACCCTCTCCAGTTTCTCCACATCCTTCTTGAAATGCGGTGCCCAGAACTGGACACAGTACTCCAACTGAGGCCTAACTAGCGCAGAGTAGAGTGGAAGAATGACTTCTCCTGTCTTGCTCACAACACACCTGTTAATGCATCCCAGAATCATGTTTGCTTTTTTTGCAACAGCATCACACTGCTGACTCATATTCAGCTTGTGGTCCACTCTAACCCCTAGATCCCTTTCTGCCGTACTCCTTCCTAGACAGTCGCTTCCCATTCTGTATGTGCGAAACTGATTGTTCCTTCCTAAGTGGAGCACTTTGCATTTGTCTTTATTAAACTTCATCCTGTTTACCTCAGACCATTTCTCCAATTTGTCCAGATCATTTTGAATTATGACCCTATCCTCCCTTATCCTCTTTAAGAGTCCACCTCTCGGTGCTGACTGCATTTCGGCAACCCATAGAGGGCTTTTCATTATTGGCTCTCCCCATTACTAAAAGGTTTCTTAAGGGACTACTGAATCTGAACCCTCCCTTGCATGTTCCTGCCCCCGTCTGGAGTTTGGACTTGATGCTTTCAGCCCTAACAACTCCACCTTTTGAGCCTTTAGCCACCATACCTCTTCGGACCCTTACCACGAAGTTGGTTTTCCTCATTGCCATCACGTCGGCGTGTAGAACCAGTGAGATCGCGGCATTATCAGCATTCCCTCCTTACACCGTCTTTAACAAGGGTAGTGTTATTTTAAGACACCATCCAGCTTTTATTCCTAAGATTTGCTCGGAATTTCACCTTAACGAGCTGATAGTTCTACCTGCTTTTTATCTAAAACCACACGCTTCACCTCATGAGGCAACCCTTCATACACTAGACATACGTAGGGCTCTAGCCTTTTATTTGGAATGTACCAAACCCTTTAGAAAAACTGACAGATTGATAGTATCCCTTGCTGAACGTTCCAGAGAACAGCCCTTATCTTCTCAGAGAATCTCTAACTTCATAGTGTCCTGTATAACTCAGTGTTACATGATACGAAATGTACCTCTCCCTCAGCACCTACGAGCCCTCTCTACGAGGGCAGTGGCTCCCTCTATTGCCTTCTTAAAAGGTGTCCCTCTCCCTGACATATGTAGAGTGGCCACCTGGTCCTCCTTTCAAACATTCGCCAAGCACTACGCGATTCAAACACCATGGCAGTCAGACGCTGCCGTAGCATCTGCAGTGCTCTCCTCCTTACATACTCTTTAATTTCCAAATCCCACCTCCTTCTCTCGGGTGGGTACTGCTACTCAGTCACCTGATGTGGAGCACCCACGGGGACATCACTTGAAGAAGAAAGTGAAGTTACTCACCTTGGTGCAGTAATGGTCCTTCTTTGAGATGTGTCCCCCCGTGGGTGCTCCGCTACCCACCCACCTCCCCGCTTTGGAGTCTGTTTCCTTCTTTGCAGATCCTGAGGCGGGTCCAGAGGAACTGGATGAAACCGGATCACGCAGCATGGGAGAGCGCGAATGCTGCAAGGAGCCGTCCGACTGACTACGGCTTTGGACATCTCTATCCTGCGGTGCCGGGGCAAGTCCAGCACCTAATATGGAGCACCCATGGGGACACACATCTCAAAGAACGACAGTTACTGCTCCAAGGTGAGTAACTTCGCTGTCTAGCAACATCCGTGATCTTTCATCAGAGAGTCTTGGTCCACTGCGGAGGGTGGGGGGGGCTGGGAGCCCAGCGTGATACAGGGGTGTGTATGATGTGCTTCCCAGCTAGGCTGAAAGGGTGAGGGGAACCTGTGTTCAGCTCAGCTGGGCTGGGGCAGTGGGTGGGAGCTGGGAAGCTGGTAGTGCTGCTCTGCAGGGGCAGGGCTGGGAGAGAGCTGGGAAGCCTGGTGCATGGCTCCACTGGGCTGGGGGGGGGGGGTGGAAAACGGTGTGTGGCTCAGCTGGGCTGCGAGAGGGATTGGGGTGGGAGATGGGGCCGACAGGGAGGAGGTTAGAAATGACCTCCCTTGGTCTGGCAAAATCCCTCATCCAGGACCAATCAGGTCCTGAGGGTGACAGACCAGGGAGGTCCAACCTGTATTTGTTATAGAAGTATGGTTATAGATCCTCTGTTGATTTGCGCATTGGTCTGATGATAATGTCCCATGATTTCTTCTGGGCCTCTAAAACATAGGGATGTTAAATTTTGATTAATCAGCTAATTTAGTAGTTGATGGAATTTCCATTGACTACTCCCTTAGTCGATAAGGGGGGGCTGGCATGCTCGCTATCCTGCGCCTCTGCCTTTTAAATGTAGTAAGAGCTGCTTGTGGGAAGAATAGGGGCAGCACATGTGCTTGTTCCCCGCATGCTGGATCTGGCACGGAGGTTTGGGTCTTTCTCCCCCTGCTCCTCGCCCCCGCAGGAAGCCGGCACTGGTGTTCCAGTCTTGCAGGGGGCTGTAAGGCTGTAGTGCCAGCATTGGCTCCCTGCTGTGGGGGGAGCAGTGGGAAAGGGCTGAGTTGGGGCTCCAGAAGAGCTATATCTGGCTCCCTAGTGATCTATATTTGGCTCACGAGCCATAGGTTGCTGACCCTTGGACAGTAAGTTAAATTGACTGAACCCATCTGCACTGAAGACTTTTAGCAAGTTTGTGACTAAGCTGAAGCATAACTAGCTGCTGGTGCAGTTCATGTGCATAAACCACATAGCTTAGACACCAATCCTGGTGTGCCTATGTTCTGTGTATTGATTCTGTCTGTATGCAGGGCTGTAGCATGAATGTCAAGCTGTAGCTGTACTTTCCTGTAGTCCCAACTACATAAATGGGGTTGCTGACAGGCTAGAAGATTAAATATAGGGGTAATGCCAATATTGTAGCCTTTGCTCATTTGATGACTAATAATTGACTGTAAGTGCAGTAGAAGTAGAAAATGCTCAGCAGAGAATGCTGATATTTTACCATTGCTATGTTCTGACCATCAGGTCAAATGCATCAATGTGGCTGATGTGCATGCATTTGATACACAAAGGTCCTGTCAATCTGACAGCTGAAATCATGTAATCAACAAATGCCTCTAGAAATGGCTGTTCACAGCATGTTTTTTCCTAAGCAGTGTGGCCAGATTTTTTTTTTCCTTCTATGTTATGAAACTCTTCTATAGACTTACCCAGGAGGGTATTGAATGAAATAGTCTATAGTGGAGCTTTGAAAACAATTAAGAAAAAAATCCCTCTTCATCACAGTTACAAAAACATACTAAATCCCTGCTTGCAGTAACTGTGTTTGAACTTTATTGTGTTCTTAACATAGTTTCAGCTGCCTGGTTGACTAAGCCAGATAAGTATTAGGCATGTAATCCTCAGACATACACTCACTTGTATGCTCTGCCCATGCTGGGAAACAAAGGCATCAAACATCATCTCTGCTTCCCCTGCCTCTGAAAATGGTTGTGCTATGAGGGTAATAAGTATAACAAAGCACTGTAAATGACTACAGTCAGTCTGTTGGGTATCAGCTCAATTTTCTCACAACTGCTGTTGAACAAATTTACATTCAGTGGAAAAACCTGTCCAGTAGTTGATATGGAGTGATGTTAGATGTGAAAAGTGGTGGATTTTTATTTATGTAGAATTAAGATGATAAAAAAATACTATCCAAGGCTCTAGATGGCCAGCATATTAATTAATTATACAATACAATGAAATCTCTGCAGCATTAAAATAATAATTCCAACAGGAACTCAGCCTGCCCTACCTCTACAGAGATTCCTATCCACTCCTTTATCTTAAGGGGGGATTATACCCAAAGTCCTTCCAAAAGTGGAGTCCTTCAAATGAGAGACACAGCATATTGAGTCATAAACCAAAGCTGACAGCAAGCACCTCCCAACTGATTTTAGCAGAGTATAAGAGTGTGTACGTCCCAGATAATTCAGGGCTATGGGATTGTAATTCAAGGAGTTGGTGACAACTGTTAGCATCAGGATGCTAGTTAAAAACTATGCGCACAGGAGCTGCACTCATGCTGTGTCTCCCCACTCAGGAGGAAGGTGTATCTGCAGTTAGCTAACTCATTTCTGGTCTTCCATATAGGTTAGGCTTGTTGGTTTGTTTTTATGACAATATGGAACAAATGGATGCCATTGTGGCAAAGGTTTTACTTCATCAAATGATGAAATGCAATCAGCTGAGAGGCTTCCAGGCTGAGGTCCATAAGGTGTGTATTTGTTCACTTGTGTGTGAACTCTCCTAGCTAATCTGCTTCCTTCCCTCCCTTTCAGGGGTGAAAGTAATTTAAATGTCTTACAGGTACTGTCCTATCACAATCGCCCTCCCCCTTTAACCAGGGGGAAGGTTGTGATACAACAATACTTGTAAGAAATTTAAGTATGGGGTGGAGTGTGTGTGTGGGGGAGGGGGAGGGGGGGCTCAGGGCAAAGGGTTGGGATGTGAGGGATGCAGGAGTTAGGGCTAGAGGTGTGGGGGGGTGCAGGAGTCAGGGTTGGGATGTATGAGGGGCTCAGGGCAGGGAGTGAGTTGTGTTTGGGGGTGTAGGAGACAGGGCTGGGGGTGGGGAATAGAGTATGTGCAGGGGCCCTGAGGCCCGATTACCTTACATGGCTGTGGCCAGTGCTGCAGCAGCCTGGCCCCTGTGGCTGGACAAAGGGCTGGGCCAGGATTGCCACAGCTATATTGTGGCCAAGTCTGTTGCCTCTCCTACTCCCACCGTAGCAGGAGGAGGGCTGCTGCCGTCCCTTCCTTCCTGCAGCCAGAGGGGGGCTAAACCACAGGGCCTGCCCCAGGATTGGAGCCGGGGACAGGCTGCTGTGGCCAGTTGGGGGCTGGGCCCCAATCAGGGCCTTGTTGCCTGGGCTGCCGGGGCCAGATCCTGGGCCTGGGCTGCCACCACCAGGGGGCCTCCCTCGGGGCAGGGTGTCTGGGGACAGACAGCAATGGTCAAGTGAGGGCCAGAGCTGGGCCATCACGGCCAGATGGTGGCCCCTTTTAAATGAATAGAGTGTCCCTGTTGGCTCTTGCTGGAGCACAACTGCTTCTTACCAACTTGCTGGAGCACAACTGCTTCTTAACTCGCATTAATCAGTGCACTGGGGCACATTGCCTTAATTTTACCTCTGCTCCCTTTTCTAGGATAAGTTTCTTCTTTAGAATCCAACAAGAAAAGAGTGACATATCCAAGAAATACATAAAATACTTGAATAAGTAATGCAAAAGACAAAAGGCCTTTGATGCTTTTAACAGCATTTAATGAGAACCATCTTCATATTTATTTGCCATCTGTGGCTCTGTTTCAGGATTTCTGTGAAGTGGGTTCTTGCTAAGTGCTTGCTTCTGGTGCTGATGGTTAGTTAGAAAACCCTTGCTAATATTTGGGTGACAATGGAAATTAGATGTTGGCAAACCTCCCTGCTTTTAAACACCACCTCATGCTCTGCATCTGTCTTTTCTTGATGTAGCTCAAAGCTCAACTCCTAGACATTGCCATGCAAAACCAGACATTGAATGATACCCTTGGGTCTCTGTCTGATGCCGTGGTTGGATTGTCTTCAAGTCAGCTGGACTCTTTGTCACCTGAAGCAGTGCATAATGCTATTTCAACATTAAACCAAGTCTCTGGATGGGCAAAAAGCCAAATTATGATTTTATCCAGCAAATACCTTACTTATGAAAAGGTACATTTGGGATTTCTCTGATAAAACCTTAACACATTTGATAAAAACAAAGTGCAGCAATCTTTTTGTCAACTGGAACTGTTAATTTTGTAAAGTTTGGAATCCGTAGAGTTTTACTGTATTTTCTCAGTACAAGATTTCTGTAATGATGCCATTGACCGAACTGGTCAGAAAATTCTGTTTAAGTAAATAGGAAAATATAGTGCCTACAATATAACTGGACTGGGGCTGTCAATTAGTGGACATTAACGCCTGCAATTAACACAGGGCAGAATTAACACATTAAAAAAATTAACTCGCATTAATCGCAGAGGTCGGCAAACCAGCATGATTAGAGACCGTCTCTGGTAAGGCGCAGTAATGCAAACTGCCACCAGAGGGTGAATGGAAAAACGAAGCAGACAGAAAGGAGGGGAAAAAACTGAAGAAGTGGTTCCAGCTCCAATGGAGAAGTAAACAAGAAAAGTAAAGACCCTGACACCCATCCCTCTCCCCTCCCAGGTGACCATATTTTTTAAAATAAACCATCCAGGGGTGGGGGGGTTACCCAAGCTGTTCCCCCTTCCTCAGCAGGGCTCACTCAAGCCACCCTCTCTTTGCCTCCTGGGGCTGGGACTGACCCTCCGCCCACATGTGATTCTGGGTCTGTCCCCCCTCCCAGACTCTGCACTGCCCATGGTGGGATCTACCCCGGCCCCTGCCCAGGGGCTGACCCCTCCCATGAGCTTGGGGGCTGACCCCCCCCCCACACCTGAGCCCTATGCCACCTGCAGTTGGGGGTTGAACCCCCCCAAACTCTGCACTGCCCACGGCTGAATCTACCCCCCTTTGGCCCTGTGCCATCTGCAGCTGGGGCTGAGCTAAAAAAGGACACTTTTGAATAGGACATAAACATATTGATTATATAGAAGAATTTAAGTTCAGCTTTCATGACAGAATTTACACTACAATACTTCAGTGAGGTGAACTGAAGTTTTTTTTTACAGTGTAAATGTTTTGTAATGAAAAATAAAGTGAGCACTATACACTTTGTGTTCTGTGTTGTAATTGAAATCAATATATTAGAAGATGTAGAAAACATCCAAAAATATTTAAATCAATACTATGCCTATTATTGTTTTACAGTGTGATTAATCACGATTAATTTTTTTAATCACTTGACAGCCCTAAACTGGACATAGGAAGAATGTGCAGTTTCAAGTCCACAATTTTACTTATAGTTCTGAATTGCTGCCACAATTAGCTGAACTTTAAGACTTTTTTAAACTATTGCTGGAGATTCTACATTTCAAAGAATAGGCTGTTGAAAGGTGAATTTTACACAAACACATCACACATCTATTATTAATGGTTCTTAAATTTTACTTTAAAGATTTCTGCTATACATGAATTGCAAAACTCCCCATTTTATTTTCTTTGCTCTCTATATAGGTTTTATCATTTTATAATATTAGTCAAATGGGTGCTTTGGTGACTGGAATTAGTACTCAATCATTCTACAGCATGAACCCAAAGGAACTCTCTCAAGTTATTAGAGGCACCTTATCCCAGTATGCTTCTGATTTATCGCCTGCACAACAACAAGGTATCCTCAGTAAGGTAATAGTAAATTCTTAACCCCCTCTCCATCTGCACCAAAATACAATGACCTTATATGCAGAACATGCTTTTTTTTTTAATTCTGTCAATTACATGAGGATTTTGGCTGAATTGTTGACTGAAATAATTACCTCCTATTTGTATTCTGTTTTCCTTTCAAGCACCATGTACACTTTAAAAGTTATGTATTTTACCCTCTGTTAATTTTGAGTAATGAACTCTAACTCTTTACCTGCAGCCTTTTAAGGAATATTACGTTTGATTTGAAAGAATTTAATCAGATCTCGTGAATCTAGAAATAAACTCTAAGTCCCACATGCTGTCTTTTTTCTTCTTTATTAGATGCTTGCATCCAGAGATCTTTCTTCAGCAGTCACAGATATACAAGGAGCTTTTTTTAAAGAAGTATGTCTTTCTGATTTATGGAAGGAAACAGGTTTTAACTCTTCAATCGTAAAAGAAAAGGAATTAAGAAAAAGCCAGGTAATGAGTAGTTACAGTATTTCCATTTCCACTGTGATTGATACTTATATAAAATACAGTGAAACACTTCCAGACCTTTTAAAAACAATTTTTTTAAGGGGTTTCTCTTGTTTAGAATCCCAGGCCATGTTTCTCCAGTAGAAAAAAAGGCATCACTACTTTTGTTTTCCCTTCCTACTCCATTTTCAGAAGTGTGATCTGATGCTTACTGAAGAATAGGAAGAGAGTAGAGATAGAGAAGCATAAATTCAGGAGGAGACTGTAGAATACAGGTGGAAAGAAGGAATCAGTTTTAATACGCTTTGGTGATACCCACAACCAAAGGTCTCACTGACTTGGTCAGCATTATAAGGAATTTTTGTATAAGAATAAATTGTTCTTTAAGATACTGAGCACAAGACTTGTTAGGATTTTGGCATGTGTTTCTTCTTCGTGCATGTTGTATAATTGCAAGAGGGATAGTTGCCCTAGCAACCAGCAATTCTAAAGGGCCTGGAGCTCCAGGTGCCACTGCTAAATCATCGCCTGAGCACTGCACAGTGCACTCTGGGCAGGTCTAAAGGCTGGGGAGGGGCTGCATGGTGTGCTCCTGTCGGTGCTGGGGCCCCGGCCCTGCCCCTTCCACCGAGACCCCACCCCCTTCTGGGAGTGCCCCCCCACCTTGCCCAGGGGCCAGCGTGGTTATCAGCTCTCCTGTTAATTGCCACTTACATTGGAAACCAATCCTGTGGTCTATACATTGAAGTATCATGATCACTGTCTAACGTACATGCCATCACTTAAGTCAGTGACAAAGACTATTCCTGTGAATAGGGATTGCAGGGCTGTGGCCTCACAATCATATTCAAAGCCTTTAAAATTCATAAGAAAGATAGTACAGTATTTGCTTGAGCTATCATACAAATTACCCAGGATGCACTGTCATGTATTTTTAATTTCAGGCCTTGTTCCTGTATGACTTATTGTCTAAGAAAACAACAGTTCCTGCTGACCTCTTAAGGTATGAATACTAGCTTTGCTGTTTCACACCCACTGAAGAATGGCAGTGAAGCAATATTCTTCTATAACTTTCAAAATATTTTACCTTTATATAGCACTTTTCAGCTCATGGGACCCCAAAGTCCCTTAATCTTTCTCATAAAGAGGAGCTTAAGCTCAAAATATATATGAAAAGACACCCAAAGATCTTGATCAACATTTTTCAGTTTAGGCTCAGCTCTGTGTGCTGATGTTTTAATGATTCATTCCCTTCTACTCAGTGCTGATTAGGCCTCAATTGGAGTATTGTGTTCAAGTTCTGGTAATCACATTTCAGGAAGATGTGGATAAATTGGAGAAGGTCCAGAGAAGAGCAACAAGAATGATTAAATATCTAGAAAACATGGCCTATAAGGGAAGACTGAAATAATTGGGTTTGTTTAGTTTAGAAAACAGAAGACTGAGAGGGGACATGATAGCAGCTTTCAAGTACCTAAAAGGGTGGTACAAGAAGAAAGGAGAAAAATTATTCTCCTTAACCTCTGATGATAGGACAAGAAGCAATGGGCTTAAACTGCAGCAAGGGAGATTTTGGTTGGACATTAGGAAAAACTTGTCAGGGTGGTTAAACACTGGAATAAATTGCCGAGGGAGGTTGTGGAATCTCCATTATTGGAGATATTTAAGAGCAGATTAGACAGACATCTGTCAGGGATGATCTAGATGGTGCTTGGTCCTACCATTAGGGCAGGGGACTGGACTTGATGACCTCTCGAGGTCCCTTACAGTTCTAGTATTCTATGATTTTACAATAAGAGTCTTTAAACTGGATTGTGGCATATGGACATAGCTTCTTGATGAAGGAGGTGTAGAAATCCAGCCATCCTGGTAAGAACTCTAGAAAGCACTGTACCTGCAGTAGCCACAATGCTTCCCTGAGTTTGAGCACTAGAGAGGCATAGCTGTTGTGGCACCTCTGAAAGTGTAGTATCCATTGTTCCTGGCCACCTTTGCTTACCAGTGTGGGACCATGGCTCTTCTCCCTATCCCCAATAGAGAAGATAGTGACACCAGTCCTATAAAGTCTTCCAAAGCAGAGATTTTCAGTGCTACCTGGGGATTTTCATTAATGGAAATTGGGTGTCTAAATTTTCCAGGTAGCTTCCCGTTCTAGTAATCTATGATTATCAGAGAAGGCCAAAAATAGGCAGGGGGCGGGGAGAGGAGGTGAAAGGAAGAGGTGGACACAAAGGCAGGGGCGGAGTGGAAGGTGTCCAGAAGAGATTCTTTCTTGGAATTTGGTCTGTAGAATGAAAGAGATGACTATCCTCTGCTGTGGGTCATGCTAAAAAATTCATGAGATCATGTGTTGTTCTCTCTATCAGTATAGGGCAGTTGGTGAAAGGAGTAACATGCCAGCAGATTGACCTTATGAGCACCGACTCTTTTCTAAATAATTTCAGATTCTTTGAAAAGAATCTGCATTTGCTTTCTCCATATCAGGTAAAACTGGAAACATAATAGTGTGTGCGTGTGTGTGTGTATGGTTTTCTGTATACATAGTCTAATACACAGACTGTAGGTGGATTACATCAGGATGAATTCATAAGTTTTTTCAGTGAATTTCAAATCCTGTGTTAATTGTCCATTAACAGATTCAATTTTCACTAGTTCATGTGCTATTCAAGAATTAATTGGATAATAATTTCTGCTGTTCATTCTTGATTTGTAATTAATTCATGAATAATCTATTTAAAACTGATACAAACCCTAATATCACCCAAACATGGGCCTTTTCATCTCTGGCACACAAGAAGAGAAAGCTACAAACAACTCTGTAGAAATTGTGAGCATGAAAAAACTCTCTGAAGATAAGCATAATTTTACATGTGCTAATTTTAAAAATGTAATAAATAAACCATATCTTCATTCTTTCTCAGAATTCATAAGTGCCTAAGATTTTAAATATTTTGTTTCCAGGTTAACTGTTTGGCTTGGAAATTTTGGAAAGCCTCCAACACATCTGTCCCTCCCTTCCTCTTATCAGTACTTCCGTAAGTTCCTCTTGTAATATGCATGGCAGTATTGTTCCATTTAATCCTCATCAGCTTTTTTTTACTTAACCATTTTGCCACCAGAGAAATGGATGATTCAAGCAAATGATAGTTTTGTATGTAAGTTACTGGTTCCAGCCAACTCAGTATCAACCAAGTTACCATGTGATGTGTGGTCAGTAATTTGTAGGAAATATGTTAATTTTAATTGCTGGTTCCAGTCACCTCATGAGAACCATCGCACTTGGAATTTATTGAAACATGTAGAATTTATAAAGACTGAATTGCCTTTTTTCCCCTTTTCAAGTGGTCTCTTTCCAGGCAGGACTAAGACACAGTGATAGGGTATTTTGTGGAAAGCTTTCGCTCTACCACATCTGTAAATGAACAGAGGACTTAATTTTCAAGGCCTTTCAGTTCATTACCTTTTATAATTGCCAAATTTCATGAATGTTTATTTTTTTGTTTAAAGATACAGCTATTTTGTGATTGCCTAGCTTACCAAGTAGAGCTGGAGGAGTGGAGTGTAGTCAGTATACCTCATGGAAAAATTTTAAAATGATTTTTTTAAATTGAAATGGAGTTTTGTAACAATTTTAAAAAATATTTTTTAACTTTTCAAAACAGTTCCTGCTGGGAACTCTCATTCTCTTTGCGGGTGTTGGGAAAAGGGGGGTGAAAATGTCAGTGGTTCATTTCTCCCTTCCTTCACCCTGCCTATGCAACTTTTATTAAAAAAATAAAATTTCTGAATTAAATATTATTTTTTTTGGTTGAAAGAGGGTTTTCTAGCAGGGAAAAACCTTTTGATGGAAATATTTGGATAAAGTCTGCTACCAGCCATGTCTGACAGAGACTCCCTTATGCTGCATTTTCTTCTGTTCCATCAAAATCATCTGATATATGCTGATGCTCTTGACTTCACAGTCACTGAGAGCACAGAAACATTTGGAGAGCCTGACTGGCATAGCTTCGGGATTTGATTCAATTCTAAAAGGCTGTCTGCCACTCGGATGGAAAACCACATAACTTCAGTTTCATTTGGCAGCCTTTTTTTAGACCATTGTAAATGAAAACACATGTTCCAAAAATTTCTTATCAGTAATCCACCCACTGCATCTTGACTCAGTAGAGAGATGAGAAATGCTCCCCTCCATGGTAGATTTTTGAAGCTATATTTACTTTACAGTCCTTTAAAACTTGCCAACTGTTTTTGTGTTAACCGTTTACAAGAATGTTATTTTTCCCCTATAAAATATTCCGTTAATTTAGCTGTGTTGGTCATGCCTGCATTGGTAGTGCTGCTACTTGCATTTTATTTTATAGAATAAATTAAAACTATATTTGAGGAGTTCCTTTGCAAAAGATGACTTTGGAATGTATTCTGACTTTTTCATAATAGTTGTTACGTAGAAAAGATTCTTAGCCCAGTTGTCTAGAAATAGCACAGAACACTGCCGACTGGATGTTGTTTGGTTTTTGCTCCAGCATAGGGAGAGACTGAGAGCACTGCAGACTAGTGGTTCTCAAACTTTTCTCTGTGACCAGTCAGTGGTGAGCAATTTGAGTCTCTAGGAATATTACACACTACTGACAGTGTGATAGTGACAGGCTTGCTTTGCACTCTACCATTCCCTCTGGCCAACCCAGAAATTTTTCAGATCCCTCATCCATTCTTTTAGAGTATATAATGGATAACCGGTAAAGAGAGCTTCCGTTGCAGAAATGTCTATAACTTTTATATTCATAGATTCGTCTTGCCAATTTCTAAATAAAATAAACAGGGAAATAAGTCATTGGACTTCAGCAACTCTCATTCCCTTTGGGATACAGAATGTCTGCCATGCAATTAGACTTCTGCAGCTGCCCATGCTGGCTGACTTGGGCTGACCAGGAAAAGTTCACATGGTGACTTGGAGGCACATGCACCTTGAAAATTCCCTTTTAGAAGTTAACAGTACATTAATCCCCTATTCTTTGTTTCTTGTAGACAAGAAGGCCGATATTTGAGTTATGGGGAGAGATTTTTGTTAAAGTAAATGTTCACAAGTAGTAACTGCTTAACCTGCATCTAGACTTTGAGGAGAGGCTTCCAAAATACCTACAGGGAGTAATTTACATTATGGAATAATGAGCTGCAAAAATTCAGTTAAGGATGAGATACTGGCCTATACAGATATGTACACACACATCTATTTTTGTGACCTTTCTTATGTTACTGAGGTAACCCCTCAAATGTTAGTGTTATAATGAGACAGGGGTCTAAGCTATAATGTTCAAATTGTGATCCAAACTTCCCCAAAGTTCATGAGTGTTTAAATCCAGGAGTTTGGTCTGGCCCATTCTAGAGAGCTGGACCAACCACCAAGTACAGATAAGATCTGAACTTCCTCAGTGTTGTGGAGAGATCCTATCTAGGAAGCTCAAATTCCACTCTAGGTTTAATCAAAATATTGCAAAAGAACCTACAACAACATGCCAAATCTTTACAGTGCTGAAGTCTAGCTCTACAACTAAGAAATGTTTTGTTTAATTCTATCTCTAGTGCTCAGTATCTGGAATCCATTTCAGGCACTTTGTGTGTCCCTTTCCTGGTAAGTCTGGGGAAGACTGAACTAGATCTTCTGATTCCAAATTTGCATAAAAAGAATGCAGTCCTGCAGAAAGTACAAGAGTGTCTGGTAAGCATGATACTTTTCTTCTGGGTGGGGAAAAGGGGCAACAAAACAAAAGACACATCTGCAGTTACTCTAAATTGTGATGGCTTCTGCCTCACCAGGTAAAATAAGTGCTACTTTAACATTGCATAGGAAGTTCTGCATTGTGGCTTTGTCAGGTTTGTGGTTTTCACTGTAATACGATAGTTGTAATTTCCTATTATCTTTAATGTTATAATCCTAGGAATTGATGGAAACAACCATATTGAGACATGTTGGGACAAATGGTATGGCCTAACCATGTTATAATACTGTTTGTTCTTGTCTGTACTGGCATTTTTTAGGAAATTTCCTGTGGCGCAGCTTTATCTGTGACAGCAATTGTGGTAGACCTAGAGTAGACATGACTCAGGGATAGTCCTATAGACCTCAGGGTTAGATTATACAATGGTATATAGAGTCCAGCGGCTGTTCTATGCTAGTGCTTCCATCACTGCTAGCACTAAAGGTGGAAGATTTCTTGGAAATTCTTAGTATTAGATAACAAGTGGATAGAAAATAAATATTATAACCATTATAGAGAACCATGTGTTATCCTAGGCTTTCTTCCTGGGTTTAAACATTGTTATCTATAATAAGATCTTCTTATTTCCTTGTGCTCTACCATCTGTTTTATCCACCTGTTTTCTCTTGTTTTATGCTTAGATTGCAAGCTGTTTCGGGCAGGGACTATCTTTTTATTTTGTGTTTGTACAGTGCCTAGCACAATGGGGTCCTGGGACATGACTGGCCATCGTAGACCCTACCACAATACAAGTAATTGTGAATAGCAATAATAACATGTTGGGGGATTTGGGTTTTTGTCCAGTTCATTAGGAATGGGATATATGTTATAACAAGGCTAGGTCACAACTATCCCATAAACCATATTTATACTTTCTTAGCTTTGTAGCATAGTCAGAACCTTTCTGACTCTCACGGATAAGGACTGCAGAATTGGGTCCATGTTTACATGTGCTGAAAGAGAGGCATTTATATTTAAGGAGTAAGCTAAATTACCTTGTAGAAATTCCCTTGGAACAAGCATGAGGGCTCCATTCTAGTCTTAGGACCAAGATAATACAAAGTATGTGTGATGCTGTGGACCATGCAAACCCCAGTGACAGATACTGGCTTAGCAGCCTGCCAGTTTGTTCAAAATGAAGGTCAGATAGCTGTGAAGGGCCAAAAATTCCTGCAACTCCCTAGTTTTTCAGAGTTGTTTTCGATACGGCTCAGGCAGATTATTGCTCATGCTGCTTTATAGTTTAAAGCTGTTTAGCTCAACAAATAAAATGCCATCATTCTGATGTAAAGTATAATAAACCCTATATTTTCTGCTTGTTCCTCTCTGCTGTCACTATTTTTTTTCTTAGAAGGATTATCAGTATCTGTTAAGCTGTGTGTTTGTCTAGACTGTATGTATACTTACGTTCTCTGCATCCCAATTATTTTTTTGATCTCCATCCAAGATATAAACATTTCTTGAAAGTTGTATTCAATCTCCTGCATGGCCATAGTGGTCTCATGAAAAGCCATTGCCACATGCATTGAGTTGGTGAGAACAGCACAATCTTGGAAAGTTTTTGCGTTGAGAAACATACCCTGTTTCTCCAACCTTTGCTAATCCTGAGCAGCTGTATGAGGCACAGGATGTTCCTCAGGAAGAGGGAAATGGATGGTCTTTTCTCCCAGCATGCAGATTTGCATCAGCACTGTTCTGTGACTGCTGCTGTAAACTTTGAGGCTGTTGCAGTCCTGCTGCTATTGCATTCCTGCTGTGTGGGAGAAATTGGTTGGGGTTGATCCCTTACCCCCACCTGCTGCCCCTCGGTGATTTAAAAGGGCCCACGCCCCTGCCACCACCGGCAGCGGAGTGGGGCTTGAGCAGCTTCCTGACAGCTTCACATGCAGCTGCTGACACATCTCTGTGGTCCCTGGGTGGGGTGGGTGGGTGGGTGGGTGTGGTGTGTGTGTGTGTGTGTGTGTCCGCTCTGTCCCCACTCAGAGCACCCCTATGATCAATGGGAGCTGCAAGGGTGGTGCCTGTCAGCAGCAGTACAAGAGACTCCCCCGTCTCTCCCATCTAGCAACCGCTGCTAGAGGAGTGTGTCCCTCGTAAGCATGGCACCCCCACCCCCTCTTTCCTCCACACTCTTTCCAGACCCCAAATTTCCTTCCAGAGCTTGCACTCCCACTCCTGGCCCCATGCCAGAGCCTGCACCCAGCACCAGAGTCCTTCCCAGAGCATGCATTCTAGACCTCCTCCTGAACCCAAACTCCCTCCCAGAGCCCACACCCCTCCCCCACACAAACTCCCTCTCAGAGCCTTAGGCAGGTGTGGGGGACTTGGACCCATTCTGGGCACCACCAACATTTCTAGAAAGCGGCCACCCCAGGCTGAATATATTGAGGTACTGTTGAGCTGTGCAGTAGAATACTTGTTATTAAATTTGCTAACCAAGTAAATACATCAATTTTGGCCTCTTTGTTTCAGAATGGTTCCACTGGTGATGAATATGATGTGGACATACTTGGAAATCTAATCTGCCATTTACCTCCAGCAATTATACGCGATGGACTATCCCTACGGGCCATGGCAGTAGCCCTTCACCAATTCAGATTCTGCCGACAGCTCAGCCATGAACAGAAGACTGAAATTAAATACAAACTTACTGAGTTACATGGGTAAGATATTAGACGTGCAGTTTTGCTTTTGCTGGGGTTAATCTGTATAAAACTCACCATTTGCTTTGTCCAACCCAAACCCCATTTAAAAAATCCTAACTGTATATAATTGAAATTGCAAGGCCCTGCATTCAACCGATGACATTTGTCTCTGTTTGGCTGTAACACCGTAACTTTTGAATGCTGCATCAGTTTCAACTTTTCAGAGAATGTTATAGGAACCCATGGGTAGAACCCTACTGATTTGTGGAGGGAGAGTGGAAAATTGGATGGGGAAAATGGAAGGTCCAGAGATGCCCTGTCATTTGTTCATCAGAGCCCTAGCTTCATGCAATGCTGGAATTGTAAAAATCAAAATTGTTGATGCCACCAGTTGATGTCTTTGTAGCATAACAAGATTCCTGCTCATCTCTGCTTATCCTCCCAGTAGAGTTTATAGCTGAACATTTTGACACCCTGAATGACTTACCTCCTGGACATAAAGGAGAAAAATAAAAAAAGATTGGAGAAGGAAGGAGCACACAGAGCCCACAGAATGGGAGAGAGGCACAGGGCTCCTGACATGGGTGAAATGGGGTTTCACACAGGGCCCCTGACATGAGATGGGAGGAAGGGGGTGGGAGACAGACAGATTCCTGGCAGGGGGAGAGTGGAAGACCTTAGTATGGGAGGAAGGAGGGAATGGGGGTGCATATTGTCCTCCTAGCATTGTGGGCGAAAGGGGAAACTTAGTATAGAGGGAAAGGAGAATTGAGGCGGCGCACACAAAATTCCTGGTATGAGAAAGAAGTGGGAAGCCTCAGTAAGTCCCATATGTCAGAGTGGGATGGAAGAGTAGCACACCGAGAACTTGGGGGTGGGGTATAGAATGGTGGGATGCAAGGAGCCTCATCTGTGTTTGCCATTTAGCATAGTCTAAAGAAGCAACAAAGTGTGAGCCCCACCAGTGTTAATTCATAAGTGTCAATTCTAGAAGACTAATTGGAACCCAACACGTATATCAGTTATGCAAAGAAAACTACCACAAATCCCCATATTATAGAAATACAAATTGCTCCTTTGGGTTCTCTTGTTCCCTTCTTCCCATGGAAGAATCTCATGTTTGAAGACAGAGCCTGAACACAAAGTCGCTGCTCCTTAGTCATCACTTAGCTAAAGTTCTCGGCCAATGGGATCTGTCGGAAGCAGTGTCCCAATCTGCGCCATGTCCTGCAGCTTCCATTTTCCAAAAACGGCAACCCACAGCCAATGGAAGATGCAAGTGGCCATACCCGCAGACAGAGGTATATAAAGCTCAGGTGGCCTGCCAGGGGCTAACCCTGACGAACTGCATCCAGCCCACAGGTCACTTATTGCCCACTCCTGCCAAAAATAAATGAAAATGTGATCCAGATGTTAAAAACTGAAATGTCACTTTAATAAAGAGCCATCTATCTCGGAGATGGTATAAAACATGCATGCAGATTTAGTGCTATTATGAGGTGGGATGGTATTGCAGACATTTGGTATTTTGTATCATTTTCCAAAAAATTTTCTCAGCACCCCAAAGAACTGGACAATTCAAACAACACAGGATGTTGGACCATTCGTAGCTCTTTTGGCAAAAGATGAATTAACTGTCCTTGCTGAAAAGGTATTTTATCATTTTAATTTTTAAGATTCTACCAGATCATTTTAAAGCAATTTAAAATACATGCATTTCAGTACTCGATGGAAATTTAATTCTCCTTGTGAGGAACCTTGTCAATATTTTTGCCCAGTCCTGCATTTCTTATTCAGTCAAAACTCTTGGGGTTTAGCCCATAATGTAAAGAGTTATCTATGTATGTACATAGATAAGTACACATTGTTATATAGGAAGGGATTATATGTTTTTGGACCTACACACACTCTGTCACTCTTTTAAAGCATCTTAGAGTGTGTTCTCTGCTCCCCCATCATGCTATCCAAATGTGAAGAGTTACCTTACTTGGATTAAAACTTTTCCAACTCCTTATTAACAATGGGAATATCCTGTGAGCTATATATGTAGTATAGTTGTAGCCATGTTGGTCCCAGGATATAAGAGGGATACCGTGGATGTGATAATATCTTTTATTAAACCAACTTCTGTTGGTGAGAGAAATTTATCCTATAAAAGATATTATCTCAACCACCTTGTGAGGTAATGTATAGGTAGATGATGATTTATACCTTTAGACCTTGGGCTAAGAGCTAGTGCAATATTAGTAATATTTAATATGGAACTATATCCTGCCCTTACAAGTGATGGACTGTGTAGTTTATTTTCCATCGCTCATTTTTATAATCTTGTGATCTTTATATATCTTTGTAATCTGGTGAATTTATTCTGGAGAAGTTAGTCATGGGTGCAATCAAAAAGAGGATTCTCTCAAAGGATAAAGTTTAGCCAGAAATCAAACAAGTTGGAAATCAGCAGCAAAAAAAATCTCCCTCCAGGCTTTGGTTCATGTCAGTCATGGGACCATGTAACAGGAGCCTTTCTCAAACCATGCTCCTACTGTCTTCCCTGGAACAGCTGTAACAAAGGAGGGGGATGCTGAGTTGTGATTATCCCCTTGTTCATTGGAGCCTGGGCAGTGCTCTTCCTCCTTGTCATAACCTAACTGCTTTGTTTCAAATGAGAGGGGCTAGTTCTGAAAATGTCTTGTTGCTTTTATCTTCCCCTCTTTAAGTTCCCAGATACAATTTTACAAATAGCAAAGATGGCTCAGCCAGAGTCTGTACCTGAAGAGTTTCTGTCTGCTGTATTTGAATCTATTCGCAATTCCAGTACTAGCATTAGAACATCTGACCCTACAACTGGTGAGTATTTCACTGGTACTTATCCAGTGCCAGTGTGTTGGATTGACAGTGGTGACCTTTTTGACTATGCTAGTGCAACCTGAATGGTCTCTTTCTTTTGTTTTTTTTTGTTGTTAGATGTCATTTTGAGAGGTGGTATAACAAAGCAACATGTCAAGAATTTTAGAGGGGTTTGATCTTTTAGAAACGTGGGAGTCTTTGCTCCATTAACCTGCTTCTCTTTTTAAGGATCAACTAATGAAATGCTTTATTCCATTAAAAATACGCTGCTAAACAAGTGCTGAAACATGTCCGGCTGCATACAGATTTTGCATTTTTAGAATTATTTTACTTTGCTTGTGGTATAAATGAAAGTTTCATGAATAGAAAAACTGCAGAAACAAAATGTTGAGTCATAAAATGCTGCCTAGTTAAACCTTTATCAGACATTAGTATATTTGTTGGCTCAGATTCTCTAAATGTGACATCAGTGTCACTATGGTCTAACTGTCTAAACAGACTACATTGGGTGTTATAGATTAAAATGAATTTTTCATTACGAAAAAACACAAATGTTTCCTTATCAAAAACTCTTGTGCCAAATGAAGTCTATCCCGTATAATTTTTGAACATACTTTGATTCTTTGTGACTATATAATAAGATTGTAGCCTCTGACCATTTATATTAAGATCACCCTTGCAATGAGCCAAAGAAAATATTTAAACCATGTAATTTAATGGACTACAAGACATACCTGCTGTTGGGTAGATTTTTTCAAAGGCATAACTCTGCATTAGGCATCCAGTGTTTTCATTGTGAGTTGGGTGCCTACCTGTCTTTCACATGTTTGCAAGCTTCACCCTGGGTTCTTTGTTTAATATAGTATAGGCTCAATTCTTCACAGAACTCTATGCTGTGAGACCTTTGAATCTGTGTGGACCCCATTCAAATCTAGTGGAGTGATTCCAGAGATATGAGGGTGTATCTGAGAACAGAACTGGGTCCTTATAATACCCATTAGCTCTTATTTAGCACTTTTCATCAGTAGAGCTCAAAAATTTACAAGAGAGCAATATATCATTATCTCCATTTTACAGGTAGGGAAACAGGCACAAAACAGTTGAGTGGCTTGCATGAGGTTAGCCAGCAAGCAAGTAGAAACAGAACCCAGTCCAGAAGTGCATCTGAGTCTTTTCAGTCAGGTAAACTGTCTCCCTTCATCCACTCCACTGACTTCAGTGAAAACAGTCCAGATTTACACTGGTGCAACAAAGCAGTATCTACCCCAAACAGCGTAACAATTATTGTAGGTTAAGTAATCTAAAGACTACCGGTACCTGAACACTACTGTGCAGTATGAATAAAATTCATCCCTCCCTACACAGGTTGTGATTTATGGCTTAAAACGAGCTTAAAACAACCCAGAAACAGGCCACAAATTTGAAGTGCAACCTTCTCAACACCAGCTATTCCAGCCTGTCTTCATGTAATTTAGGACGCAGTTTTCAGGTTACTGGGTCACAAGACATGTACTGAAGTACCTGTAGTGTTTGGATTATTTAAATGAGAAGGCTGAGGAGAGAGAGGATTGCTCTCTAAAATACATCAGAGGGATAATTACCAGGGAAGAAGAGGAGTTATTTAAGTTAAGCACCAATGTGGACAGAAGAATAAATGGGTATAAACTGGCCATCAAGTAGTTTAGGCTCAAAATTAGGCAAAAGTTTCTAATGGTCAGAAGAGGAAAGTTTTGGAATAGTCTTCCAAGGAGAGCAGTAGGGACAAAAACCCTAACTGGCTTCAAGACTGAGCTTGATGAGTTTACAGAGTGTGTGGTCTGATGGGACTGCTATGACTGCCACTGGAAAATATCCTCAACTGCTAGTGATGGGACACTAGATGGGGTAGGCTTTTGAGTTATTACAGAGAATTCTTTCCCAGGGGTCTGCCTGGTGCATCTTGTACTCATGCTCAAGGTCTAGCTGATTGCCATGTTTGGAGTCTGGAAGGGATTTTACTCCAGCTCAAATTGGCAAAGAACCTGGGAGTTTTTCACCTTCCTCTGTAGCAAGTGTCTGGGTCATGGGTCACTTACAGGTTTAAGCTCAGGGGTGGGCAAAAAGGCCTCCACAGGCCGGATCCGGCCCGCCAAGCGGGTGGATCCAGCCTGCAGAGGCCCTGCTGCTCCTCTGCCCCCAGCCTGGGGGCAGGGAAGCACGTGAATCCTTCTCCGCTCTGCCCCAGCCCTGCGAGCAGCACGTGGCGCTTCAAAGCACCGCGTGCTCCTGGCAGGGCGGGAGGAGGCTTTGCTTGCTCCTCCCGCCCCTAGGCTCTAATTGGCCTAGGGGCAGGGGAGCGAGGGAAGTCTCCTCCCATGCCAGGAGCATGGGCACCTTTGGGGAACGTGGGGTGGGGGCAAAGGCACTCCCTCACCCGCCAGACAAATCGTTGTCTGGGGGTGGGGATCCCAAAAATATCGTGACCATGCCCCTTCTGCTCAATGCCCTGCCCCTTCCTGTGAGGCTTGGGGCCACTACAAAAATTTCTGAAATGGCCCCTGGCAAAAAATTATTGCCCAGCCCTGTTTAAGCTAGTGCAAATGATCAATTCTCTGTAACTTAAAGCGTTTAAACCATGATTTGAGGGCTTCAGTAACTCAGCCAGAAGTCAAGGATCTATTATAGGAGTGGATGTGTGAGGTTCTGTGGCCTGCAATGTGCAGGAGGTCAAACATAGATGATCAGAATGGTCCCTTTTGGCTTTAAAGTCTCTGAGTAACATGGATCCAAAAGCTACTCTGGCTCATCCCAGTGGCCTCCTCTGCATTCAAGGGCAACTGAGCCCCCTTCTGCTACCACACTCCCCACCAAAGTCAATTATGATGCTCTAGTGCTGAGGAGACCTTTCTCAACAAGTATGTTTAATTTGGTTGAAGTGGAGACTTCGTGCTGTCATCAGACACACACAAGAAAGCAAACCTGAATTAATTTTAATGAAGTTATGCAACATGATCACACAGTTTATAGAGCATTCACATAGTAAGTTTCAGCCAGAAGTGAAGTTTTATGACTCTCACCAGATCAGTTGCCTCACAATTGCCCCCTTGTGGCCTAAGGTTGCTCTGAAGTCACTGTGCCTCAGTTTCCCTCTTTAAGAGGATTCTTAAACATGCCAAACAAACTCCTGTTAAATTAATCAACACTCCTTCCTGCAGCTGGATTTATAACATAAATTTTTCAAAATAAAAGTTCTCACATCCCCATCAAGCTTCTGCCCCAGTCTTTCTGCTGGGTGCTGTGCAAGCCTTCCCTGCCTGGAACCCTTTTCTTGAAAACTCAGGGTTATCTGCTGGAGCCTTCTTGCTCTCAGAAGCAACTGACTCTGTATCTCTTCCAGTGACCCCCCTCTTGCAGCTTTCTACTGCTCTTTAAAGGATTCAGGTTTGTCTACTTTGTTACTACAGGTTGGACCTCCCTTGTCTGTAACCCTCAGGACCTGATTGGTCCCAGACCAGGGGAGGCCATCAGCTCCGCTCCTGGGTGCCAGCCCTGGCCAGTGAGCTCCACTCACAGCCCAGGCTGGGGCTGTGCTCCCTGCTGCCATCCCTGCTGCCTCTAATCACTTCTGGGCCTGCGCTGACCCCGCTGCCTCCAGCCCCGGGGCTATACTTCCAGCTGTGCCAGCCCCACTGAGCTAGCCCCGCTGCTGCCAGCCCCGACTGGGGCTGCGCTCCCCATTGCCAAACTGCACTGTGCTCCTGGCCTCTGGTCCTGCTGCCACTGGCCCAGGCAGAACTTCTGACCCTGGCTGCCCCCACTCTCAGCCAGGCTGTCTGATCCAGCAATACCCATGGTCCAGCCAAACCATGGATGTTACCAGACCAGAGAGTACCAGATTTTAGAGGTTCAGCCTATACAGTTAGTTGGCCACGTGCCTCTAGCTATTAAAAGGGGAAGCCACCCTGTTACAGTGATTGATTTCTTAATCCCTGAAAAACAGGATTATTCTGGAAACATCTGCAGGATTGCATTGATCTAACATTGTTCCTCAAACTTCATGCTAATGGACCCAGTGGTTGTCTTTCAGAATATCCAGTTGTGAGTTTCATATCAACAATAATGCTTAGCACTTTAAGTAAGGATTTTTTAATCTGTATTTTTTAGTAATATTATTTTAAATAAAAATGAGTGTCCTATGACCACTTTTTAGAGAGGGCAGATTTGCAGCAAAGAGATCAGGTGATTTACCCAAGGTCTCACAGTGAAGCAGTGATAATGTTGGGACTAAAAGTCAGGTATCCTAGCTCAGAATCATGAAATGCTATTATGTGTATTCAAATCTAAGCATTTTCAAATATCTGCCCCATTCATGCCCGATCAGAGTGAAATCTGATTATAGCAACAAGAATGAAAGAGCATCAGACACAGGAAATGCTGCCAGGATTGCAATGAATACTTCCATCTGCGAACTTGCCAGAGGAACCGGTATGTTACAAAAAACGAACACCTCAAGGGCATTTTTTTCAGGAATCAAAAACATTAGGTTTTCATGGCAAGGGCATAGAACTGTATTGTTTCTGCATGGGCAACATTTACATCAGAAAAGTTGACCTTTTGCAGTGGAGGAAAGTTAAACAGTCTAGCTTTAACAGGGGCCAGTTTCTACTATGGACAAAGGGAAAGCAATGATATTGGCTGGTACAGCAGAAGCCAAGTTTTTCTGTTTGTCCACAGATTCATCCCTCTCAGTGTTCTACCCACTGCTGCAGTTTTATTTGATTCAAATAAATCTTTCCTCTGATTCCTTTCAAAGTACACAGCTATTTTGTGCATCCTTGTTTTTATTTTGTTTAGTCCAAGGAAGCTTAGCTCAGAGTTGGCATCTGTGGCATTCTTCTTTTTACTAGTGATGGCCAAATCTGAAGATATTCAGAGTGTTGGTAGATAATGATTAAACAATCATTTCCTAAATTAGGGACAGGAGAGTGGTTAATAAGAGATGATATAATGCTAAGATCTCCCTTGCAATATTATCAGAGAGATTAAGCCTATAGATACCTGGTTTGTCAAAATGAACAATGGAAAAGAAAAAGAATCAGATGTTTTACCAATGTAGCTTGGCAGACCAAACATGTCTATTGTAACTAAGCATCCCTTTCTGGGTTTTCCTAATTCTTGGCACTTTAACAACATGTTTGACAAAAAATGAGTAGTGCATTTCTCTTTCTCATTTAAGTTCTGGAAACTAATCTCCTTGCCTCATTTAAATGTCAGGCAAAGCTTACAGTCATACAACTGACAGCATCTTCAAACTGAAAGGCCCACTCAGGCCTGCTACTATATGTAATAGAATAATCATCTGGATCTCAACAGTCCTGTTTGAACAAAGATAGGTTTATTTAGTGGCAATTTGTGTGTGAACAAAAATTCAGTACAGTTCTGTGGAAACTTAAATTGAGACCAGACCAAGGAACTTAATTGAGTTCTGACTCAAGTAAGACTCCTACTGAAGTCAGTGGAAGACTTTGTCATCAGAATTTGACTCTTAATAATGTTAGGGTACCATTTTTTTTGAGCAGTGCTTAGGATAGTTAGATGTTTTTGCTAGGTGCTGCATGCAAATTCCATTTTATGTAGGTATTTTTACATACCTGCTTTTAAAAGTTTTTGTGCACCTCCTTTCCTTTCCAGCATGTGCTGCATTCAAGGGCCAGCACAAATGACCAATTAGACTAAGGCTAAGTCTAGACTGCAAGTTTCTTTCGACATAAGCTTTTCGGGAAGAGATCTTTCAGAAAAGCTTATTTTGAAAGAGACCGTCCACACACAAAAAGCGCAACGAAATAGCGATGCGCTATTTTGAAAGATAGCATCCACACTGATTGGACGCTATCTCGCATTTAAGGCCAGTTCAGGCAGGGCATCAGGTCAGCAGTTGCTTTCGGGTGCTGTTGCCTAAGGCTATCTGAGATGCATGCTTAAAGGGACCTCCCTGGACAGCCATTTCTCAGCTTCTGCTTGCTTGCCTACCTCTCCGAGGGACAGCAAAGCATTTGCAGTGCGTGCTCTGGTTGCCCTGCTTCAGCACACCACAGCAATCTTTGCCATGGAGACAGAGCTGCCTCTGGGCACACGATGGCCCTACACTGCCATGCTGCAGTTTCTGCAGCAGTTTTTGCACGCTGTCTTCATGGCCCTGCATGAGCTCAACTCAGAACTCATCATCAAGAACCTCTGCCTGTGTGCAGAGAACAACACCCTTGCAACCGCACCCCATGGTGGAGAGAAGGTTCTGGAGGCTGGACACAGTTCCGGCTGGTGATGAAGCGGTGGGACAACCAGCAGTGGCTCTATAATTTTCGCATGAGGAAGGAGACATTCATGGAGCTGTGTGCCTGGCTCGCCCCTGCCGTCCATTGACGTGACACCCAGATGCAATGTGCCATCCCCCTGGAGAAGCGGGTCGCCATCGCCGTCTGGAAGCTCGCAACACCAGACAGTTACTGGTCTGTGGGCAATCAGTTTGGCATGCGAAGGTCCACCGTTGGGGCCCTCCTCATGGAGGTAAGGTGCACTCAGGCTGCAGTCCCTGGGGGTGGGGGGCGAAATACTGGAAAGGGAGAACCTAGGGAAAGGGGTGGGGGTCCTGTTAGCGGAGAACGCTACAGTTGATTCACATCCTCGTGGGATGGACTAAGGTCCTCACTACTCGGATCTATCACCGGTCGTAATATCAGGAGATTTTAGGCGCAGTCAATAAAAACTGGCAAATGGTTAAAGTTAAACCACAGGACTATATTATAATGCAAATTTAAATAACATACATCGAATAACCATGGAGGGCAGTCCTCCTATGGTTACCCCTAATAATAATTACCAGAGTCCTCGGCACAAACAGGACGATGGTGGTGGTGCTGGTGACCTCAAGCCTCTGGCTGATTGAGAGCCTCGGGCGAGGAACAACCAGGAGTCCCTCGGTGACAGGGTCGTTGGTCAGGCGACCTCAATCCTTAGGCTAATTTAAAGCCCTTGGAGAGGAACAGCCTGTGCGATCCCTCGAAGCGCTGGGGAAGATTGCGAAGACGGCCGATCTACCTTCCGCAGATGCGTTTGGTCTTCGGTCCTCTTCCCGCTCTTCAGTTGCGGCCGGAGCAGACGATGGACGCTAGACTCTAATAATCCTATCCTATCCTAACCTAAAAGAAAACCTTAACTAATTCGCGACGCGCCCGCCGAACAGACACGACGACGGCCGACATGCACAGACCGACGCTGCCTGACGGACAAACACGAAGACGAAATCTAATCTACCTAAAAACTAAACTAACTAAACTAAATCTAAACTAAATGAAGACTATCAGAATATAAGAACAAGCCTTCCGCCTGTCTTAAATCTGAGATGATGCTTAACCCTCACTCATTCGACCCGGGACAAGACGCTAGACCTCTCGCACTCTCTCTCCCTAAGCTAGATCTATGCCTAAGCCCGACGCCCCGACGCAACGCCAACTGTTGCGTGGTACAGGCTTTTATAATATGGGCTCATGAATATTCATAATATTTTACTTTAAATCAATTGGCTCATTTCAAAATGCTAATTTGCATAGCTTTACAATGATTGGCTAAGGAGAATCATAACAAGCGCATACATTATTTTTCAAACTCCAACAGGTAAGTTGGTGGATGTGACTTACGTGAGCTACGTGCCAAAACATTTTGTCATTATGGTAACCTTACAATGATTGACAACCTCATTGATTGACATTTGATCTTACTTCATTCTAATGCTCCCCTTTCTGTTTTCTTGGCATAGGATGTCTAGACAACGCACGAACTAAGGCTTTACATTTATCACATTTGTTCTTATCAAATTACAGTCATAGTAATATTAATAATAATAATAATAATAATAATATTCATATAACATACAATTCTGCGCGTACAGTCCTGCCCCCCCCCCACAGCCCTGGGTGGGTGGGCTTTATAGGGGGTGGCTCCTGGGGTGTTTGTGGGGGGGGGGAGGGAGGGTTCGGGGACCTCCCAAGGGCTCAGGCACCCCCTTTGATTCTCTGTTTTGTGTGTTTGTTTGTCTCTTTCTGCAGGTGGTGAGGGCCATAAACATTGTCCTGCTGCACAGGGTCATCCATCTGGGAGACCTGGACCCCACTGTGGCCGGATTTGCCGCCCTAGGCTTCCCCAACTGCGGGGGGGGGGGGGTGATAGATGGAACCCACATCTCCATCCATACCCCAGAACACTGTGCCACCCAGTATATCAACTGCACGGGATATTTCTCGATAGTCCTGCAGGCGCTGGTCGAGCACCGTGGCCAATTCACAGACGTTTTCCTTGGCTGGTCGGGGAGGGCGCATGATGCTCACATGTTCAGAAACTCCAGCCTCTACCAGAAACTGGAGGCTGGCACATTCTTCCCCCAGTGACACATCATTGTTGGGGACATTGAGATGCCACTATGCATCATAGGGGGGACAGCCTACCTTCTCATGCCGTGGCTCATGAAGCCATACACCGGCCACCTGGACCCAAGTAGGGACCATTTCAATGCCTGCCTGGGCAGGGCCCCCATCCAGGCAAAATGTACCTTCCGCCACTTGAAGGTGAGGTTTGGGTTTCTCCTGACCCACTTCATTGTGGGGGAACACAACATCTCCCAGGTAGTCTCTGCATGTTCTATTCTCCACAACATTGTGGAGAGTAAGGGGGAGGCCTTCTTTCCGGGGTGGGGAGCAGAGGCCAGCTGGGAGGGACGGGCCTTCAAGCAGCCGCACACAGCTGCCATCCACCAGCCCATCAACTGGGGGTGTGCATCCGGGAGACCCTGAGGGAGAGTTTTTCTGAAGGACCCCAGTAACTCTTCCCAGTGCTTCACTAGGGGTCTGTGCCTTGCCCCTCTCTGCGTTTCCCAGAACAACCCCTCCCTTCCCTCCTTCCCCGTACAGTCAATAAAAACAACAGTTTGGTGTTCCAAAAAATAAGTGTTTTTCTTTTTGGTAAAAGGAATGGGATGAGGGGGGGCTGAGAACCTGGATATGGGGAGGGGAGGCTGAGAACCTGGGAGGAGAGGCTCAGAGCTGGGGCTGAGACTGGCGTGTGTTTTGGGTGGTAGTTCCACCTCATGTCTGGGGACCGTGGGGGTGGAGTCCTGGGAGAATAGGGGGGTAGGTGGGGGGAGGGGCTGGAGCAGGGTCAGGCATAGCGGGGGCTGGGACTGGTGCCAGGTAGATCATCATCTCCTGGATGATGGCATAGATATTGCGGCCCTGCTGCACCAGCTTGGTCCACATCTGGGCCTGCCATTGTGCGTCACCCAGGACCTTCTGGGGCAGCGTCTTCTGCATGTCCCGGGGACAGACATGTGCTCCCTCATTAGGTCTTCATGGACCCTCCGGCTCCTGCAACTCCCCCGAGGTCAGGCGGCTGGCTCATCTGGTGATGACTACCCCACATTCACGGCTGGTCAGGCTGGGGAGAATAAAGAGAGGTGGTCAGTCATCCATGGAGACACTGTCCCTGAGGCCTTGCCCTCCTCTGTGAGCTGAGAGCAACAGTCCTCGGGTGAGAGGATGGTGATGTCCTGGGAGCAAGTCCATGTGTGGCCTGGACAGCGGGCCCTGCCTTACAGAGACTCACAGGTGCCCAGGGGACCATGCTTTCTGTCCGCTCCCTCCATCCCCCCCATCCCATGAACAAGCAGGCAAGGGAAGTGTCCAGACACACTGGGATCCCATGGGTGGGAGAAGGGCCTCAAGCAACCTGGGCTTCCATTGGGGCCGCGTGCACACCTGTGCCTGGCAGCGCTGTCCCCGGGAGTGGATGGTGCCTCAAGCATGCAGGCATGCCTGCGCGCCATGTGTGTCACTCCAGACTCTGTGCAGGCGTGCTTGTGCCCTTGTCCCCATCCTCCTTCCAGCGGTGGCTGGTGGTGGGAGGGTGTTCCCCCCCCCCCAGGGTCAGACGTGTCACACCTCCCCAGAGCCTGTGAGCAGGAGCTCTGGGGCTGCGTGGCACAGACTGGCGCTGCACGTGCATCCATGTGCATGGACTGCAGCATGAGGACCAGGCTAAGAAGGCTGAGCAACAGTCGCACCACAGCCCCTCAGCGTCTACCACCCCTGCCCTGTGTGTGTGAAAAACTAGGAGCACTCACCTGTTGATCCCTCCCTGGCCTCAGAGGATGCCTGGGAGACATCCAGGCCCTGGGGTAGGCACCAACTTGAGCGTCGTCAGGGTGGTGGCTGTGTCTTTCTCCTCCTCCTTGTCTGGGACCCTGGTCGGGCGACACCGGGCATCTCCAGCCTAAAGTCCACTACCAGGGATGGGGAAAGGGCTACACCACCCCCCAGCAGGGCCAGATTAAGGGGGGAGCTAGCCAGGCAGCTGCCTGGGGCGCCAACCTATGGGGGGCACCTGATAGCAGCTGTAAGGGGCACCGCACACCCGGGGCTGGGGACCGCATGGCGCCCCTTAGAGCTGCCATCAGGCGCCCCGGGGCAGGAGCTGCGTGGCGCCCCTTAGAGCTGCCATCAGGCACCCCAGGGTCGGGGGCCACGCAGCACCCCTTAGAGCTGCCATGAGGCGCCGCACACCCGATTGCAGCTGTAAGGTGTGCAGTGCATCGCCGGGCGGGGCCGCACATGCACCATGCGCCTGGGGGGGCGGAGCCGCGCATGCGTCGTGCACCCGCTGCCCGGGGTGCAGGAATGGCTCGAGCCAACCCTGCCCCCCAGGACGTGGTGCAGTTCATTGTAGTAGAGGCAGGAGTAGGGTCCTGCCCTGGAGCAAGAGCTGCGCTTCCTTGCCCTGGTGTAGCCCTGCAGGAGCTCTTTTACCTTTCTCCGTACCTGCTCCAGAGTGCAGTGGTGGCCCCTTGTGGCCAGGGTCTTGGCCATCCAGCCATATATATCAGTGTTGCGCCATCTGGAGTGGAGATCCTGGAGAGTCTCCTCCTTGCCCCACACCTCGAGGAGGGCTAGGATCTGCGCCCCAGACCAGGATGGCACACACTTTTTCCTGCCCCTGGCAGGCTCCTGGGAGCCCTGTGCATGCTTCCTGTGAGGACCAGTGGGCTCTTGGGGGGCTTGAGCCTGGGACATAGTGCCCAGAGGTGTGGCAGTGGAAGTCACGCGGTGAGTTGCAGCACCCAGGGCCAGCTTCCTGCCACAAGCCCTGTCCCGGATGTGTGCAGCGTTAGGAGCTGCCGGGAGACAGGAACTATAGAGTTGTGATGAGTGTGGATGGAGTGGCCAGCAGGGCATCTGTGTTATTTCCTGGAGGCCCCTTTTTTCGAAATAACTCCCTCTTCTGCATCCACACACACCTTTTTCCAAAAAAGCTTTTTTGGAAGAAGCGTCATTCCTCATAGAATGAGGGTTTACCACCGTTGGAAAAAGCCCTGCATTATTTCGACTTTTTGTTGAAATAATGCTACTGCAGTGTGAACACAATTATTGTTTTCCATTATTCCGGAAAAATGCGGTGGGGTAGACATACTCAAACATAGGTAACTACTAGTTTTGTAACAAGAACATTAATTGCCCATGTACTTTTTAAAAATGTATTTTTGTTTCATTGCAAAAATATTTTATTCTTAAATTAATGCCAAGATTGCCCTGGCTCCAGTTTAATACGTGATACGTCAACATCATAACAAGAGAGCATACAAGTCTTTGCTGCTTTGCATTTTTGTTAGTTTTCTTCGAGGAGATTACTATAGAAGTCTTCTCTTCAATCTGTGTTTTGATTTCTTCCCAGACTGCACAGGAATCACAGCCCCATCTTCAGATGAGATTATTAAATTAGCTGAAGCAAATGCCTTTTGGTCAGTTCAGGAACTACAGTGCCTGGATTCAGAGACTTTTACCAAAAACGTGGGATTCCTTGGGACTGTAATGGGTTTCAACAGATCCCAGCTTATTGTCCTGAAGGAGAAAGCTAAGCAGGTAGCTATTATGCCTGAGAAGAAAATATAAATACATAATTTAAATTACTGTTACTGAAATGTGCATTTCTAAAGCCACCATTACCATAACAATCACTTTTGCTCCAGGAATGCCTATTGCTTATTGGGAAAATAATGTAAGATTAGCCCTAAAATAAAATCCATCCTGGTTTGAGAGTCAATTGGCTAAATAGCTCTGAGGTGTTGGCTGCTGAGCAGGTTGTGTTTTCACTTTTTAAAATGCCTTTATTTTATTTATTTATTGCTATCTTTTCATTGTTTCTTAACAAAAGAAAAACCACAAAGCAGGAGCCGAGGATATAACTCAGCCTGCTAAGAATCAGACTGTTACTATGTAGAAACCATTATCTTAAAAAAAACCTGTGTAGACCCTAAATCAGGAGTTGGTCCTTTGTCTTCACTAATTAGCTGGTCATATCTAGTGGAGATCTGTAATCAGTAAAGAAGTGGCCACCATTGGCAGGCTAGATTGGAGATCTGCAACTTGAAGAGGGCTTACTTGTTACATGACTCCTGGCAAGATACTAGCCTTTCCCCACCCTGATGCTTTGCTTTCTTAGTTAGCTGAATAAAGCTTTGTGTTTACAGTTGTAATTTTGTTTAAAATTTATCAGCAATGTGTCTGGGTTTTTTTACAAAAAATTAAAAATGGGTGGAAACATCAGCATAAAATTTAACTTCAGTTTTCTAAATAAATATTGGCATTAATATTGAGGGATGGGAGGGCAGAAAAAAAGCAACAAAGAGAAGAAAGAATTTGTCCTTTCTAATTCATTACAAAAATAAAACTTTTCTTTTTAGTTTATTACTGATGACGTGTGTGATATTTAGGGGCTTCATTATAAATTCCAAATTCCTGGGCAGCATGGGTGGATGGGAATGCCTAATACTCATGGGGGCAGTGATTGGGGGGTGCTCTGTAGGGGACAGTGTGCTGGTATTTGTGGCAGGGGCATTGGATGGGATGCATGTTACCCTCCCCCATGTAGCAGTGACATAGTCTTCCCTCCTTGCAAGCCTGTCACTGCAGCAGTCAGGAAATCTCGCTCCCTGGTGCTCTCACTTCCCCACTGTGAAGCAGCAACCACCAACCTTCCTTGGGTAGGTGAGAAAACTGTGAGGGGGAGACCAAGCCACTATCTTTCCTTCTGGAGCAGGGAGCCACATCTGGAGAGTTCCAGCACTTCCAAAAATCAGGTGAAAATCAGTAAAATCTGAATAATGGCTGTTTTTAAACCCAGGAATTTGAGGAAAAAAAGGTTTAAAACAATAAGAACAAAGATCCAATCATACCCGCTCATTCACCCAACTTATATTCACTAACTGGAAGTCATCTAGTGTGACAGTGGAAGTATTTTTAGATAAACTGAGTGTCACCAACCTAGAAACAAGAAGGGCTCAGTTATTTGCAGTGCCCTATGTCTGCGTACAACCGTGAAGAATTGGATTAGAAGACCACACAATCCAGTCCATAGTGCTTTATCTTTGTTAATTACTACTTTAAGATTGGAAATAGAGACAGTGGAGCAGGCAAATGTGTGTTCATTATGAACTAATAGAAGCTGTATATTAATTTATTTTTAAGGTTTGGAGTGCATTGCCAGGCTGGAAGAGTTACCATATTGTCTCCATTGGGCGCATTGCCATAGCTTTCAATGAGAGTGAAATAGAAGCGTTGGATTTAAGTTCTATTGACACCATTGCTGCACTTAGTCAACAAACAGAATGGACTCTTGTCCAGGTAAATATTTTTTTACATTTACTGCTGGTGAAAAGGCACAGGATGAATGACCCTCCAAGACCTGAAATTGCCTACAAAACAAATACAGCTCCGTGTACTGCCCTTCCATTTTTTCTCAGCAATAATCTCCAGTGCCATCTCTAAGGATGAGAGGACAGTTAAATGTTCATGCCTACTTGGTCTTTGGTGCCTCTGTTGAGAGAATGGCAATACCAACTGTGATAATACTCACTGTGCTCCGACCACTTGCCCATTAGGAATTAGAGTGAGACCATCAACTCATTTCTCCCAGGTATCTAAACAAACACTAATTGGTAAATACAATTAGTCCTTATTGACCAAAGCTGGACTCAAAAGTACAACTACCACCATCCTAAATACATTCGGACACATGTAAAGGTGGTCTGTGCTTTATAAATTATTCCATTCAGGTGCTTGAGTACTTACTCAGTTCTCCTCTCAGTATGCCTCAATAACTCCCGTTAATGCCAATGGGATTTACATAGTGAATAGAGAGAAGATTAAAAGCCTTTATTTGCATATGCAGCTAGCAGCAAATTTATCCATGTGGTGTTGCCATAACATCTCTTCCGTGTATGAGACTAGGTTGATGGTAGCACTGGCACAGTGTCAAGAATCTAACAACTGTTTATGCTGAAGAGGCAGTATAAAGAAACAAAAGGAACTGGAGTGTTTTAACACAGTACTTCACTTTTGATATTTCCTATTGTATTTTAAAAAGCAATACTGATTACTCATTAAGCGTAGGTTAGCATCTAAATAAGACACTTAAAGAGTACAGGAAGGCTCTAATTTTGCAATCCTGAACTTTATATTGACCTCTTATGGAAGAGAGAAAATTATCTATGACTTAGTTCTCGCACTGAGGATCTCGCACTGAGGATACCTCTGAGGGGGAGGGAATGCCAGTTAGGAAGAGGCAGGTGTTAGTAGTGGGTGATTCGATTGTTAGAAACATAGATAGTTGGGTTTGTGATGACCGGGAGAACCGTATGGTCACTTGCCTGCCTGGTGCGAAGGTTGCGGATCTCTCGAGGCATCTAGATAGACTTATGTGTAGTGCTGGGGAGGAGCCAGTGGTCGTGGTACATGTAGGTACCAATGACGTAGGGAAGGGTAGGAGAGATGTCCTGGAAGCCAAATTTAGGCTGCTAGGAAAGAGACTGAAATCCAGGACCTCTATGGTGGCATTCTCGGAAATGCTTCCAGTTCCACGCGCAGGGCCAGGTAGGCAGGCAGAGCTTCAGAGTCTCAATGCATGGATGAGACGATGGTGTAGGGAAGAGGGGTTTGGATTTATTAGGAACTGGGGACACTTTTGGGAGAGGGGGAGCCTATACAGGAAGGATGGGCTCCACCTAAACCAGGGTGGAACCAGACTGCTGGCACTAAACATTAAAAAGGCTGTAGAGCAGTTTTTAAACTAAGAGATGGGGGAAAGCCGATTGGTGCGGAGATGCACGTAAATCGGAGGGAGACTTCTCTTAGAGGAGAATCCATTGATAGAGAGTCTCTAAGCTGTAGTCAGAAAGAGAGGAGGGGAGAGGGCAAACCATGGGCCAGAGAAGACAAACAACCACATATAAAGGAATCCAAAGCACCAGGAAAGGGCAGACAAATAAGCAGTGGCAAATTTTTAAAGTGCTTCTACACACATGCTAGGAGTCTGACTAATAAGATGGGTGAACTAGAGTACCTAGTATTAAATGAGGAGATTGACATAATAGGCATCACTGAAACCTGGTGGAATGAGGAAAATCTGTGGGACACAATCATACCGGGATATAAAATATATCGAAAGGATAGAGCAGGCCGGGTGGGTGGTGGAGTGGCACTGTATGTGAAAGATAATGTAGAATCAAATGAAATAAAAATATTAAGTGAATCAACATGTTCAATAGAATCGCTATGGATAGTAATTCCATGCTCCAATAATAAGAAATTAGCAGTAGGGATATATTACCGACCACCTGACCAGGACAGCGATACTGACATTGAAATGCTGAGGGAGATTAGAGAGGCTACCAAAATAAAGAGCTCTATAATAATGGGGGATTTTAATTATCCCCATATTGACTGGGTACATGTCACCTCAGGAGAAGCAGAGATAAAATTTCTCAATGGCCTAAATGACTGCTTCTTGGAGCAGCTGGTGCAGGAACCCACAAGGGGAGAGGCAATTCTCGATTTAGTCCTGAGTGGAGCGCAGGATCAGGTCCAGGTCCAGGAAATAACCGTAACAGGACCGCTTGGGAATAGTGACCATAGTATAATAACATTCAACATTCCTGTGGTGGGTAGAACACCTCAGCAGTCCAGCACCCTTGCATTTAATTTCAAAAAGGGGAATTACACAAAAATGAGGAGGCTAGTTAAACAGAAATTAAAAGGCACAGTGACTAGAGCCAAATCCCTGCAAGCTGCATGGAAACTTTTTAAAGACACCATAATAGAGGCCCAACTTAAATGTATACCCCAAATTAAAAAACATAGCAAGAGACCTAAAAAAGTGTCACCGTGGCTTAACCACCATGTAAAAGAAGCAGTGAGGGACAAAAAGGCATCTTTTAAGAAGTGGAAGTCCAATCCTAGTGAGATGAATAGAAAGGAACATAAACACTGTCAAATCAAGTGTAAAAATGTAATAAGAAAAGCAAAAAAAGATTTTGAGGAACAGCTAGCCAAAAACTCAAAAAGAAATAACAAAATGTTTTTTAAGTACATTAGAAGCAGGAAGCCTGCTAAAAAGCCTGTGGGTCCCCTAGACGATCGAACTATAAAAGGCGCAATCAAGGACGATAAAGCCATTGCGGAGAAACTAAATGATTTCTTTGCTTCAGTCTTCACGGCTGAGGACGTTGGGGAGATTCCCAAATCTGCACCGTCCTTTGTGGGTGATGAATCTGAGGAACTGTCCCGGATTGAAGTGTCGTTAGAGGAGGTTTTGGAACAAATAGAAAAAATTAATGTTAACAAATCTCTGGGACCGGATGGCATTCATCCAAGGGTTCTAAAAGAACTCAAATGGGAAATTGCTGAACTATTATCTGTGGTTTGTAACCTATCCCTTAAATCGGCTTCCGTACCTAATGACTGGAAGGTAGCCAACGTGACACCAATATTTAAAAAGGGCTCTAGAGGCGATCCGGGCAATTACAGACCGGTAAGTCTAACTTCAGTACCGGGCAAATTAGTCGAAACAATAGTAAAGAATAAAATTGTGAAGCATGTAGAAGAACATAATTTGTTGGACAAAAGTCAACATGGTTTCTGTAAAGGGAAATCCTGTCTTACTAATCTATTAGAGTTCTTTGAAGGGGTTAACAAACATGCGGACAAGGCAGATCCAGTAGATACAGTATACTTAGATTTTCAGAAAGCCTTTGACAAGGTCCCTCACCAAAGGCTCTTGTGTAAATTACATGGCCATGGGATAAGAGGGAAGGTCCTTTCTTGGATTGAGAACTGGTTAAAAGACAGGAAACAAAGGGTAGGAATAAATGGTAAATTTTCAGAATGGAGAGGGGTAACTAGTGGCGTCCCCCAAGGGTCAGTCCTAGGACCAATCCTGTTCAACTTATTCATAAATGATCTGGAGAAAGGGGTAAGCAGTGAGGTGGTAAAGTTTGCAGATGATACCAAACTGTTTAGGATAGTCAAGACAGAAGCAGACTGTGAGGGACTCCAAGAAGATCTCACCAAATTGAGTGATTGGGCAACAAAATGGCAAATGAAATGTAATGTGGATAAGTGTAAAGTAATGCACATCGGGAAAAATAACCCCAACTATGCGTACACTATGATGGGGGCTAATTTGGCTACGACAAATCAGGAAAGAGATCTTGGAGTTATCGTGGACTGTTCTCTGAAAACTTCCACATAGTGTGCAGCAGCAGTCAAAAAGGCAAATAGGATGCTAGGAATTATTAAGAAAGGGATAGAAAATAAGACCCAGAATATTTTCCTGCCCCTGTATAAAACTATGGTACGCCCACATCTTGAATACTGTGTACAGATGTGGTCTCCTCACCTCAAAAAAGATATTTTGGCCTTGGAAAGGGTTCAGAAAAGGGCAACTAAAATGATTAGGGGTTTGGAATGGGTCCCATATGAGGAGAGGCTAAAGAGACTGGGACTTTTCAGTTTAGAAAAGAGGAGACTGAGGGGGGATATGACAGAGGTATATAAAATCATGAGTGGTGTGGAGAGGGCCGATAAAGAGAAGTTATTTATTCGTTCCCTAAATAGAAGAACTAGAGGACACCAAATGAAATTAATGGGTAGCAGGTTTAAAACTAATAAAAGAAAGTTCTTCACACAGCGTGTAGTCAGCCTGTGGAACTCCTTGCCAGAGGAGGCTGTGAAGGCTAGGACTATAATAGAGTTTAAAGAGAAGCTAGATAATTTCATAGAGGTTAGGTCCATAAAAGGCTATTAGCCAGGGGATAAAATGGTGTCCTTGGCCTCTGTTTGTCAGAGGCTGGAGAGGGATGGCAGGAGACAAATCGCTTGATCATTGTCTTTGGTCCACCCTCTCTGGGGCACCTGGTGCTGGCCACTGTCGGCAGACAGGATACTGGGCTAGATGGACCTTTGGTCTGACCCAGTACGGCCATTCTTATATTCTTACGTTCAGTTGAATTGAAATTGGGAAGTTCTTAGATGCTTCAATAACTGGTTGTTCTAGTGAAGTGGTGGGCAACCTGTGGGCCACTGGGGTTCTATATGTGGCCCATGAGACATTTTATTTACTTTTGTCCACACACAGAGTTGCCAGATTCTGCTGGTTTTCGTCTGCATAGTTTTTTCCTACCAGTATTACAAAAGTGACACCCTCAAAAAGCAAGGGCATGTGAAGTGAGGTGTGTGCTGAGTGCACGCAACATTGTGAGAGCTGTGTGCTCCCTCTGCATCAGAGTGCTGCTACGGTTCAATTGGCACACTTCACAAATTCTACGTACACAAGCGTAGTTAGCAAAACTATCCTCTCCCAGGAAACTGTCTTGGTGATGACAATCTTGCAGCTCACTGAGATTAAGGAAGGCCACTCATGTGGCCCACTCAGTAACCTAGGTTGCTCCTCACTGTGGTAAAGTGTTAGTTTATTGCCTGGTCACGGGAGGTGCTAAGTGCCTTCGAGTCACACTGTCTGCACTTGTAGACAGTTGTGCTGGCCCTGCTATGGAGGCACTGTGCCTGTAAGTGTCACTGACATGGCAGTTTTGCTCCTACTGACGACAATGGAAATGGCCTTCAGTGGGAGTATGCGCAGGCACAGTTTAGTAAAATGATAGATCAATTTGTAACAGCTGATATCAGTAGTCACTTCCGGTCATAGAACACTATATCACATTTATAACTGTTCTTGATCTCATTGCTTTTGCAGGCTAAATCTATTTTAAAGGGGTTTCTTAAGGACTCTAGTCAGACAGTCCATAGGCTGAAAAGCTTTGATTTAGCAGGATTAGGAGCTAATCTGTGTGCTCTGAACACCTCAGACATCAAGACTATAAAGACTACAGAATTCAGGTAGAAACATTTTATTACCAAAATTAAGTACTATTTTATTTTTAAGTCTCTCTTCATTGTATTAGTGGTGAAATGTGGATTTCCAAAAGCACTATGTCTGAAGAGCTCTTTTTTGACACTTTAAAAACTTTTGGGCATGCTGTAATCTGCAGGAAGATGTCTAACCATGGTCATTGAACTGTGCTGAGTGAACATTTTCTCTGATGCCACCTCCATTAATGAAAGCCATGTATCCAGTAGGGATGTGATAGTTTAAACGCTTAAACAGTTAACCAGTGAGCCTGGGCTAATCAGTTAAACTTCATGGTTACATTCAAGCTCCCCCCACCCCCTGTGCTACTGCCTCTGTATCAGAGGCAGCAGCATGGGGAGGGACAGGCAGGAGCTGGTATGCACAGGGAGCCGCCTGCCCCCTTACATGTAAACATGGAACCACTGAAATATTTCATGTTTACATAAAAAGAGTCATGTTTTAAACATCCCTAGTATCCAGCAGAATCTGCTCGAAGGACTACTTGGATTAGGCAGCTTTGATGTCTTCAGTGACCCTTTAAAATATTCCCTGATTTTTACATAGAAGTTTGTTCAGCCTTTATTTTAGAAAACACCAGATCAAGCAACTGATTTTTAGTGGAGCCTTTTGTAGCTTGTTTAAAACAGATTCCAGTGTGATCCAGTATAGCTATTGAATTGAGAAACTCAATTTTGTTGCATAAAGTATTTTAGATTAAAAAAAAAAAGCTGATAGCTCTAACTCCTTTGCAGTGTGGTCATCTATATTTGGGCCTAAACTGGGTTTACAATAGGGATGTTAAATATTGTTTAATAATTGTGTAACCACACAAAATCTTTGCTGTTACACAATTATTCAATGGACTCCAAGGGTGGGACCGACAGCCGGCACGCTCTTAGCACCACTCCCGGGGAACCCCCTGCTACCCCACGCTGCTGCCTCCCCCGAGCACCAGCTCCCACCTGCCCCCTACCCCTGCTGCCTCTTGGGAGGTAGCAAGGGGGGGGAGCAGGCAACTCCACAAAGCCGGCTTAAAAGTTGGCTCCCTGCATGTACTGGCTCCTGCCTGCCCCCTCACCCTCTGCGCTGCTGCCTCTATCAGAGGCAGCAGCGCAGAGAGGGTGGGAGGTAGGCAGCTCTGTGGAATCTGATGCTCGAGGGGAGCCGGTTTAAGAGAGGCAGAGGCAGCAAGGCGGGGGAGGAGTGTGTGTAGTTGTTTGGATTAACAGATAAGCTCAGGCTTTTCAGTTAATCAATTACATGACTATACGCTAACATCTCTCGTTTACAATTTTGATAGCATAAATTAGGCATATTTCATACATTTTAAATAGTGGTTGTAATTACAGTATGTCATCCTAACCCCACTCACCTTTTGCAGTGCTGTGATTGCAAGAGTTGGTTTGTTGCCATGTAGCACTCCTGTTCTGGAAGAGTTTAAAAAGATGGCAGAATCTGTATTTGGAATCGCTGCAGGATGGAACAGCTCTGTTGTACATGAGATTGGTACCATAGCAGGTAATAAGACCAACTTCTATCGGTGATGTTTTTGAAATATTGTTTTTAAAAGCATTACAAGCCAGATTCATCACATGTTGTGCTTCTCTGCACTGGCAAAGGACAGGAGTCACCCCTCCAGAAGCAGCATTTACATTAACATCCTTCACCCACCCCCAACAAAAAACCCAACAAAAAACAAACCACACTGAGAGTTTCCACTGAGTGCTTTAACTTTCCACTGCTAAGGGTCCTCTGTCAGAATCTGCACTTGCTTTCCCTGTGGCATACTGGAATACATTTGTTTCTGTACATATCTCAATGAGTTAACCTTGTGTGACAGGGCAGGTTATAGGGGTAGATTAGAGAGAGAGAGGCAGCTCTAAAAAGCAGAAACTGCCCTAGTTAATTAGGAGAGGGTTACTTCAGGGCAGCCAGGAGACGCTGACCTGGAGCTATCAAGGGCAGAATGGAAGCAGCTGAGACCAGACTGCTATAACTTGATTAAGGGCCAGCTAATCTGACTTCAGGCAGCCACCGGGCCTTTTAAAAAGCCTTCGTCCCTGGGGAGAGGGGAAGAGGAGTTTGGAGGGAAACAGAGGGAAGTTGTAACTGATAAGGAAAGATTCAGAGAAACTGAAAAAGAGGAGGGCAGTGTTGCCAGAGACAGTGGGGAAGATGAAGGGCTCTGACAGGGAATGTTTGGGCCTGCTTCCCCAAGTAGCCAGAAAGTCCAGCCAGCAGCTGGGGAAGACTGGTTACCCAGCGCAGGCTGACCAGGGGCATCTTTCCCATGCCCCTTTTTTGCCAAGGAACAGAAGCCCAAATGCTGAAAGGGTAAGTGGGACCTGTGCTGCAGTACCTCGACTGCATGATTGTGGACAGAACAGGAGTCTGGGACCCAGGAGTGGGACTAATCTGGCCATACGTGCTAAGCAAGGCTGAGTCAAACTAAAATTTCAGGCCCACCCCTCTTCCGGGACTATTCTTCCTTTCAAGCAGCCAGACACCAGTGCCATATTGAGAGTATATTAGGGGGCTGTGCTCATCCAAGAGGCCTTGAGGGAGTGTTTCAGCCAAGGCCATCTGTAAGACTCTTCTCCTGGGTCTCTCCATAAGGGGCCCCTGCAATCCCTCTGTGTGCCTTTCCGCCTCCATCCCTCCCTTCTCCTGCCCTCCCTTCCCACCTTCCCCTGCACAACAAATAAAGAAGCCTTTTTTCCCCCCTATTTTTGGCAAAAACAACTCTTTATTTGGGGAACATACAACAGGGAAGAGACTGGCAAAAGAACCTGGAATGGGTGAGACGGCTCAGGTATGGGACTGGGACTGGCGCCTGCCTTGGGTACCTCGGGAAGCTTCAGCTGCTCAAGGGGTCTCATCACCATATGTTCTGGGGTCCCAAGGGAGCTAGGAGGGGAAGCCATAGGGCAGGGAGGCAAGGAGTTGCGGCAGCAGGGGGGGGCGGGTGCGCAGAGGCAGGAAGGTGGCTGGTGGCCCACTTCATGCACACAGCCATACACTCCATCACAGAGGTGAGGGAGGAGCATGTGGCCTCATGCTGGCATTGCAACTGGTCCCAGATGGCCTTCTGCTGCTTCTGGTCAACCCATGCCCCTCCCAATCAGCAGCCCACTCCCTGTGCTCCTTGTCAAGCCCCTGGACAAGGGACTGGATTCAGGCCATCTGATCCTGCAGCAGGTCTTCCCAGGTTTGCTTCTTCTGGTGGATCCCACAGAGTTGGGTAGAGGGTATGGGAGGTAGTGGACGCGGCACGCTTGCAGCTGGCCTAGCTGTGAAGAAAAGTTACAAGGGCAGTTATCCCAGGAGTCACTGTGTATGAAGCCTAGCCCTAATCTCTGTGCTGATACCAAAGGTCTTGGTTCAGATGATGGCAGTGTGCTTTGAGCAAGGCCATCTGTTGCCTAGACAGCGGGCACTTTCCTGTAAGGGCACAGACGTCCCAGTGAGCCTTGCTACATCCACAGCCTATGGGGACAAGCAGGCATGGTAAGGTGCAAGCCAGACTAGGAGCCTGTGGCTAAGAGGGGGTGAGAGAGTGGCTTAGCTGCTTTCTGTCCCGCACATGTCTGGTCCGGCACTAGCAGCGTCCCACAGACAGAGAACTTTTATCCCTGCCTGCTGAAGTGTGTGAGAGCAGCAGAGGCAAGTTGCTGGAGTGAGTACTACTGGGGACCTCTCTTCTTCCTCCCTCCCCTCCCCTCCCCCCAGCAAGTTCCCATGCATGTGATCAGTGTCCACATCACCACGCTTGACTGGGAGCAGATGCTGCCCAAGTGCTCGCGTGAGCTTGTGCTGTGTGCGGCATTGCTGTGTGTTTTCACGACCCCAGCCTCCTTAGTGGCAGCTTGTCATGCAAAGGTGTCCCATCACGGAGGCTGGAGTAAAGTAGGCCTCTCGTGAGAAAGAGCAAAGGATTCCTGTGTGAGAGTGTCATGGAGCTGAGTGCTCTGGACTGCTGCTCCATGTGCACCTAGGTGCACAGATTGTTCTGTGACCCCCAGGCTTGAACACCAAGCAAGGAGTGCACAACCCCACACACCCTGTTGCTTGCCCCTGTGTGTAGTTATGGAAAGTTACAGAACTCACCTGAAGTGCCTTTGCTGGGATTGTCCAAAGCCTAGGAGACATCCTGGGTGGGGAGGACTGGCTCCAGGGTAAGGAGCAGCTCCTGGCTGGCAAGCATGGTGGCCTGGCTGGTCTTCTCCACAACCCTGCCCTTGTGGAGGCTGACACCAGGCATGTACTGGCCAGACTCAATGACAACGGGCAGGGGGAGGTGACTGCCCCCCCCCTCCCAGGATGGCATTGAGCTGCTCATAATAGCAGTAGGTGTGAGGAGCCACCCCAGAGCGTCCACTCAGCTCCCTGGCCTTGGCTCCCTGGAGCTTTTTAATTTTCATGCGGACCTGGTTGAGGGGCCGCATGTGTCCTTTTTCGGCCAGGGTGTTGGCCATCCAGCCATAGACATCTGCATTCCTCCTCTTGGTGTGGAGATCCTGGAGGTTGGTCTCCTCGCCCCATACCTCAATGAGGTCCGGTATCTCCATGCCAGGCCAGTGCCCTCTTTCATTCCTAGCCAGGGGCAGCCGAGGGTGCTGCGGGAGTGCCAGCAGCCATGAGGGACTCAGAGGGAGTGCTCCTGGGTTGGGTGCTGTGTGGCACAGAGCAGTTAAAGGTCCACACGTGCCACAAACCCTTTTCCTTCAGCCTGCTGCTTTAAGCTCTGCAGGAGAAGGGGAGTATTAGAGATGTCAGGTGTGGCCAGAGTGGCCACAAGTGCACTTGTGAGAGGCCCCTGGAAGCCAATTATTTCAAAATAGCAGCAGCTGAGCATCCACACTCACACTATTTTGAAATAATTTCAAAATAAGTGTTATTCCTCATGGAAAGCAGGAATTGTTATTTCAAAATAACCAGCCCTTTATTTCGAAATAATGGGGTAGGGACTGTGGATGCTTGCCTTGTTAATTTGAATTAAGGGAAGTTATTTCAAAACAACTCCCTAGTGTACACCAGGGCTTAGTGAGGTGCCTACCAGCTTTCTAGCATGCAGTTATCCAGCTGAGTTCTGCCATGGCTGCTCTGTCTCTCTATTTACAGTGTCCCAGAATCCCACCTTAGTCTTGCAATCCCATTCAGTCTTGCAAGCGACTGAATGTCTCATCTGAAGTCAGCAGGAGTTGAGGGTGTTCAGCTTGTTAGAGGATCTGCTCCCTGCATGTTCATGCATCCCATTTTTAGAATAGGCATGCCAAGTCAATACTAAAAGTTCTTCTGTTTACTCCAAGAATGTGATTAGTTTAATAGTGACATTTTATGGCACTAATACGATATATATGTGTTGCGGGATGACCTGCAAAAGCGGAAGCTTCTCTTTACTGGGGAGCAGCACCCACATTGTGTTTTGTATTTAGGATTTCAGGAGAGGGAGGTTACTCTCTAATTTTGTAGTGCAAAGAATACTACTAATGAACTTCAATCATAGCGTATTTGTTGTACTGAAAATATATTTGTTTCTTATGTGTTAACAGTTGTCTGTAAGTTGGTTACAATGAAAGCAGGAAGAGGAATTGTGTATGTCTTTAATAACTTAATTACTATAAATACCGCTTGTAGACATAAAACTTGAGTATTCATTTAAGTTCATAAAAGGATCTCTTTTTCTGTTTAACACAGGAGTGTTGATTTCCCGAGGCTTTATTGGGACAGAATTTGGGGACAATTATTGGCCAGATAATGTATCAATGTAAACTAGTCAAAACTTAACATAATTGAAAAGGATGTGTGAACTAAGCTCTATTCCTGTTTTGTTTGATAGCTGGTTTAAATGGGAAGGAGCTTAAAGCTCTTGACAAAGATGTGATGCCATATTTTCAGCCAGCAGCCATAAGACACATACCTGATGAAGTTTTCAAAGTAAGTGCTCAGATACTGAAGAAGTGTGATATTCCATCACTTTTACTCTATTATAAACAAACTGCAATATTAATTTATGCTTCAATTTGGGTTTCTGCAAGACCTTTTCTGGCTCAATTATTAAGTGAGAGGCAGTTAAGTGTATCATGCATTAACTCACAGCTATATCATTTCTATTTGTGATACCCATAAAATGTCAAACCATTTATTTTATTTATGCTTAGTTCAAAATGTGTTCCAAGGGAAAAGGCAGTATGAACGTGTTTTAAAATTGCAGCCTGAGGATATAGGGACAGGTAGCTTAGAGCAAGGTCTTTGTCTCTAATAATCTGCTGAGGTATGTCTTTTTTTCTCCCATTATTAAGGACAAGTGAACACATTCACCCATACTATCACAGCTACAAACAACCCCCTTGGATATATCTGGGCTCTTTTTGTTACCCCTAAATTCTGATAGCATACAGCATTTTTAAAAGGAAAAAAATGAGGGGGGAGGAGGCTGAATTCAGATTTTGGTACAAGCAAATGCAATGCTGACTTCAATGGAATTCATCCTGCTTCTGTCAGAGCAGATTATGGCCCAGAGACTAGCACATGGATTTTGAAGTCTCTGACCTAGACATTGTTTGCCGTGAAGAGAAGATTAACATTCTGCCCAATCATCTCTGGTTCAGACACTCATGAGGTCAGTCACTCAGTGTAGTGATGGATAGCTGAGCCAGACAGCTTAACTGTCAGCCACCATAAAAGGAGAAGCTCCTTGACCACAAGATAGCGAAGAAGTGTTCTATACAGCACCTTTGACAGCTCCAATAATTCTGCAGCCTCACTGTGTCACACTTTCAGTGCTGGGGACAATCCACCGACCACAGGGTCAAAGGTATTATTTAGAGATTCTCAACAGAATTCAGCAGACATACACAAAAAAAGAGAGATGGACATGTGATGAAATTTCTAGATGGAGATGGTTCTTTACAAAACAAATACAGAATCCTTACCCAGAAGAACCTACTGCACTTCTTTAGGGATTCAGAGTGGTATTTGTTTTTACCATGGCTTTGTGTAGCTACAGTTTTATCTTAAAGTTTTCTGTGTGGAAAAAATAATACCAGTTTAATGATTATAAGAAGACAAGCTGAAGTACTTGGCATTGCTCAAGTCTTTAAGTGAAGTAATAGTTTTTTGTGTTTGGAAAATAAAAGGAAAACGTATAAGCTTTATATAAATGATTGTATTTTTCAAAAATGAAGGGGGAAAATGTGTATTAATAAAAGAATCAAAGTGATTCAAACATTAGAGCTTATTGGTAGACAATATTTGCAGTTTTTCTGTCTTGGTAGAATACAAAGGGGGTGGAAGGGTTGGGGGTCCTATTGGCAGGGTGCTGGGAGGTTGCAGGGGGGGAGCTTACTGGGGCTGCCAAGGGTGGCAAGGATGGCGCTACAGTGGCCGTGGCTCCTGGGGAGCCAGGGCAGCACTTCCCAGCTGCTGGCTCCCCCCAGGGGGCGGGGCTCCACTCCCTGACTGGTGGCTCCTCCTGGGGGGGCGGAGCTCCACTCCCTGACTGGTGGCTCCTCCGGGGGGGGGGCGGGGGGGGCGGAGCTGCACTCCCTGGCTGCACAAGCCTTCCCCAGCCTCCAGCTTGTCCAGGGGGATGGAGCTCTACGGGCCGTCCCCGGCCTCCAGATGCACCCATCCCAGCCTCCAACCTGTCCAAGGGACCCCCCACTCTGCAGCTGGTCCAGGTGGGAAGAGGCAAGACTCCATGGGTAGTTCTGGCCTCCAAGTGCCCCGGGCCCTGCAGCCTGTTGGGAGTGGGGGGGGGTGGCACTCCATGGGTGGTCCCAGCCTCCAGGAGACCCCTCACTTGCAGCCTGTCCGGAGTGGGGCACAACGTTCGGGGCTGGCCCTGGCCTTCAGAAGCCTGTTCCTGCCAGCAGCTGGTCCTGTCCTGTAGCCAGCCGGTCTGGAGGTGGCAGAGGGTGAGGCTCTAGGGTCTGGACCTGTCCTCCAGCAGCCCCAGTCTGGCCTGCAGCTGGTCCAGAGGGAGGGAGCCTCCAGCTACTCCTCCCTCCCCCTCCCTGCAGCCTGTCTGGGGCCAGGCCATGGAAGACAGAAATGACTGAGACCATGATATTTGTGGAGGAGTCCTCTGATGAAGAATTTCAAGGTTTCAACGTAAGACCAAAAAGGAGAGCACTACGAGAACTAGTTGATGTCCTTCAAAATGGCAACCTCACAAACCCAATCACTAAACTGAAAGATAACAAAGTTGAAGAGTGAGTAAACATCAATCAAGGACTAGAGTCACAAAAACTCTGACGGACACTGAAATTATAGAAATGGTTGTCCATCCGGAGAGGAATACCTGTACCGCAGATGAAATAGAGTCAGAGGAAGAAGACCATAGTGAAGAAACGAAAGTCTCTTGGACTACTGCTGCACAGTGTCTGGAAACTTTGGTGAAGTTTGCCGAGCAGCAGTCTTCTTATTCTGCTCAGAAAGTCATGTCACTGCACTGTTGTCCATAACAGTTTCCTCAAGAAAAAGCAACTGACTTGCAGGCAGGCAGACAATCTGCAAGATGCTTCAAGATGCTTCTGCAGCTTGTGCCTCTGTTCCAGCACCATCAAGCTGGACAGCACAAGATATTGATGACTCTGAGGCAGTAGAGAAGCAGTAAATTATGGTTCTGTTTACAGTAATAGTGTTAAAAGATATAGTGTTAGGTAAGGTTATTTCATTTCTTAAACATTTTTGCATTTGGTGAAAAAGCTCAAGTAACCAGCACATTTGATTAACCAGCAACCCCTATTCCTCATGAATGCCAGATAACAAAGCTTGTACTGTACAGTCAAGGCAATACAGTATGTCTTGTAGATACCTGTTTTACAAACTGGTTTAATTATCGTGTACTGAAAGATAATTACTGCATGGTTATGATTATATTGTATCGTGTACATTTCTAAAACAAGATTTAATGTGACCACATTTGGAAGATTGTCCATCTAGAAGGAAAGATCCAGTGGTGGAACAATGACATATTTTCTTCTCACTACTGTGTTGATAGCGGAATCTGTGCATATTACATACAGGCAAGAATGGGGCAGATATAGAAGATGATGCAAAAGGAAAGAAACAAAAATAGTGTAGGCAGTAAATCCCCCCCAAAAAGGTGATTAAAACTGAGACTCAGATATCAGAGAGTTGACAAATACACTGATAGCACAGAAAGTATCTCCAGAAACTATGTACTATCACCACCAAAGAAGACAGAAAGCTATACGAATGGCCAGTGAGAGAAACAGATATGCAATTATTTAAAAAAAAATATTGAGTATCAGGTAGTCTGGACCTCTGATTCATTACTTGTGTAATGTAGTGGACATCCCAAACCTGTTTTGTTTTTTTAATTTATTCCTCAAGGAGCTGTCCCCAGAACAAATAGCAAACCTTGGCCCTGAAAATGCAGCCATGGTTACTGAATCTCAGAGAAACCATATGAATGCACTGCAGCTACAGAGTCTTCAGCTGGCACTAGATGGCGCCAGGACAAGTGTCCAACATGCACAAACTAGTGCAAGCTCCATTCAGTCAACACATACTCCAGCCTCAAATTGTGAGTAGAACACTTGGGAGCTGATCCTGAGAGATAATGAGCATATCCCATTGAAATCAGTAGGGACTACAGAGACTTAACATGCAACAGGCACAGGCCTTTGTTCTGGAGTTGTCATAATGAAAATTCTGGGCAATATGTTTGAGCATGGGCACCTCAGATCAAAGTAAACATCATTTCAGCCAAGTACAATGGGAACTTGGGCAGCCAGATTGGGGAGAGGGGCATTTCTTCAGTTGTATAAAGTTAGCTGAAGGTGCTTAATTTTAGGCACTTGTATTAGAAAATGCTTGCCTCCACTTTTATAATTATAAAAAGACATAGTAGCATTTAGTTACCAGAAATCAAGCCAAGCAGATATATTAGTTACCATAGACAGTATTAGTATACAGTTTCAACTCTGAGAAACTGGTCCATTTCTGAGAAATAAAGCCCCTACTAGGGGCTTTATTTAATTCCTTAAAATTCTGTCCCCAGTTGCTCTCACAAACAAGAGTGGGAGAGGCAGCATTTCCATCAGAAAAAGTACATTCCCACAGTCCCCTTATAGTAAAACGCAGTGAGAGGTTTTGGCTGGCTAGCTCCCAATACCAAAAGGAAGGGGAAAGATTGATGAGAAATCAGGACCCTGAGACTGAGTCCATAGGAAAAATGGGGAGAGGCCAGTGTTCCAGTTCAGCCTGATTGTTGGGCTGGAATTGCCTGTGTCAAAGTGGGGCAGAGCTAAGGAGAGTGCAGGGGCCCATCTGACCTGGAGAGCAGAGCTTGTGCCAGCCAAAGAGTGACATAGAAGCAGCTTAGCCAGCAGATATATGCTGGGAGCAGGGCTGCTGCAGCAACAGAAGCCAGAGAAGCAGCCCAGGAAAAAAGTCAGTGCTGAAGCAGAGCCACGGAAGCAGCCCAGGGAGCAGAGTGGTGCTGCAGTCACAGATGCAGGAGAGCTGCAGTCACAGCATGAGAGAGTCCAGAGAAGTAGCCCGAGGAGCTGGAAGCAGAGCAGCATCAATGCTGAGGCAGAATGCAGGTGGAGCCAGGTGCAGTGAGCAACTGGGGCCAGTGAGTTGGTTGGGGGGAGACTCAAGGGCAGTGGGCCCAGCACAGATGCCCCAGCTAAGGGTCAGACTGGCAGCGGGATCATAACCCGAGTGGGGGACGACAATGCTGATGCTGGCTGCCCCCTAGAGCCTGAAGCTGTGTGGCCACTGCTAGAACAAGTGTCCAACTCACAGCATCCCTGCAGCACAGCCAGGGCCGGAGAAGGAAGCCTGGAATGTGCAAGGAACAGACTTGAACTTCCCTTACGTTCCAGAGACTTCCTGTTTGTGATGTCTCCTGCCAGAGACTGGGTTTGTGTTTTCCTTTTACCTGGCCCATTTTTTTCTTAAATTGGTTGCTGCTTAATTGTATTTGTCTTGAACTGTATGTCATGATCAGTGGGTCAAGGAAGCATTCCATGTGGAAAGCACCCTGGAGTGGGCACACCCGAGACCCTGCCCTAAGTGACCACTATAAGGTTGGGGGTAGAACCCCCAGGGATCCTGGGCCCAGCCTTGTTGGGATTATGAGGACTCCACCACGCAGGAGAATGGAAGGGGAGCACTCATGGTCAGGGAGGCCTATGGATAAAGGAAGTGGGAGCCAGAGACTCATCCTTTTGCTACCCCATTTCACCGGGATAGTGTAAAAGCCAGGAAAGTTCCCTTTAATAGTGGGACCATTCCCCCACTCGCATTCATATGCCCCCTTTATCTCTCTCTCAAGAAATGTGCTTTGGGTAGCCATGGCCAGCCTTCATCTGAAGAAGTGGGTTGTGCCCACGAAAGCTCATGATACCATCTACATATTTTGTTAGTCTTTAAGGTACTACTAGACTATTCGTTTTTTTTTAAAGTTTTTCCTGTTACAGACTAACTTGGCTACCTCTCTGAGGCTTTTAAACATCTTTCAGTTAATCACAGGTTGCATTTACCTAAGCTGTGCAATGGGATGTAAATTACCTTTCCAGCCCAGATGTCTGCACTCCCAAACAAAGTCACCCGAAGAGAGGGCAGGTACTGCTCCTACTGCCACTGCCCACCCTCACCGGGGCTTTACAGTGAGGAACAGTAGCTGTGTCAGGGTGTGGTGTGGGGGGGGCTAAATGAATGCTACAGGAGGGCTAAGAGCTGCTAGGTTGCTTTTGTTGTCACTTACACTAACTGAACTGCCTAGACCTAATAAAATTATTCTCCGCACCAGTGCTTTACCTGTGCAATCTGCTCCCTCTGTGGTTCTACCAGAGGCAGGAGTTTCCTGATCACCCCAACACAGCATAAAGCTCATCTGCATACACAGGCTTTTCATTCATTCATTGCTATCACAGCAATGTAGTGGAAGGTACCCATTTGAGACTCTTCTCTGTTGGGTGTGTGGATATTAAATTAAATCTTCCAGAGGCCAGAGCAAGGGGAGCCTTCAGCAACTGAATATTCAGATTCTTACAGTTTGTTTCACTTCAGGTGTGCTTGGGGGTTCTCTGGGCGCCATTCTGTTTTACTGGGTAAAGTTGGGAAAGACAAGACAGCACTGTACACATTCCATATGACACTAAGACATAACACTTTGTATTTTTCAGGTCCCCACTTTTCCAGTGGCTTCAGCATTTGTTTGTGTGCCCTGTTTATCCTTTGTCTCACTTCCTGAAGTGTGATTGTTAAACTTAATGTAAGCATGACCCTTTTACTTAACATTCTTGGATAGCACATTTCTGATTGATATGAAATATAGCTACTGATATAATAGGCATCACAGAAACTTAAAGAATGATGAGAATCAGTGGGCTGGGATGACTGTAAAGGGTGACACAGGGCACCACCGGCCACATGACCCCTGCTGGGAAGGGGAGGGACAACCTCTTTCAGTCCCAGACCCTGCCTCTCCCTGCCCTGCTCCACCTTTTCTCTGCCTCTTCTCCACCCCCACCCTGCCTCTTCCCCCAATAACATCTGTTTCAAAAGGTAAAAGATATCAGAAGTGCTCAGTAAAAGTGGCCATACTGTAATTAAGTGACATCCACCACAGTACCATTTAACTTGAAAAATGGAAATTACACAAAAATGAGGAAGCTAATTAAATGGAAATTGAAAGGAACAGTCACAAAAGTGAAAATGCCTGCAAGCTGCATGGAAACATTTTTAGAACACCATAACAGAGGCTCAAACTGAAGGCGTATTCCAAATTTTTAAAAAAATATAGTAAGAGGATAAAAAAATGACACCATTGCAAAACAAGGAAAAGAAGCAGTTGGAGACAAAAAGGCATCTTTAAAAATTGGAAGTCAAATCCTACTGAGGAATTTATAAAGGAGCATAACCTCTGGCAAGTCAAGCGTAAAAATACAATTAGGCAAGCCAAAAAAAATTTTGAAGAGCAACTAGCAAAAGACACAAAAACTGGCAGAAAAAAAAAGTACCTAGGAAGTCTGCCAAACAGCTTCTCATCATGGCCACTGGATGATAAAAATGCTAAAGGACCATTCAAGGAAGACAATGGCTGTTGCAGAGAAGCTAAATTAATTCTTTGCATTGGTCTTCATTGCAGAAGAAGTGAGGGAAATTCCCACTCCTGAACCATTCTTTTTAAGTAATACATCTGAATAGCTGTCCCAGATTGAGGTGTGAGTAGGAGTTGTCTTTGAAACAAATTGATAAATTAAACAGTTAAGTCACCAGGACCAGATGGTATTCACCCAGGAGTTCTGAAGGAACTCAAATATGAAATTGCATAAGTACTAACTGTGGTATGCAACCTGTCATTTAAATCGGCCTCTGTACCAGATGACTGGAGGATAGTTCATTGGATGCTGATTCTTTTTTTTAAAAGCTCCATAGGTGATGTTGGCAGTGATAGGTCTGGAAGTTTCACTTCAGTATGAAGCAAATTGGTTGAAATTATAGTAAAGAACAAAATTACCAAACACAGATAAACATGATATGTTGGGAAAGTGTCAACATGGCTTTTGTAAAGGAAATCATGCCTCATCGATATATTAGAATTCTTTGAGAGTGCCAACAACTCTGGGCACATTTGAGCCAGTAGATATAGTGTACTTGGACTTTCAGAAAGCCATTGACAAGGTTCCTCAGCAAAGGCTCTTAAGCAAAGTAAGCAGTCATGGATAAGGGAACAAAGGGTAGAAATAAAGATCAGTGTTCATAGTGGAGAAAGGTAAATGATGAGATCCCCATGAATCTGAACTGGGACCAGTGTGTTCAACATATTCATACATGATTTGGAAAAGGGGATAAACAAAGTGGCAAACTTTGCAGACAATACAAAATTACTCAAGTTAAGTTCCAAAACTGACTGTAAAGAGTTACAAAGGGATGTCACAGAACTGAGTCACCGGGCAACAAAATGTTTTAAGAAATTCAGTGTTGATAAATGCAAAGCAATGCATACTGGAAAACATAATCCCAATTCTGCATTCAAAATGATGAGGTCTAAATTAGCTGTCACCACTCAAGAAAGATTGTGGAGTTACTGTGGGTAGCTCTCTAAAAATATCTACTTTCTGTGCAGTGGCAAACAAGCTAGCAGAATGTTAAAAATCATTAAAAAAGGCATTGATAATAAGACAGAAAATCCCACACCACTATATAAATCCATGGAATACCCACTTCTTGAACAATTCATATAGTTTGGGTTATCCCATCTCAAAAAAGATTAGAATTGGAAGAAGTACAGAAAAGGGCAACAAAAATAATTATGGCATGGAATGACTTCCATATGAAGAGAGTGAAAAGACTTAGACTGTTCAGCTAGGAAAGATGACTAAGTGAGGATATGATAGAGGTCTATAAAATCATGAATGGTGTGAAGAAAGTGAATAAGGAAGTATTACTTACTCCTTCTAAGAACCAGGAATTACCCCTATTAAATTAATAAGTAGCAGGTTTAAAACAAACTATAAGGAAGTATTTCTTCACACAAAATACAGCCACCTGTGAAACTCACTGACAGGGGATGCTGTGAAGGCCAAAAATATAACTGGTTTCAAAAAATTAGCCAGATTTGTGGAAGATAGCCAAAATATCCTCTCTTTCAACGGCGGCTGGTGCCAAATGCTTCAGAAGGAATGAACAGAAGAAGGCAATTATTGAGTAATCCATCCTGTTGTCCAATCCCAGCTTCTGGCAGTCAGTGGCATAGGGGTACATAGAGCATGGGGTTGCATTCATGACCATCTTGGCTAGTAGGTCCAGAAATAGTGACCACAGGGCTTTCAATGACAAGAAACATAGCACAGTAGCCAGCAGACCCCACATCGAAGCCGTGACAGCCCAGGAGTGGAGTGGGGGGGGGGTACGGTGCTTGGGACAGGCGCTCGGAGTGGAGCTCCCAGCTGGGCTTATGTGCCAGCAGTGGGCTTTTGGGGGCTCCCCTGCCTCCAGGCTCTTAGGGAGCTGGAGTGCAGTGCCTGACCACCCAGAGTCTGGCTGTCCCCACGGAGACTCACCTCCTCCCCTGTGGCTGCACTTACTGCAGCTGCCAGAGCACCCATGAGCCGCCTGGGGGAGCCACCACACTGACCTGTCTGCTTCTTCCTGTCTGCTCCCAGTGGCAGACAGGAGGCCTTGGGCTTTGCGGGCAGGGCTGGGACAGTGAGCAGCGCAGGCGGGACTACACAGAGGAGAGGCTGGGACAGCAGCTCCCTGCACTATTGCTTTCCCCACCTCCGCAGGCTGCAGTGCCCCAGAGTGCCGTGTGCACATGGCACTACCTGCACCTCACATGGGGTGGGCAAGCACCCTTGCACCTCCCTGGCCATCGAGGTTAGAGCCGGGCCTGACATGCACAGCGGCCAGGGTGGGTAGAGTTGCGGGGGGAGAGAAAGGGCCCGGGCTGGTGGGGGGGGAGGGAGAAGGGACCCTGGCTCGCGATGGGGCGGGGGAGAAGGGGGCCAGGGTAGAAAAGGGGGGCCTGGGCTGGCGCAGTGTGGGAGAGAGAAGGGGCCCAGGATGGCCTGGCAGGGGAGGGGGGAGAGAGAAGGGGTGCTGGCATGGCAGGGGGAAGAAGAAGGGCGACCTAAGCTGGCATGGCAGGGGAGGTAGAAAGGACACGGGAAGAGAAGGGGCCCAGGCTGATGCGGGAGAGGGATGGGAGAAGGGGCCCATGCTGGCCAGGGTAGAGGGGAGGGAGAAGGCCCCGGGGCAGGAGGGACAAGAAACCTGTGCTGGCGTGTGGCCAAGGGGGGAGACCCAGGGTTGCCTACCCCCTGCAAGACGGGGGTTGGTGAGTGCAGTGAGCTGGCGGCACAGCCCCCTAGTTATTAGGGTTGCCAGATACTTTCACAAAAAATACCGAACATGGTGGGGAAAAGAAAAAATCGGGGGACCGAAGTTGTTGAGCAAAAAAAGGGGGGCGGGAGGGGATGAAGTTGTTGAGGGGGGAAAAAAAAGCACATGAAAAAAGAGTCACTGTGCCTTTAAATCCCCATGCTCCCTGCCCCCACCAGATGTGGCAGGGGAAGAATGTCCCAAGCGGCCTTCCGTCCAAGAAAAACAGAAAATACTAGACATTTTACATATTCGCTATTTTCTGGGGTGTGTTTTTTTGACAGAGACCACAAATACTGGACACCTGGCAACCCTACTAGTTATTATTCAGCTGGAACAGTGACAGACTAAAGTTCAGAGTTGTAGTTTAGCAAAATACCTGCCCCGATGTCCCATTGTTTAAAAATGCTAACATTCTGTAGCACTAATTTGCTTTTTTGTTTGTTTTCCAGAAGCCTAGAACACACATGGGAGTTGATAGAACAGATCATTTAGAAAGCCAATCAGTGGATAAAGAGCTGCAGCCTCTTGGGGATGCTGGATCATAGTAGTGGTTAGTGTCTTAAAAAGCAACAAAATGATCCAGCACTCAGTTTCATCGTATGAGTATAGACAGCAAGTACTATTTGCTGTCTTATATTTCGGAGTTTTTAGGACTCTTCCTACCCTTTCATGATAAGCTGGTGTCTCATGAAAAGACATGTATGTATATTACAGAGGAGCCTGAATGACTCAGGAGACTGATACAGTGATAGAGATTGTTAGGTAGCTGATGTGCTGTGGCCATGGCTTTACATATTGACCAGTTTATTCTCACTGCTTCCTTGTACTTCCCTGTCTGTCTTAGCCTGCATTATGCGACTTAGGCTCATGAGTGGCCTTCCATCATCTCGGTGGGCCACAAGATTGTCACATCCAAGACAGTCTGTCCGGGATAGGGTAGTTTTGCTCACTGTGCTCACATATCTAAAATATGCAGGGTATGCTGACTGAACATAGCAGCACTTCATTGGATGCAAAGGGAGTGCATGGTTCTCACAGACAACATCATACGTGCTGATTGCACACCTCACTTCACATGCCCTTGCTTTACATGTATGTCACTTTAGTAATATGGCAGGAAAAAAACTACATGGACAGAACCCTGTGAAATCTGATAACTCTGTGCATGTGAAACTGTAAACAAAATGTCTCACAGGCCACACATAGAATCCTGATGGGCCACATGTGCCCGATGAGCCACAGGTTGCCCACTACCAGTCTTAGCCATTTATTGTTTCCTCTTATATTTTGATTGCAAGCTCTTCAGGGTAAGGACCGTCTTGGTACAGCACCATGGAACCCCAGTTGTTACCACAATATCTTTAGGATGATGTTTGAAGCCTGCCCGTATAAGTAGTACAGGCTGTTACTATTCTATGGATGAGAAGTAAATAGGCCCCTGCTGTATTTCTTGTAGGAATAATCCAGTAAACATTGTGTTTTATCAACATATAGAGTGTGTCCAGTATTTAAAACAGGAACATTTTCATGGCAAGTCCCCATATTTTAAACATTGTCAGCTAAAAACAGTCCTTAAGCTCTTCTTATGCACCATTGTCTTTTGCTGGTGGTGTTGCCAAAAATCCATGGTATACATTTATTTTGCAATTGCAAAAAATTTGTGGAATAAGATGACAGCATCCTGTTTAAGTACTTTTAAAAAGAAGGACAATTTATAGTCTAGAAAATACTGTTATTCCTGTTAGAGTGTACTATAATAAATCATATTTCAAATCTTTGTTCATATATTTGTATTTTTTTTAATCTTACAGTGTTATGGGCAATCTTATGTCCTTTGGTATTGCTTTATAAACAAATCTACCATTGCTAAAGGTTATCTCATATCTATTTCTCTGCTGCAATAGATATGGTAAGAGTTATCCCATTGCATTCATTTTCTGTATGAAAGAAGATTGTTCTATTTATTTAAATATACAGGATCTTGTTTTTAATTTAACCCCAGCAAAGGCACATTAAAAACTCCAATCTCAATTAGAAGTAAAAGCACAAAAAGTTGTATTCTTTAGGACATCTCCCTTTATTTTAAAAAGCAGGGAGTCTTAATTTCCTGTGTAAGTTGTAGCATACTCTGACTTAAAACTTCAGCGGCAATTATGTACTGCATCCTGACAGATCTGGCTTATTACATGGTGTCTGCACCTTCCTGAGGATCATTCCCACCTGATTTGTTTTCAACAGATGCAGCCAATTTAGCCTGAAGCGCTTTTTTCTTAGGAGAAGACCTTATTAAATTCTTGTGATATTTCTTCAGGAAAGAAAAAGTGAAGCTTCTATTTCATCCTGCTTTCTGTGCCAATTATTGTCTTACATCTTTCCCCTCCTTTTGAATCTGCACCCAGGACAAAAGTCAGCAGGCAGCACAACTTCCAGAGGTGTTGATTAAATACATGAAGGCTACGTCTACACTGGCAGCTTCTTGCGGAAGAACAGCCGTTCTTCCGCAAAAACTTGCCAGCTGTCTACACTGCACGAGCATTCTTCCAGAAGTAAATTTACAGTACAGCGTTGTAAAACAGGACTTCTTCTGGAAGAATTATTCCTCTCCCCACGAGGAATAAGCCCTCTTGCACAAGAGCTCTTCCAGAAGAGGGCAGTGTAGACAGGCAACATGAATTCCTTGCTCAAGAAGCCCTTATGGTTAAAATGGCCATCAGAGCTTTCTTGTGGAAGAGAGCGTCCACACTGCCATGGATGCTCTTGTGCAAAAGCACATGGCAGCGTAGACGCGCTCTTGTGGAAGAGTTTTTGCACAAGAACTCTTCCGCAAAAGAGTTCTTAAGAAGCTGCCAGTGTAGATGTAGCCCTACAGAGATGTAGAGAAATGTGACATGATGGAATTATTCTCATTTTACAATATGTAAATATGTAGGAGAAACAAACCATTTTGTACCTGGATATTCCTTAGATTAGACAGATGATTTATGTCAAGTGTCCTATTCATTACCATATATCCCCAACTTAGACCTTGGCAACTTGATAGATCTGTTGTTCTGGTTCTCAAGATATCTTAGCAGAGGTCAGTTATTTCTGCTCCTCTGAATAAAATCATCTCTTCCTTTTTGGAGAAGCTGGCTTGTCAGACCGTAACAGTTGTGACCAAAAGCAGCTAGTTCAGTGGAGCAGGATGGAAACAGGATTGAAAAGACAAGCCCCCAAATTAAGCAGCTCCAACTCCCAAAACAAGTTCAGTGTCTAACCAAACCCAAGGCCCAAGAATGTCTTTAAGCCTTTTTCATAAAGAGAGGGTCTCTTGTGGGCCAGTGTACATAACGTAAGGAGGTAAAAGCCCCTTTAATTGGTTAACCGGTTAAACATAACCTTATGTTTAACCGGTTATCTGATTAAAGGGGGTGTGGGGGCCACTCCAACCCTGCTGGGCTGAAGTGGCCCCCTCACTGCAGGCAGGGGCTGCTCCAGCCTGCCCAGAGCAGCCTCTGTCCACAACGGGCCCTCGATGGGGCTAGAACAGCCCCCTGCCTGCAACAGGCAAGGAGGTGCTCCAGCCCCCACAGATTAATGGGTAACTGGAACTAGTAAGCATTACCCAGTTTACTTTTCACATCCCTAATATAGCCTCCATTGAAATAGAAAGAGAGCTGGAAAACTTTCCCAAGAGCAAGATAAATCTTCTGTACCCTCCAAGTGCTCATAATTCTATTTTATTATGTCAAGTGTCCTGACTGTTATGAATGACTTTAATATCTCTACCCATTCCCTACACAGTTAAATCAAGGGCATTATCTCAAGTACCCCAGTTGATTCCAACTACCTTACTGGAAATCAGAGACAACAGCTAGCTTGCACCATATAAGGATTTATCAAAGTTAACACCTGGTCTGTTAATTGTACCAGGAAGCAGATAAGTCATTGCAGTTTTCAGAACAAATATATTTCCTTATTTTAACAAACAGGAAATATATATCTATGTATGCATTTGCCCCATTTTTGACCATCAGTTGTACTTCAGTTTCAGTCTGCTTTTCTAATCCTGATTAATGAGGATTTTCTTCTCACGCTGCAGTCCTGTTATTTAGAGCTTACAATCGGAACAATTATGCAGTGATGTACTAAATGCAGGAGCTGTGATTGTCAGATTTCTTGGTTGGCTAGCACCAGCAACATGCTAGTCACCTTCAAGATTTTAGTGGGTATTAATTAACTTTAAGACCTTTGTTTTAACAGTGTCTCTCTTATATTCTGAAGTCTTTTTTGGGGGGGGGGGGAAGGGTCAGTTTCCAGAGGAGAAATTGGAGACCAGAAGAAAGAAGTGGAGCTTCTCATTGTAAGTTTTCCACTGATAAAGCCTGAAAATTCCTGAAATAAAACAAGAGACACCTGAAAAACTCTTATGTTTATCCTATAAACACACACACACAAACCCCACCATGGCTATTTGTATCTAAGTAGCTGTCTATGGAGCAGTAATGTGGACTTCAGGGTATGATTTCTAAAGTGCATTAACTGGTCTGGGTAGAGTTGACCCTGCTAGTATACACTACAGGTTCCCTAGTGCACTTTAATGTTTCAAACAGCACTACCGTATTAGAGTGCATGAGGGAGCATAATAAAGAGATGACTCATTACAGCAGTTTAAGGTGTAATGAGTAATTATATACATTACTCTTTATGGCACATAGAAAGAAAGCCCTGAAATAAACAACTTCTGGACATCTATATAAACCTCAAACATTGTAGAACACAAATCCTGAAAAACGAAATGAAGTAACTGAAAAAATAGAAGCCCTAAACATAAGCTCACACAAATAAGCATGGGAATTTTCTATTAGATGGATACAATTTTGTCTGTAATGTAGTTAAGACTAAATGTTGCTACAGTTATGGATTGATGCACAAGTTAAAGTTGCTCTGGATCATCTTTAATTTGGGTTCTAGTGTGTTTGAATATTTATCAGATGTCAGAAGAAAGTGGGTTAGAAACTAGCTCTGCATACATTCTGCATGAACTGAAAATATTTGACAAATAGAGGAAGAATGTCAGTGCCCTTGATACATTTATTATCAATTCCAGCCCTATATTTAAGTACTTGTATTTTACTCATAGGTTTAGAGGCATTTGAGCAGAGACTTATCCATGACTAGAATGCTAGATACCATACAGTTAATCCTGGATCAAAGAACTTCTCCAGGGATCAACAAGATCTGGTTGCTCAACTAAGTATTCTTCTAGGAAAGAAAGAAAATTGTACTTACTAGACCTGATTCTCTGATATCAGTGTATAACAGGTATATAGTGCCACTGCAGACATCAGCAATCCAACTTACACTGTTTTTCTAAGGAATTGTTGCTATCCCTCAGCATGATTGATGTAATCACACTTCCACGGAAATTTCAATATAATTCTTTAAGTATTACATTTGGGTAACGAACACTTAACATATGCCCTCAAATGTGGTCCTACTTGCTGCCATCTACACACACAAATTTGCTGGGGCCTGAAAGTTACTTGATCATCTATTTAGGATGGTTGGTCCATCAGAGCCCAAATGCAATAGCTTTTCAAACACTACTAATCTCATCTTTCCTGTGGTACTTTACAGGAAGAGAAGGGCTAAGGGGATCAAGGAGTTTATCAAGAGCTATAATGCAGGACTTCTGAGTTTAGAATTTAGACCATGATGGCAGTCTTGATCACTCACCTTTGAAAATATGTAAAAATGTCCCTGATACAGGATGGGTGCTTGCTTAAGAAGCAATAAAAATGGAAGTATAATTTTGACACAATCACCATCCTATATAGTTACACTCACATGCTAACTAAGCCCTTTAAAGAGTTTAACTATAATTTATTCAGGATAAACATGGAAAAGGAAAAAAAAATAGTGAGAATCATTTCACTATTTTTCAAATGGCAAAATAACATTTTGCTAGTGGAGAATTTTCTGTTGACTTTTCCCAAACAAGGCAACTCTTTTCTAAAAGATACCAGCTCTCTACAATATTAAAGTAATTATATTATCTTCTCAAAATGGGTGAACTGGAATGCAAAAAATCTCTCTATATAAAAAACTTTTCCTGCGGGACCACAGAAGCTACGTCTAGACTGCAGGATTCTTGCACAAGAAACTTTTCTTGGAAGAGATCTTCCGAAAAAAATCTTGCAAAAGAGTGCGTCCACACACAAAAAAAGCACATAGAAAAAGCGATGCGCTTTTGCGAAAGAGAATGTCCAGACTGATCGGACGCTCTCTCACATGAAAGGCCACCCAGAACCACTTCAGGCAGGGCTTTAGGTCATCAGTTGCTTCCGAGTGCTGGTGTCAGAGCCTTGCAGAGACATGAGCTAAACGGGACCCCCCTGGACAGCTGTTTCTTCTTCGAGTGGTTGCTCATGTCCATTCGAATCAGGTGTGCGCACCGCGTCTTCCGGAGCGTTTTCCCTAGCGGTACCCGTAGCGCCGGCAGGGCACCCCCTGGAGTGGCGCCGCCATGGCAGGGCATAAATACCCCTGCCGGCGCTCCCCCACCTCAGTTCCTCCTTACTGCCCATGACGGTCGTTGGAGCGTGTCTCTCTCTTAGTTTAGTTAATGGTTCCCGTTTCTCTTAGCATTGTAAATAGTTCAATTAGTTAGGTAGTTAGTGTCTACTTCGTTCTTTGTTCTTCTTCCCCCCCTTCGGGGGTGAGGAATGCCAGGGCTGCAAGACTTTAAGGCGTGCGCTGTCTGCGCAAAGTTCATGCCCAAAGGAGACCCACACGACAGCTGTCTGAAGTGTCTGGGCGAGACCCATCTTACGGACGCCTGTAAGATCTGTAGGTCTTTCAAGCCGCGCACAAAAAGGGAGAGAGTCTCTCGCCTGAAACTCCTCCTCATGGAGACGGCTTTACAACCGGCACCAGCTGGGCACCCTGCGGTGCACAGTGCACCGGCATCAACGCGCGATGCTCCGTCTCGGGCCCCGGTGTCCAGGACCCGGCACTGGTCTCACTCTCTGGCACCGAAGAGGTCCAGAAAGTCTCGCGGCAGGTCCCCGTCTCGGAAAACCACGCTGGACCTGCACCATGGTGCCGACTCACCGGTGCACACATCCTCCACGGTGCGGCGTAAGCAGACGGAACGTCCCTCTAGTCCAGGGCAATTGCCCCCGCACTGTCCGTCCACGCTGGACACCTTTGAGGCGGCGCAGGACCTCATCCACCTCCCCACCTCCTCTGTCGTCAGTTGAGACGGAAGGGTTGAGGTCGCCTACGTCAGAGGCCGTGTCGGCTCTGGCTTCGCCTCGGCACCGGCAAGACCGGCAGCCTCAGGCCATTTTTGTGACGGGAACGTCCCTGGTGGGACCAGTACCGCTTGCCTTGGCATCAACGACGTTCTCGACGCCAGCTCCTAAGCCTCACTCAGCACCCGACTGGGTTCGGCCTACCTCAGTATTGGGTTCTCTCCCGGGCCCCCTTTTGGCTGCACCGGTGCCGTACCACCCCAGCCTTGTGGCAACGTCTGTGGCACAGTCATCTTTGACACCGGCTTGCACTACTTTTCCGGAACTGTCCCTTCACGCGTCGGCACTGGGCTCCTTAGCACCGACGCCCATCTTGGCACCGTCGCAAGCACTGGCACCGACCATGTGGACCTTGCCGGTGCCCCAGCCGACACTGATGTCGACATCTTCGGGATTCGTCTCGATACCGTCATTCTCAGCGCCGGGGATGCAACCGGCACCAGCACTGGGCCCACAGGCACCTCTTTCGGCACTGACAACGGTTTGGGCACCGGGACTGGGTCCTCTGGTACCGCAACAGCATTCGGTCCCTCCGGTACCGCAGCATGCCCCCGCCCCCTCAGTGTCGCAACAGCCTCCTTCCTCGGTGCCTCAACCGCCACCGGCACCGGCACCGGCACCACGGGCATGTCCCCACCGTGCCCATGCTGGCAAGCTCGAGTCCATGGCCAGGTTTGCCCCTCCGCCTTCCCCCCAGAGGCCGCCTACATCGGACCTTGCAGCACAGGCACAGCCCTCGGTGCCTGAACCGTGCTGGCAGCCGGTACCGTATGTCCAATCGGTACCGCACGCGGCTCCTGCGCTAGATCCGGCACCAATACAAGAATCATCATCTCCGGATGAAGCCCTGGGGGATCCTGCTCCGGCGCTGCCTACGATGGATACCCAAGTGCATCAGGAACTCCTCAGACGTCTGGCTTCCAACTTGGGTGTCCCGGTGGAGCCAATCGTGGAGGACACAGACCCTATGATTGATATCCTTTCAGATGACGCGCCCGCCCGCTTGGCTTTACCACTTAACAAGACAGTGGCAAAAATTACCAATGCCCTGTGGCAGACACTGGCGACCCTGACCCCTACCCTAAAGGGTGTCGAGAGGCGCTATTTTGTTCCCCAGTTGGGGCACGAACACTTGTACTCCCAGCCTGTCCCTGGGTCCTTGGTCGTCCAGGCAGCAGCCCAAAAGGAAAAACTCCCCCAACCGGGGCCGTCCCCGAAAGCTAGGGAGCCCAAGCGCCTTGACTTAATGGGACAGAAAGTGTACGCCACTGGGGGGTGCAACTCCGCATCGCAAATCAGCAAGCGATGCTAAGTCATTATGCTTTTAACACATGGCAGGCCATGGACAAATTCAAGGATAAGCTCCCTGCCGAGACCCGTCAGGAGTTTCTGGCCATGACCTCCGAGGGTAAGACCATCGCCCGCACAGCCCTCCAGGCTTCTCTGGACGCAGTCGACTCTGCAGCCCGCACTATGGCATCAGGTGTGGTTATGCGCTGTGGTGCGTGGCTACAAGTATCTGGAATACCTCCTGATGTCCAGTCTACTATCCAAGACCTGCCTTTCGACGGCAAGGCATTATTCTCGGAGCATACGGACTCCAGGCTCCATACCCTCAAGGACACGAGGTCTACCCTTCGATCCTTGGGGATCCACACACCGGCTCCTCAGCGTCGTCAGCTGCCCTACAGACAGCAAGGGAGACCGCAGTCCCAGGTCCCCCGTGGGGATTACTGGAGACGCCGTCCTCGTACTTCCGGTGGGGGTACGGGGGCGGCTGCGGGTCCATCGTCCTCAAGGGGGCGTAGGCGACACCCCAGAGGAGACAACCCCCATCGGATTGGTCAAGGTCCCTCCCAACAACAAAAACAGCAGTTTTGACAGGCTCCCAGAGAGTGGCGCACCAGCCTCCCACCCTGGCCCCCCTTTTGGGGCCAGGTTATCCCGGTTTGCTCAAGCCTGGGCAGATATCACAAGCGACGCCTGGGTTCTAAACATAGTCAGGAGTGGCTATACCATCCCTTTTCTGGGCTCGCCCCCTTCCAACCCTCCTTCCCCATCCCTTTTCAGGGACACCTCTCACGAAGGCACCCTCCGCCAGGAGGTACTGGCGCTCCTCCAAAAGGGAGCGGTAGAGAGGGTTCCATCGCACCTGGAGGGCAAGGGATGTTACTCCCAATATTTCGTAGTTCCCAAACCCAAGGGCGGGTTCCGTCCCATCCTGGACCTAAGGGATTTCAACAAGGCGGTCGTGAAGTCCAAATTCAGAATGGTCACCCTGGCTTCTGTCATTCCAGTTCTACAGTTAGGAGACTGGTACGCTACTCTCGATCTCAGGGATGCTTACTTCCATGTCGCGATAAGACCCTGCAACAGGAGGTTCCTCCGTTTCATTGTCTCCCAGTGCCACTTCCAGTTTACTGTGCTCCCGTTTGATCTTTCTGCAGCACCCAGGGTTTTTACAAAATGCATGGCAGTCGTGGCAGCGTTCCTCTGCAAACAAGGGGTACACGTGTTCCCGTACCTGGACGACTGGCTAATCCCTGGTTGCTCTCACGAACAAGTAGAGGCCCACATGTCCCTCACAAGGGCCCTCTTTGTAAGGCTGGGACTCATGCTAAACGAGGAAAAGTCATCACTGATCCCCTCTCAATGCCTCGAATTCGTGGGTGCCCTCCTGGACGCCAGGTTGGCGAGGGCTCTTCTCCCCAGGACCAGGTTCCTGGCCATAGTGGAGCTGGTCTCCGAATTGACTCGGTCTCCTATCACAACCGCCCGGGTCTGCTCAAGGTTGTTGGGGCACATGGCGGCGTGCACATACGTGGTACGCCATGCTCAAATGAGACTCAGATCTCTGCAGGCTTGGTTGGCAAGGGCATTCAACCAATCCAGGGGCCTCTGGGACACGGTTCTTACGGTGCCCCCGGAGATAATAGTTTTGTTACAATGGTGGACCCAGGAGTCTGTGGTCTGCAGCGGGACCCCCTTCTTCGTCCCACCCCCCTCGCTTGCTCTGATCACAGATGCCTCGGACCTAGGTTGGGGAGCACATCTGGGGTGCCACAGGACCCAGGGTCTTTGGTCCCCTACAGAGCGAACCCTACACATAAATGTACGGGAGCTCAGGGCAGTCAGGAGAGCATGCGAGACCTTCCTGTCAAAGCTCTCTCGCCACTCCATTCTAGTCCGCCTGGACAACACGGCGGCCGTATTTTACATCAACAGGCAGGGGGGTGCCCGGTCGCCTCCCCTCTGTCTCGAGGCCCTGTGCCTCTGGGACCTGTGTGTGCAACACAACATAGCTTTGCAGGCAGAGTACCTGCTGGGGTGCAAAAATTTGCTGGCCGATGCTCTGAGCAGGTCCTTCGGAGCCCACGAATGGTCTCTCAAGGACTCGGTCCTTCTCCAGGTCTTCCGCAGGTGGGGCTATCCCCTACAAGACCTGTTTGCCTCGGCACGCAATACCAAGTGCCTAAATTATTGCTCCCTGCTGGGGCTAGGGGAACACTCATGGGGGGATGCCCGGTCGCCTCCCCTCTGTCTCGAGGCCCTGTGCCTCTGGGACCTGTGTGTGCAACACAACATAGCTTTGCAGGCAGAGTACCTGCTGGGGTGCAAAAATTTGCTGGCCGATGCTCTGAGCAGGTCCTTCGGAGCCCACGAATGGTCTCTCAAGGACTCGGTCCTTCTCCAGGTCTTCCGCAGGTGGGGCTATCCCCTACAAGACCTGTTTGCCTCGGCACGCAATACCAAGTGCCTAAATTATTGCTCCCTGCTGGGGCTAGGGGAACACTCATGGGGGGATGCCATGACGGTGACCTGGCCGGCGGGCATACTTTATGCTTTCCCTCCTTTTCCCCTAATTCCCAGGGTCTTGACCAGAGTCAGGACCTTCGGGTCCACACTCGTCCTGATAGCCCCCCGTTGGCCCAGGCAATTCTGGTTCCCTATACTGGTGGACATGCTCACAAAGGAGCCTATAACGCTCCCGCCAGTCCGGGATCTCTTGATCCAACCGTGGGACCGGGGAACCATGGTTCACCCGAATCTCCAGTCCCTACACCTAACGGCCTGGTTTATCCGTGGTTGACTCAACCGGAAAGGGAATGTTCCCAGGAGGTACAGATGGTGCTACTAAGCAGTAGAAAACCATCTACCAGACAGTCGTACGCTGCCAAGTGGCGGCGCATCTCGTCTTGGGCGTCCCGAAGGGGAGTGCACCCGTCCTGTGCACCTGTCCCGTTCATTCTAGACTACCTCTTTGATCTTAGGTCCAGGGGCCTCTCTACATCCTCTATCAAAGTCCATGTGGCATCTCTCTCCACCTTCCATGTTGGTTCGGCAGGAGTTTCTCTATTCTCTGACCCTGTGGTCAAAAGGTTCCTCAAAGGTTTGGATAAGTTGTATCCCTCGGTTAGACCCCCTCTCCCCACTTGGGACCTCAACCTCATGTTATCTAGACTAGTGTCACCCCCTTTTGAACCACTGGCCACGTGTTCCTTGAAGCACCTCTCCATGAAGGTTGCATTCATTGTGGCTATTACATTGGCTCGCAGGGTCTCTGAGCTGAGGGCCTTACCGATAAATCTGCCCGACCTGGTGTTCTCCGATCATAATGTGAGGCTCCGCCCTCACCCAGCTTTTCTCCCTAAGGTGGTGTCACCCTTTCATTTGTCCCAACAAATCTACTTCCCGGTATTCTTCCCAAAGCCCCATGCCTCCCCTAAGGAGCAAGTGCTCCATTCCCTGGATGCTAGGCGTGCACTAGCTTTTTATATCGATAGGACTAAACCCTTTCGTAAATCCACACAATTGTTCATTGCTGTTGCGGACAGAATGAAAGGGCTCCCCATATCGACTCAGAGGTTGTCCAATTGGGTTGCGGGATGTATCAGGGAGTGTTATGCCTTAGCCGGGAAGGCCCCGCCCCGGGTTACAGCACATTCCACCAGGGCGCAGGCGTCCTTTGTAGCTTTTGGGGCGCAGGTTCCAATCACTGAAATCTGTAGGGCGGCCACGTGGTCGTCGGTACATACCTTTACGGCGCATTATGCGCTGGCACAGCAGGCTAGAGAGGACGCAAGCATGGGCGCTGCAGTCCTCAGCTCTGTTTTGTAAATATGCCATTTCCTGTACTGTTGCATTTTCTACGTTTTATGCTGTTCGATTAGTTGAATAAATTTGTTGGATTGTTCAACCCTTGTGGACATCTCTCTTTCAGTGCTCCGACCCCTCCTCCTTGTAGTGGGATTGGCTTGGAAGTCACCTGATTTGAATGGACATGAGCAACCACTCGAAGAAGAAAAGAACGGTTACTTACCTGTAACTGTTGTTCTTCGAGATGTGTTGCTCATGTCCATTCGATTCCCCCCCTACCTCCCCTTTGTCGGAGCGTCCAGCAAGAAGGAACTGAGGTGGGGGAGCGCCGGCAGGGGTACTTATGCCCCACCATGGCGGCGCCACTCCAGGGGGCGCCCTGCCGGCGCTATGGGTACCGCTAGGGAAAACGCTCCGGAAGATGCGGTGCACGTGGTGCGCACACCTGATTCGAATGGACATGAGCAACACATCTCGAAGAACAACAGTTACAGGTAAGTAACTGTTCTTTTCTCTGCTTCTGCTGTGTGCTTGCTACCTCTTCGAGGGACAGCAAAGCTCTCGCAGTGCCTGCTGTGGTTGCCATGTCCTTTTTCGGATGCCACAGTTTTGTTCTTTGTGCCATGGAGCCGCCCCTGGGCATGTGATGGCCCTGCATGGCCATGCTGCAGTTTTTGGACTGGTGGCACTGGCTGGTCCTGGAGCGGTGGGATGACCAGCAGTGACTCCAAAACTTCCGCATGCGGAAGGCCAGCTTTTTAGAGCTATGTGCCTGGCTCGCCCCCGCCCTCCAGACACGCGACACCCACCTGCGGCCTGCCATCCCCCGGGAGAAGCGGGTCGCAATTGCCCTCTGGAAACTCGCCACCTCCGACAGCTACCGGTTGGTGGGCAACCAGTTCAGTGTGGGGAAATCCACCCTCATGGAGATAAGGAGCTCTCGGGCTGCAGTCCCTGCGGGGGCGGGGGTGGGGGGGAGGAGAGTGTTGCATAAGAGAGACCCTCAGGAAAGGGGGGTTGGGGGCTGTATGGGGTGGAGTGGGGCAGGGGGAAAGCCCCGTCCCCAGGGGCTTGTGCCATCTTGCCCCTCACACAGCCCTGCTGCTGGGGGGAGGGGCGGGGCTCATAGGAAGTGGCTCCTGGGGTGTTTCGGGGGGGAGGGAGGGGAGCAGGGTGGGCACCTCCCAAGGGCTCAGGCACACCCTCTTTCATTCTCTGTTTTATGTGTTTCTTTTGTCTCTTTCTGCAGGTGGTGAGGACCATCAACTCTCTCCTGCTGCAGAAGGTCGTCCGTCTGGGAGACATGGACGCGACGTGGCTGAATTTGTTGCCCTGGGGTTCCTGAACTGCACCGGAGCCATTGATGGGACCCACATCCCAATCTGAGCACCAGAGCATCGAGCAGCCCAGTAAATTAATAGGAAGGGCTACTTTTCCATGGTGCTGCAGACATTTTTGTTGGGTGGTCAGGCAGGTCACATGATGCCTGAGTCTTCAGGAACTCTAGCCTGTACCACAAGCTGGAGGCGGGCACATTTTTCCCCCGCCATGAACTTGCCATTGGAGAGATGCCACTGTGCATCGTGAGGGACGTGGCCTACCCCCTGATGCCATGGATTATGAAACCCTATACCGGCCCTATCCCAGCAGGGACCAATTCAGTGCCCACCTGACCGGGCCTGGATCCAGGTGGAGTGCGCCTTCGGCTGCCTCAAGGCACGTTTCCAGTGCCTGCTGACCAACCTCAACATGGGGGAGCACAACATCCCCAAGGTGAGGTCCAGCAGCCGTGGACAGCTGTCATCTGCCAGGCCCATCAGGCTGGGTGCGCATCCGGAGGCCCTGAGGGAGAGGGCCATTTTTCCGACAAAACTCTTTAGTGTAGACATACCCAGAGTGACGTCATTACGTCACTCTGCATCCCGCTGCCCCACCCCCTCAGCCATGCAGCCTCCTCCCTTTCTCCCCCTGTCCTCTCCCCAGTGTGCTTGAGAAGCGCTGGCCTGGCTCAGGCTGGCTGGAACCGTGCGTTGCTGGAGCTGATATGGGGAAGATGAGAAGAGAACACACAGTTTGCCCTCGCTGTTGGCTGACTGACGGAGACACTCCTCCCACTGCAGGGCTTCGAGGGAAATGCCAAGCAGAAGACTGCTGGAGCAACTGGCGTTAGCACCTTCCCAGGGAAAAGTTGCAGGCTGCAGATCTCCTGAGGCTGTGCTGTCAGGGGGTTCTGGTGGCCGAGGAAGGACAGCTGCTCCATGGAGTGGCTGGGAATTTTCCAGGAAGGGCCCTTGGTGCCCCTGCTTTTCCCCCGGTGGTTGGCTGGTCCCATGTCACACAGGATGGGGCAGTGGCACGTTCCAGTTACGTTCCCATTGATGCAAATCAATGTCCCTCCCTTGACGTCTGTGGAGTGGGGCTGGGGGCTAGGGCTCCAGGCAGGGTCTTGCAGGCCGTCTGCTGAGGGGTAGCAGGACAGTCTGGGCTGCCTGGCTGCAGGCTCACCTGTGGCTGAGGTGAGGAAGGGCAGGACAGGAAGGGGGAAGCACATGTCCGTTGTAAGTTCCAGCCCAAATAAAATACCGCAGCCGTGTTTTCAGTTTGTATGCATGTGTTTGTTTGGTGCTGCACGTTCCCTAAGAGCTTGCCTGGCTGCCAAGCAGCAAGTGAGGGCTCCAGCGACTGCTCCTGCCACCACTGCCGCTTACCCAGGAAATCACCAGAAGAGGTTTTGTTTTGTTTCTGTTTTTTATTTCCTCTCTCTCTCTCTCTCCTTTTCTGTCAGGAAAGAGGAGCAGGTTTGGAAAAGAGGAGGCTGCCGGCTGGACAGCTTTTTTTGTGTCTTTCTCTTTCTTCCCTCTTTGCCCACAGATGAGGCAAAGCGAGCCTGGACCACATGCGGTGAGTGAGGAGTGAGCTAGAGAGTGAACTCTTCTTTCAAGCTGGGTCCCCATGTCCTGCCCCACCTCTTGGGATGCTCAAAGAGACAAATGCTGTTCCCATGGCAAGGCAAATGAATAATACCTAGTTTGCATTCAATAGCGCCTTTTTTCGAAAGAGTACTTTTGGAAAAAAAGGCATTGTTCCTCGTAAAATGAGGTTTACCGCAATCGAAAAAATTGCCACGTTCTTTTGATTTACTTTCGAAAGAACGCAGCTGCAGTCTAGACGCAGGTGAATTTAAAAAAAAAAAAGGCTACTTTTTTCAAAAAAGCCCTGTAGTCTAGACACACCCTTAGTGTTTATTTAAAAGTTTCCACAAGCATAGAGCATAAAAAACCCTAGCTGGGATAACCTATTTCCTATTTCTCAGTAGTAGAGAAGATGTCTTTAGGGGTCTTATTCATATGAAAGTGTCCCCAGTTTACGTTGCTGTTAGCCGGTGGCCGGGGTAATGAGTGGTCTATGAGCCCTATCACACCCGAGTCTTTAACTGCTAGGACAGAGTCCCTTCACAGCAGGCGACCCTAATGGCCAACGGATGCCCCAAAGATACACCTGAGTCTTTAACTGCTAGGACAAAGTCCCTTCACAGCGGGCAGCCAGGGAGGCTGACGGGCGCCCCAAAGATACACCTGAGTCTTTAACTGATAGGACAAAGTCCCTTCACAGTGGGCAGCCAGGGAGGCTGATGGGCGCCCCAAGAGTCAGCCCCGTGGAGGCAGCACGACTCAACACTCAGCTCTTACTGCATTTACCCCTGACCGCGGCAAGATAGCCAAACCGGCTATTGTTCTTTTGATTGTGTTCAGTTCTGTTACAGCAACAGGAGGAGTCAGGTTAAGACTTAAACAGTTACTACTTTATTGTTACAAGGCAAGCTTAGCTCTTAAATGTTACTGCTGTGTTACAGATAACACAGTCACTACAAAGACAAGACAGAAATACAATAAAAAGTCACTTAAAGGTACCATGGAACCCTTTGGTTCTCTGAGCTCTTATTGAATGCACGCAAAACAGACACCTAGCAGGTATATTATCACCCCTGCGATCCTTACTCCGGTGAAGCCAGTGTTTCTCTCAATCCCAATGGGAAGCAGTCAGTACGAGACGAAGGCATCCCTAAAGTCTTGGGGGTCCAGGACTGCCTGACCAGCAGATATATGGTTGGATCTCCAATTAGAGTGGGGCACAGGACCCCACTTTATACCCCTGTGGTCACGTAGATGCTTCTCTTATCATAAAATGCCAATTAAGTTGGAACGTCTTTGTGACGCCCGTTCCCACGGAGTTGCCAAAGCTTAATTTGCACCTGTGAGGTGGAGGTAACTAAATCATTAGGGCCGGACTTTCTTTTCTGATGGGGTGGCGGATTCCTCTTCTGGGATGGTGTGTAGGCATATCAATTACTGGTACCAGCCAAGGGCAGCCCGAGGCCCCAATCGTCTGCTGGCCCAACTGCCGCTGTTATCTGGTTTCTGTCTAGCATCCAGGGCCATAGTTATTCCAGCACCTCTGGAGGTCCTGGAGCCTTGAAGACAGAGTTTCGTTCCCAAGGATTCTCCCTCCCAAGGATTTCGGAGGGAGGAGAGGAGAGAGAGGAGGGTGCGGGGGTTCTGTCTGGCTACAGTTGCCTAAAGGAATAGTTGTCCTCTGCCTGACTGAGCTAGAAGTGAAAGTACTACTTCAGTAGATATATGTTTGATTTGGCTACTGGGTATGTTTGATTTGGCTACTGGGTATGCACCATGGTGATGAATGTCATAGGAGCCTCGATAGGACCTTACTTCAACTTAAGATTTAGTTTCTTCACAAAACACTGGGTGATCGTTTGTAACATTAAACATTGCAGGTGGCAATGCAATTAACCGATATTTAACATCCCTACTAAGTGGTCCTCAAGACTGTTGTAACCAAGACAGTCTCCTGGAATAGGGTGGTTTTGCTAACAGCATTTGCATACCTAGAATTTGCAGGGTGTATTGATTAAACTGTAACAGCACTTTGGGTGCAAAAAGAGTACTTGGCTATCACAATGTTGTGTGCAATTAGCACAAACCTCTCTTCACGTGCTCTTGCTTTACGTGTGTGTCACTTTAACAATACTGACAGGAAAAAACTACATGGATGGAAACTAGTGATGTTAAATATCGGTTAATTGAATAGTCGATTAACCTCATAAATTCTTATCGGTTACTCGACTATTCTATAGTACCCAGGGGTGGGACCAGCAGCCAATGTGCTCTGGCCCCATTCCCGAGAAGTCCCCTGCCACTCAACGCTGCTGCTTCTGTATCAAAGGTGGGAGATGGTCCATGAAGGGAGCCAGTTTAAAAACCAGCTCCCTTCATGGACTGGCTGCCTTTGACCTTTTTGCCCTGATAGAGAGGAAGCAGTGTGGGGTGGCAGCAGCCCCTGTCCAGGGGAGCTATGAGCTCCTGGACCTGGTGCAAGCTGGGACTGAGACAGCCTGCCTGCCTGCTTATCTCCTAGTACACTTTAAATGCAAAGCCACAGCAGGGGTAGGTCCTGGACCCATTGCAAACCAGGACTGAGCCAGGCTGCTGGCCAGCCAGTTAAAAAATTTACTGGTGGGGAGGAAGGGGGAAAATGCGTGTAGTCTATAGCATTAACCTATAAGCTTTTGCTATTACACTATTACATCCCGAATGGAAACCAGCAAAATCTGGCAACCCTGTGCTTGGGCAACAGTAAACAAAATGTCTTGTAGACTATACATGGGCTGCATACAGCCCTTGGGCCACAGGTTGCCCACCACTGGGTCTAGCCTATAGCAGAGAGGTCTAATATTGGTTCAACTGATGAAGTGCAATACATAAATCTTAATAGCACTTTTCATCAGTTCCCAAAGTGCTTCACAATCTGTAATTTTTTTTTTCTGTCAGAATAAAAGGTGTGGCAAGTGCTATTATCTCCATTTTACAGATTGGGAACTAAAACATTTCTAGAGAATATCTACACTGGAAAAAAAAATGTGTTTTTCACTCTGGACAATTAACCCACATCATTATCTCACTTAAAGCAGAAGTGATGACATAGCAACTTGGCCTTTACCTCATGTTAACAGCAAGAATTCAACCTATTTTTTTTCCAGGACAGGGGCCATGTAGATGTGCCCAGAAAGGCACAAGTGACTTGCCCAGGATCACACAGAAGTCTATGGTGGTGGAGCAGGGAACTTAGAAGAGTATTGCGAGATTGAGACTATTGCTCTAATCATGGGGCAAGATTAGTTGTGACCTCTCTGCTTTGGAACATCTTTCCTGCCACAGAGTTCCCAATGTTCAGTGGCTAATAGCGAAAACAATTATACCAAACAAAAGTACAGCCTTACACAACAGTAGTATCCCTGTAACCCTTAGCATGCTGCAGAGAATTGTAGGCTATGTCTAAACAGCAGCATTATTTCAGACTAACTGATGACATTCCGAAATAATATACTCCACATCTACACTACAAGCGGTTATTTTGACATAATGTTGAAATAATGTTGAGCTGGAGGACTTCTTACTCTGACTCCTGTAACCCTCATTTTACGAGGGGTAAGAGGAGTTGGAATAAGAATGCTCTAACTGGGACTCTCAGCTGTGTAGATGGCCTAGAAAGCTGAAATAAGCTATTTAGTCTTAAACTACACGCAATTGATGTAACTCAAGGGCTACGTCTAGACTGGCATGATTTTGCACAAATACTTTAAACGGAAAAGTTTTTCCATTAAAAGTATTTGCGCAAAAGCGCGTCTAGATTGGTCCCGGAGTTATTGTTATAACGATGCGATGCGCTTTTGCGCAAAAGCAGGTCTACATTGGAGGGACGCTTTTGTGCAAAATCTTGCCAGTCTAGACGCAGCCAAGGTGCATAGCTTATTTCGGCTTTAGCCCTGCTGTGTAGAGGTGCCCCTAGTGAATAAGACAACTCTGCCTGCACATACAATTAAATTAACTTGCAAGTCTCCGGCCCCCCCCAAATCACCATAAAGCTACTGCTAGCCTGCGGAATCAAAGGCAACCTGCTCCCAGCAAGTGAGCTAGTCCAGTGATGTGACCCATGTGCGGAGCGAGAGAGACAAGAGCAGGAGTGCCCCAGGCACAATCTGAAACACAAAAGGGACACAGTCGGGGGCCCAAGGCCAGCACGTGCTGCCCTGCACCCCTGGGGAGGGGGACGGGAAGAGACAGGAGAGCAAACCTCTCGCCCCTCTCCCCTGGGAAGCAAGCAGAGCCCCGGAGCAGCGTTTGGCGGAGCGCGGCACGCCCGGGGTGCAGACTGACAGCCTGCATGAAGCGGGGGGGGGGCAGGGAGAGGACAAAGGGGAGGGCTGTGTTGGGGGAGGGGGTTACTTTGTGCACCCGGCTCCTTCAGCCCAGCTGCAGCTCTGGCTGCTAGGCCAGGCTAAAAGCCCGGCTTGGGGGGTGGGGGGGGGGCGTGCCCGGTGCTTACGGGGCGCTGAGCACGCGAGCCGAGCCGAGCCGAGCCGAGCCGGACCACGCGCTCGGCCCCGGGCGCTAGAGGGAGGGGGAAGGAGCAGAAGGGGGAGTGTCCCTTGCGGCGAGGGGCGGGGCCGCTCGCTCCGGTTTCCCAGGGTGCTTTGGGCGTGCGGGCTGTCTGGCCACGTCCCCGGGCCACGTCGCTCGGTGCCCGCTGAGCTCTCGCCATCTTCGGTCCCCGGCTCCGGGTTCCCCTGCCTCCGCCATGAACATCTTCCGCCTCACCGGGGACCTGTCCCACCTGGCGGCCATCATCATCCTGCTGCTCAAGATCTGGAAGACCCGCTCCTGCGCCGGTGCGTGCCCGGGGGACCGGGCGGACTTGGGGAGCGGGGCCCGATGTGCCCTGGGCGGACCGGACCGACCTTACCCTACCCTACGCGGGGGAGTGGGGCCTGATCCTCCGGCGCGGGGCGGGGGACGAGGGCTGCTGGCCCGACGCGGGGAGTGAATCGAGCTCGCGGCTCTTCTCAGCCGCTTCTGTGGGGGAAACCCGCTTTTCCCCAGGGGGCTCTGCCCTCTTCCCCCCCCCCCCCGGAGATGCCTCACTAGCCAGGGGAAGGGGCAGCGAGGGGGTTTCCTTCGCCCCCTCCCCGCGGCGCTTTTGCTGGGGTTGCAAGAGAAGGATTTGTGGGGCCGTATCTGGCTGCTCCAGCTGCGGGAGACTGGGAGACAGGCAGGGTTTCCGGGGGGGCCGCAACCAGGGGGAAAGGAGGTGTTTGCTCTGAAGAGCTGTCCCGCGTGTAGATAACATGAAGACTTCCCCTTCCCAAATGTGGGAAGCTTGGGGAGAGGCGAATCAGGGAGGGCTCTCACCTTCCTCCCCCGAAAAACACCTTAGCACTGAGCTAGCTCTAAATAAATGCGATGCCTTTCTATTGCCTCCTCTTGTGCAGCTCTGACCGTGTTAAAGATTTAGTGGTTTTAAGCAGTTGCTTAAATTCCTGCTTAAGTCCCTGATGCGCCGCAAAAAGCACTAGTATTTTCCTCCAACGTCCCCCCCAAGCTCATTCCTTATGTAACTGCCTACTAGAAAGCGAATGAATGGGGAGCTGGTTTGGAGGAAGGAAGGAGTGAGTCTCTTGAAAGGCAGGCCAGTCTCACAATTACATCAGAGATGTAGCAATAAGATTAGTTTCTTAATTTTAAGTGAGCTGCGTTCATTCTCTAGCCATGTACAGCCTAAAGTTTCCTCTCTGTATTCTTTCTTTCTTTAAACAGGGATCTGATTTGCAAAGGAAAGGTTTTTCGTGCAGCTGTTTGGAATAACTGACATTGCAGTTTGCAAACCCTGAAGTTTCTCTTGCTGTCTTCCTATTTTAGATCTAGTCACACTGACTTGCACTCACGGTTCTTTTTTCAAAAGGCGGTACATTGCCATCCTGCTAGATTCGGGGGGTTTGGAGCGTGTCTGACTTATATTGCCAACCGCAGTAGAAAATTGGAAACGAATGACTGAATCCGGGTTTGAGAATAGGCTCTCAATTAGGATTCCTGGCCTAGTCTGACGTGGCAGCTAGCTGAAGGTGTGGTGGATTGAGCCGCTAGGAAGAGGAATGCTGTTGAATTCTGACTGTAAAGTGTCAGCTTTTCCAGGACCAGTGTTCTCATGTGTCTATAATTTAGATGTGTAGCATCACTGTCACTACATCTGGAAAAGGCTTGATTCATATTGTACATTTGTCAGTGTTTTGTCTAGTCATAGTCTTAACCCTCTGCTGCTACAGAGTTGGGACTCCCTGGACCGGTGTTTGTTTAAGTAGGGGTACCCCAGTGCATAGAGGTCTAAAAATTATTAAGGGTTGTGCTGGATTTTCCCTCACTTGAAGTTTTTCATTCAAGATTTGATGCTCAAAGATATGTTCTGAGTCATTTTAGGGACATTCTGTATTATATAGCCTGTCATACAGGAGGTCATACTAAATGATCACAATGGAATCTGTATCCATACAGAAAAGTGATGGGACTTCTACTGTTATACTCAATGAACAGTAGAGCTATCTGGAAATAGCTTTGGAAGCAGTTTTCTACCATTGCACTTGGTTCCAGAAAGCTAGAAATACTGCTTCTCCTGTAATTCAGTCTAGGTACTCCATAGATATGTATTAAATAATCTGCCCCCCTTCAGCTGTCCGCAATACCAGTTCTACAGTCTGGCCTTCAACCGGAGCTTCTTTGACTCTTGATGAGAGCAGGTATTTCTGTAACTAGTCTTTATTGTCACTTATTGGCATGAAGCATTGATTGGGTATTAATTTTATGGTGAAGCAAGAATGGCTAAGGTCTTGGTCTTACAAAGTACAAGAAGAGAGTTATTGTAAATTAAAAGCTCCAGAGGGACTGAGGATGGGGAAATAAAATGGACTTTAGGTACAAATAGTATGCTGTGAAGTATCTGTAAGTCATACTCACATTACAATGTCTAATGCTCTGTGTTGTTTATCTAGTATTTTTAGCCTAATCTGTGAACAATCACGCTAGATGCGGAAGGGTGAAGAATATGGAAAGACTGATATCTTGTCAGTGTCCCATCATTTGGTAGTTTGGGGAAACTGGTTTTTAAAATTACCAGTTTTGAGTTACAACATTTGTCATGATACATAAGTAACTTATTTTCTAACACATTTTATTAAGACATCCATCAGTGAACCTAGGATGTAGCTATAATGGCAGTTCTGAACTATTTATAAAGAGTCTTACTAGTTAATGTTACTTAAAAGCTCAATCCTTGTAAGTAGATCTTACAGTCAAAGATCCTAATTTTAAAAATCCTTCATGAATTCAGTCATACAAATAAGAGTTTTGGACTACCGAGCCCCATGTCAAGAAAAAAAAATGCAGAGAAAGGTATTTCCAAACTAGGCACATGTACTATGGAGGAAGGGCACTATTGGAATCTGTGACTAAGTTGAAAGGTTGTATTTTCTATTGCCTGAATTGTTAAGCTGCTAGCCTGAGATTCAGGAGTTCTAGGTTCAATTCCCTGCTCCACCAGATTTCTTATGAAGTACAGGGGCACTTGTTTTATCAGCAAGCATACAAGATAGATTACAGTCCCTTCTCACTTCCCCCAGATTTGCTCAATGGCATGTTCTCCAGAGATAGTAGATTGTTTTTAAACAAATAAACCTTTACCTTTGTCTCCTAAAAGTTACAGCTTTCTAACCTTTCCCCTGCAGGCTGCTTTTTCTAGCACCAAGAATTGGCATAGCCAGTGTTATACAGATCTCAGATTTTTCCCACTCACAGTATGTCCTTCTACAAGGAAATGAATTGTCTACTTGAGTCTTGAGAAAAGAAGGTGGGGGGGGACTTGATGATAGTGTGAATATGTTCAGGGCCGTTATAAAGAAGATGATGATCAATTGTTCTCCATGTCTGCTGAAGGTCAGACAAGAAATAATGGGCTTAATCTGCAGCAAAGGAGATGTAGGTTACATATTAGGAGAAACTTTTCAACTGTAAGATGTTAAACCTTGGAAAAGGCTTCTAAGGGAAGTTGTAGAATCCTCATCATTGGAGATTTTTTTAAAAAGGGTAGACAAACACCAGTCAGGTATGGTTTAATTCTGTTTGCTCCTGCCTGAGCACAGGGAGTGCAATATGGTGACTTCTCAAGGCCTTTTCTAGCCCTCCATTTCAACAATTATATGATTTTTCTCGCCTCCCCTCCCCCCCCGGTGGGAGTTTGCCCTGTCAGTGTTTGTGATAGTCTAAGAATTCTGTAAACATGAATTTATACAAATTTGTCTGTAAAGCTGCTCCAGAGGTGCATTACCCATTATAATAGTAATGGATAATACTTCGACTGTCACTGATGAATACCCAACTGTCCTCTTGAGGGCTTTATACTATCGCTTACAAAGCTTGTTTATTAGAGTGTTTTGTAACTTAATACCAAACATGCGTATGCCCTATCATTTTCATACTTTAAGGAAGGGTGTGAGCAAACTGACAGGTGGCTTAACTATATGCCCCCAAAGTAAGGAGAAGATTAGAAATAATTAAAAAAATAAAAGCCCTGAAATGAGTGATACCCAAATTTTAGTTTATGGTCCATGGAGAGCTGGTAAGTCATAGTGCTGCTTCCTTTTTTTCATTTGCTTCTGTAATCTGTGTTCCAGGAAGTCCTTTGAGGCCTCAAAAAAACAGCTGGAAATGAGGGAGAGACAGATTATGTACCTCTATTCTGAGCCACTTCTTTGTAAGCGAAGGAGAGAAAATGGGGATTGAGGCTGCAAGGGGGAGGTTATTTGTGATAGGGAAGGAGAGACAAGACAATCTCTGTATATGAGAAGTTGATCACGCTATTCGTGTTTGAGAACCCCTTCCTTTAATTGTTCTGGTAATGTTTTAGATTAAGTTAGAGGAAGGGATTCACGGGGATAGCAAATTAACTCATGTAGTGCTGTTCTTTAGAGCTTTGGCAGGACAAACAATCCAGATTTTGGATAGTGATACTGCTTAATTCAGCTTTTGAATTAAGGCTTCAGAAAACATATTTACCCCACCAAACAGCAACTCAGAAATAATTAGTAAGAATCTCTTTGCATTGAACTCCATACAAGATAGTGTTGCTGATTTTATTTAATACCATTATAAATTTCCTTTTTGTGACATCGAAGTTAATATAACATGCTAAATCATGTGCGTCCATGAACTGTACACCTGGGGGAATTCTGCACCTCTGTGCATGCACAGAATTCATGTCCCTTGCAGATTTTTTTCCTCTGCAGAATATAGATTTTGTTGAACAGGCACTGCTGTTTCACTTTTTCCTATCAGGGATTGCTGTGGCACCAGAAGAGAGGGTGGGGGAAGAGGCTGTATTCCTCATAATGAGGACAGGTGAGGAGGCAGGGGACGGACAAAGCACAGCACATAGGGCTGCTGGGGGATCACAGTCTGGGGTTTGGTAGGCTAATGGTGGGGGACAGACTGGAGTGGAGGCTAACGAGCTAGTGGGATGACAGTATTGAAAAGGAGGTGGTTTGCAGGGCCACATGGGAATGGGGAAAGGGACACATGGGGACTGAGGCAGATGTGCGTGACTGAATGGGAGGGGTTGGAGTCAGCCAAGGTCTGCATGGGGGATGCTCCCCAACTCCCTAACAACCTCCCCCAATAAGTGTTCCATACTTCTCCCCCCTGCACCCAACAACTCTCCAACTTTCCTCCCAGGTTCTCTCCCTCAGCTCCTGTTACGCTTGACTCCCCCAAGCCTTTGCAGTACTTCTGAGGGATGTGGGAAATACATTTCTGTATTATAAGTGTAAATGAATTACTTAAGAGTTCTGTGTTAATATGCCTAGTAACAAATCTTTGTTTTAAAAAAAAAACTTGATTTTTTTTTTCTGTCTGTGTTATTACGGGCATGCTTGCTGACAAGTATTTTAAATAAAGGGTTAAAATAATTGAAGATGATGTGGTTATATTTTGTTGTTTTGACTGATAAAACATGCAGGATTTTGCAGATTTAAAAAAATGGCACAGAATTTCTCCAGGAGAAGAACGGTCATGTGCAGATTTTCTGTAATCTATTGATTGTTAGATTGTTTGCTGTGCAAATTACAGAATCAGATTTATTTGCTCTTCTGCAATATCCTTGCCAAGTCTTATAGGTAATCTGCAGTTACAAGGCTATCCAACTACATGATGAATACCCTAAATGAGCAGGATCAGAGGAGCATGATGCACATTTTTAATATAAAATTGACCTTTTTTCATAGGTCCTGGAATCAAATCCTTCCATGGGACCAGCACGCACCATGTCAATGACTTCACACTCATCACTGAGCCTTACTATATAGGCTGTAGCCAACTTGTATGGGAAAGACAAGTCTGTATTTTCTCCAAAAAAAGCCATTGTAGAAAGACTTTTTTTTAGTTAAAAACTGCAACGGTTTTGAGGGGATATTTTGGGGCGATTGGTTCGTTTGTTGAAAATCTTGACTTTTTACAAGAGATTCACCCTACAGTAGGTTCCTTGGTGGGCGTGCCCAATGCTAGGTATCCTGGGCTGGGCTGGACTTAAGAACCAAATAATTGGATTTATTTTTTAAATCAAAACATTCTAAATGCCCATTTTCAGGTCTTGAGAACTCCATTTAGCTGTGGCTAATGACTAGAGGTGGTGGGGGTTTAAGCCATACATTTCTACAGAACTTAATTTTTCTTTTCTTTTTTTTAAATAAAACTTAAGTTACTAGCCCACATGATTGTGACATTTGGTTCATGTTTGAAAGGGTCAATGAGAGAGTGTTTTCTTCCTACATCTCTAAGAAGGCAGTTTCAGTGGCTCTACTGCTGCTCTTTGCTTTGCCTCAGCAACAGTTGTACTGTGAAACTGACCAAAATGTAGTTAGTATCAACTGTTGCTCTCCTCCTTGATTGTGGGAAGCAGTTAGGCTCTCAAGGTCTTGTCAATGTAATGCAATTGCTTCTTGGCAAAGATAAGGAGTAGATGCCAGAATAGGAGTGATTCATGGAGTAGGAGAAAAATAATTGGATGGAGTGGGATTGAATAGTGGATTCTTGCATCTGTCATAGTAGCCAGGAGCTTCTGAAGCAGGGAGAGAGACAGAAAGTTCTTTGTTCATTTGAGCAGCTGAAGGGATTTAGGTGTGCTGAAATTTTGTTTTGTCAGACACCTGCTAGCCTAAGGGTTTAGAGGGCGTCTTAGGGAGAATCTAAATATTTTACCTAACATCTTGGAATAGTCTACACCAGGGCTACTCAACCTTGGAAGCCCCAGGGGCCACAGTGATACTCTCAGCGCACGCAGAGGGCTGCAACTTAAGTGTGGCTGCATATACATGCAAATATATGCAAATAGCTTCTTTGACACTGACGGGCTTGAATACAAAGATTAAGGCAAGACTATACAACATGCAGGCCCCATTTAAGTCAGTTCTGCTGAAATTAATAAAATAAAATAAAATGCAATATTTACCCGATTTCCACCCATATGACAGCACTTTTAATGAGCAATGATAATCCAGGAATTTAACTACTAAAACATATCAACAGAAGACTATTATATTGACTACTTTTTTGTTTTGGCTCCCACTCGCGGGCTGCGTGTTGAGCCCTGCGTAAATCCAAACCACACCACGGGCCGCAAACAAATGGACCATGGGCTATGTTGAGTAGCCCTGTTCTAGATCACTTATGGGTGCATTGTTCCCAGATCTGCCAATGGGATAATTCTTCCCCAGCACTGGCTTGCATCTATGCGTGAGTAAATTTCTGCTGAAATTTTCAAACCCTATCCTGGTTATTTAATTAATTCTATGGTTTAGGTTTGATTTTATGATGTTTTCAGGCTCCCCATATCTTTGAAAAATGTTCTTTATTCAGTATAAATGGTTTTCATTTAAGGATTTCAATAACCTGTTTATCGGGGGGAACACTCATCGGGGCCATTTTTTAATTTTCTTTGCATCATTTACAAAATGTACTAAAACTCAGAACAAAATACATTTACATATATAGACAACTATGTATCACTAATCTTGTATATTTATGACATCTCTGGCTATATGCATTCATTATGACTGGTTGGAAACAGTATGCTTAATTATTGGCATAGTTACATGCTGTAGCCCAGATCTTGTTTTGTGATCTGTGTGTGTGGACTGCTGTGCCCTGGCAGATTCCCATTGACTTCAATGGCCCTGGGGCAGTTACACTTACTGGAGTATAAATAATAGAGTGAGGAGCTGGCAACCAGACTTTATTTTGATTTGTGGTGCCATTCACAACATACTGCTGAAATGGTATTTTTAACTTGCAGTTCACCTTCAAAATATGGCTTTATCTCAGGGAGCACGTCAAATTCATTTTTTTGGAGACTGAATTGGAAAATTTCAACTTAGAAGAGATGTAAACAAAAACTATATTGTGCTTGTCTATTTAGGTTGTTTTATTTGTAGAAAACTGTACTCAAAGCATTTTGTTCTCTGCATGGAGAGCATCATGGCTGAACTTTCTTTGTACAGGTTGAACCTCCTAAATCCAGGACTCTCTGGTCCGGCAACATCCATGGTCTGGCAGGATCACGGATGTTGCTGAACCAGAGAGCCCTACCACCCAGGAGTGAGAGCCAGTTGGGAGCACAGCAGTGGGAGAGCCCCACCATTGGGACTGGTGAGCTCCGTCCTGGGGACCCCCAGCTGGGCTCAGCAGCAGCTGGACAGCCACTGAGCTCCGACCCAGCGGGGCAGCCACAGAACCCAGTCCCTGGGAAGCCGCAGCCAAGTGGGACAAAAGCAGGGCAGCTGTGGAGCCCTGTCCTTGAGAAGCACCAGCCAGGTGGGACAGAAGCAGGGCCATGGGCTGGGGACAGAACCAGGACTGGGGAGCTCCATCCCTGAAGATCCCCAGCCAGCTGGTAGAAGTGGGCCAGTGCTAAGCCCCAAGCCCTACAGCAGCAGGGCTGGAGTGGAGCCAGTAGGAGGGAGGGGCAGAGTCTTGGGAGGCCGGTAGCAGGGGTCCCGAGGGTGCTGGACCAGGGAGGTCCAACCTGCATTATTTAAAGGCTTGATTCTAAAGCATTAGTAGCAATAGTTTAATGGACTTAAAGAGGAGTAAAGATGTGCAGTGCCAGGTTTTAAGTTTTATAGCAAGTCATAAAAAAGGGCAAATTTATAACTGATAGGTATTTCTTATCCTCTATCTTTGAGCCTTTGAACAGATTGATTCTGTTCAACTAAAATATTGAGTAAACTGCTTTCACGCAAAACAATTAGGAATGAGGATAATCATATGGTATAAGAAATGTAGTGCAGGTGGTATCACTGTTTATGTCAGAAATCAGATCAGAAGGGTATTATTAGGCAAGGATACAACAGGTAACATTTTCAAGAGTACCTAAGACTCACTGACATCAGTGGAACTATTGACGTTAAGCAAATGTAAGATCTTTTCAGGATTGGCTTTAGAAGCTTAAATCCCATTTCAAAGTAATTTTTAAAATAAGATTTAGGCTCCTGTGCCACAAGTCCTTTTGTAAAAGTTACTGTGTACACTAATCACGCTTTTTGGCTATTCTATATTAACTGTATTTGACTAATCATGTGGAGCAATTGAACTATAAGATTAGATTGTCATATTTACTGTTAAAATAGCTTTAATTCCTTTCAAGTCACCAAGAAACTGATGATTTTGTGCTCCTCTTATCCCTGGAATATGCAATATCTCATCTTTACATGCTCTATCCTTGCATCTTTGGAGCTGTCCAGTATGTAGCTAATATATAGGGGCCTGGGACAACACTGATTACAATACAAAGCTAATTCTTACTAATATAACTGAGCTATGCTATGTAGAAACTAGGGATGTCAACATGTAGGTGACTACACGATTAATCAATAAGCCTGGGTTTATCAGTTAATCCTGTCAACTACATGGATCTGCTCCCCTACATGGATCCGCGCAGGGGAGGTGAGAGCCCATGCCCATGGGGCGCCTGCTTTAAGCCAGCTCTCCATGAGCATCAGATCTGCCTGTTCCCGTTACCCCTGCGCTGCTGCCTCTGATATAGAGGCAGCAGTGCAGAGAATGAGGGGGGCAGAAGGGAGCCGATACATGTGGGGAGGCAGCTTTTAAGTCAGTTCTCTGTGCGTGCCAGCTCTGTGAACCTGCCTGCCCCCACTCTTGCTGCCTCCTAGGTCAGGGCGGGGGGCAGGCAGGAACCACCTGTCCACCCCAGCCCTTGCTGCTGCCTCTTTGAAAGGCAGCAGCGTGGGGGAGGAGCAAGGGAGGCTGCTGTAAAGCAGCAGGCCCTGGCTCCCTGCAGACAGGGCTGCTGCCAATCTGCACTGCTGCCTCTGTATCAGAGGTGGGAGCTCTTTTTTAAACCAGCTCCTGTCATGGACTGACTCCCACCTGCCACCCGTGTTGCTGCCCCTGATACAGAGGCAGTAACAGTTAGTTACCCAGGAGTGGGGCAGGTAGCACACTGACTGCCAGCTCCGCCTCCAGGGACTATTGAAGAGTTGTGCAACCACTAAAATTTGATGAGGTTACACAGCTATTCAATTACACACTATCTAACATCGCTAGTAGAAACCACTAATGGTGATACCAACCATAAGGCATTACCTCCAAAAGTATGATCTAAAAACTGTACGTGTTGTTATTAGAAGCCATTCATTGACTTTTATCAGTAGGGTAGCCATGTTAGTCTGTATCTGTAGAAACAATGAGGAGTCCTGTGCCACCTTAGAGACAAAACAGATTTATTTGGCATAAGCTTTCATGAGCAAAGACCCACTTCATCAGATGCACTGGAGTGAAAATTATGGAGGCAGACATAAATATACTAGCACATGAAAAGAAGGAAGTTACCTTATGTGAAGAACCAGTACTAAGTAGGGAGACGCAATCAGGGTGGGGTTGGCCCATTCCCAACACTCATGACAATGTTGGTATTTCTCTTAGTTATGAGAAATCAGTCTCTGACTCCATAATGAGGACAATATACTTGGAATTGAGGGATATTCTCCTACCATATTGCCATTTACTTCTCTACCTTTAGCAGCAAACATTGTGTGTGTGTTTTTTTTTTTTAATATATATAATAATTGTTTCATTTATTGCTTTAGGTATTTCTGGGAAAAGCCAGCTTCTCTTTGGTCTGGTCTTCACTACCCGTTACCTGGATCTCTTCACTTCATTCATTTCATTATATAACACCTCTATGAAGGTATAGTATACTGCATAAGTGAGAGAAGTTAGTCATTTTTTTGCACACACAATTCCCAAAACCTTTTGAGATAGGTGATGGTCTGCTGCAGGGCTGGGCAATCATTTTTAAAAGGGGGCCACTTCATAAGTTTCTGAAGTAGCCCCGGACTGCCCCAGAAGGGGTGGGGCCGGGAGAATTCTTCTACTCCCATGCTCACAAACCCTGAAGGTGCATCTACACTGCACCCGGAGCTTGAAATGAGCTGTGCAAATTACGTAGCTTATTTCAGGTCAGTTTCAAAATAGCTTATTTCAAAATTTGACCTGAAATAAGCTACGTAATTTGCACAGCTCATTTCAAGCTCCGGGTGCAGTGTAGATGCACCTTCAGGGTTTGTGAGCATGGGAGTAGAAGAATTAGCTTATTTTGAAATTTGGTGCTGTCTACACAGCACTTACTTTGAAATAAATCACTATTCTGAAACATCCCTTATTCCTCGTGGAATGAGATTTACAGGGACATCAGAATAGCGAGCCCGTTATGTTTCAAAATAATGGGCATGCTCAAAAGATGCAGAATAGCTATTTCAGGATACTTCTGGTATCCCGAAATAGCGCTGCAGTGTAGATGTAGCCTGATTGGCCAGGGGGTGGGGGAGCTCATGAAGTTTTTGCCTCCCAGTGCCTAGAGAGAATCAACCGCTGTTTTAAAACAGCTAGCGGTTCCCTCTAGGCGTTGCAGCGGGAGGCGACTTTGTGGCTCCTCCTGCCCTCGAGCCAATTAGGGCTTGGGGGTGGGGGAGTGTGCGAAGTCCCTCGCTCCCTGCCCACACCTTCCAGGGGTGCATGATGGCTAGAGAGAACCACCGGTGGTTCTATCTGGTGTGGCACGCCCCTGGTGGGAGAGGAGACTTCACGTGTTCCCCCATCCCCAGGTCTCGATTGGCACTGTAACTTTCCACCATTCATAATTACATGTTTTTCAAAAATCTCAAAGCATATGCTACTAATGGATTAATTAAATTTAAGTGTTTGGTAGTTTTTTGTATCCCTTTCACAATTTTTCTATAAGAAGGAAAATGTACGTTTCCTCCCAGTCCTCTCCACCCAAACATCTGTGAAACTTCCTTTGGTCACTATGAGTCAGATGTAAGGCGTGGGAAAATGTAGACCTAAAGGTGAAGAGGGTTAGACTAGAAATTATCTTGCACCTTTTGACAGAAGTTAGCAAGTTATAACTTTTGTATAATTTAGATTAAAAACCTAGAACTAAGAGTCAATGGCTTTTGAATTAGTACTGTACCAAGAGGAGTAAAACATCATTCACTTTTGCCGTGTCATGTAGACAAACTGCTTGTGGTTTTTAAACAGTAATGTACTTTTTTGTATTTGTTTTACTAGCTTATCTACATTGCTTGCTCATATGCCACTATATACCTGATCTACATGAAATTTAAGGCTACCTATGATGGAAACCATGATACATTCCGAGTGGAATTTCTGGTGGTTCCTGTTGGCGGACTCTCATTTCTTGTCAATCATGACTTCTCCCCTCTAGAGGTAGGTTGAGGTTATTTCTGGTATTTTAAGTTTGTTGGTTTTCTGTAATAATGTGAAGATGATGTAATTTTATTTAAAATATGCTTTCAATGGTTACAACTGTTTCAGTATGAACAAATATTTTTTGGGGAAAAGCATAGACACTTCTAAAAAACCATTTGTAAAATACATCCTATAACAGATATGGTGGTACTTCATCCCAACACACCTTTAAATGCTCTGGGACTTTAGCCAGTATTGAGTCTGTGTAAAGAATACAGGTTATGGCAGAGGTCAGCAACCTATGGCTCACTAAGGAACCAGATATGGCTCTTCTGGAGCCCCAGCTTCTCCCACAGCAGGGAGCCAGTGCTGGTGCTATAGCCTTACAGCCTCCTCCAAGACTAGAAAGCCAGGTCCAGCTTCCTGCAGGAGGGGAGAGCCCCCGAACCTCCCCACTGGATCCAGTGTGCAGGGAACAAACATGGATCCGTGCACTGCCCTTTTTCTTCCCCCGGGACACACTTCCTGGAGGCTTCCTTCTGGCGCAAGGGAGCAGCGGGAGGCCGTGTTACTTTTGTGCTGCGTCGCAGGTACTATGTAAGTGCTCCCCCACCCCCTCATTCCCCAGTCCCCTGGCCAGACACCCTACCTCCCACCCAGATCTTGCACTCTTACCCCCTCCTACACCTGACATCTCGCCCAGATCCTGCACCCTCATCTCTATCCCATTCACTGGCAGCCCTGTCCCACATACTTAACCCCTCATTTTTGGCCCCACCCCAGAGTGTAAGGGGGGGGGGCCCACAAAATCCACTAACCCTGGAACTCCAGAAAAGTAGATCTGGTTTGAGGCCTTGAACCTCAGTCCTTCCTGCCCCTCCCCTCACCATGGGGCTGGAGCACCCAGTGAGTGAGGTGTTTCACTTGGGGGCCACATTGTTGAGGGTTTTTTGGATGGGGGTTCTTTTTGCTTCTCACTTTTGTGGTCCTCAGCTGATTTTTCTGTAGGTCATTGGCTCCCGACCCAAAAAAGGTTCCCCACTCCTGCCATAAAAAAAGACAATGTTGAAACCTTTTGTGTTGGACATAATATTTTACTTTATTTAAAAATGAAGCCTGGCCAGCAAGCTGCCAATTGGGGCCCAGCCCCCATCTGCCTGCAGCATCATAACATTCCTGCCTCCTCCCCCCACCCCAATCCTGAGCCGATCATACACCTGAACCCCCTGCCCTGAGCCCTTCATACTCCCACATCCCCAGTCCCCTGCCCTAACACTTCTGCACCCCTACACACCCCAACCTTGTGCCCTAAGTCCTCATACACCCAAATCCCCTGCCCTGCGCCCCTCATAAACCCTAGCCCAGACTTCTGCACCCCCACATCTTCAGCCCCTTGCCATAAGATTGACAAAAGACAGCCTGAATGCATGCATGAAGCTAGATTTGATCAGTTATGATGTAAACTTCAAAGAAATGTGTGAAAAGATGCAGCAGCAGAAGTCCCATTAAATAAAGTTTGTGAGTACAATGTTTCATTTATGCTATTATTAATCATTATGTCAATTATAATATTAAGATGTATATTTTGTCATGCAAATGGGCATTCTTATATGGCTCTTCGTTGACCACTTGTTCTGAATTTTGATGTAGTTTGGCTCTTTGGTTTGAAAAGGTTGCCGACCCCTGGGTTATGGCCTTTTAAAGATTGGATTTAGTGCTCAAATTGATTGTCACTTCATTGTTTTATCAAATAGAACGAAATATTCTCACAACTGTGATATTAACCTAGCAGTGTTGTTTGTCTTACGTTTTCTGGCATTTTTTTCAAGCTTACCAGACAGGCAGCAGTGAGTATTTGTTGCCATCTGTTGAAACCAAAAAATTACAAAATTTCTGCAGAATTGTATTACAAACTTCTAGAATATTTACAGGAATTGTAGCCACAGAAGAAATACAGGAAATTGGTACAAAAAAATAAATGCTTTGCTATAGTATAAAATATACTTTTCTGTATGTTTTAATTGGAGTGAAACTGAAGTTTTCTAGACAATGGGGTTTCCTTCATTAAGGAAAGTGTCTAATGTTGTTTTGATGTCCTTCATTGCAACATTTTGTTTTTAAATATTTTTTTTTCCTGTTGAATCACAGCCTTTCAGCCAGTATTAAAAATGCTTGATTATTTTGATTTCCATTGGTGTTGCGAAACTTTAGGCTGGATGCTCTTTCCATTTAGGCATAAAATGGAATTTTAACTTTGTCATCTTTTTCTCTGGAGAGCACACATTTGTAGATTGATAATTTCTTTTCCCAGTTAAGGTAAATAGATAAGAATTCTCTTGTAATAACTAAAGATTTTTTTCTTTTTTACTTTTTTCCCACAATTAGGGTCTTTCCCTGGAACAAGGAAAGTCTGTAGAAGTTTTGCCACTGTCTTCAGTTTGTGCAGGATCAGGCTCTAATTGTGATGGGGAAGTGGGGTTGGGGGGAGTGAAAGAAAATAGGAGGAATCTTTTAAATTTACTAGCCTAAGATTCTTTGTTTAAAAGCTGATCCAGTGAGATGAAAAATGCCCTCAACAATTTGGAGACATTCAGTATCTCGCAGAATCAAATCTCTTAAATGGATTTCAGGGTGCCGCATATCTTTAACTGAAACGTGCATATTAGGAAGCATTGACTTAATCAGGGAACTACTGTTGCAGGCTCATTAGATAGCTGATTGAGAGATTTTCTTGTCTACAGAGCTGTACAGAGCCAACTGTAGCTGTGACTCATCTCAGAGGGAACAAGTAAATGCAGTTTTCCTACTTGTCCTGATTCAAGAAGGTTTTGTCTGGATTTGTGACAAGGAGGACTTGTTAAATTACTGTATTCATTTATAAAATTGTTAGGGGAGTAAAAACTGAGATCAAACCAAACGTCTTCCTTACTCAGAGATATGTAGGAAAATTAGTGGTATTGAATGTACTTGCTTTTCTTCTTTCAGATCTTGTGGACCTTCTCCATTTATCTTGAATCAGTTGCTATCCTCCCTCAGCTTTTTATGATCAGTAAAACGGGGGAAGCCGAGACCATCACTACTCACTATCTTTTCTTCTTGGGTCTGTACCGTGCCTTGTACCTAATAAATTGGATTTGGCGCTACTATTTTGAAGGATTCTTTGACCTCATAGCTGTTGTTGCTGGTGTGGTCCAGACCATTCTTTACTGCGACTTCTTCTATTTGTATGTTACAAAAGGTAAGTAGTACAGTAACTGGCAGCATCACGTTATATTGTAATACCCTGGCATGGTTAAATTGACTTTTTTTCTGATTCCTTTTACTGAGTTAACGAACTTGTTAATTTTTCTGTCCAAGTGCAGATTTTTCCCATCCATGTGCAGAATAGATGTTTTATGTCCATCGAGACATGTAGGAACGAGCACTACCAGGAGAAACACAAACCTAGCCGCATGTGCTCTAATTGACTTGGTGACATTAGAATCTCTTCTGAGCAGCTGCATAAGCACACAGTTTACAAGGAACACTGCCCCCTCCCCCCCCCACTGGTTAATTGATGTTGGCATACCCTGAGCCAGGAAAATTCATGATGCTAGAATTTAAGAATTCCTTTGCATACACTAAGAGGCAGAGTAGTACAGTCTTCTTTCCAAATACTTTCCCAGGAAATTTAATGGCAGGGAGATGAGTTAGGAGAACCTGATCATATAAAGCATTCTGTACAAAGAAGTGATTATTTTGTCTGATAAATTTTATTCCTTCACAAACTTCAACAATTTGTCCATGTTTACATCTATGTATTCAGTAATTTTTTTTTTTTCTCCTTAGTACTAAAAGGAAAGAAGCTCAGTTTGCCAGCGTAAGTGCCAAAAATCATCACCAGCATCTGTCCTTCCAGATGCTTGGACAGAACAATCCTTACCACAAGCAAAGGTGAAGATGCTTGAGACAGAAAGTCAGAAACACAGCTCTCTTTTTAGCACAGATAGTCATCAGTGGCTCTGTAAGAACAGAGGAAAAACAACCAGCGGATCTCTGTTTGATGCATCTTGCCTCTTTTTTTATTACTATGTATAAAGATTTTTTACATAAAGAAACTTATACTGTATTAATAAATTCAGTGTGTAGTTTCAATTTGAATAGTTCCAAAAGTGAGGTTTTGTGAGGTTGTTTATGGCTAGAAATACATACAGTTTTTATTTTTAATTTTCCAGGATTCTTTCAAATTACTGATTTCAGTGCACACACTCATGTGCTGACTGATGGATGGTAATCATTGTTCTTCCCCTTCATTTCAGTTCTCATTCCACTATATTTATTTTTTCCCAAAGGTGAATTATGTCTGTCAACTTAAATCTGAACCCACTGGTATTTGATGTGAAGTTCTTGTGACCAGTATGCTATGCCATACGCTGATAGGGAGCTCCCTATGAAAACATGTCAAGTGCCAATAAGGCTGGCAGTCATGTTTTGGTAGTTTTTTCTCTGTGGCTCCTTCTCTTTTAAAAACAGGCTGTTAAAGGATGTTAGGGACATTCTTGTGGCCACTAGGGTGCATGCCATCTGTATCTTTGACCTGTTGTCTTGAAAGGCAATCCAAGTGATAAGTTTGGTAACAATGCAGGTTAGAGAGGTAAAAGTGCACAGCTGTGTGGCTTAGCATAAACATTTCTATTGTGTTCTTTATTCAGGAAAAGATGGTTGAACTGTTTTGGATATAGAGCCCTACTTTCATTAGTAGTAGTATTGTTGCAGCTATAAGGATGAATAACCCATGATAGTTGTCATTTGCAGTAATCTGTAGGTGATCATTTAAAACATCTTCACTTTTTTAATGAATACTTTACAAGTAATGTCCGTGTTCAGCTTCAAGTGGTTTATGATGTGTCACTTTTGGACAATTAGTATGATTTTTATAAACTTCTTTGAAAATCAGCAGCGCCAATTACCATTCTTTATATTCTTTAAACGACTCCCTTTTTTACTGAGCTGTTGCATGATTTATCCTGTGTTACCATCCTCAATAAACATTTTATGAAATGGTGTAAATTGTATCTTTTGTTTTTAAATTATGGTTTTGTATCATCCTGTATCTGGATGAACAATTGTAGTAACAGATGGTTGTTAAATTAATTTCATTGTTGCCATACTGGTGCTTGTGGGAAAATAGGTCTATTATCTTTAAATACAGAAACATCTGTTAGTATGAATGTTTTAGAAAATAATCTTAAGTGGGAATAAATCTGTTGCATCACTAGATTAGATTGAGAATTGTGACCAGAAGATGAGTGGATCAACACAAAGTGTGTATGGACCATCTATTGTTTTTGAATATTAGTTTGGGTTTCAAAGAGCTGGATTCATTTCTTGCCTCAAATTTTGTGAATGAACTTGGGTAAGTGACTTAATGTACTTTGTGCCTTAACTTTGCATCTGTAAAATGATGACAATACTTTCTCCTTTACAAGGGTGGTGGTAGGCTAAAATCCAGTAACGATTGCCAAGTATTCAGATACTATATTCATGAGTGCCAAATAAGTGCCTGGATAGATTTTGTATGTAATAATTACTATTGACCTCCATTTGGTTAAATAGTATTTATCTGATATGTGACCCTTTATTTCCCTCACCCTTATTCCATCTAGCTTCAAATGTAAATGAGATAGTTGGTCCAGTAGCTGAAAAACAATAGAAGCACTTCTGTACTCACTCCATCCATCTAGTTTCTGACTTGATTTTCCCACATCCTTTTATTAATGCTTATTTTGTGCATTTCTCTCTATCTTTATATCATTCTCTAGTCCCCATTTGTTCCCAAATGTTTCCGTCTCACTTATTTTCAATATCTTTGGCAAATCTACTGTCACTAACACACACTTTTGATGAACGGTATTTTTTCCTCATTGAAGGTAGGACTGGTTTTGATGCCAGTTTTAGCCCATAAACTAAACATAAATTTTACCTGTGAGTATCTTCCTTTGAGATAGACACTCTCCTGAGGTCTGTACAGAAATTCTGGTTTTTTAATACATATCCCGCTTTAGATGAGGTGAACATGGAATAATATTGAAGATACACAAAATTACATTAAAAGGACCTTATGAAGGTCTCCTTTCTCTTGCAATCCCCTGCTTCATTCATTACAAACTTTCATCTTCTGCAATGAATGAAGTACAGGTTCCACATACAGGTGTCTTCACTGCCTGGCCCTGATTCATCCACAGAGAGCTCCCTTCTGGGAACTGAATGAGGCAGGGTTCCTGTGGAAAAATAGTATGTGGTTATGTAATTAAAGATACTCTTAAATCCTTGTCCACAAGGGGGCAAAATTAAGATTGCACAGGCACCCTTAATTCTGGCAATTCCTAACTTTTGAATGCTTGACTTTTATATGCAGCTTTAATGTTCTTTTAACATTACTTTTGTGTGTAATTTCATATATTATTAAAAAACAAACTTATCATGTGGCATCCTAATCTGTGTCTATACCGCACTGTAAACGTGTTAATGGGACCCAGGCTTGTGGACTTGGTGTTTCTGAACTCATGCTGTACCACCTGCATCTACAACTGTTGGACTGGTAGAGCCATGGTAATGTAGCCAGACTACACGATGCAGATGTTCTGACTCATGTCTGTGGCTTATGCTGCAACCAGGCTGCAAAATGATAGGCCTTGGGCCCCAGTCACAGTGGAATTCAGGGTTTGACCTTCCTATGTTGCTTTCCAAGTCTCCCCAAGGTTTTGAGGTGCCTTGCTACTACATGCATTTAGTATGACTGTCTTGGCTCTGCTTGTGTTGGATCTGGTCCCTGAAACTAACAGCCTGTAGCAGCACTAACACTGCTTTCCAGACATCACTTTCACTGAACAAATAGTGACAGGTACCCAGATATTTGGAGTGTTCCTTGCAGGGTCCAGTCCCTTACACATGAAACACAAAATTACCAGGCCCACCAGTCCAAAAGTAAAAGGATACTTCCGCTTGTAAGATTCAATTCATACCAACACTTTGCTTAAAACTACAGCACCAAAGACTAGAGAGAGGGGGAGATACTTGATGTTTGTAGTCCTCAGCATTGTCAACCAAGCTTGGCAGAGGCCCAGCTTTCATGAATGGACATGCAGGATGCCAGGTATCATCGTTGCCTTTTAGAAACACTCCCCAAGTTCATTGTCTTTACTCAAAACAGGTTAACCACTAGTAGCTTTTTTTTTTCTTTTTCTGTGTGCTCCTTTCCTGTTGTTTGCATTAATTTAATGCCATTTGACTTTGTATGTAAATAGGCCTCCATTGTGTTAGCTTATAATGCTCAATTTACAGACTGACAAACACATTTCTTACCTGCAATCTGAAAAAAATCAGGCTAAGGCATGTCACCTTTTGCTGACCTGTATTTAACTTACATGCTTAAGACAATCTTCTAGCACAGATTTATAATTCCTTCTGGGGCACTAGTGGGGGGGGCCTGGTGTTGGCACCAGGGCATGGGGGGCCGCCTACACACTCACCAATAGCAGCGGGAAGAAGCAGAGCAACGTGTCCCTAGCTTGCTCTTTCTCCCTCCTTTCTCCCCCTCCCCCCCCCACTCCCAGTGTCCTACTTCCAGCTGGTACATGCAGAGGGCTGTCCTCTTGTTCCCTGAGGCTACGTCTAGACTACAAGCCTCTTTTGAAAGAGGCTTTTTTGAAAGAATCTTTCGAAAAAGCCTCTTTTGAAAGAGCATCTAGACTGCAACCACTTCTTTCGAAAAAGTGAGCTGCTTTTTCAAAAGAGAGCATCCAGGCAGTCTGGATGCTCTCTTTCAAAAAAGCCTTGTTTGCATTCAAGAATGCCTTTTTTCAAAAGAGCACTTTCAAAAAAAGGTGTTCTTCCTTGTAAAATGAGGTTTACTGAGGTCAAAAAAACTGCTGTGTACTTTTAATTTCGAAAGAACGTGGCGGCAGTCTAGACATGGGAAGTTTTTTTCAAAAAAAGGCCACTTTTTTTGAAAAACCCCTGTAGTCTAGATGCATCCCAAGTAATGCTGGCTAGGAGTCAGGAGAGTGCAACTGCATTTTCCATTCCCCTTCCTTCCATCCCACCACTGCCGGTGAGTGCAGCAGGGGATTGGGGGGAGCCTAACCCCTGCTAGGGGCACTAGGCCCCCCACTAGTCCTCCAGGCTGCCCAGAGGCTTTGGCCTCTTGACCCCCTAAACACAGAGCACAGGAGAGGCATGTGCCTCCTTAGGCCCCCCTCACATATTACCTCTGTTTTTGTAGCTTTTCGCAGTCTGCCTTGGAACAGGCTTCCAAGGGAGGTTTTGGAATCCCTCTCATTGGAGGCTTTTAAGGACAGGCTTGACAAACACCTGCCAGAGGGGGTCTATATTTACTTGGTCCTGCCACAGTGCAGAGGGGCTGGACTTGATGTTTAGAGGCCCTTCCAGGCCTGTGTTTCTATGAGTGCGTGACTGGATGACAGGTAAAAGGTTTAAACAATGAGCCCTCCCTGCCTCGTAATCTCTGCCTATGGGAGGGATGAATAAGAATGGCCATACTGGGTCAGACCAACAGTCCATCTAGCCCAGTATCCTGTCTGCCAACAGTGACCAATACCAGATGCCCCAGAGGGAGGGAACAACAGGCAATCCTCATGTGATCCCTCTCCTGTCACCCATTTCAAGATAAACAGAAGCTAGGGACACCATTCCTACCCATCCTGGCTAATAGACTCATGGAGGTTAGGCCCATCAATGTCTGTTTAGCACTCTTTTGAACCCTGTTAAAGTCCTAGTCTTCACCACATCCTGTAGCAAGGAGTCCCACAGGTTGACTGAGCACTGAGTGAAGAAAAACTTCCTTTAGTTTGTTTTAAACCTGCTGCCTATTAATTTCATTTGGTGACCCCTAATTCTTATATTGTGGGAATAAGTAAATAACTTTTTCTTATTCACTTTTTCCACACCAGTCATGATTTTATAGACCTCTATCATATCCCCCTTAGTCTCTTTTCTAAGCTGAAAAATCCATGTCTTTTTAATCTTTATGTGGGACCTGTTCCATATCCCAAATCATGCTTGTTGCCCTTTTCTGAACCTTTTCCAATGCCAATATATCTTTACGATGAGCAGGAGTGGCCCAAGGCCGGCTGCAGCAGCTGGCGCCCCAGGCGGAAGGCACGATGTGCGCCCCCGCCTGCATGGCCATCAATGGCCGTGATGTAATCACGGGGTGCCCAGGCACCCCATGATGTCATCATCAGGCGCCCAGGCCGGCAGCACCCTAAGCAACCACCTGGTCTGACTAAGCTCAGGGGCTGCCCCTGATGATGAGGTGACCACATCTGTGCGCAGTATTCAATGTGTACCTGGGCAATGCTAAGGGCTCTCGCCACTGTGGGAGGAACCCACTTTGCAGAGGCATGTACCCTGTGGGGTGATGATAGCAAGGTGCCCTGCGGGGATATCACATGGCTATCACTGTGTCATAAGGGGCAGAACAGTGCCTGCTAGTACCTCTAGGCAGCTCCTGGGCTATATAGACTAGGGTGGTCTCAAGGCCTCTATTACCGTGGAGGGGAGCACCTGTAAGCACGCTAGAGTTGTGCGCATGCGTCTACACACTAAGGCGGCGAGGGAGACAAGGCGCTCTGGGGCACGCAAACCCACGCGAGTGGGGCATCGGCGAGCCTCGCGTCCGTTGCGCATGCGTGTTGCCGCTCGAAGGGCGGGGACTCCCAGAAGTCCTGCGCATATGCGTCTCAGCTTGAAATGGGCGGGGGAAGCGTTGAGTTCTGCACATGCGCTGGGCGGGACAGGGTGTATGTGCGCCCAGGGCGATTGCTAGGGCTTACGCTGCGTGGTGGCGTCATGGCGTTTTGTTGTTTTTACGTAGTCTCCTTCGGACTGGGGACGTTCTGTCCGAGGAGAAGTGCGGGCGCCTTCCTGGGGGCGGGGGCGTCGCTTCTTGAGGGTGTGGCAGGGTTGCTTGGGGGAGGGGCGGAAGGTGGGTAGCCCGGCTGGGGCTGGGCATTGGCATTGAAGTGTTTTGGGGGGAGGGGGCTGGCCTGAGGCCAGGGAAGTGCTTTGGAGCAGCCCTTCTGGGGTAGGGCTGGCCTGGAGTCAGGGTCCAGGATATGGGGGATGCAACAGGCAGGCCTTGTGGCAGCCCTGATGGGCTGTTTTGGGGGCAAGAACAGGGGGTAGGTGGGTGGAGAGAAACTTTCTGGGGTATCCATCTCTTCGGGGTAGCTGTGTTAGTTTGTAACTTTTTAAAAAAATAACAAGTAGTCCATGGCACTTTAGAGAGTCTCTCTCACACGCATGCACACGCGTGTGCGCCTATCATGAGGTTTTGTGGGTAAAACCCTCTTCCTCAGGTGAGCGTAGAGAGAAAAGGGAAAGCCTCCAAATGTATAACTGAAACATAGAGCCCTTGGCATTGCCCCTTCTCCCTTCTTTTTCTGTTTGAAATTGGGCAGTTTTCCCTTTTTTCTCCACTCTCTAGGGCAGGGCTACTCAACACGCAGGCCACATGTGGCCCACAACCTGTTTGTTTGCAGCCCACAGTGCAGTTTGGGTTTATGTGGGTTCAACACATGGCCCACAGGTGGGAGGCAAAACAAAAAAGTAGTCAATATGGTCTTCTGTTGATATGCATTTTAGTAGTTAAATTCCTGGACTGTAGTTGCTCATTAAATGTGCTGTCATATGGGTGGAAATTGGGTAAATATTGCATTTTATTAATATCAGCAGAACTGACTTACCGGTAAATGGGGCCTGTGTGTTATGTAGTCTTGCCTTAATCTTTGTATTCATTCCTGTTGTTGTGAAAGAAGGTATTTGCATATATATTTGCACGTATATGTAACCACATTTAAGTTGCAACTCTCAGCGTGTGCTGAGCGTATCATTGTGGCTCCCGAGCTTCCAAAGTTGAATAGCCCTGTTCTAAGGTGCTACAGGACTACCTGCTTTTCTGGGATATAATGGCCAGTTTGGGTAGGAGGCAGGCTTTAGTGAGGGGGGGGAAAAAGGGCGTGGGTGAATGTGTGACTGTATGACTGACTGTATATTGCTTTCTGTAGGAGGGACAGGCACAGCACTGGCTGAGTCCTCAAGATGCCGGGAATGGTGATCTTTGGGAGACGCTGGGCTATCGCTAGTGATGACTTTGTTTTTCCGGGAGCCTTTGAACTTTTCATCAGAGTGATCTGGTAAGAGCTATCCCATCCTTATTTCCAGCATTCTCCAACCTTTGTTGGACCATGCAGCTGGAAAATATTGGCGGTAGATGGTCTGCCATGAAAGGTGCAGTGTACATTTGTGATGCCCTATCATTATTGCTGTAGAGCTTATGGACCAGGATACCATTAGGTTAGGCATTGTATAAATAGAACAAAAAGCCATTTCTTGCCCCGAAGAGTGTGTAGTGTTTAAGACCAGGGACAACAGATTCAAACAGAGGTATTCAGCCTGTTGCCATTCCCTCCTGGTGACAGCAGACTGAAGGCAAGACTGATCAGCTGTTGATTAACTATTGCTAAGTGATTTCTAGTGCTTTGTAAAGGATAATGTGAATGTTAGGATTGTTTTAATTATTTTATTTTAAATATATGTTAACCTGCATGCTAACTGGAGAAATCATTGGGCTTTTTAAGAAATTGTTATATATCTGTAGATTATCTTGTTGATTTTTTATAACATGTCTGGGAAGCTACTGAGTTGGTTTGTTGTTCTGAATATTTGTTCAGATGTGATATGAGACTATCTGGTTCATTTGTCATTTTGTTGCAGGAAGTGTGAATTTTTTTTAACTCCTTCATGTATCGACAACCTGGGTTTTTATATGGAGAATGAGACGTAATATAACTTGCATGCTTTACTAAATTAATGCCATACTACATAGTAATCAGTGGCTACCACTTCAAGATATGGTTGTATCACTTAAACTTCATCCATCACTGACATACTGTGGGATCCACATGAATGAAAGGGGCTATAAAAAAGGATGAGATTACTGAATTTGTAGTCTCTGTTGTGGCTACAGCAGAGTATTATACTGGAGTTTTTACGTTCTGTGAGTTTCATTGTGGAAGCACTATCCTTGTGAATTATATTTAAATCAGCTTTGTGGTGAAGTATTTATCTTTCTAGAAGTGACAAATTATGGTACTGTTTTTCTGCAGGTGGATTGGAATTCTTGTTTTGTACTCCGTTCACAAAGGGAAATTTAACTGTACTGGAGGGGGCTTATTACACAGCTACCTGCTTGTCCTCCTCATTCTCCTGGCTGCCATAATATGTGCTGTATGTACTATTGTGTATGTCAGTATGCAAGGTAAATACTTAATCTGCTATACCTGATATTTATAGTAGTAGGATCTGTATATTTTATGTAGATTTAACATTAAAATAGAACATCTTTACAAACACTCTGTGCCCTGACAGCAATACGTTTTTTATAGTAACCATTTATCAACATTAATACTAATAATACATATAAATTAAACTCTCTGATACCTCTATTTGGTTATTTAAGGCTAAGAATTTACCACAGCGTGGAGACAACTTAAAATAAGGGATTTCAGGATATCTCCTTAGACCCAAATGAGATTCAGCAATGCTGCTTCTTTCACATCCAGCAATGTACTAGTTCGCTAATAAATGATCTGGAAAGATGTGCTGTTTTTAACACCTCTGATAGACGTCCAGGGGAAGCTATGCGCAAATTATATAGTGTCTCATTAATTCAATAATTATGTCTGGTAAATAGGGAGAGTTTCAAGTTCAGGCAGGAAGCAAACTAATATATGGGAACATATGCGCAGACACCTTATCATGGGACATAGAGGAACCAGTAATGGCCCCTTTGTGTATTAATTTGTTTGGGAGCTTCTTTATAATAAAGATAAATCCTCCTAATATCTGTCTTGGCTACTTTGTATGCCTCCGTTAGGGTAGTATTTGAGCACTTCACAATCTCTAGTGTATTTTATCCTCTCAACAACCCAATGAAGTATTACCACATCTTACAGAGAGCCTATGACGTGCCTGAGGCCACACAGAAAGTGTTAGAAGACCCAGGTACAAATCCCTACTCCACAAGTCCTAGGTTAGTGCCTTAACCATTGGACCATCCTCGAGAGTTCTAGAAAAACAGCTAAAATATTTAAGCATCTGGAGGGATTAATCTGATGAAAGATAAAAATCAAACTAAATTTAGGAAAGATTTTGGGATATATTATATGTATGTATCCCAAGAATCTGCCCTGAAGGATCCAAGCAGCACTGGGCAAGTCTTCTGGGATGTAAATGAATAACCAGTTACCCGGTACGCACACTCATAATGGGTTATGCTTACCGGATAATCGTTGTTACCCAGGAGCAGCCTGTGGCTTGCCGCAGACGGAGGGCTGCGCCAGCCTTGGAGGGCTGGGAGTCAGTAGCCTAGTGCAGGACTGGAAGTAGCAGCTCTCCTCTCCTCCATGCTGCAGACCAGCATGGGTCCAGATATAGCTGGGCTGGAACAGTCTTCCCCACCCATTCCCATCTTATCAGTTGACCAGTTAAATTTAACATTTAACTAATTAAAAGGGATTTTACATCCCTGCCTTCTAGTATATAAATATATGTATTTAAACATCAAGGAGCTTGAAGGATTGTTCAGCATAATTAAAGGGCATATAACTAGGAATCACCAAATAAGAAAGGGGAAAACTTAAATTGGATTTCTGAGAACTCTTAACAGTGAATTGTTTTTAATTGGGGGAATTATTTCCAAAGGGACATGGTGGAAATCCTGCTACTCGTCTCTAAAACTAAAATAGAGAAAACTAGTAAATGTGCAATAAGAAAAATGGACTAGATAATCGAGTAAGTCTCTTGTATCTTTGGAGTCAATTGATACTTTTATATTATTCCCCTTCCTCACACAAAAAAACCAGTTCAAGTACTTTCTAATAGTAACATTATTCTATTGTTTGCTAACTTATGTGCTTAGATCAAATGAGTGGACAGAAGTTAGACTAAGTTACATGCAGCCTCATTTGTGGCATGAAATATTCAATTAATTTAGCTATCGTGTGCTTGACTGTATTTGCAGCATTAGAGTGAAAACTATAGTTCACTATGTCGTTATTTTGTTGGGTAACAAGTTTTGTCAGTGACATCTCTGTAGTTGATGATCTCACTGTATAAAAAGTATTTATAAATTAGGGTGGGATGCCATTCAGCTTTTTCTTGTAACTCACAGAAAATATAATAAGATTTCTAGTATTTAAAATCTTGACAGCTTTGGTTCTCTTCATAAGACAAATGCCACTTTTTTTTTTATTTTGATTATACTTTTTCTAGAACACTTTCATTTAAAAAAACACCCAAATTCTCCTTATTTTATTCTAAAAATAATGAAATAAGGCTGCATCGTGGATTGGTGGTAGTATGGCAAACTGACACACTTGAGTGCATTTTGGGTCCCATGCTTATGCAGGTGAAAGCATCACAGACAACTTGATTGATTCCAAAGGAAGGGGACTTTGGATTAGGACATTAGCTAACTCCAGAGAGATGTTTGAGTTGGTCTAGGTGGACACTGTTTAACTGGTCTTCTGACCAAAAAAATGGAGTATTGTAGTAACAGCCATCTGACCAGGGCATGGGGAATGCTCCTGAACTGATTGTATCTTGTGTTCTTGTATGTAACTATGTTATTAAGATAAGCAAAATAACCTGAATGGTGATCACGTTTCCCTTGTAACTAAGATGGCTTTGAGAAAAGACTGAACAAAGATCAGTGATTAACTCTGATCTCTTGACTGGATAAACCTGTAAATCTTTAAAGGTGCAACAGCAAATAGAAATACTGGTTCTGTGCCAGTATAGTATGGCAAGCATTTTTTTGCTTCTGTATAAATGTAAGGAATTCTGAATTTAGGCAGCAAAGCTCAAATCCAGAGTACCAAAGAACTGAAGGCCAGCATTACCTTTTTGCAGAGCTTTGGGTTTGTTAGGGGCTCAGTACTGCTGAACTGAAGCTATAGTAGAAGTCTTTGTCAAGGCCAGAGGTCAGGAACCTCAGGCCCCGGGGCCAGATGCAACTCCCGGCTTGCCTGGATCTGGCCCCTGGGACTTGGGGCTCCCCTCCAGTATTAAAATCTACTAGCCTGCATGCGTTCCCCTCCCGCCCCCCGAAGGCTCTGCTATATGAGGAGACTGTGGGGAGTATCTTTCTCCTTCTCAGATGGGGGGCCATGCCAGTGAAGGATTGTTTTGGATTTTTGCTTCTCACTTGTGTGCAGCTCCTGCTTGATTTTTCTGTGGGTCTGGTCCCCGACCCAAAAAAGGTTCCCCACCCCTGGTCTAGGCCCTAGAGCAGTGATTCCCAACCTTTTTCCCATGGAGGAACCCCTAAAATAATTTTTCATATCCCGAGGAACCCCTACCTATGAAAATGTTTGCTTGGCCAGAAAAAGTTGACAGCAGGGAGCACAATTCAATTACTGCTAAATTACTGTCAAGAAAATTTATTTGTAAAGAGCTGTTTTATTTATTTATATATAAATAAATAAATGTCAGCTTACATTGTAAGAAAAAAAAATTTTATTCCACAATTTCTCACAGAACCCCTGACGATGGTCTGCGGAACTCCAGGGTTCCACGGAACCCTGGTTGGGAAACCCTGCCCTAGAGAGTGGAATTGAACCCTATATGATCTGGCTGAGGCTGAAACGTATCTTCTGGGAAATGAGATGTGTGCAACAGATACAAAAATTCTGGTGGGAAAGCACAATTGTAGTAATATTTCTAGTTTTAAACAATTAAAAATGCAAAAGATGTTTACCACTCAGTTCTATGACACTTCATGGTCTATAGCTTCACGTCTTCAAAACTTCCCTGTAAAATCTGAGATTTGTTGTGTTTGTTTTTTTTTTTTAATATATTTGACTTAAATTTCACACTGGCAACCATATTATAACCACTGATGCAATTTTATTCTAGTTTATGTACATAAGATATATGGTAAATAACTTAAATTCCATCTGTAATTTCAGGAACAATTTCTAACCCTGGGCCAAGAAAATCTCTTCCAAAACTGCTTTATACTCGGCTAGCTCTTTATATCCCAGAATTGGTCTGGGCAGTTGTGGGAGCAATATGGGTGTCAGACACTGATGTACATTGTGAAAGGACTGTGGTAAATGCCGTATTTGCGACAGTTATTGCAAGGTAAAGATGCAAACAAAAAAGTAAATTTCTTATATTGTGCATGCAGCAGGGAAAGGGGCTTGCATTTATGTATTAAAAATCTTGTGAGGATTTTTCTGACAGCTCAAAATTGGTTTTTTGTTTTAAATTAATGGAGTTTCTTAAAGAAGAATTATGTGAATGTATTAAGACTAGAACAAACAGATTTTGTTGTTGTGTTTGTCTAATTACCTGATATATATGGCATCATCCCTTACAAAGCAGGGGATGGAGTGAAGGCTATGAAGAGTAGAGGTGAGAAGGGGTCAGAAAGACCAGGATGGCCTTTTTTTTAAGTGGATGAGCAAAGAGAAATAGGGTAGCAGGGCTTGGGAAACCTATGGCCTGTGCCAAATCCAGCCCACTGCTTCATTTCATCCAGCCTCCAGCAAGTCTCTGTGTCATGGGCTAGAAACCCCAAACCTGTCCCTTGGCCTCTAGATTCAAGGGTGATCAGGGAAGTTCTGCATACTGCTCATGCCCCAGCTCTGCAGCTCCTGTTGGCCAGCAACCATGGCTTAGGGATGTGAACAACTAGTCAACTATCCAACAAGCAAATGCTTATCGGATAATTGACGCACTAGTTGCTTCCTCTCCACTTGCTGCCTCTTATAGAGGCAGCAAGTGGGGAGGAACAAAAAGGAGTGCTTCAATGCAGCAGCACTGCGTGGAGCCCGATGTCTGCCACTTTGAAACGCTGTGTGCGGGCCAGAGCTATCTGGGGAGTCCCCACCTGGCCCCGGGCTACATGCAGTGTTTCAAAGCGGCAGATCCTGGGCTCCACATGGCCTTGTTGCTTTGAAACGCTGAGTGGATCCTGATACCAGGCTCCCCACAGCATTTCAAAGTGGCAGTGCATGCAGCGCTGCTACTTTGAAATGTCACAAGGAGCACAGGGCCAGTGGTGGACTGCTTGAGTCCCCTGCTGGCCCTGTGCTCCCTGCAGCGCTTTCACCTTTGAAGTGTAGCAACAGCCCTGGGCTGTTGCTACACTTCAAAGGCAGAGGTGCCCTTATCAACTAATCAAATAGTCAATGCAAATTGCATTGACTATTTGATTAGCCGATTAATCTAAATTTAACATCCCTACCATGGCCAATGGGAGCTGCAGTGATAGCACCTGCAGGTGTAGGCAGCATGCAGTTCACAGAGCAGCCTGCCCCTTTCACCTAGTGGCCACATATGCAGACTACTTCAGGGAGCAATGCAGGGCCAGGGAAAGCACGGAGCCTGCTTTGCCACCATTCGAGAGCCACATGAGGTAAGCTGCCAGAGTCGGCACCTTTCACCCTCCTCCTGCATCCCAACCCCCTTAGCCTCTCCTGCACTCCAGGCCTCTTGTCTCCATCTGCCCCCAGCCCTGAGCTCACACAGCCAGCTGGAGTCTGTATCCCCTCACGTTCCTCATTCACTGCCAGAGCTCAGAGCCCCCTCCTGCACTATGAACCTCTAACTTCAGGCCCCAACCTAGATCCTGTGGGATGCCCTGAGCCTTCACGTGCGTGCTCACACCCCACAGGACTGTGTGTGGCCTGTAACTAATTCCCCTCCGCGTGCACCCCCCCCCCCCAATGAATCAGTGACCCCCTGATGGAAAGCAGGTTCCTTGCACTTTCCTTAAAAGTGTGGTAATGGCATATGGAACTTTCCACAACTTGAGGTAGCTACTTCAAAGCAAAACCAACAAGGAGTCCAGTGACATCTTAAACACTAACCCATTTATTAGGACATAAGCTTTTGTGAGATACAACTCTCTTCCTCAGATGCTGGAAGTGAGTTGATCTCTCAAAAGCTTATGCCCTAAGAAATTTGTTATTCTTTAGGGTGCCACTGGACTCCTTGTTGTTTTGGCTGAAACAGACTAACATGGCTACCTCTTTGAAAACTGTTTCAAAACAGCTGTCAGTCAGTGGTGATTGATGTAGCGGTTTAGCATTTTATTGAGCTGGCAATCTGTCGCGTTCCTAGTGAATTGGTGGGTGGCCCTATTACAAAGGCAACATCAGTACCAGTAAGTGACTGTGCTGGTGAGATGCCATAATCTGTTTTTTCTTTTCTACCTGACAAGAACTAGCTGCATGCTCTTGTATACTGTACTTTAGGAATATATGGTTCACCAAGACTTTCCTTCCACATTCTTCTGTTTTGCAGCTGGGTTATCATCATCTTCACCGTCGTTGCTGTTTTAATTGTCTTTGATCCACTTGGGGGGAAAAAGACACTATACCTGGCTGACGATATACATCGCAACTTGGAAAGTAGTCAATCAGGCCAATTGTTTTATAATGTCAAGAAGACTGCAACCAGAGTCTGGGAGACAAGAATCAGGTTACTGTGTTGTTGTATTATGCAAGATGATGATCACCGAGTGGCTTTTACAAGTATTGCAGAGCTTTTCCGTGCCTACTTCTCAGTAAGATGGAAAGATTTTTTTTGTTCTTTTCATTCCATTTGACTAAACACTGAAGAACCCATACTACAGTATTTTCACATGTGGCTCTTGCCTTTCTGTCTGAGACTTTAGCAGTGCCATTTACTTGAGAATCAGGCTTTTGATGTCTATCTGCTCAATTCTGAAAGAAAACTTACACAACACTGCCCTCCTTTTAGCAGGGGCTCCATTGCCCTGGGGGGGGGGGGGACTGGGAAAGTTGCACAGACAAACAAATTTAAAACTTGGAAAAGTCACATACTGAAGTAACCATTGTTCTCAGTCTGCTTTATTTGACACACTTGGCACTTCAGACACAGAAGACAGATAGGCAATAGCTTCACAACAGTGAATTAGCCTCCACTTTTTCACCAATAAAACTGCTTTATTGTAATAAATATCATTCTTGCTTGCATTAAAAAGTTACTTTTCCTTGTGCAAACACATCCACCATCTTCACTACAAGAAAAACCCTACTCCACTGGAGTTTTCTCATGCTTTTCCAAGAATGTCTGGTGGTATTAATTGAGTTTAGGAACTTGTCTATATTGAGAGTTTAGATTTGTCAGTAAGGATATAGGGATGTAGTTCAGCTCCCTTTCTCTTTTTTGGGGGGCAGTTCCCTAGTCAGGGGAATGAGAGTTTTTAAAACTGAGTATGTGAGGATCCAGAGTTTACCTCCTCATATGCTCTAGAGATACTAACATAGCTAAAATGTCTGCTGTTTGTCCCATTCCCTACTGTGAGCAAGGGGAAAAATGGTAATGTCAGCATTAACAGTATGTAAAGGCAGTTCTCTCATCCTGAACTACACCAAACTGGCCCATACACAGTGGAAAGTGTCTCTTGGATGCTGTAAGACGCTCATCTAACTGCCAGTACACAGTACTACTGTGTGGGAGAGCTGACTCCAGCAGTGGCCTTAGGATTTCAGAATCAAGGTTGGTGAGAGAGGTTCTTATTCATTTGAAGTAGTAGTGTCTGTGGATGTTGCTGTACAACTGCCTCCTAGCTAGTGGGTTGTAGAATAGTAGAGCCTGGATAAGAGGAATCCTCCTGGGCAGCTGAATTAAAGCTTCTCCCCGTCTGGACCTGGACCTGTCTTCTGTAACTCCCTTAATTTATCATGATAGAAAAGGAAGTGCCCACATCCTGATTTGGTTGAGTCTTCTCATTACAGTCAAACTTAAATCCCAAGTCTCATGGCTAATAGAAGTGGAATCCTTCTGCCAATATTTCTGATTATTATTCATGATATATAGCTTGTTTATTTTGCCAATCTCATTTCACATAAGAGCCTCCCAATGATCACTCTTGACGTTGGATCAATTTGAACAAATAACTTTGTGATGAAAATCTCCCTGGCCTTTTAATGTGGTTTCTTTATAGACGGAATAATCTTCATGGGGGCCCTAAGAACTCAATCCTATGAGGTGCTGAGTGTCCTCAATTCACATCAACTTAATTTGTGGCTATAATGCTTACCACTTTGCAGGACTGAGCCCTAAATGGCATAGTTGTATTAACAGTACTACTAAAAATCTGTAAGCAAATGTTATGTGGCTTACCATAGGTTCAGCGCAGGAGTATTTGCTGTTGACATAGCACAGATAACAGCATAGACTCGCCTTCAAAATTGATAGTAGCTGTAGAGGAAGGTATGGGGTTTTTTCTTAGTTGATTTTGACCATTATAGTCATATTCAGATTCTATTTTGCTTTAGGGCTCCACAGGCCTTTTAAAGGAGATCCTTTTAACATTCTTTTTTACATTGGAATTTTGTTTGTTGCATTTATTTGCAGAAAATTTAAAAAATGCAACATTGAATAGGAATGTTTCACAAGCATGCCTTTCTTTTTGATGTAAATATATTTACTGTAGAACTGCAAAAGAACTTTGTTTTTTAATTTTCAGTACATTGAAGGTGGAGATTTATTTTTAAAGCATTGTTTTTCCCATTTCTTTTGGTAGGACACTGATCTGGTACCTAGTGACATAGCAGCAGGCTTGACTCTGCTACATCAAGAGCAAGATAAAGTGGAAAACTGCTCAAAAGAGCCTGAAGAAATCCTATGTCATACTCCGCTATCCCATGTGGTAAGATATGCTCCAAAAATAGTTTTGTGATACAGATTATTAAGGGATAGCATTCTGTCAAACTGAAGAAGATGCAAGTTTTCTAAAAGTGAACTTTAAAAAAAAAAAAAAAAAAAAAAAAACCAACCTAAGATTCTGTATTTTAAGTTGAAATAGAAAATGTTGTAGTCCAATAAATATTCTCTTTTGAGGTTTGCCATCAAAACATTGCAATATTTTACTAATATGTGAGAATCTGAAAGTGAAAATGACTGGAAAGTGATTATAAACTTTAAAAAAAATTAACAGGTGTATTCTAAAACTGGACAAATAAGGTGGGATCTTCAAAAGCATCCAAGTGATTTAGGAGAAAAAATTCCATAAACACTTTAAAAAATACCACCCCACAATCATGTTTTTGTTTATATTAATAACACATAAATTAAATTTTGAAATGGGAAGTAGGCATATGTGAAAATTATAGGGTTTTTGGATTACCATGAATATGTACAAAAATAAGATGATAGTCCAGTGCTATGTGCATAGAGCCAAGAACGTGCTCCTATAATCTGAAAGACAAGTATACTGTAACTAAGTAACCAACATCAAGATAGGATGAGAAGCAGAAACAGTAACTGTTTAGTGCTTGCTGATCAGGAGTGACAGTTCATATAGGGATCTTCCACTAGTCTCTTAAATGTCTTAATTTACAGATTTTTCCCATTTTATTTTAGCTTGTATCTTTTTATAAACTTTCATTTCTCATCTAATGCACCATTTCCACCAAAATAAATGATTCCACTTCAGTTGAAGCAATTTAAATGCACTCTGCTTACTAGATCATTCCTTTTGAATTCAGCTGATGGTGGGTCCTATTCAAAGAAAAAAAATGTTGTTATATAATCTGTAGCCTTCCATCCACCAACATCCTTTGGAACGAAAATTTAATATTCAGTACCTTGTTTATCCATGCGTAGTGAAATGTAAACTTGGTACTACTAATGAACTATTACTTTAAATAATTAAAATTTTCAAGACTTCAGTTTCATTAACAAACCCTGCATTTTCTTCGGAAATAAGAAAGTTGAATATGATGTGAACTCTTCCCTCTCAGATGTTCTTTTTCACTTACCTGGGACTTGCAGTGAAAAAGTAAAAGAATACACTTCATTGCCGTGACTGTTTCTGTCTATGGGGAGAGCTAAACTCTCAATATTACAGTAGCATGTGTGCATCTGCATTCTTTATCCTGGGCTTATCTTACATGTACAACTGATGACTCTTTTTTTCTCTCTCTCTCTCTCCTCCCCCCCCACCCTCCTGTTTCCAGACTGAGGATTTGGATATTGAATTAGAAAATGCTGCTCACTATATGCAGTTTGCTGCAGCTGCTTATGGATGGCCCTACTACATATACACTAACCCATTTACTGCACTCTGTAAGCTTAATGGTGACTGGTAGGTTGGTATAAAATCTTGAAAGTGGGTATTTAAAGTATTTGGTTTTTCATACAAGTAGAGATCACTTAAATAGAATTTGACAAAATGAGAGTTGCTATCTACTAATAAATATACATGAGCTTGACTGCTAGAGTTGCCTTTCACACATTGAATAAAAGAAAACCAAGCTTCAAAATACTAATTCCCAGTTCTGGAAGAGTAAGCAAGCTGTTTTCTTTGGCCATACTTAACCAAGTCATACACTGAACCAGATGGCATTTCTGTGTTTGGCTAGAACACAAGAAGTTTTCGAAAACTGCCAATTACAAATGTTCAGAGCATGTTCATGGGCATCAATGACTGGTCCAGAACCCTATTTATTTTTTTTATAAAGTTGGATCTCTGAAAGGGAGATGGGAGATATAGAGCAACAACTTTGAGCACCTCTGTAATTGTCTATCAGTTGAACAGTTGGTTAATGGCACCCCTTAATACCTTACAGCATAAAACTACCTCTGTCTCCACTCTGCCTGTCCTAATAGAGTTTAGCATGTTTGCATATTGAATGACTTATCTCCCAGACAAATAATGATTTGGGGAAATTGGGGCATGGGAGATTGGGAATGTGCACAATCCCTTGCATAGGAGGCAAAATGGGACGGCACACATCCTGGTATAAAGTAAAAATTGAGGGACCTTGGTATGGATGGAGTAGAAAGCACCCAGGATCACTAGCACAGAGACTAGGGGGAGGGACAGAACCTCTAGTGAGGCAGAGATTGGGGTACATTGTGTGCCCCCCTCTACTACATCAAGGTTCCTCATCTTCCCAGTGCTGGGGCATGGAGAGAAAAGGGTGCACAGAGCTCCTAGCATGGAGGGAATTGGGGTGCACACAGAGCTGCTGACATGGGGGGGGAATATGGGAAAACTTCAGGGCATCACTGAAATAGAGACTGGAGGGAAGCACATAGGGCCTTGTGGTATAGAGTGGAGGAATTCAAGGAGTCCCTAGTGAATGCAGCGAGCTCAACCTATGCAAGATAAAGAGTATAATCCCATAATTTAAAAGAAGCAAAAGATTGCAAACAATGTAAAGAGTTATTGGGCTTCATTTAGCCAGATCAATTTTAGTATCTTAAAAAGGAATTTGATTGGGTTGAATCGATAATCCTCAAAATGGAGTCATGGGATGTTGGAATCAAAGTAAATAGAAAAGGATGGATTGTCGCCTTATATGCTTCTGCTTAGACAAGTGTGAATAAATGGAAGTACATTGTTTATCTTTTCTATGTTGTGGAATCAGGCAAGACTCTGTCTTTACAGTGGAGCCGTTTGCTTCTATTGAGTCAGTAGTTAAAGATCCTGATCCTGAAATTGCCTCTGTATAGGCAAGTTAAAAGGTCTCTGCATAGGCAGTCAGCTGCACTGCAACAGGTGCAGGATCAGAATCTATAATAAGTAAATCTCACCATAAAATGGCTTTGTATGTTAAACAAAATATTAACGTGTATCCGTGTCAAAATTAACAAAAGAAAAAGACATATTTGGAAATTATACTAAGTGCATCAAAAGGACAAAGTTTCCTATGTCTGACTTCAGCAACATTGAAGTTGGCCCAGAAAAAGTTATCTAACCTACCTTGTCTCCAGTATTCCGGGATCTTCCCAGCTACCATAACCTGCAAAATTAGTCAGCTAATATTAAGAAGGCATGCGTAATTTTATATAGTCACTTCTGTTCTTTGTGACATTAGGAGTGAATATTCCATCCAGTTTTAATTGTCATGAAGCTAATTAGACTCCTGAGATGTCACAGTAATAAAGACTGAGGAGAAATTGAATGAATTTTATAACTGAAATTGTGGTTATGGGTCAAAAACTGTAATTGTTTTTCTGCTTGATGTTTTTCTTCAAGTTTATAATCTTTATCATTTGGATATAGTTTTTTAAAAGACTTTTCATAGGAATTGCCTTGTTTACTTGTTTAGATTTGTAGGAATGGTATATTAGCTAGTCTTTGAGAATAAACACCCAATGTGCTCCCAATAGAAATCCTACCATGCATGTAATTGAGTACTTTATCTGAAAGGAAATGTAGCTGGCTGGAACGGGCAAGTTCACTTTTCTTTCCTGTGTTTCCTTAGTTGCAGAAACAGCCCAACAGAATCTGATATAATTGGTGATGATCGTCTTAACTTTCACTTTGGATCTATCCTAAAAATAACAGGGCTGCAGTACAGAGATTTCATTCATATCAGCTTTCATAACAAGGTAAACTATCTAACCAACATTGAGTAAGAGAATTCTCAATAGCTTCTTGAGTTCACTTAGAAACCAGGAAGAGGATGCTTTACTTTCCTCACCCTCCACTGTTCTAAAATAGAAGCCCCAACTAACTAGGGATGTGAATGACTAGTCGACTGTCCAATAAGCAAATGCTTATCAGATAGTTAACACACTAGTCAGCTAGTCGTTTCCCTGCCCCCTTGCTGTCTCTATCAGAGGCAGCAAGGGCAGGGAAGAAAAGGGGGTGCTTCAAAGCAGCAGCATCGTGTGAAGCCTCAGACCAGACATCCGGTTCCATGGAGCACTGCCACTTTGAAACACCGCATGCAGCCCAGGGCCAGCTGTGGAGTTCCCAGGTTGTACATGGTGTTTAAAGCGGCAGTGCCCTGTGGAGCCTGGGATCCCAGCTGACCCCGGGCTTCACGCAGCGCGGCTGCTTTGAAATGCCACGGGGGGCATGGGACTAGTGGGGGAGTCCCCAGCTGACCCCAGGCTGCACATGGTGCTTCAGCTTTGAAACACAGTGGGGAGCATAGGGCTAGTGGGGGACTGGCCCCATGCTCCCTGCAGCACTTTCACCTTTTGAAGTGTAGCAACATCCTGCTTATACACTTCAAAGGCAAAAGTCCCCTTATCGACTAATCTAATAGTCGATGCAAATTGCATTAACTATTCGATTAGCCAATTAATCAAAATTTAACATCCCTACAACTAACTCAAAATGTTTTAAAAAAGCATTAAAAAAACCCACAGCCTCATACACAGATGCTTGTTTAGCTAACAGTGTCACAAACATTGAGGTTTTTTTTTTCCAGTACTGACTGATTTTACAACATATAGCAAAAGTTCTCATGTACCCTTGTACAAGAATGGTAAATATCCTAATTATAACATAAAATAGATCTTAAAAATCCTGAGTTCCTTAAGAAAAGTTTATATGCCTAAATAGAATTTCATGATGTCATTGTTCATTTCTTTCCAGGAAGCTGCAGTAAATCTTTATTGTTCTTGAAAATTTGGTGTCTTCACTAAACACACCTAATTTTTTTTGCCCTTCAGATTTTCGAGATTCCATTTTTTGTTGCTTTGGATCATAAAAAGGAGGCTATTGTGGTTGCAGTGAGAGGAACCCTGTCTTTTGAGGTATCATCTATGTTATGTAACTGGCTCTGGAGATGGCTGTGTCCTGATGGTTTGGAGGAGACAGTGCACTTCCCTGTAGTGGCTAGACAAAATAGTGCTACAGTGACATAATGAATTAAGGAAAAAAACACATGCAGTTGAGTCAGCAATGAGATGGGGAGTAAATAATTTTAAGTGGTAAGCCTGTCTTTGGATGCCTAAGAACCTATACACCATTTTAAGGGGCAAGTGGGAGAAGAGCAGAAGTAATTGTGTCAATATGGTGTGAGGTGTATTACAGTGCATTCCAGCTTTTGCACCATAGCTTTAATCAGAGTATTATTTGTATATTCAGTGCTGTAAATGGCACTTTGGGATGGGTTTCTAGATGTGTGTAAGAGACATTCATGCTTCTCTTTTTCTATGTGCAATAACTTGCAGACTCCAAGTTTACGTGAGGGTTTTTCTGTAATAAAGACCACATCAGGGGCTATGAAAATTCCCATGTAGATGTCTGTAACATGAGGAATCTGTCTCATTATTTACTTGCAGGATATCCTCACTGATCTGTCAGCTGATTGTGAAAACCTGACACTTGAAGATGTCCTTGAAAATGGTTTTGTACATAAGGCATGTGCTATCTTTAACCGTATGAAATTATTTAGTCAATTAAAAAAATAAATTAACCCTACATTTCTTCAGTTAAATGGAAGTAGGCAAGCTGTCTGAGTGGCTTGTTGGCAGTGTTGTTCTCTGCAGAGTTTCATTTGTTGTTCTAGTGTTTTGCTTGCCTCTTGTAACTCTTTAAATTAAAAAAAGGAAATAAAATCCTAATTGTGCAGTATAGTCATTCAAGTGCCACTGTGGGACAGTACATAAGTCAGCAGAGCACTGAAACAATTAACTAGAGGCTATCATATATTTTTGCAGTCAGGAGTATGAATATTGTGTACTGTTTTGATTGCATTTCCAACTGGACACTACGTTTGTCTCTAACTTAGAATACTGTCTTCTAGGGGATAACTCAAGCTGCAAATTACATCTACAGCAGGCTAATAAATGATGGCATTTTAAACCACGCTTTCACCACTGCTCCTGTAAGTAACGACTCCTAAATTATTCACTTTTGTTAGCAGTGTTTCTAACAAAACACTTTAGTTGCATTGGAAACTAAAGTGAAAGCAAGCTGTCTTTTATCCTCACCATATGACTCTTCTGTTTTTGTCTTTAGGAATATAAACTAGTTATAGTCGGTCATAGTTTAGGTGCTGGAACAGCTTCCATATTGGCCATCATGCTCAGAAAGTCCTTCCCAACATTAAGATGTTATGCCTTTTCTCCTCCAGGAGGATTGTTGAGGTAAAACAACACCTGGTTTTAAGTGAAAGATACACTTATACGAAATAATTGAGCTATTTGCCCAAATTTATTCCTGGTATGTCTGAGTGGAGTTACTTCAAAGATGGATTTAGTTCATCTGTTCTGACATAAGCTGTAGTGGTTTTAAGCTAAATATATTAAACTTGAACAGGTTTATCTTGTTCTGACTATTGGATTTGCCTTTGTAGATGATGGCTGTAACTTGTTCATAGCTTATTTATAAAATAAAATTCTCTGGAAAATTTGTAATTATCCTTCTGTTGTTTTTCCTGAGTAGCTGTTGAAATACTTTGTTAATTCTGTTAGAAAATACTTTCATTTTTAACAGCGTAGGTGCTTCACACCAAAATCTTTGACTAATCTTGACCTGTTCAACATACAATCCTAAATTTCAATGATTCTAAGGGACCAAAATAAGTCATCTTGTTCTTCCCTACTTATTAGCATGTGTAAAGAAGGGGTTTAGTGTAGCCCACTCTTGAATTAGTCTTAAAACATTAGCTCCAGAATAAAGTCCAGTAAAATAACTGAGTTTTTATTGCAATATATTATTATACAATAGAGGTCATAGCAAAACTTTATATGCACATTTTTATTTATTTTGTAGCAAATCACTTGCAGACTACTCTAAATGCTTCATTGTGTCAGTCATTGTTGGAAAGGACCTTGTTGCAAGGTAAAGATGTGACTTAAGATGGACAATTACATGATTTTTATTCAGAGATAGCTATTCTCCAGCAATTGGCCCAAGAAGCTTCTTTTGACTTTGGTTTGTATGTTAAACAGGTTAAGCATGCCCAACATGGAAGACCTGAAGAGACGGATAGTAAGAATAGTTGCCAATTGTACCAGGCCAAAGGTAACAAAGTGACAAATCAATATGATTTTTAAATTGTTAGTTTTTGTAAGTTATTATTACTTACAAAAATAGGGAATTGGTTTAAAATCTCTTTCTTTTCAGTGTCTCTTTTTTAAGGCAAAAATCTCAATTGTATTGCCTAGTTTTTGGGTTTAGTATTAGTGAGAAAAAACATGATAGGCTGCAATCAAGGAGGCCTAGTGGAGGCTCTCCTGCTGGGTAGCATTGTTTATTTACCACCCCAATTTGTTGCTATGTTGGCTAGAAGGATCTAGGAGTATGTAGAGAGTAGGAGTATGCAAAGTGTTTAATGGGTTGGTGTACCTCTGGTGTTGCTCATAGTGATCCCTGCAGCTGATTTAGGAGTGATTGATAGATCAAAGATGGAGCACTCCACTATGGCCCAGTAGGCCAGTCTTGGTCCTGTCTTCTGGGATCAAAAGAGAGTAGGAGTTTCATAGTAGGTGCTCCTTCTCCACATCACCAGTGGAGGTTTTGTCTGGCTGTACCATCAGCCCTTATTATACATTGAGGAAACCCAGGCAAAGTTCCAAAAGGAGGCATGCTTATATCCTCAGAGCGTTTGTCATTAGAGAAAATTTGCATGTTGGATGGGTGTTAGAGTGATCCTCTTGGAGGGCTTGAACATGTTGTCAAGAACATAACTTGTATTGTGAGGAGTGGGTTAACAACTAAAAACTGTCATCTGTTGATGCCTGGAGTTAAATAATAGATCTTCAAATGGTTTTTCTAGAAGATGTGTACTTCCAGAATTAGCAATCCTGTGGCGGCCCCTGTGGAGAGTTGAAGTTTAAGAAGCTGATAGGCATCTAGAGGTTTTGGATGGGGGAGAAGACTTCAAGCTGGATAAAACTAGACAAAAAAAGTTTAATTTTTCAGAGTTGGAGACATTTCCCTCTGAATTGGCCTTACTTAAAAGCACAGTCTACCAAAAAAGTGTCAGTAATTACTCTGGAGAAACTTGGGTAGAGAGACCTTACATTTTGTGTTTTGTCTCAAATTAAATTATACTACTTTGAAAATAAACATCAATATTTTGTATTCTGCCTCTTTCTCTCTGAACTCAGTACCAGATCCTGCTGCATGGGTGTTGGTATGAAGTGTTTGGAGGAGGTCCAGATAACTTCCCAACTGAGTTAGATGGTAGAAGTCAAGATGCCCTAACCCAGCCTCTTCTAGCTGAAGAGAGTTTAATGATGCATCGGTCACCTTCTTACAGTGCCCTTGAGGATGAATCTCCTCTAAATGCCCCACCCCGATATCCTCATCTTTATCTCCCTGGAAAAATCATCCATATTGTAGAAGAAACCAGCTCAAAAAGGTAAATTATCAGCATTATGCTTCACTGAATTAAGTTCAAGCTTCTTTTCACCTTTGATTCTAAGGGCAGGAGTTTTGGTGTGTCTGCTCTAATCTTCTCCTACTCTATATTCATACTCTCTATATGTTGTATCCAGTCTTCTCTAATGTTCATTCCTTGTTTCTTTTACCTACTTCTGACTCAATGCTTCTTTTTACCCTCACCCTCAAAACTAATAACAGCCTCCTCTTTCTTTGTCCTGTCCATTGAATACGGTCTTGTAACATTGCAGCTGTAATGACCAAAAGCTATTCTACACCTTTAAACTGTAAAATAGCCAGGACAGGTACTGGTTACATGTTTGGTGAAGGACTCCTACCATACAGCACCATATACGGCATCACAAAGTATGTAGGTGCTGTAATGGTGCCGCTGATTGCTTTGCTTTGTTACACACTACTGTGGCATTGTTATTTTTTGAATGAGCACATAGCTATTGTCAAAGATGGTGTAATATCATCCATTATACTGAAACGGGCTTGTCCCAGCCATGGTGCAGTCAGATTAATGATGTAGTACTGTAATTTCTATTATATACTTGCCACAGCGACTGTAGCCTAAACATGCAAATCTCTCTGCTTCTGACTCCTATACTTGGAATTCTCAAACTGGTCCAGCAAGAACCTTGCTGCCTCAGCCTCTTCCTGCTTCAATTCAAGGGAGGAAGAAGACATGATCAAACAGCAAAGAAAATGGGGTTATGATAGAAACTTCCAAAAGGAGAAGCATTTTTTAAGAGTTTAAAAAAAATCTCTTCCCTTCTTCCTCATTTTCCACTCTATGGGCCAGCAAAATTCCTTCCTCTGTCCAGCCCCTCATGATTCTGTTTTGAAACACACACAAAAAGATGGGATGATTGAGAGAGAGTGTCCTTGTTGACCAAAGAGTAAGGAGGAGGAAAATGAAGGAGAGGGGACAGGCCAAACTCTTTTAAAGCACTTTCCTTACAGCAGTTTAACAGTCCACTTCCTTCTTTCACATTCCTTTTTGAATGGTTTTTAGCAATTTTCAGCATTGCAATAACCTGAGGGTATTCCCAGTTGAGTGAGTGGGTAATTAATATCCATAGCCTAGATTAATAAACTCCCTGCTCTTCCTCCTCAGTTCAGTTTGAGATACATGTAATACAGCTAATTACTGTAATATTGGATATTAGTGATTAGCAGGAAGCACCCATAACATAACAGTAATCCGTAAATAACACACCATTTCTTTGTCCAGCACATGTAGCCTCATACATTATTTTGATATATAGCTTAAAAAAAATAACCATTTTAAAGAGTAGGAAAAAGGGCTCTTCTAGAAACGTTCTTTCTCATGCAGAAAATGACAATATTGGTTTAGTTTTATATTTGAGAAATATGGACAAAATTATTAGCTGCTTGTTACTAGATAATGTGTTCATCATTAGCTGAAATGCCATTTGTTTATATAAATAGTCTTTCAGTTTATCTGCACAAATGTTACACTAGAACTGTATCGGTAACTCAAGATAAGAATGTGGGAAATAGGATAAGCTCTCAAATCAGTTTCCAATCTGCAGTTGTTTAACCATTGATATCAATGGGAGCAGAGTAGGCCAATACAGTATTTTGTGTTTTTAAGCCCGTGTATTTTTCTAATTATGTAAAATTATTTAGTGGTAGCTGAGTAAAGTTTTGTAGATTATTAAATGATATAAGCAAAGGTTTAAGTGTATGACCAATATGCTTTCCAAGGCAGACGTGGATTTCAAAGATTTGCATTGGATGGTGGACAATTAAACTTCATATGAATGTCTAAAAGGCTTTATTGAAATATTTGTCTTTTTAGGTGGTGTTCTTCTGATGTCAAATATACTGCAAGATGGTCAAAAGAAACCGCCTTTAGCAATATTTTAATAAGTCCCAAGATGGTAACCGATCACATGCCAGATGTTGTGCTGAAAGCCCTGAACAACTTGACTGAGGAAAAAGCAGCTTGTGTTACGTGTCAAACAGATAGGGACTTTCACACCAACATAGTATAGCTAGAGCTCTAAGAGAACATCTTATTTTTTTTTCTTTAGGCTTCAGGTATTCAGGAGCCTTTAACCTCAGACTTAAGTGGTGGAGTGAGATTTTGTTTGTTTTGTTTTTTGTTTTTTAACATGCCTAAAATAGAAACTGGGAAGGAGGGGGTATCTTGGTCACTGTCCATAATGCAAAATTCATTTTACTCTGCAAAGGTTCTTCAGACTTAAACATTACTGGCTAACTGTAATTAATTAAGATGGTTAAAATGAAAGTAGTCAGAATGTTGACAGAAGCGGATAGGAGCTTTCTGGAAATGAAACAGTGAGCACAGTCTTAGCCAGTTACATGTAAATTACTGTACCTTTTATTTGACAGTTGGAATGATTCCGTTAAACTGAGAACACAACTCCTAAAAAGATTGAACTAGAGCAGAGGAACCATAACACCTGAATGCTAATTTCAGCTCTGCAACACTTACTGTTACCTTGAGCATGTCACTTAACTAACTTCATGCCTCTGTTTCACATCAGTAAAATGAGGGTATTAACCTCACTGAGATTCATGTTTGAAAGGTGCTATGTGAAAGCACAATAGTAAGAAATGGACACTCCTAGTAGTAAATGATGGTGAAGTTGCAAATCTAGTATGAAGAGAGAGGGTTAAAAAAGACACTTTTTGTTTTAACAGCCACTCTTAATATGCACTAGTTACCACAGAGGTATTTTCAGAAGGCATCTTTTATTTCATGGCAATTATGTAACGTTTGGATTACTTGATTATAAAAATGCTGCTTGGATACATGTGCAATATTTTTGTATCTGTTTACATTTTCAACCCTAAAGGCCTGCTTTTATGCATTTAACTCTACAATGTGGGAATAATCGTAAAAGAAATTCTTAAGGGAATGGCATGAGGACCATTGTGTGCTTACTACACCTGAGACTAATGACCTTCTGACTCTTACCTTCCACACATTTGATTCCATTGGAGTGTCTAAAGAACCTTTGTATGTACCAGTTTCGTAACTCCACCATTTAATTTGTTCATAATGGTGAATGTCTGATTAAACTTGGTTGCTTTGTACAGAAAAAGTGATCTTTTTGTAAAAAACATATTTGGCTTGTCAGACAGTCCCTTACTGTATTTTTTAAGAAGAAATGTAGCCTACGTGTGTATTGGGATAGTAAAGTTTGTTTTGATAGGGTGCAATAAAATCTTAATGTCTATTTGAAAGTGCTCAGAGGTTGTATGTAAAAAGGAATAGGGTTTGTGGCTTGTTCTGTAGCAACCAGTTTAAGTACTAAGTATGATGATTTACACAACCAAGACAAGCCCCTCACTCTAGCATGCTAGCCCTAGCCTAGTGCACTAAGGAACTTTCAGTGGATGGCACACTTGGGTGCTGTAGCTCTGTATGCCACACTGACTTGTCATTTAGACCTGTCGTAAGTGTCATCAGTTCTGAGTCAGGTTCTTCGATGTAAAATTTAATCCCTACTTGTAAAAATTAATTGTTCCTGTGCACATCATAGTAGCTGTACCTGCTTTGTGACCAGTGCCATTCTAAACAGTACATCTAGATGTTTTTTTTTCCTTTTTGTGCATTGGGTCAAACCTAAGACTGTTTTATGAAAAATCAGGAAGGTGATGCCAGGGTTCCTGGTAAGCTGAGTGCTTGAAATGCTGCTTGGCAGCCAGTAGGCTGTGTTTCTAGTGGTGGTGCACATCTGTATGTGCCTCATGCACAAACAAAACTTATTCTGCACATAGATGAAAAAAGAGGGAACATTGCTGATATCTACTAGCTAAGCTAATGGTTAGGGAAGGCACTTTGTGGAAGTTATGAGTTCAAGTCCCTGCATCTCCTACAGTCATCACACACTAGAGCTGTGTATAGTAAGTAGAAAAGCTCCAAGAGGAGAGATTAAGACTCAGTGCATATTAGTAACTACACAGGGGATGCAAGAGATCCAAATTCAGGTCCCTCCAAAGTAAAATGAAGTGTAGCTTAGTCACTCTTGGTTAGTGAGCTGAGACATGCTTTGCTTTAGTATGCCTAAGGCAGATAGGACCTTGGTGAGACTTCTGAGGTTCACATGGAACAGCAACTTCTACAAAACATAAGCATCTCATTAAAAATGCTTCCAGCCCTCTACAGCCATGTCTATACTAAGAAACTATTTCAAATTACTAAATTTGACTTAATGCCTGTTTTAACAATCTAGGACTAGCATGTCCTCACTATGGGGCAGCATTGAAATTAGTCCAAGACGCACTCTGTTAACATGGATGTGCTACCTCAGGCTTAGAGCCCTTGGAAGCACTCTGGAATGTGGCAGGAAGCCCCTTGGAAGCCAGTATGTTCAAATTAGCAGCACTGGAACATCCATGCTAATGTTATTTCAAAATTACTATGTTGGAATTAACATTACTCCTTGTGAAAAGCAGCCAAACAGGAGAGATGTGGTTACTGCAGATTACAGTCCTAGTGTAGACCAGGACTAGGGGCTGTACATCATACTTACCTTGCTTAAGGAATGTTGTTAGTGTTGGCTCACTCTTGAAAGCCCTCCCCATTCGTCTCACTGGTACATTGTCTATATAATGCTCATGCTATCAACTGTAATTGCCACTCACTCCTACTTGATTTATTTCTGACAAATTTAAGTATATAATGGGAGAACTGAAAGTTGCTGCAACAAGGGAAATGAAGAGCAGAAAAAGGAAATGGTACACAGCAAGTGGTTTCAAACAGGAATGATGTCATCCCAGTAAGTGATGCTGAATGTGACTAAACAAAGAATGATCAAAGTAGAGTGGCTGGGCTATGTCTCCATGCTGAATATAGGACACCTCCATAAACTTACTTGTATTCAAGTAATTTTAGCAGCTATCAGAACTATGCCGTACAAATATTCAAGTTGAGTGAGCCCTTGTTAAAAAGAAATAGAGTAGTTGGAGTCTTTATTCACCTTAGCTTTTAAAATGTGCCTGGGGAGAGGTGACACACATGTGCACCTCTCTCTCTGAAAAAGGGGGGGGGGGGGGAGGCGTGCCTGGTTGACCTGCCCCACATCCTCTGCCCTCCCTGCCAGGCCCCCTTGGACAGACCTACCTCTCCTGGTACTTGGCACTGAGTCATCTCAAGCAGGGTCACAGATTTCTGGGAGGGTTCACACTAGAACATGGACAGGAGCTGCTTCCAGCCACAGAGGCTTGGGATGACTTGGTTCCTGTCTTTGCAGAGCTCATTGCTTCCCCCCCCCATGGCTAGCAGCAACTTAGTCTTTCTTCATAGTTGCTGCTGGCCACTGACATGCTCTAGTGGCCACCTGCTATCCCCTGGCTGCAGCATGGACAGGGCACCTAACTGCAGGGGCTTCAGTCAACTAGCTAGAGATGTGACACAGCAGGTGCTTAGGGGCAAAGCAGCCCTGCACTGCCTGGCAGCAAGACCTAAGGAGCAGGGACAGTGGAGCCTGCAGGGTCAGGGCACAAACAAGTTGGAAATAGTGCTGGAGTGGTGGGGCATGGAGAGAGAAGCTTCCCTGTGCCAGTGCTGGGTTCCCCTTGACCAGGGTCCCAAGCCAGAGGATCTTGAACATAAGAATGGCTATATTGGGTCAGTCCAAGGGTCCAGCTAGCCCAGTATCTGTCTTCAGACAGTGGCCAAAGCTAGCTGCCCCCCCGAGGGAATGAACAGAACAGGTAATCCTGCCCATCACCCATTCCCAGCATCTGACAAACAAGAGGCTAGGCACACCATTTCTACTCATCCTGACTAATTGCCATTGATGGACCTAACCTCCATGAATTTATCAGGCTCTTTTTTTGAACCTTGTTAAAGCCTTGGTCTTCACAACATCCTCTAGCAAGGAGGTCTACAAGTTGGCTGTGTGTTGCATGAAATACTTCATTTGTTTTATTCACTTTCTCCACACCAGTCATTTTATAGACCTATCATCCCCCCCTTAGTCTCCTCTTTTGTAAACTGAAAAGGTCCCAGTCTTTTTACTCTCTCTTCATATGGCAGCCATTCCTAATCCAGTGGTGGGGAAACTTTTTTTTGGTTCAGGGGCTGCACACAAGTGAGAAGCACAAAAACAAACCCCCAAAATCCATACCCACATGGCCCATGACTGAGAAGGAGAAAGACACACCTCACATTGTCCTCACACACAAGAGTCTAGTAGGGCCCAGGCTAGTAGATTGTGTGTGCTCCAGCTGCATGGGAGGTCCACAGGAGCACCAGCATGGACTCCCCAATTCTGGGCAGGAGCCCTGAGCCTCTATGGGGACAGTAGTTAGCCCCTGAGGCTTAGATTCCCCATCCCTGCCATAATCATTTTATTGCCCTTGTCTGAACTTTTCCCCAGTGCTAAGATTGAGGTGATGACATGTGTACACAGTATTCAAGGTGTAGACATGCCCCGGATTTATATAGAAGCTATAAGATATTCTGTCCCTTTTTAATGATTCCTAACATTGTTTGTTTGCTGCTGCACATGGTATGGATGTCTCCAGAGAACTATCCACAACTCAAAGATCTCAAGTGGTAATAGCTAATTTAGTCCCCATCATTTTGTATGTATAACTGGGATTATCTTTTCCAATATGCATTTATCATTAAAATTTGCCATTTTGTTGCCCAGTTGCATAGTTTTAATGAGACCCTTTCAAAGCTCTTCACAGTCTGCTTTGGTCTTACTATCTTAAGCAGTTTAGTATCAACCTGGCTGTTGCAAATAGCCAGATTTCCCTGTCTCTGCCCTGCCGCAGAAAGTCAGGGGTCACCAGCCCCCAGTTCCACGCTGCTGAAGGTGGCCGGGCTTCCTGGCCCCAGATGGTGTCGGTGGCTACAGTTCCCTGGCCCCATACTACCACATGCTGCTGGCCTTCTCCAGCCCCTAGTCCTGCAGGTAGAACCACAGGTAGCTGAGGTTCTCCAGCCCACAGCTCCACACTGCTGTAGGCAGCCAAGGTTCCCCAGCCCTCCAATGCCACAGGCTGCCAGGGTTTTATGACCCTGGCCCCAGCACTGCTGTGGGGCTCCTCCAGACCTGCTGCCCCCAGACTTGGCTGGGCTGCTGGTCTTCCTGCCATTAGGCTCCCGCACTCTCTGGTCCAGGAGCATCCATGGTCTGGCCAGACTAGAGAATGCTGGATTTCAGAGGTGCAATCTGTAGTTCTAAAAATTGCCAAGTATATCCAGCCCCTTTCAAACTGCCCATCTAAACTCCCTCCCAAACTCCTGTTAGTGGCTTCTGTTCGCTAAGTTCTCAGGTCACTTAGGAGCAGACTTTTTATAGCCCTGGCCTTCCTGAGTAGCCCTACCCCCTGGTTAAGGCTTGATGGGTGTGAAAAGGATTAGGTTTCAGCCTCAAGAAGCTCTCAGTCTTGCTTAGCAGGCTGCTAGCCTCAGCACCCCGTAAAGCATATGCTAGTGCAGTCACTCAGATTCAAATGCCACACAGCTGATAAACAGAGCACTCACAGGTAGGTTTTTTGTTCCTACTGGTGGGGCACATTCCTTACTGCATATAAATTATCCCACCCTGCTCTAAAAGATTAGAGAGAACATTGGTTTTGAGCTTTCCACAGCTGACTTGAATGATTTGGGATCAGAGGCTGGTTCTTCACTCTGCTGGGAGCAGGACACACCCTGCAAATGGGTATATGGAAGAACAGTGGAGCAAGGGAGGTTAAGGGGCACATCAGGGAGAGGATGAGCATGTAAAGGTCTGAGGGATAGGTAGCAGAGGCAACATGCAACCAGTCACTGCCAGCCTGCACTCAGTCACCGCAGCAAGTAGCCAGTGCTGGCTGGAAATGGGACAGGAGGTGAGGGGTGCCTGCTGGCCAAGAGGACCATCAAGGGGAGTGGCTGGCCACATAAGACTGCAGCTTTGCCTGATCACCAGTCTTGCACCCCCATCAGTCAGTGAATCCCCACCACTCACCTCCATGACAAGCAGGGATCTGACCAGCAGTTGGACCCACCAGTACGGATAGGAGGGGAGAGAAAATACAGGACAATTTGCCCATTTTTAAGAAAAAGGAGGGACATGTGTAAGTGGGCTAAAGTGCAGGACTGTCTTTTAAAAACAGGACATCTGGTCATCCTAGATAAGGGCCATCCTCCCATTAGCAGTGAGAAAGGGCTGAGGTAGCTTAGTTTTGCTCTAGCCTACACAAACTCAGGCCTCTCAATAAAGGAATTTGAAAGGTCAAAAGGATAAGACTGTTATTCTATACAACACATTCCAGTTTTTAAAAGACTGTTATTCTATACAACACATTCCAGTTTTTAAAATCACTGAAGCATTAATTTGCTGCCACTGGGAGCTTGAGATCACTAGTAGCTCCTTAGCTTTCTATCATACCTGACATAGGGATCAAACCAAGGTAGTAAAACAAATGCAATTTTATTTGAATGCTCAAAGTAGTGCATCCTACAAACAAGAAAGAAAAAATGTCAGGGCTAGTACATTTCTCTCAGTACTAGTTCTCTGGTCACTAGCCCAAGAAATTTTCTTTATCCCTAATCCCATAATAACCAGTAAACTGTAATTCATTTGTTGTGAAGAGCATGTACTTACATATTACTCAAACAAAGGCAATTCCAAACCACTATGATTCTGCTATAAATGGCAAGCACACACATTTCTGCAATAAAGAGTTAAGAACATCTAGACAAAAATGCAAGCATTACCAATTATGTGATTCAAGAATTTATTAAGTCATACATGCAAAACATACTGCTAACTTCATTAGCAAAAGATCAATGTAAAAACTTCACAATTTTGCAACTTGATTTTTAAATTTTGTTCTAGTGGTTGAAAGGGGTGTAGTTCAACATTGTATTCTTGCCAGTGTTTAGAATGTACAGAACATTGTTAGCACTAAGTTACAGAACCTCACAGACCCAAGTTACCATTACCAGATAAATCAATGTGATGCACACGTAGGTGAGCTAAAGGGACAACTGTCAGCATTAGTAATGTTAGTGTTGGGGTACCTGACAAAATGATGTTTGACAAGGTTCATCTTTTAAGAAGGTCTACAGTATAAAAATTACTAAAACTTGTAAAGCTGTTTCACATGATTTTTACATCTAATGACTAGAAGACTAAAGAAAGCTCCTCAGAAAGCACGTAACTTACTGGATCAGAAGTAACCAGAAAATAAGGATATGCTTATACTTTCTAATCTACAAAACACAAAATGCTAATATATCAGAAAGGTTTTAAAATACAAGTTATATTGCTCAATAAGAAATTCTACAAGAAAAGCATTCCTAAGTATAACATCTGTGGGAATGACCAGTTCAAAGTTGTGTTAAATGAATGCCCTACTTGAAAAAAAATTCAAATTTACCTATAAACACCAACTTCTTTACTTACTGCATATTTGTGACAAGTTAAATTACTGTTACTGGTTTTACCTGTGACAAAAATCTAGTCATCTTAACCACTCAGTTGACAATGTAGTGTAAATTGGTCTGTACAATGTCAAAATACTGTCTGGCAATATCACTTGATCAAACCAGATGTGTTTCACGTACCCATCACAATACAATGCTGTCAAGGGGAGGACATACACTTAGGTATGAATATTTTTAATCACAGCAGCAAGAACTAGATCATAACTGAGCCCTTACCAGTGATAAAGCATTTTTTAAAACTCTGACTAAGGTTGTCAGTCATAGCCAATTATCTTAATCATTTAAGATTGATGTACAATGCTATATAACAACCACGGGTTGAGAAAATGTTTAATTCATTAGACTGCAACGTTTTCCTAAGGATATCGTACTGTTACATATCTGTGAAAAACTAGAGCGTTTTGCATTTCCTACAGCCATTAGAGTCATCTTAAAGACAGTCTTAAAAATAGTTAGTGCTTAGTGTTGATAGCACAATGCAACTTAATTCAGTAGATAGTTTGGCAACACTTTATCTGAGCAAGAATAGGACTTGAAAAATAAGGCTTTACATAGGTTTGTCTTATTTAGGATTTCACTTTTAGTAGAATTTGAAAAGCATTTCTCATACATTAAACAAATTAAACCATGAAATCGCTGACAGGTTCAAAATTTTTATGGAAGAGAACTAATTTATAACAGAAAAAATTGGCATTGAATGTGAATGCTCCCTTGTTCTGAGCAAAGCACACACGGTTCAGAGTGGAGGTGGGGTAGGGTAACATCTACAGCAACAGACATTTTCTCTTCCTCTTCTTTACAGGAGGGGGGCAAAGAACTGCTCGAATAGCTTCATCAAACACTGTTTTGAGGCCTCGCTGTGTAAGTGCTGAGCATTCTAGGTATTTCACTGCACCTGCAGAAAGCCAGACGGTTTGAAGTTACAAAACAATTCTTTATGCCAAATATAGAAACCACGGCTTTTAACAGACTGCCAAAAACAGAAACAAGGGCATCCCCTCTTAAAATTAAACAGTTTTAAAAAATGAATTTCAGGTATAGTCAATAGTTAATAAAAAAATCATACCAATCTCTTTTGCCATGGCAAGGCCCTGCGGATAGGTGATTGGAGTCAATTTCTTCTCCTTCAGCTTTTCAATAGTATCTTTATCATCTCTAAGATCAAGCTTGGTACCAACTAGAATGATAGGAGTGTTGGGGCAATGGTGTCGCACCTCAGGATACCACTGGAAAAAAAAGGATGCAAGTATGTGCTTGTGTAGCAACTTTCATCTAAGTCCATCGGCACAATTTACAAATCATTAAAGCCTTGCAAAATTCCGGTAAAGTAGGCAGAAGTATGGGGCAAAGAAAGAAATTAAAGGGAAAATTTCCCCCAAAATATTCTTCCCTACCCACAAGACACAAGTGACAACTACTTTGTCCAGATAATAAGAATATACTTGGTAGAAATGCCCTTCATTCACTAGATAATATGGAAATGAGGCAATTAAATAGTTTGCAGAAAAAAAATCTAAGTCCAGCTGAGCTCAGGAGCATAATTGCAGGCACAAATACCCCAGAATAGATATACTGGACATTACAAAGCTGGAGGGATGGGCAGGAAGAAATACCCTCCCATGTCTTTCAATAAAGTATAAATTGTAAAAATCAATGTATGCCCAGATTAAGTCTTCAGATTTGCTACTTTATGCCTACACACTTTTCCAAATTGCTTACTATTAAACTTGTGCCTTTAAGAATTTCTCATATCATCTGATACCCAACAGTTTTATAAATTCCAAGATTTGTTTATTCCCTTTAGATACTGCCTTACATTTTTTCATTTTCCTAAATATCAGTTTTGTCAATTGCTTTTTCCTTACCATCATGTATCAAGAGAAAAGATTCTGGTTTGAAATGCAGCAAGTGCACTAACTGCTAAATGGAGATCTCAGAGCTTTTAAGGTTAAGCAACTGACATGGCTGAAAGCAGCAAAATTCCGGATTTCTCCCTTTCAGGTAAAGTAGCATTGTTCAAATCACAAAGGCATACTGGATCCGCCTAGCCAAGTCACCTGTCTTGCAACAGTGGCCAATGCCAGGAGCCTCAGAGGCAATGAACAGAACAGGTAATCATCAAGCGACCCACCCCCTCTCACCCATTTCCCACTTCTGGCAAATAGAAGCTAGGAACACTATCCATGCCCCTTTAAGCTAATAGCTATTGATGGACTGATCCTCCATGAATTTACCTAGCTGCTTTTTTTTTTTTTTTTTTTTTTTTTAAAAACACTGTTAAAGTCTTGTCCCTCACTACATCCTCTGGCAAGGAGATCCACAGGTTCATAAGAATATAAAAACGGCCATACTGGGTCAGACCAAAGATCCATCCAGCCCAGTACCCTGTCTGCCGACAGCGGCCAAAGCCAGGTGTCCCACAGGGAGTGAATCAAACAGGTAATGATCAAGGGATCTCTCTCCTGCCATCCATCTCTACCCTTTGACAAACAGAGGCTAGGGACACCATTCCTTACCCATACTGGCTAATAGCCATTAATGGACTTAATCTCTATGAATTTATCTAGTTCTCTTTTAAATCCTGTTATAGTCCTAGCCTTCACAACCTCCTCAGGCAAGGAGTTCCTCAGATTGACTATGTGCTGTGTGAAGAAGAACTTCCTTTTATTTGTTTTAAACCTGCTGCCCATTAGTTTCATTTGGTGGCCCCTAGTTCTTATATTATGGGAACAAGTAAATAACTTTTCCTTATTCACTTTCTCCAAATCACTGATTTTATATACCTCTATCATATCCCTCCTTAGTCTCCTCTTTTCCAAGCTGAAAAGGTTTACTGTGCGTTGTGAGAAAAAATACATCCTTTTCTTTGTTTTAAACCTGTCGTCTATTAGTTTTATTTAGTGAACCCTAGTTCTTGTGTTATGAGTAAATAGCACTTCCTTATATACTTTTTCCACACTGGTATTAACTTTATAGACCTCTATTACAGTGGTTCCCAACTTTTTTAATACTGCGGACCAGCAAGCCCATTCACAAACTTCTGGAGGACCGGTAACATTTTATTTGCATATTCATTATACAAATAATGAATATGCAAATAAAATGTTACCAGTCCACCAAAATATGTAACCCCCAGAGCCACCGTGAACATCAGGCTTCAGCTCCAGCAGCTGCCAGCCACACACCCTGGAGCAGCCAGCATGGGCGTGGCCCGGCAGTGTGCCACAGCCCAGCAGCCAGCAGTTTGTGACCCAGCACCAGTCCACGGATCAGTGCTTGGGAACCACTGCTCTATTATACCCCCCCTTAGTCATCTTTAGCAAGTTGTAGAGTTCCAGTTTTATTAATTTCTTCTTACATGGCAGCTACTCCATGCTCCTAATCATTTTTGTTGCCCTTTTCTCAATCATTTCTAATATATCATTTTTTAGATGAAGTGATGACATCCGCACACGGTATTCAAGATGTGGGCGTATCAGGTAGGTGAAGTAATATCTTTTATTGGACCAACTTCTGCTGGCGAAGGTGACAAGCTTTTGAGCTTCACAGAGCTCTTCCTCACGCCTCTGCAAGTTTAGGACCTAAAGAAGAGCTCTGTGTAGGCTGAAAAGCTTGTCTCCTTCACCAACAGAAGCTGGTCCAATAAAAGATGTTACCTCATGCACCTTGTGTTTCCAATATCCTGGGAACAACACTGCAAACACTGTTCAATTAATGTCACTTAAAATGACACCTGCTAAACTCCAATGTTACTGATGTCTTAACAAGAATTTCATAACACTAAACATGTCATACTAGTTTTTCCTTTAATTCCTACTGTAAAGCACAGAATACAGGCTGTGCCCTAGGAAACAGTACAGTGATAGTCTCTCCAAAGAAAGAAGGGGACACTAGCCTACACGTACCTTAGCACGGACATTTTCGAAGGATGCAGGACTCACAAGGGAAAAACAAATTAAGAAGACATCCTGCAAAATAAACATTGAGTTAGTCCAATAAGGTAACCTCTGGAAAGCAAATGGTATCTTCTTTATTGTAAAATATTATTCAGCTACTCGAGGCATCTACTCAGTAATTGCTAGAGTAGTTGTGCTAGCAGCATATTAGCATATCAAAATGGTATTCCCAGCACACTGACTCTTGCTAAGCTATTTAGACACTGAAAAATGTAGACCCTTGGAGGAGCCTAGGACATTGACAGAAGTAGAATTCTATATATTACAGTAAGAGAAGACTCAGAGGGGTAGCCATATTAGACTGTATCTGCAAAAACAATGAGGAGCCCTGTGGTACCTTAGAGACTAAGAGAGTTATTTGGGCTTAAGCTTTTGTGGGTACAAACCACTTTGTCAGAATTGCAGTCTCCGGTCTCCTTTTTCAACTTAGACACAAGGATAGACCAAGTAATTTAAGATTTAAATAACATCCATTGTTAATGTGCTCGGACTGTACTTCAGTATTAGTTCTTAATTACTTGTGAACCAAATCATACTAGTTCAGGAGAGAGTTTCAGGTCTGAGGGAATCGGGTGCAATGTGGACTGTGGCTGTTACACATCATAATGTCAGCTGGCCAGCATTAAATGGCTACTGCTACGTAAAATATTAATCCATATAACTAGACATCTTGTATACAGTAACCATTTTCCAGATCATTACTGTGGTGCATAGATTAAGTGAATCCAGTGTGACAGTCAAATCTATTATATAGGATGTTAATGGGAAACACTTTAGGATTTCCCTCCCCACTCCCAGCTAGGAGCAGAGAAGTTAAAAAAAAAAAAAAAAAATTATGAGTGCAAACTAATTTTACTGGCCAATTCCCTTCTTTGGTGACTGAGAAAGGCCTTTAAAAAAAAAGAAGTCATCCCCTTCAGTTCAGGGACAGGTGAATTTTATTGCAAGGAAGAGATTGGGTGAAAAAAAATAATCAAGGGAAAGATAGATGATTTGGAAAATAATCCCCACAAGAAGGATAACATGCAAATGCAACAAAATGTAAGTATCAAAGGCTGATAAGCTTCATATCCTGATTAAATTTTCTCAAAAAAATTTAGAAACAAATTTGGTTAACTAGAAAATTAATTGCTAAACTTGGCCATCTGAACATCACAGTAATCTTACTATATCAATCTTACACTTGAACAAGGTACTTTACAAATCTGCAGTTTTTCTTGATCCACTTTTCACATTGGAGTAAACAAAACACCACCACAAGTTCATTAAGGAATCAGAGGCATTTCAGAATGTTAGTTGATTGTATTGCATTGCATTTCAAGGCTGTCCGTTAAGCTTGCTTCTCACATCTGCACTGCTAAGCACTTGCAACCCAGTCCCTCATGCATCACCTCAGCAAGTTTCCACAGCCATATCACCAGAAGACAAAAGATGGACAATATCACATAATATGATACTATGGCCACTACTTCAGTTTTCCAATTCTGAAAGTTTCTAGCAATCTCTAGTTCTGCATGTTGTACAGGTTCACTTTCCCCCTTTACTAACTGCACATAACCAAGTGTTTGAATGTACACAGTTCTATGGGTTATTTGCAAATTTTAGGTTGCCCTTCTGTATTAAAAAAATGTAATCCAAAACACAGGAGGAAAATTCATTTTAACTCCTTGTCATGGGGAAACAACACTGCTCTTAAGAACAGCATTGATTTAAAGAGGTCTGGTGGTAGGGGGTGCTCAGATATATAAAGCAATAATAGCATCCCAAGAGTTAAACTTTAAGAACAAAGGGATAGCTATTGTTTAGTAAAATAGGGGCCAACTTATCACTGTATTATTGTGAGAAAAACAAGGTAACAGAAAACTTGGAACTTAAGTTTATTGAAAGTTTTACATACGGCAATTGGTTCATCTTTCAGACTGGAAGTTAAGTTATCATTGGTTCCTTCAACCTAACAACAGTATGAGACAAATTAAGTTCAGGAGTAACTTTAATGTAAAGTATGCTATTACCTGGCCATTTTCCTCAGGATTATTATTCTCACCAACCTTCACAAAAGGGTATCATCCATGGAAGTCACCAGACAGCTAGAAAAGCCCACTAGAACTATCTATTCCCAATCTGTAGATTTAGCCGCCTATATTGATGAAGATGACTAGAAATAGCAATCACTGCTAACTAAACACGCTCATCTCTTTAAAAAAAAAAAAAAAAGTTAAACACTGGAGTGGAGTTGACTTCATGGACAAAAGTCTCTCAGAAAAAAAAGTTAGTTAAGAAATTTTCCTTTCACTCATGTGTCACATTTACCAATCCTCAAAGATTTTCCATACAGTAAGAACAGAACACATTAAGAATAGTGATAGAAATGTATCCGTGTTAGTCTGGTGTAGCTGAAACAAAAAACAGGACTATGTAGCACTTTAAAGACTAACAAGATGGTTTATTAGGTGATGAGCTTTCGTGGGCCAGACCTACTTCCTCAGATCAAATAGTGGAAGAAAATTGTCTCAACCATATATACCAAAGGATACAATTAAAAAATGAACACATATGAAAAGGACAAATCAAATTTCAGAACAGAAGGAGAATGGGGGGAGGGGGGAAGGTAAATGTCTGTGAGCTAATGATATTAGAGGTGATAATTGGGGAAGCTATCTTTGTAATGGGTGAGATAGAGTCTTTATTCAAACCTAAATGTAAAGTGTCGAATTTAAGCATGAATGACAGTTCAGAGGATTCTCTTTCAAGTGTAGTCTTAAAAGGCCTTTGAAGCAGGATGCAGGTAATCAAGTCATTGAGACAATGTCCTTTCTGGTTGAAATGGCAAGAAACTGTTTTTTCTTTGTGATCCTGTCTAATATCTGTTTTGTGGGCATTGATCCTTTGGCAAAGTGTCTGAGACGTCTGTCCAATGTACATAGCAGACGGACACTTTCGGCACAGGATGGCATAAATTATATTTCTGGATGCGCAGGAATGTGTGTTCTTGATCTTATAACTCACTTGGTTAGGTCCAATAATGGTATCAGCAGAGTGAATATGTGGACAAAGCTGGCAACGGGGTTTTTGCAAGGGAAGGTACCAGGGTTGGTATTAGTGTGGTATGTCCTGTGGTTGTTAGTAAGAATCATCTTGAGGTTAGGTGGTTGTCTATAGGAGACTATGGGTCGGTCTCCCAGAACCTCTTGGAGTTTAGTATCCTGTTCCAGTATAGGCTGTAGTTTATTGATAATGTGTTGGACAGGTTTAAGTTGGGGGTTGTAGGTGATGACAAGTGGTGTTCTATTGTTGGTTTTCTTGGGTCTGTCTTGAAGTAGATGGTTTCTAGGTATTCATCTGGCTCTTTCAATTTGCTTTTTTATTTCTCCGGGTCGGTAGTTGAGGTTTATAAATGCTTGGTAGAGATCCTGAAGTTTCTGGTCTCTGTCAGTGGGATTAGAGCAGATGTGGTTGTATCGAAGGGCTTGGCTATAGATGATGGATCGTATGGTGTGTTCTGGATGGGAGCTGGAAGCATGTAGGTAACTGTATGAGTCAGTGGGTTTTCTGTAGAGAGTGGTGTCTAATTTTCCATTGCTGATTTGTATTGTGGTGTCCAGGAAATGGATCTCTCGTGTAGAATGGTCCAGGCTGAGACTGATGGTGGGGTGTAGGTTGTTAAAATCTCTGTGGAATGTCTCCAGTGTTTCTTGGCCGTGCGTCCAGATCATAAAGATGTCATCGATGTAGTGTAAGTAGAGAAGGGGTAAAAGGGGACGGGAGCTGAGGAAACGTTGTTCTAGGTCACCCATAAAGATATTAGCATACTGTGGGGCCATGCGTGTACCCATGGCTGTGCCGCTGATCAGGAGGTATAAGTTGTTCTCAAACTGGAAATAGTTGTGGGTGAGAACAAAGTTACATAGGTCTGCTATCAGATTGGCAGTGGTGTCCTCTGGGATAGTGTTTCTAATTGCTTGTAATCCGTCTTCATGTGGGATGTTGGTGTATAGAGCTTCTACATCCATGGTGGCAAGGATGGTGTTATCGGGGAGGTTATCGATGTTTTGTAGTTTCCTTAGGAAGTCAGTAGTATCTCGGAGATAGCTGGGGGTGTTGGTTGCGTACGGTTTGAGAAGAGAGTCTACATAGCTGGATAAACCAGTAGTGAGCGTGCCGATACCAGAGATGATAGGACGTCTGAGGTGTCCGGGTTTATGGATTTTGGGAAGCAGATAGATATTCCTGCGCATCCAGAAATATAATTTATGCTATCATGTGCCAAAAGTGTCCGTCTGCTATGTACATTGGACAAACGTCTCAGACACTTCGCCAAAGGATCAATGCCCACAAAACAGATATTAGACAGGATCACAAAGAAAAAACAGTTTCTTGCCATTTCAACCAGAAAGGACATTGTCTCAATGACTTGATTACCTGCATCCTGCTTCAAAGGCCTTTTAAGACTACACTTGAAAGAGAATCCTCTGAACTGTCATTCATGCTTAAATTTGACACTTTACACCTAGGTTTGAATAAAGACTAATTATCTCACCCATTACAAAGATAGCTTCCCCAATTATCACCTCTAATATCATTAGCTCACAGACATTTACCTTCCCCCCTCCCCCCATTCCCCTTCTGTTCTGAAATTTGATTTGTCCTTTTCATATGTGTTCATTTTTTAATTGTATCCTTTGGTATATATGGTTGTGACAATTTTCGTCCACTATTTGATCTGAGGAAGTGGGTCTGGTCCACGAAAGCTCATCACCTAATAAACCATCTTGTTAGTCTTTAAAGTGCTACATAGTCCTGTTTTTTGTTTCAGAACACATTAAGGCAGTGAAGTTTAAAGTCTAAATTAATGTCAGAATTGCAAAGCCATGTGTGAAGGAAGTTACTGCGTATCAACTTAGATACAGAACAAATAGCAATGTTTAATACCAGGTCATTATCAACTCACATTTTTTATTATTTTAACTGATCTATTGACTGAGTCTAAGCCCTAGGAGTTTAAATAGGCTGAGAGCCCAGCAGGTTGAACATTCATTTTGCCCTGTACACAAGTTTAGAACATGACTTTAAAGTTCTACTTTTTCTGAAGATTTGGTGACTTCCCAATGAGCCATTCTATACATTGTGATGTATTTTAGAACAGTGGTTCTCAACCTTTCCAGACTACTGTACCCCTTTGAGAAACCTGATCTGTATTAGGGATGTTAAATTTAGTTTATTCAACTAATCGACTAGTCAATGGATTTTCCATCGACTAGTCAATAAGTGGGGAGCTGCCGTGAGGTTATTTAAAAGGCTGGTGGGTGGAGGAGACCCAGCACAAGCCAGAAATCAGCTGTCCCGGACCCTCCTGCTGTGCTTTAGCTTTTTAAATGTATTAAGGCATGTCTGGGACTAGGTGCGAGCCAGGAATCTGTTGATTCCCAGCTCACGCCTGGCCCCTGCTACCCCCTGCCTCCTGCAGAGACAGTGCTGGGGGGGGGGGGGGAGAAGACTTTTAAGCCAGCTCCCCCCAGCACCGGCTCCTGCTCCCCCACCTCATTTAAAGAGTGCTTGTTTACACAGACAAAAATATAGAAGCATTCCAGCACATTATTACTGAAAAATTGCTGACTTGCTCATTTTTACCATACAATTATAAAATAAATCAATTGGAATATAAATATTGTACTTACATTTCTGTGAGATGTATATACTAGTCATTATCTGTATGAAATTTTAGCTTTTACTGACTATGCTAGTGCGTTTTAAGGTAGTTGCCTAATTTTACAATAGGCTATCTAGATGAGCTGGTGTACCCCTTGGGAGACTCCTGATCAAGAACCACTATGTCAGAAGAAAGAAGAAACTGTTAAGGTGCTGAAAGTCTCCTAAACACTCTTGGGAGTTTCATTTGTTTTAAATATCCCTTTACTGCTCCTGCATACAAGAGAGTGCATAGATAACTGCTGAATTTTCTTCATCACAGAAGCCAAGATTTCTGGAAGTTTTGTAGGGACCATCTGTAGCTGACAGGTTAGTATCAGACTTTAGTCTCATGCGTGAGAAGAAAACCTGCAAGGATTGGTGACCATGATGTATGAATGAGAACTGTGAATGAACATAAAAGACTAAAAATGTTAAGAGTTCCCTGAGTAAAATCCATCTTGAAGTAGTTTTTGCATTTTAATAGTAGAGAAATTAGTTTCAGACTATTTATAATGGTTAGTAATTAATATGAGAAAGCTGCAATAACTACAAGTTTACCATTGTCTTTTAGATGAAGAATTCTACCAGATAAAAGTCTAGCTCAAAACAAGACCACTGAGTTTGGCAGAAAATAGCTTCAGGAAACTAGTATCTAAAGAGATTCGCTGAGCTGTGGTGGCAGCTGCATTTGACAGAACAGACTACTTCATCTTCCATATACAGGAGGAACAAGGCACAGACTATGCAGATTCAGAATTTAACTAGTTGCAACCAATGAAGCCATAAACACATTTCTCCTAATGTTATAATCAAAATTACAAGTGAATCATAAATACTCTTGGCCTGAAATAATGTAAATGCTATAATATACCCCACACCAATCCCAAGAATCTTAAGAGTGCAGCTCTTTCACATTTAATACCATCTTCCAAATGAAATAAAAAGCTAAATGACATCAAGTGCTTAGCAGTGAGTGTCAGTTTGGAGCCAAACAGTATGCCTGAAAACCAAATCTTACTTTTGGCAGGGAGGCTAACCTCAAATCAACAGAAATTTAATATTTTTCATTTAAATATTCTAGTCAATTTTGGGGATCCAATTGCACATAAAGCCAGCATGCCCTATTGTATGCAAAACAAACATGTGGGTGAAGGTTTTGACATCTCTTCAATTACAAACAGGTAGAAGGCCCAAATATTGCATCTGCAGCATTAAGATCTAACCTGCCAGAGTTTAACTTTACCATTACATTTGATATCTTAATATGATTAAGTGTTAAAAATCTTAGCATTAGTCAAGAAAGACGCAATCAGACATTTATAGGGCTCTTTAAGCTACACATATGCTTTCGAGTATCTCACACTATAAATCTTACTGTTTGTGGATAGGATAATGGACGCAATCTGTCATAGTCTTCTTGTCCAGCTGTATCCCACAAACCGAGGTTGACTGGTTTTCCATCAACCATTACATTAGCAGAATAGTTGTCAAAGCTACAAAAGTTAAAAAAATGAGTTCAAATGTTTTAATAACAGCAAACGCCACATGACAGGCGCCAAGTATAAAAAACTTAGCACAAAAGTACTTTTAAATAAATCTAGATGCGGAATTAAGTTTAACGAAAAACTAAAAGGTAGTGTTTTCAACTGATCTGCACAATTAAAAACCACTTCCACCAACAGTAGCTAGTATACGGACTTTGACATAAATTAGTTCATAAGGATTTACTGATATACTTACACAGTGGGTATGTATTCTCCAGGAAATGCATTGGTTGTATAACTGATGAGTAGGCATGTTTTACCTACAGCACTGTAAAAGAGAAAGTTATTCATGGTTAAGTGCTCTCTCTCACATGCAAGAGAGAACAAACAGCCCTTCAACAGAAAAGGTTTCATTTTGCCATTTGAAATGAGATTAAGCTGAAACTTGAGTTGTCAGTGCTCAATGTTCTAGGACTGCAGATTTCCAATAGTATACAAATTTAAGCTTCTCAGTGACAGACAGATCCAAATAATAAGCATAGCCTAAATTATAAGACTGTTTGGATTTTAGCTGTAAAGGTCATAGATCTTTACAAGACAACTAATTTTTCCTGGTCATTTGACTGTATATTATTGAGACTGCTATCATTAGAACAATTTATTGGAATTTGTAAAACTGAAAAGAATATTTGCCCTCACCCTTCATACAACTCAAAGATTATAGAAGGAATAACAAATAAGGCACATTAATTTCCAATTCCTTATCAAAATGCCACATAGGAGCTGGGGAAACAGGAATAGTAATCCTCACCAACATTTGCTAATATGGCAGAATGAGACCCCAGTATGTGGTATCACTTACTTAGAAACCAAGACATCTCATGGAAAACTCAAATAGAGTTAATATTATCCTGGATTCAATGCTAGCATCTCACAGGATTCTCTCCAAAACACACATACACAACCTGCTCCACAACTCCAGATAACCCGGGAAAAGACTATGATCTGAGTTTCCTTCTTCCCTTCTCCCCACCATTACCTAAACTGAAATATTAAGGCAGATAGCTGATCTTTGCTAAATTTCTACGAACAAGGGTTTGACTATACAACTTTTGTTAAGGTTTGACTATTCAACTTTTTTCAGAAAGAAATGAGGACATAAATTAAAAAAAAAAAGGTTTCTAATGCATAAGAGTTCATCTGTTCCTGATACTTATTCCTCATTTGTAGAGTATAATCCAGAATATAACTTCACAAATAAATGCTGCAAAGACAACCAGTGTCATCAGGGGCTTATGTCCTTTCCGATGCCTTCTCCTCACTTTAATAAATGAGCTTCTATACAAAAGAAAGTATTTTCATGCAGATGTTTTACCACCAAATACTAATTGTCAAAAGTATATGCATTAGCAGTATTTTAATCCTTGCTGAGTTTACAAATTTAGTCTTCCATTAGTGTTATGCTATGATTCATGAAACTCTTTTACTTTGAGCTTCTCATATGAACAAGAAACGTATGAAAGTCAGATTATCTGCCATGAAGTCTTACCTTAGTACTTAGTCTTGTTACACACAACAATCCTAGCAACTAATCAATTCTAGTGTTAAAATGTCCCTTAGCTTTTGCGTAAGGAAAGCTATTACTGCAAGGATTACAAATGGATTTTAGTCAGGGACCTTAAGGTTCTAAAACATTCTGAGGAGTTTACACGTCAGAGCTGTATCATAAGATATTTACTATCACCATCATGAATACATGTTTTATCTGGGGTTTGTGGAAACATTTAGTTACTTTAATGTGGATTTCCTCTTTGCCCTGCAAGGGTTTAAAAAAAAACAAAAACAAAAACCTTGGTTTGAAATTTTTTTTTATAAATATATATATTTTAGTGTGTGTCTGCGAGTCCATTTGTTCAAGAACTCCTCCTAAACAGTAAGAGCTAGGGCCACCAAAATTGGTATACACCTTCCGCTTCTCCTAACTTAAAGCAAGGGTCAGGGTTAGACTGTACCAAGACAGCAAGAAGCCTCAGGAATAGGACAGTTTTCCATAGCTTGCAGATGGAGGGGCTGCTATTCTGAGGAACAAGATATGAGTGTCTATGGGGGCAGCAAACCTGCAGAGGAAAGCTATCCTGCACAATGTCCACAGGGGGCGAGCCATACCAGCAAGGGAGTGGCCAACAGGGCTGGGGTGCCACCATCTTGCCTGCTAGCACACTGGCAAGTAGCCCCCACCTGTCCCAAACCCTTTTCCCTCCTAGCCCTTGACCCCACCAAAGGGGGTGGAGGGAGAGAACAAATGGGGGGTATCTTGCAGAGAGAGGAGGACAGACTGCAGGCAGGCTGGGGGTGTGAGGCAAACATGCCCCTGGCCCTCCGCTTCCTGCACATACACCCCACATACCTAAGGCACCGCACCCAAGAACCCGGGCAATGCTGCGTAAGTCTGCTAATTTTTTTATAAACTTTGAAAATGTCAACAACTAGTATTGCTACTAGTCATCTCTAATAATTCAACAATGAAAGTTATGTAGATCTTGTGCTTTAGTCGGAGATATAAATTGTGTATATCATAACTCTGCTGACAACAACTTCCTCCAAAACACTTTATTAATCAATTCAATAATACTTTGTTAGTAGGGATGTAAAGGTTACCCTGGTAAGCTTACCAGGGTAACTAGTTACTACTGGCACCTGGCCAGCAGGAGCAGTTTCCTGCCCATGGGCAAGGGGCTGCTCTAGCCCAGCCAGGCCCACCATGCCCAGGCTGGTGGCTGCTCCAGCAACCCCCCACCTGCAGTATGGCACATGGTTACTACTGACAAACCTGGGCTCTTTTGTTAACCTTCACAGTTACACACAGCCCCTACAACTCCCCATCCCCACGTGCTGCTGCCTCTGCATCAGGAAAAATCCAGCTCCCTACACACACTTGCTCCTGGGGAACCACCCCTTCCCCCATGTGTAATCATGTAACACTGAATTTTTCAGTGGTTACACACTTACCTAAACACACACATTTTAATATCCCTATTTGACTCAGTGGCAGGTTGGCCCACAGTATACTGGCTCCCACCTGCCCCCTGACCATCCGTGCTGAGGCCTCTCTCAGAGGCAGCAGCATGAGGGTGTGGGGCCTCGCAGCTTTTAAAAGCTGGCTCCCCACAGGCACCAGCTCCCGCCTTCCCCCTTGCTGCTTCTGATACACTATGTGTAGTCGATATGATTAACTGATAACTCCATGATTAACCAATAAGCCTGGGCTTGACTACTCGTTGAATCTCTACTTGGTAAGACTCAGTTTTGCATATTTTACTGTAGTAGATGTCTTTCAGGCATCTTAACCAACGTATGCAAAAAAGTGGAATCTGTCAATCAGGAACACGTATTAGAAACTGGGAGTTGCTTCAGGATCTGGAAGTTAACGAGAGTGATTCACTCCAGTGGCATATTGAAATGAAGCAAAAACAAAGTATCATTCTGAAAACAGAGGTGGTAAAGTTGCATCTTTCATGGCAGTCCTAAAAGTTTAGCATTCCCAGAACATACCAGAAAAACAATGAGGTATATTTAAGTGACAGGAAAGGGAATAAAAGTCTAATCAGTTGAGCTCAGGACTATGAGCCAGAGATTCACAAATTCTAATCTCAGCTGTAATCAGCGTCCTTAAGCAAATCACTAACCCTTCTGCAGTTTTCCCAACCTATGAAGTAGAAATACATACCTACTTCACAGGGTGGATGTGAGGAATAATGTTTGCAAAGCGATTTTAAGAGAAAAATCATTCTGTAAATTCTAAATATTGTAAACCACTGTACACACATTGGGAGTTCCCAGGTGTTTGGGAGTAAGTGTATTCTCTGAAAACAGGAGCCTGTTGTATTGTTTTAATATCACTAAACCTACTGAGTATTCTTAGATTTCTATATCTGTATGATTGACAGTCCAGTATAATACTTCCATATGAGAAATTGTGAAGAATATGAACCTAGACCTTACAGAATGGAGGTTAGGAATAGAGTAGGTCCAGATCGTAAATAAATCAAAACTTTAAACCCTAGAAGTCCTGGAGCATCAATGTCCCATAGGTTATGTCTACACTACAGGGTTTTTGTGCAAAAATCGGCAGGGCATCCACACCTCAAGTGCGTTTTTGCACAAGAAAACTTACAGTGAAACAGCAGAACAGAGGACTTTTTGCGGTATAGGTATACCTCTTTCTACGAGGAATAACTCCTTTTTGCGCAAGAGTTCTTGTGCAAAAAGGTGTGTGTGGACGCTCAACAGGGGTTTCTTGCGCAAAAAGATCCTATTGGAAAAAGCACAGGTGCTCGGATGGCCATTCTGTGAATGGCAATCAGAGCTTTCTTGTGCAAGTGTCCATGCAGTATGGACACTCTCTTGCGCAAAAGTGCATCGCTTTTGAGGTGTGGATACGCTTTTGCGCTAGAAGTTTTTGCAGAAGATCTCTTCCGCGAAAAGCTTCTTGTGCAAAAACACTGCCATGTAGGCAAAGCCATATTGTAGGGGAGGCTTCCTTAGGAGTTGGGGGCAATACTGCCTTAAGATTACAGAGCATGTTTCATCTCATACTCTTACTTCTCAATAGGTTCCGTAAGACATCAATAAGTATAAATTTTATATTCAAATTGTTTAAGACAACTGGTTTGACAGGTGTTATACTAAAAAAATTTTCCATTAAATATTTTCCAAGTGAATGAACAATTTTCCGTGCCCACATCTTCCCTTCCAACTCCCTGTGCATTGGAACGGTGAGCCTGCTATGGGTTATTCAGAGCATCCCAGAAAGATGGTGGTGAAAGATTTCATTCCTGGCTTATAAGAATTAGAAAGCCTGCCTGGTGTTAGAAAGCCACATAATCAGGCACAGTCATTAAATCAACAAAAAAAAAAAACAAGTTCAACAGTCCGGAGCTTCAGACTTGTTCCATTCTAAGTTTCCTGCCTCTCTAGCCTCTTGGCTTTCTGCCCTATGAATCAGATCTGTATGGTTACCAACCTCAGAAAGAAACCTTAATACCTACCTTGCTATGGTAATGTACATCTATTCCTCATCTCCCATTTCAATATTGTTAATACACTTTGTTTGAAAAGTGCTTAGAGTCTGAATAAAGGCAACTCTTCTAGGGAAGAGCTGTAAGCATATAGGGAGTGGCAAGCCCTTACATACTGAAACTTTAGATTAATATGTATTCATAGAATGACTAATTAGGGGGAAATGACTAATCTGAAAATGGTCAACAAAATTTCTAGCAACAATTTAACCATATCTCTGGCCTTCCAATCCTTTGAACAGAAGTTAGTTGACGGTACCACGAAATATAGCCAGTAATCATGGAAAGTTTTAAACTAATTTGAAAGAATACAGGCAGACAGTGAAAACTGAATATGCTGTCTGTGCTCCACAGAGCATATTACCCCAAGTTTCCCCAAGACTGTGCTGAACCCCTATTTGCTTTGAGATGCAATTCAAGGTGTTGACTCTTCTAATACTTCAACATGGTTTGTATCCTGGAAAGCCAAGAAAGTTTTTGTTTGGACATATCTATAATAGCAAATTTTGGGATGTCTTGCACAACTCTAGATCTGGTTTGAGCGGGGTTAGATAGAACTGTGGTAGAAATGCTGGCAGACAATCTACATTAGCATAAGGATGTAATAGTGTAGTCAATTAACTGGGTTAATGCTATAGATTACACACATTTCTCTCCCCGCCTCCCACCAGTAAATTTTTTAGCAGGCTGGCCAGCAGCCTAGCTCAGTTCTGGCTTGCAATGGGTCCGGGACCTACTCGTGCTGCAGCTCTGCATTTAAAGGGTATTAGGAGCCAGGCAAGCAGGCAGCCTGGCTCAGTTCAAGTTGCAATGGGTCTGGGAGGTCAGACCCACACACCCCCAAACAGGGGCTGCTGCCACCCCATGCCGCTGCCTCTATCAGAAGCAGCAGCACAGAGTGACTGGCAGCCAGTCCACGAGGGGTGCTAGTTTTTCAACTGGCTCCTCTCATAGACCAGCTCCCGCCTGGCACTCTGAGGCAGCAGCGCAGAGTGGAAGGGGGATCCTCGAGAGTGAGGCCGGAGTGCACTGGCTGCTGACCCTGCCCCCGGGAACTATAGAACAGTCGACTAACTGACAAGAATTAATGAGGTTACTTGATTATTCAATTAACTGATATTTAACATCCCTACATTAACATTCCCTCCAATTTTAACACCGCTGGATTTGTCCAGGCAGGTAGTAGGACAATTAGAGATTTTGTAGCTGAGAACACTGCACTTGTTTCAACCATGGCAACGGAGACCAACTGAGGTACTTGGGTCAAGAGAAGAACTGGGCTTTACACTCTGTACTGAAGATTCATGCTCTGGTTCAGATAGACTAGTGGGAGAAATAAATTCCACAGGGAAAAGCTTTTCTGGGAAGATTCTACCAGTTCCTGGATATTTAACTCATATAGCTTAACTAGTAGACGAAACTCTCCTAGCATTGACACTGGTCAAAAAGTTCTGTAGTGTTAAAACCTGCACACACAAAAAAGTGTCTAGAGACTGTGATATTAACTTATTTGAAATAATCAAGTATACTATTCTATCAGTTCTAAGAACTAAATCCTAACCTTCTTTCCCAAAAGGCACTATTACTATTGCAGATGAACCAGAATTCTACCAAGTTTTAATTTTTAAATTTTGAAGTGTGTTGTAACAGCAGCTCCCTAAATTCTAACCCCTTGTAGTGTCTCTATTGGCTCCAAAGTTGACAGACTGCTTTGGGAAATGTCTAACAGCAGAATGAAATTTAAAGAACCACCATACTTCAAGAATGCTTCACTACTGGAAACAATTTAGAATATTTGCGCTGAACTAGAACAGGCCAATTGTCTTTATTTTAATGGGATATTGCCAAGTTAATTTTTAAAAATTTTCTTTGTTCTATTGATACCTTAGATAAACGGAAAGGTATACTTCTCACTACAGTATTTATTATGTTTACTTTCTGCACTTCATTGAACTTGGACAATAAAGCTAAAATTGACTTTTATGCACTAGAACAATGCTGCCATACTGATTGAAATCCAAGCCAAAAAACCCAAACCTTTTTTAAATTAACAAGTTCCTACTAGGTTTTAAAAATCTTTTGTCCAAGGCCTTATACACACTATGCAGCTTTTGGTGGCATGGCTGGTTTCTAAAAGTCATTGTCACTTCTTTTGCACAGGCACTGTCAGCAAATTGGGGGGGACGGGGACAACTCATTTTAACATCTCTGAACTACAAAAGGTCATTCAGTTGCCAGTGTAGACACACTCTTAGAATAACACAATATTGTTTATTCCTATTTAAAATGCTCCAAATACTTAGATAGGAAAAACAGTTTAAGTATGTAATAAAAACTGTAAGTTTGGGACGTACCCTACCTGATAATTTACTGAATTGAAGGGTTAGTAATTTGGAAAAAGAAAATCAAAGTCAATTTTCCACCTGGGAGAATTTTTACAGCTAAATTATAAATCTCAGAAGACAATTTGTAATAGAAAAAGCTAACCATTAACTAACAAATCAAACATATCACAGCTTTGATTTATACTGAATATTGACTTCCAGTCAGTGAAAATCTGTGTTAAGGGAAGCAATTTCAACTGCATTCCCTAATGGAAAACCACTGATTCACTGTCCCAACTGTAAGTATATATTAAGAATGACAAAAACCCTTACAGTACAATGAAAGGTCTGGCTGTTTCTGCGGCACCTAGTAATCAGTTTGCTTCCACTGCAGAACTGTCCCCTCATTATATGAAACCACTCAGGATTCCATAACAATAAGCAGTTGCTCCCCTAACAAACATCTAAACAAGCCTGAAGGAAATCAAAATACTGCGCTAAAAATAACTTACACTAGCACTTTCGTAACAAATTCCCATCTTTAGTAAGAATTTCTTATAAATATCATCAAAGTAAGTAGCAGGAAAGTGTTCTCTATATGCTGTTGTACATTATATTGCTGTGCTTTTCTAACCAATTGTGTGACCAATAAATATTAGCTCAGGCATGAAGTCCAAGGCACAAATACCTAGGTACACACGTTATGCTAGACAAACAGTTCATAAGTGTTTCAATAACACACATGCATTTATATAGCCTTTTTTTCTAGCAGAATTTGGTAAAGAATATCCATAAATAAGATATGTAAATAATACACAAACTGATATTTTATACAAGCAAATCAGGATCTCAGTTATAAAGTTTATATGATTAAATTATAAAGTCTCCTGATATATTATAAAAAAAGATTTAAAATTTCTTCTAGATCACATAAGCTGTACTTTAAGAAAAGCAGCAAGTTTATTGTCAAAAACACAGAATTATGTAATTAAACATGGAAAAATGCAACCATGAATTTAAAGGGCTATCAAAATGTGAACACAGATCAAGAGCCCATTGAGGCAGCTAAGTTTATGAAGCACCTGCATTAAGAAAAGCAAACTAAATGTGTCAGCCCTTCAGTCAAAAGCATATGCAACATTTAAGCAGAATTATCCCATTTTGGTTTTCAAGAAAGGGAAGAGAAGAAACAATTCTGAAAATGTTTGCAGTGGGATTATACATATAAAGGACTAGAATTTTTTAAATATATTGTATTATTTTTGTATTCCACATTCTAAAATGTTTTTCAAAACATGGAAAATAGTGTTGCCATTAATAAATTTAAATGTATGTCTGGCAAAATGTGTTCAAATACAATTTGTTATTTTAAGCTACAGGTTGGACCTCCCTGGTCCAGCACCCTCAGAAGCTAACCAGTCCCAGATGAAGGATTTTGCCAAACAAAGGAGATCATTCCTGGCCTCGCTGCCATGGGCACCCCCAGCCCTGCAGCCAGCAGCCCACTGACACAGAGGGTTCCCAGCTGCCAGTCCTCCACCGAGACTCAGGTCCAGCAACCAGACCACAGATGTTCCAAGACAAGAGAGTCCCAGTTTAGAAAGATTCAACATGTAGCAGGATTTTTATAAATTGAAGACATTTGTAAAATGTGTAATATGAACAAATGACCTCTTATACAAAACCACAAATTTTGAAAGTATTGTTATGGTTAGCTTGTAAATTAATACATTACGAAGAATGTGTGTATAGTTTGTTACACTTGTTTCCTCTTTATTCATCAAATCTAATAAAAAGTTAACAAGAAAAAAATTCCAAAGAACATAATAGCTGATGTGCTTGGTCAGACCAATGGTCCATCTAGTCTTGTATCCTACCTCCAACAGTGGCCAGGACCAGAGCTTCAGAAAGCATGTACAGAATGGAGCAGTTCTGGAGTGATACATTCCTGTCTTCTGGCAGTAGTAGGGTGAGGGTACATCTAGACTGCAGGGTTTTTCCGGGATACCTCCGCCACATCCAGGGAACGCGTTCGCTCTTCCACTTTTTTTTTTGCAGAAGAGCAAACATGACCTTTTGGAAGCCCTCTCTTCCTCGTTCTAGGAGGAAGAAGGGATCTTCCAAAAGAGGGGGATTTTCCGAAATTTGGCCCAGTGTAAACGGGCCAAATTTTGGAAAAGCCTCTTCAAAACAAAACAAAACAAAACAAAACAGGTATGCAAAATGCAGTTGCACACTGACCATCTTGGCTAAGCTATTTATAGACCAATCCTTCATGAATTTATCTTATTCTTTTTTTGAAACCAGATAGGCTTCATTCTTTCAAAACATTTAATGCAAACAAAATATTCATTTTAATAAAGTAAATATAGGCAAAGAACTAAGATGTTAATTTAAAAATCAAAGTTATTTTACTCTTTCATTATAGCAATTTAAGATAAGTGAAAGCCAGCATCAATTAATTGCAGCACTAATAAAATCTGTCAGAACATCATTCTTGTGTAGCATAAGCAGTAAGAGCAAGCCAGGTATCTCACACGAATTTTGAAATTCAACATTATTTGTTAAAGTTATTTTAAACAATTAAATATTAATGAAAACTATTCATTGCAAAGTAATATGATGAAAACCACATTAAATGACATGGTGCTGATGGAGATTTCTTCTAGCTGTACTTAAACTCCTCAATCTATCTACACTGGGTTGCTGTGATGCCCAGTTATGCTTAGATTACACTGGAATGTTTGTTTCCCATGAAAAAAAAATCAAACTGCATAAAACAAGTCTTGTTTTCCTGCTGGCCTGTGATGCTCTGAGAGCTCTGATATCTAGTAAGAAAAAAAATACTTCCAAAATAGTGGGAAGAGCTTCCCTTTACTAACCCTATTCATCGAGCACTAAAATATCAAAAGTACCTAAACACACAACACACACCTTCCAGCATGTTCTTTACAAAGGAATCCAGCAGTTATGCATAAATTCAGGCTCAATCCCATTACAAATAACTAAAAGTTACTTCAATTATAGCAGGGAATGCAAAAGCACCAGAGATGTACATAGTTCTTTACAGATGATTAAAACATGACAGTTTGAGAGGTTTTTGCATTAGAATAGTACCTACAGGCTCCTAACTTTACTAATATAGTAAAATGCAGTCCTTGCCCTGCAGAGATGGCAATTTACTCTGAGTTTATAATCTACATTTTAATCTTTAACTATAAAGGCACAGATCTATCAAAACACCGACTAATACTGCCCATGTTTATCACTACTCTAATGAAGTCTTTCTAAAGAAAAGAGATAAAAGGGTAAGTTTTATGTTCAGTTACTTCAACAGTACCTTTACTATATAACTTCAAAGTAGGAAAGAACTGTTTGAATTAAACATCACAAATATAATTAGGTAACAGAGGAAACAATTGTGTCCACTACTAAACCAATTGCAGTTTTGAACCAGTCAGCAATAAGTGGATAGCTACAGTAACTTGGGGAAGTAACCATCTCTTTGCCAGCACATAAAAGGAGTGCATACCCTCATGTATACAGAAAGCCACTACTTTGTAAGCATGAAAACTAAGTAACAAGTCATCACTTACCATCCACATTTGGGATACCTGTCCATTCACCACATAAAACCAGAGCTCTAGGGCATCCACCATTCACCAACACCCTTATGTGTGCCTGGCACACTCATCATTTCTTAGCAATAACGAAGCCATCACCTTACCCATTTCTTCCATCCCCCCCATTTGCCAACAGGAATAGAAGGACCACCAACCCTCCACAGATACCCTCCCCTGGTGGCTTTGCTTCTACAGCAACTGCAATACAGATCTCACCACATGGCTCCACAGCCCTGAAATAACTTGCTGCTGCCTACACTTAGGCAGAGCACCCCACCCACACTCTCACACAATTGGGGCTGGGAGAAGCACTTAATATCAATGTCCTCCAGTGCCAGGGTGGGGATTAATCCATTTGTTGCAGTTATTTATAACAGCGCCTACTTCAGAGGACCCTATATGCGCTGCCCTTCCCCACCAGGGAGCCCTGAGGAATGGTGTTGTAGCTGTGGGTTAAAAGTTTGTTTTCTGTATGTGTCGGGGGGAGAAACAATAGTGGAGCCGGGCCACCCAGGGAGAGAGAAAGGGAGTGTCCCGCCCCGGCCACCCCACGCGGGGGACGGACGGACGGACGCCTGGGGAGGCCCGCTCCGGCCACCCGACGAAAGTGAGACCATACCCCGGGGGAAGAGAGGCCCGCCCCGACACCCCACGGGGGGGGGGGGGGGGAGAGGCCCACCCTGCCACCCACGGACGGCGGGGGACGGAGCCCAGGCGAGAAGAGGCCCGCCCCGGCCACTGGATGCGAGGGGACTTCAGAGAAACTGGGGGAGCCCCTCGCGCAGCGGGAAGGAGGGTGCGGTCGGGTCCCACCCGGGGAGAAGCAGCACCCGCCCGAACTTACCCGTCTCCCACCACCACACACTTGATGGCCTGCATCGGAGCTGCTGCGGGGCCGGGTCTCCGCGGCTCCTGCTTCTACCTGGCTGGGAAGGTCCGTGAGGCGAGGGGCCCGCGTGTCTGCACCAGCGTCTGGCCGCCTCCGCCCTCAGCGCCTGGAAGCGGGGACGAGGCAGCGGCCACCACCCAAAGCGAGGAGAGCGGAGTGCTGCAGGGAAACAGGAAGCGACCGCCCCGCTCACATCCGGCCTCGCTGCGCTCAGCCCCCGACTACCCCGCCCGGCCGGCCAGGCGGCCTCGAAGGCGTTCGGAAAAGCTCGGGTTCTCGTTCCCCGCGGCAGCCGCGACTTCGTTAACGTTCGGCAACACGTGACTCACAGCGGGCTTGGCTTCGGTCATCTTCGGCACTGTTCGGACGTCCCCGTCCGAAAGGGGCTCGGCTCCCTGTCAGTTACCTCAGCCTAGGGGAGGGGGGGCTGCATACTTGTGCTACTAACCTAGTCCGGGAACCTGGGGGTGGGGATTAACTGGCCTCTCGCTCCTGTTCGCCTCTCACAGAACCATAGAGCTGAAAGAGACCGCGGGAGGTCATCAAGACCAGCCCCCTGCTCTAGGCAGGACCAATCCCAGCTAAATCAACCCAGCCCGGGCTTTGTCAAGCCAAGACTTAAAAATCTCTGGGGATGGAGACTCCACTACTTCCCCAGGTAACCCATTCCAGTGCTTCACCACGCTCCTAGTGAAATAGTTTTTCCTAATATCCAACCTGGACCTCTCCCACCGCAACTTGAGACCATTGCTCCTTGTTCTGCCATCCGTCACTACTCTGAACAGCCTTTCTCCAGCCTCTTTGGAAGCTCCCTTCAGGAAGTTGAAGGCTGTTGTCAAATTCCCCCTCACTCTTTGCTTCTGCAGACTAAACAGACCCAACTCCCTCAGCCTGTCCTCGTAGGTCTCAGCTTCCTTATGGGCAGAGGGAGACTTAGTGAGACCATCAGTATCGATCCATCCTGTCACACGGGGTCCTGCTAAAGTCACCACGTCAGGGGCAGGGCGTCGTACCTCAGTGTGAGGCCATCCCACTCAAACCCTAATGCGCTTCCCTCGGGCCTTCTTGTGCCGAGAGGTGGTGTCATAGCCTGACGTAGGGCTACAAGTCACCATGGTGCCTACCTGTCAGGGAGGCCCTCGGGGAGCCCCTTTAACACTGAGCCTCAAGATATCTCAGTGGTACCTCAGGAACAAAATGCAACTTGGTGACATTAGGGTGTGACATGGACTTGTCATACCACAACATAATGCTGCAAAGTCAGCACCAGAGACCTTATTACATTACCTTTTTCTCCTTTTAAACATCTGTTACAAGTTCAGTTCAGAAAAGGGCAACAAAAATGATTAGGGGCATGGAACAGCTGCCATATGAAAGAGTGATTAATAAGACTGGGACTTTTCAGCTTGAAAAAGAGATGACAAAGCGGGGGGGCATGACAGAGATCTATAAAATCATGACTTGTGTGGAAAAAGTGAATTAAAAGAGTTATTTATTCCGTCCCATAATACAAAAGCTAAAGGTCACCAGATGAAATGAATAGGTACCGAGTTTGAAACAAAAGGAAAAATGTCTCAGAGAAGTAGCCGTGCTAATCTTTAAAAAACAGCAAGGAGTCCTGTGGCACCTTAGAGACTAACAAATATATTATATCATGACATTAGCCACGAAAGCTCATGATATAACTTATTTGTTAGTCTCTAAGGTACCACAGGACTGCTTGTTGTTTTGAAACAAAAGGAAGTACTTCACACACCACACAGTCAACCTGTGGAACTCCTTGCCAGAGGATTTTGTGAAGGCCAAGACTATAACAGAGTTCAAAAAAGAGATAGATAAATTCATGGAGGATAGGTCCATCAATGACTATTATCCAAGATGGACAGGGATAGTGTCCCTAACCTCTGTTTGCCAGAAGCTGGGAATGGGTGAGAGTGGATGGATCATTTGATGACTACCTGTTCTGTTAATTCCCTCTGGGGCACCTGGCATTAGCCACTGTTGGAAGACAGGATATGGGGCTAGATGGACAGTGAGCTGACCTAGTATAGCCATTCTAATTGTATTTTATTTATTTATATATTTATTTATGTATTTAAAATATTTTACCTCACCTCTCTATTTAAAATATTATTTTTTAAAACACAATATAAATATATATAAAAAAATTAAAATACGATGTTCTCATGTCCTGTTAGAAGGCAACCAAAACCACATCTTTAACCACATCTTATTTTCAATGTGACTCCATTTGGGGATAATTTTGTTTTACTTACATCTATAAATAAATACATTTAAACAAAGTTAAATCATATTTTTAATTGTATAGTTAAATTATTTAACTGTGTATTCAAATATTTATACCATAAAAGTTTTAGACATATATATATAACTTAAGATATTAAAATAATAATTCAGTTTTGGATGGTTTCCATATATAATAGAAAACCACAGATCCATTCCATCTTTTTAACATGTATTTGTAAAATGATGCATTTGAAATCATAGCTGAATTTCTACCTTAAGCTAAGTATCCTATGAATACTGTACAAGGCAGTTCCTTACAGTTGTTTTTTTATATATATATTCCTTTAGGTACTTTAGGGATTGTTAATAAACTGTACTATCTCTATACCCCTGTTATTTACTTTATTCTTGTCATTCTATGCTTTATAAAATACAAAAAAAGATTTTCAAACATAGAAATAAATAATACAGTGCTGTAAATTTATACTGGTCTTTTTAGACAAGTTTTTTGTCCTGAGGATCAGAAAAGTGAGGGACGGGCCAAGGGAACATACTGAAGGGTTAGTCTCAGAGGGTATGTCTAGACTACATACCTCTAAATTAGACATACCAACACAGTCAATGAAGCAGGGATTTAAATATCCCCCGCTTCATTAGAATAAAAATGGCCGCCACGTTGTGCTGGCTCAGCTGTTTGTCGGCACAAAGCGGCAGTCAAGACAGGGATCGGTCAGGAAGGAAAGCCTTTGCCAATCGATCCCTTATGCCTCGTGCAAAAAGGTTTACAGGATCGGTCAGCAAAGGTTTTCCTTGCTGACCGATCCCCGTCTTGACTGACGCTTTGTGCTGACAAACAGCTGAGCCAGCACAACGCGGTGGCCATTTTTATTCTAATGAAGCGGGGGATATTTAAATCCCCACTTCATTGACTATGTCAGTATGTCTAATTTACATGCCTCTGTCAGCAGAGGCATGTAGTCTAGACATACCCAGAGACTGACAATATGCTCCAAACCTCAGGATCAGATAACAGGCTAAAGGAAGTAGAGTTGCCAGGTATCTGGTTTTCAACTGGAACAACCAGTAAAAAAGGGATCCTGATGGCTCCGGTCAGCAGCACTGACCAGGCCATTAAGGGCATGTCTACACTAGGAAATTATTTTGAAAAAACTAAATTTGAAGTAATAATTCCCAAAATAACAAAATCAAAATAGCACATCCTCGCTATGAGGGAGCCTCAAAATTAGTCCAAGGCAGGCTTCATTATTGTGGACATGCTACCTCAATTTAGAGCCCCAGGAAGCATTGGGGGGTAATTACTTTGAATTATTCTGGGAAGTAGTTACAGGGCATCCCCACTATAAGTTGCTCCAGTATACATCTGTTCTGCACTGAAGTCATTGACACTTGTAGGAACTGATGCATTATAAGTCCTCCCATTCCCTGCTCTTAAGTCACGTAAATTTCTTTTTCCTCAAATGGAAGTCAGCCACAGGGGAAAAAAATCCCCGTTTTAAGTTATTTCTCTATAAGTCCAAGTTTTTTGGAACATATCTTGGACTTATATCAAGGACAGCCTAGTATTTTGAAATAGTAGCAGTGGAGCATTCACACTAACGCTATTTCAAGTAACTATTTCAAAATATTCTGGTAGCACTTTAAAGACTAACAAAACATGTAGATGGTATCATGAGTTTCCGTGGGCACAGCCCACTTCTTCAGATGACTGGAACATGTAGATGATATGAGTTTTTGTGGGCATAGCCCACTTCTTCAGATAACTGGAGTTCACTCCAGTCTTCTGAAGAAGTGGGCTGTGCCCACGAAAACTCATGATACCATCTACATGTTTTGTTAGTCTTTTAAGTGCTACCAGACTATTTGTTGTTTTTTAAGTATTTCAAAATAAGCATTATTCCCCAAGGAAAACAGGAGTACAGTTTTTTAAAAAACTAGCCCGTTATTTCAAAATATGATAGTGTGGACGCTCCGCTTATTATTTCAGAATAAAGGGGGTTATTTTGAAATAACTCCCTAGTGTAGACCAGGGCTAAATGTCCAGTTGGCGGAGCTGGTGGGCTCCTTACCTGGCACGACATGGCTCCTGGAAGCTATAGCAGCTCCTACAGTCACAGGAGCTCTGTGCTCTATGCCTTCCCCAGAAACCGTTACCACAATGGAAGTTGAAGGAACGGTGCCTGTGGGCAGAGGCAGCACACAGAGCCTCCTTGCCATACTTCTAAGAGTGGAGGGAGACACTGGATGCTTTGCAGGAGCTGATTACGGTAAGCACCAACCAGAGCCTGCACCCCATTGTGCACCCTAACTCCCTGCACCTGTCCTAAGCCCCCTCCTGCATCCAAACTCCCTCCCAGAGACCAAACCTTCTCCCATACCCCAAACTGCTGTCCAAGCGTAGCCCCTCAGAGTCTGCATCCCAAATCCCTTCCTCCATCCCAGCCTTGTGTCCCAAGCTTGAGCATCCAAACTCCCTCTTGAAGCCTGCACCCCACTTTCCATGCACCAGCTTGGAACAGCCCTCCTGCATTCCAAACCCCTCATCCTCAGATCAGAGCCACTCCTGCAACCAGAACTCCTCATTTCTGGGCCGACCCTGGAGTCTGCACCCACAGCTGGAGCCCTCACCACCCTCCTGCCCCCAAGCTCCTGCCCCAGCCCAATGAAAGTGAGTAACTGATTGAGGGTGGGGAACAGTGAGAGAGAATGGGAGGGGGATAGAGTGAACAGGGGTGGGGATGGGAAGGGACGAAGCAGGGAGCAGGGGCAAGAGTGTTCAGTTTTGTGTAATTAGGAAGTTGGCAGCCCTAGAAGGAAGTGAAGAAAGTATGGAGAGAAGGAAAGTTTTAACTTAATTAACAAATATACAAGTACTTGATAATCTGCAAATGTGAAAATGTATAGTAATACGTATAGAATGCACAATTACACAGTATTGTCCATACAGTAGTTATGTAAAATTATGGTGGTACTGTGATTCCTTGAAGTCCCTCCAGCATTCTGATAATATAATGAACCTTAAACCTGAGGCCAGCGGCAGAGCCTTAAAAATTGATGTGTAATCTGGTAACCTGTCTTTCCTCATCCATTACATTTTTCAAAATTACAAAAAAAAAATTAGTAGACATGAACAGGAAGTTGTTAAAATGTTTCAGATACTCCGTGAATGTTTCTATTGTGCTGGCACTACAGCAGTGTAATTATGTGGGTAGGGAGTGGCAGGATAATCATACTGATGCAATACTGGAAAGTTTTACACATTATGACACAGTATCAGGATTATTGAGATAATAATTTGCATTTTGGTTGCATCTTTAACACAAGAAGCTCACCATGCTTTCATATAAATTAGTTAATTAATAACTGAATCATAGAACTGGAAGGAACTTTGAGTCCAGTCCCTTGCAATCGTGTTAGGACCAAGCATCATCTAGACCAGGGTTTCCCAAACATTTTCAGTCATGGAGCCCTTACGGGGTCCTGAAAATTTGGTGGAGCTCTTAAAATATTGTGATTTTTAATCCAATAGTTACCCAAATAAATAGACAAAGTTATAGAATTCTATTTTTATTTCTTATATATTTCTTATACATTCTTTTGTTTTCAAGAAAACTATCAGATAATGAGTAAGGGTATGGCTAGACTGTGTGTTTTTTTCAGGATACTGGAGGTATCCCAAAAAAACTCCGCCATGCCCAGGGAACGTGTTTGCTCTTCCGCCTTTTTTTGTGGAAGAGCAAACGTGCTCTTTTGGAAGCCCCTGTATTCCTCATTCTATGAGGAAGAAGAGGGCTTCTGAAAGAGGGTTTTTTCCGACATTTGGCCCAGTCTAGATGGGCCAAATGTCGGCAAAGTGTCTTCCGACAAAAGCTTCTTCCGACAAAAGAGTAGCGCATTTTGCATACCTTTTTCTGACAAAAACCTGTAGTCTGGCTGTATCCTAACAAAATAACAGGGTCGTACAACTGTCATTAATATTTTTTCACATAGCCCCTGGACCAATCTCATGTAGACCCAGCACTTCCCAAAGCACAGTTTGGAAAACCCTGATCTAGACCATTCCTGATAGATGTCTATCTAACCTGCTCTTAAAAATCTCCAGTGATGGAGATTCCACAATCTCCCTAGGCAATTTATTCCAGTGCTTAGCCACCGTGATAGGAAGTTTTTCCTAATGTCCAACTTAATATTCCCTTGCTGCAATTTAAGTTTGTCGCTTCTTGTCCCATCACCACAAGTTAAAGAGAGTAATTTTCTCCTTCCACCTTGTAACAACCTTTTTGTTTGGGGGTCTCAAACTCCTGGCTCAGGGGCCATCTGTGGCCTGAGCACTTCCCCAATCCAGCCCATGAAATATTTTGAAAATGTTATTTAATCAGGCCTGCAAAGCTGCCCGCCTGAAGGTGAGGAGGTGGCACACAGGGACTCATCCTCACACATGGCTCCCAACAGCACCCAGGGCCCCAGCTTCCACATAGTCCCAGCCACAGGGGGTGCCATTTGGTCTAGGAAGACACACTGGCTGCCTCTGCCACACTGTGAACTGCACTGGCCAGAGAGCCACCCGAGCCAATGTGCTTCTGCAGCCTGGAGGGCGGGACCAGTGGGCTTAGTTTTCAGTTACCAAGGGCAGGGTTGGGGGATTCAAGAGCAAGGAGGCAGATGTTAGCAGAGGGCAGGTGGAATTTCAGTGTGAGAGAGCTGATGTTAGCAGGAGGGGGCATCCCAGTGCAAGGACATGGGGGTGTCACTTTCATGTCATTTGTAGCCTCTTGGTCTCTGTCTGGTCTCCTGGACACAGGAACAGACATTATTATCTTGCATGTATTGCATTGCCAATCCCAAGCATTCAAAATTCATTTCAAGAAAGATGTGGAGAAATTGGAGAAGGTCCAGAGAAGAGAAACAAAAATTATTAAAGGTCTAGAAAACATGAGCTATAAGGGAAGGCTGAAGGAACTGGGCTTGTTTTGTCTTTTCCAAACTAGACTAAGAGGGATCATGATAGTGGTTTTCAGGTATCTAAAAGAGTGTCACAGGGAAGAGGAGAGAAAATTGTTCTCCTTGGACTCTGATGATAGGACAAGAAGCAATGGGCTTAAATTGCAGCAAGGGAGGTGTAGGTTGAACATTAAGAAAAATTTTCTAATTGTCAGGGTGGTTATCTAGCCAGTTATAGGGATGTTAAATTGCGTTTAATCAACTAATTGAGTAGTTGATGGAATTTCCTTGTGGATCTTAATACATTTAAAAAGCAGAAGTCCAGTGTCTGGAACCAGTCACTAGCTGGGACAGCTGATTCTCAGCTCATGCCTGGTCCCCCCCCCCACTGCACTTCTGCCTTTTAAATGTAGTAAGATCCTGGGGGCTCATGCCCAGGCCCCCCACTATGCCTCTGCCTCCCTCCCCCCGCCTTTTGCTGCCTCTGATAGAGGCAGCAAGCCTTACTTGACTATCCAATAAGCATATGCTATCAGGTTGTCAACTAGTCACTTACATCCTTAGCCAGTTATGCACTCACCTTATAGTAGCCCCAACTAGGCTGTATTTCCCTAGTTTATTGATAAGAAGGTCATGCGAGACCGTATCAAATGCTTTACTAAAGTCTAGGTATACTATGTCCACTGCTTCTCCCTTATCCACAAGGCTTGATATCCTATCAAAGAGACTTGATTGTACATTCACTAAAATCAATCTAAAAACGATCATTGACTTTAATGATGTAGGGTCAGGGCCTTGTTCTTTACATAAAGAAATATGCAAGCACAGAACTAGGTGTTTAGGAACCTGTTCCCAGGTCTAGTTCTGACTATGATATAGGCTTACTCACTGGCCTTGGACAAGTTACTTAGCCTCCCTTCCTCAGTTTTCTCATGTGTAAAATGGGAATATTCAATTTTCTTCAAATTAAATAGTTAATATCTGTAAAGAGCTTGAAGATTAAAAGAGCTAGAAAAAATTAATGCAGAATGGTATGTTTTTTTTGTGTTTAATGTTTTTCCTTAAATTACTTAGTTGAATATCTTGGTAGAGTTATTACTGCATATTACCTACTTTTAATTTAGTAAGATCACAAAATTTACTCAGTTGAAGTTAGGGGGTCAAACTGGTGTAAAACTGGTTGAAATTAGAGGCAGGCTTGCAATATTTAAAATTGCAGGCAGACATTTTAAACACGACTGATTTCCTGAATTTTGAAAAACTGAAGAAAAGCAGTAGCAGCTGGTATGTACAGCATTCAAATTTAGCACTCAGTCTGTTGTAGGAGAAAAATAGCTTAACATAAAAAAAGAACTATGTCTTTTAAATGTCAACACTGACTACAATAGAGAGAAGAGAGACTGAAAGAATTGTGAAAATAAATATTTGAAAAAAAAGGTTTTCTGAAATAAGTATGGCTGTTCTTATGTAAGTAATAGTGAACATTTGTAAATCAAATGTATCATTTTCATGTAGTTTTAACATGCATGATTTACATGGTGTTAGGTCCTTTCCTTTCTTGAAATAAATTCTGATAACCACCTCTTCCATTAAGTATTTCAGTTATAATGACCACAAATCACTCTGGCTGTGTCTATACTGGCGCGATCTTGCGCCAGAGCTATGCAAATGAGGCTCAGTGTGGAATATCGCCGAGCCTCATTTGCATAACTAACGAGCCGCCATTTTTGCGGAAGAGGCTCTTGCGCAAGACGGAGCTGTCTACACTGCCCCTTCTTGCGCAAGAAAAACCCTCTTGCGCAAAGCCGTTATGCCTGAAAATAAGCAGGTGGGCAGTGGCTGCTCAGGCCACACTAGTTAACCATAACTAGTAAGCATCATCCAACAAGAGTTATGCTTACCTGTTTACCAGTTAACCATTTGCATCCCAAGAATCAACCTCTTTGTCTATTCTGTATGGTGATCCTCTCGCACTGAGGATACCTCTGAGGGGGAGGGAATGCCAGTTAGGAAGAGGCAGGTGTTAGTAGGGGGTGATTCGATTGTTAGAAACACAGATAGTTGGGTTTGTGATGACCGGGAGAACCGTATGGTCACTTGCCTGCCTGGCGCGAAGGTTGCGGATCTCTCGAGGCATCTAGATAGACTTATGTGTAGTGCTGGGGAGGAGCCGGTGGTCGTGGTACATGTAGGTACCAATGACATAGGGAAGGGTAGGAGAGATGTCCTGGAGGCCAAATTTAGGCTGCTAGGAAAGAGACTGAAATCCAGGACCTCTATGGTGGCATTCTCGGAAATGCTTCCAGTTCCACGCGCAGGGCCAGGTAGGCAGGCAGAGCTTCAGAGTCTCAATGCGTGGATGAGATGATGGTGTAGGGAAGAGGGGTTTGGATTTATTAGGAACTGGGGATGCCTTTGGGAGAGGGGGAGCCTATACAGGAAGGATGGGCTCCACCTAAACCAGGGTGGAACCAGACTGCTGGCACTAAACATTAAAAAGGCTGTAGAGCAGTTTTTAAACTAAGAGATGGGGGAAAGCCGATTGGTGCGGAGATGCATGTAAATCGGAGGGAGACTTCTCTTAGAGGAGAATCCATTGATAGAGATTCTCTAAGCTGTAGTCAGAAAGAGAGGAGGGGAGAGGGCAAACCATGGGCCAGAGCAGACAAACAACCGCATACAAAGGAATCCAATGCACCAGGGAAGGGCAGACAAATAAGCAGTGGCAAATTTTTAAAGTGCTTCTACACAAATGCTAGGAGTCTGACTAATAAGATGGGTGAACTAGAATACCTAGTATTAAATGAGGACATTGACATAATAGGCATCACTGAAACCTGGTGGAATGAGGAAAATCTGTGGGACACAATCATACCGGGATATAAAATATATCGAAAGGATAGAGCAGGCCGGGTGGGTGGTGGAGTGGCACTGTATGTGAAAGATAATGTAGAATCAAATGAAATAAAAATATTAAGTGAATCAACATGTTCAATAGAATCGCTATGGATAGTAATTACATGCTCCAATAATAAGAAATTAGCAGTAGGGATATATTACCAACCACCTGACCAGGACAGTGATACTGACATTGAAATGCTGAGGGAGATTAGAGAGGCTACCAAAATAAAGAACTCTATAATAATGGGGGATTTTAATTATCCCCTTACTGACTGGGTACATGTCACCTCAGGAAGAGAAGCAGAGATAAAATTTCTCAATGGCCTAAATGACTGCTTCTTGGAGCAGCTGGTGCAGGAACCCACAAGGGGAGAGGCAATTCTCGATTTAGTCCTGAGTGGAGTGCAGGATCAGGTCCAGGAAATAACCGTTACAGGACTGCTTGGGAATAGTGACCATAATATAATAACATTCAACATTCCTGTGGTGGGTAGAACACCTCAGCAGTCCAGCACCCTGGCATTCAATTTCAAAAAGGGGAATTACACAAAAATGAGGAGGCTAGTTAAACAGAAATTAAAAGGCACAGTGACTAGAGCCAAATCTCTGCAAGCTGCATGGAAACTTTTTAAAGACACCATAATAGAGGCCTAACTTAAATGTATACCCCAAATTAAAAAACATAGCAAGAGACCTAAAAAAGTATCACCGTGGCTTAACCACCATGTAAAAGAAGCAGTGAGGGACAAAAAGGCATCTTTTAAGAAGTGGAAGTCCAATCCTAGTGAGATAAATAGAAAGGAACATAAACACTGTCAAATCAAGTGTAAAAATGTAATAAGAAAAGCAAAAAAAGATTTTGAGGAACAGCTAGCCAAAAACTCAAAAAGAAATAACAAAATGTTTTTTAAGTACATTAGAAGCAGGAAGCCTGCTAAAAAACCTGTGGGTCCCCTAGACGATCGAACTATAAAAGGCGCCATCAAGGACGATAAAGCCATTGCGGAGAAACTAAATGATTTCTTTGCTTCAGTCTTCACGGCTGAGGACGTTGGGGAGATTCCCAAATCTGCACCGTCCTTTGTGGGTGATGAATCTGAGGAACTGTCCTGGATTGAAGTGTCATTAGAGGAGGTTTTGGAACAAATAGAAAAACTTAATGTTAACAAATCTCCGGGACCGGATGGCATTCATCCAAGGGTTCTAAAAGAACTCAAATGGGAAATTGCTGAACTATTATCTGTGGTTTGTAACCTATCCCTTAAATCGGCTTCCGTACCTAATGACTGGAAGGTAGCCAACGTGACACCAATATTTAAAAAGGGCTCTAGAGGCGATCCGGGCAATTACAGACCGGTAAGTCTAACTTCAGTACCGGGCAAATTAGTCGAAACAATAGTAAAGAATAAAATTGTGAAGCATGTAGAAGAACATAATTCGTTGGACAAAAGTCAACATGGTTTCTGTAAAGGGAAATCCTGTCTTACTAATCTATTAGAGTTCTTTGAAGGGGTTAACAAACATGCGGACAAGGGGGATCCAGTAGATACAGTATACTTAGATTTTCAGAAAGCCTTTGACAAGGTCCCGCACCAAAGGCTCTTGTGTAAATTACATGGCCATGGGATAAGAGGGAAGGTCCTTTCTTGGATTGAGAACTGGTTAAAAGACAGGAAACAAAGGGTAGGAATAAATGGTAAATTTTCAGAATGGAGAGGGGTAACTAGTGGTGTCCCCCAAGGTCAGTCCTAGGACCAATCCTGTTCAACTTATTCATAAATGATCTGGAGAAAGGGGTAAGCAGTGAGGTGGTAAAGTTTGCAGATGATACCAAACTGTTTAGGATAGTCAAGACAGAAGCAGACTGTGAGGGACTCCAAGAAGATCTCACCAAACTGAGTGATTGGGCAACAAAATGGCAAATGAAATTTAATGTGGGTAAGTGTAAAGTAATGCACATCGGGAAAAATAACCCCAACTATACGTACAGTATAATGGGGGCTAATTTGGCTACGACAAATCAGGAAAGAGATCTTGGAGTTATCGTGGACAGTTCTCTGAAAACTTCCACACAGTGTGCAGCGGCAGTCAAAAAGGCAAATAGGATGCTAGGAATTATGAAGAAAGGGATAGAAAATAAGACCCAGAATATCTTACTGCCCCTGTATAAAACTATGGTACACCCACATCTTGAATACTGTGTACAGATGTGGTCTCCTCACCTCAAAAAAGATATTTTGGCCTTGGAAAGGGTTCAGAAAAGGGCAACTAAAATGATTAGGGGTTTGGAACGGGTCCCATATGAGGAGAGGTTAAAGCGACTGGGACTTTTCAGTTTAGAAAAGAGGAGACTGAGGGGGGATATGATAGAGGTATATAAAATCATGAGTGGTGTGGAGAGGGCCGATAAAGAGAAGTTATTTATTAGTTCTCTAAATAGAAGAACTAGAGGACACCAAATGAAATTAATGGGTAGCAGGTTTAAAACTAATAAAAGGAAGTTCTTCTTCACACAGCATGTAGTCAGCCTGTGGAACTCTTTGCCAGAGCAGGCTGTGAAGGCTAGGACTATAATAGAGTTTAAAGAGAAGTAGATAATTTCATGGAGGTTAGGTCCATAAAAGGCTATTAGCCAGGGGATAAAATGGTGTCCTTGGCCTCTGTTTGTCAGAGGCTGGAGAGGGATGGCAGGAGACAAATCGCTTGATCATTGTCTTTGGTCCACCCTCTCTGGGGCACCTGGTGCTGGCCACTGTCGGCAGACAGGATACTGGGCTAGATGGACCTTTGGTCTGACCCAGTACGGCCATTCTTATGTTCTTATGATGTAAGTATTAAAATAAGAATGAACGGCTAACAAGGATGGTTCTTACTTTTGGGGGAATTCTGCACCACTATGTACGTGCAGAATTTATGTGCCCATAGATTTTTTTTCTCTGCAGAAAATACATTCCCTCTAAGCTGCCCAGCCACACAGCTGCCTAATAAGGCCTGTGCAGGGGTTCAGGGCTGCTGCGCACAGAGTTGCCACAGCCTCTTCTTCCCCAGCCAAGGCAACTCCTTGCTGTGGCTGGAGGAATGCGTGTCTCCCCTGGCTGCAGCAGCTCCCTGCTGGGGTAAGAGGGAGAGGCATGCTTCTTCATCCCCAGCAGTGTCAAGAGGAAGCTGCCACAGCCAGGCCAGGGGACTGACATACCAGTCCAGAGTCGTAACTAGCTAATTTGGCGCCTGAGGCAAGACGGTCCTCAGCGCGGGTGGGGGTGCTGACACGGCGCGAGGCACGAGCAAAGACAGCGTAGTAGCTATCTTTTCTGCGCCCCCTCAGCTATGCACCCGAGGCAAGTGCCTCACTCACTTTGCCTTTGTTATGGCTCTGCACTAGTCCCAGCAGCAGATCCAGATTAAGAAAGAGGCTTTAGGCTGGCTGCAGCCCAGGGTCACCACTGAGGAAGGAAGTCGCACCATCAACAAGCTACATGATCCTTTGGCTAGTCTCCCTACACTTGAAAAACCCTGCTACTGGTAAGAAGCCCTGTATCAGCAACATCACCATCTGGTTCCTTGATTATGGCTCCAACTCCTATTTCATAAGAGCCCAGATAACAATGAGAGCTGAAGTATTTGTTAACTTCCTATTACTTTAAAGACGTTACTTTCCTCTTTTTCTGCATTGGAGTTTTGTTTTTATTATCTGGAAGACATCCCAGCCTTTTAGTCTTTAATTTTAGGATGTGAATTTGTGGCTCTGTGTTTGTGTATGAGTATCAGTAAATGTCTCCATGGGGAAGGCACCAGAAAGAAAGTTGCCACAGGTTTTAACAAGCCCAATGGGGTTCTATGTGTGGCCCACAAGACATTTTGTTTATCATTGCCCACATGTAGGATTGCCAGATACTGCTGGCTTCTGTCTGCATCATTTTTTTCCTACCAGTATCACTGATGGGACATTCACGTAAAGCAAGGGCACATAAAATGAGATGGCTGCTGACTGCACACACCATTGACTCTGAGAGCTGTGCACTCCCTCTGCATCCAGTCAAAGTGCTGCTATGGTTCAATCAGCACACCCAGAAATTCTAGGTACACATGCACAGTTAGGCTGTGTCTAGACTACACCTCTCTGTCAACAGAGAGATGTAGATTAGGCACGTCAAAATTGCTAATGAAGCAGGGATTTAAATATCCCACGCTTCATTAGCATAAACATGGCTGCCGCTTTTTTTCTAAACGGAGCTTTTTCGAAAAAACAGCAGTCTCGACGCGGATCTGTCGAAAATAAACCCTTTTTTGACAGATCCTGTAAACCTTGTTTTTTGAGGAATACAGGACCTGTTGAAAAAGGGTTTATTTTCAACAGCTCCGCGTCTAGACTGCTGTTTTTTTGAAAAAGCTCTGTTTTGAAAAAAAGCGGCGGCCATGTTTATGCTAATGAAGCACGGGATATTTAAATCCCTGCTTCACTGGCAATTTTGATGTGCTTGATTTGCATCCCTCTGTTGACAGAGAGATGCAGTCTAGATGTAGCCTTAGTGAAGCTATTCTATCCTGGGAGACCGTCTTGATTACAATAATCTTACAGCCCACACAGATGGAGGGCCACTAATGCAGCCCACTCATGAGTCTAGGTTGCCCATCATTGCTGTATATGATGGAAACCACTTCAAGCTGGGGTGCAGCAGCACTCTCAGCACCCCTAGTTTGTATTTATCTAAGCAGTAGTGTACTAAAGCAACTTGTGAAAGAATAACATTCAAATCTGGGAAGATGGTAGGGGAGTAAGCTTATGTTTTTGGCTTAGGAGTTTTTGGAAAACTCTAAGGAGGAATCCAGTGAGCTATGTTCCTGAAAAAAGGGGAAGCCTGAGACCTTGGAGAGTCTGAAAAGAATGTAGGTACACATGAATCCTGGAAGGGGCTGTTGGGGAATCCTATTGCTGATCAAGATAAGAAGCAGCCCAAGGAAGAAATAGTAAGGCTAACAGACAGAACTTGCCTACTTATTACGGGGTTCCTGGCTAGAACCCGGAGAAGAGAGAAGGCCTAGATTCCTCTACTGGCTACTGGAAGAGATGTAAAGACCCTGCAGTGTGGGGATGACAAGATTTCTGAGTTGGGACTTGCCCAAAGACTCAGTTTGATGTTGCAAAACTGTTGGTTTTTTGGACTTTCTGTCCCTTCTGGAAAGACAAAACAAACAGTGACCCGGCTGGAAGAATAGTTCACAAGAAGAAACAGATCAGTGCAGAGCTGGAATACCTATTTGCAGGGATGCTATTTTGAGAGAGCTATACCATGCTTAGCTATGAGAGGGTGCACCAGCAGTAGGTACATTTTCCTACAGATAGATAAAAACAAGAAAGCAATACAGGTTGAAACTCTCTAGTCCAGCACCCTTGGGACCTGACTGGTTCTGAACCACAGAATTTTCCAGACCATGGGAGATCAATATCGTCTGGCAACATTATAACAATTCCACTGCTTACTGAGCTGTTAAATGAAATTTAGGGGTAAATTAGAGATAAATAACAACCCAGAACACTGAGAGTGAGGACTGGTGGCTGTAAACAAATTTTATGGGACCGCAGGAAGCTCGGCCACACCCATAAAAAGTGGACATCCAGCTAACTAAAATCATTCCAGATGGATGTTTCCGGACTAGAGAGTTCTGGACTAGAGAGGTTCAGCCTGTACAACAAACTTGATCAGCATGATAGGCTGCTAATGTATTCATACCACAGCCTACATTTTGCCATTTTTTGTGGAAATCACAGAAGAGGTGATTATTTTTTGCTATTTTTTAACATTTAACAAGTGGGTGATGGAAGTTTGTGCCATTGGCTGATCAGAGGTAGGAGTCAACATTTTGTTAATGAATGAGAAAAGATGGAGAAGGTAAAATAAACTGTGAAGGGTCTAGAACAGTGGTTCCCAAACTTTTTGGCATCACGCCCACTTTTTGATTTTTGAGAAACCCTCATGCCCGCCCCCATAGCAGCAAAACTTGTTGAGCAAAAAAAAAAAAAAAAAATTGGCCTTTTAAGAGCAGAGCAGGCATTGCCCTTTTAAGGTGGCCATTTTGAAGTCTGCCCCAGCCAGCGCACGTGGACGGATGGACCAGGCTCTTTCTTGGGGAGGATTGACGGGGGGAGGGCTGGGTTGCCTCATGCCTCCCCCCCCAGAGGGTGAGCCCCCCAGTTTGGGAACTCACTCTAGAAAGTGGAGACAAGCAACTTTTGTCTGATGTGATAAGGGAAGTTATGTGGAAAATGACATGCTCAAATAGATAAACTAGGAAAGCTAATTTTCCTAAGAAACATAAAGCTGCCATCTGTAAACTGTCAGAGAAGAGTTGCTCAACTTCTGCTCGCAATATTCTATTAAGATTTACTATATCTCTGAGATGGCGTGTGGTCAGCAAGGAGGAAAAAGGTTAGATACCATGCAAAATTTCAAAACTTAAGGAGGAAGCTTTGATTGTGGCTTTGAGGATGCAGTTTAAATACATAACTAATAATTTGTTTTCAGCCTTCAAATATTTAACCTGCTTCAAGTCCTGATTTGACGGCTTGATAAAGTTATTTAGTTGGAGTTTAGAAACAAATGGACAGCTACTTCCTTAGATTCCTTTTTTTGGATTTATAAGGACTAATCTGATTTGACAGATTACAATATTGATAACTTGTTGATTTGAATTTGACAAATGTTTAGTTGAATTCTCAGTTTAGCAGTATTAATTCTGATGGGGCACTTAAAAATCATATGTGAAGAGGACAATGGCATGCTCTCACTTCTTGCAGGTAAAGAGGCTGGGCATATTGTCTGCTATATATCTGAGGGTATGTCTACACTTGCAGCCTAATTTGAAATAGGGCTGCAAATGTAGGCATTCGAAATTGCAAATCAACCCCGGGATTTAAATATCCTGTGCTTGATTTGCATCTTCCCGGCTGGGCGCCATTTTTTAAATTGACAAGCCTGGAATAACTGCCCGCATCTACACGCGGCAGTGAAACAGGTGTTTGAAATAAAGCCCTGTTTCGAAATACCTGTTATTTCTCCTGCAATGAGGTTTAACAGGTATTTCGAAATAGGGCTTTATTTCGAACACCCGTTTCACTGCCGCGTGTAGATGCGGGCAGTTATTCCGGGCTTGTCAATTTCAAAAAAAAAAAAAAAAAAAAAAAATGGCGCCCGGCCGGGAAGATGCAAATCAAGCGTGGGATATTTAAATCCTGGGCTTGATTTGCAATTTCGAATGCCTACATTTGCAGCCCTATTTCGAATTAGGCTGCAAGTGTAGACATACCCTGAGAGAGTTTGTCTGTCTGTTTGTTCAAGAACTCCTCTTAAATGGTAAGAACTAGGACCAACAAATTTGGTGTAAGAATGGCCATAATGTGTAAGACCAAAGGTCTATCTAGCCCAGTATCCTGTTTTCCAACAGTGGCCAATGCTAGATGCCCCAGAGGGAGTGAACAAAACAGGTAATCATCACATGATCCCTCTCCTGTCATCCATTTCCAGCCTCTGACAAACAGAGGATAGGGATACCATTCCTACCCATCCTGGCTAATAGCCATTGATGGACCTAACCTCCATGAATTTATCTAGTTCTTTTTTTAACCCTATTAAAGTCCTGGTCTTCACAGCATGCTCTGTCAAGGAATTCCGCAGGTTGACTATACACTGCACAGAGAAAAACTTCCTTTTGTTTGTTTTAAACCTGCTACCTATTAATTTCATTTGGTGACCCCTAGTTCATATGTTATGGAAACAAGTAAATAACTTTTCTTTATTCACTTTTTCCACACCATTCATGATTTTATAGACCTCTATCCTATCCCCCCTTAGGCTCCTCTTTTCTGGGCTGAAAAGTCCCAGTCTTTTTAATCTCTCTTCACATGGGACCCATTCCAAACCTCTAATAATTTTTGTTCCCCTTTTCTGAATCTTTTCTAATGCCAATACATCTTTTTTGAGCTGAGGCGACCACATCTGTACGCAGTATTCAAGATGTGTGTGTACCATGGTTTTATATAGAGGCAATAGGATATTCTTTGTCTTATTCTCTGTCCCTTTTTAATGATTTATGTATACAGATTCCTTTTATTATAACTTAAAGCAAGATAAGGGTTGTGCCAGAAAAATGGGATGTGTCTGGAATAGGAATGCTTCTAATAAAACCATACAGAAAGAGACAGAATCAATAGGTATGTCTCTGGAGCTTCCCCCATCCGGGACTGATCCAGTCCTGAGCCTCCCACTGCCAGATGCCCTTTAGGGAGGGCGGGGAAGCTAAAGCTCCTCCCCCCCCATTTATACAGGAACATTGCTGGCTGTTCCCATTTGTTAGGGAGCAAGGGAAGAGTGCACAGTTTGCTGCAGTTCTCCCTCTGGCTGGGGGCACACAAACCTGGACTTGCCATAGCCAGGGGACATTCACCCCTCCCTCAGCTGTACCCACTGCAGCTGAAGTGGCCAATGAGAGGTGCTTGTCCCCTAGCACCAAGCTGCTGTGGTGAGAGAGGGCTGGCATACTAACCTCCTCATCTCCAGCCCCACCCCAGAGAAATGATTTAAATGAAGCATGTATATTTTATTTTATTTTCCAACAAACAAAAATTGAGTTAAGGACCTGAACAATGCTGCTTAAATCTTCTAGTAGCCTATAAAAATATGTATCAGAAATAATAACTGTGTACATGCCTTCACTGTTTACAGATGTGCCCATCCTTGATCCTGGTCCTGTGACTGATGTACCCTATAGCCCACCCCCTGCTATAGGGGCTAGAGCAGCTCTCAGCCTGCCACAGGCAGGGGGCTGCTCCAGTCCTGTGGGGCTCACTGCAGGCGGGGGCTGCTCTGGCCAGAGCAACCCTTGTCCAGGGCAAGGAGTGGAGCAGCCCCCCCTTTTAATCCGTTAACTAATTAAACATAATATTTAACCAGTTAGCTGATTAATCGGGGATTTTACATCCCTACCGAGAATGTGGATATCTGCAAATAATTTCTGAAAATGCAGCCGCGGATACCAGTTTTGTTTCCACACAGGGCTCCACTAAAAGGGTGCTTGAGCGGGATAAAATGAATACAAATATAATTCCTATGAAAACAGAACAGCGGGGATCAGCCTGGAACTGGACAGCTGCCTGCAGGGCACCCTTGGGTTACCCTGTCGAGCTTTTATCTGGCAGCCCCCAGGGAAGAGCCTCTCACAATTCCCTCTGCTGCGGAACAGGCTTCACCACCGACAGCCACTGTCATGAGCCGGCCACGCAGGGCGCGGGCGCTGCCAAACGTAAGGCAACCACCGTCTGCTCTGAGCACGCACTGCCGGGCCTCTGGCCCACTCCCTGGTTCCAAATAGCGCCTAGCCCTTGCGCCCCTTTGTCTGACACGCCCCCCTTAGTTCCCGCCCTCGGCCGGTGAGGGCAGTACTGCACATGCGCAGGGCCTGAAACGCGTTTCTCCTTTTAAATCGCTACGCATGCGCCTCGCCGCCTAAGGCGGCGCGGGCTGCGGAAGGAGTCCAGGCGCACTGAGAGCATTGCGCGTGCGCGGCGGAGGGGCGCTCCGGGCTTAGTTTTTTTTTCCGGCGGCCTTCCATCCGCGCCGTTGCGCCGTGCCGTCACAACGCAAAGCCGCTGTGACGTAGCAGGCGGTGGCCTTACGTAGCTCTCTTTCCTTCTTCCCGTCGCGATCGACATCCGGGCACTTGGGGCTGCGGGAGGCCCTGAGGGGAGGGAGCGGCGGCGGCTTCCTAGCGGAGAGGCCGTGGAGTAGCTCCCCAGCGGGTCAGTACGGAGCGGGGACGGGGCAATCTGAGGACCCGCTGGGGGCGGGGTGTATATGGCGGCGGATCTGTCCGCCCTGGCTGCTAGGCTCTCGCAGTCGGCCGCCGCCAGGTCCTACGGGGTCTTCTGCAAGGGGCTGACCCGGACCCTCCTCATCTTCTTCGACCTGGCCTGGAAGCTGCGGATCAACTTCCCATATCTTTACATCGTGGCCTCCATGATGCTCAACGTCAGGCTGCAGGTGAATGGGGGGAGGGGCTGTACTTCGCGCCCCTGCCGCCGGGGGCCTTGTGAGGGGGAGAGAGGGCCGCCACCGTGACTCAGCTTGAGTCAGTCCCTTGCTAGAGATGCAGACGCTTCCCTCTCAGGTCCCCGGGAAGTGTCCTCAATTTGCAGGAACTGAGGGCAGAGGTGACTGGTGGGGGAGGAAGGTAGTAGTCACATGACAACCCCCCCCCCCAATCTGGGAAAGGGCATAAACCACCCCTCTCTGCCCCTGGACCCGCATTTTCCTGCCCTTGCTCTGCCCTCATCCTGTTTTTTTCCCAGGCTGCCCAGGGACTAGTGGACCTAGTGTCCAACGCTGGCAGTTCGAGTCCAAGCTGCTCCACGCACTCTCCAGCAGGAGAGGAAAGTGGAGCAGGCTGGCCCCAGCTCACTTTGCTCCTCTGCCCACATGGCTCTGCTTCCTACAGGGGAGTGCAGGGGCAGTCTTTCCCCTCCCCCCCCCCTCTGTGAAGTGGCTGTGAGAGCAGAATGAGCTGGGGCCACCTTGCTCCTCTTCCCTGCTTCTGCTGGTGAGTGTGGGGGACTGGACACGGACACACCCTGCTAGCATAGTTCCATCTAAGGGATGCACCTGTGCACAAACTATTCTATGTCTGCCCACCTCCTTTGCAGATATTAAATGGGTTGTTTGCAGGGGACCAGCCGGTAGGGGGCTGCTCCAGCCCCCATGGATTAACCATTCACATCCCTACTTTTGCACAGCCTCTCACTCATCTACGCACCATTTGAGCAAAGTAAGGATGAAATTTCTAAGTATAGCAAATGGGATGGATCAGAGGATTGACAGCTTGAATCTGGAGATTTTCTCTTCTTGTGCCTCTCTGTGTTACAACTCTTTACATTTGTAACCAGTTAGTGACATGTCTGGATACAAGACATATTTAGCTTGTCTCCTAGTATTCAGTTAATAACCATGGCAATTAACTATTTCCCCTTTGTCTACTGCCTATGTTTGCTGATCCTGTTATAAGATGACCACCATCTGCCATCTGTTTTATTGCAATATACATTGTAACCCTAATCATGTTTGTGCAATCAGTTTGCCTGGTGATCCTTTGTACTGCACATGTTGTTCTATGTTCTGTTTGTATGCCAGTGTGTGAATGTTCTCCAGACATTCAGCCCACTTATAGGTGCCCAGCTTTACTGCTGAGTGCCGTCATACAAAGTGAGCACAGAAGGTTGCATGTACAGTACAAACATGAAAAAAGAAGCATTATTAATACAACTTTGACATAATAATTGAGATTTTACCTCTGACTAGAGTGTCAGTGTTTAATTATTAAAGGCAAAGATACTTAAAACTGAGTTCTGATGCTAAGCCTCTACAATATGCAAGGGTACATCTACACTGTGGGCTAAAGTCAAGTTAGGATGTGCAACTTCAGCTATGTTAATTGTGTAGATGAAGTTGCAGTATCTTAACTCAGCTTTTGGCACTGCTTGCGCAGCAGGAAGGCAAAGGAAGAACACTCTTCCTTTGACTTCCCTTACCCCTCATGAAATGAGGGTTACAGAAGTGAGAGTAACAAGCCCGTTATTTTGACATTATTGCTGTGTAGAAATAAGCATGCAATGTAGACATAGCCTCAGTGATCAATCTTTTAATTTAAAACTGTATTGTTAGGTAATAAGTTTTCAGGCTTCTCATTTACTGAGACACCTTTTGATATTTTCTGCCACCCAGCAAAGATAAGCTCTAATTCATTGAATTTAAACAGCAAAAGAGGAGAAGCCAGCATTAAATGTGCAGCAGAATATATGGATACTTGCTATTGGAGCCCATAATCTTAAATACTGTGTATAGAAACAACCTGTTAAAATCAATAGTATCAATATCCACACTCACAGTATAGGATAAACCTTCTTGAACTTATTCAAGGAAAAGAGTTAGTAGTTCTGTAAAAAGGCCCTTCAGGTTCCTCCACTATGTTCTGCTCTTGGGATCCTTTTTTTCCCATTATATGGAGATCCCTAATTAATATCTGGTAACATTGATAAAGTAGTTTGAATCTGATGAAAAGGGGTATCTCTTTCTTACTTTGAGAGGCAATTGAAGAAGGAGGAGACTGATCAAAAGTTAATTTCCTGTATTCTTTTTCAGGTTCATATTGAAATCCACTGACTTGAGACTTGCTGTGCTTATTATACTCTCTGCTGCAACTAGGGTTATTAGGTAATCTGTATTGTTGTTTAACAAAATGCGAAGTTTGAAGGACAGAAGAGCTACGATTGTCTCCCATATGACTGTGGAGGAGGAAGAAGATTTAAACCATGAACAGTTATGTGAAAGTGGCCCAAATAGCCAAAATAAGGTCTTTCACCTTCCAGACATACATTCCTTGCTGAATGATTCTCCGGTTGATGTTAATAATAGCTTACAAAAAGAATTCTTCTCTCTTAAGATCAGGAATTGTTCTTTATTTAAGGCTGTACCTTTGCCTCATATTGGCAAGAAAATGTCCCCTCATTTGAGTGAACCAACAAGGTTAAATTTAAGTGCAGCTGTCTCTTCAAAGGATTCATATCATCTGTTTGTTTCACCTGAGAGAGGACAACTTGATAAGGTTTTTAACCACTTGGATAATACTCTTGTGACAGGTTGGCTGGAGAAAGCATATAGTTCCATTAGTGACTTGGGTGTCTGGTGTTGCACTGGAGATAACTTTGTGCATTTTGCACATTTCTGGCTGACTGAGCTACATGACAATCAAAAACGGCAGCTGTTGGAATTAGAAATGGATATTATTGAAGATGAACTGCAACTTGCATTTCTTGAGTTGGATTCTGAATTGCAACCTTCTGATCTGCATTCCATCCTTGCTGCCACATTGAGTGAATATCCTATGGAACTGTTGAGCAACCAGAAATCGTACATTTTCCTTGACTATTTAAGCCTCATGTCTTCAGAGCAAACCAGTGGATATAAAAAAATGCTTTCAAGTATAAAATATACAACAAATAATCCTCAGGTTACACAGTGGCTACTAGCTGTACGAGCTTGTGCACTAGCAAATCTTTGGCATGCAGTAGTGAAGGTAAAAGCAAAATAGTGCTGACATTTCAAAGGTGTCTTTTATATTAAAGTATCTGGTTAAATCAAACAGTGCTGAGACAGAGTTGGAGTTCAGGTTTTAGTGAGAGCTATTCAACTAAAATTAAATGGCTCTTGTAGTTATTAGTAAAAAGTTCTCTTGCCTAGTATCAGGAGATTTTTAATTTGACTTAATTTAGGATTCATACAAATGAGTTTCTCACATTAATTCTTGACTGGAACACAGTCTTTGAATTTAATTTTATAGAACTGATCTTTAAGGGTCTGGGCTTTTGGCTGGTGTTCGTAGTCCCCTATTGGAAAGTTCTTATCTGTAGAATTCAGTCCTATCTTGGTACAGTGGGGTGTTTTTTAAACCTGTGATTCCAAAAGCTTTGCGTGTATTAATTACAATGTGTTTTAACTGGAACAACTGAGAGATTCTGAAGGTGAGAACTCCTGTATACAACATCTTTCCAAACAGTTCTTTTTTAGAGAAATGGTTATGGTGTAGTGTGTGTGGTTTTTTTTTTAAAGAGATCTTAAACTTACTGATGTCCTGTAGACAAAGGCCTAACAATGTCTCCCTTTATAAATAAGTGTATTTGCAGGGCGTTATCCTTTCTTTAAAAAAAACCCAACTCTTAATTATGACTGAACCTACTGGAAATTTGTAGCCCATTCTTGAGTGAGGACAGGAAGGTGATCTGCCCAGAGCACCTATGCAAAGGTGGCACAACTCATTTTTTACATTCCTCTAATCCAGTTGCAATTCTGTAGAGACTTGGTCCGAGAGCAGCTCTATGGTAGCTGCAAACAGTCCTGTAGAGACCAAAATGAGGCTAGTAATGTGCAGTACATAGGGCCACAGCCCCTTTTCCTTGCTGTTCTGGCTCACTGGCATATAAACCTTTACACTGCCTCTGAAACACAGAACATCGTTATCCTCAGATGATCCTTCCTGAGCCAGTTAAAAGTGTCTTGTGGACAAACTTACTCCAGCTGTTCTCAGCAAATTAGCCACATTGCATTTGATAATTTGGATCTCAGGAACAGATTCCACAAACCCTTATTCACATGAATAGTCCTATTGACTTCAGTACTCCAGTTATGATTTACAAACATTTGAAAATAACTCACACATTTGTTAGGCTTCTAGGAGTGCAGAAAACAAAAGTTTCTGTGTTTTTAGCGGTGGCCTTTTATTTGGTTTGAGACCTAAATATGGTTTGAATTATATGTCTTTCAATAGACAAAAGAGATTAAAACTTTTAAACATTTTAGACAATTTTTTCACATGCACTTTAAATCTATATATGTAGTGTTGACTTTTAGATAACATGTGTGCCAGCTACATTATCAGCAGAAATGTCAGAGTAGTAATAAATTATAGATGGTAAACAGCTGTGAGGGAGCTGTTGCTATCTTGGGCAAAAATTAGACCTTTTTCCCCTAGACTCTATTGAAACCATTAAATGTTATATAACTCATGTCCACTTGTAGTTTTCAGTAAAAACTCACAATTCTGCAAGGTGAGACTACACAGTCAATAACATTAGAAATGTGACAATTCTCTAACATCAAATACTGAGCTATGCATTAAATCAGTGGTCACCAACCAGTAGATCGGGATCTACTGGTAGATCTTGGAGTCTCTGACAGGTGATCCTGACAGGTTTGGCCAAGAGGCTATCAATCGCCAGCTACCCCTCCCCCCCCACTGCTGCTCATCTCTTGTCCTTTGCCTTGGAGCTGCCTTTCCCCCTGGGGAGCTTCCTGCTTGCTGTGCAGGGCAAGGGAGGGAGGGGCAGTGCTGATGTCAAGGTGCCCCCTCCCACTCTGTATCCTTTCTCCACAGAGCAGAGAGGAGGCACAACAGGACTTGGGAGGGAGTTTGCTGGCTGCTTTTGGGAGTGGTGAAGGGCCAGAGCAGGAGTGAGCCTGCCTTAGCCCCACTGCACCACCAACCAGGAGCCATCAGCAGTGACCAGCTGGAGCCCACATCCCAAATTCGTACCCCAGTCATGAACCCCCTCCTGCACTCCAAGCCCTTGTCCTAGCCCTGAGCACCCCTGCATCCAAATGCCCTTCCAGAGTCTGCACCTAGAATCCTTTCCTACATCCCAACTGCCTGCCCCCAGGGCAGCTCAAAGCCCCTCGCACGCTCCAGATCCCTTAATCCAAGACCAGAGCCTGCTCCCCAACCCTCTGCCCCAGCCTGATCAAAGTGGGTGAGGATGGGCAAGAGAGGGAGGGTGGAATGAGCAAGGCGGGGCCTTGGAGAAGGGGTGGGAAGGAGGCGGGGCAAGGGTGTTTATTTTTGAGGTAGATCTTGGATTGCACCTAAATTCAAAAAGTGATCTAATGCTCAAAAAGGTTGGAGACCACTGCATTAAATTATTAGAAACTACTGATCTCTTATGGAAAAGGATGAAAATTGCTACCTTATTTATTCTCCCTGCTACTTTTTTGGAGCAGGTGGTATAAGGTTTTCTTATTTTCAAAGACAGGGATACAGGCAAAGAATTAGGATCTCTTTTCCTATACAGCAAGTGGTTTCAAACATTGGTCTCCATTTTTTTTACACTGTTACAGTTTTGCACCTACATTTATTGTTGCATGCAGATCTAAGAACAAAGTACTTGTTTGTACAAAAATTGTACCTCCAATTATTTATGCTTGTAAGGCCAGGCTGAGCATTTTGACCCTTAGGTTATCTTCTCCTGTTGCATGTTTCTTTCTTAATCATTCCTCTTTTGGTAACATCAGTTGCTTTTGGAGATAATTTTAATGTACACAAAATGTCCAGCAAAAAGGAGGAGCAAACAAAGGTGTAAGAAATATTTTTCCCTCCACTACTTTTTAATGTAAAGACAAACATAGCAAAACCAGCCTGACTAGAATGTTTTTATATAAGCCTATTCTAGGATGCAGAGGCCTTCCTTTTTAATGTTGTAAACAAGTTGTTCTATGGAGGGATTCTGGTCTAATGAATATTTTATACTACAGACCTAATCATATAGTCTTGTCATGGTAAAACATCTGTTAAGTTCCCTAAATGCATGGCTTTCAGCCATGATCATGGGATCAGTTTAAACCGTCTGCAGTACAGATTGGACCGCCCTGGTCCAGCACCCTTAGGACCTAACTGGGCCTGGATGAGGGATTTTTCCGGACATGGGGGAGGTCATTTCAGGGGCCGTCCCCCATGCCCTCTCCCTGCTTCTTGTCTTTCTTGGCAGCCCAGCTGAGCCGCATGCAAGCTCCTAGCCCCTCTGCAGCCTAGCTGAGCCGTGCACCAGTTCCCGCCCCCTTTGCAGCCCAGCTGAGCCACACCAGCTCCTGGGTCCCCACCCCCTGCAGCATATCTGGACTCACTGGTCCTGGAACATCTGTGGTCATGTCAGACCACTGATGTTACCAGACCAGAAAATCCTGGATTTTGGAGGTGCAACCTGGAATTGGATAGAGAAAAGTGATTTGATTGTGGTTTTTTTCCTGAATGTGATCTTTTAACATTAAAGAGTCTCAGTTTTGAGTAGATTTCATTCTAATAATTTAACATGCCTCGAATTTTTTATTGTTGAATATCTGAAAGATAACTTAAACATTCCATCTGAAACTGAAATAAAAAGATGTTAAATACTACTACAGTAAAACATGCCAGACACTGCACTTCCCGGTTGGAGAAACATAAATTGAAAGCAGTATTCTTGCACTACTAGAATCTGGCAGGGACAACAACTCAGAAATGCCAGTGCCTTCCCCCTGGGAGGGATAATTGTAAACCAAAGGATAGGTAGTCTTTCATAGATGTGTAATATTTATACACATGTCTGCTGCATACAGTTGTGTACATTAATTTTTTTCCATTATATCTAGTACGATGGTCTCATCTCGAGGGAAAATGTCTGGACTAAAAGCATTGATTTGGTTTCAGGAGTTTCATGGCCTCCCAGTAAGTCCAGTGTTGGAACCCATTTTCACAGTAAATGCTTCTCTAGGGTTGAGGATATCCTAAGAAATCTGTTTTCATAGGAAAGAGTATATTTTAATAGAGCGGATAACTTTGAAACACCAGAAAATGACTCTTTAGACTTCCAATTTTTTGCTTGCAGTGTTATGGGTGTCAGTCAGAAGTATTTAAAACAGCAAAGTAAAATATAAGACTGGTCACTAAACTTAATGCTTTTAAAATTCAGTTTTATAAGGCATTGGTCAGTACCAAGCTCCTTCCTGAAGTACATATCAAGAGTTCTGTTTCTGCCACTACAAAGCAAACAAATGAAGTGGTTAAAGAAAGGTAAGAAAATAAAAAATATAGTATTAAGAGAATTCTTAGTAACTTTTTATAAACCTGTTTCTTGACTGAAGGTGAATTCAAGTAAATACTGCACTGCTCTTTTGAAAGATCACTTTATGTTTAAAACAAATATTGAATAATGCCTTGAGCCTTTTACATGTGCCTGCACAGAGCCTTTATGTATATAGGCAAAACAGCAGTGTGTTTGCTTTTGTAAACTAAACTGTCTTTAGTGTTAACAGTTTCTACTGCTTTTTTTTTTTTTTTTTTTTTTTTTTTTTTTAAGTTTCCGTTTCATGGCTAATAGGTACTGGCATTCATGTAAATTACATGTACACCTCACAAGGAAACTTTATGGGCCCACGCAAGGAATGCCTGCAACTTATTTTGGAAGTGCTTGTTGTGGATTATTTTTGAGGAACATTAAGTGCTTCAGTGTCTGAACTTTTTATGTTGTGTGCTGGGAAAAAATGTGGATTTTATTCATAGAACCAGGTCCTTACCCTTTCTCATTCTTTTACCAGTTTAGCAGAGAAAATGTTTGTCCTAAATACATCCCTCCTGCCCACATCATTGCCCTCTTCTATTTTGATAGGCTGCTCTGTATCTGATAGGTTTTGACAGTGATTTGAGTGATTTGCCATGAGAGTTTGTTTGCCTAGTAGAATGATCAGAGATACCACCTCTGCGGTAAGCCTAATTCATTTGCTTTTTTTCTTTAAACCAGCTGCTTTGAAAAAAAAACATTTAACTGGCAGTCCAGATCTCCATTTTTTTATTCTTATGATTGTGAATTGCAGTCTTATTTACATTGTCAGATACTTGTGGCATGAAATCTATCAAGGCCTGCAGCTAGTAACCAAATTAATTTATGCTGTTTATGTTTCTTGGCGAGATACTCTGTTATGAGTTTGAGTTATATTGAACTGTCTGAATAAACCTGATTTTTGGGAGGGTGAGAGATGTTTTATGGTTTTGACTTGATTTTTTTTTTTTTTAAGAATACTTGAAAGATGATGAAGCCTTTAGACAAAGTAACTAACAAGTTCTACTTAGTCATCTTTAATCTCTCAAAATTAGGCTAAAAATCTATCATTTCCCATAAATAAATATCTGAGCTCCCCAGAAATGATTCATAGATCCACTTATGAAAATTCAGAGGCTGTTTTATGGCCCATTCATATTTACTGGACCTTTTTTTCATTAAGGACAGGTGGTTACTCACATACTCTTTTGACACTCAGTAATCAAAATGATAGCCTGAAAGTGATTGTTTGAACATCATGTTCTTAATTTCAGTCCTTCGTTTCTTTTTGGTTGATTTTTAGATTGCTTGTACAACCAAAATTCCCGTTGACATCATGAGAATTTTGGGTGACCACAGGATGCAATATTAAGGCCTAGGTTCAGCTGTTCAGTAAAGTAACACTGTTAATGTGAAGCCTATTCCATTTCAAAAAGGAATTTTTTTGATCTAAGGGACTTTCAGAAATGGTATTAGTGACTGCCTTTTTTTTTTTTCCTTTCTGTTGGTGTGCACACATATAAGGAAACTGACTTATATTGAAACAACTTTGTTCTCTAATCTTTGATTATAGTCATCTTGAGTATTTACTACCTGCTGCCAGAAATAAAATTTTTAACAAGCAAATTTTAAAGTTGACTGTCTCATTAAAATCCTCTCTCAAGATTAGCTAATGCCCGATCTTCACCACTGAAGTCAGTAGTAATTTTGCCACTGGCTTCAGTAATACAGAATCCATCTTCTACCGGTGGGTAACAATTTAGTATTCAATGCTTATATTCATGGTAATGTGAATTATCTTGGTTGTAAATGCTAACTTTATTATAGGCGTTTGCACACAGAACAGCTGTTCTTTTCTGATCATTCTTTAAAATTCTTACTGCAACATAACAACTGAGAGGGGCTCCTAGAGTGTGCCAGCCCAAAAGGACTACAACTGGTACGCCACGTTTAGATACATTTGGTAAAAGGAAAGATGTTTACAGCAACTTTGTCTGTTTGAAACTCTCTAATCTTTAGTACAGAGATGGGGAACCTTTTTTTGGGTCGGGGGCTGCTGACCCATAGAAAAAATCAGTCAGGGACTGCACACACACTGTCACTGATGTGGCCCCGGTGACCTGAGGAGAAAGATGCTCCTCACATTCCCCTTGCACACCACAGCTTGGGGGGCCCAGCATAGTAGATTGTGTGCTCCAGTCCTGTGGTGTGGTGGCAGGGGGGCTGGAGCTCCAACATGGGCTCCCCAAAGCTGGGGGAGGGAGTCCTAAGCCTCAGGGGCCAGATCCAGGCAAGGCAGGGTTCGCATCTGGCCCCCGGGCCTTAGGTTCTCCACCCATGCTTTCGTACTTTAATTAATGAGCGAGTAGTTTGTTAACTTGAAATGTTGCTGTTCTGAGTGAAAACAGACTTTTTAATATAGCACTACATAAATTTCCAGAAGCTGATGAATTATGATGCTGCTTACTTATACCACAGGAGGGAGTTAAACATCAAGCTTTTGAATTTTACTTACCTTGCTGCAAATAGTTTTCCAGTATGGTGTTTCAGTATCCAATTCTGTTCTCAAATACGCTGAATTTAACTTACTCCTATGGATTGTTACTGCAATTTTGTCTAAAAAATGTATAAAGCCCAATACACAATAGTAACTTATTGTAATTGTTTACAGTTGAACTCTAAATGCCAATGAATGGTTTTATCAAACTGTTTAAAAATAAATGTGTTTTTGAAAAATAAATTGCTTTGTTTTCTTGTTTTATGGCTTTATAAACTGCAGTGTAAGAGACTAATTGACGGTAAGGATGTTAAATATCAATTAATTTAATAGTCAATGCATTTTGCTTAGACTAGTCAATAGGGCACCTCCACCTCTAGGGCTGTTGCTATACTTCAAAGGTGAAAGCGCTGCATGGAGCCTGGGGTCAGTTGGGGACTCTCCCTCTGAGCCTGGGATCCAAGTGGCGCTGCCACTTTGAAATGCTGCGAGGAGCCTGACGGTGGGCTCCCCGTGATGTTTCAGAGCAGCAGCGCTGCACAGAGGTGGGGTCAGCAGGAGAGTTCCCCTCTGATCCCGGGCTCCAGGTGGCACTGCCACTTTGAAAAGCTGCATGCAGCCTGGGGATACCTCAGCTGGCCCCTGGGCTGCTCGCAGCATTTCAAAGCGGCAGAGCCCAGGGCTGCTGCTTTGAAGTACCCCCCCCCCCCCCCGCTGCCCCTTTCTGATAGAGGCAGCAAGGGGGGGGGAGCAATTAGTCGACTATCCTGTTGACTATCTGATAGACCTTCAATTAGGGATGTGAAGGACTAAGCTAGTCAGTTACCATGGTACTTAATATTCTTACAAAACACAAGTCATCTCAGAGACACTAGTATAGATAAAACAAGATGCTGCTTTTCTTTCAACTTTAAAGTGATGGGGAAATCTCAAATAGTCCTTCCACAAAGAGGATAGTATAGGAAGAGGGAAGAATTCTCAGTATGTGAGGTATAAAGATAGTGTCTTGAACATGCAAACCAGTTTGTAAAACACTGCTTCTCTTACCATACAAGTTAGTTTCTTTAAGAGATGGAATCCAACCCAGAACTTACCCAACAGATTTTTCTGAGTTCCTAATACCACAAATATTCTCATACTTTGTATTTCTTTCCTTTTATACGTTCCTTACTCATAGCTGATAAGCAGTTGCAATATACTAATAATGATTATCCATATTCAGGATATTTCTCATCCACCTGACTAGGTTTTAATTTGCATTATCTTTATGTAATACGTAGGTTCAAAAAAGGTAGCATGTATGAAATTGCATGTTAGGGCTAGAATGGTGAATCATTGCATTGGAACATGATTCTTAATCACATCCTACTCATAAGAGCACATACTGTACCATGGGAGTGGCTTGTCTAATTGGGAAATTACAAAGGCAGAAACAGGAGATCTCCCTTGTTGTTTGGAATAATACTTAAGAGGCCAAAATTAGTTTCCCTCAATCCATGTGCATGAGTCTAGATGAAAGAAGTAGGAATTCTGCATGAAGAACAAGCAAATGTCTTCTTTCTTCTGACGTTAACAGAGCTGCAGTCAGGATTTACAGGTCTTAGGGTCATTGAGAGCCATACTTCTACAAACTGATCTCCTAAGGGTAATTGCCACATGTAATAGGCTGGGGTCCTACTGCTCTTTCTGTCAGTGGTCTCTTAAAAACTTCTTTTTAAAGATCAAGACCAATTTCTCATGACTCTGAAAGGAACAGAAGCGCTGCACAACTCTTAAGGGAAACTTTCCTTCAGAGGTGAGGCTTTGGGGGCTATAGAAGAGGCCCTATTAGCCTGTCAGGTGCTGGCTCTTTTAGAGATAATACATCTTCTACACATAAAGGAGGAAATCCTGACATTAAGGATCTCCTGTATGTGCATATATGGAAAGTATGCTCAGAGCCTCTTTGCTTTTCCTCATGTGACTCTTCTGCATTCCCCAAACTACTCACCACTTAATTTCTTGACTTTAATGTCTATTCCTCTTGCTGAATGTCTTCAGAATCAAGATTATTTTGAAGATTTATTTACTTTAACATATTTTTTCCCTCCCTCTCCATCTTTTCCTCAATTTTACACAATTTTTGTTGTAACATTTATATTGGTTCAAGATCATGATTTCAACATCATGTGGAAATGGAAAGCCACTACCACAACTAATTGACAAAACCACTCAAAGTCATCATCAAAATTATTGCTAAGTTACACGGGTTGACTCGATATGAAGGTATTTCATTCTCTGCTTTGGCGAGGAATGTCATCTGTTGCATGTTGGAGGACACTCTGGGGAAAATATGTTGCTGCTGTTTTATGTGCTATATTATGTAGAAAAATGGGACTTTGGTCTAACGGCAATTGGGTGGGCATCTTCAACACACATACAACAAACTTTTTTTAAAATGGATACGAAGTGAAGGAGAACCTCTTGGAACGCAGCAGCGAAGAAAAGTTAAAAATGAATAGAGAAATTTCCTAACAAAGCATATTAAAATCACCAAGGCTGCCATCTTTATATATTCATGTAGTCATATTTTCATAAGTTTCAATCATTCTCTTTCCTTCATGATTCTTTGGGTCACAAGTTAAGCTTTCTATGCTTTGCTCCTTTTTGTGCCATCTAGCATAATTTCATCTACAGCCACAAGAATGTTCGCTGCTTGAAGGCAAAGTCATGTATAAGTGAAATATGATACATTACGTTCACTGTTTCTCTTTTGGAAAAAGCCATGGTTTGTAAATACTGCCTTTAAAGCAGCAGAGGGAGCTCATATTTGACATGTGATTTAAAGTCTCCACCAACATACACTGGCTATTCCCAAGTAGTTTCCAATCCAGTTACAGCAGTGTCTTTTTTTAAATCATCTGCAAGAGGAGGTAGTGTTTTTTTTCCTTCACTGATCCACAGACAATCTGCAAGGGGTTTTTTTGTTTTTAATCAAATGTTGCCTGGTGTAGAACTCTGGCCTCATGATGATGTCAAATTTTATCAGTGACATAGTTAACCCCACAGGAAAAGGGGAAAAAATGCAAGTATATAAAACTTTTAACTCTAACGTCCAGTAAGCACTTGTGAAAAAGGCAATCTTTACTAAAGATTCAATTGTCTAGCTTCTTCAGCTAGGCGGTGACAGAGCATGCCTAATCAACATCTAAGATCACTGCAAATTTCTATGGCAAAAGTATGGAAAGTTAGAGGTGACTTTCTGGATGTATATCTAAGCTAAATAACAAGCAAAGAGACCATCTCTTCAGTTGTTTTTGCATTATAAAAAGCAAAAGGACACAAAACCAATCTTAAAAGAATCATTTGCATGTTGCCTTTAAAGGGAGAAAATGAGAGGTCTTGTCAACTTGTTTAGGGCTTATAAAAGGTTTTGAAATCCTCGGAGTTGTAGAGTGCAAAGTTGTGTGGTTTTTTTTATGATTAATTGTATCTAACATAATGGAAGATTCTGTTATGTATTCATCATAACTCAAACTTTAAAAACCTGAAACTCTCAAAGCTTCCTTTATCTGAAATGGGTTGTGCCCATGAAAGCTCATGATACCATCTACATTTTTTTTTGTTAGTCTAAGGTGCTGCAAAAGTTGTTTTTTTTGTTTTGTTTTGTTTTGTTTTGTTTTTCCACACCCACAGGTTGCAACTCTTCTAAAGCTTTCTTTCTTTCATTTCCTATTGAAAGGATTCACAAGAAGAAAGGACAAAATTAAAAAAAACGGTGGAAGTCAAATGTTTCTGTTGCTTATTAAACAAAAAGCTCAAGTGACAGATAGACTATCTAAAAATTTGCTCTCACTTTGAGCCAGATGGTGGGGACTTTACTTGCTATGATGAACAACTATTCTCATAGGCCTTGCTGAGGTCTATGACACTGCTTGTGCAAATAGCTGCTCATCAGACTACATATGGTTTTGCAGTCTGTCTTTTTCAAATTAAAAATCGGCTTTTGACCAGCAGCTCATCATTAGGGGAGTCAACCTTGCCCCTACGTCTCTTTTCTTGTCTACCTTTCAGTATGTACACTGATGGTACACAAGGATAAATTTCCTACCTAGTGGTTTCCTCAAGGATTGGAACAGCACTAGCATTTCTCTTTTCTGATCTTTGCTCATAAGCAGAGTTCCCTACAGTGAAAGAAACAGGTTACCAAAATGGCTTGCTTTTTTTGCTATTCAAAAAATGCTACCATTTCTGGTCTAACTCGTGGACTAATCAGGCTGAAGTAATTCATTGCAGAATCTTTCTTGAAGCCTCACCTGTCAGTCTGGTGACTTTTTTTAATTCTCAGATGCATATATATTCAATATTTTTAAAAAACCAGACTTTTTAATAGGACTATCAAGCATCTTCCTCAAGGCTTGCTTGCTGTGCCTCTTCAGGCACTTATTTTGAACCTGGTTTCTGGATGATGAACTTTCTATTACATTGAAAATAGGAGGGTGTTATGGAAACTAAACTTGCCTGTCTGTCTAGATTCCTCTCTGGCTTTTTAGAGGAAGGCTAAGGCAGACTGATGCATGTTAAATGTTCAGCCTTCTTTCTTCTTATATACCCTTCAGCTGCCTTTGAGTGATAGCATTTGTACAGATTGTAGCAGTTTCCAAGTCCTTTCCATCTAAGTTGCCCCTCTCTGCACTAGACTAGTGAGCGGGCTCCGTGAGTGGCCCTCCATCTCAGTGGGCCACAAGACTGTCATAACCAAGACAGTTTCCTGGGATAGGGTAGCTTTGCTAACTGTGCTTGTGTACCTAAAATTTGCAGTGTATGCTGACTGAACCGTAGCAGCACTTTGGATACAGTGGGAACACACAGCTCTCACAATGTTGCATGCAATCAGCACGTACATCACTTCACATGCCTTTGCTTTAAGTGTGTGTCACTTTTGTAATATTGGGAGAAAAAAACTACTTGGACCAAAACTAGCAGAGTATGGCAACCCTCTGCGTGAGCAATGGTAAACAAAATGTCTTGTGGGCCATACGCAGAACCCAAATGGTCTACATGTGGACCTTCGGCTACAGATTGCCCACCACTGGTCTAGTGCTTGTATCCTCACTATACAATTGGTCAATTCAAAAGCTCAGTGACCTATATATGGTTACTATTGTTGAACATGACTTTAAGAACTCTTACTTCGTATCTTCCTTTTGTCCTTATTCATTTGTAGTTGGTAATTGTACCTTCTGACCACACTCTCCTTTGGCTAAGTTACTTGCGGGTGTCAGCAATCTCCTAGCTTGTGGGAGTTGTCATTTCAGGATGGTTTTTATGGGCACTTTGTCAAGTTGTTTTTGGCTACTATAATCGGAGGGTACGTCTACACTACAGAGTTTTGTCGGAAAAATGCACTGGTGGATCTCAGTCTCCCCTCCTTCCTCTGGGATCTGGCTATTCCCACCTGCTTCTGAATCCTGCCTGGTCTCTAGATGCATTGGGTCTCCGACTTGCGTGGTGCTCTCATTTGCTATTTTTTTAAATGACTTATTTTATAATGGATTTTGGTGACTGATTTTATAGGACTTTAGTGACTGTGCCTCTCACATTAGAATTATACTGGATTGGTAATCAGCCTATTACAAACTTCTATGCATTATTTATCATTCTGAGGCAATGATACATGTTTTTTTCCCCTTCTTCCTCAGAGCTCTACAGAGTGTCCAGTTGGGATATGTGGATGTCTTGCATTATATTATTTTAAACCAGAAGCTTGACCTTGGTACTGTAGATGAAAAAAATCGAAATTTGATATTTTTAGCTACAATATATGACCAACCAAAGATACTGGATTATTTTCTTGACATGGTCAGTTGACTGAATATACATTAAAGGGTATTAATTATGAACTTCATAGGGTTTATAACAAATTGGTATGGCTAAAAGGTGTATAAAAATAAATTCAGAGATCCTTAATTTGATTTTTTAGAGTGCAAAAGACTCATTTTGCCCTGCTCTTGAGTCACTCTACCAACATTTGTCATTTTACAACCATATTTTCCTACTCTTAAAAATGTTCTCTCTTCCCTCTTGTTGTAGAGAAGAACCACATAACTAGAGGAGACTAATTATACTCCAAAGGCTGCCAAATCCATAAACAAACAAGCTAAAACAGAAAAATAACTTTTTGCCCTCTACTCTGTTTATTACATTTAGCTGTTTCCAGGAACAATAATAGTTTAAAAAATATAGAAAGACATGTCACTTAATGTGCCTTGTTCCCAAGTGTCGGAAATTAAATGTAAGTATTGATTATTAGCAGATGGGAAGCAAAAGAAATTGCCTTGTCCCCACAGATGGACTCCAAACTCCAGAGCTGAGGAGTGATGGTTGTGAAGTCCCACACTGAGTGTCTCAGCCAAGGCTATGTCTACACTGCATGCTTACTTTGAAATAACTCATGTTATTTCAAAATAACAGTGAGCATCTGCACAGCAAGCCTGTTATTTCAAAATAACGGGCTTCTTATGCCAACTTCTGTAATGTTCATTTTGTGAGGAGTAAGGGAAGTCAAAGGAAGAGTGTTTTTCCTTTGACTTCCTGCTGTGTAGACAGTCCAAAAACCGAGTTAAGATACTTAGACTTCAGCTACACAATTAATGTAGCTAAAATTGCATATCTTAACTCGATGTTAGCTCGCAGTGCAGACGTATCTCTAGTGAGCAGAAACTGACAGGACTTGGAAGTGTTCTATGTGCTTTTTGGACTTTCCTGGTTTGGGGACAAATTTAGCACCAATCGGATCCACCTCGTCATCTCTAGCCTGATTCTGGCCTGCATATTTATACCTGCCTCTGGAAATTTCCACTACGTGCATCTGACGAAGTGGGTTTTCGCCCACAAAAGCTTATGCTCCAACACTTCGGTTAGTCTATAAGGTGCCACAGGACTCCTCGCCGCTTTTGCAGATTCAGACTAACAGGGCTACCCCTCTGATACTTTTCCCACAGAAAAGCTACAGTAGTAGTGCAGGTTTTCCCATATCATTCTGCTAGTGATGCCCCAATCTATGTGGAAGCTCACCTTGAATGCTGAGAGGATATTTCATTCTTCCTCTCCATTCAGTTCTGAACCTACTTTTTGAGGATGGATGTTTCTCAAACACTGTGGTGACTGACACTGTAAAAAAACAAGGATTCCACTTAGAGCTGACTATTGAATTAGGCTTGATGAGCCTATTAAGATGTGGACTAAAATCAATGAGTGATTTCACACAGGTACCTAACAGCCATCAGATGGCTGTTAAACAACTTTTGATCAGTACATGTTTGGGATACATGTGAGCCTGTTACCCAAAGATAAAAGGCTTTATATTTTATTGTTCTGTGGTCTGAAAGAGAGCTGCTTTTCTCACTGAATCTATTTTGGTTTTTGAGTTCAAAAATTTTTTCCTGCTACATTTTTGTTCTAGGGACTCCCTATACCTGACATAAACCAAGCAGCAGAAAATGGAAACACATCACTTCATGCTGCAGTGAACACTGGAAAAATGCACCTTGTATCATTGCTGTTGCATTATCCTGGAATTAATGTGAATTTCCCAAATCCCCAGTGTGATGGAGCTACTGCACTACATCTTGCTATTGCCTATGGTAAACTTTCTGACACACTGTATTTTCTGTAGTCATTATCAAAAGTTTGGACTTCTGAGCAGATTCTATTTTTAAGCCCCATTGTTTGTCACTTTGTAATGTAAAAAATAGGGCTGTCAAGCGATTAATCTCAGTGCAGCTGCCTCTTTGAAACACTGCGGAAGCCCGGGATCAGCTGGAGTCCCCAGCTGACCCCGAGCTCAGTGCAGCGCTGCCCCTTTGAGGTGCCGGAGTGGCACTTCAAAGGGGCAGCAAAGTGGAGCCGGGGATCAGCTGGAATGCCCAGCTGATCCCCCGGTTCCACGTTTCTGCCCCTTTGAAATGCCGCTCCAGAGCCTCAAAAGGGCAGTGCTGCACAGAGCCCAGGGTCAGTTGGGGACTCCAGCTGATCCTAGGCTCCTGTGGTGCTGCCCCTTGGGAACACCGGGGCAGCACTGCACAGATCCTCATTGTGCTGCTCCTTTGAGGCGATGGAGTGGTACTTCAAAGGGGCGGTGCAACGTGGGGCCGGGGATCAGCTGGAGTGCCCCACTGATCCCCGGCTCCGAGTTGCTGCCCCTTTGAAGTGCTGCTCTGGTGCTTTAAAGGGGCAGCCCTGCACGGAGCCCAAGGTCAGCTGGGGACTCCAGTGGATCCCAGGCTCCTAATGCGCTGCCCCTTTGAAGCACCGGAGTGGCACTTCAAAAGGGCAGTGCAGCATTAACCCCTGCGATTAATGGGTTAAAAAAATTAACGCGTTAATCCTGCTCTTCGTTAATCGCAGGCGTTAATGCAGATAAATTGACAGTCCTAGTAAAAAATGTTATTTTGGATTATTTTTTACCTTTTCAGTTGAGCTTTCAGTACTTATAGTTAAGGAATCAATGATTGTTTGGGAGTTCTTTGTCTATTTTAAAACATTTATATCTCAGCTCTGCTAAATCTGAGTGAAATACAACCATGTTTTGAAAGGGGATGAGGGAGCAGTTTGTGCAAAATATGGCATAATATTCCATGGGAATATTAGTAGCAAGGAAAAGAGCCACATCAGGAAACTGTTCTGTGCAAGTCTTGTCTTGCAAAAGTTTGCAGGATAGACTGACACTGTGAATGTAATAGGCATGGGAACAGGTATCCGAGTGCACGGTTAAACCTCATGGTTACACACAACCCTCCCCCTGTTGCTTCTGTATCCAAGGTAGCAGTGCAGGGGGCACAGGAAAGGGCTGGTACTCCCAGGGAGCCAGCTTTTAAGGTGGCTCCCCACTAGGGATTTAATCGTATATAGTCGATTTATCTGATAAACAAAAGCTTATAGGTTAATGCTATAGACTGCATGCATTCTTCCCTCCCTCCCCCCCCAATCCCTTGCCAGTAAAATTTTTAGCAGGCTGGCCAGCAGCCCAGCTGAGTCCTGGCTTGCACTGGTCCTAGATCTACCCCTGCTGCAGCTCTGCATTTAAAGTGTATTAAGAGCCAGGTGGGCAGGAAGCCCGGCTCAGTTCCTGCTCGTGCCGGGTACAGGAGCTCAGACCCTCCCCCTCCCCGGACAAAGGCTGCCCGGGGACTATAGAATAGTCGACTAACTAATAAGAATTCACGAGGTTAATCGACTATTTAACTGATATTTAACATCCCTACTCCCCGCATGTGCTGGCTCCCACAGAGCTGCCTTCCCTCCCCACTCTCTGTGCTGCTGCCTCCCACAGAGGGGGCAGGTAGGAGCAGGTGCTCGTAAGGAGCTGGCTTAAAAACTGGCTCCCTGTGAGCACCAGCTTCCAAATCCTCCCTCCCCTCCTCCACCCCAAAACATGTACTGAATTATACTGAAGTTTTCAGCAGGTACACGTTTACACATATAAATGCATTTTAACCTCCCTAGAATATGAGGATACATGAAGAACTGTCTAAAGAAGATTGTATGGAAAAATTAATCTGTGAAGAAGAAAAAAGTTTTGTATCGCAAGGTGCAAAAGTTTTTACTATGTGCAGAAGACACTCTTTCTGTTTATTGAAGAAGTGTTAGACAACTGCCCATTTTTATAACTGGACTTACTACATTTTTGGATTTGTGATGTCATATTCACAAAATACTCATTCTTTTATTCATCACAGCACATTTGGAATGTCTTTCCATTTTGATTGTGCTGCTAGCATATGATGTGCCTTTTATTATGTCATTTTAAACAAAAGCAGGCTGACCAATTGTGTCTATGTGAACATGGTCTAAACTTTTATTATAAAAAAAATTTCCCTGGAATCTCCTGAAATTCTGATTTTTTTTTTTTTAATTTATACTCCAATTAATGGAGATGGAATATTCTGTGAAAAATTATTAAAACAATAATATTGGAATTCACATGTTCTTAGATTGTTTTGTGAATTAAAATAGTTTATTTAAGTTTAAATAGATATTTAAAATAGGTTAAATGATTTTGTTTTTCCACAAAATATAACAAATATAAGTATAATACTAACAATTTTTTGGACTAAAAAATCCTCTTCACCAGCTTTGTTTCATTTAGGGTACTTGGGAATTTGCTATTTATTATTGAATGCTGCAGCTGATGTGGAAAGCCCCCTGGGAGATCTAACACCTGTGCAACTTGCTGAGAATTTTGGTAATAAAACTATAACTAAGTTCATAAAGATGCATGTTAAAAAACTGAAACTTGAAAATAAAATGTTTGCCTGATTCTGTAAAGCATAATAGCATTTTCCAATATATCCATTTTAATTTTATACATTACATTTCTTTTAAACTTTTGACATTACAGTACTGCTTTTATCTGTGGTATGGCAGCTTGCCAACATTAGTTTTTAGTGATAAATTCTGCAATACAGCCATGAAAGATTTTGTATCTTAGGCCACTTCCTTCTGTTATTTTATGATCTTTCTGGTTTTGTCTGTTCTCAGCCAAATGACAACTGGTTCTGTTTTATTTATTTTCTCTTTCTTTCTTTCTCTCTCTCTCTCTCTCTCATATTAAAACTGACAATGGCTAACTTTTGCATTAACATAGTGAACTGGATTTTTACAACATTGTAAATTAAAATGTTCATTAATTTGGCTTCTTAGTATTTCCTGGATTCTTATTATTATTGTGACATTTTAAGACAAGATTTTTCAAAAGTGACATGATTTTTTGTGCCATCAAATATTTGATTTTTAGCTCCTTTAAGGGGTCTCAGAATGGGCAAAGTGCTGAGCATTCATCCTCTGCAAATGAGGCCCCTTTAAGGGGCCTTAAGTTTGGGGATCCCAAAACTAAGATACAAGAATAAACTAGTTAGTTTTTGGGGCCAAGAACTGCAAAAATAACTAGTAATTTTTTTTAGTTCTGATAGACAAATATTTGACAATTCTGATTTTACACTGATTTTTTTTGTGTGATATAATTTAAGCACAAACATTTTGATGGAGCTTTTTGCGCTATGAGACAAATGGATAAAATGAAGATTTTTAACTTGAAACAGAGTTTTAACTTTGCATATACATAAGTGTAGAACTTTTTTTGTTGTTTGGAATACAAGAAGTGAAATTAGGACTCTGGTAACTGAACCTGATTTCTAATGTTAAAATAGTCATCTCTGTCTGGCTCGTCCTCATCCATCCCTCCACGAATGCAAGTGGATACCACACTGTTCCATTTAATTGAAAGCATATTCTTTCCATGTCTGGCCAAAGAGTTTTATCATGAAATTGACCCAGTGCATTTTCAGTCTGCCCAGCACTTGTTTCTGGTCTCTCAGGATCCAGTCACTAATGCAGGTTGTTCACCTATTGTCTTGCCTGTGGATTAAATGACCCATCCATCTCCACTTTCCCAGCACTACATCTGTGACCTATGTATGTCTTCTGATCGCCTCATTCAGCATGAGTGTGTTCATTCAGTATGGGTGTGTCTACAGAGCACCCTTATCTTGAAATAAGATGCGCAGTGCCAAATTTCGTAATAACGTGCTATTTCGAGATATCCCTTAACCCTCATTGAACGAGGGTTACAGGGATGTTGAAATAGGTCTCGAAATAGTGGACATGCTATCTCAAAATAGCAGGCACATTCAAAAGATGCGGGATAGCCATTTCAGGGTATTTCCGGTATCCTGAAATAGCCCCGCTGTGTAGATGTACCCTGTGTGATAATAGAGCAGTATCTTACCCCTAGAAAGTAATGGAAAGGTGAATGTGTATGTAAATACTGAAAAGTTTTTTTTGGAAAAACAGCTGTTTTTCCAAAAAAACTTGACTTAATGCAAATGCAGTGTAAATGTCTTTTTAAAAAAAATCGAAAGAACAGAAGAGTTTTATTGACATGGGTAAACCTCTTTCTATGAGGAAGAAGCCTTTTTCCAAAAGAGCTCTTTTGTCTGCAGTCTAGACATCACCTGGGTGACAGCGAATTTTTCTTCCTTTGCTTTCATCGTTGATCAGCTTTCTATTCCATATAGCATTGCTGGCAGAAGAGTGGCATTAAACAGCTCTTTCTTCTTCTGCATGGGAAGATCATCATTCATTAGAGGCATCTTTATTTTGTTGAAAATTACCCATCCCACTTTTTTCCTTCTGCATTGCCCTTCAAATGAGTTGTCTTTTTCAGTTGCTGATCCAGGTAAATATTTTTGTTGACCTCCTTGATTACTTTCTCATCTACAGTGATGATTCTTGCTGTGCAATGCTCATTCCACATCCACTTAATCTTCAGTGTGTTCTCTTTCAACTTGATACCTTGTGAAAGTGTTTGCCATTTCTGCAATTTGTTCTCCAGTTTTACTGTGTCCTTTCCCAGTATTGCACATTTTTTCAGGGAAGAGAAGATTTATTAACTGTTTTCTGTCAATTCTAATTCCTTTTACCTAGTTTAGTGTCTTGAACAGCAACTCCAGTACTGCTGCAAACAGCTTTAGTGAAACTGTCATCTGTCTGACACTTCTATGTCAGACAGATGACACTATTCCTATAATAATAGTGCATAGGACATTGAATAATGTTATCTCTGTCAAACAACTGTGGTTAATTTCTTCCAACAGGTCAGTATAATTCAGGTTGGTTCTGATTTTGTTGAGCATGTTGAGTACTGTGTTAATCTTCACCAAGTCAAATACTTTTTTGTAGTTGACAAATAGAAGACACAGTAGTACTTTTTATTCCTTGCATTTTTAGACGAGCTGCTGAACTGAGTAGATATGATCAATTGTCAAATACCCTGAGTGGAAACCAGGCTTGTGCTCTGCTTTCATGCATTTCAAGATCCTTCTTACTCTGATCGAGTGTGACATGGGTCAAGACCCTATTTACTTGTGAGAGCAGTGTGATTGGATAGCAGTTGCTCAGTTCTTCTGACCACCTTTCTTCATTAATAGTATTGGTTTTGATTTCTTCCATGCCCCTGTAATATGCTTCGTATGTTGATGGTGAACTGTTGCACCAACCCTCTGAAGAGAGTATCTTCCCCTGCTTTGACATATTTTGGCCAAATATCATCCACTGTCTCTGGTCTCTTCCCTCTTTATTAAAACTAAATATTTGATTTCTTCCCACATAAAGTCAGGAACTTCTTCTGTATCATGCTGCCTTGACGGTGTACACTGGGCATTGACATGCAAGGGGTAGAGATGACTATAGAATTTTGTACATATTTATTTCTTTGTGCTCCAGTGTCCTTTCACCATTTTCTTCTTTCAGCACTGGTGGCATAACCTTGTTTCAGCCTAAGTTCTCTTTCTGCCTTCTTTACAGACTCTTGTTCTTTTTGGCTGCCACTCTTTTTTCTTGAAATCTTTGTAATAATCTTTTATCTTCATGCAAATTTCTTTTCACAGTATTCAGTATTCTTCATCCATTTTCCATTCTAATTTCGTGTGTGCCCTCCTCATGAACACAGATTCAGTTTCCTTGCTGAACCTCTTCTTGCATCCCATTGTTTTCAAAGTCTTCACCTTCTTAGCTGCTCAAATTATCTGCAAGATAAACTCTTCATAGTCTTCATGATGTCCTTGTTGACAATATACTCAAGGCCCATTTCACTTACTGTGTAAATACCTCATTGCTGAAGTGCCATTTTTGCTTTGGTTTCTGGCTTCACTTGAATCTGTAGGATTGTCAACACGTAGAATGGTCTGAACCTGTGCGAATGATGCATTCTAGTATTGTCACTACATCATGGAAGATTCTTCTGATAACTATCAATACATAATCAGTCTGATTCAGTGTGATTGCAAACGGGCTCTTCTATGTCCATTGCTGATGTTTTTTGAAATATTATATTCATTATGTGGAGTTAGTTGCATGCATAGAGGCAAACCAGATGTGCTCTGATCATATTTTACACCTTTACTAAATTTTTCCCATATACTTTTTTTTTCTCACTCTTGAAATCCCCTTGGATGATTGTGTAGGTGGATCTTTTCTGCACTGCCTCCTCCAGCTCTTTGTAGAAGTGTTCTATTTCTTCATCTTTCACTTGTTATGTAGGGGCATAAATCTGAATAGTTTTCAGTTATTTTCCTTAGCTTTTCTCATGCTTCAGATATAACAATCTGGGGTGATATGATGTTGCAGGTTATTATCCTTGGAAATATTTCTTTTCTGACAATGAATCCAATGCCTCCACTCCTTGGTCTATTATCAAATGATCTTCCCAAGAATTCTTGCTCTCTATTTTTCCATTGTGCAATTAAGTCTTTTGTTCTTGTATCTCATATCCTGACTTCAATGTACGGCTCAGATAATAGTGTTGTGACTTGCAACAAATAGTTCTTTTAGCTATTTATGTTTTATGTTCTGTGCAAACCTGGGATGTGAAGATTGATCAGGCCAATGCAAGAGACTGTGCTCAGTTTCTCGATTTATTCTGCTTTGTGTGGCTTGTTTGCCAGAATAATTTTGCAGCAATGCATTTGGGGTGCTAGTCCTTGTGCCCTGTAGCTGTGGTACCTCTTCCACTTTGGCTGGGTTGCCCTAGAGTAATAGAAGCACAGTCAGACTGCCTATTACCTTGGATGCTAGTCAACACCTTCTCTGCTTGGTACGACCTGTCAGAGCATATGCTCCACCATACTTTGCTGTCAAACACCATTCATCCTCACACCAACACTGAGGTAGGATTTTATGCGAGCTGTTAAAACAGTAAAAAGAAAAGTAACAAATAGGAAAACTTAGAACTTTTTTAGCACAATGTAATTTTTATTTGTTCCTCACTATGTTGTCTGAAAGGAGGCTGATTAAGAAGCTGTTAGTAATATCCCTTTATTGCTGTGGCAGTTATTGGCTAATTAGCAGTTAGCAAAACCCAGATCAATTTCCAGACTGTATTCCATGTTGTTGCTCATTATTCTACTCTCTGAAGTAAAACCACTGAAAAAAATCTTTTTTTTTTTTTTTTAAAGTCAAACATTTTAAAAATGTACATCCCGAGAAGTGAGGACATTCTTACAAAAACTTCAAAATCTAGAGAATATTAAAAAATAAATAAATCTGTCCTTAAACACTTTGTCATTCAGCTCTGGGCTACATTTCCTTCTATTCCACCTTCCATTTGCCAAGTGTCACTGCCATGTAGCCTCTCTGACAAAATCAAGCCAGTCTACTGCCAAGGGGGGGGTCTTAGAAGGCTGATATGTTAGCCCTAGAACTTTAAAGGTCCTTTTTCCTATAAGCTGAGAGAGGGTTACCTCAGGTCAACTAGAGACAGACTAATCCAATTAAGGGATGCCTGAGGCCCTTTAAAACCTCTCCTCTAGGCAGACTAGTGGCAGCAGGGAAACAAGCTTTTCTGGGCTAAGAGGCTGTGCTCCTTCCCTTAGCAGGCACTCAGGTTTGTCTGTCTCCCTAAGGGAAGGACTGACACCCCAGGATAAGCAAGAGGATGGCACCTTTCCATGCCTCCTTGACGGGGCAGGATATCTCTCTTGTTTTGGGGTTTATAAAACTTTCCTTTTTTTTGGTCAAGGATTGTCTCTTAGGCTGAGCCTGGGACCTACCCTGGAAATAGCCAAAGGAGCACAGAAGGGGGAAGCAAACACTGCCCAGAGGGGGGCTGATTTACTCCAGGCCCATCACCACCAGAAGAGGGAGTGTTAAGTCTGGTGAGCCAAAGGAGGTGCCTTACTACATCTCTTTATCCATCATGTGCTCTCACTTTTATGCAGGGATTTGGAGCAATCAGATTTTTTAATTGCTCCGCTCCAGCTCTGCTCCGGCACAAATAGTGACTGCTCCAGCTCTGCTCCGACTCCGCTCTGCCTCAAATTAATTTTTAACTAAATAAAAAAGTGCATACTGTAATTTTGAAAAAACATTTTTATTTAGAGTTTTAATACAATTTAAATGTCATCAACAATGATGCAAACTAGAATAATTCATAATTCAATCTGTAAAAAATTACTGCAGCAATCAAGTCGTCTTTCATAGCCTGCCGCAGATCATTTAAAATGAACTTTAAAGCTGAAAACAGTCGCTCTACGCTAGCTTGAGTTGTTGGCATGCTCAAAGCAATTCTACAGGCAGCCTGAATACGGTGTGGCTAGCTGTGAATGGCCTCAAAAACAGACAACTTTTAGCCTACCAATAGACTCCATTGCCTCACAATCTTCCCAAAAGTTTCTCTCGAATAATGCTTCATTACAATTATGAATCACAGAAACTTGCCGGCGTCTTTCTTGTTTATCCAATTCCTTTTTGAAGTTGTCATCTTCTGAAGAATTGGTGCTTGAATTATCTCCATTTCCCTGTGATGGTTGAAGATGTCTCAGGGATGGACGCTCGAACGAGTTCAGAATGGAGATGGAAGTTTGAGAACAGCCTGCTATTTCTGAAGGATGTGAACTTTCTGAAACCGCAAATTCAATTGTTGATGACTCCTTTTGTTATTTCGTTTTCTTCAATCTCTTTTGCCGAGTTCAAATGTAGCAATAGATTTTGTTTTTCGAGTTGAGCAATATCGAGGAGCCCTTCCTTTGGCTTTGGTATTTCCCTTGAGGTAAGAAGAATCCAATACCATGGGTCAACATAAACTCCAGCAAGGAAATGAATATTGTCAAAAAGCTTCTCTCTGCATTTCTGCATGGAGGATAGAATTCCTTCTGCAATTTGTCCACCATTTTCTTGCAAGAATTTTGACAGTTTTCGCCATTCCTTCATTAAAACTTCTGGGGTTACATTGACAGCTTGAAGATTCATGGTTGTTTGGTTTGGCTTTGCCAAGAGGTCTCGCAGGTTCTTCACTTTGTCCCATTTAGCTTTTGTTAACTTGAGTTCTCTTGTTCCAGCAGCAGCCACTTGTTCACAGTAAGATTGAAAAACGAGAAGCCGATCAATCATCGAAAATGTTGAACCCCAGCGAGTCACAGTATCCAATGATTGAGTTACCCCACGTAGATCAAGCAGAACACTTTGAATACTTGGGGTTCGTAGTTTGACAATGACTTGTTGAATTTTTGCCAGAAATTTCTTCACATGTTCTTTGCCAACTGAAGAGTGTGAATACCACACCTCATCAGTTGGACTTTTGAGTCGTCCTCATGAAGCCATGTTGGAAGTATGAGGCTAGGGTCATTAACTTATTGCGCAGCAGTATCCATGTTGAGTTCGATTTTATCCATTCCTTTAGTTCCTTCATCAGGCAAAATAGCTTCAGTTCTGTCCACATCCCTGTTCATTTCTACCTCTGAGGTTTCATTGTCCTCGCTGAAATTTTTGACGGCACACGTCGTGTTTGCTGCATTGTCAATGCAGATGCTCAGCACTTGCATTTCACTGATCCCAAATTTTTCTAAAATAGTTTTTACTTGACTTTTCACGTAGGAAGAATTGTGACACCCTTCAGTGTCAATTATGTCCAAGGTTTTTACCACAGCTTTATCTTTTCCTTCTTCGTAGTACTGAGCATTGATTGCAAGGAAATTTCTGTTTCCATGCGTTGCCGCATCCATTTTCAGCTAGCACAATTTTTGCTCCAAAGCTTTCTTGAGCGCTTCGCAACCATACTCAGCTGTGCTGACAACTAAATGACGAAGTGCATCGTGCCCCGTCGAAACGCCACGCTGCCGACCCATTTCACCTGCAATTTTTTGAAATCCTTTGTTCTTTAGCCTGAAGGGAGTGAGTGGTGTTGAACTCAAGCAAACCATTTCCATCAGCCCTTCATGGAAAGTATTAGCAGTGCTTTACCTAGCAGCTGAGAGGAACAGGAGAGCACTTTAAATAGAAACAGCTGAGACAGCTGCAGCTCCCAGCTTCTCTAGCAAGTTGCCAGAGACACCAGCTGTTCCTATGTAAAGGGCTGTCCTGTTCCCTGGGGCTGTGAGGCAATAGTTGCCTCACAGGTGCAGGGAAGGTAACAAGCCTTAATAGGAGCACTTAAAAGGGCTTGAATCTCTGACTCTCTAGCAACTGCATTAGAGGCTGGGGGAGCTGCAAGCCCTTTTAAGTGTTTCTGTTTAAAGGGCTGGCACCTTCCCACTGCCTTTCAGGCAACGCTTGCCTAACTGCGCAAGTGTGGGGAACACAAGAACCCTTTAAATAGAAACAGCTGAAAGGGCTCGCAGCTCCCTGTGCTTCTAGTGCATTGTGGGAGACACAGGATCCCTTTGAATTCCCAATAACCAACCTATTTCTTTATAACTGGTTTTGATAAAAATATCTAGATGCCATTTTTATAGCCAAGTAGGGAATCCTTTTATAACCCATAAAACCAACTGAATATACTTAGTGTGGGTGGGAGGAAAAATGGCCTCTGGTACTATTTCATGGAATCATAGGTCTAGAAGGGGCCTCAAAGTCATTTAGTCTAGTCCCCTACACCCATGGCAGGACTAAGTATTATTTTGCAGTGCCATATGTTTAGTGTTGTAGTTATTACAAATGTTCTCAAAATGTTAGTGTTATTACAAATTTTACAAGTGTTGCCTTCTAGGATAATCTTTGGATAATGTTGTATGCAGTTAATTATTATTACATTTTAATTACTTTGTTGTGTAAAAAATATTGGCATCTTTTCACAGTACCTGGCCTACCCCTTCCGCCCAAGGCCCTGCCCCTTTGGGGTAGCCCCATGGACACTTCTGAAATTTGTGAAGGGGCCCCCTTTCAGAAATTATTGCCCACCCCCGAGCTAGCCTTTTCCTGTAGCTGAAGGCTTTTATGGTCTTCTGTAGTAATTTTGTTAGACACACTTTATACTTTGTCCTAGGGTAAGGTACATTTCAAAGCATGGCATTATGCTTAGATTGATGGTCTTAATTTGTTTTACATGTGGGACATTCTGGTGAAACAGCTTCTTCTCCATACATTAAATCTCAGATTTTCCATATTGTTTTTATGTTGCTATTTTGACTAAATGAAAGATGAAAGCATACCTGAAATTACCTAGACAACTAGCAAATATGATTTTCTATAAATTAGTCTCTAAGGGTATGTTTACATTATGCGCTTATTTTGAAATAAGCTATTTTGAAATAGCATTTCTACACTACAGGTGCCCATCGAAACAGCACAGATCTGTGTCAAAATAGTGCATCCATACTGAGTAGAGGCCAATTACATAAACTAGAAGGGATACTTTTCAGTTATGCTGCAGGCCCTTGTGGACCACAGAGGCCCATTCTCTGAGATTAACATCGGGTGGTCAGGGAAGGCACACAATGCCTACATATTCAGGAACTCAAGCCTCTTCCAGAAGATGCACGCTGGCACATTTTCACTGACCACACTAGCGGGAGTGGGGGGGGGGGGACATGGACATACCCCTATTAATCACAGCCTACCCCTTGTTCCCCTGGCTAAAGAAGCCCTACATAGGACAACTGGACCCCACCAAGGAACACTTCAGTGCCAGGCTGCGTATGGCCTGCATCGTGGTAGAGGGCACCTTCTGTCACCTCAAAAAGAGATTCCGGTGCCTGGACCTTAGTGAATGGAATGTCCCGCAAGTGGTGGGTGGCCTGCCGTATCCTGCACAACCTGTGCAAGAATAAGGGAGAGACATTCCTGCCAGGATTGGGGGCAGAGGCTGAGCAGCTCACAAGGGTCTTTGAGTAGCTGCACACAGCTGCCATCCGGCTGGCCCATCAGGGGGCTGTGCGCATCTGGGAGGCCTTGAGGGAGAGTTTCAAACAAGGCCAGCTGTAACAATCTCCCCTGGGCCTCCCCACAAGGGGCCTCTGCATTTCCCCTCTGTGCCTTTCCTCCCACACCTCTCCTTTCCCCTGCCCTCCCATCGCATCTTCCCCCTATCTCCTCCCCTGCAGACCAAATAAACCAGACTTCTTGTTTTAGAACAGTAAACTCTGTTATTTTTAATTGGGATATATATATATATAGCTGGGGAGGTACTGGGAAGGGGGGGGGAGGAGGAAAGTGAAAGCGGGAGGAGGGGCTTATAGATGGGGCTGAGATTGGTGCCTGCCTCCAGTGATCGCACTGCCTCGTGTGTGGGGCCTGTGGCAGCCATAGGGGGGAGCCTAGGAAGAGAAGCTGGAGGAGCAGGGGCAGGAGCGGTTGTGTGTGGGGGGGGGACTTGGGAAGGAGTGGAGGCAGGGGATGGCTGCTGGACTGCTCAATGGCAGCTATCAGGCAGTGTATATGCTGTGCACATGCTACAGTTCTGTATGGACAGCTCCTGCCAGGTGGTGTGGTGTGGTGTGGTGTGGTGTGGTGCAGCTCCAGGTCTGCATCCAACCCCCTGGTCCTGCTGCTCCAGAGACTCCTGCAGGGCACACAGGCAGGCAGTGTGTTCTCACCTGAGGTCTTCCTGGGGTCGCTGGCACCTGTGGGTCTCAGGGGGTCAGGAGGCTGGTGAGGGAGTGTGGCTCACACCCCATTCACAGCTGGTCCAGTTGTGAAGAACAAAGAGAAGGGCAGTCATCTCAGGAGACACTGTGCATGAAGCCTAGTCCTAATGTGTGAGGCAACACTGAGAGGTCTATCTATGGCAATGTGCTTCAGGCAAGGCTATCTGTGGCCTAGGCAGCAGACACTTTCCTGTAGGGGCATAGATGTCCCAGGGGAGCCTCGTTACACCCCCATGTCCCAGGGACAAGCAGGCATGGGAAGGTACTGGCCAGGCCAGGAGCTTGTGGGTGGGAGGAGGGGATGGGGCAGCTTGCCTTCCCTCTGTGCTACGCACATGCCAGGTCTGGCAGTGGCAGCCTTCCACAAGGAGAGAACTTCTACCCTGCCTGCTGGGGGAAGGGTGTTGGGGGAGGTGTGTGTGAGTAGCAGATGCCACTTGGTGGAGAGAGTGCTATTGAGATCCTCAATCCTCAAGCAGGTTCCCATGCAGGGGCTTGGTGTCCTCTGCCTCACTGCACTTGCCGGGAGTGGATGCTGCCCCAGGAATTTGGGGATGAGCTTGTGCTGTATGCGGCACTGCTGTGTGTGTCCATGACCCCTGCCACCTTAGTGGTGGCCTGTAGTAGGAAGGTGTTCCACCATGGAGTTGGGAGTAAGGCAAGCCTATCTAGAAATGCTGTGAGCAGGAGTGCAAAGTTCCTTTGTGGCAGCCTCATGTGGCTGTCTGATCTGGACTGGTGCTCCATGTGCAGTCCCCAGGCTGCGAGGGCCAAGTGAGAAGTGTGCAGCCCCTCACAACCCACCGCCTCCCCCCACGTGTGTCTAGGACAATGGTTCCCAACCTGTGGTCTGTGGACCCCTGGTGGTCTGTGATGGTGCTGCAGGGGGTCTGTGGAAACTTTAAAAATAAGGATCGGGCCCACTGTGGGAATGCGAATGTGAATAACCATCTTGTTTTACAGCTTAGAAAACCAGTAAATAAGCAAGTATTAAATCTCATCTCCCAAACAGAGGAAGTGACCCAGTTTGCTGTAGAGGTTGATAAATACCAGATAGTTCAAGTACTGATGAAGAAATAAGAAAAAGACAGATAATGATGAACTAAGACTTTCCTGTCTGGAATCTAGCATGCAGTGGTACTTAAAAAAAAATTAAGCTTCTTATTTATATAGACCTGAGGCAGTGGGGTCTTTTAACATAACTGGTTAGTTGAAATAAAACTCTTTTTCTTATTTTTTAACAATAACAAGAGTAACGTAAGACCATGAAGTGTACGACTTATTAAATCATGTGAGTAACTTAATTGACTGAAATAAAAAAATTAAAATAATTCCAGTTTAGTGAATACTTGGGATATCTATATTCACTAGGGCCATGTCTACACTAGGAAACTATTTCAAAATTAGTAAATTTGACTTAACTCCCAATTTAACATATTTGAACTGGAACATCCACACTATGGCTACGTCTACACTGGCGGCTTCTTGCGCAAGAACTCTTTTGCGGAAGAGTTCTTGTGCAAAAACTCTTCCACAAGAGCATCCATGGCAGTGTAGACGTTCTCTTGCACAAGAAAGCTCTGATGGCCATTTTAACCATAGGAGCTTCTTGCGCAAGAAATTCATGTTTCCTGTCTACACTGTCCTTTGTGGAAGAGCTCTTGCGCAAGAGGGCTTATTCCTTGTGGGGAGGGAATAACTCTTCCGGAAGAAGCCCTGTTTTACAACGCTATACTGTAAATTTACTTGCGGAAGAATGCTCGTGCAGTGTAGACAGCAGGCAAGTTTTTGTGCAAGAACGGCTGTTCTTGCGCAAGAAGCTGCCAGTGTAGACGTAGCCTATGGAGAAGCCTCAAAATTAGTCCAAGGCAGGGTCTGTTAATGTGGATGCGCTACCTCGGACTTAGAGCCCCAGGAAACACTAGAGAGTAATTAGTTTGAATTACTCTGAAAAGTAATTATTTTGAAATAGTGGCACTGGAGCATCCACACTACTGTTATTTTGAAATAACTATTTCAGAATTAGCATTACTCCCGATGAAAAGCACGAGTACAGATTTTGAAATAATGGGCATGGTAGTGTGGACGATCTGCTTATAAATTTGACCTTGGGGAGGTTATTTCGAAATAAAGTCCTAGTGTAGGCCAGGGCTAGGGGATATATTGGTCTCCTTCTAGTTAATGTTAAAACTCTCACTGGCTTCAGTGGAGTTGCTACAAAGGACCTGGTCCTGCACATGAGTCATAACATGTTACGTGAACAGAGATGCAATGGGATTACTTATGTAAGGGTATGTCTACACAGCAGAGTTATTTAAAAATAACTGCTGTTATTTCGAAATAACTTTACTAGCATCTACACCGCCAAACTGCTATTTTGAAATTAATTCGAAATAGCAGAGCACTTATTTTTAATTTGGTAAACCTCATTCCACGAGGAATAACGCCAAATTCGAAATAGCTATTTTGAAATAAGTGCTGTGTAGACACTTATTTCGAAATAGGGGGCCTCCAGTCTTCGCAGGGTGCCCTGGTGGCCACTCCAGCCTCAACCAAGAACACTCCTCTCCCTCCCCCCTCCCCGGAGCCCTTAAAGGGGTTGATTCTGGCCACAGTGTCTGTACCAGCTCCAAGCCTGCCAGCCCAGAGCCAGCAGTCACTGCCCCTGACCCAGTGGCCCCAAAACATGAGCCAGCAAGCCACTGGCAGCCAGCCCTCCACTGCTCCCCAGGAGCAGTCTGCCAGCTCCCAGGAGCCTGCCAGGGCCCAGAGAAGGCGGGTGCCTTCCTGGTCCAGGGTGGAGATCATGGACTTTATTCAGCTTTGGGGGGATGCCCCCAATGTCCATGATCTCCGCACTAGATGGAGGAACATGGCCGTCTATGGCAGGATAGCTGCCACCTTGGCCACCAAAGGCCACGTGCGAACCCAAGAGCAGGTTTGCATGAAAATCAAGTTGGTCTAGCGAGACTCCCAACCCTGAGCTTCCCCCTTCTTCTCCTTGCTTCCCCCTTCCAGCTCCCTCCTCCCAGGTTTCCCCCTCCCCTCTCCCACCCTCTCTTCTCCCCTCTCTTGCCTTCTTTCCCCAGTCTCACCAGAGTTTCATTCTCTCGCCCCACCCCGTTTTGTTAAATAAAGAGAGTTTGTGTTAATGAAAATACATGTATTTTATTTGACATCAGGAAGGGGGGTTAGGGAGAGGTAAGTGGAAGGACGTGAAGGAGGAATGAGGCACAAGCCCCCAGTGGGGCAGACCAGGGAGGCTCTTAGTGCTCCTCAGGGTGGAAACTCTCCCGTAGGGCCTCCTGGATACTGACAGCCCCCTGATGGACCTCCCGGATGGCAGCCTGCAGAAAGTGCAGCCAGGCTCACAGCAACGCATCCACGAGAAGCACCAGAGTGCCCAGGGGCAGCTCTGGCTCCATGTTGCAGAGTGCTGTGGTGTCCCGAGTGAGGGCAACCAGAGCACGCAGAGACAAAATGCTTTGCTGTCCCTCATGGAGGTAGGCAAGCAAGCAGGGAAAGCTGAGAACCGGCTGTCCAGGGCGGGTCCCTTTAAACACAGGTCTCCGATAGCCTCAGGCAGCAGCCACACAAAGTAACTCCTGACCTGAGGCCCTGCCGGACCTTGTTCCAGCTGGCCTTAAATGCGATTCAGTGTCCACTCAGTGTGGACGCGCTATTTCGAAATAGCAAAACGCTGTTTCAAAATGCATTTTGTGTGTAGACGCGTTATTTCGAAATAGCACTGTAGTGTAGACATATCCTAAGGGAGGACTGCCCCTTGAATAAGGTTTTGCTCTCTGAGGGTGTGTCTACACTGCATGGTAACTCGATGCTATTTTGAAATAGCTTAGTCATTTGGCGGTGTCTGCACAGCGCTAGATTTTGAAATAAAGCGCTATTCTGAAACGTCCCTTATTCCTCGTAGAATGAGGTTTACAGAGATGTTGGAATAGCGAGCCTGAATTAACAGGGTTTCTGCTAAGACATGGGATAGCTATTTTGAGATACTCTGGTATCCCAGAATAGCATTGCAGTGTAGACGTACCCACAGTTGTTACAGAGAAGAAATAGTAGTTCAAGTCCCTTCTTCTGATTCTGAACTCTGTCTGATGGTACAGTGGGAAGTGTTTTGTTCCTTTCTGCCTACAAAAATACATTTCTGAGTATTCTTAATGCTTTTAGTATGGAAAGCATATGATTTTCCATTATTGTCCATTTTAAAGCACATTCCTACAGCTAACACTTTTGACTCAAACTATTGTTTATAGAAATCTAACAGCATAAAATGGAAACTTAGAAGTAGCTAGCTGCAAGAGGAAATTTATCAAAATAAGATTAATCTTGCTCAGTTTTGTTATGTATGTAGAAAAATTATCACGATGCTAAACAGAACTTGTGATAATTGTTAAACAGCAAGAAAGGAAACAACACTTGCAGATGGAAGAATGTGATTATCTAACAAGACTTTTCTATTTCTCAATTATTTGATTTAAAAAAGAAAGGGGAAAATTCTTTTTACTCAATATCTATTATTGTTTTTTTGATTATTCTGTGTTGTCCTCTCTAATTTTCTCTGGTAGGTAGGTAATCCTTTTACTGTCTCAAAATAAAAAGGGGCTGAAGGCTAAGCTTCCAAAACGGCAGAAGTTCTAGGAGTTAAGATGTAACCTAAACAGATGGCTAACTGAAGGCTTATGAGAGCCACAAGCCCCATTTTGATACTGGGATTTAAGTAGTACATATTTCTTGTCCTGGACTCCTTACCCTTTGAACAGGGATAAACATCAAACCAAATGAGTTCCTAGCTCATTATGCTAGAAAATCTGTGGTAATTACCAAAAGAGAGGAAAGAATATACAAAACAAAAAAATGACTAAACATGACAAATGAGAAACTGGACTGCCTCAAAACTCAGCAAATACTATCACTGTCACTATTTGGGACCACCTTTGCTAATCTTAGAGTTCTTAGGGGATTCCCTATTCTCTTCCAAAGATAAAGAATATTCAATAAAATAAAATTGCTTATTTTTGTTAATGTTTTCTTTTTAGCCAGAATCCTATTCCCTTTGAAGTTGATGGGAGTTTTGCCACTGAATTAATGGGAGGAGGACTGTGCTGTGGCTCACTCTTCTCTGTAATTAGAGGCAGTGATTATAATATATTTTATTTTGCTTTTGAGTTTACCTTGCAGCAAAAAAGGTATACAGTATTAACTTTAAGGCCAACTGAAACAGCATGAAGGGAAAATAATAGTTTGCCAAACACAAGCAATAAGGAAATAAATGTTATCTAAAGGAGTACTACATGAGAAATAAAAAAAAAAAGCCTGAAATCAATGAATATACTGAAATACAAATTGAACAATCTCAGCATTAGAATCCAAGGCCTACTTCCTCATCTGCTGTAAATGGTCATAATGTGCCAACCTTGTAAAATGTCCAAAGCTCCAGTCACTTTATTCAAACTTATTTGCTTTCTAGTTTTAAAGAGCTTCTTAAATTTCTATGAAATGCAAACACTTTCAAGATGTATCGCCTTCCAATTAAATGCCATAATATTGTATTATGTAATCATCCCACTATTTTTGTGCCAAGTTATTAAAAAATATAATATGTAATTAAAACATAAAATAGGGCTATTTTAAAGTATTGGTGAGATTTATATGATATCTAAGTGAGCAAAACTGTTCCTATGAAGAGAGGTTGTCTGAACCAAACTTCAGCTCCAAGCAAAATTGACTATAATGACCACCTATAAACAGTAATATTAGGAGTTGAGTGCCACTGGCACAGCTTCATAGGCTGCAAACTGGCCTGTCCCAGCCTACTAAACTAAAAAGCCTTTTCCTCATGTCTGACACGTTTCCCTACAGTTGCCTCCCTCCATAAAAGATACATAAATGATTACTCTGTTCTATTTTGGCAGAATTGTCCTGTTTATCTTTTAGGAGTGGAGGCAGCAGCTTTACCTCCTGTGGCATCTCTGAAAAGACTGAGATTCTGGAGACCTGAAAAATCCCACAAAAGCTTGAGTCTGGTCAAAAGCATGTAGGCTGGTATAGGCTACCTGTTAGTCTTATGTCTCCTATAAATGTAGAAAGATGAGCCTCCTTCACATATCAAAATGTGTAATTAGGGTTGCCAGGTGTCCAGTTTTGAACTGGATAGTCCAGTATTTAAGCTTTCTGTTTGGGAAACAAATTGAGAAAATATAAATGAGAAAATACAAATGTCTGGTATTTTCTAAATAAGATGTAATGTAGATTGTGATGTAATGTCAAGTGTGTCTGGTATTTTTGTTGAAACCATCTGGCAACCCTATGTGTGATTCACACCATAGAAAATCTTCCTCTCTGTCAGAAAAAGGCTCCCTGACATAAGGGAATCCTCTGTGGACACCAAAACAGAGAGATGCTTTGTACCCACACAACCACCCCACCTTCAATGTTGAAAGTATGAACCCCTCTGATTTGTGCAGCGTGTCCTGCAAATGTTAAAATGAAGTGAACCTCATGCAGTCCTGCATCCCAGATTGAGTATTATACATACTGGGCTGCAGCAATGGCCTGCACCTGTCCTTCACAGCTACTGCAATGCCTGCTGGGGAAGCAGCCTCCTTTCACCACTTCCCCCTGCTGGATCTGAGCAAGGAGAGAGCCACCATAAAGAGCCAGTGTTCGCTCTTCTATCCACCTGGTCCCACCTTCTACAAATCCTGACTTCCAATATCTCAGCTGCCATTTTTTCAAATTATCCACATCCACCTCTCTTCCAGCCACCCCTGGCACATCTGCAAACCTAGCTACCCCCAGCTTCTCAAACCCCGCCAATAGATCAAGCCATCTCAATTTGCTACCCCCACCCCTCCCAAGAAATCTCCAGCTTCCATTCTCCAGTTATCACTTAGTTATTCCCAGATGCTCACACGAAAGTCATCAGCTTTTCCCTTCACAAAATCCTAGTTTATCTCCACTCCCCATTGGACACCCCTACACACCCAGCTGCCCTTAACGTTGCCAATTTTGGCTGGATCTATCTCTAGAGGTTTCATTGCAAGACATAATCTTTAATTCTTGGATATTCCAGGACAGTTGTGGAAGGTTGGTATCCCTAAGCTGTTAGCTACCCCTTCCAAAAAATCAGTTGCTTCAATTCATTCCCCCCCCCCACCCCCTTCAGTCCCTACTTACTCCTCCGATGCTCTTCAGCACCCAACACATTTTGTGCAGCCCCACCGTTTCCTCCTTCCCCCGCCATTGCTTTGGGGATGAAGCAATGTAACCTCTAATTTTTTTTCATCCATGTGTTGCTGGCCCTGAGCACTCTGCTAATCAACTGGGCAGCATTTGAATCCCTCCTGGGTGGCTACCCAAGCACTTAGCTTACAGGGAACCGTGGGGCCAAGATATATGGACCTTAAACAGAAGTTTAGGGTCATCTACACATTCTAGGGGAAGGACATAATTGGCACGTAAGTTTTCACATGGAGCTGTGCAAAATTTGGCAGCTATGAGAGAAGCTGTCTGTGACTGTCGTAAGGGGAGGGAGAGTTTTACCCCTGTTGTGTGAGTAAAAACACGACCCGGCCAGAGCCCTGTTACCGCTGGACGGGATCCCTGGACAGCGGGGTGGCCCGTCCTTCGGACCCCCGTGCCCCACTGGGGAATAAGCGGCCGCCCCAGTGCGAGGGGAGCGGATGAAGCAGCCCGGGGCTGGGCCGGGCCGGGCCCGCCTTCCCCTCCCACTCTTTGTGGGTCACATGAGAGGGGGCGGGTGGCTACGGGTGAGGCAGCAGCTGCTGTCGCCGCGGCTGAGCTGGGAAGCAGCTGCTGCGTGTGAGAGCGTGAGGGGGGAGACGCGATCTGCCAGGGAAAGCCCCGGGCCCCGCTCAGCCTCTGTCGCGCCCCAGACTCCTGCTCCCGGCGCCCGCCATGGACGAAGAAGGCGGGGGAGGCGGTAAGTGACGGAGTTGTTGGTGGGGAGGTGGGCGCCAGGCCGCGGGAGCGAGGCGGTGGCTGTTGCCCGGGACCCGTCTCCTCTACCGGCCCTTGCTGGGTGAGGCTTTTTTGCTGAGGGCCGCCTCCGGCTTCCCCTGGTTGTGTGTCTGCTGGTGGGGAGGGCTGGGGGTGTCTCTCTCCCCGTGTGGCGCCTCCTGCTCTTCGGGAGACTCCCGAGCACCGACACCCCAACCCCGCTGCACCCTCCTTGCCGTCGCCTCCCAGCCCTGCCGCCCCGTCTCGTTATCACGCTCGCCACAGATCTGGGGTGTGGCTCTCCTGCCCACCCCTTCTCCAACTTCCCACTGCTCCTGCTGAGGGCCCTGGGATACCCCAGAACTCCCACCCTGCTCCCCCATATCCACATCCGCGGCTGTGCCTCCCCCACATCACCTTTAACACTGAGCACTTATCCTGTACTTTTTCCTCTGGACTCTGCCTTATTACCCTTCAAACCCTTCGCCCACTTGTGTTCCCCACCATACATCCACTTGGCCATTCCTTCCCTCCTCCCACAACAATCCCATTCATACACATCTCTCTCAGCCCACACAATGTCACCCAGAGACCTTCTTCTTGCCTATATATGAATGCCTCTCAGGGGAAAACCAAGGGAAACCACTATAATAACAAGTAGTGAATAGTTGTCAGGCATTTACATCCTGAATAAAGAGGAATGTTGTTGGAGGAGACATGGGCCTTATCCTTCAGGCAGGGATGTGCAAGTATTGCCAGTTTTTGCTGATCCTAGTGTAGAGACATTGATTCTGTTAGGATTGACTTACTCTGTTCCCTGTGCTGACAACAATAGAGGGCTCTATGCACCCTAATTTATGAATCTCTCCTACCCCCAAAAAGGTCAAACATTTCTGAGGGAGGAAAAATGAATGCACGCTTGCTTATGGTCTGGAGGGTTGGAAAAGAGAAGTGGATTTAAACATCCTGAAGAAAGGGAGAGACAGCTTGTGATGTGTAATAGTTTAGGGACAGAAGAGCTCAGTGTGGGCATCTACATTTGACCAGCTCTTCCAATTGACTTGATTTCTGGTGTTATATTGACAGCCAGTTATTTGTTCTTGTGTCTTAAAGACAGTTAAATTATTACAGACTATATGCAGCTGCTGTTCCTATCAGTAAATGTACACTGAAAAGACTAATTATTATTCTGCAACAGCCTTGCGTTTGTGTGTCATTTTAATGTAGGTGCAATGATAATCACTGAGTGGTTCATCCAGTTTACACAAGGTAAACAATTTCCATAGGTGGTAATGGAAATGTTTCCAAATACATACCTTAGAAAATCAGGACATGCCTCTTTCACTGTCTTTTAGTACAAATTGTGACTTTTCTGGTGTCAGTTGGTACAATTACATGACCTAATAGACCCCAAATCAGATTTGCACTAAGGCTTTCGTTGTTTTATCTAAAATTTATTCTCTGTGTGAAACTTTTTGTCTGACCAACTAGTTGTCAATTCCATCAAAATAAGGATGTGAACAATTGTCCATATCAGTGGTAATTTTTCAGGATGAGGTGGTTAATCAAAATGTCTTCTAAATAAAATAAATAGTAATTGTGCATGGATGAATATATTTTTCATTATAAATATGTCAGATAATGAGTGGTATGATTAATGTAGTGTGATGGAAGTCTGAAATCAAGTAGGTGTGGCATTTGTTTTGACAAGTGTAAAAAATGTTATGATGAATCAGTAACATCACAAAAACATCCTGCAAACAGTCTGTCTGTAAACATCAACATTTCTCAGTGATCATTTCCCTCATTGTTTTGTCAATGATAGATATGACTTTCCTTTAAATAGAGAGAAAGAAAAATGTTTTACTACTACTAATAGTAATGGGAAAACACTGTAGAAAATAGAAGAAAAATATTAAAGATTTAATGTTTTAAAACAGCTTGATATTAACACTAAGGATGTATCACAGTATATCACTGAACTTTCACATATATGAAGGGTACGTTAGCTTCCTTGTTTATTAACATTGAATCTATCTATTTTGGCTATTTTTCACTTGTCTGAGCTTGAGTCAGCAAAATATTCTCACTTTCACATAGCAGAATGAGTGCAAAATTGACTTCTTCACCCTTAGGGCCTAGTTCTACAAAGTTTAGAGAGCCTACTTGGGGATTCTGAGCACCTTCCGTTCTCGTTGTGATCCACTGGATTTAAAGTACTTGGTGCTTTGCAAAGATTGGGCCCTCAAAATGGATCTTCTGATTGTTGAATAATCACTTCTATTATTCTTGGATTGCTTATCACATCTCATTTAATGAAAAAGTATTATTCAAGATGGTCAAATTATTGTGTACTTTACATGTATACTTAGCTTCATGATATTAGAGATCGACATGATTGAAATTTCCCACTCCCTTCAGGAAGATTATTTAAACTGTTACATTAGCCTTTGTTGATTTATTATGCTTACTTTATACTAAGAAAAGGCCCATTCCTGCTTTACTTTCTTATTCAAGACTTTCATTGGTAGAATAGGATTAGCTTAACATTTTAAATTAACTAGTTTTTGGAATGACAAAGAGTCAGAAAATTGACCATTTCCTGACAAGAGAGAGCATATACAAAGTGAAGTGTCAATTTGGAATCTACTCAATTTTAAAATGAGTTAATAGTTTTAAATACACATGCTCTGAGTCTCCTTGCTAATTCATGAGTTTTTAAAATTACATTTTTACTCTGCTAAAAGTAGTTTTTTTCCTTCCTGTTGCTGAAAGACCTCCATAAAGAGGTATTCAATTCATAAAATAAAGTCACTCGGTAGCTAGGGTGTTGTACTGGGATTCAGGAGACCTGAGCTTTAGTCTCAGCCCTGTCATTGGTTGCTGTGTTAGCTTTGTGCCTCAATTTCCTCTTCTGTAAAACAGGAAAAATTATATGCACCTCTTAGTAAAATGCATTGAGATCTGTGGATGAAAATAGCTATGCATCATCATTGCAAAAGAAAAATACAATTCAACAGAAAAGCTGTCAAAGGTAGGACATGCTTCCCACTAATTTAACCTCCCCCTCCCTGGTAGAGTAAATGTGCACATAAAGGCCCAAGTCATACCATTTATTGTCATACAAAACTGTTGATTTCAAGGGGGTTCTGTGTATGAAATAGGAGTAAGATATGATCCAAATTAATTAGTGTTTGTTTCATCTGTTTGCTGTTGTCTAAATACCAGATCTTTGTACTTCAGGAGATGATGTTGATTCCCTTCCTTCCCATCTTGAAATAATCTCTTTTCTGACTTTAACAATTTAAAGCTTCTCTTATATTAATTGTTGCAGTTATCATGGTGCTAATATTGCTTTTGGATAACTGAAGTCCTTAAACTGAATGTTACTTTTGATAGCAAGTGTTATGCTTGTATAGTGTTAAATAGTGAATGTTTGTTTTGAGAGTTTCAAGGTCTTGAAATTCTTTGTCAGATCAGATTATTTTGGATACAATTTTGGCAGAACATGGCTCCAATTATTTGAATCAAGATCAAGTTCTTTTATGTTTATTTTCTTGAATTTGAGTCCGAAGCCAGGAGGTTGTTGCATATTCTCTCCCAGTCAGGTCATTAGAAGTTCCGCTTATGAAAGGACTGCAAGATCCAGTCACTGTTTTTTAAATGAGGATCTTCTTGGGTCATTGATTTTTTTAAAAAAATTAAATAAAAGTTAATGTAATATAAGGTGTTGAATTCAAAGAGATACAAATGCCTCTACTCTACCCTTTCCAAATAGCTACAGCACAAATAGTACAATGTAAACTTCTCCATACTATTGCCTAAACTAGGGATGTGAATGTGTACCTGTGTACACCATTAACCGATGAGCCTGGGCAGCAGTATTGGGGAGGGGAGGGTGTGAGGGGTGAAGGGGAGGCAGGAACTGGTATCTGCGAGAAGCTGGCTTTCTAGCCAGCTCTCCATGCATACTAGCCCCTGCTGGAATCAGAGGCAGCAGCGCGGGGCTGGGGGGGACAAGCAGGAGCTGATACATGCGGGAAGCTGGCTTTTAAGCCAGCTCCATGTGTGTACTGGCTCTTGCAGAGCCACCTGCCTCTGTCCGCTGCGTTGTTGCCTCTGATATAGAGGCGTTTCTTTGTGTGAAAGTGTATTTCAGTCTTCAAATTCTTTCAGTCCTTGGTCTCTCTGCTGGAACTGCCAATGAGAATGCCGAGGGTGGTGCTGGTTTCTGTGGTGTAGGCACTTGCCCATTAGGAACTAGACTGAAACCACCAGCACATTTCACACAGGCCACAGAAGAACCGCTTACTGACAAAGGAAATATAGTAAATCCGCTTTCACTCTAAATAGAAAAGCACAATTTTCCATTTGTAGGTTAAAGGATGATAAATGTAGTAATAAAGGAAAAAATGCCCTGAGAGAGACAGGTAAAAGTATTAAAAACCAGTTTTTTAAAAAGTAAATATGATTGGAGTAAAAAAAAAAAATTCTTAGACTCAAGTCATTCTTTCTGTGTCCCATATTTTTCCTTTCTTTGTAAAAGCCTGTGGAAGGGAGAATATGAACTGAAAAATCCATGTGAACTGAAAATCTACTGTGTCATATATCAACAATGAGAAGTCCTGTGGCACCTTATAGACTAACAGATTTATTGGAGCATAAGCTTTCATGGGCAAAGACCCACTTCAGACTCACTCCTGCCCTGAATCCTGCATCCCCTGCCCTGAGTCCTGCACTCCTCCACCCCCTACACTAAGCCTCCACCCCCGCAATGATCCAAGCAACATTGGGTAAATCCTCTAGTCCCTTCATAAGGAATAGCTATTTGACTTGTGTGCATTTTCATTAACAATCATACAATATCATAGTAACTTGATTATTTTAACATGTATAGTTAACAAGCAAATAACTGACATAGAGATTTTAATTTTAAAAAGAATCCAACAATTTCATGGGAAAACTTAATACAGCAATTTTTTTGGACAGCACTGTTTCCTCTTAGCAGGGATAGATGTATAAAATCCATTAGAAAACTATTTGTTTTATGATCCTCTGAGATTTGTCTGGAAAAGGAAGTGGCTTTGGTTGCTATGAAGTAAAAACATTCTTGATTTGTTTTTGGTGAACATCTGTGTAACGTTTATTTCTTTACATTTTGGAGATTTCTAACCCATAATTTGATGACAATGTAAGATTTAATTAAAAGAAAATAAAGTACTATATAGTTTTTTCTCCAGTTGCATTACCTACAGGTATCTACATATAGGTAGATATCTTTTTTTAAAAAACAATTTTAAGCAGACAACTCTTCTGATTTTTAAATGCTAATTTTAAAAGGTGATCCTTTAGTATGTAGACAGTAAAATATCATTTTTCAGAAAACAAGCATCTATTCTACTCTTCTGTTATGATGCCAGTTTGATCAGTTTTTTGTCTGGTCATTCCTGGTCCCCTTAAAGCTCAATAAGAACTCACTGAATGAGAATTTGGTATGTGGAAAAATTGCAGGACTGAGTCTGTAAGCTTCTCTGAAATGGGATAGGAATCTTGAAGAAGACTCCAGCTTAGTCTTTGTTGACCTGACAAGAGCGTTGGAGTCTTCCCAGAAGTGGAGGATTTGGAGGCTTCATCTCTACCCATCTCCATCGTCTTTCCCCCTGTTTCCAGCCAAGCAAGAAGAGGCACTGGGGAGTCTGCCCGCCTGCCTGGGATGAAGTGTGCCTGAAAGCAGCCCTCCTGCCTGTGTCCCCACCAGCTCAGTCACCCCTCCAGGGCATGTGGAGGGACTCACTCCCCACAGTTGCCTGTGTGGCTCTCCCCAGCCTGGCCCTGGCTGGGAAGGGGAGGGGCAGCTTGGAGCCAAAGCTCTGCTACAGTAAGAGCCACCTGGGTCTGGGGAGCTGCAGTGGACCCTCAACCTGCCCATGGTGCAAAGGGGGAGGCTGTCTGAGGAGAACATCCCCTGGCTCGTAGCCCTTCTTTCCAAGGCTGGTGGAGTATCTGTGCTGTGGCTCCCTACAGTTGCTGGCAAGACTGTTGCTGTGGCTCCAAGGCCACCGCACCCCGGCTGGAGCTGGGTTGGGAAGATCCGTGCGGGTTGCTGTTAGGGAAGTGGTGCAGAATCACAGACAGTGCTTTCTTTTTTCCAACTCTGAGCAGAATGTTAACATCTAGCAAAGTTCATGAAGCAGGAGTGGGGCCAAGGGGTTCTGAGTGTGGGAGGGGGCTCAGGCATGGGGCAAAAGGCACAGGGGTGTGAAGGCTCTGATTGGGGGTGAGGTCTTGGGGATGAGAAGCTCTATGCTGGGAGAGAGAATTGGGGTGCAAGGTCTCTGGGGAAGAAAGGTTTGGGGTACAGGAGGGGACTCCAGGGTGGGGTTGACAGATTTGGAATACAGGGATGTGGGTTGAGGCACAGGGTTGGGGTGGCGAGGGTCCAGGGATGAAGGGCTTGGGATGCAAGAGGGGGCTCCAAATTTGAGGAAGGGCTGGGGGTTGGGGTGCAGGAAGGGGTACAGGCTCTGAGCTGGAGTTTGAGGTGTAGGAGAAGGTACAGGCTCTGGACTGGGGGTGTGGGCTTTGGGGTCAAGCTGGGGAAGAGGGGTTTGGAGCTGCAGGAGGTGGCTCCGGGTTGGTTCTTGGGCTTTCCTGGGTGGTTCCTGCTCAGCGGCGCTAAGGAGGCTGCCTGGTGCCTGCCTGTCCTGGGATATCACGCTGAGCCCTGGAAGCAGCCAACAAGTCTGGTTTCTGGGGGTGGGGGGCATGAGGTTCTGTGGTGCAGGACCATGGGGCTCCACTCTGCCTACTAGGAGCCGGACCTGTTGTGCTGGCCACTTCTCACCGGTCCCAGCACAGAGCTGCCCTCTCTGAGGGACAGTGGCCCCTCCCTGCTAGCCCCAGCACAGGGCTGCCACAGCCCAGGGCAGCTCCTCACTGGGGCTGGCAGGGAGAAGAGCTTCTCCACTGGCCAGGGAAGCTTCAGGGCTTGGGGAGGGGGCATCTCTCTTCGCTATAGCCCTGAGTCCCTGTGTCAGGCTTAAAGGGAAGCCATGCAACCACACAGCTTAGCACAGTGGCTTTCAAACTTTTTTTCTTGCAACCCACTTGAAGAAAATTGTTGATGTCTGTGACCCAACATAATTCCATCTTTTGACTAGCATGCAGGTTCACTGGCTTAGGAGGAACTTAGGTCACAGATCCTCACCTGTCCTGGGCTGGAGAGCCTGGGAGGAGGAGACCTAGACTAGGGGCTGCTCTCTGACCCAGAATAGCCGACAGAACTGGGCTCCTGGACAAGATGTGTGTGTGGGGTCAGCTCTGTACTCTAGGAAGAGATGTGTATAGGGGCGGGGCTGAGGCAGCCAATCCTCAGCGCCACCTGGAGTGTGCTGAATGCCCACCAGCCAGCCCTTAGCGCAGGGGTAGGCAATAATTTTTGAAGGGGGGCCACTTCACAAATTTTGGAAATGGCTGGGGGCCTCAGGTAGAAGGGGTGGGGTTGGGAGCTACCCTACTGAGAGCTTTGGTTGGCCTGCGGTCCCTGCCACCTGACTTCTGGCCAATGGAAGAGACCTGGAACAGATGGGAGCGTGCTGGGGGCTAGCCTCCTCCCAGAGTTGTCTGGGGTGGAGGCTTAGAATTCACATAACATGGCTGCCAACTCCTAGCCCCTCTGCTAATTTGTTGCCTGGCAGCTGCCCAGCCAGGCAACAGGCCAGTGGGACCGAGAGCTGCGAGCCCTTTCAATTCTTTCTGTTTAAAGGGCTGGCGCCTGCCAGGTGGCTGCCAGGCAACACAGCTACCCAGAAGGTGCGAGCCCTTTAAATAGAAGCAGTTAAAGGGGCTTGTGTGTCCTGGCTCCCTAGCAACGCACTAGAGGTGCAGGGAGCTGTGAGCCCTTGAAATTGCTTGTATTTAAAGGGCTCACACCTTCCCTGCGCCTGTCGGGCAACACATTGCCTAGCAGCCATGGGGAAGGTGTGAGCCCATTAAATAGAAGCAGTTGAAAGGGCTCGTGTGTTGCCAGCTCTCTAGCAATGCGATAGAGATGCTGAGAACTGTGAGCCCTTTTAACTGTAACTATTTCTTATGTTCCCTGTGGGTGCCAGGGGATCAGGGATGTGAAGGGTTAACCCGTAAGCCTCACACTTAATGGGTGAGACTTACCAGTTAAGCTGACCAGGTGAGGGGGGCTGCCATGGACAGGAGCTGCTCCAACCAAACTGAAGCCGCCCCTGCCTGTGGGACAGCTTGGCCTGCCACAGGCCGGGGCTGCTCCATCCTGGCTGGTGCAGCTCCTGCCTGCACCAGGGTTTGAGGTGGGATGCTTCAGCCCAGTGTCTGCTGGAAACATCTAAGACCAAGTCTACACTGGCAAGTTACTGTGTAGTAAATCAGCCGCTGGCACTGTAACTTTTGAGGTGACCACACTAGGGATGTTAAATTTAGTTTAATCAACTAATCGACTAGTTGATAAGCAAGGGAGCCACAGTGTGGTTAGCTCCCGGCACCAGGAGCTAACCCCGCTGCGGCTCTTCCTTTTAAATGTATTAAGGGCCTGCTGGCTCTTAATACATTTAAAAAAAGCAGAGGCCCAGTGTCTGGGACTGGGCACAAGCTGGGAATCAGCTGATTCCTGGCTCGTGCCTGGTCCTTGCTACTCCCCCGCCCCCCATGGAGACAGTGCTGGGGGGAATCAGCATTTAAACTGGCTCCCCCCAGCACTGGGTCCCACGGCTCCCCCTTGCTGCCTCTGGTAGAGGCAGCAAGGCGGGGGAAGTGAATAGTCGAGGGACTAATTGACTATCCAATAAGCTTTTGCTTATAGGATAGTTGACTAGTCACTTACATTTCTAGACCACAGAGGCAAGGCACTTAGTGTGCACTAGCTCCGCAGTTAGTGCACTCTAGGTAAACCACCTCTATGAGAAGTGTAGAGCTTGCTGTGCTCTGGATACAGTGCTAGGGGGCCACTGTGGACACTGTGGTGTAGTACTGCATCGTGACTGGCTTCCACCGTCCTTCCCACAATGCCTGTTCTTGCCTCTCTGGTCATCTGTTCAAACTCTTATTGCCCTGCTGTTATGTGACCAACCCTCAGACCTTCTCTTTTTGTTCTTTTTGAAATTTGAAAGTCCCCTTCCTGTTTGCTCGGTGACATGTGGTGTTCTCTTAGTGCATCTTTCCAGCTGGCCATGCCTGCTCCACACACCAAGGCCACGTCTACACTGCAGGCTTCTTGTGCAAGAACTGTTTTGCGCAAGAGTTCTTGCACAAAAGGTCTTGCGCAAGAGCAGGTCCACACTGCCATGTGCTTTTGCACAAGAGCGTCCATGGCAGTGTGGACGCTCTCTTGTGCAAGAAAGCTCTGATGGCCATTTTAGCCATAGGGCTTTCTTGCGCAAGAAACCCCTGTTGCCCCTCCATACTGCCTGCTTGCGCAAGAGGGCTTATTCCTCGTGGGGAGAGGAATAACTCTTGTGCAAGAAGCCCTCATTTTCTGATGCTTTACTGTAAATTTACTTGCACAAGAACACGTGTGCAGTGTAGACGCTCCACAAGTTTTTGTGTAAGAATGGCTGTTCTTGCGCAAAAAACCTGCAGTGTAGACATAGCCCAGGAGATCCCCTGCTTGGAGCCATGCTGAGATGCTGAACCTTATCAGCATTTGGGAAAGGAGGCTGCCAGTCCCAGCTGCACTGCAGTGGTAGGAATTATGATACCTACAGGCAGATCTCAAGATGCATGACTGAAAGGAGCCATCACCAGGATGCACTGCAGTATACTTTGCAGGAGCTTCAAAATGCCTACCACAAGGCATGGGAAACAAATTGCTGCTCCAGTGCTCTGCCCATGACCTGCAGGTTCTACAAAGAGCTGGATGATGTACTTGAAGGACACCCCCACCTCCTTTCTGAAAATCCTATGGATATCTCAGGGGCTCCAGGGTCATCCAACAGTGGATGAAGACAGGAGGAAGAAGTCGTGGACAAGTGTGCTAAGAGGAAGGGGGACCCAGAGGAGAACTCTGCATCCATAGACGCTTGCAGTCGAGCTATTTTGTACCCTCAATGAGGTGAGCCACTTGCAGCCCTTGGAGACTGCAGTTGTGTCTCAGGAAGCACTCAAGCGAATTGCTGAGGGTGGGAGGGTTGCAGAAAGGAGACTTGGTTCTGTTGCTGTTACCACTGCAGGGGTGCTTAGACACTTAACAGGGGGTTGATGCAGTCTCTTACTTCACGGTAATCTGCTTCACAAATCTCATCGAAAGTGTCATGCAGCTGCTGTGCCACACATCTGCTCAAACTGGCTGGCAAAGCAAATGTGGCCTTTGGCCCTTGAAGGCTGACATTCCTTCACCACTGTGCTGTCAGTGGGGGAGGAGGGCCATCACTGTGCAAAGACAAACTGTATATAGTCCTGTATGGAACCCGCTGTCAAGTAAAAGACCCTTCTTTGCTTCTCTGCTCACCCAAGCAGTGCAGTGCCTCACAGGATGAACACAGCCTGTGGAAATAAGTGGCGATTACTAAGTATTGGGCCCCCATGCAGTGTTCTTGACAAGTTACACCTGCTCAGAGTACAGTATGGCCCTGTGTGAATGAACCCCCCTGCTTCCCAGCACAAATGAGAATCCATAACCCGTTGCACCAAGGGTTTCCCCTTTTTCCCCTCTGCTGTTGCACTAAGGGTTTCCCTTGCCCTGGTGGCGAACTCACCATTGTGAGGTTCCTGTATCTTATGTGTGCTTGCTCTGGGACAGGGGAGTCTGTCAAGTGCTAGGTATATGAACAGTGCAAGTGTTTCAAAGGGGTTGGGGCAGTGCTGTGTCTAGTGATAACAATGGACCTTCTATAACATACTGCGATTGTGCCTTGACTAGGGATGTTAAATTGTGATTAATCAGCCAATTGAGTAGTTGATGGAATTTCCATTGACTAGTTGATAATGGGGGACGCTTGCTACTCCTGTTGCAGCTCTGCAGTTTAAATGTAATAGGAGCCGGACACGCAGCAGCCCATCTCCTACTACATTTAAACTGCAGAACCGCAGTGGGGTTAGCTCCTGGGGGCGACATGTGCCGGGACTTAAGATCTCGCTGGCCCAAGGAGTAAACCCCGCTGTGGCTCTGTCTTTTAAATGTAGTACGTGCCTGGCAGGCTCTTACTGCATTTAAAAGTCAGAGTTGCAGCGTCCCAGAGCTGACTGCTGTGGGTCTGCCTTCCCTGCCCCGTTCCTGCACTGTGGAGACAGTGCTGGGGGGACCTGGGTTTTAAGATGGCTCCCCCCAGCACCGGCTCTTGCTACCCCCTGCTTGCTGCCTCTGATATAGAGGCAGCAAGCAGGGGGTAAGGGGAAAATGTGAGTACTCGACTCGACTACCCGATAAGCCTAGGATTATTGGGTAGTCAACTATTCAACTACTCTTTTACATCCCTAGCCTTGACAGAGCTGACCTTGGAATACCTGTCTGAGGTCCTAATGCCCGCTGAGAGGTTCCAAAAGATCAGAAAGCACCCTTGAAGGACTAGAGAGGAGTTTTTGTGTGACTCCTAAGTCATGCTCCACCAAACACAAAGAATTGAAGGAGTGAAGGGACAGTGAGAGGAGGAAATGTAAGGAAAACACGGAGTGGCTCTTAAAGATTATGGAGTAGCAAGCTCACGTTCTACAGGTGCTGCTAGCACTGCAGATGGAGCAGCTGTGTGACTGGCCCTCCTGTAGCTGGTATCCCAAAACTGTTTTCCACACCTGCCCCCGTCACTATCAGTGCAGTTTGGACAGCACCCTGTTCTTGAGCAGCACCTGCCACACTCCATATTTGCCCACCGAACCTCCACCCATGGAAACTAACATAGGTGTTTAGCTCTGATAAACTGCAGCCCCCCTTACATGGCACATCAGACAGGAGGGCTGCATATAAAACTTGGACATATACAAACCTGTGAAACTCTCAGGACATGCTTCCCCTCCTGCTTCTTTCCCCATCTTCTCCATCTCCTATCCAGTGTAGATGTTTCATGGTTCACGTGTGTCCTATGTTTAATAAATGAAAAAAATAATTTAATTAATAAAAATGACTTTAATAAATTAAATTAATGTGTTTCAAAGCAATATTTATTCCATTACACTCAAGCAAACATACCCCAGCAAAGTTATGGTCAATGTAGCGCTAAGTGCAGCGCATGGACCAATCAGAGTAACTCTCTAGCAATGCAGCCACTGTTCTCCCATGCATGGCAACAAGTTTTATTGACTTTCAGCATCAAATTGCTGCCTCGAGGCATCCCTGATTCTTTCAGCCCCACATTGTGCTCCCCTAGTAACCTGGTTATGGGCTGTTCAAACTCAGCCTGCCAGCGCTATGCCTCAGCAGTCCAGCCCTGAGTGAAGTTTTCACCCTTCCCTTCACAAATATTATGGAAAATATAGCATGCAACAGTACCAAAAGGGATGTTATCATCGGTCAAGTCCAGCTTTGCATATAAACCATGCAAGCGGGGTTTCAGTCGTCCAAAAGCACACTCCACAATTATTGTGCACCTGCTCAGCCTGGTATTGAACTACTCCTTGATGCTGGCAAGGCTCCTCTTGTATGGCTTCATGAGCCTTGGCATTAAGGGATAGGTAGGATCTCCAAGGATGATAATGGGTGTTTCCACTTCCCCCATGGTGATCTTCTGGTCCAGGAAAAAAGTCCCCACTTGCAGCTTCCTGAACAGACCAGTGTTCTGAAAAATGCAAATATTGTGCACCTCTCTGGACCAGCTGGCATTAATGTCTGTGAAATGCCCACAGTGATCCAGAACGGCCTGCAGAACCATGGAGAAATGCTCCTTATGGGAAGCCCATCCATGCAAAGCAATCCACAGTTTCACTCAAGATGCCCAGAGTCATGGTCTTTTGGAGCAGGATGCGATCAATGGCCCTGCATACTTCCATGAATATGAGTCCAGTGGTTGACTTTCCCACTCCAAGTTGATTGATGACTGAGTGAAAGCTGTCTGGAGTAGCCAACTTCCACAATGCAATTGCTAAGCACGTCTCTGCTGGCAGGGCAGCTCTCATTTGCTTGTTCTTGTGCCACAGTGTGGGGGCAAGCACAGTACACGGTCCTATGAAAGTGGCTTTCCTCATCCAAAAGTACTGCAGCCACTGCTCATCATCCCAGGCTTGCATGATGATGTGGCCCCACCAGTCAGGTTTGTTTCCTAAGCCTAAAAGTGGCATTCCACTGTAGTCAGCACCTTCATGGATGCCACAAGAAACCTTAAAAAACAGCAAATAGTCCTGCAGCACCTTAGAGACTAACAAAAAATGTAGATGGTATCATGAGCTTTTGTGGGTACAACCCACTTCTCAAGCAACTCTCAGATGCATGATACCACCTACATTTTTTGTTAGTGTCTAAGGCAGTGGTCCCCAATGGGTGCCATGGCACCCTCCGGGGCATTTATGTGCGCCCGCCTAGTGACCAGGGCCAGCCCGCCATTCTTGCGCCCCGGGCACCCGGCACATACGTGTCCCCTGCCCCGGGCACATGGTGCATGTGTGGCGCGGCCCTGCCCCTGGGTGCCCGGCAGCCCCAAAAGGTTGGGGACCACTGGTCTAAGGTGCTGCAGGACTATAAGCTGTCTTAAGTTTTTTCCAGTTCCATACTAGCACAGATACCCCTCTGAATCTCTTTTATCTACAAGAAATCTTGTGTCATATGTACACTAGGGATGTAAAATCCTGTTTAATTGGGCCACAGGCAAGGGGCTGCTCCTGGGTGCCAATTAACCATTACCTGGTAAGCATCACCGGTTAAGTGTGATGCTTACTGGGTAACTGGTTACCCATTAACATCCCTTATGTACACTGCAGGGTCTCCTTATAGTCACACGGTAGATTCAAGAATAGCTTGACTGCTGTGTGTGGTGTGTTAATGAGATCTATCAGCATTTTTGTCAACAGCCGAGGATCCATTCCCACACATTGAGGAGGCAGTGTGTACACCACACAAGCCAAATGTGGATGGAAACGCAGGGGTTGCTGGGATGCGAAGCGGTGCACCACCACAGGGGGTTGGGACAGGACCCAGGATGCCCTGTGCCTCCCCTTTGCCTTCCCACAAACCTGTGTGGCAGAAGAGGAAGAGGTGCTTTGTGGGATAGCTGTCCAGAGCGCATCACTCTAAAAGCCGTTGCAAATGTGGTCATGCTACCACTCTGGTGGCTGACTGTGTGGACACCCAATAGCGTTTTCACTACTTCACTCGGAGCGGTGCCAGTGTAGATATGTGATCTGCCATGCGCAGACATGGCCTAAGACTGAACTGGGGGAAGGAACTGGACCCACCCTAGAAGGATGTCTGGTCTGTAGAGATTTATTAGATTATTAGAATAACTTTTAGGAGGAGATATTACACATAAGTTTCTTTGTTGTATTAAACTTAGCTTGCGTGTTCTATGTTTATTTGGCTTAGTAACCTACTTTTTTCTGTATGCAAACTCTCAAGATTTAAGTGGCCATATCTTTTTATATTTAATAATCTCACTTCTGTTTATTAGTAAACTCAGTATAAATAATTGTTCCTTGGGAGGGGCAAGGAGTCTATGCATCTCTTTTTACTTGAGAAAAAGGGCGAATTTTATGCACTTATACTGTACAGATCTCAATACATCATAAGATGGATTTATCGGGGGTTCAGCTCCTAGAGAGGCTGTGTATTTGAGTGCGGGAAAAGGTCTCCCGCTGCAAGCAGCACAGTGTATATCTGTAGCCTTGGGGGTGTGGTCCTAATTTCCCCTAACCTGCGTGGCTGTGCAGCTTCTCATTGAGCCCCATGCAGGGGCTATTAAGCCTTGCTCAGGGCTGCAGCGGGGAGAGAGATCTCTCCCTAAGCCCTGGAGCTGCGGGGCTGGAAGACAGGAGCCCCTTCCCACCGGCCTTAGTGCAGAGCTGATGCAGCTGGGGGAAAGGGACCCCTCTCTGCCAGCCCCAGCACAGAGCCACACAAGACAGAGCCCCAATCCCCTGCCCCACCTTGAGCACCCCCTATCCCTGAGCACCCTCCTGCACTCCAAAGCCCACACCCCCATCCCACAGCATGCACTCCCCCTGAGCTCCTCCCCAAACCTGTAGCCCCCTTCCTGCACCCCAAGCCCCTGATTCACAGCCCCACTCCAGAACCTGCACTCTGAGCCACAGCCCTTGCACCCAACCCTCTCCCCGAGTGTTGAACCCCCTTCTAGATTCAGAACCCTTTGGCCCCATCCCAACCATATGAATTTTGTTGTGCAACAATATGTACATATTTGTGTACATATCACCTCTCCATTGGTGCACATAAGAAAATTCATTCTACTCAGAGGTAGGAAAGCATTAGAGGAAACACTGGTGTGTCCCCATGTCTGTGCTGAAGCAGCCTGGAGAGCTGGGCTCAACAAGACAGAGTGTCCAGGAGGTCAGGAAAAACAGGCTCAGTGGGGTTTCAACACATATTTCAGCCATTTAAAGCTGAAATTTCATGGTGGTGTAACTGTAGGGATCCTGACCCAAAAAGGAAGTGGGGGGGGGGGGGAGGGGAGAGAGGCTGTTGAAAGGTTTGCTGTACTTCTACACTGCTGCTGTTGCTGACGGGGGCACTGCCTTCCGAGCTGGGAAGCTGGATAGTGGCAATTGCTAGCTAGGAGCCCAGGTCTGAAGGCAGTATTGCTACCACCAGCAGTAGCACAAAAGTAGGGATGAAATGGGATGGGATGTCATTGCTACCCTTACTGCTGCCTGCAGAGCTGGTTTCTCAAGCCATACCTACACTGTAAGCTTAGGTCAAATTTATTAAGGCCGATTTATTTTTTTTTAGCACCCGATTTTGGGAAGTCGAAAGTGCATGTCCTCACTGGGTGCATGAAGTCAATGGAGTGCATCTCCTGTAGGGTGGGTATCTTCTACTCTGACAGCGATGCACTGTGGGTAGTTATCCCACATTCCTGCCACCCCTTTGCATTCTGGTTGCGCTCCCAGTGCTTGATGGGACAAAACCATTGCAGCAGGTGGTTCTGGTTATATGTTGTCAGACTCCCATAATGCACTTATGTACTCCCTGCTGCCCTGCTTGAAAGAAACAGCAAACTGTCTTTTTGCAACCTTTTTTCCCTGGCTATTTGTGCAGACACCATAGCAGGGCAGGCATGGACCCCATTCAGCTTCAAACTGCTATGACGAGCATTGCAGACATCTCATGCATTATGCTGCGGTATGTTCAGAGACTAGCCAGGAGCCACTGTGGCCTCCTCACATTATTCCTGACTTCAAACACAGACATGCATGAAATCACTGAGTGGAGCAATTGGCATATACTGGCGGCAGTTGATCCCATTGACACAGTGGAATGTTGGTTCTGGTCCCACGAGACACACTATGTGGTGGGATCGTATAGTTATGCAGTTATGGGGTGATGAGCAGTAGCACAAAATTTTCACGAGTAAGGCCACTTTCACTGAACTTTGTCAATTGCTTACCCCCGCCCCGAAGTGCAGCAATACCAGAATGAGACCCACTCTAACAGTTGTGAATCAAGTGACGATGGCCCTGTGGAAGGTTGCAGTGCCAGACGGCTACTGATCAGTTGGGAATCCATTCAGGGTGGGTAAATCCACAGTGGGGGCTGCTGCATTGGCTACTTCAATTACAATAAATATCCTTCTGTTAGGGAGGATTGTGACTCTGGGGAAACATGCAGGACATAGTGGATGGCTTTGCCATGATAGAGTTCCCTAACTGTGGTGGGACAATAGGAATATGCATTTCATCTATCTTGGCACCTGACCACGTTGCCAAAGAGTGTATAAACCACAAGGGGTACTTCTCGATAGTCTTGCACACAGTGTTGGATCACTAGGGACGTTTCACCGGCATCAACGTGGGATGGTCAGGAAAGGTGCATGACGTGCGCATCTTTAGGAACTCCAGTCTCTTCAGAAAACTGGAAGATGGAACTTTCTTCCCAGACTGAAGAATTACCATGGCAGATGTTGAAATGCCAAGAGTTACCCTTAGAGTCCCAGCCTACCCCTTGCTCCCGTGGCTCATGAAGCTGTACAGGCAGTGTAGATAGCTGTAAGGAGCAGTTCAACTAAAGGCTGAGCAAGTGCAGAATGGTGGTAAAATGTGCTTTTGGGTGTTTAAAGGGAAGGTTCCGTGGTTTGACTAGGTTAGACCTCAGCGAAAGCAACATTCCCATTGTTGTGGCAATGTGCTGTGTTCTCCTTGGTATCTGTGAAAGTAAGGGGGAAGATTTTATGTTGGCGTTGGGAGTCAAGGCAGATCACTGTTAAGAGCCGCTAATTATGAGCAGCCAGGCACCAAGGCAATAAGGAGAGCACATCAAGGGGCACTAGTTTTCAAAGTCTCTCTGATTCATAGTTTTGTCAATGTGAATGGCTGGACAGTCATTTGTGTTGCTCTTAACAGGGTGACTCATGCATTAAGTGTGCTGGCCTATAAACTACACCCCACATCCAGTATAACACAAGCAGTACAGATCACGCTGTTCAGAAATTTTGCATTTTTATTTAGGTAACACAGGGAGCAGAGGCAGAACAGAAGTTTTAGGGCATGAGCCCTGCAAGGGGGGCGGAGGGAGCAAGGGTAAGTGGCATATTATTACACTCCCATTGTTCAACAATCACAGCTGAGGGAATGACAACCTTCTGTTCCAGGAGACATCCCTGAGAGTTGAGTACAAGGTTGTCCTTAACTCCCCCTCCTACTCCCTGCATTGTAGGGGGCCTGGGAGAGGAGGCTGTGGTACTTGGTGGGGAGGGCAGGTGGTTCAGCATGGAGTGCAGGGGGGCTCTGTGCTCAGGCCCCATGAGCCTCAAGATCTTATCCTGCATCTTGCGTTCGTGTTCTTCTCCTCATGCTCTGTTTGTACCACCTGCAATATCCTTGTCCTATATGCATTTAACTGCGCTCCGTCAGTGCAGGCAGATTGCGTTTTCTCATTAAATATTCATACTAAGTGTTTTTTCTCCCCCTTATGATCTGTGATAGCCGAATGGTTGGAAGAGTTGGGGGAGAGGGCAACAACTCACTGTTGTACCTGCTGTAATGAAAAAAGTGAAGGACAGACTTTAGAGATGATACATTGTAGAATGCTGAAGCTAATCTTTTACTGTGAAAGAATGTGTCTCCTACACAATAGGCAGGTGTTATGTACAAGGCCAAACTTTTTTGTTTTTAAGTGGCTACTAGCCAGGTACAACACAGAGATCTGAAGGGAGCAGCTGGATTTGGATTTGGTGGCAGGCATGGTAAGCAAAAGGTTGGGGCTCTCTTGCTCTTTTATTTTTGCTTTGAAAGCATGTGAGGCACAGTGGCTGCAAACTGTTAACTCTCATGGCTAGGCACACATCTGCAGTTGCAAAGAACCACTGTCACAAAGAGCTGTGCTGGGAAGCGGAGGGGGGGGGGGCCGCGGCATGGTGGCAGGGTCTCACACGGTCAGCAAACCCTGATTGTTGGGAGTGAGCCAACGGAGGTGTACTACCTCAGTGGTATCCGTTACGTAGCTTCCCCTGATTCATCCAGGTTGCCATGCAGCAATATCAGTCTTCTCCAAATCACACAGAATGATAAAGAAAGGATGCTGACCAGTGTTCCCTGTAAGCTGTGCAGCTGCACAGTTTCACAGGTGATTAATCATCCCCGCCCAGTCAGTCAGCTCTGGGCATGGAGCCCTGAGCCTCTGACTGGGCAGGGCTGATTAATCAACTGTGAAGCTGTGTTTCTGCACAGCTTAGCAGGAACACTGATGCTGATTGAATGTGGCCAGAAACCTGGACCTTATGTTGCAAAGATGCCAGATCACTTACTGCTGGCTTGGTGTGGAAAGATGTCCTTCTGTGGAGGACAGAATAAGGCAGGCCTCCCCAGAAGTCCTGTGAAAAGGCTGACAGAGTATCTCTGAGAGCTCTATGGATATGTGTAGGGAGGTTTCCTGCTCCATCTCCAAATCCATTAACAAACTGTTTTGGAGAGTCCCCGCTGTGTGGGAAGGGTGAGCACCACAGACAAAACACAGTTCCCGTAGCCCACTTGTAGCAGGCTTATAAATGTGAACTCCCCGGAAGTGCCCTTTCCGTCATCCGGGTCTGGCAGCAGAATGTCCTGGGAGGAGGGGATTGGCTTCAAAGTTTAAAAAAAGCTCCTGACTGTAGGTGATAGGGATATAAAAAAGTTTTAAACATGTAATCATGTTAAAAATCTTAGTGGTTACACGTGCTGCGGGCTCTGCTGTATAGGGCTTATACTGCAGAGCCTGCAGTGTGGAGCAGTAGCTGGCTCCTGGGAGCAGAGACGGGAGCCAGGAGCTGGTGTGCGCTGATAGAAGAGTTTAACTGCAACCTGAACAAATAAGTTGATACTTATCAGTTAAACTCTTACTGCCCTAGTAGGTGAGATTGAATGCTCCACTTGCCTGCTGATCATTCTCTTCCTCCTCCTCCTCCTCCTCTTCCTCATCTATAGTGTCCTCCTTGTTGTGGTCTGAGGCTGCCTAAGGAGTTGCTTGAGAGGTGTCCACAAATACCTGTGAGATACTGGTCAGGACTCCCCCTAGAATCCCACGCAGCTGCTCGTAGAAGCAACATGTGTGTGGGTTGGAGCCAAACATCCCGTTTACTTTCTTTGTCTTCTGGTATGCCTGCCTGAGCGCCTTTATTTTCATGTGGCCCTGCTGCATATCTCTGTACTCTTTTTCCACCATGCCATATGTGATTTTTGGCATGGATACCAGCATTTCTTCTGCTGCTTTGGAGTTCTACCTGCACAGATTCCTTTCCCCACACAGCAATCAGATCCAGGATCTTTTGCACTCTCCATGCTGGAGCTTCTTTGCAACCCTGGGCGCTCATGGTCACATGTGCTGCTGAGGTGTGCTGCCTGCTTTGCTTGCCACACTGGCCAAATAGAATATGAAATTAAAATTTTTCCTGGGGTTTTTCTTTTTTCCTGGAGAGCAGTAGAGTTGAAAGTGCTGACCAGAGACGTTGCATTGGAGTACAGCGGCATACTTCCCAAAGTCTAACAATGTCTACTTTCACAGCGCTGCATCTGCACTACCACAGAGTTAACTATGGAAGGTCAGATTTAATGTTACTCTTCTCGTCAAGGAGGAGTACAGAAATTGACTTTAATTGCCTTTAAATCAGTGAAACAAGCTTGATATTGGAGACTCATTGTTTAGAAATCAACCTAATGTGGCTAAGTTTGACTTAAACTTGTAATATAGATCAGGCCTCAGTCAGCAGCCACCACTCTCTGGCCACCTACCTATGAAGGGAGTGCAGAATTAAGGAGGGCAATTCCACGTTCTCCACCAAAATAACCTTGTGAACCCCTGCAACTCACTTTTAGGTCAGGACCCTCAATTTGAGAAACATTGGGCTCCCCCATGAAATCTGAGTAGTATAGGATGAAAAACACAAAAGATCAGATTTCTCCAGGAGGGGAACCAGATTTCATGGTCCATGATGCATTTTTCATGGCCATGAATCGGGTATGGCCCTATTGATAAGTCGTGTCTTCTAACCTTTTTGTTGCTCTTCTCTGGACTCCAATTTGTCCTCCTCTTTCCTAAAGTGCGGCACCCACATCTTGGCAAAATGCCCCTGTGACCTTTCCAATGCTGAGTAGAGCAGAACAATTACCTCTCATGTCTTAGATGCAACACTCCTGATAGTACACCCTAAAATATTAGCCGCCTTTGCAGTTGCGTCATGCAGTTGGTTTATCTTCACTTTTGACCCACTATACTCCTCAGTTCTTTTCTGCAATGCTGCCACTTCCCATTTTGTAGTTTGCATTTGAATTTCATGTACATTTTGTATGTTATTGAACTTTTTGTTTCCAGACCAATTCTTTAATTAAGAGTTCTAATCCTGTCTTCAAAATGTTGGCAACCCTTGGTGTCGTGCAGATTTTATAAGCATATTCTCCACTCCATTATCTAAACAATTAATGAAAGTATTGTATAGTAGTACACCCAAGACTGATCCCTACAGGACCTCTTATAAAAGTAGAGCCTACAAATGTATCCAAAGTGTGAGCTCATCTGTAAAATGTATGTAGAGGTTCATAAAATATAATAACAAGTGTTGGTGTGGGAAAAATACAAAAGGGAGACAAAATAACTGAATTAGTCTAAATAAAAAAGCCAAGTTAATCTGTTAAAAAACATAAACTTCTGGCTCTACATCTCTTCTTTTTAACCAACATAATTTTAAAAGCCAAAATTGGTATATCAGATATTAGGCTTAATTAGTAGACAAGATAATAAGAGGAATGGATCATTTCACCCATTGCTCCCTTTTAAAGATAATTGCTGATGGTCCTAAAACTTCTTGAGCTAGTTTTTTAAATACTGTAGGATGAATTTCATCAGGCTCTGCTGACTTGAGTATGTGCAACTTATCCAATAATCTTCAACCTGTTGTTTCTCTCTTGTTAATATTGTGTTTAAAAAATTGTGAATAATTGCTTAAGGGAAGAATGAAACAAAATAGGTGTTAATAGGTGTCTTCTTGATAAGTTATTAGTTCTTCTTCCCTGTCAAGTAATAGGTCTACTCTTTCCTTCCTCTTTCTTTTGCTCCTATAAGTATTTATATAATCCCACCTTATTAACATTTATGGCCCTTGCTTGATGGTATATTTAAAGTAAAAACCAGAGTTAAGATTCAGCTGTGAAGTTTGAATCTGATTCAAAATCTAACCTTTTCCCCAAAGTTGGATTGAGCTTTTTTAGGGTATTGTTAGTACACATGGCCTTAGATAGACTAATTAGTATTTTTCTTTGTTGAATGTTTTTTTTAGAGTAAAGCCTTCAAGTTTCCATCAGAAACATTGGGTTTGTGTAAATAGGTAGGCTAATATTTCCTTAATGTCTTGTGTGGGAGCAGCTGTGAATTGTAGACTTGATTCATTATATGACCACTTCATTAACAGTCAACACAATTTACAGAGTGAAATTGCATATTTTCTACTAAATTGGTCAGGTTACAGTATAACCTGTAGGAACTTTTCTTATGATAATGGTCAGGTGTTTTAGTAGCTAAGTAATGTGATTTCCACTTCTTTACCTCTCCCCTCCCCCGGTTAAGAACCAGGAATAGCCCCATTTGTTTTTATAAACACCTAATATTACACCTTTATAAAGGACCTTACATCATTAGCAAGAAGTCTAGCTTAATATGCCCAATTGTGACCCACACAACTCCTGTTGAAGTTAAATGAGAATTCTATGCATGGAATGATAGCTTCCCTAAGGGCACTTTTAAGATTTAATTTACAATTTCACCACATATCTGAAAATTGCAAAATAAGGGGTTCCATTGTTTCTTGTTCTGTAATTAGGGTTTGAACACTATTCTTACTGGCTCATCTGAGACACCAGTCTGGATAAATGAACATCCTGCCCATGCATTCTAATAGACCAAAGAGAAATGTTCCCACGGAAATGTGTGCTGCTTCTAAATACTTTGTGATTATGCAGCCATTTGCACATGTAATTCTTCCATTTGTAAAGCTGTACCACATTCTCCTTTTAATGATTCATAAATGACCAGCCAGGAGACTTGGAAAAGAGGGCAGCTAGAAAATTGAAGATAAAGCAAGATGCTTTTGGAGGAGGCCCTGTGGAGCAGAAATGCTATTTTATGCAGAAGAGCCCTACAGGATGGGTGCCTTCTCCAGCAGCGAAGCTCCTAATTTGTTGAAAAGGGTATGTCTACACCCATCATTGCATAATGAATATGCAAATATTAAATAAAATGTTACTGGTCTGCCAAAAGCCCTAGCCTCCAGAATCCCCCAGTGCCAGCCCTAGCCCCTAGAGCCCCCCATCCCTCTACTAGACCCCAGCGCCAGCCACTGACCCCTGCACTGAACTCCCCCAGTGCCAGCCTCCCACCCTCAGTGCAGCCCCTCACCACTTAGAGCCCCCATCACCACCACATCCACCAGTGTCAGCTGCCTCTTTTAAGAGCCCCACTGCACCCAACCCCCTCAGAGTCTCACCCCAGTGTGGGTCCCCAGTCCTCAATATTAGCCCTGTCCCCAGAGTGCCCCAGCGGCAGCTCCACCCCCCTCACTTAGCCCTGTGCTGCCTCCCAGCTGCCAGCTGAGTGTTGCTGTCTGGGTCATGCCTGCTCTAAGGCTGCTGTGCCGAGCTCTATGAGGCCCTCACACCATGCAGCAAAGTGCTCTTCCATGGCCGGGAAGAGACCCCCACCCCTACCCTGCCAGGCCCAGTGACAGCCCAGCCCCCAACACATGAACGGGATCGGTGGTTTCTGCAGCACAGGCGATGGGGCAGGCACATGTTTCTGGTGGCTTGAGAGTTCCTCCCCACAAGTTAACAGTCAGGGCCTAGAGGTGCAGTCACTCAGCCCATGCGCATCTCCGGCTTGCGGCACCCACCCGACAGCCGAGTGGTGCCAGCCCCTCTAATACCCACTGGTTGAGTCAGGGAGCCTGGCTCCCCGCGCACAACTCTGACTGGTGCTGCTGGCTGTGTGCCCCGGGATGTTGGGAAGTGGCCAGACACATGGTGCAGGCCAGAGCCAGCAGGGGAGACTCGACGAGGGAAGACGAACCCTCCTGGAGGAGGCGCAGAAATCACAGATAACCAGCGTGGCTCCCCCGGGCTTTTAACCTGATCCTCCTTGGGATGCTCATGGCCGCAAAGGCTCCACTTCCTTGTCTCGAATGCGCCACCTGCAACGGAATGGACATGGAGCAGCCAACCGCCACGCAGCCCCACTGGTAGGGCTGTGTGGCTGCTGCTGGAGCTGGAACTGGGGCCGTGGTGAAGCTGCCTCAGTAGGGACAGCATCACTGTGGGCTGGCTCCAGTCATGGCACATGGGGTAGCCCGCAGTGCCACTCACAGTGGGAGGAGAATTTTTAGTGCATGCGAAGGTGCACAGCTTATAGGGAATGGAGCTCCCCAGTGGGTGGGGCTCATTAGCAGCTGTGGGCATGGCCTGGCTGGGTGCTGTGGCCCAGCAGGCAGGGTTTTGCCATCCGCCACCGGTCCATGGGCCGGTGGTTGGGAACCACTGGTCTATACTACAGAGAAGATTGAAGCTGCTGCTGTTGATCTTCCAGGGTTCCAATTAGCGGGTCTAATTAAGGCAGCTAACTCAAACTGAAAGGGGCACTCCAGTCAATGCTGGTAGTTCTGCTTCCAAGAGGAATAAGGGAAGTCAAAGGAAGAGTGTTCTCCCTTCGACTCCCTGCAGTGTGGACAGTGCAAAAGTCAAGTTAAGTTACTTCAACTTCAGCTACACAGTTACCATAGCTGAAGTTGCGTATGTTAATTTGACTTTGTCCCATTGTGTAGACATACCTGAAAGGGGCTTGGTATTGTGTGTGTTAGGAGTTCTGGTAGAGAGTAAGGATGTTAAGGATGATGCTCACCAGTTAACCGTTACCTGGTACCCGGGGACCGGCCTACTGAAGGCTGCTCCAGCCCTGCTGGGCCCCTGTATGGGACTGGTGCTTCTGGCCTGATGTGCTGTGCAGAGCCGGAAGCAGCTGGACTGGAGGAGCCACTGCCCACGGTGGGACTCCAGCCCGCTCACCCCCACTTAATCAGTTAACCAGTTAAACTTAATGTTTAACCAATTAACTAATTAAACTGGATTTTACATCCCTAGTAGAGAGGAGTCAGAGCAATTTGGCCCCTTTCTTTCACATGTTAAATGCTGTGCCACTTAGATGTGCCCAGCCTGAAAAGCTGCTTGCAAACTATGCTGGCTGATATCCCATAGTAAGGGATCTGTCAACTCTTGATTACTTGGGGAAAAAATGGTGGCAAATAAGAGGTGGTGTTAGGGCATGCTGTTGATTTGTTGAACCCCTTATTCACAACACTTATCACTTTTTTTAACTAGGTACTTCGCTGGCCTTTAGTCTCAAGTTGGTTCTCAAACCTGTCTCTTGTTTATTCTAGAGAATCTAGAAGGTCAGCCTTTTTAGGTACTTTATGACATTATGGCTTGTTGTAGATATATTAGTAAAAACAGATAAAAGGAACATAGGAAACTGATTCTTCTTCTTCGAGTGATTGCTCATGTCCATTCCAATATAGGTGTGTGCACGCAGCGTGCACACGCTGTCGGAGACTTTTCCCTCAGCAGTACCTTTAGGGCCAGCAGGGAGCCCCCTGAAGTGGTGCCGATATACCGGCCTATATATACCCCTGCCCCTCACCCACTCAGTTCCTTCTTACCCCGTGACAGTCATTGGAACAATCCTCAGCTCGTCTTCGAGTCGTTCTCTTCACTGTTCTTTTCCTTTGTTAACAATCTTCTGTTAAGTACTTGTTAATTTAGTAAAAGACTTTCATTTGTACTTTTCTTTTTACCCTGCCACGGCGCCCATGGCAGGGCATGCCTGGCCCGCAAGGCTTTAAGCCTTGCAAGAAATGCAACAAGTCTATGCTGTGTGGTGACCCACACTCATCGTGTTTGAAGTGCCTGGGAGAATCACACATTACAGACGCATGCAAGATTTGTAGGGCATTTAAGTCCAGGACCAAACGAGAGCACGAGTCGTGGCTCAAGGCGCTCCTGATGGAGGCGGCACTCCAGCTGGCACCACCTCTGGCACCGGCACTGGCACCGGACTTGGCACCGAGCTCCAACAGCGCACCGGCCTCGGTGCGTGACAGCTCCGTTCACCGTGCCTCCCCGGTACCGCACAGGGCCAGACGTCGCTCCCAGTCGCTAGTACCTATATGGAAGAGGAGGCCTAATAGGGGTCGGTCCCTGCCCAGGCATGTGCCCTCCGTGTGCTCTACAGTGGGGCACGTGGTGCCAGCCAGTCCAGAGCCTGGGCCTTCTAGATTGGGTGACTACTCCTCCCACCAGAGGGATGTGAGTCCTTCAGAGGATCTCCCGGACCCGTCCACCCCGGAGGCTTTGGAGGCAGCAAGGGTCCCTACAGACTCTTCTCCATCCCCTCTGCCCACTCCGGCACCCTCAAGACCGCACGGGGATGCCTGGTACTGCTCCCCCCCATGGTGCCTGGCGAAACAGTGCACAAGGTGCACATGCGGCACCTCCCCCGGCACCAGCTACTGTCACACCGGTGCCATTGGAACCGGCACCGGCACTGGATCTGGCACCGGACGCGACGTGGATTACCCGCTCGGCACTGCTACTGGCCCCCAGCACCGTGACACCTACTGTCAGGGACTCCGCCTCGGCCATGCCTCCTCCTCCACCTCAGCTCCGTGGCAAGCCGGAAGCCATGTTTTGGCACGCTGCAGGACAATCAACATTGGCATCGGCACCGCCATGGTCCGCCTTGGAATACTCCTCCGACTCCAACGCGGACTCTGCATGGTCTTCATGAGGCTCTCAGTCCCGTTCATGACACTGCTCCCGGTCCTGGCACCGTACTTCTCCACATCGGTACCAACAATAGTGGGCTCAGCTGATCCTCGTACCGATGGTCCAGCAGACATGGCCGCCCCAGCCACCCGGACAGTGGCCTTTTTGGACCCCCTGGGCCTACCATCAGGGCCAGGGTGTGAACCCTCCTAGACCGGCTTCTGTCACATCAGGTCCACGAGTCCCTCCGTCGGTGACTCCTTTGGTCCAGTCTCCCACGTTGGCCCACTCACTACCTCCAGGCCAGTCATCCCCAGGCCCAGGGGAGAGTGCAGCTTCAGTGAACCAACCTCTCCCCCGCCCCCCCCCCCCCCATGGCCACTTCGGACGATCCAGGCTGTACAGATGCCCCCATGGGCGATATGGCAAAGGGGTCATCGTCCTCCTCTCCGGACGAGGCTCTGGCCGACTCTGCACCCTCCATGGATGCCAGGGCCCACCAAGACCTCCTCCGCCGCCTGGCCCAAAGTCTCGGAGTCCAGGCGGACAAGGTCTCTGAGGACTTGGACCAAACCATCGACATCTTCCATGCAGACACTCCCTCCAGAGTGGTGTTGCCGATCAACAAGACAGTAGCCAAGATCTCGGCAGCCTTATGGCAAACCCTGGCATCCATCCCGCCCACCGATAAGTGTGCGGAACGGAGGTATTTTTCCCTCAAGAGGGTAACGGACATCTCTTCTCCCACCCTCCCTCCAGGTTCTTTAGTAGTTCAGGCAGTCAACCAGAGGGAGAGGCAGGGACAGCCCACAGCCACCCCTAAGAACAGGGAGGCTAAAAAGACCAACTTACTGGGCAGAAAAGTCTATGCATCCGGGGGCATCCAATACCGAATTGCCAACCAACAAGTTTTTCTGTCCAGATACACCTACAACACCTGGGCGTTAATGGACAAGTTTATAGACTTGCTCCCTAGAGACTCCCGTTAGGTGTATAAGGCCCTTCAGGAGGAGGGGAGAGTAATTTCTCAAATGGCGCTACAAGCAGCACTCAATGTGGCTGATGTGGCTTCTTGAGTCATGGCCACCAGAGTGGTACTGCATCACAGCTCGTGGCTCCAGGGCTCTGGAATGCCGCCAGAAGTCCAAAACACCTTGCAGGACCTCCCTTTCGAAGGCATGTCGTTCTTCTCTGAGCAAACTGACCATGGCCTGAAGGACACGAGAGCCACATTAAAGTCCTTGGGCCTTCACACACCTGTCACCCAGAGGCATTCATATACGAATAGGAATGCCCCTAGAACAGTGGTCTCCAACCTTTTTACACCGAAGATCACTTTTTAAATCTCAGAACAGGCAAAGATCTACCGCCCCGCCCTGTTCTTGAAGCCCCGCCCTCTCTATTCTCCTCCTGTCTATCACTTGCTATCCCCAGCCCTTACTTACACACTCTGATAAACACTTTATTTTAATTTTATATATCGCATAATTTAAAAATAAAGTGTTTATAGTTATGAAATAAATGGTCTGTTTTTTATTCATGCTATTTAAATCTAAAATGAAGCATTTATAATTTATACATTTTGTGGGGACAGAGTTCTGCGGCTGGGGGCAGGGGAGAGGGATCGGGGTGCTGGGAGGGCAGGGGGCAGGGTTCTGCAGCAGGGGACAGGGTGCCAGTGGGGACAGAGTTCGGGGAGTGGGAACAGGAATGGGGACAGAGTTCTGTAGCTGGGGACAGGGGAGTGTAGTCTGGGGAGCGGGGACAGGGTGCCAGTGGCAGCAGAGTAACCTGCATCTGCCTCCTCCCAGGATTCTCTTCTCCCCCCCCCCGCGGGAAGCCAGCACATGCCTCCTCCGGGCCCCCCGCGGTGCAGGGAAACCCCGAGCGTGCCTGCCCCGCGGCTAACCCCCGCGGGAGCCTGCCTCGGGGCCAAACCCCCCCATTCTGCAGCGGGGCCAAACCCCCCTTCTGCGGCGGCCCTGCCCTGCCCGCCCTGCCCTGCCTGCCCTGCCCTGCCCTGCCCTTCCCCTCCCCTCCCGCAGCGTGGCCAACCCCTGCGGGCACCTGCCCCGGGGCCATCCCCCTCTCCCGCGGCGCAGCGCAGCGCGGCCAACCCCCTCCTGCAGCATGGCCAACCCCCGCGGGCACCTGCCCCGGGGTCAAACCCCCCTCCCACGGCGCGGCCCGGCTCGGCTCGGCTCGGCCCGGCCAACTCCCTCCCCTCCCACAGCGTGGCCAAACCCCGGGGCCGACTCCCGCTCCCGCGGCGCCGGCAAACCCCTGCGCCCAACTCACCCCTCCGGCGCCGGCGGTGCAGGGAAGCCTCCTCACTCCTCCTCTAGGGCCAACGCCCCCTCCCCCAGCACACAACAGAGCTGTGGGAGGGGGAGCAGCCTGTGCACTTCCGGAACCCCCGGAAGTGACGTGGGCTTCACAGAGGACTTCTGTCCACCCCGCGGGAAGCCGGCACTACACTAGAGGTAGGTAGTGGGGCTTCTCGGGGGTGGGGGGAAAATGCAGGGCGGGGTTGCCCAAACGCCTCGCGATCGACTGGTCGAGGCCTCGCGATCGACCAGTCGATTGTGATCGACGGGTTGGTGACCACGGCTCTAGAATGCCTCCACAGGGCCCACGCCCCGATTTTATCCATCGTAGGGGCAGGGGTAGTAATCGCAAGAACAATAGGTGCCACCCTCGCCCAGCCCTGGATTCTAACCAGGGGCTCCCCAATAAGCCCCTGGGCCCCGACAGGGCTTTTGACAGGACCCCCGAGGCCTTCTTACCAGTCTCCCTGTTACCTTTCCGGGACTGTTTATCCCATTTCCTCCAGGCCTGGAGGTCTGTCACTTCGGACCAATGGGTTCTGGGGATAGTGGAAACAGGTTATGTAATCCCCTTCCACTTGCCCCCTCCTTCCCAACCCCCTACCCCGTGTCTCTTCAGGGACCCCTCTCACAAGCCTCTGTTACAGGAGGAGGCTCGCCACTTTCTCATCTTGGGGGCGGTAGAATGAATTCCCCTTGATTTTCTAAACAGAGGATTTTATTCCCGCTATTTTCTGGTTCCAAAAGCAAAAGGGGGCCTTTACCCCCCTTCAGTCCTGGACCTCAGAGCTCAAAACCTCTTCATTGTCAAGAGAAAATTCAAAATGGTGACCCTGGCGTCCATCATTCCTTCCCTAGCCCCCGGAGACTGGTATGTTGCCCTCGACTTAAAAGATGCTTATTTTCATGTTTCAATCTCCCCCTTCCATCGAAGTTTCCTGCGATTCACTGTGGGCTAGGACCACTACCAATTCATGGCCCTCCCCTTTGGTATTTCTGCGGCCCCCCCAGGTCTTCACCAAATGTATGGCGGTGGTGGCCGCCAAGCTCAGAAAAAGGGAAGTTCAAGTGTTCCCTTATTTGGACGATTGGTTCTTCCGAGGGCAGTCGGAAACCCAGGTGAGAGATCACATTGTCATAGTCCATGAACTTTTTCAAGAACTATGTCTTCTTTTAAACCTGGCCAAATCCACCTTAACTTCTACCCAGACAATAGAATTTGTGGGTGCGACCCTGGATTCCTGGTCTTAGAGCCTCTACCCAGCTCCTGCTTTCTCACGCTACAGTCGGCGGTCAGGTCGCTCCAGAATTTTCCAGTGACCACTGCCCAGGCTTGCGTGCGTCTATTGGACCTCATGGCCACCTGAACTTTTGTAGTGCAACACGCCAGACTGCGCATGCCCCTGCTTCAGATGTGGCTATCGCGAGTCCACAACCTGGCCACCTATTCCTGGGACAGAGTGGTAACCATCCCTGTCCCTGTCCTCCTTGTGCTGGAGTGGTGGACCCATCGAGCGGAAGTCTGCGCAGGGGTCCCATTCTCTCAGTCAGTCCCGTCCATCCGACTGGTCACAGATGTGTCGGACACGGGTTGGGGAGCCCACCTGGGAGAGTTGCACACTCAAGGTACGTGGTCCCCCTGCAAAACCTCCCTGCATATCAACGTCCGGGAACTCAGGGCGCTCCGGCTGGCTTGTGTGGCTTTTCCTTCCCCACCTGAGGGGCAAGACTGTCCTCCATCCTGTCAGACAACATGACAGCGGTGGCCTATATAAACAAGCAGGGCGGGGCTTGTTCACCTCACCTGTGCTCAGAGGCGATCAGCCTATGGGAACTCTGCATCGGGGCGGATATCCACCTGCTGTCCTCGTATCTCCCAGGCTCACAGAACATCCTAGCGGACAGATTGAGCAGATGGTTTGCGAGCCACGAGTGGTCCCTGCATTGTGACGTTGCCCAATCCATCTTCTGCATGTGGGGGTTTTCCCATCTGGATCTGTTCGCCACAGGGCAGAACACAAAGTGCCCCCACTACTGGTCCCTCATGGGACAGGGTTGGGGGTCCCTAAGGGATGCGCTTCTCCTCCGCTGGCCGCAAGGGCTGCTGTATGCCTTCCCGCCCTTCCTACTAGTTCACAGGGTCCTGTTGAAAGTGCGGGAGTTCAGGGCGTCATTAATGCTAATTGCTGCAGTGTGGCCCAGACAGCATTGGTTTTCGACTCTCCTCAGCCTCTCATGCGAGAGGCCCATAACCCTCCCACTAGTCCCGGACCTGATATCCCAGGACTCGGGCAGGCTTCACCACCCAGATATATAGTCCCTCCATTTGACGGCATGGAAGCTTCATGGTTAACGGCAGAGAAGCTCCAGTGCTCTCAACGAATCCAAGAAGTCCTTCTGGGTAGCAGAAAACCTTCCACTGGAACTACGTACCTTGCTAAGTGGAAGCGGTTTGGCTGTTGGGCTTTTCAGAAGGGAGTATACCCGAGGTGGGCACCAGTCCCCTTGATCCTGGATTACCTGTTGGACCTGAGGCTCCATCATCTCTCTTCCTCTTCTATTAAGGTCCACCTAGCGGCCATTTCAGAGGAAGGGGGGAAAACACTATTTGCCAACTCTATGGTCAACAGGTTCCTAAAAGGAATGGACAGACTCTATCCGCACGTCCGGCAACCCGTTCCCCAGTGGGACCTAAACCTGGTACTATCCAAACTTATGGGGCCCCTGTTCGAACCACTAGCCACGTGCTCCCTCCTTCACCTATCATATAAGCTGTCCCTCCTAGTGGCAATCACATCCGCAAGGCCTGAGCTTAGGGTGTTGACATCAGATCCCCCTTACACAGTGTTTTTTAAAGACAAGGTCCGGCTCCACCCTCACCCAGCTTTTTTGCTGAAGGTAGTTTCTGCATTCCACACTTCCCAGGATATTTTTCTACCAGTTTTTTTTTACCCGAAACCGCATGCATCGGGGAAAGAGCAAGCTTTACGCACATTAGACATCCGTAGGGTGCTAGCCTTTTATTTAGACAGGACCAAACCGTTCTGAAAATCACCACAACTTTTCGTAGCTATTGCGGAACGCATGAGAGGCCAACCTGTATCCATTCAGTGGATCTCCTCATGGATAACTGCCTGTATCAGAGAGTGTTACTCTCTAGCGGGCATTTCAGCCCTGACACTTAGAGCACACTCCACAAGAGCTGTGGCAGCTTCCACCGCTTTCGCAACGCAGGTTCCCATCCTGGACATCTGTAGGGCTGCCACATGGTCCTCAGTCCACATGTTTGCCAACCACTATGCACTGTCCCATCAGGCCAGAGAGGATGCTGCCCTAGATAGGGCGGTCCTTAACTCCTCTGTGGTTTCGACATCTGGCCCTCCGCCTAGTTAGGTTCTGCTTTGGAGTCACCTATACTGGAATGCACCTCAGCAATCACTTGAAGAAGAAAGAACGGTTACTTACCTCATAACTGTGATTCTTTGAGATGTGTTGCTCATGTCCATTCCAAATCCCTGCCCACGGCTCTTTATCCGGAATATGCCGGTAAAAAGGAACAGAGTGGGTGAGGGGGCCAGCAGGGGTATGTATGGGCTCGTATATCGGCGCCACTCCAGGGGGCTCCCTGCTGGCCCTAAGGGTACTGCTGAGGGAAAAGTCTCCGACAGCGCATGCACACTGTGCGCACACACCTATATTAGAATGGACATGAGCAACACATCTCGAAGAATCACAGTTACGAGGTAAGTAACTGTTCTTTTTTCTGTCTGCATGTAGTGGATTTTTGTGCATTAATCATATTTTTTGAATATTTAAGATGAAAATTTTTTCAAGTAATTTTTAAATAAAAATAGTTCTAACTCTACTTTCACTTTATGCAGTATAAGTTGTAGGTGCTGTAATATTTAGTGTTGGTTTTATACCAGTATCTGACATACGTACAAATGAATGTTCTAAAAAATGAGCTGATTTAAAAAAACCCGAAAACCGCACAAACATAAGAAGAATAGTCTAAAGGTCCAGTCCTGCAGTCCTTACTTGGGACTTTACTGGTATCCTTAGTGTACCTTTATGTAACTACATTTCTATAGTCTTTAGTGTTTGGAAACTTATTTTATCTTTGCATCATCTACCTTTGTTGGAGATCTGACAAGCCTGGGTGAAATTGGTAATAAAAATTAAATATAAATAATTTTCAAAAGTCTGTGGAGCCTGTGGGTGGATGGACTTGGCATAAACATTCATAGTGGTATGTTAGATTTAAAAGTCCATATGGAGCTGATTATTTTTCTGGCTTTCTGTAGTAAACTTTATTTTAAATACTTTTATGTATTTGTTGGGTAAAGCTTTTTTTAAACATTTACTTAAAAATTTGAAAAAAAATTGAGTTTAGAAGGAACAAAAGAAAAGTTTGTTGGGTTATGATATGATACAAATTTACAGAAGAGAGTTCCTCCACTGTTCCTTTATTATGTAAATGCAGCTCAAGATCCCTTGCAACTGGGACTAATATAGACTCCAGCTGTAACTTTTGTCGCTGCTGCTGCTGGCATGTCTGGTGATGGTTAAATCTAAGTCATTGTGTAGAAATTCAGAAAAGGAAAAGGGTAGGGTGGGAAAAAAGTGACTCTTTACAAAAATATTCATCTAAAAGCAACAGGAACTAGGAGTCTCCATTTCAAGACTTTGCCATAAACCTCATCTTGAAATATTTAAATGGCTTCAGATTTTGTTTGAGACTTTAAATAGCTTAAATTTGGCATTTCATTATATTGTTTAAACAAAAACATAGCTAATTAACACAAATTGAAAGGTACATAGGCTATTAGAAGACCATTAGATAGACGGTATAATACAGTAATTTGTAGGCTCAATGTTTTAGTACATGTGAAATCCTACACTTTCTAAAGTACGACTGCTGAGAAGTCCTACTAAATGACTATTCAGGGTGGGATACATTTAGGGAACAATCATGAGACCATTTAATTTTTCTTACATTGTATTTGTTTCAACAGTGTTTGTTCTATACAGAATAAGTGAGTAAGGGAAGAAACTGGAAAAACTTTTTTTGTATAAAGGATTCAAATTAGCATGCAGTAAGTATTATCTTCCTATCTGTAGAGGATGCCTTCTGGTCAAGGTCAGATATATCGATAGAGTAAGATGCAATTCCTTACTGCAGCTATATTAAATGCGTATAGAATTATTTTAATAATAATCATTAAAACATGTATCATGCATTTGGTCTTTCAAACTTGTTTTTAAAAGGTTACATTGCTTGAGATTTCCTTATAATTGTGGACAGACATTCTGTTTTTTGGGGTGTTTGAGACCTATATGATACATGTTGGAAATACACAATTCTTTAGGAATCTTCCACTTTTATTTCCTTATCAGAATATACTTTTGCAGACAGATTCCTTGAAATGACCATGCTAAATTTCAGGATGCTCTTTTCCTCTGTGATTTCAGTTGCTAATGCATTAATTAAGCAATTTGACAATCTGAGTCCCTGTTTACCAGAAGTACTTATTAGTAAGTAATCAGACACGTTTTTTTGAGAAGTTAAAATAAAGGAACGTTTTAAAATAATACAGTTGGCTTTTCAAAAGATGGTGCTGAAAAGTATTTATGTTCACACATGCCTTGGCTATTATTATAAATTATTTTTGGAAAAAAACCCCAAAACTAAACAAATCTAGGTCTGGGCCAGTCCGTTGACTAATGCCACAGACAATCTGCCATCCTGCTCTTTTACAGCAGTGGTTCCCAACTGCCCGTCTGCGGACTGGTGCCGGGCCATGAACCACTGGCTGCTGGGCCACGGCACACTGCCAGGACATGCCCATGCCTTGATAGTTGTCTTAGCTGGAATCTAAGTTCCCTGTAAGCTGCCTGGCAGCTAGGCTGCACAGCTGCTAATTGTGCCCCACCCAGAGGTTTAGGGCTGCTGTGCAGAGAGCTTCCTGGCTGGGGAGGGGTACTCCCTCAGTAGCAGAAGCTCCCTGCTCCAGACAATGAGCATGCTGGTAGGGAAGGTGGCAACTACAATAAGAAGTTTAGTTTTCAGATCTGTTTTATATCAATATTTAATTCATGTGGTTACAGTGTTTAATAAAAATCTAAAATAATTGCTCTCCAGGAAAAATCTACTAATTGAATAAGTATAAACATGCTTAATATGAATGTGTAGTATTTTCACTGAGATAAGAGATGCACTGCTATCAAAATGCAGTTAAAGAATTATAAACGCTGGAAAAATTATAATTTTTTTCACACATACAGATATAAAATTAGAATAGTTAAATTAAAAAATATATTGCTAACATAGCTAATGTTTTTAATTAGAACAAGTATGGGATTAAAAACTTCTGCTCTAATAATTAATTTTCTAGATATGACTGGGTTAATCTGGTGTTCTAAATGAGAAGCATTTAGTACTTATTTGAAACCTGAAAATCTGATCTAGAAAGTGATTGCACCCTATTTGTTGGGGGTAAAATCCAGGTCCCATTGAAGTCATCCTGGACCAAAAAGTTTCTTTGATTTTCAGGAAGGGCGGAATGTAACTTTAGAAGGGTAGTAATGGGATAATTCTAGCAGAATTTTTGTCCTCCCCTCCCATCTTAAAGTATTCTCAGAAAAGGGTTAATGTTAAAACAGATAATCATCTTTAATCTGGCACTCTCTGGTCTGGCAACATCTATGGTCAGCATGATTTTAGTTAGCTGTATGTTGACTTATAAAGGGTGTGGCCAAGTTTCCACAGCAGTCCCATAAAGTTTGTTTACAGCCACCAGTCCTGGCTGTAAGGTTAGCTTTAGTTTACCCCTAAATGTCTTCTAAGAGCCCAGTAAGCAGTGGAAGTGTTGGTAATGCTGCTAGACAATATTGACCTCCCATGGTTCAGCAAATACTCTGGTTCGGCACCAGTCAGGTCCTGAGGGTGCTGGACTAGAGAGGTTCAACCTACATTAATGTAACATTTTCATGTGTGAACAAAATTATGTTTTAGCAAACATGCAGTTACAACACCACAGAATATACCATACCACAGTAGGCTGAATGTATTCAGTTAGCCAAGCCCCATTCTTTCCTCGCAACTGGCAGTTCATCAGATTCTGCTGCTATATGTAGCAGCAGATATTCTGGAATAGAAGTAGAAAAGTAGAGATCTTCTGGAATAGAGTAAACACAATGGTGACCTGCATTAATTAGCAATGAACAGATAAGTGTTCTGTGGTGTATGTAAATTGTCACTTTCAGTTGTCATTAATTCCTATGGAAACAGTGTCATCTATTTTTATATGTCTCAAAGCGGTAGTAACATTAGTCTGTATCTGCAAAAACAATAAGGATTCCTGTGGCATCTTAGAGACTGAGGGCATGAGTGATCATGGGTGGACTGAAGTGGAGTTTACAGGGGCATGGTACCCTCAACTTACCCAACAACATTATTAATCTATCCAACCACACACTTAGCCTGGCAGAGAGTATGTCTTATCTTGGGGTTTCTCTTTCTGTCCCACCATGCCTACACGCACAGTACTGTTCTGCGATGACCTGAAAACCTATTTTCGCCATCTCCAACTCAAGAAAAATTTCCAATGCACCACTGAACATTGCTGTGACCCACAAGATCCTGGGTACCAACACTACAACAAAAAGAATTCTAATTGGACTCCTCCTGATGATTGAAATGACAGCCTGGACTAAGGATGTTAATGGCTAGCCAGCTAGCTGTTTAACCAATAAGCTATTGCTTATTGGTTAACCGTCCCAGTTAACTGCATCACTCTCCTCCCCATGCCCTGTGTGTTCTGCATTTAAAACTCAGACTGGCGGGCTGGCTCCTTATATCTAGGACACATCACACAGTCCGTTGTCCACAGCCACGCCCTGAGATTCAACCATATCTGCTTCAGTCTCTGAGACAAACACCTCAAGATCTTTTTCAATCATTCTTTAAACTTAAATACCCACCTGGAGAAGTGAAGAAACAGATTGACAGAGCCAGACAAGTATCCAGAAGTCACCTACTTCAGGACAGGCCCCAAAAGGAAAATAACAGAACACCACTGGTCATCACCTACAGCTCCCAGCTAAAACCCCTCCAGCACATCATTGACAATCTACAACCTATCCTGGAAAACTATCCCTCACTCTGAGACCTTGGGAGATGGGCCAGTCTACAGACAGACCCCCAACCTGAAGCAAATACCAACAGCCACACAAAACACCACAGAAACACTTACCTGGGAAACTATCCGTGCAAGAAACCCCATTGCTAACTCTGTCCTCATATCTATACAAATGACCCCATCACAGGACCTAACCACATAAGCCACACCCTCGGGGCTCATCCACCTGTACATCCACTACAGGATATAACATGATATATTCCATCAAATGCCATCAGTGCCCATCTGCCATGTATATTAGCCAAACCGGACCGTCTCTGTGACAAAGGATAAATGGACACAAATCAGACATCAGGAAAAAACCTATAGGTGAACACTTTAACCTCCCTGGACATTCACTAATGGATTTAAAAGTAGTCATCCTACAAAAGAATTTCAAAACCCAATTACAAAGGCATTAAATGCATTACAAAGGCAGTTTCCCCTCTCTTGATAGCCACATTTCCACATCAACTGCTACGAATGAGCCCCTTCCAACTTGGTTTGATTGGCCTCATTTACACAAGTACTCGTGTGTGTGTGTGTGTAAATCCCACTTCATCTGATGAAATGAGTTTTACTCATGAAAGTTTATGCCCTAATAAATCTTAGTCTCTAATGGGCTAGAACTTGCTCACCAGTTTTGACATTAAGAAGACAAGATAAAGAAATATAAACTAATATCTTAAAATGATGAATCCATGCTGACCCTTGCAGGGTGACAGAAAAACTAAGGGTATGTCTACACTACAGCGTTACTTCGAAATAGCTTATTTCGAAATAACGCGTCTAGACACAAAATGCATTTCAAAATAGCATTTTGCTATTTTGAAATAGCGCGTCCACACTGATAGGATGCTAAATCACATTTAAGGCCGGCCAGAACCGGTTCTGGTAGGGCATTAGGTCAGGAGTTACCTTGTATGGCTGCTGCCTGAGGCTATCTGAGACCTGTGCTTAAAGGGACCCCCCCCCCACCCCGGACAGCCGGTTCTAAGGTTTCCCTGCTTGCTTGCCTACCTCGCTGAGGGACAGCAAAGCATTTTTTTCTCTGCGTGCTCTGGTTGCCCTCACTCAGGACACCACAGCACTCTGCAGCATGGAGCCAGAGCCACCTCGGGCACTCTGGTGCTTCTCTTGGACGTGTTGCTGCGAGCCTGGCATCATGTTCTGCAGGCAGTAACAGTCTCCCTGGTGTGCCCCACTGGGGGCTTGTGCCTCATTCCTCCCTCACGTCCTTCCACTTACCCCTCCCTTACCCTCGCTTCCTGCTGTACAATAAAAGATACGTGTTCATTACAACAAAGCCTCTTTATTGAACAAAACTGGGGGGGGGGGATGAAACTGAGGTGAGACTGGGGAAAGAAGGTGGGAGAGGGGAGGGGAAACCTGGGAGGAGGGAGTTGGCAGGGGGAGGAAGGGGGAGGAGAAGCTCAGGGTTGGGGTTCTCGCCAGCCCAACTATCTCCTAGCAACATGGGTGCGGGGGCCTCGGCGTCCATGGGGGTGTGGGAAGGGTGGGGAGGAAGAAGCGGGAGGGGGAGAAGGAGTGGGAGGAGGAGAGGCAGCAGGGGCTGGAGCAGCAGGAGACAGCAAGCTCTGCCCCAGGGTTGATGACTACCTGGGGGGCACAGACCGTCCTGCCCCCCAGGATGTGGTCCACGGCATCAAAATAGGGGCAGGGGTCTGAGTCTGCCCCTGGTTGGGAGCTGCCCCCTGTGGCCCTGGCATATGCCTGCCGCACCTCCTTTATTTTCATGCGGACCTGCTCCTGGCTTTGCATGTGGCCTTTGGTGGCCAGGCTGGCAGCTATCCGCCTGTAGACAGTTGCATTCCTCTGTTTAGTGTGGAGATCATGGACGTTGGAGGCATCCCCCCAAACCTGAATTAGGTCCCTGATCGCCGCACTGGACCAGGCAGGTGCCCACCTTTTCTGGCCCCTGGCAGGCTCCTGGGAGCTGGCAGACTGGTCCTGGGGAGCGGTGGAGGGCTGGCTGGCACTGGCTGCCTGGCTCATACTGGGGCCACTGGGTCAGGTGCAGTGACTGCTGGCTCTGGGCTGGCAGGCTTGGAGCTGGCACAGGCACTCTGGCCAGAGTCTACCCCTTTAAGGGCTCCGGGGAGGAGGGGAGGAAGAGGAGTTTTCTTGGTTGTGTCCAGAGTGACCACCAGGGCATCCTGGGAAGGGCTGGAGGCCCCCTATTTCGAAATAAGTGTCTACACAGCGCTTATTTCGAAATTGGCGCTATTTCTCGTGGAATGAGGTTTACCAATTTCGAAATAAGCCCTCCGCTATTTCGATTGAATTGCGAAATAGCGGTTTGGCTGTGTAGATGCTGGTAAAGTTATTTCGAAATAACGGCTGTTATTTTGAAATAACTTTGCTGTGTAGACATACCCTAAGTGATTTATGGGAAATTTTGTAAAATTTGAAAAATTTGATTTTCAAAAGCCAGATCAGACAGTAGATTACAGAGTTCCATGGGGTAGGTCCAGGCTTTCCTAAGGGGAAAGGTAGAAATGGAAGTATGTGTGGGAACTGGAGTTAATTGAGACAGGCACAGAGTTGATGACAGATTTTGGGGTTAAGAATATGGAGAAGAACTTGAAGAAAATCTTAGTAGCTGAAGCCCTGTCTTGCAGCAGCATAGGAGAGAGCTAACAACAATGACAAAATGAAAAATAAAACCTTATCTTGGTGGCATGATTTTAAAACAAGTGAAATTGAGCAATAGTTCACTTTAAAACTAAAGCCACTTTCATTTTGTCTTCACTTTATACTTGTTATACATTTAATGCCTTGATTTAAAATAAATTCATTCTAATATGGCTGGGTTTTTTTTTCTTTTGATTCATGACCTGTTTTCCCTTTTATGCTGCTAAAGGCTGCACATTTGGTCAGATTTTTTTTTCACACTTCAAAATGCTTTGTCTTTGGGCTCATGCAGTTTTGAGCAAACAAGCTGCGAGAGAGTGCAACAGCTTTTACTTACCTTGCCTGTGGAGAGAGTGAAAAAAACAAGATGCGGGAAATGTTGTTGTAAATGTAAGGGAGCTCTACAGAAGACATATATCCATTGATGTTAGTGATGAGAGTGGTCGTGTTTCCTCCTTTGCAAAAAATAAGGTGTTCGGGTTTCCATTTAATCTACCATGTAGGTTTTGAACAGCAAAATAATTCTAGGAATACACAGAAAATGAAATAATATCATGAGGACAACTTGAAAAGATAGTCCCGTGGGGTCAGATTATGAGCAGCATGCTAAGAAATGAAAGAATGTGTCAATGCAGTTCACAGTTGTTTGTTTAATTATACTGCAATAGCTACACTATACTATGCTTCTGCTTTTGTGAGAAGTTCTATAAACCTCTCTCTGATTTACAGAATGCAGATATTTATAGCTGCAGTCAGTAGTTCAGTGTAACATTCAAGACTTTTTTTTTGTTTCAGAGGTCAGTCCTATAATTTTTAATTTACTATGGGATGGCAGGCTTCTCCTAAATTTGTGGTAGTAATATGTATTGTAGGCTTTGAGCACATACTTTTTTCCTTATTCGTATTTGAAATGTCTTATATGAAACAATTCTTCCCAAGCACATTCACTTGCATTTTTGAATATCTCTGTTGAAGCACACCTTGCACAATCCCAAATGTTCTATGTTTACTATTTTGGAGCAGGCAGGGCGGTGGAAAGAGGGTGTGTTGCCTATACTTCCACATCGTCTTCAACATGGAATGAAATAGTTCTGACTTATCTGCTTGAGATACAACCAAAGATCTGAAAGAAAATTAAATTTCACTGACTTATTCAAGAGAAAGAAACCTGTTTCTACTTTCAGAACAGGGTCTACACCATGGGTGGGCAATAATTTTTGCATTGGGGCCACTTCACGAATTTTGGATGTGGTCCTGGGCCTTCTGGAAGGGGCGGGGCCTCGGGCAGAATAGGGCTGTTGCCTTTAGGTGCAGCCCACCCCTGGTGGGGGAGGGAGACTTCACGTGCTCCCCCACACCCAGGCCGTGATTGTCCTGGGGGTGGGAGATCATGCAAAGTCTTTGCCTCCCACCCCCGCCCTGCCAGGAGTGCGTGGCACCTAGAGAGAAATGCCAGCTGTTTTGAACAGTTGGCGGTTCCCTTTAGCCGCCTTGCGCCCCGGTGGCAAGAGGAGACTTCATGTGCCTCTCCTGACGCCAGGTCTCCATTGGCCTGGGGGCGAGGAAGCAGCGGGATAGCTGTGGGCAGGATCAAACGGCTTGGCGGGCTGGATATGGCCTGCAGACCCTATCTTGCCCACCCCTGATCTACACAGTTGTCATTATATTTCTTTTTCTTCTCTTGAATGTGTTTCCATTGTGTGATGATTCCTACTAGGATCTTTTATATGATAGATAACATAGGAACACAGCTGGCATTGGGTGTCTGGGGGCATGGGTTGTATGGTGTTTTGCAATCTGCTTCCAATCAAAGAGAAATGTCAGTAATTGTATTACTTTGTACTAATATGCCTGATAATTGGGCAGCTTGATTTATTGATAAAAGCAAAGGATACAGTTTTTAGTGAACTGTGAGGAAACTGATGAAATTCATGTCTTGTTGCTCCAGTAATTTCTGTTTAAATGTATAATTTTAGAGCTGTATAGTGCCAAAAATACACTCATAGACTGAGTGATCTCTTTTATAAATTTATATAGGGTAAGACATTCAACATTCTTAGGCAATGAGGGACGGAAAATGATAATATTGGATGAAATATTGACATGCTTTGCATTGTTAGGCGTGAGACTGCAGTTACATGTGGAGATGAGTGTGAGGGATTAAAATCTAGCTCTGAATGTTATGTCTAGAACCCATATTCAATTAAAAGTTGTATAATTATGTATTCTGGTAACATAGTTCATGCTGTGGGAAATTGTTATAAGCTCTTAAAACAAGATACGCTTTCCTAGTTTACTGATCTGGATTTAAACTAGAAAAATTTTGCCATGCTGAATGGTATAGTATAAATTTATAAGAAACTTGCAAAAATCTGTTTAAAACTTGCCTACCATCAAGCTTTTAAAAAACAAAGGAGTTGTGCGGGGTTTTTTTTAAAGCTACTACCAGCATTGTCTATGTGCTTGTCCCCTTAGGCAAAAGTGAATTGCAGTCATAGAAATTAGAGATGGAAAAAGGCCTAGAAAGGTTGTCTAACTCAAACCCTGCCAGTCTGAGTATTTTTGTACAGTAATACATTTTTAATAAGTTAGCAGGCATAGTCATAAAAGACCAAAGTGTAGAATGTTCACTGCTTCTCTGCAGGGACTATTCCACAAGTTTAAAAAAAAATCTCACTGTTGCATATCTAATTTATTTATGTCTGCGATAGTCTCTTGGCATTACTACTAGAATGTTCTCAGGGCTACTAAAATGTGATAGAAGTGATAAAGTAAACTATATCCTTCACCTTGACATGAAAGACATTTTAGAATTGTCCTGTCATTGTACCTTTGAACAAATAAATGTTGTTGTAACATCATTTATTGTTGTATTATGGACAAAAATTTTTTTAAATGTCTGACTTGCAATGCAAAATTAACTCACCTTATTATTCTCCCTTTCCCTTACACACGTGTATCCCTCCTTCCCTGAATTGAGTTCTCCTTCTAAAATTTTGTGATTTGTGCAAGATTCTGCCATATAGCTTACATTTGTAAATAAATACATATATAAAATGTAGTGTAGGATTCTGTTTAATAATATTATGCTAATATAATGCCACCTAAATGGGAGGCTTTAGGACTAATTTGTTTTTGGAATGATTCTGACATTTGCATTGATACTATAACCTCCCTGAGCCAATTGTAATGCCACTAGTAAGTTTTCCATTTTTGTTTAAAGTGGAAAACCAAAATATATGGTGCAGTTTCCATATTTAAATTGTTGAAAATCAAAGGGAAAAATTGAGGTAGCATGAGTGTACCCCTATATTAATTATGGCAAAGTTATGTATTTTCGTGCATAAAATACGTGGTTGGCAAGGTGCTGTGCTTGTTTACGTTAACCTGATGTTACTCTTTTTGCCTTAGAAAAACAACTGTATATTGCAAATATTTGACATAGAAGTAATACTGATCATCATTTTATGTCTATGCTGTAGGCACAGTGGAGTGATGATTCGGAAAAAATCTGAAGTTTATAGACTTAATTATTCTAGTATACTGGAATCCGGTAGATGAAGTCACACTTTAATTCCTGCAGTACTTCTTGGATCTTCTCACATGTTTTAAAATCTAGACTTGACCATTGTTTTTTTCTGGCCCCCTGCTTCTCTGTACAGTATAAAAAGTCTGCTGCTTTCAGTGCACGTCGGATGACACTTTTTTGAATTTATAGTGATGTTAATTCTGGAATTAATTTCTTGCTAGAAAATTGGGCATGATGGAACTTAAGTTCCTGATTATATTCCGTGATGTTAGGCATTTTGAAAAGTAAAGTCAGTCTAATGGTGTTTTGTGTTTTCAAAATATAGGAGTTATAAGACGTAAAGTTGAACTGAAGACTAGAAAAATGTTTAGAATCTTTTAAAATAGTCTGATAGTCTCAGCAATGAATTGTCTTCCTTTTCTTGCCTGAAGGTAGACCCTTTGCTTCATTTTTGCAAAATGTTTTGTTTTTCTAATGGAAATGTGATTAAGCATTAATAAAAAGAGAAATTGCTGAAATATAAAACAAGAAAAAAAATGCAACTTAATCATAGTTATCAATACTCTCTGATAGTGGTAACTGTTAGAAGCATGGTCAGGAATAGAAAATACACGTCTTTTCAACAGTAAAGGCTTTTTGTTAATAGTGTAATTAAAAGTGGCAAAAAGAGGGGGGGAAAAAAAAAGCAAGACTAGATGTTTCCTTTGCTGTCTGTGAGAAGTTCAAGAACTGAACAAGTGACAACCAGGTAACATTAAAATTGACAGTTATCTCATGTCTTAATAAGAACCCGTCAAGTATAAAATACCTTGGATCTCCCCCAAACCATCTCTGTGCAGGGAAGGTGTACCTCCATTGAATGCCAAAAAGATGGTGTAAAGTGTGAACTGTAAGGAGTAAGGAACTTCTTGATGATAGTTTTGTGATTTTTCTTCTGTGCCAGGTAATTGTCAGAGACATAGATGAACATAATTTGTTGGGGAAAAATCAATATGGTTTCCGTAAAGGGAAATCATGCCTTACTAATCTCCTAGAGTTCTTTGAGGGAGTCAACAAACATATGGAGAAGGGGGATCCAGTGGATATAGAATACTTAGATTTCTAGAAAGCCTTTGACAAGGTCTCTCACCAAAGGCTCTTAAGTAAAGTAAGTTGTCATGGGATAAGAGGGAAGGTCCTTTCATGGATTGATAACTGGTTAAAAAAAAGGAAACAAAGCGTAGGAATAAATGGTAAGTTTTCAGAATGGAGAGAGGTAACTAGTGATGTCCCCCAAGGTTCTGTCCTGGGACCAATCCTATTCAACTTATTTATAAATTATCTGGAGAAAGGGGTAAACAGTGGTTTGCAGATGATACTTAACTGTTCAAGATAGTTAAGACCAAAGCAGACTGTGAAGAGATTCAAAAAGATCTCACCAAACTAAGTGACTGGGCAACAAAATGGCAAATGAAATTTAATATTGATAAATGTAAAGTAATGCACATTGAAAAAAACAATCCCAACTATACATACAATATGATGGGGACTAATTTAGCTACAACTACTCAAGAAAGAGATCTTGGAATCATTGTGGGTAGTTCTCTGAAAACATCCATTCAGTGTGCAGCAGCAATAAAAAAAAAAAGCATACAGAATGTTAGGAATCATAAAAAAAGGTATCAAGAATAAGACAGAGAATATCTTATTGCCTCTGTGTAAAACCATGGTATGCCCACATCTTGAATATTGCGTACAGATGTGGTTGCCTCATTTCAAAAAATATATATTGACATTGGAAAAGATTCAGAAAAGGGCAGCAAAATGATTAGGGGTTTGGAACGGGTCCCATATGAGGAGAGATTAAAAAGACTTCGACTTTTCAGCTTAGAAAAGAGGAGACTAAGGGGAAATATGATAGAGGTCTATAAAATCATGACTGGTATGGAAAAAGTGAATAAGGAAAAGTTATTTACTTGTTCTCATAATGTAAGATCTGGGGGCCACCAAATGAAATTAATAGATAGTGGGTTTAAAGCAAACAAAAGGGAGTTTTTATTCACGCAGCGCACAGTCAACCCGTGGAATTCCTTGCCAGAGGATGTGAAGACCAGGACTTTAACTGGGTTCAAAAAAGAGCTAGATTGATTCATGGAAGTTAGGTATAACAATGGCTATGAGCCATGATGGGTAGGAATGGTGTCCTTAGCCTCTCTTTGTCTGGAAATGGATAACAGGAGAGGGATCACATGATGATAACCGGGAAAGAGTAACTTACTACTTTTTGTATGGGAAACTTACTTATGGGTAAGTTACTACTTTTGTTAAAATGTTTTTGTGTCCTTGGGCCCAAAAGCTTCATTTTGGGGCAGCCCCAGTATTTATCTATCATCTCTAAATGGTAATTTAAAAACCTCCACTAATATTGTAACTGCTAGGTTCTTAATGAGCTCATCTGCCATTTCTGTGCAGCGCAAATACTAATCCTCTTGCTCCAGTAATAACATTGTCTCATGCCTAGTAAATTCTCAAGAAAGGTCACAGCTGTTGTTCTTCTTTAAAATGCATCCTGTTTTCAAGTTAGACTAAACCTATAGTATTTCTGTTACTTTGTTGATGCTTGGTTTAAAAAAATTCTCCTCAAAACACACAGTATTTACTCCCTCCCCCCCCCCCCCCAAGAGCCATCATTATAAGATCAACCAGTTTTTAAGATTTTAACTGTGAGGGTGTTGTGGGGTACTGTTCTACTTTAGCTTCTCGGTTTCATTTTGTATAGTTGTGTGGGCTGTGGGTTATTTTCTAAGTGGAGAAAGCTGCAGCGGGGTTTTTTGTTTTGTTTTTCTCCAAAGAAGCTTCACTAGTCCCTGAGCTACCAACTCTTTCCCTTCTGCTTGACTAGTACTGTTAATTTGATCACTACTTGACCATATAAAAATTTAACCAATCACTTATAAAATGACAAATAAAAGGTGGTAAAAATAACCAAGTTAATTAGTTTTTATGAGACTTTATTTCTTTCCTTTATGATAAATTGTATATAAGACTACATCATATTTTTACCTTATTTTTAATATACTAAATCTGATGAATCCTCCTTTCAGAGTAGATCACTTTTCCAAATGTATACATCAAAAGTTTACTATGTCATGGTAGAGGGGAGCAATGTTTCCTCTGACTTCCTGAACATATACTTGAATGTGTCAATAGAAACAATATCAGCTTGTGAAGATTTATTCATGTTATTGGAAGAAATCCAGATAGGCCAAATAATGGTTGATTGTGACTTGCTTATAACAAAAACTAAAATATCTCCTTCTCTAGGAATGAAATAGGTAATCAACAACTTCTTGTAACGTAGCGTTGTCTAGTAGTTACAGAATATGAATGTGTGGTTATGAGTTTGAAGTTCTGCAGTGCTCTTTGTTATACTTTTCAGAAGTACAGACACATTCCTGAATTCATTTTTCCCATCGACCGAATGGTAATTTGCCATGTGAAAAGCATACCATATTGTTCCTTTTATATATGAACTAGAAGACTTAACTGGCATTGCTCGGGTTCTTTAGGGCAAGGGACTGGTGGTGTGGAGGGTGCAGGAATCAGAGCAGAGGTTGGGGGGGTTCATGGAAGGTAGTGGAAGGTGTAGGAGTCAGGGCAGGGGATTGGGTATGGGGGGCTCAGGGCAGGGGTAGGATCGCAGGAATCAGGATAGGGGTTAGAGGTGTGTGGGTATGTAAGATTCAGGGCTCACTGGGGCTGCCCACGGTGGTGAGGATGGCATTGCAGCGTCCACCCTCAGCTCCTCCTGAGGGCAGGGGGCTGGGGCTGCGGTCCTCCAGGGAGAGTGGCGGGGAGGTCAGGGCTGCGTGGCATGGTCCTGGCCTCCATTGGTGGTGCTCGGGAAGAGTGGGGTGGAGCTGCAGGACCTGGTCCCTGGGAGTGCTCCTCCAGGGTGGCATGGTTGCTGGCTGGTGGGGCTCTTTGTCCCATGTGTCTCTACAGATGAGAACTGGGGGGAGGGGGGGCCATTTATCTGTGCCCGTGGCTGGCAACATGGAGAGCCCTTGCCCCATCTGGCTACTTTTTTCCAGGTGTGGCCACCCCCTTTGGTGACTCTGAAGTATAGGTATCCCCTATTGTTGCTGCTCCCAGTGGTCACTCTGAAGTATAACTATCCCTCCTGTCAGCCCCCTGCCTTTCCATGTTATGAAAACAGTCCCATTCTAAGAACATCTCATTTTCCTGGCAAAACCAAGTGCTCACCTATCTTTGTTAGGATAAGAGGAGGCTGCATACCACATTTGATAGTCCTAGCTCTTACGGTTTAGGAGGAGTTCTTGAACAAACAGACTCACAGACGGATGGACAGTCTCACGGACAGACAGACACACAAACTCTCTAAAATATCCACAACCGCAATGTTGGAAAGAGAATGGAAGAGAGCAGCTGTTAAACAGCAGACAGTACTGCAACACAGCAGTCTACCACAGAAACTGAAGACTAGTATGATCTAGCTAAGTTTACAGAAGGAACTTTGAAAAATTATGTCCAATGAAAATTTCTGTGATATTTAATGTCCACAAGTGTGACCATAGCTTTATTTATACATCATGTTTAAAAGCTGGAAAATATTCTTGATTTAATAAAAAAAAAAAAAAGGAGTTGGGGGGAGGGAAGTGGGAGAGACCACCCTGAAAATATCTGTTCAGAGCATTGATCAGTTTTTTTTTCCCCAACAGTTGCATATATATTAATTTTCCATGGGGCATACAGTTAAGAGGTCAATAGATACTGTACAGATGTAGTTTTTTGGACAAGGAAAGGCTTACTGATCTTACATATTGTAAATAACAATATACCTATACTAAAATAGCAGCTACAATAGCTGGCTCAGAATCTGTCCCAACACTTACTAGGGATGGGAATACTACTCCTAACATAGTATTGCAGCAGTTTTGGGTTTACGTTTCTCTCGTAAGGGAGATGGATTTCAGGAAGGGTATTAAAGAAAACCTTTAGTATTTCAAAACAATGATGCCAGTTAACTCCACATCTTCTATAATTTATCTTGCCTTTTAAATTGAATTGGAGAATAATTTAATGTTTTATTACTGGTTCATACATTATTGTAAGATCTCTGTTTTGCTGGCTGGGAGCTGCTTTACTCTCCCTTTTACAGACTTAACTCTGAAATCAGCTAAAGGGGGTGCGGAATACAGTTGTCCTGGACAGGGAGAAAGACCAAAAGTAAGGCACATGGTTTAATTAGTCCACAACATTAATACTTATCTGGGAACTAACCAGCAAAAGTTCACGCTGTACAGATCCTGATTGCTTCCTCCCTCATTTCCATGTTGTGAAGGGCTGCTATCCTCGGTGGAGCAAGTATCAGCACTGGCTAATGGCTAAGTTGTGATACCTGTTAACTGTACCTCCTGACTTGACACACAGGGTCCCTGAGTTGCTATTGTGAAAGCAAATACACATAAAAATAAACCAACTAACCAAACAAAAACCCATCCTGCCCTGGCCAATCTGGGAAAAAGGGGAAAATTCCTTTCCAGGACCCAAAAAAGCAATTAGTATAATTGTGATGCTTCCCTTCCCAATTCTCAAAGGAGGAGCGGGACCTTAAAGAAGTCTCTATACCCTTTTTCCACCAGTCCAGATAGTTCTCTCACCTTGAGGTTGCATTCTCATGTCTCAGCCAGTGATTGAAGAACGAAAGGCCAGCAAATAGGATTTGCTGAACTAAAGAACCTACCCCAGACTACAGTATTTGTATGGCATCAATTTACCAGCAGTGATTTTAACCTTTGCTACTGGAGAGCCTGGTGAGATTAAAGATCTGGGCTTGGAAAAGTTTAGATTTATTTTTATATACTGGGATATATTCCTGGTTGTCACTCACCTCTGGGGCTTTCCATGCTCCTACTTGTGTGTGTCTGTCTTGGGTAGTCACAGCTATAATTGAATATATTGCATTTTCAGGGGTACTGAAATAGATTCCTACTCAAATTATTTCTGAAGTGGTTTTCTTGCTGTTCTTTCCTTCATGTGCAAACAAAGGTATATAGGATTTTTAAAGCCATTTTTCTCCAAAAAATAAGTTGAACAGGTAATATTTAAATAGCTTCAGCAGTTCTTTCAGGAGCTTACCAAATAAGTATGAAGACAAGATTTCACCACCTTTCCAAGAAGTTATGCTTTCACAAGACCAAGTACAAAAGAGGGCAAAGGATATCATTGCAAACAGAAACACAAAATGTTGTGGCTTGCACATGACTTATGGATTTTGTTCATTTTTATGCTACTACATTTTAAGTTGTCAGCATTCAAAAATATTGGTGGTTTGGTTTTCACAACTTTTAGGAGGGCTTGTAGAGAGAAATGCATATTTGGTGGGAGTCTCTGAAGACTGGTGGTTTTCTCTCAGATGCGGTAATGGTAGCATCACTCTGAAATTTTAATTTAGTATTTGTAATTTAAATTGCAAAATAAAACACCACTGTCTCCATCGGAGTAACTGTACTGAACCACAAATATGTGGATTTTTTTTTTAAAAAGAGCAGTCATGTAATTAATCTGTATTAAAACTGTACTGTCAGTTAAAGTAACTTAAAGATCCTGTTTGGTGTTTTTTGCTGCCTGTGTTGTTCAAAGTTTACTTATGGAAAATTCATTTAACTTGATTTGAGGGAAGATGAGCCAAGTGACATGATCTGATTTTTTTTTTTAAATTGCTATGCTATTTTTAAAAATAGCAATATATATTTAACGCTAACCTGTATGGTCTCAGCTCCTGTTTTCTGTATATTTGCCTTCATCTCTTTAGTAACTGGCTAAGTATATAACTTGGACTGTGAATCACCCTGTTAATAATCTTCAATTAAAAGTAGTTAATATATTGACTTCACGTTTACTAGTTGCTGCAAGATTGAGTCTTTGTGAGTTCATCTGGAATAACTTGTTTTCATAATCTTTCACATGAGTAGGTAACATTTAAATATGAAAAACTGCTTTTGTATAAAGATGTGATGATGATATCAAAATATGGTGGTACAGTTGCAGTTTACTCACTATACTGAAATATTTTTCCATTAACTAGTCCAGGAAAGTACCGTATTGGATTGACTTGATTATTTAAACAGACACCCTCACTCCTCCCACTCTGTATACTTTGTTCAGAAGTGCTGAACCTCATAAATTTTGGAAAGGACTTCTAGATAATATCTAGAAAATGAGTAATACAGAAGAAAGATGAAATGTTATATTCTGAGATATGCCTATATATAGTTCCATAGCTGCGTAAGCTTGAAAGTTTGTATCACTTACAGAAGTTGGTCCAATAAATGATATTACCTCACCCACCTTATGTCTCTTCATTTATAGGTCAAAATATGGGGATTATTTAGAGATCCTGAAATTATGACAGTAGAATGTTCATTGGGAACCAGTGAGGTCTAATGGCTGTAACAGTGGATTTTAAGTCTACATTTACGTTTGTTTTAGTCAGCTTGCTGTGAAGGCACAATAAGTTTCCATGCCAAAAATCTTGATGACATTTTAAAATCTTTTATGTAAGCACAACAATTGTATTTATTTTTAAATGGGAATTTATTAAATAAAGATGCTGATTCCACTTGCAGTTGATACCACAGTGACTCCTGTTACCTTTCCAGAATAAACTACTGTCTGTCTTGTACTGCCTGTGGTGCCAATATCATGGTGGCAGGCACCTTCAAAAAATTTAAACTAGATTGCCTGCTACTTTTTGTTCTGAAAAAATTCTAACATCAGCATCGTGACTTTTGATCTAAATATTTGTTTTTTGGTGTAACTTTAATTATTTTAAATTGAATAATATCGGGGGAAATACTTCATGATGTTTCTCACATTGAAAAATTACACATTTTATCTCTGATTAACCTTTTAATTAATTTAATCTAATGTATCTGAGCACCTCACAATCTCTAATGCATTTATCACAATCCTTCTTTGAGGGACAGAAATACAATTCTTCCCATTTTACAGATGAGGAATTGAGGAACTGGACTTCCGTATATGGAAAATGGATGGCAATCTGGGGTGTAAATGTGCTAGCCTGCCTTGCAATGTCCATATGGAGCCTGCTACCATGCACTAAAAGTTCTGTAGTGTTCATTGACCTACTCTGATGGTGTACTCTAGGGATGTAATAGTGTAGTCGATTAACTATTTAACCGATAAGCAAAAGCTTATAGGTTAATACTACAGACTACACACATTTCCCTCCCCCCACCCTTGCCAGTAAATTTTTTAGCAGGCTGGCTAGCAACCCAGCTCAGTTCTGGCTCATGCTAGGTGTAGAAAACTACCCCTGCTGCGGCTCTGCATTTAAAGTGTATTAGGAGCCCGGTGGGCAGGCTCAGTTCCGGCTTGCGCTGGGTCCATGAGCTCAGACCGCCTTAAACAGGGGCTGCTGCCACCCCGCGCTGTTGCCTCTTTATCAGAGGCGGCAGCACTGGGTGACAGGCAGCCAGTCCACAAGGGGAGCTGGTTTTTAAACTGTCTCCCCTCGTGGACCAGCTCTCGCCTGGTACCCTACGCTGCCTCTGATTCAGTGGCTGCTGGCCCCACCCTTGGGGACTATAGAATAGTCGACTAACCAATAAAAATTCATGAGGTTAATCGACTATTCAATTAACTGATATTTAACATCCCTAGTATACTCCTAATATGCTGTAGTGGGAGTTAGTGTGTGTCATAAGGTATCCCAAAACAGCTACCCCACGTCTTAACAAGCTGCCTGTTATTTCAAAATATTTTTCGAAATAACGGGCACACTGTTTCAGCATCCCAGTAACCCTCATTCCCTGAGGGTTAAGGGATGTCTCGAAATAGCATGTTATTTTGAAATTAGGTGTTGTGTAGACGTGCCAAATTTCGAAATAGCCTATTTCAAAATTCAATCAAAATAAGATATGCAATTTGTGTAGCGCAACTTGCGTATCGTATTTTGAGTTTAGAGTGCTGTGAAGATGCACCCATACATATGCACTGTAGATTTACACTCCCATTTGTCTCCCTCTCTTCCCCCCCCACAACATTGTCTAGACAAGTCCTAACTGATGATTTGCCCAACATCATTCTCACGGGAAGTCTGTGGTGTATTAGGAACTACTTTAGTGCAAACTTGGATTATTTAATGTGCCATCAGTATCCATAGAGCAGGCTTAGAGTGCAGCACTTTGCTGTGCGCTGTTCTTCACACCCTCTTTATCCTGCCCTCAGTTAGGATTGACATGCCTTAAAGTACCATTTTAGAATTTTCTTTCCCTGCTGACTTTTCTCCTTTTCCAGCCAGACTAAAAATATCGGATTTCCCAGAGCAGCAGGAAACAATATACATCAATTTGGTTTACTTTTCTTCTTGGGCAACATCATTAATCATACCAACATGGATGTGTCTGTGTCTGGGAACAGCGTATCTGTATTGCTGTTCTAGAGCTATATGAATAAATGAAATAGAACAAACACTATATTTGAAGGTCTAAAAAAATGAATATTTTCCCCTGGCACCGGACAGCCTGAACATACAGTGCCTCGTTCAATCATAATTCCTGTCCATTCAGAGCAGCAGTTTGTTTAATTAGTTTTTTTCAGTGGAGATTTGACTCTAACTTTCTCAGTTAGATACTAAATAACATGAAACTACAAAGAGAATCTGCAACAAGACTAATGCAACATTCCCCTGTGTAAAAAAACCTCAAAGGCAGCTAGGGATGTGAAAGGTTAACCGGTGAGCATCACGCTTAGTGAGTGATGCTTATTGGTTCAGGTTAACTGTTAACCAATGGGGGCTGGAGCAGTTCCCCACCTGCCGTGGGCAGGGAACTGTTCCAGCCCCTTGTAGGAGTCAGCCGCATACAGGGGGTACTCTGTCCTCAGCAGGCGGTAGGGGGGAGAGGCCCACTCCTGCCTGCACCCACTTTAATCGGTTAACTGGTTAAATGTAATGTTTAACCAGTTATTCAATTAAATGGGATTGTACATCCCTAAGGCAGATAATACAATGATTTTATAGCTTACTGTGAAATAAAAAGCAGCAGCAAAGTAGGGTATCTAAATATTTCATACTCTTTGAATTAAAAAACAGACATTAGCTTTCAATAATTAAACATCTAATTAATGCTTTGAGTTGTTACTGGAATTGTGATTTCCTAATTATATGTTTTTGGCAAACTGTGTAAAAATGAAGAACCATATTACACAACAAAAACGCTTTTAGAGAGACTTGAGCGAACTACCCAGCTAAAAAACTGACTTTTCTCCAATATTTGACCTTTTTTACAGTTGAGATTATGTAACCATCATTTCACTTTTATTAGTTTAAGTCAATTAACTAATTTAATCTGTGAGGGGAGAGCAATAGAGTGTGTGTGTGAATCCTAGACTGCTTATTTAAAAACTCAAGATTTTTGGCTGTTCTAAATCTTAAGGCTTCTATGTAAAAGACAATACATCATTGTAAAGCTTGATTAAAATGAATGACCGTGTGCTTGAGAAGTGTCAATATCTGTTCTGGAAAGAAATGTTAAGAGTGGATGGGTTTCCAGTGAGTAAAAGTATAGGGGGGGAAAGGCAATACATTCTGGTCTTTTTTTTTTTTTAATTAACAGAAGATTTGACCATTTCCTAAATTGAAAGTAATATATTAATGTTTGTACTTGGAACAGTTAAATGAGACCACTTGATAGTACTTACTTATAGGCTATGTTGTCATTTTAATTTTGTATTGAGAACAAAAGGCGGGAAAAGATGGTCAGCTTTTATAACTGGAGTTTGACTATTGGCTATCACAAGGAAGGGCAAAATATGGCCTGTGGGCCACATCAGGCCCGCCAAGTCACTGGATCCGGCTCGCCAGGAGGGGATAGCCAGCTCCCTGCCTGCCCTCTCCCACTTGGCACTCAGAAAAGCTGGCTGTGGGGCCATGTGTGCATCTCTGAATGCTGAGAGCCTGGGTGGGGGAGAGGCTTCTCATGCTGCCCCCACCCCCAGTACCTCCCATTGGTTAGTTTCCAGCCAATATCAGCTGCCTCCCCTCCTCCCCCATGCCCCGGGCTCATAGCATCCAGTTCAAAGAAACAAACATGGCCCCTGGAGCTGCTCTGAGCATGTACAGGGGCCCTAACTAAGGAACTTACTGGGCTGCTGGCTGGGAGCTGCCCAGGTAAGCATCTCCCAATCACAGCCTGCCTCTGGCACCCCAGGCCCTCCCTCTGCCCCCTCTTATATCCTTATCTCATGTAGCCCAAATCTTCTGTACCCCCACTCCAGCCCCCATACACCTTCCCCTGCACTCCTGCCCCAGGTTACCACCCCCTCCCAGACCCTGCACTCCCTCCTCCTACACTCCTCCCTTAGGTCAGAATCCTCTCCTGTACCCATACCCTCTCCCAGACCCTGCACCCCAATTCCCTGTCCCACATCACAACCCAAACCCCTGCATTTCTACCCCTGGTCACAATCTCCTCCTTCACCCAAACTCCCTCCTAGATCCCACTCCCCAATCCCTTACCCCAAGCTCTTGTCTTCACCCAACCTCTCTCCCAGATCCCACACCTCCTTCATTAATATAATAGAAGAGTGCAGCCTTGACCACTTACCAAATTCTTGGAGTGGCCCTCCATTAAAAATGTACTGCCCACCCCAGGGCTATCAGAAGACAGTACACTTCAGATTTCAAATATATTTAAAATTAAATCCAAATCTTTGTTTCTGATCTGTCTCTCTAGTCTGTTAAATGCATGTGTATTAGGTCAGGAGAAAGCTTTTACTATTTAAAATTACTACATTTGTCACGCATCTCACTTGGTGGTAGAACCCTTCCTAATTGTTTTAATAGTTACATTTTACCGAGCTTGAGAGGCAAGCTGCTCTGTCATCTAAATTAAAATAAAAACAGCTAGCATTCAAACTGTTAACCACAGTACATGATAATCAGAAGAATATGTGAATACTGTTATTTATTGAGCAATGACAATGTCTTCAGTGTAGTACAAACAAATGAGATGCAGCCCTGGCCCTAGGATGTTTACTACCCAGCAAAGAAAAATCTAATTGCGCAGAAAACAGCTGAGATGTTACTATAGCAGTACCTCAGATTTCCAGCCTTACAGACATGGGCAATGGAAGTTGTGGGAGGCTGAGGTTCAGCTGGAAATATGCATTCAGTAGCAATTATTTTTATCAGCAGGGTAGCACTCTTATTTCAGCTTAGCGAAGTAAATAGTTGAAGCTATTTTAAATATGGAAAACTATTTTCTAAATGTTACTGTAAAACCCTCAATGTGTGAGATGCTGTGTTAATATTTTCCAACTGCGTCTTTATTTGCAATGAATAAAAATGTTACCTGCTGATAGAATTGCTATTAAAGATGCTATCATTACTGCCTGTACCTGCACCTGCGATACAAATCAACCAAATAAAATTTAATCTTGACTTGTCCTGTAACCTGAGGCTGATTTCAGTCCACATCTCCATAAGGTGCCTATATATAAATATTTTAAGTATTGCCTGAAAGATGTGATGAATGTATGCACTTTACAAGGCATTCTACATTTTGTAAACCTAAATAGGGTAATTTTAGGCATCTGCTTTTGAAAAAATTCTAACAACTTTGGCCCATAGCTGGTATAATTCCAATTATTTCTTTTATGAATTTGGCCTCTTGACTGTAGACCTACGTCATAAGACCCATTATGTGATAATGAGTCCCCAACAGTTGTATTGCTTTCTTTAAATACTTGAATCTTTTGGGGGTGATGGTAAGTCAGTTAAGTTGATTTATAAAGTGGAAGTTCAGTTGTAATGGATCTATGCGTGTTTTCCTTATATTTTTAGCTAAAGAAGTGCTGCAGTTACTTTTTAAAAAACTGTTTTTCTTAGCCAAATTAATAGATACTGCTGATAATTAATTTGTCTGCAATTGTTAATCGTATATGCATTTGTTTTATTTTCAGTACCAGATGATCTCTCGATAGAAGAGAGAGAAGAACTTTTAAACATTCGTCGCAGGAAGAAAGAACTAATTGATGACATTGAGGTAATAAATTAACCTATCTGGTAAAGATGCAAAGATGACTGAAGACTACGTCAGTACATTTAGTACTACAGCAATATGTTATGGTGTATTTATAATCAGGGCTTGACAAATAGTGTAATCTACTCGCCCGTGGTGAGTAGATTATAACCCGGAAGAGCTGGTGCAGAGCGATCTGTACATGCGCAGAACGCAGAATTGTGCGAAACTGCGCGGCTGGCGAGCAGGGCTCGCCACTGCTTGGCGAGCCCTGTTTATAATTATATATTGTTAGGTGTTTTTGAAAATTTTACCAAAGTGACTTGAAAGTTAATTAAAAGTTTAGGCTCTTAACTCACTTAAATCTTACTTTCAGTGAGATTTAGGGCTTGTCTATATGAATGATTTCATGGCATATTGGGGTGTAAATGTACTCTGCACTACCCTGTTGCAGAATAACTGTTCATGTGCACTGTGCTGATGCACACTTGTTGATGGATTTGTCATCTAAATCTTCCTGTTTCAAAGAGGAATCAATCAAAACTCATTAAAGAATGTGTCAAAGGGTCTATGGCAGGCTAATGTAGACTAGATTCACACCCCTGAATGCTATGAACTAATTGTGTAGACAGGCCCTTAAGCTCCTAAGACTGTGTCTGCACTGGGAAGATTCGGCGACAAAAGTGCTGTTGACATGCAAAAGTTACCACATTGAAAACAGTACAAATCAGTTTTTTTTGCCTCCCATTGTTAAAATTTCATGGCCTTATTGCTAGCACCCTGTCAAGAGATAGAGCAAAGAAATGTGGGTATGTATTCCACAGTGCAGTGTTGTAGGAAGGCAGAGCTGATACCTACACTTCTTGGGATTCCCTCATAGCTCTGTGAGCTTTTTATGCTAAGGAATGTCAAAACAGCACAGCAGTATATCCACTCCTTCCCCTGCAGCAGCAGTCTGCCTGCCTCAGTGTTCCTAATAAAGGGCAGAACAGAAGCACTCCAATGATTTGCTCTTTGTTCCCCAAAGGGAGCAGCTCATTCAGCTGTCAGATATTTCCTGAAACTTTGAAAGGGGAGGAGTGCATGCCTGTAGGGCAGCAGAAATCACAAAACACCGAGCACAGTAATCAGGGCAGGCATTGTGGGACACTGGTGGAAGCCAGTTCGCTCAACAAAACAAACAGCAGAGTCCATGCTAGCTCTTTGTCGACAGTAAAAGGAGAGGAAAAGACAAAAGCCTCTCACAGGGGTGGAAGTTTTTTGCTGCCAAAATGGGGTGTTTTTCCTAACAAAAGTCACAGTGTAAATGCTCTCACTATTTTGTTGCCAAAAGGCAGTTTTTGGTGCCAAAACATGCCAGCATAGACAAGGCCTATGTCATTCAAGTACTTTTGAAAATTTTACCCTGAATCTGTATAATACATTGTGTGTGTATGTACATACATTCATTTGTATAGTTAATATATCATATACAGAGATATTGTAGATGATTGTGGGACATAATGAATTGAGATGTTGGAGCAGATAATTCTCATACTGAAACTTTATAATACTTGTAACATTGGCAATGAGACTATGAAAAAGATTAAGATAAATACATTATTAAAGTTTAAGAAATTGGCATCAGTAGCCAGGAGAGATGACCCTAAGCAATGAATTTTGGATCAAGAGTCAGAAGAGAATCTCAACACAAGTTGCTTTTTGGGAGTTGCTAATGGTCTGAGTAGAACTCAGCTTCTGGTGACAAGACACAAATGTCTATCTGTAATGCTGGTGTAAATGTAAACCATATATCCCAAATGAGCCACAACTTTTATTGATGCTTGTTTGGATAGCACAAAGAATCCCATTGCTATTTATTGCAGAAACTCCTCACCACCATTCTGCCTCATGATACATTTTTGCAATGGCCAGTAATGAAAAGGAAGAGTAGGGACCACATCTAGAAAAGTATGATTTTTTTTTTTTAGCTCACCATCTTTGCACATAATATGGGGCCATCTTCTCCCTCCTCTTCCTTGTCAATCTAGTCATTGTCATTATTATTATTAGGGTCCCAAGTTAGATTTTCAGTAGAGCCTCTTTTTCATATCGAGTTTTCAGACTAGAACAGAGGGCTCTGTACTTGTTAATGCTAATTCATGTCAGATTCTAGTAAATTCTGATTGTGTAACTCTCTCACAACTCTACTGACTTAAAATAAAATCTGCATTGATCACATTAACATTTATTTGGGGCAGAATGAATATTTTTAAAAATGCTTTTTAATAAAGGTTGGTTAACTTACTTTCTTTTCTTTCTTTTGGCAGAGGTTAAAATTTGAAATAGCAGAGGTTATGACAGAAATTGATAATCTGACTAGTGTAGAAGAAAAGTAAGTAACTCTGAAAAACCACTCAGAAATAGGATCCTGGCATAGGTGTTTCAGTAACAGGAAACACAAATTGTGTGTATTTCCAAAATCTGGATATTTATACATTTATATTATTATATAATTTATATTATTTAGTAATCTGATAGACTTTTCCATAGCTAATACTTGTTATCTTGTGAAGCTGTGATAAGTAACAGGTCTTTCTGTGTAACATGTTAAATAATAGACTATTTTGGGTTGTCACTTTTTGGAAGATAATACCTTATGATACTATGATTTTTAACCATATAAAAATAAATTATTAAAAATAACGATGAAAATATAAATAAAACGAGAGAATTTAAAATTATTGCATACTCCATTTGGCAAGGGCAGCTGGTAATTTTTTTTTTTTTTTGGGTCTTTCAAATGAATAGCAAAACTACACAGAGAAATAAGCAAATAGCTATCGGAAGGAAGAAATTCAACATGGATCCTAAGAAGGTAGAACAATTTATATTTGTCAGGATTTAAGTTATTATTTAATGATTTTATTTTTGGCAAATGCAGACCATACTGGTGGTAATTAATGGAAGTTAAATTAAATTAAGCATTTTAAAATTCCCCAAACATTCATCAAGACACTGTTATGGCCATGCAAAATCATTGTGAAAATGGTGTCCAAAATCTAATTGTGTCCACTCTTTACTACATGATAATGAAAAGGATAATAGTAAATTATGTATCTGAGCAAATATCTTTCTTATGGTCAGACTTACCTACTGTATTTAAAATTCAATCAGTGTACTCATTGTGGCATGCTTGCATAGAAACCTGATAACACGTGGTGGAGATATTTTGTGTTGATGTGCCAAATTTAGTCTTAAAAATATTTTACAGTTTGGTCAGTAGTTTGGAGCCCTTTATTATACAGTCTCCTATATGATTTTTTTAACTTATGCTCACAGTAAACTGTTAATATAAACAACTACATTTATATACACAAATGTTAACATGCAATTATGTGCATTCATAAATAGCACTTGTACAAATAATTGCAAGTAGAAACGTAGTCATTACTTTTAAAAATATTTCTTAGCTTATTATTTGAAGAAATGTATGTCTAGGCTTAAGGCTGATATAAAGACATCTTTTAGCTTTTCTGCAATGTCCTTATTTTCCTTAATTATTTTCCTCTCCTCTCCCCTCCTCCCTCCCCCCCCCCCCCCGTAGTCCTGGACCACCAATTCTCTTGCAGATGTCCTCTTCCTGGTGTACTGAGAATTTCTTGTTGTTTTAACATATCTGGCTAATTGCTCTTCAGATTTCCTCTTCTTTACCCTTCCTAATTTCCATTATGTATTTCCCTTGCTTTATTGTTTACTGCTTGCTGAGTTTATTAGGATAGGATTTTGAGTATCTGAATGATACCTGTATTAACATCCTTTATTCCCCCTCCCCTCTCTCCAAATCTTCCTTACTTAAAGCTTAGGATCACTGTCCTAGTTTTTAGTATGATTTCCCAGGAATGTTGAACTTGAGTACCATAAATTAGTGTATATAACCCGCACCCATGCATAATCCGCGGTTTTTCCTAAATGTGGTAAAAAAAGTCTAAGATAACCCACGTACGTGTATAGCCCGCGGGTTATATATGCTACTTTAAGGTACCTGGTAATTGCTGGCCGGCCTGCAAGAGTGGAGCCGCACTGATGTCCAGGCTCCGCGCAGCCGCAGCCAGGCGCAACCCACCCTCTTCCGGGAGGGGGGAACAGAGAGCGCAGGCGAGCTGGCCGGCCTGCGGGAGGCGAGTCGCACTTGCACCCAGGCAAGTAAAAATAAACTTGTGTACCCCGCGGACATGTATACCCTGGGGGGGCATTGCGGGGTTTGTAAAACTTTGTATAACCCGCAGGTTATATGTGCTAAAACATGGTATATTTGAATGACTTAATGGTTCATTAACAGCAGTGTTTTCAATTAACACCTCTGTGTGATACTTAGGCTATTATCAACCTACAAATGCTCTCTTCTTTTGTACTTTAGTATCTTGCTTAGATTAATACACCATAGTTTCTTCTCTTAACTTATATCTTTTAGTGGCTTTTTTCTGCTTTTGTTTTGGCGTTCCATGTTTTCAAGTTTCCTGTTACTTTACTTCCTCAAAGGTTTGTGGCCAAATTGCAAAATGACTTCAGGTACTTTTCTTGCAGTGATGGCTATATTTCATAGGTGGGTGAAATTATTTCTACATACTTAAGTGTTGGCCACATTTCTACTATACAAATATTTACCTGTGGGAAACGGGTTTACATCAGCACTCTGAAACTGTGATCTGTGTTCTGTAAGAGCCGGGTACTCACGTGGTGCTGGCTCGTCTTTGCAAGTGCCATGTTGAATCCAAGGGAACTAAAATACATTAAATGTTTTTCAAATGTTGCTCTTCCATGGAAGTAATTTGTTGTAGTTGCAACAGGAATATTGGTTTTGATCACACATAGGAAAGAAAACAGTTTGCATGATCATCACTGTGAGAAGTAAACGTAGGGTAGTGGTGGTTGGAGACTCTCTTCTGAGGGGAATGGAGGCACTCATCTGTCACCCTGACATGACATCCCGGGAGGTATGCTGCCTGCCAGGGGCCCTTATCTGAGACATTACGGAGGGATTGTCGAGGATTTTCTGGGCTTCTGACTACTACCCTATGCTACTCATCCGTGTTGGCACTAATGATACTGCAAGGTCTGACCTCGAGCAGATCAAGAGTGACTTCAGGGCTTGGGGAGTACGGGTGAAGGAGTTTGGAGCACAGGTGGTGGTCTCTTCAGTCTTTCTGGGCAAAGTAGGGGCCCAAGCAGAGACAGGTGCATCCTGGAGGTGAGTGCCTGGCTGCAAAGATGGTGTCAGCAGGAGGGCTTTGACTTCCTTGATCATGGGATGCTGTTCCAAGAAGAAGGACTGTTAAGCAGGGATGGGGTTCACCTTTTGAGGAAGGGGAAAGAGAGTATTTGGATTCAGACTGGCTAACCTGGTGAAGAGGGCTTTAAACTAGGTTTGACGGGGGCAGGTGACCAAAGCCCCCAAGTAAGTGGAAAAACATAAGAGACCTGGGAGATGGGCCAGAGATAAAGAAGGAACAAGGCAGAACTGGGGGGCAAAATTAAATCAGTATCTTAGATGCCTATATATAAATGCAAGAAGTATGGGAAATAAGCAGGAAAAACTTGAAGTGCTAGTAAACAAACATAACTATGGCATAGTTCAGGGGTGGCCAGCAAGTTAGAAATGAAGAGCCAAAATAGCTGTGGATAGAGTGCAAAGAGCTACGTATTATACATCTATCTACTTATAGATAGATATAGTACACAAAATGTAGAGATAAAAATAACATTACAGGACATTTTGGACAAAAACCAATAAAAAAGTCTCTAGTCACTTAAATTCACGGCCAGTCTATAGATCTTCAGAGAACTTGACAAGAAACAAACACCAAATAAAAAAAAAAAAACCTTTAAAAATAGTCATATTCTTGCACAAAAAATAAGCATCCCCACCATGTATTTTAAATTTAACACTACTGCCCTTTTATGTCCCGTGAATTTTTTAACATTAAACTGGACTGAGAAGTAAATTAGCACAATTTGAAGTGCCTGTTTAACTCCAGCTTGTTGATCTTTGGATGGCTTCTTCATTTTTTTTATTTATGAAGATTATGGCTTTTTATAGTTCTAAAATGCAGTCTGGGACAGACCTGAATAATATGAGAGGTTCAAATACAATAAGGGAGAGACTCATATCTCAGAATAATTGCTTCAGCCTGGCAACAGTAGCCTTTGAATTTTCTTTCATAGAATCATAGAGTTGGAAGAGACCTCAAAAGGTCATCAAGACCAGCCCCCTGCCCTAGGCAGGACCAATCCCAACTAAATCAACCCAGCCAGGGCTTTGTCAAGCTGAGACTTAAAAATCTCTAGGGATGAAGACTCCACTACTTCCCTAGGTAATCCATTCCAGCGCTTCACCACTCTCCTAGTGAAATAGTTTTTCCTAATGTCCAACCTGGACCTCTCCCACTGCAACTTGAGACCATTGTTCCTTGTTCTGCCATCTGTCACTACTGAGAACAGCCTTTCTCCAGCCTCTTTGGAACCACACTTCAGGAAGTTGAAGGCTGCTATCAAATCCCCCCTCACTCTTCGCTTCTGCAGACTAAACAGACCCAACTCCCTCAGCCTCTCCTCATAGGTCATATGCCCCAGCCCCCTAATCATTTTGGTTGCCCGCTGCTGGACCCTCTCCAATGCGTCCACATCCTTTTTGTAGTGGGGGGGCCCAGAACTGGACATACTACTCCAGATGTGGCCTCACAGAGCCGAATAAAGGGGAATAATCATATCTCTGGATCTGCTGGCAGTGCTCCCCCTAATGCAACCTAATATGCCATTAGCCTTCTTGGCTACAAGGGCACACTGTTAACTCATATCCAGCTTCTCATCCACTGTAATCCCCAGGTCCTTTTCTGCAGAACTACTACTTAGCTGGTTGGTCCCCAGCCTGTAACAATGCTTGGGATTCTTCCGTCCCAAATGCAGGACTCTGCACTTGTCCTTGTTGAACCTCATCAGATTTCTTGTGGCCCAGTCCTCCAATTTGTCTAAGTCACTCTGGACCCTATCTCTGCCCTCAAGTGTATCTACCTTTCCCCCTAGCTTAGTGTCATCTGCAAACTTGCTGAGGGTGCAATCCATCCCCTCATCCAGGTCATTAATAAAGATATTGAACAAAACCGGTCCTAGAACCGAACCTTGGGGCACTCCGCTAGAAACCGACTGCCATCCTGACATCGAGCCATTGATCACTACCCGCTGGGCCCGACCTTCTAGCCAGCTTTCTATCCATCTTACCATCTTACCTTTGTTTGTGTCTGACCTACCCTGCACCAAGGCCTGGGCCTTCTTGAACTGAGACTTGCTATTTATATGTCTGCCCCACCCTGCACCATGGCCTGGGCCTACATGCCTTGGGAACTGTGAGTGTTTGCCTGCCCTGCCCTGCCCCAGGGCCTGGGCCTTCCTGAGAACTGTGATTGCTTATCTGCCCTGCACCAAGGCCTGGGCCTAACTACACACTGAACCAGAGGAGGGTGTTATGCACTCAGGGGCAAAGGCAAAATTTGCGCCGCCCCCTGCCGCCACTGCACAGCGGGGTCTCAAACCTGGTGCACAGCTGAGCCCAACCCTGTGGGGGGAGCTTGTACCACGTCTTCCCCCACCCCCTCCAGTTTGGAGCCAGGTCCCTGCATGCGCTAACCCGCCAGCGGAGATGGAGGAGGGTCAGGCTGGGGGCGGAGAGGAGGTGGGGAGGCTCCAGCCACCAGCAGCAGGTGTAGGAGGAACAGACGAGCCGAGGGATGACAGGAGGAGCAGAGGGGGACTAAATTGGTGTCCCCTCCGCCACTCTCCTCACTACGCCACTGCTATTTGTTTGTCTGCCCTGCCCTGTCCCAGGGCCAGGGCCTGGGCCTACCTAAACTGTGCTCTTCCGTTTGTTCGTCTGCCCTCCCCTGCGCCAGGGCCTGAACCTACTGAGATTGTGACTGCTAAACTGTTTGCCTGCTCTGCCCTGCCCCGGGGCCTGGGCCAACTTAGACTAAGAACTGCTGTTTGTTTGTCTGCCTCGCCCTACACTTAGGGCCAGACCTTTTGTACATTTCAAAGTGGAAGTGCTGCATGGAGCTTGGGGCCAGCGGGTGCCTTAGAGAGTCCCCCACTGGTACCAGGCTCCACACAGCATATCAGTCTTCGAAATGTACAAGAGTCCCCACTGGGGCTCTTGCTACATTTCAAAGCGGAAGCGCTCTATCACTATTCGATTAGTTGATTAACCTAATTTTAACATCCCTAATCAGAGCTGAGGCTTGATACACATTTTCTAAAAGTTCTTGGGAAGTATAAAACTTTGAGTAACTCTAAAGTATAAACTGAAATTCAAAGCTGATTTAATTGAAATTATTAGTTGACTAAGAAAAATATATTTAGTGTTTCTAGAGAATGAATAAATGTGTTTTATATGGAGAAGGCAAACTAATACAAGTGTCTCCTGTCTAAAATTAGTCAACCGAGGTTTTAGCAGTCGGGAGAGACATAATAGTGAAGAGTGGGAGTCAGATGTGTCTGAGTGTCTATTTGACGCACTTCTTCCAGACGTTTTTGTTGTCACAGACAGATCTCCTCTTCCTGTCTATCTGCTTCTTAGTTCTTATCACCTCTTTTCTGCTACAAAAGAAAATGAAATCGAATCTTGGTTTGTGGGGTTTTTAAGATAGCTGTTTCTGTGGGTGGTAGTTTCTTTTCCTTGGAAGATCTGAGTTTGCGGAAAGAGGTATTATTAAATGTAAGAAACCTCATAAGCTTCATGAAGACAAGAGTAGGATTGATGAGATGTCCTATTTCAGTTAAAGTAGATACATTGTTAAAATCTGTTTTTGGAGATTATAATTAATCCTCCCTAGCCATTGTCAGCATGCAGTTAGAATTGTCTAATGAAACTACTGTACTTGATATTTATAATGGGAAAAAAAACAAGACAGCACATAACTGCATTCAGCCATCTGTAAGGAACTGTACATACATTGACATAATATTTGTTGTACTAGACTGCTATATCAGATACAGAAAGGCCATCAATTCAGGATGTAGGCTTTCTACATAATTTGTTTACTAAAAGGAAGTTTTCACTTATTCTATCTTCTGTAAGAAAGTCAACTTTTTAGTCCAGCATGCAGAAGTGTCCTTAATTTTAATTTTTGCTAATTCAATTTTAAGTAATGCAGTCATTAAAAACCAACAAAATAATATGTTAAGCTGATATTCAGTTGATACTAATCTCAGCTCTTCTACTGCACCACTTTACCCGGTGCTGCACAAGAAAATGCCATTTTATTCCAGCCATAATGCACATATTGAATTCCTCACAATTTACCTGAATGCAAAAACTTAATTCCAACCTGTATGGTAAGATGTCCCCCACGGGAATACATAATTCTGTAGTCTTTAATGGGAACATAGCAAGTGCCTTAGCAGATTACACCAGTGGTCCACTTAATCCAATATTGTGTTTCCAGCAATGGGTAGTACCTATGCTAGATGCTTTAGAGCAGGGGAAGAGAACCTCAGGCCTGAGAGCCCCACTTGTCTTTTTTGATGGCTGGCAAGATGGCAAAACCCCAGCCCTGCTGGCCACTCCCTTGGTGTACAACTACCCCCCAGTGGACACTGTAGGATAGCTGTCCTCTGTGGGCTTGCTGCCCCCAGGAGCCGCTCTCATATTGTGTCCCTCAGAACAGCAGCCCCTCCCTTTTCATGTTATGGAAAACAGTCCTTTTCCTGGGGCTTCTAGTAAATTCTGATTGTGTAACTCTCTCACAACTCTACTGACTTAAAATAAAATCTGCATTGATCACATTAACATTTATTTGGGGCAGAATGAATATTTTTAAAAATGCTTTTTAATAAAGGTTGGTTAACTTACTTTCTTTTCTTTCTTTTGGCAGAGGTTAAAATTTGAAATAGCAGAGGTTATTATGGCTGGAATAAAATGGCATTTTCTTGTGCAGCACCGGGTAAAGTGGTGCAGTAGAAGAGCTGAGATTAGTATCAACTGAATATCAGCTTAACATATTATTTTGTTGGTTTTTAATGACTGCATTACTTAAAATTGAATTAGCAAAAATTAAAATTAAGGACACTTCTGCATGCTGGACTAAAAAGTTGACTTTCTTACAGAAGATAGAATAAGTGAAAACTTCCTTTTAGTAAACAAATTATGTAGAAAGCCTACATCCTGAATTGATGGCCTTTCTGTATCTGATATAGCAGTCTAGTACAACAGTGTCTTTTCCCAGACAAAAAGACGTTTCAAAGAGGAAAATCTGTTTCCCAGGATGACTTTCAGTGGCAAAGATTTTCATAATTTACTGAACTCTTCCATGTATGGATAGAATTCAGGACCTCAAGGTTGCATGGAGCTTCCATTGCTACTTTCTCCCAAAATTTTATCAATTTTGTGAAAGTAATGGAAAAATTAAGATATTTTCTAGGGCTGTCAAGCGATTAAAAAATTAATCGTGATTAATTGTGCGATTAAAAAAATCACGATTAATTGCACCGTTAAACAATAATAAGAATACTATATATTTAAATATTTTGGATGTTTTCTACATCTTCAAATATACTGATTTCAATTACAACACAGAATACAAAGTGTGTAGTGCTGATCCCAGGGTCCGCATGGCACTGCCCCTTTGAAACGCTGCGGTGGCATTTCAAAGGGACAGTGCTGCATGGAGCCCGGCGTCAGCTGGGGACTCCAGCTGACCCTGGGCTCTGCAAGGCACTGCCCCTTTGAAATGCCATGACAGCATTTCAAAGGGGCAGTGCCGCACAGCTGATCCCGGGCTGCACGCGAAACACTTGCGATTAATGTGTGTGAATTTTTTTAATGCGTTAATTCTGCCCTGCATTAATCACAGGTGTTAACACACATTAATTGGCAGCCCCAATATTTTGTTAGAGAAATATTTTCTTGGAGAAATATCTGTGGGACTTGAGTATCCTTTTAAAAACTAGCATTGTACCTCTTTTATTCCATAAGACTTTTGTAATGTTAATACAGTTTTTGAAAATGTCCTTTCCTCATCTATTTGCAGAAACTCTTCTGGATTTCACTAGAAAGTGTATATTAAGGAGTCTGTATCTCATGAGAATATATAGGAAATACAAAGGCTAAAAAGGCCTCAGAGGATGAAAAAGCCAAAACCTTCCTGTCTCTTGACCCTATAGGCTTACTGTCTTGTTTCCTCATCCCATCTCTGAATGAGCTTGACTGAATGCTCATTTAATTAAATGGAAGGACTGTCATTGACTTCATTGGGCTTTGGATCAAGCGCCATGATGGGATTCTCTTTGAATAGTTTAGTTCAAGCAGTGACAAATTAATTGCTGTCCCAATGTGAAGATTTCCCATGCATTCTCAAAATGGGAAATCATAATTTCTACTGCAATAATGACTTGATGCATTCAGTCATGGTATTCAATTTATAACAGATGCTTTATTTTGTAGCATGAGGGTAACTAAATTCTGTTGTTGTATCTCTCCTGGTTATGTCATCTTGCAGATTATGCCCTCTGTCTGACATGTTAATGCAGTAACATGGACTGACGTGAATGCCGTAACATGGACTGACATTAATTTTATGAAATGCTATAACTCTCCTTATAGTTTGCTTTGCAAGGATAATATGAAATAGTCACTCAATTCAATATCTTTCTGTATTTGAAGAATTTACATTTTCACCTGTTGTTTCCAACCATAGGATTTCCTTTTTCTTATCAGTAACTTCAGTCAGGTAGACAATTTCTTGGATGAAGAGATGTCTAGTTTCATTACCTAAAAGATAAATTATTTCTATAATTTAGTGTACATGTTTTTTAATGTGGAAAATGGTCTGGATATTTATAGCGGTGTGGTATTCAGCCCAAAATGTTCTGGGCAGTATTCAAATATTTGTGAAAGGAAACAATATTTCTTCTTCTTAAATTTCTTTTCTTAGGGAATCCAGTTTCTTATAGAAAATGACCTGCTGCAGAACACTCCAGAAGACATTGCTCAGTTCCTCTACAAAGGGGAGGGACTAAATAAAACTGTAATTGGAGATTACCTTGGTGAAAGGTAAACTGCATTTTTTCTTGTTTTGTTGTTTAGGATGCTGAAATATGTAGAGTTGCGCTTTTTATCCTCTTACTTTCACTGGCTGCATGAGCTACATACTAACTTGAGGAATATAAAAGTTATACTGGGAAGTAAAACCACTGTGCTATAAGAACCCTTTTTAAAAATGGAGGAATTATGAAACTATCTCACATTGCTGAACTGATTGCAATTCATTACTCTGAAAAATAAAATACAGTTTGAGATTTGTTCATAGTGCAAGATTTAATGTCAAACTTCTGGAAGGCTTCAGAATCTTTTTTCAGCAATCTTGTAGGTGACTTAATGGTCTGCCCAGACAAAGAATGCTTCCGGATGTCAATAACTAGATAATGAGAAAATTACTCATCATTCAAAAAGCCTCGCCTAATGATGGTCAGCTGTTTTTATTTAGTGTTTTCTTCTTCCCTGCACATATATATCCTATTAATGTTGTTAACTCTTACATAGGCGCCTATAGGGACAAATTCATTTTAGCTTTTATTGTGAACAGCACAATAAATATGCAGATTATGACAGCTGTAGTACAGTTAGGGTTGCCAGGTGTCCAGTATTGAACTGGACAGTCTGGTATTTTTGCCTCCTGTCCGGTTAAAAAAATTCAGAAAATACTGGACATCTAAAATGTCTGGTATTTTCTGATTTTTTTTTCCCAGACAGGAGGCGAAAATCCTGGGTGCTTACCAGGTTCCGCAGGGGAGCTGTCCGGCCGGGTGCAGGGAGGCAAGATGGCGGGCGGCTGCTGGTAGCCTGTTAGGGCCAAAAGCCTCAAAAGTATTTCTTAAAGGGGCCACGCTGTTTTTATTCTTTTTGCTTCTTTTTGCTTAACAACTCTCGGGGTTTGTTCAATAACTTTGGTTTTCCCCCCCTTTTTTTTTCCTCAACAGAATTTTTTCCCCGGTAGTGTTTTGTTTTTATTTTTTTTGTGGGGTGGGGTGGGGGGGTTCAGTATTTTTGGTTAAACCATCTGGCAACCCTAAGTGCAGTGCAGAAAGTATTTGTTTTAAAAAAAAATCAGCTGCAAAATTATATTGCTGGTAAAACCTGTAAACTAATCTTTCTGACTGAAAATACTACAGACATAACTGTATTTTTTTTAAAATCAAAATCAGATGCCAGTTAAGGATTTATAGCCTAGTCAGTTGGGCCCTGCTTTTGTAAACTGATCTGCTCTGCCTGTGACGACGTGTCGGGGTCCCCCGACTCCTGCACCCCCATAGTGGCACGAACAGACTCCACCAGCCAGTAGAATAGAGGGAGTTTATTGCTTCTCCAGGATACAGCACAGCATAGATGTACTCTGGTTACAGGGCCAGGCCTAGGATGCCTCAGCTCCTCTTGGGATGGGGAGACTGGGCCCCTAAATCCCAGCCCCCCATTGCTCAGGCTGCTTCATCCATGATTCCAGACAGAAACTAACTCTTCCTTCCAGCCCTGCCCCCAGCCCAGGCTCCACTCCCTTCCTTCCCATTGTTCCGCTCCCTGGGAGATAACTCGTTGGACAGGTTCAGAGCCCCCTTGCATAATGACTCATCCCCTGCCCTGCTGGGCCATGCTACAGACAGCAGCCAGCGGAGGTCACCCACAGCCCACTGCCCAGCATAGCAACCAGCAAGGTACCCCCCACTACGTCACACTGCCATATCCCCTTTAAGCACACATTCAATCTGTGTACAGAATTGGGGTCTTAGCTTGCAGTTAGTGATAGCTCCCTGGGGTTAAGTAAGTATAATGAAGTCTATACTGCAACAAGGTGCACAATATGGAGGAATTTCAGCTGTTTGTATAAATATGAGAACTTGACTTCCAAGGCACATTTCAAACATCTTTTTGAATATTTCATCTACAAATAATGAAAATGTAGATTTTTATAGATAGCTCTATAGATCCACTATGCATTATTAACTTAATCTCCATATTACAATGGAGTTTGTATAATGTCATCCATGTGTCTTCTCTTTTAAGAAAAATGCATCACACACTGGCATCTGATCTGGAAATAATCTTTTTTCCCCTTTTCAGGGCCAGATTCTCAAATCTTTGGTTATACCACTAGTCCTTGTTTAAAGAGTCAGTATTACCACTGAAGTCAGTATGATTATTTGCATGAGTTTGCTGTTTGCAGGATCATAGCAAAGTAGCTCAATTTACAATTCAAAAGATTATTTCCTAGCTCTTCCCATCCCAGGCCTGCTAAAGCTGCAGTCTTCATCCAGGATCTGAAAAAAAATTAAGCTGTTGTTGTGTTTGTTTCTTAGCTAATTAATTACTAAAATTTCATTGGTTTCAGTTATGGAAATCTACTGTGTCTACATAACTCAGTTGCCATCTTACTGAATTCTGAACAGTTAACTTCAGACTAATATAGTAACCAGCATTATAGATTTAACACTAATTTCTGAGTTGTAATTTGACATTTAGAGTGGCAATTCAAATATGAGAAGAACTGAAAATATGATTGCAATGACATGTGGCTAATATTTGGCCAGAAAACCATGGAAAATATTCAGTGTAAAGTTAGAAACATGACTGTTAAAAATCTAATATTCATGCAACATATCTGCTTGCTGTGTACATCTAGTACATGGTTTTTGTGTAGTTCAGCTATGGGAAAGTGAGATGAATTCTATTCTGTCCCCTGAACCATGCTAAAACTGTTGTCAGTTACAAAATATCTTTATTACCAGTAAGGCAGAAGGTAAAAAAAACCCACGCCAAAAAACACCATCACCATTTCCCCCCCTCTCCCTCTACTCCTAAAGTTCTGGATATAAATTGCACTACTGTCAGGTTTGGAATGGGAAGGGGCTGGAAATAATCTTTTAAATTTAAACTGCTTTTGTTTGCTATGAGTCTGTAAACTCATGCAAACACTAATTCATGCATATAGTATCACTAATTTCAGTGGGTGTGAATAAGAATTATTCACATGGGTACAGGCTTGCGGGATCAGGTGCTGAGTGGAAATAAAATATACATCCCTGTGATGTCTTTTGGTCACTTTTCTTGCAACTGTGATTGCACTATAAATAGTTATGAGATGATTAATACCATGCAAATATCACTGTTCAAGTTCAGATCTGCAAAAGAATTCTAACCAAGTTCTCTCTTTATCAAGTTATGTGATTTCGCTGAACAAATTCTTAGCATTTCTCCCATTGATAAGATTTCTGTCTGGATTCTAAAAATATAGCTATAAAGCAGGCCTACACTGTCACCATGTCTGTTAACTATGACACATTTATTATTTCCAACGTGATTGTTGAGAGAAGAATCCTCTTAGGAGTGAAAAGGGGAACTTGATGTGCCACCAAAAGCCCACCATTGATACCCAGCCTACACTCCACCAAGCTTCAATGCCAGTCCTCTACCTGGTTACTGGCCAAAGCATTAGCCCTATTTGAACACCTGAAGATTCCTCTCTCCACCACTTCCCACCCCCATACTGAATCCTTCCTACTCAGTGATATCACAAGAGCGATACTGCTGCTACTTCCTGCTCGACTTCAATACTGACCCTATAGTCCAGGCAGACAAAAAAGAAGAAGCCACTCCATTGATGTAAGCTGCCTCCCCAGACAAAGCTGCCAGGGACCATCCAGGATCTTCTAAAGCAGGTTGCTACAGATGTGGGCCTGGAAATTGAGGAGCTGAAAGACACATTGCACAGTCTTATTGATATCCTGGCTGCAGCAGTTCCATCCAAGGTGGCCTTTCACATCAATGAGGCAATGATGGGACTAGTCAAGGCCTAGTGGGAAACCCCTTCTTTTCTGGCCCCTACTTCAGAGGGCAGATAAGTAGTACTATGAGCTGGCAAATGGGTTTGAATACCTGTACTTGCATCCCCCAGGGTCCCTGGTGATGTCTGCAGCAAACAAAAGGGACAAGCACAGCTTGTCAAGTGCTACCTTAAAACAGAAAGATGCCAAGAGACTGGGCTCTTAAGGTTTATTCCACTGGTAACCTCCAGCTGCCTGTATCCACATGCCAAGCTTTGCTGGGGAGATGGGATTTCCATAAATAAAATCCTAGAAGAAATTTTGCCCTAGGAGTCGAGAGAGGAGTGTGAAGCCCTCTTGGAAGAGGTAAGAATATGCCCAGGACCTCTCTCCAGCTCTGGATGCTGCTGCCACAGCGGACTGGACAGTGGCCTCCATAGTCACCGAGAAGTGCTATTTCTGGCTTCAGTCCTCTGGCCTTCCCCATGATGTCCACGCGTGCAGGACCTCCCATTTGAAGACTTCTCTCTTTTCTCAGTGCAGACAGATAGGAGACTTTCATGAGCTGAAGGATTCAAAGGCAACTCTATGATTTTTAGGCCTGCACACTGTCTGCTTCCAGAAAGGACGTTAGGTCTCAGCAGCCTCCTGGGTTCTAGGCACCTCCATAGCAGGAGTCCTACAAAAGAAAATGGAGGGATTATAGTTAGTGCCAACCACTTCCACCCACTTCAACCTTCCAGTAAGGGTCTCAGAAAACTCTGGTGGGTTGAACTAGGCCTTGTGGAGGTGCCTCTCAGAGTGCTGCACCAGTCACCATTTCAAATCTGTGTCTCCCTTTATTTTCAGACCATGTGTTGCTCTTCAGCCTGCCATGGTCTTTCCTAACATGAGGCTATTTGGGTCCTGAACCCTGCTGATTCCACCCCTCTTCCACTTCCCCTCCCCATCCCACTTCATGGCCTCTTTTCATGAGCAATTCTTCATCCAGGAAGTGCAATCTTTCCTATGTTTAGGGGCAGTGTAGGAAGTTCCTCAAGACTTGAGAAAGAAGGGCTTCCACTCCCAGTACTTCCTAATCCCAAAAGCCAAAGGGGACCTAAAGCCCATCTTGTACCTGCACCATCTCAACAGATATCTTAATAAACTAGGTTTCCACATCAGCGATGAGCAATATAGGCTAGTAAATGGCTACATAAGTAGCCCTCCTTCATCTCAATGAGCCACAAGAGTGTCACGTACATACTGTTGGTCTCCCAGGATAGGGTAGTTCTGCTAACTGTGCTTGCGTACCTAGAATTTGAATGGTGTGCTGATTGTACTGTAGCTTTGATTGGATGTAGATGAAACACACAGCTAGGCTTCCAGATGCTTTCACCCGAAATCCTGAAGTTGGCAGGAAAAAAAACTTGATTGAGCAAAAACACACACAAACAAAAAAAAAAAACCCAGATGAAAGTCATTGGGGGAGGGGGGAAAACCCCACAATACCCAGGAGAACAAAAAAAAAAAGTCGCTGTGCCTTTGAAACTCCCTGCGCTCCTCACTTCCCCACGCCAGATGCTGCAGGGGAACAATGTCCCCACTGGCCTTCCATCCAAGAAAACCAGAAAATGTCCAGTATTTTCTGTTTGTTTTTTTTTTACCGAACAAGGGCCATAAATAAGGGACTGTCCAGGTGAAAACCGGACACTTGACAACTCTACACACAGCTCTCACAGTCAATGTATGCAGTCAGCATGCATCTCTCTTCATGTACTTCACTAATACCCGTAGGAAAAAAAACTGTGTAGAAGGAAACCAGTGAAATCTGGCAACCCTGTGCATGGACAATGGTAAACAAAATGTCTCGGGGCACACGTAGAACCTTGATGGGCTGCAGGTAGCTTGCAGGCTGCAGGTTGCCCACCACTGTTCCATATGGTCTGCCTTGCCTCAATCATTCTCTCCTAAGACCCAAGAGATTGGTACATCACCCTAGACTTAAAGGAGACATACTTTCACATTTCCATCTTGCATGACCACAGAAGATTTCTCAGGTTTATAGTGAGTCAACACCACTACCAATTCACCACCCTCCTCTTTGGTCTATTGGCAGCCCCATGGGTATTGACGAAGTGTATGGTGATTGAAGTAGCCTTACTCGGGCAGCAAGTTATACAAATCTACCCATATCTTGGTGACTGACTTATCAAAGGTTGGTCACAGGTTCAAGTACAGAACAATATTAGCCCAGTCCAAGCCACATTCAGGGAGCTGTGTCTGCTGATAAACAAGGAGAAGTCTGTTCTTGTCCCACCTCTGGCTGTGGTGGGCCGGACTTGCCCCAGAGAGAGGCTGTTCCATGGGATGCCAGTGCAGCCCCTCTCTGTGGGGAGCTCAGGTCCACCATGGACAGAGACGGCTGGTCCCCATGCTGCCACCTCTGTATCAGAGGCAGCAGCATGGGATGGCAGACGAGAGCTGATCTGTGCTGGGAGCCAGTGGCAGGGGGTCGGCTGGGAGCGCACTGGCTGCCGGCCCTGCCCATGGGAATTATAGAATAATCATGTAACCACTAAGATTTTGTGTGGTTACATGACTATTGAATTAATCAATATCTAACATCTCTAGTTTCCACAACATTTCAGACCTGATAGCCAAAGTCATGGTCCACCCAATCACAACATCTCAGGTGTGCCTCAAGCTTTGGGATCACATGGTGGCTTTACTTATGCGGTTCAATATGTGCCTCAGACTCCTCCAGATGTGGCTAGCATTTTATTCCCTGAGCAGACACCAGCTGAACGCAGTGTTCATAGTCCCTCCATTGTTCCTTGCCTCCTTCACTGGTAGAAAGACCCAAGGTTGGCAGTGATGGGGGTGCCCATTGTTACCCCACAGCTGTCAGTATCTTTAGTCTCAGATGTATCAGACCTAGGGGTGGGGACCCCACAGTAACAGTGTCAGGGCCTCTGGTTCCAGGAAGAACACTTCCTGTACATGGAGATCAGGGCATTTCACTTAGCATGGCAACTGTTCCTTCCTCAGATCTCAGGCAGCGTGGTTCAAGTCCTGTCAGACAATACAGTGGTCGTGTTCTGTAGCTGCAATCAAGGAGGAGCACCATTCTCAGCCCTGTGTCAGGAAGTTATCTATGGGATTTCTGTGTGAGACATTCCATTCATCTCAAAGCATGTCATCTCCTGGGAGGTTGGAATGTATTGGTGGATCATTTCAGCTAATCCTTTTCCTCTCAACACAAGTGATCCCTTCACTCAAAGATCACCACAGTCATCTTCCAAAAGTGAGGTCCTCCAATGTCAGTAGTTTTGTTTGCTGGATGGGCACAGCTGAGGCTCTCTCTTTTAACACCTTGCTCTTGTGGGCAGACGACCTGTATGCCTTTCTCCAGACTTTCTTGGTTCACAAGGTTTTTCTGAAAACTAAACTGGACAAAGCAAGAGTTATCCTGATAGCACTGGCGTGGCCACGCAAGCATTGGTTCGGCAGGCTCCTAAACCTCTCAGTGGCAGCTCCACTCTCTCTCCCACTCTGTCTGGATTTAATTTCACAAGACCATTGTTGGTTACTTCACCTGAACCTTGCCTCCCTGCACTTAACTGCATGTATGTTGCATGGCTGAACTCTGCATGGCTGAACTCTGAAGAACAGCCCTGTTTGAAACAGGTTTGGCAGGTCTTGCTAGGTTGTAGAAAGTTTTCCACCAGGGCTATCTACTAGGCCAAATGGAAATGTTTCACTTGTTGGGTGTCCAAATGGGTTGGAAAGACTGTATCCTCAGGTTTGCAAATTGACTGTCTCCCATGGCACTTAAACCTGGTCCTGTCAAAGCTCACAGGGCCTTCCCCTTCAAGCACAATTCTCCTTGCTACTTTTCTTCTGAAAGATTGTCTTCGTGGTGGTGATCACCTCAGCCAGAAAGGTCTCTGAGATCAAAGGGTTGATTTTGAACCACCTTACCCGGTGTTCTTAAGGATAACGTCCAACTGCGCCCCTATCTGGCCTTTCTGCCAAAAGTGGCCTCAGAATTCCATAACAAGCAGGTCATATTCCTATCTTCTCGAAACCTCACAAGAACTTGAGGAATTATGGCTGGTTACTTTCTTACTTTCTTTTTATCTTTTGCATTAATACGTAGCTCATTAACAATGCAATTCTTTAAGTTTATGGTTTGGCATATATATTATATCTCTGCCAAATTGAAGTTTCCACTTCATGCATCTGATGAAGTGAGCTCCTGTCTGCAAACATTTATACAAAAATTAATGGGTTAGTTTTAAAGATGCCACAGGACTCCTCACTGTTTTTTTTCTGAAACAGAGTAACACTGCTGCCCCTCTGATACTGGTGCAGTATAGTAAGTCTCTATTGTCATTTTGTTTTTTTCACCCTCAGAGATGAATTTAATATTAAAGTTCTTCAGGCTTTTGTTGAACTCCATGAGTTTGCTGATCTCAATCTTGTACAAGCCTTAAGGTAAGTGCATTCTAATTGAATTTATCAAACTTCATATTTAACTGAATCTAAGTATAGAGGTGATGATGATTCACTCAAGCAGCTGATCTTTGATTTGAATATGATTACTCTGTATCTTGTTAGTAAACAAATCTTAGTGTTTCACTCTTTTGCTGGTTTGCATATGCATTGCCTTTGAACTCTAACACACACAATTAATGATTTCACACAAATGCAAAGGGAGACAGACTAGTGTCAGATGCTTGCTGTGCATGCCATATCGCTCACATGTGCAAATTTTCTCAGATAAGCAAAAGAGTCCCTGATTGTGAATTGGAAGTTAGGCTGCGTTGGAAAGAAAATATCGTCAAAGCAAAGTATTTTTTACTTTTCAGCATCACCTTGGAATTAAATTCTTGCTATTTACTTAAGAAGAATAAATATGCTAACTTTTATTTTTTTAAAGATTGGCAGCAAGCAGATAGGTTAACATATGTATTGCTTGAATTCAGTTGTTAGTCTGGTGTAAATCCAGAATTAGCCCAATGATTTGTAGGGCTTTAGAGAGTGCTTTCAAATTTGCATCCAGAAGAGGCTCCTATCCCAAAATAGAGATATTAAAATGTAGGTATGGTCCTTCCTACACATGCTACATGGTCATGTGGTGAGTCAGAAGAGCAACTTTATGCTGACTAAGGATTGAGGCAACTGCCTGAGGAATCAGGATGTCCTCTGACTCCATAGTTCTGTCTAGTATACACAATATTTCAGTCTCCTCCTGCTCTTTATAGCAAACCTCAATCCACTCTTCCCCTGGCTGCTACTGTTGATAATGTTATTGTAGTAGCTCCCAAAAGCCCCAACCAAGATGAGCTCTCTTGTGTTGAGAGTTAAAAACAAAACCCTGCAGAATTTATAGACAATAGACTCTAAAGACAAGATACATCAGTTGGGTGTACCACACAGAATAAAAGGTGGCAAAGGCAAAGTACTGCAGACTGGAACACCTGGTTAATAAATGACCAAGCAATATAGCTGTGGGCATGGCTTTTTTAAAAGATGCAACTGAATGACAGATTTTAACTCAATCCAGAAATGGGCACATTTGCAGTTATTTCCTATTGCTTTCCCCTACCATATCCAGTGGTTTGGGGCTAGTGGAAAGGAGACAAGCTTTGTACTTAGGAAAAGTCAAATAGTTTTTCAGGGGGCCTGCCTTTGCTTGATCTAATTGCCAATGGAAAGACAGCAATGTAAATCATGACTAATGGAGAGCAGAAGTTGCCTAGAAAATGAAAATTCAATTTACATGCTTACCCACCGCCCTTAGAGGCAGGGCTTTACGCTGTGTATGTCTCAGTCCTTGTGCCTCAGGGCCAATAACTACACCTCGTCCCCATGAGGCAGTCCAGCTTAGTGGCCAGGATCAATAAAAACACCCCCTTCTCAAAGGGTGGTGCGGTCCAGCAGTCAGAGTTGATATTCACTCCTTTCCTGGAGGGAAGTGAGGCCTACCAGCCAGAGTCAGTAAAGCACTTCCTTCCTTCAGGGCACTGAGGCCTAGCAGCTGTAGTCAATAATAACACTACTCCCTTCCTGCAGGGCAGTGAGGCCTAGTGGTCAAAGTTGGTAATCACTTCATGCCTTCAGGGCAGTGAGGCCTGGTGGCCAGAGTCCAAGAGTCAATATCAATGCCCCTTCACACAGGGCAGGGTGGCCTAGCAGCCTGAGTCAGTAGCAACAGTTGTAGCGCCCTTCTTGGGGAGTTGATGGGGTAGGAGGAACTGAGCTCACCCTCTCCACCAGGTCCCAGCCCAGGGCCCTGTTCATGGTGCGGTGGACCACCACTAGCTCAGTGGGGAACCTGCCTGAAACACACCAAGCTCTCAGGTATTTAACTCACTGCCATGGGGCTACTTCCTACTGGACTCACCAAAGCAGCTTTCTTTGCCACTTTCCCATAAACTGGGGGCTTCTCTGGCTGTTCCCTGCTGACTGGCCTCCGTGGTTCAGTCCAGCCATAGCTCTTCCCCCAGAGCCCTGGCAGCACCTAATTCCCCAGCAGTGGTTAGCCCAGACTGAGCTGCTCCACCAGCCTTTATAGCTGTCCTCCAGTGGGAACATGCCCAGCAGGGCTGAGAGGTAGAGTGGGGCTCTCTCTGCCAGGTAACCCTGGTTAACCCTTGCAGGTCCAGTGCGGGCTTGGTACACCCCGTTACAATGCTATACAGCGAATGCAAAACATTTGTGTTTTATCGTATGAGACAATGGGGAATAGAGTGACTTAGCTAAATATGCAGTATTATTTTCATGTGTGTGCTTGTGACTTGATGAATCAAATTTTCAAGTGAAACTGGAGGACCATGGAAGAGCCTCAAAATTGCACATTGAAGTGTTGCTGCAATAAATCAGTTATGTTGTACCAAATCCATAAAGTTATCAAACCAAACACAAACAAACAAACAAACCACCACCAGCTTATTTTCAGGCCTCCTGTACCTAAAATGTTCCCTCTTCTTTTATAGTGACTTGTTTGGGAAGCTTTTGCTTTCACATGGTTTCTGCACCTAAAATATGCCGTAAGTGAATTTAGTACTGCAGTGGTATGAAGGATAGAACTTCTGTTCTAAGAAAGATGTAAAGATTTTGAAATTTAGCCTCATTCCAAATTTCAGTGAAAACCAAAAAATTCAAAACTCTCCAAAGGAAAATTCCTTGTAAAGAATTGTTTCAGGTTGTTCAGAACACTTCATTTAGACAAATTGAAATATTTATTTCGATTTTGACTCTTTGACAGTGTCAGAACTTCTTCCTGTTTTTTATTTGTTTTTGTAAACAAAATTTGGGCAAAATTGATTTGATGTTGTGCAGCATTTTGACAAAACTGCCCTACTTCAACAGAATATGGCTCCATCCAAGTTTCTCAGACCAGCTCTATGTAGAACATGTAGCAAGTGTTTGCTGGTTCTGAAGTGAAATTCTTCTTTTCATGCATTGAATAGTGCAGCGTAGGTAGTGCCAATCCTTCCTTTGGAAATAGTTCACTCCCTATGCCCACTGAACTCTGCATTCTCTTTGAGACTGCCAACAAGGGGCACATTTGTGCTAGGATATCTGTCCACCAAGAACAAGCTTTAGACCATTAAAATTAACTTAATTTATGCTATCAAATAATAATCTGAGGCAACTGCTCTCAGTCATTGCTTATCAGGAATAGTTTAGAACTGGTATCTTAGGGTATGTCTACACTACCACCCTAGTTCGAACTAGGGTGGTTAATGTAGGCATTCGAAGTTGCAAATGAAGCCCGGGATTTAAATATCCCGGGCTTCATTTGCATCTTGCCGGGCAGGCGCCATTTTTAAATCCCCTTAGGTCGAACTCCGTGCCCGCGGCTACACGCGGCACGGAGTAGGTAGTTCGAATTAGGATCTCTAATTCGAACTACCATTACTCCTCGTTCCTCGTTCCACGAGGAGTAAAGGTAGTTCGAATTAGAGATCCTAATTCGAACTACCTACTCCGTGCCGCGTGTAGCCGCGGGCACGGAGTTCGACCTAAGGGGATTTAAAAATGGCGCCTGCCCGGCAAGATGCAAATGAAGCCCGGGATATTTAAATCCCGGGCTTCATTTGCAACTTCGAATGCCTACATTAACCACCCTAGTTCGAACTAGGGTGGTAGTGTAGACATACCCCCAAATATGAAAGGTTCTGTGACCCATTATAAATGTCCTAAGACACTCTGTTTTGTTTGAAAATACTCTTGGTCATCACTTTCATGAATTGGGAGCTTAATGTTTAAAATGTCAACAGGGCATCCCCTCCTGAAAGCAGATTCAGTTTCTCTCTGGAAGTGTTTTTAGACTGGCACCACTTTGTACCTAAACCTTGCTTTCTTTTTTTTTATTTCATTATTTTATGGATGTTGATTTTATCTTGTCTCATACTGACTTCCTGTTTTATGAACATCAATTCATTTCAATTGGCCAGCTTCAAAGAAGTAGAGCCGCAAACAAGAGGCTGTGCTTGCTGCCCTAACTTTGCCTGAGAGTTGTAGCTTTGATGTTTGGACTTAAGAACACGAATAACAATTCCTAAATGGATATGCCAACAGGAAGTGTGAAAAACATTTTGTGGTACAGCACTTGCGAACGTAATTTTCCTATAAACTCTGCTAATGACAATATTGTTGTTCTGTTCATATACTTTATTAGTTTATCTAATTTTAATCACCATTTGTAATCTACAGTCTTCTTAATTTTAGATCGGTTCTTGCAATAATTTTGCTTAATGTTTTATTGCAGCTTTTTATCCCTGTCATTTCCATAAAGGGCAAGCCAAGAAGAAGCAAAACCTACTCTTTTGTTTCATACTTATAATAGGAGCACTTATTTCCTGTATCTGAATTGCAGTGGTATTGAGAAGTCACATTTCCTTTTTCCAGTCAAGTATTCTCTCGCTATCCCAAAGCATTGACTCATTATGTCCTGTTCAAATGAATATACTGGGTTTTAGTCTGCTTTTTTGATTCTGGGTTATAATACAGCTCTTTTTTTCTCTTTCAACAAAATTCTGAGAAGAATATGTTCCTTTTAGCAGTGAAGATGGTCTCTGGTACAGCTAGTTAGAGAGCATGGCCTCCTACATGCTTCCTGCTTCTGTCAATGTGGAAGAGGAGAGAATTGCAAAATTTGTACCAGAATACATGGTCTTACCAGACTACATTATCTTGCCTGTGAGCATGCAGTTCTATTGGCTAAATGCTGAGTTAAATATTTTTTGAGATTTGTTTTAAAACAAACTTCTCATTTTATTTACAAATGTATTAATTTCTGCTTAGAAGCTGATTGTTGACAATATATGTCTAATGTATAAATATTGGAATGGGTCTAATTTTACTGAAGTGTTTTACACTTCCCTTTTGTAGGCAATTCCTGTGGAGTTTCAGACTTCCAGGAGAAGCTCAGAAAATTGATCGTATGATGGAAGCTTTTGCTTCACGCTATTGCCTTTGTAACCCTGGAGTCTTTCAGTCTACAGGTTAGTCATGATACATTTTTTATCAGAATCACCTTTATTATATAATTTGTCAGATCGTGTGTTATACTGCCTTAAATTCAAAGAAAAAGTGGCAAACTTGAAAGTCCAGATTAAGACAATAATGTGAAATGAAAAACAAGAGTGTTCTGTGGTGTGGAAAAAAAAAATAGGGTCTAATCCGGCACTCCTTATTTCTAAGTAAGGAGGGATGCAAAATTGGATCAAAACCATCTTTCTTCCTAGCAGTGTTAAAAAAGTAGTTTATATAAGCTGTTAATATAGTGCAATGGATCATACAAATGCTACCAAAGATCTGTAGTGAGTTGGGACAAACTGGACAGTAGATGTTATAGCAAAATGCTGCTGCATTAAAATAAGCAATATTTCTGAGATTCCCTGATTTTTTTTGGGCGGGGGGGGACAATTTCTGCCAGTGCCAAATTATGCCACATTACCTATGTCTGAAGTATTAATGCAAAAGCAAAACATGTTTCAAAATAAAATTTGAGGGACTAATGTTAGGAGAATCACTTGGCAAAAAAGAGGGAAAAATAACTTAACATTTATACCTGGGCCTCTTGAAACAGATTTGCAAACCCAGCACTATGTCAAAGGAGCAGTGGGGGTGACTTGCAACAAACTGTTTGAAGATAAAATGTGTGTCAATAAGCTTCGTGGTTTGTGCCATGAAAAAGTAAATACAAATTCTCACCTGATAGATGGCATGTTTGAATGTTAACAGGTTAACCCATGTTCTGAAGGAGCATTCAAAAGTTTTTTTCCTCCCCCAATCTGGATCCTTAGGACATTTTCTCTTTCTATACCTCCCATATATGTCTGTGGTCAGGGGAGCCAGCAGAATTGGCAGACCCCTGGGGCTACGTCTAGATTACTCTTGGCTTCCGAAGATATGCAAATTAGGTGTGAATTTGCATATCTTCTGATCCCTTTTTTGGAAGAGGTTTTAAAAAAAAAAAGCAGTCTTGATGGGGTTTTTCATGCAAAACCGCCCTTTTTCGTAAGACCCCTGGAAACCTCATTTTTTGAGGAATAAGGGTTCTTTGGAAAAATCTAGACTGCCTTTTTTTTTTTTTTTTTTTTTTAACTCTTCCAAAAAAGGATTCGGAAGAAGATATGCAGATTTGCACCTAATTTGCATATCTTCTTTCGGAAGCTGAGGGTAGTCTAGACCGTAGCCTGGGTAAGGTGGGTGGGTAGCTCCACTCCTCTAGGAAGGGAGGGGCCTTGGCTGGAAGGGGTGGCTCGGGGCAGCCAGCCCTCAGCACCACCCAGAGTGCACTGCGCTGTCCCCGCCAGCTAGCCCTCAGAGCCAGTTGGCGCTCTGGTGGTGATTTCAAGGTCCCACGGCTTTAGCTGCTGCTCCTGCAGAAGCAGCAGCTGGGAGCTCCAGGCCCTTTTGAATCGCTGGACCCTGAGGCAACTGCCCTCTTTGACCCCCCCCCCCAGTGGCCCTGTCCATGGTTCACATCAAGACTTACTCTTGTATGTAGCATTTTGTTGTTTGTCACACCCCCAAACCCCTTTCTTTGCTATTCAGAACTTGCTGGGGCATCTTTAAAAGGCAACTGATACACTATAGTACACAGATCAATGATTCCTTTTCAATGTTGTTTCAGATACATGCTATGTGTTATCATTTGCAATCATTATGTTAAATACTAGTCTACACAACCATAATGTAAGAGATAAACCAACAGTGGAACGATTTGTATCAATGAACCGTGGCATTAATGAAGGTGGGGACCTTCCAGAAGAACTGTTACAGGTAAGTTGCATTAAAATGACCAAGTGGCACCTCATGGTTTTTGAAGTGGGGCAACAAGAAGCAAGTGCAGCAGTTCTAACTGATTTGTCAAGTCATGTGCGAATCATTTTCTCTGATGCAGTTTTGCCCTGGGTTTGCAATGTACAATCCTTGAGAGACCGAGAGTATGAAACAACTTGCTCCACTCAAGAAGCATCTTTTTGTACTTTTTGAGGAATGTTGATTGGATATATATCTCTACAGCCAGTCTCTCTTGACTGGAATCTGCTCCATCCTGCACAAGGTTGAATGTGGGGAGAATAAAGGGGAAAAATAGCAGGGATCACTGAGGAGCCAAAGATGGCTGTCATGACATGCTGTGGAAGAAAAGTTACAATGCAAAGATGTCAGACATTTGATTGAGATTTTCAAGTTAGTGATGTCTAATACTTTTTAAAAACAAATTTATTTAGTGAAGCTTGTATTGAACAAAACTGTTGAAAATCTGAAAGCTCTGGAAAAAAATAAGAGCCAAACTTCTAAAGAAAAGCTGTCTTTTTATTGAGAAGTACCCAGGAAATCTTCAATAGAGGATATTTATTTGCAAGCAATGATATCTGCTTTTAACTTATTTGTAGACTATGGTGAAATGCTGCTTAGAGGAGGTTTGGTTCCAGTTCCTGTGGGAGATGTTCTTCATTTTTTTTATGTACATAGTCTGAAAAGAGTGAACAAAATCTCTTGGATAGCTGTAATGTACATATTGCTGAATGTTTTTGTTTTCTTCCAGAATTTGTATGAAAGTATTAAAAACGAGCCATTTAAAATTCCAGAAGATGATGGGAATGATCTCACGCATACATTTTTTAATCCAGATAGAGAAGGTTGGCTACTGAAATTAGGTTAGTAGAAGAGTAATTTCAATGATACTTTGCTTTGTGTGTTGGTGATGTGTGTGCCACTTCCCTTGCTATCTGCTTTACTGCAAATCTAATAGGATTAAATTAGTAAAATAATTCCTGCTTAAAAACGTAAGATTTGAAAACCAGTTACTCCTTTATATTGTTTTGTGTAATTGCTAATTCTGTGAAGTCTAAAAAGAAGTAATCTTGTCACTTGAATGTTGAAGTGGACTTTTATTTCTGATACTTGAGAACTGTAACTTCAGCAGCAGAAAAGAAGCTCTGTTTACAGTTACAAATGCCAGTGACTGAAAAATAACAAATTTACATGAAACTTTTCCAGAAAACTGTACAGCAGCTTCAGCTCAGTTTTCTGCATAAAAACCAATGCTTTTATTTTCAAATAGTTGTTTTTGTGTGTCTTTATTTTTCCATATTATTTGTGAGTTTCTGTTGGTTTGGTTTTGGCTATGATTTTTAATGAGTGGTTTAAATGTGCCTTCTTGTTTTCCTTATGGCCTATGACCTATCATCTTTCTGTTCTGTGACTGGCTGTCTCTGCTTATTCTGCATTAGGAGGTACGTACCTGATGGCTTTCCAACACCTCCCCCCACTTGTTCAGTTGCTCATTCTTTTTTTTATTTTTCTTCTTCTTTGTTTCTTAAATCAAATTTATTGTAGTGCTACACTTCTCACATAATGACACTAACTTTATCCCCAATAGGACTCTCCTCATACATAATTTCTGCTTATACGTTTTGGTGTTTGTAATTTATTCTCTTCCCACCATGAGTTTCTTCTACAAAAGAATATATACTTTGTCAAGCAGCGCAGTTATAGTTATTGTTTTAGATAGCTCTGTAGCATCCTTCAGGCTCACTGAGATACAAATGGGAGGAGTACTTTACACAGCACAGAAGTGCAGTTGTGTTATCTTGTAATATATGGTATTGAACAGGGGTGGGCAATAATTTTTGATTGGGGGGGCACTCCAAGATTTTGAAAATTGGTCAAAGGCCGCACTTTTCTGTGAGGGGGTGCAGGGTCTAGAATGGAGGCTGGGTACAGAAGGGCACACAGGGTAAGGGACTGGGGTGCAGGAGACGGTGTGAGGTCTGAGATGGAGTTTGGGTGAAGGAGGGGGTTATGACCTGGGTCAGGTGATTGGGATGCAGGAGAGGATTCTGGCCTGGGGGAAAGGTGTAGGAGGGGGTACAGGGTCTGGGAGGGAATTGTGACTGGGGGCAGGGAGGTGCAGAGGGTTTGGAAGGTGACCTGGGGGAGGGAGTTGGGGTGTGGAAGGGGCAGGGGTGCGAGAGTCAGGCTCTTACCTGAGTGTCTACTGGCCAGCACCCCCAAGGCAAACTGGACTCCCTGCCGGCTGCAGCCCCAGATCACTTAGAGCTGCAGGCTATTCCCTCCATGTGGCTCTCAGCTCCAGGAGGGGGAAAAGGCTTGTGCTTCCCCCATACTCCAGGCCAGTCTCTCAGCTCATATTGGCTGGTTCTTTCTGGCCAATAGGAGCTGAGGATTGGGCTGGGGGCAGGGAGATCACACACAGGCTCCCCCTCCATCCAGAGCAGAGAACTGCCAGACTGTGCTTGAAATCCGCCGCAGCTGTGTGCCTAAGGGTCCTGGCAGGGTGGTCTGTGGGCTGGATCTGGCCCCCAGGCTGTATTTTGCCCAGCTTTCATATGCTGGTTTTATGTTGTTGTTTTTAAGTCATAGGAACTGATGTGAAAATATCTGTGGATTGTAGGTAGATATATTAATATTGCTATCACTATATTATCGTTCCTATCCATAGTCAATAAATTCAGTCAGTTGAATATACTTTGTTACTTATATAAAAAGTTTGTCAGAATGTTGAATGGCTTATTTTAATCAAAATAGAACATAGCTGAAGTTAGCATGTGCTAAACAGGCAAGTTATTTCACAATAACTTTCTTGTGTGGGTTTTTAAATATATTTAGTTTAACTACATATAAAGACACCTCAGAGTACATGATTCTGAAGCTTCTAAGCTGCTCTGACTTTGTTTGCCAGTGCTTTTGGAAGTGATGTGGCTTGCTTATCTGTTTGAGTTTAATGAGGCAGCCAGCCATACAGGGTAGCCACTTCTCTGATTAGAACAGACTCTAAAATTTGGTTCTATTTTTTTTAAATTTGTGTGTTTTAAAACACTGGATTAAAGACCAAAATCTACACAATTTCAGAGCCAGCCTCTGGCTGCTCTTGTGCAAGAGGAACCTTGTGCCAGCTGAAGCAGCCAGGACCCTGATGATCCCTGAGTGCAAGGTCAGTAGGAATTAAAGAGCAGTCAGCAGCACTAGACAGAGGGGAAGTACACTAAAGTCACAGCAAGGGCCCATCTCCTTCCATTCTCACTAGAAGTTGGGGGCTGAAGAAATATGAGGGTCAAGACACTTTTAGGGGCTGTTCAAAAGCGCTGGACCTGTGAATCCATGAGAGCTGGTTGTGGCACCTGGAAAAAGTTGTAATAGTGACAGCTACTGCATGTGCTTCCCCAGTCTCTGTCCTCTGTAGGCAGAATGGCTCCAGCCACAACAGCTGGTAGGTCTCCTATGCTGGTTTTATGTGACTGTTTGTTTTTAAGTTATAGGAACTGATGTGAAAATATCTGTGGATTGTAGGTAGATATATTAATATTGCTATCCCTCTATTATTGTTCCTATCCATAGTCAGTAAATTCACTGAGTTGTTCAATTCCCTACTTCTGCGCTAGTGACAACCAAATGAAGAGAAGAGTGCATTGGCACAAGTACTTTGGCAGTGTCTATTAAGAATATATTCTAATAAACGCAGCAGCAGGGAGCCACCTTACGAAATACTGTAGCGTGGAGGGGACAGCTATTGGAGACACCACCAATTAGCAAATTCAGGACCCCATAGCATCAGGTGTTAACCACCTTTAATTTCTGTTGATTTCCATGGGAGCTAGAGGTGCTTGGCCCTGCATGCAATGAGACCCTTAGAATACTGTCTCGGGACCAAGGCCTGCAGAGGGCCATTTAAAGTGGGGGAGGGCATAAATTTGCCCTCCTCACCTGAGCCCTCTATTTTCCTCACAGGTGTCTCCTCCCTTCTGTATGAGTCCCAATACACACTCTGGTTAATTTGAGTAAGCAGCATTGCAAGCTGATGTGTGGAGTTATAGCACCTGTCACGTTTGGCCTGGGCAAAAAGTGGTTGGACTTTAGTTTGTGTGGCTTCCCACAGCTATGTGGCCTATAGCCAGGAGTCTTGCTGTTTGCTTGTCTCCATTACTTCATCTGCAGATGTTGAGAAATTGCAAAATCCTTAAATACCCTCATTGTGTTCCTAAGTAAAAAAGCAGAGTTTCTTCCTGTTTATGTTTGAAGACATAAATGGCTTAACAGGCACAGTATTCATAGTTGAGACAGTTTAAAATATTACTTGAAGAGCTGATACATTATATGTTCCACAGTATGTGGCAGTGCTCACCTCAGCCGAAAAGATTTCTTAAGACAAGACTTCAAGAACTAGAAATATTTTAGCACAAAAAAATCCAGATAAGTCTGTTACCACTCAGAGCATTTTCAATATTCTCTACAGTTTTTAAAATCTAAAACTTTTGATGAAGTTGTTTTTTAATATATACAGTACAAATATCTACTTGCACATACTACAATGCAATAATTTTGCCCTGACTGGTTGTGACATTAATTTACAGTAACTTATCTATCATTTGTATGTGCTCACTAAACAAGCAGTCCTACCAGAGTATCAGTGATGAGAGCGTGCATTAAACTGAAAAGTGCTGCTGTTGAAATGCCCACAGCACAAGTGTTAAGTTAAGTAGATAGGGAGGTGAAACATGTCAGTAGTTTTCCTGTAAATCAGACTCTGTGTGTGTGTGTCTATATATCTATCTATCTATCTATATATATATATGGCTTACTGTTCTCTGAAAGACTGAGTTTCATCAATAGAGACAGACTGGTGTAGATAAATATTTTTGCTAAGTTAAATGAGCTGTGGAGCCATGAATGCTGTGACCAGAAATAAACCTGGTGATTTTTTTTCTTTTATCCCTTCAGTTTTCTCATTGCCAGGAAGCTTGACCAATATATTAGTATGATGTATGGGTATATTCTGACTCTGAGTATTAAAGTAGTGTTAAGTCATGTTCTCTCTTAGCACACTGTATTATTCCTAAATTAGGGATAGGGTTGCCAGAAGTCCGGTATTGACCTGGACAGTCCGGTATTTTTGCCTCCTGTCCGGTAAAAAAATTCAGAAAATACCAGACAGATGGCAACCCTACGACACACTCAGCAACCGGGCCCAGCTCCCTCCCCCGCTTAACTGGTTCCGCAGGGGCTTGTCTTGTGGCTGAAACAGAAAAACAAAATGGCCGCTGGCAAAAAAAAGCCTCCTCTTAAAGGGGCCATGCTGATTTTTAATTTTTTTATTTGGCTTAACTGCTGTCGGGGTCCCTTTTTTTTCTCAACAACTTTGGTCTCCCCCTTTTTTTTTTCTCAACAGAATTTTTTTCCCAGTGTTTTTTTTTTTTGGGGGTGGGGGGAGGGCATGTTCAGTATTTTTGGTTAAACCATCTGGCAACCCTAATTAGGGAGGCTCTGCTTAAAGAAGGATTTGAATACTCAAATATTCATTATCAAAATACAAAGGAGTCTTGATTCATATGAGAAGGAAAAAATTAAGAAGATCAATTGTGCTGTTATTTGCTTTATATTTGAAGATAAAAAAGACATTTTTGTGAAAATAAGAACAGGAAGAAGCCACAGGTATATCAAGCTAGTGCTTTCTGATTTGCCTTGTTATAATGTCTGCTTTCTCATTTTCTTTCATTTAGAACTGCTCACTTCACTACTCTCTCCAGGAGCATGATTTTTCTTGTTCGTGATTTTTGATAGTTCATCTGCCCAAAACCTCCAAGGTTTCCAAGGGCTGGTCTAGCTCCTAAACCATCTTAATAATGTCATTGAAGTCCCAGGGCTGCAAAACACTCTGTTTTTGTGGGGACTTGCCTGTGGAGAGCAGTTTAGATGTGACTTTGTGTTGAAAAAAAAATCCTGCCAAATCTAAGAGTGCAAAAACTGGACTTCAAGAAATAATGTTTTGATTTAGATTAGAACATTGGTGTGAATTCAACCAATGCATTTGTATAGGAGTATTCAACTTACTGTCTTAACTCACAAGACTGTATGTCTTCTAACATGGTACACTGAATGTCTGTGGCAGGTAAAGTGGCTGAAGATTGGTGAATGCTAATCAAATATCTTCTGTAACAGTTTGAGATCAGTGTTCCTGTAAGCTGAGCACTTGGGCAGCCATCCAGGAAAGATTCAAATGTTGCACAGCTGATTAGCAGAGCATCCACTGCTGGCAACATGTGTTTCTACTGGTGGTGCACATAACAATATTTATTCTGCACATGGATGGAAAAAATTAGAGGGAACACTGCTTGAGAGATCAGTATTTTGGGGACTATTCTCAATAATTGCAAAAGGATTAAGTAAAGGAATTGCTCGTGCAATGAGAACCCCTTCCCTTTCCAATTAAGAATTTAAAGCTGGACATGGGCATCAATGGAGGGAATGCCTGGGACATAATTCTTCTGTGCCAGGATGTGCATGTGATTTCTAAGAACAGCTTTTGGTGTCAGGTGGCTGACCCAAAATGTCTGGTACTAAAAAAAAAAAAACCCCTTACAATTAATGTGGCTTGAATAATTTCCTCTTTTTTTTTTTTTTTTTTTTTTTTTTTTGTTAGAGGGAGAAAAATAGATACTTGGAAACAAATATATTTATCTTAACTGACACAAGAGGAAATGACTTAAGCTGGACACATGACTGTGAGTGGCAGAAGAGTCTGCTCCTACATTAGGATATCAAGCAACTCACAGAGCATGTGTAGGCTTTTTCAAAGGGCCCAGACTTCCTGGTCCACTCTGTACATAGTACTTGCCCATAGCACATCCTTCTTGAAAGAGGGATGGGTGGCTAGGAAACTAGCTTTTGAGGCTCCTTTCAGCTGAATCATTCTCTATATAGTAGGGATGACAGTGACTAGTCAACTATCCGATAAGCAAATGCTTATCGGATAGTTGACTAGTGACTTTACTAGTCGCTCCCCCCTCCCCATTGCTGCCTCTGTCAGAGAGAGGCAGCAAGAGGGGGAGCAGGATCTGGTGCTCGAGGAGCCAGCTTAAAAGCCGGTTCCGATCAGCACTGTCTCCGTGGGGTGAAGAGGCAGGGGCGCAGCAGGGAATGGGTGGCTGGGGATTCAAATAGTCCCCTGCTGGCCCCACGCTCCCCACTAAGTGCAGGGCCAGTGGGGGACTGCTCCCCGCTGGCCGTTCTCCCCGCAGCACTTCTGCCTTTGAAATGTAGCAAGAGCCAGCAGGGCTCTTGCTACATTTCAAAGACAGAGGCGCCCTTATCAACTAATCAAATAGTCGATGCAAATTACATCGACTGTTCGATTAGTTGATGAATCTAAATTTAACATCCTTACTATATAGATGATGTGGTTTTAGTTTTATACTGTACAGTGTTGCTGGATAAATTTGTCTTCCATGCTTATGCCTAATCTATTGTGCACTCTTCCAGACACTAAACTAGCATCTGAGCCTTTGCATTTAACTGCACTGAAATTAAGTAATCCAAAACCATCCTTAGTTTTTTTTATGGCAATTTTAGCCAAATTCTAATTGTCTCAGTCTTCTTGATTGAGGGAGTACAAATGTGCTAAAACTTCTCTCTATATTAAAAAAAAAAAAAAACTTTTCCTGTGGGACAACAGTGTGACGTCACACTGCGTCCACAGGAACAAGCCCCACCCACTCCCAGCCTGGGCGCTGTGGCCCTGGCCTGGCTGACCCTCTCTTTCCCTTCCCAGCAGCCCGGGGAGAGCCCTAGCTGCCATGGCTGGCTTGGCCCTAGCCCTCCTCCAGCAGCCAGAGGGAGTCTAAGAAACCATGGCCTGTGAGAGGCTGGGGCTGGCTGCAGCCAGGGGGAGAGGGCGAGAGGCTGGGATAGACATGGCCCCGGCCCTCCCCTCCCTGGTGACTGGGTCGGGGAGAGAGCTGGACCTGTCTACCCTCAGAGGTGGGGGTTGGCAAGCGTAGCAAGCAGCGGGCACAGCCATAGTCTGCTTTAAAAACAATATTTTTTTTACTTCATGAGAAATATAATTGTCTACTCTGATTCTGATACTTAGGCAATTTAAAGCCCCTTTAATATTTTTAATTAACTGTAATGGATAAATTATTAATTACTCCATCTTTTTTCCCCTAGAAATTGTCTTTGTTTTCTGGTTTCTTGTTCTCTTTGAGATGAGAGAATTTCCTATAATCTGATTATAGAGATGAAAAAGACTGGTCTGTTGCTTTTTTTCTCTTCTCTACATTCACTTGGCATAGATTTTCCTGATGATTCCCTTGGATTATCTGTCTACTGGATCCTTTAAGCTTTTCTGCTGTATTGCTTATTATTGGTGCCGTTCCTTTCATTTTACTTAATTAGCTTAGTTCTTGTGATACCGCTGTAGATTATATCTTGATCTGTTCTTCAAATACTTAGGGTTTCATACTTTGTTTCCAGACTCTCTTCTGACAATGTAATACCCTTTAAAATGTGTCTTTTTCCAGCTGACAGCAGAAGCAGGATAAAAGAAAGTTAATTAAAAGTACTATATTACCAATCCTGGGAGCCTAAGGCACTTGACATCCGGGGGAATGTATCTGCTGTATGATAGTTACTGCTGCTCAGTCATCTTAGATGTGACATTATGATCAATAAGTAATGTTTCTAGTTCTCTGATATTGTGGTGGGCACTCTTGATTCACCTGATAAACTTGTGAGTATAGAGTGTCCTTTATCAGATGTTGAATGGCATATAGTACCTCCAAACTATTGTTACTTTAATTGTAGACACTACTAGTGTTGTTGAAGTTTACCCTGTCTGCTTTTGGAGTCTTTGTACAGGTCTCTGGTAAAGTGTATAGATTCTGATCAGCCTTTTATTCTTTTCTGACTTTTTATAAGAGTTAATGAATTCTTCTTTTGTTATCTTCAGTCTAAGCTGTCTTTGCATTGGTAACCAGTTTCTCTGTTTGTTTTTCTGAGACGTAATATCTTCCTATCTGTTTTGCTCTATCACTTTCTGCCCCACTGAATCTATCAGTTACTAGATCTGGGCAAGCCATACATTTTTTATGGTAGTCAAACTCAAATAAAGCCAGTGACCTGGTTCCAACCTATAAGGCAGAACATTAGCTAAAATAATTGGAATTTACACTATGTAATATGAAAAATGTGTCATGTCATAATGACAACAAGGCAGAACTGCCTTAACAGTTCTTTTGGCTGCTTCTCATTCATGGATCCAGAATTGAGTCAAGTTAAGATTTATGTTGGTTTTTCTACTTCTAGCTTAAACCCTTCCTCTCATCCCCTAATCCAACTCCCATTCAAGTCAATGGGACTTTCAATTGACCTTGGGAGCTGGAACAGACCTGTGATGCATTAAAACATTGATTGTCATCAAGATGCAGAAATTAAGATCTTTCCTGTCTCTGATATCCATCACCACTTGGCATTTGCTCTTTTTCCCTCATGCTTTGCATTTGCTGCTCACTCTGCTGTCATTGATTCTTGTCTTGGCTTCTGCAGCTTGCATTTTCCTGTACCTTACTTGACCACTTTCACTTTCAAATTGTTTCCTTAAAGTGTGTGTGTGTTGTGGAAGTGTACAATTTGCTGAGTAAATGTGATATTACATAGTGTTAGCAATGAATTACCTAATGGGGGTCCTATAACCTGCCAAAAGGAGGATATGATGTATAATATCATCTAATCTACAAGACAAGACCCCAGAAGGCTAATACAGAAAGTTCCAGGATATTTCTATAATTGTTCTCTACACTCAGATGTATTTAATGGTCTAAGCAAAAACATAAACTTTATGAGTAAGGAAGAACAACAGATAAAATTTATGTTTATATCCTGGATTTAGTTGCATGCTTGATGTTAAGATGATTAGTCCTTAGTTGAGGGTGTGTTTGGTAGTAATAGATTTTTTTGCTCAGGGTGTTCAATAACAAGGATAATTTTATTGAGAGGATGGGGTAATAAACTTAAATCACTGATGAACACATGATGCACATGTGTTTGAAATCATTTAACTATGTTGTAACTCAACCCTAGATATTAATAACCTTCCTTATCCACGGTTCTTTCCTAGCAATTGATTTTAAAAAATAGTAGAACTGCAAAGAATTTCAGAAATTTTTATTTGCAGGCTGAGCAAATGTTTTTAACTGTCGCCACTGGGCACTCAGTCTGGGATCTGAAAGTCTGGGTTCTTAACTGACTTGTGCAACATCATGAATAAAAGTCATGGCAGGTCAAATTCTGCTCTTAGACACATCCCCACTGTTGCACAGGTCTAAGTGAAGGCAGAGTCTGGTCCTGTAGTTGGAACCTAGTCAGCAATTTGATAGATGATCCAGCTCCCTCTCCAAGTGTTGTTGAGTCTAGAGATGTTAAATTTAGATAAATCAGCTAATCAAATAGTCGATGCAATTTGTATCGGCTATTCAGTTAGTCGATAAGGGGCCTCCGCCTTTGAAGTGTAACAGCAGCCCCAGGGCTGTTGCTACACTTCAAAGGTGAAAGCGCTGCGGGGAGCACGGGGCCAGCAGGGGGGACTCAAGCAGTCGCCTGCTGATCCCATGCGTCCTGTGGCGTTTCAAAGCGGCAGCACTGCATGGAGCTTAGGGGCAGCTGGGGACTCTGAATCCCCAGCTGACTCTGGTCTCCATGCGGTGCTGCTGGTTTGAAATGCCTGGGGCCAGCTGGAGACTCCCCAGTTGGCCCCGGGCTGCATGTGGTGTTTCAAAGCGGCAGACCCTGGGCTCTGCATGGCACTGCCACTTTCAAACACCACTTGCAGCCCGGGGCCAGCTGGGGACTTTCAAAGTGGCAGCACCACATGGAGCCCAGGGTCTGGCCCTGGGTACCATGTGGCATTGCTGCTTTGAAGCACCCTCACCTCTTCCTCTCCCCCCCCCCCCTTTGCTGCCTCTTTCTGATAGAGGCAGCAGGGGGGAGAGAGGAGTGACTAGTCGACTATCCAATAATCATTTGCTTATTGGATAGTTGACCAGTCATTCACATAACTAGTTGAGTCTATACCGCTAATGGATAAATATTAGTAATATACTTGTTGCTGAAGTAAGCACATATGACTGAATGCAGACAGGGAACAGATCTGTTCAGTGAGTACTGTTTTTGTATGGACTTATTTAAAAATAGAATAATGCTAAGTTCGAAGTTGTTAATGTGGTATTCAGGATCACCATAGTTAAAGGACAAAATCCTGAAAAACATTAATATTAGAATATGTACAATTCCTTCAACCTTAGCTCATCTCTGTCTTATCCATTTACAAGAATTTAAACCATTTAAAAAAAACCATTAAACATTAAGTAACAAGACTAAATTACCGTCTTATCCATAGTCTAGAATCTTGATAATAAAAGAGTTTTAAGTTGTTGGTGTCTTCTATTTATAGGGGGAAGAGTAAAAACATGGAAGCGGAGATGGTTTATTCTGACAGATAATTGCCTGTATTATTTTGAATACACAACAGTAAGTATCTATTGCTGTGAACCTGTGTCTGGAATTCAAAAGTATAACTGAAAGGTAATGTGCACTCTTCCTCTCTTTTAGGACAAAGAACCTAGAGGAATTATTCCTTTAGAAAATCTTAGTATAAGAGAAGTTGAAGATCCTAGAAAACCAGTAAGATTTGTTTATCCTTTTTAATTAGCATAGTAAATGAGTTATTTTTGTAACAGCCAGGATCTGCAGGTTTAGTGTACATGCAGATCTTCAGTTCTTCATTGTATAAAGCTCTGGTTGTTTCTTTATCTTTAGAACTGCTTTGAGCTCTATAACCCGAGCCATAAAGGTCAAGTAATTAAAGCCTGTAAAACTGAAGCTGATGGGAGAGTGGTAGAAGGCAACCATGTTGTGTACAGGATATCTGCGCCCACCCCTGAAGAGAAGGAAGAGTGGATCAAATCTATTAAGTGAGTCCAAAGTCTTAAATGTATTTCAAAAGTCCTGAAGTGTAAGTTATATGTAAATTCCTTCCTAAATAAAGAATTCAAGAATGTGTGCTGCCCTAAGGAACATGCCTTAAAGAACTCTTTAAGCTGTAGCCATAGGCAAGGACATTTCCTGAGGATGAATGACTAGTCGGAAGAGGGTGCTGGGGCTAGATATGTGAAGCCAAATGAAGCACTCTGGGACAGTGTTAGAGCTACTATGAACAGAAAAATCTCAAATATGAGAACGTTCTTTTCTCTTTAGCCACTAATGTAGCAGTATGTTCCGGTGCTAACTACCTGAAAATCACGTTGCTGATTTTTGTAAAGGATGCGTTTGCCTACTAACATATTACAGCTCTGGGTCTCTATACAAGTAAAGGTAAACAAAATGTGTTTGAGTAATATATGTTTTATAAACTTAACTGGTATCTCCTCCTCTTCCCACTAGAGCAAGTATCAGCAGGGATCCCTTTTATGATATGCTGGCAACAAGAAAGAGAAGAATTGCTAATAAAAAATAGTATTTATCATGGGGCACTTATGGACCTGCACTAGCTAATGTACAAATGGATTAAAGTAAAATAAGGTAAAAGTAAAGTAAAAGTGAAGCAAGCTGAATGAAGACCATTATTAAAAATATATACATTTGCTTACATCGTATCTCTTTACAAGATCATCCAAGGAGGTTATTATTTTGCATATAATACTGCAGCAAAATTCAGAAGGGATATTTGCAAGGAATGACTGTAATGGAATTTCATAACACTAACTGAATACACAGAAGCCTTATGTGCATTTTTTGTTGCAATTTCACTCTTCTGGGGAGAAAAACTTTCAGGATAACAAACATTCTCCTGCCTATTCCTTCAGCATATTGTCCATGACAGGAGCTTTTGTCATAAGGACTTTGATACACTAACACCTCACTGTAATATGACACTCAGAACTGGTGTACAGGGATACTCAGAACTTTTTTCTTTATGCAAAAACAAACAAACCAATCCTTGTTTTGAAAACCCTATCGTTAGCAATGCAGAGTTTTAACTCACTTTGTGGAAGATGAATGGCTAATGTGATGAGCTTTTATATAGAATTTTCCCCAACAGATAAATAGAAATATATTTAAAATATGCCTTTTAGTATTAGACTGGTATCTATAGTTAACTCCTTGGCCCAAGCAGCACGATGTGTACTGGAAATATGCGACCTTGAGGACAGATACAGTTTATCTTTAGCAAGCTAGACTTGTTGCTAAATGCTTATGCCCTTAATAAGCAGCAGAAAAGGATTTGCATTATTACTGAGACTCTCTATATTTTGTATGCTCCAGTCACACATTTTCTTTAAAGAAAGGGCAGTGTTAAATTATCCCCTTATTTGTGGGTGTAGACCAAGGAAAATCAGGAGGATTGCATAGTGAGTAAAGAGCAGAATTTGGCGTTTGGTTAACAAAAACTTTGAATAAAGCAAACTGAATTTCTTTGTTTGCTTTATTTTTAAATGTGACTTCTCACATTTATACTTCAGTGACTTAAAACTAGGGAGAAGAGGATACAAACCCTAATTGTTTAAATATTTGATCTCATGCCATCAACTCTACTAAAATACTTATCTAATATAACCATATACTTTCAAATATCTTGATAGCTGGTTGAACGTCTTTTGTGGGATTCTATTAGAATCTATTAATTCTGTTCTGCATAATCTATTTTCTAAGACATGCAAACTTATGGTCTAGCTTGTTTCATTGAAACGTTTTCTAAATTATACAAAAATGCTTAATTTTACAGTGGTGGTTTTTTTTTTTACTCATCCTGTGTTCATGTTCTTATAACTCTGCATATATTGTGTCAACGTGAGCCATGACATCTGTGCCTTTAGTACTTTAAAGCATCCATATCTGGACCAAAAACACAACTGGGTTGACTTAAACCTACAAAAGCCACTTTGATTGCAGTGTAAGGAATTATTCTGCACTAGGAGAAACACAGACAAGGTTGCCTATAAATCATCTGTATCTTCAATTAAAGCCAAGGAAAGTGTGCAAGACTTTCATCTTATTAACTTGGCTTCTGCTGTGTAGAACCTAAGATATGCATATGAAGTGTCTGTTTTCAGATGAGCTGAGAGAAAAGAATGGAGTGGAAGCCCACATTGTAAAGTCTTTTGTAGTTGTAACTCTTTAAAGAAGCATTAAAATTAATGCTCAGTTATGACATCTTTGAAACTGGGGATGTAATGGGTGGCATCTCCAAACCATGGAGTTGGGAATTCAAGGCCAGTTGTGGACTCTGTGTATAAATTGGAACTTTAAAAATTAAGCGTTTAATTGCACAACTCTCAAACCACAGCCTATATCCCTTGCCTAGGTAGGTTGTGGAATCTCCATCACTGGAGATATTTAAGAGCAGGTTAGACAGACACCTGTCAAGGATGATCTAGACAGTGCTTGGTCTTGCTGTGAGGGCAGGGGACTAGACTCGATGATTTCTCGAGGACCCTTCCAGTTCTAGTATTCTATGATTCCTTCTCTTGGACCCCCTAAATTTAAAAATGTGTCTGTTAAGATAGAAAGATATGTTGGTAAGGATACTTGTCATTTGTAATACAAATGACAAATCTAGAATTAGGGTTGTATTAATGTGTAAAACTGTAAAGAAATAATTTTAATAATTAAATAAGTCTAGAAGCTTGCAAAAGCATTGATGGGCCACAAACACTCTGTACCAGTCCTTACATCCCTGAAAAACACACAACCATTTCAAAACAGTCTTCTTAATGTCAAGGATATTTGTCTGTAAGCATAAAGGAAATGCCTTAAGAGCTGTGATACTGTTTGAAACTTTTCATACCCTGTATGTACATGTAACACTTGGAATGGTGTGTAATGAGATATTTTAGTAGGAAATGCATACTATTCCCTTAGCATTTAAAAAAGGAATCATTTTAAAGCAGCAGCAACTTGCTAAATGAAAGCAAGATTAAATATGGTGCTCAGTATAATTTATCACCAAAGGTGCCAGTAGCATTTTTGTCGAAGAATATTTTATTTCAGATGTTCTCTGTAGCAGTATTAGCAGGAATTGAAATGGAGCCAAAATTTCCACTGGTCTTAAGGCCTGTAAAGAATTGATTTGCAAGCAAATGGCTTGTGTAAATTTTGGCCAGATTAGGTACTGTCCACGAGGGAATGAAAAGCCCTCTCTCCTGTGGGTTTACAATTAGGATGATGTTAAAGCACCATTTGTTTTGGCTGGTCCAACATCAGAAAAAGCAATCTAATTGCATTTGACTTCCTCCAACCTGTAGTACTGAACAATCTCCCTATTTTTCCTGTCATAGCAGGGTGGTCATTTTTATACTACCCATTAAGCAACGTGGGGACAGTAGGAAGAGATCCTGGCAAAAAACTGCTGCTTCTGCTACTTTTCTGGCCCCTGCCAGCATCCATAACTTTCATAGCCCTAGCTCACTAATAATTTCAATTTCAGTTAGCGTCATCTAGGGAAGAAAGTGTATATAATACTTAAGATCAGCTGGACTGACTTAAAAGCTACATATTCTGAAAAAACTAGTCACTTAACATTCTGAAGCATATGGTACAAAACTGAACCTTTTTAAAACTGAGCATTTATAATGCTTCCTATGTAAAGCAATGCATATTTTAAAACATATCTATCTAGATATGCTTGCTGGAAAAGTTAGGTCTGTTGTAGATGAGAAGCTACAAATTATGGTTTACCAGTTTTTTCTATATTTTCTTGGAAAGCATTTCTATTTACAGTTCAGTATAAAGTTAATGTAAATATTGTACAGCTGTGTATGTAAATATTGTACAGCTGTGTATTGATTTGCGTTTACTCATTGTACACACTTTGCATGATAATTATGTATCAATTCAATTAAATTTGAGGTAATATTATGGCTGAGTACCTCCATTGCAAATATTAATGGGCTCGTTTACCAGTAAGACATGTTTAAACTATGGTGAAATTTCATTTTGAAAAATAAATATCAAGTAAAACTAGACAGCTGTCCAGCTCTTTTCATTTAATAAGGGTAAAAAAGAGTAAGATATCCACCAGCATAAGATTTAGCTTACTCCAAAAGTAGGTACTGCCTGAGTGGCTATCCTCCATCATAAAGATACTCAATGATTCTTTAAAATTACTCAAGTTTTGCTCATTCTGCCTTACAAGCCAGAAATTTTCTTTCATTATGTTAATATCTGACATATTATTCAGTAAACCACTTAAGCACACAAATGCTAGCCTGAAGGCAGAATAACTGGGGCTTGCTTATTTGATAGGGTGCAGAGATGATTTACTCCTCTCTTTTCCTTTAATCAAATAAGAGGCACAGAAAAGGAAAATGTAGGTGTATCCAAAGCAAGAGTAAAGTTCCAGCTACTTTTCAGACATGGCAATGCATGAGATTAAGATCAAGGAGGCTGTAACTAAAGTTGTTGGCCTTTAACTAGAAAGGTAGAGTATATATTAAAGATGTAATAGATATCTCCTTCACCTATGTATTTATATTAAACTCAAATTCATGCAAAGCAAACTTTAGTCTCAACAAAAATCACTTTCTTCATCAGGTGGCGGTTGCTTAATGCCTGTTTATACCTACTAATTCTCTGCTCATCCAGAATCTTTCAGGAAGAACAGGTCTATTTTTTACATGAACAGAGTAAGACTGCTCAGTTTTTCTCTGCAAGCTACCTTTGACCAGGTCCCAAAGGCAAATGTATAGTTTATTAAATATCTCAAACATACTCTATTTAAATATTTTTCAAAGGTTTTTGAATGTAAAACTTCATCCTAGTCTAGTGATACTGAAAAACTAGAATTCCAGCCTTTTCTGCCTAAACAAATAACTGAATTCACAGCAAACAGAGTAAAGGTAAGAGAGAAGAGTGATGAACATAGTAGGGCTACATCTACGCTGGCATGATCTTGCACAAGAACTCTTGGGGAAGAGTTCTTGTGCAAAAACTCTTTCAGAAGAGTGTCTACACTGGCATTTGCTTTTGCGCAAGAGCACAAGAAAGCTCTGATGGCCATTTTAACCATAGGTCTTTCTTGCGCAAGAAATTCATGTTGCCTGTCCACACTGGTCTCTTGCGCAAGAACAGTTGCGCAAGAGGGCTTATTCCTGAGTGGGAGCATCAGAGTTCTTGCGCAAGAAGCACTGATTTCTTACATTAGAACATCAGTGTACATGCGCAAGAACTCGGGGACAGTGTAGACAGGCAGCAAGTTTTTGCGCAAAAGCAGCTGCTTTTGGGCAAGATCGTGCCAATGTAGACACATCCTAGTTGTTCCTGACAAGGAGAGGCCCTGTCCTAAGACAAAGTTCTTTAATGGAGAAGAGTGGGGACCAAAACCACACAGCTACAACTTTACTTTCTCACAGTTGTGCTATTACTTCATGTAACTACATGACTTGTTGACACAGGGAAAGTGCAGGTAGTCAAAAGTGTATTCCTGACAAGCATGTGGACAAGGGGGATCCAGTGGATATAGCAGACATAGATTTCCAGAAAGCCTCAACAAAGGCTCTTAAGCATAAATAAGCCATCATGGGATAAGAGGGAAGACCCTCTCATGGATTGATAACAGGTTAAAAAATAACAAACAAAGGATAGGAATACATTCGTTTTCAGCATGGTGAGAGATAAAAATAGTGGTGCCTCCCAGGTGTCCAATCTTACTCAACTTTTTTTAAATGATCTGGAAAAAAAGGTAAACAGGGAGGTGGCAAAATTTGCTTTGGACTTAACTATCTTGAGCAGTTTTGTATCAACTGCAGTCTGTGAAGAGCTTCAAAAGGATCTCACAAAACTAGGTGACTGGGCAACAAAATAAGTGACAGATAATTTTAATATTGATAAATGCAAAGTAATGCATATTGGACAACAATCCCAACTATATGTATAAACTGTTACCACTCAGACCTTGAAGTCATTGGGGCTAGTTAATTGAAATCCTCCACTCAACGTGCAGCAGCAAAAAAGCAAACAGTCAGAAATCATTAGAGATATTCTCTATCCTATTGCTGCTGTATAAATCCATGGTGCACTCATCTTGAATACTGGGTGGTCACCTTTTTTTAGATGAAGTATCTTGGCAGTGGAAAAGGAAGTAAAAGGAAGTTGTTCGTCACACAAGGCATAGTCAGCTCATTGAGCCCCTTGGCAGAGGATGTTGTGAAGGCCTAGATTTTAACAGGGTTAAAAAAAAAAAAAATTGGCTACAGTCACTGAGGATAAGTCCAGCAACAGAGCTTAGCCAGAATGGGTGGGAATGGATCACTTGGTTACCTGTTCTGTTCATTCCCTCTGGGGTACCTGCTATTGGCCACTGTCAGAAGACAGGATACTGGGCTAGAAGGACCTTTAGTTTGACCTCCTTATGGTCTTAAGCTCTGTCTTAAGGCCTTCCATGGAGGAGAGGAGAAATTTGGTGGAAAATGGAAGAATTCATCCCAGTCCCATAACATTAGTCAATCATTTAAAGACAAAGTATAGTTGAGCATTGACCACACCCCTTTTGTCACTGACATGTAAGGCAGACCTGCAATTAAGCTTTTCAGCCCTTCAGTGCACAGTTCTAATAGGCAGAAGTTGAACAAAACTCAAAGTAAACAGTGTAAAAAGCTCTTTCGACTTTCATGTATTTATATACTATATAAATTTTACATGCTATGTATTTACAGTGGGGCAAGTGCTTTATCTTTAAAAAAAACAAAGATCAACTTAAGACATCTCTGAACAACACAGCTTGTATAAACCAGACAGATTATACAGATGAACTGTATTTAATACAGCTTCCCCACTCCATCTCCTGATGCAGGACCAGTGAATAAGTATCACAGTTTGATAGCATTTAATAATAAAAATAAAAATCACAGTATGAGTTTTTCTGTAACTTAAAGGGACAAAACAGACAACTGAGACCAATTAGACATGAGACACTATAAAAAAAAAGTAACAAAAACATATGGGAGGGTATACAAATAGTTGTGGAGATACATTCAGAACTGTGTATGCTGAGTGGTATGGTTCACAAAGTTCTAAACGAGAACGTTCAGTAAGTTTTTCTTCAAAGCTTGAGTACAACTAAAATGTGAAGCAAATTAGTTTCTAGTGTCAGACATCATAGAGAGGATTCTAGTTATTTGGGAGCTTGTGAAATTTTAAATAAGTTTTTAAATTAAACATACAGACTGTCAGTTGTTTTCTAGTCGCTTGCACCAGAAGTCTAATGTGGAGTAACATTACATGAATAACACATAATCAACCTGAGTCTGTAATTAAGCAGCATTTGAGATGTTCTATTCCAGGGCATTATTTTCAGTGTGATATTTACAATGTTCAATACAATGTTACAATATTTACAATGTTCAGCAGTTGTAGAAAGTTTCCTTTTGGATTACGAGTACATTTTAAAAAAAAGTCTCAAGGTAAAAACTAAAAAAAGTTCTTCCACAGTAAAATCCTGTACAGTATTCTGAAGCACCAATGATGAATTGAAGAATTAATTGTTCTGTTATAAATATAATTTAAATTGTAGAGATGGCTTCCATTAACACACTTTGAACCTGAAAGACAAGAAGAGGAAGTGTCATCTTGAAATGAAATTTCAACCCAAAATCACATTCTAAGACCAGACTCTGAAAATTCAGTCTGATCTCTTACATACCACAGAACTTCCCCAAAATAATTCCTAGAGCACATTTTTAGAAAAAACATCCAATTTTGATTTAAAAATTCAGTGATAGAGAATCCACCATGATCCCTGGTAAGCTGTTCCAGGAGTTACTGTTACAGTTAAAGAAGTGCACCTTATTTCCAGTCAGAATTTGTCCAGTTTCAATGACCAGCTCTTGGATCATGTTATACCTATCATTGTTAGATTGAAGAGCCCACTATAAGGCTACATCTACACAGCTTCCTTCTTCTGCAAAAGCTTATGCAAATGAAGCACAGATTAGCATATTGCCACGCTTCATTTGCATAATTAGAAGCCATTTTTGCACAAGAGGTTTTTGTGCAAAACCCCCCTCTTGCGCAAGAGCCGTTCTTCCTCATTTTTTTCAGGAAGAACGGCTCTTGCGCAAGAGGGGGTATTTGCACAAAAAGGTGCTATGTAGACAGTGCCTTTTTGGCCAAAAACCTCTTGCGCAAAAACGGTTCCTAATTAATTATGCAAATGAAGCGTGGTAATATGCTAATCTGCACTTCATTTGCATAGGCTTTTGCAGAAGCTGCTTAGACATAGCCTAAATGTTTCTCATGGAGACAGACTACAGGCAAGTCACCCACTAACCTACTCTTTAAATAACTGAGCTCAATCACAAGAAGGCATGTTTCTAGTCCTTTAATCATTCTCACAGCTCTTCTTTGAGCCTTTGCAATTTTCCAACATTCATGTTGACGTATGAGCACCAGAACTGCACCGAGTATTCCAGCAGTGGTTGTACCACTGCCAGCTATATAGGTAAAAACCTCTTTACTATGTCGAGAATCCTGTTTTGGTTTCTTAATGACAGTTAAAATCTGAACCTGCAGGTGCTCCATATTTTAAACACAAGGATTCCAAAACTGACCTGCAACCCTATCCTCTACTTATAAGGTCGAGTTTCACAGTATAGTGCCTACCTTAAACACCAAATGGAAAATCCTAGGTAGGGATGTTAAATTTAGATTAATCAACTAATTGAATAGTCAATGGAATTTGCATTGATTATTCGATTAGTCGATAAGGGCGCCTCTGCCTTTGAAATGTAGCAAGAGCCCTGCTGGCTCTTGCTATGTATCAAAGATGGAAGAACTGTGGGGAGCATGGGGCCAGCGAGGGACTGCTTGAGACCCCGTTGGCTCTGTGCTCCCTGCACGCTTTGCTTTTGAAGTGTAGCAAAAGCCCTGCTCTCACTATATTTCAAAGGCAGAAGCGTTGCCAGTTCCCCGCTGTGCCTCTGCCCCCCGCACAGAGATGGTGCTGGGGAGAACTGACTTAAGCCAGCTCCCCCCAGCACCAGCTCCTGCTCCCCACCCTTGCTACCTCTCTCTGACAGAGGCACCAAGAAGGGGAAGGGACTAGTTGAGTCACTAGTTGGCTATCCAATTAGCATATGCTTATCAGAGTTGACTAGTCACTTACATCTCTAATCCTAAGTAGGCAAACCTGGTTGGAATTTGGCCAATATACTCCTAACATTAATTGCCTAACATGGTCAGCTGTCCCCCCCAAAAACGACACCTCCAGCAGCTTGACAGGGCTCTGGTTTAAGAATAAGGGGGGGAGATATGCCACTCAAAGTCAAAATTTTTATTTTATATAGCAGCTGGATTTTTTTTAAGCCTCCAGCTCAATCACTAGCCAGTTTCAGCCATTTAGTTTATGAAATCTGACAAGAGCCGAACCAAGAATAATGGCTCCTTAAATTTCTGTTACTCTTGTCTTATACTCATGTGTACTTGTCCCATCAGCTAATTAGCTTGATAGCTTGGTTTGATTTCCAGTCAGCTCCATATCTGAGATCTCAGAAAATGCTTGATGCTTTGTATTATCTCATATTTTCTACAGTCTAAATAAAGCCAACTGACTTCAAGTCTCACTTCCTCAGACTTAGTAGGTTATTCTGCACAGCACTGTCATCACAACAGTATCATCTTCTCTACTGTGCAGGGCAGTATTTAAAAAGATTTTTTTTGTTTGTGTCTTGTTACTGTAACAACATTTCTGCTCTATACCACAATAATCCCAACACACAAAAGCAATGTGCTCAGTGATTTATTTAACACACACTTGCTTCCTTACCAGAGATTTTTCTTGTATGTACTGTACCAAGTTTGCCACCTGCTGGCCAACTCACATTCAGTAAAGAGAAAATCCTTTTAAAATCTGATTATAATTTTTCTTCTGTGTTCTGCCTTCTATTTTCTTATCTAAAATAGGAAGATATAGGCTTTGGAACAGCAAGGACTCCACCTACACTTTTCCCATTAAAAAGGCCACATTTCTCACTCTATGCTGGGAGATACTTGTTAGTTCCTGGGTACAGAAAATACCACCTTTAAAAAGTGTCTGTAGTACACCAGCATATATATACACAAGGGTTTTTCAAATTAATATAAAGAGCCATATTGTTATTGCTACTGCTTCACTTCCTTGGCAGGACAGACATGGCTTACTGGAATTTACATAGTAGCACGGAAATCTGCAGTTGACCAAATTCTCATGCCAAAGAAGAGAGGAAACTGTGGCCACTACCTGCATTTTAGGAACAGCCTCTGGATATCAAGATCTACAAATACTTTGCATTCAATATCCCCATTGAAAATATTTCTGGATAGTGTGAGCCCCCCGAATATCTTTTTCCATTACTAATAGTTTCTCCCTCTACAATTGCCCTCCATCTCTTGTCCTGAAGTGATTTTTCAATGCAGAATGCTACTCTAAGGTTATGTCTACGCTACAGACCTGACAATAGCACAGCAAGGTCTCCCATGTAGCTGCTCTATATTGGCATGAGAACTCTCTTGCCAGCATAACTAAACCATCCCCAGAGAGCAGTGCTAGTTGTCAGCAGGAGATGGTCTCCCACTGACTATGCTGTCCACACCAGCACTTTTGTTCCTGAAGCTTGTTTATCAAAGGTGTTTTTACACACCCTGACCGACAAAAGTGCTAGTGTAGACAAAGCCATTGTGCAGGGGTGTGGGGAGTCTAGGGAGTCCCAAGCTAGTAGATTTTTGTGCCCTGCCCAGGCTCTGGGGTGGGGCTAAAAATGAGGGGTTCAGTGTGTGGGAGGGGACTGCCGGGAAGCAGGCTTGGCGTGTGGAGTCTGAGTGGGAGGGAGAGCGCACGAGCAGGCTGGGAGGGGAGCCCTGAGCCTTGGGGATTGGATCCAGGCAAGCGGGGGGCCCACACCTGGCTCCTTGGCCTGAGGTTCCCCACCCCTGCCTTAGTGCAAGGCCTGTTTACCTTAGCCCTAGAAACAGCTGCTTTTTTTAAACAAATGAAGAGTCATTCCAACAGAAAGACTAGCAGATCACCACAATTTAAACCAAGTTTAAAGGAATTTCTTCTTGTGTGTTAATCCAACAACTTTTGAAATGTGGAATTTCACTTGTTACCTATCCCAGAATAACACCACCAACAGTTTGCGTAATCGAGTCGGCAATAAGTTACTGATTTTTCACCTCAAAGTTACGTGCATCTTCAGTCCACTATTTGTTAGCAACAGGGTCCCCCTCACCAATTGCCAAGGATATAAAAGATACTGAGGATTGACAAATACAACTTGCCTGTGGCTAGTGAGTTTTTTCTGCAAGGATTACTTTTCACTCACCTACAAGAGAGGAAAACAAATTCGCAAGATCACAATTGTTATAAAACCAATATAATTCGGCTGTCTACTTTACCCTGCTGCACTAGTGAAGAGAAAAAGCCCAAAATCCTGGGTAAGTACTTAGATCAATTGGTGTATACAGGGTAGTTGTAGCCTTGTTGGTTCCAGATTTCAAGGAGACAAGAGCTTTGTCTACACTTGCAGATGACTGACAAAAAACTTGCTATTCATAGGTGCTCCCCCAACCCCTCCAAAGTTTTGCCGCAAGTGCAAGACTGAACACTGCTTTGTCAGCAAGAGCACTCTCCAGCCAACAAAGCAAAAGCAGCTTGAGGGGGCTAGAAGTGTTTACAGCATTCATGTGTGCTTTTAGTGACAGGGCTGTGTCGATACAGCCTTGTCGCTATGATCTGCGTAGTGTTAACATTGCCAAGGTGGGTGAGGTAATATTTTATTGGATTAACTTCTGTTAATGTGAGACAGGCTTTGGAACCATACAGAGCTCTTCAAGTCTGGGAAAAATACTTTGAGGCTTGGTCTACACTTAACAGTTTAAAGTGCTGCTGCAGCAGCACTTTAAACTGAAAGTGTGGCCATGGAACGAGTAACAAGTGCTGGGAAATAGCTCTCCCAGTGCTCTATGTAAACCACCTCCATGAGGGGAGCATCTAACAGCGTCCCAGTACTGTAGCCTGGTTCACACTGGTGCTTTACAGCACTGTAACTTGCTGCACTTGGGGCCTGTGGTGTCTAAACAGTTCTGAAGCATAGCTAACTAGCCACTCTTAACCGGCTAAATATCCACATTTGGCTAGCAGCTAGCATGTTGGACACCCCAGAGTTGAGGGGTGCTGGTTTTTTTCACATCCCTAAACCAGATAGTTACAGTGCTGTAAAGTGCCAGTGTAGACTTGGCCTGAGTATCACAGCTCAATGCAAGGTAGAACAGGTTGTTTAGCATAAATACAGAATGGCCTGTTATCACCTTTGCAGTCATAGGACAAAAAGAGGATGTTAGTGAGTAACAGATTGTTGTGGTAAGCCAGGGGTGGCCAAGTTTACTGATCCTCCCAGAAGCATACAATAATTTTCAGAAGTTTGAGAGCAGGAATGCCTACAGGGACTTAGGGCTACTGCCCTGTGGCAAGGTGAAGAGGTTGAGGCTTGCACGGGGCAGAAGTCTTGTCAGGTGCCTTGCATCGGGCAAAAGCCCTGAGACCCACCATCCTACTGCAGGGCGTGATGCCCCAAGCTCCATCCCTTGCCTTCCTCCAGGTATGGTAGGTGGAGAATGGAGTTAGGGGAACCCAGGGTCTATACTAACTGTAAAAGAGCCTTATGTCTAGCAATTGAGCTCAGTTTTTGAAAGTCACTCTTTTAAACTATACTAATCTACAGCAATACAAGTAAAAATAAACAACAGGCTTGGAAATTAATCTGCTACTATACATATCTGATGTTTGGATATCTGGAACAATAAATTCCTCTGATCTAACAGTGGTACTAAATAATTAGTTTATGAACATTTTCACAAGAAATAGTTATTTTAAACAAGACAATGTTATCAAGAACTTAATTTTTAAACACTGATAGCTATATGGTGGTTCCTCACATCTACTACTGATGCCAAAAGGTTTAAAAAAACAACGCTAATTCAAAATCATATATGTTGGTGTTAAATGAGAGTAGCTGGGGAGAGTCCAATGTGGATTACATTTAGAATATAAATTAGGATTGTATTTTTTGTTCTATTTGGGAGATGTGAAATTGATCTCTTATGTTAATAAAAATAGGGGAAAGAGTTGGACTTGAATGTGCATCAAGGTAAAAAGCTTGCAGCAGTCAATTACTATGCTCAAAATGAAACAATCACAGGAATTTAACATACCTTCCATCTGGTTTCATCTGTGTATGCAAAATTGCCATCTGAAGATTTAATGACTGTGTATCCGTGGTTCTTATGAAAAGGTAGGTCTGTAGCTGAAATAGAAAGTATTTCAATGTTAAAACCCACTTATAATCAAAATAATGCTAGTTTATGATACTAAGAATGCTGATTTGTTAAATTGTTACTGGGGCAATGTTTTTCTAGTGAAGTGACTCATTTTGTTAATAACATGCTTTATTGCAATGCTACTAATCTGTATTTTGGGGTACATCTAAGACTGCAAATTCAGAGCTAATTTGCATATCTTCTTCCGATCGTGTTATCCGAAGAGGTTTTTTCCAAAGTGAAAGCAGTTTAGATGGGGTTTTTTCGAAAGAACCCCCCTTTTCTGAAACTGCTTTCACTTTGGAAAAAACCTCTTCCGATAATGCGATCGGAAGAAGATATGCAAATTAGCTCTAAATTTGCATATCTCCTTCCGACAAATGTATCTAGATGTACCCTGGAAGTCACATGGCATCATATCCAGTCTTGAGTACTGAAATTTCCTCTCCTTATTTCATTCTTTCCTAATATGTCCAAGATGCAGTTTCCAAATTATCTTCCTGATTTATCAGAGTGAATTACTGCCCTCTCTGAATTCCTTCACTGGTTCTCCAATTACCTTTCAAAGCCTTTCACAATTCTACCCATACCTACATTTCAAATCCTCCACCAACTAATTATACCAGTTTCAATACCTTTTTAAGCTCATCCATCTATGTGTATTTGACCATGCCACCCGTCTGCATGAAAAACTCCTCCAATCCTAATTTGTCAAACTACCAGTTTCTCTTTATACAAGTCCCAAGAAAGTAAAAGCCCATTGGACAGAGCACTGGACTGGGAATCAGATTTGGATTCAAGTCCCAGCTGTGTGTCTGACTTGCTGCAAGGATCAGGGCAAATCATTTAACCTCTATGCCTCAAATTCTTCTAACTGCAATATGGTGATAATACCAATCCAGATTTATGAAGTAATTTCAAATATTAAGATAAAAAGAATTAAGAGCCAAGCAGTATTAAACTACTTCTGCAAGGGCCTTTGATTGAGTTTATACAGTAATCAATAAAACAACTAATACATCCCCACAGGAAGGTTTCCAGTGTGTCCAGTCTTAAGTCTTCCTTAATTCATAACCTCATTGGAGCAGGGAAGCTGTGTGTGGTACACTCCTGACCATCTTTGTCCTTCTCCTTGCATGGTTTCTTGTACAGGTTGAATCTCTCTAGTCCAGCACCATATGTGGTCCAGCATTATTTTAGTTAGCCAGATGTCCACTTATAAGTGTGGCCAAGATTCCCAGAGTTCCATAAAGTTTATTTACAGCCACCTGCCCTGGCTCTGTTATTTAGCTCTATTTCACCCTAAATGTCTTCTAAGAGCCCACAATGCAGTAAAGTGTTGGTAATGCTGCTAGAAAATGTTGACTTCCCATGGTTCAGCAAATTCTCTGGTTTGGCACCAGTCAGGTCCTGAGAGGTTATAGACTATAGAGGTTCAACCTGTATTTACAAAAGAGTGGGTAAAAACTGATTTAAAAAAAAAAAAAAAGAGTCCGATTTCTATATTAAATGAAATATGAAATTTACAACTTAAATTAAGGCCTCAATTTACTATAATCTATTAAAATAATTTAAATAAAAATATGGTGTATCAATGAACCCTCAAGTTTTAAGGTGCTAACTGGTACTGCTTTTTAAATTATATACAGAACTAGAAAGAAAATAGCTTTCTTTTGTGCCCAACACAAGCCCTGCAACTAAGTATTGCATTAAGTAGCTATTATTTTCAGTCTTTACAATGGAGTGTTTCATATTTTTCCAAGTATCGGTACTTTCAGTTTCTGTTATGCAGAAAAGTTTTTGCCTTAATTATTTTCAGTTTAGGTAGCAGATGCAGAGAGAATATTTTCTTCATTTGAACTAGTTAATTGAAAATTGAGAAACTGAAAAGGAGCTGACAAAGCAAGAAAGCTTGTTTTTCTTGCCTACTCTATAAATAAAAGCCAGCTAGTAAAGGATAAGATCTACTCATCATAACAACATGGACAACAGGCCAGATTTTCAAAGGTATTTAGGCCTAAAGGTACAGAAAGGGGCTTAATGGAATTTCAAGAGTACCTAAACAGGTTGGGCATCCAACTCCCATTGAAATTACAGACAATGAAATTAACAACAAATGGTCTGGTAGCACAGCCCACTTCTTCAGATGACTGGAGTTATGAGTTTAGGATGTGCAGACCCAAAATATTTATTTTGGATTGCACATCCTAAACTCATAACTCCAGTTTATTTATTTTGGGTCTGCACATTCTAAACTCATAACTCCAGTCATCTGAAGAAGTGGGCTGTGCCCACAAAAGCACATGATACCATCTACATGTTTTGTTAGTCTATAAAGTGCTACCAGATCATTTGTTGTTTTTTTCTGTAACAGACTAACTCGGCTACCCCCTGAAGCTAATGAAATTAATGGGCATTACAGTCCTACCTTGTCCTTAGGTGCTTCTTAAAATCCCATGGAGCTCCCCCATCTGTATCTTTAGGTGCCTAAATCTAGCCCACAGTGACCAGTAATAGTTATTATCTTTAGTAAATATTTCCTGTGTCTAAGAAAATCAGTTCTTAGTGATTTTATATTTTTACATGTGAACTTTATACATCCAGCTCATTTACACTAGTTTTATTTAACAAAAAAAGTTAGTTTATTTAATTCCATCCAAAAACAGTTTGATACAAAGAATACAGAAATGAGCTTTTTACCATTTTCTAACATAAAAATATAAAAATTAAAAATCTGATATGTACACATTAAGCTATATACTTTCATAAATATGTATATATACAGTGTATCCTGCTGTTTAGCAAAAGTATCGAAGTTAGTGTAAAAACCAACTAAAAATCAGTATGTTTTAATTATTATACTAATCAAAGAGGCAGAACACCTTTATCTAGGAAAGTAACCAAAAAGTACAATTAACTAGATCTTATACAACATTTATCAGTAGACCTCAAAGCACTTGACAAAAGATATAACCATCATTCTCCCCACTTTACAGATAAGGTATCCAAAGTCACCTAGCAGACCAGTAACTAAGTTGGGAATAGAACTCAGGACTCATAGGTCCAAGCCCAGTCACAAATATGAAATAAGGTTAAAATCTATAATTTGTGTCAAGGATTCCTACTTGCTGATTTAAAACAAGATTAGAGTGGGCGGTTTAAGTTATTTTTATTTATATTATCCACCCTTATTTCCTTCATCTCCTTTATTTATAAGATTCACTAATTATAACATAGTGCTATCCGTTCTCTTATGCCAGGGGTTATCACCTTAGCCAGTCACCAATGGTTCCAACATGGCCAGAGGAGTTATTACAGAGCAATGTAAGGCTTTCCTCCCACTTCCCTGCTCAGGAAAGAAGAGAGGAATTAGAATCTGATTTCCCACATGATAATTATAGGTAAACTAATCCATCAATAGTTTTTTATATGACAAATGGATTTGTGCAGAGACTTTGTTGGTCAAGATTTACTGGATTACGTAATTTCGTGGACCTCCTCTTTTCCCCCGCAATAAGGGACATAAATTAGTATAAAAATATTAACTGTGCTCAGAAAAAACAAAGGCACAAATATTTAAATTAAGTAGGCTTGGCACAGGCAGAATAAACAATAGCAATACTGCTGTTCTTCCCCTCCCTATTTGATGCACCACAATTTCTTGTAACAAACATGCTGATGAAAGTAACTACCTAAATGAAAAACCCAGGGTGAGTAAAAACACTAATCTGGTATCCTTTATTTCACAAATATACAAAACTGAAGAAGTTATCCAGCATTGCTGAGTTGCTTGGTGTCTGGAAGATGTAACGTACTGTATATGTTATATGCAGCACTTAAAATGGCTTTAAATGTTTTTTCTTTATTTGAAAAAATAGAAATCCCATTAATTTTTAATGGCCTCTTACCAATAAAGTCCTCAGATTTCTTTGTATGTTTCTTCTTTTTCTTCTTCTTTTTCTTATGTTTGTGGATGTCAGAATCAGAGCCAGCCCCAGAGAAGTCTGAATCCTGGTGCAGTCTGAAAAACGCATACAAATTAATATGAAAACAAATCTGATGCTTACACTATTGTTACAAACAGATTATAGTTTATTTATACAGATGTAACTTATTAACTTTTGAGGGAGTTAGACACATGCATAAAAAAGAAAAATTTGGGCCACATATCCACTAAAACAGTGATGGGCCAGCTAGGCTAGTGAGTGGGCTGCATGAGTGGTCCTCCTTCACCTCATTGGGCCACAAGACCCACTAGGTTCGACAAGGACAGGTGAGCAAAGCCCATGGGTAAGTAGAGAACATGGAGACCTGGGAGATGGGTCAGAAATGGGAGGGAGCGTGGGCTATAATGGCAGAGAGAGAGGAGGGTCAAGGCAAAACTGGGAAGCAAGATCAAATCAGTATCTTAGATGCCTATATACAAATGCGAGAAGTATGGGTAATAAGCAGGAAGAACTGGAAGTGCTAATAAATAAATACAACTATGACATTGTTGGCATCACAGAAACTTGGTGGGATAATACACGATTGGAATGGAAGGGTACAGCTTGCTCAGGAAGGACAGACAGGAAAAAAGAAAGGAGGTGTTGCCTTATACATTAAAAATGTACACATTTGGACTGAGGTGGAGATAGACATAGGAGACGGAAGTGTTGAGAGTCTCTGGGTTAGACTAAAAGGGGAAAAAACCAAGGGTGATGTCATGCTAGGAGTCTACTACAGGCCGCCTACCCAGGTGGAAGAGGTAGATGAGGCTTTTTTTAAACAACTAACAAAATCATCCAAAGCCCAATATTTCGTGGTGATGGGGGACATCAACTATCCAGATATATGTTGGGAAAATAACACAGCAGGGTACAGACTATCCAATAAGTTCTTGGACTGCATTGGTGACAACTTTTTCTTTCAGAAGGTTGAAAAAGCTACCGGGGGGAAGCTGTTCTAGATTTGATTTTAACAAATAGGGAGGAACTGGTTGAGAATTTGAAAGTGGAAGGCAGCTTGGGTAAAAGTGATCATGAAATCATAGAGTTCACAATTCTAAGGAAGGGTAGGAGGGAGAACAGCAAAATAGAGACAATGGATTTCAGGAAGGCGGATTTTGGTAAGCTCAGAGAGCTGATAGGTAAGGTCCCATGGGAATCAAGACTGAGGGGAAAAACAACTGAGGAGAGTTAGCAGTTTTTCAAAGGGACATTGTTAAGGGCCCAAAAGCAAGCTATTCCGCTGCGTAGGAATTTGGAAAGATAGAAAATATGGCAAAAGACCACCTTGGCTTAACGACGAGACCTTGCATGATCTAAAAATAAAAAAGGAGTCCTATAAAAAATGGAAACTAGGACAAATTATAAAGGATGAATATAGGCAAACAACACAGGAATGCAGGGGCAAGATTAGAAAGGCAATGGCACAAAATGAGCTCAAACTAGCTACAGGAATAAAGGGAAACAAGAATTTTATAAATATATTAGAAGCAAGAGGAAGACCAAGGACAGGGTAGGCCCACTGCTCAGTGAGGAGGGAGAAACAGTAATAGGAAACCTGGAAATGGCAGAGATGCTTAATGACTTCTTTGTTTCGGTCTTCACCGAGACGTCTGATGAAGGAATGCCTAACACAGTGAATGCTAAAGGGTAGGCAGTAGGTTTAGAAGATAAAATAAAAAAAGAACAAGTTAAAAATCACTTAGAAAAGTGAGATGCCTGCAAGTCACCAGGGCCTGATGAAATGCATCCTAGAATACTCAAGGAGCTGATAGAGGAGGTATCTGAGCCTCTCGCTATCATCTTTGGAAAATCATGGGAGACAGGAGAGATTCCAGAAGACTGAAAAAGGGCAAATATAGTGCCCATCTATAAAAAGGGAAATAAGAACCACCCAGGAAACTACAGACCAGTTAGTTTAACTTCTGTGCCAGGGAAGATAATGGAGTAAGTAATTAAGGAAATCATCTGCAAACAAACACTTGGAAGGTGGTAGGGAACAGCCAACATGGATTTGTAAAGAACAAATCATGTCAAACCAATCTGATAGCTTTCTTTGATAGGATAACTAGTCTTGTGGATAAGGGAGAAGCGGTGGATGTGGTATACCAAGACTTTAGTAGGGCATTTGATATGGTCTGGCATGATATTCTTATCAATAAACTAGGCAAATACAACTTAGATGGGGCTACTATAAGATGGGTGCATAACTGCCTAGACAACCGTACTCAGAGAGCAGTTATTAATGGTTCTCAATCCTGCTGGAAAGGTATAACAAGTGGGATTCCGTAGGGGTCTGTTTTGGGACCGGCTCTGTTCAATATCTTCATCAACGATTTAGATATTGGCATAGAAAGTACGCTTATTAAGTTTGCAGATGATACGAAGCTGGGAGGGGTTGCAACTGCTTTGGAGGATAGAGTCATAATTCAAAATGATCTGGACAAATTGGAGAAATGGTTGGAGGTAAACCAAATGAAGTTTAACAAACACAAATGCAAAGTGCTCCACTTAGGGTACGTCTAGACTACATGCCTCTGGCGACAGAGGCATGTAGATTAGGCTACCCGGCATAGGAAAATGAAGTGGCGATTTAAATAATCGCCGCTTCGTTTAAATTTAAATGGCTGCCGCGCTGAGCCGATCAGCTGTTTGTCGGCTCAGCGCGGTAGTCTGGACGCTCCGCGGTCGACATCAAAGGCATTTGTCGATCTCCCAGGTAAACCTCATCCCAGGAGACATACCTGGGAGGTCGACAAATGCCTTTGATGTCGACCGCGGAGCATCCAGACTACCGCGCTGAGCCGACAAACAGCTGATCGGCTCAGCGCGGCAGCCATTTAAATTTAAACGAAGCGGCGATTATTTAAATCGCCACTTCATTTTCCTATGCCGGGTAGCCTAATCTACACGCCTCTGTCGCCAGAGGCATGTAGTCTAGACGTACCCTTAGGAAGGAACAATCAGTTTCACACATACAGAATGGGAAGCAACTGTCTAGGAAGGAGTACAGCAGAAAGGGATCTAGGGGTTATAAAGGACCACAAGCTAAATATGAGTCAACAGTGTGATGCTGTTGCAAAAAAAGCAAACATGATTCTGGGATGCATTAACAAGCGTGTTGTGAGCAAGACACGAGAAGTCATTCTTCCGCTCTACTCTGTGCTGGTTAGGCCTCAGTTGGAGTATTGTGTCCAGTTCTGGGCACCGCATTTCAAGAAAGATGTGGAGAAATTGGAGAGGGTCCAGAGAAGAGCAACAAGGATGATTAAAAGTCTAGAGAACATGACCTATGAAGGAAGGCTGAAAGAATTGGGTTTGTTTAGTTTAGAAAAGAGAAGATTGAGGGGGGGGACATGATAGCAGTTTTCAGGTATCTAAAAGGGTGTCATAAGGAGGAGGGAGAAAACTTGTTCATCTTGGCCTCTGAGGATAGAACAAGAAGCAATGGGCTTAAACTGCAGCAAGGAAGGTTTAGGTTGGACATTAGGAAAAAGTTCCTAACTGTCAGGGTGGTTAAACACTGGAATAAATTGCCCAGGGAGGTTGTGGAATCTCCATCTCTGGAGATATTTAAGAGTAGGTTAGATAAATGTCTATCAGGGATGGTCTAGACAGTACCTGGTCCTACCATGAGGGCAGGGGACTGGACTCGATGACCTCTCGAGGTCCCTTCCAGTCCCAATATTCTAGGATTCTAAGACTGTCATACCAAGATGGTATCCCAAGATAGGGCAGTTTTCTTAACTGTGCTTTTGTACCTAAAATTTGCAGGGTGCGCCAATTGAACGGTAGTAGACCTATGACTGGATGCAGAGAAAAGTGCACATCTTTTATGGCAGTGGTTCAAAATGTATTTTATACTGGGGACTGGCAAACCCATTCACAAGCTTTTGACGGACTGGCAACATTGTTTGCATATTTACATATTCATTATGCAAATATGCTAATATGCAAATAAAATTTTACTGATCTGTCAAAAGGCCCACCACCCCAGAGTCCCTCAGTACCAGCCCTAACCCCTGGAGCCCTCCCCACCCCTTCACTACTCCCCAGCACCAGCCACTGACCCCAGAGTCCCCCACACCCAACTCCCCTAAGTGCCAGCCTCCTGCCCTCAGAGTCCCCCCAGTACCAGTCCCCACCCCTTAAAAGCCCCCCACTACCAGACCCCCACCACTGCCAGCCTCCTGTTTCCAGAGCCCCACTGCACACAACCCCAAGCCCTCTCCAGTGTCAGCTCCCAGTATTAGCCCTATCTCCAGAGCCCCTGGTGCCAACCCTGCCCCCATAGCCTCCCACTACTAGCCTGCCCCCCAGTGCCAGCTCCCCACCCCAGATGTTCTAGTGCCCCACCAGTGTCAGCCTCGCACCTCTTAGAGCTCCCTAGTACTAGCCCTGCCACAGAGCCCCTGCCTCCAGCCCCCCCACCTCTTAGAGCACCCTATCTCCAGAGCTGCCCAGTACTAACCCCGCCCCCCTCAGCCCTGCACTGCCACCAGCTGAACGCTACTGCCTGGGTCATGGCTGCTCTAAGACTGCCGTGCTGGGCTCCGTGCAGCCTTCCCACCGTACAGCGAATCGCTCTTCTGCGGCTGAGAGGAGACTGTGCCTCTGCCCAGTGCTGGTTGGCTGAGAGGTGGGGCAGGACACGCCTCTCCCAACAACCCAGTGGGAGCGTTGTACCCCAGCCTTGGCCCTCAGAGCCATCATGGCCCGGCAGCGAGCTGGCGGTTGGGAACCACTGTTTTACAGTCAATGTTGTGTGCAATCAGCATGCATCTCACTACATGTGCCCTTACTTTATTCTGGAGATAGGGCTAATATTGGGAGCTGTGGAGGGCTCGGGGGGTTGTGTGCAGTGGGGCTCTGGTAGTGGGGGGCTCTTAAGGCCTTTAGCAATACCCACAAGAAAAAACTATGCAGATGGAAATCAGTGGAATATGGCAGCCCCGTGAATGGACAATGGTGAACAAAATGTCAAGGGGCACACATGGACCCCAGATGGACTGCAGGTTGCCCACCACTTCACTAAAATCTAGCTGGCCAAAACTCAAAATAAAAAGCACATCTTATTTTTGTAACAGTTGCTGCTGTTCCCCTACTCCAGCATCTCTGCTGCTTTGCTGAAAGACAATGAACTACTCAGTACATCAGATAATGCCCACTGCCTAACAGATCAGTCATGTTCAGCAGCAAGGAAAGAGTTGAGCATTCAGCTTCACTCCCAAGTTCATTTATTTAGGTTGCCCCTTTTGTCCTTTTCTCCAGGATTTATTTTGCAAAAGGGAGAGTTTCTTTTAAACATATGCCACTGATGAGCACACACACACACACACAAAAAAAAAATCAAACTCTATACCTATCAAACACTACAAATCAGCCCTCTGAGGTAAGTCTAAATTATCATCAGACAGTGACTTTTTTTAAAGAATCAGTCTGAGTTTGTCTATTTAAAAAAAAAAAAAAAAAACCCCTCCAGAGAGCTAGAAACAATCTGGCAAGCACCAGTAAGGATGTATACAAGTAGGTGACTACTTGCAACTCCCCTCCCCCCAACTTGCTGCCTCAGGGGGTGGGGGAGCAGGAGCTGGTGCTGGGGGGAGCCAGCTTAAAAGCCAGTTCCCCCCAGCACGGCTCTGCGGTGCTGCCTGCCGTCCCTCCTCCAGAGGCAGCAGTGTAGGGGAGGAGGGAGCGGGGAGGCTGCCATGATGTAGCCTCTGCCCACAGTGAGCCCAGGCTTGCCGTAGGCAGAGGCTGCTCTGCATTCCAAGGAGCAGCCCTGTTCGTAGTGGCCGGGGCTGGCCACAGAGGCCGCTCCGGCAGCAGCCCCTGTTCGCGGGGGGTTCCAGCTCCCCGCTGACACACCCACCCACAGACAGTGGCTGCTGGACCCGGCACAAGCCAGGACTGAGCAAGCCTGGCTCAGTCCTGGCTCACACTGGGTCCGAGGGCTATCCCTGCTGCAGCTCTGCAGTTTAAATGTAGTAGGAGCCAGGCTGCCTGCCTACCCAGCTCTTATTACTTTTAAACTGCAGAGTTGCAGCCAGGACTAACTCCCGGAGGCTTCTTCCCTTATCAACTAATTGTGTAGTCGACAGAAATTCTATCGACTACACGATTAGCTATTTACTCGTTTCCTAACATCCCTAAGCATCAGACACAATTTGCATCCTTTGCCTCCGAAGGGAAAGCACAGCTTATTAAGAGAGGAACCTGTCCATGTCTTCACTCTCCATGACTGCTACATACTTGCTTTTAATTTCTAATCAGAAGGGAGAGCAAAATGATGGGGAGGAGAAATTTTCAAACTGTCACTGGGAGTTATTACTTTTACAGTTTAATGCAGGTATAAGTATTATGCTACTGTAAACAAATACAAAATGATATGTATTAATGTTCATAGGCATTCTTTACTATTGGAATGCAGTCGTGAACAGCTGAATGAATTACATACAGAGATCTATGTATTCAGTGATTATTGCGACTACAGAATTCAGATGTTGCTGCAAAAATTGACTAAAAAATCTTGAGTTTTCATTTAAAAGAAATTATATTTCTAATCCTTATGGTTAAGGAAAATAACCTTGAAATGTAAACAGGTAGCAGGCCAATGCCTGCTTGAAGCTGCAGACAGCATAAAACATGCGCATCTGTCAGGATCCTCTAGACTTGCAAATATGTGGTCATGGATATTCAAAGATGCCATAGAATTTAGCAATTTGCTAAAACCAGGTATTTCAAATTTGTTTTCTATTCCTCTACCCTGCCAGCAGCTGCCACTTGTGGTCCAGCTTTCCCCACAAGGAGGAGATAACTGGATTACAGTGCCTGCTTCCTGTATTGTTCCAGAGTCAGGCAGCAGGGCTGTCGTTCTGGAGCCCAGTTTGCAGCAAGGGAATGGGAAGTAAGGAATGGTTAACTGGGCCCTGCCCCCGGCCTGCAGGCTGAGGGACCAGTCTCCAGGAAGGGACCAGTCTCCACGTGCTACTCCCCCCCTACAGCAGACCCCCTGCAGCCTGTCTTGGGGGGGGGGGGAGAGAAACCAGGCTTTGGGGGGCTTCATCCCCTTGAGCAGCCCCCCCATCCAGTGGTCTCCCCCCTCAGTGGCTCCTCTTGCCAGCAAGCTGTGTTGGGTTGGGGGCAAAGCTCCAGGGGCTTCCCCCTTCCGCTGCCTCCCCTGGAACACAGCAGGCTGCCTGGGGGGAGGGCGGGGGGTGGTGATGCTCCAGAGGCTGCTGTCCCCTCCATTAGCCTCTCCCCACAGCCTGCAGGCTGCCTTGTGGGGGGGGGGGGGGGGGGGAGAGGGTAGGCTTCCCCCTATGCAGCCTGCAGGATGTCTGGGGTGGAAAGGACCAGAATCCAGAGACTGCTGTCCCCTCCAGTGACCTCCCCTGCGGCCTACAGGCTTTGGGGGACGAGGGGGGGAGGTTCTGGGGGCTGCCCGCCCCCAGTAGACCCCCATGCGGCCTAAAAGCTGATGGGGGCAAGGCTCCTGGGGCTGCCTCTGGCCTCCAGTGCCCCCCTCCCTGGCCTGCAGGCTGTCTGAGGAGGAACCAGTCTCCAGGTTCTGCTCCCTCCCTGCAGCTGGCCCCCTATCTTGGGGGGGAGGGAAGAGACCAGGAGTTGGGGGCTTCCTCCCCTCGAGCAGCCCCCCTCCAGTGGCTCCCCTGCCCAGCAAGCTGTTGGGGGGAGCAAAGCTCCAGGGGACCCTGCCTTCTGCTTCTACCCCACCAGCTGTCCCCATGGGACACTGCAGGCTGCCTAGAGGGATGATGGTCCAGAGGCTGCCACCCTCTCCAGCAGCACCTCCCTGCAGCCTGCAGGTAGGGAAGATGAGGCAAGGCTCCAGGGGCTTCCTCCCTCTCAGCCTGTCTGTGGGTGGGGGGAAAACCAAGTTCCGGAGGCTACCACCTCCTTCAGCACCCCCTTCCCCATGGCCTGCAAGCCGTCTGGGGGAGGGTGAGACTCTGGAGGCTGCTGCCCCCTTCAGTGGCCCTTCCTCGTAGTCTGCAGGCTGTCTGGGGGCCTGAGGCTCCAAGGGCTTCCCTCCTCAAGGCCTGCAGGCTCTCCGGGGGGGGGGGGGGGGGGGGGGGGGAGGAAGAGAGAGAGAGGGAGGGGGCAAGGCTCCAGGGCATCTCCCACTTCAGCTGCCCCCCCCGCCCCCCCCCCACACAGCCTGCATGCTGTCAGGGGAGGGTCCAGGCTCTGGGGGCTGTCCCATCCTCCAAAGGCCTCTCCCCACAGCCTGCAGGTTCTCCACAGGCAGGTAGGCTCCAGGTTTGGGAAAGGGAGCTCCTTACCAGTGTGTTGGTAGGCAAATGGCAGAGCCCCAGCCCTACTGCCACTCTTTTGGTGCTGTAGCTGTCCTCAGTGGGCGCATTCAGTATCGCATCACTCCCCTGTATCCTTCCTTTTTGCATTCCTTCTCTCTGTGCCCCCTCCCTTTCCATATTATGGGAAATAGTCCCATTCCCAGCACTTCCCGTTTTCCAGGCACAACAAACCCTGACCTTGATTTAAGTTAGGGTAAGAGGAATCTGTATACCAAATTTGTTGATCCTAGGTCTTATGGTTAGGAGGAGTTCTTGAATAAACGGACAAACAGACGAACTCCAAAATACATAGAGATTTGATTTTAAATATTATTACCTAGCAAGTAAGAATAAATATGAAAGTGGACCTAAAACATAAGACTGTCTGTAAATGGGTCGAAATATAATGTAATTTATTTGCTATGACAAGAAAGCATATCATTTAATACTGCTGAACAGTAAGGTGCCATAGTGGCTCCACAGTTAAAGTTGCAAACACAACAAAACCCAGGACTATGTTCCCTTAAATTAGCATTAAGGTTCACATAGATCACCTGGGAAGAAAGTCAAATTTTCTACCTTGTTTTCCTAGCACACACTTCTTGTTGATGTTTCATTTGTAATTCTGACTTTGGGGGGGGGGGGACCTCTGTATAAACACACCCAGACTTATTACACAATGCCTAAATCAAGTTATGACTTGCTCAAAGTTTCCTTTTGTGCAATGAAAGCCAAGAGGATATTACTGGTTTTGGTAGGAGACAGAAGGGGTTTCAAGGCCTGCAGATGAGTGTAGTTGGGGGAGGGAGGGCTGTAGAATAAAAGGTAGCTCCCTGGGCTGTCTGGGATTTGCTACCCTGTGCAAGCAAGAACCCCACTGCAACCATGAACCTTCTCCAGGAGGGGGATTTTTCAATAGGATTTGCTAAGAGCAGTGAAGTCCAGGTGGAGGACCTCAGAATCAACTCAAAAGATTCAGATGCATTAACATTTCCCTGTAATTTTTACCTTGTTATGCTGTATTCACTGCACTCCCCTCCGACAAAAATACAGGTGGTATTGTTGAAGAACAAAGGCAGAGAAGCACTAGCACATGCACCGTGTGAACCAAATCCAACCACAACCTTCTCGCCAGGACTCTTAGAGCAGCTCACACCAGTTTAAACAGCTGGCTGTTATCTGCTCTGAATGCTGGGGGATGGAGGGGGGAGGCTTCAAATGCTGTCCCCACCCTCCCAGCAAAATCTCTCAGCTCCCACTGGCCAGTTTCCAGCCAATAGGAGCTGAGAAATTTGGCTGGGGCAGCATGCAGAGCCTCCTTCCTCTCCATCCCCTCGCTGGAGCAGAGCCACATGGAGCAGCCAGCCGTCTTGACCAGGATGGAACTACAGAAGACAGGCAAAGAGGCTATGTCTCAGGTTCTTGCAGGATTGCTGACTGGGAGCCTTCTAGGTAAGTGCCTCCCAGCCAGAGCCTGCCTCTGGCACCCCACTCCCTCTCTCCTCCCAACCACCACCTCAGGTCACCACCTAGTACCCTATCTCCTCCAGGTCACAATTCCCTCCCAAACCCTACAACCCCTCCAACATCCTCTTCTGCATCCATACCCTTTCCCTGACCCTATTCACCTGCCCCATGTCACCATCCAAACTCTCTGTACCTCTTTTCCCCCTTCTCCCAAGTCACAACTCTCTCAGACCCTGCACCCCCCTCTTATACCCCTCCCCCAGTCAGAATAATCTCTGGCACCCATACGCCCTCCCAGACCCTATACCCCAAGCCTCTGCATCTGATCACAACATGCTTCTTCACCCAAATTCCCTCATACACCCCATGCCCTCTCCGCAGCCTAGTCTCCTACTCCAAGCTCCCTTCTGCAACCCAACCTCCGTCCCAGACTTTGCACCACCTGAATACAAGTATGGCACTTGACCACTTACCAAAATCTTGGGAGTGGCCTCCTATTAAAAATTATTGCCCACCCCTGCACTAGCATGTCTCCAAACCTCCTCTTCCTATACACATGAACTGGTCCTGTGTATTCAAACACCCATCTAGACTTGTAACAAGCCATTCAGTTTAAAAAAAAAACCCACCACGCTGCATGATTGCATCTTCTCTATTTTAGGCTAACATTTGGTGTGAACAAAATTTAGCCCATTGCTACTTTGGGAAGAAAAGTTTTTTTGTCATGACCTGCCTACCTAAGTTTGACCATAGCCTGTTTTGAAAGTGTGCAATAAACTTAGGATCTGTTAGCAGACAATTATAACATTATTTGTTTGATCCTGTTCCAACGCACTCTCAAACCTCAACATGGTTTGATCCCGTCTATGTAAGAAACATCAAACTAACAACGTGATCTTCCCTGATGGACTTTACAGTACAATTGGCTCAGAAGCAATGGAGGGAAAAAAGGAAGACCAGGGAAATATCCAGACACAAATTTGGAAGAGGAGTTTATTTAGAACGTTGTAACTGAAAGTTTGTCTTGCTTACCGATCATCTTTCTCTCGGTGTTTATCTTTGGATTTCTTTTTTTTCTTTGACTTTTTGTGTTTTTTCACTCTTTGTTCTTCCGTTGGCTCACTCTGCAAACTTCTTCTGCGTTTCTTTTCCATATTACTGTCACTACTTTCTATACTCGCACATTTTCTTTTTCGGTCTTTTAGATATTCAGATTTGTGGCAAGATGTTTCAAAACTTGAATTGTTTTCTTCAGACATAGGTGCACATTTTTCATGGGAATATTTTTCAGAGTGCTGAGAGGGAGCTGAGCAATGATAATCTATTTTGGAGCTACTGAAATGATGTTTCTCTTTAGCTACTGGTTCATGATTCCATCTTCTTGTGTAATAATCATCCCTATATGACCTACTGTTGTAACTCTGACTTGATTTATCATAGTCTCTGTCCCCATGAATGAATTTTCTCTCTCTGCTACCTCTTGCTGCATAAGGAGGATAATCATTGTAATATCTGCACTTATCCCATCTCCTTGGTAAATCTTGGCAATATCTTTCCCTACTCCAAGATCCTTCTGTTTTAGAATGGCAATATCTATTCTTCTCATGATCAGTTTTTCCTCTACTTCGAGATCTATAATTGGTATATTTTCCTAAACTTCTGTCATTATCAGGGTTGTCTCTTTCTCTATGCATAACTTTGTGCTTATTTCCACTGGAGTGCTCCTGCTTATACCAACCCTGCTTTGTACTCTCTTTGTTGTAGGAATGCCTTTTTTTGGCATCTGGTTTGTTTCTGGTTTGCTTCTCCTGCTCTACGCTTTCAGAACGCTGTCTTTTAGCACGGTAGTGCCCTTTGTCAATTTTTTTGGGGGAGCAAATTCTTTTCTTCATTGGAGAATGAGACTTAAATTTTTTCTTATCCTTATTTTCTTGACATTTTTCATTACCACTCAGTCCATCGTTTTCTTTAGAATAATTACTCTCTAAAATTTTATCCAACTTTGTAGCAGAAGTGTCATTAGTAGGTGGTACATCTGTATAATTATTACCACTCTCCTTTGTTTCTTGGCATTTATCTATAATAATTAGAGTTGTAAGTTTTATAGAACTACATTCATTGTCGGATTTTATGAAGGGGCTTTGCCCCAATTTCTCTGCAGTCTCAGCAGACCCTCTGATGTGCACAGGACTTTCCTTCAAAGTCATTTTTACTTCTTGTGGTCCTCTTATCTTATCTGTATAATCCTTGGTATCACATTGTTTAGAGAATTCATCATCAGCTCCCATGGATATTTTCTTAGTGTTACACTGTCCACTGATATCAGAATGTGCATTATCAGTTTTTGATACAATACTTTCAGCAATTTCTTCTTTGGTAGAAATAGTCTCAAGATCTGATGCAATAAAGGAATTCTGGACATTGCAGGAAAGGTTAGCCGGAACTTTACTAGACTTCTCACAGGAAACAGGACTGTTGCCACTGACTGAAGTTTCTACATGACCATCATTCTCAGAAGTGTTTTCAAGTCCAGTTGCACTGCACAAAATAGAAATATATTTGTCTTATTTCTAATGAAAGTCACAAACACTCAACAAGACAATTTTTAAGAGTTCAATCCTTTTCATCTGTAAACATCTGACTCCTGGAAAGCTCTGAAAGACATTCTGTTTAGAAACACATCAAATTATATTGCCTCCTCATGAGGAAGGCTCTTTTGCTTGCTCTTCTACGTACACTTCATGAGCAATTATCCTGTCAATTCTCCTACTTCCCCTCCATCTACGTGCTGCTTAGGCCAGGTCTACACTGGTGGAGAAAAATTGATACAAGATATACAACTCCAACTACATGAATTGTGTAGCTGGAGTCAACATACCTTGCGTCGATTTTCTGGGGTGTTCCCACACTGGAAGGTTGACGGGAGAAATGCTCCCATCATCTTCCTTACTCTTCACAACAGCAGTGCCCTCAGGATTCAATTTAGCGGGTCTTTATTAGATCTGCTAAATCGAAATCAGTCGCTGAAGTGTCAACCCTCCAGTAAATGGAGAAAAGGCCTTAGACTCATGACCATACTTGCTATGGTTGCCCTTCCCCTCTCCCTCCTTCCCAGAGGTCAGGAAGGAAGGTGGCAGGAATTCACACTCACCTGGTCAGTGTCCTAGCAAAGTAGCTGTGATTATTCCTAATGACCTGCCCCATGATTTATAAGTGTGGTAAACCAAAAATACTTATACCCACACTAATAAATAGATATTGTGTTCATGCATGCATTCCTAGGAGTGAAAAAAGGGGAAGACGAATATAGAAAATATAGACAATATGACAAAATGTTTTTTATGTAGAATGTTTTTCCAAAGTTTTCCATGAGGCATCAATAGGTTTTTAATACAGGAATAATAGGGACAATGCCAAACACAGGTTCTGTTCTTTCATTATGGTATTCCTACAGTAATCTAAATCTTTCCATTTAAGTATTAAGAATTAGTATACTCATAATAAAAAACTTGTATGGCATTTTAATTTGGACAAAGCACATTTATTTTACCTTATTTCTTCTGACAAGCTTTTCAACTGCTTGTACCGGAAAGACTCTAACATTCTATCCTCAGGAACTGGTGGCAAAACTGTAGGTATTATCTACAATTAAAAAGTACCAGTTAAAACATATAAAATGATAGCGATCATATATAAATTTGTATCTCATCCCAAAAAGCCTAAGAGCACTTTCCAGTTATATCCGGACATGCAAAATTATACACATGGATCAGTATAGGCACAGTGCCTGAATGTTCAATATCACAAGCATTAACAACACCGCACTTCAATTTACAAAAAGGAAAACTGAGTACAATACTACACACTTAAGTTATTTGATGTTCAGCACTACAGTTTTTGCCTCATCTGAAAGACTGCACACTTAACAATACAATTCCCCCCCCCCACAAGCACTTAGTACCTCAAAGATTTACATAAACATCAGCCCTCATGAAAAAGCAGTGTGGTTTGCAGCCCAGATCCTAAACCTGACTTGCCATACAGCCCAGAGTAAATCACAACCTCTCCATGTTTCTGTTTTCCCAGATCACAGATGGAATTATAGATAGGTATTTAGCATACCTACTTCTCTAGTATCCAAGTACAACATAATGCTCAGTGTACCTACCTCACTATGTTGCAAAACATTATATAAATTCTAAATATTAGACACTGCTGAGAGAAGCATCCTCTCAATCTTGCAAATCTCATTTCCCCATCTGTAAGTATTGACTCAGCTTAGCCCTGCTTAGTATGCAAGATCTAAGGGAACCACATCACAATGACTACAGTCTGTATTGCATATTTTCCTCTGAATTTTGTCCAAATTAGGAATATTTTAATGTTGAACACATCACAGTCGTATTTATAAATGGCCACAAAGAGACATTCTAGAAGAAAAATGTAAAACTCACTTTTCCATGCAAGCCATTCGCTTTAGAAAATGAAACTTCTGTAGATTTAACAGGCTTGACTTGGCAAGTAGATTCGTCAAATTTCAATCCATTTTTTTCAGGATCATTATCTATACTGATAGCACCATTAACGGTAACATTTTTTGGCAGTTCATGCTGGGATACAGCCTCTTTAGCATCTTGACAGGAAGAACAGGAGTTCTGTAATGTACTAACTACATTTCCAATCAAAATTCCATTAAAAGATTTTGAGTGGCCAATCTCCTTAACTAATCCCTTCGACTCCTCATCAGATTCTTCTGAAGATTCTGCACCGTAAGGGACCAATGTACTAGAGTTTAGTTTAGAATTGCCATTCAATAATGGCTTAGAACAAGATTCGCTAGGAGCTGTTTGCTTAGATACTTTCGTAGCAACTGACACTGTAGGTGCATTTGAGGTAGATTTTGCAGCAGAGGAATTTGTAATTGTGGATGAAGCAACAGGCTTGTTGAGATTCTCCAAAGAATTATGAAGGCTGGATTGAGAGAGAGTTTGGCGAGTAGGCAATTTGTTATTGTGAATACTGATAGTGATTTTCTGTTTTTTTGAAGGGTCAGGAGTAGTGGATCTGTTAATTGTCCAGTTTTGAATAGAAGTTGAAGGTGGAGCTGATGGTTGTCTGTTTAGGGTAACATTGCTAGCACTTGCCACAGAACTGCTTGGAGTTTCTTTTAGTGATCCAGTTCCATTTAAATGATTGGAATTCTGTAATTACAAAGAGATTACTATGAAAATGTTTGCATATGGATAGACAGTATCTAATATCCCAAGACATTAAGAGCTTATTTGATGTTTCCACAAATTGCCTCAGCGGCTAAGCAGAAAACCTCTGATTTGATATATAAATCTTATCAGTAGTTCAGTGCTCACATTTTTGTTCACAGATTTTCAGTGTTCACATTGTTTTTTTAAAAAGTTAATGTTGACTGCAATCCTTTGTTAATTGTTAGATACAAAAGAAAAATCCAAAACAAAATCCCTATTCTTTGCAAATCTTTAAACATTTGTACTAATAACTGAGAACAAATCAGTCTCGTTTCACAATCTGAACTGAAGTGCAAAAGATGAAACATCATAAATAAAGTTAAGTTGGAGTTTTAAAATTATTTTAGTTTTAATAAATTCAAGTATTATTTAAGGTAAATATCTCAACAATGTCCTTTTCTGAATACTTTTTGCACATAGTTTGAAGCAATAGGGAGTAATATTTGCACAGTTCAGCATTTGTCTCTATTACAGTGTTTCCAACTGCTTAGGTTGCAGAAAGCACTGTGCACAGAGCCATATAGTAGGGAAAAAGAAATCTGAGATCCTGAACATTTATAAAAAATGAACAAGGGCTGTTTACAAAACTCCTGCCATCAAGTTGATAATCTTCATATGTAGATAATATCACCTTAATCATGTGAGGAGGAAGTTGTGGTCCAATAAATCCTGATGCTCCTTGCCTGCTATTAACCACCTGTTGACTGATAACTGGACGGGGAGAAGACTGTCCTGGTGTATGAATGGAATGGGTGTGTTCTCCATTTTTCGTATCATTGGACCTAAAGAAACAACTTTATTTATTCATTCAGTCATATTTGTTCTCTTGCTTAGCCTAGGCTTTAGACACATCCCACAGTATAAGAGCCCTGCAAATGCTCACATATCCACTTTATATCCGCAGATGCGGATGCAGATATCCACGGCTCATTTTTGCGAATACAAATTTTGTATCTAGAAACCTGCAAGATATCTGCTTTATATCCACAGATATCTGCATCCATTGATCATTTTTGCAGATGCACATACTTGACTCTGTGCAGGGATACTATAATACTTTACAGAAATCTGTTTTTTATATAAACTTTAACAAAGGCTACAAATCGTAAGCTACATAATAGATCTCCTGTTATAATTCCCAACCCCAAACAGCAACTCAACTTCACACCTCAATTTCCCACCCCCAGAGTCAATCAATTATTTGATCCAGATAATTAAAAAAGCTGGACTTATAGAGACATCCTTTCACTCTGTAGATAGTTCTTTCAGTGTGGGTGTAGGATGACATATTTAACTTTACATTGCCCCCCCCAAAAAAGAAAAAAAAATTAGGCCAGACAGGGAAGGACAAGTTCTATAGCTTAAACTATAGGTGGAGTTTTATGGTAGACAGAGATGATTAACCAAATTGGACTTTTTTCCCCAGAAGAAGAAAAAATATGAAGGACAAGAAAGTAACTGAATCTTGAACACATTTTGGTACTTGATATTACCTGATATAGAAGAGCACATAAGCTTGCTGATTAAGCACAGATTTGATGTCACTGTTGGATACAATAGAATCATTCATCTGGTACCAATGCCCATTACTGGCCTGCAAATAAATCAATGACATATTTTAAATCAGTTACATCTGCTAGAAAAACAACACACATACCTAATTAACTGAAAAATAAAGAGCACTCTGAAATATAGCCATTTGCATTATTATAATGTACAATAATGATTTTTTAAAAAATTAAATCTCATATAGATTTGTTATTCACTAGCAAATGTTAGTAATATTCCCCTTCACTAGCACAGACTTTACTCTAGCAAGGGAACTGTTCTCAAAAGCGGTTTTATTGTTTAGAGAAGACCTCTTTTGCTAAAAACACTATCTTGTCAAGGACCCACACAACAAACCACATATACTACAATAAAGGGGCATTAAATAAAACTGGCAAATCCATAATTAATAAAAACACAATATAATCTATGGAATTCACATTAACAAGATAGAGGCCAAGAATTTAGGAGAATGTGAAAAAGCAATCAAGGTTTCTACAGATGTGAATACCAATAGATACAACAGAATAAACATTTTATAAGAGATATAAACCCACTGCTTCATATCATATGCTAACACCCCGCCCTCGAACGGGGGATTAGGAAGTGACTAGTTTTATGGGCAAGTTGTTCTACAGATGTCCACATATCCTGTCCCATGAACTATCACACTATTTTATAGGCAGTTAGCAAAAAGAATACTGCAACCTTATTGGTTCTGAAAAGGAGCAGAATTAAGAATGCATTACACGAGTGGGGTCTTTGTTGAGTATGTCACTATGGAAGAGTCCTTTTACAGACAGCCATGGAGAGCTGAAGGGAGAGCTGCATGGAGGGAGAAACTATGTTTTAGATTCAGGTTAATTTGTTTCTCATGAAAGCAAAACTAAGTCAGTCAAATCTTCAAGAGAAAGAGAACATGTGAGAAACAAAATTAAAAAGGAGTAAATATTCTGTGAAACCAGGTAAATATTTTGCTTAGCAAACACACAATCTCTGCAAAAGTAAATTTTTAAATAAATATTCTAAGAGAAAGATTCTCAGAGTCTTGCTAGGAGTATAACCATTTATGAAGCAGGCAGAAGGGGCTAATTTACATGAGTGTATTACAGTATTATAGTAGTCAGCTTGTTAAACAATTTATTCTTTAAGGGCCTACATGGTTCTCATTTCAGTGATGATTTCCTGATGCCTTAATCAAGCACAGTCCTCTTTAAAACCATGCTTTATAGGGCTGCAGGACTGCTTCCTTGTAATGGTACCCATTCAGCACACAAGACTAAACAAAGCATAAACCCCAACTACCTTAGTACTTTCTCTGTTGCCTCAGAGCTCAAAGCATGTGTGCTGTTATCATCTGACTTAGGGCAAAGTGTGAGATTTGCGAAGTTTAACTTTATAAAGTTTCCTAGTTTAGATAAATTTAAGAAATTTCTCCTCAGAGCAGAGTCATATTTTGAACATCAATGGCTCAATTTGGTGCCAAGGTAATGCTCACCTCAGAGACCTGCAGAGAGTTTAAGAGATGCACTATATGCCTCTCTATATTTCCTCAAATCAAGCACATCTGTTGCCTGACTTATTTAAGTGAATTCCACTCTTCTGCTCCATACTCAGTTTGTAAAGCTATTGCACCATGTGCACATTGGAACAGCATCTGGCTTAAACTAATGAGTTTCTAGATTCTGACAGAAATAAATAAATCCCTCTCTATTTGAGGGGCCCCAGGACTGCAGGACCCACAGAGGGAGATGAGATACCAGGAAAGAGGAAGAACGAGAGATACCCAATCATATGACAACATTCCCAGGATTCCCAAAATCCATAAAAGAGAGTTTTATTATGCATCCTGGCAGTATTTAATTTCTGAATTAGTAAAATGAAAATAAGATGAGGAATTGGGATTAGATGTAGAGAATTTTGATTTGTCTGTAACCTAACCCTTCCTTTTACTCTTATTTGTCCTATTATAAATTTCTAGTAGCTTGGTCGGGTTTTAGTGAAGGGCATTACAACAATGGTCCCTGCTGGATGCTTCTAACGTCTGATGGTGAAAGGACCACCAGTAATCATTTACTATTCAGTAAGCACTCAAACTACGCTCTGTAAGACACAAAGGAAGCCACCATCGCTGTCCCAATAAGTTTACTACCTAAACAAAAGATAGGCACAAACTCTGGCAGAGGATCTTGCTAACTTAGAAAATCCGTTTTAAAAGACAGAAAAATCCATTAAGAGCATCCACAGAATTTTGCTGTCAAGCACCTGTGGGCCTCTGAAAACCTCCAACTGGAAAATTGCAGGACTGGGAACCTAGTTGTAAACTTGCTAGCATAACTGATAATCCACACTTGCACAACACAGAAGAAGTCTTGTTAGTTAAATGGAGGAATTTCATCTCCAACCTGAACTGAGCAGAAAAGTTTCTAACAGGAGAGGCCTTCTACAATGAAGAATGTTTCTAGACAGACAGATGTGAGAACAGATGATCCAACTAATAGGGAGAAGTGTCCTGGTCCTAACACTAAAAGCTAAACAAAAATCAAAGGATTCAGTAGCACTAGGATGATGGTCTGAGATACCTTTAAAAAGAACACAGGAAGAATCACTGTTTTTGATTAATGGAAATAATCTGGGTAGTTCTGAGACTCCCTTGGGACAATCCACATCCAAAAAGTAATAAAGGGAATTTTTTCAGGAGGATGACAAAAAGTGTATGCAAGATTCTGTGACCTTATATGGATGGGAACCTATCAAGATAGATCTAAACAGTCTGCCTTTCTCAGAGTAAAGGCTGTATTGATGAAGACAAGAATGAGAAATTAAAGTCTCCAATGCTTATTTTTGAAAGGTTGTGGGATTAAAAAAAAATCTGTTTATTAAAAGGAAAAAGATGTTTATCATTACCTTTATATAGCAGTAGTAGTGTCCTGCATGACAGTTGATACCAGTATGCACCAGGACTGCGTACAGAACATAAATGATTGGGTCTCCATTTGGTTGAGACATATATGGTCGAATATCCAAATACTCAGGATATTTCACGTCCTAAACAGAAATAGAAGAGAAGGCTCACATTGTGTTGAAATATTTTATGAACAATTATAGGAAGTTTAAGAAAGATTTCAGATGCTAAGGTAGACACATTTCTAAAACTATTTATACATGGGTCCAAAGTGTACAAATAAGACAAAAATGAGGATTCAGTTTCATTTGGAAAATGATAGGACCCCAAATGTCCAACATTGAATGGTATACTGAATTGCAGAATGGTCTGCTAAAAAGGCAGCTCTTGAAGGGCAGAGGAGGGGGTTTATTGTTGGTTTCATATGTATTGTTAAAATGGAACTCTACTAGTCCTAAAAGAGGAAAAGACTGGCTTTGTATGGTTATTTGATATTAGAACATCTAAATATTAAAAAATGCAGACCATTTTATGTACCTTGGTAATTTTTCCGCCACTAAAATTTGAAAACCGTTTCAGAGACAATGTAAGAACATTAGAAGACCGATGTATTGTAAGCCTCTTTGAAGCAGGAACCATCTTCTTACACCTTAAAAGCAAAAATAGGAACAGGATACAGACTTCGATGAATTTCTGGTTAATTGCCCATGACCTGTGACTTTTACTAAAAATAGCCATTACAAAATCTTAACCTTACTAATATGCTATTAATATTTTACCTCCTGGGTTAGAACATTCGCTTCCTTACAGTAATAACTTAGGGTACGTCTACACAGCAGCACTATTTCGGAATAACTGATGTTATTCTAAAATAACATCATACGTGTATACACTACTAGCTTTTATTTTGAAATAATGTTGAGCTGGAGGACTTCTTATTCCCACTCATGGTAACCCGCATTTCACAAGGAGTAAGGGAAGTCGAAGGAAGAGTGTTCTTCCTTCGACTTCCTGCTGCGTAGACAGTGCCAAAAGACAAAATTAAGCTATTTTGATTGAAGCTACCCAATTGATGTTGTTGAAGTTGCATAGCTTAATTCGACTTTAGCCCTGCCGTGTAGATGCACCCTTACCGATCAGGCAAGAACATTAGATGACAAGAGTGTTGTAAATCTCTTTGCTTAGCTGTACTTAGTTGAAATTATGACCTGTTTTGCATGTCACATTTGTACCTCTGTGTTCTTATCCAAATGTTTTAAACACATTTTTAAGCTGCAAAAAGGAAGTTGGATTAAGTTATGTATCTTTCTATGTTATCTAGGGCATGCTGTGTGCCCACTGATAAAAAATCCTAAACCTAACATGCTATTTAACATAGCAGTAATTTTTAGTCTACTTTTTCACTTTTAAAATGGTTTGATTGTTAACAAATAGTAATAGTATATAAACACTTGTGAGCCAAAATGAGTGCATAGCTTAAATACTTCCCCACAACAACCCCCCCAAATCTAAAAGAACAATTAGGAGACAGGCCTTATCAAAAAAATTTTCCTAAATGTTTTGTATTGTACTCACTTGGATACAACAAGTGAGATTTTACCTTACATTGTGTTTCTGAATTAAGCAAAAAACAAAAACAAAAAACTCCCCAGTAACATTTTAAAATGATGTATTGTAATACATCAATAGAAAGAAACAAGCATCTAGTATTATGATGTCATTAATATCCATCTTACTTGCTACATTTATAGGCATTTTCACCATCCAGTTGTTCAGGCTTCACAAACTGTTCCAGAGCTTTGTTTAAATTCTGAGCTGCCTAAAACAGTAAGGTAACGGTGCAATACATTAGAACATAACATATGAACTGCCATACTAGGTAAGACCAATGATCCACCTAGACCAGCGTTCTATCTATCAATAGTGGCCTATCCCTGGTGCTTCAGAGAGAATGAACAGAACAGGCAATATTGAGTTATTCATTCCCTGTTATCTACTTCCAGCTTCTAGCAGTCTGAGGCTACGTCCATCAGAGCATGGGGTTACATCCATGACCATCTTGGCTAGTAGCCACTGACTGACTTATCCTCCATGAATTATCAGAAACATCATAAAAACATATTTTGCTTGCAATAATATGAACTAACATGGTTTTAACAGAGATCTACTGCAGACTACAGAATTTGTGAACAAGGATAGGGAGACGGAACTGCCAAATATATTACACCACAAAATGTACTTGGTTCATTTTTACAAATATAGATGAAGTTTAATTATTTATAATATTTCATAGTACTGTAGTAACGGATCTGTGGTACATACTGTAAAAGTAGTACACTTGTAATTGATCTGTGGTACATATATTGTAAAAGTAATAATGTTTTAACAATATGGACCCTTAGTATAACATTCTGCAATTAAATTAGCTTAAGTGGAAAGTATGAGATAGCATTGTTATGCCTGTGGATTCATGAATTCAGGATAATGTTCTACTTTAATACTTATCCATATTAAGTAAGCACATACACAGACTGTTTACCTTGATGAGAGGTACCACAGAAGGACAAAGTACACTATATGTCACACCCATGACAGAACTTTGTGACTAGAATCAATTTAAATTCTGTATTTTAGTTTTCAAAAATTATGCAGTTAATTAAGGGTTTTTTTTTAAGTTCTTTAGCCAAAACAATAAAATCATTTACCTTTATTTCCAATGTAATATCAAGGCATGGATCGAAGGTATCCGAGACTCCTTTGCAGTTCATACACTTTACTGAAATCAAAATATAAATGCTTAACACATGAAGCAAAATCTATTGTTTAAGTTATTAGCACACATTAATTAGTATTTATGTTGGTGTAGTAAACAGGCAGCTTGTGTGACAAATCTGGACCACCAGACACTTTTGAACAAACCCTGAAATCTTGATATTTAGTTATTATCATAATTGGTTTTTTTTATTATTTTGTCTGGAGTCTGGACCTTGACCAAAAAATTAACAAGATGACAAAAAATGACTAGCCCTAGTTTCATCATAAGGCCAAACTATTGCTAAAGAAATAATTTTTAGAAAAGTACCTCTGGATCTTAAGTACCCTCCAAATATTTGATAGATGAGTGTAGTAGCCTGGGTATGTCTGTCCAATCTGAAAATAAATTTTGCAGTGATTAGAAGATTAAACTCCATTTATTGTTTCCTCTTTTGAAACCCCAGAACATGACAGCATATTCAAATAATATTTCGCTAGCACTTACTTGTTGCTTCCATTCAAACATGCTTTCTGCATAGCATCAACAGTGTAGTGTAGAAATTCATGAGCATCTTCCTGATTTCCAAACCGGAAATGTTTTGCTATGCCTAAAAATAAATATAAATGTCAAGCTGTTGAACGTGTGAAAATGGATGAAAAGATGGGATTTCTTAAACTTTCCTTCCTAGAGTTCTAAAAAATCCCATTCCATAAACAATTAAATCAGACAAACCAATAAAATACCTAACACAAAGATGGCATTTTATAAATAATTATTTGAAATTACTTACGTCTAAGATCACCGATGACAGCCGTAGGTTTGATGACATTGCCAGAGTTAGAGAGTACCTGGGTAATGTGAGATTGCATTGTACACATCATGCAGAATCCATGTTCATGACCTGAGGAGTGAAGCAACACTGCATCTCAAAATTAATAAAATATTTATCTACAGAAGACCTAAAAAAATCTTAAGTTTATAGAATAATTTTGTGGAGATTATTCCTTTTTCAAAACTGAGAACTAAAAAAAACCCTAGTTAGAGATAATAATAGCATTTCTTAGTATTGGTATAGGAAGACAGAATATGACAGGAGGCTACTAGACCAACCTAGAATTAAAATAATGATGATATTGGAATAAAACACTGTTCTGTCCCATAGGAAAAACTGCAGTAAAAATGTAAATTTTGCCATTAATTGATGCATCATATCTATTACTAATAATCTCAAAGAACAAACAAACCAGAATACATACATTTTTGAATTAAGATTTATTTAAATGAAGGCAAGGAACAAAGATTCCCAAGATCTGAACATCACCTGACGGAAGTAAGTGTTTGGATAAATATGGAGCCTATATCAGAGATAATCTGTTTCCATCTTTCTGTCTATCCGTTTAACTATTTAGACACTGAACATTTGTGGATGTGTGTTAAAGAGCTATTCCTTAATTCTGCTTAGTATAACAACAGTGAGGCAAAGTGAAAAGTAGACTATTCAGCAAAACTGAATATAGCCAGTGTCCTAAATCATGTTACCTTTCAACAAGATTATGGCTACCAGCAGGAGACTTATGACAAATATTCATTATGCATATTATTTTCTAAATCACCTAACAATTCACACAAGGAAAGAAATACTTCTTATTCTGAAGTTTAAGTATCATACATAGACTGCTCCATAAGCCCACTGATAACGTGATATTCAAAATTCACACCTTCATGCTGAATAGCAAAATCAGGAGTTTCCTTTCCAGAATTACTGTGCTGCTTTCACTTTTACAGCTGATAAGAATTTTTTTTAAATATACATTTTTAAAGAACTCACATGTTTTGGAGTGTTCATGAGAAAGCATGTAGTTGGCAAGAGGGGGTGTATAAGTCAAACACTGCAGAGCAGAGTTGAGGAAACATGTATTGCCAAGATTTTGGAGTCCAGCTCCAACTCTATGCGTTTGCTGCCATTTCAGACAAATCTTCTCTGCTGGAAAAAGAATTTTCTGTGGTGGAGCAATTCCATCACTAAAAGCTGCCAAAAAAAGTGTTTTAAGATATTAAATTGTTTAGTTTTAAAATCATGCTAAATACCTTATGCACGAACATCTAAACCTTTAACAGAACTAATAATAATCCACATTCTAGTAATGACTTGATGAGAAATCTGTTAAAGACTGTCTCACTATCACAAAGCAAGTTCTCAAGTCAACTTGAGCTCAGTAAAAGATACGGTTTTGTATGGCAACTGAAAAAAATTAAGTGTGGAATGCACTAAAACATATTTTTTCAATTAAAAGACTAATTATTGCCCTGATTTCAGTAACCTAACTCTAATTCCTTTCCTATCTAGCTTCCGCAATCTGACTCATACATAATTTAAATTACTTTTTTCCTTATTGTACATTATAAGTAAATCTTATAATTGTTATGGTTTAATAATCATAAGTATAAAGCATAAGGATACCAAAGCAAAGCAAGTAACAAACACTATATGTAAACCTCAATGATAGAATCAGGAAACATTGGACCGGACGGGTCCTCAAAAGACCAACTAGTTCAGTCCCCTCCACTGAAGGCAGGACTACCACGACCCCCTTCTGACAACAAAAATTACTTCCTGACCACAGAAGAGGGGGACCAAAGTCTGAGTCCATCTGATTCCTGCTGCCCTGGGTGAGAAAGTCAAAGCCTGAGCCCCACTGCCCTGGTTGGGAAAAATGGTCAGAGCTGAAGCCCAAAGGCCTGTAGGCTGAGCCTCACCCACCCAGGACTGAATCCCTCGGACTTTGGCCCCAAGCCCCAGCAAGTCTAAGTCAGCCCTGGCAACACCATTAAAACGGGGGTAACCACCAACTTTGGGGTCCCATCCCTCAGTTTGAGAACTGCTAAACTAGACCATTCCTGACAGTGTCTAACCTGTTCTTAAAAACACCTTCATTCCACAATCACCCTTGGCAATTTTGTACCAGTACCTAATTACTTTAACAGGAAGTTTTTCCTAATGTCCAACCTATACTACAATTTAAGCCCAGTGTTCCTTTTCCTATCCTCAGAGATTAAGAACAACAATTTTTTACCCTCCTCCAGTGATGTGGATCTTGGCACCAAGTCATTTAGGAGGAATGTTATATTTCAGAGAACTCTAAATAATACAGGCCACAAAACAACACATACTTCACTACAGAAATAAACACCTGAGTAAAAAGGTATACTTTAAGTAATGGAGAATCCCTCCTTTCCACCCCCCAAAAAGTTTCCTACATTGATTGTAAACATGTTCAAATGAAGTTCACAACACTGGCGACTTAAAATTGCAAACTTACATGGTTCACAAAAATAAAGTCTGCTGCTACAATCCTTAATCAAAAACAGTTCTATTTTATATCAGTTGTAATGAGTGAGAACTGCAAGATGAGGATGGCAGACCCTACTAAATAGTATCTGATTTTATTTTTTCATAACGTATAGGCGAGAGTACAGAATGTACTTACATTGATCTTTCTGAGCTGAAGGTTTTGATTTATCAGGTACAGATGAACTAGAATAAACCGCAGCACCAGGTACTGGTCCCAAAGTGATCTTGTGCTTTGGAGCTTCCAAAGATGATACTGCACCCCAATTTGCAGAGGCCGAGTCCATATCTCCAGAAGAAGGTACTGTGGAGCTACCAGGCTGCTTCTGACAAGCTGCAGAGTTTGAAGACTCAGATACTTTGTCAACTATGGTCATTGTTCATCTCTGTAACACAGAGTTAAAAGTCCTGCTTGATACGAAACCAAATATTACATGAAAAAGCACACCACAAGGAAAAGACTGGTAATGGTTACACTTTTCTCTTAATGAAACCAATTCTCTTTGCCAGACGGAAATAATTTAGAGAACTAAATCTTGTATGTGAATATTTCTAAAATGTACCCCTGACATACAAAACAAAGTTTTCCAGTGGAGTTATACCACTGCCTCATTTTTCCAGTAGCCAGCAAACCCTTGTGAAAATAGCTCTTAGGTAAACTTTTCATTCGGCTTTGACTGCAACAGTATATTTGTCACAAAAGTGTAAACTGGTCAACCATTTTTGCATTTGATAATATTAAAATTTTGTAAAACAACTGAAGGAGGAATACAAAGACAGAGAGACCAAAAAATAAAATTGTTTTAAATGTCTTTAAATAAATAAAATAATAAAAAATAGAATAAAAAACCATGAAATTTTAATCCCTAACTGATTACACTAATATTGGATTTACCAAGAGAGACAAATTCAACATGTTTTTATTAAAAGTTTCTGTCAAATGTGTATAAATTAGTCTGGGATTATCTAAGTTACCTACAAAATGAGAACATTCAACCACCACTCTGACCCGTCCTTTCCAAATGATGATTTACAATCTATATATCTAATTGAGGTCTCTGGCTCACTCGGTCTCGGATAAAATTGTCTCAAACACCAAGTTGCAGATGCAAGCCCGGATACACAATATGCAAGTGCCATCCCCTTAAGTGAGTTTTTCAAGTTCCCAATCAAAAAAAAGAAAAGATGCTTCAATAATGTCCATCAATACACTTGGAGTAAAAGTAGTCAAAAACAAAAGAAAATGAAAAAGAAAAGAATACCAAATAAAAACTAAGTATTTTAAGAACATTATAGTCAAGACTTTTTATTTTTAAGCTTTTTTGAGAAGTAATGATTAACAAATACTTTGAAATTCCCAGGAGAAAAATACTACAAACATCCTTGGTATTATTCCTACTACGAATAAATTAAATCCTTCAGTTGTTCCAAATGTCTAACTTCTACTGGCTAAAAAAACCTGCAACATCAGGATAACGTCTTAGTTTAAAAAATGAATAGTACAGGACTACAAATATTTCTATTATTTCCTCTACATATTCTTTGACATGCATCTACAAATTATTCTATCCCTGAAACCACTTAGAATATTTTACCCAATCCACTTGCCATTATAAATGTATTTCCTTATACAAACAATGGCTTATAGTATCTGTCCCCATGTAGGATTTAAAAAGTAATAACAGATGTAATTACTTGCCATGAAGCAGCACAGAATTTTGCATCATTGTGGTTAAGATCATGTCAACAATTCCATTAGAAACCAATATCAGTTTAACCTGAATGCAAACATGGGTCTGGTCATACACTTGACACAAGTCACAGCACTCAGGAACAATTACTTATATACACACACATATCTCAAATACTATTTTGCTCAGGTCCTTAACTCAAATAATTTTTGTTTTTCTTCATTTAAATCATTGTTCTGAGATGGGGTTGGGGATGAGTTCAGTATGGAGGCTGCACTGGGGAGACAGCCCAGCCATGGCACCCCCTGCCCATCCCTATTAATTAGTTAACCAGTTAAATGTTAAGTTCAATGGATTAAAATGGGATTTTACATCCCTGGTCTGTACCACACCTTTTCATGACTTAATATACATATGTTAACAGTGTGGAACTACATACTACTGATTTACAAAGAAGAGCTTTACATTACAGATATCTAACAACTGGAAAAATAAACTTTTATTCAGGTTTTAGCCTGATTTTAGAAGTCACAGTTTTTTAAACAGTAAATAAAAAGCAACAAGCCATCAAAGCGTAAAAATACAAAATTAAGGCTATCATTCTATCCCTAATTGGAAGCCAATTATATGTCAGAACCTTAGAGTTACTTCAAAGAAACATTTTTCTATGTCTTATAAAGCATGCATAAACTTCACTTGAAAGCATTATGGTCTCACACATCACCACCTGTTTGAAGGCTGTGCAAGTTAAACAAAGGGAGAGTCTGAAAAAAAAGTACAAATTGAAGTCTTTCTCCACCTCCATTCTAAAGCTACAATTTTCTTCAAAACAGATCCAGAACAACTATTTTGTATGTCCATTCTTACTTCAGTTCTCAGCTGAACACATTTTTTCTCCTACCTTTTCTTTCCCTCCAATAATGAGCTTATGTTTTCATTACTATTGTGAATAAATGAAAATATTCAGGACCACAGATTTTTAACATAAGAATTTTGGGTCATTTTACTTCCACTGTCCTAATATGTAAAAAGAATTTGGGAAGGAGGATAGAATGTACATAAAGGATGCAACCCAAAATACTTTCCTAACTACTACACAGTACATAAAGCACCAGTGAAATGAAGGCACCTATAAGGGTAGAGGGTGGCACCCAGCTGGCACACTAGACACTGCACTCAAATATTTTAGAAAGAAAACATAACTACAATTCTCTCTCCTTTCCCTCCAAAATATACAATCCAAACATCAGTAATATGTTGCTAATATAAAAAAAAAATGTCAGATACACCCCTGTAAGCTGAGCCCTTGGGCAGCCAAGATTCAAATGCTGCTCAGCTTGATTAGCAGAGCACCCATAGCCAGCAACATGTTTCCACTGGTGGTGCACAACTGCACATGCCTCGGTGCACATAACATTTATTCTGCACATGGATGGAAAAAGTTAAAGGCAACACTGAAGGCCTATACTCTGCAGCAGCTGGGGAGACGGATTGGGTGCTTTAATGGTCCTTTTCCAACTACTGCCCATCATGAGCCTATTGTGCTGGTGCCATTAAATCATCCACACCAAACCCTGAACACTACAGTCCGGATGTCAACGTTTGTCAGTCTCTGTGTCTGAGATTCCAATGGGGGGGGGGGGGGGACAAAATTTTCTGCCATTCTCCAAATCACCAGCAGCCACAGGGCGTACCCTGGGGGGGGGGGGGAAAGGGGCGGCACAAACTCTGGGCCTAGTCACAGAAGATGAACCAAATAACGAACGCTGGCCTCAGTTTGTTCCTCTGGTTAGGGCCTGAATCCCAGACACTAGGCGAGGGAAGAAGCGTCTGTAAAGGAATCGCCCATTTGAGAGACAGTGTCCATGGCAACCAAGCGGGGAGTAACAGTACAAGAGAAGCGGCCCCCCCCATCACACACCGAAGGAAAGAATGGGGGGGGGGGAGGGAGAGTCATGAAAGAAACCGCCCATTGCTAAAATGGGGAGCCTGGGGCGGGTGGAACCGGTACCATTAACCCCCCTCCGCGAGGGGAGCAGCAGGTCAGGGCAGGGAAGCGGGATCCCCACGCTGGACGCGGCGGAGTGGGCGGCAACCCTAGTCCCCCAGCCCCATGTGGCGGGGCGATGGACCCCCTCGGGCGGATCCCCCGTCACTAGGGAAGCAGGGGCGGGTAACGGAACGCGGCGGCCAGAGGGGCCTCTGCGAGCAGCAGGACACCCGGCTCTCGACGGGAAGCGGGAATCGCCTCCCGCCGGGGCAGGGACGGGGCTGGTCTCGCCAGTCTGGCGGCGGCGAAAGGGTTCAGTCCCGCTGCGCTCCTGGGGGCGGCGCCCTGCCCGGCCCGGGGGTCCCTCCCCCCTTTACTGCCCGCAAGGAGAGGGAGGGCGCCGGGTCCCGCCGCGGCCCCTCCCCCAGCCCATTGATTTGCACGGAGGGGGCAGCATGCGGCACTGCCGGGCTCTGCAAGGCCCCGGCGCGGCGCGGCCCGTCTCCCTCCCCAACCCGTTACCTAGCTCGGCCCCGCTCGGCGCTGCCGGGTCCCCTCGCCGCAGCCCCCGCCTTAACCCGGCCGCTCCGCCTCCTGATCCAGCCCGTCGGGGAACAATGACGTCCCTCCGCCGGCCTCCTGCATCCGGGGCCCGGCGCCGGCCGGGGAGCGAGTGGCGAGGGGGGGCGAGCTCCTCCGGGTCACACAGGGACCAGCACCGCCCCTGCGCCTCCAGCGAGAACCGCTAGGGGGCGCCGCGGCGACCCGCCTCAGGCACTGTCCTCAAAGGGCAGGGTCTGCGAGCGCAAAGGGCTGGGGCTTCAGGGAGCTGCGATTAAGGGAGGGTTACCAAAGTACAAAGGCAACATGGAGCCGCAATCACGCCACTAGGGACCGTCGCCAAGCTATATGGTCAGCATGCCAATCAGCTCTCAGATTAGGTTTACCCCCAAACCTTGCCCAGGGCCAGCTATTTTGTCAGCTCACAGCTGCAAAAAGAGAAAGCTAGAGTTGCCAGTTGCCACTGTCATTTTCTTATTTTATGTTACATAATACATGTTTCTTATTTTGGTACCACATGGTCACAGACCGTAATGGTGATGCCATAAATCTGCTCCCTATTTCACTTCAGCATAACTCTGCTTTCCCAAAGGAACCCCATTCTATATTTGTTTTCAGTGGGGTTTTCTCCAAAATTAAGTGCACTCTAAACGCAGCTTTTTTGGTAACTTAGGGACAGATCTGCATCAAAATGACAGATGGAGTGTGGAAGATGAGAGCTAGTTGTCCTGTAAAAGTTTTAAGGACACCATACATTTAGTATTCTGGGGACCTGTCAATGTTAATACAATTTGAAAATGAATTAAAAAAAAGGTTTAAGGACAGACATCAGACAGCAACTCAAAAGACTACTGCAGTTGCAAATGTGAAACATTAATGTAACATTTAAGATCTAGTTTAATAAAATATAAGTGCTATTGTGTTTGTGTGTGATTTAGTTTTTACCATTCCTACTGTACTGCTGCCTCTGAAGTTTGACACAGGCAATGAGTGTTATACATTATTTCCTAAATTCATAAAAATCAAGCTATCTAAAAATTACACATAGTATACCCTCTTTGATTACGTAAAATGCTGTACAGAGCTGTAAATAAACATTTTAGTTATCAAATTTGCACTATTTGAAGAACTATTTGAAGATGTATCAGTGGGAAACTTGATTTACATCAATTTTTTTTGCGATTTAAATCCCTTGAGTTAAATCAATCTGTATTAAACTATATTATTTTTGTGTTGCAAAGAGATCTTAATTCTAGTAAATGTATCGAGTTAAAAATAAGATAAAGGAGAAAAACAAGTAACTGGGCTCTTTTTTAGTTGAGAAAAACTCAATTACCGGTTTCCAAAGCCCTGTCATTCATAACTGACAAAGTTTTTGCATTCACATGGAATCTGTACGTGGGGGAGAGGGGGACTGAGCGGCTCCCAGGCGTGTGTATGTGTGTGTTGGGGGGGGGGAAGAACGATCAGCCCCCGGGACACACCACACCTGGCTGTACCAGGCCACACGAGACGGGCAGAAGAAAACACACGGGCTCGCCTAGAGGGCGCCATGGCGGGACCCTGTAGAGGGCGCAGCTGGGCAAGCTCGGCTTGGAACAGCCTGGAAAGAGCCGGGACTTTCCGCCCCCTTCTCTTTGCTCAGGCAGCTGCGAGCTGGGAGCAGCGGTTCGCTGAGTCCCAAAGGGCCCAGCCATGTGGCGAGGCGGGAGGGGCGCTGCAGGGGAACGGCGGCCCGAGCTCAGCCCTAGGATCACGGGGCTCAACCTGCCGCCGCCCGCTATCGAGTTCCCCGCAGAGGGGCCGGAGCCGCAGTACGACGGTGAGTGAGGGGAGCCGCCGTCCGCCAGGCCAGCCGGGGCCGGTGTGGAAAGTGCCCAAGAGGAGGGCGCGATTGCAGTTGCCCTCTCTCACCCCGGAGGGATATTCGCTGTGGGGCTTAAAGTCCCTCCCCCCCGCAAACACGCCTGCGGCACATGGAGAGAGCGTTGCAGCTGCCCCTCCCCCGCACTCTAGTGGGGCAGAATTGGGCCCCTTCCCCTGAGGGGTTTGTCTCCCATAGCCATGGGGATGATACAAAAGCCCGTGCGCCCTGTCATTGTCGGGGTGAGGGTGGCTCGGGGGAGGAATGATGAAATTGACCCTGCCTGCGGTAGGAGAAGGTGATGCAAGAGCTGTCAGTCGTTAATTTCCAGTCCCCACTTTTTTCTAGCTGTCTGCTCACTTTGTCCTCCTGAAGGTCGGTATTTCTGAGGGGTTCCTGGAGATTGTGTGTTCGAGAGGGTCTCTGACCCTCGTTGTGCCCTTCCTGTGAGTACTGCTGACTTGGAGAATCTGCACGTTTGATGTGAAAGATCGTTATTTCTCATCTCACTTAGGGTTTTTTGGGGCTCTGTTTTTTCCACCAGGTTCCTTTTCTTCCTATTCTACTCTTGGCTTTTGTAAGGTGCTGCTGTCAGGTCTGCGTGTTTTTTGTTTCTTTGACTCTCTTGGATCATAATTAAATATATCAAAATAACTATCCTGATCTTTTTGAAGGATAACAGTACTGAGATTTCTACAGCAGTGGAGATCCTGTGTTTCTGAGCTGCCTTCCAAATGTTTCATTAATCTAGCAGACTTCCTTCCCCCCCCCCCATCCGCAGGACACTACTATTTACCTCGCTCCTTTTGGAAATGTAATACTTTTTATCTTAAAAAGGAGGATTTTTTTAATATTGTAATTAATTATTGTATCATGTCTCTCTTGATAACAGGGCATTTGGCATAAAAGACTGTTCTTGAAAACTCAGTTTTATATGATATACCAAACAAATATTAGGAAACAAAAGCTTTTAAATTACATTAATATATACTGTCAGACTGACAAAATCTTATAATGATTGTGTTGTCATCACATATGCTATAGTAAAGTAGTTATATTTATATAATATACATTTATAACGATCTGGTAGGCAGATCTATACGGTTAGTCTTGCAGAGTGGATGGGTCTTAAATTGAATTCACTGTGATCAATTCCTTTTTAAATAGACTGAGTGTTCCTGTCATTTAAAGTAATGAATCTGCTCTGAAGGTTTTTAAAAAGTCATTTTTTTCTCAGAGAACATTTATTTTCTAAATATTATGGAGAAAGATTTTTTTCTTTCTGTCTTTTAGTAGCTGCCAGCAGTTCACAAAATGACTGCTCCAATAATAAGGAATGGACTATGCCATGTTTCTTTGCCACTTTTTTAAAAAACATGTTTGTGGTACACCCAACATACTGTCTGTACGCGTCTGTACTAGTGTTTCCATGTTTAATGTGGCAAAGGGCCATTCACCGAGAGTGTCATTAGAAGTGCCTGAACAGTGCACTCTGAGATGTTGTCCTGTATAGAGCTGGAATGAACTGTCCAAATTTGTCACACAATTACTATTAGGGGTCAGTCTACACAACAGAAAAGTTTGCTGGCGGTAACTACTTTTTATAGTGTTCCAAAAAATCAGTATATTCTGACCCTGAAGTCTTTTCGTTTTATTTTCAGAGTCTGATGTACCAGCAGAACTTCGAGTTGTGAATGAATCAGAGAAACGTTATTTCAAGTCTACAGTTGCAAACCAGCTACTGCTTGTTTCTCTGCTAGAACATCTTTGCTACTTGTATTCAAAAAATCCTGTTCATTCAAGACATTTGTTCCAAAGTTAGTAAGACTACCTATGGTTTTTACTTTACCTTAAACTTATTTATTGTCATATGTGCCTGACTATAAAATGCTAAATTTGTTTTCTGTGTTACAAGATCTGTTTGAAAATTATGGACCTGATAGCTGAGTGCCACTTGGAAGGTTGAGAGCACCCTCAATTATCATCAATTTAACTGGGAGTTGAGGAGGGCATTCTCTACCTTCCAAATATGCAGGATCAAGTTGCAGAAAATTACTACTATTCTACTAACAATTCTGTTTCACCAGCCTCCTAGGAAGGTAAAATGTAAGAGAGAGGTAACTGGTGATATCACTAAGATGACTCTGAACTAGTTCCATAGAGAGACTACAGATCCCAGCCCACAGACTTCCTTCTTGATCTGAGTAGCCTTGCAAATGATATATTCACAAATGTTTTGTATTTTAACTATTGTCTTTGGGTGGAAACATAGGATAGGAAATTAGTTCTTTGCTGATTATGTCAATGCAACTAAGCATTTTAAAACAAAGTCTGGCAAGTACTACATGATTCAGAAAAAGCACCAGCTCCTGCCTGTCCCGCCCCCTCCCTCTGTGACAGAGGCAACACCGCAGTAGGGAGGGGGGCGGCAGCTCCCCCGCCCCTCCCCCACGGCTCCCCAGGAGCCTGTGCTGCAGAGAGCCCCCTCCCAAATATTTTTTTTTTTACATTTCTGACTAAATCTAATTATACTCTTCTAATCTTTGTGTTTTAGCCTTTTGACACAACTCTCTTCCTTTATTTAAAGTGCTTCCTTTATTTTGGTGCAAGACATTTTGATTGAAATTTTCCTTTTTTTGTGCACATAACTTTTGTTTTGAATATTTTCTCTGATTAAACACATGATTAACACAATTGAGAAATGCCATTTTAAAATGTTTTTCATACACAAGAATATATAAACTGTTGAAATAATTAATTTTTTGTACTTACATGTGTTGGTTTAGACAAAGCACTGTGATTGTTGATGACATGTAGATTGCTGTATTCCTCTTCCCTTTATTTGAAAATGTTTAAATCTAAAGTATTTTATTACTTCCTCTACTATCTATCTTAAGACTAATATACCTAAACCTACACTGTTGTTTCTACTATCACTTCTTCTATTATCTAAGACTAATATACCTAAACTTACACTGCTTTCTCTACTTTCTATCAAAACAAATAAAAACAAATTTCTATTTCTGCTATCAATTTTGGGATCAACGAGTCAGTACTATATCTCACTGTCTCTCTCTATCCCAGGGCAAATAACCACGTCTCCTCTTGGGCAGGAGACCTATATACATGCAGCCAATACTCTATCACTATGTATACTATGACTTGATCAAGTGTTTGTTGTGTATTGATGATCCAGTACTTGACCCATGACACCTCTTGAGAGGTGGAAAGTCCCCTAATTTCAGCCAATAGAGGCAAAGCTTATGAACAAATTGAAGAGGAGGGCCATGATTGGTTGTTACTCCATCACAGTGCACCATTTAATGACGTAGAGTCCTGCCTGAAACTACAGGTTGGACCTCCCTGGTCCGGCACTCTCAGGATCTGAGCAGTGCTGGACCTGGGGAAGTCAAGGTTCCCTTCACTGCCATCAGCCCCTCTGAGGGACCAGTCCTGGCCTCTGGGTTCCACTTCCAGCCCTGACTGGGGCTGTGTTCCCCTCTGCCCTTGCCTCACTGCCACCAGTCCCGGCCAGAGATGTGCTCCTGACTGCACCGGCCTCAGCTGCACTGCCAGCCACCTGCCGGGACTGCGAGCCCAGCTGCATTGGCCTTGCTGCTGATGATCAGGGTTCGGCAGGGGCTTCTGGCCACTGGATATGCTGCCACCGGCCAGGACTTTGCTCCTGAACTTGGCCTCCCCCACTCCCAGCCAGACTCTCTGGTCCAGCAATGTCCATGGACTTGCTAGACCATGGAGGTTGCCAGAGCAGAGAGTGCCAGATTTCAGAGGTTCAACCTGTATAACTTTACATTCAACAGTTGGTCAACAGCTTCAGTTAATCACAATATAAAACGTAACTTATGTACATATTTTCAAAGGCTCTTATCTATATGGATTGTTTGCTGGACTTGGTAACAGGCTGTTTTTACACTACAGTTATCCAAAGAACCAGGCTCAACATATTTGTAAAAGAAGTCACTTTTAACTCATAAACAGTTCTAAGTGGAGTTTTTTTGGTTGTTTGTTTTTGTAATTGTCACCAAAGTTCCATCTCCGCTCTCCAGTGTGCAGTAATTTTATCAGGACCAATTTTTTATTCCTCATAATGGGTCTGCATAATGAACAATTTTGAGAGAGAAATTGACCTTAGCTTAGCTTAGTTGTGGAGCCTTGACAATGCATTTTTGGTGTATTTACTTGGATGTGCATATACATGAGTGCACACAGGAGATTAGCAAAAACCATAATACTGGCACTCTTCATTAATAGCATAGCATGAGTCCTCATAATTGTGAACAGATTTTGGAATACGTGACCGTTCATGCAATATCACCAAGTGCTTTCCGATCTCCACATTGGCTGAATTACAAGATATTTTCAGTTTCAATAATAAAACATTTACTTTTGGAAAAAAAGTTCAGGACAAGATGGTTTTGTAAACACCTACATGTGGTGTTAGCATTGGCATTTGTTCCCTTGCCTGTATTAAAATACAAGTATCTGTTGCTCAGAGTTTCGTTCACATTTATTTATATTGGGCAAGAAAGAGAATTAAAATGCAATTGGGCACCTAGCTTATATTCACATTCATTGATTCACTATATCACTTTAAATTGACAGGCTAAGAAATAATGAGGAAAATTTATTATCTGGTAATACTGTTTAAAGTTGCAATCCTTTAGTTAGGCTTCCTGTTCAATAACGTCTGTCTTGCTTCTTTTTACAGTAATTTGTCAGACATTCACTAGAATGGGATTGCTCTCCTCTTTTGCCTTCTGTGATGAATTTAGTACTTTAAGATTGCAACATAATATAGCCATTACTCAATTATTGAAAGCATGTAATCAACATATATTTGAGGTAAGCTTTATTAAATTTCTTTAAGAACCTTTTCATCACTGAACCTAATTGTTGGGATTTCAGGAGCAACTTTCTTTATGGAGCTATATTTATATATTTATATTTGAATTGTGCATTTTCAAAAGTCAGACAAAATGGTGCTTTGATTACACACTGGTAATTTGGATGGGTATGAGGAGAAATGTATAGCAGGGGTTCTCAAACTTCATTGCACCATGACTTCCTTCTGATAACAAAAATTACTACATGACCCAGGAAGGGGTGGGAGGAAACTGAAGGCTAAACCTGCACGAGGCAATGGCTTAATCCCAGGTGGCAGGCTTGTAACCACAGCTCCCAACTGATTTTTCTATGGGTCAGCAGTCCCCCAACCCCCAAAAGTCCCCCCCCCCTTCTTTATCAGATAAAAACTTTATTTTTGTTTAGACAGAAATGTAGGCATATTGATTTAAATATGTTACTATCTTTTATTATTTGCAACATTTATGAGAAGAATTGGTATTCTGCTATTTTACCTTTTTGTAGTAAAGTTCATATTTAACTATTAACTGCACTTCAGAATTCTGCCTATTTATGACTTTTTAAACAATTGAATTTTGTTGTTTTATAGGAGTTCAACAATACAGATTGTCTCACAGAGAGGTATGTGTCCAAAATGCTGTGTTAAGTATTAAGATTAATTTTCTGTCTGAAATTCTGCAATATAAAAACAGTAGAACTCAGCATAGCGGGAAAATATTGCACTTGAGATCTTGTGTGTCAGAAATTTGATCAGTGGTATTTTGGGCTCAGTCAGTATAAAATACTTGTGTATTCAAAAACATATTCTTTTTAACAAAAGGTAAAGGTGGAGAGAGATTTCATGCATTTTCTTCATGTAACCCATTAGGTATTACTTGTTGGGCTACTGTACTAAAGTTGTTAAATCTTTTTAAGTAGTTGTGACGTGATAGCCCATTGCCAGCAACAAAAGCACCTTTGGTTTGGCCTTGGATGTTTGATTCTCTGAATGGGGTTCACAGGTAAATTTGTGGGGCTGTAAAGGAAATAAAGGCACCAGTAGGAGATTACACACTCCAAGCTGGATCTTCTGACCCTTCTCCTGCCACTGCTGGAGAAATACTCCCATGATTTTTTTTCCATTAAATAAAATGACAAGAGTTGTTATAAATGGTTCCTGCTAACTTTAGAATGTCAATGGAATTTGGGTTCAGGGTTGAAATTCTGAAATGGGCATTATTATCACTATTTTGCATTGTTGCATAAATTGCTAGTTTCGTCCCCTGGAGGCTAGTCCAATTTGCCCCAAGAAGAGAGTCACACTTTCAGGCTGGGTCCAACTCCATTTTATTGTTTGCAAACAATGGTCAACAAAGGAGCTCTGTGCTCAAAGCAGAGTCGACCTTGTACGGCGGCTGAGCTGAAACTTTTATGGATTCCACATTCCTTCTGGCCAGCGTATCGCAACGAGATTGGTTGCTGTTACTGCAAGTCTGCTTAGTTCCCTTATCTAGAAAAAGCTGGCAGAAAATTTAGCAGCTTCTAAGACATGCACACTCAGCTAAATGATACGTGCTGTTTTGAGCTTAAGCAATGGAGAAGAAGCACACTTAGTTTTCACTACAATTCCTTCCTCAAGATGCTTTCTTCGAATTATATTTAATCTGTCTCAGCCATTGCTAGTCTCTGGTAATGTACAAACATTTCACATTTTACAATTGACTGCACAGTTCGCTGTACAAGAGCTATCATACATGGTACTAGGCAAGGCAATAAGCATAATATCATCATAGCAAGACAAGACACTAGGAAGGCCCCTTTGAGCCCTTTAAAATTTGGCAGCCAGGAAGTGAGCCAATCAAAATCCCAACCTTTCCAGGTTTGCACCGGGACATGGGCTACACTTCGAATGTCTGAAGCCAAATTCTTAATCAGCTTGCCATTATCGTCTATTTGTAGGCAGCAGTCCGTCCAATTAAACTTTTGGCACAATCCTCCTTCTGCTGCCAGCAAATAGTCAAGACCCATTCGGTTCTGGAGGACTGCAGTCCGCAATTGGGTAAGCTGGTTGGCTATCAAATCCAAAGCATCAGCAGTGTGGTTAGCAAATATTTCTACTACTGCTTGGAGTCGAATTATTCGGTTAGTTAAGTAAGTAGGCTCTCTGCCGACCACACTGGGCTCCCAGGTGGCAGGACCATAATATCATACAATTCTCTCTGCGGGCCACTCATCCTTTCCCCACTTTTGGATAGCTGACAAGTCTGCGGCTGTGAGGGTATGCTTGGCCGGTGTATACATGCGGTGCAAAAGTGGAGCCTCCTTGGGAAGCAAAATAAAGGGGGGTCGAAGGACGGCAGGGTAACATACACCAGTCCAATTTGCAGGCAGTTGTGTGTATGCGTGGGTACCACACACCCAGTAATGACCCGTTAAAGCAGGCCAGGGGTCATATCTGACATCTCTTGCCCTTACAAACTTACTATTTACAAACCTACTATAAAATCCAAAGAAGGGGAGAGAAGAAACTCCTGCCCCCTTTGTCCGTGTACCATTTAAGAAACAGGTCTCTTCATTTGTGGAATCTGCAACACAATAGTACAAAGTTTTATCTCCTCTTGTAACTAAGGTTGTACAGTTTATGGAGACCTCAACGTGACCCGTTGTTAAGCTAACCAAATTAGTGAGGGAGAAGAAATCCTTATGTCCCGTGCAATATGAACGATTAGTGGTGTTGGAGTTAGCCAGGACTCTCTATTTAAGAAATAATTCTTGCAGGTGCTATTTCCTACAAAATGCGTGGCGAAGCGCGATTTATTCTTTGTGAAGCACCATTCGCCTAACTGTGGCTGGACCTCCCATGATGGGGTTTCGTGGGCCAACTGGTCCGTTGCCCAGGTGCTATTGCTGTCGGAATGCATTCTATACGCGAGATCTACTAATGTGGTCAGATTTAATGGTTGGGGTATCCAGGGCCCGAGGTAGCCCTGATCTTTGGCCTGGACACAAACCCAACAATTAGACAACCTTAGATATTTTGCTATGTTTTCTGCCAAAAACAATACTCCATTCTCGGAGTCCTTCCCTACAACAAAACTAAACAGGAATGTGTACCAACATAGTACAATAAGGTTCGTGTTCATGTTCCCTTTTTACTAATTTTTAGTTTTAGTCCTTCTCCTAGACTGCTAATCCACTGGCTGGATTCTTGTTCTGAGGGGTGGTCAGCCTCCGGAGTGACCACACCCTGGGAGTTGTTGTCCTGTGCTCCTTTTAAATATTTATTTACTCTGGAACAATGGGTCCACTTGTCGCTGCCTGCTAGCTTAACCACCATATGAATTGTTAATAGCACCTGGTAAGGTCCTTCCCATTTTTCTGTCAGCGGATCCTTCTTCCACTTCTGGAGCAGCACCTGATCTCCCGGCTGGAAGTCATGGATTGGGGCGTCTAATGGCAAGCTCTGGAACAGCACAGCAAACCTGTGGAGGGATGACAAAACAGACTGCAAGGCGATAACATGTTCTCTGAGTTCAGTTTTTCCCAAATCAACAGTAACTTGTTCCCTCCACCCCTCCGGCCAGACCCTGGGGGGCATTCCAAACATTAACTCGAAAGGGGACAATTTTATCCCCCTACGTGGTATGCTACGAATGCAAGTTAAAGCCAGTGGGAGCGCCTGGGGCCATTTTAAATGGGTTTCAATACAGATTTTTGTTAGCATTGTTTTCAAGGTTCTATTCATGCGCTCCACCGGACCTGAACTCTGAGGTCTCCATGGAGTATGGAGCTTCCACTTAATGTCTAAGGCTTTGGCCACTTCCTGCACTACCTTCCCCACAAAATGACTACCCTGATCTGACTCAATTGACTCTGGCAGTAAAAATCGTGGTATCAGGTCCTGCAGTAGGACACGTGCTACTGTCGATGCTGTAGCTGTCCTGGTGGGATATGCTTCCACCCATCCTGTTAGCTGGTCCACTAACACCAGCAAGTATCGGTATCGTCCAGACTTCGGAAGTTCAGCAAAATCAATCTGCCATGCTTGGCCAGGGTAGTAGGCCCATTGTCTTCCTCCCATAGGAGCGGGTGGTCGGGCTGGCTTGGTGTTCACTCTCTGACAGGTTGGGCACTGTGACGCCACTCGTTGTGCTTCCAAGTACAATCCTGGTGCCACCATCTGTCGCACCAGCAAATCTCCCATTGCTGTGCCTCCCATGTGGGTGGAGGCATGAAGACGCAGGAGCACTTCTAGCAGCAAGGGTCGAGGCACCATAACTTTTCCTCCCGGCGCTATCCACCAGCCATTCTCATTCTTTACTGCATTGTTTTCCCTTGCTGCGGCATCGTCCATGGGGAGTAACGTACTATACAATCCTCTAGGAAGAATGGAACTTCATGTGCAGAGCCCTGGAATCCCATATCGCCTCCCATTAGCGCCGCTTCTTTGGCAGCTGCATCCGCTCTTGCATTTCCCTTCTTCTGGCGTTCGTCGGCAGCCCTTCCATGCGCTCTTACGTGAACCACAGCTACTTTTTTAGGCAGCTTAAGGGCTTCTAGCAACATCACAATCTGTGGTCCATTGGCTATTCTTTGCCCTGAGGCTGTAATGAATCCACGCTCCTTCCACAATAGTCCATGAGCGTGCACAGTGGCAAAGGCATAACGGGAATCAGTGAAGATGTTTACTCTCTTGTCTGCTCCTATCTCTAGGGCTCGAGTCAGGGCAGTCAGCTCTGCTGCTTGTGCCGACCAGCCTGCAGGAAACTTTTCCTTCCACACTGTTTCTGTCAAAGTCACTACGGCACAGCCTGTGTGCCTAGTGCCTTTTACTACACTGCTTGAGCCGTCCACAAAAAGCTCCTCCTCTGGATTTTCAAGAGGATCATCCTTCAGATCTGGCCGAATCAGCACTGTTTGAGTTAACACTTCCAAGCAATCATGGCATGGTGGCCCTGGTTCTGGCAGCAAGGTGGCTGGATTTAAGGCAGTGGTGTGTTTAAAAGTGAGTCCGGGGTTGGACAACAAGAAAATCTCATATCTGGACTGCCTGAAAGGTTCAAGAACTTTCCCCCTTCCCCTACAAGGATTTGAGGTACTCCATGTGGAGTGTGTATTTCCATATCAGTTCCCATTACAATCTTTTGAGCTTCCTCCACAATGGTAGCTGTTGCTGCTATGGCTCTCAAACACGCAGGCCACCCTTTTGCTACTGGGTCCAGCACCTTTGAATAATAGCCCACAGGTTTCCAAGTTGGGCCCACTGGTTGGGTCAGGACTCCTGAGGCGACGCCCTTATTTTCGTGTACATAGAGTCTATAGGGCTTGCGCTCATTGGGGATCATGAGGGCTGGGGGCTGCATTAAAGCAGTCTTTAACAATTCAAAGGCATGCTGATTCTCTTTGGTCCATTTCCAGTTTGCGAGACCCTCTTTAGTGAGGGACTCATATAGGGGTTTGGCCTTGCCCCCATAGTCTGGAATCCACATCCTACAGAATCCAGTTAAGCCAAGGAAAGCCCGTAGTTCTTTCGGAGTGGTTGGGGCAGGCATGTCCTGTATTGCTTGGATTCGATCCTTGCTCAAAGCCCGCACTCCCTTTTCAATCTCATAGCCCAAAAAGGTGACCTTTGGCTGACATATTTGGGCCTTCTCTTGTGAAACTTTATATCCATTTTTTCCTAGAGCATTCAACAGGGACTCCGTTGCCCTTGTCCCCTTTTGCATATCAGGACTTGCAATCAACAAATCATCAACATACTGTAGCAGAGCTACCTCAGGGTGCTGCCTCTTCCAGTTTTCCAAGTCTTTCTGCAATGCAGTCCCAAAGATATGGGGAGCTGATACAAAACCCTGGGGCAACACAGTCCACAACAGCTGAGTTTTGTAATGGGTATCTGGGTCCTCCCACTCAAAGGCAAATAGTTTCCAACTGTCTTTATGCAAAGGGATAGAGAAGAAAGCATCTTTTAAATCCAACACTGAGAACACCTTTGCATCTGCCGGAACTTGTGTTAAAATGGTGTGTGGATTTGGGACCATAGGGTGATCTACAAGAACCTTCTTATTTACAGCCCTCAGGTCCTGCACTAATCTATATGAGGTGCCATCTGCTTTGGGCACCCCCAAAACCGGGGTGTTAAAGGGGGAAGAGCCCTCTACCAACCAGCCATATCCTTTGAACTTTTCAATTAATGGCTTCAACCCTATTCGGGTGGCTTTCTTCAGGGGATATTGCTTCACACACACAGGGCCCTCTCCTTCCTTGAGAGGAATTTTTACTGGAGTCACGGACTTTGCCTGGGCAGGGGTCCCATCTGCCCATACACATGGATTGACACCTTCTAAGATCTCAGTCCCTTTTGCCTCTAACACCGTCTCAATTGCCCGGAGAGCCATCTGGTAATTTGAGCCCTGTTTCACCAGCAGCTGCACTACAATCTGATCACCACGGAAAAAAATTTCAGCCTGCAGCTTAGTTAGCATATCTCGCCCCAGCAGAGCAACTGGGCACGCAGATGAAACAACAAAGGCATGTTCCAGCATATTATTTCCAATCTTCGTGAGGAGGGGTTTACATATAGGTAGCCTGGTTCGTCTCCCTTCAATCCCTTCCACTACCACATGCTTTCCACTTTCCTTAGCTGAGGGGGGTTTCACGGGAATCATAGAAAATGTGGCCCCAGTATCCACCAGAGCCTCATAGTCTCTGCCACCAACCCTTATTTTCACCATGGGATCCTCTCGAGCTTTAGCTCGTAGGGTGGTGGCCTTAGATCCCGGTCCCCTTCAGCTAGAGTCCTCTCCAGAGGATTCCGCCCGCATCTGCCGGCCCTCTGGCTGACTCTCCTTTTTCTTATCCTTCAACTGAGGGCAAAATCCCTCTTCCAGTGCCCTTTTTCTCGGCAATATGCACATTCATCCGTGCCTACACATCCTTTTCCTTTCTTGGGGTACTTTCCCCTGACTCCTTGCCCGCCAGCCTTCGGGTCTGGATTGCCAGTTATGGCAGCAGCCAGCATTGCCATCTGCTTCTGTCCCCTTTTCTCTTCCTTTTTCTCTGCAGCCTGCTCTCTGTTCCCATACACCTTGTAAGCTATTTCCACCAATTCAGAAATGGGCTTTCCCGGCCCACCTTCAGTCTTTTGCAACTTTTTGCAGATATCAGGGGCAACCTGTCCTATAAACATCAAATTCACCATCTGTTGGTTCTCAGAGGCCTCCGGATCCAAATCACTAAACCTTCAAAAAGCTTCAAACAAGCACCCCAAAAAGGCAGAAGGGTTTTCATCTTTCCCTTGCCGAACTTCATACAACTTAGACAAGTTTTTGACGCGGGGCACCGCCTTGCCCAGTGCCTCCACTATGATTCCTAAATATTCTGCATTTCGCTCCCGGCCCGCTGCCTGGCGGCCGTTCCATCCTGGATCCTCTATTGGGCACAGTTCTCTTAACCCCCTTCCCCCTTCTCCAGCCGCGGTTCTACGCTCTTCAGCTATTCGATCCGCAGTACCAAGGACCAAACGCTGCTCCTCTGTGGTTAACAGCGTCTGCAACATCATCTGGACATCTGCCCATGTGGGTCGATGGGTCTGGCCCACAGACACAAAAAGGCTTTGCATCTTTAGGGGATCCTCTCTGAAAGAGGGGTTCTGATTCTTCCAGTTGAACAAGTCAGAAGTACTGAAGGGGATGTAGACAAAAGCTGTATCCCCATCCCCTGTTGCCACCTCTCTCATGGGAAATACATATTGGGGCTTGTTCTTGGGTAGGGGGCGCAGATCATAGGGGTTTTCCGTGTTATATGGCTTGAGCTGGGGCATAAACCCCCTATCCTCCAGAACTTTCAGATGGGGGGGATTCAAGAGGAGCGGAGGGTGTCTTCCCCTCATCGGGCGAGTTATAAGGGGGAAGGGTGTGCTTTGGAGATGGCAGCAGAGTTTGAGTTCGTGCCTGAACTTCTGCTGAGCTTTCTCTCTCCCCCTCCTCATGTTGCTCCACCACGGGAGTTTCTCTACACCTGCCTTGAGTCAGCTCAACTTCACTACCAGAATCATTTAAAACCCTGGGGCATGCACCCTTGCCTCCCGTGGCCCTAGCTTTTGCTACCATGACCTTACAAGCTCCTATGCTACACTTCAGCAGCCACGCAGGTCGCCTCTGCGTGTGATTCAACCAACAATCAATATATGGGAACTGATCCCAGTGCCCATCTCAAGTAACAACACCATGCACAGAGGCAACTAGATTTACATCAAAAGACCCTGTATCTGGCCAGCCTATCCCAAAGGTTGGCCACTCTAGCTGACAGAACTTAATTAAATCATCCTTTGTCATCTTAATCCCAAAATCACCCTTAAATTTACTGAAATTGCACAGCATGCATCCCAATGGGGTTGCGGAGTTTTCTATCCGGGAGCGACCCGAACCCATTGTGTCAACTTCTTAGCCCCAAGTGCCGAGTGCAATGTTCAGACCTATGTGCTGAACACAAGAGTCCCCGAAGGACTAACAACCACAAAAGACACAGGGAATATGTATACTTACTCCGTCAACACCCTGGCGCCGTTCCTTTGGACCTCACAGCCTGGTTGACTCTTTCAGTGGAGATTCCTTTAACTTTCCGGATGTCCCGACTCACGCTTTCGGTGTCGTGACGGACTCAAACACGGTCCGGTGCGCACTTCACGGTCACCTACGACGGTCTTGTCGTCCGACTCCGGAATAGTCCAAGGGGTATCTCCTGGCGGGCTCGCCAAATTTGTTGCATAAATTGCTAGTTTCGTCCCCTGGAGGCTAGTCCAATTTGCCCCAAGAAGAGAGTCACACTTTCTGGCTGGGTCCAACTCCATTTTATTGTTTGCAAACAATGGTCAACAAAGGAGCTCTGTGCTCAAAGCAGAGTCGACCTTGTGCGGCGGCTGAGCTGAAACTTTTATGGATTCCACATTCCTTCTGGCCAGTGTATCACAACGTGATTGGTTGCTGTTACTGCAAGTCTGCTTAGTTCCCTTATCTAGAAAAAGCTGGCAGAAAGTTTAGCAGCTTCTAAGACATGCACACTCAGCTAGATGTTATGTGCTGTTTTGAGCTTAAGCAATGGAGAAGAAGCACACTTAGTTTTCACTACAGCATCTTAGAGAATGCTTTTTCTGGAATGCATTATGACAGTAGTGGCTAGAGCGGGGGTCGGCAACCGTTTCAAACCAAAGAGCCAAACTACATCAAAATTCAGAACAAGTGGTGAACAAAGAGCCGTATAAGAATGCCCATTTGCATGACTGAAAATATACAACTTAATATTATTGACAATTGACATAATTATTAATAATAGCAGAAATTAAACATTGTACTCACAGAGTTTATTTAATGGGACTTCTGCTGCTGTATTTTCTTGTACATTTCTTTGAAGTTTACATCATAACTAGTCAAATCCAGCTTTATGCACGCATTCCAATGCTTTATGCACGCATTGACAGTCTTCTGTCAATCTTATGGCAGGGGGCTGGGGATGTAGGAATCTGGGTTGGGGTGTATGAGGGGTTCAGGGCAGGGGGTTTAGGTGTATGATGGACTCAGGGCACACGGTTGGGGTGTGGGGGGTGCAGCAGTGTTATAGCAGGGAGTATGGAATGTGGGGATGCAGGAGTCTGGATTGGGGTGTGTGAGGGGCTCAGGGCAGGGGGTTTGCATGTATGAGGGGCTCAGGGTATAGGGGGTTGGGGAGTGTGGGGGGAGCAGGAGTGTTATGACACTGTGGCCAGATGGGGACTGGGACCCAATTGGGGGCTTGTTGGCCAGGCTTCATTTTTAAATAATGTAAAATGTTATGTCCAACACAAAAGGTTTCAACATTGTCTTTCTTTATGGCAGGGGTCGGGAACCTTTTTTGGGTCAGGTGCCACTGACCCACAGAACAATTGGGGACCACACAAGTGAGAAGCAAACAAACAATCCCTCAAAAAATCTCCTATCTTTGCTGATGTGGCCCCCAACCGAGACACCTCACACCCCTGGCACTCCAGCCCAATAGAGGGTCGGGAAGGGACGGAGGACTGAGATTCAAGGCCTCATGCTAGATTAACTCTTCTGGGGTTCCAGGGTTAGTGGATTTTGTAGCTCCCCAGGCTCTAAGGTGGGGCCAAAAATGAGGGTTCCAGTGTGCTCGACAGAGCTGCCAGTGAGTGGGATAGGGATGGGGGCTCATGATCTGGGTGGGAGGTAGGGCGCAGGAGCAGGCTGGGAGTAGGGTGTCTGGCCAGGGGGGAGAAGGTGGATGCAGGCTGGGGGTGCAAGGTCTTGGTGTGAGAGGGTTGCGGGGAGTGCAGGATCTGGGCGTCACTTCCTTTTCTTTTTTCCAGTGTCTGTAACAGGGTTTATTCATTGTAACAGATGCAAGTCACTCCCACATGGCAGCCAGCCACTGCTCCACACAGGAGATGGAATAAGTGGCCCAAGGGCTGAGTGTGGAATGGAGGCCCAACACTTGCCAGGAGTGCAGGGAGTCCGGCTGGCGGGTCTGGGTGCGGATGGGAACCGGCCTGCTCAATCGTGCTTCTTGTAACTCTCCAGGCTGGCCAGGATCCAGCCTGCTGGCACCAGGAAGAAGGTGCTCACGCTGATGATGGACTTCAGCGGTTCCAGGGTGCTCTCCAGCGGGTGCGAATGCATGGCTTAGGCGGTGCGAGGTGGGGGCAGAGCAGTGCGTGGAGCAGCAGGGACTCACGCTGCTCTCAGGCATCCTGTCCCTGGTGTGGCTTTCCGCTGCTCCATTGGCCAGATTTTGGCCAGTGGAGCAGTGGGAAAAGTCTCCAGGCAACACTTTTGTCTGCTTTGTTCCTCTAGTCGGGAGGGGGAAGGGGAACACACACGTGTGAAGCCGTTTGTTCCTCCAGCTTCTTCCCCGATTGTGCAGCAAGGCTTGGGGCTTTCTCCATCTTCCCCTGCCCCCCCCTCCCCCATCCCGCAGGAACTGGTGCTAGTTCCGATCTTGCAAGGGGCTCAAGACTGGATCGCCAGTGCAGGCACCCGTTGCCGGGGGTGAAGGGTGGGGAGGGCTGAGCTTGAGCTGTGAGCCATATTTACTCCTAAGTGAGCCATATATGGCTCGTGAGCCGTAGGTTGCCAGCTCCTGGGCTAGAGTATTGTTTTCACTGGGGATTTTTGAATCAGATAAGGGTTCTCCCCTCACTATCATTTTTTGAAGAGAAGTGAGATAAATTTCAAAACACCGTGGTAATTTTTCTTTTTAAAGTCAAATTGTCCTGAAAAAAGGGATTGAATTAAGAGAAAATAGCTAGCTTTGCTTCCCCCGCTGTTGAAGAGTTATCAGGTTGTTGCTGAGAGAGATTTGGTGAAATCATTCTAGGAAAACAGTTACTGCTTTTGATATAAATTGTATAAAACATTTCTAATTCTCATCCTGTAAAGATAATTCTGATGTAATCTGCTGACCCCCATGCCCCAGACTGTCACCATCACTGTTCAGTAAAGGCTTTGCTAAAATACACAGTAATATGTTTTCTAGTTTACTGTACAATGATAATAAATATTTTACACTAAACCAACATTGTCAAAATAGGATCAAAGCTCACTTTGTGGTGCAGAATCCCTGATTTTTGAAATTTGTTTGCCACATTTTTCAGAATAGCAAGTAACTAATTTGCAAGTGGTTTTCCAAGTCACTAATGCAAATTACATGTATCTTTTCCGTATTGCTTACAGCACTTGTGTATTAGCTCAGTCTTATGTAATTCTACTTCTTGTCAGCAGGTCATCTTGCACCACCATTTCAGTAAGACTGTGTCTGTGCTACCACTTTTGTTGGTAAAATTTGTCTCAACAGTGTGAAACACCTGCCCTCCCCCCGAATGACATAAGTTATACCGACAGAAATGCCATTGAGGACAGCACTATGTCAGTGGGAGAGCGTCTCCGAAGAACATAGCTACTGCTGCTCTTTGGGTGTTTAATTATGCTGGTGGGAGAGCTCTCACCCATGGCACAGAACAGAAAATCTTACAGCGGCTCAGTTGCCTTGGTACCTCTGTGCTGTCGTAAGGTCTGTAGTGTAGATATAGCTTAAACCTGCCCCTTGAACCTCACAAAATAGTGTTGTTTGGAACATTCAAGTACTTGTTCACACTGTTAGGTTTCAATTTGTGCTATATGGATAGTGTCATAGTACTTAGTTATTTTTCACAATGCAAATGCATTATTCTGTGTATTTTAGTAGCTTGATTATAGATTGCGATTTAGTTTTAACCAGTAATAAAATACTTTTTTTATCAGTGAAAAAGAAGTTCTCTTTGAAGCACAAACTTCACGCTACTTAAATGAATTTGATGAGATTGCAAGACTAGGAAAAGGGGGATATGGTACAGTGTACAAGGTATTTTTATCTTCTCTTTTAACAGCTTCGTTAATAACTGTTTGAGATGGAGAATAGTGCACCTGATTATTTTTTTGTTCTCGGAAAACTGCAGTAAAACAAATATGAGCCTAAAGTGTGTAAGAGAAATCTCCTTCATTTCAAAAGGCATTTTCTGAATACTCTAATGCATTCTGGTTTAAAACACCATATATTGTATATTTCCCTTTTGTTTACAGTCTTATTCTTATACCCTGAATATAAGAGAAGCTTTATTTCTCATGCAAAGTACTTGGATTTACCTATATAAAATAAGCATACAAGCTTATTTTGTTTTAACTGTGGTGGATTAAAAAAGAAAATTATTTTAATTTTGAATGTGGGTTGTACCAACCATTGATTAATAGTACAATTATTTTTACTAACTATATTACACTAGCACTTGGAGGTGCCTTTGTAGTGAGTGTTATATGAATGCGTGGAAAGACAGTTCCTCCTCCCAGGGAAGAGAATTTAAGGGCTTGATTTTTCAGTGATGCTGAGCACCCACAGTTCATACTGGCTTCTCGTGGAGCAGCGAATGCTGAGTTCTTCTGAAAATCAGGTCCTGAGTAATCAGCCTTGTTTCCTCTATCAACCATGTTGTTATGTTGAGTGAATATTTTATATATCTAAAATATCTTTTAGTAAATGAAGGTATTTGGTTTCAGACTCATAAGCCATGTAATTGTTTAAACTGTTTGTTTGACCTTGTATTTAAATGTGATACTCTGAATACCTTTCCCAGACTGAGGATGAGCTCTTGCAGCTCTTGTCTCTCTCACCAGAAGTTGGTTCAATAAATATTACCTCACCCATATTGCTTTTCGAATCATGTGCTACTTGCCAGGTGTTGTTTTAAAATACTTAGTTGCATTGAAATTATCAGCAGAGAACTAATTTCCTATCTAATGTTACCACCCAAAGACAGTTAAAATACAAAACACTTGTTTAGTATATCATTGTCAAGGCTACTAGAATAAAGCCTGAATAAAGAGAGTGAGTGTAAGATTTTGACTCTGAGGAAACAAACTCTTGTTCAAATAGGTTTTTAGATACATTGATCTCAATTTGTGAAATTTGTTTTATCTAATTTTTTCTTGTTTTAAATTATTTTCAGGTCAGAAACAAATTGGATGGTCAATTCTATGCAATTAAAAAAATTCTTATTAAGAAATCTACCAAAAGAGAGTACATGAAGGTATGAATTTATTTTTTGCATTTTCAGATCTCTGTTTAACTCAGTGCTTATTGTAACTGGTTCCTAATATAATTAGCAGTGCCATTAATGTTGGTTATATCAAAATAATAAGTGGGCATATTTCCTATTTTATAAATATTGTAGCTCATTGTATGTTTCTAACACAGAAAAATGTTTTATATTATTTTAGTATACGTTTATTTAGTCACGGTCTGTTTAATATAAAATCTTTAGTCTGCAAGATCTACTTTTGTGATCTGTAATGCTTCAAATCAATAATTTGTTTTCCAGTTCTTAAATTCTAGTAATAGGTCAAATAATTATATCTAGGAACCATTGCTTTTATTCCCTTTGGATTCATTTTACAGTCAGATTAAAGGATGATCATAAAGTTGCTTTTTGGTCTTTTATTCAGGTATTTCGAGAAGTTAAAGTATTGGCTGGCCTGCAACATACTAATATTGTAGGCTATCACACTGCTTGGATGGAACATGTTCAACAAGCATATCCAAAAGGGGAGTATTATTTGTTATTACCTCACACTTTCCAGAAGTATGTGTGTTCTATTAATTTGCGGGAGAACAGTCAACTCTCAGAATTGAAAAAGGAACCAGAGATTTTTTCCAAAGAGTTTGTCCAGGAAGCATGTCAATGGCTATCAGTTCATTAGGTACCCCTATTTAATCAAGACAACGCAGTAAGCAATTTTCTGCGGTGTAATTGTAAATTTAGAAATGCAGGACATTAAATCTACCCATTAAAATATTTGAGTAGGCTTTTGGATGCTGGATTGGCTCCAGTGGAATCTAGTTTAAAAGAAAAAACGTAGGCAAAACATAACAGTGGGGCTAAGTGCAGATGGACCTTGGGGAAGAAATAATTTGAGATTTCTGGAGGAAAAGCACTCTGTATTAACGAGATTGAGGAAGTACATTTTCTAACAGGTTTTGAAATCCCAGATTTGTGGTGGAATCTAAAGATCCGTTTCCGACATACTCCTCTTCTCTACTGCCCCAGAAAACTTTAGAAAAATTGATGATACTCAGAAGCTTTTTAATGGCAAAATGTAAACCACCTTATACTTTGTTTCCCATATACGGTTTTCAAAAGTTTTGAGTGAAGTAAATTAGGGCTTCTTTGTGGATTCTGAGCTTTCTGTTGACAGGATCAGATTTCGAGACATCAGCTTCTTTCATTGACAGGCATTGTTTCTCTTAGGATTGATTTTTCTACACTTTTTCTCTACTGTGCATTAGGGATGTTAAATTTTGATTAATCGGCTAGTTTCCATCAACTAGTCAATTAGTTGATAAGGATGTTCACTATCTCCACTGTGCCTCTGCCTTTGAAATGTAGCAAGAGCCGCCTGTGCCTAGTCCCAGACATTGTGCCTATGCTTTTTAAATTGAGTAAGAGCCACCAAGCCTTTCTCTTAGGATTGATTTTTCTACACTTTTTCTCTACTGTGCATTAGGGATGTTAAATTTTGATTAATCGGCTAGTTTCCATCAACTAGTCAATTAGTTGATAAGTGCTCACTATCTCCACTGTGCCTCTGCCTTTGAAATGTAGCAAGAGCCGCCTGTGCCTAGTCCCAGACATTGTGCCTCTGCTTTTTAAATTGAGTAAGAGCCACCAAGCCACTCAGCTGTCCTGGCTCACACCTGGTTCCCCGCTGCACCTCTGCGCCCCCGTCCCCCACGGAGATGTTGCTGGGGGGATCTGGCTTTTAAACTGGCTCCTCCTAGCCAGGGGCGGATGAGAGTTTTCCGGGGCCCAGGGCAACACAATTTCACAGGGCCCCCCTTTGGAGAAAAACTAGAAAAAAGGTGTCCCCCCCTGTGCCCACTCCTCCAGTAGCCCCACTCTGATCATGTGAACTACCCCTCCTCATCCCCTCTCCTAACACCTCCCTCTATACACCTGCCCTGCCTCTCTCCTCTGGTGCTGGTTCCTCCCCTGCAGGTGTCTGCCCTTCTGCTTCACCCCCAGAATCCCCTGGCACTTGCACCTTCCCTACCCCTGCACCTCCTAGTGCCTCCCCCTTCCCTCACTGCCCCTGCACCCTTTGCCCTCTTTTTCCCTGATGCCCACCCCCTCACCACCTTCTGCCCCCATTCCCTTCATGTCCCTGTGCCCTCACACATGCCTTGCTCCATCCCCACCTTCCTCATGCCCACCCCTTCTTTCAAGCCTTCTCCCAGCACCTCCTCCTCCCCCCTTTAGCCCCCAATGCCCTTATCCTCCTCTCCCAGCATCACCCTGTTCCCCCTCCCACTGACACCTCCCCTCCTGCCCTTTTCCTCATTGTCTCCACTTGGCCCCCTGGCATTTATCTCTCCTCCACGCTGTTCCTTGGTGCCTTCCTCTTTCTTCTCCTGACCTGCCCCCCTCCCCTCAGCACAAGCCCCTTCCTCTGCAATCCACCTTCTGCCTTCCAGTTTGCAGGGCGGCTGCGACCCCAGCCCAGGCTCCAGACCACGTGCCGAACCGAGAGGTGCGATGCTGGGCCGCACTGTTTTAAAGTCCCGGGTCGTGACGTCACGCCACGCCCGGGTGTCTCCCCTCTCAGCTGTTGCGCGATGTTTCAGCACGCCCCGCATGCGCTCCCTAAGCCCCACATGGCCCGTACTGGCTGGCGCTGGGGAATTTAAAGTGCGGGGCTGCGGTGCCCCGTCACAATCCCCCTCCTCCTCCAGCAGCCGCCAGCCGGCCCTTCGGAGGACGGCCCACCGGGAAATTCCCAGTATCCCGCTGGGCCAGTCCGCCCCTGGCACTGGCGCGGGGCCTATTGAAGCGCGGGGGGGCCCGGGGCAGCTGCCCCGCTCGCCCTGCCCTATATCCGCCACTGCTCCTAGCACCAGCTTCTCCTCCCAGTGGGGGGAAGCAACTAGTCACTTGCATCTCTACTGTGCATCTCCTCTTGTTTTCCTTTTTCTTCAGTTTCCCTGCGTGCTCACGCCAGGCCCCTTTGGAATGCCTGAGTCGTCATAGCCCCACAACCCTTTAATGATTCTGGCAAGGAGATCTTGCTGATCCTGTTTCCATGGCATAGTAGCACTCCACTCTGTGTGCATGTCTGTATGTGCGCACGTGCTACAGGCCTGGAGGAAAGAATGCTCAGGAAGATGGTGCCACAGGAATGCACATGGGCAACTTAATCATTGAGATGGAGAATACCACTTGTTATTTCTATTTTAAATACTTGTGAGATGCACCTTGTTATATGTGGACCATATAAGTATCTAGATTAATAGATTCTGTGGCTTCCATCAGTTTAGAAAATAGATGTTTCACATTTGTGTCAAAAACCTCTGTGTTGTAAGAAATTGTTACTATTTTTCATAAATATGGCGTTTGATTAAAGTTACTTCTAAAATAAAGGGTATACCAATGTCCGTTGACAGAACGATCTTAAATAGTTATTTCCCATCTCACTCATTAAAAACCCTATTTCTTCTTTGGCTAAATGTGTTCCTAAATATGAAAACTAAATTAACGTATAAAAGAGCACCCAACACAACCCTTACAGTGAGAGTTCCTTTTCCCTGTAATGCTACTTTTTTCTTAATAAAAAAAAAAGATGTAAAATATTGCACCTTTGAGGGCTCTTGGATGTTTGAATGAGAAATGCCCTATATCACTATTTTTCAAAGGGAAAAAATATAGTGAGGATGAATGAGGTTATGTATAGATTAAACTCCTGCCCTTAGTTGTAAGCTTTAGTAGTTTAATCAGCAGCTATAGCTGTAATGTCATTATGCAATTAAATGTGTGCTTGTGTTGGTTTATAAAATACAACATTTTTCTGTTCATCCCATAGATAAGACAGCCCTGAAGTTGCAGCCACTCAGAATGTCTTCTGACCAAGAGAGTGGCGAGTAAGTATTACAATGTTAAATTATAATATTCATCTGAGTTTAACATAGGGTCTTGGTCTATGTAACATTGAACATTGTAGAATTAAATTTGTATTTCAGCTAGGGCCGTCCCTAGGGGGATGTGGGGCCTGGAGCAACTGCCCCGCTCCCCACTGCCCCCTCTCTACCCCTTCCCCCCAAACCCTGTCCTTTCTCTGCCCCTATTGCCCCTTCTCCACCCTCACCCATTCTTACCCCCACCCCCAAGCAATGCAAGATGAGGGATTATGGAGGCCTGGCACAGGGCAGCAGAAGGGGTCGGCCCGCCATCCCTTACACTGCAGTGGTGGGATCCAGAGCAGCCTGGCAGTCAGCTCCACTCTGCCCTGCCACCCTCTCCCAGCCCACTGTGCCCCACTTCTCTGCAGCAGCAGAAAGCAGAGCACCCTAAGGCCGAAGCACTCTGCTTCCCATTGCAGCCATGAAGCCTAGTGCAGCAAGGTGGGAGAGAGTGGCGGGGTGGAGCAGAGCAGGGTACCATATGCTCTGGATCCCTCCACTGTGGTGTGTGTGTGTGGGACGGGAAGCCGACCCCTTCTGCTCCCACATGCCAAGCGCCTCCCCTCAGGTAACTTGGGCCGCCCTGAGACCTGTCCACAGGATGGCTGAGGTGGCCACTGCAGGACTCCCCAAAATTCTGATTACAGCAATATTTCTTCTTTGTATCAAGTAGTAAACTACTAAGTTTTCTTTGCATTTCTTCCACCTTTTATCAGGTGTCTGAGGGGGAGAAGATTGTCCAACACTCCTCCATCTTCGGTCTGTTCCATAATATGTAAAACTAGAAGACTTACTCACCATTGCTTGGGTCCTTAACTCAAACAAGTTTTTTTTTCTTAATTTAAATCATTGCCCTCCGGTGGATGGGGCTGGGGATGATGCCTGCATCAGTATGGAGGCTGCCCTGGGGGGAGAGGACAATTCGAGCCTTCTCTCAGCACAGCAGCTTGGGGCCAGATGAGAAGTGCCTGTCCATGGCTGCTGCAGCTGCAGTTGGTGCAGCTGGGGGAGGGATGCATGTCACCCAAGCTGAGGGACAGACAGACACATAGACACACAAACAGACAAACTCTCTGAAATATATAATAACTAGGTGTTCTTTCTCCACGCAGCCCTCTGCTATTTCTGCCTCCCTGTGGTCATTCTGCAGTATAACTCCCTCCTATCAGACCTCTCCCTTTCCATTTTATGAGAAACAAATGTTCTCATAAACATCCCATTATCCTGGCACAACCAAAATCTTACCTTGCTGTAAGTTGTAAGAGGAAACTGCACACCAAATTTGGTGGTCCTAGCTCTTACTGTTTAGGAGTTCTTGAACAAATGGACTCATGGATGGACAGACAGATGCACATTTCTAAAATATATAATAATAATAATAAGAATTACTAGACATATAGACTTTACAAATTGTGAACTATTCACCCACAAGATTCAGGTCAGCTTTAGTATCATTAAAGATGTAGAGGATTTCTATCCAACAGAAAAGTGTGAGGATTTGTCATCTCAGAGATGAGATGGGCAGAAAGGGAGAAAATGTAATAGCCACAATTACCAGCTGGAAGGGACACAAATACAACAGACATCTGTCAAAAGATCACATGGTGCTGTAACAGTTTGCCTCTGCCAAACTGAAAAGGTCAGCGATGAGAAATAAAAACTGGGAAGAGTCTTATAATGGGTGACCCTAAATGAGCAATTGGGCAGTGGTAAGGTTTTGTAGGGAAGTGGTAGAATTCTTGCTGCTAAGGATAAAACAACTACTGGATATCTATCCCAGGTTTTCCAGGGTTTGAAATAGCCATGTCTTTTTTTTCTAACATTTTAAAAATAAAAGCTGAATCGCAACTCTGACATCAGCTTCATGTTGTGTTTAGTAGATAACATACAAACTGCACATACTTACTTATTTCTTCTCTCCTTTATTCTCTTCAGAGATCAGTGTAATATTCAAAATAGGGAAAGCAGCAGTTCCATTATCTTTGCTGACCTTACCTCAGAAGAAATTAAATCCTGTGGATATACATTTCTTGAGAATCAAGATGATAAATCAGTGCAGCATATGGATATAATGAAACATTTTACTTTTGGAGATGGTAAAGAAAGTATAAAAACAAATAAACATGAACTCCTCACTGACTCACAAGAAAGCTGCATAAATACTAGTGCCTACAGATCAGTTTGTTTTAAAAATAATCAATCGCATGGACTTCATTCTTATCTGAATAAAGACAATATCATTTCAAGTGATTCTTGCAGTGAAGAAGAATGTTCCCAGAAACATACGTTTGTGCACAGGAAATGTGAGGTAAGTCAACTCCTGTTTTAATACAGTTAACTGATCTCTGATATAATGATGTGTGCAGAATAGTTTTAGGTAAGTGTGCCCATGAATTATGATTGTGAAGTCTATAAACGGTATGACTGAGATTAGAGCTGAAATCTAGTAATTGTATATCAATGTTTTTTTGAGCAGATAATAAATATAGTTACATGCATGCTTTCCACAAGTGTTGCCAAAATGTATCATTAAAGAAAAATTTATAATTGTTTCTTTGTCTTTCTTCAGTAAAAGTATACATCTAATTTTAAAAATAAAAAAATGCTGTTCTTGCAAAAATGCAAGAAAAAACCCAAATAAGCCAAAAACCTCCTAAAAAAGCCAACAAATTGTCTGGTAGCACTTTATAGACGAACAAAACCTCCTAACATTCTGTTCTAGTGACCAATCTAAACACTGCTGACAAATGCACCTAAATGTGCAAAGGTGGTGGTGGTGCAATTTTTCAGTTAACTTCCAGTCAGGCAGTGTCACTTACAGAGATGAAGAGGAAAGCAGAACCATGTGGAAGTGGGAACCACTCAAGCCCGCTGTTGGGGGGGGGTGGGGAGGAGCAAAGGAGGCAGTTGCTCCAGGGCCCAGTGATTCAAAGGGACTTTTGGCTGTTGCTACTTGTGGCAGTGGCTGGAGCCCTGGCCCCCTTTGAATTGCCACAGAAGTACCACTCTGTACAATGCTGAGGGCTGGGGTGTGCCGCAGTCTGGGAGGCCCTGAGGGCTGACTGCCTTCAGATCTGCCCCTGCTGCCCTTGACCCCCTCCAGGGGCACAGAGCCGCCTGCCTCCTCCCCTTTTGCCCCAGAGCCTGAGATGGCTGTTGGCCCATTGAAACCACTTGGTGAAGTGTAAACACTTAAGGAGAAGGCAACTGAACATCTGGGATGGAGCTTAAGCTGCATAACCATGTCAGGAAGGTCTCAAGTCCTTGCTGCTGTCAGAGCTGGCACATAATGAGATCCTGGTTTTGCATGGGAGGGTTGCTTCCAATCATCTGTAGCTTTTATAGATGCTTTCTCTGGAGTTCCTGAAGGGAGATGCAAGGAAAGAGGAAGTAAAGGGCAGTATTTGTGGGAGAGTTTCAAAATTTACTGGCTAGTGATGAGAGGCTGGCTCAGGAATTTTAGTGGGGCATGAAGTTAATGTGTCATATGTTTTAAATGACTTGATTAAAAGTGCTGGGAGATGCATGAGTAAAATTTGTACTTGTAGGAAGTGGAATGGAGGAGGGGAGTAGAAAGCTAGAAGGAATCCAACATGGGCTGTGTTTTATGTGATTATCAGGGAAGCAGTTGCAAATTAGGAAGCAAAGGTTTTATGTTGATATGAAACCAAATAAAATATATTAATATATACATTGTACATTCAGTATTCATATTTTAGAGGACTTAGCATGTGCTCAGTTGTACAAAACAGTGTTGTTGTTTTTTTTCCTTCCACCCTCAAGTGTACATAGGCTTCCTAAGCAGATCCTGTCAGATGAAAATACACAGTGTGGGCTGCAAGTGAATACAAAAACATCAGGAAATGTGAATTCCATCTCCATTCTCTTTCTCACTCTCCCCCCTCCACTCCTCAAAAGCCTCTATTAAAAATGTTGTGAAAGTGGTGAGAGTACTTGAAAGTAGACTTCTGTTCTGAGTTTCCATAGTGTTGTGAATAACAAAACTTGATTAAAAAGCAACAGGAACTTGAGACCTTCCTACCATGGCTATGCAGCTATTTAAAGCTGATTATTTTACCTTTAAACCAGCGATACAATGTCTTGCTTACCAGAACACCTGTTGTGAAAGTTTTTAAAGATGTTTGCTACAGTCCTCTAATTATCAAATGAGCCTACACATTTTGAAAAATTCAGTATGTAATTTACATAGTGTGCTATTAAATAATACAAGCTTTTCTCATAATATTTTTTAATCTGGGTCCTTTTTCTGCACCTATTGAAAGTATTGGCAGAGTGCCCATTGATTTCAGTTGTGCAGGATCAAACTGCTAAAAAACAGAGAAGCAGTGTAATAATATGATACAACACCTTTATGGAACCAGCTTCACTGTCTTGCCTTACAGTTTGGGGTATGGACTGTTGCTCGGTATCTATCAAATGTGTCATAATTATATCTAAAAAGGTCATGGAGTAGTTGAGGTTCAGTTTTAGGGTTTTATTGTGGGGGTATGTAATTGATAAATATTTTTGTTAATTGAAAATAGCATTTCATCTTACAGTGATTGCACCCAACCATTGCAGGATAGTACTAGTGCATCATCATCAGAAAGTGAAACTGATGACATGGGAAAAAATAAATTGATTAGTTTGTCTTTATTGCCCTGTCTGGACGCATTTTGGTCTGAAGGCAGTGACATCCAATGTTATTTTGATTTTTATGTTATATTTATTGAAACAAGTATATTTCCCAATATTGGTATTCTTGTAAATTGTTATTATTGGTCAGAATGCTTCTCTCCATGGTCCATCTGAAAAAGAAGAAACACTAAAATGTTTCCATAGACTTACCCAGATACTTTTTGATATCATGAGAGTATCTGGCACGTTGTTGTGTTAGCTTTTATTATTTAAATATCATTATCCAGGGACCAACATGGCTACAACTACACTACATATAGCTTTTATTGTGTGTTTTTAAAACAGGTATTACTTAGTACCATTTGAGAAATAAGGAAAGCAAAATAACTGTACATTCTCTTATCTCACCTAAAACAATAAATTTAATAGCACTGTATCTGCTGTCTAGTTTGTACTCAATCCTAGTTTAAAATGGCAGATTGCGTGTCTTGAAACAAAATAAAATTGTATAAGTGAATATCCTTTATATTACAGTAAAAATATTTGCCAATATTTTCCTGTTAGATGGAGTATTGTCTGATGGTTCATATACAGATGCAACTGTGTGAAATATCCTTGTGGGACTGGATTGCTGACAGAAACAAAAAATGTGGTGAGCGCACAGAAGAAACTTACAGTAAGATTTAAACTGTTTTAAAAATATAAATACTTACAGGGCAAAAAAAATATATATTTTGATTTTCTATTTGAAAGTCAATGTGCTTGATTTTATACTTTGACAGCAGGTTATAACATGGACTTTGGTTATCAGGTCCTGCCCTCCCCATTCAATCAAAATAACAAGCAATTTAATAAAGTCTCTGCAGTCCATTAGATTAGGGTGTTTGTAGAAGAGACTTAAAGTTCACACATTTTAAATGGCACAAAAGTGAAGTTTGAAACTATGGTTTGAGAAGTAGGATTGATCTAGAGAAATAGAGTGCTGTTGAGAAGACCTATCCCTTTTCAGTGAGCAATTTAGATGATGCCAATTTTGTTCCTTTTCCAGAACAATTTCAGTTGATCAGAATGAGCTAATTTCCAGAAGCAGGAGTAATAATTCCTAATTGTGGTGATCTGGTCTATTAAATATTAGTTTTCAGACATAAGGAGATGGTTTCATGGTTTAATTTTCTCTAATGTAGCAGGGTTACAACACAGTTGAAAGCTTTAAAATTTGTTCTTGAAAAACAACATCCTGTAGTCTTAGGGTACGTCTACACTTGCTTCCTAGTTCGAACTAGGGATGCAAATGTAGGCCACCGAAATTGCTAGTGAAGCGGGGATTTAAATATCTCGCGCTTCATTAGCATGATCTCGCCGGTGCGTTACTCCGCTCAACAGCTGTTTCAAAAGTGAAAGTGCACGCTGGGACGCTTTAGTTTGAACCAAACCCCTTGGTTTGAACTAACGTTACTCCTCATTTTTTGAAACAGCCCTCATTTTTTGAGGAGTAATGTTAGTTCGAACCAAGGGGTTTGGTTCGAACTAATGCGTCCCAGCGCGCACTTTCACTTTCAAAACAGCTGTTGAGCGGAGTAACGCACCGGCAAGATCATGCTAATGAAGCACGAGATATTTAAATCCCTGCTTCATTAGCAATTTCGGTCGCCTACACTTGCATCCCTAGTTTGAACTAGGGAGCAAGTGTAGACATACCCTTATTGTGATTGACCATAGTAGATCTAGCAGCTGATCCCTATCAGAGGCGTTCTTAGATAATGATGTCTACAGCTTTCATTGACCATTGATATCTAGAGGGACAGGTCTTTTAAGGACAGAGAATTAAAAATATGCTCTACCTTCCTTTTCAGTTATTGTGAAAAGGAATCTACTTAACACAGACTGTTCTATAGAACTATACATCTTGAAATAAAAAATGTTTTATCACATCACTTTTAAGAACTATTGTGTTATATTTGAATGGAGGGATATTTCCTAGCTGCTTGGTTTTTGTTTCTCTCCCCCTCCCATTTCCTACCTGCAGTTAGTGTTTTGGGCCCTAAATTAAGCATGATTGGGCCTAGTTGAGGATTGGACAGAAGAATTCCAATATAATTTATCCTTACTTTGGAAAAAAAAATTGGGAAAGACTCACATATGAGGATGCTAATGAAACCAAGTAGTTATGGGGTGAAAGGCAAACTACTACCATTGGTTAGAAACTAAAACAGAATAGGAATAAATAACCAATTTTGAGTGTAGAAAAGGCTAACATATCGGGAAGCCTCAGGGTTCTGTACAATTATTAAGTTTAATAAATTATAATCTGGAAACAGAGGGGACAGAATGAGGTCACAAAATCTGTAGATGACTAGTTAGGTTAGTCAAAACTAGAGAAGTCTGAGAAGCTAAAAATGATAGGTGAATAGGAAGCATAATCATAGATGGGTTAGGCTCTAGTAAGAATAGAGTACAAAGCATAATACAGAAAATATGCCATTATATTAAATTGGTGTGCCCTTACCTGGAATCCTGTGTTCAATTCTGGGCACTTGCTCTCAAAGAGATAAAGTAGAAATAAAAAAGGGTTCAGCAAAGGACAGTAAAAATGATTGAAAGCACAAAAAGACTTCTGAATGAGAAGCATTTGATTAATTCAGAGACAAGCATGAGGGAATGTAATAGAGTTATACAGAATAATGAATGGTATAAAGAAATCAGCCATTTTTTATACCATCTTGTAAAAGCAGAGATCAATAACACACCTCAGTGTTGAGAATTTCAAAGTAGTGAAGGGGATATAGCCATACTAACTATATGAATTTTAATAGTGGATGTGAGATTAAATCTCTTGATGGTCTCTTGTTTTAAGGTCCTTACCACCTTGTGGATGTTACTTGGACATCAAAATTTTTTCGAGAATTACTAGAAGGAGTATGCTATATCCACAGCAAGGGAGTCATGCATCGAGACATTAAAGTAAGTTGAAAAATTAATGTTAGAGGATACAGTGAGGACTAGTGGATGTGGCACTGGCCATGCATTCAGGACTTAGCTCTGTTATCAGCTTTGTCACCGGCATGTTGGGTGACCTTAGGCAAGTTATTTCAGCTATCTGTGCCTCAGTTTCTCCATCTGTAAAATGGAATAATGATTCTGATGTCCTTTGAAAAGTGCTTTGAGATCTACTAATGAAAAGTGTCATATAGGAACTAGTATCAGAGGGGTAGCCGTGTTAGTCTGGATCTGCAAAAGCGACATGGAGTCCTGTGGCACCTTATAGACTAACAGATGTATTGGAGCATAAGCTTTCGTGGGCAAAGACCCACTTTGTCAGATGCATGTCATCTGACAAAGTGGGTCTTTGCCCACGAAAGCTTATGCTCCAATACATCCGTTAGTCTATAAGGTGCCACAGGACTCCTTGTCACTGATATAGGAACTAGGTATTACTGTTAAAGAGAGGAAAGACCATTTGTGTTATTGAGGTACTGATGGTGGCTCTATAGTTATTAAGGCTGAGCTGAGGTTTGCACTTAAAGATTTGGCCAGTTCATAAATGAAGAATATACTGTATCTTCCCTAAAATTACAGCACTTACTTTACAACAGAATGAATTTGCTGAGAATTTACAAATAAATCTGTTAATTATTTAGTTAAAAATTAATTAAAAATAGGTCCTTTAAGAAATTTATCACTGCTTGTCAGAACATTGTATGTCCCAAATCATCTCAGTTTAATCATTATCTATCTATACAAACCCCAGCAGATGGATGAGTCTTGACAGTTTTAGTATTAATGGTCATTTTTTCTGTTAATTTTCTCCCTTAACAGAGTTTGAAGGAAAACAATGTTCTTCAAAGAAACTCACAAAGAATTGCTCTCTTCTAAAAAGGCTATCTGCTATTGTTCTCAATGGCACTGAAATCACATGCTGCCCTTAAACAAGATGGCCCCTGGTTCTATTCACCTTCTTCTTACAGTGCACTCACTGCTTTTCCAACGACAACATAAAGGTTCAGCATCTTCCCTAAGGGCAGTTGGCCTTCATTCCCATTAAGAACAATGGGAGCCAGATTTTATAAGAATTTGTAGAATATCTATTTATTTTTCTGTTTGAATTGAAAATATATAGAAATAGATTGAATGTGTAATTTCCCCATCCCATTCCCTTCGAGGTTCATTGGATGCTTTTTTAGATATTGTACTTAAAATAGTGATTACACATGAAAAGTATTACATATTTTTAAAAAACCACCTTGCGCCTTAAAATTACATTTTGAGAGAAGTTAAGGGCTGTTTCAAAACACACACACAATATTAATATGCATTGTAGTTCATGTTTAATTTTTCATTAGTTTCAGGATCAGTAGTTTCTCAGTTTATTTTCTCATGTAGGTAGGTGCATGTCGTTGCATAAGTCTGACACATTATTCAAATCTTCCAGAATTTTTACCTTTGTGGCTGTATAATCATGACATTTTTATTTATCAAAGTTGCGAGTAATCCTGGTAGTTGTATAAAGAATTCCACACAGTTACTGGAAGCTGTTTTTTCAAGCATTGTTTGTTTTTTTCCCCATATATTCTTCTGACAGTGACTTTGCAGATGTCCTGCAGAGACAACATGATTTGTGATAATCTTATGAGAAAGTCTTTTTGCATTTGAAATTCTGGGAGCAGAAGTCCAGTGGGTAGGTCTCCTCGATTATTGGTTAGCTTCAAAGGGTATGAGAGGTTTAACAACTTATTTAATAATGATGTACATCTTAGATTTGACCTATTTTGAAGAAACAGAAAAAGGGGAGATTGCCCGTGTCTTGTTAAAGTGTTAACATCTGCATGGTAATCTAGCAGGAGATCAACTATTTCTTTTCTGCCTCCCAAGCAAGCATTATGAATAGCTGCTCGTCCTTCACAGTCTTGAGCATTTACTTCGGCTCCATTCATTAACAGTAAATGGATGCAATCTATATCAGCAGCTAAAACTCTGCCTGCTTTAGATGATGCAGTGCACACTGCAAGTTGAAGGGCAGTTTTTCCAGAAGTCGGAAGAGTACAATTAATGTTTGCTCCATAGGTGATTAAAGTTTCTGTTATCTCCTTGTTCAAATGCTCTGCAGCAGTGTGAAGTGCTGTCTTGCCAAACTCATTTCTGTCATCTATGTTAGCACCATTCTCAATTAGAATAGATATAGCTTGAGAGGCTCCAGAGTAAAGGGCTAAATGTAATGAGCTGTGTTTGTAGTCCCTATCCATTTCAGGATCTGTCTGAACTCCTTTCTCACACAAGATACGAAGACACTCTTCGGCATTATGTTGTGTAGTTGCCAGGTTTCTCTGAGGTCTAGTCAAGATGTCTGTCCCGGTTATATACATTTTTGGCCAGTGCAATAGTAGGAGGTGAAGTGCTGTGTAACCTCTGTTATCTCTAAAATGTAAAAATGTAGTAAGTTAATTCTCCCTAACTTCATCAAACATGAAGTGACTTACATACAGATATTCAAGTAAAATATTTTAGATAACAAAGACAGTTTAGACTAGCATTGTTGAACTGATAGGACATGACCTATCAGTGTTGGTTCCACGCCATCAGTTGAGAGAACAGCAAAATCTATGGGTCACTAAAACCCAGTAGCTGGGTTTGGGTGAGGAGCAGAAGAGCTCTGTACCTACCCCTAATTTATTGTTGCGGCTGGTGCCTTCACACCAGCAGCCAGTCACAGAGCTGCTCCTCAGCTTCTCTCTTTCCTGCCTTAATTATGATCAACTCTGGATTTTGGGAAGGGAGAAGACTTCATGGCACCTAGGTCCTTTGCTATTCCAGAATTAAGCAAAGTACAGGCATAAAGAAGAATATGTGGCGAGGCAGGCAGAAGTTTCTACCACACTCATGATCTAAATTCCACCATTTTTTGTGATCAAAAGATTGTGGCATAGGGTGATTCTTTGGCTACTTTTGTGGGTGGCAGATCAAAAAAAGGTTGGGAGCCACTGTTTTACATGATTTATTACTTGGGACTAATGTTTTCCCCACTTTTGTTCTCAGTTTGAGATGTATCTTACCTCCTTAATTTATTTGTAGCCACAGTAACTAGTACCATAGTGGGCATATTTAAATGTTTTATCCTAATTTGTGTATTGTGTCCATGTTATCTTGTGCCCCTTCCGCTATGTATTTTTTGGATATGTTAAGTGACTGAAAAATAAACTCGACAATCAAAATTATGAACTCAAGTGGTCTAGCCACATTATGTGGGAAATCCTGCACATCAACACCTCTATAATAAAATATAAGATTTTATTAAGTGAGCCCTAAAACTGTATTCCATTTTTACACGCAATTATGCATATTCTCGGTGGATGCAACTTGGTGACTATAAATGCCTACCTTATTTTGGGGTCAGCACCAGATTCTAGCAAACAACACAAACTCTTTTCTCTTCTGTATTTGGCAGCTAAGTGAATTGGAAAAATAGACTGATCCTGTATGGAACCAAAAATATACATTAATGAACTTCTGAGTTTTGTAAACTTCAGTCTTACTTTGCTTGAAGGTGAATTAGTTTATCTAGTACAATTTGTGACAGGCATGTTAGATGATTATGGTTAGCTTTTACCCTTCTTCCTTAATCCCTTGATAAATGAGAGCAAAGGGAGGCATTTGCCTGAATAATGTTGATATACTTGCTGTCTACCTCACAGATTGCAGAATTTGGTTCACTAAAGCATCAAACCAATGGCAGAATATGTTCTGCAGAATTTAATTGCAGATAATACTTAAGAACCTTGTATTCTGGTTTATTTGCCCACTGATTATTTGAATTTTACTATTAATTTTCTTGAAAGAGTATACACAGGTATGTCCATAATCCGAGTAGTTAAGCATTGGGTATTAGAAATTTTACTAATATTTTTCTATAGCTGGGCTTTAAAGATTTCTGAACATTTATTGCTCAAAAAAAATCAAGAAATTTAGGTCATTTAGTGTGTGTGTTAGATATAAAGCTGTGCATGTGCCTCTGTCTGTTTTTAGTGAGTATGCATTGCAGATGGGGTAAACATACTGTCCTGAAACTGTCAGACTGGCTGTGTGGGGTTTTAAGCCAGCTGGTTCTGTGAGCTTTATGTGGGTTTGGGCTACCTGCAGATTTTAGAGTATATTGATTTACATCTTATGCTGCTGCCTTTTTTCTTATTAAGCAGTAAGTGTAACAATATTGTCATTAAAGAAGACTAGGAAGAAATAGCCCATGTCTGTCCATTTCTTTCTAGTCCATTTCTTGGGGTGGACCCATGAGAGTTCCCTCAAGCCTTATCTACAGACCACAACTACTCCAGGTCTCCTTCTTCACCACTGTATTGTGATGTATTTTATATTGACAGTGAATCACTAGCTCCCTTTGCTTCTGTGGAAGGTACAGTAGCACCAGCTAGTACTTCGTCCTTCTATGTTCCTTTAGGCTCCCAGCTCTTCTTCCTATCCTTTCTCCTTGTGTGCCTGTACAGACCCAACTGCCAGGTTTATTTCCACCCAGCTAGTTTCTGGCTGTATCCCTACGTTAATTGGCCACTGCCAAATGCTTATCTTTCAGTGAGAGCTCAATTAGTGTATATGACAGGATTAGTTCCTGAGTCAGCACATCCTGTTAAAAACACACTGCATTAAGTTGGAATCCTCTCTGCTAATAGTTCATAATTAGAAGAAAAGTTACACAAGTGATCTCTTTTTCATAATGCCCATGTGTTTTTGGAGAAGAGGTGCCTTACTGCACGGGAATACAGATTACTTCTGTCTAATGACAGTATATACAGGATTAAACGATTACTCAGGATTTTATATTTAACTGTAATGAAGGTAATAGAGCTTTGGCTAAGTAAAGGATGAAAAGGAAGGAGATAGGATCAGTAAGTCAAACTCTCTATTTATGGTTGTCACTGATCCCATACTGTATTACTCATATTTTTAACCCATTCGTCTTACTCTTGGAAACTTAATGAGGTTTTTTTCCCACTGTTCAACATATATATAGTTACCACATAGAGGGTTTCCAGTGTCCGAGGCCAGTCTCCCTCATCTTCATCTGGCTTTTGATGTGAGAACTTTATATCACAGCTTCCTCGCTATTGGGAGTGATGGTTCTAATTATGCTTTGGCTGATCATGTGTGTCAGGCAAAGTGGGAGGTTCTGTTAGCTGAATGAACCACTTTGTAGTAGGGATGTGAATGGTAACCAATTACTTGGTGAGCATCACCCTTAATCAGTTACTGGTACGTGGGAGCAGCCCCTGCCCCACTAGGCCTTCGCTCGGGGCTGCCAACTCCCAGCCCCACTGCCGTCTCCCTACCCCACACTCCACCGCAGGAAAGAGCAGCTCAGGCTGGGCTGGAGCAATCTGGGGCTATGTCTATACTACAGAGTTGTTTCAGAAAAAGGCCATTTTTAAAAAAAAACCTTCGCTTTCGTCCACATTGCAATAGAGTTCTTTCAAAAAAAAAAATAGAAAGAACAGAGGGGGTTTTCCAACATTGGTAAACCTCTCTCTATGAGGAAGAAGCCCTTTTCCGAAAGAGCTCTTTTGGAAAAAGGCATGTGTGGACGGGGAAGAGGGAGTTGTTTCAAAAGAAGAGGAAAGAGGAAAAAGCATGGGTGCCCTGGTGGCCACTCCGTCCATAGTAATCATAGCTTACATGCGAGATAGCTTCCATTCACTGCTATCTTTCGAAAAAGCAGATCACTTTTTTGATGTGCTCTGGCAGTGTGGACGCTCTCTTTCGGAAGTGTTTTTGGAAGATCTCTTCTGGAAAAGCTTATTCCGAAAGAAGTCTGCAGTCTAGACGTAGCCTGTGCCTTTAATCTATTAACCAGTTAAACACTACCTGAAATTAGTATCTTCACTATTAACACTCAAAATAAACAGTCTTGTTTATCAAGAGCTAAATAACCAGTAGGATCTAGCCAGTCAAATGTATATTTAGAAGCCCACCCATTTTGAAATATTATTTTTTGATATTTCCTCAATTAAATTAATTAAAAATGTTTGGTGAATTTTAAATAGCATCTTTACTAATGATAATTTAGGTCAAATGTTTACCTGAATTGATAGTGGTCTTCTGCGCGCAGCATTATCCCAAACAGTCAGTGGTTCATTGACAGGTTGGTGTGCTAGCAAAGCTTTAATATTGGTGCTGTCATTTTTCATTATTGCTTCATATAGTTTTGCCTGGAGTGGCTTAAATCCTTTCTGCCTACTGGAAGAAAGAAAGTAAATGAAAGGATTGGAGTCAGTTGTGGGTGTGATAGCTCCCTTGGTTATGTTACCCATGGTAAAATAAATTTAGTTCATGTAATGAGACTACATGGTCCAAAGGAAAAGCAGAATTTTGGACTCTGCCATTGGAACTGTATCACTCTTTGTGATGTTGCAAGATGATTGGTTCTAGAATAGCTTTGAAGTCCGGTTTTAAAATTACAGCTATTAATAGAATACTAACTGCTATTTGTCTGGAATCTTGCTTCATAAGTTTGACAGACATAATTTTTGTGATGTATTTCTATATATTTAGCATTCCCTCTGTGCTTGTGTAACATTTTACAGTTTCTATAAAATAATAAAGATATTAAAGATGGACAGTACCTTACTTATTCATATCTTTCCCCAGACAGGACAGAACTTCTCTGTACAGTTCATTTACCAAGCAATAGGGCTTTTACTTCCTTTTGACTAATTGTACTGTATCCTAATGCATTTCACTATGGAGATAATATTCTATTATGCAGCCTAAATTTTCTATTTAATTTCATACCATACTCCTAATACTCTAAATAATTTTCCTTTCTTTGTGTGTATAATCTGTAGGTATGTTTTTTATTTTAGCATTTTTCCATTTTCATGGTCACATAACCAAATTTAAATTTAACATATTAAGATATTTTAATCTTTCTTCATACAATGCTTTGATTCCTAATCCTCGGCTGTCCTGTCATTACTGTTTGTCATGTTTCCCCCTCCTGCTAAAGATTTGGTATTGTTTCCCCCCTAAGGTTATAGTCTTGTATTTTTTTTCCAATGTTGCATTTTTTATTTTTGTTCGCCCTTGTTTCTCTCTCTTTAGTCTCTGGTGTTGCCTCTCCACTCCTCCCGGTGTTTACATCATCTTCTGATATAATAGCATTTGTGAATTTCATTTTTGCTCTCTTTTATGAGGTCATTATGCAGATGTTAAAAAATTAATAATTATTCTTATTTGGTTTTATCCTGCTGAAGACTACTAGAAATATTACAATTTGTAAAACTTTAAATAGAGATATGTTACTTCAGAATACTTATTTTTTTTAAGTGAGATATTAATGCAGTCTATTTTTGTAGCCCAGAAATATCTTTTTACATGGATCAGACCACCACGTGAAAATAGGAGATTTTGGACTGGCTTGCAGAGATATTATACAGGAAACCCCAGACCACTGGTTAAAGGCAGAGAAGATAAATGGTAATTGCGGGAAAAAAAACATTAAGTTTTCAATTAAAAATTAGCAGTGCATTATTGAAAGAATTAATGTTTAAATTATCAGTTTTTATAGATGAAATTGGAGACACTGAAACAATTTAAATTCCATTTCTTTTTTTAGGACTACAACATACTTCAGGAGTGGGTACCTGTCTGTACGCTTCACCAGAACAGTTGCAAGGATCTCACTATGATTTCAAGGTAGTGACAGTTTTTTTCCCTATAGAATTTTAGGCTTTGTCTACACTACCATATTTTGTCACCAAAACCGCCTTTTGGTGACACAACAGTGAGAGCATACACTTTTGTTGGGAAAAATGTCCAGTTACAGTGACAAAAAACTTTCACCCCGAGAGACTTTTTTCCTTCCTCTTCCCATTTTTGACGACAAAGAGCCAATGTAGACACTACTGTATATTTTGCCACCTGAGTGTGCTGCTCCATTTGGGGAACAAAGAGCAAATAATTGGACTGCTCCTGTTCTGATCTACAATAGGAACACAGTGGCAGACAGACTGCTGCTGCATGGGGAGAGGGACATACAGACATTTCTCAGCAGGGAGAGAACAGAGCTACCTATGATATTGAGAAGGCTATGGGAGAACTTGGAGGAAATCTCAAGATGTGATCAGTTTTGCCTTCCCACAACATTGCACTTTGGGATACAGACCCACAATGCATTGCTCACAATTATGATGATTGTGTCCTTAGTGTGTAGACATGATCTGTCAAAAGAGGGAGCAAGCATGAACGCCCACTGGCAATTTTTGTTTTGTTGAAAAAATGTGGTAGTGTAAACATAACCTTCAAATACTTTGGTACAAAGAACTATCTGCCCAGCATTTGTTATTCAGGCATACTTTCTTTGAGGTAAAGGTAGTGATTACCTTTTTTTTTTTTAATCATTAAATACACTTTTTTTAAAAGAAATTATATGGCTGCAGGTCGTTTTAAAGTTTAGTTTTAACAGCAACATTTCTCTAAAAAGAAAAGATTAAAAATGAATAAACTTCAATGTAATGAAACAAATATATACTTCTTTTAAAAAGGAATGTTGGTTACAGTTAGTAGGAATAAAACTCTATGCTGAGCAGTTACACTGCAGCTAGTAAAGTTACCTCGCTTGTTAAAAAAGGAATAGAGAATATCTTATTGCCTCTTTATAAAATCATGGCACACCCACATCTTGAATACTGCATACAGATGTGGTTGCCTCATCTCAAAAGATATATTGGCATTGGAAGAAGTTCAGAAAAGGGCACCAAAAATGATTACAGGTTTGGAGTGGGTCCCGTATGAAGAGAGATTAAAAAGACTTGGACTTTTCAGCTTAGAAAAGAGGAGACTAAGGAGGTGGGATATGATAGAGGACTATAAAATCATGACTGGTGTGGAAAAAGTGAATAAGGAAAAGTTATTTACTTATTCCCACAATGTAAGACCCTGGGGTCACCAAACAAAATGAATAGGCATTAGGTTTAAAATAAGGATGTTAAATATTGAGTAATTTACTAGTTGAGTAGTCGATGGAATTTCCATCAACTACTCGATAGGCACTTCCGCATTCCTCATTTGAAATGTAGAAGAGCCCCTCCGCTGGGGCTCCTGTACATTTCAGAGGAGGAATGCGGAACTCCATGTGCAGCCCTGGGCCAGTGGGAAGTCCTGCTCATTCCGGGCTGCACACAGGCGTGCCAGCTTTGAAATGCAGCATTTCAAAGCGGAAGCACCTACATGGAGCCTGAGATCAGCAGGGGACTCAGAGTCCCATGCTGACCCCGGGCTCCATGCTGCGCTGCTGCTTTGAAATGCCACGTGGAGCCTGGGGTCAGCTGGGGATTCCCCAGCTGACCCCGGGCTCTGTGCAGTTTGAAATGCTGCGCTGGAACCCAGGGTCAGCTGGGGAGTCCCCAGCTGACAAGGGGCTCCACACGGTGCTGCCGCTTTGAAATGCTGTGGCGGCGTTTCAAAGGGGCAGCACCGCAAAGCTGACCCCAGGCTCCAGCAGTGCTGCCTCTTTGAAATGCCACCTCGGCGTTTCAAAGGAGCAGTGCCACACAGAGCTCGGTATGGGCTCCATGCAGTGCTGCCGCTTTGAAGTACCCCTTCTTCCCCCCTCCCACTTTGCTGCCTCTATCTGATAGAGGCAGTAAGGGGGAGGGAATCAACTAAACGGTCTGATATGCATTTACTTATCGGATAGTCAACTAGTCCTTAACATCCTTTTGTTTTGTTTTAAACTAAGGAAGTTTTTCTTCACTCCGCGCACAGTCAACCTGTGGAACTCCTTGCCAGAGGATGTTGTGAAGACTAGGACTTTAACAGGGTTCAAAAAAGAGCTAGATAGAGTCATGGAGGTTAGGTCCATCAATGGCTATTAGCCAGGATGGGTAGGAATGGTGTCCCTAGCCACTGGAAATGGATTACAGGAGAGGGATCATGTGATGATTACCTGTTGTGTTCCCTCCCTCTGGGGCATCTGCATTGGCTGGCCACTGTTGGTAGACAGGATACTGGGCTAGATGGACCTTTGGTCTGACCTAGTATGGCTGTTCTTATGTACTAATTGCTGTGATGTAGGTTTCAGTCATACCTTTTTCTTTTGTACCTCCTCTGATGAGGTAGTTTGTGTATACTAATCCTTACATTAGCAAGGTGCCAAACAGTCTGTTAAGCTTTAGGATGATGCTGTGTTCAGTATTCTATAGTTTCCTAGAAATCATGTACAACATTGAAAATGTTATTTTTAATACAAATAACTGCATACCTTTTAATTTTCCCCCTCTTCCAGTCAGATATGTACAGTGTGGGTGTAATTCTTCTAGAACTTTTTCAGCCATTTGGAACAGAAATGGAAAGAACCAAGATTTTGACAAGCTTACGAAATGGCCATGTTCCTGGTTCTTTTAAAAACAAATGGCCAGTACAATCCAAGTATGTTAAGTTGTTAACCAGTGAGGTATCATCACAGAGACCAACTGCTGCTCAGCTTCTTGAAAGTGAACTGTTTAATAATACAGAAACTGTAAGTTGTTATTTCTAACAGCATTCAGTTTAGTACAGCATTAAAGAAAACATACATCTGAAAAAAATGCATTTATGGGTCTTGTAAAAACATCAAGATTGCATTGTGCTGACACAATTCTCCCTCTTCCTGTCTGCATGCACCCTAGCCCTCACTGCTATTTTTACAACTTAAAGAATGGTTTGAATGACAGAACAAATGTAGTGCTTTTCTGATTACTATGCTTGGGACCACTGCTTGAGGAAGGTTTAGCAGCAGTGTTTTTAATCTTGAGTGGTTGATAAATATTGGTCTAGAAGTACTGAACCTATTTTCATTGTAGCATATTAATTTGTAAAACTTGATTTAATATAAAATTAACAATCTTATCTGCTTCTCTGAAGACATTTTGTAGGATTCTCTCTGCCTCCATCAGAGCCTGCCATGAGCTCCCTTACCACTTTAGAATTTTGACCTTTGAATTACCCAAATGCTGGTTCAAAGGCTGTGCTCTAGCCTCAGAAGTCCCAGAACATTCCCCCCCATCTTCTTTAAAAAGTTGTCTCCAAATTTTGGGATTTGCTCCCTGGCTAGCCTCCCTGGGGTTGGAGGAAATACCACACCACCTTCCTGAGCCCCCATTCCTTTTCTGCTTCCAAACCAGCACTACCTCCAGCCCCATCTCCTCCCTCATCCCAACTCAGTCAACTATCAAGAGGAGCTGAGCAACTGTAAAACTATAAATCCTGGAAAGTACTTCAAGCCAAGGTTACATTAGCACTTCCAGTTTCAACGCCTATATCAACTGTGCAATAACAGAGGGGCAGTGCAGATTCCATCACTAGCAAGGGGCAGATGTAATAGGAAGTTTGTGCATCTGTGCTTTAAAACATAAGCCACTTAGACCTGTCAGGAAAAAAAAAAAATTTATCTCCTAGTGCTGTCAACTAATGCCATACCTGTCATCAGTGAATCTTCCATTTCTTCTTTCTGTTGTAAATTAATTTTTCAAGGGAGGAAACATTTCATGAGCTTGGTATATTAGCTATTGTAAATTAAATTTAAGAGGGATCCTTCCACAACTTTTCTTAATCTGACTTTTGCTTTCAGGTTATTTGTAGTCTACAACAGAAGGTGATGCAGCAAGAGGAAGAAATTGAAAAGCTTAAAGAGAAAATAAAACTGCTTTCAAAAGAAAAAGAGGAGAGAGAAGATAGGCACAAAAGGCTTGGTTCTCCAGTTTAAGTGGAGCATCAGATTGTATATACAGGAGTTTAGTGTACCTTATAAAGTTTTTTATATAAATGTCAAACCCACTTTCTTCTTGTCTCTACTTTTTGTCTTTCAGGCATATTGTTATACCCTATAAAGTGTGGCTTATATTTCATTTCACCTAGGAACTGCAGAAGTTGCCAAATGTAGGACCCTTAAATTATCTATACATATTTTAGAGTGAGTCATTTTATTCAAGAAATCCTCCTAAACAGTTAAGAGCTAGGGCCACCAAATTTGGTATGCAGCTTCCTCTGACCTTAACTTAAGGTCAGGGTTTGGTTATGCCAGGAAAGCATGAAGTGTCAGGATTGGGGTGGAGAGCAGTTATACTGCAGTGACCACTGGTGGCAGCTGCACCAGTTAGATGGTGGCCTGCTGCAGGCAGGGCTCAACCTGTTGCTAGCCAACGAGTGGATAAGTGCCCCCCTGCCACAAATAGTGTGGGGGAACCCACCTGCACCCAGGAGCCACCCCCCACAGGGCAGGCTGTGGGGGAGGGAAGTGGAGCTGCAAGAGGTCAGGACCAGTCCATGGAGCTTCTCTTCTCTCTCCCCCCCCCCCCCCACCAGGCTGCAGGGGTGGATGTAAGGGGGCTAATGGCCCCCTGGAACAGCTGCCAGCCCCCCTCCCTCCCCCCATGGACAGACTGCAGGATGGCTGCTCAAGGCAGCCCCCTGGACAGCCCACAAACTGTTAGTGCTGCCCTGGACCCCCAGGAGGAGCAGTCATCTAAATACTGCATACACATATTCCTTTTATTTATGCCTTAATCCTGAGCACTATAAACCTGCTAGTATCTTAAAGTAGTATGACCTGTCTTTGTAGCAGGTAAAGAGAATTCTGAATACAAACACTCCAGAACTAGATTGCTAAAGAAATGCATTGGGTGTTGGGGCTGCCTGGGCACTGCAACATGGTACATGACATGGGATCACAGTCCTGCTGAGGCTTGGCCAAGACATGCCTCCATCAGGGGAGGAGCTAACTGGGCTAAATTTTGAAGGACACTATGAACCTGTACAATGGGTCATAATTGTCCCTGACCCAGATTTGGCCATGCAGGTGCACAGCTGAGCTGTGACCCAAGAGGACTGAGTCCTCAATACTTACATCCCCTGGCCTAATTTACAGCTATAACACCAAAGGCATTTATTGGTGAATTTTAGTCTCATACAAATAAGATTACCAGTTAAAAGGCAATTGTGAATTATCTTTATTGGTATAAGATTTTACAACTGCTGTTAAGAATTCAGTCAACAACTTGCACTAAAATACATTTTAGAGACTTTCACAACCACCACACCAGGAATGAGGTGGAATAAGATTACAGAAGAGCACATACTTATTTTAATAGTTTAAGGGCACTGCTGAAAGGTGCCAAGTTCTCACAAGACTTCATCCATTTCTGTACATTGGCTGGAACAGCATTAGAGCTACTTGTCTGTTGAAGCGCACACCATCCAACAACATCTGCTACAGTGAGTTCATTTCCCCCCAGCCAGGGAGTCTTGCCCAGGGTGGTGTTCATGGAGCGCAAGACTGCTGCTTTTTCTTTATTGCTGCCTTCCTTAAGCTGGAAGATGGCTGTATCTACCCAACTGTCAATCAGAGTTGAAGTGACTGCATTATGCCTCTGGCCAAATAAAGAGAACAAAAATCTAGCAATATTTCCTTCTCCTTCAATGGGACACATGGTCTGAATACTGAACTTCATGTGGGGCTTGGGAACTGAAATTAAGAAAACAAGAACCTTTGGCACCAAACGTTTACATACAGAAAAAAAGATTCATTAGAAGTGGGGAGCACTTACTGAATACTGTATCAATAGGCAAGCACTAAGAGGCCTTCCTCTAAAGTCTTCCCAATATGATCCTGTTTTCAGTTACTTATAACTTGTCCTGTTGGGCTGACTGTTTCCATGCTGGATGTCTGCCTTAGTTTCAAGGGGTTGGGGGGGTGTGTGTGTGTGTGTGTGTGTGTGTGTAAATCACCAATTCCAGGCCTCTTAAGTTTAGCCTATCTTTTCAGTGAGAGTTATCTTTCCCCTCACTACCCAGTGCTATGGAGCAGGGACTTGAGTTTTGGAAAACAGGAAGGCTTTTGCTGTGACAATACATCCAAATTTGGCCAAGTTCTAAGCCTTTGAAAAAGTCCACATGCTCAGAGATTTAATAGCTACATTATTTGAAGCAGCATGTCCTCAGCATGCTGCAGTTTGAGGCTTAGCAGAACTTTCCCCAATGACCCTTGAACTGTGCTGGGGCCAAGAATGTGCCTACGAACTGATACCTACTCTCTTATGCACTCACTTGGGCCAGGCACTGCAGAGTGCCAATGGTTAGGAAAAAGGTAAATGAGCCTTTGCTTACTAGACCACACTCCCCTCCACAGAGCCCAAAATGACACCCATTATGCCTGAGTCCTCCCTCATAAGCAAGGCGTCACATTCCAGGGCTGGTACAGAAACAACCACCACCTCCTATTACTGCTGCTGCCGCCATCAGTTACTTCATAAATTCCACAAATGTCTAAGGTGGATATAAAGATTTCAACTCCAGTTATGCAGGGGCTCAAGATAGTGGTATACAACATAGTGTTCAAGGGTTTTGTGTGTGTAACTTTCTTTTTTTCTGCAACCTTTATTCAGCTTCCTTGTACATATTATGATTGATCATGTAATTAAAGACTAATTCTTCCCCTCCCCCCCACAGGATCCCTTCATTCTGTACTCAATGAACAAAAGTCAGGGCTTTTTTTCGTCAATTTCCTTTTGACAGCACTTTGTGCATGCCTAGATGTGTCTTGTTCAGTTGTATCTGCTGCTCTGGAAGGAGCTTCTACATACATGCTCTTCCTCAGCTAGACAAACATATACCAGTAAGGGCAGCAACAGATTAAAATGGCAGTTAAGCATTTCCTCAAATGCATTTTAACATCTCTTGTGCAAACAGAAAAGTGAGTTGAGTGGTGCTCTTGAGCATGCCTGAAAGACCCTTAAAAGGAGGTGAACAGAAATTGTTTTGGAACAGGGCATTTAAGACTGAACAAGCTCATAAAAATGAATTTTGGCAAAATACGTGTTAGGGATGTTAAAATGGATGTAATTACTGTTCAGTGCATGAGCCTATGCCTGCCTTACTGCATACTATTCAAGACATCTCTTAAAAGCACAATAACTTCCTTGTAAGATTTTCTGTGGTGCTTAATGCTAATAGCTAGTGCTTACACAAATGAGTCTCTCAACAACCCTGTGACTGAGGTGGTATGGAGAAACTAAAGATAACAGATTAAAGATCAGAAGTATCCACTAATTTCAGGTGCCCAATTTGTGGTGTCTAGGGCCTGATTTTCTAGTGTTCAAAGTAACTCCCAGTGACTTCAGATGCATCAGAGCATTAAGCACGTCTTCAAATCAGAACCAGGGATATGAAAGTATAACCGTGTATACGATTAACTAATGAGCCTGGGTTCATCAGCCAATGTTCATGGTGACACACAGGCTCCTGCTACACAGAGAGAGCCAGCTTAAAAGCCAGTTCCCCATGCACATCGGTTTCAGGGGAGCTGACTGCTCCCACCCCACCCACCACACTGCTGCCTCTGATACTGGGAGCTGCCACACAGGAAGTCTACATAAGCCCTGCATGTAACAGATGAAATTTTCAGCAGTTACATGGTTACTTAATTACATCCATTTTAACATCCCTAACACATACTTTGCCACAATTCATTTTTACAAGCTTGATCAGTCTTAAATGCCTTGTTTCAAAACACTTTCTGTTCACCTCCTTTTAAGGGTCTTTCACACATGCTCAAGAGCACCACTCAACTCGCTTTTCTGTTTGCCCAAGAGACGTTAAAATGCATTTGAGGAAATGCTTAACTGCCGTTTTAATCTGTTGCTGCCCTTACTGGTATATGTTTGTCTAGCTGAGGAAGAGCATATATGTAGAAGCTCCTTCCAGAGCAGCAGATGCAACTGAACAAGACATGTAGGCATGCACAAAGTGCTGTCAAAAGGAAATTAAGAAAAAAAGCCCTGTTTTTTCTTTGCTAGTAACTTTTGGAATTACTTGTAGCAATGGAAGGTATAATATTCACATGGAAGTGTAATTTTTTCAAACTGAATCACTCTTTAAATTCTGTGTTCATCTAAAGCGTGTGCTTGAAATTAGAACTACAGAAATTTAGAACTTCCTCAGTTTAACCATTAGCAAGCCAACATTCCCTTTCTGTAAGTTAGATGTCATTCTTACCATCCTTCCAAATGAGAGTAAAGCCCAACTGGTACTCGTGACGTGATTGTTTTTTAGTCTGTTCTCCGAAGCATTTCAAAAGGTTTTCTGGCACATATTTTACTGATGAATGTGTATGAACAGTGGATAAAATCTTATAGCGCTCACACAGCAGACCGTGCAGTACTAACAGTGACAATGGAGGTAGAGAAGGGTTTGCATTGATGACAATATCTTTCAGAGCACCATAATCCTGCATGAAAAGTAAATATTTAGCACATGTTAATGTGTAACAACTCATTGCACTGCAGAGACATTCAATAAGTACATTTTGGGGTAGAACAAGACATTTATCTGGCCATATAGTAGTACATTCTAAATATTCTAGTATTCAGTTTAATTTTAACATTTACAGTATTTGCTCAAGCAACTTCCTTGCCAAACAATATTTCTAAAATTTAAAAAAAAATGCTCACTATGATTAAAAGCCTGGTTCTAGCTAAACACCAAAGTAAAGAGTCCATTAATTTCAGCATTATTAAGATCATATAATTTCAAGATAAACTAGTCCATTTTAGAATTCGGTGATCTGGCAGTTTCAAATAACCCAAACTGAACTGTTTTAGTTTTAAAGAGCAGTAAGTAGGTCTTCTGTACGTATCAGTTTTAAGCATCCCAAATAAGCCTGCAGTATTTTCCCCTTATTAAAATTTGAATGTAATGCTAATAAGATAACTACTTATCACAGTTACCTTTGCATGAAAGGTAATTGGTTAACAGGCGATACATATATTGATAATCTATAAGTCTGTACTTGCCTTCCCAAGCATTGAATCTAAATCTGCTGTGTTTGCAGTCAAAGGAGCATATTCATCAGCTTGGATTATATTAGTTACATCAAAATCAGCATCTGGTGTTTGTATCATCTTTGAGAGCCCATCAACAGCAGCTTTAAGTTCGTACAATCGTTTTAAAATATCTTCTTGGCGAGATTCAAGTGCTAGAAGTGATGGGTCAACCTCTTCCTAGAGCGAAAGCATTAGATTAATTTTCATTTAAACCTAATACATCAACACAATTAGTGCATATCATTGAATTAACTGTGCAAAAGTCTCCACAAGAACTTATTTTCACAGTCACATCACACCTTTCATTTTAATACACCATTGACAATTTTTTTTAAATATCCTTAAGCAAATTCTTAAGCTTATTAGGCTATGTCTACACTGGGAAGGTTTGGCAACAAAAGTGTTGTCGACATGCAAACGTTGCCAAAAGTGAAAACTGGCCAAATCAGTTTTTCTGTCACCCACTTGACATTTCATGGCCACATTGCTAGCAACCCATTGACAGAGCAAAGCAATGTGGGCAAGCATCCCAAAGTGCAGAGTTGTGGGAAGGCAGAGCTGATCCCTGCACTTGTTGGGATTCCTTCCTAGTTCTGTGAGCTCTGTGAGGAATGTCAAAGCAGCACATCAGTCTCTTCAGCCCTCCCCCTTTAGCAGCAGTTTGCCTTGCTGCTATTTTTCTAGTGCAGGTCAGAACAGAAGCATTACAATGATTTGTTCTTTGTTCCCTAAATGGAGCCACTCACTTAGCAGTCATATTGTTCCCAGAGTATTGAAAGGGGAAGGGCACATGCCTGCAAGGTAGTAGAGATCCCAAAACATTGAGCAAAGCCATCAGGGTAGGCATTGTGGGATACTAGTAGAAGCCAGTTCTCTTGACAAAAGAAACAGCACAGTCCACACTAGCTCTTTGTTGACAATAAAGGGAAGGGGAAGACAAGTCTCTCCCAGGGATGGATTTTTTTTAAATCACCAAAACTGGGAGTCTTCTCTCCCATCCCCCACCAAAAGTGCCACTGTAGTGTAAATGCTCTCCCTGTTTTGGTGACAAAATATGCCAGTGTAGACAAGGCCTTAGTAATCTGTGTCACTTCTAATGACTAAGTGAGCAGATGACTGTGAAATGATATCCCTTACTTAAACAGCTTACTAAAATCCTATTAGTTAACATTTAAGTTATTTATTAAACATTTTTGATACACACGTTGACTAGGAAGGTTAAGTAGTGTGTAATTCATTAGTTGTGTAGTTGACAAAAATTTTGTTGACTATATGATTAAATTGATAAGGGCTCTGCTCTGCACTAAAATTAATTTAGGAGGCGGGCAGGCAGGTGGCCTGGCTTGTACCAGGTCCCGGGAGCTACACTCATTGTGGCGCTGCAAAAAAAGTAATTTAGGAGTCAGGCAGCTGATGCTGCTTTTTTTTTTTGGCGGGGGGAGGCAACTCCTCAGAGGGGGCAGCTCCTAGGATCATGTGCGAGCAGACCCTGAGACAGGCTGCCTGTCCTCCTGACTCCTAAATTACTTTCCCTTCAGAGCTGCAGTGGTGGTAGCTCTGAGGACCTGGCACCAGCCAGGACTGAGCTATGCTGCTGGCCAGCCCTCAGCTGCCCTCTAAAAAAAATTTACTGGTCGGGGGTGGGGTTGGGAGAGAGAATGCCTCAACAGTATTAACCAATAAGCTTTTTGCTTATTGATTTAATCATTTAGTCAGCTACACTATTACATCCCTAATGTTGACAGCTCCATTCCATGACAGTGATTCCAAAATCTAATCAAAACTAATTTTAAACTGTAAATCTATATATAAGAATTCAAAATAAACCTTAAGGATCTCATGAATAGAGAAACCTAAGGAACCAAGAATGACTTGCCAGCCATTTAACTTCAACACAAGCAGTGACTTTCAGACTGATGAAACTCATGCAGAAGTTGTAATATCAAAAAGCTTTAAAATGAAAGTGAATTCCAGTTCTCAAACATAAGGCTTTTGAATAAGATCTGGTTCTTTCCAGACCTGCTACACAAACATGAGCAAAGTACTTTACCCATCTGTGGTTCAATTTCCTTACAGTAAAATAAGGGACAGTACTTACTTTTGTGAAGTACTTAGGAGAACCTTAAAACAGTGTCAGTAAAAGTTAATATAAAGCAAGATATGCAAGACTGATTCATGTTAATTTTTTTAATCAAGAATATTATGGATTTTAAAAAAGCACCAAATGTCAACAGGCAGCCAATACAGCATATAATAAAATACTTTGGTGCTGAAGGCAAACACCTAATGCATATAATTGTGTATTGTGTTAGGTGTACTCGGCTCTTAATTCTTCCAAGTAGGAGAAAAGAAAGCTATTTAATACTAAAAATGATCGACTGATTTTTAATTCACACCTGATGGTATTTTAATGCTAGTGGGTACACCAAACCTAATAGCTATTTTTGTAAAAAATCAGAGCTATTTCAAGTAAGTGTAGTAATACTGCATTTCAGTAAGGGACATGTAAACAGACCGAGTGAGGTACAGTATATATAGACTAAATTTTTTTCTCCACTGTGCAGCACATTGAAATGTTCCCTCATGAACCATCTGCTCCATCATACAAGCACCATCCATAACTTCCCGGGTCTGGCTATCAAAATATTTAAATCTCTCAATCACTATGTTTATTTTACATTGTCCCATTTTTACTATGCCACAGATTTTTGTTCATAAGCGCTTTGTAGAAGTTGGGGAAACTGAAGGGTCAAGCAACTAGACAGGAAAAGATGGAAATGTTGGCACCGGGTTTAAATGCAAACTGTTTTGCGCTCATGGGTACAGCACTTAAAATAATCAAATAATCAACAAATAGATTACAATGTTCTTCAGATTGAAGAAGTGGGTTTTGCCCAGGAAAGCTTATGATACTAACTCTATATTTTTTTGGTTGGTCTCTAAAAAGATACAGGATCATTGTTGTTTAAGTTTTTTGTTACAGACTAATAGGGCTACCCCTCAGACTTCAGGACAACAATGCCATGATTACCTTCACAGCCAGAAAGGCACATCACAACACCTTAATCTCAAAAAATAAAACAAACGCTGCAACAGTCTTCTGCCAAGAGTCCAGGGCATGCCCTAGAACCTTCCCTATGGCCCCACTACCCCCTGAAGATTTTACGGAAAGCACAGGCTCCACAACACTCAGTGTTCACACAATCAGACTGGGGGTGGAGGCAAACTTCACTGCCGACCAAGGAGGAGCGTTATCACACGGGCGGGTGTGCCGGGACAAGCTGCACCAGAGAACGGCTTCCCCGACATGACCACTGGAGACAATGGTTGGCTCCCCCGGGTGCCTGAACTCAGGAGACCCGTCGGGCTTCCCTGCGCGGGGAACGGGGGGGGGGGGGGTCCAGCGAGCAGCCCATTCGCCCAGCCACACACAGACACATCGCGGGGTGAATCCCTAGGTGCGGACTCCTCCGCAGACGGCGGCAGGGGCATTAGGCTCCGCTGCCAAGCCTCAGTTTTCTACCCGTGGGGACGCGGATAGAGCCCGGTCCCTCCCTGAGGGCAAGAGTCCGCAAGGCCCAACTCCGGGGGCTGCTCACACGCTTCCCGTGAGGGAGCGGGGCCGGCCTCAAGGGGGCAAGGTGGGGAGGAGGAGGAGGAGGGGCCGACCCCTCCTGGCGTAGGGACGCTGTTGTCAGTCACCCTGCCTGCCCCAGAAAAAGCCGGCGCCCCACCCCCATCACTCCGCGCCGAGCTCCCCTCAACAGGCCTCCGTTCCGCCCGCGTGCAGCGGCCGCGCTCCTCCGGAGCCCTCCCCACTCCTACCTGGTGCGGTGGCGCAGCGGCCGCCGGGCCGCAGTGCAGGTTATGCAGCCGGTACATGCAGGTGGGGAGCTGCTCGGCCCGCACCGCGCTAGGCCCCCCGTGAAAGGGCCTCACCTTGTACATGGGCATGGCGGTACAGCAGCCCCGCACCAACGGCCGACCCGCTCGCTGACTGAGTCAAGCCACCGCAGCAGGCACTAGCCCGGAAGGTGCCCCACCCACCTCAACCTGTCCTCCATTGGGCCGCGGACCAGTCCCGCACGCCGTAGCACACGCTATTGGTCCACTCAGAACCCCTCCCGCCCTCGCTCCTTTGCCTTCCTCCCATTGGTCACGATGAGTGACTGATGCAACCAGGTGGAGCTCAGTAGGGCGAAGAAGAGAGACCCCCCCCCGGCCGATTGGACAGACCGAACAGCCAATCAGAAGGCGGGAAACGGGAGCTTTCTTCCGATTGGAGAAGATGATTTCCTAGCGGCCAATGACCGCGCGGGGATGGAGTCTGCGCGAGATGGGCGGTGGGCGCGCTGAGGCGGCTTAAGCGGTGGCGCGTGGCGGGGTGTCCTGCCGAGCTGAGACTGTATGGAGGCGACGGCGCCCTGGTGAGGCCCGTTCTCCGGGGTGTGGAGGGCGGTGCTGCTGGTGGCGTGGAGGCGCCTGAGGGACTCTCTCCCGCCAGCGGGAAGTGGCTTCATCTTCCCCGGGCGCGGGGCCCTCTGGCAGCGCGCGGCCCTGAGGAAGTGGAGCTGGCGCGTCTGTACCCCGCGGTGGCCCCGGCCCTGCGAGTAATGAAACCAGGCCGTGCCCCCTCGCGGCTCTCCTTCGTTGCAGCCTCATCGCCCCCACAGGGCCGTGACCCCCTTTCTTCCCGTGACATCATTGCCCCCAGTGTACCCAGACCCAAACCTGCATCAGTCAAACTAATATCCGTGTGGCCTGGTGCCCGTTAGCCGTTTGTTCATACAGGGCTACAGCAGAGTGCAGTGTTAGTGTGTGTGTGTGTGTGTGTGTGTGTGTGTGTGTGTGTGTGTTCTCTCTCTCTCTCTCTCTCTCTCTCTCTCTCTCTCTTCAGAAGTGTGTTTTCTCTCCGTGTACAGCTGGTCCCCGAGTTACGAACGCCTTGACTTACGACCGTTCATAGTTACGACCAACTCCCATTAAGCGCATTACAGCCGGTCCCCGAGTTATGAATGTGATCTGTGCTTACGAACAGTGTGGCCACAGTTAAATGAATGGGGTCCGACTTATGAACAGATTGAGTTACGACCAAGTGTTTGGTATGTCACTTGTTCATAAATTGGAGACCGGCTGTAGTTAATCCTCCTCCATTAGCAGTTGCTAGATCAGTAGAAGAATTTTTTCCGTTGACATAAGTGTTTCTACCTTAAGGGCTAGGTTAACCTAACGATGGTGCTCATGGGGTGAATTTTTTCACAAACCTGAGCGATCTAGCTAGGTCAGTCTAATTATTTAGTGCTGGTCTACAGAGAAACTTACATCAGTATTAGGGATGTAATAGTATAGTCGATTAACCGACTCATAGGTTAATGCTACAGATTACACGTATTTTCCCCCTCTTCTTTGGCAGTGAATTTTTTTAGAAGGCTGGCCAGCAGCCTGGCTCAGTACTGGCTTTTGCCAGGTCCAGGACCTACCCCTGCTGCAACTCTGCATTTAGAGTGTATTAGAGCCAGGCAGGCAGCTTGGCTCAGTTCTGGCTCAGACCGGGTTTGAGAGCTCAGACCCCCCTGGACAGGCAGCTGGTCCGCGAGGGGGGCTGGTTTTTAAACTGGCTTCCCTTGCAGACCAGGTTCTGCTTGGTATCCCACGCTGCTGCCTCTGATAGAGAGGCAGCAGTGTGGAGTGGCAGGGGGCTCCTCGGGAGTGGGGCTGGAGCGCACGAGCTGCTGGTCCCATGTCCTCCGGCAGTGGTGTTGCGGGGGGAGGCAGTTGCCCCCGGGTGCCATGCTAGGGGGTGCCAATTTAGTCCCCCCCTGCTTCCCCTGTCATCCCTTGGCTCGCCTGCTTCTCCTCTGCCTGCCGCCTGTGGCTTGAGCCACCTCCCTGCCCCCAGCCCGACCTTCCTCCATCTCCACCTGTAGGTTAGTGCGTGAGGGGGGTCCAGTCCCAAACTGGAGGTGGGGGGAAGACGTGGTACAAGCTCCCCCCCTCCTCCCAGAGTCGGGGTCCCGCCATGTGACAGTGGGGGGGTGTATGTGTGGAAATTTTGCCTTTGCCCCTCCAGGCGCATAACACCCTTGCTACACCTCTGCCCCTGGGGACTATAGAATAGTTGAGTAATTGATAAGAATTCACGAGACTGATTGACTATTCAATTAACCGATATTTAACATCCCTATTAGAATAGCTACATTTCTTAGGGTGTGAAAAATCCACACTTCTGAAAGATATAGCTATGCTTACCTAACTACCAGCATTGACTGCTAGATTGACAGAAGAATTTGTCTGTCAACCTAGCTAACACATCACAGGGAGGCGATTTACCTATATTGATAGAAGAAGCCTTCCTTTTGGTGTAGATAGTGTCTATGCTGAGGCTGTGCTGCTCTAGTATTTTAAATATAGATAAACCATTAGTTGTGGTAGGCTAGTGTGGGATCCGTTCACACCCCAACTTGCTGCAAATTTAACTATTTGAGTAGACAAGCCTTAGCACTCTTATGAGACTGCACTGTTGTTGGCAGCCTCTACTTACTTGGTTGTTAAGTTGCCATAATTGTTGGGAAGAAAATAGTGCTGAATGATAGCAACCTTTTTCACATCTAATTTTTATGTATTTATTTTAGTGTCCAGCCTTCTAAAGCCATCAAGCCAATAGATCATAAATCAGTTCACCAGATCTGTTCAGGACAGGTTGTACTGAATCTAGGCACTGCGGTGAAGGAGTTGGTGGAAAACAGTGTAGATGCTGGAGCTACTAATATTGGTAAATTTGTTATTTTAATTTCATGTGAGACTAATACTTAGTACTCGTATACTGCTTTGTAACTTCTAAGTGCTCTGCACCTGCAAACAGTTCAAAACTAATACTTTGCATTTGACTTTGCATATAGCCATTTTACAGGTGAGGAAAACTAAGGTATAGAGCACTTGGGGTTCTTATTCTACAGTTGGATCTGTGGAGGCTGTACTACTTTATTTCCAGGCCTGGGTCTAAAGTAGACTTGCCCAATTGATATAAAATTAATGGGATTATTACTGTGTATTGTAATAAGCACAGGCATAAAAGTTTGCAGGATCAGGCTTGCTGAACCTTGCTGCAGAATGTCCTATGTTGCTAGGAAACCATATGCAATCAGAATCTGACATAGAATTCAACCTATGTACTACCATTTGATGGCCATTCAGTGGACTGTAAGAAATTAACAGTAAATGGTCTGGTAGCATAAGTAAAGTAGAGGTAGCATAAGTAAAGTAGAGGTGTTAGGGGGTGAGAGCTGAGGAAATGTTGTTCGAGGTCAGCCATAAAGATATTGGCATATCGTGGTGCCATGCGAGTGCCCATGGCTGTTTAAAAGATCTTCAGGTGGCTGTCTTGTCACAAACCAATTCTACTAGCCAGATACACAGAGAAACATTGGAATTAGAGTTCATCCTCAAATTCAATTCACATGCTAATGGACTCATTAATGCTATCAACTTAACAGTCGATGAGGTGCAAACAGTATCTTTCCTGACATAGGAATCTACATAAAGAGCTATCGATTGACTTTGATTCTTATCTGCTTCGTTTTAACTACCCAGTCTTCAGATACTTAGAATAGTAATAGAGATGTAGCCCTGTTAGTCTGGTCTTGCTGAAACAAAAGACAGGACTATGCAGCACCATACCATTGCAAAGATAGCTTCCCCCATTATCACCTCTAATATCATTGTCTCATAGACACCAACCTCCCCCCCCATTCCCCCTCTGTTCTAAAATCTGATTTGTCTATTTTATATGTGTTCACTTTTTTTGATTTTATCCCTTTGGTATATATGGTCATGCCAATTTTCTTCCACAGTTTGATCTGAGGAAGTGGGTCTGGCCCACGAAAGCTCATCACCTAATAAACCATCTTGTTAGTCTTTAAAGTGCTGCATAGTCCTGTCTTTTGTTTCAGATACTTACTGATTCCCTCTAGCTCCCTGTCTCCCACCCCCTCCTTTTATTTCCTTTCCCCCACTCCCTTCTCTCCTATTTATTTTGAGTGTGCACATCCTAAACTCAAAACTCCGATCATCTGAAGAAGTGGGCTGTGCCCATGAAAGCTCATGATACCATCTACATGTTTTGTTAGTCTATAAAGTGCTACCAGATCATTTGTTGTTTTTTTCTGTACAGACTAACTCGGCTACCCCCTGGAGCTGTAAGAAAATAGTTTGGTTTAAATTTAGTTCCCAATGAACATGTTTTTGCATCACAAAAACTACTATCATAATTAATATTAACTGATACTCTTAGTGAAGAGACAGGATAGGTGAGGTAATATCTTTTATGGACCACCTTCTCTGGTGAAAGAGCAAGCTATACAGAGCTCTTCAAGTCTCTGCAAGGAGGTTCGGGATGAGACTCAACTAGTATCTCATGTGTAAATGCTTCTTCCATGTTAGAGTTCAGACATAATAACAAAGCAATGTGAGGAAGCCTATACTGCTGCTTATGATTAACATCTTTCAAGGACTGGAGGATTTTAGTTTCCAGGCTGTCAAGTTGGCAATTTTTATGAGTAGAAAACTCTAATATATGCATGGAAATTTTAAAGAATTGAGTTAATTTAGCAGAAAGCACAGGTTGATTTGGAATTGAATATTTAACTCTTGAAAGTTGTGATTTTTGTTTTATTTTGATTCAGAAAACAAATGGCTATTGAAGGCTTTACAATGCACTATTAACTTTGTAATTTATGCATTCTAAATATTGCTTGTGACTACTGAATGAAAACAATCTGTTACAATTTTTAGACCTAAAGCTTAAAGATTATGGAGCAGATCTTATAGAAGTTTCAGATAATGGTTGTGGAGTAGAAGAAGAAAACTTTGAGGGCTTGAGTAAGTTAAATTCTTCACAATTTATGTTTGTTCTAAATATTTGAAAATATTTGTTATATATGAATTGTGATTTATCTGACATGCTGATAACTGTAGTGAGAAAACCATTTCTTTCTTATAAAATTCTCAAGTTGAATCTCTTAAAGAGGTTACATAATTCTTCTAGAATGAGATGTCCTGCTAGTGCTGCAATAAAACTAATGCTGTTGGCCATCCTGATGTCATTATAGTCATGGTATGTAGAGGTATGAATATCCAGAATTATGTGTGTTTTCCAGTAGAGTGGGAGGATAAAATTGTTGCATATACTTATTTGAAGTCCCAAGGAAATTTTGATTCAGCTGTGTTCATTACTCTTTCATGTTCACTTTCTTTAAATAGACAAGCTGTCACATTTTTACAAGTACAACTATTAATGAAAATTAATTGTAACCTTGAATATTTGCTGAAAGCTATCTTGAAATTTTATGTTTGATTGTAAAATTTGCAATTTGTAGTTTTTAAGTCACCCAAACAGGAAACAGAAACAAGACGATGTGACTTGTGTAACTAACCAGCACTTTAAAAATGGCAAATATTCTCAACAACCTGTTTGCAAAGGATCTGCAGACCAAAATTTATTCACTGAAGGAATAAACAATTTGGAATAACATTTGATAATTTCACAGATTATTTGCAAGCAGAAATGGGCAAAAATAGTGAATACTTTATCTATTTAGTTCTATTCTAGTTACATAAAATATGACATAAGCATCAATGTTTTCTGTCTTGGAAAGATACAAAATAAACTTTCATACATGAATGTCATTTTGGAAAGATGTGCTACAATTACACATATTTTAAATACATTTTTCCAGCACTGAAATATCATACTTCCAAGATACAAGATTTCTCTGATCTAATGCATGTCGGAACATTTGGATTTCGAGGTGAAGCTCTGAGTTCACTGTGTGCATTAAGGTAATAATATTGTGCTTCATTAGTTGAAATTTCACGATTCCATGTGAATGCAAAAATGTGACTTCACTTATTAATGAAACAGGCTTTGGAAACTTCTAATTGGGTTATTTCTCAACTAAAATAGAACCCAATTGTTTGTTTTTCTCCTTTATTGTCTTATTTTTTTAACTGGATAAATTTGTTGGAATTAAGATCTCTGTGTAATACAAAAATAATATAGTTTAACATAGCGTGGATTGATTTAAATCACTAAAAAATATTTTTAAATCAAGTTTCCCACTGATACTACTTCACATATTTCTTCAAACAGTAATGCAAATCTGATCACTACAATATTACTTTACAGCTCAGTACACCTTACATCATCTAAGAGGGTATACCTTGTATAATTTTTTTTAGATAACTTGATTTTATTGATTTAGGAAATAGTACATAATAGGGATGTTAAAATGCATTTGTGTAAATGTGTATCTGCTGAAATGTTCAGTAGATACACGTTGGCATGCTGTTTCTCCCTCCCCCCCACCAAATTGCTTCTGTATCAGAGATGGGAGGGGGCCAGTTGGCTTGGTGGGAGCTGGCTTTAAAGTTGACTCTCTGTGTGTACTGGCTCCCACCTGCCCCCCTCCTCCACGCTGCTGCCTCTGATTCAGAGGCAGCAGCTTGGCTGGAAGTGGGAAAGGTAGACAGCTCTGCAGAAGCTGGCATGTGTGTGGGGCCAGCTTAAAAGCCGGTTCACTTTGTATACTGGCTCCTGCCTGCCACGTCGGAGGCATCAGTGCGGAGTGGGGGGCGCCTTGAAAGCCAGCTTCCCATGTGTACCGGTTCCCGCCTGCCCCCCTTACCCTCTGCGTTGCTGCCTCTCTATCAGAGAGGCTGTATCAGAGGCAGCAAGTGGGGGAGGGGTGCATGTAGTTGTTATGATTAACTGATAGGCCTGGGCTTATTGGTTAATCGTTTGTACGACTACACTTTACCATCCCTAGTACATAATACTCATTACCTGTGTGTCAGCCGGTGGTCAGGGCAGTGAGTGGTGTGTGTGAGCTATACACCCGAGACTTTAACTGCTAGGAGTGGGGTCCCTTAGCAGTGGGCAACCTGGAGGAGGTTGACGGGTGCCCCAAAGAGTTTAACGTCCGTGTCTTTACTGCTAGGATCGGGATCCTTTGCAGTGGGCAGCCAACAGGCTGACAGACGCCCCAGAGTTTAACAGGGAGAGCTTTACACCTCAGACTTTGACTGCTAGGACACAAAGTCCCGTCGCAGTGGGCAGCCTGGGGAGGCTGAGAGGTGCCCCAACGGATCTGTCCCCTGGAAGCGACACGATCCAACGCTCAAGCTCTCCCTATATCTGTCCCTTATGACCAGCTGGAGTTCTTTTGTTTGTGTTCGGTTCGGGTACAGCAGCACGGGTTCAAGTCAGAAACTCAAACCACACTTGCTTATTTGTAGGAGAAAGAAAGAAAGAAAACTTGGTTCAATATATATATTTAAACTTATAAAGTGAATGAGGGCACAATCTTATTTTCTTGTTTACAATAGAAGTGAAACAGGTTGATTAGAGAAACTTATAATAGAGTAACTAAATTAAAGTGTACACATAAGAAACACATTGCAGGTATAATTCTCACCCCTGCGTTCCAGACTTGGCGTGGCCAGCGTCTTTCTCTCAATCCCTCGGGAAGAAGTAGGGCGAGGCTGGGCGTCCCACAGACCTCGGGAGACAACATATACCTGCCAGCAGGTATAGATTGGAGCTCAAATGGGGTGGGCTACTAAACCCCTCTTTATACCCCTTGGGTCACGTAGGCTTCTTCCTGGTCTCAAGTGGCCAATTAGGAAAAATGGCTTTGAATGCCAAGTTTCCCACGGAAGGGTGCAAAGCATAATTCACACCTGGGAAACTGCAGACAATGGGCACTCTAGTATGTGATGGGCGAAGATTCCTCTCCTGGGACAGTGTAGGTGTGTCAATTACTGGTGCTAGCCATCAGGGCAGCAGGGGGGGGGCCCCTCCGGTTATCAGCTAGCCCATTTACTGTCTGGTTTCTGTTTATTAGAGTCAGGGACAAGCAGCACACCTGCATTCCCAGGGCATCAAAGGCTGACTGCCTTTCTCTTGCTCTCTGGGGGGGGGAAAAACAAGACGGGGTTCATGTCTGGCTACATTCCACCCCCTTGACACGCCTCACTATGTCCCAGAACGCAAGATGGCGGCGATGCCAGCGCCTTTTGCCCTCCTTGGAGGAAGCTAAAATCGCCCTATCGGCAGGGTCTGATCAGATAATTTTGGATCAAGGGATTGATTAGGATCGCTTCCCAATGCCATATATTGGACTTGTGCAGAGGAGGTAGCAGTGTACACCAAACGCTTAACAATACATAGAAGCATGCAACAAGCAATTACAACAAGGAAAATGGTTAATATAGTATTTACAATAGAGTGAAGGAATGGAGTTAACGAAAATCCTAGGTGTTGGGCTAGCCAATCTAGCCATGAGGCTTTTCCCTCCTCAGTTACAGCGTGTAGCACCTTAACAGTGCCCTTTATAGTGAATGCATCTTGTTTAATTTGTAAGCAGCAAGAATGGTTAATTATCGCACATACTTCCCCCCTGCTGGGCTAAAACTGCATCTAAGGCTATTCACTAATGCCTTCTCCAGCTCAGCTACTCCAAGCCAGGGCAGGAATGTGCGGGTGAACTGGTGAAAAATCTGTAGAGCGTTCTATAGGGGGTTCAGGGTGACTCTTCTTGGCATCCGGTGCAGGAAACTTCCAAGATTAGTGATACCAGGAGCCATAATGTGGGGGTGTACAGTGAGTCCCCCAGGGGAAGCGTGCCCCAGTGAGCAGCGCCCTATTTAATTCAGTGGCAGATACTTGTAGGCTTTCTGCCTGCAAATGAAAAAGAGTCCTGGCTCTTCCTTTAGAATAGGGGAGTAGGGTCCCTTATACTATCCTGTTCCAGTGGGTCCTTTCTTTGGGGTCTGGTGTGTAGCACAGCGACTATCATTAGCGGCTGTGCAGTGCAAGGCAAGCAGCAAGTCCTGTAGGACCTGATCTGCTTCAAATAGCTCTGCCCTAGCACACTGGTTTGGGAGTAGGGTGTTACTAGTTAACAGTGTGGGGTTGTATATTTGACCGGTGTTAGGAATAATGAATAATGACTGATTGTACCAGGCTTTTCCTTCCAGGTATTGGCTGAAGTTTAGGGGAATAATGGTAACATTGCTAGATAGTGGTGTGCCACCTTGGGAGATGTTATATCCCAAGCACCTTAAGGGTTTTTTTTTTTGGTGGGTTGCACTGGGATAGACATCCCAGACTTTTAATTTCTCATTAAAACTTACAATGTGGGTACACTGCTGGTCCCCTAACCACCTGAGGTGGGGGTCAGTACTTTTTTGTTCTCAAAGCAGATGGGGTACACTTCCCTGGAGCTTCCTGTTATATACTCGAGTTTGACCCCATAGTGTAGGTTGCCATTGTCCATGCCACCCCCCCAAGTTCCCTTCCCAGAGCCATTCCAAAGATCCTGGTGGTCGGGGTCGCTGTCGTTGAACCAGGCTGGTCCCCATCTGAGGATGTCGCTCTTGTTCCACTAGTCATTCAAGTTTAAAGGGACAAATTCAACTCCCAGTCCTGTGGAAAAGTTCAGCAGTGTACACGTCCAACAGTCCGTGGCGCCAGTTTGGATGGCATTCTGGAAAGGGTGTCTGGGAACAGCGGAGGCTGCTGTGGCCACAAGGAACGTTACAACGAGTCCAAACATCATGCTGTCGCTCGGAACGGGGTCTGCCACACAACCAAGTTTGATTCTAAAAGAAAACATAAAGTCAACCGGTCTTGGATACAATCCAAGCCTTAGTTATAGTTATTGGCATCTTGTCGGGGTTGGCAATAATCCAAAGCCCTTGTCTTTATAAGACTGAAGTACACAGGTATGTGTGCCCAGGCTGGGGTGTTTGACTACAACAGTATCCCCAGGGGCATATTTGGAGTCCTTATCTGATTGTATTACTTGGGGTGTTGGGACGAGTGCCGTTGAGCGGTTTAGTCCCATGATGGTTGACAACCACATTGCTAATCAGGTCGGGTAGGCAAAGCCAATTCCCGAGACAATCTCTACTCCAGTCAAAACATATTTCCTTCTCTGTCTAGTGGAGGGTAATGGGCCAATGTAATCAATTCGCCAGTTGCCTATTACCAGTTTAGCAAGGAGGGTGGCCTTGTTCACTAAGCCTCATACCTCCTGGTCCTTTTCTTAAGCATATTCCTGAAAAAATCTAAGAGTTGCTTTAACTCTCAGTACCCATCCTTAAGGGAATCTAGCTCTGTCTGGGTACTGAGGGACATGCATTTCTACCTCTCCACTTCTGCAGCAGAGGCTTCTACGTTTTTGCAGCTTCATATTTGCAATCTTATATTCAGTCAATTTGAGGAACACCTCATTACAGGTTTTCCATAGAAGTCAAGCTGCAGCTGCTTCCCCCTTCATTGGGGCCAAGGGTTTACATATCCACAAGTAGTTAGCCAATTTGTCTTCTAGGTCTGAAACTGTATGGACAGCAGCTAACACTTGATCAGACCAAGGGCTATGCCCGAACCTTTTGCAAGATTTTGCTCAAAAGGGGTAACATCTTTTACAAATGCCAATTTCTCAGTCTCCTCTCTCGGAGCCTTCTTAAAAGACTGCTTACATTTAAACATTTTCTAGTATACCCAACCTCCTATTGGGACTAAAATAGCAATACCAATACCTCCTTTTTTCTCTTTCTTTCAGGGGATAAGGCAACACGTCACATTTATTGAACATACATAGATCAATCAATACTTATCATATGCATATGATACATTACACTCATGTACTCTTACACACCCACAAGCACACTCCATCTTGTTGTTACCAAAGGTTGCTCCCCCTTCTGTATCTGTTCTCACATTTAGCATTGTGCAAACATAAATCCTTTTAGATTCTCACTTTTATGTTTGACTTTCTGGAGGGCTACAGTTTGAACTTTCTGATCTCAGGTAGTTTGCTGATCAAACTTAGCCATTACCTGCAAAGCTTCTTTGTGCTGCCAGCTAGGGCATTTGCATCACAAAGGAAATTACAACCTGTTGTGGCTCCTGGAGCCTCCACAGCATTTTAATTTGTTTGCAGTTTTTACCCCTTCTACAATATACATGGCATGTCACAGGAAAATGTGCAGTCTTTGTTTACAACACTACTTAGCCACATTAAACTTTGCATAGGGTGTAACTCTTTCTTTATGCTTACAGTTTACCTGTACTTTCATTAAACAACTTGGACTGAAATGGTCTTACTAAAAGTAAACCAAACCAATTTGTTTCAAACCTACAAAACAAGATTACTGGACCTTGAAAACCTCACTTATTTACACTCTATATATTATATACACACAGATACACATACATTCTCTCTGAATCTTTCTTACACTATTTCTACATAGCTGTACAACAATTACATTCCCTTTTTATTCATTGGGGTAGTTAAGTTCCAATAGAATCCCCTTTTACAGTTCTTTTAGCAGTATCTATAATCAAATGTATGGATTTGAGTCAAATTTGCCTGGATTATTTACAGACATTCCTTTGGAAAAAGGGCCCATTTTTCCTTCAGAATGGCTGCAAAGAAACCACAATTTTCTATCTACACCATTTTAGCATTTGCACAACTGCTCAATTCTCTCCATTCTCTGTAGAGTTAAATTCTCTGTGGGTTTTTCCTTTTTCTTAAAACACTTTCTTATCTCTAAAAATAAAAAAAAACTGGCCTTGTTTCAGATATTACTCTTGTAAGTATTGTTTTAAGGATTTAGATTTCCAGTGCATGTACTGACTGCCTTTTTCTCAGTTCTACCACAAGGCCTTCAATCTATCTGTTACCTGCCTGCTTGTCTGGGCCTGATCCTGTTTTCCTTGCTAAATGGAAAGTGGCTCCTTTCCACAGACTCAGGCTTTGTCCCATTCTTTAACTTGCAAGCAGTTCTATACTTACAGAACTGCACCCACAACTCCTCAGGATTTCCCCAATCCTTTTCTAACATTTCTCTATCCCATTTAGGGTCAGCCCAACCTTCCTGGGCGAAACTCTTTTCTACCTTGCTAAAATCAGTGACTGGCTTCATGCTGCTGTATTTTGAACCGATATCACAAATCCTGCCGACTACGCCAATTCTGTCAGCCGGTGGTCAGGGCAGTGAGTGGTGTGTGTGAGCTATACACCCGAGACTTTAACTGTTAGGAGTGGGGTCCCTTAGCAGTGGGCAACCTGGAGGAGGTTGACGGGTGCCCCAAAGAGTTTAACGTCCGTGTCTTTACTGCTAGCATCGGGATCCTTTGCAGTGGGCAGCCAACAGGCTGACAGACGCCCCAGAGTTTAACAGGGAGAGCTTTACACCTCAGACTTTGACTGCTAGGACACAAAGTCCCGTCGCAGTGGGCAGCCTGGGGAGGCTGAGAGGTGCCCCAACGGATCTGTCCCCTGGAAGCGACACGATCCAACGCTCAAGCTCTCCCTATATCTGTCCCTTATGACCAGCTGGAGTTCTTTTGTTTGTGTTCGGTTCGGGTACAGCAGCACGGGTTCAAGTCAGAAACTCAAACCACACTTGCTTATTTGTAGGAGAAAGAAAGAAAGAAAACTTGGTTCAATATATATATTTAAACTTATAAAGTGAATGAGGGCACAATCTTATTTTCTTGTTTACAATAGAAGTGAAACAGGTTGATTAGAGAAACTTATAATAGAGTAACTAAATTAAAGTGTACACATAAGAAACACATTGCAGGTATAATTCTCACCCCTGCGTTCCAGACTTGGCGTGGCCAGCGTCTTTCTCTCAATCCCTCGGGAAGAAGTAGGGCGAGGCTGGGCGTCCCACAGACCTCGGGAGACAACATATACCTGCCAGCAGGTATAGATTGGAGCTCAAATGGGGTGGGCTACTAAACCCCTCTTTATACCCCTTGGGTCACGTAGGCTTCTTCCTGGTCTCAAGTGGCCAATTAGGAAAAATGGCTTTGAATGCCAAGTTTCCCACGGAAGGGTGCAAAGCATAATTCACACCTGGGAAACTGCAGACAATGGGCACTCTAGTATGTGATGGGCGAAGATTCCTCTCCTGGGACAGTGTAGGTGTGTCAATTACTGGTGCTAGCCATCAGGGCAGCAGGGGGGGGGCCCCTCCGGTTATCAGCTAGCCCATTTACTGTCTGGTTTCTGTTTATTAGAGTCAGGGACAAGCAGCACACCTGCATTCCCAGGGCATCAAAGGCTGACTGCCTTTCTCTTGCTCTCTGGGGGGGGGAAAAACAAGACGGGGTTCATGTCTGGCTACATTACCTGTGTCAAGCTGTAGATGCAGCAGCAGTACATTAGGAATAGTAAATACTAAATCAGGGGTGGGGAACTTCTGCCCCATGGGATGGATCTGGCTTGCCAAACAATTTAATCCAGCCTTTGGGAGTCCAGCGGCCGTGAAACACTGTGGGGAAGTTTCAGGGGCCATTTTAAAAACTCCCCCCACCCTCCCCTGCAATGCGGCCGGATACTTCTGGTTCCCCTCCTGTACGTGGAAGAGGTGCATGTAGGAGACCTGGCAGGAGGGAGAAGCTCCACGTGCTGGAGTCTTGTGGCGTTTCGGTGAGGTGACAGTGAAAAAGAGGTGGAGCTGCTTCTCAGGCTCTGGTGGCTGCAGAGACTGCCAGCAAGGAGGCATGCGGGACAAGGGGTGGGGGGGACTGTTCCTGGAGTGGGAGGGAAGGGAAACCCCTGAGTCCCTTCCCTGTATGGAGCACCTTTCAGGAGGGAGGGCAGGCCACAGTGGGGCCAGCTTCACTCCCCCTCTTTCCCTAAATAGGCTGGCTGCAGCAGGGAACAGCATCTGGCAGACTGGAGCCACTGTTAAGGAGACATGTGGGACCAGAGGGAAAGGGGGGCAAACCCTTGCAGGAGTGGAAGGGAGGAGAAGCCCTCCCCAGCTCCTTCCCTGCATGGGGTTCCTTTAGGGAAGAAAGTGTGGCCACAGCTGGGCAACCCCCAGAACTTCTTCCCTGCATAGTGTGGCTGCAGCAGGGAGCAGTGTCTGGTAGCCCCAGCCACACTCTGTTAGCAGTGCTGCATGCAGGACCTGAGGGAAGGTGGGTGGGGATCCTCTGAAGGAGTGGAGGGAAGGGGCTCCCTGCATGGGGTGCCTTTAGGAAGGAAGGGGTGGCCACAGCTGAGCAAGCTCTAAAATCTTTCCCGGTGTGGGGAGCTGGGAAAAGGGAAGAAAGGGCAGTTACAACTGGACAAGGAAAAGCAAACTCAGCCATCACACTAAAATTCTAAATAAAAAAAGAAAAGAAAAAAACATCACATTACATCAAGGGATTTTGTGGGTGGTTTTTTTTTTGCTTCTTACTTTTGTGCAAACCTTGACTGGTATCTCTGTGGGCTAGTGGCTCCTGCCCCAGAAAAGGTTCCCCACCCCTGTACTGAATCATACACACAAACACAGTAGCACTTATACTTTATTAAACTAGATCTTAAATGTTGCATAAATCTTTCACATTTGCAGTTGTGGCAGTCTACTAAGTTGCCAGCTGATGGCTGTCCTTAAACTTTTTTGTTAATTTTCAAATTTTATTAACAGGGAAGTCCTCAAAACTAAATGGCTGGTTGGCTTGAACAGTGTGGCTATTTGGCCGGTTGAGCGTAACTAGTTTGCTATATATAGCAAACTGATTGGACACCATGGTGTTATGTAATATAAAACAAGGAAATGACAATATCAACTGGCAACTCTAGATTTCTCTTACTGCAGTTTTCTGTACTATATAGTTGAGTGATAGATTCTAAACCTAGTTAACTAATTAAAGAAGCCATAAGGATTAGCTAAGCTAAACTTTTTTCCCTAGCAGCATCCACCATAGCAAACAGCTTGGGAATTTACTTGTTAAATCACACTTATACTGAAAGGCATAGATAGAGTCTTAAAGAATGATGCATTTCAAAGTTGATCCATATTGTTTTTCAGATATATCCACAGCTTCATTCACATCATTTTCTCCCAGTAAGCAGTTTTCCTTATGATGTGTCTTGTAGCTAGGCCCTGCTTTTTCTTCTTGCACTGCTTACACCTGACACATTTTCCTTTTTTATCCAGGGAACAAATTTCTTTAGAATATTCCCAGATTCTCTTTACACCGAGAAACCAGGACAGTTTTTCCATGGCAAAAGTTATGTGTGCTTGAATAATGTCTTCCCTTTTTCTTTCCAATACACTCCACTGTTCCTTTCTATTCTGCCTCTGTCCTTTCCTATATATTGTGTCTCTGTCTTTAGGCAATGTCTTAACTAACTCTGCTGTACTTGTCCCAAGTCCACCACCACATAAGCACAGAACGAAAACAATCTTATCCAGCCTATATCTGTCTTTGCACATTAGTTTACTGAGAAACAGAAATCGAAAGCCCAGAACTTTCAAGAAGCAAGGACTGGTTGTTAGGCTGGGTAGACTAGAACCATAAATTCATTTTTATGAGACACTGAGTGTACGTGTAGCATGTTTCTGATGAGATTTAATTGTAACTGTTATTTTTAAATGAGAAATTTGTATTTTATTGATGATTTATTAAAAAATCCTATTTAAATAAAAACTGATTTAAAAAAACATTGATTTTTATCCACCCTGGTTTAACAGCTATTAATGATTCAGACCCAGCAAGTCTGGATTGGATTTAATTATGTTATAACCAGGATCAAACAAGTTTACCTTGATCTAATAATCTGTGTATTTTAATGAGTATTTTAATAACTCAATTACAATGCACCAAACTGCTGGGTATCATGTTATTCAGTTGAATTGCAACCAAATTAAAAATTGTTAAAATACATTGTTTTGTTTTGTATAGATATTCTATGGAATATTTTTTTTCAGGGACAATCTGATCATTACCTGTTTGGTTTACTCCCTCTGGGTATGTCTACACTTGCACCCTCTTTTGAGAGAGGGATGCAAATGCAGACATTCGAAATTGCAAATGAAGCCGGGATTTAAATATCCCGCGCTTCATTTGCATATTCGTTTTATGGCACTATTTCAAAATAGTGCTATTTCGAAATAACAGATGCAGTTAAAATGCGGTTCTTTTGAGACAAAACCCCTCTCTCAAAATAACTGGTCAACCTCATTGTATGAGGAATAAGGGTTATTTCGAGAGAAGGGTTTTCTCTTGAAATAACCGCGTCTTAATAGTGACTGTTATTTCAAAATAGCGCTATTTCGAAATAGCGCCATACAGAAATATGCAAATGAAGCGCGGGATATTTAAATCCCAGCTTCATTTGCAATTTCGAATGTCTGCATTTGCATCCCTCTCTCAAAAGAGGGTGCAAGTGTAGACATACCCAAAGGAAATAAACCGAACAGGTAATGATCAAGCGGTCTTTCTCCTGCCATCCATTTCCACCCTCTGACAAACAGAGGCTAGGGACACCATTCCTTACCCATCCTGGCTAATAGCCATTAATGGATTTAACCTCCATGAATTTATCTAGTTCGCTTTTAAATCCTGTTATAGTCCTAGCTTTCACAACCTCCTCGGGCAAGGAGTTCCACAGGTTGACTATGCACTGTGTGAAGAAGAACTTCCTTTTATTTGTTTTAAACCTGCTGCCCATTAATTTCATTTGGTGATCCCTAGTTCTTATATTATGGGAACAAGTAAATAACTTTTCCTTATTCACTTTCTCCACACCACTCATGATTTTATATACCTCTATCATAGTCCCCCCTCAGTCTCCTCTTTTCCAAGCTGAAAAGTCCTAGTCTTTTTAATCTCTCCTCATATGGGACCTGTTCCAAACCCCTAATCATTTTAGTTGCCCTTCTCTCAACCTTTTCTAATGCCAGTATATCTTTTTTGAGATGAGGAGACCACATCTGTACGCAGTATTCAAGATGTGGGCGTACCATTGATTTATATAAGGGCAGTAAGATAGTCTCCGTCTTACTCTCTATCCCTTTTTTAATGATTCCTAACATCCTGTTTGCTTTTTGACTGCCGCTGCACATTGTGTGGACGTCTTCAGAGAACTATCCACGATGACTCCAAGATCTCTTTCCTGATTAGTTGTAGCTAAATTAGCCCCCTTCATATTGTATGTATAGTTGGGGTTATTTTTTCCAATGTGCATTACTTTACATTTATCCACGTTAAATTTCATTTGCCATTTTGTTGCCCGATCACTTAGTTTTGTGAGATCTTTTTGAAGTTCTTCACAGTCTGCTTTGGTCTTAACTATCTTGAGCAATTTAGTATCGTCTGCAAACTTTGCCACCTCACTGTTTACCCCTTTCTCCAGATCATTTACAAATAAGTTGAATAGGATTTGTCCTAGGACTGGCTCTTGGGGAACACCACTAGTTACCCCTCTCCATTCTGAAAATTTACCATTTATTCCTACCCTTTGTTTCGTTTCTTTTAACCAGTTCTCAGTCCATGAAAGGATCTTTCCTCTTATCCCATGACAACTTAATTTATTTAAGAGCCTTTGGTGAGGGACCTTGTCAAAGGCTTTCTGGAAATCTAAGTACACTAAATCTACTGGGTCCCCCTTGTCCACATGTTTGTTGACCCCTTCAAAGAACTCTGATAGATTAGTAAGACATGATTTCCTTTTACAGAAACCATGTTGACTTTTGCCCGGCAAATTATGTTCTTCTATGTGTCTAACCATTTTATTCTTTACTATTGTTTCAACTAGTTTGCCTGGTATTGACATTAGACTTACTGGTCTGTAATTGCCGGGATCGCCTCTAGAGCTCTTTTTAAATATTGGCGTTACATTAGCTATCTACCAGTCATTGGAAGCTGATTCAAAGGATAGGTTAGAAACCATAGTTAATAGTTCCACAATTTTACATTTGAGTTCTTTCTTTAAATTTTAAAGTTAAATATTTACAGATAGTTTTTGTAAGGACTGTTTTGTATTGTATTTTGATCTCAGGTGTAAAGGCAAAGTACACTTGAACCTCTTTAATCCGGCAATCCAGGGAAACAGGGTTTCCTGGATCAAAGAATTTTCCCAGCCAGGGAGGGAGGGTGTGAGTGAGATGAGGGTAAGACACTTACCTAGTCCTCTGTGTCTCCTGCTGCTCTCTGGGGGTATGTCTACACTACACAGTTTTTTCAGAAAAACAGCTGTTTTTCTGAAAAAAACTTCAATTATGTCCACACTGCAATCGCATTCTTCTGAAAGAAAATCGAAAGAACAGAGGGGGTTTTTCCGACATTGGTAAACCTCTTTCTACGAGGAAGAAGCCTTTTTCCGAAAGAGCTCTTTCGGAAGAAGGTGTGTGGGGATGGGGAAAAGGGAGTTCTTTCGAAAGAAGAGGAAAGAAGAAAAAGCACAGGTGCCCTGGTGGCCCTTCTGTCCATAGTAATCACAGATCTCTTCTGGAAAAACATCTTCTGAAAGAAGCCTGCAGTCTAGACATAGCTTGGGAGCAGTGGGGAAAAGCTTTCAGCAGAGTGTGTTACTGCACTGCCATTCCCCCAGTTGGGGAGGAGGAGGAGCAGCAGCAGCATAGAGAACTGCTTCTGCTTTCGCCTGCCAGGATTTGTACCATGGGTGCTTCTGAATTAGGGACACCCAGAGTACAGAGGTTAAGGTACATTATTTTTCAAATATTTGCTTTTTCATAGTATGTAATTCTTTAAAATTTTATTATATTGTTTCTCTTGAACTAGTTAAGTGTTAGAAATAATTGCAGCGTTTGCATACAGTCTTGTGCATCATGAATATTGCAGTGTTTTCTGTTTGTATTAGGAAACTAGTGTCCAAGTAGCATGAAACAGAAAAACCAGAGCCCAGCATTATGGTCTATCGACAAGATATATGTAAAGGATAAAAACATATTTTACATTGTAACTAGGAAAATTTTGAAGGTCTGGACAGTATTATTTAAATATTTTTATATACACTCTTGGTTAAAAATCTTGAGTGGGGAGTGAAATTTGCTTTTTAGATAACTTATTTTTGGTACCAAATTTCAATTCACAATAAATATTTATCAGAAATTCTTACAAAAGGGAGTTGATCATGTAAACTCTGATTTAGTCTGAATTAAAGATACATGAGTGGTGCTAGCATAATGTGAATGGAAATACCTGAAATTTTCTGTACTATAAACTTGATAATGGAAAAGGTACTGGTTAGTTAATTATTCAGTTGCCTCTTTTTCACTCTTCCAGTAATGTTACCATTTTTACCTGCCACAAATCTGCAAAGGTTGGAACTCGTCTAGTATTTGATCACAATGGAAAAATTACTCAGAAAACTCCTTACCCACGACAGCAGGGAACAACTGTTAGCGTGCAGCAATTGTTTTATACTCTGCCAGTGAGGCATAAGGAATTTCAACGGAATATTAAAAAGGTATAGTGAACTGGAAATTCTGCTTTTAAAAATGTGATAACCTGCAAATCTAAACCTTGTAAAAATAAATATGAACAATTTAAATCATAATTCTTTTATTTGTGTCTTGGTAAACCATAGTGCTTGAGAGTTGTTTAGCTCAGCCATTTTATTCATTTTGTCTTTCAACATAAATAATAAGATGTAGTTTAAGGTTCTTCTCTTTTCAATCTAACTTCTTATTAGTGGTACTAGAATTTACTTTAAGTGTTGATTTGATGCTTCTAAATCTTGTATTTATTGACTCTATATTTACATTATAATATTATACAGATCTATGTGAAATAATAAAATGGATTCTTCCTTTTGCCTTCCTTACATATTTAGCACAGATTTTATATACTGTAGAAGTACAGTGACAAAACTTTGAAAAAGAAAGCAAGATAGGGAATGGTCAGTACATAATTAAAATTTGAAAAGGCAGCGTTTGAAACTACCTACTTAACATACTGTATATACTTGTTCATTACCCCATTTGTTTATAAGCCGACCCCTCAAGATGAAAAGGTAAAAATGCAAAACACTATGACCCTTTCATAAGCCAACCCTTTATTTCAGCGGTTAGCAAACTTCTATTGCCGGCTTGTCAAGGTAAGCTGCTGGCACATCGGGACATTTTGTTTACCTGGAACTTCTGCAGGCATGGAGCCCTGAAGCTCCCAATGTCTGCAGTTCACTGTTGCTGGCCAGCAGGAGTGGCAGGAAGTGGTGGCCAGCACATCCCATGGTCTGCGCTGCTTCCCATTGGCTGGGAGTGGTGAATCACAGCCATTGGGAGCTGAGGGGCTCCATGTCTGCAGAAGCTCCAGGTAAACAAACCACCTGGTGTGTCAGCGACTTACCCTGATGGACTGGGAGCCAAAATTTGCTGACCCCTGTTGTAAATCACAAATGATGAAATGTCAGTTCTGGACTTGCTTTTTTAAAAAAATATGCTGAAACTTTATTTTTATTGAAATTGTATCTGCATGAAATTTGACCCATACATTTCACAAAATACTAGATCGTACAAGTCAATCAGAAAAATACAATGAACAATAGTACTGTGGCACTAGTGTTGGGGTATGTCTACACTGCAGAGTTTTTCTGGAAAAATCGCCATTTTTCAAAAAAAAAATTCAATTACATCCACACTGCAATCGCGTTCTTTTGAAAAAAAAAAATCGAAAGAACAGAGGGTTTTTTCTGACATTGGTAAACCTCTTTCTAAGAGGAAGAAGCTTTTTTCCAAAAGAACTCTTTTGGAAAAAGGTGTGTGTGGACGAGGAAGAGGGAGTTCTTTTGAAAGAGGAGGAAAGAGGAAAAAGCACAGGTGCCCTGGTGGCCATTCCATCCATAGTAATCATGCGAGATAGCGTCCACACTGAATGGACACTATCTTTCGAAAAAGCAGATTGCTCTTTCAGTGCACTTTTGCAGTGTGGATGCTCTCTCTTTTGGAAAAAGTTTTTCTGGAAGATCTCTTCCCGGAAAAGCTTCTTCCGAAAGAAGCCTGCAGTCGAGACATAGCCTCACTCTGCGAATGTGTCATTTGATCTCTTCATGCATGTTGACCACTGCACCTCCTAAGTTTCTAGCCAATCTACAGGGCTGCTTTGAAATAAACAAGGAATGATTATAATTTGACAGTGATAAAGCAGGTGAAATCCTACAAAATCTATAACTATTGTCTAAGATTTTCATGCTAGTATTTAAAATGAACAATGGTGAAATCAAAAGAAAACAGTCTGCTTATGATGTAATGTTCAAACTTAAAGTTGTTGAATATGCAGAAGCAAACAGTAATTGCACTGCTGCTCATGAATACTGTATCAGTGAAGCAGGTAAGAGAATGGCAAAAAAAGCCAAAACAATAAAAGACATGCCAAGAAGCAACAACAAATGTTAATGAGGAGTGCTTCATTTTCTGGGCTGGAGAAAGATCTCAGTGATTGGGTTGTTGAATGTGAACAAGCTAGAACTGGAATTTGTCTGCGTGCCTTGCAAATGTTGAAAGACAACAAATACAAGTCAGTGAAGTCATCAGTATTTGTTGCACAAGTGATTTGATGTACTTGTGTCATGGTCTCTGTCTTCATCAATGGCCAAGGATAGCATAAAAGCTTCTGAGAGACCTGGAAGAAAAAATAGAATCTTTCCAAAGGTTTATTTTAAAACATTGAAAGGAATATACATTTGAGCTGTCGCAAATTGGAAATATGAATGAAGCACAATGCTCCCTCTAAGTTTTTCCATTTATGTGCGAAATAAATGTTGTTGTGTGCCAAGGCATGTGCATATGTGCACCAGCAATAGAAACACATGCTGCTGGCTGTGATCAGCTATAGGTGCTCTGCTAATGTGCTGAGCGGCACCTGAATCTCTTCTGGGCAAGTGCACAAGCACCCAGCTTACAGAGAACACTGGTGAAACGCCAATGACATTTGATCTCCCAAGCAACAGAACAGAAACTGGTGCTGGTGAAAGCAGTTTTTCACGTCTAGTGGTTTTAATTAAAAATCCATTTTACTGTGGTATTATATTTAGCCAATGGATCAAAGCTCCTTCCTGTTGTTATTTTTAAAAGAAAAACCTGGGAGCTTGAGGGAGTGCCTGTGGATGCTCCAAGTACACATCATCTCCCAGAGTGTAACCAATTTACCTTCATGGGTTGAGAACTGAAGTTTGACAACCCTGATCTACAACGCCAGTGTAGGCCCATTGATATGTTAACACTGTTCTTTGAGGCGTCACTTTTTTACCAAAAAAATTCAGGTTATGAATGAGTATATACAGTATATCTTGTAAATATGGTTTAATCTTCCTCTTATTTTTCCCATGTAAAATTAAACTGCAGCATTTCTGGAAGCTGCAGCTGAGTTTCAGAATAAAGCTATACAAGCCACGTAGGAAGTGAGGAAAAATGTGATGTACTCAAAGATAGATTGTTCTATTTAGACATATTAAAAATCTATTAAAATGTTTTCCGTTTCATAAAAATATTCACATTTTTTTTAACAGGAATATGCAAAAATGGTCCAAATATTACAAGCATATTGTATCATTTCAACAGGAGTTCGAATTAACTGCACCAATCAGGTTGGCCAAGGGAAAAAACACCCAGTGGTATGTACCACTGGAAGCTGTAGTCTAAAGGAAAACATTGGAGCAGTATTTGGACAAAAACAGGTAATACAGGTTTGACCTATAGTCTGGACTTCTGTAGTCTGGCAACCTTTGTTGTCCGGCATCTCCGTGGATGCTCCTGTGCTGGACCATTCAAGGGGAAAAGCCGGGCCCCATGCTTAGCAACCCCATCCCCGCATTTCCAGAGCTTCAAGTTCAGGGGAAGAAGCAAGGGAAGAGAGACAGAGTGGCTGTGGAGCGCCGCAGTCAGGGCTAGGAATGCAGCCCTGCGGGGTCCGGAAACACAATCTAGTGTTTGGGGGTCAAGAGTGCAGCACCGTGGGGATGGGAGCACTGACGATGGCTGGGGGCCATGTCCCATGATGGGGACTGGCAGCAGGGCTCCGCAGTTGCCTTTCTTCTTCCCACGAGCACCCTTCCCCATGTTCCCACTTGGTCAGTGCCATCCCCTCTGCTACCAAAGCAGAGTCCCGTAGCAAGTGACAGCAGAGGGGCTAGCATTGACCTCCCTTGGTTCAGCAGATTCCCTGGTTTGGGACCAGTCAGGTCCCGAGGCTGTTGTACTAGGGAGGTACAGCCTAGGGATGCAAGTGAATAGTTGAGCAGTCAACTACCTGATAAGCATAGGCTTATTGGGTAATTGAGTCACTACTCAATTATTTGTTCCCCCACCCCTGCTGCCTCTATATCAGGCAGCAAGGGGGGGAAGCAGGAGCCGGTGTTGGGGGGAGCTGGCTTAAAAGCTATTTCCCCCCAGCACCATCTCTGCAGTGCAGGGTGGACAGTGGAGACAGAGGCACAGCAGTCTGGAACCTGGCGGGAGCTGGAACTGCTCAGTCCCAGTTTGTGCTGGATCCAGGACTGCTGCGCCTCTGCATTTAAATGTAGGAAGAGCTGGGCAGCTATCTTTTCTAACATGTCTCTGGAGGTTGACTCTGGGTCAGTTTGCCTGCAGGATCCTTAACTCTGGCCATGTATCATACTTGGTATAAGTTTTGTTTTGTTTATACAGGGCGTCCCTGTTACACGTTGCCCTGGTATACATCGGTTTTCCACTAACGTCATTGATTCTTGTAGGAACTGTTGCATTATAAGTCCTCCCATTCCCCGCTCTTACGTCGTGCAAAAAAAAAAAAAAGACCGATTTGTGCAAATGGAAGTCAGCCACAGGAAAAAAATTTTCTGCTTAAGTTATTTCGCTATACAGCAACGTTTTTTGGAATGTATTTGGGATGTATAGCGGGGACACCCTGTGTAACAATGGTTTTTATGGTTATATTTAAATCAGATAACATCACATATGGCATGAATCTTGATTAGATCATTTATGACCGGGAAATCTGATGCTGAATAACTAATGCTCTTTTCTGACTAAAATAGGTTTAGTGAGTAGTAAGTATTTGTAAGAGAGGGGGAGCAGAACACTTAACATTGGAGTTGTGTGTCAAATACTGGTTAAGAGAAATAGTTTGTTAGGGATTTATACTCCTGTATACTCTCTTTAACAGTGTACTATAACTTGCTGTGTGTTTGAGGATGCTCCCTTTGTTGCTAGCCAACTTTTAAAAATATAATTACCACATGCCAAGTTGGTTGTGATCCTGACAGTAATAAAACAAGGAACTAAATAGCTATAATTGTTTAATCATTCGTATCCTTGTGACTGAGTTAAACTTTAACAAAGGCAAAAATGGATGAAAAATACACTGACTTTAACTCACTGAAGCAACCTTTAATGTTTGTGTACCAAGTAATAGCTATGGATTTAATTTTTTTTTTCAGTTGCAAAGCCTCATTCCCTTTGTTCAGCTACCTCCTAATGAAACTGTTTGTGAAGAATATGGCCTCAACTTCACTGATATACCACATAATCTTTATACGTAAGTAGGAAACTACAAGCCACTGCTATCAGAAATGCATTTTAAAATGATCACTGATTTAAAGACAGTCCACAGGTTTAAGGTGGTATATAATGACTAGAAAACTTTAAAAAGTACAGTTGATACCTGTCACATTACAGCTATGGAAATAAATAATATAACTTATTTTAAGCAGTTTGTTTCCTTGTTATAACTCAGGACTAAGATGTAATCAGTTAAATGTATATGGAGAGGGAGGGACGGCACTAATATTTCTTAGAGTACACTAATTTTGGCTTACTTCAATTTTCTGCTGAACCAGTCACCACATTTAAAGTTCTGAATAATTATACACTATGGGTCAAATTGTGCCCTCGATTATACCTGTAAAAATTCCCTATGAAGTCAATGTGATTGCTTGAGTGTAAGAAAAGGTAAAAGATGGTCAAGCTTGAATAAAGACATTCTTTTAAATAAAGTGCTAACTTTAGAATTTATATTGATTAATATAGAAGAGATTTGTGAACAGCCAGATAAGTGTTTGGGTTTACTGTGACCTCATATTAGTGTAACAGTTGACTCCCCTTGAGGCAGAGAAAGCATGGATACAGCTTTTTTTTTTTTTTTTTTTAAGTTAGTGAATGCTGCTCTTTGGGTGTGTCTAGACTACATGGCTCCGTCGATGGAGCCATGTAGATGAGGCAGGACGACAAAGGGAAATGAAGCGGCGATTTAAATAATCGCCACTTCATTTAAATCAAAATGGCCGCCGCGCTGTGCCGATCAGCTGTTTGTTGGCACAGTGCGGCAGTCTAGACAGGGATCTGCCAACCCCAGAACCCTTTGTCATCAGATCCTGTAAGCCTCGTTTCAGCTGATCGGCACAGCGCGGTGGCCATTTTGATTTAAATGAAGCGGCGATTATTTAAATCGTAGCTTCATTTCCCTTTGTCGTCCTGCCTCATCTACATGGCTCCATCGACGGAGCCGTATACTCTAGACACACCCTTTCAGTTGACTAGAGAGCATGTGTTGCAGTGAACCGTTAGCCTTTGCTAAGTTGGAGTGAGAGCCACATGTAGATATTTACTGAAAACATGTAATAATTTTGTCTTTTAACCTCATCAGATATATTTCTCTATAGAGTCTCTATTCTTCCTCTTTTCTTTTGAACCATAACTTACAATATTAATATTAAACAGTATTACAGGCTTCGTTTCCCATTGTGATCATGGTGTTGGAAGGAGTACAACAGAGAGACAGTTTTTCTTTATCAATCAGCGACCATTTGACCAATCAAAGGTACAGTTCTTAATAATATTGCTTGTAGTTAGGCTTGGCAGGATTAGATTTTTATCAGTAGAAGCTGGTAAAGTTGATTTCATCAGACCAACAAAAATTTCCATCAGAAGTAAGAAGAATTTACAGTAGGGATTTAAGAATTTAACCGGTCAACCAGTTAAATTATAAGAATCAGCTTATCGGTTACAGTTCACAGTTAAATTCCCAGGCTGGCAGCCTGGGGGCCAGCAGCGTTTAACCATGTAACTGATTGAATTGTTATAGGTCAGTGTTTCTCAACAAGTGGTACAAGTACCCACTCAAGAGAAGTCTGGGGGGTATGTCAACACAACTGAAATTTGGAGAAAACTGAATTTTTGTTTTAAGTTTTACAGTGCTTTATTATTTTTGTACTTTTTACACCCCAAAATTTCATTGCCTGCCTGGCTACGATTAAGTGGTTTAAACAAGTGTGTTGCAACAATAGAAAAAAATATTGTGTGTCTGAAAACTGTAGGTACTGGGGGTACTTATAATTTTTTTAAAGGGGTACTTTATAAAAAAAAAAAAAAAGGTTGAGAAACACTGTTATAGGTTACATGGTTAGTGATTTTTAACCATTTTTACATCCCTAATTTACAGATAGGCAAATAAGAAAAATGTTGCTTGAGAATTTATTAAACTGTGATTTAAAGATATTTACTGTAAATATTCTGGCTCTTTGTATTTTAAAGCTTTAACTTTTAAAATTTCAGCCTCTTCTCTTATTAAATAATTACTTTCTGTCCTCTGCCTATAATTTTCTGCAACTATGAAAATTTGTGTGTATCAAAATCTAAAGAAATCCTTCAGACCCCTAATATTGTATAACTGTGAACATTTTAATCAATACAAATTTTTAAAAACTTTACAATAAGCATCAATAATATCCTGTCAAAATTATTTTTTAAAAAGCAATTTCTTCCAACCTTGTTTACAGTTGCTTGATTTTCTAGGGGTTTTTTTTGCTGGTCTTGGCCTAGTAATTGTTGTTACTTTTCATCCTTTGTATTGACCAAGTAAGGAAAGATATAAATGTCTGGAGGTAGGTCAAAAGAATCCCAGCAAATAACCAGATTAGAAATTTGTACACATTAAGTCTTATCCTGCAAACACTTATTTAATCTCTTTGACTACAGTGGGTCTATTTCTGTGAGTAAAGGCCTAATTATATGAGTAAGGATTTGCTAGATCATGCTTGGAGTCTGTTTATTACTGCATTAGATACATGTATCAGTAAAGAATGGAAGTAATGGTATCACTTGTTCTATGCAGATTTCAAAAGTTGTGAATGAAGTTTACCACATGTACAATAAGCACCAATATCCATTTATTGTTCTTAACATTTGTGTAGAGTCTGGTAAGTTCTTCTATCAATCTCCTTTAACTTTTGTAATATATTAGAATAAATATGTAACATGCAGTTGCATAGCTTTAGCATCATTGGGGTTTTAAGTAGTTTGGACTAACTAGTAAAGACTTAGTGTGTTGTTATGATGCTTTTAATCGCTAATCGGAATATGTTCTATAATTGTACACTAACCAGAAATAACTTACTATGACACTCAAGACAAAAGTGAAAAAAGGCAGACTGTGGCATAGAATTAAATATTGGGAAGCTTAAAATGTCTTAAAATGCACAAGCAGTATTTTTCACCACTGTTGATGGATCTGCAGGTAGTTCAGCAATATTGTGTTTGTAGCCATATTATCCATATTACCAATGTCTTTTGTTTTACTCTCTGCAATAAAGAGGGGAAAAAATAAGGGAACTTCAATTCAAGGATGGGAGGAACACAATATTTTATAATTTAATCTAAAATATAATTAATAATTTTCCTTTATTTTTAGAGTGTGTTGACGTCAATGTAACTCCTGATAAAAGGCAAATTTTACTGCAACAGGAGAAAGTTTTGTTAGCAATTTTAAAGACCTCTCTTGTTGGAATGTTTGGTAGCCATGTTAACAAACTTAACATCAATCAAAAACTGCTGGATATTACAGGTACATGAATGTTACTAGAGAAGTCACTGTGAGTGTGGCAGATAACAGAGAGTTTAGAAAGATGAAAAAGATGTATTTTAAAGATTAACTTCCTGATAGTAAATATGCATGCTTATGAAACTGATAAGCTCATTACCAGATTTCTAGTCCACAGTTTGTAGTCAGACTCCAGCAATGCAGAGTATGATGTCAGGATTGATCTGCCTTTAGTTTGAAACAACAAACGTTCCCTCTCTTTAGCCAAAAAAAACCCCACCACAGCCCCGCACATCACACTAAAGCTTTTCAGGTCCCCTTGATACATCATAAAAAGCAACTTTGGGTGCAAGCCTAGTTTCTTTTGTATATTTTCCTTGGTTATCTTTAAGTAAATGTGATGTTGGCCTGTTTGTATCCCAGGAGATAAAGTCCCTTAATTATCAAATGATCAGGTGTAGCACAAGCATTCGTGTTGCCAGGTTCTTCACTGCCCTCCATTGGATATGAGATTTATTTAAAAAAATACTATTGAACAGCCATGGAATGGTAACCACTTTCAAGAGGGCTAACCAGCACTACATTCAGTTTCGCTACCCAGAGATTAAGGGTTTGTCTGTGTGACTTCTCCCTTTCCCTCTTTTTTTTTTTTGTCCCTTCCCCCCAAATGAGTCATTAAGTCCCCTGAATGCTTGATGTTTATTTTGTTTTTTTAATTGCACATAATAGAAATCTTCAGTTTTCTCTATTCATATTTTATTAGGTAACTTGAAAAAAGTAGTGGAAGAAGAAACAGAACAGTCTCAGGCAGGAATGCTGCTTGATTCTGTAGCCCACAATCCAAGTGGAGAAGAGAAAAAAGCATTGACAATTGCCAGATTAAGAGAGTCATTCTCTCTCCATCAAATGACAGAGAGCAGCTTTCAGAGTCCTAAAAGTGTTGGAAAACTACACAACTCTTCTGAGAAGAGAAAACCTGTGTCATTTCTTAACACTTCAAGTCCTTTAAACAGTCAAAATTCCATCTCCAGCAAGGAATTTGAGTATTGGAGGCAGATGGACTCAAACCCATACTCAGTTACTATCAGAGATTTGAGAAAGTTAGAAAATGACACAGATTCTGGATGTGGTAGCGCCTCTACAGAGTCAAATGTTAGCTTTAGCACTCCAGAAGTTGGTAGCTGCCTCAGCAGTGAAAGTGCAGGTAGCTCACCTGAAGAAGAGTTCCTTACTTCGAAAGAGGAGCTTCGAAAAGGAAATCTTGAAACCATCAAACTTTGTCAGGAATCATCGGAATGTGCCACCCAGTTTTCAGGGGTTGAACATGATTTGACCCAAGTAGGTGAACAGACTGGACTGAGTGAGTTACCTCAGCAAGCAAAGAATTTTTCCCCAAATGTGAAGCGTTTTAAAAGTGAGCAAGCTAATTTGAAAGCATCCACCTGTCCAGAACTGAGGAATGCTAAGAACTGTGCATCAGCGCCACACATTGATGTACCCATTGAAATTCAAAAGAAAATTGTGCCACTTGAGTTCTCTATGAGCTCTTTAACAGAAAAAGTAAAAAGGCTAGTACAGCAGCAACAGAAAAAGGTGGAAACACAGAAATATAGAAGATTTAGAGCAAAGATTAGCCCTGGAGACAATAAAGCAGCAGAGGATGAATTAAGAAAAGAAATCAGGTATGTGCACTTTCTCATTTTTATGTTAATTAAATAATAAAGTTGATGAAAAATATAGGTAAACTGTACTTACAAGAAAGCTTCGATCTGTTAATTTTGGAGCTGTAGGTTTATATATGAATGGCAGATCTACATTATTGCATTAACACATTTTTTGGCAGCTTGTTTTATCAAGTAACTCAAGCTTTTGCAAATATAGGTCCCCATGTAGAAAAATATAGAAATGTGCATAATAAACAGTTATTGCCGCGCATTTTATAATATCTTTATAAAACATTGGTATATCCAAAGAAACATTAAACTTATGATTACTTGAGGTATTTCTCTGATGGTATTCTGCTGAGTGGAGCCCATTATTCATATTGTAAAGTTTGAGGGTAGAGCTGCTTTGGAAATGGACTCAGATGGGGATTGGATAGTGAAGACCTGAGACGTAGGTATTCTGGACAGTCAGTATGTTGGTTGCCAGAGGTTTGGAGGTGTACCCTTTCCTTTTGAAAAGGAGACAGTTATCTCTAAAATCTTTACATGTGAGTTGTTACAGTTTATAATCTGTTTTTTTTTTAATACAGTAAAGAGATGTTTGCAAAAATGGAAATAATAGGTCAGTTCAATTTAGGGTTTATAGTAACCAAGCTGAACTCTGATCTCTTCATAATTGACCAACATGCTACTGATGAGAAATACAACTTTGAAATGTTACAACAACACAACATTCTCCAAGGTCAGAAGCTGATAACGTAAGTGTCTCTAGCGTGTTACTATTAAGATTGGTTTGAAACAGCTGGAACCTAGTATAATGGATGTAGTGAAACTCTACTTCCATTGAACTCCACTTCTTTTCTTATGCCTGTATATTTATACCTGCCTCTGGAATTTCCACTACATGCATCTGACGAAGTGGGTCTTTGCCCACGAAAGCTTATGCTCCAATAAATCTGTTAGTCTATAAGGTGCCACAGGACTTCTCGTACTTCCATTGAAGTAGATTGTAATGCTCTGGAACTTTCAGTGTGCCAAGTGCACCTCTGCTTATAGCGAAGTTTGGGGGGTGGGGGGAACCTTCAACATAAGATCGTACCACTGTGATCTTATTCTTCATTCAGATGTCTGTTTCATTTGTTGTCTGTGTTGACTGATCTATTTTTGTTACTTATCTGATTATCTCCTTCCCACAATGATTAACACCAAAGAGAGATCAAGTAAACAAAAACTCAGATCCATGGCTGCATAAGATCTTTTTTTTTCTTAAAAGGGGAAGATCAAATAGCTGAAAGCTACTGCAGTTGGGGATCTTTGGAAAACAAAATAAAACAAGACCTCAGTGTCACAGGTTACATTCATATCTAATTAGGAATTATCAAATCCATACCCCAGCTTTATAAGTAATGTGTTAAAGTGTTGTAAATAACTTGAGGACAGCCTTGAAGCTAAAAGGATAAGTTTAGCTGAAGATTAGTGCAGAATCTTAAGTATGTCAGGAAAGGAAACACAAATCCAAATACAGGAGTACAGAGCATATTGTTCAGTCCCTTCAGAATTTTTTATGTAGTTTAGTACTTTCAAGTCTAAATAGGCCTTTAAGGCAACTTTAAAATCGCTGAGCTATTTGCTTGACTTATAAAAAAAATAATATTTTTAAGATTTCCCGTACTGTGTTTAGGTTATATAACACATAGTGAAAACATTTGGTGTGAGCATTTTATGGAAAAGTCTGACAGGAATCTGACAAAAGCATGCACGAGGAAAGGAGTTTTAGGATTCAGTACTTTTAAAGCACTTAAGTACATACTTAAATTTTAAGCATGTGTGTAAGTACTTTGGTGAATTGGAATTATAGGACAATATACAAAGTCCTCGAAGTCAAACAGAGTCTTCCCATTGAATTCATTTGTCGTTGGATCAGGCCCTTAAAAAAAAAAAGGCAAACCAAATGCTGGTACTGTTTCTGCAATTCTCTAAAATTTTAAAAGTCTTCTGAAGTAGGTTTTATAGCTATTGTCATGGCTTAGCAGTTGCAGAGCTAAATTGTTGCTGAATTTCACCTTTGTCATTCTGTATTAGAATTTTGCAATTTTATAAGAATGCAGTGTTTCACAGGAATTTTAATAATCATATTTACATAGCACCTTACATATTCAAAATGTGTTATCAACCTTAATTCCTACAACATCTCTTAAGATAGTCATCTGTTGAACATAAGCCTGGGTAAAACCCAGAAAGCCTTTGGAGACATGGTTAAGGACATAGTGTCTAAGTGTCAGAGCCAGGATTTAGTTGTTTTTAATGCTGTTGTCATAACATACAACTTTGTAGTATAGCTTAAGATATTTAATTTTTTTCTCATAGGCCTCAAAATCTTGATTTAACTGCTGTAAATGAAACTATATTGATTGAAAACCTGGAGATATTTAGAAAAAATGGGTTTGATTTTGTCATTGATGAAGATGGTAAGTTTGGAACCAGAATCACTGGATCTGATCTAGAGAAGTTTGTAACTTTCATTTTCTCTGTAAACAAGATTATGTTATCAGTTGTCAATAGTACAGGTTAAACCTCTCTAATCCAGCACTTTTAGGACCTGACAGATGCCAAAACACGGGAGGCCAATATTGTAGAGTGGGTCTCTTTTTATGTTTATTTTGCCAAGGTGACTAAAAAGAACAATGCTTGCAATGCTGCTTAATAATGTATGACTGTATGATACACCCTATATAAGCCTATGCCTAGCCAAAGCTTAACAGTTCTCTTCATAGCAGTGTTAGTTTTCTTACAAAATTGTACTGTATTGGCACAAGAATATAAGAAGATAAAGCATAAAAAAAAGTTTACATTTAGCAGCATTACCAACACTTCCACTACTTGCTGGACTCTCAGAAGACATTTAGGGGTAAATTAGAGCTAAATAATAGCACAGAACATTGAGAGTTAGGACTGGCAGATGTAAACAAACTTTACAGCAGGAAACTTGGCTACACCCACAATAAGTGGATATTTGGGTAACTAAAATGAAGCTGGACCCAGGAGTGCTGTATTAGAGAGGTTCAACCAAAATAAGATCTTAAATATTGATTTGCCATAATCAGTGCATACTGGGTTTTTTTGTGGTTTTTGAAACTATTTAATGGAACATTTATATAATGCATATTTGTTTTTTATGAAATGGGATTGATAGTTACTATAGACTCCAACAGTAATTCTTCTTAACATGTGATAATGATTTAATACACCAGATTGCCACTCTTAGGGTGCATCTACACTGCACCATAACTCAAAATAAGATATGCAATTTGAACTACGCAAATTGCGTATCTTATTTTGATGCTATTTCGAAATAGTTTATTTCATCATTTGTTGCTGTCTACACAGCACCAAATTTCGAAATAAAGCGCTATTCCGAAACATCCCTTACTCCTCATAGAATGAGGTTTACAGGGACATCGGAATAGCGTGCCCGAAATAACAGACATGCTGTAAAGACGTGGTATAGCTATTTAGGGGTGCTCTGATATCCTGAAATAGCATTGCAGTGTAGACATACCCTTAGAGATATTAAATTTATTCTTCTTGCATTATATTAGTAAAACCTGTGTTGGAATAACAGGGTTACATATAGGCAAACAAATAATCTGATAGAGAAGGGAACTAACAGTTGAGATTATTGGGTTCTCTTTTTGGCCCTAGTACTAACTTGCTCTGTGGTCATGGGCAAATCATGGGCAAATCATGGGCAATAATTTTTTTCATCTGGGGATAATACTTGTTCATCTCAGAATCTCAGAGCAAAAAGCACTATTTAAGTGTAAAATACTGTGTGCCAAAGAGTACAATGTCTGTTATCTCTTGTGGTGTTTTTCAAGAATATATATAGGCCATGTCATGCAACATTATACATTTTTAAATTTAAAAAATCTTCAAGGGTTCTTTTGTTTTTGCCTAAAATAGCATAGGAATTATCAAACTTTTACAGAAAAATCTATTTTTAGTTATACAACTTCAAAAATAACTTTAAACAGTCAGCCCTTTCAAGCTTTGTAGTTTTTAGAATGTTAGAATTTTTGTAAAGTTAAAACATCTCTCAAAAGACTGGTAATTAAAATTTAGTACTCGTGTAGATCATTATGGATTGATTTATGGAAGGGGTATATTTAGATTTTTACTTATCAAACAATACACAAAATGAAATGTTTACTTGTATTGATAAACTGTTTCTTTATTAAATATTTTGCTTTTTAAAAAATCTTCCAGCTCCTGTAACTCAAAGGGTTAAGTTGATTTCTTTGCCAACAAGCAAAAACTGGACTTTTGGTCCACAGGACATAGAGGAGTTGATCTTCATGTTAAGTGATTGCCCAGGAGTCATGTGTAGGCCCTCCAGGGTCAGACAGATGTTTGCTTCTCGAGCTTGTAGAAAATCTGTAAGTGCAGCATTTGATATATAGGTACTAGTTTACACTGTATATTTGATTGGACTGTCTGCTGCTAGTGGACATTGGCACCTAAATCCTTGGCCTGTTCGTGTTCTTTTGTCCAAGTGTAAATCAAGAATAACTTCATTGAAGTCTCTAATTATACCAGTTTTAAGTTAGTACACATAAGGGCAGAATTGGGCCCTTTCTATATGGTCTCAAATTAGGTTTTATTTGTCCTGTAGGTCTGTTTATTGTAATGTCTTGCACAGTGTCTTGTCTGCTATTGTAATTGGAGAAGTATTCTTCTTGTAACAATTTACCATAAGGGAGAAAGAAAATATCATTGTGAAACTTTTTTGTGTGTTTTTGTTAACAGGTGATGATTGGAACTGCACTTAATTTAAGTGAGATGAAGAAACTGATCACCCACATGGGTGAGATTGAGCATCCTTGGAATTGTCCCCACGGAAGGCCAACCATGAGACATATAGCTAATTTAGATATGATTTCTCAAGAATAGTGGACCCTTGTGTGTATTTTTAGTGTTTTTTTACTTTTAATTAATTGGTAATGTTATTAATCTACTTTTTGAGTTACACATTTTATAAACATCTTTTTATTTTGTCAAAGAAGTGACCATTTTAGCCACCATTTTGCATATTTAAATATTATCTAAACAGCACAGGCATCCTGTAATCTTTATTATTCCTATCAAGTATAAAGACATACCAGAATTTACTTGTAAATACATTCCTCTTGTCATAGCTAGAATTGTATATTACTTTTTTTTTTTTTTTGGTAGCTAAGGTATTTAAAAAATAAACTCTTTATATGGAAGTTCAAGACTTTAGGTGAATATTCTTTCTAGAGACTGTATTATGGTATGACTTAAACAGTGCTGGCCCACAACATTTTGGCACCTGAGTCGGGGAGCTCAAATGACGCCCCCATGCCTCCCCGCTTGGGCCAAAACTTTGAAAGATCTCAATTCTCTGGGTCCTAGTGGCACCCCCCGCCCACAGTCTGGCACCTGAGGCAGCCACCTCAGTTCGCCTCATGGGCCAGCCCTGGACTTAAAATATAAATTGCAAAAATTGTAATCTACTGTATAGAAAGTTTGTCTGATCAAGAGCTCCCCCTAAATAGTAAGAGCTGGAACTACAAAATTCACTATACAGCTTCCTCTTATCATAACTTAAAGCAACTTAAGGGTGTGGTTTGCTGGGAAAACAGGGTGTACTTGGAATGGGATTGCTTCTCACAAAACCAAACAGAAAAGAGACAGAATCACCAAATCAAGTGCAGTCCTCAGAATTGACATAACTGAGCAAATGTTGAAAGAGATGGAACCAAGATGAGCCAGAAACATAGGATGAACCTGGAAAAGGATTGCTTCACAATAAACCTTACAGAAAAGAGATAAAATGGAGAAATTTGGAGTAGTGTTCTGAATCACTGAAATTCTTTTATTAATATGAACTTATGTTTTCCTTGATTTTTTTTTAAATGGAATCATTTAAATAAAGCATGTACATTTTCATTTTATTTTAAAAAAATAACTAACAACTTTATTGAGTTAAGGATCTGAGCAATTCCAGTTAAATATGCTAGTAAAACTATAAAGCAGACATTCACTTTTGTAGGATATGGTATTTCTTTTTTAAAGTTTCAAATAAATCATATTTGATGTATAGGTGAAAGTATTAAATCATATTTTCTTTTTCCACTATTAATTGCAATTCTCTATCAAGGTTTTTCTGATATTTAGCTTAATGTTTATTAGTGAGAAACATTAAATACTGGCGTTAAGAAGAGAATGGAATAGAATTGTGTAGCTGTGGTATCAGCCTCTGCCTCTTAAGTAGCATCTTACTGAAACGTTTCTCCATAAATATGTTTTCAAGAACAGATTCCTTTTCTGAGAATGAGAGCAAGTAGCCACCTGAACCACTACCAATGGTAAAGAATAAAGAAAGGTGGTTCTAAAATTGGGAGCATCTTTCACTTGTTATACTTCAGTTATTTTATATTGGTTACTTTGGAGCCAGGAGGCCAAATCATAGCAAAAATAGACAAAGATCTGACCTTGGTGGGACCAAGATTTGATCTTGCAAACTGTTTTTGTAAACCGCTATCTGTGGTATTTTTTTAAAGGAGAATGTTGACATCCCTTTTGGATAGCATGTGAGATGGAAGGTAGATGATGTGCATTCTCTTCTTGGCTTTGTCATTGAATTGTCTGAAGTTTGGCAAAAATCTTTTTAAATCTGTTTTGATTTCTCAATATGTGATATGGCCATGATGCTGTACCATGAATAATCTGAGTTTATCAGGATAATCGCTGAACAGCCGCTAAGAATTATTTCTCCCTTTTTATCCATCCAAACATCTTTCTGAAAGCAGCAGAGGGCTAAAACCGGTTTGCTTTACTGTAGAGTGCGAGGCCTCGTGCATTGTAATAATCTAAACCCATCATGGGGGCGCAAGGAAACTAAGAGACAATGGGGAAGTGGGACCACTAGAAAAAAAATCCGTTCGCGCTTCCCTGGCATTAGCTGCAGGAGCAGAGAGAAGAAACGTGTCTCCCTCTGCCCTGGAGCTATTTGCAACATTGCACTTAGGCAGTGCTGGCCGGGGTGGGAGGGCTGCTCCGCAGTACACCACAGCACGGCCATGCCAGTAGCCGGCTCGGGGCCCCTGCAGTAGAGGGGCATAGGCGGGGCTGCGCCCGCGGCTGACGGTTGCACTGTCCCGATGCTCAGCCAGGGAAAAATGGACAGCGGCCCCTTTAAGAACAGTGAGCGGCTTTCTGCCTTGCTGGCGGTTACTATGGCTACAGGACGCTGTGGCCGGACTGCCTGGCCCGCAGCAGCTTGTCCTCGCCACCCTCCGCTTTGCAGCGGGGAGCTGGCGGGGTGCTGGGTGGCGCGCGCTGAGGGACCGCCGCTGCCTAGGTCCGGGTGCAGGGGAGCCAGGGGCTTGGCCAGCAGTGCTGAGGCTGCAGGCGCCGTGTGCCGGCCAGAGACCCTCGGGCGCAGCTGTACTAGGCGTCACATCGTGATTTTTCTTCCCGGTTTGTGGTATGGCGGGCGGGGCAGGGAGGACCGAGAGTCCAGTCGCCTCCGGTGTCTTTGCAAATGTAGCTGAAGAGCGGTGGGTAAATTGACTTCTCCTGCTAGAGACGTTTTGTAGCCTGGAGAAATTAGTCTCCAGCCCTGCTAGCTGTAACAGAACGGCAGCTTGGGCGTGCAGCTGATTTGTATTGTTCAGGCCCCCACCATCGTTTTGACTAACGTAATTGAACACGTGTTTGTTTTGACCCAATTAATAATGAGGCTTTAATGAGTGTGTTTTTAATTGCTTCTGAATCATTCCTACCTAACAGCATGTAATATATTCCTGCCTTACAGAATCAGGAATAATACACAATAAAGATTTAACTACAACAGCGGGAGTCATGATTCTAGACATCCAAATTGTTCTGTGATTTTCATGTAATCATTTGGAGTCACAAATATGTGGCATTAGTCTTATTTCCATAAATCATTTATATTGTGCATTATAGGTATCAGGTGAGTCTGTAACTTGCCACCAAATACTCTTTGTGAAATATAGTGCGTTCCTGCTATCCCTCACAGTGACTCTCAACCTTTCCAGGCCACTTATCCTTTCCAGGAGTCTGATTTGTCTTGCATACCCCCAATTTACACTTTTCTTAAAAACTACTTGCTTACACAGACATAAAAATACAGAAGTGTCATGGCACTATTATTGAAAAATTGTTTAGTTTCTCATTTTTAACATATAATCCATTAGAATATAAATATTGTGTTTATTTCAGTATACAGCATGTAGAACAGTATAAAAAAGTCATAGTCTGTATGAAATCTGAGTTTGTACTGACTTTGCCAGTGCTTCTTATGTAGCCTGTTGTAAAACTAGGCAAATATCTACATGACTGGATGTTCCCTGTCAAAGAGCTCTGTGTATTCCCACGGGTTTGCGTACAGAACCACTCGAAACATATACCACTTTTACTTTCAATACTTTTAGGGAATTGTTGCAATTACCATATAGCAATAAAACTTTTAAAAATATTATTTTGGGAGACAGGAAGGAGGGAGAAATCCAGATTTTCATCATGTTTGCTTTTGATCTTTCTTTTTCAGTTAAAATTAGTTCAGATTTTGAAAACAAAACTGGCATAAAAACTAGACAAAAGAAGCTAAAGTCTTGTTCAGAAAGTAGCTTTGGGGCAATTCAGTGGCAATGGCTAAAGATAAGAAGAAAGATGGCAAAAAAACAGAAAAGTTGGTACCTGCCCCTCCTTCTGCTCCTGAGACTTCATTTGAAGGTAGTTTTTCCAAGCTGTCATGTGTCCAGACATCACTGAATCAAGCAGAGGAAGCACAAGCAAGCCCTTTAGAACCCCAAGAAGAACCAAAAGAGGTGGAAGAACCTCTGATCCAAGAAGCAGCTCAGATTTATGAGGAGCCTATTCTCACCCAACTGATTGTAGAAAAGTATGTTAAAAAGTGTGAGTTTAGCTAAAAACGCATCCACTACTTCAGGATTTACTGTTTTACATTCCCATGGTTTGGTATTGTACAAAACAGACACTGCACATGGCTCCTGCCTTGTGGAGTATACAATCTAAAAGGCCGATAAGACATCAGACATGAATGCACTGCAAAGCAGAAGGTAGTGGTAACTTAGAATGTGTGTATATGCACAAAGCCTTTTAAGGCCCATGGTGTGGTGGAACACTAGCAGATTGGCTGTGCAAGGGGTATCAGCATAAGTTACTGACAAAGTTGCCACTCGGGATGGGCCCACGTGATCAGGGTTCAGATAGCCTTAATACCCCACGATAACAGAGCTCATCATGGATGGAGGACTATACCATAGCCCTGTATCATGGCCTAGAATCTTGCCTCCCCATCCCATTCACTCTACAGGTACTTGCATAAAGCCTGATTCCTCTGGCTTTATTTGGGTAACAAGTTTCACTGTAAGTGTACATGCAGTTTTCTATGTAAAGTGAATACACTTGTGTAATTACATAATATTTGGTTCTGCCTAACATTTAGGGTGAGCTAGTGAGGTACTTATTATGCATGGGATTGCCCACTTCCTCCCAGTACTTTGGGCGTAAGAGGGGAGCATGCCTGTTGTTCCACCCAGTAGCCAGATACAGTGTATGCTTTCAACCCACTCCTTCCAGAATGGGTGCAAGCAGATGCTAACGATGAAATTTGGCTTTTGTCAGAAAGTAACAGTTATTATTTTTTAACTTCTTAGCCTCTGAGGATAGGACAAGAAGCAATGGGCTTAAATTGCAGCAAGGGAGGTTTAGGTTGAATAATAGGAAAAATTTCCTGTTGGGGTGGTTAAACACTGGAATAAATTGCCTAGGGGGGTTGTGGAATCAACATCACTGGAGATATTTAAAAGCAGGTTAGACAGACACCTGTCAGGGATGGCCTAGACAGTGCTTGGTCCTGCCATGAGGGCAGGAGACTGGACTCAATGACCTCTTGAGGTCCCTTCCAGTTCTATGATTCTATGAACTTAGTTCTATGGTTGTTTCCAGTTTACTTATAGTGATATGATTATTTAATCGTTTGTTTTCTTTGAAGCTATGAAGGAGAAAAAGTCCATGGATTATATGAAGGAGAAGGTGTGGCATATTTTCAGGGAGGAAATATATACAGAGTAAGTAGATCAGCATTCTGTTTACGGGTATGTCCATGGCAAGGCACTAAGGGTATGACTTCACAGTCTATGGCAGCAAGGCACCAAGCCTGAGTGAAGAGAATCAGGCTTGGAGGTTTGTGCTATGGTACTAAAAAAAGTTGCATAGATGTTGCCACTTAGGCTCTGAAGCCTAGGGAGGGGGGGTTGCATGAGCTTCGGTGCCTGAGATGGAGCCTAAGCTTCAAGGTCTACACAGCTATTTTTAATGTGGTAGCGCAAGCCCTGGGAGCTTGAGTGTTTTGACCCAGAATTGGAGGCTTACTGCTACTTGCAGTGTAAATGTACCCAAAATGTAATGGGATAAATTCTTCCCCTGGTAATGGACATACTACTACTTCACTGGGACCTGCACAGCTAAAATGTGTGTGTATTGAATAGTGGATTCTGTAGTTTCTAATGGATGCTGATGTTCAAATTTTTCTTAATTTGGTGCTGATAGAAGGGGTTTTATTATATCATGTTACTTTTCCTTAAACTACCATTCGTTATAGGTCTCAGTTATGATAAAGGAATAAAACAATAGCGTGTGTATTATTTTGAAGGGCATGTTTTCCGAAGGACTCATGCATGGACACGGGACTTATATATGGGCTGATGGAGTGAAGTATGAGGTAAAATGCAAAGTACATAATTTTAAAGTAGTATTAGAGATTATTACAATCTATATTATGCACATTCTAGGAAAGCACAAAGGCTAGATAATTGCAGGTGGCAATAGCAAACTTATTATAACAGCTGTGTATTAAATCAACAGTGAGCTAACAAATTGTGCAACTAAGATCTTCTCCTTGGACTTGATTGCTGGTAGGGCCCCTCCTTCAGGACAGCTTAGCCCCCACCCTAAATATTCTCTCCTGCAAACACTTACTCTCATCTGCCTTACATCCAGGAGGAATAATGAGCCATTTGCTTTGGTGAGTAATGAATTTATAATTTCATGTCTTAGGGGAACTTTGTTAAGAATGTGCAGATGTATAACGGCAGTTACACATGGCCTGATGGCAGCATGTATGAAGGAGACGTGAAGAATGGAATCAGGCATGGCTTTGGCAGGTTCAAGTTTGGCACCCATCCAGTTTCATACATTGGCCAATGGTGTGAAGGCAAAAGACATGGAAAGGTAAATAAGAAAAGTACTAATTGAAGTGTCATCTGGACCAATGACAATTGAGATGAAAGTCAGTAGAGAGGGCTAGCACAACTCACTTAAGTCTTATTTAAACTTTACATGGGGGATATAAGTGAGACTCAACTAGTTAATAAACCTTGAATTATCCTAGTGAAATATCTTTGTATCTATGTTAATTAAAATGAATGTTCCTGGGGGGAGGGGGGGATAAGGTATTAAAACAGGGGTGGGAAATAATTTTTGACGGGGCCACTCCAAGAATTTGGAAAGCAGTCGGGGACCGCACTCTTCCATGATATAAATGGAAGAGTTGCGGAGACCTAGGATGGAAGTTGGATGCAGGAGGGAGCTTGGGGTAAGGGAGGCAGTTGGGGAGAAGGAGGCAGTTGGGACCTGGGGCAGTGGATTGGGATGCAGGGGGTTGGATTGTGACTTAGGGCAAGGAATTGGGGTACAAGAGGGGGTGCAGGGATTTGGGTTGTGAGCTAGGGCAGGAGGGGACTGTGATCTGGGGCAGGGGATTGGGGTGCCATATCTGGGAGGGGATCCAGCATCCAGCTATGGGTGCAGGAGGGGGGTAGAGGATTTGGGTATGTGGAGTAAGGGGCAGGAGCCGGGGACAGGGGATTGGGAAAGGGAGGAGACTTGCCAGCCAGCAGCCCATTCCTGAATCAGCCTCCCTGCCAGCCAGTGTTCCTCTAAGGTGCCCAGCCACACAGCTTCATTGGTGATTAATCAGCCCCGCCCCATCAGTTAGCCCATGCGACTTGTCCATGACTTGTACTATGCACTTGCAAGCTGCTGACTGGGACAGGGGGCAAAGGGGGCAGGCCCTGGTAATTTGAAAGGGCCCAGGACTCCGGCTGCTGCCACTACCAGGTGGCTCAGAGCAAAAACAATGCAACCTTGATTTTAAAATTGCCAGAGATGTAGAATACACCCCAACCTTGATAAATTGTTCCAGGGGTTAATTACATTCACTGTTTAAAAATTCATGCCTTATTCCAGACTTAATTAAGTCACATCCATAGCAGAGTCAGGCCAGGACATGGAAGTCAAACTGCTTTAGTGTCACTGATAAATGATCTCCTGACAACTGATAGAGGACTGATGTCCATTGTCATCCTCTTAGGCCTGTCTGCAGCGGCCAACAGACCATGAGGTACTGCTTTTTCATCTGAGAGAGGTTGCAGGGGCCCAGAGTAATGTGCTGATATGGTTTCATACATACAAAATGGGAAGTGATTGTCTAGGAAGGAGTACTGCTGAAAGGGATTTAGGGGTCATAGTGGATGATAAGTTAAACATGGGTCAACAGTGTGCCACTGTTGCAAAAAAAGCAAACATGATTCTGGGATGCATTAATAGGAGTGTTGTCAACAAGACATGAGAAGTCATTCTTCCGCTCTACTCTGCGCTGATTGGGCCTCAATTGGAGTAGTGTGTCCAGTTCTGGGCACCACAATTCAAGAAAGATGTGGAGAAATTGGAGAAGGTCCAGAGAAGAGCAATTACAGGTCTAGAAAACATGAGCTATGAGGGAAAACTGAAAGAACTGGGCTTGTTGAGTTTAAAAAAGAGAAGACTGAGAGGGACATTATAGTGGTTTTCAAGTATCTAAAAGGGTGTTACAAGGAGGAGGGAGAAAAATTGTTCTCCTTGGCCTCTGAGGATAGGACAAGAAGCAATGGGCTTAAATTGCAGCAAGGGAGGTTTAGGTTGGACATCAGGAAAAACTTCTTGCCTGTCAGGGTGGTTAAACACTGGAATAAATTGCCTAGGGGGTTGTGGAATCTCCATCTCTGGAGATATTTAAGAGCAGGTTAGACAGACACCTGTCAGGGATGATCTAGACAGTGCTTGGTCCTGCCGTGAGGGCAGGGGACTGGACTTGATGACTTCTCGAGGTCCCTTCTAGTTCTAGTGTTCTATGATTCTATGGTTTGACACCTTCCCGGAGGACTCGAACCGTGTAGCATTGAGGAAACTGCACCTCCACCACCAGTCTTCTCACTTGTGGTGTCCCAGAAGGATTTCTTTCTCTCCAGTCCTTTTCAACATCTACATGCAATTGCTAGGTGAACTGGTTGGATGACAGGAACTCAAGTGCCAGCAATATCTAGATGACACACAGCTCCACCTATTCACTACCTAAAAGTACAGCACTGACACCAAGATGGCCTGTACTTGGTTGAACAAGATCAACCAATGAAGAATAGCCAGCTGAAGCTGAACCCAGGCAAGATGGAGGTGATGTTAGTGGGCAGAGAAAAGCATTTGGAAGAGCCCACAGCCATGGTGTAAACTTTTTTGATTGAAGATGCGCACCCACAAATAGTCAATTTGGTGTGTAGTCTATGAATACGCTTGGATTCCTTGCTGATGCTGCACACTCACATAGCAACATCTGCAAATAATGCTTTCTATCATCTCCACTTGGCTAGGAAATTCCATCCCACCCTATCAGATGATGACCTGACCTCACTTCTCAGCTGGATTATAGCAGAGTGATAAACCTGGGCACGAAGCTTTCCGCACCTGGGAAACCCCAACTAGTAAGAACCACACAATGTGTCTCCTCCACAACACAGGTCACTGCAAGCATTTCAGACCTGTTCTCCACATTCTATGCTGGCTACCTACAGAATTTTGAATCAAGTTTAAGGTCTTGGTCTTTATCTTCAAGGTGATCCATGGCCTGCACCCAGGATATTTAAAAGAAGGCCTAATGCTTTGGGATGCAGACCATGGTCTCTTCTAGCACTGTGGAACTCTTTGCAGTAGGAGCAGAGCTTGTGTGTATGGTAGACAGAACTTTCTTGGTAACTGTGGAATGATTCTCCCAACCCCAGGAAATAAGGATCATCACAAACATGGCTATCTTTTCTCTCCAACAATATGGCATGTTTCTTTGACCTTTCCTTCTCTGAGGCTACGTCTACACTATGGGGGTTTTATCCCAGAAAAACTCTGCTGCGTTCAGGGAATGCGTCTGCTCTTTCGCTTTTTTTTTGCGGAAGAGCAGACTCACTCTTTTGGAAGCCCTGTCTTCCTCATTCCACGAGGAAGAAGGGGTCTTCTGAAAGAGGAGGTTTTTCCAAAATTTGGCCCAGTGTAGATGGGCCAAATTTTGGAAAAGCCTCTTCCGAAAAAACAATCGGAAAAAGGTACACAAATTGCGGAGCTCAATTTGCGTACCTTTTTCCGATAAATCATTATAGTCTAGACATAACCTGACATGAGCCATAGCAACACATATTTAAAAAAAAAAACCTACCGAACCAAAACACTTCACTACAAATATTTTTCCTCCACGTGGGGAGAAGATAAGAGAACATACACATGACCAATGTCATTCATGTCATTTGCTGCATTACTGAAAGTTGCTCACATCCTGTGGTGATAAGGTCAATATAAGACCCTATGTAGACTATAATAGATTGGTGAAAGCATTTCCAGTCACCTAGCATTGTTTGGCTAAATGTGATTTTTAACATTTTTGAACACTTAAATGCTTGGTCTTGCTTAGCATATAGCTAATTAATGTTGGTCAAAATAACAGGATTTAATTTTTTTTTAATTTTTAGATTTTCAGTTGCTTTTAACTTAAATTGAATCTGTTTTTTTTCTTAGTGACTGCTGAGAGAATGTTTCAATACATGTGGTAATTGATATATTTGCATATACGGGGTGAATATAACTTTTTATTGGGGGGTTAGAATTAAATAATAATAATAATAGCTCTTGACACTCATGGGTAGTGGGTATACTTTCAAAAAATTTGACCTTTTTTAATGAGAGAGAAAAAACAGGCTTTTTATTTCAAACTCAAGCTTTTCCTTTCTTAATCCAATCTCTAATTTTTGAGGTGGGCTGAAGCCCACCCAAGTTCCCAGTTTTCTGTATCCATGGTACATCATGTTACCTGAAAGCATTTATGTGAATATTTAGGTATTGAGTAATTGAACTGATTTTATTCTTTGTTTTAGGGTAACATTTATTATAACCAGGAAGGTACTTCCTGGTATGAAGGTGACTTAGTAAACAACATCAAAGATGGCTGGGGGATAAGATGGTAAGTATAACAACATATTTGTTCAGCACATCTTCAGAACTGATTTATTTTTATTTGGCATGCCCAATCCCTTTTTTCCATGTACAGAGCCTGATAGTCTACTGCCTTGCAGTTTGCATGGTCATTCAGAGTTATACAAGAAGGTGAAAATGCTACCAACCCCCCTTGCTGAGTGGAGCTGAAAGCCATTCTGGGCCCCTTGGCAATGTGTAGGGGGGTGGCTCTGTGCTTCCAGAAGGGTCAGGGTCTCAGGCAGAAGGGGTGGGGCTGGGGACAGCCAGCCCTCAGAACCACCTGGAGTGCATCATGCTGTCCTCCCCCAGCCCTTAGAACTGCCCAGAGCACGCAGTGCAGCACTCTGGTGGCAATTTAAAGGGCCTGGGGCTTCAGGCATTGCAATCGTTGCCAAGCCCTTTAGAATTATCAGGCCCTGGGACAGCTGCCCCCCCCCCCTCCACCTGTTGACAGGACTGATCATACCATTCTTTGCACAGGAGTAAAGACTATACAAAGTGTGAGAACAGTGAAGAAGCAGGCCTGTTATATGGCTTTAATTTTTACTTGGGTCAGCCTTTTTCTTCTTCAGTCTTACAAAGAAAACAACTAAAGATAAAACAATCAGAGACGGGCAGCAGTAAACTGTAAAACATCTCTTTAAAAGAATTCTTCTTGATTGCACAGTAACCCCTGTCACAAACAGGGGTGTGTGATTTTCCATGAAAGTTTATTTTGGTTGATTGTTTATGGCACATTTGCCTCAGACAGATTTTAGATGTTTGGTAATAATATCTTCAGTGCATAAAGATGTCACATTTTGTCACACCTCAGATGTCAGACTTTACCTCATAAATGCCATGGATAAATGGTTAATTGGAGGAGTTTGTCAGCAATGTTTTCAGTTTTTACATATGTACTCTAACTGATCCGTAGCACGGCCTTCAAAACCTACTGGACAGCTTCTCTAGTTACAGACCATGGTTTGGTTTGTCAACACATGCCAGCGAAGTGGGATGTCAGTGCCTATTTCTTTGTTTGTTGGAGTCAGACTTCAAAAGATACACCCTCGAGACAAGGACATTAAATTACAATTACAATTACCATGACCACCAGCCCCTCCCCAGCACTAAACATAAGTTTATCTAGTAATTACAATTAAAAAACAATCATTATATCCTTTTGCTTACTTATTTCATAATACTAATTTTAAAAATTAAAGCAAAATAATAAGACTCGATCTCTGCCTTAGAATCAGCTTTAGACACAATATTCTGGCTGGTGCACCTTTACCAATGGCAAGGTAAAAGTTCTTTCTGCTTTCAGAAAGGGTGGCTGGAAAAGAACACTGAGGCATATTACTTTGCATAAAGCTACATGTTAGCTGCATGGCTACATGGGGCTCTGGAGAAGGGATAGGGGTGCCGGTGGCTGCTTCCCAGGGCCAGCCTGGGGTGGCAGGGAATGCATGGCTCATTCACCAGCTTCTTTCCAGGAGGGTGGGGGGGCTACATGCCCTGGCTGCTCCCCAGTAGTGGCCAGGTCACTGGGGGCTGTACTGCCAGCAGCTGCTCCCTGTGGTCATTCTGTGGCATAACTGTCCTTGCTATTACGCTGCTCCCTTTCCATATGATGAGAGACATTTGCATTCCATGCACATCCCACTGTCTTGGTGCAACCAAACCCTGACCTTGCTTTAAGTTATGATAAAAGGAAGCTGCATACCAAATTTGGTGGCCCTAGCTCTTACTGTTTAGGAGGAGTTCTTGAACAAATGGATTCACAGACAGACGCGCACACAGACAGATGCACAAACTCTCTCAAATCTACAGTAGACTGTGTTATATTATTATTATTATTTTATTAAGTACAGTCAATTGGGAATGTTTTCCTTTAGGTAATCTATGCTGCAATAATAAACAAAGGAAAAATCAGAATGTAGTAGTCAACATTGAAAATCTATCCCAATATTACTGTTTTTTCCTAGCAACAGCATGTTACTCTTGTTATAAGTCAGCTGGATTTAGGCACCTAGCTGCCATTTGTAGATTTGAAAACCTCACCTATTATTGTTTATGTATGCATGATAGCTGAATATAACTTCCTTATTTATTTGGTTTCTTGTAGTTATAAATCTGGAAATATCTATGAAGGTCAATGGGGAAAAAATGTGCGCCACGGGGAAGGAAGGATGAGGTGGCTAACAACTAACCAGGAGTACACTGGGCAGTGGGTAAATGGAATCCAGGTATTACACCACTGTAATTCATACCTGACACTTACACTGGTAAGATTAGATACATCAGTTCATACAGGAGTAAAGAAGCTCCCCATGATTCTGTCAATTCTGTTCTTACAGGTGTGTGTTTTACTCATAAATTGACTTTCATGTTATTTGTTATAACTAGCAAAAGTCCAATTTTAAACTAAGCTGCTCACTTTTTTTTATGAAAAGATAAATTAATTTTACACACCAGCCAAAGGAAGATATGAATCTGTCCCATAATAAAAATTAAATCTCTTTGGCTGCAGTGTGTATGGAGAGGGCCTCTGAAGGGTGTGTGGAGAGGGCCTTACCCAGTCCAGCACTGAACCCTGCCACTACCTCAGTTCCACCTTCTTGGGTTTCCCTAAAACTGCACCCAGCCATTCACATGTCAGGTAAGACCCCTTCTTGGGGTCTAGTAAACATCATAGTTAAAATATCAATTTAAATCAAAACAGATGTTTCCCTGACTCTTTGTTTTCTTAGGCTGAGTTCAACAGTTCTTTCCCAAAATCCAGCTTGTGCTGCTTGATGTTTCCTCAGATCTCTTCTTGGGGAGACTTCTGCTCCTGCTTCTCCATTTGCCTTGTGAAGAGAGCTCCCTGCTAAGGCTACGTCTCCACTTGCCAGAGGATCGACGCTCTGGCAATAGATCCACAGGGTTCAATATAGTAGGTCTAGTAAAGACCCACTAAATCAAATGCTGAGGGCACCTCCTTCAACGCTGGTACTCCTTGTTGTCACAAGGAGTAAGGGAAGTCAACAGGGGCATTTCTCCCATTGACCTCTTGCTGTGGAGCCGCCCTAGGAAGTCGGTGCAAGTAGCTTGAGTTGCATATCTTGCATCGATTTTCTCTGCCAGTGTAGACCTGGACTAAGTCTTTTCCCATGACCTGGTCCCTTTTCCACTTCCTACAAGTTTCCCTTCCTTCCTGAAGTGAGCTGAGCAAACTCCCTTTTATCAGTCTGAAAGCCATTGAAGCAGACTGGGGTTGGTGGAAAACTCCATTAGATTCTCCTCATTAGATCCCCTCATAACTGCTTCCTTTTCACTCCCTCATAAAATGGGCAGGGAGTTTGACCTCCAGAGCTGTGCAAATCTCCTAGAAACTGGTTCTGGCACATACACCATGGAATGGCATCTTTAAACTGTGGCCCACTCTTTATAGGACACCAGCCAGTGAAGGCTGCCCGGAGGAGTGTTGAATTAGTTCATCCCCTGAGTGCTGCTACCAGGCCTCCTGGTGGGTTTTGTGCTCTGAGTTACCCGGTAGGGGTTAATATAACCTGGGGCTACATCAAGCTCATTTAATTGAATTAGCGACAGTCACCCTAATCCAAAACAAAACACAAGGTTCAGGTATTTCCATTCCTCTGTATGAATTTGGATCCGCACCAGCAGTGGCTCTTTGAAAAGTTCTTGTAATGGCTTGTTTTTTTCCAGCATGGGTATGGTACCCACACTTGGTTTCTGAAGAGAATAACTGGGTCTCAGTATTCTTTGAGGAATGAATATGTAGGGGATTTTGTAAATGGGGATCGTCATGGACACGGAAAGTTCTTCTATGCCAGCGGAGCAATGTATGATGGAGAATGGGTTTGCAATAAAAAACATGGTTTTGTAAGTATCAAAGTTATGAAATAAAAGATAAAAATGCCACTAGAGGCTCATTCTGCTTTATGTAGCAAATGTCTAGGTTTCTGTAAGGAAAATCGCATTCATTTTCCTTAGTGTATTTGAATGAGCACATTGATTCCACAGCCACTGAACTTAATAGGGGTCCTTCTGCTGATCTCTCTTGGCACCAGATAAGGTCCAAGTGGAGGAACTTGGTTTGGTTATGGTGAAATGTATTTTAACATGCAGCTTTCAAGTGCAATAGATGTGTCTGATGTTTTCAGCCTTTTGGCAGATAAATGATCATTGCCTTGTGGCTAACATCACTTTTAATGTCTGATGTGGCTAACATAACTTTTAATGTCTGATGCACCTTCTCACAGGGGACTCCATACTGCCCTTGTACAGGAGTGAACTTCAGGTAACAGGTTGTTTGCATCTCTAGCAGTGGTGATCACAAAGGAAATAAATCTGGGGACGGATTGTTAAAGTGTTTTGAAAAGCTGTAAATTATTTTAATCAGAATGAAAAGATCCTTATTCCTCAGATGTCTTAGATTAGCACTTTATATATATAGCACAGCAGCAGATTTTCATTGGTTTATCTTAAAGTACTTTACACAGGCAGAGAAGAATCATTCTTTGCTTTGCACTCTCTCATATATTGCAGTTTAAACCTGATTTAGAGCAGAAGGAAATTTATCTGTTTGCAAACATGTTTCTTTTCTGATGATTGTTTACTAAATGTGCAAATTTACATGAAAATGAAACCAGAGAACCTCTCTCTCCCCCCCCCCCCAATTTTCCTCCCTTGCTAGGGGAGATTTGTCTTCAAGAATGGGCGTATTTATGAAGGAGAGTTTATAAATGATCAAATAGCAGAGTATCCAGCTTTTCAAGTGGATGCAATGAATACTCAGGATCTGAGTGGCATTCGCACACAAAGTCCCTTTGGCACTGGTGAGCAGTTTGAATTGAGGATGTGGAAAGAAGATAATTTCTAGTCAGTTTTATAAAAAATACACATTTATTGCATGAGACTATTCTGCATTCACTGGTTTAGCAATAAAATTCCATAAATCAGCATTTCCCTGTGAAGGTTCAGTGATAGATAAATGAGCAATTTTAATTACTAATGCAAGGTTTCACAGGAAGTTGCAGTTTTAAATTGTAATGTGCTCATAAAAGAATTACAATTTAATATAATAAATAGCAATTGATTTCCTGTTTCTTTAGTGTGTCTACATTCCTTTGTATCAACACAGAGAGCAGTGACAGGAAAAAAAGCAAAGCTCTCATGTTGTTATTCCTTCTGTAAAAGTGCTAGTGGGCTGGCTGTTCAGTTAAGAAATTGAAAAATAAGGACTTGTCTGCAATATGGGCATTGCAGCAGCGAGCTATGTTGATATAGCTCTGTATTGTGAATGCTTCCTACAGGAGATGGAAAGGGTTTTTCTGCTGTTGTAAGTAATGGATAGTCCGTAACAGTCTTTCATTGACTTAGCTACATCTACACCAGAGCTTAGCCTAACTATGGCATGCAAAGGTGAGAACTTTTCATGTGCATCAGAATTTTAAGTGCAGACGAGGCCTAAGACTCTCGCTCTTTTCTAGACTTTTCAATGTCTACACAGAATGATGCATAAGATTTGGAGGGGTGGGGCTGGGAAAATCCTGAGGTGTGGCCATACTAGGTAGAACAAAGATCAATGGTATGTGTGTGCAAAGGTGATTTAAAGTTCATCTCACTGTCTTGATTTGGCAGCAGCTGTGTACAGATAGGTCCCCTCAAATAAATGTGTATTTTCTAAATCTATGCCTCTATTCTGTCAGTGATATGGGAGCTTAAACAATGTCTTGTTTGGTTTTTTTTACAACATTTTACAGTTCCCTTTTGATAGTTTTCTAAAATACGATTTTCTAACAGATTTTTTTTAACAAGGCCAACTTCTTCCACCCACCATGCACCTAGGAAAAGACACCATTTCATTATGTACTCCTCTTTGCTTCCATGCTTCTTTTTTGTTCTGTACCATGGCATCTGGAAGATTATTTAAGGTGAATGAGTTCTCATGCCCAGGCACATCCTTAAAGCAGCTAGATCAGTGATGGGCAACCAATGCTAGTGAGAGGGCAGCATGAATGGCCCTCGTTCATCTCAGTGGGCCAAATGATTGTCGTAACCAAGGCAGTCTCCTGGAATAGAGTAGTTTTGCTAACTGCACTTGTATGCCTAGAATTTGTGGGATGTACCAACTGAACCGTAGTAGTGCTTTGGTTGGATACAGAGGGAGTGGACAGCTCTCACAGTAAATGTGTTCAATCAGCATGCACCTCACTTTACTTACCCTTGCTTTATTTGAGTGTCACTTGAGTAATACAAGTAAGAATATAATGATGTGGATGGAAACCAGTGAAATCTGGCAACACTGCTTGTGGGGAAGAGCAAACAAAATGTTGTGTGGGCCATACATAGAACCCTAGTGGGCAGTAGGTTGCCCGCCACTGAACTAGATACATTTGGAAACACTGCAACATGGACAGTTAGCAAGACATGATGTTAATATGTTTTCTTGCACTTATGGAAGCTGGATGTAGATTTTTTATATATATTCTGTTAAGATAATGCTAAACAGTTAAATTTTACCAACAGGAGTACCGTTCTTCTCTTCTTAAAGAAAAAAATGGAAATGGGAACAAGATAATTGAGAATATTATTTTAATTTTGAATATAATTTAATTGATTTTTATTTATTAGTCAAAGATAAACTGTTACTTTTATTACTTGGCAGAAGCCATCAGAATAGTTGATGGTCCAAGAAATACCTCTTTATTGGGATCAAACATTGAATTAGACATATCTTCATTGCTGAACTTGTTTCCAGAGAAAGAAAGACAGGAAGAAATGAAACAGGTAAGAACCTGCACACTTCTGACATTTTTCAGGTTTGTTTCTGACATGTTTCACATTGTTCATTTTTTTTTATTTGTGTGTTCTTTGTATTCAGCTACAACTTGAGTCTGAAGGCAGTAAAAAACAAAACAGAAGCAAATGGGCAGAGCATAGGCAGAGGAGATGTTCCATTCTTGTTAGCATTAAAAAAAACATTATTAACAAGTCACATTAACTTTACTGAAAAGACATTCGGTATCCCCCTACAAGACATGGGAGAGATTAGATTGGGGGCCTTTGTGGTATCATTCCATAATGGTACCGAAAGAGTATAAAACTCCACCCAGTCAACCAAGTTATGTCACGTGTCTTATATTCTCTGTTTGTTCAGTGGGACCCTAGTCCCTAATAGGGGCTTCTATAATACATACATATAACACAAAGTCCTTTAGCTGTCCACAATACTGATGCAGTTCAGGCAATAGTAAAGCAGGTTTTCCCACAATTCCCTGACAAGGTCTCTTGTCCCTGACCAGTGAGAGCCAGAGGATAGTTCTGGCTCCTTGCCTGCCTAGCTTGTAATCTTTGTGATGAAATTGCAAGAACTGTTGCCAGAGGTGAGGAAGCAGTGGTGGGTTTGTGAATGTGGATACTTCTTCACTGAGATATGGATAGAGAGGATCAAATGCCTTTTTCATAGAACAATCCTGTAATACTAAATTCTGGCAATACTGTCCCAGGCTAGATTTAACATCATCTGAGGTTACTACATGTCATGAGATTGAAACTAAGACATGCCCTTTACTGTTTTGTATAGGTAGAATATGTGGTATTGAGACATATTACAGAACTGAGAAGAATCTACAGTTTTTACAGCAGTTTAGGTTATGATCAATCCCTTGACAACACCTTCCTGATGACTAAGCTCCAGTTCTGGAAATTTCTAAAGGATTGCAGGTTTCATCATTACAATGTAACCCTTGCTGAGATGGACAGGATACTGAATGGTTTGTATGCCTATAGGTTGAATATCAGAAGCATATAATGTCTAGAGTTAGGGACTAGTTGTCTGAAAGTTGGGCTCTATACAGAACATTGTGACCAGCTTGTTCAGTGCTCATGAGCAATTTACCTATTATCTGTGAAATGGGCATAATAAGATTCATTCATGTGTTTTGGAATTCTAGGGCAAAAATAAGCAGAAAATAATAACGCTAATCAAAAATGTTTTAAAGCATTATCTTTAAAATGATACTTCTGTCTGAATTATTGTCCTAATTAACAATGTAATAAATAACACTTCCGGTAACTACAACTGAAATAGATTAAAGAGGAAAGAATTACTTTGTTTTTCAGCTTTGCTTACCTTGTGGGTTTGACACCAATCTGTGTATACAGGAGGCCCACGACTTGCGACGCAAGTGGTTCCAGGGGAAGCGTTGCAAGTCGGAGGTATTGTAACTCGAACCCGCATTTACAGTAGGTGCCGTGTGCCATCGTAAATGCGGGCCAAGGACGTAAGTCAGGGATTTCTGGCCCCTTCCACACTTACAAAAATGGTTGTAAGTGCAGGGGGTCGGAACTCGGGCGGTTGCAAGTCGGGGGCCTCCTCTAATATGTTTCACTGTTCTCCTGCATAGTCAGCTACCCAGTCAGCTAATCAGTGTTGATGTGGGTCTTTGTGACAAGTTGCAGAGGTACATCCTGATCCTTGCTATACAATGAGTTCGCTCTAGTTTTGCTTTCCCTGTCTATGCTTGTGTGCCCTTTGGAAAAGCTCTAAGAAGGGCGCCTGAGCAGGCAGAAATCAATGGGTTATTGCCCATGCAAGTCCAATTTCGGGATCAGGTCCTGACTGATTTTCCCAAGACTACAAGAGCATTTTAAATTCTCCCCTATCCTTGTGAGACAGGTAGGTGATGCTCTGTTGGTTGATGACTTGGAAGTAGCGCTACTTCTAGTCTGTTTCTTCTGTGAATGTTGGATCAATGTGGGAGATCATAGAAGATAAGAGAGGCAGATGTGGTGATAAGCTTTTGTTGTTTGAGACCAAACTGATTCAGAAGTGTTGATAATGGAGATTCTTTTCTGCTGTCATCTTATTGTAGAAGGTAAAACAACACCACCCGAGGAAGTGCATTCTCCATATGAGACTTTGCTGCTAAGAACATTTTTGACATACCTTATTCATCTAGCAGTTCACATCTATCACAGAGAACACAAGTAAGTTGTTTCCTCTTTTAGTCAGTTGCCTGAGTTTGTGCTTGACTATTATATAATTACTAGATGGTAGCCAGTGTTATTCTTTCTCTGCTCTCTCTCCTTTTTCTGACCTTTCTCCTGCTCATTCTTTCTCTTTCTCCTGATGATGCCTCTGGTGAGTGTTTGGATTCAAATCTCAGCAGAAAGATTTCCCCTCCTTCTTCTGCCTTTTTTTTAACTATATTGAATTATTTGGGGAATGTACATGGCATGCATACATCAGTTCCAAATTAATACTTATTAGTGGAGTCTGCCCCTGTGATTTGGCTTCAGTCTGTGGCACTGCCATGCAACCTCCCCCTCAAAAAAAAAAATCTTCTCAATTTACCTTAGAATTCTTAGTCCCAATGTTGGTGAATGGTGAAGCACAGACTTCATACAGACCTAGTAAAAGTTCTTCTTTGAGTGATGTCCCTGTGGGTGCTCCACTGTTGGTATCGGATCATTCCTGTGCCACAGATCAGAGTTTTTCACAGCAGTAGCTGGTTGGGCCACGCATGTGTAATAGGTGCCTCTTGGTGTTCACATCTTTGCACTTTGCGTGCGCAGCCCAACCCTCCTCAGTCCCTTTGCTACCACCCTTGGTTGCAGTTGAAGCTCAGTCCTTCTCCTCGGTGCTACCTCATCAGAGTATAAATAGAGTTCTAGTTAACTAGTTGTAGTGTTTTATTTAATTAGTTTTTGCTGCTGTTACATTGAAAAAAAATCCTTAAAAAAAAAAAGGAAGAAGGGAGCAGGGCAAGACCCTGGCCTCCCCTCACAAACCCTTCCCACCTTTCCCAGTTATCTACTGTAAATACATTAATTTTTTAAAAAAGAGAGAAGACAGGGAAGAAAGAACACTGCTCTACAGCCAAAATGCTTCTGAAATAAAGGTAGTCAAACTTGACTAATTCTGGGTCACTGAGAACGAAAATGATGCTTAAAATTGTTGATTGGCTCTAGTTTTCAAGATATGCTATTGGGTCAGTATATACGACACTTGACTTGGGAATGGCGGAGGATAAGTGAGTTATAAAGGGGAAGGGATCTCAATTTAAACGAGAAATGACTAAAATACATCTTTGACTGGATCTATGAATAAATCTATGACTGGGTTTGGACAGTACTTGCTTTTTAGGCAAAACAATGAATGATGCAATCTGAAGCTGGTATTGCGTCATACATGATATGAATTGCATCATGTTATTCCTAGAAGTCATGGATGATGCAATCTTAATGAAGCTTACATCACTCTGCTGAACAAATTGCCCTATATCAGCTCTAGAAATCATACAGTGTCGTACTCTCTTATTTGTCAGTGTTTGATTTTGCAAAGGGACACATTTCTGTTTAGCCAAAGTGAGCAGAGATGCCTCGTACTTGTGTGAACAGTGGTTGAACAGGAAAAGGAAATCTATGCCTTTTGCAGTGCCAATGATTTGGAGAGAGCCAACAGATCATACCAGCAATTGTTACTTCTGCATGGTGCCTCCAGTTGGGAAAGGTGTGTCAAAGAAGAAAAAGTGGACTGTGCATTATCCAAACATTCCATCAGCTATACGCCCAGTACCCCACGGAGAAGGACTGCCGGTTCCTGATGCACCAGAATCATTCTCACTTGAGTCAGACGAGGAAGAGGAAGAGGATGAAACTTCTGATCCTGAACCATCAATGTCACAGGACCCACATTTTCTCCCATCCTCCTCCTCTGAACCACACCTCATAACACAAGGTGAACTGAATGACCTTGTCAGGGATTTGGAACTACCCAAGAGTAAGGCAGAGCTGTTGGGCTCCAGACTACAGCAGTGGAATCTCCTGGCAGGTGATGTTAGGGTTTCCATGTTCCGTGACCGTCAAAAGGATCTTGTCCCATTCTTCTTCACGGAAGGTGATCTTGTAGCCTGCAACAACATCGATGGTGTGATGGCAGCCCTCAACATCGTTCACGAATCCAGATGAGTGGAGACTGTTCATTGATTCATCGAAGACGAGTCTTAAAGCTGTTTTGCTGCATAATGGCAATGTTTTGCCATCAATTCCAGTTGGTCATGCAGTCCATATGAAGGAAACCTATGACAACATGAAACAACTTTTGAGGTGCATAAACTATGACCAACATCACTGGCAGCTTTGTGGCGATTTGAAGGTTGTTGCTCTCTTGCTTGGTCTGCAGACTGGATACACAAAGTACTGCTGTTTTCTCTGCGAATGGGATAGTCGTGCAAGAGATTCCCACTACATCAAGATAGATTGGCCACTGTGACAGTCATTGGAGCCTGGGAGGAAAAGTGTTCAGCATCTGCCACTTGTTGAATCAAGGAAGATTTTGTTACCACCCTTACACATCAAGCTGGGTCTGATGAAGAACTTTGTCAAGACCATGGACAAAACACAAGGAGCTTTCAAGTACCTCCGTGAAAAATGTCCAATGTTAAGTGAAGCTAAGATAAAGGAAGGTGTCTTTGTTGGTCCTCAGATTCGCGAACTTCTTCGAGATGATGCATTTGACCATGCACTGCGTGGCAAGGAAAAGACGGCCTGGAAAGCCTTCCAGTTAGTGGCAATAAATTTTCTCGGAAACAACAAGGCAGACAACTACAGGTTGTTGGTGGAAAACCTCCTCAAGGCATACAAAAGCCTTGGTTGCAACATGTCACTAAAGATACATTTTTTGCACTCTCATCTAGATTTTTTTCCACCGAACTGCGGAGCAGTGAGTGACGAGCACGGCGAGCGATTTCACCAAGACATTGCAACAATGGAGAAACGCTATCAGGGCAAATGGAGCCCATCAATGCTTGCAGACTATTGCTGGACAGTGACAAGAGATGCTCCATTTAATGAATACAAGCGACAAACCAAGAAGTGCCGAGTAGACACTGAATAGGACTAAACTATGTACATAATAGTTTTTTGCCTTTTGTTTCATAATAAACTTTATTTATATAACCCTTTTGCTGATTTTTAAAGTGTTACATAAACAGGACAGGTGAAATATTATCATGTAAAGCAACCATAAACACATGAAAAGACCTAGGTTTACAATTTATGATTAAAACTCTACTATCTACACAATATACATAGATGTAAAATGTAAAAACTTAAATATCTTGGAAACAGTAGCCAATCAGTTGTTTTAATTGTCATATCTGAATTCAGCACATCAAAATACATAATAAATAGCACATTTTATCTCTGAAGCAGACGACTTCTAAAAAATTGTAGACCAGTGGAATTAGAGGAATGAAGAAGAACCACTCATAGTGCTTAAAACTCAAGCGCTACTCGTAGCCGCCATGCTTGGCTACCCCGGATTTAAAAAGTGTGACACTTGTTGCGATCCTATGCCGTCTTCTGATGGCCATTCATCGTGCATCTGCTGCCTCGAGGAGTGTCATGTTCCTCAAAAGTGCTCACACTGCTGCAGTCTTACTGCGAGAGCAAGGCGGGACAGGGAGCTGCACCTTTGTATGCTTCTCTTCAACAAGGTGCTACAACCCTTGGAGGCCCAAGACTCTCCAATTCAGCTGGAGTCTGCTAAGGCTCAGAAACAGCAGATGAGCTCACCAGCAGCAAAACCAACTGCTAAAAAGAGGGTTTCCCCAGCCCCTTCTCTTTCAGTCATCACATTGGCTAGAGTCAGCATGGGGGACAAACTGGGAACATCTGGCACCGGACACGCCTGTTCCACATCCGGCATGAAACCAAAGTCCCACCATTCTGTGTCCTCAGCACTGCTTCATGCAGCCCGGTGCTGACTAAGACCCGGGAACCGTTCAAGACTCTGACCCTGGCCACACCGCAGGTACCACCTAAGACATTGGCACTGATCAAGGCAAAATCTGCTAAGCCTTAAATAAAGATGCTGAGTCCAGAACTAGCCGTCTCACCACCGGCACCCAGGCTTCCGTTGGCACCAACAGACAATGCTTCAGAGCAGAGCCATTCTACATCTTGCAAACAGGACCAAGGTGCCCCGGTGCCGAATCTCATGGAAGTTCAAGAAAAGCAGCATCAGTTCCTAAAGAACCAACAGCCTATACTGAACACCAAGATAGCACTTCCTATTGATGAAGCCATAATGGAGGCAGCTAATGAGATTTGGCAGACTCCAGCTTCCCCTCTCCCCAACAAGTGTGCCTATAGGAAGTGTTTTGTCCCTGCTAAGGATATGGACTTCCTATTTTCACACCCTCAGTTGAACTCACTGGTGGTGGATGCAGCCCACCATAGAGCAAAGTTACCACAATTCAAGGCCACAGCTCAGGACAAGTGCCTGGATATCTTTGGGAGGAAGATGTACTCCTCAGCCACACTCCAACTGCATATTGCCAACTGTTCTGCCCTGTTGGCTAATCATGACTTCAACAACTATGTAAAATTGATGGAGTTGATGGAGCATCTTCCAGACTGCAGATATCCCATCCTGAAGTCAATAGTACAGGAGGGCTATACCACCTTCCAAACTGCTTTCTGGATGACATTAGATATTGCTGATATAGCTGCTTGAGTGATAGCGCAGTCATGATGCACAGGGCTTCATGGCTCCAGGCCTCTGGAGTTCCTGAAGAACTACAGAGCAAGATGGAAGATCTTCCTTTTGATAAAGGCAAGCTGTTTGCAGCAAAAAACGATGAAGTCCTCCAAGCAAGGACTAGCAGGTATTCCCAAACTATCCTGCGAACACTAGGGATGTACACCCAGCCCTACTGCCACAGGCGATACATGCCATATCAACAGTAGAGAGACTTCTCCTGTGCTCAACACCAGCAGAAAGGTTTCAATCAGGGATGCTATATAGACCAAGAGCTCAGAAGAAACAGGCTCCTCACAACTGTTCTTAAACCAAACATTCCCCAAACCCAACAGCAGTTTTGAGAATCTGGTCAAGGGTCTGCCCGACCTTTCCCCTACACTAGTGCCTCAATCTGACATGAAACCCTCTTGCACTGATTACCACACTTTTACCATCAATGGGCCTCAATTACAATGGACTGATGGGTCCTCAAAATAGTAAGATTGGGATATATCATCCCCTTCATCTTCCCCCCCAACCTCCTCACCTTCCCTGTCCCTCATCAGGGATGCTGCTAAAGCAGGAAGTCAATGGCCTGCTATGTATAGGAGCCATCAAGAGAGTGCCCGACCAATACAAGGCACTTGAATGGTGTATCCCAAGGAAGATACATCTCATCGCAACTTACCTCCCAGGCAAGGACAACACACTAGCAGATGCACTAAGCAGGCAGTTTCCCCAAAAACTCAAGTGGGAAATAAACACTTCAATGCTAACCTTCCTCCACGCAACACAATGCCTGTTGCCCACAGTACTGCTCCAGAGCGGGCATAGGGCACAACTCACTAGGAGATGCCTTCGCCATACAGTGGAAAAGATACCTGTACTACGCATTTCCTCTGCTCCCTCTGATACGAATAATTCTCAAGGTCAAACAAGACAGGGCCAGAGTGATTCTCATAGCACCCAACTGGCCCAGGCAAACGTGGTATCCATACCTGTTACAGATGAGCATCCGTCCACCGCACTGCTTCCCACCAGTTTGAGCTCTGCTCACTCAATGCAATGGTTGGATTCACCATACCGACATACAAACTCTACATCTCGAAGCACAGATGTTAGCTGGCTAGATGACATGGAACATACTCTAACGAAGACAGTGCAGCATATTCTTCAAAACTCTAGGAAACCTACAAGAAAAACATACAGAAATGGAAGCGTTTCACGATGTGGTGTTCCACCCACAACTACAAATCACGACGCGCACAAATAACAGACATACTAAGTATTTGTTGCATCTGCATGAGGCAGGCCTCTCCATGAGCTTTATAGGGCTATGTCTACATTGGCGGGTTCTTGCGCAAGAACAGCCGTTCTTCCGCAGAGTGTCCACACTGCCCGCCTGCTCTTGTGCAAGAAGATTTACAGTAAAGTGTGGTAAGAGAGGGCTTCTTGCGCAAGAGCTATGCACTTTTCTAACAAGTGTAAGCTCTCTTGCACAAGCGCTCTTGTGCAAGAGGGCAGTGTGGACACATGGCAGGGGTTTCTTGTGCAAGAAAGCCCTATGGCTAAAATGGCCATCAGCGCTTTCTTGCACAAGAGAGCATCCACACTGCCATGGACACTCTTGCGCAAAAGCACATGGTAGTGTGGACGTGTTCTTGCGCAAGAGTTCTTGCACAAGAACCTGCCAGTGTAGACATAGCCTATGAGTACACCTCAGCTCCATTTCAGCCCTCCACCCCCCACTGCAGTCACACTCGGTCTTTACCCATCCAATGCAGAAAGGTTCCTGCGTGACTTACAAAACATGTATCTGCCAATTAAGGACTCAACACCAGGATGGGACCTAAATCTAGTATTCACAAGGCTGGGCAGACCCTTCAAGCCATTAGCTATGTGCTCTTTGTTACACCTCTCAATGAAGGTGTCATTCCTTGTTGCAATTACTTCTGCAAAGCGCATAGGAAAGTTGGGAGCCCTCATGTTGGACCTGCCATATACAACATTCCACAAAGACAAAGTAGTTTTGAGAACACACCTGAAATTTATACCAAAAGTACTTACTTACTTCCATTGCAACGAACCAATACACTTACCTGTTTTCTACCCGAAACCTCATAAAGACCTAAAGGAGGAGGTGCTTCATACCTTGGACGTCCGCAGGGCACTCTCCTTTTACTTTCAGCACATAAAGCCTTTACGAAAATCTCCGCAGTTGTTTATCTCAATGACAGAAAGGTCACAAGGACTAGCCATATCAAAACAAAGATTATTGAAATGGGTATTGAACTGCATATGCTTAGCGTATGAATTAGCACAAAAGGAGCCACCTACCAATTATAAGAGCTCAGTCCACAAGAACCATGGGAGCCACAACCACGTTCCTAAGAGGCGTCTTAATGGAACCAATATGGAAGGCTGCCATATGGGCATCTACACATACATTCATGCTGCACTATGCCATCCAGACATTCGCAGACTTGAAATGAAGTTTGGCCGAACAATACTCTCGATCGCAGACTCATACGCTCCAAAACTCCCACCTCCTAACACGACCGCTGCTTCGTAATCACCTACGGTGGAGCACCCACTGGGACCCTCGAAGAAGAAGGGAAGGCTACTCAGCTGTGCAGTAACTGGAGTTCTTCTAGATGGTGGTGCTCCACCACCCACCCTGCCTCCCCTCGACTTTGGACTCATAGGTATCCGGGTCACAGAAGGAACAGAAGACAGCCAGCTGCGCATGCGGCGTAGAGCACTCAGACTGTTCATGCTGGCACTCTGCGCGTGCCGCCGGCCAGGGACACTGCTAATACAAATCTCCGACCAGCGCGCAGTGACGCTGATGCACCTAAGTTGGAGCACCCACAGGGACAGCCATCTTGAAGAACTCCAGTTACTGCACAGGTGAGTAACCTTCCCTTCATGGTCCAACCAACCCTAGTGTTGGAGTTTATAGGTGCTCGACTAGACTCCACAACCGCTCAGGCCTATTTGCCATGCCAGCACTTCCAAGCTACACAGACCCTTATCACTATCGTTTCAGCGAGCCCTACTGTGTCAATGCTCACTTGTCTGCAAGGGGGATCTCATTCCTGCTCCCTTTGTGCAAAGGCTATTCAAGTCTGGAACTGGTGCATCTGCAACAACGTCACTCTAACATCATCTTACCTACCTGGCATCAACAACATAATAGCAGATACCCTCAGTCGACATTTTTTAATGGACCACGAATGGGAGCATCATTCCCAAGTAATTCAGTCCATCTTTCGTCGATGGGGGGTTTCCCCCCATAGACGTCTTCGCGTCCCACCTCAATGCGAAGTGTCCTTAGTATTGTTCCAGAGCAGGTGTAGGACCCAGATTGCTGGGTGACACATTTCTTATTATGTGGAGTGCCTCACTAAACTACACTTTCCCCCTCAATTCGTCTCATTCTGAGGGTTTTCCACAAAATCAGGATGGATGGGGCGCAAGTCATTCTGATAGCTTCTTCTTGGTCCAGAGAGACATGGTTCCCATACCTCTATCAGATATCTCTTCTGCCTTCCTACCTTCTTCCGGACCAACAGGACCTACTGTTGCAGAATGGGGTTACTTTTCTACATCCCCAACCTTGAACGCTACACGTCACAATGTGGCTTCTCTCTGGTTGTGTGACTCTGAAAGACTCTGCTCTGATAATGTGAAGGACATTCTACTACATTGCAGATGACAAACTACCCGTACCACTTATCTTTGTAAATGGAAATGCTTTGCAGCTTGGTGCACCCACAGGCAAATTGATCCCTGCTCCATGCCACTTCATATAATTCTCGACTACGTTCTCTATTTAAAACATGAAGGCCTATCTGTATCCTCTCTCGGGGTGCACCTTGCTGTGATTACTGCCTTTCATCCTCAAATAGAAGGGTTTTCAGTCTTCACATACCCTACCACGAGGAGGTTCCTCAAAGGTCTTCACAACCTTAACCCTCCATACAGATAACCACTTACAGTGTGGGATTTAGACTTAGTGCTGGACACACTTACTTGGCCCCCTTTCAAACCTTTGGCAGCTTGCCCCCTCTTCTTGCTGTCAATGAAGGTGGCATTCCTACTCGCAATTACATCTGTGCATAGAGTCGGCAAACTTGCTGCTCTCACAACAGCACAGCCTTACACAGTGTTCACGAAGGACAAAGTGGTACTATGACCACATCCTTCTTTCTTACCCAAAGTGTGCACAGATTTCCACATAATGAACCTATCATCCTTCCTATCTTTCGTCCTAAACCTCATATGGCATGTCAGGAGGCTATCTTGCACACCCTCGATGTCTGCAGGGCTTTATCCTTTTACACTGACAGGGCTTGGGGCTTCTGCAATTCATCTCCGTCACAGAACGTTCAAAAGGCACATTGATTTCTTCAAGGCGCACCTTGAAACTAATAGTTTCCTGCATTACCCAGTGTTACTCTCTGTGAAACAAGACACTCCCAGTTCTGCCTAGAGCGCATTCCACTTGAGCTGTCTCAACATCTACAGCTTTTCTCCAAGGTGTATTCCTTAAGGACATTTGCTATGAGGCAATGTGGTCATTTGACCACACTCTTATGAGTCATTATGCAATCGTTCCACAACCATCTGTGGATTGCTCAGTAGCCACTATGGTGCTCTCAACCAGCGATAAACTGAAACCCACCAACCATATTTCTCAGTTACTGCTTTACAGTCACCAACAGTGGCGCACCTACGGGAACATCACTCGAAGAGGAAAGGGAAGTTACTCACCTGGTGCAGTAATGACTGTTCTTCAAGATGGGTGTCCCCATGGGTGCTCCACTACCTCCCTTCTTCCCCTCTTCTTTGGAGTATTTTTCTTTTGGTATTTAGGCGTAGACAAGGAACTGAGGAGTGTCAGGCTGAACGTGGGAAGTGCAAAGGCACGAACACCACGAGGTGCCTATTGTGCATGCTCAGCCCAATCAGCTATTGCTGTGAAAAACTCCGATCTGCAGCACTGGGATGACTTGACACCAACAGCGGAGCACCCACGGAAAACTGTCATTGAAGAACTGTCATTATTGCATGAGGTGAGTAACTTCCCTTTCCAGAAGGTCATTGGCTTATGGGTGCCTTTGGCTGATAAGTAATACTATAATGTGTAACCATATAAAATGTGATGTATATTGCTTTATGGAAAATGTAGGAGATAATCTGTTTAGTGGAAGGGAGAAAAAAGAAAATACTGATTTTCATTTGGGCTTGTGCTCCTAAGAAACTTAGACATTTTTGTAAAATCCCATGAAATATGCATGTAAATTGTGTAAAAAAAAAATCCATTGCTTTGGGCTTCAGGAAAATAAATAAATCTTCTAGAGCCTCACAATTTGCCAGCATTGCAAATAATCCCTAAGGATAGAATATAGTTCACTGAAGAATTTGTCAAGGAAAAAATCCACAGTATACATTTTACATTATAAATATTGCATTTGTTGATCAAACAATGTTTCATAATACTGGCTGTGCAATAAAGGAAGATGTAATCTACAACTTTGTTTTAAATGTAGAGATAAAGGTACCTCTCTGTTTAAGTGCTTCTCAGCAATGATGATGAAGAACATTATTCCCAATGCCTGTCATATACAAGGTAAGCAATGCAACATCTTTTTGTGCTAAGCAGAATCAATCTCTGTTACTAGTAATCAAACAAGTTTTATTTTAATTTCTGTATTTTCCTTCACTTCTACAGGCATTTTATTCTGTGAACAACAAACCATCTGTGCTCTTAATTACACTGATAAATGTTGGGAGATATACCGGGCTTACTGTAGACCAAGCACTATACCTCCTTATGAACCCACAATGAAAATGAGACACTTCCTCTGGATGTTGAAAGTAATTATCTTCTGTATTTGATTTGTGTGTCTAGGAACTATTTTTTTTGTCCAGTTCACAATGACATTTTAAAATTCTTTCCACTTAAGGCCCTGCTATGGATAAACCTTAAGAATGTGAGGTATGCTTCACAAGAATAAAGTTGCTCATATGCTTAACTATATGGAAGATCTGATTCCAAATTATTTGATTCCTCTATCCTTGACTAATTTTGAGTATGTAATTTTAATCAATTTAAATACTTTCACTACAGTGGCACTTTTTGAAATGTAAATACTAATTGTTATTGATTAAAAATTAATGTCTGCACAAGTCCAAGACTGACAAATTCAGAAATAAAATGATATTCAAAAAACAAATCTTTTTATATGATGTTTTTATGAAATTTGAAGTATGGTAAAGCATCATGGACACAGGATTCTTTCCCAGAGCTCTGGAATTTAGGGCCTGATCCCAAATTACATTGAAATCAGCCATTGATATCACTAAGTTTTGGATCAAACCCTTAATGATTAAAAGGTAAGCCAGCTTACACCTCTGCCTGCTTGCAAGATTCCTTTGCATTCCTATGGGGAACCCTCCGTGTTTCACCCCTTCTATTGTGCAGTGTGGAATTAAGAAAAAGTAAAACGGGTTGACTGATAAATGGGTAGCTGTTGGGTATGTCAAACTCAGGAGGTTGCAGGGGAATGGTTTGATGAACTTTCCTGAACTTTGGGTTTGACATACAGGTAGTCCCCAACTTACGTACGGGTTACGTTCTGAACACTTGGTCGTAACTCGATTTGGTTGTAAGTTGGAAATACCCTTAAACGTGCTGCCCGCGCTGTTCGAAAAACTTGACATACATGGTTCTCAACTTGAAAATACATATAATGGGGTTAATGGGAGGTTGGTCGTAAGTATGGATGGTTGTAAGTCGGTGTGTTCGTAAGTCGGGGAGTGGCTGTACTGTGTAACTGAAATACTAGGTCTGTTGAAGTCAATAGTAAAACTCCCATTGATTTCAATGAGGCCCTGATTTATTTGTATATCATTATTTTGTGGGAGACCATTCCTGCTTCGATTGAAATCAACGGGAATTTTGACGTTGACTTCAAAGGGAGCCAGACCAAGTCCATATTTGTAAATGTCTCAACTAACTTTTAACCTTTTTGATATACAGGATTTAAATATGCTCAGCAAACAATTAACTGCAACAAAAATTGTGAAAATACTGGCAAAGGACAATCCTTTTGTACGCGATGGAGATGATAGCAACTTACAGTACGAGGTATGTATGGAAAGAGGTACATAACAGATCATGATGCATATTGCCAGCAGGTAATTGCTACAGGAAAATTAAAACTATTTTTAGAATCTGTCTGCAAGTTGACTTGTAGCATCATACCTTCCAGAAGAGAAGAAAAATAGAGTTGTTTATATTCAAGAATTGGAGCTGAACATTAAGGCTGCGTCTAGACTGGCAAGATTTTGCGCAAAAGCAGACGCTTTTGCGCAAAAACTTGCCAGCTGTCTACACTGGCCGCTTGAATTTGTGCAAAAGCACTGACGTTCTAATGTAAGAAATCAGTGCTTCTTGCGCAAATACTTTGACGCTCCCGTTCGGGCAAAAGTCCTTTTGCGCAAAAGCTTTTGCGCAAAAGGGCCAGTGTAGACAGCTCAGATTTGTTTTGCGCAAAAAAGCCCCGATGGCTAAAATGGCGATTGGGACTTTCTTGCGCAAAACCGCGTCTAGATTGGCCAGGGATGCTTTTGCGCAAAAGCGCTTTTGCGCAAAAGCATCTGTGCCAATCTAGACGCGCTTTTGCGCAAATACTTTTAAGGGAAAAACTTTTCCGTTAAAAGTATTTGCGCAAAATCATGCCAGTCTAGACGTAGCCTAAGGGTATGTCTACACTGCATTCCTCTTGTGAGAGAAGAATGCAAATGAAGCACGGATTTGAATTTCCCATGCTTCATTTGCATAATCGCATCTGGCCGCTTTTTCGAAATACTCTATTTCGAGATAAAAAACACTGTGTAGACCGGTTATTTAGAAAACAAACACTTCTTTTGAAATAACCCTTTCTCCTTATAAAATGAGGTTTAACGGTTATTTCGAAAGAAGGGTTTGTTTTTGAAATAACCGCGTCTACACAGCGTTTTTTATCTTGAAATAGGGTATTTCGAAAAAGCGGCTGGACATGATTATGCAAATGAAGCACGGGAAATTCAAATCCGTGCTTCATTTGCAATTTCACTTGGCTGCATTTGCATTCCTCTCTTGAAAGAAGAATGTAGTGTAGACATACCCTAAGAGTCCTATCTTGACATTTCTTTATTCATCATCTAGGTTATTTTGTCTCATGTACTTCTCCTTGTATCATGGTTTCCTCCTTATCATGCCCTTCCTATTACTGGAGAGCTAATTTGAGATACATTTTCTATGCCCTGTGACTGCACACTGGATGCCTGAGATATGTTCTGAGTGTACAACAGTAGGGATGTTAGTGTGTAACTGAATAATTATGTAACTATGTCAAATTTTAGCAGTTACACGACTATTCAATAGTCCCCGGTGGCAGGGCCAGAAGCCAGTGTGCTCCGGCTCCACTCCCAGGGAGCCCCCCTGCCATCCTGCACTGCTGCCTCTGTATCAGAGACAGCAGCATGGGGTGGCAGGTGGGAGCTGATCCACGAGGGGAGCTGATTTAAAGACCGGCTTTTTGTGCAGACCGGCTCTGCCTGCTGCCCTGCACTGCTGTCTCTGATGCAGAGGCAACAGCACAGGGTGGCAGCAGTCCCTATCAGTGGAGTGGTCTGCGCCCCCCGTGGACAGGGACTACTGCCACGGAGCAGCCTCTGTCCACAGTGAGTCTGGGCCTGCTGCAGACAGAGGCTGCTCTGCGGCAGCCTCCCCCCTGTGCTGCTGTCTTTGATAGAGGCAGCAGCATGGGCTGGGGCAGGCGGCTCCCTTGTGGCTCTGTAGGAGGCAGCAAGGGGAAGGCAGGTGGGTCTGCAGAGTTGGCACATGTGGAGAGCTTCACACATATCGGCTCTTCCCGCAGCCCCCTTACTGCCTCTGATGCATGGGAATGCATGTAATTGACAGGATTGACTGAAAAGGCTTATTGGTTAATCGTGTAGTCGTCTGCACATTGACATCCCTATACAACTGCGCATAGAAATCAGCACCAGACTGGGCTCTTTGCCCCACTTATTTTCCATGGGGGAATTGCACAGGCGTGCACAGATGGAATGGCTGCACTGTACTATGCACTTCTTGCCATTTAGGAACCGTTAGGGTGGACCACCAGCTGAGTGATGAGATCCTCAACCATGCAGTGCTGCTGGCCCAGGAACCCTGAACACGGGGTGTGAAGTGGCAGTGCCTGCACCTCCATCAGACAGTCTGGAGTAATGCCTGTGGAAGAACTAAATTGCAGACTCTCGGCCAGTCTGCAGGTAGAGACTGCCATCCCCTCAATCCCTGTAGAGATCTTTGCACTTGGGCATTGTGCAGGGCGGGTGAATTTCACCCCCGAAGGAGTTAGTTTTCATCCAACGGTGGTCTATGGTAATCTACATTATTAAATTTGTTATCAATACCTCTGTGTGGCAGTGTGAATGGACATAGTTTGTTTTATTATTAAATAATCCATTTCATGCCCATTATTGTAGTCTCTAAGCATAATGCCTACACTGCCTATTCCAGACAACAATATAACCATTCCCCTGTCTATCAGATAGAGAATATCCCTGTGCCTTAATGCCTGGTGTTCCAAAAACTCAGCCAGGAGTATCAAACTTAGTATTGATGACACAATACTGTTTTATCATTAATTTGTATGCAATATGAAATACTGTATACTACCTGCTAACTTTGGTTGTGATCAGTTTTCCAGAGAGATGAAGGGCTTTGATAATTTTTGATTTTTAAGCCTTGATTCAATAAGCTGTTTAAGCATGGTACACATGAACAATCCAGTTTAAGTCAATGAGACTGCTTATGTGCTTAAAATAAAGCATACTCTCAAATGCTTTGCTGGATCAGATCGTTAGTGCTCAAAGAGGAGTGTCTACAGAGATGAAATAATAATATTATTTTTTTACTCTAGTTGGTTTTTCTTGAATTCTTTGAAGCTCTCCTTGATTGTGCCCTGTTGTATGTTACCAATGATATGATTAAACAGCAAGCAGATCTTTTAAATAAAAAAGGAAGTAGTTATAGAATTGAAGATTACAGAGACAGTAGTACATGGAATATTCCTCCACACTCAGAATACTCTTCATTTCAGGTAATAATGATGTAGAACTTTGTATGGTATTTTACAATTTAATATTTGAGTTACTGTACCCATATAGAGGTCTCATTAATGGGCCAAATTGTTCTGGGTTCCATGCAAACATGTATGAATTAGATCCCTCTGTTCCATTAAAACATACAGTCCTTGCCCCAAGGAGGATAGAATTCAAGAAAATAAGTGACACATACAGACTGGGAGGAAAGGTATCCAAGCAAATATATACAATTTTTATATATACACTAACACTTTTTTTCTAGATAATTCTGCATATATAAAGTATGTGCAATTTATCTGCCCCTTAAGCTACTACACTTGAACTGCAATAATCTGGCAACCCTGGAAAACAGGGCATACCAGATTAAAGAAATTTTGCAGATTATGGAAGGCTCTGGGTGGGGTTTGCAAGGGAAGGAGGGTGCATGAGGGAAATGGGCATGGGAAAAAGCCTCTGGTAAAGCACTTCATTGCGCTGCTGTTTCCCCAGCTGGGGGAGGAGGGTAGCCCACAGGGCCACTTCCTCCTCTCCCTGCCAGTATCTGTACCATGGGTGTTCCCAGATTAGGGACACCCAGAGTAAGAAGGTTCAAGTGTATTAATTGGTTGATTTCCTATAAGCATTTTGGCAGAGGAAAGTGGCCTTTCCGATCCATTCACAGGGGGCAAAATTGGTACCACGGAAAAAGGCATAGGTATTAGCATGGGAAGCCAACAAATGGGTGGACATTGCTGGAGAGTGGAGACGGTCACATGACAAGGGACAAGTACCTATCTTCTGTAAAGTTCCACTCTGTTCTAAAAAGCAATCCTGTAAAAATGGCATTGTAGATTCTATTTTCAATGAGTCTCACTCTTTTAGAGACATCTAGACAGCTATTTTTTAAAATAGTCAAAGATTCCACAGATCAAATTATGCTTTCATTGACATATGTGCAGCTGTGGAGATGATGTGGGGTATTTGTGTATAATTTGTTTATGGAATTTGGTCTGTAGAATCTTTTTATTACTTGTAATAATACACAATACAGAAGGAACCCTGCTTGATTCTCAGAATCTAGGCTGAATTTGCAATGCTGCTGGTGAGGATTATTTTTTTTTTACTTGCAGAGTGAGCTGTTCTTACCTTGAAATTAGTGGGACATTATGAATATGGAATCCCCAAAGATATTTTTAGAGAGTATTGTGAAAAAGGACTTCACCAGACTAGGGTTCCACTGTACCTAATACCCAAGTACAATAGCTACATTAGATGCACAGAAAGTTTATTGCCTCCATAAGACATTTTCATGCTTTGCTGGTATTGCTGTTTTTAGTTTCGGAAGGTATAAACCAGGGGTGGAGAACCTATGGCCTGCAGACTGGATCCAGGCCCCAGTTACTTTGATCTGGCCCATGGCAAGGCTTAGGGCTCTTTCCCCCTCAGCAGAGCAAGCAGGCGCTCATGCTCCAGCCTCATGGCAAGTCCCAGAGTCTTGGTGCCTCCCCCTCATGGGGCTGGTGAGCGAGTGCTGGCTTACCCCGCTGTTGGGGCAAGCCCTGAGCTTCAACCCCACTCACCACCAAAGATCTGGAGTGCAAGCGGAGCAAGATTCCCTCTAAGCCGTGTGGCAGCACTGCCCTGTCTAGCCAGAGGCACAGGAATCCCGCACCGAGCTGCATGGCTGGGGGAGGGGCACTTCTCCTTCAGCGACAGCAGCAGCTCCCTGCTGAGGACAGAGCAGCGAATCTCTTCCAGCCTGTAAGGAGGGATCATGTCCTTACCAGCTGGGAGAGACTTGCTGCTCTGTCCTGAGCAGGGAGCTGCTGCTGTCGCTGAGGGACAAGTACCCCTCCTGCCCACCAGGAAGCTCCTTGCGGGATTCCTGTGCCCCTGGCTGGGCGGGGCTCGTTAAGCAGCTGTGCGGCTGTGCTGCCACACAGCTTAGAAGGAACCTTGAAGCAGAGCCCTGGTGCCCTGAGTGCGGGGAATGTCTCTCTTTTTTCCTTCTCACTTGTGTGTGGCCCCCGACTGATTTTAATGTGGGCTAGTGGCCCCTGACCAAAAAAAGGTTCCCCACCTTTGGTATAAGCCCATGTGTCCATGTAACTGTGTGCTTGAGTTGATTTCTACCTTAATAAAGTTTCAGTACTGTTTTCAAAATGGTACTGGATTCTGCTGAAAGCACCATCTCTTTTGTGTTGATTTTATGTTAGTCCTTTCATAGCAGAAGTCTGACCAGTGCTGAGATAAGCCATGACTCCTCTGAAACAAATCACGGCTACATTCCTATAAGGTCTTCAAGCAAGCTGGCACAGTCACCTGATAATAAAATAAAGAAAACCGAGGTCTGTAAAACACATTCTGGACCATCATTTTCACTGTGTCAGGTGTTAACAGGGGGCAGACAGAATTGACTCTTATTTTTAAAGTTTTATGTACTTTGGACCTAATGTATATTTGAAGAAAATCTGGCCCCATTGATGTCAAAGTAAATTTGTCCTTTAATAAGACCATTTTTCTTCTGTTAATAGAATATACAGATGTGCGCCTGCATGCATGTGTAGATCTAAAATATACATTTAAATTGTAAAACAAAATATTTGCTTCCATTACTACATTCAGTGACCTGTGTTTAGATAACTGCCATCTCTAAGGCAGCTGATGACATAATTAATAACTAACGCAGGATAGAAGCATTGAAGAGTTAAATTATAGATAAACCTTCATGAGGCATAGAAGTTATAGCTGGGACTAGTGTGGCACTGGGGAGCCAATTTTAGATTTAGGTGCAAGGCAGGGAGCGGGAGCTGATCAAAGAGACTTAAAGGCATCAAGTAACATCATTCTAATTTTACTTTGTTGGTATTTTTGATAGCACTTATCCCATTTTCAATATGTTTAATTTCTGACAATGGGACTCACCAAATCTATTTCCTATGTGTATTTTGGGTATCAGCTGTTTATTTAGTGACAAAAAATCTTTTACTATTCTTTCCTTCTGTTAACACTACAAAGTTAATAAAGGCACACAAGCAAGAGTATATTAATTCTCTATCAGAAGGAATTCTAAAACTGTGTTCCAAAATAAAAGGGTCAAAATGTACTTTCAGGAAAACTCTGCAACTCTGTTGTTACTGCACAATGCTATGTCTCCAAAGGGGTTGTGCAGTTGTATAACAGATTGTGGCTTGCAGAATTTTTATTACTGGTGCTGGAAAGTTGATCTATCAATGTGAGTTTTGGTAATAATAATCCCTCCATATTATGAGCTAGAAAAATTTCCACTTAACTCTCACATTGCAGGATAAGTTTGCAGCTCCTGCATTTAGTAAGCAGACTAAATTTCATAGAGAGTAACTGAGAGACAATAAACATGGAACTCCTCGTTACCATTTTACAGTTGCTTGTTAGAAGGGAGGACAATAATGTAAGGCTTCAAGACCAAGAAACTGCTTAACATTAAATTTGGAAGGAGGAAGATCGTATTTTCTTTCTCACTTTTTCTCTTTTCATCCTCCATTACTCTCTTTCCTTAGCTGCACATGTAAAGAGTTTTTGGCTATAGCAGTTTCTTCTACTGGGTAACATAATCAGTAGTGGAGATTCATTATTTCAGCAGGACAGGAAAAAAGATGGCACCAAATCAAGTTATCTCAGAAGAACATGTGTAAGGACAGGACCTCTATTTTTAACAGGGCTCGAAGGAACAATGCAGCCATATTCTGTGAGCCTGTGTTTCAAGAAGATCCAGCTAAAAATTCCTATTAAAAAGTTAATGTAGATGGCTGCTGTGGCAGGTCTAGTGCACACAAGTAGGAGGACTATATTCATTCTGTCACAGCAGGAATCAATCTGGAAATTGGGTACTTCTGTGGTCTAGTCATGACTCTGCCGCTGTTTTACTATGTGGCCTTGGACAAGTCATACAGGCTCTGATCTGGTAACTGGCTTGACACAGACACATCCCAGCAATTTAAGAGTGATGTCTATGAGCACTGGGGTCTGCCCACATGGAGCCAATTGCAGGATTGGGGCCTTAATCCCTATATCTGTTTCCCCTCTGTAAAATCAGTATAATCTTACTTCCTTGTAAGCTAGTATAGGGATATTTTTAGGTTTGATTAGCTAATATTTGTACAAGAATTTTAAAATCTAAAACACTACACATATAGTTCCAAGTACTATTAAATATTGATTATAGCAGGTATGACTGCAGAACTGGCTGTACGGGGGGGCTTCCTGTTTCTTAGTGTAGTAGCTGATACTATTCTAAAATGCTTTGTGAAAAGAAACAAGTGCAAGTCATCTATAGAAATCCAAGGATTATAGTTGTGATTTCTGTTTTCATTCCAACACAAGATTAAATCCAAGGACTCTGCAGTAGAATACAGAACTTCCAGACAGACTGTGAAATCTGCTGAAAAAGAGAAAGGTTAGTACTACAAAATAGCTGTTAGCATCTGTTACTGCTTGTGGGGAAGAGTGAATATGACTCTCAAGAACCCCACTGACTTAATTACAAATGTATCATAGACTGGGTACAGTGAGGTGTATTTTAAGTATGGAGTGAAGGCCACATTCAATGTTACATTTAAAGTAGAATTTAAATTAAGGATGTTAAATTGCGGTTATCTGGTTCGTTGTGTATTCAATACAATTTGTGTTGATTACACAATTAGTCGATAAGGACCGCTCTGCAGAGCAGGAGTTGCTCCAGGAGCCAGCTCATGCCAGCTCTGGGAGCCACCCGTGCTGCGGCTCAACATTTTAAATGTAGTAAGAGCCATCAGGCACTTGCTTCATTTAAAATGTAGAGGCGCAGCATCTTGGACCAGTGTGAGCCGGGACTGATCGGTCCAGGCTCATGCGGAGTCCAGCAGCTCCTGTTTGCGGCAGCCAGCCTTGTCCACTGTGGACAGAGGCTGCTGCCGGAGCAGCTTCTGCCCACGGTGAGCCTTGGCCTGCTGCAGCCAATGGCTGCTTCACAGCAACCTCCCCTATGTCCCCCTCCGCTGCCTCTTTTAGAGGCAGTGGATGGGGGGAGGTGGCACTGTGGAGACAATACTGGGGGGAACTGGCTTTTCAGTCAGCTCCACCTTCCAGTCAGCTACCCGATAAGCTTATGCTTATTGGGTAGTTGACTTGTCAATTGCTTGCCAACATCCCTAGTTTCAATCCCTTAATCTAACATTTAATTTCACACATTTGTACCATTTCAGTTTGGAGGACAATCCTCCAAGTTCATTTTCACACTATATTCAGTTGTGGCCAGAATCCCACCCCTCTGTACTGAACTTTTCTCTGTGAGTCTAATATGTCTTTCAGATGCTGAGAGTCTGTCTGAACACCCCCAGGCTGCCCATTCCTCACACTAGCTAACCCTGCATCAACTCAATGTGCCGCTGTTACACTCACTGTTTTCATCTTCACCGTGGAAGCCTTTGTAGAACATGCAACTGCCATAGGCTTCCAGCCACCAAAGGAAGGAGCTGGAGTTGGTGAGAGGGAGGCTCACTGTGGACAGCAAGGGGAGGGCTGGGGAAGTTTTCCCCAGGTCTACTGCTGGTTATTGGGTTGTCCGGAGTATTGCTCTAGAGAGAGAGACCACCTAAGGGAACAGGGTGTGGAGCCAGGCACACCAAGGTGCTAGGGCAAATGCACAGTGTGTGCAGGGAAGAGGTGGCAGCAAGGGCAGGTGGGGCTGAAGAACATCTCTCTGCTGTAGAGAAACATTAACATTTCCCTTTTCTACCTGAGGGTCTTGCTGTGGAACCCCATGGAGTCTAGATGTTGTGAGCTAGGCATGGTGGGTACAGTGGGCACTCCTCCTGCAGAACTAGTAGGTCCCTAGCTCTTCACACGCCAGCCAGTCCAGGAAGTAGGTAGTGCTTGTGGGCTGCAGCTTAAGCTGTCTGAAAAGCCTGAGAATTGTGAGGTTTTGGAGGTTAAAAATGTCACTGCTTGCTAGGTTCACGGGACAGGGCATTTGCATCCCTGCCACACTTCACTCCAGCAAACCATTAAAGATCATCTCTGGTGCCTGGAGGTGCTTCTCTTCTCCCTCCTCACCATGCGAGCACTCTTGAATTTCTCCTTCTCCTTGATTTTCTTTACCCAGCCACTTTTACCATTTTTTTTCTACAGGAACACTTACTAAAAATCCACAAACAGTTAATGGCAATATTAACATCTAGACCAGCTTGCAATTACATACCTTACCAGCCAGCTGGGCTGTTATGCTCACCCAGTCTTTCACTGCCAACAACTAGCCTCCTGTATTATACATATCCATTAAATGATGCTTGCATGCACACCCTTAACTCAGACTTCAGCAATTTAAAGTATTGCTCAAACACAGGTTGTACCTCTCTTTACCAAGACTCTCTGGTCCGGCAACATCCATGGTCTGGCAGGAGCATATATGTTCCTGGAGCACAGAGCCCAGATATAAGAAGGTTGGGTTGCAGGGCAGGAGCAGTGGGGGAGCGGGGAGAGGCAGTGACTCAGCTGGGAACCTGGGTTGGGGGAGGGGCAGGCGGTGAAGTAGGGAATTCTGGCCTCGGCAGCTGAGCTGTAGCAGGGGTCTGGCAGCAGCCACGGAACTCCAGTCCTGGCCACAGACTTGGGGGCTGGCAGCAGCAGCTGAGGAGGTCCAGCCCTGTCTCTAGCAGCAGCGAGGGAACTCCAGCCCCAGCCGCAGAGCTCCAATCCTGGTGGTGTCTGCAGAGGTCCATCCTGGGAATCCATGGCTGGGCAGGCAGCATCGGGGTCAGGCTGGAGCCCTAGCTGGGGGCAGCACAGCCATGTTAGGAGGGACATCCCCTGGTTCAGCAAATCTATTTGTTTGGGACTGGTCAGGTCCCAATGGTGCCGGACGAGGGAGGTCCAACTTGTATATTAATCTTGTTGAGGTCAGAATTAAGATTTTTCAGTGTGATTGAGGACTAGATCTGTGCATCATAAGTGGTTCTATGTCTGAAGGGCAAGAGGACTTATGGAGGTGACAAGTCCAAGTGCATATGTGTGAGGCTGTTTCAGGAGGGGGTGGTAATCTATATGAACAAAGGGCAGGTCTGAATGGTAACATTGGTTTACTTTGTGGTTTCCTTGATTTTTAGTGATTGTTTGTAGGAAATACATTAGAGCAACCTTAACTTTGCATTAATTTGTCCATGTAGAAATTTGTACAATATTTTTGTTTCCGTCAGAAACCACACAGATCCCATATATAAACAAGACATGCTTTACTCTACAGTTTACATCACTTCCTGAAATGAGTAGTAAGAAGGCCCTTTGCAAGAGCACATCTGGGTACTCTGCAAGAGTTCCAGTTCCTGTATGTCAGCTCACAGGGGCAGGGCCCAACAGGGTTGTAGATTCGCTTCAAGACAGTTGATTAGGGATAGTTGCTTTTATTAATCTCACTACGTCACTACTATTACAGGCTTAATACTGCCAGATGGTTACATAGCTACTGCAAAGTAATACACCAATAAGCATAGGCAGAGCAATGCAGAAAAGAGTTACAGGCACTTGGAAATGCTTACGCCCCTTCAGTCTGTGGGGAGTCCTGTTCCGGTCACCTCACACCTGGCTGCAGTGGATGTAGCTCCAGCTAGGGGGATCCAGGGCACCCTTCGAAGTCTAGGTCCCTGGACTCCCAGTGATCTTATACTTTAGCTGTTGACCAAGTGTGCGCCATTTGGCCCAATGCCACTCTCAACATTCCCATGCGGCTGAGAGCCGAGGTCATGTTATTTATCCCATACGAGGGTCTCAGCTAACAAGCAAGGGGAGTTTTGGCTGGTGAAGGCTGTCTGATAAATAACATCTGGTATTTTTGCTATCAGGGCTCATGGTTGGCCTAGAGGAATACAAATTTAACCCCTGCAGGCCTACATATGGCTTTTTATGTGACACTATACTACAGTGTTCTTGAGTTTGAGGCTGCCTTCTGTACCACTGCCAGTTCAGCTCTTGAGCATCACACAGCTGAAGCTTGTGCTCATGAATCATGTTGTAAATTCACAATTAATGATGACATAGCACTGTGAGGTAGTGGAGAAAGGAGAGCTGGCATCACAGGGGTTAAAGAAAGCCTTTGGGCCCAGCTAGCCCCTTTCTGCTTTACCTGCAACCAAAGAAAAAGAGGAGAAAAGAAAGGAGCGTGGCTCAGTTGTAGGCTGACTAGCAAAGAGGCAGGAGCCCAGTTCAGCAGTCTACAGGACACAAACCAGAGCCTTCCTGCTTGGCAGCCATGAGAGCAAGTAGGCCCTCACCCCTACCCCTCTGGGAAAAGAAGGGAACCTATGGAGAAACCCCAGTTAAGGGGGATCTGGACTCTTGGGGGCACACACCACATTTAAGGGCTTGACTAGGCAGTGGTTTGGAATTCCTAGGTTAGGACCACTGGTGGCAGGGGGCCCACATCCTCCTCTTTGCTTGCTTACTCTGCAACCTAACCACTAGGCTACACAACAGCCAGAGACCCAGCCATAACGACATAGTAAAATAATACATTTTTCAAGCTAAAAAAAAAAGGTTTTCATTTTCCCTTCTCTGTCCCATCTACTTTGAGATGAAAACAGAAGTGAAAACCAGCACAATTATTATCTCAGGGAAATGAGCTCTCTCCCCAGTATAAAATTCTATGCAAACTCTAGCATTAGTTGGACTGATAAGTGACAGTTTATATTTGCCTAATAAAGAGATATAAATAGATTCTTAAAGTATTTAAATGAGCTATTAGTATGTGTGATGCTTCTCCAGACAACTAGGGCTGATTCAGCTTTTTACCACGGGCCTCCTGTCTGAGGGAAACTTGCCTGTACTAACTGGGTGTAAGCTCCCTAAGACAACCAGCCTATCAGCCACTCAAGTTGTCTTCTGTGGGCGATACCAGCTCTTTCTTTGCCTTGCTGGTTGACAACAGATTAGGGATGTTACCTATCTGTTAATTGAATAGTCAACTAACCTCATGAATTCTTAGCAGTTAGTTGACTATTCTATAGTCCCGGGGGAGGGGCCAGCGGCCAGTGCAATCCAGACCCACTCTCAGGAGCCCCCCTGTCACCCTGCAATGCTGCCTCTCTATCAGAGGCAGCAGCATGGAGTGCCAGGTGGGAGCTGGTCCATGAGGGGAGCTAGCAGCTGCCTGCCACCCCACATTGCTGCCTCTGATATAGACAGAGCAGCACAGGGTGGCAGCAGTCCCTGTCTGCAGGGGGTCAAAGCTCCCAGTGGACAGAGGCTGCTGTGGGGGAAGGGGTGGGGGAGGCTGCCCCAAAGCAGCCTCTGTCCTTGGTGGGTCTGGGCTTATCGTGGGCAGAGGCTGCTTCGTGGCAGCCTCCCCTGTCACCTCCCTGCACTGGTGCCTCTTTTAAGCTGGCTCCCCCCAGCACCGGCTCCTGCTCTCCCTGCCCCCTTGCTGCCTCTGATAGAGAGGCAGCAAGGGGGGAATGCGAGTAGATTAACTGATAAGGCTAGGCTTATTAGTTAATTGAGTAGTCAACTACTTGTTCACATCCCTACAACAGAGGCACTCCTGTTCCTGAGTCCCTTCAAAGTGTCCCCCTGTGATACCCAGCCCTAAATGGTCACTGGATACCCACAGAAATCCCAGATCCTGTATTCCTAAAGAAGCAGTGTTCTATGGTTTACTAGTTTTACCCAAAACCAAAGCTCATATACTACATACAACACTTGAGTTCAATTAGAAAATAAAAGGGAAATTGGCTTTAAAAAACAGAGATTCAATCAAGAAACAAAGGATTACATATAAATCATAATTAATTTCTAGAAACAAAACTTAACTCACATGGCATTCCCTTGTCTCCTCCAAGATAATCTACCCCAAGTTCTTGCCTCAGCATTTTCAAACAGTTTGTTGAAATCCCTTCTCACAAGAGCAAGTGTGCTGGCAGCTTGTCTCCCCAGAGATTGAAGGAATGCCAAGATGTCTTTCTGCACACCCCCAAATATACCCAAACATACCTTTGATGTTCACCACCACAGAGTCCCCTCACCTCCCTCTGTTGTTTACCTCTTCCTGTTAATTGCTCTGAAGTCTCAGCTAGCTTGTCATTAGCATTTGATGTAGAATATTAATAGACTCTTATTGTACAATACACAATGTCCGTCATGGAGATAAGTGTCTTCCCACCATCCATCTGGAGAAGCTTGCCTGAAAACATGCTGCCTTTGAGGGATCTGCTTTTAACTACAGATCTAGAGAACATTTTAATTATATACAACTCCTCACATACTTTCATCTTGCGAAAATTGTGATGACCACTGTGACGCAGGCGTCCATTACAGACCTTACATGGACATGCTTTTGGTGAATCCAGGGGATCTCTGTACCCCTGTGTATCCCAGTGCCCTCTGCCAGATGGCAGCAGAGGTTCTTCAGTCACACCATGTAATTTTATTTTCTTCCCTTGCAGTTCCAAATGTCACATTCTCCTCAAACACAGTGTACTGGCTGTCTGCCGATGACAAAGATGAAATGTTAATTCAGCCTTTGACAGATTTAGATGTAGAACAAGGCCGAGTGCTCAGCAACCATATGAAAGAATGTGCAGGTAAAGTAGTTTTGAAGATTTGGGGCCAATAAAAAAATATGTAATTGAATATCTCCTAATCCTTTAGGTTGTTGTCACAAGGGGGCAGTAAAAGAATATCTAACACAACAGAGAGCGAATCCACTTTTTAAAGTTTCCACAATTTAAAACCCTAGTTTTTATGTTAAAGAAGAGTACTCTAAACTTATATAAAATGTGTCTATTTTTACGGAAGGTACATCCTGTTGTTAACATATGTAGGACTCTTCTCTCATTGGCTAGAGGAAGAAAATCCAGATCACAAACCAGAGGGCACTTGTGGTGGTTCTCAGTGTACTCAGGATTGAGTGTCACCGCCTGCTGCTAGCAAAAGGGCATCTTTCTTATGGTAGCTAGAGGTCAGCTTCCTGACACCGCTAGTCTTAAAGCACTCTCCTCTGAGCTGACTTCACCTGGAAGGTTAACAATAGGTGCACCCCATCCTTGAGTCCCTTTGAATTGTTATCCCTGTGATATCCAGAACCTGACATTGACTATCCAAAGAAACTACAGATCCTCTGCACCCAAAGATGCAGTGTTGTACCCTAGTTTAACAGTTTTAACTTGGTAGTCCTCCTGTAAACTACATAGCATTTGTGAGCATGTATAACAAAACAGAAGGCTTATATAAGAGAGCATAGAGATTTAACAACAAACGAGAGGGAGAGAGTGGTAAAAATAAGTGTTTACAATACAAAAACATGAGCCTGGGTCTACATGTATCAATAGTCACTTTCCTAATTAGTAACAGATTTTTCCCAAAAACATTCAATCTTCCGCTGAGCTGGCTGGTTCCATAAGAACCAGGACCCAAAAGTCCATGAAAGCAGCCTTGCTCGCCCAGCGGTTTCTTTGGTGTCGATCCTTCTGTGTTATACTGAAAACGCCTCTGATAATTTTTCATTGATAGCTTTAGGAGGGAGCAAGAGTAATGAATTAAGCTTTTCATTATCTCACCAGCTGGTTAAGGAAGTGTGACAACTCCCTCTTGCTTGAATGCACCATTAAAGAGGCAAAACCAGCCCGAGTGGAGATTGCTTCAGTCCCCACTCATGCCGTTTCTGCTGTGTCTCTACCTCCCTTGAATGCACCATTAAAGAGGGCACATCTATACACTAAGGCCACATCTATACTTACATACATGTAAGTTTGAATTAAGACACACAACTACATGGGCATCCAGTGGCTTAGGTGGGGGAAGGCTCTGCCTTCCCAACCTGCCAGCCTGGCCCCACCCACACTCCGCCCCCAGAATGCCTGATGTAAGCGTTCTGGGGTGGAGTGTTGCTGCTCCCACCCAGCTCAGGCCATGCTGCCACCTCCCTTCCTGCTGCTCCCTGGGGCAAGGAGGCCTGGGCCATCTTGGGCCGCGCAGCCGCCTCCCTTCCCTCTGTTCCTGGGGGTGGGGAGGCTTGGGCTACATGGCTTCTTCCCTCCCCTCTGCTCCGGGGATGCTGGGGCACATGTGCGCGCTCTTCTCCTCCCCATGGTGGGGGTGGGTGGGTGGGTGGGGGTGTGTGTGTGTGTGTGTGTGTGTGTGTGTGTGTGTGTGCGTGCGTGCGTGGGTGCGCGCGCGCGCGCTTGGCACGCTGCTCCTCCTCCTCCCCTCACCGTGGTGGGGTAGGGCCTTAGCGGAGGGACAGGGCTGTAGGTGGGGATTGGGCTTGTCTCCTTCAGCCCCCAGTTGCACTGACTACCCATGTGCAACTCCATCTATGTTAATTGCATAGATGGAGTTGATGTACCTTAATTTGAACTTTGGCGCCATCCCCACAGTGGGAATCGATAGGAGCAAATGCTGCCATCATTTTCTCTTATTCCTCACAAGGAGTAGGAGTTCTGGCATCGACAGAGGTGCCCTCAGCATTCGATTTAGGAGATCTTTACTAGATCCACTAAATCAAACTCTGGAAAATCAACCACCGTGGCACTGATCTTCCGGGAAGGAAAGACGTGACCTTCACTCTGCTGTAGTGCTTAAAGACAGAGACTTCTACAGTAAGTGGAGAGCTTCTCCCACTGACGTAGTTAATCCATCTCAGCAAGACGGTGGAAGCTATATTGATGGGAGAAGCTCTCAGAGCATGTCTACGTTAGAACGTTATTTCAAAATAAGTAAAATATAAATAATTCCTGAAATAACAACATTGAAATAACATGTCCCCACTATGGGGGAGTATTGAAATTACTTAGAAATTATTTTGAAATAGAGCGTCCACACTGATTGGACTCTGCCTTGGACTTTTAGAACCCCTGGAAGCACTCCAAGAAGGGTACCAGGAGGGGGCACACTTTCTGTGGCTGCTTAGTCAGGCAAGCTGCAACTAGGGATGTTACATTTAGATTAATTAACTAATTTAATTGTTGATGGGATTTCCATTGACTATTTGATTAGTCTATAAGAGTGCCTCTGCCTTTGAACTGTAGCAAGAGCACTGCCGGGCTCTTGCTACAGTTCAAAAGTGGAAGCCCTGTAGAGAGTATGAGGCCAGCGGAAGACTGGCCCCACACTCCCTGCGACACCTGAGCCTTTGAAATGTACAAGAGCTCCGGCGGGCTCTTGTACATTTGAAAAGCAGAATTTGCAGCGAAACCGGCCCGAGTGGAGATTGCTTCAGTCCCCACTCATGCCGTTTCTGCTGTCTCTACCTCCCTTGCTCCCCACAAAGATGGTGCTGGGGTGAATGGGCTTTTAAGCTGGCTCCCCCCAGAACTGGCTCCTGCCCCCCTTGCTACCTCTATCAGAGAGGCATTCTGGAAGTTCGCCACACTGGACAGCTACCACTCTGTTGGGAACCAGTTCAGCGTGGGGAAATCCACCGTTGGAGCCATGCTTCTGCAGGTAGCCAAGGCCATCAACCAGGTGCTGCTGTGGAGGGTCATCATGCTGGGGAACATGGACAGCATCATGGATGGCTTTGCTGCCATGGGCAACTGCGGCGGGGCCATAGATGGCACTCACATCCTCATCCTGGCCTCAGCCACCGTGCCTTGGACTACATCAACAGGCAGGGGTGTATCTCCATGGTGCTGCAGGCCCTTGTGGATCACAAGGGACGCTTCACTGACCTTAGCGTGGGATGGTCGGGGAAGGCGCATGACACCTGCATCTTCCGGAACTCATGCGTGTTCTGAAAGATGCACAGTGACACTTTTTTCCCCCCACTACACCAACAGAGTTGGGGAGGTGTACATGCTTATCTGCATTCTGGGTGACCCAGCCTATGCAACATCCCCTTCGTGATGGTGGCCTGCTGTGTGTTCCACAACGTCTGTGAGAGCAAGGGGGCGACTTTCTTGCCAGGGTGGAGGGCAGAGGCTGAACTGCTGGCTAGGGCATACAAGCAGCCAGAGAGCAGTGCCATTTGGCATGCACATTAAGGGGCTGTGCTCAGCAGGGCGGCCTTAAGGGAGAGTTCAGCCAAGGCCAGCTGTGAGAATCTCTCCTATGTCTCCCCACAAGGGGCCCCTGCCCAAGAGGTCTCACTGCCATTATTCTGGGGCCCCAGCGGTCCCTGGGGGTCTAGGAGGGGAAGCCATGGGGGAAGGAAGTGGCTTGTGGCGTGCTTCATGCATGAGGCCACGCCCTCCATCACCCAGATGAGGGATGGCAGACAGGACATCTGCTCCCTCATTAGGTCCTCCCGGTTTCTCTTTTTCCTGCAGATCCCATGGAGTTGGGTAGGTGGCATGGGAGGTGGGGGGGGACACCACACTCGCAGCTGGCTCAGCTGTGAAGAAAATTACAAGGGAAGTCATCCCAGGAGACGCTGTGTATGTTGCCTAGACAGTGGACACTTTCCTACAGGGGCACAGATGTCCTGGGGAGCATCACTACATACACAGCATGGGGACAAGCAAGCATAGGAAGGTGCCGGACAGGACAGGAGATTGCAGGCAAGAGTGGGGACAGGGCAGTTCAGCTTCCTTCTGTGTCCCGCACATGTCGGGTCTGGCACTGGTGGCATCTCTGCCCACTGAAGGTGGGAGGGGTGTTGGGGGAAGTATGTGTGAGTGGCAGACACCGCTTGCCGGAGAGAGTGATACTGGGGTCCCCTCGTCCTCCTCCTCCTCCTGGCAAGTTCCCACGAAGGGGATCGGTCTCCTCTGCTTGACTGGGAGCAGATGCTGCCTGAGTGTGGGCATGATCCCGTGCTGGGTGCGGCACTGCTTTGAGTTTCCATGACCCCAGACTACTTGGTGGTGGCTTGTTGTGGGAAGGTGTCTCAGCATGGAGGCCGGAGTAAGGCAGGCCCTTCCAGGAACCTTGTTAGAAGGACGGAGGGGTTCCTGTGTGAGAGTGTTGGGGCTGAGTGCTCCAGACTGGCGTTCCATGTGCACCCACATGCAAAGGCTGTTGTGCGACCTCCAAGCTGGGTAGGCAGAGTGAGTAGTGCACAGCCCATCACCTACCCCCACGTGTGTATGGGGAAAGTTATAGAACTCACCTGAAGTGCCTTCCTTGGGTTCGTCCAATGCCTGAGAGACATTCTGCGGGGGAGGAAGGAAGGGGACTGGCTCTAGGGCTACGTCTATACTATGATCCTCTTCTGCAAGAGGAAATGCAAATGGACCGCTCATTTGCATATGTTGCACTCTCATTTTCATTTCTTCCTCGGATCCCTTTTGCGCAAGAGGTTTTTGCGCGAAAAAGCAGTGTGTAGGTGGCTCCTTTTTGTGCAAAAAGCCCCCTTTTGTGCAAGACCTGTTCTTCCTCATTTTTTGCCGTCTACACAGTGCTTTTTTAGAGCCGTCTATACAGCGCTTTTTTGCGCAAAAACCTCTTGTGCAAAAGGGCTCTGAGGAGGAAATGCAAATGAGTGTGTGACATATGTAAATGAGTGCTCTATTTGCATTTCCTCTTGCAGAAGAGGATCGTAGTATAGACGTAGCCCTCGGTCAGAAGCAAGTCCTGGCTGGCAGGCTGTCCTCCTCCTCCTTCTCGTCTGCAATCCTGCCCTCATGGAGGCTGATGCTGGGTGTATCCTGGCCAGACTTGATGACGGGAATAGGTGACTGGCCCCCCTTCCCGGGATGATATTTTGCCGTTCATAGTAGTGACATATCTGTGTTGCCACCCCAGAGCATCCGCTCTGGTCCAAGGCCTTATTGTAGGCCTTCCAGAGCTCTTTTATTTTCATCCAGGCCTGGTCGAGGGTCTGGGTGTGGCCTTTGTTGTCCAGGCTGGCGGCTGTCCAGCTGTGGACATTGGCATTCTGATTTCTGTTGTGGAGATCCTGGAGGTTGGTTTCCTTGCCCCAGACCTCGATGAGGTGCAGGGTCTCTGAATTAGTCCACGCCCGAGCTCTCCTGCGTCCTTGGCCAGTGACAGCCGAAGGTGCTGCGGGAGTGCTGGCAGCCATGGGAGGCGCAGAGGGAGAGTTGGGGTCTGTCATGGCTCCGTCAGCTCCTGCTGTATGGAACGGGGCTTGCCAAGCTGGCCACGTGCCACAAGCCCTGCTGTTTTAAGCTCTGCAGAAGGGGAGCAGTGGAGCTGGCAGGTGTGGCCAGAGCAGCCACTAGCGTGGCTGTGAGAGGCCTCTGGAGGCCAATTAGTTTGAATTAGCAGCACCGGATTATTCACATTAACGCTATTTCAAAATAACAATTTCGAAATTAGCGTTATTCCCTAGGGAAAGCAGGAGTACAGGTTTTGAAATAACCATCCCGTTATTTCGAAGTAATGGGCTTGGTAGTGTGGGTGCTCCGCTTGTTATTTCGAAATAAGGGGGGTTATTTTGAAATAACTCCCTACTGTAGACCAGGGCTCATTGTCTACATTGGGGCCAAGACAGTATAATTGCGTTGCTCAGTGATGTGGATTTTTCATATCCTTGAATGACTTAGTTATATTGCTGTGTGTTGTTTGTAGCGTAGAACTGGCCTTTATTTAATTTCTTTGCCCAAGTCCATAAAGCAAGCTTTCAATATAAATATACTATTATCAGTACCCATGTTGCATAGTGATTGTCTTGACAAGTTATGAGCTTTCTGTAGATAAATGTATAGATAAGTGTTTATAGATTAGAAACTGCCAAGATGTGTTGGCTATAATGAGTTTGTCAGATCTGAGATAGTGATTACAAAGAACGGGGGACTTTTTGCCAGTGAGTCTCTGTATCACAATGTTTACAGATGCTTAGTCAGCCAGAAAAGAATAATTTGTATGTGGAGTTCCACTTAGTGCGCTACATGGCACTTTTCATGAGCCTCTCAATCCTTGCTTATCTCATTTGCTTCCTTGACTCCCTCTTCCTTGCTTAGGGAATCCTATTTCTGTTGGGGGGTGTCACAAAAGCAAGAATACAAGGAGAAGCAGATCAGGTGGTTCAGCTTTGTACAGCCAACACCTCTATTGTATTCTTTTTATAACAAACAGGTAGAATGTTATTGCATAAGTATGCAGGAGCAAGTAAAGTTGGACTTGAGATTGGATAGCAGAATCCCCAATTGAGATGCACTTCAAGCATGGAGCATTTTGTGTTGTGACAAAAGAATTCAGGGTCTATTAATTTTACTTTTGCTTTAAGTGTTTTTGAATTGGCTGCATGTTTTTATTTATATACATTGTTTTAAGGGAAGGACCCTGCTGTTAGAGCTACAAAAGCTAGCAGGAGAAAAATTGACCTCACCAAGCCACTAGGATTTTCCCATATCCTGGGCCATGCTGTCTCCTTCTCACAAAATAATGTGCAAAAAGGGATGGTATGCCTGAAAAGATCAGTTGTCCTCTTAAAAGGAAGGGAGGCTGGGTGCTATAGGATCAACTGAAAACAGTGTTGTGTCAGTGGTTTGCAGCACTTTTGACCTACCTTGCACACTTGGTCCTACCTGGCATCCTTACACAATCAATTTCCTACTTACGTCTCTTGCAGCTAGAGGTGCCATAGAGGTGGGATTGCTTTAGCAGTAATTTAATATTCAGCTAATACATTTATACTGAAGTTCAAATGGAAACATTATATAGTTTCTGACTATTTGTGGCCTTCCGGTACAGTGGCCAGCAAGTGGCATCAAAGCAAAGGGAGTGATGCTACAATAGTCTATCCCATGTGTTGGGTTTCGATTTTTTAAATGTTTTCCCCCAACTTGGCTTCCTTCCACACCATGCAGAAGAACAAAGCATATGCCTCTTATGATCCTGGAGACTGAGATGGTAGCCTGTCAGCTTCACAGGACACATATTTTGGTAACCATATCAGAATTCTGGAACATCCTGTATAGGGGCATATTAAAATGTAGACTGAGCCAAATATATTCTCAAATCTGTTAAACTACAATTAACATGTAAATTGTTCTGCTACAGATAAATTAGAAAAAACAAAAAATGAACAGAAGGAAATATGCAGTCCGTGGCTGAACCAGATACACATCTTTTTTGCCAACAAGTTCTTTCCTGCCTACAAGCATGCTCAAGTGGTGAAGGAATGCATAAAAGAAAATAGGAAACGGGATGCTGAATTAGCCATTCAGTTGAAAATCAAAGAGGAAGAGGAAGCAAAGTAAGTCTTAATTAAATTAAATGCTTAATTCTACACCTAGAGACACCTAGAGCAAGGTCCTACACACATACTGTGTTCTTGAAGATTTAGCATTTGGGATATTGTCAGTGTGCTCTTTGATTAATCACAGACATGAGCTACTTTGAAAATGCTCTATCGGATGACTAATTTATATGATGCAGCCAATAGGTTACTGTAATCAATTTCTTTTCATTTTCATAGAATGCTACCCAGAATGTTAAACACACTACCACGTCTGGCATTTAGAGGAAAGGCCCTGCATAAGAACAGTGTGATTACTTTCTTCTCTTCTGAAGCACATTTGGCAGCTATTTCTGCCAATCAGGAGATAGACAATTATCCTTTCTCATCACAATCTGAATATATCACAGCAGCCTGTTGTCACCAGGGGTTCACATGGAATTTAATGTTTTTTAAATCTCTCAATAGAACACTAAGCTACTTTTGAAACCAGTCACTTCCTTAGGGCTTAGGTTTCTTGCAGGGATGATCATTTTTCCCAATAGCAGTGACTTCAACTCACAGAAAGAATGAGTTGCAGAGCCTAGAGCAGTGTCCTTCATTGCAAGGCCCACAAGCCAGTGACAGCTCTCATTGACCCTAAGTGCAGCTCTAGTTTCCTCTAAGCTGCACAACAACCTATAAATAGCCATGCAGCAGCTCTACGAGGTCATGCAGAAGGTACCTGGAGAAGCGATAGGGGGTGGATGGGAATTGGGGAGGAGGGCAATTTTGAGCTTGCAGGGCTGCTGTGGGCCTCTCTCTTGGCCCTAGAACTTCCTGCTACCAGAGGGGAGATAGGGACCCCTGGTCTGGAGCTCCATGTTTTGTTGATTGCTGGCAGAGGAAAGAGAGCCCCTTCCCCTGGAGCTTTCTTTGCTTGTTGGTGGGGAGAGGGCTAGGAGGAGTCCTCTAGCCCCAGCCCTGAGGCAGTGTGCCTGAACTCCAAACTCCTCATCCCTGGCCCCACCCAGAGCCCCCCACCCAGCCCCTGCATCTCAATCCTCTTCCAGGCACTCTTTCACTCATTCAGTTTTTAAAAACAAGTAGTTCTGTGGCACCTCAGAGACTAACAAAAATATATATAGTATCATGGGCAAAACCCACTTCTTCAGTAAGTTTTGTATTATTCTGCTGTTTAAAAGTTTATTTGCATAGGTGACTCTTTAATTCCTTATATTTTTGTGGTTATTTTATAATGGAGTACCATTTTATTGTACAAGTAGACTTTGTTATGTTACAGAGCCACTCATCTACCTTACATCATTAAAGAGTAGTAATCAATGTATTAATTTAGTAGTTGATGCGGCTCTCACATTTAAGGTTTTTTTCCAAAGTGGCCTGCGCTTCAAAAATAATGAAAAGCATTGTATCGTATCTTCCAAGGATAAGGGGGGAGTGCATAGCAGATCCAGTTGACTTTACTTCCATGTCGGCATTTCACTTTAATGAACCTTTTATTTGGCTAATGTTCATCCCACACAGATCACGATGAGTTCCTGTTCTATAATGAAGGGTCATTGGTCTAATTAGAGCAGACTAGGTCCTTGTCTACACACACAAGTTATATCAATTTACACAGGTATAGTTAAGCTGATATGAACACTTATATATAGACACAATTCTATTGATTTAAAAGTCCATTGCTATACTCATATATTCCCTATATGTGATGGAAATAATCTCTACTGGTATCAAGGTCCTGTACACAAAAATAACTTTTTACACTACATTGGTAAAAAGATCAGACTCCTCACCAAAATAGTTATGCCAGTTCAAAAACTGTGTGTAGAATAGATCAAAATAAACGTAACCAGACTCAGAGAACTTGTAGGCAAGGTCCTATGGGAAGAAAATTGAAGAAAAAAAGTAGTTCAGGAGAGCTGGCAATTTTTAAAGGAGACAATATTAAATGGACACTTTCTTGAGGAGAAGGAAAGGTAGGAAGAATAATAAATCAATTTGGCTCCTTCAGGAGCTCTTTAATGACCTGAAAATAAAAAAGGAATCCTACAAAAAGTGGAAACATGGACAGATTGCTAAGGAGTATGAAAGAATAGCACAAGTTTGTAGGAACAAAATCAAAAAAGCTAAGGCACAAAATGAGTTACCTCTAGCAAGAGACATAAAAAGCAAATTAGAAGAAGTTCTTTAAATATATTAGGAGCAAGAAAGACAAAGGAAAGTGTAGATCCTCTACTTAGTGGGAAGGGAGAACTAATAACATCAAGAACAGTGAGGTGTTTAATGTTGATTTTGCTTCAGTCCTCAGTAAAAAGGTTAATGGTGACCGGATATGCAATACAATTAATATTAACAAGAAGAATAGAATGCAGGACAAAATATGGCAAGATCAATTTAAAGAGTATTTAGCTAAGTTAGATGTGGTCAGGTTAGCAAGACCTGATGAAATTCATTCTTATACTTAAGGAATTAGTCGAAGCAATTATCTTTGAGAATACTTGGAGGACAAGTGAAGATCCAAAAGACTGGAGAAAGGCAAACGTTGCACTATCTATCTTTAAAGAGGATCAAAAAGATCCCTGGGCATTATAGCCCAGTCTATCTAAATTTAATAATTTATTCCTGTATCTTTCCAGATATCAATTTGTAGGCATCTGGAGGATAACAGGGTTATAAGGAACAGCCAGCAGGGATTTGTCAAGTATAAATTATTGCCAGACCAACCACATTTCCTTCTTTGATGGGGTTATTGGCCTAGTGAATAGGGGGAAGCAATAGATATGGTGTAGTCTTGATTTTAGTACATTTTTTTAAAGTCCTACATGATTTTCTCATAAGCAAACTAGGAGAGTGCCAGGCTAGATTAAATTACTATAAATGGGTACATAATTGTTTCAAAGACTTATAATGAAAGTATAGTTATCAATGGTTTGCTGTCAAATGGAGAGGGTTAATCCTGAGTCCAGCAGTAGTCAATATTTTCATTAATGACTTAGATAATGGAGTGGAAAGTATGCTCCTAAAATTTGTAGATGACACCAAACTGGGAGTGGTTGCAAGCACTTTGGTCAATCAGTCTGAATTCAACAAGCTGCAGTTGAAGAGACAAGGGGAGAGTACTTCATTTGAGCTTTCCTTCCTAAGTGGACAACTACAAAATGGGAACTAATGAGCTAGGTTAATGTTACTGCTGAAAAGGATCACAAATTGAATAGGAGTCATTGTGATGCAGTGGCAAAAAAGACCATGTGTATTAACAGTTGCGCTGAATATAAAACAAGAGCTAACTTGTCCCACTCTGCTTGGCACTAGTGAGGCGTCAGGTGGAGTATTGTAGGCACCACGTGGACAAATTGGAAATGTCCAGAAGAGAACAACAAAAATGATAAAAGGGGGCTTAGAAAACCTGACCTGGGAGGAGAGGTTAAAAAAACTGGGTACGTTTAGTCTTGAGAAAAGATGACTGAGGGGGAGCTGATCAGTCTTCAAATCTACTAAAGGCTGTTATAAAGAAAGTTGTGATCAGTTTACCTATTAGGAAAGCTTTCTAACTATAAGGGTTATGAAGCTCTCAAATAGACTTCCAAGAGAGGTTATGGAATCCCCATCATTGGAGGTTTTAAAAATCGGTCAGACAAATACCGGTCAGAGATAGTCTAGATTTACGTGGTCCTCTTCCAGCACAGGGGGCTGGACCAGGTGACCTCTCAAGGTCCTTTCCAGCCCCTACATTTCTAGGATTCTAAAATCACTGAGAAACTTTTTCCTTTTGTATCAGTTAAGTGGGAAATGACTATGCGTAAAACATTAAGTCCCATTAACTTTCAATTTGATACTAAAGTCACTTTTGAAATTGGAAATTGAGCACTTATGAAAACTTTATCCTGTATCTTCAGTGCTTTGCATTCTATGACCAAACTCATCTGAAAGGTGATGTCAAGGCTCACTCAGAGTCTATGTCCATCATTACTTTAAGGATGTTCCTATCACAGACACATGCAAAATTATACATTCCTTTCTTCATATATTTGCAAACCATTGTGGATTGAATTCAGGCTCCAAGAGAAGCCACAAAGCCACTTTGAGAAACCTGTTAATTGGCTATGCCTGTTTATTTATTGGTGCCACAGCCTCGCAGCTCTAGTTGGCTCCATTTCACCTTGTGGCTCCCCTTGGCTGCAAACAGCAAAACAGAGCCAATGGGAGCTGTGAGGCTCTGTGGCTGCAGCACTGGTAAATAAACAAACCAGTGTGGCCAATTAACAGGTTTCTCAAAGTGGCTTTGCAGACCACTTTGTGAAACATTGCTTTTGAGGTTCTCTGTGCTCCAGCAGTTGTTTCCAAGGTAGGAGAGATCAAACTCTCTCACCTTCATAAGGATGTCTTTTTTCTAGGACATCCCTCATTTTCAGTTGACCAAATATTTTTGAGTGGTATTTTCTTCTATGGCATGGGCTCATTCTTCAGCTTTGTATGTTGTGCCTTATGAAACGTTTTAATTTTCTCTCCCAAAAAGTCCTCCTTGTTCACCTTATTCTTGCTGCAGCTGAGCTCCACTGTCTTTTGGAACATCTCTCAAGGAGTGAGACTCCTGTGCAGGTCTCTTTTGAGAAGGGAAAATTACCTGCAGTTCTGCTTCCCTGAAAATATCTCGCAGAATTGTCACTCATCTGCCTACTTCCTCTCAGAACTTGGCAGTTACTTACGGACTTTTTTTGCTTGTATCTTTTTCATTTTCTTTACTGGAGCACTTTAAAAAATTGGTATGCCTGATCTCCACACTGATGTAACTGGTGAGATTTTTATGGGGATTTTGTTAACCAGCAAGTAATGGGGTGAACTCACCACTGCAGTGCCTCCTGCTGGTTGTCTTGGGAATTAGCTCTTCACCAGTGCTACCCTTTTCTGATGGTACCTCACTGCGATTACTTCTGCTCCTAGACCCATGTCAGTCTAAGGATTGTGGTGTTCTCTTCAGGACACAGCCCTCTGGCTCGGTCTGTGTTCTCATCGTCTGGGGGACCTGCAGTCTGCTGTTCATCCACTTTTTCAGTGGCAAGGGGATGGAGGACCAGGCCCACCTGCTACTTTGGCTCCAGGCTCAGGGACTTTGTAGAAAACAAGCACTTGCAGTATCCTTTCCAACTCTTCATTACCTTTTCTTGGGCCACTTATGACCCCCAGCACCTCCTTTGCCCTTGTCTCAGAGCAATTCCAGGCAGGAACAGGAGAGCTGAAGCCCTATCAGGATGCTAGCTTCATACTGACTGCAGACGGTTCTCTCTCCTTGAGCTCCAGAGAATAGCTTCCACTGCTCTGCAGCCCTTCTTATAAGTGCCAGTCTGGCACTGAGTAGCTGCTCCTTGTAGCCCCCCTCTACCTGGCTGCCTACTGCACAGCTTCCGTAGGACTCTAACTCCTTATGGGCTAGTGTGGGGCAGACACCGTATCACACCACATAACCAGGTGAACTGCTAGTTTAAACTGCTTCTGTTGGTTTAGTTTGCAAATGTACATTTATAGGTGCAAGCTAAATCCACAAATTGTCCACATATAATTACACTAGTTTAATCAAATAGGCTAGTTAAACCAATGCACCTTTGGAGTGGAGATAAGCCTTGATACTGATCTGGTATTGGTTTTCTTTTCTGAGTGCTTAGCCTTATGCATTATCAAAATAATTGACTGGAAGATTCAGAGGCAGTGTTTATACTCTGCATTGGGTGACATTAGGGAACCTCTCTCACATGTTGCATTGCTATTTCTCAAGGGTTAAAGAGCACCTTGAGAGCTAGGAGAGAAGTTTTGTGCTAATGAGAGAATCTGTTAATATGGTATGTTCAGAGAACCAGGATTACAGGTAAATAATTTTTCCTTTTAAGAATGTGCTTGAGTAGATAAATTTGGACTTTGCAATGATACATGAAGCTTAACAATAGTTGATTGCAAAGTAGCAACTATACAGAACATACATTTTAGGAAAGGATTAAAAGGATCACATCATTCATTCTGTACATAATTGCAGTAAGGCTATATTTACTTAGGCTAAAATGATTTTGTTTTGCTTATGATAAATTTTCATGGATTTGTGGCAATGGTAAACAAGTGTAAACTTTTTGTTTGTGTGAGTTTAGGCTTATGGCCAGAAGGGAAGCAGAAGAGGCCAAAAAACAAGAAGAAGCTGCAGCAGATAAAGCAGAGACAGATAATGGACTGGTAAAAACAGAGCCAGAGGATTCAGCTACACAGCTGCCACTTCCTCCAAAGGAAGAAGTAGTGATCCCACCCCAGCCAGTCATTAGTAAGGTTTCTGCAGGTGTGAAGAAAAAGAAAAAGTGAATTAGGCTGGCTGTTGTAATAATAAAGCTGTAAGTAAAGTCTGTACTTGTTAACATTCTTACGGTATTAGGTTTCCTTTGGAGGCCTATAAAATCTAAACATTACAATGTAGATTCTAGAAAATGAGTGCCATTAAAATAATTTGTATTTATTTATATCAGAGGGAAACTTCACTCTCCCTAGTCTTTCCACCCACCTCCAACTACTGATATCCTGAGCCCCCCTAGAAATTTGGATGTGATTATATAAATTGATTACACACAAAACTTTTGTAAACCTTTGAGCATATAAAGCCATTCCAAAACATCTTCCATTAACAGCTAAAGGAGCTTAGCATTTCAAGTTTGTTTGTTGGCTACCTCTTGTAACCATAAGACCGCATAGTCTGAATTAGGGTTGCCAGGTGTCCGGTTTTGAACCAGACCGTCAGGTATACAAATTGAGAAAATATGGGACATAAATGTCCGGTATTTAATTAAATAAGTTTTTTTATTATCATGAGTATCAGTACGTAGTTGTGTACTGCCTGGCTGGCAGACATGCTCACGTTGCGTGAGCGTGTCTACCAGCTAGGCAGTACACAACTACACAGTGGGGGTGTGGGGTGGGATGGAATCCCCGAGGCCGGACTCGCCCGTGTGCTCTGCTGGGACTATGTGTGGGATGGGCAGCACCCTGGGATCAGGGCCAGACCACAACATTTTGGCACCTGAGGCAGGGAGCGCAAATGATGCCCCCATGCTCCCTCACTACACCAGCAGCAGACACAATTTTCTACACTCTGGGTCCTAGCGGCACCCCCCCTCCCCCCAGTCTGGCACCTGAGGCGGCTGCCTCAGTTCCCCTCATGGTAAGGCCAGCCCCCTGCCCGGGATCTGTGTGCGCCTGGCCCACTTCCCGCTGGTCAGTTTCCCCCCCGGCTCTTCCACTCCAGCCAGCCCCGCTACCCCTGATCTCCCTGCCGGCCAGTTCCGCGCCCCTCCCCCCCCCCCCAGCCAGTCCCACTCCCCCCCGATCTCCCTCGGCCAGCCCTGCTCCCTGCCGGTTGGTTCCTCCTGGCCAGCTCTGCTCCCCGCTGGCCGGTTCCCTTCCCCCGATCTTTCCTGGCCAGCCCCGCTCCCTGCCGGCCGGTTCTGCCCCCGCTCCCCCCCGATCTCCCCTGCCAGCCCTGCTCCTCCCCAACCTCCTCACGGCCAGCCTTGCTTCCGGCCAGTTCCCCCACATCTGAGATCAAGTGTGTCCAGTATTTTTGTCGAAACCATCTGGCAACCCTAGTCTGAAGGGAAGTTAAAACTATAAAACCTGCATGTGGTTTTTGCTTATATACCTATTTTGGTATATTGGTCTTTAAGGAACCCAGATATTCACTCATGTAAAGTAAATCTTTGGGCCCAAGCCTGCATCATGTGACTTCTAAGTCTGACCTGGAAAATCAAGCCCTTATCCTTATCCTGGAGGGGGACAGCTTAGTTCACTTGTGTAGTATGGAAGAGCTGGTGCAGAGTAGCATTTACAGGCTGATGATTCTGAGTCTTCCATTTTAGGTAACCCAGTGTCCTTTACTGTGGGTGCCACCTTGCACGCAGATGATAGAAGGATTTATGTTAACACTTTCTCACTCTTTTACATGATAGTATGTAGAAAAACAATAAGTCCCCACAGTCAGGTGCACTGAATTATGCAAGTGAGCATAGAAGGGGAACAAAAGGGCCTTAAAATTGTAACAATTATTAATTTTATTTGCCAGTAAAATATTAACATAACAATATCAGAGAAATGGAATGGTACAGTTGAATTAGACTGGTTAATTAATTTGCACATAAATATTTTAAAATCTAAAAATTTTATGATCAGAGTTTACAGCTTCAGTAGAAATATGATTCTTACAAAGCAAGTATTGCTTTACTATTGTCATTATTCAAGTCAATAATATGACTAATAACCATTCATGTTAAACAAAAATGTTTCTGACATTTTTAGATCTTCTCAATAAATCAGCCCTTTGCAGATCAATCCAAGAAGAAAATATTATTGAACTGTGTTGCACAAAGTTTCTTTACTTCTTCTGTTAAAAAAAAAAAAAAAAAAAAAAGAGAGAGAGAGAGACGTCAGAAACTGCACACAGTATGGCAACATACTATATAAACGCTTTGCCTTTAAAAGAAAACTTGACAAAGCTTGACAAAACTAATTGCATCCAGGTGCAAAAAATTACATTTGTTAAGCACATAAAAATGTTTTCTGCTTAAAAAAGTGAATGTATTTTAAGAGTGTGTTGGTGCATATCAACTCCATACTTCTATTTTCAGTACAAGAAAGGTGGGTCAATTTTGCTCAGCAGGCCCAGTTTGAGAATTCACGTCAGTCTTTTTATGCAAAATACAGAATTGGAATTTATTCTCAATTACTTGAGCCATACATCCTGTTAAAAAGTGAAATTATTTCTGACAACGGCAGAAGAGCCAGCTTCTATCCTTTTTCCACAGAGAAATATAGAACTTTTATTGTAAAACAAGTCTTGCTTAATGATTAGAAGAAACACTGATTTATCTTACTTCAGTAAGGAAATTGATTTGTCTCTTGTGCTCCCCTACTTCTCTCTCGGAGGAGATTAATTTTCAGTACAATATTTTAAGTGATTACTCTTTAAGTTAGGGGTGGAATTATAAACATTCTCATCTCATATTCCTGCACAATGGGTATGATCCTAAAAGATGTTCAGAAATATAGCTAAACAACAATTAAGGGTGCTGAGCACCTTGCTTGATCAGGCCCTTTACCAGCATCTAAATTGCTGGTTTTGTAGTCCTGGGCCACAGCTAAAGGAGTCTTATGTTTACTGAAATTAAGTGATTTAACCTCAGTTTAAAAATAGGGCTGTAAGTGACTAATCAAGTAGTGACTTGGCTAGTCACTTACATCCCTACTCGCTCCCCCCATCCTTGTGGCCTCTGTATCAGAGGCTGCAAGGGAGGAGGGGGGAAGCAGGAGCTGGTGCTGGGGGGAGCCAGGCAGCTCTTACTACATTAAAAAAGCAGAACTGCAGTAGTCCTGGAGCCAGCGCGAGCTGGGACTGCTCAGTTCTGGCTTGTGCTTCCCTCAGGAGTTAGCCCCCTTATGGACTAATTGAGTAGTTGATGGAACTTCCATCAACTACTCAATTAGGGATATTAAGTAGCAGTTAATAAGCTATTTAAAAAATCACATATCTGATTTTTTCCCCCCACATCAACTGTTGCTGACAGTAATAAGCTGGGATTCTGTTTCACCTACAGTAATCCTGTTCATCTACTGTTTATACAGGTTGAACATCTGTAGTCCAGAAATATCCATCATCTGGAATAATTTTAATTACCCACTTTTCATGGGTGTGGCTAAGTTTCCTGCAGTCCCATAAAGTTTGTTTACAGCTGCCAGTCCTCACTCTGTGTTCTAGGCTGTTTTTTAGCTCTAATTTACCCCTAAATATCCTCTAACAGACCATAGTGTTAGAGTGTTGTAATGCTGCTAGACAATATTGACCTGTGATCCAGAAAATTCTCTGGCTCAGAACCAGTCAGGTCCTGAGGGTGCTGGACTAGAGCGATTCAACCTGTATACTTTGTGAATTTGACAGCACTTTAGATATAGAAAGTTTAAATTTCTGCCATCTCTCTGTTTTTTCCTCGCTTCTGTATGGAAGATGCAAACAACTTATAAAAAGGGAACTAGGACTGTAAAACCACAATAATTAGCAAGGAAGGTTGGGGCAGATGTAGAAACAAACTACTTTTATCTTGTTAAAAAAAAAAACCCACCCTGTCTAGGTTTCAAGTTGATTTTGCACCATAATATTCTCATTTGTTATCTAAATGAATTGGGCTATAGCTAAAATTGATATACCAAATACATGAAGAAATGTGTCTCAAATAGCAGTGTAAACTGAAGTAGAAAAGCACTTTTTCAGAAACGGTATTCTAATACTAATAATCTTAATGACTAATTCCCTTTATGAACATATATTGCCTTGACTTACAAAACACAAATTCAGAAAAGAAGCATTTTAACCTCCTGGAAATACAATAATGCATTTCATTTATTAAATATTCCCCAATTAAATTTCAACAGGACACTACTATTCATGTCAAGGTATGAGATAATGGTCATTGATTCACAGTTAAGAACATCTGCTTAAAGTCTGCTGAATATTTATGATGATTTCATTGCCATGCAAAATATGGAAGAGAGACTTTTAAAGACATAGGCAAGGAGGTCTGGTCTAGCATAGAAAAAAAAAATCTCACACTAAGTGCATTTTATGTAAAATAGAGAACTAATACAATCCACTAATAAGCATTTTAGTTATACCTACAGTATTTAACAAATGGCAAAAAAAAAAAAATCCTTACCATTAACTTCAATCAGGTTCGCATTTTTTTGATTCAAAATAACATACAGTTCCCGTTGATCAGACTTTTTCCCAACCACCCAGTAGTCACTCATTGCCTTCACAATGATTTCCTCATCCTCGTCAACTCTGAAAGAAATTTAACAAATCAAATCTTATGAATATTTGCAACATTAAAAAGAAGGAACTTGATAGGCAAAATAAGTAACTTATATTACAAACAATATTGAAGTAACTTAAAAAACAATGACTGGACCTACAGCACCTTAGAGATGAACAAAATATGTAGATAGTATCATTTGCTTTTTTCAGCACAACCTACTTCTTCAGATGAATGGAACAAGGGGTCCAGAGGTACAAATAAAAACTAATACTGAAGTAAAGCTATCAAGAAATAATAAGCAAATAGAGCAGTTTTTGTAACTGTAACTGCCCTAACGATTATGAATAAAGTAGATGTTAACTGAATAACTGATCTCACAGACTGCTGTGATGCTGCATATTTGACAGAAAATCAGAGACAATCAGATGCGTTCAACTAAGGAGACATAAATAAGGCAAGCCAGTGCCAGCATAGCCTGCACAATCTTCATTTGGGAAAATTTAAATCAGGAGGAAGTAAAGCAACCACTTGTTTGGTTGACTAACCATCAGCGCTTGGAAGACAACTGTTTGGTGTCCGCACAGCCAATAGGAAAATAGTACTTGAAGTATACAGTGCAAGTATATTCAAGAAATTCCTATAGTTAAACCAGGATTAAAGCACTTTAACAATCTTCTAAAGACTAACACAAAATATCCTATGACGCTAGGGTTGCCAGATACTTTCACAAAAATCCCGACTATGGCAGGGGGAAAAATTTGGGTGAGAAAAAAAAAAAAGAAAAAAAAAGGGGGGGAGGGAGACCAGAGTTGCTGAGCAAAAAAAGAAAAAAGGTCACTGTGCCTTTAAATCCCCACATGCTCCCGCCAATGCAGCAGGGGAAGAATGTCTCCACCAGCCTTCCGTCCAAGAAAAACAGAAATACTGGACATTTTACATGTCCGGTATTTTCTGGGTGTGGATTTTTTTTTTTTTTAAACCAGACGGGGCCACAAATACCGGACTATCCGGGCAAAAACTGGACACCTGGCAACACCTGATATGACACAGTGTTAATCAACAGAATCTTTCTAATTTTTTCTAAGCTTTTTTAGCCAGTTATAACAAACCAACTCTATTATTACTCTCCGTTATTTTCAATTACATCACACATAGGGTGACCAGATAGCGAATGTGAAAAATTGGGTGGGGGTAATACTTGCCTCTAAGACAAAGCCCCTAATGGTTGGACTTCTGGTCATCCTAATCTCACAATGTATTCATGTGGAGATATTCTTATCTTCCAAATGTTTTTTCTGTAGCATGTGAACATCCTAACTCTGAAAATTGTAAGATCTCATTGTCTATAAAACTCTGTTCGGCTGCCCACCTGCTAGCTAGTGTTCCCCCATTTTGTTTCTCCTTTACTTCTCTTTCATGCAGTTTTGCTCCTGTTTGTTCCCTCTGACTTGTAGCTTGCTTTCTTCAACAGCATTGATGGGGAAACAGCACAAAATACAATAGATCCAAGCAACACATGGAACAACAGAACACCAAACACAGACAAGTTTGATTCTCCCATCACAGGAGAAACTAATACATATTTTTCAAACTTCAAATAAGTACTTGGATTTAGTGTTTTATTACAACTACTATTTTAAAGAGTTTAGTATGTTAATTAGAAGGAAAATGTAGGATAATGTATCCCCCAAATTAGGTTTCATCTTGATCTGTAAAGTCAGAGACTAACATAAGCCCTGAAGCATAAATCCCTTCCAGAATTGGTTATTAATTAGCCAATCTGTGGATATTCTTGATTACAGGAATATCCAATCCCTTTTTGCAATCTAGCCCAACATTTCAGCAACATGAAAAATCATGAGAGAAACAGGTCAGAAGGATGGGACAGGACAGACATTTCACTGTATCAAATTAGCTAGTGACAGAAAAAGAAAAATATTTTCTATATTACTTATTCCCCAATTTTATATATTGAGTAATTGTATGTATATATACACATACATGAAAAAACAGTATAATTCAGGAACACTACTGGAAGTGGAGGTTTGTTTTACAGAAGAAAAAATGTAAACAAGATTACCTAGTAAAATCACTGTTGATATCACCTAGAATCTTCATGAGGTCAGGGTGAACGGATGTGAGTGATACACTCGGTGTTTTCCTCATGTGAATTGTACTTTTCTCTGCCAAGTTCATATGATTAAAATAGATAAACTTAAACTGAGGTTCCTTCTCAGACCTAGGAAAACAAGTTAAAGCAAATGGTGACTAAATGGTCTATGAGAAAATATGTAAATTACAGATCACTAATCCATGCACATGCACAACATGAGATCCAGGACGTTCAGGTACCTTATCTTAGGGAGTATTGTGCATACATTACTTTTAGGCATGGCAGAATTCCATGTTAGGTTTTCTTCTAATTTTGACCATTTATATCCATTTTTATTTTAAAGATTTTGTTCTTTTTCTGAACTGTTGCTGGAAACTAAGAGGGAGCATGCAAAGGGTTGGGGTTAGAGCAGCATTGACAGAGGGGCCGAAGACACCACAGTGGTAGGTAAAGGGGAGGCTATGCCCCTGACTCAGCGAAGCAGAGACCTCAGGCCAGGGCTGCAATGAGGACGATGAAACCCTGGCCACAAGGTGCTGCTGAACAGTTCTGACCCAGGGACGGAGCCACTGAGCAGCAGGGTGACCTCTTCCATAGTCAGAGGCTTTGCCTCTTCCTCACCGCAGTCTTGGCTGCTGAGTGTTTCTGCTCTGGCCCACCAGAAGGGCAACCTTCCCCGTATCTTGTGCTGCCAGGGATTGGGTGTCACCAGCCCTGTGGCAGCACAGGGGGCCTTCTACAGCCCTGCTGTCACAGGCATGAGGGGGGCAAGGCTGTAATCCTGCCAACTTTTAGTGACTAATTTTTTTTTAGTTGATTTATTTACATCTATCAATTTAAATTGAATCCTGCCATGCCTAACTACTTTTCAAGACCCGTGGCATGGTTGACAGGCTGTTTTTGGAAAGCCATTGAAATGAAAAACATTTACACCTCCAAAACACTGATACCATTAGAGAGACCTGCATGAATTCCCAGTACAGGAAACAGAATAAATATATGTTTGTGTCCTGGTAAGAGCAGGAAATGCCATGACACACCCACTGTGGAAGACATCAGAACATCTCCCTTTTTCCAGCACTCAGGACTTCCTTAGCTCTTTGAGTTCTCTCACTGGGCCCATGATCTCATACCGTTGGTGGCTCTGAATCCCCACTGGTTGCTGGATTGGTTGGCTACCCGACAGGAGAGAGCATATAGATGCTGGCTGCCAGGTAGTGGGGATCTTTGCTGCCTCCCTAAAGAGGAACCAGCTGTTGGCTTGGTTGGGTGCTGTGTCATGGATTTGTTTCATAAGGAAACTGCACCAGTTTTTCATTCACCATCATACTCGAAGTCAGAAAAAGCTTCCCCTCTTTCCTAGAATGGCCAAGCCAACAAGAGTTTTCCCACCCTCCTTTGTGGATTTGGGCTTGAGATGATCTCTCTTTCCCAGGCTGATCTCATCAACTCAGGAAGAAGTTTGACAAAACAAATCTTAGGAATATCTATACAGACTTTACAAAGGAGGATTGATATTGCTTTCAGTGATTGCTTCAACAATTACCATCAATGAAGGTTTGCTGCAGCAGTTGGCACTTCAGATTACACATTAAGTTGTTTTGAACTCTGTTTCAACTGAGACATGCCATAGAATAGTTTACTCAACTATCACCTTAGCAGACCAGCAAATGGCTCAAAAGTCTGGATATCTTGCTCCTTATGTCACCCAACTGCATTAGTGTAAAAAGAAATCATGTAAGGCTATCAGAGGCCCGTTGCATTAAAATTTAAGGGAGAGTTAATTAGAGGAGCTTCCTTTGCTTTAATTAATCAATGACATAAAAATAAGTACTTAATTGCATAGACTGGCAGCATTGCAGGCACATTTTATTTGACTCACTGCAATTCTGCCTGTCTAGTACAGTCACCACACACCAAAGTAAGAGTGTATGCATCTTTGGTATGACTGAGTTTTCTTTACAACAGCAATACTGTAGAGAACTAACAAATACTCCACATGATAAATATGCCTTTTGAAAAAATATTTAGCACAGTGGGAGAAGTTAATAAGCACCTCAACTTTTCTCCCAATCAAGTGTGTACCTTATAAATCTTGCCTGGGAATTTTCCCCTATTCTTATACAGAACTACCAAACAAACCATTTGTGTGGTACAACTGATTGTTTCAAACATCCTCAGTGCTAACTTTATCATCCTAAATACAACCTTCATGTATATTAACCTGACAACAGTAGACAAATTCCATATGCATTTGCTGAAGAAAATGTAAAATCTAAAGTTCATAATCCTTCAATTTAATGTGTCTATTGCTTTAAATCACCATGAACTATACACTAATTAAGCCACTTCCTTAAGCCTCTATTGTGTAAATGACCACAGCTTCTCTCTGCTGGCCGTCATAATGTATGTGCTTAGCACTGGGCTGACATCTGTGCTATTACATCAACCAGAGTCATGCTACTGTATAAAACTGCACTTTCCTTTTGATGTGTGTTTTTATGTTAAAAGCAATTTGAGAAAAAGCAAACCCACTGTGTAATATCAAGCAATGATTTACTCTGGGTTTTTAAGAGTTAGAAAGGAATAAAGATTTCAATACCAGAGTCCCAGATCTCTATTTTTTTGTGTGAAAGATGGCAGAGTACTCTTAAGCATTTAATTTTTTGAGCTATTGTCCATGTTGTTACAGATGGGGCTAGTAAATCTGAACATGAAGATTGCCTTACACTTCCCATTAGAACACCATCTTTTAGTCATTTATCATTTTGCCAGACTATGTGGGCTGACATTTTACATGTCAGAGCTCTGCCTCAATCTGAACTGCAATGGAAAATTTTGGTTCTAAGAAAGAAGGTATGGAAAAATGTTTTCCCTATATTAAAATAATTCTGGAGACCTTTTCTTTGAGAAATTATTAAAATTTGGCAGAGAATTGCTTTTGTGTCAGTGATGTGCCTTTTACCATTTTCCATGAAGATTTGTCCAGACTGGGTTAAGTTACAAGATTTTGAAAAACAGAGGTTTGCAGATGTTCACTAGAGGCTTAGATTTTTAGCAGCTAAATTCCCTGAAGACTCAGTTGCGCACTAGGCATGTCCCAGTCCAGGGCAGAAGGGCCGAAGCTGGACATTTCAACTCTGGACCATACTGGGACTGGGCAGATGAACAGAGAGAACAAAGAACTTTGCATCCTGTGCTCAGTGAGCACCTCCTGCTGGGCTCAGGGAACATGGAAGAGGAAGCCGTTCAACTCAAACACAGAGAGAGGATAAGAGCTGAGGTGGAGGACAAAAGACTGGGACAGAAGGCTGGTGGGGTTGAGAGGGAAGACTAGAACCGGCTGGATAAGACCACATAAAGCTGGAAGGGGAAGACAGACTGGCTGGGCAAGGGGACCAGGAACTGAAGTCATCAAGGAAAAAACAGGGAAGGGAAAGACTGGGAGCTTAGCAGACGGAGGAAAGAAGATGAGGGAGCAAAGGAGATCTATCTGATGTGGATCCAGAGTGTGGGAGAAGAAATGAGACTGACAGAGCAAAAAGACTGGGGCAAGAGGCTGGGGGTTTCCGGTGGAGAACATGACACAGGACAAGGAGTCTAGGGAGTGAGACTGGGACTTGGAGCCAAGTGTAGATGTGGGGGCTAGCACCAGCATCAAGGGGCCAGTCAATAGGAGAGAGAGAAATTTGATGAAGAGCTGGAGCAGGGCAACTGTTATTGGTTGCATAAGGAGATTTGGGACAAGGAGCAGAGAGTGTGTGTGGGGGGGAAGGTTTGGGCATGACTGAGCAAGGAGACAGATGAAGTGGCTGGAAGGGTAAAACTAAGGCTGTTTGGGCAAGACAACTGGGACGAAAAACCTTGAGAGCTGTGATTGGGACTGGCTAAGTGAAAAGAATGGGACTGGGATAATGAGCCACAGGCAGGGACAAGACAGGACTGGGACATATTGGAGGGGATGGGTTCAAGCTTGAGGGGGAGATGAACAGGCAGAAGAGTAGGGATTTTTTTCAGGGGGAAGGGGTGGGAAACGTAACTGCTGAAATTGTGAATTTACACACAAGGGATGGGGGAGGTAAGATCCAATTAACCATTTAAACATGTACACTATCACCCCCCTACAGGAGCACGTGCATACCTACTAGGCACTCCCCATCCAAAGTCTGGAATGGAACCTAAGAGCCCTCTTTCCTCTGCCGGCAGCAAGACCATGAAATACACTGACAAAGTGTCCCATCTCCCTCTAATGCTGGTCCACATACAAGATGACAACCTACAACTGCTTACTGTAATTCTGGTAGCTGAAGAGGCAGAGGTCTATGTGGTAGATCTAAACATTTCAGTTCTGCTGATCATCCAGGTAGTTGTCAATAGGATGCCAGGTGATGCTTTTTTTTTTTTTTCCAGTTTGCTTTTTAGGAACATATGCAAGCACAAAAAATCCTATGCTAAAAGAACATTAAAAGTTGCAAAGTAAAGCACTTAACACCATTTGGAAATGAGGTAGAGGGCCCATGGAAAAAACCATATGTGATCATGTAATTAAAGACAGTAGCATAATGCATAAGCACAAGAATTAAGGTTTCATAGGCAATAATACTGGCATCTCCTAACTTTTGAGTGCTTGAATTTGCCACCTGAACAATGTTCTTTTAACACAGTTTTTTGTGCATTCATGACATGTAATATACTGGGAGAGGTTATTTAATGTGCTGGCTAAAGTTCATTCTGCTCTGTTCTGTTGGATGATGTGTCATATGTGTAGCAGGCACCTCTGAGTGATCTTGACACTGCATACTACATTATGTGCACGTGCATATCCATTGCATGTATAGTACACTGAGTTACACAGCCAATATATTTTATCTACACTGAAATCTCCTCACCTTTTCAACTCAGAAATATACATATCTTGGCCCTCGTTTACCTAAATGAAAAATATCTTTCCAGTGTTTCTTTTTAATGCTATATACCATCACAGTTTGGAAAACCAAAGTCTCACAAAGTCATGGGGAAGGTCACCACAAAGCTTGCTACATTTTCTAAAGGGGCAGGTTGTCTCTGAACAAGGAGAGACAGACAGAGAGAGAGCTTACAAAGGGGGAGACAGCAGCAGCTGCTCTCCTCTCTACCTACTTGAGCTGAGAGAAGTTCACAGCCTTTCCCTTGCTTTTCTCTTCACCATTATAAGGTGCCTGCCCTTGAGCCCAGCTGGGCAGCAGCTAATCGGACTCTGCTCCCACATAAAGAGCCAGTCACTCTGGCAGTGGGATGAAAGTAGGTAACCAGGAAGACCCTTCAGGGTTACAGGGTTAGCCTTTGGGAAGATGTTCAAGAATGAGCCATCCTCCTGCAATGTTTCAGTGGCAAACCAAGTTCTCACTGAAGTCAGCTAAAAATATTCACAAAATGGATGGAACAAGACCATAAATTTACAGCATGTGGCCAATGCAAGAAAACTCTCTCACTCTGTCTAGAGACAAGTTTCTGCTAGTGACCCTGGCATTAAGCTGAGCATTGAAGGAACAGAAAATTATCTGTTACACTTATGTCTCTTTGTATAATCCATTTAGAATTCTAGTCTTAAAAGAACACAGGCCTCCACATCAGTACTTCTTCTCTAGCAGTTCCATTTGTTTTCAGGGAGAGTAAAGGAAACAGAATTGAGTAAGTATAGGCAGCATAACAGGCCCCTACAACTGCCTTAGCCAGGCAGCTGGGAATTCCCCCTGGCAGCACAGACACTTAGCTGCTGTAAGCCACACCCTATCCCCTTCAGCCACAGGCATGGCCAGAACATTGCTGAATTCCAACACCGCCAGCTGGTGTAATGGCACCATGGTTACTGTAATATACACCAGATGTCAAATGTTCCCCATGCAGTCTCAGTAAGCAACAAAATACAAACGTGGCCTAAAAATGCCTCGACCCTGCCCACAGTTGGGCCTTATATTGAACACAGCTTGGCCGGACATGAGGACAGGGCTAGAATCAATAATCTCTGTATGAGTAGGAAGCCTGAAGAAATAAGACTGTCAAGTCATTATCACCTTTACTTTTTAAATAAAACCTCCTGTTGTCAACCCAAACAATGATGGGTCCCACTGCTGCAGCAGCCTTTGGGTAGGTATATTTTCTAGTCAAAGGTGCCAATAAATTGCTTATTTTGTATATCTAACACCTTAAAAGATTAGGCAGCACCTACACCTCAGCAATTCTATTTTTTTCAAGCTCACTAGAAAATCAAAGTTAAAATGTTCCCCCTCCCCCACATATTCCACTGGCCCCACTGCAAAAAGCAAAACCAGAAAATTCCTCCAGAGAAATTAGATTTTCTTGGGAGGTCACAGAATCTACTTTTATGTAGACTCTTGGTTAAAAATGACGTGAAGAATTTCCAACTATTTTAGGTCCTGTCCACATCCGCTTCAGAACAATGCTAAGTATGACCAGAGTCCTGGTTCTGATCCCAGTGTGGGCAGGGCCTTAGAATTAAACACTAGATTCAACTTAAGGGCAATGGGGAGATGCGCACTCAACTTCAAATTTGAAAGACATTGGAAGGAGGGGAAAATAAAGCCCTAGATCTTCTGCTTCCACTGTAGAGGATATATAAAATGTCCATTATGCTGCTAATGTCACACATCCCAATAGAACCCTCACTGCAGACTAAAAATGGGTTACTGGGATCAGGTAATTTCTATTTGCACATGAACAATGACAACAAAACCACCAGGAACTGCATGACTACAAAGCTAGATTAGAAAAGGCCTTGACAAGGCAATATAAACCATAACACCACAATAACCTACATATAATTATTACTCTATAAAAACTAGTGCAGTTCTCCCATAGCACCTAAACATGTGACAATGGGTGCTCTATAAATGCTAAGATATAAATGGCAAAAGATAATATAAGAAATACACGTTAATTCAAAGAGAATGCTCTTAAAGTATGTTTTCATGTTGTTACCCTTATCGAAGCCGTCATTAAAATAGACTTTGAGCTATCTAGTGAAGGTTTGCAATAGGAACATAAAGATAGTACAAACCCTGATATCCTTTTGTTGATGTTGTATTGTTCACATATGTCTGATGCTAATACTGTGAGTTGAGGCCCAACAATGCTGTCCAGTTTACGGCAAAAATCCAGTGTAGGCTGCATTGAGGCTATGAAGTAGTTTCAAAAAGATGGTAAGTTTTTTCCTAACAGTATATGAGGTCTATACTATTTTGTGCCAAAAAGACAAATATGTTCTTTTGTAATCAACTTTAAGCATTTATAAGAATCTTGGACCACATTACACCTATGAAATTTCATCAACTTCCAAGGGTCTTCCAGAGAGTAATTGAAGGCAAAATAGTACCCCTTCTCTACCATCAAGCAAAACAGTTAAAATAATCTAAGAAGTTGTTTAAAGTTTCCACACAGAACAAATTAACACACAAGACTATAATGAACGAATACTCTGAAATAGCAAAATCAGGCTAGATTATGTTTGATAATGTTTTGGTAGAGAGATAGTACAGAAAAACAAAGTTGTCAAAAGAAAATAATCTCCCTGGTTTATTTCAAATCATACAAATCTATACCTACCATCAATCATAAAACAGACTGCTGCACTCATGGCCTGAAACAAACCAAAACAAAAACATTTACAAAATAAATTTTCTTCCCTCAATTTCACCAACACATTCACTGAAGAAGTCATTTATTGTATACCAGTTCCATTTTGAAAATTCTTTAAAGTCACAGTCAAGCTAGAGTGTTAACAGTAAACATTTGCTTCCATGACACAATAGTGGACACCCAATTTTCTATATTTTTTCAGTTCTGGACAAGGTTTTTACATCAGCTATTCAAGAGGATTTTGAGAAGTAGTTTATTGTTCTAGAGGAATTGAAATGCAATCTGGCTAGGGCATTGCTCACATGCAAAATGTGCACTGAAAAATCTAAATAAAATCAGTTTTAAAATCGATTTTGAATCAGTCCTAACCCACATGAGAACCTTTTTATAACAGGATCATCTTGATTTATCTTAGGGTTGCCACTGGCTGGAAGCCAGCTTAAGCAGCTCTGAAAAAATAATGCTTTTTGAGTTCACTGTTGATAAAGCCATATGAAAGGGATATAGACAGACTTGCCAAATTTGCATCAGTTGGATTAAACCAGAACTTCTAAAACAAACCCAGAAAATTCAGAAAAAAAAGTTATTTTAACTTTTAAATGTGAACCTTGGTTGAGCTCCCTGTCTCACTGTTCTGATCTGGTCCTTCCACATGCACTTTTCTGCAGGGTTTCATAATTAAAGCACAGCAGTGTTTTCTTCCTGGTATGTATTCATACTACACTGGAATAGAGGAAGTTTGATACCTTATAAACAATTAAATGAAGTTCTTCATAAGTGCCATCTGTATTTACAAATATTTTGGGAAATCTGCATTTTGCTTCTGGATCATTAACATTTAAAGGTCCAGTAAGAAACCTAAAAGTAAAAATTAAACAGGACAAATATAATTCATTTTTATATTCAATAACAATTTATAAGCACATGAAAAACATTTAAAATCTAGAAATTACTTAAACACATGCCTACATTTTAATAGAATTTCTGTCTAACCAGGTACTTATATAACTCCCTCCCTTTACCACAGTATCTGACTGTGTATCCATGTCAAATTGTCACTTTTAAATTAATTGAAAGACTTGGATCCCGACTTCAAAGAGGCTACTCACATGCTTAAAGTTAAGCACGAGTAATCATTTGAATGAATAAACATTGTTAGAATGCACAGAAAGAGGGTTCTTTTAGATCAAGATAAACAGCACATTGTAATTCAAGACTAAGTTGTGAGTGATCAGTGGCATTTCAACAGCCTTTCATTGATCATAGTTAGCTACTGTGCAGAGGACAAGGAACCAACTGTATTTACCAACAGGCCCTCGAAAAAACAACTGCAAAAAAGTTAACATGTTAGCATCAAAATAACTCAGAGAATAGGGAAATAAAAGCAAATAACACGTAGAAGATCAAGGCAACCAAATAAATCCTCCAGCCACTTTTAAAAGGACCATCTTATCAATGATCACTACACAATGCACACTCTGGTACATCTTGCTCGTCTGCTCCCCAGCAATTAAATGAAAAATTGAAGACTGAAACAAGCTAACACACACCCTGATTGGGGGGGGGGCGGGGGGGCGGGGGAAGAAGGAAGAACATGCCCATGATGTGCAAGACATTCAACCAGGGTTTGTGATTTAAAAAAAAACCCCACATTCTGTGCTCTGGAAACAGAAGGCCAAGAAGGACCTAATCCATCACTCAGAATAAGGTCACGCACTGGCCAAATGAAAAAAGTCTCTCACTGATGCACCTAATACACTAGCCAGTGCAAGAGGCAAGCCTCTAGACAGATCATCATTTTGTTCCTGTATGACAAATTATACTGCTTGGGGGAAAGGAATTGGAGGAATACTCACTGAGGGTACGTCTAGACTACATCTCTTTCGACAGAGGAATGTAAACTACACACTTTGAAATTCCAAATGAAGCTGGGATTTGAATTTCCCACACTTAATTTGCATAATCGCATCATGGCTCTCTTTCGAAAAAGCGCTATTTCGGAAGTGAAACCGCAGTCTAGATGTGGTTCTTTTGAAAAATAGAAGCCTTTTTCGAAAGATCCTTTAAAATGAGGTTATGAACAACATGCTAACAGCAGTAAGAAAGACATAAGTATGCAGTAGGTCTACACAAGTTCTTCACATCACAGGCCAAATTCTACACAGCCTATGAGATTATCTGGATGTAGAAATTAACCCCAAGAATACATTTACACTGCTACCTAAACAAACCATCCTGTGTTCCAAAAGCGTAGCTTTCCTCTGAAGCAAAAAAACAATATATAGTATGACAGTTGATAAGAACTACCTTCCGTAGTGTTGTAGATTTCCTGGCATTTCTGCACGTATTGGGGAATCTCTTCCTGCTAACTGAAAACAAATAGGAAATAAATCCGTTGGAATATTTCTTTCAGTTTCTCTTCATTCTGCAGTAGCTAAAGAAACTATCCACAGTAAACAGACTGCAGACTATACCTCTCTTGCTAGGAAATATACCATTAATGCATAACAAGAAGGGCAAGAATAAATGTCAACAATATTTAGAGAAATATAAAAAACAAAATACCCCATTATTAATCTGAAAAAAGTTCCACAAATTGTTTTAACTTTGATATAAAGCTCTTTTAATGCAATTTTATGGCTCCTGTCATCATCGTATCTGAGCAAACTCTAATGAATTTATCCTCACTCCACCGTGTCAGGTTGATAAGTATTTTCACTGTGCAGGTGGGAGACTGAGGCATGGGAAGATTAAGTGAGTTGCTCATGGTGATATAAGGAGTCAGCCAGAAACTAAACTCACACTTCCTAGCTCTAAGTCTAGTGCCACATCTCCAAGGCCATTCTTGCTTCCTCACTAAAATCTTTACATTTCCATATATTAACAGCAACACAGGCTGTTTCTCATATTGCTGGCTGAATTACATTTTATCTAGGTAATACATTGGTCACTAGTCAACCATCCTAATTGAAGCCCTTAAGGAAACCTCTCAAATAATCTCAGTTTTTAAATAGCTGTATAATATCCACATATTTATCCATTTCTAGTTTCCAGTTATTGAATATTCTACATTATTTTCCTTTTTATTGTTTATAGCCAAGTCTACATACTTGCAACATTTTTTATGACTACAGGGGAATTGGCTCCCTTTGGGGTAACTGTTGTAACCTGTTTCACAGTTTGAATCCTTACTGCTTTCTAACATTCAGATTTTTTATTGGCAGTGTAAATGCCGACAGACCCTGGTCATCTGCAGAAGGAACTGAACCTAGGACTTCTGGAGCTTAGTGCATGAGCCTCTACTGCATGATCTAAAAGCCTGTTCCTATTAGCTAACACTGTAAAGCAGACTTATTCTCTCTGTAACTGGTCTCGGTGCCACTAGATGGGATAGTACACCACACCCAGAAGGTGCATGGGTTACACTAAGGGTATACTGTTCTTTTTTTCATTTGTGAACACCAACAATGACATCCAAGACCTAGTTAAGCAACCTTTCTGAAACTCCCAAATACTAGACTATCCCAGTTCCTACTTTCTACGTGACTGCAGTAGTATAGACTCACAATCTAAATAAAGCAGAATCTGTAGTTTTCTGAAAAGTTCACTTCTATCATTTCTAGGGATGTAAGCGTCTAGTCAACTGATTGACTACCCGATAAACATAGGCTTATCGGACAGGTGGGGAACCTCAGGCCCAGGGCCTCTGGCTTGTCTGTATCCAGCCCTAGGGCTCAGGGCTCCCCCCAGCATTGGGGAACCCGTGCTGGCACTCCGGCTCTCCCACCATCCCCCCACGGGGCTGAAGCACACAAAATCTACTAGCCTGGGCTCCCCTAAGCTCTGGTGTGCGAGGGGAATGTGGGGAGTGTCTTTCTCCTTCTCAATCAATGAGGGTTTTTTATTTTGTTGTTTTTTAATTCGCTTCTCAGTTGTATGCGGCCCCTGAATGATTTTTCTGTAGGTCAGCAGCTCAAAACCCAAAAAAGGTTCCTCAACCTTGGCCTATTGGGTAGTCAAGTTGATTAGTCGCTTCCCCCCCTTGCTACCTCTGTACTGGAGGAAGTAAGGGGGTGGGGGAACAGGACCCAGTGCTGGGGGGGGGAGCTGGCTTAAAAGCTAGTTCCCCCCAGCACCGTCTCTGTGGGGTTAGGGGGTGGCAGGGGAGTCAGAGGCACAGTGGGAAACAGTGTGTGCAGGGACTGAAGCAGTCCCCATTTGCACTGGTCCAACTGCTGTGCCTCCACAAGGCTCTTGCTACATTTAAAAGGCAAAGGCAGTGCAGTGGGAAACCCTGGGTGAGTTGGGACTCAAGCAGTCCCCCGCTGCACCTCTCTCTGCCTTTTAAATGTAATAAGAGCTGTGGGCAGCTCTTACTACGTTTAAAAGGCGGCGGCGCAGCTGGGATAGCGAACGCTCTGCCTGAACCCATCCCTTATTGACTAATGGATGGAAATTCCATCGACTACTCAATTAATCAAAATTTAACATCCCTAATCATTTCTAAAACCTTACAAGAGCTTATTTAATTCTGTTATGGAAGGAAAGATGGTCTTGTGATGAAGGCACGAAAACTGGAGTTTGGGAACTGTGCAGTAGTATGGTCAAGGTCCTAATAAAGTCAATCAATTTTTGTGCAGTGTGCTGAGTTCCTAAGAAGTTATATATTTTTCTTGTTAAACAAATGTAAGGTAGCATTTAAAGTATACACACTCTTCACTATATCCTGTCAATATAGCCATATAATCACACATTATCTTTTTGTATATAACCATTATGCCTTTTAAAATCTCAGCGGTGGCTGGAAACAGTAGTATCAGATTAATCTTTAGTAGCATTAACTATAAGTGCATATTTGTTAATAACTTTGCATGAAAATGCTTAATGAAATGCTGTTCTCACATGTAACTGCAGGTTACAAAAAGTCTGTAGAAATCAAATTGTTTCAGTCCCATTAGTCATTATTAATGAAGATTTGCTCTATTTACATGAGTAAATGTGATCATAAAGAAGCGAGAGAGTGTTATGGAGCACGCAGGTAGGTGTTGTGCAAGATCCCTGCACAGAACTGCCTTGCACAACTCATAGGCTTTCAGCAGATCACACAGAAGAGTGGTGGTTTTACCATGTGTATGAACAGAGGTTCAAGATCATCAAATTTAAATTCATTTTCACTAGACAAAACTTAGACGCTGGACATCTTCCCCCCCCCCCCCTTCCCAATACGAGAACTGAACAGTTAGCTAAAGTCCATGCAAAACAAGAAAACTTTGCAGATTTGTTTTGTGCATCTCACTGAAATTTTAATGTCATGCAAAATATGAAGACTATACATCGTTTATTTAAAGTTATGGCATAAAATTTTGCATAAGATAAAATGCCTACTGTATTAATTGCTGGGCTAGAACTAACCTTTCAAATGTATTTGAAAAAAAAATATTTTTTTCCATCCTCTAAGAAGTCAAACTCTGGTGAAAGAATTTGGCTAAAATGTTAAAACAAGCCATATTTAATGGTGATGCCAAAGACAAAACTCCATCCCCAAAGGTGAATGTTTTGGAAAACTACAAGTGTGTGAAAACAGTTGAGTTTGCAAAACTGAACTATAGCAGTTGCCAGCAGCAACTCGTACAATAACAATGCAGTGCAAAAGGAGTATTTTCTGCTTTTTATGTAGAAAATTCAAATTTGATTAGTTTAATGGTTTTTCAGTTCTGATAGTAGCTGTAAAAATATGAGAACGACCTTGTAGAATGATTTATCAATGAAAATCAAAATTGATTTCCACTTGGCCGACAAGATGGACTGCTGTTCAGAAACTGTTCTGCTCCAACAAATCTACAGGTTTACATTGCCCGTTTGGATATTTTCTCAATGCACCAAGGCAAATGTACAATTTTATGATATGGAGTTTTTGTTGAATAGTAATATTGAGCATCAGCAAACCTGGACAAAGAGGAGAGGCAAGATCAAGGACACTTAACTGAAAACACCAGTATCTTCTTATCAAAAGCAGGGGACTCTGAGAACAAATTAATCTGCTAATTGTAACTGAGATGACATTGTGAGAGAAGAAAAGCAGTCTTTAGTTGAGGGAGCCAGATCTCAAATGAGCAGGGGTCAGCCGCCTATGGCTTGTGAGTCCTATTTGGTTCACGTAGGAGCCAAATATGGCTCATGGCTTGAGCTCAGCCCCCCCGTACTTCCCCGCCACCTGCACTGGGGAGCCCATACTGGCAATCCATCATTGCACCCCCCCCCGCAAGAGTGGAGCCGGCACCGGCTTCTTGCAGGGGCAGGGGGAGGAAAGCCCCAAGGCTCCATGCTGGATCTGGCTTATGGGGAAGCGCACACACTGCTCCTCCCCTCCGCACAGCAATGTGTGTGCTTCCTTATCCACCCTACTTTCCCCTGTGCTCCAGGGAGGTGGGACATGGGAACTACATGGTGATTACCTGAGTGACCACATCCAGCTGTGCTGGATGTGGTGGTGATGCACATTGAGCACACAGGGGCTGGGTGGGGAGGACAGCTAAGATGGCGGCAGAGGATCTGGACTTTGGGGACTAGGAGTGGCATGTGCCTTCTTCCAGCGCTGCCTGCAGATCTTACCCAAGAGATACTTGGCCCTGGAGACCAGCAAGTACCAGCCAAGCTGAGGAAGCAATGGGAGTGGGCTGCTGCTGCTCCTCCTGGGCTGCCACCAGGAGGTGTGCGCGAAGCTGAGGGGGCCCATTGGAGCTGCCAAGGTTGGATTCTGCTTATGGCAGGCTCCCAGGCTGGGGATCCTGCCAAAGGAGCAGCAGGAAGCCATGCCTGGGACAGGGAGCCTGAGAGCAGCATGGGTACAAAAAGCAAGTGCTGCCCAGACCCTGCACACCCTGACCCACTGTGCCGAAACCCTGCACCCCCAGCCTACTCCTGCACCTGCTCCCTCCCCCCGGCCAGATACCTACACTCAGCTTGCTCCTGCACCCTACCTCCCACCCAGATTCTCCACCCCCATCCCTATCTTACTCACTGTCAGCTCTGTGCTACATACTGGATCCCTCGTTTTTTACCCCACCCCAGTGCCTAGGGGGGCCCACAAAATCCACTAACCCTGGAACCCCAGAAGATCTGGCCTGAGGCCTTAAATCTCAGTCCTCCTTGCCTTTCCCTTCCCCACATAGGTCAGAGTACTAGGGGAGTAAGATGTATCAGTTGGGGGCCACATTAGTGAGAGTTGAAGGTTTCTGGAGGGATTGTTTTTTTGCTTCTCACTTGAGTGGTCCCCAACTGATTTTTCTTTGGGACAGTGGCCCCGACCCAAAAATGATTCCCCACCCCTGCCATAAATAAAGACAATGTTGAAGCCTTGTGTTGGACATAATATTTTACTTCATTTAAAAATGAAGCCTGGCCAACAAGCCCCCAGTTGGGGCCCAGCCCCCATCTGGCCGCAGCATCATAACACCCCAACCCTGAGCCCATCATACACCTGAACCCCCTGCCCTGAGCCCCTCATACCCCCACATCCCCATTCCCCTGATATAACACTCCTGCACCCCCCACACGCCAACCTTGTGTCCATAGTCCATCATTCACCCAATACCCCTGCCCTGAGCCCCTCATACATCCCAACCCAAACTCCTGCACCCCCATATCCCCAGCCTCCGCCATTAGATTGTCAGAAGACAGCCTGAATGCATGCATGAAGCTGGATTTGACTTATCATGTAAACGTCAAAGAAATGTGCAAAAAGATGCAGCAGCAGCAGCCCCATTAAATGAAGTCTGAGTACAATGTTTCACTTCTGCTATTATTAATCATCATGTCAGTTATCAATAATATTAAGTTGTATATTTTCAGTCATGCAAATGGGCATTCTTATATGGCTCTTTGTTGACCACCTGTTCTGAATTTTGATGTATTTTGGCTCTTTGGTTTGAAAAGGCTGCCGACCCCTAATTTAGAGCTTCATGGAAGCTAGTTGAAAACCATTGCACATGACAGAGCATAAGCATTATGGTCCATGTAGGATGCTACATATTGAGCAAGCAGCCACACTCTGCATTAGAGAAAGTTTCTAAATGGTCTTTAGACACAAACATTCTGGAGGGAACAAAGCTTGGATCACTGACATCTGTAATGTGCTTCTTTCTGTTTTTCTAGTTAAGACTGTTCCCATTCAAACCTATTCTCAAAAGGCTTAACGCTGACTTGTTTACTGTATTTTTGCTATTAATCAATTATCACTGCTAGATTTAGAACTGAACTTCATTTAGTATAGGGCCTTCTATATTCCATGTATACTAAAGCACTTTACTGGAAGGCAGTTAAACACTTGCAGTGCATCAAAGGAATAGGCAAATATACACTCCATGACAGCTCACAGTCTTGAAATGAACTGCACGGAGAAAGGGAACGTGAGCAAGGATCAGAGTCTGTTCTGGGCACTGTATTGAACCCTCAATTTGTAAAAGTGAAAACACTGTATAAATATTTATGGATTAAGCAAGCCTTCCAATAAATGTAAGCTTCTTTATCTTATGGACAGGAACAACAAAACAGAGAGGTGGTATGAATTACTCAGTGTCACACAGAAAGTGAATTCAGGTTCTTAGTCCAAGCTCTGTGCTTCAATTTTTTTTTTAAAAGGATTTGCAAGATCTTTAACATTCACCTGGCCACTTACCAAAAGGGACCTTTGATTAAGGTTTTCTATAAAGGACAGCTTCTATCAGAATACAGTACTACATTGTATTAGTTCACCATACGGTTAGCATTTGTATGATCCCAAGCCTTGGCATAGGATTAGAATCCACGATGTTCTGGCTTTAGAAACAGGAGTGTTACCAACTGATCTGCACTGACAGGGCTAGGACAATGATATTTATTCAGATTTCAACAGACATACTGAAAGAATGACCTATCCTGGACTCTAATCACACTTACCATTCACAAATATATATTACAAAACAAATCAGAGAACCTGAGCAGCAGCAGACCACCCCTCTCCTGCCAGGCACATGCAACCACCAGGCAGCAAATCATTACAAAACAATTAATGTCGCCTTCCTTCTTCAAAGTACAAACAAAGCACTTCCAAAAATTACCTGCTCATAAAGGACTTTGGGGCTTTTCTCAATGAGCATGTATGAAGAGTTAATTCCTAAACTGGAGAAAGCAGTTCAGAAACTTTCTCTCTACTATATCAAGGGAGCAGCAGCTCAAGTACTGTATTTATACTGCTATAGTGCATATGGTACAAGACATCTGTGCAAAGTATATGTGCTGTTACAAAAACCACATATCCATACCTCTGGCTCTATGTGCCTGGGAAAGAGGGATGTTGTGAGATACTTGTATAAAATTCTCATGTCATCTTGTTCTAATCCACTCCTGGAATATCAGAGAAAAAAAGTTAAAAGGTAGATTGCAAATCAGGAAAAACAATTTCTCTAAGCGTGTTATTCATGGCCAACATCTTTAGAACCAAGAGCTGGACAAGCCGCAATTTAGAGCCTTCTGGGAGAACTAAACTCAGTTCTTTTATATGACAAGGTACCAATTTCTTTTGTACAGACAGTCCCCAGTATATGTTTAATTTTTAATAGGATGCTCATTCCCCTACAATATTACTAATATATCCAGGTTAACAAATAGATAAAATCATGAATTATAAAAAGTCTTGTCCTAATTTATGAGTCCATATTTGATTTCACAAGCAAATTATGTGTAGCGAATACTTGAATCTAGACAAATATAGGGAGACTACGATTTTTTTAAAATAATATTTTATAACTTTTCTCACCTAAATATTGTAAACATTCTCTCCTTACTTCTTACTAGCCTTTGAACATGAAAACCTTGCACAGCTACTCCAATGTGAAACAGTATGCCAAAAGCAGCTGTGCCATGTCAGTACACACCAGAAATACAAACACAGCTGAAGAGGAATAACTAGTTTTCAATTACATTGATGCAGCAAACTCCTTAAACTGCATTTTTAACAGAAACAAAGAACTCTGTTGTAATATTTTCTGCACATAAAGTCAGGATCAATCAAAAGTAGTTTTGGTTAACTGAAAATGCAGTGCTTTTCAGTATTACATTTTGGTCGTACATAATTTGCTTGTAAAAATCAAATATCGATTCATAGACTGACTTTAAAAAGTTTCTAATTGTTGTTAATAATGTGAATAAATTATCAAGAACCCAGATGATTAATAAGATTCAGTTAAAATGAATTGAGACGTTATGGTGATTATGGTAGTGTCTTGTGGTAGGTCCTTTTCTCCATTATATGTTTAATTTTGGACATGAAACTTAACAGTTTCAAATCTTCAGCAATAATTAACTTAGTACATATGTTTACACTATTCCAAAGAAACCATCCATTAGAAACTGGTAGCTAGCTCTGGTTTTTGTAATGAACACACATCAAATTAAGAGTGCGTGGGCACATTTTGCTCTGATTTACAAATCCACGGAAGTCAGCAGGGTTCTACAAATTCTGAGACAGCTCTAGGGTGACCAGCTGTCTGGTTTTTGACTGGTTCACCTAGTCAAAAAGGGATCCTAGCAGCTGCAGTTAGCACCGCCCACTAGGGCATTAAAAGTTCAGTCAACATCGGTGCAGAGCCAAGGCAGGTTATTCCCTACCTGTCCTGGGGCACCACACTGTACCTCAGAAGTGGCCAGCAGATCCAGCTTCTCAGCAGGGGACCACCAGGTTCTGTGGGCTGCCCTGAGTACTGGCTCTGGACTCCCATTGGCCAGCTGCCCCCAGCCACACTGAGCACCGGCTCCACAATCCAATTGGCTGGCTCCTAGCCAATGGAAGCTGGGGGTAAGGGCAACGTCTGCAAGCAAGAGCCTCCTGCCCATGCCCCTGTCTAGGAGCTGGACCAGTTGGCTACTTCCGGAGTGCGGTGCAGTGCTGTGCCTCGCCTCAGGACAGGCAGGCAGTCTGCCTTATGCACCTCCTACTAACCAGGAGCCACCCAAGACAAACTTGAGCCCCCCTCCACCTCAACCCAGAGCCCTCTCCTGCACTCTAAACCTCTTATCCCAGGACTTAACCCACAGTCCACACCACCAATCCAGAACCTGTACCCCCTCTACACCCTAGCTCCGTCTCAACCCATAGCCCCCTCTTGCATTCTGAATCTCTCGGCCCCACGCCCTAGCCTGGAGTCCTCCCCTGCACTCCAAACCCCTCATTCCCAGTCATACTCCAGAGTCCACACCCTCAGATGGAGCCCTCACCACCTTACACACCCCAACTACTTGACGGAGGCCAGAGCTCCCTCCCGCACCTGGAGCCCAAACCCCCACTCATTCCCAAGCCCCAAAACCCTGCTCCATCCCAGTGAAAGTGATGGTGAGGGGGAATGTAGTGAGTGGGGGCCAGGCTAGTGTGTTTAGGGTTGCCAACTTTCTTTTGGCACAAAACCAGGCAGCTCAGCCCTAGTCAGTTTAACACCATATGTGTGTCAAATACTAACATCAAATTATCACATTTATGAGGTTTACACATTACTTCTCAAAACTTTCTTTCCCTTCATTTAAAACTGTTATTATTCAGTTTACCCTCAGCCATGTTATATGTTAAAGGTTTCTGCATTAGTGAACTATGCAGCATCTATTTCAACTGCAAACAACATCCTCACTGCAGACTCTGACTTTAAGGTAACAGAGCAAAAATTCTCTGATGTCTACTACCATCATCTCTCATTGATTTCAGCCACTCAAATGGACCAGGCTCCAGGATTTATTTTATCATTACCAAATGAGATCCTTAGTGCTTAGATGAAATAACTATACAGTACTGCTAAAGGGAGAAGACATTATTTACACATTGTGTGTGGATGCAGATTGTAACCGATCATTCCAATTTATGAGAAAGAGCCTCCTTTTCCAGGAAAGATAAGATATTTAAGAAAAAAAGGAAAACCATTTAAAATATTAATTCATCATCTCTTAATTTATCAATTGTAATCTCTAGCATCCTTAAGCTTCTCTTTACTGCTAACACAAACTGTGCACTGTGACATTCTTGACAAGTGAAAAAAATGCAAATATCTAACCTTCACTGATTTTTCCCTTCCAAGCCAGAGATGATAAAAAAGAAAATATGCCTAAAAAGTTACACATTGAGCTTGAAATGTTAAAACTGCTTGTCTCTCAATAATTCTGTAGAAAATATTGCTTTACAAGCAAACTCTTATTTATTCTCTCCAAATATTTTCACACTGTTTGAGTTATTGCCAAAGTTTTTAAGTCTTCAGATCACTTAGTAAATAAAAGACTTTTCCAGGTGTGGCCAGCTCTTCCAATTTCAATATGTTGATTTCTCAAAATGGAAACTATTCACAACTACAGGGAAAGGTTCTATATCCAACTGTTTCATATTTGTAGTTTTTAAGACCAAAAGGGATCATTGTGATCAGCAGGTTAGACCTTCTGAACAACACAGGCCACAGATGATGATAATTCCTAGAGCAGATCTTTTAGAAAAACATCCAATCTTGATTTAAACGTTGTCAGCAATGGAGAATTCAGCATGATCCTTTGTAAATGGGTCCAATGATTAATTACTCTAACCATTAAAAATATAGACCTTATTTCAAATCTGAATTTATCTAGCTTCAACTTTCAGATACTAGATTGTGTTATGCCTTCCTCAGCTAGAATTAAAGGGCCTATTATTAAATCTTTGCTCCTCATGCAGATACCAATAGACCAATGAAGTCACCTCTTACCTTCCCTTGGATAAGCTAAATAGGCTGAGTTCCTGAAGTGTTATCAGTATATGTTTTCTAATTCTTTAGTAATTTTCATAGTTCTTCTGTGAACACTCTCCAATTTATCAATATCCTTCCTGAATTTTGTGTCTAAGACCTGGATACAATAGTCCAGCAGCAGATGCACTAGTGCCAAGTACAGAGGTAACATAACCTCTCTACTCCTAGATTCAAGATTTGTATGCATTCCAGGCTTCCATTAGCTCTTTTGACCACAGCATCACACTGGGAGTTCATGTAAAGCTGGTTACCCACCACGATCTTTTCTAGAGTCACTGCTTCCTGGGATAGGATCCTCTATCCTGTAAGTATGGCTTACAATCTTTGTTACCAGACACATCTATTTTAACACAGTTAATGTAAATGTATATTGTTTGCTTGCACACATTTGATCAAGCAATCTAGATTGCTCTGAATCAATTATCTGTCCTCGTCATTATTTATCATTCCCCCAATTTTTGTGTCATCACTATATAAGAATGACCAGTACAAAAGAATCTCTAATATATGCACATTTCCCATGTATATCCTAAATTGTGGAAACTTTCCTGCTAAGATTCTTCAAGCATTTCTGGAAATATTTGGTAATTCTCACTGTGGCTCTATAATTCTACACAACTAAGGAAGTTGCCTAGGAGAAATTCCACAAATCCTGAAATTGAGTACAAATTGTTCCAAAACCATTATTTTTCACTTTTAGTTACATTCGTATGTAAGTAAAACTATCAATAAATGGCAAGAACACATAGACTTGTTATTATATATGGCCCATTCATCTTGAAAGACGGTAGTAAGCAGCGGCAGTGACAATCTATGAGTTGTGCCTGGATCTGCAACTTCTTTCATGGCTTATGCGTCCAATATTGGATTTGCACAGTCGATTACAATAGCTACATGCCAGTCTACTTCCGTTTTCATGAGACAGAGAGACTTTTTCCTTCTGAGACGGAGTTCTTTTGCATGACTTGCACAGGTCCTATCGAAAAATGACGTGCCCTGTTGTAATAATCGTCGCCAGGTGTTGAGATCTGATAGTGTAGATTCCCAAGAGCCTGGATAGACGTTAAACCTTTTCATAGTGTTTTTACATATATCCTTGAATCTTAACTTTGGCCTTCCTCTTGCCCTTGCTCCACTTGTTAGTTCACTAAAGAGGATTTCTTTGGGAAGGCATTTATCACTCATTCTCCTCACATGGCTAAGCCACCAGAGTCTTCTGTTGTTAAGGATCGCTATGAGACTGGGTATGCCAGCTCTTGATCGGCCATCTACATTTGAAACTTTGTCTTGCCACTTAATATTCATGATTCTGCGAAGGCAGCGAAGGTGGAAATGTCTCAATTTTTTCTCTTGGCACGAGTAGGTAGTCCAGGTCTCAGATCCATAAAGCAAGACACTTAATATGCATGCTTGGTATATCAGTATTTTTGTTTTCAATGTCAGTTTGGGATTGTTCCATGCTTATTTCATAAGTCTGCCAAATGTTGTGGCTGCCTTCCCAATTCTGATGTTCAGTTCTTCATCCATGGAGAGATTTGTGATGACAGTAGACCCAAGGTAACAGAATTGTTGAACCACCTCTAATGGACTGTCATTCAAAATGACTTTGGGTGGTTGCGATACACCTTGAGCAAACACAACAGTTTTCTTCATGCTTATGTTGAGAGACACTAGTTTACTAACTCTGGACAGAGAATCCCCATTGGTGCCTGTAGCGTGTCTTCATTATGTGTGACAAGCACTGCACCATCTGCGAATAGGAGTTCTCTAATGAGGACTTTCTTGACCTTAGTTTTAGCCTTGAATTGTGTTAGGTTGTAAAGAGAACCATCTAACCTTGTGTGGAGAAATACACCACTGTGTGAGTTTAGAAATGCACAATTTAATAGGACTGAGAAGAATATACCAAAGAGGGTAGGAGCAAGGACACATCCCTGTTTGACTCCACTCTTCCCCACAAAGGATTCAGATGTAGATCCATCATAGTACACTGTTGCTTTCATATCTTCATGAAAAGATATTATAAGCTTGAGTAGAGTTGGTGGACAGCCAATCTTAGTTAACACTTTGTACAGTCCTGATCTACTGACTGTATCGAATGCCTTTGCTAAGTCCACAAACGCTATAAACAGCGACTTTCCTTGCTCTCTGCATTTTTCTTGTAGTTGTCAAAGAGAAAAAATCATGTCCATTGTTGACCTGCCAGCCCTGAAGCCACACTGTGTTTCTGGATAGACTCGATCTGCGAGTTTTTGCAGGCGATTAAAAATGACACAGGCAAATGCTTTACCTGTAATACTTAGCAAAGAGATGCCTCTGTAGTTGTTACAGTCCCCCTTATTGCCTTTGTATTTATAAAGAGTAATGATGTTGATATGAGGGACCACTCCCGCTTGCCAACATTTTATAAGTAAGTCATAGAGGAAGGGGATGAGGATAGCCTTGTTAAACTTCAGAACTTCAGCTGGAATCCCATCGTTACCTGGTACTTTTCCACTGGAGAGAGCATCAAGTACTTGGGAAAGCTCTTCCATAATAGGCTTTACATCTAGCTCTAACATTTCTGGAAGAGTTGGAATGAGGTTATCAAGTTCAGGATGTATTGTACGCTCATGGGAGTAAAGACTTGAGTAGTGTTCCACCCATCGGGACATCTGTTGATTTTTATCTGTAATCACCTGTCCATTTAGATGTTTCAATGGAGCAACTTTGGTAACGTTTGGTCCAAGTGCTTTCTTCAGTCCATCAAACATGGTTTTCAGGTCACTCATATCGAATGCTTTTTGAATTCCAGAACACAGATTGGCCCAATACTTGTTTGCACACCACCTGGATTCTCTCTGAAGAGCAGATCTTATATGTTGGAGCTGATCTCTTGAACTTTGCGATGGATTCTTTATGTTATTCAGAAAAGCCTTGTTTTTTTCTTCAAGAAGAGGCCTGAGAATGTCAACGTTTTCATCAATCCAGTCTTTGTTGGAAAATTTCTGTGTTCCAAAGGCAGATGTGGCACATTCATATATTGCAGCACTCAGCATGGACCATGTCTTGTCAAGAGACTGCTGGACAGGGTTGTCTTCCATTTTGCGAGTGAATTCTTCCGCAAAGACAGAGCATTTCAGTGCATCTCTAGTATTGAGGGTGTTAACCTTTGGTTTTCTGCAATCCTTTGCTCTAAAGAAACTCCATATATCAATTTTCACTCTACTGATAATCAATCATAGAATCCTAGGACTGGAAGGGACCTCGAGAGGTCATCAAGTCCAGTCCCCTGCCCTCATGGCAGGACCAAATACTGTCTAGACCATCCCTGATAGACATTTATCTAACCTATTGTTAAATATCTCCAGAGATGGAGATTCCACAGCCTCCCTGGGCAATTTATTCCAGTGTTTGACTACCCTAACAGTTAGAAACTTTTTCCTAATGTCCAACCTAAACCTCCCTTGCTGCAGTTTAAGCCCATTGCTTCTTGTTCTATCCTCAGAGGCCAAGATGAACAAGTGTTCTCCCTCCTCCTTATGATACCCTTTTAGATACCTGAAAACTGCTATCATGTCCCCCCTCAATCTTCTCTTTTCTAAACTAAACAAAGCCAATTCTTTCAGCCTTCCTTCATAGGTCATGTTCTCTAGACCTTTAATCATTCTTGTTGCTCTTCTCTGGACCCTCTCCAATTTCTCCACATCTTTCTTGAAATGCGGTGCCCAGAACTGCATACAATACTCCAACTGAGGCCTAACCAATGAATGATCAGTGTCACAATCTTCCCTGTGATATGCACATGTAAATTTAATGGAGTTGAGATGTTTTCTGCAGACCAGTACAAGGTCAAGCTGATGCCAGTGACTGGATCTGGGGTGGCACCATGAGACCTTGTGATAGTCTTTTAAGTTGAAAAAAAAGTATTAGTGATGGAGAGATGATTCTGAGAACTGAATTCAAGAAACCTTTGACATTTTCATTCCTTTTCCCAATGCCGTGATGACCTAGGCAAGTGGGCCAGGACTGGTGATTGCATCCCACCCTTGCATTAAAATCACCAAGGTTGTACAGTTGTTCACTGGGCGAACAGGAATTGACAACTTTCTGAAGATTACCATAGAAGCGGTCCTTGTCTTCAGTGCACGATGTTAGTGTGGGTGCATAAGTAGTTATGATGTTAACATATCCCGACTTGGTGCTGAGCTTTAGGGATATAACGCGTTCTGATTCAGCTATGGGTGTATTGATAAAGTTCATCAGACTGTTATTAAAGAGTCCTATACATACAATAGGAAAGGGATAAAACTAATGGGCTTGTATAGAAATTGAATACGTTTCTATACAATTTAATCGATTTAAAAACAAGTAGTCCTGTGGCACCTTAGAGACTAACATTTTGTGTGTGTGTGTGCGTGCGTGCGTGCACGCGCACACACGCACACACAAATCATGAGCTTTTGTGGGCAAAACTCACTTCTTCAGATGAGCTTATTTTTGCCCATGAAAGCTCACCCTATATTATCTATATGTTAGTCTCTAAGGTGCCATAAGACTACTTGTTGTTTTTAAAGATACAGATTAATATGGCTACCCCTCTGAGATTTTTATAGGTTTCTTGAACCCTCCCATTGCAGGGATATAATTATCTATTAAAGTCCTTAGAGTTATCAGAAAGTATATTGTATAGGTTATTTCCACAGAGAAAAGAACAGGGCAGAAAATTGGTTGGGGGGATGATGTTTCAATTTTACCTCTTTATAACAAATGGCTGATGATTATGATTTGGGGAAATCTCCATTTGCTGCAGGTAGCAGGATTTTATCATTATTAGGATTTAAAAAAATGTCAAAGTACCAAGATGCTCAAGCAATAAGCACATTTTATTTCATTATTAATAAAAAGTATCAGTGGGCAAATAATTCCATTAACTGAGGACTGCAAAATTAGAAGTTTTGACCAAGATTTCAAAAAAATGACCCAATTATATTGAATGCTTGCCTTGAGACACCTTAAGGGGTCTAATTTTTATGAAGTGCTGGCTAAGCATCCAGTATGAAATTTTGGCTCCACTAAAGTCATTGGCAAAACCTACACTCACTTCAATAGGGCCTGATTTTCAGTCCCAGCTTCTGCAAATTCATGCCCATTTAAAGTGTCTTAAGTTAGGCATCCAAAAATCAGTAACTTTGGGAAATCATGACCTATGTTTTTATTTTCATGAAATTATTTATTAGTCTCTACCAGCGCACTATCTAGAGTGCTCACAAATGCACAAGAAACGGAACTCTAAGGAAAGGAAACTGCATTAGCAGGGAAACTCTCGCTGGCCTAATAGGTATTTTCCATCTTTATCTTCTACATAGGTAGCTCTCATGAGAAAAGGTGGCTACATATTATAGGAGGTAATATGTTAGAAAGATGTGGCTGAAAGCCCCAGTTCAGCAATATACTGAAACAAGTGGCTCCACTGACTTTAATGCTTAAAAGTTCTGCAAGTGTTTAAGTACCTTCCTGAAACAAAGCATCATAGTTCAGTAAACTGACATGCAAAGGAAGAGCCAACAGAGATGGCCAACAGAGCATCTTATCAGTTTTAAGCTTCTTGCTCACCCTGCCAAATAGCCGTCCTTTTTTCATTTAGAAGATTTACCTGGCATTGCTTGGATTCTTAACTCAAATAAATTTAGTTTTTCTTCATATAAGTCACTGTTCTCCAATGGAGCAGGGGATGAGGGATTCAGAATGCACGCTGCCCCAGAGACAGAGGACAACTTCAGCCGTCTCATCACAGCAGGTTGGGGCCAAGTGAGAAGCACCTGTCTATGGCCGCTGCAGCAGGGAGACCGATGCACCCACAAACTCTCTGAAGTATACAGCAGATAGCTGTCCCTTTCTTCACTCATGTCCCCTGCTGGCCAAATGGAGTTATAATGGTCCTGGTCCCCATCTCTGGTCCCTTGTTGCTCCCCTTTGGCCATTCTTCAGTATAACTGTCCCACCTACCAGACTCCTTCTTTTCCATTTTATGAGAAACAATCAAATTCCGTGCACATCCCACTGTCCTGGCACAACCAAATTCTGACCTTGCTTTACGTTATGATAAGAGAAAGCTTCATAGCAAATTTGGTGGTCCTCGCTCTTACCATTTTAGGAGGAGTTCTTGAAAAAAGACAGACTCACAGACGGCCAAATGAACATTTCTAAAATATACAGTAAGATGTGAAGAATCTAGTTTAATTTATCTCTAGCAAACTTAGTTCTGCCTTTTCCCATTAAATGAATGGTCTGCCCTACAGAAGCTCCTTGGAGGCCAAGACTGTCTTTTTCTTCTGTGTCTGTACTGCATCTAACACAATGAGTTCCTGAGCAATGACAAGGACCCCAAGCACCCTATGAAAATACTACTACTTATAAAGAAAGTAATGTTATTTATTTAAAGATGCAGGTTATTTTTCCCCCTTCTACCTATTATTCTGATACCTACCAGATGAGCTGATCATTGTAGAGAAAGGCAGTATATTTGACTATGTTCAAGCTCTCCTCCATTCTATTAATAAATGACTGGATTTTCAAGTAAGTCATTTTATCCAATGGAAAGAAGCTGATTCCACAAAAAACATCCAGCAGGTCACATGACTGTAAATGCAGTGTTTGCAAATACTGAAGGAACAAATATAAAGGAAAGGAGGGAAGTTAATAGTTTTCTGATTATTTAAAAGCTATAATAAAGCCTTTAAAATTAACATTTCAACTTAATTTTTGGACACTTTTGCTCTGTACCAGATCCTTAAGTGATAGACTATATCATACTGCTCACAAATACAATTGAGAAGCATGGCGCTAAATCATATATATAATATATATACACACACACATACACACTCTCACACACACACAGACATTCATATTCAGTATGATTAAGTCAGTCAGTATGATTAATGATAACTAGAATCATGAGCAAGTAGCAAAGACACACAATGTATTACAGACATATAAAAAGACAGTGTCCCTGTCTCAAAGAGCTTATAATCTAAGACTCCAATCTTGTAAACTGTCCTGGGTAGATCATCCCATACCAAAGTGTGACCCCCTCCCCCATTACTTCAGTGGGGTACCATGCAGGTTCAGGGGACCACCTGCTTAGAGCAACTTGTGCATACTGAAATCCAAGTGCCTGATCTTGAAAAGCATATCACAACATTTTTCCTCGTTTTGCATTAAAAATCCCAAAGGAATTGAAACCCTAATGTGATGTTCACTGAAACAACTCTATTGAACACAATACAAGAGAAACCTAATGCAGGAAGATATATGGAAGCCACAGAACAAATTTATTTACAGTGTTTTTGCAAATGTGGAAAGATGTTGGAAGAGTCTGGTATTAACTGAATCTCCACTTGTCTTCTAGTTGTGTTATATGCAGGTCATACATTAAAATAATGGATTATAATACAAACCATGCAGAAACACTGGCACACCAAGACTTGACAAGAGGTGGTTGGTTACTTTTTAACACTATATGCACTTTGTTTTAGCATTTCTATTATCCATATTATCAATAGGGATGTAAAATCCTGTTTAATTGGTTAACCGGTTAAATGTAATGTTTAACCAGTTAACTGACTAAAGGAAGAACAGCTCAGGGGGCGCTCTAGCCCAACTGGGCTGTAGTGGACTCCCTGCCATGGACAGGGGCTACTCTGGCTGGGCTGGGCTGGGCTGGAGGCGCCCCCCCCCCCACATTCTTGGTGTGCCCTGTATGACTGGAGCAGCCCCCTGCTCCAGCCCCCAACAGTTAACTAGTTAACCATTCATACACTTAATTATCAAAGAGACCAATTAGGTTGTAATGGTACTGGTACAAGATCACACAAAGCAGCCAATTTAAGATTGTTCAGGGTGCTTCAGAAGAGCCAAAGAATAGTAATACAAAGATAGTATCCAACAGTACAACCAAATGCACTACCAACAAGCCACAGACATATTCCACTTTAGTAGGTGAATGGATTTAATGACTGCTATGTGTCCATGATGAACTAGACCACAATGCATTTAAGCATGTTATACACTGAAGTTGTTTTATTCATTTAAATTTCTGTGGTATAAAAACAAATATGTAACAGCATACAAAATGTCATACTTACAGAAGTACTTGGGATATGGTACATTACATTTATCACAAGAGAAAACATACTGACCCATTCTAGTAGGTATGAAAAATTGGGTACACAGCTGAAAGTTAAACAGCAGTGCTCCATTTTCTCACAAGCAGCAAGAAATTCTATAATTCTAGAATCTGGATATATTTCACTACTCTTATATTGTTATTAATTATTGATATGCAGAAGTGACTACCCGTGGAAACCCTGCAGCATACACATGATGTTCTACATCACATCTAATGCTGTATTACATCAGCTTCAAAGAACTAAACTATAAACATTAATGTTGAAAAATCAAACACACAATGGTAGGATATGCATGAGCTACAGTTGTACACAGCCTCCCTCTCTTCCATTTGTGTGTTATGATAGTCCTACCTACCATCACATAAGAAAGCTGGGGCAGAGTAAAATTGAATACTGCTCTCCTTAGTCCTGGGCCAGTGCCTTAAACTGAAGGGAACAGTCTCTCTCTTCTCTTCCACATTACTTAAAGTAATGTAAAAAAAACAAAAAAACACCACACAAATCCTGGCAGTTGAAGTTCCACTGCTGCATGGGTTATCAGCAAGGTTGGAGCTAGAGGACTAAATGGTAACAGTAGTACAGTGTTGTTTTCCACATGGGGATTTGATATACATGTTGCCACTGTCCAAAATAACTAAGTGGATGTGATTTGCCACAGGCTTTTTAATTATGTGCAACAGCAGACAGTCATGCAAATAACTACTATTAAAGAACAAAAAACCCTCAAATCATACGTGAGGATTAGCATAATCAAGGTTTTAACAGTTTTATAAAAGTGGATATTGACAATTTTATTTGTATCAGATGATCATCCTATTCTTGTCCATCAAGCTATCACTTTATTCAAATCCCTTCTAAAAGACTTTTCCATTAAGTATGTGAGGTAATATTAAAACATTTTTCAAAAATTCCTAGTCATTCACTTTAGTTTTCCCATTACTTCCTGCCTAGAGTGTGTGTTTGATACTGTTAGCTCCAAGCACTTGTGCGATTCCCCCCCTTCCCCCTTCAGAACACACTAGCTGTACTCTAATAATAAAGACTAAGGACTTACCCGATGGAAGAATTTCTCTAGTCTCTCTTTTAGAACTTTTACACCTCCATCTTCTATGGCTTTAAGGAATGTACCATTAAAAAGCTAATAAGTTAAAAAGGCAGTATCAGTTGGACAGTTGTGTAAATAGCATAGTTATTCATAACACAAATAAAATAAGAAAAAAAATAAGAATTATATTGCTACCCACATAATTCCTTTTCCCCTAATTCCATACAATCTAACCGAAGTAGTAGATATGTAGCCTCATCAGATTTGGGATAGCCTTCTGGGATAACCAGTCAGTCAATCAACATCTACTACATGAAGGAATTTAATCTTCACAGAAACTGAGCATGGTTTTACTACTACTTATTGCTGTGAACTCAAGAAAAAGCACAGAGAACCACAAAAACCATTCTCCCCACTGCTGCTACCACATTTTCAGAAAGAAGTGGACAGTACAGATCAGACTGGGACCCCCTAAATCATTTGTTCATGTTCAGATATCAGGGTGCAGAAGATGGTCTATCTCCCTCTTTCAAAGGGCTAATCTTGATATAAGTCTATTACCCTTACCTTGTACATGCTATAGCACTGCTGTAGGACTGAACTGTAAACCTTGTCCTGTAAAACAGACAATAATAGGTCATCACTGCAAAAACAGGCACGATTCCAAATATTATGACTGACCTACAAATGCCATGGACTTTTTTTTTTTTAAACTACCACATGTATGGCAGGATATAGAAAGGTAGAACAGCTTGTACACAAATCAGAAACAAAAGACTCCTAGCAGTTACTGTCTACATCTGAAAAAAGTAATCTGTGAAGTATTTTCTCAGTATAACACATACATTAAGAACATAAGAATGTAGCTAGTTCTTTTTTGAACCTTTATAGTCTTTGCCTTCACAATGTCCTCTAGCAAAGAGTTCCATAGGTTGACTGTGCTGTGTGAAGAAATATCTCCTTTTGTTTATTTTAAACCTGCTGCCTATTAATTTCACTTGGTGACCTCCAGATCTTGTGCTATGAAAAGGAATAAATAGCTCTATCTACTTTTTCTACAGCTTCACATGGGTAGCCAAGTTAATCTATAACAGGAAAAACTTAAAAAACAACAAATGGACTAGTAACACCTTAAAGACTAACAAAACATGTAGATGGTATCACGAGCTTTTGTGGGCACAACCCACTTCTTCAGATGACAGGAGTGTTAGAAGTGCAGAGCCAGCCGACATCCTTGTTCATACCATTTGCATAAGAATTAAACTTGTAAATGAAGTTAAGTTCCAATCCTTCCCTTTGCTAAGTCCCCACCAATCCCACACCACCAGTCCCATCCCCTGAAGGACCTGGGCAATTGGGGGGGGGGGCGGGGGAAGGGGGAAGAGAGAGAGTGAGTGAGTGTGTTTTTAATACAATATAATATAAAATTAAAACTAAAATATTTAAATTAGAAAAGTAAAGGCAAATTTAGAAAGAATAACTCAACATTACCAGTAACTCTTCTTCTTGATACTCAATGACTGGTTTTCCATCTTTGTGGTGTTTTTCTATTATGGGATTCCTTACTACCTAAAAAATGGAACAAACTGGCATCAGACAATGCAGAATGTATTTAGCAATTTTTAATATTTTAGGAAGGTATATATCATGTGTATAAATACCATGACCATCCAGAAATTTTCTTCAGGTTCATTGAAGAACTGTCTATTCTTCTGAGTATGCAAGGATTTTGCGGGTTTTGATGGACTAAAGGTCCTAGAAAATAATTTATTTGGAACAAAATTTTAGAAAATATACAATTTGTTATACTGTTAACTATGCAAACAGTAATACTTTACTACCTTGTGAACTGTACTATAGCTTCACACAATCCAACATTTCTAATTTTTTCATTTTTTTCTACTTCATTTGGGTGATAAAAGAGAATCTTCTTTTCCTCCTAAAATTTGAAATAAGAGTAAAGATGACTAAATTTTAAACAGAATAGCAGAGATCCAAAATTAAGTAATTTTTCAGAATAAACATTGGCTCCTTAAATTTATTGAACAACGTTTTAAAAATTGTCTCATAACCAGACAGACTTATAATAAATTAAAGTCATATGTTGCACATTAAGAAGGCCTGCCATTAAAAAAAAGATCTCATTACAAATGCGACACAAATTACATACAAGAATCAATTAATTTTCCATTGGAATTTTTGGAGCAATTGTTCAGATGTGCACAGGGAGGGACACCATACATTAAAGGCAGCAAGTAAACAATAAGTTTGCTTCTCAATGCATATATTTAACTCTGATCACAATGAGAAGAAAACAGACCCCTTCACAAATTAAAGGTGGTTTTTTTCTCAACACCTACCAAAGAATTCAGGTTCACTACAAAAGTTAAGCACACTTATTTTTAAAGTGTTTCCATCAGGAATTTACAGAATTTATACACAGAAAGCAAACACTATGATATTAGCCATGAAATGTACTGTTATCTAAAATGGAAAACCGTAGCCATTTCAAGTAAATTCAAGAAAACAAATACACTCTAAAAACATTTTAGAAGTGGACAGTATTAAAACCAAACTTTTTGTTTTAATAGAGATAAATGCTCCACTACTTTTGTTATAAATATTTGGAAAAGTGCATTTTAACAAATCATTGCATTGACAAAAATAACTGCTGCTACTAATGTAGCAGCTTATACCCAAAGCCCTTTTACAACTGATGCACAAAATATCCTATGGTGTTACTTCAAGGTATCTAAAAGGGTGTCACAAGGAGGAGGGAGAAAAATTGTTCTTCCTGGCCTCTGAGGATAGAACAAGAAGCAATGGGCTTAAACTGCAGCAACATGGGTTCCCAAACTGTGGGGTGTGCAGAAATTCCAGGCTGGGGCGAGGTGACCCAGCCTGCCCCTTAAATCCTACCACCCTAAGTTTTGGGGCTATTTTTGTTTTTTGGCCCCAGTCAGTTCCTTTTTTCTTTTTTGGCTCAACAAGTTTTGCTGTTATTGGGGTGTGTGTGAGGGTTTCTCAAAAATAAAAAAGGGGGCGTGATGCCGAAAAGTTTGGGAACCACTGGTCTAGACAGTACTGGGTCCTGCCACGAGGGCAGGGGACTGGACTCGATGACCTCTCCAGGCCCCTTTCAGTCCTAGTATTCTATGATTCTATGTACCATTGAAATGGTGATGAATCTGGAGATATAACAGCGCACCATGATTGTTTATCAGAAACTATACTGACTGTGGCCATACAAACACCTATATTAAATTGGTATCCACAATCTAACAAATGAAACTAAGAGTCTATCACAGCACTCTTTTTAAGCTAGCATGTCATCAGTCTTCCCTTACTTTTGCCAGTTAACTAACTAGCTTCATCTAGCTCAGGGGTGGCCAACCAATGGCTCTTCATAAGTTAATATGCAGCACCAATGCAAGGATCTGACTCCGGGGCTGGAGGTGCCAAATTTCCAGTGTGCTCACTGCTTAACCCCAGCTCTGTCCCAGGTCCTGCCCCCACTCCACCCTTTACCCTAAGTCCCCTCAGCTCTTTCTCCAAGCCTGCCGCCCCCTTGCTCCCTCTCCCCCAGCCTCCTGCATGCTATGAAACTATTGATCCCCAAAGGCTGGACGTGTTGGTGGTGGGGAAGGTGCTGCTTGGCAGGGCTGCTGGGGGGCAGAAGGTACTGTGGGCAAGTGGGAGGGGAGCTGCTGACATATTACCATGGTTCTTTGGCAATGTACATTAGTAAATTCTGGCTCTGTCAGGCTCAAGTTGGCCACCCCTGAGCTAGCTACACAAAACTAAGATAAAAATGTTCAGTATCTTATCAATTTGGTTCACTCAGAAGTAGTACATAAACACCATTGTTAACAAATACTTTTCCTAAATACAGAAAGGATTCATCATGCACATGTCTACTCTCAGGGATGTTGGTTAATGACTTAATGTTTGCAAGTAAAAAGTGTTGTGTAAGCATTTAGCATTAGATGTTCTAGATACACAACAGTCAACAGAAGAAAGATTTCTGAAGGATTTAAAAAAAAAAAAAAACCACTAAAATTCTAAAGCCTTGATCCTGCAAGTCCAAGTGCTTTAGAGTAATTTCTGTATTTATATGGATCTCCACTGGCTTAACTGCATATGAATGTATAGAATCAGGATAAAAATTTGCATATGCGTTTATTTTATGTTGGGAATTGCTGTGAGTTTCTCCCTCCCCTCCCAAAAAAAATTACTTTTCACCTGTCTGTGGGAATGTATTGGGCTCCATTTCTAAATCCTAAAGTTTTAGCTAGACACAGTCAGCTTAAAATCATACTTTTGCCTGAATATATTACCACATTGTTAGAGTAAATACTTAGATAACTGTAGCTGCATTTTCACTATTTTCAGTTTACTTTTTGCAGTTAAATATTATTTTTTGTCTAGCCAGTTTCATTGCTGCCTCTGCTTAGTCAGTTTCAGTTTCCCCTGTCTTTTGTGTGGGACTTTTACAGTGCAACAAAGAACAGAGAAATCATTTGAAAAACAGAAGTATGTCATTGTAAAGCCACAAATGTTGGTAAGGTAGGATTCAAGGGAAGTTGTAATGCTGAAAACTTTCAGCTCCTACTTTTAAGCTGAAAGGTTCCCTTTATAGCTTGTGAGGTAGTTAAGAACAGCCCTTCTCTATAGGTGGCTACAACTAATGATATTAATACTGCAGAACATTTTACCGTCCAGTGTTAAGGGGGGGGGGCGGGGAGGAAAGAGAGGGAGGGGAGAGAATGGCCCCAGCAGAAGCCTAAGATCTGGTATGTGTTAGCCTGACATGCAAACGTAAGTCAGGATGCCTTGATAGTAGAGCCGCATCGTCGCAAGGCAACGTCCTTGATGTTTCACGGGGGTTCCATCATTGCGAGAAGTGGAGCTTGGATTCACCACGTGAATGTTGGAAAGATAAGAGGACAGCGGGTGGGGACACTCCCCTGACAGGCACGCAGATGTCCCCTAGTCCTCTCCCCTCAGACAGATACACGGACATTCCCCTCTCTGCCCCCCACCCCGCGCCTCAGGCTCTCCCGCCAAGACAGACAACGACCGTCCTCAGGTGAAAACGAACCGCCCCCAAACACACTTTGCAATGACAAGCACCCCCAATGACACCGACCCCTCCCCTTCCGGCAGGCACTCTCCCCTCCCCCCCCATCTCTCTCGCCGCCAGTCGGACCGGCGGACAACTCCCCTCCCCGCCACCGAGTCCGGCTGCCCCCACGTACCTCTCCCTCTCTGGGCCCCAGCTTGGGGTTGTAGATGAAGAAGCTGAGCAGGGCCGGAGCGAGCTGCTTCTCCTGCCCGGCTCCGCCCGCCACCGCCATACTGGGCCTGACGCGAGAGAGCCTGGGGCTGGCAGCCACCACACACCATCGGGGAGCAGCCGGGGGCCCTGAGCCGGCACCAACCCCAACCCCACACGGCACTTCCGCCTTCCCTGCCCCGGAAGGGAACGGCAGCGACCCGGATCCGCTCTGTCTACGCCCGCGGGCGGGAGGAGCCGGAGCGACCCTCTCAGGGGCTCCGCCGCCCCCACAGAGCTGAGGGCATTGCCCGGAGGCCAACAGCCGCTCGCCCCTCGCCCCCCGGGGCTCCTCCAGCCCCCGCGGAATCCCAGCGGCTTATAGGGGCCGAGGGAAGCAGGAAGGGGCACGCCCCGTTTTCAAGGGCAGCTCAGTGGAAGCTGGAGGGTCCCGGAGGCTTCGTTCCCTTGTCGTTGAGGCCAAGCGAAGGACACCACGAGCAGAGCCACCTGCTTGGCTAGTGGCGCTCGGGCCCTGCGGCCGTGGGGGCTGGCTTAAGTACCGAGCTGGGCGCTAACCCGAGCGCTCCCCGGAGTGTCTCGTTTGCCTACGCAGACCTGCTTGTGCTGCTCTCGAAACGTGACATTGCCGGGAAGAGCGGTTCTCTCTCTCTGTGGCTTTGGTAAGAGTTGTGCAGGTGGTTCTGACCTCGGCAGCACAGCTGAACCATGGCGTTTCCTTCCATCGCAGGATCCTGATGCTGGCTAGGGCTATGTCTTTCCAGTATCTTTAATAACATAGTCTGCCTCTACACACAAGCAGTTATTTTGATATAATGTCAAAATAATGTTGAGCTGGAGGACTTCTTACTCCGACTCCTGTGGCCCTCATTGTACAAGGAGTAAGGGAAGTTGGGGGTAGAGTGCTCTGTCTCGAAATAAATAACTGCTGTGTAGACAGTGTCAAAAGTTGAAATACGCTATTTTGACTTAGGCTATGCAATTATCGTAGCTCAAGTTGCATAATTATTTTGAGTTTAGCCCTGCTGTGTAGACATATCTTAAGTGAACATTTATGGTGCTTTTGGGGATAGCAAGGATTTTGACTTGTGTTTTGTGTGGACTTTGGGAGCTTAAAAGTATCCAGAGCTGGAGGGTTGGGTGAGTCTAGAATCAACCCTTGTTAAGCTTTGATAAATATGGAGGGTGAAATCTTGTACACAATGAAATCAATAAGAGTTATACTATTATTTGGCAGGACCAGGATTTCTTAAACTTGCAGTGGTTCTGGACAAAATTTGATAGTGAGGGTGCTGGGAGCTATTGAACCAAACTGTAAATCCTGTACATAATAGAATCTGCTTCAGGCCAGCAGGGGCGATAGGAATTCTGGATGTGCTAGTTTCAGCAGCAACTTGGGCAACCTAGACTAGTGAGTGAGCTACATGAGTGGTTCTCCATCTCAGTAGGCTGCTAGATTTTCATAACCAAGATGGTCTTCTGGGATAAGGTAGTTAGCAAAAGTACCCTAAGTTTGTGGGATGTACTGATTAGATGCAGAGGGAAGTTATCTTGTGCAGTCAGCACACACTTCACTTCATATGCTCTTGCTTTACATGCATGTCACTTTAGTAATAGTTTTTGAAAAAAACTTACACAGATGGAAGCCAGCAGAATCTGGCAAACCTGAATGTAAATAAAATGTCTCTTGGTCCAGTGCTGAACTTGAACATTAGAAAAACCTCTTTGTGGTTTATTCCTCTTTTAACTATTTATATTGTAGGAGTGGCCAAAGGCCCCTATTAAGACTACTGCACTTCACACTTCTCAGATATACAGATAAACACTGTCCCTGTCCCAAGCAGCTTCCACTCAGGAGCTTACAATATTATCCTCACACATTACTGTGATTAGTCAGTAAGTTCCAAACTGCTGAGTCTCATCCTGTCCTGGAGAACACTCCTACAACCCTGCTTCCACAATGTCCTATATCTGGGGCTGGGAGAATATAATGTATGAGCAGGAAAGTGATATGACATTTGTATAAAATATTTATGCGATCATAAGTTAATACTGTGTCCTGTTCTGATATTTATACTTTTAAAAGTATATTGGAAATTAGAGAGTTTAGCAAAGAACCATAGGGATGATCAAGGTCAGGAAAATTCTAAGAGAGATGTTCCCATTCAACCACACATTATTAGGCTTGAGGCAGAAATCATTTGGTAATATTCTACAGCTTCTGAAGTTGCAAGCCATTAGACTAGATGATCATATGTTCCTTTCTGGTTTTTAGATCTATGAAACTATGTAAGGTGTAACTAAGAGCAGAATTTTTCCAGTTTTTTTATTATATGTGATGATGGATGAAATGGCAAGCTCCCAGCTTCAAGTTAGACTTTTAGGAAAAAACCCTCTTTGTTTCTTGTAGACAGATCTGGAGTCAATAAAAATAAACATAGTATCCCACAATGCCATTTTTACAAAGTACTGCACTGTTGCACTAGAAAGTTGCAAGCAATTTGTGCAAGATTAAATTTGGAAGAGGATCATATTTTCAGTGTCTGTTTTCCCCTCAAGTTCTCAGTTAATTTCTTCATTGTGTTATGTGCTATCTTGATCTAGTCTACTATTTTGCCCAGATTGTCTTAATTTGTTAAAGTGAGCCTGGATAGCATTAGTCATGCCAACTGCAAGTGATGGTTTCCCTGAAAATCCAAGGCCTGTTTCAGCATTGCACTAGTCCTGGGTGGAGTTAAAAAGGCATAAAACTTCAATAATTTAGTGCTAAATCAAGTCCTTGGGCTGTACTCTAAGTAAAGGGGGCATGGATCAGCATTCACTTCAATCTCCCCATTAGTGCTTCAGGCTGGGGAAGCCAATGATCCAGTCCACTAACCAAATTTGGTGATGAATCCTACTCACATGCCACATGAAGTATGCTGTGCATACACTAAGAAGAATACTAAGAAGTAAGTGTGGTATTTATACTTTTTACTTTTTATACATGAGAAAGGAATTCATTTAATACCAATTATAATGCAAACTTAACTATGTCACTACTGACCCCTCCACAGTAAAATATTTCACCAGAAATACTAAAAAATTGTGACATACATGTTTCCCTATAATCAAGGCTGCAATTAGGAGAGAAGTGGTAATACTCTGGTAAACTCAAATCTTAGCAAAGGGCCAGGATTTTGAATGAGCCTCAGCAGATTTGTAAACTGCTATTTGTTGTATTACAGAAGTAGCAGCAGCAAGGGGAGACTGGCTTCTTCCAGTGCCAGATCTTCCATACACATCTCTCTCAGCTCTTTGAGCATGTTTTAGTAATGGTAGGGAAGGAACCTGGGCATGAGGGCTACAGAATTACTTATGAATTGAGCGGTACTGGAGACTCCAGAGTAAAGACAGAATAAGGAGCTGAGAGTTTGGTCAAAGATGAAAAAAATCCAGTGCCAAATGTAAGTAATTAGAAAGGCTGATCATTTCAGTTCCTTATTCTTCCACTTATAAATAAAATTTAACATTTAAAAAAAAACCACTCATTCTAGAACATTGCAGCTGCCAATTCATTTGAGAGATGTGACAGACTAGAAACAATCGAATATCCTCTCCTCATTCCCCCCCCACAATGGAAATTAGAATGGCTGGTCAGATGGGACAAACATTTGCCTTCATTGCTTGTTTTAAAGCTAAAATGTTTGGTAACTCATATTTAAGTACAGGAAACCCTCTCCATTTGCACTTCCCGCAACCACCACAACTGGTGAGACCTGTAAATACTGGGAGCCTTGACTCATCGCAGGGACCAGGAGCTGTGAGGAACTCACCTCAGCTGCTAGGAGCACTGGGGAAACTCACTGTGGCTCCTGGCAGCTGGGGTGAGTTCCCTGCAGTTCCCAGCCCCTCTTGCCCTCCCATCCCAGGGTGGGACAGGACACCCCAGAATACACAGGATTGTGAGTACCTCCTGTACCGTCAAGTGCATTTTCCACCAATGCAATTATTAAAAGTGTAGTGATTTGTAAATTGTGGGTGGGTGCTGTGTTTTGTTCTGCATTTGTACAACAGTTACCTGGTTCATAACGGGGACTTCTAGACAGTGTGGTAATACTGTAAGAACTATTTTGTGGAAGCATATAGCAGGATAGGAATGTGTTAATGTGTGATTGCTAAGATTAGTAGCATGTGGGTGATATGGATACTAATTTTTCCTTAACTAGTGATTTTCTAGATGTCTAGTGATTGTATTGATGGGAAATGCACTTCATCTTAACTATAACTCAGCAAAGAGATTCATCAAAATATATTTTGAATCTGTGATAAAGGTTAAAACAATGTAAATTACTACACCTTTACTGTACATATTAACAAGGTAGGTGGAAACTATTATTGTGGTTCCAGTTTCATCCTGTCCTCTTAATTTTATGCACAGTAACACCACACCTTGACATGTGTGGAGTGTCATTAGATAACTGTGAGTTTGAAATCTGATTCCTAGCCCTTCATTACATAAAATTAAACTGTTGTACAAATGCATTTACAGTTAAATGTGACAGTTTATTACTCCTGCATCCATGGCCAAATAAAAACTTTATTAGTGTTTTACCATACATTTTAAAAAAAAACCCTTAGTCTAAGATAGGAAATGGGAACATTTTTTTTCTCTTGTCATACTTTTCGGGTTGTTGACTCTTTTTTGCTACTATTTTGAGCATTTCTGTAAGCTGTATAATAGCAGACTTAACAAAAAACCCCTATAAATCACTCTGAGCATTGGGGATGACAGCTGTAAACAAATACAGCTGACAGGTCAAATAGTTATTCCATTGACATTCTGTGGGCTAAAAGTATAACCAAAAGTGGGTGAGTCAGTATTTTGATATTGCTATAGCAGATAGTAACAAAATAAGGCCCTCATCCTGGAATGATCTCAAAGTAGGTGGAATCCTGAACCCATACAGAGCACCATATAACAGTGGGGCTCAAGGTGCTTTAGTTCTGAATGAGAAGATATTAAAATACAGAGGAAATAGATGCGTTCTATCTCCTTTTTTCTAAAATGTCATGTATGTAACATGCTACCCCAACTCTTTTGCATGTGTGTGATTTTGATTTTACTAAGATGGGAGTGGTAAACTGTAAAAATAAAGTAAAAAAAATACTGAGAATGAAAATAAACATTCAGAAACCTTCCTGTTTCTGTTCTAAAGCCCAATATAGGGTTGATCTGTTGATATAGAACACCACCAGTACCCAATGAAAGAATGCACAATATGGTTTTAAATGGGCATGTAGCACAGTGAGGGGCAACCAAGGCTAGTGAGTGGGCCGCATGAATGGCCCTCCTTCATCTCAGTGGACGATTGTCATAACCAGCATCGTCTCCTGGGGGACAGGGTAGTATTGCTAATTGTGCTTTCATACATAGAATTTGTGGGGTGTGCTGATTGAATTATAGTAATACTTCCTTTGAATGCAGAGGGAGCACATGGCTCTCACAATGTTGTGTGCAATCAGCATGCATCTCACTTCATGTGCCTCTGCTTTACATGCGTGTCACTTTTGTAATACCAGTAGGAAAAAAACTATACATACGAAATCAGCAGAATTTGGCAACCCTGTGCATGGGAAAAAGTAAACAAAAGTTTCGTGGGCCACACATAGAATTGCAGTGGGCCATGTGCTGCAGGTTGCCTATCATTGGTGTAGCATGTTCTTAAATATGTTGCTGAATCAAGAGCCTGCATTAAAAAAAAAAGTTTGTAATAGTTTTGTACTACAAAAAGGTAAAATAATTCAGATACTTCATCCTCCCAATGTTGTGAGAATGAAAGTAGGATTGTTTCTGTTTTATAGAAAGGAGACTGAGATTCAGATTGATTACGTAACTTGTCAAGAGTCACACAGCAGGTCTGTGGTATGGCTGGGCACTGAAACCCTGAGTCCTAGTCCTATGTTTTATACCCAAGATCATACTACCCCATTAAGATACAGCAATAGAGAGCATTATTTGGAGAGAAGGTATAACTGTGATAGAGAGATCCAACTTCAAAAGTTTCCTCCCATTTCCAAAAGTTCTACCAGTTTCTCTTTACTTAAAATGCAAACTGCTGCTGGAACCAGTTATGTTTCTCAAAATGTAAAATACTGTTTAGTGCAACCACTTTAGTGTAATGTATTATAGAGATTTTTCAAATAAATGCTATGCAAAAGTTTCTTTGCATGATGATGCGATGAACACTGGAATTTGGAGATAGTCTCGGAACGTGCTGAGATATTGTATTGTATCATCCTAATGTCTTGTAAACCATATCCAGTTAAAACTACTAAGAAGCATATCCTGTCCTTGCGAACAGGAACAGCTAACAGGGAGTTTGGAGAGGGAGGTTAGAGGGGGAGGTTAGAGGGCACTAGGGACTTCTGACCTTCTTAAAAACAACTCTTATAATAATCTATATTCCAGAGGTTTAAAAAGAATCCCAGTTTCTGCTTAAACTTATTCATTAGAAAAATGGAGACAGAAGCCCAGCAGCAGAGTGGGGGCTATCCTGTTTATTGCGTCGAGTGTAACATGTATGATTACCTGCCCTGTGGGAGGGTGGCGTATGTGTGCACCCGTTGCAAGGAGCTCCTGACCCTCAGAGACCGGCTTCGGGCTTTGGAGGCCAGGGTGGCTGAACTGGAGGAGCTAAGGGAGGTAGAGAGATATGTTGATGAGACTTTCCGGGACATTGTAGTACTGTCCCACCTCCAGTCTGAGAGCCCCAGTGCTCTTAAGGAGGATGAAAGTCTCAAGCGAACAGAGCATCCAATGGGAGCAGAGGGAAACCATCCCGTAGTTGGGACCCTCCTCCCAGAGGATGTTGCGGTATCCTGTCGCACTGAGGATACCTCTGAGGGGGAGGGAATGCCAGTTAGGAAGAGGCAGGTGTTAGTAGTGGGTGATTCAATTGTTAGAAACATAGATAGTTGGGTTTGTGATGACCGGGAGAACCGTATGGTCACTTGCCTGCCTGGTGCAAAGGTTGCGGATCTCTTGAGGCATCTAGATAGACTTATGCGTAGTGCTGGGGAGGAGCCGGTGGTCGTGGTACATGTAGGTACCAATGATGTAGGGAAGGGTAGGAGAGATGTCCTGGAGGCCAAATATAGGCTGCTAGGAAAGAGACTGAAATCCAGGACCTCTATGGTGGCATTCTCGGAAATGCTTCCAGTTCCACGCGCAGGGCCAGGTAGGCAGGCAGAGCTTCAGAGTCTCAATGCGTGGATGAGACGATGGTGTAGGGAAGAGGGGTTTGGATTTATTAGGAACTGGGGACACTTTTGGGAGAGGGGGAGCCTATACAGGAAGGATGGGCTCCACCTAAACCAGGGTGGAACCAGACTGCTGGCACTAAACATTAAAAAGGCTGTAGAGCAGTTTTTAAACTAAGAGATGGGGGAAAGCCGATTGGTGCGGAGATGCACGTAAATCGGAGGGAGACTTCTCTTAGAGGAGAATCCATTGATAGAGAGTCTCTAAGCTGTAGTCAGAAAGAGAGGAGGGGAGAGGGCAAACCATGGGCCAGAGCAGACAAACAACCGCATACAAAGGAATCCAATGCACCAGGGAAGGGCAGACAAATAAGCAGTGGCAAATTTTTAAAGTGCTTCTACACAAATGCTAGGAGTCTGACTAATAAGATGGGTGAACTAGAGTACCTAGTATTAAATGAGGAGATTGACATAATAGGCATCACTGAAACCTGGTGGAATGAGGAAAATCTCTGGGACACAATCATACCGGGATATAAAATATATCGAAAGGATAGAGCAGGCCAGGTGGGTGGTGGAGTGGCACTGTATGTGAAAGATAATGTAGAATCAAATGAAATAAAAATATTAAGTGAATAAACATGTTCAATAGAATCGCTATGGATAGTAATTACATGCTCCAATAATAAGAAATTAGCAGTAGGGATATATTACCGACCACCTGACCAGGACAGTGATACTGACATTGAAATGCTGAGGGAGATTAGAGAGGCTACCAAAATAAAGAACTCTATAATAATGGGGGATTTTAATTATCCCCATATTGACTGGGTACATGTCACCTCAGGAAGAGAAGCAGAGATAAAATTTCTCAATGGCCTAAATGACTGCTTCTTGGAGCAGCTGGTGCAGGAACCCACAAGGGGAGAGGCAATTCTCGATTTAGTCCTGAGTGGAGTGCAGGATCAGGTCCAGGAAATAACCGTAACAGGACCGCTTGGGAATAGTGACCATAATATAATAACATTCAACATTCCTGTGGTGGGTAGAACACCTCAGCAGTCCAGCACCCTGGCATTTAATTTCAAAAAGGGGAATTACACAAAAATGAGGAGGCTAGTTAAACAGAAATTAAAAGGCACAGTGACTAGAGCCAAATCCCTGCAAGCTGCATGGAAACTTTTTAAAGACACCATAATAGAGGCCCAACTTAAATGTATACCCCAAATTAAAAAACATAGCAAGAGACCTAAAAAAGTGTCACCGTGGCTTAACTACCATGTAAAAGAAGCAGTGAGGGACAAAAAGGCATCTTTTAAGAAGTGGAAGTCCAATCCTAGTGAGATAAATAGAAAGGAACATAAACACTGTCAAATCAAGTGTAAAAATGTAATAAGAAAAGCAAAAAAAGATTTTGAGGAACAGCTAGCCAAAAACTCAAAAAGAAATAACAAAATGTTTTTTAAGTACATTAGAAGCAGGAAGCCTGCTAAAAAACCTGTGGGTCCCCTAGACGATCGAACTACAAAAGGCGCAATCAAGGACGATAAAGCCATTGCGGAGAAACTAAATGATTTCTTTGCTTCAGTCTTCACGGCTGAGGATGTTGGGGAGATTCCCAAATCTGCACCGTCCTTTGTGGGTGATGAATCTGAGGAACTGTCCCGGATTGAAGTGTCATTAGAGGAGGTTTTGGAACAAATAGAAAAACTTAATGTTAACAAATCTCCGGGACCGGATGGCATTCATCCAAGGGTTCTAAAAGAACTCAAATGGGAAATTGCTGAACTATTATCTCTGATTTGTAACCTATCCCTTAAATCGGCTTCTGTACCTAATGACTGGAAGGTAGCCAACGTGACACCAATATTTAAAAAGGGCTCTAGAGGCGATCCGGGCAATTACAGACCGGTAAGTCTAACTTCAGTACCGGGCAAATTAGTCGAAATAGTAGTAAAGAATAAAATTGTGAAGCATGTAGAAGAACATAATTTGTTGGACAAAAGTCAACATGGTTTCTGTAAAGGGAAATCCTGTCTTACTAATCTATTAGAGTTCTTTGAAGGGGTTAACAAACATGCGGACAAGGGGGATCCAGTAGATATAGTATACTTAGATTTTCAGAAAGCCTTTGACAAGGTCCCTCACCAAAGGCTCTTGTGTAAATTACATGGCCATGGGATAAGAGGGAAGGTCCTTTCTTGGATTGAGAACTGGTTAAAAGACAGGAAACAAAGGGTAGGAATAAATGGTAAATTTTCAGAATGGAGAGGGGTAACTAGTGGTGTCCCCCAAGGGTCAGTCCTAGGACCAATCCTGTTCAACATATTCATAAATGATCTGGAGAAAGGGGTAAGCAGTGAGGTGGTAAAGTTTGCAGATGATACCAAACTGTTTAGGATAGTCAAGACAGAAGCAGACTGTGAGGGACTCCAAGAAGATCTCACCAAACTGAGTGATTGGGCAACAAAATGGCAAATGAAATTTAATGTGGATAAGTGTAAAGTAATGCACATAGGGAAAAATAACCCCTATACGTACAGTATGATGGGGGCTAATTTGGCTACGACAAATCAGGAAAGAGATCTTGGAGTTATCGTGGACAGTTCTCTGAAAACTTCCACACAGTGTGCAGCAGCAGTCAAAAAGGCAAATAGGATGCTCGGAATTATTAAGAAAGGGATAGAAAATAAGACCCAGAATATCTTACTGCCCCTGTATAAAACTATGGTTCGCCCACATCTTGAATACTGTGTACAGATGTGGTCTCCTCACCTCAAAAAAGATATTTTGGCCTTGGAAAGGGTTCAGAAAAGGGCAACTAAAATGATTAGGGGTTTGGAACGGGTCCCATATGAGGAGAGGTTAAAGCGACTGGGACTTTTCAGTTTAGAAAAGAGGAGACTGAGGGGGGATATGACAGAGGTATATAAAATCATGAGTGGTGTGGAGAGGGCCGATAAAGAGAAGTTATTTATTAGTTCCCTAAATAGAAGAACTAGAGGACACCAAATGAAATTAATGGGTAGCAGGTTTAAAACTAATAAAAGAAAGTTCTTCTTCACACAGCGTGTAGTCAGCCTGTGGAACTCCTTGCCAGAGGAGGCTGTGAAGGCTAGGACTATAATAGAGTTTAAAGAGAAGCTAGATAATTTCATGGAGGTTAGGTCCATAAAAGGTTATTAGCCAGGGGATAAAATGGTGTCCTTGGCCTCTGTTTGTCAGAGGCTGGAGAGGGATGGCAGGAGACAAATCGCTTGATCATTGTCTTCGGTCCACCCTCTCTGGGGCACCTGGTGCTGGCCACTGTCGGCAGACAGGATACTGGGCTAGATGGACCTTTGGTCTGACCCAGTACGGCCATTCTTATGTTCTTATGTTCATATGATCAAATTTTTAAAAATATGTTTTTATTTGGTAATCCCAAGCAGGATTATACACTGTAAAGGTATGTTTACACTGCAGAATTTTTCCAGAAAAACAGCTTTTTTTCCAGAAAAACTACACTTACGAGCACACTGAAATTGCGTTCTTTCAACAGAAAGTCGAAAGAATGCAGGGGTTTTTCCAACAGCAGTAAATCTCTTTCTACAAGGAAAAAGCCTCTTTCGGAAAAAGGCATGTATGGATGGGGAAGAGGGTTTTTTTTCGAAAGAAGAGGCCTCCAGGAAAAAGCACAGGTACCCTGGTGGCCACTCGGTCCATGGTAATCACAACTTAAATGTGAGATAGCGCCCAATCAATATGGACACTATCTTTCGAAAAAGCAGATCGCTTTTTCGATGCGCTTTGTCAGTGTGGACACTCTCTTTTGAAAGAAGTTTTTCTGGAAGATCTCTTCCAGAAAAGATTCTTCCGAAAGAAACCTGCAGTCTAGACATAGCCTAAGACATTTCATATCCTGGTGCATTGATTCAAGGGGAGGGCATATTTCAGTGCTTGCTCTCAATAGCATTCATCAAGAAGTGGTTGTAGTGCTTTAGGGCTTCACTGATTCTTCTACTCCTTGGCGCCTCAACTGGGTACAAGCATGCTTGAAAATTTGATTGCATCGATGAGCTTTTAATGTGGACCATGGTAATAGCTTTTGTTTACCTAGAGAGGCACAGACAGTTCTAATTCCCACATGAAGTAAGGAGCAGTCTGACCAGGACACTGGGTATTTTATGTGTGTCTTACATGCATGAACAGCAGGGGCGGACAAGATACATCAGGTTTTTTTTTTTAAAGAAAGTGATATATATGAGCCAGTAAAGTTTGGAAACAGCTGGTCCAGAGTATGGTCAGATATGTGTGAGGATCTGGAGATTGCATGTGAAAAACCTAAACTGGGAATCTCAAATAGGAGATTTTATTACACTTACTTAAAGATATTGCCTGGCTGCATATTAGTTTTCAAAGACCAAAAGCCTTGTAAACTTTGTCATCATTCAAACATTGTCTTGATCAGCTCTTCTGGAAGGCTTTGGTGTCTGAATGACTAGATTGATGAGGTTGGTACTGCCTCTGCACTCAAATTTTATGCAGATGCATTCAAAGCAGTTAGCTCCGCGAGATCCTCTCCTGCATTTGAGTTTGGAGGGGTATAATATATTTGCTACTGTGTCCCAAGGCTTTTGTGGTCTGGATTTGTAATGCATATCCTACAGCAGGAATGGGGAAACCATGGCCCCACTGCCATCCTTCCTTGGGGCTAGAACACACAAAATCTGCTAGCTGGGCCTCCTAAGGCTCTGATGTGTGAGGGGAAGGGCTTTCTTCTCAGTTGGGCTACGTCTAGACTGTAAGCCTCTTTCAAAAAAGAGTGTCTAGACTACAACCAGTAATTTTGAAAAAGCAAGCCGCTTTTTCGAAAGAGAGCACCCAGGCAGTCTGGATGCTCTCTTTCAAAAAAGCAGTTTGCATTACATAGCACCTCTTTTCGAAAGAGCACTTTCGAAAAAAGGCATTATTCCTCGTAAAACGAGGTTTTCCACGGTCGAAAAAACTGCCGCGTTCTTTCGATTTACTTTCAAAAAAACGCGGCAGCAATCTAGACGCAGGGGAAGTTTTTTCGAAAAAAGGCCACTTTTTTTTGGAAAAAAACCCTGTAGTCTAGACAGACCCTCAGGGCTGTGTCAGAGCGAGGGCTTTTTATTGTCAGCGAAATGGAGAATGGGTTTGTTTTTATTACTTACATATGAACTAGTCCAGGGTTCTTCTGTCACCAGACTGATTTCACTGCCAAGACACACTGCTTTTTCTTGTGATTGTCATGGGGCATGCATCATGTGCTATCAGAAACTCCATAGACCAGATCCACAGCTGGTGTCTATAGGACTAAGTCTGTTGAAGCCAATGAAGCTATGGGTGGCCAGGAAAGGATCTGGTCCCACATTATCATGCTAGTGCTTCAGAAATGCCAATTTCTTATTGAATGTGTTAGTACAATTTAAAAGGAAAAACATAGCAACTTTATTCCTCCCTTCACACATGTGCACAGTGTCCAGGTGCTCAAACAATTAAATGAAGCTGTATAAAACATTCAGATGTGGTAAAAATTCTGCTATTCAGCTGCACCTGAAAATGTGTGTGTCTGTTTAGAAAGGATATGATGACGTTGATTGTATGATACAGTGCTCCTAAAGGAAGAAGAGATTAGAGAGGTGCGAGAAAGAAAGACACTGGAAAACTCCATTATATCTGAATTTGTGTTAGTACTGCTAATTTAGGACATTGTGAATTATATGACTCCAGAATAAAACCTTCTTGCAGTACAAGGAAAAGCTTAATTTATGTAAATCTCTGTGTTTCAGTGTAAAATACATTTGAAACCACTGGAATGTCTTCCAGTATGTTACTTGAGATTGGCAATATACTGCTTGGAGGCAGCACTGATAAAGATTAACAATATACTGATAGAGACAGGAGCACTGGGTGGGGGGAGGGGAGGCAGCACCATGGAGACAGTGCTGAGGGGAACAGGCTTTTAAGCCGACTCCCCCCAGCACCAACTCCCCAAGAGACTGTAGCTTTGCTGACAGGAGAAGCCCTCCCGTTGACATAGAATAGAATTGGAAGGGACCTCAAGAGATCATCTAGTCCAGTCCCCTACCCTCCTAGCATGACCAAGTGTTTTGCTTAAAAGAAGCACATGGGATCTTTTTCAGGGGGATAAGGAAACATGATTGATTTACTGATAATATAACAAAGCAGCATATGCATTTACACACACATACACACACACACTGATGGAATAGTTACCAGTCTGTTGCTCTGCCCACCCAATCGGCCAGATAGGTCGGGTGCGAGGAAGGAGCTGGGTTCTTGTCAGTCTGGACTGATGCTCCATAGTCTTAGCAGGACGAGACCCCGAAGAACCATAGAAGACACCCTACTCTTTATAGGATTTTCCTTCCATGCAAGTCCATGCATTTTGCCTTGTCAGGCCTTAATCAGTCACTCAGCATCACAATCAATCTTCCTATGACATATTCTTATTGGGAAGAAGTTGTTCTCACAGTCATTTGATGTCCATACGCTGACGACTCCTCAGGGGTGTTGTCTTTCCAGTGAAAGTTATCGATTCCTTATCAAGGGGTGCTTGCCACTAACTTCAGGGTTTGTCAGTCTGCCCCAGTAGTCTGCGTGTTCAATGTGCTTTCACTTAGCTGATAATTATTTGGTGCTTCTGAGTCTCTGGCCCCTCCGCTGACCATTTGAGCATGCAGTGGCCTTCACACTTATCTCTCCTAAAACAATCTCTCTCTCATTCACACAAACAATACATTTACAGAATTGCAGCATGGAACAAAGAGGTACTTCTCGTCACTTTAACAAAGTTACAAAGTCTTTCAACATTAAGGGTCTTTCTATCTACTACAAGGCTTTATCAAATGCTGACATCACTATGCATTACAATATGCCATCTCTTCACTTCAATATGCTAACATCAAACAGAGCTGGAGCTAAGTTAACAGGCTGCCTGGCCTGTCTGAGGCCTACATCTTTTATTTAAGTTTAATCCAAACCTTTTGGTATAATATACATTCATTATAACTAACTAACTTATTAGTTACAAAATTCCAGGGCTATACAAGTACTATCTGGATCATCCCTGACAGGTGTCTGTCTAACCTGTTCTTAAGTATCTCCAGTGATGGCGATTCCACAACCCCCATGGGCAATTTATTCCAGTGTTTAATCACCCTGACAGGAAATTTTTCCTAATGTCCACCCTAAACCTTCCTTGCTGCAATTTAACTCCATTGCTGCTTGTGCTAGCATCAATTTTTCTCCCTTCTCTTTGTAACACCTTTTTAGATACTGAAACCCACTATCATGTCCCCTCTCGGTCTTCTTTTTTCTAGACTAAACAAACTGAATTCTTTCAGTCTTCCCTCATAGCACATGTTTTCTAGGCCTTTAATCCTTTTTGTTGCTCTTCTCTGGACCTTTGTCTAATTTCTCCTCATCTTTCTTGAAATGTGGTGCCCAGAACTGGACACAATACTCCAATTGAGGCCTAATCAATGCAGAGTAGAGCAGAATTACTTTTTGTATGTTGCTCCTAGCACTCCTGTTAATGCATCCCAGAATCATGTTTGCTATTTTTTGCAAAAGTATCATATTGTTGACTCATATTTAGCTTGTGGTCCACTATGACCCCTAGATCCCTTTCTGCAGTACTCCTTCCTTGATAGTTGCTTCACATTTTGTATGTGTGAAATTGATTGTTCCTTCCTAAGTGAAGTACTTTGCATGTGTCCTGATTAAACTTCATCCTATTTACCCCATTTCTCTGGTTTGTCCAGATCATTTTGAATTATGACCCTATCCTCCAAAGTAGTTGCAATCCCTCCCAGATTGGGTATCATCTGCAAATTTAATAAATGTATGCTCTGTGCTAATATCTAAATTGTTGATGAAGATATTGAACAGAACCAGTCCCAAAACAGACCTTTGCGGAACCCCACTTGTTATGTCCTTCCAACATGACTGTGAACCATTAATAATTACTCTCTGAGAATGGTTATCCAGCCAGTTATGCACCCACCTTATAGCAGCCCCATCTAGGTTGTATTTCCCTAGTTTATTGATAAGAAGTTCATGTGAGACCGTATCAAATGCTTTACTAAAGTCTAGGTATACCATGTCCACTGCTTCTCTCTTAGCCACAAGACTTGTTATCCTATCAAAGAAAGCTATCGGATTGGTTTGCCATGCTGGCAGTTACCTATCACATTATCTTCCAGTTGTTTGCAGATGAATTCCTTAATTCAGGGCTACTCAACTTTGGAAGCTCCAGGGGCCACAATGATACTCACAGCACATGCTGAGGGCTGCAACTTAAGTGTGGTTGCATATACATGCAAATATATATGCAAATATATGCAAATAGCTTCTTTCACACTGAAGGGCATGAATACAAAGCACTTCCCACAATGCCCCAGTACTCCTGGCACCTCCTCTCTGGGGCTAGAAATGCGGAACCCCTGTACCCATCTGTTCCAGCCAGCCCATCCGCTTGTGTCTTTCAGTGCTCATCCCACCTGGAAGATGCCTCGCTGTTGTGGAGCATGTTCCCAGTGGAGACCATGTTCAAAGGATCCCACCTGCAGGCCGCACATTGAGCCCCGTGTAAATCCAAACCGCCCTGTGGGTCACAAACAAATAGGTCGCGGGCCGCATGTGGCCCATAGGCCGTGTGTTGAGTAGCCCTGCCTTAATTACTTGCTCCATTATCTTCCCTGACAGAGAAGTTAAACTGACTGGTCTGTAGTTTCCTAGGTTGTTCTTATTTCCCTTTTTATAAGTGGTCATTATGTTTGCCTTTTTCCAGTCTTCTGGAATCTCTCCCAACTTCCATGACTTTTCAAACATAACACTGTCTACACCAGGAGTTCCGTTGGTATAACTGCATCAGTCAAGGATGTGGATTTTCCAGAGCCCGGAGCAATGTAGTTATGCCAACATAAGTTTGTAGTGTACATCAGGGCTATACTTTGCGGGATTTTTTCCCCCACACATCCACGGTTAGAAGGGTCATTTGCCTTCTCTTTGATTTTGAAGACCATGATATGACATCTTCTCTGCAGCCTCAAGTATGTATAGGTTTTCCTCTGACTTTGTCCCTTCCTCAGGAGAGCCTAGTCCTGAGCCTAAATTACTAACACAAAATCAAGCAGAAAACTGTTATCTCCTGCTTGGATAGTTTGTTGTCCTTATCAAGGGTCTGCATGGTATTATGACAGCCCAATCTGAAAGCTCTTTCTTAGGCAAAACTCCATGAATGTTTTTCATTTGGAAATCAGTCAGAGATTTCTTCCGCTCCCCCCCTCCCCCCCCATCTCCTTCTGAGTAAAAGCTTCAGGACTGAGCCCTTAGACTTTGAGAGGTCAACTGTACGGTTGGGAATTTTGGGCTTGACCCAATAAGAGAACTTCCATTGACTTCAACGGAAGGATTGCCTGTGAAGGGCTGGTGGAGCAGTGGGAATCAGGAGGGAGAAAAATTGTTCTTCTTGGCCTCTGAGGATAGGACAAGAAGCAATGGGCTTAAATTGCAGCAAGGGAGGTTTAGGTTGGACATTAGAAAAAACTTCCTAATGGTCAGGGTGGTTAAACACAGGAATAAGTTGTTATAGGGAGGTTGTGGAATCTCCATCTCTGGAGATATTTAAGAGCAGGTTAGATAGACAGCTATCAGGGATGGTCTAGATGGTACTGGGTCCTGCCATGAGGGCAGAGGACTGGACTCAATGACCTCTCAAGGTCCCTTCCAGTTCTAGTGTTCTATGATTCTCTGATTCTATGATTTCAGATATTAACACTTTTAATTTAAGAATTCAAACATTTTCCAGCGTGGTGGTCAATAAGATCAAACACAGGCTGCAGCATGTGATGAAAAAAATATTTTATTGGATAATTTTAAGGGCAGTATTTGCTGAAATGTGTTCCTAGAACATGGTAAGATGGTCCACATTATCAAAATTCATTATTAACTGATGCTTTGGTATCTCAGTAGAGCAGCAAACGAATAACAGATACTATCAAGATTAATAAATAAACAAAGGAGCTCTCTGATTTACAGGGTTTTAGAGTATCATCTCCTTCAAATTCATCCATCTTTTTCTGTTACCTTCAGTCCTTCAGGAGTGCACCATTTCCTGGAATTCTACCAAAGAATAATGGAGATGTAACAGCAGCATTAATAAAAAACAATACATTGTGGGGAAAAACCCTGAACACTACAGCTTTATCAAGAGCCTTCCAACTGGAAAGAGCAGAACACAATCAAGAAGGCTAGAAGGGAAGGAAATAATAGAAGAAATATATAAGATTTTGAACAAGTCTCTTGATTGTTATAAAGCAGGTTTTGCCTCTATCTCAGACTGACAAGGATCGTCATGTAATTTTGGGATAACACTCACCTATAATGGGATTTATCTAAATTGTTTCTCTCAGATCAGTGCATCCAAGAAAATAGTCATGAAAGTTTTCCCTCTATTATTTGCTGTTTTTATTATAAAACCTAATGATGTTCACTATTTTATGGACCTCTTGGATGATTTGGGGGGTTCACCAGACCAGTTTCAAAACCCATTTTCCTATAGTTTAAATCCACACCTTTTTCCCAACATTGATTTCATTTTTAAAAGAAACACGTTTTCCTAGCTCAGTGGTCTCCAACCTTTTTAAGTACGAGATCACTTTTTGAATTTAAGTGCAATCCAGGATCCACCTCAAACCCAAACACGCTTGCCCCGCCTCCTTCCCACCCCTTCTCCGAGGCCCCAGCCCTGCTCACTCCATCAGGGGTGGCCCGTGAACCTAGGCAAACTAGGCAGTTGCCTAGGGCGCCGCTGGCCCGGGCGCCCCGTGATTATGTCATGGCCATTGACGGCCGTGCAGGCAGGGGCACTGATCGCGCCTTCCGCCTAGGGCGCCAGCTGCCACAGCCGGCCTCGGACCGCTCCTGCACTCCGTCCTCCCACATCATCACTCACTTTTATCAGGCTGGGGGCAGAAGGCTGAGGTGCGGGGGAGGGGGAGGTAGACTCTGATCTTGGGCTAAAGGATTTGGCATGTGGGAGGGGTTGTGAGCTGAGCCTGGGGCAGGGAGCTGAGGTGCAGGAGGGGGTTCAGAGTGCAGGCTCTGGGACGGAGTTTGGGTGCAGGGGGACTCAGGGCTAGGGCAGGGATTTGAGGTGCAGAAGGGGTTCAGGACTAGGGCTGGGGTTTGGAATGCAGGCTACAGTTGTGCACTGCTTACCGTGGGTGGCTTCTCAGTGGTGGTGCAGTGGACTAAGGCAGGCTTAACCGTACTCTGGCCCTGCACCACTCCCGAAAGCAGCCAGCAAACTCTCTCCATCCCTGTTCCCCCCCCCACCTCGCCCTGTGGAGATGGGGTACAGGGTGGCGGGAGGGGCACCCTGACATCAGGACCCCTCCTCTTCTTCCTGTGCTCTGCACAGCAAGCAAGAGGCTCCCAGGGGTGGAGGCAGCTCCAAGGCAGAGGGCAGGAGCAGCACGGTAGTGTTGAGAGGGGCAGGTGAAGTGCTGGCACTTGATAGCCTTCTGGCCAAACTTGTCAGGATCACCTGTCAAATGCTTCAAGATCTACCAGTAGATCCTGATCTACTGGTTGGTGACCACTGTCCTAGCTGAAAGAAAAGCTGTGTTAGGTATTAGAGCCACCAAGAGCTAGGCTGGTACAACTGAATGTTCCCTTTGTGGTATTTATACTATATTAATATTGTTATTTGATCCTCCCAATTCCTTGTCCTTCTTTTTCATAATCTGTTCTAAATGAAGTGGGAACCCAATAATACTGTGTGTTAGTTTGAGTTAATGTCTGAAGCTGTGATGTTTGAGTGGATTTTAACTGAAGCAAAATAAGTTAAACCATCCTCTATTTAAATGAACTAAAAATAAATTAAAGAGCCTGATATTGCAGTCCTTGGGCAAAAATTGTACAGAGCTTTGCTTGGGTATGATATACAGTATTGGGCCTACATAACAGCATGGTAGCTTTTATGACATCACAATTCCTTAGATTCTGAGGGGCAGAATATTCTCTCAGGGCTTGTCTAGACTACGGGGAAGATTTGAAAGAGGATATGCAAATTCCATGGGAATCTTCCGATCTCACTTTCGAAAGCGGAGGAAAAGCGGCTTGCCAAAAACAACACATCTAGACTACTTTCACTTTCGAAAAGCTCTGCTTCCTTCTTAAGCTTGTGTGAATCATCCTACTGTTCTGACCATAAAATTCCCATTGAAGTAAACAGGCCCCATAATTAGAGCCCTGCAAATCCGCAGATATATTGCTTTATATCCACAAGTATCCACATCCGCTGATATAGATGTGGATATCCGTGGTTCATTTTTGGAGATGCAGTTGTGTATACAAATTTTTTATCTAGAGCAGGGGTGAACAATAATTTTTGGTCGGGGATCACTTAAAAATTTTTTGAAGTGGCCCTGGGCCGGAAGGGGCAGGGCCAGAATGCTTCTGGGCTTCCCCAGCCCCAAACCATATGTGTGTGTGGGGGGGGAGCTGTGCAAAGTTTCCCTCGCCCTGCTCCCACCCTGCGTGAGTGTACGGCACTTTGAAGTGCCATGTGCTCCTCACAGGGCCGGGGGGGAGGGCAGAGGAAACTTCGTACGCTCCTCCTGCCCCCAGGCCGCTTAGGGGTGGGGAAGTGCACTCTCCCACCCCCAGGGCCTAATTGGCCTGGGGGGCGGGGGAGCGGCAGGGCCTCCACATGCCGGAATAACCTGCTTGATGGGCCGGATCTGGCCTGCAGAGGCCCTTTTGCTCACCCTTGATCTAGTGCTATGCAAATTTGTGGATATCCACTTTGTATCTGCGGGAATCCACGTCCAAAGATATGGATGCAGATATCTGAGGCTCATTTTTGCAGACATTGATGCAGATGTGGATACAAATTTTGTATCCGGGCAGAGCTTTATCCATAATCACACATTCTCCTACACATATTATTCAGTATTTTAATAACTTCATACCTTCAGCCCCAATTTTGCCATCCCCATCATGATCTGCAGCTGCCAAAAAAGTCTTGGTTTCTGAAGCAGTTAATACTCTGGCTCCACTCTCAAACCGCTGGAGGAAATACCTAGAAGAAAAGATTCTCTGGGTGTGATTTTCATGGAAGACAATTTTTATGATAGGTGCATTATCAAGCCAATCAACTTCTATAATCAGATTATCTACACCTTTTTGCCAAATCCCCAAAACAGAACCTGCACCTTCTATATTCCTGTTTTGTAAGTCCAGTCCTAACATGTTTGCACAACTTTGGGGGATGATATTTTTCTGTATCTACTGTCTCCTTTATTGCTAGTTTTTAGACCTTATTCTTTTCTCTCTAAAGATTCCCATAGGACATAATTCAAAATCAGTACAAGGCTTTACTGTACTTACACTCAGCAAAACCTGCCCTTAGCTTCAGCAGAGGATGATTAAGGACACAAAATAATGCTGACCTCTGTGAAAATCTTTTACTATTCAAATAAGCAAAGTAAATTCTTACTTGAGTTCATCTTCTTCGATAAAACCGCTCTGATCATTGTCTAAGAGCCGGAAGATATCCTTGATCTGGCTGCTGCTCTTTTTGGACATGCCACTGATCTGAAAGAATTTTTTGTGGCTGAAAGAATCTGGGGCTGGAGGGAAACAATAAAAACCAGGGTGATCCAAGTAACTTGCAGTCCTAGTCTTAGCTTCAAATTTTGAACAGTCTGATTGTGCCACTTTTGATATTTTAATTTTATTATGGTAGATGTAAATAGTAGTAAAAAAAAGGCTGCCCATAAAAGAAGCTGTAAGTGCCATGACAATTTAATTAAACTGACAACATAATAAATGAAGAACCAGAAACATTTAAAAAATCATATATGGGTAACACATATATAAACTCAGCACACCAGCAATCTTAGTCATGAACGGTAACAAATTAATTCAGTCAGCCACTAAGTCAGACAATAAAACATCTCTTTTCTAAGGTGAACTCTCTGGAACCATATCTTCAATATTCCTTGAGGACTGAATTAAATTTGTTACATATTTTACTGAATAACAGATCTATGTTTACCTATAGTTTTTCTTACCTTGGCAGTCCCGCAGGGCAGCAGCAATATCACCAGGGCTGAGAATGTCAGTGATGCTCATTTTAAACCTGGTAAAAAAAATGTATTGCAGATAGGTACAAATGAACTGCAAACATCTACACAAGTAAATATGCCCCCCCCCCGTCAGCTCTTTTTAGAGTTTTATAATAGACCATTTTAATAAATTTAAATATTGTAACAGGACTATTTTAAGGGAAGAGAAGCTAATTAGTAAACATCAAAACTACTGTTACTTAAAATTTGTGTATCCCCATTTTAATCAATTTGCTTGCATGAACGTAAGTTTAAGTTGGTGATGTTTTTATTTTTTAGCTACTCAATATTTAGGCTGGGCAGACAGATTTAAACTTTCTATGTAACATTTAAAATAACCTAACCACTAGTTACTTGGAATGTGTGACATTTAGAAATATATAATAACAGGGTACATAGGAAAAAGGAAAAGAAAGGGTTTTATCCCTGCACCAGCAAACCTGAAAAAGAAAACAAAAATGGGTACTTATCTACATAAGCTCCATTTGTATGTAAGCTCCAGAGATAAAAGGGAATATCTTACACTATGAGCTTACTTACTACTGGCTCACCCTTGCCCAGATCTGCTCTTTAATCTCTAGCTGACTGCTCACCTTTTTGATTTTCCCAAGTAGGTGAAGAAAAAATAGCTGAAGAGATATGAGACAAAACAGTAATGTTTTCAGGCTTGCCAACCTGGCTTATATAGGATTGACAAGGTGACAATAACCACTACTTAGGTTACCTTGTCATGGATCAAATGCTCAATTTCAGACCAAGCTCAAATTTCCTACCTAACTAAATAACCTTTTTTCTATTTATATGCTAAGAGAATACAAACAAGAGCAGCAATTTTTTAATAAATCTACATATGTGCTTAATTTAATTTTCAATGCTGCTATCAAGACCTAGTCTTATAAAGGCCAAGGATTTGGGGTTTGCAAACAGCATGCACATTTTAAAGTCACATGCTGGAAGGTGCAACAGTTAGATCCTTAGAAAAGAAAAGCCAGTTAGGTTTTCCTAAGTCTGTTGACTTTGGGGAGGCTCAGTGGAAACTAGAGATGAAAGATCTGAAGTGATGTGTCAGTCAGTCAAAGAGAACTTGTCATTAAGATAGGGGAAAGCAAGATGTTTTGGATGATCTTTCTATAGCAAGCTTGATTTTCAAATGTCCAATCCATATATCAAATTAAAGTGCTCTTCCTGAAAAGGGAGAGAGAGGAGACCAAAACAATTACTTACAGCAAAAGCCAGCTAAGCTAGGATAAAATAAACAAGTTAGTATTGTTATCCATTTCTTCCTTGCAGGACAAGGTGGCCTATCTAAATAATCCATATTTGAGTCATTTTAAAGACATGGAATAGACAGCAGCTGTGTTTTACAAATGACAGATTGGATCTTAGTGGGACTATAAACCTATACAAAAAACAACACAAGGAATTTCCTTAAAATGAAATTAAAATTCCAGGTTCACCATGATTATTTAATTCCACATTAACTTTCAAGATCATTAGAGTTGTAAAGAAATCTCTCAAATGTTAGAAAACCTGGAACTGCAGAGTTCAGATTACATTTTGCAAGCAAGAGTGTACTTACGGGATTAAGAATTATTCATGTGAGTAGGGGTTGCAGGATGAAGACCACAGTAAAAGCATTTGAATTGTTAGTTTTGTGTTTACAGATTCATCTGGTTTTAGTACAGTAATTAATTTATGCATATATAATCCCCTTGAAGTGTATGTATTGCTCTTGTTAGTATTGGTGGGAATTGTATAATATAGGGCATGTCTACACTGGGGAGTTATTTAAAAATAACTCCCCTACTTTCGAAATAACAAGGCAAGTGTCCACACTCCCAAGCCTTTTATTTAAAAATGAGGGACTTGTTATTTTGAAATAATAACTCTTGCTTGTGAAGAGGAATAAACTTATTTTGAAATAGTTATTTCAGGAGATATTATTTCAAAATAAATTATTTTGAAATAACCTGGTAGTGTAGACATAGCCATACTAATCAGAGAACATGTCTCACAGGAGATAAAAGTCACATGTTTTGTACTACCGGTAACATATATAGTAAGTCTAGGCTTGATTCTCCTCTCGTATTATGTAGCTTCATGATGTCAATGGATTTACTAGTGATCTATGTAGTATTAGTGAGAGGAGTATCAGTCCAGAATATTTGCACTGTAACTTTTATTTACTAGAACTTGGAAATATAAAGCATTATAAAAATATAAAAAGAAATAATTTAATAGTTATTTCCTTTATGGCCACACATTTTGTCAGAAGTCTTGCTTTAAATGCCTTGTTAATTTTGCACAATTAATAACAAAATAAGATCCATCGGCTTAAACGGGCAGTTGATGTGAATTGACCTAAATCCTATTTCTACCAGCGGAGTATCTGGCCCAAAATATCTACTCGAATATCATTTGGATAGGGATTAATTGCATTGTTTGCACAAACAGAGACAATTCTATACTCTGTGGCTAGAATATGAACAATGGCACTTTAGGCTAAATCCTGAAAACTTGACCTCATCCTGTACTCAGTTAAAATTACACTTGAGGTCAGTTAGAATATTGCCTCAATAAGGACTAAATGAAACTGAACATAGACTTCAGGATTCATCTCCATAAACAGGGTCTCATATGAACTATACCAAATAATGAACATTTTCAGCAGGCTCTTTTCCTGTCTCTGGAAAGTTATTTGTAGTAATCATGGCTCTCACTTTGTAACATGGTCCAGATCCTTAGCTGGTACAAATCAGTATATCTCAAATTAGTTTAATGGAGCTGTGCTGATTTGCACCCTGTGAAGATCTGGTCCCATGGCTTTCCACGGTCCTCCTACCCATCCTTTCAGCTCAGAATATCATACTCCTGTTAATGTTCCATTTAAAATTTGTTATAATCTGTCAGTGAAGGGAAGTGGGATTAAGGTACTATGTATTTTCTGCAGGTTTTTCCCATAAATTGTTCCTTTCTCTTTCAGGTGTGTTTTGCATCCTCTTCTGTATCTTCCATTTTATGTTCTCCTCTGTCTTTTTAAGATCATGTGAACTCTCACACTATAACATCCTTGATGAATTTTTCTCTTCACATACTAGTGTGTTGCTTCTGAATTCTTGTTAGGATTTATGTTAGCACCCAAGTGTTTTCTTGTTAGAACTTACACTTCAGTGGGATCAGGATTTGACCCCTGGACTTTATTGTGGCTTCCTTTGTTTCCACTTGGATTCTTTATATGCCACTTGCAGAACTTTTTTATTCTTAAGAATTTGGTTTGCCAGGTGACACTAATTTGCATAGAAAAAGAAATATAAATTATACTGAAAGCAACATCAAGACCAAGGCTATTATGGAAGACCTGACAAGACCTGGAAGATTTCTGGTGTTCTGCCAGCTACCAAAACATTCTCCCCTCCCTACCTTGACATTGAATTGTGTCATGTATCTAGTGTAAAAAATCAACCAAGTGTATTTTAATATTGCAGTTTACAAAAACATTACACTAGTGGATTAAATTTCTTAGGGAGGCCACCACATAGACATTTGCTTGTACAACATCCATGTTCAACTCTACATTGAAGAATGAACAGTTCAAAGGACTGTGCCTGATTGTCTCATAAGTGTTGCCACTCAGAGAACATAGCATTTAAAACCATTCGCCCCAAGCTAAATATTCATAAGCAGTAAAGTAACTGAAATGAGCTGTACAGTAAAGGATATAAAATAAAAGTAGGGCAAAAGTAGAGTGATTGCCACAGTTAAAGATGGGGTTCTGTAATGTTTGAAATTCAATACCGAGACCAAATGTGATGCTAATCCTCTCTGAAAGATGGGTTACAAAAGCCTAAAAGAGCTGAATTTCAGAATGAAGTTGATGTCACTGTATAATGATACAGGTGAAATCTAGAGTTACTGGCATTTATTTATTAATGACACTCTTCATCTGCTTTCGCTCCCCTACAGTTAGAACAAAATCATCCTGGAGGAGTGTATCATATAAAGAGATATTTTAATTAAATAAGTTTCTCTTCAATACCTGAATATATTGTTTTTTGGAGTGATATTTCTTTCTCTTAAATCAACTGTTTACATTTTAGTAGTGTAAGGAGTTTATAAAAATGAAATAATATAAAGGACAAAGAGATATTTTATAAAAAAAATAATGTGCAGTCAGTGCACAAGTATGGTGTGGACATATGAGACTTTAAATAATGAAACAATCTTTGAGCAATCAGCGATTTACATTAGCTAAGGATCTGGACCAAGAGCAGAGAATTCTGTTTTCAGAAGTGCTTGGCCAGTTTTCTTAATAGTTCCAGAAATCAATTAAAGAAACACAAGTTGTTTTGTCTTTATTTTGTTTTTTGCTTAATAGGGATGTTTTAAATCACCCATTGAATTGTTTTTCTGGAAAGCTACCTGGTACATAACTTTCCTTCTTCGTTTGTTTTACTGCCTGCACCCATTTAAATACAATGCTTTTAGGGGAAAACTGTTTTTGGATTCAAAATTTCAGAATTAAATTAAAAAGCATACTTCGACAAATATGAAGCAATTCATGTTGTGAAGTTCTAACCATGGAATGAACCTGTTCACAGTATAGTCTAAATGAAAGCATTACAGCGTATCTAGTTAAAATATTTTCTGAGCTATTTCCTAATTTATTTCCACTAACTTCTTCCATAAGCATAGGGGAACTTGCACTACATTAAAACACTGACATTCTTCAGGCTGTTCTTTTACTCTTTGTCTTCTGTTTGCTATAAGCTATATAGAATTAATTAGCAAGTGACAGTCAACTAGGATATTAACACCAACAGATGCAAGAGAAGCTTCAACAGCAGTGTCAGGTGAGACTAGAGAAGTGTTAATCTGAGACCAGCTACAACAGTGTAAAAGGAAGCTCTAACAGCTGTTCTAAAAAACATACAACTCCATCTTCCAACTCCACTCATGTCAGAGGTGATGCTGTGGTATCATCCCTTTTCTCTCCAGTTTGGAGGTGACTGGAGTAGAAGCTCAACAGTCCATAGAGCCTGGTCCTCCTTTACACTAAAGCCTTATATACAATTCTGATAGTATAACAAATAGTGGGTGTAAGTAATTTATAGTGTGAAGGGTCCATATAGTAAATGAGAATCATGCCCCACCACCAACCAAGTCATGATATGTCACTTCCAGTGCTCTCCCAGGGCATCCACCTCCATTATAAGAAAATAAATAGTTCCATCCAGGTCATTTCCAAAAGTCTTTATATCAGGTGGAATTTGGTATTTGGCATAGACCCTCAAGGAAATAGAACAAGAGACATTTGGGGAATAAACTATTTTCTGTTTGATTATTTTCTGCTATGACCACTGTGACAATACACTGAAAAATCAAGACAGGTGACATCTTAGTCCTACATGTGTCAATAGCAAAACTTCTATAGACTACAAGGTGGCTAGGATATCAGCCAAAGTTTTGGGTAGGAGATTAAGGTGTTTAACAAAGGGAGAATACACCCTAAAGAGCTGAAATGTCTGGAGCTAAAGAATGAAATTTATTTCTCCCCTATTATCCTATGGTAAGACAGAGGGTTATGTACTTTCCCATTCCTAGTAACTAAGACATTTTTGTATGAAAGACAAGTGCAGAATAAACATTGTCATGAACTTCAGCAGAATTATTCCTAAATATTTCTGTCCAGAGTGCTTTTTTCATTTAAAAAGCTGAAGCAATATAAGATGACATCTCTGTGTCTCTGCTAACATTTGATATGCTCTATGATCATCATTAAACAAATTGTCTAGTGTCACCATGACCGAGTAACGCTATCTAATGACCCTGACACGACACATGATGGTTTAAGATGTTTCTGGTTGCTGTCAGTGGCACAATCAAGTAGTGTGATCTTTGCATTCCTGCATTATTCAGATTTCCCCTGTATTTCAACAATAACTTTGCCCTAAAGGTTAGAAGATGTTTAAGATCTTGGACGCCACCTTTTAGTATATGTAATAGATATGGAGAGCTACAGTATTTGTTTCAGTTACTTCTGCAAGGGAGCCAGCACTCTTCACCAAATAGTTCCATCTCACAATGACCAGCCATGTAAAGAGCAGTAGTAAATAAAACAAATGCTGCTGCAGTAGTTCCAACTATTTCCTTATTAACTCACCAGTTCTGCTCCCACTGAAATAAGTGGCAAAAATCCTGTTGTCTTCAGTGAAACCAGGCTCAGGTCCTAAATGTCAAATGTAAAAACATACCTTGTATTTATGGAGTGACCTATGTCATAAGTAATCACCCAGAAAACTGGCAAAAATCTCCTAATAAAGGTAGAGCAAAATAGTGCTCAATTATGGCTCCAATTCAGGAAAGTACTTAAGCACTTTGCTGAATAGGGATGCATTTACATGTTTTAAGTGCTTTGCTGAATCAGGGCCTACAGCCCAGATACTACACATTGTTATGCCCACAAAGACCCCTGCAGCCATGCAGAACCCCTTTAACTTTAATGGGGCTCCTTGCATATGTAGGAGCCTGTTCATGCAGAATTCCTTGCTCAGCAATATGATTAAAAGAAGGAAAGATCTGAAAATTGGTGCATAGCTCTTCTTTGCTCTTAACTTCCTGGAATGATCACTAAAGCTGATATTGGACCTGTTGTCATACAATTTTCACAGTTCTTAATGGATTGGTAAGTGGTAAAACGCTCAGATTTGTATATAGCTAGCAAGGAATACATTAAAATAGTTAAGCAATAGAGCAGTCTGCCTAGAAGTGATAGCACAGGACTTGTAAGTCAGAAGTTCTTCCTGGGTTCTGTTACCAGTTCTGTTGCTGTCTCGCAGTGTAGCCCTTTTAACAACTTACTTCATGTATCTGTGCCTTAGTTACCCTGGCTCAGCATGGTATACAGGGCATTGTGAAACATTCCAAGTCCTAGTCTCCTTGTCCAGCCAGTTTGTCAGCCCCAATTCAGCTCTCAGTGTCAGTCTCCCCTGAACCTCAACTCTCAGTCCCAGTTTCCCTCTCTGTGCACCAGCCTCGAGGTTCAGTCCCTACGCTCCCACCCCCCCACACCAATGCTCCTTGTCCCAATCTTCTCAACCCCCAGGTTCAGCTCTTGTCCTCTGCATTTGAATGCAGCAGCTATCTGGACTCAGCAAAAGGAGTTTTGAAAGCACATGAAGGATAGTCTCTCTGCTTTCAGTTCTAATACTTGGACCTAGCATGGTCCACAGCAGACCAGAGTTCAGTTGTAAGGAACGTCCTGCTCACCCCTCTGCAGCCTTGCTGCAGAAGTATGAACTGCACAATTTTTCAAAGGGTTACATAGTTATAGCAAAAGGCACATCCTTGACTTGATAGTCACCTTCTGCTAAATTTTAAGTCCTATCTTGAAAGCACGGGGGTGGCAGGGTTTCTCAAAGAGAAGATCAACAGCATTTTTTTCAGAAGGTCAAAACAATGTCTTTTTTCCTACTGTCATTCTTGCAAACAGTTGAACTGTTTTAGCTGAAAATTTTCAGAAAAATTCAGCCGGAAGCAAACACTGGGCTTGAAAATTTTCAGCCCAAACAATAAGTTAAAAGCAACTAAACACAGGAAGTGTGGGATACCTCAAAATAGGTGGTACTACTAGAAGGCATTATTGTCCCCTTTTAATTTCCTTTGACAAATACGGCTCTATTATTTTTTGTCTTACATAGGCTAGAAGATGTACATGTGATTTGATTCTATTAACTACAGTAACCAGTTCTGAAGACAATTCCCTAAGCATACAGGGCAGGGTGGGATGTTACCTGAGGGGAATCAACACATAGCAGTCATCAGTATATGACAGCTCGGCAGTCACCATGGCAACCATGCTCTTCCTGGAAGAATTTGTATTAAAGTAGAGGATTCCTGTAAAGACCTTGTGTAGCTTAAGCGGTGCATAGGCCTTGTGCTCTCTGTCTTAGAGGACTGCATTTCACCCAGAAAAAACATTTAATAAGCAGAGATGGACATGTAGAATAGTAGTGAGAGTCTTATTAGGAGTGCTTCAAACAAACCAAAAAAATGTTTTAACTTATGTTAAGTGAAAGAAGAGTGCCATCAGGTGGGCATGCAGGTGGGTTATTCCTTTGAGAACCTACAAGATATCTTATGGCTCTAAGTTTTGCTTTTATTGCTATAAGGAGTAATCACAATTGAGACTGATTCAGTTAAGAAATGTTTTTAGGGCCAGATCCTACTATTGATGTAGACTATGTAAGATGCACCTCTGTAAGATGTAGAGGCCTCTATTTGCTAGTAGTCTTATTCTGTATGTAAAATAATTAAAAAATAATCACATGAAAAGGGCCATACCTATTTCATGACCATGAACAATGCATCATGGACCATGAAACCTGGTCTTTCCCATGAAATTTGGTCTTTTGTGTACTTTTACCCTATCTACTGTATATTTGAGAGATTTTCTGTGTGTCTATCGGTCCCTCTGTCTGAGAGTCTGTTTGTTCAAGAAGTCCTCCTAAACAGTAAGAGCTAGAACCACTAAATTTGGTATGCAGCTTCCTCTTAGCATAACTTAAAGCAAGGTAAGAGTTTGATTATTCCAGAACAACGGGATGTACCTGGAATGTAATTCTTCTTCGAGGGTCCCTGTGTGTGCTCCACTTAGGTGTGTCAGCGCCACTGTGCACACGGCCCGGAGATCTTTGGTAGCAGTCCCCCGGCCGCCGGCATGTGCTGGCGGCCGGGGGACTATCGCACAATCACTCAGACTGACAGGTACGTGCCGGCAGTCATTCCCTCAGTTCCTTCTCAACTGCCGCTGGCATTGGTCGCAAGTAGAACAGTCAACCTTAAAAACCTTTAGTAAAGGAAAAAAAAAAGAAGAGAATAAGAGCTTGAGCTGTTTGACATAGATAAAAGTGCAGAAGATAAAGAACAAGTGGAGCAGGGCACTGCTGCTACTGCCGCGTCCTGCTTACCCGCGGCACCTCAAGCGGCAAAACCCTGTCATGCCAGCACCTTCTGGCTTCAAAAAGTGCACAGGGTGTGGGATATTTTTCTTGGCAGCAGACGGGCATGAACAGTGTTTGTGCTGCCTAGAGCAGGACCACCCAGTAAGACACTGCCCGCACTGCCAGAAACTCGCTCCCAGATCTAAAAGGGTGAGAGATTTACAGAGGAGAATCCTCTTTACGGACAATACTGTGGCTGACCTGCAGCGTCACTCAACCCTCCCTCCACAGAGAGACTCCACCTGGGATGGAGGGCAAGAGGAGCTTACGAGTATACTTAACTTACCCACCATACCAGACTGGCTCTGCCGATGAACGAAGCTCTGATGGACCCGGCTAAGTCCATATGGAAGACCCCAGCATCAGTACCTTCAATGTCAAAGAAGCTGGATAAGAAGTACTACTTAGCATCCACGGGGGTAGAATTCCTATTCTCATACCCTCTCCTGAATTCAATGGTAGTTGAGGCAGCCAACCAGAGGGGGAAGCAATACCAGTATCCCAGAACACAGAATCCTGACAAAGAGATAAAGAGGATGGATGCTATGGGGAAGAAGGCCTATTCATCAGCCTCCCTCCAATTCAGAATTGCCAATTACATAGCGCTGTTGGCAAAGTATTCAAATTCACACCAGACATTCAAAGCCTTCAATTCTTTGATTCTGAACATACCAGAAGACATAAAGGAACAATTTGAATCAAATGTGATCGAGTGTGCAATACTACAGGGACAATGGACACATGAAGAGTCCTGGCTTCACATCAATGTGTTGGAGCTCAGGGCAGTGAGGAGGGCATGCTCCCAACTGCTCTCACACATATGAAACAAAACCGTGAGAATAATGTCAGACAATGCCGCAACGATATATTACATAAACAGACAGAGGGGCGCAAGGTGTCGCAGCCTATTTGCAGAAGCAACGAAACTATGGCGATGGTGTAGTATATGTAATGTCACACCTACCGCAATGCATTTGCTGGGCAAGGACAATCTAATTGGGATTGGTCCTGCCTAGAGCAGGAGGCTGGACTTGATGACCTCCTGAGGTCTCTTTCAGCTCTATGGTTCTATGATTCTGTGATTCTATGAATGTGCCAGCGGATGCCCTCAGCAGACAATTCCCACAGAACTACGAATGGGAAATCAACAAATCCATTATAAATGTCCTGTTCAGGAAATGGGATTATCTGGTAGTGGATTTGTTTGCAACACACATCAACTCCAAATGCCCCCTATATTGTTCCAGGGTGGGCATTGGACTGAGATCTCTCGGAGACGCGTTTGCAGTATGCTGGGATTTCCCATTGGCGTACGCATTTCTACCTATACCTCTCATACAACAAATGGTACTGAAGATCAAACAGGATGCAGCAAGGGTCATACTGGTAGCCCCCAATTGGCTGAGACAAATTTGGTACCCTACCATACTGCAACTCAGCACATGTCACCCATACAAGTTTCCACTGGTACGAGCCCTGTTGACTCAAGACAAAGGGTGCATACCACAGCCTGGGCTACACACACTAAACCTGCGAGCCTGGATGCTTGTTGGCGCTCGGGTAATGAGCTAACGCTGTCTCAAAGGGTCAGAGATAGCCTGATCAACTCTAGGAGATCCACTACGAGACGGACTTACCTGCAGAAGTGGGCCTGATTTGAGGCCTGGAATTCAGCTCACGAACGGGATCCACACAGGACAGGAATATCGGACATACTAGAATCTATCCTCCACCACCAGGACACGGGGCTATCAATTAGTTCCATCAGTGTAGATTTGGCAGCCATCTCTAAAATACACCCATACCAGGGTATTCCATTTTTTCCCACCTGTGTGTGAAGAAATTTTGGAAAGGGATACGAAACCTATATCCACCACGTAGAGATCCAGTGCCATTATGGGACTTAAACCTAGTGCTGGACTCACTTATGAGATGGCCTTTTGAGCCGCTCGCAACTTGCTCGCTACTCCACCTATCAATGAAAGCAGCCTTTCTCGTAGCGATCACATCAGCTAGGAGAGCGGGAAAGATAGCTGCACTCATGGCAGACGCAGTGTTTCACAAGGACAAGGTCGTCCTTAGAACCCTGAAATTCCTTCCCAAGATACTTACCTCATTCTATTGTAATGAATCAATATACTTACCTGAGTTCTTCCCGAAACCGCATGAGGATAACAACCAGGCAGTACTACATACATTAGATGTCTGCAGGGCCTTAGCCTTTTACCTGGAATGCACAAAAGACTTCCGATGCACTCCCAAACTACTTGTGTCATGCGGAGAGGTCCAGAGGCCATCTGGTTTCCAAACAGCGAATATCCAAATGGATCTCTGCATGCATACAGTTGGCTTGCTCCCAGAAACACAGACAGCCACTGACAGTCATACAGGTGTACTCCACCAGATCAGTATCTACCACAACTGCTTTCCTTAAGGGTCTACCCATAGACATTCTCTGCAGAGCTGCAACATGGGCTTCATCCAATACCTTTGTGCAACATTATGCAATTCAGACCTTTCAGAACGCGGACACTAGATTTGGACGTATGATACTGTCCAACATCCAATCCTGCATCGTGGAGCACCCACCACCAAGCAGGAACACTGCTGACTAGTCACCTAAATGGAGCACCCACAGAGACCCTCAAAGAAGAAGGGAAGGTTACTCACCTTGTGCAGTAACTGTAGTTCTTCGAGATGTGTCCCCGTGGGTGATCCACACCCACCCTCCTGTCCTCTGCTTTGGGCTAAGAGAGTCTGGCATAGAGAAAGAATGGTGGGAACAGCTGCCGGCATGTGCCTGTCAGCCTGAATGATTGTGCAATAGTGCAGCACGTGCTGGTGGCTGGGGGATTGCTACCAAAGATTCTCTGGGCTGTGTGCACAGCGGCGCTGACACACCTAAGTGGAGCATCCACGGGGACACATCTTAACGAACTCCAGTTACTACACAAGGTGAGTAACCTTTCCTTTTTCATTACACAGAAAGGGAGAGGGTTGCTAGCAGGGACAATTATACTCTGTAATGACCACAGGGTGGCAGTATGGGGACCAGGATAACTATAACCCCATTGAGGCAATGGGGGAGGGGGTGGAGAAAGGGGCAGCTATGTACTATATATTTGAGAGAGTTTGTCCGGATGTATGTCTGTCCCTCCAGCTGGGGGACATGCGCCCTTCCCCTGACTGTGCCCACTGCAGCTGCAGCAGCCATGGACAGGCGCGTCTTACCTGACCTCAAGCTGCTGTGGTGACAGAGGACTGGGGTTGTCTTTGCTCCCTGGGGCAGCCTGCATACTGAATCACTCATCCCCAACCTCACTCCAGAGCAATGATTTAAATGAAGAAAAACAAAACTTATTTGAGTTAAGGATCCAAGCAACACCCGGGTAAATCCTCTAGTACTATATGTATATTATAAGGCGAGAGACCAGTATTTCTTAAACTATAAGTCCCAACTCAAAAGGGAGTGGGGGGTGGTTTGTAAGGTTATGGTAGGGGGGTCACAGTATTGTCATTATTATTTCTGCACTGTCTCCAGATCTAGGTGGCTAGAGAGTGGCTGCTGCTGACCAGGTACCAAACTCTGAAGGCAGCACCCCACCAATAGCAGTGCAGAAGTGTGGCTGGCAGGACAATGAAAGACTGGAAGAGTACGGCCCTTGATCACTTACCAGATTGTTGGAGTGTCCCCAGATCAAAAAGTATTGCCCACTCCTGGTCTAGGTGGTGCTCAGTCCTGCCTGGACTGCAGGGGACTGGACTTGATGACCTCTCGAGGTCCCTTCTCGTTCTAGTGTTCTATGATTCTATGACTATTTCATGTTCTTAGTCAACTTCAGACAAGCTGAACATTTCAATCATTGATCTCTCTTAAACCCAGTGAGAAAAGCTAATGACTCTGGGCTCATGGCTGCAGAGATCTGCATGTGCAAGTTTTTTCACTCACTCAATTGATGCCAGGATTTCCTCCTTTATGACTATTTGTAATGAAAATGACTCACATGCACCAGTGTTGGGGGGAATTAGGCCCTGGGCTGCTTACAGGTGAAATCTCACGTGTGTTCTACCTCCCTGCCTTATTGGGGAGTAGAAAAGTACTTCATGTGCAAAGATGAACTTGTCATGGACTCACAGAAAATCATGTTACGTTATTTCCGGCCACCCCAGTTGTCTTTCCTATTTCTACAGGAATTGAATGGCAGGGAAAGGGGAATTTGAAAGGCAAAGAGAAAGGAAGAAGGCTTTTAAAAGGCAGGCATTACTGTGGCAGCTCTGCCAGCAGCGATTTCAGTATCTTTCAGGATACCAGTGAGAGCCATGTCAAAGCTACAGGGAAGAGGAAAATAAAATACACTGAAACTAATACAAATAATGATGACTGGCAAGTATTATTTCCAAGTACAGGCTGAGGGAGAATTTAGTGTGAGGCATGTCTACAGCTGCTTCAATGGCCAGCAGAGCCATTGCATGTTGATCTTGGCATATTGGCTTCTGCCACTACTAGATGGGGACATCCTTAGATCTGCAGGAAGCAGCAGCAATACAGGCCACAGTCCTGCCCAGAGGAACTGCTCCTCTGAAGTGCTGAACATGGTTCTTTCCTTTAGCAAGGCCTTTCATTCAGCCACGTATTTTTCATCTCAGGTTGTAGTGGATTGTCTTCAGTTGATCCTTCAGGCTCATGATCAGCACAAAACCAAACATCCTGTAAAAGCTACAGCTTTTGAGGTTCGTTTTTGTGATACACTGTTATTCAAGTAGGTTTTTTGAAAGGTGTGGTATCTGGAAAAAAAAAAAAGCAAAACCAAAACTCAAAAACCAACTGGCAAAAAACAACAGCTCACCTTGTTGCAGGGCCGGACTGAGCCATTCCAGCGCCCCAGGCAGACAGTTTAATTGCGCCCCGGGTTGGGGGAGGGCACATGCGCGGCCCCGCCCCCCTGCCGGCATGTGGGGGAGGGCGCATGCGCGGCCCCACCCCCGCACTGGCGGGGGGGGGGGGAGGGCAGGCGGAGCTGGCGGCAGCAGGATGCACGTGCTGGGTCCGGTCTAGCCCGGCTACCGCTGCTGGCGCGCAGCCCGGGGCCGCCCGGGGTGGGCCAAGCCTGGCCATGCAGGGTCCCGCAGCCGCGCGGGGAAGGGCACTGCTGGCCGGCACTGCGGGGGTTAACGCGGCCCCCCCCCCCGGGCAGCCGCTGCAGCCCGCAATCCGGTCGCGCAGCACCTGATGGCAGCTATAAGGGGAGTTGCACGCCCCTTACAGCTGCTATCAGGCACCCCCCATAGGTTGGTGCCCTGGGCAGCTGCCCGACTAGCCCATGCCTTAATCCGGCCCTGCCTTGTTGATGGATTTCCCCCAAGCTGAGAGGAGAAGGAGGCAGAAAAATGAAAGATCTATAGAGTGCTTGTGGCTTGATTTTTTTTTTTTTTTTTTTTTTTTTTGCTTGACAGAGATCTTGACATATAGGCTTTAGTTTAGACCTGTCAGAACTTTCACAGAAGTCGTAGAACCATGTCATGGCTCAGATGTCAGAGGACATGAGACACTGTAGCTGCTAGCTAATCAGTTTGATATTTATGTCACAGAGGATTGTACATGGTGCTTTAGACAATGTAATAAGGTTTAGAGCCATACAAGGTAAACCCTCTCAACTGTACCTAATTTTAGTGAAGGAAATGATTTTTTTTAACTATGAATGAAAAAGGTTTTAACAACTTGATATCACTTAGTTACTGATATATATGGCTGCACTGCTAGACTTTGAACCCTTATGGCCTGATCCAGCTAACCTTTCTGCATGTAATGCTACTCCTGTTAGTAGTCACACTGACTTAAGTGAAACTGGTCACACAACTAAAGTTGGTGTGTAAAGTATGTATCTCACCTTTCTTTCTAAAGGATCCCAAAGTCCTTTTTAACAAGCTAGATACAGAATTCAATTACTCTGTGAGGGTATGTCTACACTGCATTCCTTTTTCAAGAGAGGAATGCAAATGCAGCTGAGCGAAATTGCAAATGAAGCACAGATTTGAATTTCCCGCGCTTCATTTGCAAAATCGCATCCGGGCGCTATTTCGAAATACCCTATTTCGAAAAAAGAAACGCAGTCTAGACGCAGTTATTTCGAAAGAAAACCCTTCTTTCGAAATTACCCTTAAACCTCATTTTATAAGGAGTAAGGGTAATTTTGAAAGAAAAGTTTTCTTTCGAAATAAATGTGTCTAGACTGCGTTTCTTTTTTCGAAATAGGGTATTGCGAAATAGCGCCCGGACGCGATTATGCAAATGAAGCGTGGGAAATTCAAATCCGTTCTTCATTTGAAATTTCGCTCAGCTGCATTTGCATTCCTCTCTTGAAAGAGGAATGCAGTGTAGACATACTCTTACTGAAACATGTAATTTTGATTGGAATTTTTTCAGGGGGACTTTGCCTTTTCATTTGTGTAAAGCTCAGTGGAAACTCATTGCATCATATACCCTTTAAATAATAATAACAATAATAAATGCAACCGCTTCTGGGGTGTAGTGTGTCCGTTTAATGTTCACACAGGACTATCTAGCTGAAAGCGAGTGAAAATTAAAAAAAAGTGTGGTGTTTCGGAAGAGACAGTAAAATAGACTGACACTTCTCTGTTATTCCATGGAGTTGCCCCCTCAACTTCTTTGTAAAATAGCATGAATCAAAGACAGAGACAGAAACGTCATCTTACATTGGCAGCTTGTGTTGTTACCTCTACCTTGTTGTTTAAATTTAAAAGAAGAGCTAATTGTATAATTCTAAAACTATGTTATGTAGCCAACTAGCAACCTAGAAACAAAGATTTGGGGACTCTGTAGTATCGCTAAGGGCTCCTCATTAGCCATGCGCCAAACCCCCCCACCCCCGCCCCACCATCCCACGGAATTCGCCTACTCTCATCACTCCCACCCGAAGGGACACGAACTTTATTCTAGAGGATGGGGGCGCCCCCCCCGGCGGGCCCCTCTCGCGGGCTATGCCGAAATCTTCGCCACGGGCCGTACACCCAGGCTTCAGGGTGCGAGTCCTTCCCCCTACCCGAACCGGCTCCCGGATGTATCCATTCGCTCCCCCATATCTGTATCAAAATGTATTTTGTGCCGTTTGTAATGTTGGTTCGAAAACATTCGTTCAATAAACTGTCAATCTGTTTAATACTGAATATGTCCTTTCTCAGGCATCTTATCCTGAACTGGCAGGAGGGTTAAATTTGATGCACTAATCTATCTTCCCTGTCTCTAGCTTCCATTATCCTAGTCTTGTCTATTTGTAGCTTCTTTTAACAGTAATGGGAATAACAGATGTGCTCAGGGAAGAGTTGAGGTAATGGCAGGAACTGATTATCATTCAAGAAGGAACTCTGTACCATTCCTTTATGCAGTTCACACTGTGCAGGCGCTGTGGGTATCTCTAGATTTGGCAACTGAGTTCTAGTCAACACTAGATCCTTTGTTGTTATGTAGGAATTGTTGTTGAAACTAAAAGGCAAATGTGGTGTAAATCTGCAAAATGTTGTTGACTCCCACTGGGTCTCACCCTATTGACTTTGTTTGGTAAATACTTCTTTAAAAAAAACCAGTCAAACTTGTAATGTCATGTTTTGGTGAGAGAAGGTTTCGGACTAACTTCGTTTGGCCTGCAGATGGCACCAGAGGCAGCCATGTCCAACCGGCATGAAAACTCTGAAGAACATTTGGCCTACCTAAGAGCCGAGGAACTGCATTTCTAAAATATGCCCAAAGTGCTAGAACAAATACAATGAAGGTAAATGAAATGAAGCCATTGTATACTGAGCAAGTACCTCTATTCCAGTGCTTAATTTTTGCCAGTGTTTGCCAGGGCTGAGCCCAGGCACCTCTAGGCTTAGCAGTTCGTAGCCCCAGCTCCTCAGGGTTTGCCAAGTCTGTTATGAAATTAAAAAAAAAAAATTGCTCCAAGCCCTGGCACTTCTTTCATTACAAATTAAGACCCAAGTACATAGGGGATGCATCATTTTCAAATTGCAATAATTCAGCATTGAGGATACAAAGTGACTGGAGGATTTAGATTGAAAAGAAAAAAGTCTGCCCAAAGGAAATTCCCTAGCAGCGCTTCCTTTTCCTGTGACACAGGGTGTAGTACACAGGGAGAAGAAAATCCTGAGTAGCTATTTCCCATTGAGTAGCTCAATGGAGATGATATGCAAATAGGCTACCAGTAACCCCAAATGGTTGTTATGCAACCTCAGTGTGTTTGCAAGTAAAATTTAATTTGGGATTAGAAATAGGGAGGGTTTTATAGGATTTGAAACACTAAACAAGCATGAAAACAGTTCTGCAAGGTCTGTCTCCGTTCAAAGAATTAATATTCGGACAAGATGTATCTATTTCAGTAGCTCATTCCAAGAAATGAATCCAACTCTCTGATCCCTCTCTGTTTGTCTGAAGAGATCCAGGGCTCTGTGGTGCTGCCACATCAAAGCTTTTTCACATAGGCAAGCTGCTGAAGCAAAGAAGAAACTGTACCAGTCTGAGTGAGGAATTAATGTTCTCAGATCCTCTTTCCATTTCTCTGCTCTTCTCCTCAGCTCAGCATTTCAGCATTACTTTCGCTCTCCTCTTATTAGAGGTGAGCCCCATGCAAAATGCCACCAAACTTTACTGGTACTGGAGATACAGATCTGGACCTGAATTTGCAAATAGCTCGTGGTAGGATTTTTCCAAGAAGCCTAAAGGAGTTGGACACCAACTCCCAATGGATTTTAAGGGAGACCCCTAACTCCCTTATACTCTTTTTGGTTCAATGGACGTTAGCCAGAGATCTGGACTCAAAGCCCTGCTCCACCACAGACATCCTCTGTGACCTTGGGCAAATTGCTTAGTCTGTGAGCACTTTAGTTCCCCAGTTTCAGTTTCAGTAGGGATGATAGCACTTCCCTACTTCCCAGAGGTGTAGTGAGGGAATCCAGATGAAGGGGCTAAGCTAGTGTGAAAACAGAGGAGTCATATAAGTACCCGGGAGTATTCTTGTACTGGACTGGGAGGTGTAATTTTCAGCCCAAGCAGACATATCTATAATAGTTCTGATTGATCCAGTGCAGTAAAAATAGAATGTAACCACGGCGGCATGAGTAGTGGGAGGGGCTAGCTGCCCTGAGTATGATCTTGTTCAAGACACTGGGTACTTATTCAGGGTGACTATCCAATTCTGACACTCTTGCCACTGGAGCTGTCAGAATAAGGCCTTTTTCTATAATGCTATTGTAAGGCCTGTAGCCATATTGAAGGCCTAAAGCAAGGATGGGAAACCTCCGGCCTCTGGCTTAACTTGATCTGGCTTGCAGCAAAGCTTTGGGCTTACCCCTGCAATGGGGTGAGCTGGTGCTCACATTCCAGCCCCGCAGTGAGTCTTTGAACCTCAGCACCCACTGGGGCTGGAGCATGAGCGCTGGCTCCCCACTTGTGGCAGGAAGCAGTGCTGGATTATGAAAGGGGCTTTAGGGCTACATGCTGAATTCTGGGCTGGCTCTGCCTGGCGCGAGGGAAGGCAGGTGGCTCTGTGCACTGTCATTCCCCTTCCCATTGGGCTGGAGCTCTATGTGTTGCCAATCGTGCAGGAAAGCTCTCGGTCACAGCACTTGCCTGCAGGCTTTCCCCCCATGGCTCCCATTGGCTGGGAATTGTGGCCAATGGAGCAGGGGGGGAGTGTCTGCAAGTGCAGGGTGGTGTGGAACCACCTGTTCTTCCCCCCCTAAAGGGAGCTGCCCCAGGTAAGAGCCCCAATCTGCTGCTTCCTCCTGCACCTTGCCTCCCACCCACACCCTGAACTCCCACTCCCAGCCTGCTCCCCTGCAGCCCTCCTGCATGCTGAGCCCCCCTTTTTTTGGCCTCACCCCAGAGTCTTGCAGGGTCCTACAAAATCTACCTACCACAGGCCCCCAGAAGAGTTAATGTGGCCCTGAGGGGAAGCCTTGAGCCTTGATACCCCCTGTGCAGGGCTGGAACATGAGGGGAACCCTGGTTCCCTGAGTGCATGAATGAGCTGAGTCTCTCTCTCTCTCTCTCTTTTCCTGCTTCTCATGTCAATAAGGGTTTTTAGTTATCTTACTTGGGAGCCAGCAGTCAGTGAGGTGGGGTGTTGTTATTATTTTTTGTGGCTTCTCACTTGTTTGTGGCCCCTAACTGATTTTTCTGTGGGCCAGTGGCCCCTGACCCAAAAACATTTCACCAGCCCTCGCCTAAATCCTAAGGCCTTCGTCTGCAGCCAGACTGAAAGAGTAGCAGCCATTAACTGAGAAGCAGGAAGTCACATCCTTTCTTCACATTCTATCCAAATTCCATTAAAATAGTGTAATATCAGGCTGTAAAGAAGGAGACCCTGTCCTAATGGCACCCAATATCAACAGATAACGAAAAAATCTTAAGATGGTTAAAGAAAACTTTAATAGCATTTTGCCTGGCAAGAAACTACTGATGAATAGTTGGGGTTGTGACATCCTCATTCCTTTATTTTTCTGTCAGTATAGTTCCCATTTCCCTGTTGTTTGCCTGTATGATCTCTTTCTGTATTTTTAATTGTTTCTGTCTGCTGTATAATTAATTTTGCTAGGTGTAAATTAGTTAAGGTGGTAAGAGATAATTGGTTACAGAATTGTGTTACAATATGTTAGGATTGGTTAGTAAAATAATTGATTACGGTATAGCTAAGCAATATACCTCAAGTTTCACTGTATAAACTGGGGTCTAAGAAGGAGACCAGCATGGGAAGAAGAAGGAACAGAAAAACAAGAAGCAAAGACCTGGAAGAAGAAGAAGAACTCACTTCCATAACAAAGTCAAGAATCTTCTGCACGACCCTGACATGCAGCAACCAGAATCCAGACAATACTGACCTTGTCTGGCCAACAGGGGAAGTTCACCTGCTTGACCAGGATTGATGAGTATAGCATTATATGCTGAGCATGTGTATTCTGCTTGGTTGGTAATTGTTAATAAATAGAGAGTAATGATATTATTGTGACTCTTTCACTGTTAAAAGATCCTGCAAATCCACAGGAAGTTACACACTGAGCCCTGAGTATTTAACTTATCCTGAGTATTTAAATTAACAGGGTTAGCCCTTGAGCTCTAGGAACTGGGTAAAAGTGTGTGCCCCTCAAGTGTGGGAGTGACAGAGAATTGTATGTGTGTAACAGAGCTATACTTTATTTTTAGCACACTAGCTCAGTCAGAACTAGTGTGAGTATGTTTCCTCGAGCGGGGATTCACATCTTGAGATTGACATATGTGTTAAGGCAGCTTTGTACAAGGATGTATTTGTGTAGTCAATTAACCGATAAGCAAAAGCTTATAGGTTAATGCTATAGGCTACACGCATTCCTCCCCTATCCCCACCAGTAAATTTTTTAGCAGGCTGGCCAGCAGCCCGGCTCAGTCCTGGCTTGCGCTGGATCCGGGAACTACCCTCACTGCGGCTCTGCATTAAAAGTGTACTAGGAGCCAAGCAGGCAGGCAGCTCGGTTCAGTTTCCAGCTCGTGCCGGGTACAGGAGCTCAGTCCCTCCTCTGGACAGGGGCTGCTGCCACCCTCTGCCACGGGGAGACAAGCACCACGCTGCTGCCTCTGATACTGAGGTAGTAGCGCGGAGTGGCAGGGGGTTCCTTGGAATTGGGGCCGGAGTGCACTGGCTTCCAGCCCCACCCCAGGGACTATAGAATAGTCGACTAACCGATAAGAATTCATGAGGTTAATTGACTATTCAGTTAACCAATAGTTAACATCCCTACTTTGTACCTGGAGGTCTGTGAAGTTCAGATCTGTTATCTATAGCTTGTGGCCCTCTTTTACCTCTTATTTGGTAAAAGATAAAAACCGTGTTTTTATTTCCTTGATCCTGGGACTCACAGAAAGGTGTCTGAGGCCGTGCTATGGCCTGATTCCAAAGGCTGAAAACAGACTACAAGTGTGTAATGCAGCATGTGGACCAATCCTTTCTGTTTTTGTGACGGATACACAATTTAAAATACCCTAAGAAAAGGCACTGCTAAAATTGTCTGATAAGTACAGGATGGTGCTATATATTTAACGCATCCTCTTTTCAATAGAATTCACTTCTGTATTCCTCCCAAATGAATAAGCGTAGGACAGGAGCCTGCATTTCTTACTCGGGTAAAATTCCCATTGAGTTGGAAATACCAGGTCGTTTTTCCTTTCTCCCCATTTGTCCTTCTGGTTGCTGTATGCTGCCCAATGAGCCCTGACTGAGGAAGGCTTACAGGGTCGGGTACTGATTTATATTTCAGAAGGAATATGTTTTATAAGGGACACATTTTTTTTTATTTTGGAAGCTGGTGTGAGACAGCTGGTCAAGCAGATAAAGCAGGTCTTTTCCCAGGCACAGTTCCTTTAAGGCTCTGGACCAAATTAATCCCTACACTGACACAGTCATTGACACCAAAACAGAAGAGGTGGTTTCCACTTCACCACTGCAGAAGTTGTGTGGCTGGTGCAGTGCCCCAAAACAGGCTAGAGCAGCCCTAACTTGTGCTTTTGATGCACTGGCTGCTATCAACCACTTGAGTGGAGAAGAATAGCAAGATTCGGCCCTGGTTATGCCACCTACTGTACAATTCTTCCCCACCTCTGAACTACCTTGGAAGTACATAAGGTTAGAATCACATAGAAAGAGTTCATCTTGTGCTGCAGCCCATCTGTCTAACAACTGTGTGAAGTGTTGTATCCTCTGGATTTCCTCTCCCTCTGCTCATAGTTTTTTGGATTTGTGTTCAGGGCTTAGCCATAGTTCATTTCTGTATATCTCATGCCACTCAGTGAGTTGTGAGCAGGGAGTTTAATCTTCACTTACTGGTTGTCAGGCAGAGTCTCTGCAACCTGTTACATTTTAAGAAAACCTCTTTGTAAGGACTTCTGTGGGAGTCATGCTGCCAGAACTAAAAAGGGCTCTGGAGTCAGGAAGCAGTTTAGAGGGTAAGGCCCTCTGCCTAGATGCCTTGCCACCCATCTGATTTTCCCAGAGTTCTTGGTAAATCACAATTTGCAGAGCACTGACTCCTGTGCCCTTTAAGGAAATTACAGTTTGTCATAGTCTGAACCAGAACTCACTGAAAGGGGCCATTTAAGAATATTTTACTTTGTCTTTTATTCATTTCCATGATGATATGAAAGAAGACATGATCCCTCCCTTTAGATCTTGAAGTTAGCTTCTTAATGTAGCAATAAGCTATTAGTACATGCTATGAATGCACTGCAAAGCATGAAACCCAAGACTCATTTATATTGGCCTCTAATTTCTATTCATTTAGTTGCTGCTGGCACTTACCCAGGTCTCTCTCGTTCCAGATTGATAGGTACTTAGGAATATGGAATATGGGTGCATCCTGTGAATTGTTAATACTTCTGCCAATCCGTAATCATCTATCCAGTTATGTCAGTGATATGATTCTTTTCTATCAATAGTTAGATAGGTAACAGACATCATGACTTGCATTTTTAACATACCTCTGAAAATACTGATCCCAGTGCCAATCAGTAGAGAATAAAGCTCTGATTTTGCACAGATCCTGCTTGCACAGTGTCTATAGCTTTTTGGCATCTTGTTTTGATTTTTCACTGATAAAATGGTGGCTCAGCTTCTTAACATTTTGTAAAGGTTTAGGATGTGCCTCCTTGTCAGAAGGGTTTATATAACTGCAGCACATTTTCTCTTGAAAACAATTACATTGGCAGGAATTTTGACATGGAGTAGGAGCATATACATGAGTGTCTTGATTCACAGAAGTGCTGTGCACCCTTACTTGACACAGAATTCAGTTAGAGCTGTCTTTGCTCAGTACCCCAGAAATTCAGGTTAGCTCAAGGCCCAAACCAGCATTTCTTGTGTACCCATGGGGAGATTTGGCAGGCAAGGAAATGCATTAGCAGGCCCTTGATCTGTGAAGGGTGGTGGGACATGTCTATTATGCTTATGAAAAACAGACTTAATTTATACTGATTAGAAGTAATGCCAGTTTTGTGTGTATGCACTGCTACAGATGTGGATGTGCACTTTGTCTTCAATAGACAAGCGAATGAATGAAGGTAGGAGTCAATGTAGTCTCTTCACTATTTGCAATATCGCCATCTAGCAATTAGCACTGGCTATGATTTAAATCAAGCTTTAGTATCAAAGCCACTGGGGACAGAATTAGGATTTATATTCAGATAACTTTATGTTATGCTTGACTGCCAAGGCATCAGTGAGATTGATTGCCAGGATCCTCTTCAGCAGACAGTCCTATCATCTGCCAAAAAGCTCAGTTACAGGCTGGAGTGAAAGTGAGCTGTGCTATGCATGACATGATATGCTTGCAATTTATGGACATGCCTATATCAAAAATTACATAAAAGTTCCAACACACTCTGTTTCTGCAGGTGTTTTTTTCAAAACTGCTGCCAAAAATAGGTGATAGTTAACATTCAATATTCAGCAAGGAGTATTTAAAACCACAGTGAACTTTAGTCTGGAACCAAATCATGTTAAAATGATTAATTGAATGTTGGTGGGGAAATTTGTAACACATCCATCTGGAAATAAGAAAATGTTCCTCATCCTATATTTAACCATAGCACTTTATCAGTGGACTAAGTACATAATTTGCAACATCCCATTTTATGTGCTGTAAGACATTTATCAAAGGACTTAGTAGCTTTAATCATTTTCAGATATAAGCTAACCTGCTATTATTAAGGATAATACTAATATTAATGTACATCAGTCAGGGGTTTTGATTATAATAAATTAAGGGGTTGGGTAATAGCCATTCTATAGTAGTGTATCACTGGTGATATTTTTAATGTTTTAACATTGGATAACAGACTTGAGGAATGACTCCAAGCCCTTTTTCATCTGCAGCAAGCACAACGTTTTTACTAGGCAGAAAATGGTTAATTGTGCAGCTGGGTATCAGGCACAGCGAGATTAAGTGACATGCTCATGGTTACACAGCAAAGCCTTGATCCTGTGGCCCACCCACATGTGGCTTGTTGCAGGATCATGGCCTTTCACACTGGCAGAGTTGGGATTAGCACTAGGTTCCCTGCTCCCCAAGCAGCTGCTGCACAGTATATGTTAATATAAAGATAAAGGAAGATAAGGCCTCTTGAGAGAGGTACATTTTAGGTTATTAGCACTTTCTGACAATATAGGCTATAGCCTACCACTTGCTTTTTAAATTAACTAGGAATTTATTCCCTGCTATGAGCTATGTGTCATCTCCTCTTATGTTTTTTCTCTGAAAGTCTCACAGCTGGGACTGAATAGAGATTATTTTTAGATACCTTGTTAGCATCCCCTTTCCTCAAGGATCATAGAATTAAGCAGAAACAAAACTCAACCTAATCAGAGCAATTAAGCACTAAAAGATGTCATATTGTTTAAGCTAATCAAAAGTGTGCCTGAGGTGGGTGGGCTGGAAAATGGGTCTGGGGAACTTGGAAAGGCAGATTTGAACAGAGAGAATAAAAGACAACAGGTTTTTTTTCCAGAGTTTTTAATAATTTTTTCCTTCTTCCAGCCACAACTTCAACATTGTGAGTGGTCGAAAATCACAAAGTGCCTGCTTTTACACTGAAAACAATGCCACATGACCAAAATACCTGTACATTGCAAGATGATCTCTTAACAGTCCCATATGTGGAGTTAACATACAGGCATTTTACTAATGCCATGAGACAATATAAAAATGTACAAATATGTGCTGATTGTGAGGTGCTTGTTGGAGGAGGGAATTTGAAGAGACTGTCCATTTTTGCTTTTGGTCTAATGCTCTTTATGCTTTCACCAGAGCTTGGAATTCTGTTAGAGAAAGAAAACGAGAAAAGCAGGGAATAAAACTAGATGAAAGCAGTTATTAGAGCTTCTGGAGTGAATGAAGAAAACTCTCCAGAAATCCTAAATGAGGGCCCACAAAGTTGTTATAACAACTGCTAAATTCTAACAGATTGATTTGGGGATAAGCTTTGGTGTGCAAAAACCCACTTGTATCTAACAAGGAATCCTCATTGTTTTTGCAGATAGAGACCAACACATCTACCCCTCTAATACTGCTATATTGAAACGCAGGGGGGTGCAACAGATGTTCACTCCTTAAAACAGATTGCACAGCATGCTGCAATGAAGAATGGATCTATAAATTCATATTCTTAGGAAGTCCTGAGTTAAAACTGAATTTACTTATTTCACTGATGAGGGTTTCCAGCTGGAGTGGGAGTTTGCCATGCATACTGAATGTGTTGCAACAGCCAAGAGGAAAGAGGGTGAATTTGGACAAAGTTGTCACCTTTAGTCTGAATTTTCTTGCTTTTGTAACTTCCAAACGAGGCACTGAATGTTTGCAGTGACATAGTTCCACAGTGAGAAGAGTTATCATTAAGGAGCTGCCTGAGATCTGCATAAGAGGATGTCCTATTTGGGATTTATAAGTAGAAGCTACAAGAGCTGCTGCTGAAGCACATTCCTGCTTCTCCTCCCAAACTCCAGCTAAGATTAGCACGTGTGTCTGTTAGGGTTGTTGCCACCTGTCCTAGTCTGACTGAGATGGCCCAATTTTCAGCTACTTTATCTCTAGTACATGATCTTATTTGCTTCCCTGCAAGCTCAAAAAGGAATTGCCCAACCAGTCCCTATCTTTCCTTTTGGGGTTTTTTTTTTTTCTTCTTTAAGGTAATTTGGTCTAGTTCCCATAGAAGTGCTGCCCAGTGAAATTTGCACTGATTAGATTATTCTCTAGCACAAATATTGTCAGACCGACTGAATGTGTGCTGAGTGTTTAAATGCAATACAGCAGTTGTGGCATCCTTTTAAAAAAGCACAGTCAGTCTTTCTACTGTGTTACGGAGTATAGGTTGAGCATTCAACTGTGGTCTGATGTGCAGAGGTCCCACAACTGCAGTTAAAGTCCATAGGAGCTGCTGGTTGTCAGCACCTCTGGGAAATCAGGCCGTTAGAATCTAGGGGCCTGAGCTTGTATCCGCTGAAAGCAATGGCAAAACTCTCATTTACGTTAGCAGGGGCAGAATCAGGCTCCATATGGGGCCTGTTCTGCTGTCATGGATACTAGTGACAATAAGAGTAAATTGAAGTCAATGAAAATATACTTGTGTAAAACCTGTTTCAGAGGGAAATGGGACCCTATCCCTCCACCTAATTATCAATGCTGTAAATTTACTCTCAGCTTGAACATACATATTTGAAGAATACAAAACTTACTGAAGATCACACTGAAAAAAAACTTACCATCCACTCCGATTTTCCCATCACCATCAGTGTCACCTGCAGCCATAAAAGCCTTGGTCTCAGCATCAGTTAGAGCTCTGGCACCTGAGGAGAAATTCTTCAGGAACAGCCTGAAATAATAATTATTAAAAAAAAAAAAAAGATATTTTTATGTGTTATTTGTACTACAAAAGTCAGGTTGTGGCCCCAGAATTCTGTGCACAGAGTTCTGAGACACCCTCTGTTCTCTGAGATGGCTTTTGTAGTTCAGCATTTCTGTCTCTCACCTAATTCAACATCCTGAACAATGTCTAATCTTAATGTATGTGGCAATTACTAACTATTTTAAATGGAAATTCGCAAGCTGATGTTAAAACCCCATTCAGAGATAGCCAAGCTGTGGGTGTTTCTTTAAAAGTAGCAGCTGATTACAGGACACAGAGACCATCTACAAACCTACATCTAACAGTTCACAGCAACTAAGCTATACTTACTGAAGCTCATCTTCCTCAATGAAGCCGCTCTTGTCCTGGTCAAGGATTCCAAAAATTTTCTTTACCTGGTCAGTAGACTTGCCTTTTAGACCGACCTTGGAGAAGAAAGACTTGTAGTTGAAAGAGTCAGCATCTGGAAGAAACAAACACCTGTTGTTTAAAATCTTTTCTCTTAAAGTTATTACTATTGTATGTATTTCTAAGGCACCCATCCCCATACTGTCTGGGGGGCCAGGCTCAGTGCTCAGTTCAACTCCTATTGCTTTTATTCCTCAGTGCAGCATGCTAGACATGATCTTAATGGTGCTTCCCATTAAGCTGGAAATGGATGGCAGGAGAGGGATCATGTGGTGATTGCCTGTTCTGTTCATTCCCTCTGGGGCATCTGGCATTGGCCACTGTTGGAAGATAGGGTACTGGCCGTTCTTATGTTCCCCTTCTAGTGACTTCTAATGACTACAAGGCCTATGGTCAGCTATCCTGTGGCCATTCATGTTTCTTGTTAGACTGGACATTCAGCAAAGGCCCTGCAACTTATTTCAATCTACCTCACAGGCAATTAAAATAAACACTTAGAGTATGTGCATCTGACATAAAGCTTTTCAGCCAATCCCAAAGCCCTTTCTCCAGCTTCACTCAGTCCTGACACACGATTCATCTACAGTCATAAATGTGGGGTTAACCCTGCAAGATTGGACCCAGTGAGCAAATAATTAGGGACAAATCCTCAAGTGGTATAAAATTGGCATAATGCAACATAAGTCAATGGAACTACATCACATTTATACCAGCTGAGGATGTGGTTCTTTAATGCCAGTTTGCTGTGCACATTTATAGGTCTTTTTGAATTCAGAAGGCTACCTTGTAATGCAGCTACAAAGAGATCCTATAGAGAAAATCATAGTTATATCCTATTAAAGTGTAAAAATAATGTATGTCTCCTCATTGCAGAGGGACCATGTCTTACCCTGGCAGCTGGAAAGAGCAGCTTCAATATCTTTAGCAGAGAGGATATCAGTCATAGCCATTGCTGAACTGTAAAAAGAAGAGTGAGCTATTTAATCATTAAAATAATATCTCCATCTCTTTCACGTAGGGGCTCTGTTTGAAGTTGCTGGTGCAACCATGTCTGATAAAGGATATATTATTCATCTAATTGTAAATGGAGCACACAGTAACAGATGTCTGCAGCAGGTGCTTCCACTTGAAGCTGGGGAATGAGTATGGAATTCCACATGACAGGATGTAGGGCCAAATATGTGTGGGGAGCAAGGGGCAAGAGCAAGTCAAAAGTGTCTAGCACCCCAAAAGTGTATGGTTTCCCTGGAAGTAGATTATTACTCATTTAAAAGGTATTAATACATAATCAAAATGACTCTACAGAATATATAACACAAGGGCCATATTTATCCCTGATGTAGTTCTGGGAGCTAAAATAAAATCATGAGTATTATTAAATGGGCTGATCTTTTTAAAAATTGAAAAAAAAAATACAATGAAGATTTATTCTATTTATTCTAATTTAATTTTAAATGACTAAATACACAGGAATAAATTCAACCTAGCTCCACTGTGGTCAATTGAATTCCACCAGAGATGAACTTGGCCTGTTGCATTTATGATTCTATAGAAGATTAGCTCTCATGGTAGCTGTCTAGACAACTGTTCATCTTAAACACATAGGGCTGCTTTGGCTCAGCACAGAGCAGACTGAGCTGGATTTTTATTCATTTTGGTAAATTGGTGTGCTGAGAGCAAACCTTTGAAGACTGGAGGAGGGAAGCCAGTTTCTTCTGAAACATCAGTTTTTAACACAGATCCCTTTCTCCCCACCCAAGCAAAGACAACTCCAGAGGTTCTGTCTGACAAAGCTGCGTGTTGATTACCAAAAAGCTGCTGAGGCCCTAACACCCAGTCTAGTCTATTCACAGGAATATAATTTATTAATATAATTACATTGCTATAGTGTTCTCCATTGTAGATTTCAGAATATATCAATTATGAATGAGTTAAGAGTCACAACATTTCTGTGAGGTAGGTACGTATTACTTATGGATGGGCAACTGAGGCACAGGGAAGTGACTTTGAGGGTCACAGAGATGGTTGTGGCAGAGCTAGGAGTAGAATCCAGCTCTCCCAAGTCCCATCCCAGTGCTTTCCCCTACAAATCTCATTCCTGTATAAAATACATATAGAAAAATTAAATATGTTTCCCCTTTTATTCTCCTTTTGAGGCATATGTATGTGGGGGAAGATGGTGTGCCCTATGTGCCCTGTTAATGAGATCTGCATAAACTAGAAACTTGCTCAGGCAATCAGTTGGCTACCTCAATCCAAACTGATTTCTGAGGGAGGAAATAAACAGTTAATCATCTAGGTCTGCTTAGTCCTTTCTTGCAGGTTCTTCAGAGAGAGCAAAGAGACAAGGCAAATTCCCTACTGGTTTCAATGAGTGCATCTCCAATTAAATTTTTCCATTGTTGTTTCTTCCGCTTCTGTAGCACTGAATTTATCTCAGTGAATTTGTGAATTCTTGTGAATATTTATTACCCTTTGCTCAGAACTCAGGAAGGGTAACAGGGAGTCATACCAGTCTCCCACTTCTCATTGCTGGGGGTTTTTTTTTTTAAACCAAGAGAGCGAGAGAGAGGGGATAATTAAAGGAGAAAAACAAATTGGAACATGCCTTCACTTCTGAGAGGCACACCATGGCTGCCATTTCCTCCCACTAGTCTGATCACTGAGTTTATTCTACTCTAGATTGCAAAGGTAGAGCAGACTGTAAGAAATTACAAGGTTTTGTTTTTAATTGCCTGGGTTCTTTCAATTTATGGAGCAATTTGCTTTTCTTTTTCCAAAAGCAGAGGTTCTAATAGTCTTACCTTTGTGGTCTTCTTGCCTGGATAAGGAGGCAATCAAGTTGGAAGGAAAGCACTTGCTGTGTGTCTCCAGCAGAGCTGAGCTTGCTTATATATACTTTAAGTTGTATACCATATACAGATTTTAGATTTCAACGTCATGAAGGGGGAATGGTGTCAAATGAACTTGCCTAACTAATCATCTTACACTATTTTTATCTCAAGAGAATACATATGATATTTGCAAACGAAATAAGATAAGTGGCAAGATATGTGGAAAGGACTGTGTTGTATTAAATTTCTTCTGATTTAAGCAAAAAATATCAACTTCTTCATATGATCTAGGCCACAAACAAACAATGTAATACATTTGATCCTAGTACTTAGATGAACTGAAGCTAAAGTGAATCTTGATGAGATGCATTCGATAAACTTTTTAATGTGATAACTTGTTATATATTTGTAGACAAGGCTTGGGGTTAAAGGCTTAAGCATTGGCCTGCCGAAGAAGGAAATTAATGTCTACTCACGCAAGGAATATTGCTATGCTGAAATTTTGGGTATAATAGAAGAATAATAGTCATTCTCACAAAGATTATTGGGCTGTTTGTCTCTTAAAAACAGCAAATGTGTTGCTGCAATTGTTAAAATAATATTACACTAGTCTGTCTGAACAGCAACAAGCATCTAATTCCGTAATGGTTGAGGAATTTGGTTTGTCCCTAATCAGAAGTTGAGAATTCTTTAAAGTTAGGAAGCAGCACTCATGTTTAGCTGTGTTATGTCTGAATGATAGAGAGGGTCTGATCTACTCAGCTGTCTGTGAATGAAAACCTCTGAGCTTTTGCTAGAGGGATCTGCTTTTATAATTCACAAAAGAGGAGAAACTTTCCAAAACCTCACTGCAGGAGGTCCTCTGAAAGGAACTTTTTTCCCCCATTTTAAGCTGTTTTTAGATCTCTTTTAGGTATCTAATCTTAATTTTTTCCACATTGCTGTTTTCCAGAGTTACTCAGTGCTATGGTGCATTTTCAAATATTTAAATATATGAGAAACAATTGAATCGTTTGAATTTTCTTTCCTGAGATGTAATGTGCAAATACCGTAGTACCTAGGTTTAGTTGATTTCTTTCAGAAATTCTTAATTTCTACTGGAAAAATTATCCCGTTTTTTTAAATTAGAAGATTGCCCACATTGCGCCAGTGTACAAATGTGTGGCATGATACTGACTAATGAAACGAAGTTAAGGAGAAAGGCAAACTCTGGGATGGTATGAGTATAAATGAGAATTTGAACCTGGGATGTCTATGTCAGAGGATGCTTTCAATTTTTGAAGCAATAGCATCTCATCTTGCTAAGAGCTAATTCCACATATGTTAACCCCTCACCCTGTTCTTCTATTTAAAAATAGCATTGATTACTACTATTTGTTTTAGTGCCTGTGGTCCATAACCATTTTTCTGTGCTTAAGTGAGTGAATCACTTGAGCACACAAATGGTTTTGTTTTCCAGTGGGTTGTAGCCAGATAATTCCTTTTGCTTACTGTAATTTGAAGGACGGATCCTGAATCCTATGATTTACAGCCCACAGACAGTTGAATTATTGGCCAGACTCTGGCAAATTTTGGAGCCTGGTTTGCATTGAAGTTGGAGGCAGCAGAGATCTAAAACACGTGCAGTAGCTGTCAGGATGAAATGCACAGAGATCATGTAACACTATTTACAGCCAGCCCCCAAAAGCCATTTTAGCAGCAAGTGCTACTCTAGAGCCTGCAAAACACATCTGTCTGTCTGGCTGATTTTTATTTTTTTGCATCAAAGCCCGTTAATAGCCTTTCAGCAGACACCCAATTTAGCAGGGGGAGGGAGATCTGTGTAGCATTAGGAAGCAGCAGGAAGTAAGGAAAGGATGATCCCCTACAGACAGACAGATTCCTTCTTCGGGACAGTTTAGACCCAGAGACCTGCACCATTTCAGTCCTCTTACATCTCTTTGCCTGCTATTGGATTTCTTGTTTAACACATGAAGAAGCAACAGTATAAATACTATTCTCTTTCCATCTCAGGTCTTCAGTCTTGATTATGATTTTAACCCTGCTACTACCTCCTCCTCTCACATTGAAAGGCCACATTTTAGAGGCCATTAAGTTGCTGTCTTTGGGAAATCAGGATCTGTGATGCCATCAAAATCCTCCTTTCTGCCCCCCTTCTACATTCCTCCAACTGTGTTGTTTGCTATACAGTTGCATAATATATTCCTGTTGTCCCCTTTTACCCCAGAGGTGGCTGCATCTCACTAGTGTGGTGATTCTTGTATGTTGCAGTTAGGCAAATACTACAAACTTTTTTGTGATTATACATTCTAATTTTCAATTAATTAGCTTAGGCCTCTCTTGCATCTCTTTTGTGTTTCATTACCTTGGATGTTCATGTAAAGTGAATTTCAAAATCCGAGGTGGGAATTTTTGTAAAAAGCTGCATTTTATAGCTGCACATATGAAACATTGATGGACCCCCAGTAGTCAGTGGGTGTGATCAAACCTGGGACCTCTAGAGCTAAATGCATGGACCTCTACTACATGGGCTAAAAGCCGCATGTTCTTAGCGAATGCTATAGCAGATTCATTCATCTTAAGTTGAATAGGTGCCACTAGAGGGGGACAGAGCACTCCCCAGCTGGCATGGGTCACACACACACACACAGCTTTTAACACCGGATTGAAAATTGTCTCTGCACTCATCTAATGAGGGAATAGAAATCCTATCAGATGTCCGACTTAGTTAATCATATATAATCAATACTATCTGTTGAGTGAAAAAAAGTATTCCTTTGGCTTGTAAAACATTTTGGGATCCTACAAGACAAAAGAAATTAAATGTTTTTTTTGTGCCAGTGCATTATCCTGCTTGTTGAACAGACATTCTAGGTTTTCTGTTTTATTCAGCTCTAGGCAGAAGTTTTACTTTCTGTGAACGTGACTGGAGAGTCACGACTTGCAGTAAGTGCCCAGGACTCTAGCAGGCAGAGACGGTAACTGAATACATGGGAACATTTATACTAAGGTTTTTTTCCTTCAACGAAGTAGTGCAAGAGAAGCATACAAAGAGCTGCCTTGCTGGCAGGAACCAATGCATGGAAAATCAAATAAGATTTGACTTATTTTGTGCAGACTTGATAACTATTGTTAGATAATTTACTGTATGATAGTAAATTTAAGTTACTCTCTGAAGCCACATACTTACAACGTGACTGATTTTAAGAGGTACTGAGCACTCGCACCTCCCATTGACTTTAATCAAACTACTAATTACAACCTTCCTACCTAGAAAGAGCCAAATCTTACTCTGTTGCATTTTAGACTAATAAATATATTATAACATGAGCTTTTGTGGGTAAAACCCACTTCATCAGATGCGTTGGAGTGGAAATTACAGAATCTAGGAAGATATGTAATATCAAAAGCAGTTGCCTGTCAATTGTAGGACCAGTGTTAATGATGCTACTTGAGTCAGGCTGGATGTGTCCCATTCATAGCTTTTGATGTGTAAATGCAAATATCAAAGGTGGGGAAAATTGCTTTTGTAATGTGTTAACCAGTTAAAATCTTTATTCAAGCCCAAGCTGATTGTGTTTAACTTGTAAATGCTGGAGCAGCACCTGCTTCAGTGGGGAGGGGCAAGCGCTCTAGCCCACAGGTGGCTAGAGCAGTCACCCCCACCCCCTCCCTTTAATCAGTTAACCGATTAAACAATATGTTTAATCAGTTAACAAATTATACAGGATTTTATATCCCTACAAAGCACTAACGATAATCAGGATGAGGACCATAGAAAAATAAGATGAATACAAATGGAAGTGACTTCATCAGATATAATGGTTTTGGATATGGAAGCATTAAGTCTTTAGAAACAAGAATTAATCCAGCATTTTAATGCTAATCCTGGTTTAATCAAATAGTGCATCAATAATAATGATTCAGTTGTTCAAATATTTAAAGGATCAGTGAGATGAAAGGACAGAAAAGGGCATTGTCCTTTCTATACAAGTATGGTATTTGTATTGTAGCTCATGAGCATTACCACTTGTATTGATGTCCAGATCGCCTGGTGATTTCAGGCTTTATTATAGACTACAGAACAATGCAAATAGAAAATGTTAGTCTCTGTTATTTAGACATGATGAGTGCCCAGCTGTGGTCAAGCTAGTGACTTTCACAGTGGCTTTTACTAGCAAATTACTCTAGTCGATGGGAACAAAGTAAAACGTTTCACTCTGTTTTAAGGGAACATATTTTTTCCAGGTATGTTGCTCTGTTGATTTATGAAATGCATATATAGTGTTCAGGTGATAAATTCACTGGCATAAATTCTGATTGCCATAGATGCAGCTGGATAGTAGCACTCACTGAATTTTTCTAACATTTCCAAGATGTAAAAGGATAGAATACTGGGGAGGTTTTAAGAGCAGTTTTCTTAAGCTAAAACAACAGAGAGTCTGGAGGTGCTTTTAAGACTAACAATTTATTAGGGTATTAGAGCACAAGGGTGCAACTAGAGGGCATGCAGGACATGCCACGCATGTGGGCCCTTGGCCAAAGGGGGACCCATATCCAGAGGTGAAAGCCTGTGCTCACCAATGTGGCATTCTGGCAAAAAGAAGCCAGTGGGCTGGGACGCTCAGCTGAAGCTACTCCCAGCTGGACTCTCAGAGCTCTTTTGCAGGCTGCCTTGCTAAAAAGCGGCAGCTAGGCAGGTGAAAATGGCAGGATGCCTGGGAGGGGGGTGCCCTCCCCCCCAGTCCAGGGCTGCCCCAGCTCTTAGATCCCCACCCTGCACCTTTAGAGGGGGGGGAGGGGATTGCAGCCGGGTGTACCTGGAACTCTGCTGCTCTTCCCTTCCCCTGACTAGCAGGGAATGAGGGGAAAGTGTGCAGCATGTGTGCCTTTCTCTTGCTCCTGGCTGCCCAGGGGAGGAGCAGAGGAGTACTTCACACAAGCTGTGCACTTCCCCTCACTCCTGATCATCAGTGGAAGAGGAAGAGCAGCACTGAGCTGGTATGTGTGGCTGCAGCTCCCCTGCCTTTCTGAAATGGTGCCCTGGCCCCCCTGCACTGACACCTACGCCCCCAGCCTCCTGCCCTGAGCCCCCCACACCCTGAGCTCCCTGCCTTGATCCCCCCACACCTCAAACTCCTGCCCTGACTCCTGCCCCGCCCTTATCCTCCCTGCCCTGAGCCCCCCATTCTCAATCTGCTCTTATTCCTGAAGCCCCCAAACATCCCTGCCCTGAGCCTCCACACTCCTAGCCCCCTGCCCCGACTCCTGAATCCCCCAGCCTCCCTGCCCTGAGGTGCCCCCACACTCCACCTCACATTTAAATGTCTTACAGATACTGTTGTATTGCATGACCCCAACTCCCTGCCCTGAGTGCCCCCCAGGAGGGTGCAACACGACAGCACCTGTAAGAAACTTCAGTTACTTTCACCCCCATCTTTAAATGAAAGACTAAAAACTATGCAAACTTATTTAATCACTCGAATACACCGAGAAGATGGGGTAAAATAATTCAAGTTAGCTAACTAGTAATTTTCCAGAGGCGAGCTGTGAGAAAAGAGGAGGGCTCAAAGTCATATCTTGCATGCCCTCCCCGCTGCCCCAGGACAGCACATTGCGCCCCTGTTAGAGCATAAGCTTTCGTGAGCTACAACTCACTGCCTCAGATGCTGAAGAGAAAAAGAAAGAAAGCTGGGAGTTCCTCAGGCAAAAGATTAACTGAAGCTCTACAATGTGAAACTCCCTCATTAATAAGAATTCAGTATGGCTATAAATGACTAGGCATTATAAAGGAAATTTCCATACAGTATTCACAAATTGACCATGTAGTTTTGCTTGTCCTTTCTGTGGACACTGGCAAGTAAAAATGGAATGATGCTAGAGTGACTCTATTTTAATTTTCTAAGATACCCCAGAGAACCACATGAAGTAATTGCTGTTTTGTCCTGAGAGGTATCTTCTGTGAGTTACCACAAAGTTCTGTTCTTTCGCCCCCTCCATTCACTGATTAAATGAGGCTACTTGGGCAGACAGTGAGGCAAGCTAAATGACAGAGCCGTTAGATTAGAGACAAGCATCAGCGCAACTTTTCCTTTTCATCAAATCTGGATGTTGGAGCCTTTCTGGTTTCCAGTTGTCTACCAAAAGCTTTAACTAGATGAAGATTGACTGGTTAAATCTCAATCCTGCAGACAAAGGCAATCCAGGATGATTGGGAAGAAATGTCTAGAGGAAAGTATAACGTTAATATAACAGGCCTTCTCTTAACAAGGTCCTAGAGGTTTCCTGTATGCTAATCTGCTTTTAAAGGGTGAAGAAGTAGATGTAGCCAGAAGCACTTCCTGTAATCTGTACTTGGCAAGGAAGTTCTGACTTTATCCCACAGATGCAGATCTTGTCACAGTAATGGAAGCCTTTATTACCCTCTGACTGGTTTACTGCCATGTGTTCTTTATGGGGGCATGTCTGAAGGCCGCTTGGAAGCCTGGGCTGATGCTGAATCCACTGCCCACTGACTTCACCTTATTTCTTGAAGGAAGCACATGATTTTTGTGCTCCAGAGTCTCACCAATCTGTATCTCAATGAAATGTAAGATGCTGATTTCCAGTCTTGCCCCAAGAGAATCCCCACTAATTGGCTTACTTACCCATTTGCCCACCTTCTGGGGAAGAGCAGCAATCAGGGCTGCTGGAAGGGCCAGGCAGACGTCTCTCCTGGTGCCTTAGAAACCAGAGAAGTTTTGGGAGAGACGGAGCAGGGAGCAGCTGACACCATTTTCAAAAGAGGAAAAAAATCTTTCCTCTTCCTTATTGTGAAAAATATGAGATGGCTCCTCCCCACTCTTCATCCTTTCCCAGATCAGCACCAATAGCACCAATTGGATATGGTCTAGCACAACTCCTGATGGGAAGACGACTCAGGACTGCTGTTCTGATTTTGGACAAGAACCTAGCTCCAAAGTGGCCAGGCATGAAAAAAGTAGCCAAATCAGATAAAGAAGAAAAAAGACCTTACAAATACTCTTAAAACAGCCCTCACTCAGCTAGAGAACAGCCAGGTGTAATAATAAAATCTGGAAATTGACCATATCTTACTATAGATTTTAGAAATTTGCATGTCTGGCCGTTTGTGAGTCCATATGTTCAAGAACTCCTCCTAAATGGTAAGAGCTAGGACACCAAATCTGATATGCTGTTACCTTGTTTTAAATTATAATAAGAGGAAAGGGTTTGGTTATGCCAGGACAATGGGATGTGCCTGGAATACGATTGTTTCTCATAACATGGAAAGGGAAGGGTCTGGAAGGAGGGAAGTTATACTGCAGAATGACCACAGGGATAGCAAGGGGCCAGAGGTGGGGATCGGGACAGCTATAACTCCATTGGGCCAGAAGGGAGCAGGGGTGGAGAAAGGGGCAGCTATCTATTATATATTTCAGAGAGCTTGTTTGTGTGTCTGTTTGTCTGTGTCTTGTCTGTCCCCCAGCCGTGGGACATACACCCCTCTCCCAGCTGTGCCTGCTACAGCTGTAATGGCCATTGGCAGGTGATTCTCATCTGGGCTGCTATAGTGAGAGAGTCTCTCTCCCTGGGGCAGGCTGTGTACTGAATCCTTCATCCCCAGCCCCACCTCAGGGCAATGATTTAAATGAAGAAAAACAAAATTTATTTGAGTTAAGGATCCACAAAACACTGGGTAAATCTTCTGTCATATAAGTCATCTGTAGCTGTTATCGTTCTGTGATGGCCCCAAACTGTTCTGGGCATTTTGCAGAAGAAAGAGAGTGACATGGGGCCTGCCCTGAAGATCATAAATTCTAAGTTCAGCCATGATGTATCACTATGGGTGTCAAAAGAAGAAGGGAAAAAAGAAAGGTGTATCAGGAAGATCATCAGAATACTCAGTTAAGCTATGCTCACATTGTGTGGAATAACAATGGTCTGAGGGGATCCAAGTTCAAGAGGGAGATATTCAAATCCACTCTGGCTACAGTCAACAAACTGAGTTTTCTGTCATCAACAGGACAAGCAGGATGCCTATTGAAGCCTTGACTATCCACAAAAGCTGCTCTGATTTAACTAAATCTGTTTAGTTAAAATGCTGTAACCTGTTGTGTGGACACTATTAAATCGATGCATTCCCTTTGTCTGAACACTCTTAAATCAGTTTAATTCTGCCTTATAGCACTTTATTTAAACTGCTGCAAATTTTGCATGCAGAGAAGGTATTGGACATACCCATTCATGTCTCAGGGAAGATTTCTTCAATGTACCTGTTAGACTGCATTCTTGATGATTCTGCCAGACCCAGTCATATATTAAAAATTGGGGGAATCCTATTCTCACTAAGGGTATGTCTACACTACAAAGTTAATTTGAAATAACAGACGTTATTTCGAATTAACTTTAATAGCTGTCTACACGTACAAACTGCTGTTTCGAAATTAATTCGAAATAGCGGAGCCCTTATTTTGAATTTGGTAAACCTCATTCTGCGAGGAATAACGCCAAATTCGAAATAGCTAATTCGAATTAAGTGTTGTGTAGACACTTATTTCGAATTAGCTGGCCTCCAGCCCTTCCCAGTTTCCCCTGGTGGCCACTCTGGGCCAAACCAGGAAAACTCCTCTCCTCTCCCCCAGCCCTGGGGCCCTTAAAGGGGTAGACTGTGGCTACTGGGCACGTGCAAGAGCCAGGCCTGCCAGCAGCCGCAGACCCTCAGCCAGTGGCCACACGATGGCAGCCAGTGGCAGCCAGCCGTCCCCTGCCCAGTCCCCCAGCATCCAGGGGCCAGCCAGGAGTCGTAGACGGCGCACGCCCTCCTGGACTAGTGCGAAGATCATGGACCTCCTTGAGGTTTGGGGAGAGGCTCCCAATGTCCATGATCTCCGCACTAGGCAGAGGAACACGGCCGTCTACGGCTGCATAGCGGCCACCATGGGCCAGGAAAGGCCACAGGCGCACCCAGGAGCAGGTGTGCCTGAAGGTGAAGGAGCTGCGGCAGGCGTACACCAGGGCCACCAGGGGTGGCGCTGCAGCACGGGCTGCCATCTGCCCCTACTTTCCCGCCCTCGACCGCATCCTGGGGGGCGGGGCGGTCCGCACCAGCCTGGGGGGCAGCGAGCCGGGAGCCGAGGGCCCTGACCTGGGCGCACCAGAGGGGCCACCACTAGCTGTCCCGGCACCAGAGTCAGCAGGGTTGTCTGGGGAAGCCTTACCAGGTAAGTGCCAGCACTGTCCCCTACCCGGGGAGGGAGATCAGGGACCGCGCACGTGGGCCATGCCTCCCACGGATCACGCAGCCACCTGTGCACGTGCAAGCACGTGCCATGCCACCCTTGGGCAGGTGGCTCCAGCTGAGTGACACACAGGGCAGGTCTGGTTCCATGTTGCAGAGTGCTGTGATGTCCCGAGTGAGGGCAAGCAGAGGATTCTGAGATACAAATGCTTTGCTGTCCCTCAGCAAGGTAGACCAGCAAGCAGAGAAACCTGAGAACTGTCTGTCCGGGATGGGGGGTTGGGTCCCTTTAAGCACAGACCTCAGCTAGCCTGAGGCAGCAGCCCCACACACTAAGTCCGACCCTGATGCCCTGCTGGCGCTGGTTCCGGCCAGCCTTACCTTCGCTTCAGGGTCTGCTCAATGTGGACGTGCTATTTCGAATTAGAAAAATGCTATTTCGAATTAGTTTTTGTGTCTAGATGCGTTATTTCGAATTAGCTTATTTCAAATTAACTAATTCGAAATAAGTTAATTCGAAATAGCGCTGTAGTGTAGACATACCCCAAGAGAATAATCTATACATACAAGTCTGCAGAAGGCAGAATCTGGTACCAGTTCTTTGGCCTCTTGTTAGCCTAGGTGATACTCCTTTTATAGACAAAATTCCCACTGACTTCTTGGGGAGCTCTGTAGTGTAATGAGTGCTGGAAAGGGCTTCTTGTGTGTACAAGAAATCCTTTAATATGTCTTCAAGGTGACCCACAAAAAGAAACATACAGAACTGGGTGAGATTTATGCTGCATAAAGATATCCTGAAATCAGGGAAGCAGACAGCCTCTGTGGGCCCTTGGTAAGGTGGAGGAAGGTGGCTCTGTGCTCCTGAAATATTGTGACCATTTTATTTCTGCTCATTTTTACCTTGTAAATATCAGGGACGTTGTCTTTCCTGGTTTTGCTGGAGATCCCAGATAATACACTGAATTTTCTCAGCCTGTATTTGAAGGGGCAAGGGTGTTAAGTCTTTAGCAAAGACATCCTTTCTTCCAAATGTTTCTCGCATAAGATCCAGGATTTGATTAAGTGGCATTAACAAAAGAACCAAAAAGTATAGAGGGCAAAATCCTGGGCCCACTGACAACTATGATAAAAACTCCTAATGACTGGAACGGTGAGAGGGTCTCACCCACCATTTTTAACAGTTGGTATAAGAATAACTTCCTTGTTAATGAAGGTCGACAAGCCAGTTTCACTAACATGATGCCCTTACGCTGAAGTATCAGTTCCCCACAGTGCTTAATTTATAATGAAAGAGCTGCCAGGGCTCACACAATGAGTTGCTGTGGCTCAAGCAATTTTTTACATTCCTAACTGATGCAGCAAGCCCAGGGGTGCCAGGACTACGAATGGCCAAGCCTAGAAGTACTTAACCCTGGCAGAAATTGGTTCTCCAGTCTCCACAGAATCTTCCAGAAAAACAGGGGAGATGAACCTTTAACAACAAATCTTTCAGGCTCACTTCATACCTAATAAAATAGCATACACCCATACATAGAGAGACATGCACACACAAATACACTCCTCATGGCACACACCCAGTTTCTCCCCCCTTTGTAGCTTATCTTTAAACACTTTGGCACCAATCCTCTGGCAGTTTTTGCCCTACCTCACCAGTGTTCCCTGTAAGCTGAGCACTTGGGTGGCCACCCAGGAGAGATTCAGGTGATGTCCAGCTGATTAACCACATGGCTCACATCCAGCAGCATGGTGGTGCACATCTGCACATGCCTCAATGCACAAAACAAAATTTATTCCACCCCTGGATGGAAAAAATTAGAGGGAACATTGGACCTCACTGGTGCAAAGCAGCCTTGAACAAGATGGATGTGGCCCCTCAAGGATCTCCTGTGCACAGAGGATTCCTCGGGTGGCATAGAGCTGCAGATACTGACAAAGGAGGTGTGGCCTGGGGTCCCTTGGGAATCCCCAGCTGCCATAGTGTACCTTTGTGGTCATTGACAGATGGTACAGGTTGTCTCAGGATCAGGGCAGTTCTGAGGACATCTTTCTGCCTGTTAATTCAGCTGTGCTGAGTGCTCCCCAGACTCAGCTGTAGATCTGGCTTGTTATTTTTTTTTCTTTCTCAAAAGAGCAGAATCCAGTTCTTACTGAGATAACATCTCATTAAATATCATTGAGGAAAGTTTGACTTTTTTTTTAGTTGGGTACAATAAAGAGAAAGCACAACTTAAACAGAGCAGTGTTTTGTTTCTCCTCAAGTGAGCTTATCTTGTGGATCACTAAGGGAAAGCTGTGTATTGTAGGTCACCTGATACTACTATATTTTTTCAGACCCCACTAAGGGAGATTAGGAATGAGGCTAAATATCCTAACCTGCTATGCTATTTGACCAGTCCATTAGCCAGCTGAATGCTCTCACTTAATGTGTCTAATGACAGGGGATTGATGAAAGAAATTCAGAAGTGAGCTAATATATTTGCTGAGCCTGTAATTCTGCCATTGAGCCAAACAGCCCTACTCCCATGCTGTAGAGCAGATGTGGAAGGTTTAGAAAATGTACATAGCAGCTGAGAAATTATTGCAAGTGTTCATTATTCAAGAGACAAAAGGGATTTGCATGTATGTATCTTCCTGATTTATTTTCTCTGAGAGGCTATTTCAGGGAGGGGAATGAGCAAAGGTTACATAAGGGCTTCTGACTCCATTTAGAATTAAATGGATTTGAGTCAACTGATGCTTTTCTGACATGATTCTCCCTTGCCCTTCTTCCCCGCCCCCCTCCAAATCAGTAGGTTTCATTCTACCTCTTAATTTAGGACCGTTTTAAGTTGTCCGATGAATTTGACAATTCAGCTGGTCCTCTACTGTTTCAGCTACTAAGGAAATTCCAGTCAGGATCTGCTAGATCAGATATCCTGCATCTCAGTTGACCCAAATCCCCCATGCTGGCTTTAGCACCATTAGGGAACTTTGCAGACTTGGTGGTTAATAGGTTTGTTTACCTGCTCACAGCACAGGGTTTCATTAAAAAGGGTATCAGAGATTAGAAACCTCAGAGTTTAAGGGACAGGGACATTAACATTTTTGTTTCTCGTTATTGTCCAGTGTGATATTTAATAGCATTGAAATGAGCAGAAATCACAAGGAGATTAATGGCCCCTTTCTGTTTCTGGGACACTTTCAGAGCTAACTCACCCAAAAAAGGACCACATTGATGAGAGGAAATTACCGTGGAGCTCCAAAATGTCTGTATTCATTTTTTAGGCTGTGGGGATCACATGCCTCATTTACACTGTACTCGTTCTGAGTTGAATGGCACAGTGGTAAAAACACCCAATGCCGCTCGTGTTGCTGCTAGTAGTTGGTGGGGAGGGAGCGGCCTTGGCGGTATTGCTATGGTGGGGAAAATTGACAAAAAACCGAATGTTGCCACAGCCATGGAGACTTTCAGAAAGCACAGGCTTTCAGGCAAGCTAAGTAAACTTGGTTCATGTTAGAACGCGTTCACAGATCCCTGACAGCGGTGTAGCGTTACAAACATCTCAGTGCAGTTAAGGCTGACACATATTTTCAAGCATAGTGAGAGTTTAGGGCTATATTTAACAAAAATTCTGAGTTCTACACTTTAGCAATGTGCTTTTGCCTCTGTTTAAGAAGCTGAGACTGACAAATTCTCTGTAGCTGCACCTTCTGATATGCTGCTCTGAGCAAGACTGCAGTTTCCTCAGGTTGCATTTGGTTGAGGCAAGGGATGAACCCACTGAAGGTATTTTATTTAATCACAGCTAGTTTGTAAGCCCCCAGGTAGCAGGAGTTAATGGTGTCCCTTGCCTCTGTTTGTCAGAAGCTGGCAATGGGCGACTGGGGATTACCTCTTCTGTTTATTCCCTGTCGGGCACCTGGCATTGGCCACTGTTGGAAGACAGGATACTGGGCTAGATGGAACTTTGGTCTGATCCAGTATGACCATTCTTATGTTTTCTCATCTTAGTCCAGACAAATGCAGCAGCATTTCTTTTTTTCTCAGAGGAATAGCGTCTTCAGGACAGGGCCTATGATGTAGGTACAGTCCCATAAGTTATGGAAGGGGAAGGGGCTGGTGTCATGGCAACTTCTTGTTCCTCCTCCTCCAAAGATGACATAAAAGGTTGGTCTACATATGGCAGTTGCCCTATAATGAAGCAGCATTAAAATGACCAACAGAGCAAGTGCCAAGCAAAAAATGATGATGATACCAGAGAGAAAATGTGGCAAATTGGCAACCTTTCCAGCCTCAAAGGGAAATGCGCATATTTCTGTCTGAGCTCTGCTACCAGCCAGTGCCAGAGAAGCACATAAGTGATAAAACCATATAAATGGCCCACACCCTTTTCTGTGATCTAACAGTGAATGCTGTATCAGCAGCATTTTATGCATTTTAAGATGCAAGGGTGTTTCTTATGCACACTTGATAGATACTAAGTACCTATTTTTTACTTTATTTCATGGTAACTAACATTATACAACCGGCTCCAGGTTTTCAGAATAGCTTCATGTATTGAGTGCTGGGTTCTTCTAAAATCTGTGTGTAAGTGTCACAATAGGAGTGGCTTTGTGCTGAGCATTTTGGAAAACGCAGCCTGAATTAGGGGTTCTGAGCACTTGAAAATCTACCCACTCTCTTATAGCAGGATTATGTACACTCGGCATTTCGCCCATTTCCAAGCACATGCAATTGATGTCTTAGACTCCATCACATCGACCCCTTTGTGATGGGGCTTGTCTGATGGGCTTGCATTTGCATTGAGCACCTGTGGGCTGTACACTAATGGTGACAATTGTTTGACACCCCCACGTAGTTTTCATAAACGTGCAGGCACCAACTAGACCATAACCTATTGTTTTTTAATTTTCAGCCCAGGTTTGCTGGTCGCTTGTTCTGACTGAGCAAGGTGCCATTCTAACAGATGACCATGAGTATAGGCAGTTCTGTACCGATCTTAGACTTTAATTCAAGGTGGAGTTGCTCAGTTCTCCTGAAAATCAGGGCCAAAGTGTCTCAAGTTGGGCTCCCAATCAGTGACCACTTTTGAAAATGGTGAGATGTAGGTCTCTTGTTTCAGGGGTATGTGTGTATGTTTGTTAGTTAGTTTAGTTAAAGCTCCATAACTTTCCCTCCTTTTTTTGACCTGGAATGTCAACTTTCTCCACATTCATGATGGACTAGAAACGTCAGGGGAAACCCTGGCTCCATGGAAGTCAGGAGGAGTTTCGCCATTTACTTCACTGGAGACAGAACTTGTCTTATGCAAATGAAAGTTAAACTTCTGCAGGCAAGTTCTCCACTAGAGTGAATTCTGTCAGTTCTGCAGCCATGGTATAGCAGAAAAACATGAGGTCTGCACTAGCAACAATAAGGCCTGTAGATACAATCTTTTAATTTCCCCCCTTTTTAAACAAAAAATCTCAAAATGTTTACAGTGTTTGGGGTTTTTTTAAAAGAGATTTAATATGTCATAGCACTGGCGCACAATGTAGTGAGGCAAAAATGTGCCTGATCAAGAAAGAATTTAGACTTTTCATATAGCCAATCTGTTCCTTTATAGAATAGTCTTCTTACTTTCTAGTCTTGTAAAGCTTTATAGTTGTTATGCATTGAGAATGTGGCCTTCCAATTAGATATTAAAATGTAAATCCCTCCAGCTGAACTACATGCAAAATATTATCCTCTAAACTCAGTGTCACTTAGAGAGGATTTTCAGCTTGTGCACTGAAAGACAGATAGGCTCAGTGGATAGGCTGATAGCCATGTCAAATATTTCAGTATGGCTTTTCATTTTTTAGATTGGAGGGGACAGGGGGGAATGGGGCTAAGTGTCCGAATTCCTAGATTATTTTTTTGCCTCATCCATTTACAGTGAGACCCTGGGTACAGTTCCTCACAGTACCGATTTTGTGCAACACTGCAATTATTTTAAAATGTCTGCAATAATACTAGTTACCTCACGGGGAAGTGACAGGGGTGAATTAATGTTTATAAAGTATGCTGAGATACCCAAACTTAAGCTGCTATAGAAGTGCAATGTATAATTATAATAATCAGCCATTTATCATTTACATTAATTATTCCATCTCACCAAGCATGGCTTCTTTGTGTAAATGGAGCTTACCTCTCACCCATCTGAGTCTCCCTTGTACACCTTTTTCATCCTTCTTATTCCCTTGCCCCCAGGTTCATGTGGAATAGTGACCATCACTTCTGCATTGGCCAAAGAATAGATGAGTCTTCAGAGTGAAAAGGTGATTTCTTTATGGAATGTCTGGAGTGCTCCCAGACCTGAGCCAGGGGAATTCCATAGCTTTTTGCAGGGCCCTGGCTGCATCAAGATTCAGTCTTCCTAGCAGACATTGTTAGATGCCTGCTCTACAAAGATTGTTCCTATTTTCACTGAAGTCAATAGCAAAACTCCCACTGACTTTAGAGCAGCAGGATCTGTACCATAGTTCATGATACATGATTCCTATTCACTATATGGTATAATTAGGGATGTGCAGAAGTTTGACAAGCTGAATCCAAGACTAACATAAGGTGCTGATTATTAGCATCAATCCTTTCCTGTTCCTCTAATAATTTAATTTACATGAACACCAAGAATGGCCATACCGAGTCAGCCCAAAGGTCCAGCTAGCCCAGTATCCTGTTTTCCAGCAGTGGCCACTTCAAAAAGGGAGTGAACAGGGCAATTTACCCAGTTATTCATATCCTGTTGTCTCATCTCTGCTTCTACTGTAGTTAAAGATTGCTAAGGGGCTGTGCCCCCTGCTCCCAGCGCTCGCCAACCCCCTCTTGCTGGCCACTTTTGTGGCCAGAGAGCCTGTGAATCTTGCACTGAGCCCACCTGTGCTCTCCATGGCTACAGGTCACTTGCACACTTCTCTGCTCCCACCTGCCACACCCCTGGATGGGCTCCTCTATCCGAACACTCGGCCTATCCCACCCACTCATGGCCTTCAATTTCCAGCCATTCCCACTTCCCCGGCACCCTTCCTGCTCCTGTCCCACCTGCCAATAAAATAGTTGGTTCATGTGCAGAGTCCTGGCAGCCAGCAAAGGGCTATAGAGAAGTGACCTGCCAGGAAGGGCTATGCTCTGCAGGCTTGTAAGCCTCATACGTAAATGAAAACCAAACGCAATCAGTAAAACAGGGCCCAATTCCAAATGAATGCCCTTCGTTCCGGGTGCTCCTAGGCACCCAGCTCGCTAACAAGGGGAAGGGGCTAGGTTAGGTGAGCAGCCAGGTAGGAAGAGAATTCTCCACTCTCCAAGCCTGGTTACTGCTCATCTTTTGCAGGGCTGCAGTGCTACTGATGTGCCCTTCCAGCTGGCAAACAAGCTCCTGCTGCTGGGCTGGGACATGCTTCATGCAGACAGGGCATAATGGAACTATGGGGAAGGCCCCAGCTTTACGCGCCCATGCCCTACTGAAAACTCGATTTAGGTCATGCGGGAAGAGAGCCTGGTGGGGTAATCTGGGCTGCTAGTCCTTATCTCACAGCTGCATGACTCACAGACCATCCCCCTCCTTCCATCCCTACCCCCATCTCCATTCCTACATCCCCATCCCCCTGCTTCCATTCCTACCCCCACCATTCTCCCTAACCCCTCCATCTTGCCACCCCAGACTGCCCATCCCCCTACTTCCATCCCTACCCCCACCTCCATCCTCCATTCCTACACCCACCCATCCTTCCCTAATCCCTTCCCTTCCCTTCCCCACTCCACACTGCCTATCCCCACCCCACTTCCTTCCTCCATTCCTACATCCCCATCCTACCGTAACTAACCCCTACCCCTCTGCACCCCCACACTCCCCATCCCCCTGTCTCCATTCCTATATCTCCTCAGCCCCACCATCCCCCCTTACTGCACCACCCATCTTCATATACACCCTATCCCCTTTCCTCCCTCCTTACACACACCCTGTCCCCGCTCATAAATTCATTGAGCTATGCGCCCCTCCGGTATCCCAGTCTAGACATAGCCTCAGGCTGGACACAACCTTACTCTATGGAGAGTAGTTTTATTTACAGAGTCACAGAGTACTGTGTTGTTCACTACAAATAAACATCTCACATGCTGGCCCTATGTAAGTTACTTAACCTCTGTGCTCTGGCTCCTCATTTGAAAAATCAGGACAATGGTATTTAATTACAGAGATATTATTATAAGGATTTGTTAGTTAATATTAAATGAAAAGTACTATGTAATAGTGAAGTATAGGCCAGATTCTTCTTTAACTCAGTTGTAATTCCCAATGAAGGCAGAATTTGGCCCTATATTACTGGGATGAATCCTGAAGGAAATCCTGTTTGTATATAGGCAGAGCTTCCACTGGAAATTAATTGGACTTTTGTGATGGGGTGTTCACCCTACACAAGGTCTACAAGGGTTAAGATGGCAAAATGAGCCAATTAGCTGCCCAGGCTACACCTGGAGAAGGAGACAGGGAGCAGGAATGTAAGTAGAACAAGCTCAGGTGGCAGGCCCTGCATAAGCCAAGAAGCTGGTAACAGAAGGAGCTAGAGGAAAGTAGTCTTCAGTCTCCTTGGGAGATGGGAGGGGTGTCTGGGATTAGAGCAGGGGTCTCAAACTCATAGCCTGTGGGTCATCCCTGGCCAGAACAGTTACACAGTCCAGCCCGGGAGGGCTAGAGGGAGCCGTAGGGAAGTGGAGAGCTCTGGGCAGGTGCATTCACGCCACTTCCTTGTAGCTCCTGTTGCTGTGGTGAGCACTAGGGAGTCCAACTGCTGCTATGTACCAGGCCCCTATCCCCTGTAATCCCCAAGGTTGTGTCCCTCAGGGGATAGGGTACAATGGTGGGGAGAGGGCAGAACAGCCCCTTTTCCCCCTAGCCTGCTGGGACTCCCAGGCTGATTGCTCAACTGCTCTGGTCAGAGATGGCCTGCGGGTTGTGAGTTTGAGATCCCTGGACTAGAGGCACGTAGCCTACAGGTACTCTCTGGGAGGAAGGCTTGTGGCTTGGCAGGCCCGGAGAAGCGGGAGAGCCAGAGAGCTAGGTAAGATCAATGGAAAAGCAGCGAGGTTTGGGGTAGATCAAACCTTGGCTACAGGTGAGGGCCCCTGAAGAGGGATTTGGTGTAGAGAGTGGGCCAGGGTCCCCCTATTGTTGTTGACAAAGTGGCACTGGAAGGGCAGTGAAGGACGACTGCCTGAGGCCTTTGTCGTGAAGAGCTTTGATACCCTGGAAGAGGGGAGCATGGAGGTGACCCAGCTGGAGGGCCGAGTCACGAAGAGGAAGCTGCGGTTCCTCGTGAGAGTGGGGTCCACAGGGCGAGCAGAGAACAGGAGAGGCACAGCCAGGGGAGGGTGCAGTGCCTCGTGGGAGCAGAATGTTCAGCAGGAGCTGCCACCAGCAGTGAGTAAATTCCGTGACATCTGATGGTGCATGCAGGTTTGTGGTTACCCTGAGAAAAGGGGAGGCTGAGAGACTGTGGCGCACTGTACAGGACTGCTTAAGGCAGTTACTCCAATACAAGCAGAGTGCAAAAGGCCACAGCAGGAGAGAAAAAAAGGAAAAGAGACAACAGGTCCATAGTACGTGGAAACATTTCTTGCAGAGGGCACATACGGAGGTGAAAGTAAGCCAGTGTGCTGCTCTGGGAAGAGCCGGCTGGGATGCTCTGCTGCAGGAGGAGGTGGAGCGTGCTCCCAGGTGGCTGCCATGCTAAGCAGCATGCAGGTGAAAATGCCTGTCTGGGGGTGTACCCCACATTGGTCTGGGACTGCCTGAGCCTCCCCTCAGTGCGCTATTAGGGAAGACGTGGGGGCGGAGGGGACTGAAGCTCTGTCTCCTGCACCCCCGACTCCTACTGATGCTGCTTGTTGCTTGCGATTTCCCTTCCATCGCTGTTGGGGAGCGAAAGGAAAGCACACAACATACCTGCATTCCTCTCCCTCCTGGCTGTTATGGGCAGGGGGCAGAAGAGTGAGTGGCCCACACTGTGTGCTTTCCTCTTGCTCCCTGGCGGTGATGGAAGGGGAACAACAAGAAGCCTTGAACTCCTCCTCACACCCCCTAACCATGACTCCTGCACACCCCCATATCCCCAGCCTCCTGCCCTCAACCCCCCTATGACGGGGTGGATGTGCCCCGCGTTGAGGGGGGGCGGGGACTAAGACACTGTGGGCGGAGGAAGTCCCACCCTTCTTCCCAGACTGGGCATGCGCCAAGTGCCGGAGCTACATAAAAGCCAACGGAGCAGCTCAGTCTGAGTGGAGCGCCAGTGGGGAAGGAGCTCAGGCCGGAGCTCCTGACCAGTCCCGGCAGCAGCGATCACAGTTGCCACAGCCTCAGCGACAGCCCCAGTCAGGGAGGCCATCCTCCTGAGTCGGACCCATCGAGCAATGCCCCGAGAAAGGGGGGATGGAAGGAAGTAACCCAGGGTGGAGGGTTGTCCCTCCCGGGAGCTCAGCACAGTGTGGCGGGACGCCCCGCTGAGCTGGCAGTGAAAGCGTCCACTGCCAACAGGGCCCTGAGCTGGGACCCGGTGGAGTGGGAGGGCTCCACCCTAGGGCACTCATCTCCCTAACAGCTGGGGGAGACTTACCAGGGTTTTAGGCCTTCAGGCCAGAGAGCCTTCCCGAAAGAGACAACTGTGTTTGGGGACTAGGCCTGCAGGGCCGTATTTATCCTAAAAAGGGGAATTGTATTTTGGGACCCTACGGCCCTTGTGAAAAGAGATGTCAACCCTGCATTTGGGGCCCCCCCCGACCATTGCGGGGGTCAGGCCCCCAACACCTATATACTGCACCCAACACTTAAATTTCTTACAGGTACTGTCACATTGCATGCCTCCTCAATCCCCTGCTCCTGAGCTCCCCTCCCTGGGGGTGGGGAGGTAATATAATAGTGCCTGTGAGAAATTTAAGTTACTTTGACCCCTGGTGTGCATATAACCTCCTAGAGTGGACTCCAGAGTTGGCATCTTTGCAGCAAAGGAGACTGAAAAACAGTAGGGACTGGTCCAGGCCCTGCTGAGTCAGGTGGTGGAGAACCAGTGGAGAGCATGGGAGTTGCAGGTGTACCTCAAAACTGTTCAGCAGCAGCTGTACTTATTTAAACTCCTGCAGGAAGAAGTTAGTAGAGGATGCTGGGGAGTGAGTCAGGAAGTACCAGGGCCAAGAGGCTGGAGGCCTCACCTAAGGAGTGTTATGCCTATGGGTGGAGGAGAGACCTGAAATGCCCACATCCTTACCTATACACAGGCATGTCAAACTCAAAGCCTACTGAGGGCCGCACAAATGAAAACCGATAGCTTTCAGGGCCACCAAAGAAAATGTACTTCTATTGGAAAGTCGTAATTATTTATTATTATAGATGATGTTTTAGGTATATTTTATAATATTTTTTCAGGTCTTGTTTGAATATAATACAATGATTTGATGTGTAAAATTGTCATTTGCATCCATGAAGACTTTGAGTTTAAGGTGCTTCAGCCCCTCCCCGCTCTAACCCAATGCCCTCCCCCCCCCTTAGAGCCAGGCACCCCCAGTCCCTCTGCTCTAACCCAATCCCCCCCTCTCCCTTAGAGCCAGGCACCCCCATACCCCTGTTCTAACCCAATCCCCCTCTCCTCCCCTTCCCCAGAGCCAGTCACTTCCAGCCCTCCCCTCCCCCTCACTCTAACCTAACGTCTGGGTCCTGGAGCCATCGCCACACTCTTCTCCCTTCAGGCGCTGGGACGCGTGCACAGAACGGCTGGCCATGAGCAGTCCGGGCGCACGGCTCAGAACCAGCAGGAGCCGCATTTCTTTAATCAAAGAGCCGCATGTGGCTCGAGAGCCGTGGGTTGGCCACCCCTGTTATAAACAATGTAACTGGGCCACACTTAGATAATTTATAAAGATGTAGTTGTGGGCCGCAAAAAAATTAGATCGGGCTGCATGTTTGGCATGACTGCTGTACAGAGATGGGGGAGGGAAGCCATACCTGGAAGGCAGGAAGGGCAGAAAGCCCAAGAGTCCTTCTGTGAGGAGAACAGAAAAGGGGGAGGGACATGTTGCCTGTGGTCAGCAGGAGCACTGGTGGGACAGTGAGCAGGAAGACTGCCTGAGCCCCTTTGTCAAGAAGAGCTTTGATATCCTGGAACAGGGGAGCAGATAGGGTGACCCAGCTAGAGGGCTCAGTCACAAAGAGGAGGCTGCAAGGCCTCAAGTGAGTGGGGCTCACAGGCTGAGGGGACAATGGATGAGGGACTGCCAGGGGAGGACACAATGCCTGGCTGGAGCTAATCCTCAGGACAGCCTGCAGGGGGCACCAGCAGCAGTGAGTGATCTCAGTGACACCTGAGTAAGGTCTAATTAATGACCTCTGACCCAGTGTGTATAGATGATGGATCCTCCCGGGTATCAGCACGATACACGCTGCATTATGAACGGCAGCACTGCTTTCTGAGCCAGTAACTGAGTCCACAAGGATAACAGAGTTTAGGTTTAATTCAGAAAAATTAACATTGTTAGTCTTCATCAGTAACTTCGTGTCCTAAGGTTCATCTTGGGTTGGAGAGTGAAAAGAATATTGTTATGGATGGTGAAGAAACAGCACAAATATATTTATGCAATTCTAATTTTGTCTTCTGGTGTTGGGTTGCGTTGGGTTAAGTTGCATAATGGTAAGTAAAGTAACTGGATACAATCCAATGCATGAAATAGGCACTTTCACCCTCAGTGGGTGGAAATTTGTATCAGCAGGAAACAGATATTCCAGTGCTACTTGTGAGTAGTTGGGGATCTGCATGCACTTTGATACCCGCATTCTTTTAAAATGAGTCATTCTTTAATGCAGACACAAGATACTGAGCTTACTGAAGCTAACAAGCCACATGCTGACATTAGGCTAGAATAACCCAGGATCTTTACTGACTTCTATCTACTTCTATGGCCCTCATCAGTGTAGTATAAATGCTGTTTGAGCAGGAGCTGTGGTTAAAGTACAGGTGACTCAACATAGTATTCTAGCCAGCAAATTTATGTCCAATATAGGATTAGAATTTAGGTCTTTTAACACCTTCGCCCAAACTCTATTTACTATACAATGGAGCCTGCAAAACTGTCTTGCTTTTTGTTTTGCCATATGGATCCTCAAAAGAGCACATGATCAAAACTCCGTATCCAATGTAGTCACTCTTTTTTCCAAAGACTGTGACTTGCTCTGTGATCCTATAGAGCAGTGGTCCCCAACGCGGTGCCCGCGGGCGCCATGGTGCCCACCAGGCCATTTATGTGCGCCCACGGAACAATCTGGGCTGGCCTGGTCCCGGGCACGTGGCACATGCCAGTGCTGGCCCCGGGCACCTGGCGCATGGGTGGCCCCTGCCCAGGGTCGCGGCACATGCCGGTGCCGGCCCCTGGCGCATGGGCGGCCCCTGCCCTGGGGTTGCAGCACATGCCAGTGCTGGCCCCTAGCGCATGGGTGGCCCCTGCCCTGGGGTTGTGGCACATGCCGGTGCTGGCCCTGGGTGCTTGGCGCATGGGCAGCCCCTGCCCGGGGTCGCAGCACATGCCAGTGCCGGCCCTGGGCGCACGGCGCATGCATGGCCCCACCCCCGGGCGCGCGGCCCATAAGCGGCCCCACCCCCGGATACACAGCGTGTGAGCGGCCCTGCCCCTGGGCGTCTGGCAGCCCCAAAAGGTTGGGGACCACTGCTATAGAGATCTTTCACTATATGTGCCCACTTGACATTCAAACAAATTGTGTATCTTATTTCAATCTAATTTAGAAATAAAGTACTATTCTGACAAGTCCTTTAACCCTCGTGGAATGAGGGTTACAGGGATGCTGGAATAGTGCGTGCCCATTATTTCAAAATAACGGATGTGTTTAAAGATGCGAAATAGCTATTTCGGGATACTTCCAGTATCCTGAAATAGTGCTATCTAGACATAGCCTAAAGGACCTGAAGTACTCTTAAATAAACTGAACTACCAGGGATCTCTGAAGTGAATCAGGATCCTTCATTGTGGAAAGAAATAAACACCTTCAGTTTCTAGAAAATTCGTTGTTTTTAAATAATTTTTAAAAAAAATCATAAAACACTAGAACTGGAAGGGACCTCGAGAGGTCATTGAGTCCAGTCCCCTGCTGTCATGGCAGGAGCCAGTACCATCTAGACCATCCCTGATAGCAGGGGTGGCCCATGGCTATAGGCGGACTCGGCCGCCACCTAGGGCGCCACCGCCCAAGGCGCCCGATGATGATGTCACGGAAGTGCCCGGGGCGCCCGCCGATGACATCAGCCATTGACGGCCCTGCAGGCGGGGGCGCTGATCGCACACTCCGCCTGGGGCGCCAGCTGCTGCAGCCGGCCTCGGGCCACTCCTGCCTGATAGATGTCTGTCTAACCTTAAAATATGCACTGGACAGAAAATGATTGTCTATTTTGCTGTACAGGACACTTGCCCACCAATTGCTCTGGTGGAGTTAAAACAGAGCAGTAATTGAGAACTAAGACTGGATTTCCTGTTTGTTTGGAGCCAGTTCTTCCTAAGACCATGTGATCCTGGAGGTAGCCATGATACTCCAATATACAGCAATGCAATATTGTATGTAGGAGAGAAGTCGTCTTATTTTAGGAGAATTATTGACTTACCTATTGCAAAAGTGTAGCTAAAAACATGCACTGGAAACATCAACACCCTGTAACTTTTTTTGGGGGGGGGGGGTCTGTGCTCTAACCCCCCAAAAATGAAGCTGATTCATTTAACCTCCTCAAGTGAAGCTTCTAATACCTAACTTTGGCACAAAGTAACTTTTTTATGGCTGAGTTACAAACCTCTCAACAATGGAGCTTGTAATGGAAATGCTAACGGAAATGCTACTCAGATATGCAAAGGGTAGCAGTTCTGGTGTGGGGTCAGAGAAGACCCCTTGGGGCTGTTTCCTGGAGTGCTGATAAAGCCATTGACAATTGCCTTCTTGCTCCCTGAGGGCGCATTTACACAGCAGGGCTAAAACTGAAATAAGTGTTGCAACTTAAGAACATAAGAACGGCCATACTGGATCAGACCAAAGGTCTATCTAGCCCAGTGTCCTGTCTGCTGACAATGGCCAATACCAGATGCCCCAGAGGGAGGAAACACAACAGATTATCCTCATGTGATCCCTCTCCTGCAAAAGCTTATTTTGGCTTTTGGTGCTGTCTACACAGCAGGAAGTCTGAGTCAGAGCTCTCTTCCTCTGACTTCCCTTACTCCTCGTAAAATGAGGTTTACAGGAATCGGAGTAAGAAGTCCTCCAGCTCGACATTATTTTGACATAATGTCAAAATAATTGCTTGCTGTGTAGACACGGACTATGTGACACTGCTGTGTAGACATAGCCTGAGGCTCCTTACCACCCTGTCCTGCTGGGCCAGATCGCTTGGTCTCCTCCAGACAAGTCACAGAGCTGAGATAACTGCCTTTCCCCCCAACCCCGGAAGAGCAATGCAGACACTGAATAAACTCTGGGAGAATGCAGTTCAAGAGCACAGCATCCAGGAAACCAACTACCAAATGGGATCAAACCCCCAAATAAATCCGTCTTTCACTGTGTGAGAGTTTCACACATTGAAAGCTCATTCAGATAAGGCCCCTTTAACAATGAAAGGTGGATGTGCACATTGATTGCGTCCCCCAGGTAACAATTATTGACACTGGATTTGAAATAAATAAAAGTATCTTTATTGAGTACAAACAGTAGGATTTAAGTGGTTGCAAGGAAAAAAAAGGCAGATTAAAGTAAGTTACAGAATTAAAAGAAAACGCATAGCTAGCTAGTTCTAATACACTAAAACTTACTGCAAACTTACCATAAAACTGTTCTTCTTTCAAGCAAGCCTTTAACTCAGAGAAGATCTTTTACTCTGACTTGGGTCCCTGGTTCTCCTTTTGGGTGTGTCACACCAGCCAAAGGCAGAGGCTGGTAGCTTCCCAGCTTAAATAGACTTTTTTCTTGCACAAATCCTTTGTTCTACACCTTCCTCTTTCCATGAAAAATTACCTGGTTAAACTGGTACACCAGTGTAAGTGGGTTTGGTCACATGCCTTTCCATGACCAACCACTACTCAAACTTAAGAGACAAAACAAGGCTATTTACAAGCCATCAAGTTGACCACTCAGGTGTTAGGGTTGCCAGATCATTGGAAGCACCCTTGATGGCTTTCATTTGCACATTTAAAATGATAAACCATTCCATACCCCATATTTCTAACTTTATATACAAGAATGATACACCGAAATAAGATATACCGATCCAGCCAATTGTGACATTAAATTTGATTGGTTACAGAAGGTATTTTGTCGAGAGCATCTTCCAGTTATGCACATTCGTATACAATAAACAATTTCATACAGCATGTGGGGGAACCATCACAGTAGCTTCGTCCTACAACAGGAGACTCTCTTCCGAAGCCTTGGGTCTGCTTACTTGCTTGGATTAACTTCACTTATGAAAGGGAAATAGAACAGACTAAGTGGCAATTCCTAGCATGACAGACTTAGAAATGCATCTGTATGGTATCTGAATGGCATTTAATGATTTAGGGCCTGATCCTGAGTAACTGTGACCCCCATTCCTCCTAGTGGGGATTGAGGGCATTCAGCACCTTCTTTACACTGTACTTCTTCGTGGGTGGGGCACGTTACATGATATTGGAGATCAGCTACAATGAAGATCCTCTTAACATTGTTAAAAGGAGCAGTGCACATGAGGCAATCTCTGCTGGAACCATAGCAGAACCAACCTAAGTGATAGACTAGGCTGGCAAAGATGGCATTGAACTAAAGAGGGACTTATAAATCCCACCCACTGACCAAGCACAAGTAGCCAGCTACTTGAACACCTTGGAAGTTGCTGTAACACCTGCTGCCCGTGCAGGCTCCCTCCATAGGCACCAAATGCTGAAGACTTGCATAGTGGGGCAACCTTGTTTCTCTCTCACCACCTTCCCAGTGTGTGGGTGTCATGGCTCCTTCCCCACTCTGGCACGATAAATGCAGGAGTGGGAGCCAGCAAAAGTACCCCAAAACCTTATCTACCAGGCTTTGGTATAAAACCTCCCCCCAAAATCTTAACAACCTAGATTTTGGGGATAAAATCCCGCTGCCACACCCAAGTATTGATAAGAAAATCAGGGGAGAAATCAGTTGGGAAATCTCACCCCTAAAGTACAAACCAGGACACAAAAATTAACCCATGCCAGGTTAAGAAAAGAAAAGAGAAAGAACGTTTATTATCAGTACAATATTCCTGTTGCAAGCATAATGACTAGATGAAAAAGTAACACAGTAATATACTCATGAAGGAGAAACCCACCATGGGCCAGGAGCTTAGTTACAAAAGGGAGCAAAAAGGATTTTTAAATGCACAGACATCAGATCCCATTTCTCAAACCACAAAACAACAAAACCCAATGGATTTATCTAAACTTTACCCGACTTACAGAAGAATGAAGAGTCTATTCTTGGAGGGAGACATTCTGTCTGACTCCCTCAGTAGCTGGAGAGAAACTGCCCAGGAGAAAGGAGGGAGAAACCAAATATTCCTTTGTCCCAGTTGGAAATTCCTACCTACATTCCTATTGGCTGAATCTACCTGACTTAGGTAAGGTTAACCCCTAACCTAACCTTAGTTCCCAGGCTGTTGGCTAACCCCCATGATCATGACAAGACCCCCAAATCACAGATGGTGCTGGACAGCTTCTGGCCACACTAGCTGTGATTTCTTCCTGGAGGTCTGAGATAAAACATAGTCAGTAAGGACATGCACACCTTACTAGGCCATTGAAATACATGAAAAGTAAATAACCCCTTCCACATCTGTGGAGTACCATGACTGACATACAGAGAGGCTGTGTCTAGACTGGCGCGATCTTGAGCCAGAGCTATGCAAATGAGGCTCAGTGTGGAATATCACCGAGACTCATTTGCATAACTAATGAGCCGCCATTTTTGCAGAAGAGGCTCTTGCGCAAGACGGAGCTGTCTACACTGCCCCATCTTGCGCAAGAAAAACCCTCTTGCGCAAAGCCGTTATGCCTGAAAATAATCAGCATAACGGCTTTGCGAAAGAGGGTTTTTCTTGCGCAAGACGGGGCAGTGTAGACAGCTCCGTCTTGCGCAAGAGCCTCTTCCGCAAAAATGGCGGCTCATTAGTTATGCAAATGAGGCTCGGCGATATTCCACGCTGAGCCTCATTTGCATAGCTCTGGCGCAAGATCACGCCAGTCTAGACACAGCCAGAGTGTTCTAAGTAATTGAGACAAGAAATGCCTCCTTAACCAATCAAACTCTCAGTCTCAAAATCAAATTTAGAATAGCATGCGGTCCTGATCCAAAGCTCAGTTGACCAGGTTCGGTGCATCCTGCTGAATACAACACAGTCATACACCAGGCCAGGTCTTTGCACTGCTGAGGGGATCAGCTCAGGGCGAATTGCTTAAAACCAGGGCTACGTACAGCCCTCAACTGGGATCCTTTTCCAAGGCACCCCTCCAGTTACACTGAGCACTTCAGTTGCCACTCAGGCCAGCAGGAAGCCTCACCAGCAAAACCCCTTAGACACTCCAACTTTCCTGTGCCACCATGTCATGGCTCCTTCCCCACTCTGGCACAATAAATGCAGGAGTGGGGTCCAGCAAAAGTACCCCAAAACCTTATCTACCAGGCTTTGGTATAAAACTTCCCCCCCAAAATCTTAACAACCTAGATTTTGGGGATAGAATCCTGCTGCCACCACCCAAGTACTGATAAGAAAATCTGGGGAGAGATCACTTGGGAAATCTCACCCCTAAAGTACAAACCAGGACACAAATGCCAGATTAAGAAAAGAAAAGAGAAAAAACTTTTATTATCAGTACAATATTCCTGTTGCAAGCATAATGACTAGATGGAAAAGTAACACAGTAATATACTCATGAAGGAGAAACCCACCATGGACCAGGAGCTTAGGGTATGTCTACACACCAAAGTTATTTCGAAATAACAGATGTTATTTCGAAATAACTTTACTAGCGTCTACACAGCCAAACCACTATTTCAAAATTAATTCAAAATAGCGGAGTGCTTATTTCAAATTTGGTAAACCCCATTCCACGAGGAATAACACCAAATTTGAAATAGCTATTTCGAAATAAGTGCTGTGTAGACACTTATATCGAAATAGGGGGCCTCCAGCCTTCCCAGGGTACCCTGGTGGCCACTCCAGCCTCAACCAAGAACACTCCTCTCTCTCCCCCCTCCCCAGAGCCCTTAAAGGGGTTGACTCTGGCCACAGTGCCTGTGCCAGCTCCAAGCCTGCCAGCCCAGAGCCAGCAGTCACTGCCCCTGACCCAGTGGCCCCAAAACATGAGCCAGCAAGCCACTGGCAGCCAGCCCTCCACCGCTCCCCAGGAGCAGTCTGCCAGCTCCCAGGAGCCTGCCAGGGCACGGAGAAGGCAGGCGCCTTCCTGGTCCAGGGTAGAGATCATGGACCTTATTCAGGTTTGGGGGGGGGATGCCCCCAACATCCATGATCTCCGCACTAGACGGAGGAACGCGGCCATCTATGGCAGGATAGCTGCCAGCTTGGCCACCAAAGGCCACATGCGAACCCAGGAGCAGGTTTGCATGAAAATCAAGTTGGTCTGGCGAAACCCCCAACCCTGAGCCCTAAGCTTCCCCTCCCTCTTCTTCCCCTTGCTTCCCCTTTCCAGCTCCCTCCTCCCAGGTTTTCCCCTCCCCTCTCCCACTCTCTCTTCTCCCCTCTCCCGCCTCCTTTCCCCAGTCTCACCAGAATTTCATTCCCCTCCCCCCCAGTTTTGTTAAATAAAGAGAGTTTGTGTTTATGAAAATACGTGTATTTTATTTGACATCAGGAAGGGGGGTTAGGGAGGGGTAAGTGGAAGGATGTGAGGGAGGAATGAGGCACAAGCCCCCAGTGGGGCAGACCAGGGGGGCTCTTAGTGCTCCTCAGGGTGGAAGCTCTCCCGCAGGGCCTCTTGGATACTGACAGTCCCCCGATGGACCTACCGGATGGCAGCCTGCAGAAAGTGCAGCCAGGCTCGCAGCAACACATTCACGAGAAGCACCAGAGTGCCCAGGGGCAGCTCTGGCTCCATGTTACAGAGTGCTGTGGTGTCCTGAGTGAGGACAAACAGAGCATGCAGAGACAAAATGCTTTGCTGTCCCTCATGGAGGTAGTCAAGCAAGCAGGGAAAGCTGAGAACTGGCTGTCCAGAGGGGGTCCCTTTAAGCACAGGTCTCAGATAGCCTCAGGCAGCAGCCACACAAAGTAACTCCTGACCTGATGCCCTGCTGGACCTGGTTCCGGTCGGCCTTAAATGCGATTCAGCGTCCACTCAGTGTGGACGTGCTATTTCGAAATAGCAAAACACTATTTTGAAATGCATTTTGTGTGTAGACGCGTTATTTCGAAATAAGATATTTCAAATTAACTATTTTGAAATAAGATATTTTGAAATAATGCTGTAGTGTAGATATACCCTTAGTTACAAAAGGGAGCAAAAAGGATTTTTAAATACACAGACATCAGATCCCATTTCCCAAATCACAAAACAACAAAACCCAATGGATTTATCTAAACTTTACCCTACTTAGAGAAGAATGAAGAGCCTGTTCTTGGAGGGAGACATTCTGTCTGACTCCCTTAGTAGCTGGAGAGAAACTGCCCAGGACAAAGGAGGGAGAAACCAAATATTCCTTTGTCCCAGTTGGAAATTCCTACCTACATTCCTATTGGCTCAATCTACCTGATTTAGGTAAGGTTAACCCCTTAGTTCCCAGGCTGTTGGCTAACCCCCATGATCATGATAGTGGGTCTATGGAGCAGACTTGTTACCCACACAAATTTCTCTATCCCTTCCACACTGTAGGGACACACACCTTTACCCAGTTCCTAGGGCTCAAAAGTGCAACCCTGTGGGTTTTGCAGGATCTTTAGCCACTGAGAGAGCCTCACACAGTAATATCCTTATCCTCTATTTATTGACAATTCCCAAACAAGCAGAATACACATGCTAAGCACACAGTGTCATGCTTGCCAATCTGGGTGCAGGCAGACTTCTTCTGTTGGCCAGGCAATATCAGTCTCTCTGGCCTTAGGCTGTATCTTGGAGGTGAATTCTTCTTTCCAGGTCTTCCCCCTCCTCCTGGTCTTCTTTCAGACTTTTCTTCCTTCTGTTACTTTTGATCTTCTTCTTCTTCTCCTTCTTGGACCCCGGTTTATATAATGAAACCTGAGTCTTGCTAAGCTATACTTTAACCAATTATTTTAGTATAATTTTACGAACCAATCATACCCCACCACCTTAATTGATTTACCCCTAGCAAAATTAATTATACAGAAGACAAAAACAGTTACAAACCAGAGAGAGATCACGCAGTCAAACAATAGGAAAGTGTAATGACAATGATAGTAGAATGAGGATTCTACAACATTCTCTATTGATAAGCAGTTTCTTGCCAGACAGAATGGTGTTACTTAAGTTTTCTTTATCCATCTTGAGATCTGTTTCTTTATCTGGTGACAGTGGAGGAGCTATCAGGCCAAAGTCCCCTCCTCACAGCCTGGTGTGACACTTTTTAATACAATTTAGATGGAACTGTGAGTATGTGACTCCAGGCCTTACAGTAATGGCTGCTGCTCTGCAGTCTGGCTGCAGAAGGCAGCTTTGGTTTGGTCCTAGCACAGGCCTTCCAACATGGCTACAGAAAAGCCATATTGTTACAGTCCCCTCTTTAATGACGCTTTTACCAAAGCTGTCATTACTATTTCAGGAGTCCAATACTCAGACTGGCTGAGCTTGGTCTTGCCTCCTGGGTATCATTAACAAGGGCCTCATTTGACTTTGCATGCCAGTTTCCTGTATCCTTCGAACAGTTCTCTTCACCCAGCAAGCCAAAGTGATCATACACACTAATAAAGCCAATTGGATTCCAATGATCACCACAATGGGGTGAACCATTATATTTAGCACACCTGTTGCAAAGGTGACCAACCTAATAGCGTTTCCCACCAGGAGTGATGTCCTGCATCTGCAATAGTTTTAAGTACAATAATGTAGTAATTTCTGCATTATTATGCTGCACTTCAACACGTATTTGTTCTCCTCTCTGTGCAATATACTGTAAATGTGAATGTAACGTAGGATGGATTAACAGTTTTCTTATCATAGTCATATTCATACCTAAGGTTGCACGTGTTATATTGTGATACAGCTGTGGTTTAAACTTCAAGTAATTTACAGTCCATACAGGTACATAGTATTCAAAATCACAATTCTTAATCTTTGTAATGTTACAAAACATCTATTAACTAAAGGAGTCATAAAATACAATTCCTTGTCATCTATTACTACAATTGGACAATGACTTCTCACACATACACATCCCTTTCCTGCATATACAACAGCTGATTTTTGTTCAGTGAATATATCAAACATACATCTTTGGGTTCCTTTGTCTTTTACATAGAAACATTCATCCCCTTCTTGTAAATTTTGATCCTCACACACATATCTCAAATTGTCATGGGGCACACAGTGAAACATGTCAATGGTCTTCTATTGTTGGTTTTCCTTATATGCCCAGGAATGATGATCAGTGGAATACAGAATCAAATTTTTTGTGAGCTGGATTCCCATAGGCACTACTGGATAGATATCAATAGTTAGGGTAGGGTGTACAGTTACTACAAATGCTTTTAAAACCATTTGATCTTTGTTTAGGGTAAAATTTACCAACTTCCATCAGGCCATTAATTGTCTCTCCCCTTCTGTAACATTTTCCCACAACGTCTTTCTTATTTCCAAAGGCAAATTTCCTTGCATACCTTCCCAGATTATTTGAATGACCAATTGCTGACTTATTTCCTGAGCCTGTGTACAGGCTAACGCTAGGGATACATTTTCTTGCTAACATTACCATAGTTCCTGCTAACAATAACAAATCCTTTTCCCCTTGCTGTTGCCATACTGGCAATATTCTAGAAAATAATTCTTGTCCCATTCCTAATTTTGATAAGAATGCACTGACAGGCTTTCCCAGCTCTTGTATTTCATCTGTCACATAACTCAATTTGTTTGCCAATAATTCTATGTTAGTGGCATCCGGTACTCCAACTCCTAACCCAGTTCCACCCAAAACAGTAGCCAATACACCTCTGGGGCTGCGTCTAGACTGGCATGATTTTCCGCAAATGCTTTTAACGGAAAAGTTTTTCCGTTAAAAGCATTTGCGGAAAAGAGCGTCTAGATTGGCACAGATGCTTTTGCATAAAAGTGCTTTTGTGCAAAAGCATCCGTGGCCAATCTAGACGCGGTTTTGCGCAAAAAAGCCCCGATCGCCATTTTCACCATCGGGGCTTTTTTGCGCAAAATGGTTCTCAGTTGTCTACACTGGCCCTCTTGCGCAAAAGCATTTGCACAAGAGGGCTTTTTCCTGAGCGGGAGAGTCATTGTATTTGCGCAAGAACACTGACGATCATATATTAGATCGTCAGTGTTCTTGCGCAAATTCAAGTGGCCAGTGTAGACAGCTGGCAAGTTTTTGCGCAAAAGCAGCCGCTTTTGCGCAAAAACTTGCCAGTCTAGACGCAGCCTGGGGGTTCTTCTTCTGATGGGTTTGTCAATATACCATAATTGTAGCCATGCTGCCCACCCCTTATGGAATGTAGTACAGAGGCTGCACTGGTACACTCAGATGCCTTATACTGAGCTAGCGTGTCCTTGACTATAGCCAAATCAAATCTGTAATCCTCCAGTTACCTTTCCTGGAGTGCTACCAGGCTGGAGAGATTGGTGACTGTTTTCCACAATGCCCAGGGTGCTGCTGCTTTCACAGCCCTTTTCTTTGGTTTCCGTTTCATGCACTTACAGAATGTTTCAAACCCCTTACATGCAGAATCCAGGGTATCCCTCCCCTGGAACTAATCTTGTCCCCATTGGCATGGACTCCATTCTGCTACCCATTTAGCAAGGAGAAGGGGCTCCTCAGCTAACACCCACCTCTCCTGGTCCTTTTGCTTGGTTTCCATTCCCTCCTGTTGTTTCAGGGTGAACATTTTGCCAAGAAGGCGGTGACACTTTGACACAATGCCACAAATACTCTGTGATTCCTGTGTTTGGCTGGATCGATTCAGTCCAAACGACCTTAGGCTGCCCACATTCTCTCTGCCAAATTTGTTACCCACACAGATTTCTCTATCCCTTCCATACTGTAGGGACACACACCTTTACCCAGTTCCTAGGGCTCAAGGTGCAACCCTGCGGGTTTTGCAGGATCTTAGCCACTGAAAGAGCCTCACACAGTAATATCCTTGTCCTCTATTTATTGACAATTCCCAAACAAGCAGAATACACATGCTAAGCACACAGTGTCATGCTCGCAAATCCGGGTGCAGGCAGACTTCTCCTGTTGGCCAGGCAATATCAGTCTCTCTGGCCTTAGGCTGTGTCTCGGAGGTGAATTCTTCTTTCCAGGTCTTCCCCCTCCTCCTGGTCTTCTTCCAGCCCTTTCTTCCTTCTGTTACTTCTGATCTTCTTCTTCTTCTCCTTCTTGGACCCCGGTTTATATAATGAAACCTGAGTCTTGCTTAGCTATATTTTAACCAATTATTTTAGTATAATTTTACGAACCAATCATACCCCACCACCTTAATTGATTTACCCCTAGCAAAATTAATTATACAGCAGACAGAAACAGTTACGAACCAGAGAGAGATCACGCAGTCAAACAATGGGAAAGTGTAATGACAATGATAGTAGAATGAGGATTCCACAACATTCTCTATTGATAAGCAGTTTCTTGCCAGACAGAATGGTGTTACTTAAGTTTTCTTTACCCATCTTGAGATCTGTTTCTTTATCTGGTGACAGTGGAGGAGCTATCAGGCCAAAGTCCCCTCCTCACAGCCTGGTGTGACACTTTTTAATACAATTTAGATGGAACTGTGAGTATGTGACTCCAGGCCTTACAGTAATGGCTGCTGCTCTTCAGTCTGGCTGCAGAAGGCGGCTTTGGTTCAAGCTTAGCACAGGCCTTCCAACATGGCTACAGAAAAGCCATATTGTTACAGTCTGACCATGGAATTGGGATCTGCAAGGGTGTGCTGACCACACAGTTTGGATTCTTTAAATCCTGCCATACCTGGTAGTGGAATCTTACAGGGTAGACTGTATCTGGGGCTCTCTGTGATTGTGGCAAAGGCAGGATGTGCTGCTAACAGCAAATGCCATAAAGTTATTCTGGAATAGAAGAGAATGAACTGAGTTGCTAAGGGCATGCCTGTGAAGGATTAAAAAAATGTGACCCATCAAATTCTGACAAGGTATTAAGGAGGAAAGAAGGGAACGAAATTCTGAGCTGTCTGAACTAAAGCTAGATGCATGCAAAATAAGGAGAGATTTTTATGTATAAACACAATCGGATTTGTAGCTGGCATTACATAAAGATAAGGCACATGGCTGTAATGCTACTGTATATCAACCATTGACTTTAGTGGGATCAGGGCCAGGCTCCAGATGTGCTATTGATCAGAGCAATAGCATGAATGCAGGAGGATAGAACAAAACACATTGCATCTTATCTTATTAAGTTAATGCAAAGGGTCTAATCTTGTTAATCTAATACTCACCCAATTAGTTCTGTTGACTTCCACAGGAAGTGACTTAATTATGTAAATAAAACAAGTTGTGACTTGCCCAGCTCTATGGACAAGAGGCACCGCCCAGTGGGCACAATCATAACAATATATTTAAAATCCCATTGAAGTTGTTAGGAGCCTTTCTATTGACTACAGTGGGCTTTGAGTTGGGTCCCAAATCCTTTGACGATAACAATCCAAATTCACCCTCTCAGTAGCCAGCTGGACAAAGAGCAATGATCAGAAATTGAGAAAATAATGTTGGGGTTTAGTTACCTGCCTTTCCCTATGGAGGTTGGCATGAAATATCTGTTCAAGAAGATGCCAATATTTGACACTGTAATAAAAGTTGACTGTCCTCCCTGAATTACCCACCACAGTGTGGCTCTGCATCTCCCCTAGTACGTTACTTCTGAGGCACAATGGAGTCTTTTCAAACCATCTCAATCCATTTACTCTTGCATGTGAATTAGCTCCTTTAGCTGTGCTAATGCAGTGCACAGATGCATGTTCTCAAAAGCGACAGTATTCCTCCTACCTTAGAGCTGGATCCAACTTCCCCTGCAGTGGTAATACAATCAGATTTATATAGGCGCTAACCCTGTTTGCCCCACCCGAAACCAATAAGACAGATGATAGTGATGAGACACTGTCACTGCTGACATTCAAAAGAAGTTAGTTAAGTAGAGCTGTGCAAATGTGCAGATATCTGCTTTATAGTCGCAGACTATGTTTGACGATCAGTGATCAGATGCGGATACAAATTTTTTATCTGCATAGGGGTCTTGTGACATGGTGGACATGTCCCTGAGCCCAGAAAGGGCCATAGAGAAGTCCTCTAGGGGTGCATCTACACTACACTGTAGGTTGAAACAAGATACACAATTTGAACTACGCAAACTACATATCTTATTTTGATGCTATTTTGAAATAGCTTATTTCGTCATTTGGCTTATTTCGTCGATGGAGCCATGTAAAATAGTTTATTCGGCATAGTCAAAGAAGCGGGGATTTAAATAAATCATTAAAATAAAAATGGCCACCGGGCTGTGCCGATGATCAGCTGATCTGGCACAGCGCGGCAGTTTAGACGCAGCGCGGTCAACAAAGGAAGCCTTTGTCGACCGCTCTGGTAAACCTCGTTTTACAAGGCATACCAGAGCGGTCGACAAAGGCTTCCTTTGTCAACCGCGCCGCACCTAGACTGCCGCGCTGTGCCGGATCAGCTGATCGTTGGCACAGCGCGGCGGCCATTTTTATTTTAATGAAGCGGGGATTATTTAAATCCCCGCTTCTTTGACTATGCCGAATAAACTATTTTACATGGCTCTGTCGACGGAGCCATGTAGTCTAGACGTAGCCAGAGTGTCACCCAGTTACAGATCTACAGATGAGGTGTTAGCAGAAACAATACAGAAAGGGATCCTAGGAAATGCAGAGTATAAACTCTATCCCCTAGTCCCACTCTCTGTGATTCCTGGGAAATGGTATCATAGATGGAGTGAATGAGAGAAATTATATAAACTGAAGAGAAATTAGTGAAAAATATGAAGAAAAAATCTGGGGAAATATAAAATGGTCCAGAATATAGATATAAAAAGTAAGAAAAAAATAAAGAAGACCCTGCATGATCAGACTACACTTTTGGGATAGCTCTGCAATCATCTGGGCTCTTTTGCCAGTGAGAACATTCCCAGGGTGGCAGGTCTGTAAATATTAAGGAATCTGGAGTCATAAACTCTTATAGAATTGACACCTATGTTCAATGGTGTCTCCTTACTTCCTCTGATATTTTTCTGTGCCTCAGCTCTAATTACATTGTTTTGCTTAATAACACTGGTTAAGATGCAAGCCCTATTTAAATCTAGGTGATTTGTCAACTTTGATTTAGAAAACACTTGCCTAAGGGCTAAGATGCAGTTGTATGAAACATTCACCCAACTTGGCTTCCAGCCACCAAACCCTCTGTATCCCTGCACAACCTCTCGCCATTTGTGAGTACAGGCTCTCGTGTTAGAGAGGCTTCAATGAAGGCTAGTGAGTGCCACCTGGTGGCTTCTTTGGATGTGAACATAGTCTCTGTGGTTACTTGGGGGTGGTGGGTTTTCTCTGCAGCAGCCCAAGGGAAAAGGTGGGTTTCAGTGGTGTGTGAAAACGTAATACAGGATAAGGTGCTGCGGCTGGGGCTCAACACATTTGTTGTTGGGTGTAGCTGGCAAGAAGAGAGCTCCGTCACTTTATCTGCCTACAGTAATCCCCTTCATCTAGGCAGGGTGACCAGATATTCCAATATTTGGGGATTTGGCTGATATAGGCATCTATATCCCCCCCAAACCTGTGTCCTTCTATTTCGCACTTCCTCTCTGCATCACACTTCCTATCAAATAAATTTGGGAGAATTTACGTCTGCTAGCCCTGGTCTACACTAGGGAGTTATTTCAAAATAACCCCCCTTAGGTTGAATTAATAAGCGGAGCATCCACACTACCAAGCCCATTTTCTCAAAATAACAGGCTGGTTATTTCGAAATCTGTACCGCTGCTTTCCTCGGAATAAAGCTAATTTCAAAATTGTTATTTTGAAATAGCTTTGGTGTGGATGCTCTGCTGTTGATAACTCGAAATAATTGGCCTGCAGAGGCCTCTCACAGCTGCAGTTCTGGCCGCACCTGGCATCTCCACTGCTTCCCTTCTCCTGCACAGCTTAAAACTCTGGGCAGCAGGAGAAGGGCTTCTCACACATTGGAGAGCAGTGAGAACCACATGTGATACAGCACCTGGTTGATGGTCTTGGCTACTTGCAGGAACATGGCCCCAGCTGTGGATTTTCCCATGCCAAACTGGTTCCTGATAGAGCGGCAGCTGTCTGGCATGGTGAGCTTCCAGATCGCGATGGCCGTGCACTTTTGCATGGGGATGGCAGGTCACATGTGGGTGTCCTGTCGCCTGAGGGCAGAGGTGAGCCACTCGCAGAGCTCCAGGAAGGTGGCCTTGTGCATTCAGAAGTTCTGCAGCCACTGCTGGTCATCCCATCGCTGCAGGACGATGCAGTCCCACCAGTTTCAACTCGTCTTCCGCCTCCAGAAGTGGCATTTCACAGTGTCCAGGGGACTGAGGGGCATGCACAACAGCAGGAGCATCAGGACCTGGGTGATTAGGTTCTGTGGGCCAGGCTGGTCCTTGTCTTGCTGGAACAGCATGTGGGCAGTCTGGATGTACTGAGCCATGTGGTGCAGCACAAGGCCTGTGAGCCTAGCACTGGTTTGCAGCAGCTCTGGCTCCATGTTGTGAGTGCTGCGGTGTCTGCAAGTGCAACCAGAGCACACTGTGTCCATTTTGTGTCCCGTGAGGGGGAAGGCAGTGTAGGAGTGGCACGTGAGATGCGGCCATAGAGAGGAGCCCCTGAAAGCACGTGTCACAGCTTGCCTGACCAGCCAGCCACAGGAAGTATCCACCCTCCAGCTGCCCTCCCCAGAGTGCTTCTGGGGGCTCTAAGTCCAAGGCAGGCTCCAATCAGTGTGGACGCACCATTTCAAAATAATGCTGACTAATTTTGATGCTTCCACATAGTGGGGGCACGCTATTTCAATTTTGTGAATTTGGGAGTTATGTCGACTTTAGTTATTTCAAAATAATTTCCTAGTGTAGACATGCCCCTACTGGGCTAAGCTATTTTATGGGAGCAAAGGAGACAGGCAGGTTCCTCAGCATGTTCTGGTTGATCACCCAATCCTGCTTTGCATTGGGAAAATCAGGAGGAGAGGAAAATGTCAACAGCAGACTCAGTGATGTCAGTCTGGCTATCCCCACTTATCTCTTTGTTGTATCTCCTGCCTTAATGTGTTTTTGTTTTCTGTTTGTACAGCACCTGGCACAGTGGGGATCTGGTTCATGACTGTAGCTCACAGGCTATGTCTACACTGCAGGCTTCTTGCGCAAGAATGGCCATTCTTGTGCAAAAACTTGTGGCGCATCCACACTACAAGCCCGTGCTTGCGCAAGAAAGTTTACAGTAGATCGTCAGAAGAGAGGGCTTTTTGCACAAGAGTTATTTCTCTCCCCACGAGGAATAAGCCTTTTTGCACAAGAGCTCTTGCGCAAAAAGGCTAGTGTCGACAGGAACAGGGGTTTCTTGCGCAAGAAACCCCTATTGCTAAAATGGCCATCAGAGCTTTCTTGCACAAGAGAGTGTCCACACTGCCATGGACGCTCTTGTGCAAAAGCACATCTCTTCCGCAAAAGCACATGGCAGTGTGGACGCGCTTTTGTGCAAGAACTCTTGTGCAAAAAGTTCTTGAGCAAGAAGCCTGCAGTGTAGACATAGCCTTAAGGTGTCTACTACAATAAAATGCCTGGGGCAGCAGACGTGGGCACCTAGTGCTCAAGCTGCAGCGCTATAAAAATTGCTCTCGGACCACAGGGCCAGAGACTAAAAGCACCAGCCTGAGCCGTAATGTCTATATTGCAATTTTATAGCCCTGCAGCACTGAGACCAGCCAAGGGTATTTTATTGCAGCGTAGACATATTCTTAGATGCTACCAGCCACATTATAATAACAATAGAGAGAAAGGTCTGAGTCCTTGCAGAGCAGGCAGAAAGCAAGGCTTTCAGCTTTCTAGTGGCACAAAAGCAACGTGATGTACTTTTAGTCTGATCAGCTTCTCTTGGAGATGAAGGAAAGCAACAACAAAAGAATACATGACGGAAAGAACACAGTATGTTCTCTCATCCCGTCTCATGTTGCTCACAGCCAGGGGCACTGTTTCAGATTTTGGTGGGAGGTGGCGACCTGTGCATGCTGTGATGGGGAGGGGGAAGTGAAAGTATGGGTGGGGGTGGACTGAGGACAGAGGCTTCAGCAGTGTTACTGAGCATGCTCAGTACAACACCAAATGGGGAGGAGGGGGGGAAACCAAACCCATCCGCCCTCCCCCATACACATTATCTCTATCCAGGATCTACCAAGGCACTGCAAAACTCTACTTTTTTTGGCAGACAACTTAGCAGTTAGCTGGCAGGAGCACTGTATCTGACTCCTATATAAAAGAAAGAAAATTAAATAAATATTAGACCCACTTAGCTGTAACACTAGCATATTCTGACATCTTGTGGCAAGTCACTTAAGGGACACTGGTTAGCCTTAAAAATGTAATGTATATTCTTACTTTGTTACTAACTCTGTGGCAAGAGAGAGACCATGTCAGGACTCTTGGGCTCCTTCTGAGCTCTGGAAGGGGTATGGGGTCTACTGGGTTACAGCAAGGGGGCAGATACATTTCAACTCTATATAAGAACATCAGAATGGCCATACTGGGTCAGACCAAATGTCCTTCTAGCCCTGTATCCTGGCTTCCAATAGTGGCCAATTCCAAGTGCTTCAGAAGGAGTAAACAGAAGAGGCAATCATCATGATTGCCCATTCTGGCTAGTAGCCATTGATGAACCTATCCTCCTTGAACTTATTTTGTTCTTATTGGAACCCTGTTATGGTTTGGGCCTTTCCACCATTTCCTGGCAAAGAGTTCCACAAGTTGATTGTGAAAAAATAATTTATTTTGTTTGTTTTAAATCTGCTGCCTATAAATTTTATTGGGTCAGCTTCTTGTGTTATATTAGTGAGGGAATGAATAACATTTCCTTATTCTATTTTTCCACCCCATTCATGATTTTCTAGACATCGAACATATCCCCCAAGCCTATAGTTATTTCTTTTTCAAGCTGAAAAGTCTCAGTCATGTTAATCTTTCCTCATATGGAAGCTGTTCCTTACCCCAATCAGTTCTGTTTGCTGTTTCTGTACCTTTTCCAAATCCAATATATCTATTTTTAGATGAGGTGACCAGATCTGCACACATATTCAAGATGTGGGCATACCATGACTTTATGTAGAGGCAATATGGTATTTTGTCTTATTATCTATACCTTTCCTAATGATTCCCAATGTTCTGTTAGTGGTTTTAGTTTTCAGATTGCCACTGCACATTGATCAGATGTTTTCAGGGAACTATCCACAAGATCTCTTTCTTGAGTGGTATCAGCTATTTTGTATGTGTAGTTAGGATTATATTTTTCCAGGTGCATTACTTTGCACTTATCAACATTGAATTCCATGTGCTTTTGTGTTGACCATTCACCCACTTTTGTGAAATACCTTTGTAACTCTTTGCAGTCAACTTTGGATACGTCCTCCTTCACCCCTTTTTCAAGAACATTTGTAAGTTTCACAGCAGTGATCCAAAATTCAAATTCCAGCAGCACAACACTCATTCCTACTCCTCCCCGCATCCTATTTTTAAGTGAGGTACCTGGCAATGTTTTCCTGATGATCTAATGATCCTTCAGTTGCCTGAACGCCCAGCCTTTTGTTATTCTTAATCACCTGCCTCTCTCTTTTTATAACCAAATCCCTGTCCCAAAGGCAAGCAGCTCAAACTGTTGCATTTAAGAATGGCCTCTGGATCCAGGGAATGCAGCTTTAAGCAGACCTCCAGTATGAAATCCAGGGGTTGCAATCTCAGGAGGGGGGCTACTGCCCTCCCTAGCCCTTCATAAATGGTGCTCTTGCTCCCAGCAGCACCCCTAGAAGACAAGTAGAGGTTCTCCATAGGTCAGTGTGCAGTACACAGAAGATAGAATTGTAGATTATAAACAAACAAGGGGCAACAGTCTGTAGGGCTAACAGTTAATAGGCAGACCCAGAGATTGATCTTCTAACATTTGATTTAGTGCAGGGCTACTCAACATGTGGCCTGTTTGTTTGCGCCTGGCAGTGCGGTTTGGGTTTATATAGGGCTCAACACGCAGCCCACGGGTGGGATCCTTTGAACATGGCATCCATTGGGAACATGCTCCACAATGGTAAGTCAATATAATGGTCTTCTATTGATATGCATTTAAGTAGTTAAATTACTGGACTGTCATTGCTCATTAAGGGTAAGTCTACACTGCAAGTTTATTTCGGAAAAAGCTATTCTGGAAAATATCTTCCAGAATACCTTATTTTGAAATAAAGCATCCACACTACAGGGAAGACTCCAAATTAAGCCGAGGCAGGCTCCTCTAATGTGGATGCACTATCTCAAGCCCCAGAAGGCACTGGGGAGGAATAACTTAGAATGGCCCTGGTGAGGAGCTATTTCGACATAGCAGCAGTGGAGCATCCACACACCCCCTTTTCTGAAAGAGCTTTTTCGGAAGAGGCATTATTCCTCGTGGAATGAGGTTTACCAATGTCGGAAAAAGCCCTCCTTTATTTGATTTTCTTTTGAAATAATGCAGTTGATGTGTGGATGCTAGTATTGTTTTTCTGGAATAATAGCCATTATTCTGGAATAATAGTGCAGTGGAGATGCACCCTAAAAGTGCTGTCATATGGATGGAAATTGGGTAAATATTGCATTTTCTTAATATCAGCAGAACTGATTTAAATGGGGCCTGTGTGTTGTGTAGTCTTGCCTTAATCTTTGTATCCATGCCTGTCAGTGTGAAAGAAGCTATTTGCATATATTTGCATAACCATGCTTAATTTGTGGCCCTCGGCATGTGCTGTGAGTATCACTGTGGCCCCTCGGGCTTCCAAAGTTGAGTAGATCTGCTTTAGTGGGTCTAGTATAGACTCCTAAATCGAATGCTGAGGCAGCTCCTGCTGGTGTCGTACTCCTCCTTCCGTGAGGAGTAATTCCCATTGTTGTTAGTGGACCTAATCATCCCCTCCTACTGAAATCCTACAGAGATCCCCAATAGGTGGGGTTTGCTCCATTCAGAAAAGATCTCAGGGTTCTTGCTTCAGTATGGAAGATCCTACTACTTATTAGCAAGCATGTTGTAAGTAAGAAGTAATTCTTCCACTTTACCCAGCACTGATTAGGCCTCAGCTGGAGTGTTGTGTCCTGTTCTGGATGCCATATTTCAGGAAAGATGTGGACAAATTGGAGAAGAGCAACAAAAATTATTAAAGATTTAGAAAACATGACCTATGAGAGAAGAGTGGAAGAACTGGATTTGTTTAGTCTAGAAAAGACTGAGACTTGATAACAGTTTTTCAAGTACTTAAAAGGTTGTTACAAGAAGGGAGAAAAATTATTCTTAACCTCTGATGATAGGACAAGAAGCAATGGACTTAAATTGGAGCAAAGGAAGTTTATATTGGACATAAGCAAAAACATTCTAACTGCCAGGGGGGTTAACCACGGGAATAAATTGCCTAGGGAAGCTGTGGAATCTTCATCATTGGAAATTTTTTAGAGCAGGTTAGACAGACACCTGTCAGGGATGGTCTAGATCAGGGGTGGACAATAATTTTTGAAGTGGCCCCGGGCCACACAGGAAGGGGCAGGACATCGAGTGGAAGGGGCAGGGCACCGAGCAGAAGGAGTGGGGCCAAGATATTTCCGGGTTCCCCACCCCCAGACAATGATTGGTCTGGGGGTGAGGGAGTGCGTTTGCCCCCACCCCAAGTTCCCCCAAGGAGCCCATTCCCCTGGTGTGGGAGACTTCCCTCGCTCCCCTGCCCCTGGGCCAATTAGGGCCTGGGCAGGGCATGCAAAGCCTCCTCCGCTCTTTCATCCCGCCTGCAAGCAGCACGTGGCACTTCAAGTGCCACATGCTCCTGGCAGGGTGGGAGGAGGTTTTGCACGCTCCCCCACCCCCAGGCCAATTAAGGCCTGGGGGTGGAGGAGCGCACAAAGCCTCCTTCCGCCCTGCCAGGAACACATGGTGCTTTCAAGTGCTGCGCACTGCTCGCAAGGGGAGGGGCAGAGCAGATCCAGCCCACAGAGGCCCTTTTGCCCACCCCTGGTCTAGATGGTGCTCAGTCCTACCATGGGTGCAGGGGACTGGACTTGATGACCTCTCAAGGTCCCTTCCTGTTCTATGATTCTACTTATACCCTGCCAAACTGCAAGCTTCAGTGATGGAGATGGCACTACAGACATGACTGAGTCCATTCTGCATCTTCAGAGGGAAAGCCGAGTTAGTCTGTAACTGGAAAAAATTAAAAAACAACGAATAGTCTAGCCGCACCTTAAAGTCTAACAAAATATGACAGAGTGACTATGGGGAGCATTCTTTAAGATTTTTGATTAGTTGATTTTTTTATTTATTATGTACTCATTAGTGCTTGTGGTATGCTAGATACTTTCCAGACATATAAGAAGGATGTTCCCAGACCAAAGTGCTTACAGTGGACTAGGAACTTTTTTCAGTTTAACTTAGAGAAAAAAATAAGGAAGAGATAGGATTTTGTCAATTGAGTAAAGTCAAGTGGAAAAGAAAATTAATGTCATGCATCTATCCATGCTGCAGCAGTTCAAAGAGTCACCTCTGGCAGGCAAGAAGTTGTGTCCATGAATTTTTGATGTGTGGAAGGTAGCTGATTTTTCTTAAGATCTCCATTAAAGACCATACTCTGATCAGAATGTGGAGAATCAATAAAACAGAGATTGTTCATTGTAGACCAAAGATACTTGAAAGGAAAATAATCAACTATCTGAGGTCTCCAAATCTATTAATAATGGATGTGGTTCCAACCTCACTTTCATGGGGTTCACTGGTGTAACCCCATTGACTACAGTATAATTATTCCTGATTTTACTCTGAGGTAAATGACATCAGAATCAGACCCAATGATTTTACAAAAAGCAAGAAATCAAGGAATTTGAGATATTGAGAGTTTGGCTGTAAGACTGTAGGAAAAAGTGACAAAGCAGGAGTAGTGCAATGAATGGAAGATGAAAGCCCTAGATTAGAATAGTTTAAGGACAATATGCCAGGCTCTGCTTTCAGTTTACATGTGCTGCCCTGCTGCAGCCAAAGCAGTAATGCACATGGAACTGAGAATACCAGGAGTCCATGTGAGTTGCGCCTGGGACTGAACTCCTGAGTTCTAATGCTGACCCTAGCACTGACTCTGTGTAGGCTTGGGCATATCCAGGATGGTTTTCAAAGTGGGTGTCTGGGACATGCAGAAGAGAAGTTGTGCTGTCCCTGGCTACTCAGGAAACTGAATACTTTTCAGAGCTGAGAACAGGCTGTGCTCAACATTTGATAATTCAGATGCGTCTCTGGGCACCTGGGCTACCATAGTGCTCATGTTCCACCACTGCACTCAGGCTATATCTACACTACCACAGAAAGTCGATTTAAGCTATGCAACTCCAGCTACGTGAATAATGTTGTTGATGTTGACATACCTTAGGTCATGTTACTGTGGGCTCTGCACTGTGAGGGTTCAATGGGAGAAACTCTCCCATCAACTTCCCTTACTCTTGTTGTCTAGGGTAGAGTAACAAGGGTTGATGGGAGAGTGAGCTGCGGTCGATTTGGCAGGTCTTCACTAGACCTACTAAATTGACCACCAGTGGCTTGATCTCAGAGCCTCAATCTGGGCTGTAGTGTAGATAAAGCCTGAGGCTGCAGGATTTGCAGAAGGAAGCTGTTAGGGGGTACCCAGGTACTGTTTTGCTCACTTGTTAGCAAATACTAGAGATTCGCTTTATTACCCTGGGCTCTCAGCAGAATTTAGTACATTACAGAAAGACAAGGGGTTTGTCATTTTTCATCCACCTGCTCAGGGTATGTGCCGGAGAAGTGTGGAGAAAAGAGCTGGACTCCACCTAAGGGGTTATTGCAGGATATTTTCACCCACAAGCAGTTTCTTGTAGGCATGTTAAGTCCAAATCAGGAAATAACCTTGCCAGCATCATAACAAACTGCCCATGAGATTCTGTCACCCCTCAACATGGTAAATTCTACTCTGTGAGCTATGAGACCAACTGTGCGAAGGCCCTGAGCTGAGGGCACTTCCAGTTCACAGGGCCAGTATCTAGGGTCACCACCTGGAGAAAATGCTCTTTGGATTAGCAGAAATCAACTGTGCTCGATGCTTAACCAACCACCTGCCAGACTTGCATGTGGGTTCTTTAGAAGAATAGTTTCAGCCAACATCATGGAGGAATTTGCTCAGAACCAGTTTCAGTGGGGCGGGCTGCAGGGAGGGCCACCCAGCGAGGCAGGGAGAGGGCATATCAGAGGATCACATTTAGCAATTAAAATTTTGGTGGTGGCACAGAGCGGGTAGGGGGTGTGCTACCCCATGTACTGAAAGCTCTCCTGGCCACAGAACCAGAAATTTGCTTCTCACAGTTTGTACTGGGGAAATGTCAAATGGGAAATAAATAATTTGCTTAGAAATTACCTACTTGATTGTTCTACTCCCCTTGGGCAAGCATGGCCAAATACACCCAGCTGCCACTGGTGGAGACGAGCTCTGGATCCAGAGCTACATAATACAAACCATTTTCAAATGTTTACACAGGGAAAGGCCCCCTTCATGGGAGGTAGGCATGAAAAACTGATTTCACAATATGCTTTCCTTACTATATAGTAGTAAAAGGGGAGTGTACAGTGTAGCTGGAGCCCAGAGAAAAAGTTGTCCAGCAACAGGGAGGAGTTATTCTTGTCTCTGCCTCATTCAGGATGAGACTCCTGCCACGCCGCTCCAGTAATACTCCAGTGCATCGAGCCCAGTTTCCTAGGGATGTAAAATTGCATTAGACAGAAGGGCAAGCGCAGGGAAAGGTTGGGTGAATCAGCTGCAGCTTTCAAAGGCAAGATAATTTGTATCTGATTCATCGGATCCCATCAAAAATAGCTCAACTCCTCTGTGACAATAACGTTCCCAACAACATTGCGCCTCAGCCATTTCACGTTGATTATAACTTAGCAGCTCACTTGCAGTTGCTGCATCCCCCAGGCTTTGTATTTCTCCATATAGCAAAGGCTTAGGTTTGTGGTATGAAAGCCATTACATTATTAGGTGTGACTGAGATGCTGATGCTTATAATACAGTTGGCTGATACACAACATTGACTGTGGTTTAGTGTGTTATTTACAAAAATGAATAGCCCTGATCTATCGCTTTACATCTATAAGGAGCTTTATTTTAACTAATGAATAAAATCGCACAACACCCCAGTGAGGGCTGTAAGTATTGCTGTCCCCACTTCTCAAAGGAATGAGCTGGGGCAGCCAGGTTAGAACTGGAATTTTCAAGTCTCAATTGGCTCTTTGTGCACTCTGTCTGAGTCCCAATGGGTGGCCGCCTGCCTAGGAAATCCAAAACAGGAGTTTAGTGAAAGTCACATCCCCTGAGCACTCAGAGGACTGAAAGCTGCAAGAAGGTGGCTCTGGTGTATAGTTTAGCGGTCCAGCACAAATACAAGTGTCCTTAGATTCACAAGAATGAACTGTGAAGAGGGCTTTTGGTCTTCTCAAAATGACTTGTAAATGTCTGAATCAGACCCGTGAAGCATTAGAACATGTCCTCCAAAACAACAGATAGGATATTGTTGGTGTGCTAGTGTGCTAGATGCTGTACAAAGATAGCCCTTGTCTCAAAGAGCTTACAGCAGGGGTGGGAAATTAGCCAGAAATCGCTTGCCAGGGTTAGCTCCTGGTGGGCCACCGGCACTCTATTTACCCGTGCCTCCATAGGTCCGGTTGCTTGAAGCTCCCATTGGCTGCGGATTGCTGTTTCTGGCCAATAGGAGCTGTGGGAAGCGGTGTCCTGGCGAACAAGAGATTCAAGTGGCCATACCTGCAGAGGCACTGGTAAATACAGTACCAGCTGCCCACCAAGAACTAACCTTGGTGAATTACATCCAGCCTCTGAGCTGGTATTGCCCACTGCTGGCTCAGTCTAAAGTGCTACCCAGCCAGAAGAATGGCATTTTACATCTTTGCTGTTACCTTGTGTTCATGTAGTTGACTGCATTAGGTGCAGGGAAGCAGTGAATTGGGGCTATTGTGTTAAAAGACATAAATCAAGAAAAGAGTATAGGCTTTGAAAAGCATTTGACAGTTAGGCTAGTTGAGCCAGTTCGATAAAACACTAGTTCTTTGGAGACAGGAGTAAAATATACCAGTTTAAATTCCAGATTAAAAATGCACTGAAACTTTCTAAATATCCACATTATGGATATTCATGCACCTCACCCAATTAAGGGGTGAACATTACAATATGGATTTTCTTATTCAAATACTTCCCCCTCAACATTTTTTTCTGCTTTCTCTGGGTATAGAATCATAAGACTATTGTAAATGGAGGACATCCTCACTGCAGGGCCAAGCACCATCTAGATCGTCCCTGACAAATATCTGTCTACCCTGTTCTTAAATATCTCTAATGATGGAGATTTCACAACCTCCCTAGGCAATTTATTCCAGTGTTTAACCACCCTGACAGGAGGTTTTTCCTAATGTCCAACTTAAACCCCCCTTGTTGCAATTTAAGCCCATTGCTTCTTGTCCTATAATCAGAGGTTAATGAGAATAATTTGTCTCTCTCCTCCTTGTAACACTCTTTTAGGTACTTGAAAGTTGTCATCATGTCCCCTCTCAGTCTTCTCTTTTCCACATTGAACAAACTCAATTACTTCAGTCTTCCTTCATAGGTCATGCTTTCTAGATCTCTAATCATTTTGCTCCTCTTTTCTGGACCCTCTCCAATTTCTCCACATCTTTCCTGAAATGTGGTGCCTAGAACTGGACACAGTACTCCAATTGAGGCCTAATTAGCACAGAGTAGAGCGGAAGAATTACTTCTTGCTTACAACGCTCCTGTTAATGCATCCCAGAATCACAGTTGCTTTTTTTTGCAACAGTGTCATATGGCTGACTCATATTTAGCTTGTGTTCCAGTCTGACCCCTAGATCCCTTTCTGCAGTACTCCTTCCTGGACAGTCACTTCCCATTCTGCATATATGACACTGATTGTGCCTTCATAAGTGGACATTTTGCATTTGTCCTTATTAAGCTTCATCCTATTTACCTCAGACCATTTCTTCAATTTGTCTAGATCATTTTGAATTATGACCCTATCCTCCAAAGCACTTGCAACTCCTCCCATTTTGGTATCATCTGCAAACTTTATAAGCGTACTCTCTATGCCATTATCTAAATCATCTATGAAGATTTTGAACAGAATCCCAAAACTCATCACTGTGAACTGTTGATAACTATTCTCTTTCCAGCCCTCATTTCAGATCTGGTTTGAGGCTCATTGACAGAGGTGAGAGAATGACCAGGGAGAAAGAGAATTTTATAATTTTGATGTCTGTGTTGCAGAAACAGGATTTTAGACTCTACCTGTCAATCCAGATCTTTTCACCAGCATTACATTCATTCCTTGTTAATAACAAGACACTTTGCAATGGGATCCTTGTGATTTTAATCCTTTCAGATTTTAGCTGATTTTTAAATTTGAGCAATATTATTAAACCCAAGCCACTGTCCTGCAACTCGATCCTCATGGGTAGATCTCTGTGGACACATGGATTACCGCAGAAATATGGTTGCAGGATCAATGTCCAAAACTCCCAAGTTTAACCTACCACAAGGCTGGAAAGGCCTGATCCATTTGTTCTATAATTTGAAGCCTGATAGTATAATTTTCCAAACAATTTTTGGTTTCAAGTTCTCATGGGTTATGGTGCTGGACAGATTCCACTGTCATAGCCTGTCATTGTTTCTGATGATGAGTCCACTGGAGGTCAGAAAAATGATCACATACTTGTTTTCCCAAAAACAAATCTTGTGTCATTTTCCTGGTGCCAATGAAAATACAGAAATATTTCTTTGAGAGAGAAGTCTATCCTATGCTGCCAACTTCAGTTCTCTTTCCTCTACAATGTTGAGATATTTTAAAGCTGTGGTCCAGCTCTAATGTGTTTTAACATAAATAAAGTTGCAACTTTCTGTAAGTTACCTCTTTAGGTTTCAAATGGCCAAAGAGATGATAGTGTATGTATATCCAAAAAAGACAATGCTAGTGTCTTGTTGAACATTTGGAATAACTTGTCAAACGAGAACCAGTTTTAATTTTAACGGTATGCTTCATATATTGTAAATAAAAAAAAAGTCTCTACATACTGTTAAATGCTTTAGCTTGACTCATCTTGGGCTATGTCTACACTATGGGGTTTTTCGGGATACCTCTGGTATCCCAGAAAAACTCCACCGTGTCCAGGGAACGCCTCTGCTCTTCCACCTTTTTTTTGTGGAAGAACAGAAATGCTCTTTTGGAAACCATCTTCCTCCTTCCACGAGGAAGAAGGGCTCTTCCGAAAAAGGAGAATTTTCCAAAATTTGGCCCAATGTAGACAGGCCAAATTTTGAAAAAGCCTCTTCCAAAAAAACTATTGGAAAAAGGTATGCAAATTGCAGAGTGCAATTTGGTTACCTTTTTCCGATAGATCATTGTAGTCTAGACATAGCCCCAGTTTTATAAACAGCATTGGCAGAGGAACTAATTCCATCAGAGTCAGTGAAGAGGAAATTAAGGGAAAACTATTCACAACAAATTAAGCTTTAACACTGGAAAGTTGTCATTACTGTATCAGAGGCTGTTTGAAGGCCATGTTGCTTGAAATAATTGGAAGGCTTGTAATTGACAACAATCATTTTTCTGACAGAAACTCATTCTTTGAAATTCAATGTGAAGTTTTCCTTAAGCTCCCATTTCTTTTCCAAAAGGCTTTGTGTCTCCCTTTTATCATGCTTCCTCTTTCTGTCACCAATTAGTTTCATATTTCCATCACTTTTTTTAAAAAAAGCAAACAGCTGGAGATGAGGGAGTCTACAGGGATGCAACTTGTACCTTCTTCCCACTCTCTCTACATGTATATCACCCAATCTTAGCCCTGCTGAATTTAGACTTGGGACACATCTATACTTACATGCTGGAGATCGGTCTTCTGGTGTTCAAATTAACTGGTCTAGTTAAGATCCACTAAATTGAATGCTGAGAGTGGTTCTGGTTGGTGCTGGTACTTCTGGCAGTCACAAGGAATAAGGGAAGCTGATGAAAGTGTTTGCTCCTGTTAACCTCCTGCTATGAATACGGCACCAAGCTCATCTTAAGGTAAGCCGTCTCTAGCTACATTATTTATGTAGCGGGAGTTGCATACCTTAAGCCAACCTTCTGGGTCTAGTGTAGACCTGGCCTTACTTATGACTATCTTGTGCCTTTAGGCACAGCCCTTACAAAGGGCAGATGAGAAAACTGGACCACCAAGGAATAGTGATACTGAGAAACTCTGGGACTTGGACACATTTGAGAGGCACAATTCTCACCCTATGACCTTATTGCACTAGGGAAAGGAAGGGGGCAATAATTTGCTGCTATACCCACTTATCCACTCCATGTTCTCCTGTGCACAGCTGGATCTCAGGTCCAAGTAGCCCGTGCAGGAGCCTAAGAGTGCTATACTTAGGCCCCTGCATGGGCTACTTGGACCCAAGATCCAGCTGTGCACTGGAGAATATGCTACGGTTTACCCCAGCACGGGCAATCTAACTGAAAACATTTTGTACCATCTTATAGGCTCCAATCCTGCATTCCATGTGTATCCCATGGTTTCCATGGGAGTTCTGAGTGCACAAGGAATGCCAGACCAGGACAGGTGCTTAGATGGTAGCTAGAATGCTTACAGTTTGATAGAGGTATTACGAATTCCTGTATATCTCTGCCAAATACAAAGCCATCTGTGGAATTTTTGTTCTACCTTCTCTTGATTCTTTTTTTCTTCAGTCTTAAGAAGACATTGAATTATTTTATTATATGTGGCAAGATTTAACAAATTTGTCTTTGTGATAATTGAACAGCCACTGAATGCATATTCATGTATACCTTACCACTTGAAGTTTGTGGGACTGATTCTCACTTACACTCAGGCCTGGTTTACACTGATGGAGAAAACCAATGGTAAGATATGCAATTCCAGCTACAACAGTTGCATAGCTGGAGTCAACATACCTTACATTGATTTTCTGGGGAGGCCCTACAGTGGGAGATCAACAGGAGAAACTCTCCTCTTGACTTCCCTTACTCCTCATGACTGCGAGGAGTACCATGGTTGACGGTGGTGTCCTGAGCATTCAATTTAGTGGGTCTTTAGTAGAACTGCTAAATTGAGCCTTGGAAGATTGATTGCCAGAGTGTTAATCCTCTGGTAAATTGAGACATGGCCTCAGGCTACTTTATACTAGCCTGGCTGAGGAAATGTACAGCCAGATTAAGGCCCCTTTTCAAAGCCACAGTGGTGTACAGTAGCTTTACTGTACGTTAGAGTCAAACTCAGTATCTTCAGGGCCCAGAACAAGCTAAGCCCACAGTTACACATGCAAAATACATGCATGACTGCATGTCTAATCTGTATAGTTACTGGTGCTGTAGTGCAAATTAGGTAATATTACAATTCATGAATGTATCTTGTTAGCCATTTATCTGTCAAGAAGCCAGTCACCTCCTGTGCACCCCCTTGTGGCTTAGAGTCATGCTACAGCCAGCTTGCCTCAGTTTCCCCATGTGAATTGTTGAAAATAAAACTTCATCCTGGCTTTTTTGTGGTCAAAAGTATCCCTCCTTGGGGGACTGGATTTATTAATATAAAAAGAAACAAAATAAAAAGTCCTTCAAACCAAGTCCACACAAAAGCCCACACATTTCCTGACTGGGGCTTTTCCTGCTTTGTCATGCCATTCCCAGCTCCTGCCTGGCTGGAATCTCAGTTCTGACTGCTAGAGCCTGCTCACCCCCTAGCTCAGTCCATGACCATTTCCCCATTTACTGTATCTTCCTACTACTCTCAATAGCAAAACAGCTACTCTCTCACACATGTACCTCTTTAGTACAGTAATTCCTCATTTAACACTATAGATGTGTTTCTGAAAATGTTCGTGCTAAGCGAAAACATGCTATGTGGGGTCAATTTTCCCATTAAAAATAATGGAAAAGGTGGGGGGTTGCATTTCAGGTGGTGGTGGCAAAGTCAATTTTTTGTTGGTGCTCAGTCATCAATGTCAACATTAGATATCTAGCAACACAAGTCGCCACTGTTTGTTAAAACACAAAGATAAACACATGAGTGAGCGGAGGAGCATATTACCACTGTTTTCACCAACTTATACCGCCGCACAAAGTAGTCTGCCATTTGATTATTTTTGTGTTATTTCGGGGACAGTCGTGTTATTCGAAAAACGTTCCTTAAAAAAAAATCATGCTATTGTGAAAATGTGTTAAGTGGGCATGTGTTAAACAAGTAAGTACTGTAATCAAGATTGGCGAGCCCCAGGCCTTCCACCCCTTAATAGGGGAGCATGTACAACAGCAGCAGTAAATACAGAAGTTTTTTTCATGTTTCGTATTATGTAAAGAGCTGTGTAATCAAGGCGTTATTTGTTATGCAAAACATCAATAACTTTATGGTCCTACTGGTTTATGAATGATATTAAATATTTCGGTTGCATGTTTTATTATCTATTGTAGTCACATACTTATAGCTGCATCTTTTTTATACATAGGGTCAGTAAATGTGTCTATAAGTTAGATATGCAATAATACATGTAACCTATTTCAACTGCTGATCCTCCTTTCTATGTCTGAATTAGCCTGTCGGCTCCTTGAGGCATGGACTATGTCTTCCCCTATACTTGTACAACACGAAACATACTCAAGATGTTCACTGTTCTTTCTCCCTCACATTCTGGCTTATCTTGCCCTCCTATTTAATGGGAGGAGGTTGGGAGAAGGAATGGGGGAAGCTGTGATTAAAAGGAGCAAATAAACAGACTCATGGCCCTTTGGGGATGTGCTCCAGTTCTCCGTGATGGACAAAACCATGAGTCAGGAAGGAGTGGAGTAGCTAATAGAACAGAAGAAGGATATGGTTATAGGAAATGTGGCCTATTGGTCAGAGGTTTGCATGCTGAGCCCTCAAAATGTCAGAACTCCAAAATGCTGATCACTTATTCTAGCCACAAGCAGTAGTCGTTAGTTTATCTGGACCTTCTGTGTGGCCTCCATCTCAGCTAGCCTGTAGAAATGGGAAACAAGGAACCAGAATTTGGCTGATGCTGCTCAGGTCTCTGTGGCAGCTTTCGATGGGAGCCAGTAAAATGCAGACAGTTCCTTCCCTGCCCTTATTCATCTGTGATGTTCTAGAGGGCTCCCTCTGTTACCATGGCCTCTGCCTCAGAATCCTCACCTGCTGTGTTGAAGGAGCAAGTAGCTGAATGAGGGCTGGGAGGGGGGGGCTTTATTGTGGTTGTTTTCTCCTCAGTGGATCTGCCCATCCAAGAAATCTGGGTTGGATTGCAGAACAGGTCAGAATGAAAGCTTTTTATTGCCAGGTTTGTATTTACCATCTGGAGAAAAGCACTTCGAACAGAGAACATATGTATAAATCCATCCCGTTATGAGCACTGTCAACAGAAAGGGCAGCTCTAGCAACCATTCCCACAGCTATGTCCAAATGCCAGGCAGAGGGAACTCAAAACAAGAGCCACTCTGACCTTGCTGGTGTACGGAGATCAGTGGGAGACTGGTGAGGGCTGTGCAAGGCTAACAGCTATGTGGGAATTTAATATGGGGTGAAGTGTTTAATTTCTTTGGCATAAATAACATTTTCTGTTAATGTACGTTCAATGAGTCAGCATCATGAACTAAAATAAAGGTGTGTGGAGGTTTGTGTGGGATGGAGACTATATTTGGGTCTAAAATGAGACACCCATCCATGTGTGTGATGGCAGACACGTGCAATTCCACTAAGCAGAGGGGATAGATATTAGTCCCATTTCTAAAATATCAGCTCAGCAATAAATTGGGCAGCACAAGCCAGTCATGTTTAATCAATACATTGATGGCCATTGGGAAAATGGAATGTTAATGGCCATTCTCTCTCTGTGACAGATTGGAGTACCTGGATTTCTAATTGAGAGCAATGGCTGAAAAGACTGCTCTGGCACAACTAAACATGTGGGTAGACCTAACGTGAGAATGTCTCTGTGAGCTGCTTCCTGTAATATCACACTATAGATTGCACCTGTGATATCTTAGGGTATGTCTAGACTGCATCCCTCTGTTGGCAGAGGGATGCAGATTAGGCAGGTCGACATTGCAAATGAGGCAGGGATTTAAATATCCCATGCCTAATTTGCATAAAGATGGCTGCCGCGTTTTGCTGACTCAGCACTTTGTCGGCAAAAAGCATCAGTCTAGAGGGGGATCTGTTGAGAAAGAAAGCCTTTTTTGACAGATCCCTTATGCCTCCTGCAAGGAGGTTTACAGGATCTGTTGAAAAAGGCTTTATTTCTCAACAGATCCCCCTCTAGACTGATGCTTTTTGCCAACAAAGTGATGAGTCAGCAAAACTCGGCGGCCATTTTTATGCAAATTAGGCACGGGATATTTAAATCCCTGCCTCATTTGCAATGTTGACCTGCCTAATCTGCATCCCTCTGCCGACAGAGGGATGCAGTCTAGACATACCCTTACCCTCTGCTTTAGAAATGTGCCTCTGTCTGTCTGTGAGTCTGTTTGTTCAAGAACTCCTCCTAAATGGTAAGCATTAGGACCACCAAATTCGGTATGCAGCTTCCTCTTATATTAACTTAAAGGAAGGTCAGGGTTAGGTTGTGCCAGGACAATGGGAGTGCTTGGAATTCTATTGATTCTCATTAAATGGAAAGGGAGAGGTCTGGTGGAGGGACAGTTATATTGCAGAATGACCAGAGGGGGCAGCGAGGGGCCAGAGATAGGGACCGGGACAGCTATACCCCATTGGGCTAGCAGGGGGACAGGATTGGAGAAAGGGACAGCTATCTACTATATATTTCAGAGAGTTTGTCTGTTTGTGTGTCTCTCTGTCTGTCCTCCAGCCAGGGAACATGCACCTCTCCCCGGCTGTGCCTGCTTCATCTACAGAAGCCATTGGATTGGTGCTTCTCACTTGGCCCCATGCTGCTGCGGTGAGAAAGGGCTGGGGTTATCCTCTCTTCCCCTGAGCAGTTTGCATACTGAATCCCTCATCCCCATTCCCACCCCAGAGCAATGATTTAAATGAAGAAAATCAAAACTTATTTGAGTTAAGGACCCGAGCAACACTGGGTAAATCTTCTAGTAGCTTTATAAACTGTCAAAATAACCACACCCCTCTTGAAACAAGGTTGATTTAGAAATTGTCATCCTGTTGAGCAGTTTTCAAGCCACTTGTTGAAGACATGTGTACATAGCATAAGCAAAAGATCATATCATATTTTGTTATGAATTCATCAACAAAGTTCATCAAACTTGAAAACAGTTTTTAATTACTGGTGACACTCCTAATCCACCTCTGCTTTATTTAGCCTAAAGGGAAGGTTCAAGAGGAAGTATTTTAATCCTTTCTGATACAACCTCGTGGCATATATAGGTCATCTTTCTCCAGTTACAGGAAGTCCTAAAATGCAAAACAAAGTTTGGATGTACAGAATCACTTGGATCTGTTCATGTGCACTCGGCAGAGAATGAATATTTCAGCAAAGCTACTACGAACAGCACATCCATCCAACATAATCTCTTGTGATAATTTGTAGTCAGTTTAGAATATTTTTTATGTGGAATATATATATAGTAGTAGAATAATTACAACACCAATCCCCATAATAGCAGTGTCCAATAATAATACATTCTGAATGCAGAAGGTAGGGGCAACTGGTGAAGAGAGGACATGGGGACACATCAGGAGAGCAGAGTGAGCTAGGGCCACATTGGTCTGCCTGCCCCACCACTGCTGGTGAGCAGGGTGGGGCAGGTGGACCCCGGTTGTGGGTGCCAAGCCCCCCTCTAGTTGTCCTGGATGCCCAGGGACTCTGGCCCTGCTGGCCATCCCCTTACCCCTCCCACCCATGGTGTTTGGGGGGCAGAAGGATTCATATGGATCTAAAAGCCATTATAGGTTTGTGGCACAAGTGTTTGTCTATCGCTGTCTATCTTGCACATCTAAACTACAGATTCTTTCCCCAGTGCTGGATCATTTGTTAACATATTACTTCAATCAGGTTAAAAAAAAACCCAAAATACAGAGAGCCAGACCCCCTGATGGTGTGACCTGGCACAGCCCTACTCGGGCTTGTTCACAGCAATTCCAGGCCTCAATACAAAGCAGTCAATAGCGCTCCATGAATGCACAAGCCGTGCCTGTGGTCTGCTTGACATTTGGGAGGTGCTGCCCCCATCCTGCAGTGTGGCGAAGGCAACTAAGCAGGCATATAGAATCTCTGATTATTCCCTCCCGCTTCCCCCCCCGGCAGTGTTCCCTGTAAGCTAAGAACTTGTGCAGCCACTCAGGAAATTCAAATGCCGCCCAGCTGATTAGCAGAGCGCCCACAGCTAGGTTTTGTGTTTCTACTGGTGGTACTCAGCAAGCTGCTGGGGGTGCTCTTCTGGGATGGTCAAGGCTTCCATATGCCTGGCTGGCTGCCTTCGCTACACTGTGCACCCCTAGGAGCCTGCAGCCCACCTGAGTGATTTAAAAGGGCGCAGGGCTCCTGGCTGCTAGGCCCTTTTAAATCATGTGGGTCTCTGAGCTCCCCTCCATCCTACCCCCTTGGCAGGTTTGGCCCTATTAAAGTCAATGGCTCTATCCTGATTTACATCTTCTTAGGATCAGGTCCATATAATTTGTTATTAGTTCTTACAAAAACAAATGAACAAAATCTGCATACTACAGGAGGAATAAATTACACTTTACTGCTTTACACTGTTATTTTATTGTGTGACATGAGCAAAATTTTAAAAAAAGTGTTGGTCTAAACAGTGTAGTGAAGAGGAATTTAGTAAGTAGTTTTGAATTAAATAAATTATTTTAAAATAATCTTCATCAAAGACACTATCATATACATTATATGCTATTTCATTGTTCTTACTTAGACTGGGACTAGCCAAAACACTAGAAAATGTAGGAAATGATCCTGCTTATGTTTAGGACAGGATTATCCAATAGGTCTTTTACATCACCAATTTTTGGCCCATCTCATTTGCCCCCCCTGGTTGCACATATATTCCAAGGTAAATCATATTAGGAATAAAAGGCTACTCAGCACTTCACTCAGGCTATGTCTACACTACACTGATGTATCGGAAAAAGGTACACAAATTGCGCCCTCGCAATTTGCGTACCTTTTTCAGATATTTTTTTCAGAAAAGGCTTTTCTGAAATTTGGCCTGTCTACACTGGGCCAAATTTCGGAAAAGCCTCCTCTTTCCGAAGAGTCCTTCTTTCTCATGGGAGGAGGAAGACAGGGCTTCCGAAAGAGCACATCTGCTCTTCCGCAAAAAAAAGTGGAAGAGCAAACGTGTTCCCTGGTGTAGACATAGCCTCAGATTCTGCTTATAACATCCAAGTGTCCTATTAGAGATCATTACACTCACTAGAAATATCCAATTTTTTTCTCTTGAGACTAATGATATGAACACAAAATTATAGTTACATTCAAAGACAACTAGAAAAATAGTTTTGGCATCTCCAATGCACTTCCTTACCACTTGTTACCAGAAACCAATGAGCATGTATGAATAAATTAAGTTACATTCTTAAGTAGAGTGTTCATAGTTTTCCAAAAATCTTCTAAATTTATAATTGTGCAATATCATTGATAGTCCTTTCAATCAGGAATGAGATTACCGTAGGGCAGAGATGTGAGTGCTAGGACATAGGGTTGTCAACAATGATTGGATGTATTCTGGGAGATTTCATCACATGACCATCTTTAATTCAAAATTAATATTTAATTCCTGGAGATTCCAGGACAAGCCTGGAGAGGTGGCAAACTGACCAGGGTATGATCGAAGATGATACTCTGTCTGTCTTATAAGTAAAAACACTTCCTTTTAAAATTCTGACAGCACCTTTTCCTCTCAATATTTACTAAAATGGGGATGCGGGGAGGAAGCTTGTCATAAAATCAGCCAGGTAAGGCAGGCAGTTACAAAGGATGGGCCTATAGTTAAGATTGGAAGGGTTTGATTTTTTTTAATGGATTTCAGTAGATAACATCAAGGACTTGGTCCATAAGATTCAATGTTGGATCCAGATTCTGAATACTCCAAAAAGTCTGTTGTTTTGTCAGGGATTTTAGACTGGTGTTTCTTTTCAAGGTATCTGTGTGATTAAAAATACAACTTGTCATCTAGAAGGTGTTACTAATTCTATTTTTGTTGTCAGTAGAAACTGAGATTTTTAAGACTCAAATAAAAGCATATTAGTTGATCGTAACATTTTATACTGTTCGGATTCTATGGCGAGTGGTATCCTTGGATAGATACATTTATCACTTGACCGTTCAAATTGACAATGAAAGAAAGAACCAATTTCTACGAGTGCATCATGTAGTCTTAGACAGTTTTTTGGATGTTCTTGAATGGTGAGGGAAGTTGACATTTATCAATATTTACTGAATAAAATCAGATCTTTCTAATCAGGCTTCATCAAGGGGACCAAGGGATGAGCCTCTTGAAAACCACATTCAGTTTCTTGCACTTGAGGAGCAGCTGCTCAGTCCGCATGGACTCATTGCCCAGAGTTTCACAGAATGTACCGTTGCAGACATGGGACCCAGTAATTTAAATCATGAGAAGTCCCACTCACAGGCCTGTTTGCATGATTGTGTAGTGTACCCAGAGCTGTGCAATGTTGTATTGTAGAAGGGGCACCCTCATTTTCTGTACACCCCCTTAGGGGTGACCGGGGTTTGGTTGTGGCCTGCCTTAGTTTCATTGGTCCTGGCAGGCCTGCCGATGGTGGGAAGAGAAGGAGGCAACTGTCTCAGGGCCCAGCAATTCAAAGGGGCTGGGGCTTCCAGGTGCCACTACTGCAGCAGCGTCTGGGGTCGCAACCCTTTAAATCGCTGCCAGAGCCCCAGGTGATGCACTCTGGCCAGCGCCGAGGGGTGTGTGTGTGGTCCAGGTGGTGCTAAGGGCCAGCTGTAGCCCCTCTGCTCCAAACCCCACCCCTGGGAGTGTGGAGCCAGGGCCCCTGCACCTTGCTCAGGAGCCTGGCGAGTCTGTCAGCTGGCATGTGTGCTGGTAGTGCTGCTGCATTCCCAGACTTGAAATGGTTTCCATTATTTGCAGCAGTGTTTACAGGTTGGTTCAGCGGCTCTCAGCTCACCCACTATACAAAGTGCACCAGAACGCCTGCTTAGTTTCCTCTCCTGGAGTAACAGTGAGGTCACTTTGGCAGCCCACTCAAGGAGATGGCAAACACTCTATTTTATAGCTGTGTATCTCCCTTTGACAAAGTCTCGTGAAAGGAGTGCACTCACACAAGGGGTTAAAGCAGGGGTCGGCAACCTTTTCAAACCAATCAGCCAAACTACATCAAAATTCAGAACAAGTGGTCAACAAAGATCCATATAAGAATGCCCATTTGCATGACTGAAAATATACAACTTAATATTATTGATAACTGACATGATGATTAATAATAGCAGAAATGAAACGTTTTAATCACAGACTTTATTTAATGGGACTTCTGCTGCTGCATCTTTTCGCACATTTCTTTGAAGTTTACATCATAACTGGTCAAATCCAGCTTCATGCATGCATTCAGGCTGTCTTCTGTCAATCTTATGGCAGGTGGCTGGGGATGTGGGGGTGCAGGAATCTGGGATGGGGTTTATGAGGGGCTCAGGGCAGGGAGTTCAGGTGTGTGATGAGCTCAGGGTTGGGGTGTGGGGGAATGCAGGAGTGTTATGATGCTGTGGCCAGATGGGGGGTGGGCCCCAATTGGGGGCTTGTTGGCCAGGCTTCTTTTTAAATAAAGTAAAAAATATTATGTCCAACATAAAAGGTTTCAGTATTGTCTTTATTTATGGCAGGAGTGGGGAACCTTTTTTGGGTCAGGGACCACACAAGCAAGAAGTAAAAAACAAACAAACAAACAAACTAAAAACAAAACAAAACAAAAACCCTCCCAAAAACCCCTAACCCACACTGATGTGGCTCCCATCTAAAACACCTCACTCCCCTAGTGCTCCAGCCCCATGAGGAGAGGAGTATGGGGGACTGAGGTTCAAAGTTCAAAGCCTCAGGCCAGAAGTACTCTTCTGGGGTTCCAGGGTTAGTGGAATTTGTGCCCCCCCCCCAGCTCTGGAGTGGGGCCAGAAATGAGGGGTTAAGTGTGTAGGAGAGGGCTGCTAGTGAGTGGGATAGGGATGGGGGTGCAGGATCTGGATGGGAGATGGGGTGCAGGAGAGGATAAGGGTGTGAGGTCTGGGTGGGAGGAGTAGGCAGGGGATAGGTTGTGTGGCCAAGTGGGAGGGTGCAGGAACAGGCTGGGCAGGGTGTCTGGCCGGGGGGAGGGTGCAAGAGTAGGCTGGGCAGAGTGTCTGGCCGGGGGGAGGGTGCAAGAGTAGGCTGGGGGTGCTGGGTCTCAGCAGAGGAGGAGGTGTGTGAGAGGGCTGGGGGTGCAGGGTCTGGGCATGAGGGACTGGAGGGGCATGTACTTGTTTTTGCACCATGCACTGCTCTCAGGCACCAGAGGCTTTTCCTGCTGCTATTGGAGCAGCAGGTAAAGCCTCCAGGAAGTGCGTCAGCACACTGCTGTTCCCCTGGTCGGGGGAGGAGGAGTGGAGCAGCAGCGCACAACTGTTTCTGTACTCTGTTTCTCGCTACCTCAGTGCTTCACCCTGCTCCCCCTGCAGGAAGCCATCTCTGGCGCTGTAATCTCGAGGGGGCTGCGAGGGTATAGTGCCAGCATGGGCAGAGTTGCCAGATGGTTTCCACAAAAATACCGGACACACTTGACATTACATCACAATCTACATTACATCTTGTTTAGAAAATACTGGACATTTATATTTTCTCAATTTGTTTCCCAAACAGAAAGCTCAAATACTGGACTGTCTGGTTCAAAACCAGACACCTGGCAACCCTAAGCATGGGCTCTGTGTTGAGGTGGGAACAGGGCCGGCCCGAGCCTTTCATACGCCCTGGGGCCAGGGAGCGCGGCGCCGCCCCCGGGAGTGCGACGCATGCATGGCCCCGCCCCCGGGTGCGTGGCGCATGCGTGGCCCCACCCCCGGCGCGCAGCGCATGCGCGGTGCCGCCCCTACCCGGCCCAGCAGCCCCGCACGGCGCCCCCTACAATGGGGCGCCCCGGTTGGTAGCCTGGTTGGCCCATACCTTGGGCCGGCTCTAGGTGGGAGCAAGTGGGGAGCTGGGCTTGAGCTTCAAAAGAGCCATATCTGGCTCCCTAAAGAGCTATACTTGGCTATACTTGCTATACTTGCTGACCCCTGGTTTAAAGGCGCTTGCCTCAGATCCCACATAACATTAAGAAGTCTTGAACTTCCAACAGCCATTCCTTCTGCTGTAAGGTCTCAGGCATCTCGGCTGTGGAGTCTTTCCTGTTCAGCAAGTCTCATCGCCTCAGTTAACAGGCTCAGGGGCGCAACACTGAAAATAGCTGTGTAAGTGTTGCAGCTTGGGTTGCAGCTCAGCTTTCAGCTCCAGACTGAACCGTGTCTACACAGCTATTTTTAGCACCATACCACAAGCCTGAGTCTGCAGATCCAGGCACTGAGACTTACTTACTGCTCTATGTATAGAACAGGTCTGGGCAAGATGTAGCCTGGGAGCTGGACCTGGCCTGCCTAACCCTTTGATTTGGCCTGCAGACTGCATCTGGCCTCTTTCTATTTATATCCTACTGCCCGTGACAGCGAATTTCCAGGTGGTGGCTTCGGCAGCTGGATCCGATTTAAATGGCTCACGGTTTGTGGTCGCAGCGCTATCCCAGCAGAGGCCAGAGTTGCAAGATTTTTAAATAGCCTCAGCAACCCCAGGCAGTTCCCAGGCAACACGATAGAGGTGGGGCCAGGCGCTGCAAGCCCTTTAAATAGCAGAAATTATTTCAATTCATTAAGTGCCCCCCCCACAAAAATTGCCCACCCCGATGTAGACAGTGGTATGGGAACATTTTTACAAGTAGGGATGCTTAGCCTTCTCACCCCGTCCACTCTCACCTCTAGCTGAGACCAAGAGCAAAGTCCTGGCATTGCGGGGCCAGCAGCAGAGCTCCTGGTGCACGGGGCTGCCAGTTGGGAACCCAGCACATGGGGCCGGCAGCAGAGCCCCCGGTTCACAGAGCCAGCAGCAGGGCCCCGCGTGCTAGGCCAGGAGCCTGGAGGTGCTACAGCAAACCTTGTACCCCTAGTTCCTGTAGCTATGTATTTAGAGACACCCTGCCACATCTGGCTACCTGGAGAACTTTTTGCAATCTTTTTTGTGCTTGTTTAAGGTCTCGCCCAGGCTTCTCCACCTGGAAAACTTTTGTCTAATTCAATTGACTGAGGCTGTCTGCACTGGAGACCTTCCAGCAGCACAGCTGGACTGATGCAGTTATGCTGCTGTAAGATCTCTCATGTAGCTGCTCTACACTGACAGAAAAGAGCTCTCCCATTGACATAATTAAATCACCTCTTCCAAGCAGCAGTAGCTATGTCAATGGGAGAAGCTTCCTACCCACACAGTGCAGTGCACATTCCCACTTATGCCAGTGAAATGTCCATCACTCAGGCCATGTCTTCACTCAGTGGAAAACTGACACACTGCCATAATTGATCTTCCGGAGTTTGATTTAGCGGGTCTAGTTAAGACCCGCTAAATCAAACTCAGAGGGCATCCCTTTCGGCAGCTGATACTCCTGCTCCTGCAAGGAGTATGCTGGCAGTCCCCCACTGTGGGGATGATGGGGAAACTCGAATCAAGGTACGTCGACTCCAGCTACATAATTAACATAGCTGGAATTGCATATCTTGATTCAGCCTTCCCCTTTAGTGTAGACCTGGCCTCAGGGTGGTGGTTTTGCATCCCCAAGTAGCATATGTGATAATACAGACATGGCTTAAAAGCTTCCTTTCTTCTCTCAAGCTGTTCTTTTCTCCTTGGGAGCTTCTCCTCTCCTCCCCCTCCCCCCCTACTCTCCCAAGTCTTTTATTAGGCCCAGTTGCTCCTTCCTGAATTACCTGTCTTCCAGCTACTTAAACAGTTCATTGTGCCCTGGTGGATCTGGTTTGGCTCATCCCCTAGGCTGGTCATGTAACTCCTTTAAAAGGCTGGCCATGGTACAAGTATATGTGGGTATGCAGATACCATAGAATCACAGAATCATTGAGTACTAGAACTGGAAGGGACCTTGAGAGATCATCAAGTCCAGCCCCCTGCTCTCATGGCAGGATCAAGCACCATCTAGATTAGGGCTACTCAGCACAGCCTGTGGACCACATGTGGCCCGCGGCCTGTTTGTTTGAGGCTCATTGTGCGGTTTGGGTTTACACGGGGCTCAACATGTGGCCCACATGTGGGATCCTTTGAACATGGCCTCTGCTGGGAACATGCTCCACAATGGTGAGGCATCTCCCAAGTGGGGTGAGCAGTCTCCCAAGTGGGGTGAGCACTGAAAGACGCAAGCGGACAGGCTTGAACAGACGGGTACAGTGTGTCAGTATTTCAAGCCCCCAGGGAGGAAGTGCTGGAAGCACTGTGTGAAATAATCTATTTGCATATATTTGCATGTATCTGCAACCACACTAAAGTTGCGGCCCTTGGCATGTGCTGTGAGTATCATTGTAGCCCCTGGGGCTTCCAAAGTTGAGTAGCCCTGATCTAGATCATCCCCATCCAATGTCTATCCAACCTGCTTTCATATCTCCAGTGACGGAGATTCCACAGCCTCCCTGGGCAACTTACTCCAGTGTTTAACCATCCTGACAGTTAGGAAGTTTTTCCTAATGTCCGCCCTAACCCTCCCTTGTTGCAATTTAAGCCCATTGCTTCTTGTCCTGTCACCACAGGCCCAGGAGAGCAATTTTTCTCTCTTCTTTGAAACCCCTTTTAGATACTTATAACACCCTCTTAGATACCACTGCAGTTCTGTTATGGCAGGAAAAAAAATTGCAATGTGGTTGTGCTGAACTGTTAGCTCTACATGTCAGGTGTGCACATGTGTCAGCACCCATTTGCACAAACAGTTCTGTCATCAGTGTTCTTGATCTTTCTTTTTCATCACCATGATATCAGAGAACCTTAATCCATAAGAGTCTTCAAACATGCTGATTGAATGGGGCAGAAACAGTTCACAGAGCAGAGAGTTAATTATTATTACTAACAAAGACACAAAAAGGCTAAACATGAACAGAGGCCTTCTGACCTTGGATGACCTTTAAACTTGAAGGCTGCTGTGGTGATGAAAAGGAAACTTTTTTGTATTTTTTTAAAGTAACTAGTTAAAATTAATAAATAAACCTTTAAAATAAGACATGTTCTATCATCGTCAAGCAGCTTGTCTCTAGAGAATTGTACTTTGCATATGGCATTAGACTTTGCTCCTTGTTTTTTATGTCTATGCTAACAAATCCTTGTGGCTTTTTAAAATTCTACTTTAATTTGCTGCTGTTATTCCAGATATTACAGTGCCCTCTTGATACTTTCGATAGCTACATCTGTGTTATACATTGATATTTAAAGAAATCCAAGAGGAGCCAAACAAAAATTCTGAATTCCAAATGCCTTATCATTGAGGTTTTAAACATCTAGGTCTAGATCTGAATCTTGTGGCTTAAACCCACGCTATTAATAAGCAAAATAAAAAAAGCCTTCAGCCCCAAAAGATATACACTCCCTGATATACACTCCTTGGATACATCCACTTGTAGTCCATTGTCCTCTTCATTCTGAGGTCACTTCCATGTAACCCCATGGCTGGTAAGTGTCCTTCTGGTCTTGCATAATTTTCCTTTATCATGATTCACTTCTGCTCAGGCCCACTGATGGGGGATGGGCAAAGGGGGGCAATTGCAGTGGGGCCCAGCAATTCCAAAGGCCCTGGGGCTCTGGCCACTGCTGCTACCACAGCATCAGCTGGAATCCTGGGGCCCTGTTAGGGTGTGTACTCCGCACCGTGCCTCAGTGACCCACTGACTGTCTTCATCTAGCCCATCTCAGGGCAAGCTGCAGTCTGTACGGGCCACTCATCACCAGCACAGGGTGTATATCTGCTGCCCCACTTACCTGGGCTGCATTGCTGCCACCCTCCAAGCCCCAGGCCTTGCCCCAGGCCCTACAGCCAGGGAGCACCTTGGCCAGCACTCCCCTAGCCTGCCTGGCTACCCCAATACTGTTCTCCCTCTGGGGAAGCCTCCAGCTTCCTCCACTGCCAGCTCTCCCCTCCCTGAAGGCAACTGTTCTTCTTTATATAGCCCCCAGCTGGGCTCTCATTAGCCCTAATGGCCTCAGCTGGGTCTTTGCTTTCAGCCCCTGCTCCGGGCCTGAGTTTTGCCCTTAAAGGGCCAGTGCAGGGCAGGCGCCCTGTCACAGGTCCTTTAAATGACTAGGAGAATGCCGCTGCCACGGCACGCTCCAGACTGCTCTGAGGGTTGTGGGAGGAGGGAGGGCGTGGTGCACTCCGGGTGGCACTAGGACTGGCTTCCCCAGCCGTGCCACTTCTGCCCAAGACCCCTCCCCTTCCTTGCTCCTCCCACCTTGCTCGGGGGCTGGCCGTCGTCAGCCCCACTGCTTGTATTTCATGCTTTTGGCTAGCTGGCAGTGGTGCAACTTGAGTGCTATAGAACTAGAGAGCAACATTCAGGGGCGGGAAAAGGATAAGCAAGATTCAAAGTCACCAATAATTCAAGGCTTCACCCATCTCTGATAATACTTTTCCTTCCAGGTGCATTCCTTCCAAACTTGAATCCCTGATCTTTCTCTCACGTGTGGCAAATAAACTCAGCTAGCTGGTGGGCAGCAATCATGTATGTTGCTGCAACTCAGCCTGTTGCTCTCAATCAGTGGTGTAAGTGAGCCAGTACAATAACTTGTACCAACAAATTATTTTTAGCGGGTACAGTATACCACAAAGACTCCCTGCCCTCCATCCCCAGCCCCTCCAGTGGCTACCACTCCTCTATGTATGGGGCTAGGACCCGGGGGAGTGGAGCTGGGAGTGCTGTGGCTGCTGGAAAGGAGCAGAATTGCCAGGTCTCCCTCCCTCCCCTTGCCCTTTACACAGAGAAGAGGCAGCTCTATGGAGGAGCAGAGGCCAGGCTGACACTTCTGCTCCTTTCTGTGCCGGGAGGGGCAGTGGGGAAAGGAGCAGAATTGCTAGCAGCTCCTCGAGCTGCAGTTCAGCCCCTTTTTCCCTCCTCAGTGGGGGAACAGCATGGTGGTCCTGAGCTAGAATCAGGGCGGAGTCACATGGGGAATCAAATGTCCTCTCGCCCCCCCCCCCGTTAGCTAGTGTGCCCTCCCTCTCCTGCACTGGCAAGAGCTTTTGTTTACTTGCCGCACTGCTCTCAATATTTGACACTGTTGCCTCTGGGTCCTCTCTGAATTTGGGACCATAAGCACAGGATATGCTCTGCATCTAAGCCTGACTCCTTTATTCATATTAAACACTCATTGAAATTCGAGGGGTAGAAGGACACTCTTCTGGTTAAGGCACTGGACTGGGACTCAGGTGATTTGGGGTCAGTTTCTTGCTCAGCCTTAGACAAGTCCTTTAGGGTACATCTACACTGCACAACTATTTTGGGATACCAAAGATATCCCGAAATAGCTACCCCACGTCTACACAAGCTGCCCGTTAGTTTGAAATATTTTTCAAAATAACAGGCGGCTGTTTTGGCATCCCAGTAATCCTCGTTCCACAAGGGTTAAGGGATGTCTCGAAATAGCGCATTACATTGAAATTTGGCACTGTGTAGATGCTCCAAATTTCAAAAAAAGCTATTTCGAAATAGATTCGAAATAAGATACACAATTTGCACAGTCCACGAGGATGGGTGGAGAAGACATTTCCCCACCTCTCAAGATTTGGTGCAGCTCCCTGTAGTAGGGGCAGGTGTGGGGTCCTGCCCCTGAGCGGGAGCTGCGCACAGTGGCCCGAACATATCCCTGGCAGAGCTCTTCGACTTTACTCCGGACCTGTTCCAAGGTCTGGGGTGGGTGTCCGCGCTCCGCGAGGGAGTCAGCCATCCAGCCATAAATGTCCGGCGCTCCTGTAAGGCCTCCTCTTCACCCCAAAGTTCCAGGAGGGACTGGATCTCTGGGCCTGACCAGGATGGGGCGCACCTCTTGTGCCCAGTGGGTAGGTCCTGGGACCCCGGTGCTGCTCCCGGTGAGGGCCAGGGAGGTGTGGGGGGCTTGAGGCTCGGCCATCTGAGCAAGCCCATGGCAGGGGCAGCCGTGGTGTAGTGCTGCTCTCTGGCCAGCTTCCTGCCACAAGGCTTGTCCAGGGTCCCCAAGGGCAGACTGGCCTGGCCGGGATACCGGGAATTTCCCAGTGGGATGTCCTCCGAAGGGCCGGCTGGCGGCTGCTGGAGGAGGAGGGAGATTGTGACGGGGTGCCACAGCCCTGCACTTTAAATTCCCCGGCACTGGCCACATACAGGGCACAGTGGGGCTCAGGGAGCGCATGCGTGGCATGCTCAAACACCACGCAACAGCTGAGAGGGGAGACGCCCCGACGTGGTGTGACGTCACGGTCCGGGACTTTAAAACCTCCCGGCCCAGAGTTGTACTGCGCAACCCAGCTCCAGGCCCAGCAAGTGGTCTGGAACCCTGGAAGCAGCTGGGGCCAGGGCTGTGGGGACTTCTGGGGCCCGATCACAGACTCCAGCGCCGCAAACTAGAAGGCAGAAGGTGGGGGAGAGGAAGGAAAGGGGGAAAAATAGCGGGAAGGGGTGGGAGAGGAAGGGGCTTGTGCTGAGGGGAGGGGGGCAGGTCAGGAGAAGAAAGGGGAAGGCACCAAGGGACAGGGTGGAGGAAAGACAAATGCCAGGGGGCCAAGTGGAGACAATGAGGAAAAGGGCAGGAGGGGAGGTGTCAGTGGGAGGAGGACAGGGTTATGCTGGGAGAGGAGAGGGTAAGGGCATTGGGAGCTAGAGGGGGGAGTGAGGGGGAGGAAGTGCTGGGAGAAGGCTTGAAAGAAGGGGTGGGCATGAGGAAGGCGGGGATGGAGCAAGTCATGTGTGAGGGCACAGGGGCATGAGGGGAATGGGGACAGAGGGTGGTGACGGGGTGGGCATCGGGGAAAAAGAGGGCAAAGGGGGCAGGGGCAGTGAGGGAAGGGGGGCATCAGGAGGATGCAGGGGTAAGGGAAGGTGCAGGTGCCAGGGGATTCTGGGGGTGAAGCAGAAGGACAGACACCTGCAGGGGAGGGACCAGCACCAGAGGAGAGAGGCAGGGCAGGTGTGTAGAGGGAGGTGTTAGGAGAGGGGATGAGGAGGGGTAGCTCACATGATCAGAGTGGGACTACTGTAGGAGTGGGCACAGGGGGGAGAGAAGGGCTGGTGAAGGGGGGCAGGTCGCAGGAGGGCTGAGGGCAGTGAGAAGGGCATGAGTCAGGACAGCAGAGGAGGGTGAAGGGTTGGTGGGCAGCAGGCACCAGGGGAGCTGATGGAGCAAGGGGAGGAGACATGGCAGCAGAGAGAAAAGGTAAAGGTTTATAAGATATTTATTAATAACTTGGGTGCCACAGTGGCACATCCAAACAAGCCACGTGAACCTAGTACTGGTGCACAACACAAAATTGATTCTGCTCATGGGAGGAAACTCTTAGAGGGAACACTTCCCCTAGCCTCTCTGCCCCCGAGTTAATGTCATACACATTGGGTTAATGCAATTGCAGGATAGTTGCATGAGGGGGGGTTGGTGGGGGCCAAACTAATCCCTATTGGTAGGAGGATGGTGGGAAAAGTCCTTAGAGAGGGGTCACATGACACCTTTTACTTCCAGTCATGTGTCTATCTTGCCCCAAGAGTGTTACCTCCAGAGGCCTGGCTATTGGGAGTCAGGGGGCATGGCTAATGGGGGTCAGGGGCATGGTTAACAGGGGTCAGGGGTGTGGCTAGTGGGGGTCAAAGAGTAAATTTTAAAAAAATTCTTTGATGTGAAAAAGTGGGCCATTCTCAACCCATTTCCCGGGTCTATTTTGATTGCCAGTCCACCCCTGAGGGTACCTGCAGCTTTAAGAGGGGCCAGGAGACAGGAACTATAGAGTTGTGATTACTTATATGGAGTGGGCACTAGGGCTCTTTTGCAAAAAGGCTTCTTTCTCGTAGAATGAGGATTACCGCTGTCGGAAAAAGCCCTCTGTTCTTTCAATTTACTTGTGAAAGAATGCGATAGCACTGTGGATGTTCCTCAAGTTTTGTTGGAAAAACGGCCATTTTTCTGACAAAATTCTGTAGTGTAGACATACCCTTGGATACTTACTTATGCCAACGAAATGTTAATTTATATAAAATTGGTTCCACTAACATTTAACATTACTGTCTACCCATGGCAACATGCAATTAGGTTTTTTTTCCCTGGAATGAGTTAATTCTGCAATCTCTTGAGGATCCTGCTGAATCTAAAGTTGCCACCTGTGCAGTGTTCCCCTGAACAGTCTAGTTTTTGGCTTGTTGTATCTGGGTGCCATTTTACTTACAAGCCCTGATGTCCAGGGGTTTTTTATCTGGGGGCGAGGGGGAAAGTAGAGAGTGGGGTAAAGTCTGGAGGGAAGAGCTGGAGTGAGGCTGGGCTTTGGAGGGAAGAGGCAGAGCAGTGGTCAGGATCTTGGGGGTCCGGTTACTAGCCGTCAGAAAGATGGCACCCTGAGATTGTGTGCCTCAGAACAGTACAGAGTGATTTATTTGCTTGGGCTGCAATTCATATTTACTCTACAAAATAAAAATTTAGAGAGCCTCATGCTGTCACACTTATTCAGTTGAGGAGACCCAGTGGTGCAGTTCCTGAAAGGTACTGAGCATGGGTTAAAGCCATTACTTTCAATGAGAACATTGCTTGAGTAAATACTGCATAAAAACGTCATTGTCTGATCCATTGACTTTACTGGTTCTATTAATGTGAGTTAGGGCTCAGGATTTGGCCTACAATGTGGCAATAGTTTCGCTGCATTATTTGGTCTTGATATATGTCTATTTAAAGAATTACAGCAATAGATACTCATTTGATTAATTAGTTTCTTACTATATTTAGTTCTCCTGCCAGACTGTGCCTGGGATAGAATTTTCTGACTTTGCACAGAGTATAATATTTACTGAAAACAAATAGAAGAGGGTAGCAAAAATCTTATAATACAGTATATATATGAAAGTTATGCAATAGAAACAGAGAACAAAGACCATGTCTCTGCAATTGTGTTGACTAAACACCTCTTGTAAGGTCATGAATGCCCTTGGTTAGGTCAGTGGGATACACAATACTTTATTATATTGAAGCATTAGGAATATGATTTATCTGGACCAAGGGTTTCAGGACTATTATTTAACTTATTTTAAAATTACTGCACACTTCTTTAAGATTCTGCAGACTGAATTTTCAGCCAACATCCAAAAATGTGTGCGCATATAATTTTCAGGAGCACTTGTTTGCACGTGCAAAGCTAGGCATTTGTGTGCACACACAAATCAGACAGTTCAGCTCCAAAGCCAGTTTTGGGATGAGGGGGCATGATTTGGGAGGCTGGTTGAACATTAGGCCTGAAATATCAAGATTTTCTTTTGTTAGTTTTGAAGCTTCTGTTCTATGGACATTTTTTGGCGGGGGGGGGGGGGGGAGAACCATAAAATCATATTTTGCATTTTCATGCTGGCTCTGCATAGCAGTTGATGATGAAACCCTACCAGAGCTCTAAAAATACTCTCCAGCTACTCGGAAGCCAAATAAAGAGAAGTTGTTAAAGTCAGCCATGTTATCTTCAGCTCCATTTCAAATAGATGGGGAATTTTATGCTCATATTACAGATAGAGAAACCGAGGCACAGAGAGCTTAAGGAATCTGTTCACAGTTCATCTCAAGGGTTATGTCTATACTGCAGGCTTTTTGCGCAAGAAGCTTTTTGTGGAAGAGATCTTCCCCAAAAAGTTCTTGTGCAAAAGTGCCTCCACACCTCAAAAGCGCATCGCAAAAGTGATGCGCTTTTGCGTAAGAGAGCGTCCACACTATTGGACACTCTCTCGCATATAAAGCCACCCGAACTGGATCTAGCCAGGCCTTAGGTTACCAGTTTCTCTCGAGTGCTGTTGCCAGAGCCCTGCAGAGACACTTGCTTAAAGGGACCTCCCTGGACAGCCTTTTCTCTGTTTCTGTTGCCTGCTTGCGGACCTCTGTTGAGGGACAGCAAAGCTTCAGCAGTGCCTGCTGTGGTTGCCTTGTTCTTTTTTGGGATGCCACAGCATTTTTCCTTGGTGTGTGCTATGGAGCCGGAGCTGCCCCTGGACAGGCAATGGCCCCACATGGCCATACTGCAGTTTCTGCAGCATTTGCTTCCAGCTGCCCACATGTTCATGCTGGACGTGGACTCAGCACTCCTCCTCATCACCCTCTGCATGGCTGCAGCTGCTCCACTCTGGCTGCCGCACCCCACCATACATGGAAGGTTCGGGAGGCTGAAGACCAGTTCGGACTGGTGGGACTGGCTGGTTATGGAGTGGTGGGATGACCAGCAGTGGCTGCACAACTTTAGAATGCACAAGGCTGCTTTCCTCAAGCTCTGTGCCTGGCTCGCACACCACCCTCCAGAGACACAACACCCACCTGTGGCCCGCCATCCCCCTGCAGAACTGGGTTGCAATCGCCCTCTGAAAGCTGGCCACCCCAGAGAGTTACCGCTCGGTGGCCAACCAGTTTGGGGTGGGGAAGTCCACCGTTGGGGCCCTGCTTATGCAGGTGAGGAGCTCGCGGGCTGCAGTCCCTGCCTGGGTGCTGGATAAGGGGGACCCTCAGGAGAGGCAGGGCTAGGGACTGTAGGGGGTGGAATGGGCATGGGGGGAAAGCCCTGTCTCCGGGGGTTTGTGCCGTCCTGCCCATGGGCGGCAAGTTTGTATAATTTTTGGTGGTGCCCCATTAGCCACACCCCCTGACCCCCCGTTAGCTATGCCCCCTGACACCACCACCCCCGTTAGCCACGCCTCTGGAGGTAACACGCTCGGGGCAAGATGGACACATGACCAGAAGTAAAAGGTGTCATGTCACCCCTCTCGAAGGGCTTTTCCCACCATCCTCCTACCAACAGGGATTAGTTTGGCCCCCACCAAACCCCCCGCATGCAACTATCCTGCAGTTGCATTAACCCAATGTGTGTGACATTAACTTGGGGGCAGAGAGGCTGGGGGAAGTGTTCTCTCTAAGGCTATGTCTACACTCGCGGCTTCTTGTGCAAGTACAGCTGTTCTTGTACAAGAACCCACAGAGCATCCACACTGCCTGCCTGCTCTTGCGCAACAAAATTTACAGTACGGCGTGGTAAGAGAGGGCGTCTTGTGCAAGAGCTACGCTCTTTTCTAACAGGTGTAAGCTCTCTTGCGCAAGAGGGCAGTGTGGACACTTGGCAGGGATTTCTTGCGCAAGAAACCCCTATGGCTAAAATGGCCATCGGAGCTTTCTTGGGCAAGAGAGCATCCACACTGCCATGGATGCTCTTGTGCAAAGGCACAGCTCACACATGGCAGTGTGGACGTGTTCTTACGCAAGAGTTTTTGCACAAGAACCCTTGCGCAAGATGTTCTTGCGCAAGAAACCGCCAGTGTAGACATAGCCTAAGAGTTTCCTCCCATGAGCAGAATGAATTTTGTGTTGTGCACCAGTACTGAGTTCATGTGGCTTGTTTGGATGTGCCACTGTGGCACCCAAGTTATTAATAAATATTTTTAAACCTTTACCTTTTCTCTCTGCTGCCATGTCTCCTCCCCTTGCTCCATCAGCTCCCCTGGTGCCTGCTGCCCCCCCAACTCCTCACCCTCCTCTGCTGTCCTGACTCCTGCCCTTCTCACTGCCCTCAGCCCTCCTGCGACCTGCCCTCCTCCACCAGCCCTTCTGTCCCCCTTGTGCCCACTCCTCCAATAGCCCCACTCTGATCATGTGAGCTACCCCTCCTCATCCCCTCTTCTAACACCTCCCTCTACAAACCTGCCCTGCCTCTCTCCTTTGGTGCTGGTCCCTCCCCTGCAGGTGTCTGCCCTTCTGCTTCACCCCCAGAATCCCCTGGCACCTGCATCTTCCCTTACTCCTGCACCCTCCTGGTGCCTCCCCCTTCCCTCACTGCCCCTGCCCCCTTTGCCCTCTTTTTCCCTGATGCCCACCCCCTCACCACTCTCTGCCCCCATTCCCGCATGCCCCTCTGTGCCCTCACACATGATTTGCTCCATCCTGGCCTTCCTCGTGCCCACCCCTTCTTTCAAGCCTTCTCCCAGCACCTCCTCCTCTAGCCCCCAATGCCCTTACCCTCTCCCCTCCCAGCATCACCCTGTCCCCCTCCCACTGACTCCTCCCCTCCTGCCCTTTTCCTCATTGTCTGCACTTGGCTCCCTGGTATTTGTCTCTCCTCTACCCTGTCCCTTTGGTGCCTTCCCCTTTCTTCCCCCTCTGCCCTTTCCCCTCTGCACAAGCCCCTTCCTCTTCCACCCCTTCCCCTTTCTTCCCCCTCCGCATAAGCCCCTTCCTCTCCCAGCCCTCCCCTACCTTCTGCCTTCCACTTTGCGGGGCTGGAGTCTGCGCTCTGCCCCAGAAGTCCCCGAACTCTGAACCCACAACTCAGCTGCACGGTGCCGAACAGTTTTAAAGTCCCGGGCCATGACGTCACGTCACTCCTGGGCATCTCCCTGCCCACCTGTTTGAGCACGCAGCGCATGGCAGCAGCAGCCAGCTAAGGGGAGCTGATTGAAGGTTGCGCATGGCAGGGACGGTCCGGGGCCGGGGCCGGGGCCAGGGGAGAGATGCTCTGGGGCTGGGGTCCGCTCCAGGCAGGGCTGGGGGAGAGATCCAGCTCCAAATATTGGTGGAGCAGGGCCCCCGGCTCTAAATATTGCTGGAGCGTGGGCACCACGAGCCTATATAACTCGCCGCCCATGGTTCTGCCCTCAACACAGGCCTGCTGCTGGGGCATGGGGGGGAGGGGGGATGGGACACAGGCTTGTAGGGGTGGCTCCTGCAGTGTGGGGGAGGGGCAGGAGAGGGGAGCAGGACTGGCATCTCCCAAGGGCTCAGGCACCCCCTCTCTCATTCTCTGTTTTGTGTGTTTCATTATCTCCTTCTGCAGGTAGTATGGGCCATCAACTCTATCCTGTTGCAGAGGGTCATCCGTCTGGAGGATCTGGACACAACCATAGCTGGATTAGCTGCCCTGGGGTTCCCCAACTGTGGGGGAGCCATCGATGGCACACACATCCCCATCCGGGCCCCGGAACATCAAGTGGCCCAGTTTATCAACAGAAAGGGCTACTTTTCAGTAGTCCTGCAAGCCCTGGTAGACCACCGGGGCCACTTTACAAACATTTACGTGGCGTGGTCGGGCAGGGCACACAATTTCAGAGTTTTTAGGAACTCCAGCTGGTGTGCCTTTTTCCCCCACCTTTTTCCCTCACCAGGACTTTGCGGTGGGTGACCAGACTATGCCAGTGTGCATAGTGAGGGACGCGGCATACCCACTCGTGCTCTGGCTGATGAAGTCATACACCAGCCACCTCGATCCCAGCAAGGACCTTTAATATGCCCACCTCAGCTGAGCCTGGATGCAGGTGGAGTGTGCCTTTGGGCACCTCAAAGGATGCTTCCACTGCTTCCTCACCTGCCTGGACGTCGGGGAGCACAATATCCCCGAGGTGGTGGCAGCGTGCTGTGTGCTCCACAATCTTGTGGAGCACAAGAGGGAGGCCTTTCTCCTGGGGTGCGGGGCAGACGCTGTCTGCGAGGGCTGTGCATTTGAGCAGCCCCGGATAACTGCCACCCACCAGGCCCATTAGTTGGGGGTACGCATCTGAGAGGCCCTGAGGGAGAGGTTCTCTCAGGTCCCCCAGTAACTCTTCCCAGGGCTGCCCCAACAGGGGCTTTTGCCTTTCCGCTCTCTCCCTTCCCCCTCTCACCTCCTCCCCTTCCCTGACCTCCCAATAAAGACACCTGTTTGGTTTGAACAAAAAAGGAATGCTTCTTTATTGAACATGAGGAGAAGGTGGGCAGGGGGAGGGGTGATCAGGACTGGGAGGAGTAATGGGGCAGCTTGCAGTGCCACCTCAGGTGCAGGGATCTCTTCAGGGTTGGGTGTGTCTGGGGACCAGAAAGGGGTGGGCAAGAAGGGCAGCTAGAGCAGGGTCAGGGGGGACAGGAGGATGGGCCATAGGCATCACTTGGGAAGGGGGGCATGGGCATTGGGAAGGGAGGGAGCAGAGGCATGCCATGGGGAGGGATGAGAGGCATAGCAGGGTGGCCAGACAGATGGGCAATGGCCATAGGAGCGTGGGCAGGAGGGTGGAAGGCAGGAGCAGCAAGCGGCATCAGGCGGGTGTTCCCCCATGTGGGACAGGCTGTTGCACATGGTGTCCCACCGTGCTATCATGTTGGTCCATGCACTCTCCCGCCATTCCAGGTCAGCACTGAGCCTGCGCGACAGGGTGTTGTGCATGTTGCGCAGGATGCCGACGTGTTGCCGCATGAGATCCTCCACCACTCTGGCTCATCTGCAGGTCCCCCAGACTCTGGCAGGTGGCTGCGGTGGTGATGTGGTTGGGCCCTCTGTCCCAGCTGGTCCGGCTGTGGAGAACACATAAGAGGGAGAGGCCGTCAGTCCGCACTGTGCACACATTCCCTGAGGCCGTGCCCTCCTCTGTGAGTGGCGACAGCACCAGTCCACGGCCCACAGGAGGGGGATGTCCCGGGTGCAAGGCCATGTGTGGCCTGCACAGCACGTCCTGTCTCACAGGGGCCCCAGTGTGGCCAGAGGACAGTGGTGCTCCCTTTTCCCCCCCACACACACACTACGGCCGGGCAGGCAAGGGAAGTGTGCAAATACAGTGGGATCCTCTCATGGGCAGCAGAGGAGCCGTGAGCAGCCTGGCCCACCCTGGGGTCGGCACACACAGCTGCGGCTCACTCGGCTGTTTGTGGGAGCGGCTGCTGCCTTGCATGTGCAGGCATGCCTGCGTGCTGTGTGCAGCACTCCGGGGCGTGTGGAGGGTCATGCCTGTGCCCTTGCAGCTAGCCTGCTTGCAGCTGGGTGTGACCCCTTCCCCACTGGGGGCAGGCCATGTGTGCCCATGCATGAGGCTGGCAGCAGGATCCCGGACATGTTCAGGGGCTGCCTGCTGTGCCCGTGTGCCGCACCCTCCCGCTGCATGTGGTTGCACGTGCACAGACTGCAGCACCATGTGCGGGCTGAGTAACCGAAGCTACACTGTGCCCCTTGCGCCTGCCTCCCCCGTCCTCTGTGTGTGTGTGTGTGTGTGTGTGTGTGTGCCAACTCACCTGAAGATCCCTCCCAGGCATCTGAGAAGGCCTGGGAGACATCCTGGCTTGCAGTGACCGGCTCGAGAGACAGGGTGACAGTCTCTGCCTCCTGCTCCTCCTCCTCCTCCTTCTCCTTCGGCTGGGGCTGGACCTAGCCCTCCGGCTTGGCCTCAGGGGCGACCACTGGGCAGGATGACCACTGGGGTGTCCAGGCCGGAGTCCACCATGATGGGGAGGAAGAGGTTTCCCCACCCCTCAAGATGTGGTGGAGCTCTTGATAGTAGGGGCAGATGTGGGGTCTGCCCCGAGTGTGCCCTATGCTCTGTGGCCCTCACGTACCCCTGACGGAGCTCCTTCACCTTTGCCCGGACTTGTTCCATGGTGTGGGCAGGGCGACCTCACTCCACCAGGGATATGGCCATGTGGGAGAAGATGTCCACATTCCTCCTCTTGGCACAGGGATCCTGGAGCGACTCCTCCTTTCCCCACAACTCAAGGAGGGTCGTGATTTCAGGGCCACTCCAGGTGGGGGCATGCCTTTTTGTCCCCTGGGGGTGGGGGTTCTGGGACCCCTGGGACTGCTCCCTGGAAGGGCCAGGTGGGTGTTGGGGAGCTTGGTGGTCCACCATTGTGGCTGAAGCAGAGCCGTGCAGTGAAGGCACCTGGCTCTCTGCGAACTTCCTGCCACAAGGCTTGTCCAGGGTGCCTGCAGCTTTAAAGGGGGCCAGCAGACTGGAACTATAGAGTTCTCATGAACTTGGCCGGAATGGCCAAGAGGTCACCTGTTTTTTTTCCTGGAGGCCAATTCTTGCGCAAAAACCCCTACTGAGCATCCACACACACCTTTTTGCACAAGAACTCTTGGGCTACGTCTAGACTACATCCCTTTTTCGGAAAAGGGATGTAAATTAGACATATCACAATTGCCAATGAAGCGAGGATTTAAATCTCCCCCGCTTCATTAGCATAAAAATGGCTGCCGCTTTTCTTCCGCACGGAGCTTTGCCGGAAAAAAGCGCCAGTCTAGATGCTGATCTTGCGGAAAATAAAGCCTTTTCTGAAAGATCCCTTATCCCTCTATGAAATAAGGGATCTTTCGGAAAAGCCTTTATTTTCCGCAAGATCAGCGTCTAGGCTGGCGCTTTTTTCCGGCAAAGCTCTGTGCGGAAGAAAAGCGGCAGCCATTTTTATGCTAATGAAGCGGGGGAGATTTAAATCCTCGCTTCATTAGCAATTGCGATACGTCTAATTTACATCCCTTTTCCGAAAAAGGGATGTAGTCTAGACGTAGCCTTGTGCAAAAAGGGGTTATTCCTCGTAGAAGGAGGAATACCTACACCGCAAAAAGCCCTCTGTTCTGCTGATGTATTCTACATTTTTTTGCGCAAAAACGTGCTTGAGGTGTGGATGCTCTGCGGGTTTTTGCGCAAAAACAGCTGTTTTTGCGTAAAAACCCTGTAGTGTAGATGTAGCCAAAGAGAGCTGGTAAAATAATCCAGCACTTATGACTCCCAGGTCTGTGCTCTAGCTGCTAGACAACACTACTTCCAAACCAATAACATGATCAGAAGCATTAAAGAAAATCTCCCAGAAATAAAACATTCCACATCCCTCAGTTGATCCAATTAGCTCTCTCTAAAAAAAGGTTTTTAACACCTCCCACACATAACAGCAATTTGGTGATGGTAACAGCGCATAATCAAGACACAGGAGGCTGTGCTGTTAGGTAATGTATATCCCATTTTGTGTACAAGATTTTTGTTTTATTTTAATAAATATAAATGTTTGGAAATGTTTAATATTAAGTGTCTTCTGGACTATTTGTCATAATATTACTCACTGTATTAGCCTAATATAGTTGCTACAAATGTCTCACAGCAGAAATATCTGTAGGTAGATCATACAATTCCTGATAATGGTAGGTAAGAGGGTACTTTGTACATCTTTGTCACCCTGATTGTTATTTTTCTAAAGGCAAAGAGTAATATGGACAAGTAGTTGCATAGGACTGTGAGTTAGATTTCCTGTATACTACTCCTGGTTTGTCACTGACTCACTGTGGACTTTATCCTGACTCACAGTACCTTACTGAATCACAATTAGAAAATGGCATTGGGAAATTTTGCACTCTGACTAGTACCTCTGATAATATCTTAGCATAAAATTCAGGATAGTGTTGTAACTTGGCATCTTATTGTTTTAAAGGCCTGATGTTCATTTATGATAGGTGGGTTGTGAAATAAATGTCTGCTGTATCTAAGAAACACTAACTACTTGTTGTCTCACTTATTAAATGAAAATACCATTATATTGTAAACTTATGGAAGAGCTACAGATATATCTATAATTCTATTGTATGTAGGCCCCTAGATAAAAAGGGGATTGGCACATTAGACATGTATCTATACTGGAAATGGTTTAAAGTCTGTGTGAAGGCAGGGTTGACAAACAGGTTTTTCTGTCAGACAAAAGATGTTTATTCACCAAACTGGCAGCATGTAAATTAAGCATTATAACTAGCTAACACAATGGAGGGACATTCACATTTGAAGTCAATAGGGAAGAGCACACAGGTAAAACAAGCAACGGTGGGTTATATTATCGCTGGCTATGTCTAAACTACAATCCCTTTCAGAAGAGCAAATGCAAATGAAGTGCTCATTTGCATATGTCACACTCTCATTTGCATTTCCTCTTCCTTTCCGTTTTGCGCAAAAGGGGAGTTTTGCGCAAAAAGGTGCCATCTGCACAGCGCTTTTTTGCACAAAAACCTCTTGCGCAAAAGGGAAAGGAAGAGGAAATGCAAATGAGAGCTTGACATATGCAAATGAGCACTTCATTTGCATTTGCTCTTCCTCAAGAGGATCATAGTTTAGATGTAGCCTCTGAGTACTTACAATTAACTTTGGGGATATGAGAAGAATACAAAGAGGATGCCCCCTTATCCTGCACATATGAAGTAATCTGGAAGCGTGTTTACATTTATAAAAATAGGCTCACAGCCAACTTTGGCTGAAGATGCTACAAAAGGCTTTGAATGAAAAAAATTTCTTTAGACAGGAGAATAACCTGTTAAGTTTAGTCTCTAGAAAGTATGCTATGATTTTTTTATATGTAATCTTTTGTTTCCATTATCCGTACACAGTATTTCTTGAATCTTGAATCATTTGTAATAAACTAATCCTTGTTTTCAATATATCTAAATGCTGTGATATTAAGCAAAGTGCTGATCCTGAGTTCAATCATACAAGGCGATATGTTCGCTGTTCCAGTGGGGACAACAGACCTGCTATTTCTGTGAGTGTTCAGTGGATAAAGGATGGACACTACAGGGGAACATTTTAAAGGAATATGGGCAGTAAGAGAAAAATCAGGCCATATGAATTCCTCATCCACCTAATTCTTCTCCTTCCCAAGGATAAGAATGTAATTATTGTAACTATTTTGATTTTATCTTCTGTGTATGGCACAGTGATTCATAGAATCATAGAATACTAGAACTGGAAGGGACCTTAAGAGGTCATCAAATTTAGTCCCCTGCCCTCATGGCAGGACCAAGCATCATTTAGATCATCCCTGATAGATGCCTATCTAACCTGCACTTAAATATCCCCAGTGATGGAGATTCCACAGCCTCCCTAGGCAATTTATTCCAGTGATTAACCATCTTGACAATTAGGAAGCTTTTCCTAATGTCCAACCTAAACCCCATTTGCTGCAATTTAAGCCCATTGCTTCTTGTCCTACCATCAGAGGTTAAGGAGAACATTTTTTTCTCCCTCCTCCTTGTAACACCTTTTTAGGTACTTGAAAACTGTTATCATGTCCCCTCTCAGTCTTCTCTTTTCCAAACTAAACAAATCAAATTATTTTAGTCTTCCCTCAAAGGTCATGTCTTCCAGACTTTTAATAATTTTTGTTGATCTTCTCTGGATTCTCTCCAATTTCTCCATAAATGCAGTGCCCAGAACTGGACACAATACTCCAATTGAGTATCTAATGAGCACAGAGTAGAGAAGAAGAATTACTTCTCAAAAAATTTAGATGATGGCACAGAGAGTACGAATATTAAGTTTGCAGATGATACCAAGCTGGGAGAGGTTTCAAGTGCTTTGGAGGATAGGGTCAAAATTCAAAATGATCTGGACAAACTAGAGAAATGATCTGAGGTAAACAGGATGAAGTTTAATAAGGAGAAATGCAAAGTACTCCACTTAGGAAGGAAGAAAGAGTTACTCACCTTGTGCAGTAACGGTGGTTCTTCAAGATGTGTCCCCGTGGATGCTCCACTCTGGGTGCTAGTGCATCCTCGCGCCGGCGACTGGAGACTTTTCTAGCAGTTTCTGCCACGCCACGCAGGTGCCGCAGCATCCTCTAGTGCCATTGGAATTCTTGGGAGCGTGCACGGTGCGGCCCCTCCATTCCTTCTCTACCTGCTAGAGTACAAGGCTCCAAAGCAGGGGAAGGAGGGAGGGTAGTGGAGCACCCACAGGGACACATCTCGAAGAACCATCGTTACTGCACAAGGTGAGTAACACTTTCTTCTCCTTCGAGTGGTCCCCGTGGGTGCTCCACTGTGGGTGACTACAGAGCAGTTGTCGGTTCACGGAGGTGGGTTTGGAGCCATGTGGTAGTCACTGTGGACAGCACTGCATGTCCCACCACCATGGACAATGCTATAGAAGAGGAGAGTGCATAGTGCTGCGCAAATGTGTGGTCAGATGACGGCATTACAAATGTCTTAGAGTGGAACATTATGAAGGAAGGCGGCTGTGGAAGCCACCACCCTGATGGAGTGTGCCGTGATGTTTTCAGGTAAGTGCTTGTTGTGTAAGGTATAACAAGTTCAAATGCAGGAGGTAATCCATTTCGAGATTCTCTGAGATGCTTGTCCCCTAGATCTTTCAGCGTAGGAGATGAAAAGCCTAGGTGAGGCTCGCCACGGCTTCATGCGGTCAACATAAAATGCCAGTGCTCGTCGGACGTCGAGATTGTGCCATGCAGCCTGGATTGGGTCGGCATGAAGCTTCAGAAAGAAGGCAGGTAAGTGTATGGGTTCGTTCACGTGAAAGGGGGAGGGTACTTGGGAGAGGAACTTCAGGTGAGGTCGGAGTATCACTCTGTCCTTTGTAAACATGATGTATGGAGGATCGGCCATCAAGGCTGCGAGCTCGCTCACCCTCCTGCTGGAGGTAATTGCAATGAGGAAGGACACCTTCATAGATAAATGAGACCAAGAACAGGTGGCTAGAGGCTCGAACGGTGGCTTTGTCAGGCTTTTTAGACTGTGGTTCAAATCCCAAACGGGGACCGGTGGACAGACAGGAGGGAAGGTATTCTGTAGGCCTTTAAAGAAGCGTTTGGTCAATGGATTAGCGAGGAAAGAAACGCCATCCATAGGATGATGAAAAGCAGCTATGGCGGCGGCGTGGACCTTGATACTGCTGAGTGCGAGGCCTGACTGTTTTAGGGATAATAAGTAGTCCAGTAAGGTAGGTAAAGGGGCAGACTCTGGAGGGGTTGCATGTACCCGACTATACCAGTGAGAGAATCGATTCCATTTGTATAAGTAAGTTCTTCTGGTGGAATGTCTTCGACTGTTGATCAGTATGTCCTTCACCTGTTCCGAGCAGGTAATCTCGGCATCCTGGAGCCATGAAGGAGCCAGGCGTGGAGGTGGAGCTTGAGAAGGTCCGGATGGAGAGTCCTCACGTGGTTCTGTGACAGGAGGTCATGGTGGAGAGGGAAAGGATACGGGTCCATCACTGCCATCTTGAGAACGTAAGGATACCACGTCTGTCTGGGCCGCGCAGGTGCCACTAGTATGACCCACGCCTGGTCCGTTCTGATTTTGTTGAGGACTCTGTGTAGGAGTGGGAAGGGGGGGAATGCGTAAAGGAGAGGGGTGTACCATGTGATGGAAAAGGCGTCTCCAAGGAAATGTTTTCCCAGGGCTCCTCTGGAGCAATAAAGATGACATTTCCTGTTGTTTTTTGTGGCAAAGAGATCTATGTCTGGTTGGCCCCACTGAAGGAAGAGTAGAGTGAGGGCATGTCTGTTGAGCTCCCATTCGTGCTGATCTTGGAATGTGCGACTTAGGGCATCCGCTGTGACATTGAGTATGCTTGGGAGGTAAGCGGTCAGTGGGGTGACTTGGTGTGTCAGGCACCAGTTCCAGAACTTGATAGCTTCCAAACACAGGGAAGGGGACCAAGCCCCCCCTTGTCGGTTGATATAGTACGTGCAGGTGGTATTGTCCATCATGCTGGTAATGGACTTGTGCGCTATGTACTGTTTGAAGTGTTGGCACGCATATCTGACCTCTCATAACTTGAGGAGGTTGATATGGAAGGTTTGTTCTGTGAATGACCATTTGCCCTGGCCTGTGATGTTCTCTAAGTGGGCCCCCCATCCCATAAGTGAGGCATCTGTTATAACTGTCAGCGTGGGAGGAGGACGCTGGAAGGGAACGCCCTCCAGCATGTTCTGTGGAATTGTCCACCAGAGCAGGGAGTTGAGGATGCACTGTGGAATGGCCATGAGTTTGGAAAGTTGGTCTCTGGAAGGTTTGTAAACCGTCGCGAGCCACGACCGAAGGGCTCTCATGTGGAGCCTGGCCAATTTGACGACGTAGGTCGTGGAGGCCATATGCCCGAGGATCTTGAGGCAGTCGCGGACTGTCACGGTTGGAACCAACTGTGCCGTCCGATAAGGTCGTGTATGGTGGCGAACCTGTGTTCGGGAAGGGTAGCCCTCAATGCAACCGTGTTGATGAGGGTGCCTATGAATTCCAGCCTCTGTGCTGGGAGTAGGGTGGATTTTGCGTAGTTTATGTGAAAACCGAGGCTGAGTAGAAGGCCTATTGTGGTGTCTGTCATGGCCTTGGTTTCGTGAAAAGATGCACCTTTTATGAGGCAGTCGTCCAAGTATGGGAATATTATGATCCCTTGTCGTCGGAGTGAGGCCATTACGACTGCCAGGGTTTTGGAAAACACCCTGGGGGCAGTTGAGAGGCCAAACGGGAGCACCCGGTATTGATAGTGTTGGTTGCCTACTGTAAACCGTAAGAAGCATCTGTGAGCAGGATGAACCATAATGTGAAAGTAGACATCCTGGAGTTCGAGAGCCGAAAGCCAATTGCCTTGATCGAGTGCGGGAATGATTATTGCGAGAGTGACCATCTTGAAACGGTGGTACGCAATGTATTTATTGAGGCGCCTCAGGTCCAAGATGGGTCGCCATCCTCTCGTCTTCTTCTGGGTTAGGAAGTAGGTTGAGTAGAATCCCCGGCCTTGGAATTGTGCTGGTACTTGTTCCACTGCGCCTAGTTAAAGAAGATGCGAAACCTCCTGTTGAAGAACAGTTTCGTGAGAGGGGTCCCTGAGGAGGGACGGGGTAGGAGGGTGAGTAGGAGGGAGGGAGGTAAATGGGATAGTGTAACCGTATTGAATCAGTTCCAGGACCCATTTGTCCGAAGTGATGAGAGACCATTGGTGGAAAAAGGCCCGGAGGGGGTGGTGGAGCTGAGGAGTATTGGTTGGCAGTAGAGGTGGATTGGCTTTCTGGCTCTCGACCTGACCTTCAAACCTGCTGCTTGCTTGCAGGTGGATGGGTTGTGAGGTGTTGTTGTTGTTGTCATTGAGGTCTACGCCGCTGAGGTCTTTGTTTTGGGCGGAAATTGTACTTGGGCTGCTGCCTGAAGGGCTCTCTCGGGCGTTGGTAAGACTGGTACCTAGTTCTCTTGAAGGGAGGAGTGTACATTCCCAGGGTCCTGAGAGTAGTACGGGAGTCCTTCATGGAGTGCAATACTTCATCTGACTTGGCTGCGAAAAGGTTGGTTCAGTCGAAAGGTAGGTCTTCAACCTTTTGTTGCAGATCCCTAGGTACCCCAGATGCCTGTAGCCAGGATATTCTGCGGAGGACAATCGCGGAAACCGTAATGCGAGCTGCGGTGTCCGCTACGTCCATAGTGGACTGTAGGGCTGTACGGGAGATGGTATGTCCCTCTTGCATGATGTTGAGCAAGGTTGGCCTCTTATGTTCTGAAAGGTGTTGGAGCAGATCTTGTAGCTTCGTGTAGTTAGCGTGGTCATAGTCTGTGAGCATGGCAGTGTAATTAGCAGCTCTGAGAAGTAATGTGGCTGACGAATAAACTTTCCGACCCATGATGTCCACTTTCTTGTGGTCCCTGTCTTGTGGGGTGGTTCTGAGGTTGGGTTGTTTACCTTTGTGGCATACCGAGTCTACCACTAGGGAGTTTGGAGGTGGGTGAGTAAAAAGAAAGTCCATGTTTTGGGAAGCGATGAAGTACTTGCGATCCGCCCTTTTATTTGTTGGGGTGATGGATGCTGGAGTTTGCCAGATGTTGTCGGCCGGGTCCATGATAGCTTCATCCATGGGGAGAGCTATTCTGGAGGCGGTTGGAGGCTGTAACGTGTGGAGGAGGCGATATTGTTTCACCCGTACCTCCTGGAGGTCTCTTTCCTAAGCTATAGCTACTCTTCTGAAAAGGTCTTGAAATGTTCTAGCATCATCGCCAGATGGTGGGGCTTCGGTTGTGACCGCTTCATCTGGAGATGAGGACGAATTATGAAGAGGTGACCTAGTCTCCCCTTCAGAAAAAGAGTCGTGTGCCTCCAAGGGGGCTAGAGAGTTCGGCTCAGTGGCGGATGCTGTGGCAGGAGGCGAGGCAGGAGGTGGCCTGGAGATAGTAGAAGGAACACGATGGTGGCCCTTTTTAGGACGTGGCTCCCAGGGTTGCCATTGGGTGTTATATGGCAGTGGTGGGTAGGCATATTGTTGTGCATATCATGGAGGTGGAGGAGGAGGGTATGTGTATTGAACCATGGCGGGCTGCCAGGAGGGAGGCCTTTGCGCCGGGCTAGAGTGCTGCGAGAAGAATCTGCTCCTTGATTTGGTGCCGATGTCACTGGGGGAACGAGAGACGACCGAGGAGCGGCAGGACCTCACTGAATGGATGGAGGAGCCTGGGGAAGGCAGTGGCGTTGATGTGTGGCTTCGAACCGGGGATCGGTATCACTAGTGCACCTTGGTCGGTGCAGGGCGGTGCGGTTTGGATGGTGCCGGGGGCGGTGTGGATAGCAGTGGTGACAGAGGTGCTGAGGGTTGTTCTGGTGCTGAACTGCTCAGCAGTGGCATGTCGGCGCAGGCCTTCTTCGGCGCCGGCCCTGGTGCCATTTTGGCATGGTGCTTCGGTGCCGCTCGACCCTTGTGCTGGCCCGCCAGTGCAGCCAGTGCAGCTGGTGCCGAGGGTACCTCCAGTGCCGTACCAGTTGGTGCCGCTGACCTCTGCTTTGGCTCCGAGTGAGCTCTTTTATGCGGTGCCAATGTCTTAGGTGGCGCCGACCCCAAGGTTCCCGGCCTATCACCTGTACTGACCTGAGCGGCCAACAGTGCCAAGGGTAGCGACGGAGTCGGGGAAAGACCCGTTTTCGAGGGCCAGAGTGAGTAGAGGGATGATTTTTCTCCATACCCTTACTGAATTGAACCGGTCTTGAGACCGTAGGAGAATCCTCCAAGGACGGACGAAGGGACATCTCATATAGAAGTGTCTTGAGTCTGTTGGCTCGGTCCCGGCGCACCCTCACTGTTAATTTGGAACAGTGGAGGCACTTCTGAGTTTGATGTGACTGCCCTAGGCACTGAGTACATTTGGAGTGCCCATCTGAAACGGGCATGGCGTCCTGACATGACTCACACCTCTTAAAGCCCGGAGAACCAGGCATGAGGGGCTGGGGAAAAGTGGCAAAGTGCAATGAGAATTTTTTTTTAAAACTTGACAGGGGAGGAGAAGAGGGCTAAAAAACTTGGATAATGAGGAAACTATGGATTAAAACTGGGTATTTAACTATTTTTTTGACAGGAATGAGGAGAACAGTAGGCTCCGTCTGCTGCCAAGGATGGTAGAGAAGGAACTGAGGGGCTGCGCCGCGCACGTGCCCAAGAATTCCAGCGGCACTAGAGGGTGCTGCGGCGCCTGCGCAGCGTGGCAGAAACTGATAGAAAAGTCTCCAGTTGCCGGCGCGAGGATGCACCAGCACCCAGAGTGGAGCACCAACAGGGACCACTCGAAGGACAACAATCAATTTCACACATATAAAATGGGAAGTGATTGTCTAGGAAATACTGCAGAAAGGGATCTGGGTGTCATAGTGGACCACAAGTTAAACATGAGTCAACAGCGTTTGACTCATGCAAAAAAAGCAAACATGATTCTGGGATGCATTAGCAGGAGTATTGTGAACAAGACACGAGAAGTCATTCTTCCACTCTACTCTGATTAGGCCCCAATTGGAGTACTGTTGTCTAGTTCTGGGCACCACATTCCAAGAAAGATGTGGAGAAATTGGAGAAGGTCCAGAAAAGAGCAACAAAAATGATTAAAGGTCTAGAAAACATGACCTATGAGGAAAGACTGAAAGAACTGGTCTTGTTTAGTTTAGAAAAGAGAAGACCGAGAGGGGACATGATAGTAGTTTTCAAGTATTTAAAAGGGTGTCACAAGGAGGAGACAGAAAAATTGTTCTCCTTGGCCTCTGATGACAGGACAAGAAGCAATGGGCTTAAATTGCAACAAGGGAGGTTTAGTTTAGACATTAGAAAAAACTTCATAACTGTCAGGGTGGTTAAACAGTGGAACAAATTGCCGAGGGACGTTGTGGAATCTCCATCACTGGAGATATTTACGAGCAGATTGGATACGCATCTATCAGGAATGAGCTAGGCAGTGTTTGGTCCTGCCATGAGGGCAGGGGACTGGACTTGATGACCTTTTGAAGTCCCTTCCCATTCTAGGATTCATGTCTTGCTCACAACACTCCTGTTAATGCATCCCAGAAGGATGTTTGCTTTTTTTTGCAATAGTTTCACACTGTTGACTGGGGGTGTGTCTAGACTACACCTCTCTGTCGACAGAGAGATATAGATTAGGCACATCAAAATTGCTAAAGAAGCAGGAATTTAAATATCCCGCGCTTCATTAGCATAAACATGGCCACCGCTTTTTTCAAAATGGAGTTTTTTTGAAAAAAACCAGCAGTCTAGAAGTGGATCTGTCAAAAATAAACCCTTTTTCAACTGATCCTGTAAACCTCATTTTTTGAGGAATACAGGATCTGTCGAAAAAGGGTTTATTTTTGACAGATCCGCATCTAGACTGTCCTTTTTTTCGAAAAAACTCCGTTTCGAAAAAAAGTGGTGGCCATGTTTATGCTAATGAAGTGCAGGATATTTAAATCCCTGCTTCATTAGCAATTTCGATATGCTTGATTTGCATCCCTCTGTCGACAGAGGGATGCAGTCTAGACATAGCCTCATATTTAGCTTGTGGTCCTTTATGACCTCTAGATCCCTTTCTGCAGTTCTTCTTCCTAGACAGTCGCTTCCCATTCTGTACGTGTGAAACTGATTGTTCCTTCCTAAGTGGAATATTTTAAACTTCCTCCTAGCTGGCTACAGTGATAGACAGATGATGCAAAAATTAGGAGTTCTGGCTAATCAGCCCTCAACCCTCTGGAACATACTTTCTACATTTAGCATCCTTTTGTCATTCTGATGTTCTCTCAAGCCACATCTCTGGTCGGAATTCCTCTGGACCATGTCCACTGGCTTCTTGGATGCCTTTTAGACACAGTGAGCACTGTCTGGTGCTCTCTGCTCAGTGTCTCCCTCTGGATCCCTGATTGTTTTACTTGTGACCCCACGTCCATCCCTGTTTTTTCATTTGTTCAATTATATGATGCCTGTGTTTGGAGGCTCCTCCCCTTATAATGAAAGGGGCCTCCCACGTAGCCACAGTGTTTCAGAAGGTGCATTCTAATGGAGTGTTTACTGAATTCAAAGCCTGACGAGGTGAAAAATGGCCAATTAATCCAGTGACAGGCTGCACCTGGAGGAGAGGCAGGGCTGCTAAGGCCTAATGGCTGATGAATGCAGCTGGAGAAGGAGCTGAGCTAGGCATAATGACAGAAAGTTGGTGGGAAGAGGAGGATGTGGGAGGGAACTCTGCAATCACCCTCTAGAGAGGAGGGTGTGTTGGTAGCAGAGATCAAGGAGTCCTAGGAGGCAAAACTGTGGGATTCTGCCTGGTAAGAACATGAGAGAGTGTGAAGTAGCCACAGGGAGTGGAGGAGGCCCCAGTGATAACCTGGAGATGGGATAGGACAGGTGTCCTTTTTTTTTGGTCCATAAATTACAGTCAAAGAGGGGAGCTGACAGAGCCTGGTTAGATCTATTGACTGACTAAAGTCAGTTACTGTAGGAGGGGGAGGTGCCAGGTCATTGCCTGTAACAGTCACTCGCTACTCAGATGGGGCTGCTCAGTGCCTACACCCCTCACTCCTTTCAGTGCACCCGAATTCCTTCCTCAGACCTGTACCCCAACCCTCAGTCCTGAGCTCCGTCATGCAACCAAACTCCTCCCCAGAGCTTGCACGCTCTGCTCTCTCCTGCACCTCAACTCTCTGCCCCTGTCTTTAGCAGCCTCCTGCACTCTGAACCCCTATGCCTCATCCTAGAGTCTGTACCCCCAGACTGCAGCCCCTTCTCACATTTTGAAGCTCTTGGCTCCACCCCCAGAGTCCTGTCCTGTCCCCAAAATCCCTCATCGCCAGCTTGCACACCCAGCCTTCAGCCTCGCCCTCTCTTGCATCTTGCCTGGTGAAAATGAGGGAAGGACTGTAGGGAGACAGAATGAGCAGCAGTGGGGCCTTGGAGAAGGGATGGAGCAAGGTTCAGTTTTCTGCAAATAGAAAGCTGGCAACCCTAGAGTATATATACAATGGAGGTTCCTTGATCCACATCATAGCAAAAGATCTCTCCATTAAGCTAGAAGAAACAATAAAACAAGAGGAGTGACATCATGACTTGGCCTCACTCCCACACAACTGAGAACCTGGAAACGCATTTGGAGGACAAAGATTTTGAACTGGGGAAGTGTCCCCAGGCAGGAGGAGAGTTCCAGCCTGTGTACTGATGAGCTTTCATTATCAGGGGTGACACGTGGAGGGTGCACGAGAGGTCACAGGAACCCCAAATGTTGCGGACAGGAAGGGTAGGTTGGAGGAAGGGGCAGGGCAAAGCAAGGGCAGGGAGGGGTTTGGAAAAGGAGGAGCCTGGGGCAGGAGGGGTTGTCCCAGCCCTTCCCTGGTCGGGTGGGGTCACGTCGCCAGTGTCCCCCATGTATCCTCCCTCTCCAGTCATCTTTCTTCATTATCATGATAAGACACTGCTTGATCCAAATCCTGGTTGGTCTATAAAACTAAGACTACAAATTTATTTCTTAAGTAGCCAACTTTGATTTTGAGGCTCACTACTTATAATCACTTAAAATCTATCTATAATTAATACATTTGTTTGTTTTACTTAAAACAGCCTGTTGGGTTGAAGTGCTTGGGAAATCTCAGCTCTGTGTGCAAACGCTCTCCACACCAGGAGAGGCACAGACTGGATAATGAACTTACATTAGCCAGGGCAAGATGATTACACTTCTGGGTTGCAAGGCTGGGTAGCTGGGGGAACTGGCTGAAGCCTCTCTATTGTTGGTTCATGACTGGTTGGGTAAAGCATTCATGTAACTCAGTCAGGTGTGTCCATGGATGTGTATGTTTGGACAAGTGCAGAACCTGCCAGAGGTTTGTGGCTTATCACAGCATCACAGTGTGAGAGAGATCCCCCAGGTTGTTGGGACAGAGGACTCGCAGTTCCACAATTCAGATTGCACACTGGAAAAACTCATCACCTTGGGGACAGAGTCAAGACCTGGGAGTGCGGGAGGGAAGAGGGAAGCAGGGCAGGGGAGATATCTCTTATGCATATCACTATGGAAGCAAACTATTTCCCTGAAAAAGGAAAAGTAATTAGAACATCTTAAGAATATGGGTCAGCTAGTAATAAAATTGGTGTCATCAAGCCAATGACAGGATAAATTAAAGGAGAGACAGAGAAGTTGTAGTTGAGGTAGATCCTTTTTTGAGGGGAAAATGGCCTCTGAGAAAAATCACTTCAAGATGTAGGCAAGATTTGGCTTTGCATGTTATCCTGGACATAATGTCATAATTTCCATTTAGTTCGTATAGCTCTGAAGTCCTAGCTGTGCAGTCAATGAACATATCTTTTGACAATTTGTGCTCTGAAAGCCATCATCTAATCTTGATGTAATTAGCCTTTTCTGCTAAGTTCTTGGAAAAATAGGAATCTAATTTGACACCTGTATCATATGTCTCAATTTTTCCTCATTTATAGAGCACCTCATAGATTACAATTAAAACATTCATTTGTTCTATTTAATGCTGTCAGCCTGCTTTTGCTTTTGGTAATTTTTTAAAAATCAGGAGGATTATGAACCTCAAACACAGGAATCTCTAATTTATTTCTACCTCATCTGGTGCTTCTCATTTACCTCATGTTCTTTATTGAGTTTAATGTTTAGCACTGGAAATCTACATGTTGTTAAGATGGTATTAATGTGTGCTCATCTATGAATATCCTTGTTTTCACATTGCTTTCTCTGTGAATTATTCCTTCCAGGGACAGTAATAATTCAAGTTTGGGGGTCACTCATAGGGACTATGTATATAGGTCTACCCTTTCTCATGCTGAGAGGCTGGTCAAAGTTCTGGGCCATGGGGATATTTCAGTTGGAAATAGAAATTGATAGGCATGTTTTTGCACTTTTGTTTAGTTATGAAAAATGTACACAGTCCTGTTGCTAAGTGAAGAAGGACCCAAATTGCTGGAAACAACTTCTTTGGTTCAAGAACAGGAACACTTTTTCTCAGTCTGAGTCCTTGACCCAAGAAAACGTCTATTGAGTTTTCTTCCAATGTCTGCCACTGTGTTTTCATCTACCCCTTCTGGGTGTCTTTGTCTCCCAGTCCTCTTCTGTTTTGCCTTCCTGCACAGTGACCTCTCTCCCCTACCCCACAATACTAAGCAGAAGTTCCTGGTACATGTGCTCCTTGTGTCCTAAGTGAGGATTTAAAATGTATCTGTATACTTCTCTTAATTGAAGGGTGTGTTCATCACTAGTCAGAGGTGTGTGATTCATGCAGTCCCTAATCATGCTCAGGATATACCAGTATGATGAGAGGGATTGTACAGGGCCCGCAGAAGCTGCCAAGAGCTTCCTTTCCCTGGGAATTCTACAGAAGGGGACTGTGGCAGCCAAAAAAACCCTTTTAATTTTACCCTTTACAAAAGCCATGACCAGCAGTAAAGGTTGTGTGCTGTGTATGCAAAGGGGGCGCCGCTCACAATGGCAGCGTGGTACTGTTACACTTACTTTGTGCAGGTATAACTGGTGAGACAGAGTGGGCACTGGGAATTTGATGCTGGGAAGCCCAAAGGATTCAAACCAGCTCCCAGCCGTAGGCCAGGCCTAGCAAGCTCAGGTGCATGCTGGCCTGAGTGGTGACATTGTCACAGGCAAGGGATGGTGAGCTGGATTGCGGTACTCTTGGGCTATGTCTACACTGGTAGGTTCTTGCACAAGAACAGCCATTCTTGTGCAAGAACCCCCAGAGCATCCACACTGCCTGCCTGCTCTTGCACAAGAAGACTTACAGTACTGCATCGGAAGACAGGGCTTCTTGCGCAAGAGCTACGCTCTTTTCTAACAAGTGTAAGCCCTCTTGCGCAAAAGCTCTTGTGCAAGAGGGCAGTGTGGACGCGTGGCAGGGGTTTCTTGCTCAAGAAAGCCCTATGGCTAAAATGGCCATCAGAACTTTCTTGCTCAAGAGAGCGTCCACACTGCCACGGATGCTCTTGCGCAAAAAGCACATGGCAGTGTGGACGTGTTCTTGCACAAGATGTTCTTGCGCAAGAACCCGCCAGTGTAGACATAGCCCAAGTGACCTGAGGAGAAGCTCCTCTCTAGCCCTAACTTCTTAGGGGATGGACGCTAGCCACTAGCTGGGATTTAGGTGGCACATGTTAGTTACCTGTGGCCGGGGAGATTGTTGTAGCCTCCCACTACAGTGAGGAAGCAAGGGGCCTGGAGTCCCCCAGAGGGCACTACTCTCCCGCTCCCGCCACTCTGCTTTGCCCTTCCTCCCCATCCTTCTCATTCTATCTCCTCAATCCGCTGTAGCCGAGAGTTAGCGCCACCCCCTTTATAATCCAGGAGCCGACTCCGAAACGCATGCTGATTGGCAGATCTTCTTGTCAATCCCTCGCTCGCCCCGCCCCACTTCCCTGCTCGGTGCGGATCGGGCTGTCAATCACGGATCAACATGGTCCCATGCCCTGCTCCCGCCTCCTGAGCGCGAAGCGGATTGGAGCATAGGAATGTCCATCGACGATTAGCTCCACCCGCCCGCTCAGGTAGCCCGGAAGATGGCGGCGACTGCGGCGGCCGGTGAGGCCGGCTGGGTTCTGTGAGGGGAAAGGACTTGCGGGGTCCGATGCCGGCGGTGGCCGGGCCGCGGCGGAGGGGGGCAGCGGCCGCTGGGGGCGCTCGCCGGAGACTCTGAGAGCCCAGTCCCCGTCCGGCGCTGAACGTTGGGGCCTGGAGCGAGCGAGATGCGGTGGCGGCTTTGGGGGCGCTGCGGGGGGAGCTGGCAGCGACCGGGGCCGCTCCTGTGCCTCGGACCCGGGCTCGGACCTGGGCTCGGGCTCCGGCTTCTCTTCTTCTTGCTGCTTCTGGGATGTGGCGAGGCGGCTCCACTTCCGCAAACAGGTGCAGGTGAGAGGCCGGCGGGTGGGGGTAGTGGGGGCTGAAGCGTCTAACGCGAGGGGATCGGGACCCAAGGGATCAGGGCGCGATGGGGGGAGAGGCCTGTGGAACGAAGGGGTTGGGGGGGGGGGGAGAAACCTGCCGAGTGAGGCGGTTGGGGGGGGGGGAAGACCTACTCCCGGGGGAAATCTGCCGAGCGAGGCGGTGGGGGGGGGAGACCTACTCCCGGGGGAAATCTGCCGAGCGAGGCGGTTGGGGGGGGGGGAGACCTACTCCCGGGGGAAATCTGCCGAGCGAGGCGGTTGGGGGGGGGGGGAGACCTACTCCCGGGGGAAATCTGCCGTGCGAGGAGGTTGGGGAGAGAGATGAGATCTGCCGTGCGTGGGGATCGGGGAGGGGGTTGGCGGGCGGGGGGAGACCTGCTGTGGGACGGGGTCACGGAGAGGAGGGAGGAAGACTTGCTGTGTTAGGAGGAGATGGGGGGGGGGAGGGAGGACCTGCTGTATGAGGGGGCTGTGGAGTGTAGCGACAGGTCGCTGGTTGGGAGGAATGAGGCAGATGGATCTGGAAGAGAGTAAGCTGGGAGGAGCGAGGATGGGGGGGGGGGGCGGCGAGGAAGACACTATGGTCCCTGCTAATGGTGTTCATTGTGTTTTGAGGTAGGACAGGGAGGCTGCAGTGATCCATGGTGGGACTAGGAAGGCAGGGTCAAATGTGTCCAGTAAATTCTCCCAGTATAGTTTTGGTAGCAATTGTGCTGTTTGGAATCAGGAAGGAGTTGCTTCCCTTCCTTGTTCCACCTCAAGGGTGTCACATTTAATTGATTTATCTGAAGAAGTGGGTTGTGCCCACAAAAGCTCATGATACCATCTACATGTTTTAATGTGCTTCAAGACTATTTTTTGTTGTTTAAGTTTTTACATTCAATTGGGTTTGTTATTGTGGTATATGTCAAGAACTTTACCTTCTCTGATGCCGCAGGTACTGGATACTGTTATCTAGATGAGATGGTCCAGGGTTCTGAACCAGGGGGCAAATACTGTGCTTGTAGCATTATTATATGTTGTCTCACTTTAGTTATCTCTCTGGAGCTGTTGAGTTTTGTGCCTTATCTTTTCCCACAGTTCTAAAAGCCCAGGGCTTTTAGCTCTGTGGCTCACAGCTATGAGACCTTTGTGTGATTATCTCTTTTTTTTTCTCGTTTTGCGACTTCATTACTGAGACTAACATGCAGAGGATGGAGGTGCCCTAGTACAGATTTGCTTATCCTATTTCCAGCCAGATTAGAGTAGCTTTTTACTTGCTGCTTGTAGTTTACTTTTGCCTGTTACTTCTGTTTCCTGGCTTTTAGACTATGGGTTTTCCTTCTATTTTTCTGCACACCATTTAAAAATATGCATTTGGGAGGGGACCTCTCTTTTCATAGTATAATTCGGTTTTTTGAAATCTTACTAGTGGTGATGCAAAGGAGGTAGCTTTTTTACTTTTTTGTATTCTATTAGTGTTTTGAAATTTTAATTGATTCTGGGATCTGTTTTGCGATGCGGTGTACAGAAGCATAGTAAAAGTGGTCCCTGCCCCCAAAGAGCTTTTAGTTGAAATACACAGTATGGTCAAAGGGTGGAAGAAAGGGATACAGCATGCAAGCAGAGATTGGGGTCTGATGAACAGAAATTAAATGATTTGTCCCAGGTATCACATGAAGTCTGGAGCAAAGCCAGAATTTACCCTTGTTCTCTATTCTAGGCCAGCACCTTAACCACAAACCACCCTTTCTCCTGAATTTTCTTTGGAGAAAGCAATTCTAAATTGTTTATAAACCATTTCTTTAGTTCCATGTAAAGATGCATTTTTGAAGAGGAGAAATCGGTAAATCATATGTATATGTTTGTAAATGGAATGACAGGTTTCTCACTTGTGAATTTTTTGATTATTCAAATAGGATAAATTTGTCAGCAGACTGTATGATGCTACATGACAAATTCAGTATCGTGATTTGTCCTCCCTTTCTTAAGTGGAATGCAAGATTTGTTTCTATAGAGTGATTTCAGAAGTAGAGGACTCTTCCTGATTACCTTTTCTCAGAGTATCTGCTTTGTTTTTTTTTTTGTTTAAATTCTTCCTTACCATCAGAATTATGCAGTATATCTTAGAAAACTAGACACTCATTAGTTTTTAGTGTTAATAACGAGCTTCATTTTGAGTCTGGAAGATTGGAGGCAAAACTTGAATAGGTTTTGTATGGCATATAGTAATAAAGGTATCTTAATAATAATAACGTGCCATGTACAATGCAGTTAGAGATACTATGTATAGAGCCCTTTGCTTGAGAAAAGGTTATTACTGAATGGAGTATTGTAACTCTCCATGAATTCATTGTTAAGCACAGTATTCAGTGTATTTAGGTTTGATAGACCAGTTGAACTCAATCTTTTTCATAGTGGGACTACCAGGTGTCAGTGGCTTTTTTTCTCCTGTAGAATAACCTGCCAGTGTACAAAATAGGGATGTCAATATGTAGCCCAAATAGGGATGTCAGTGTGTAGCCCAGGCTCGCTGCAGGTTGAGGCTGGTCCGTGGCAGTAGCTTCTGTCTGGGGTTGGGGGGGTGGTCCGAGCTCCATACAGACAGAGACTGCTTCACGGCAGCCACTCCTCTCCCCCACCACAGCAGCCTCTGTCTGTGGGGAGCTCAGACCCCTGTCAGCAGGGGCTGCTGCTGGACCAGCTTCTGTCCGCAGTGAGCTCAGAGGCCTGTGGACAGGGGCTGCTGCCTCTCCGCGCTGCTGCCTCTGTATCAAAGGCAGCAACAGGGAGCTAGTTTTTAGATTGGTTCCCTTGTGGACTGGCTCCCACCTGGTACCCCTTGCTGCTGCCTCTGATAGAGAGGCAACAGCATGGGGTGACAGGGCTCCCAGGGAGTGCACTGGCTTCTGGCCCCACCCTCAGGAACTATCGAATAGTCATGTAACTGCTAAGATTTTATGCAGTTAAACGACTATTCAATTTCACTATATCTAACACACTGGTACAAGGGTTTGCAGCCAATGGCTTGTGAGCCAAATATGGCTCACTGGGGAGCCAGATATGGCTCTTCTGGAGCCCCAACTCAGCCTCTCTAGCTCCCCTGCAGCAGGGAGCCAGTGCTGGCACTACAGCCTTCTGTTTCCCCACAAGATGGGAATGCCAGCGCCGGCTTCCCTGCCAGATCCATTTTGTGGGAACAAGTGGAGCCGAAAATGGCTCAGTGTGTGCTGCCTTTTTTCTTTTCCCCGGGACACATTTTCTGGGGGCTTCCTGTGCAAATCCTTCCTGGAGGCTTCCTTCCAGCAAAGGGGAGCAGGGGGAGGACGTGTTACATGGTCCCTGTGACATGGCGCAAAAACAAGTAAATGTCCCCCACCCCTCCAATCCCTTCGTGCCCAGACCCTGCTTGCCTATCCTCCCCATGCATTCCCCCTCCCCCTTGGCCAGACAGCCTGCCCCAGCCCACTCCTACCCCCTTCCCCCTGGCCAGACACCCTATTCCCAACCTGCTCCTGCACCCTACCTCCCACCCAGACTTTGCACCCTATCCACCTCCCACTCAGATCCTGCACCCCCATCCCTAACCCATTTGCTGGCAGCCCTGTCCCCTACACTTAACTCCTCATTTTGGCCCCACCCCAGAGCCTGGGTGGGGACAACAAAATCCACTAAACCTGGAATTCCAGAAGAGTAAATCTGGCCTGAGGCCTTGAACCTCAGTCCTCCCTGCCTCTCCCCCCACCATGGGGCTGGAGCACCAGAGGAGTGAGGTGTTTCCGTTGGGGGCCACATCTGTAAGGGTTGGGGGTTTTTGGAGGGGTTTTTTTTTTTCTTTTCACTTGTGTGGTCCCTGACTGATTTTTCTGTGGGTCAGTGGCTCCTGACCCAAAAACGGTTCCCCGTTCCTGCCATAAATAAATACAGTGTTGAAACCTTTTCTGTTGGACATAATATTTTACTTTCGTTATTTAAAAACGAAGCCTGGCCAACAAGCTCCCTGTTGGGGACCAGCCCCCGTGTGGCCACAGCATCATAACACCTATGTTATGAAGCTAGCAGGTTTCGTTATTTGCACTGACAAAGCATGATGCTCCAGTGGCAATAATGCTTACAAAATTGCTATTAATAAGTCATATAGATTTGTAAACCGGTAAGTTTTTGATTGAATAATCCAGTTGGTTTCTTTCATAAACATGTAAGATTGGTCTCCAACAAGCTCAATTGTCTTTCCTTTTTATGTCTGTGTGCAGGCTTCAGAATCCTTTACCAACTATTGTGACTGCTCCTTTGAAGAATTTTAGTAGTTGATAAGCATTCTAGGGGATGGATGTGTCGATCCATGTACTGAGCTCAGGTTAGGAAAGTGAGGAAGGGGTAGGCTGAAACAGTGTAGGAAACAGGCACTAATCAAGCCAGCTTCCCTGTGAAGCTAAAGCTGAAGAGCAAAATGAAGCTATAGGTAGATCCCTGTGAGACAGAGGGACAGAAAGATAATGTTGGACACATGACTCAAAAAAGTTGAATTCCGCATTCAAAGAAATGCTCCATTTTGTGGCATTGTGGAATATGTTGCATTCTATGACCACAGAGTCCTCAAGGCCTTGATTGAGATGAATGCCTCTCGGAGCTATAAGACACAACATCAGGGGCTCATGCACCTGCACATCCACTAACGTAATATATGCCATAAAGTGCCAGCAATGCCTCTCTGCCATGTATGTTGACCACGCTGGACAGTCTCTGCATCAAAGAATAAATGGACACAAATCAGGCATCAGAAATGGTAACACACACAAACCTCTAGGGGAACATTTTAACCTCCCTCAACATTCAATAATGGATTTGAAAGCAGCCATCCTTTTACAAAATAATTTTATCACCTGATTACAGAGGGAAACATCTGAACGGGATTTCATTTACAAGTTCAATACTATCAATTTAGGTTTGAATAGATCTCATCTGGTTAAGGCACCACAAAGGCAATTCTTTCGCCTTTGATATTTGCATCTCCATATCATATGCTGTGAATGAGACAAGTCCACCCTAACTTAATTAGTTTCATTAGCACTGATCTTACAATTCACAGGTAACTTATTTTGCTGTTAACATGAATTCTGTAATTTCCATTCCAATTCATCTGATGAAGTGGGTTTTACCTACAAAAGCTAATGACCTAATAAATGTGTTAGTCTCTAAGGTGCCACAGGACGGTTGTTGTTTTTGGAGCTATAGTTTTTCAGGCTGTTTGGAGATTGACAGCCATTTCTGCATTTATTTACATTTGGCTCAGGTTTTTGAGGTTATTTTCCCAATCATAAGGATTAATTTTTTTCAGTAAATCAGCCTAAAAAATGGGGAGAAAAGGGAGAAGAAAGAGTAGCTGTGATTACCCTTGTGATTGCAGCAGAGATTGAGTGCCACTGTGCTACACACAAGAAAAAGTTACATGGGACGGGAAAGTGTATCTAAAGAAAACACCAGCTTAAGTAGATTGATCAAGATCAACTTAGTTGAGGCTGTGAATGTAAAAACTAAGGTAAAAAGCTGGCTAGTGATGAGCATAATGATTGAGAGCTGAAATAAATCCTGAATCTTGGATCTGGGAAAAGTAGATGTCTGATGCTTGTGGATTTACCCAGTATCCCTCAGTATAGAAACATCCATAGACTGAAGCATGGTTATTAGCTGTGCTTGGAGCCTGTGGAGCATCAGTGGTTTTATACTGATGGGAGGACTGTCTTGTAAAGTTTTTGTATTTTGTGTGGCAGAGAGTTTAAAGGGTTTGCAAGAGAATTCTCTTCTGTGAAGATAGGTGTTTGCAAGCAAATCTACCACACCACCATCTGACACTTCTACTTTAGCATTGGTTGACTTAAATACAAAATCAAACCCTTTCCAATGTGGCCAGGTTCTACTCTCATTTCTGATTATATACTCTTAAAACTTAATCTGGTCTGCCAAAATGAAAATATGCACCTCTCATCAAACAGTGTCTCTGTCGTAATTATAATAGAAGATACCCTGACAAGTAATGAAAAGAAGGAACAGCATTTCCAAAAATAGCCTTCTCTGCTGTAAAACTTGACCAAAAAATCTAAGTGGGTGTGTCCTGAACAACAAAGAGTTGTTCAGGAAATGCTAAATACAAGAAAAGGGGTTTGCATTTAAGTCCAAATACTGCCAGGTTAATAGTCATGTTGCCTGTACAGGAATGAGTTCCAGTGTCTGGATCTGGCTCTCCTAAAACATCTGTTGGTGCTCACGACCCCCTGTTTCCCAATTTTGCAGTTCCAGGGGAGTGTTGCTATTAAGGATGGTTAAGGTTAGTAACTGGAAGATGATCTGTTATCTAGCTTAATCCACTTTTGGAGAAGGTTTTGAATATTAGGGTGGACACCTGTAAATAAGACTGCATATTCAATGGAGATGCAGTGTTAAGAGCACAGCATTGGGAGTGGTGTGGTACATTCATAACCACTTACATGGTACTGTTGTATTTTGTACTAGTTTGCATTTGGGGATGACTTCATTTCTAGTTAGAACTTGCAGTAAACTAATTTGGTGGTCACTATGGCCTGATGTATGCCTCATAGTATGAGGGTATAATCTTTTAGATATCTGCGTGTGTCAGAAATGAGGCTCTTGCAGCTAGGGATGTGAAAGGGTAACTGTTAAGCATCACCCTTAGTGGTTGATGCTTACTGATTCTGGTTAACTGGTGAAGGCTGGAGCAGTTCTCCATCTGTGGCGGGAAGGGGGGCTGCTCCAGTTCTGTGGGGGGCCTGCTGCGGACAGGGCCGGGCTAGAGCAGCTCCTGCCTGTGGCAGGGGGACTGCTCCAGCCTGGCCCCAGCATGTGGGAAGGCTGCTCCAGCCCAGTGGCTCTGGAGCAGTCTCCCCACCTGCCCCTCTTTAATTGGTTAACCAGTTAAACATGATGGTTCATCGATTAACTGATTAAGTAGAATTTTATATTCCTGATCTCACACATGAGCATTTAGGAAGGTGAGAAGGACCATGCAGGTAACTTTTCAGTCAGTTGGCTAATTCCTTGATGATAGGAGTTGATATGGAGGAGACAAGTTCTTAAAAACATTTCCTCCTTAGAACTAGTATCTGCAATGTCTTGCCTTGGTTTGTCTTACATTTTGAAGTATGTGCTAGTCTCCTGTAGATCTTGGAAGAGCTGGAAGACAATGGTGTTGAAATCTGCCCTTTAGAGATGTGAACTGTGTGTATTGTAGCATTTTAACTTTTGTTGTCTACCCATATACCTACTTTCTTCTGGCTGAAGAATTCTAGTTGAATCTCTACCTCTGATGGTTGTTGCTTACTGTTATGTTTAATTTAAGTAGTGAAGCACTAGGAGTTAATTTCTGTGAGTCCTATGACACATCTTACTCTACTATTTTAGTAACAAAATAGGATATTTAGTAATCTTCAGCTAGGTTCTATAGAATTTGTACATTTTTTTTAAACTAAGCTGCTTAGGTAGTTAGACTTTTTTGTAGCCTTTGCAGGGAAAAGGGAAGGATTTGAGCCACCATCAAAGTCAAGATTATACATCTATCCATATAATGCTCTAGCACAGGGGTTCCTAAACTTTTTGACACGGGGACCACTAAATTCATTCACGAACTTTTGGAGGACCGGTAACATATATTTGCATATTCATTAAGCAAATGATGAATATTCAAATAAGTTGTTTCTGGTCCTCCCAAAGCCCCCAGTGCCAGCTTTAGCAAAGCTTTTGATACGATCACCCACAATATTCTTGCCAGGAAGTTGAGGGAATATGGCTTGGATAAATGGACTGTAAGATGGATAGAAAGCTGGCTAGACCAGGGTTTCCCAAACTTTTTACTTTAGTTGGAACCTGTTTTTTTTTCAATACTGTGTTTTGCAGCCCAAAAATAAAACGAATATTAAAAAAAAGAATTAAAAATAATACATTTTCAGTGTTTCACCCGGCTGCATCCTCCACCAGCCTGGGCTAAGGCTTGGGGGACCCGGCGCTGCATGGGTACTCCAGGAGGTGGGAGCAGGAGCAGATTGGGGGTAGGGTATCTGGCTAGGAGGGAGGGTGCAAGGAGCGGTAGGGTTGCCAGGTGTCCAGTTTTCTACCGGACAGTCTGGTATTTGAGAGTTCTGTCTGGGAAACAAATTGAGAAAATACCGGACATATAAAATGTCCGGTATTTTCCAGTTAGGTAAGTTTTATTATTATTAGGTGTATCAGTCCGTAGCTGCCTGGCTCGTAGATGTGCTCACGCTGCGTGAGTGTGTCTACCAGCCAGGCAGTTTGCAACTACCCGAGGGAGGGTATGGGGGGGGGGAGACAAAATGGAATCCCCGGGGCCGGACTCACTCGTGTGCCTGAGTCTGCATGTGCCCAGGTCAGTCCCGCTGGCTGATTCGCTCCCCCCCCGCTTCTCCTCCCGATCTCCCCTGTCCAGCCCTGCTTCCGCCAGACAGCCCCACTGCCCCCAACCCTGCTTCCCGGCGGCCGGTTCCCCTCCCCCCCCCAACTTCTTCCCAGCCCGCTCTGTTCCCCTCCCGGCGGCCATGCTGAGGCCTGGTATTTTTTTCCCGTGCCCCTGTTACCGGGCTGTGTGGCCCATAGTTTGGGAAACGCTGCTCTAGCACATGCTTCTGTTCTTGAATGTGTTAGAGTTCACACAACTTGGGAGGTGGTAATTTCAAGAGTATGTATCTGCAAAATCTATTCAATCTGTAATCTGCGTGTGAAGTTTACCGCTTCGTGGATCACTATTTTCTCAGCAATGTATCAACAGCAGATGCTGATTTTGAGTTTTTCAATCCTTGCTCAACTGCAGCAGGATCCACATGGCCAATTAGTGTGTGACAGGCTAGGATGCTATACACTCTGATTTTCTGTGTAGTAAATTGCCATACAGACAAGACCTTTAACATCTGAGTTTTTCCTTTGACCCATGGCATGTTTTAAAAGCCTGTGAGAGAGGTTTAGGTATAACCTAATAAAAATCCCTGCATGCTGTTGTGTCTTTCTGCTGTAGGGTTACATTACAATGAAGGGACATGTCCAGTCTTCATTTGAAATAGTTTCAATGGTCAAAATATATCATTTTTGTCAAAATATTAGCATTGTGCTGAAGTTACTGTATCAGCAGGTCAGATACATTTTCTTGCAGAGTACCAGTTGCTAACTGATGTTTACAGTACAGCATAAGACAACTAAGTTACTTGAAGTGTATGAAGACCATACTTAAACTTCTTTTAAAAAGAAGAATTAAACTTCAGAATATATTCCTTTACCACTTCCCTTTAACTTGTGCTTGTTGCTTGTTTGCAGTGTTTCAGAGGATGATGAATTCTGCTTTCTGAGTAGCACACCAAGTGTAAAACATATAACAGCTGTAATTTTAAGGATTGTTTGATTTTTATTATGCAATGATATAGTCTATTGTACCACTGCAGAAATAGATATTAAAGGCATTAATTTGAGGAACAAATAGTGGTTTTTTTGGCTCAGAGTTGCTTAGTGGAGCCCAGGAGAAGAAATGCAGGATGACAGGAATGAGGCAAGCAATGGAACGTGCTCCACAGTCTGTCATTATAAATCTAGGAAAGTCTCGGGTGGTACTGTTTTCTTAACCTACAAATTGGTTCTTATGAAGAAATATATATTGTGACAGTTTTAAAAAGGCTAAATGGTTTAAGGTGCCTGCCATCTATATTCAAAACTCATGGACTTGACTAAGAAAATACTAAAAATGGCACTATCATGTTTTCATGCCTATATGTGCTATCCCCTGTCTATATTTAGATGGTTCTTAAAATGTGTTTTGGAGGTTTGTGGAGCAAATAGTAGTGTTATATGGTCCTTGTCCCGAACTGCTAAGAATCAAAGAGACTTGTGTAGAAGTCAGGTAGAATTTCCAGAGTATTTCTCCATCTAAAAGCAATTGTTAATATAGAAGACAAGTCAAAACTATTGTCTTTTTTTATCAGTATGTCTCCTATTTGGATCTACACTTTACCCCAGAGCCATTGACATTTGCAAAACCATATAATCCAATTTACAGATACACATGAGATTGCACACTTCAAACATCAGCTCTCAGTAGTACCCTCTAATAAGATATTGTCCAGAAACAAGGAGCTCTGATACTTGTAAGTATGAAGTAATGAACAACAAAACCAGTGAATGGCCATAGAACTACCAGGAATGCCTATCTATTATAAGTGATTCAGAATAATAGACACTACTCTGGGCCTGACTCAATGAACAGCAGCTTTTTTTCCGGACACCATCACATTAGTATTATGATGTTAACTCTCACTAGTAATATTGCTTGCTCACTGCATGTTCCCCCAATGTACCTTGCTTATGGATGCTATTTATATCCTCCATTGGGTGCCCACTCCCCAAACTTCCACTGCACTAATTTAATGCTAAGTGTGTAGATGCTTATATGAAATAAGTGTTCTTGTCAGGTTTTTACAGCTGTTCATTGCATATTCATTTGCTACTCTTTTATACCCGGGGTGTCCAACCAGTTCTGAAGCGATTAAACTAGCCACACTCAACTGGCCAAATAACCACATTTATCCACACTCAACCTGCCAAGTAGCCACATGTGGCTAGCAACTAGCATGTTGGACACCATGGTAGAGATGTAAGTGAGTAGTCGAGTATATGATTAACTGATAAACTGAGGCTTATCAGTTAATTTTCTTGACTACTCGTATTTCCCCCCCTTGCTTAAAAGCAGGTTTCCCCCAGCACTGGCTCTGTGGTACCATCTGCTTCCCCCCACCCCTGCCATGCTGCTCCCCATATCAGGGGTCCCAGCTCCTCAAGGGCAGAGGCTGGAGCAGCCTCTGTCTGTGGGGAGCTGGCACTGCTCTGCAGACAGGGGCTGCTGCCACCCACGCTGCTGCCTCTGGTTTTTAAACTGTCTCCCTTTGCAGACCGGCTCACACCTGGCACCCCCACGCTGCTGCCTCTGATACAGAGGCAGAAACACGGGGTAACAGGGGGCTCCCCAGGTGTGGGGTCAGGAGCGCACTGGCTGCTGGCCTCATCCCCGGGGACTGTAGAATAGTTGAGTAACTGCAAAGTTTTCATGCGGTTACTTGACTATTCAGTTAACCGATAGTTAACATCCCTACACCATGGTCTTATACTGTGTGACAACTTCAGGATTAATGCTGTAGTAGCTCTATAGGTTTGCATGAAGTTCCAGGGAACTCTGGATCTTTTTGACAACATCAGCTACATTGCTGCAATGATAGTGTTGTGCTTGAGCAGTGGTTCTTAAAGTAGGGTCTGCAGACCACTAGTGGTCCATGGATGCCTTGCAGGTGGTCTGTGCCGGCTTCCTGCTGGAGGGGAGGAAGAAAGGCCCCGAGATTTGCTGTGCAATCCAGCTCATGGGGAATAAATGGCTGTGCGCGCTGCTGTTCCCCTCCTCCTCCTCCTTCCTGGGGAAACAGCCTGAAAGCTTTCCCTGCTGCTCCTATTGGCTGGATTCTGGCCAGTGGGAGCAGTGGGAGGCTGTGTTACATGGTGTCCTCCCTCTCATGCCCTGAGCAGAGCCACATGGAGCAGCTTCTGGTATCCTGGCCTCTGCCTTCCCCAAACCTCTGCCCTCCCCCCACATGCTCAAACCTTCTGCCCCCTCCTGCACCTATATCCCCTCCCACATCTGGCACCCCAATCTCCTGCCCTATCACAATCCCCTCCTAACCTAGGTCACATCCCAAAATCCTGCATCCCAGTCCCCTGCCCTAGGTCACAGCTGTCTCCTTCACCCAAACTCCCTCCCAGACCCCATTCTCTCCTGCACCCCAATCGCTTACCCCAACCTCCTTCTGCACCTAACTTCCACCCCTGACCTCACACCTTCATTAATATCCTGGAAGAGTGCAGCCCTTGACTACTTTACTTTCCAAAATCTTGGAGTGCCCCCCCATCAAAAATTATTGCCCACCCCTGTTCCAGGCAGTGCTTTGCTTCCCCAGCAAGGGGAGAGGTGCAGTAGTGCATGGAGCTGCTCTCCTGCCTACCTCCCTATGCAGAGCCAGTGGGTTGGATCCAGTCCCAGGCTTACCTGAGTCAGACCTACCAGGCCGGGGGTGGGGGTGTGTGAGTGTGAGTGTGAGTGTGAGTGTGAGTGTGAGTGTGAGTGTGAGTGTGAGAGAGAGCCCTGAGCCTTGGGGGCCAGATCCAGGCAAGCCTGGGCCTGCAGTTCCCCACTCTGCCTTAAATTATAAAATTGCTTAACTTATGTTTGAAGTAGTGTTAATTACAGTAATAGTGTAGTAGCAAAAACACACTGGATTTTATGTATGAATTTAGTGATTTTAGTGCAGTAGTAACAAAGCAGTGTTCCTTCTGCATGCTGAATGCCATAAGATGAAAAATATTTTAATTCCCCAAATAGGAACACATTTTTGTAGCTTCTACTCAACATTTTAAGTACCATTTATTCATCTGTCATCCTAGATGCCTAAAAGTTGCAGACACTTAAAAGAAAATGGTTTAAATGAAGCATATGTATTTCACCTTTATCCATAGTTTACACTACAAATTATGTAACGTTGGGAATTACAGCGCTCTTCCACCCCATCCCCCAAATTTCTGTACTCAGCTCTTTATTCTGAGGTGATCATCTTCTACTCTTTTCCTTCACTAGCTGCACCATTTGACTGTTGTGGCTTCACATTCTTCCAGTGGCTTGGAAATCTTAAGTAGTCTTTTTTAAGCTGCTGTTTTGATGTTCCTTCCTAAACCAGTCAACTAAATCAGTATGGTGAAATTCTCTGTATTTATTCAATGTATTTTCAAGGGATTATATGAAGACGACAGATAATGCCAAAGGGCTTTTGAAAAAAATCTGATCTATATATAGAACATTTTGAAGCTTTTAGATTCAAATGTTAAGATTTTCCTCAGAAAACTACTTAGTACACTTTAAAACAAGAATTCATAGTCTTAACGAGCCCTTTTTAATGTAAGTTGCATGGACAATGTTCTTAGTATGTTAATTCAGTAGTAAGCATAGCTCAAACATACCTTCCTTCACTTGTATCCAATTCTAAAATGTGACAAGCAGAACTATAAGAATGTACAGAAAGTTGGATTCTCAGACATAAAGAATTAGTCATGAGGATTTGGAAACAAGTAACTCGGAAAACTTTATAAGTGGGTATGCCGTTCTAGCATTTCTAGCTACCTGTAACTTTTAGTAATCCCATTTCCAGTGTTCAAGAGGTACTGTGTCCAGAGTATACTTTTTTGCTTTTAACTACAAACTGATTGTTCATTAGAAATCTGTTTTCATTATATACATTCACCAGGCATTATATATTGGAATAATCCAAGGAGAACCTGTTCTAAATGTGTAAACGTAGATATATCCCAATATCTGATTCAGTCTGTTTCATGCCACTCTTTTATATTTCAGAGGCATAGATGGAACTGCAGGGGTTTCTTGACATAATGCATCTGTATCTTCAGAATCAAATAGTAAATTCCAAAAGTCTAGGTTTATCTCCTCTTCCACATTCAGTGATGGAACAGTGCATGTGATGACAGAGGGTGTGATCTGTAGAGTGTTGTCAGTTGTTTCTCTTTATGGTGAAAGAAAATGATAACATTTTGCATGGAAACACGTTTTGGACTGTACAACCATCCTAGCTATTGAAAAAAAGCCTTTCAAAGATTTGCTTGAATTAGTTAATTATTGTTTCCTTCACAAGGAACATTTTAAGTCCAATCCATCTCCAGTGAAGTTCAATCTAGGTTACTTGGTATTGCCAAGTCCAGTTTTTCTGAATAAACAGTATACTTGGTGTCTTTCCTAATGGTCTTACATTTTATGATTTGGCTTCAGTTAGAAAGTCAAAGTAAAATGTTCTAGCTCTTTACCTAAAGGTTATCTGAAACTGATTGCAGCACCTGAGAAACTGCAGTAATCTTACTTATTTATATCTAGGATTCAGCAGAATATGAAGAAAACAGATTTCAGTGCTCTACCTAAGGTTACTGATGGCAGAGGACTGGCTAAATTTCTTGAGAAAGTGTATGTGTGTGTGTTCACATTTGACAACTCGTTTGGAGGGCTATCTTTCTTATACTTATACTCAAATAGGCTGTTTTTCTTAGTTAAAGTACTGAGATACTGTTTTTGTACCTCCTTCAATATAGCTACAATAATGTTTTCAGAATTTAACGTGTTAGGGTTGGTATTCTGTAAAATGAAAAGAATTATTTTGTGGTCTGTCTAAATACTTCTTTCAGTTAACTTTCCTGATGACAGTTATTTTTTCCCTTTAATGACTTACAATTTCTCAGCTTCATGTTAAGATACAGATGAGGATTTTAGGTTTGGTTTTTGTCTGTCAGTCTTGCATGAGAGATCTTTCATGGAATTTAATATCACATGATCTTGGTGATTTCCCTACCTGTATTACAAAAAATATTTCCCACTAAATTGTAAACGCAGCTTTTTAAAATTCTTTGATAGGTAGAATATCTTACTTGAATTTTATAGAACTAATGTATGCAAAAACCAAAGTATTAAGGCAGGTATGTAACTTTACTCAAACAAATAGTCTCCTTGAGGACAATGGAATTTGTCATGTGCTTAAAATCAATAGAAGTGGTTGTAACAAGGGCTAAAATTTTATTTTCATTAAGAATATCTCATTGCCATCAAACAGGTCACTTCAAAACAAAATAGCATTTGTATGAACAGTGCAAAGTTATTTAGCTTTCTAGTACATTAACAAAGTTACTGTGTGGTTTTTTTTTTTTAATAAGGCCAAAATCATGTAAAAGGGTAGGTTTTTAAAAGCATGTATTTGATTTAGATACAAATCCCACTGAGTTCAGACTGCAAACCCTGACAGAATATAGCCTAGTCAAAGCATTTCAGCTTTCGTGACTTGTGGAAGCTCAGTTCATTGAGGAAAAGTGGTGGTTGCAAATAAAGCATGGACTGTTTGCTTATTTATCTTGGTTTGCTTTGTGGTGTTCCCATCATAAAAGTGTTCTTGCAGCTGGCTCCCACTCCCACCTCTGGGGCACGGATGTTGCCAGACCAGAGAGTCCCAGATTTGGGAGGTTCAACCTGTATTAGGAAACAAAAGTAACAAGTACGTAATCAATTTTAAAGCCTATTTTTGCATTAACTTTTTCTCCTTGTAACACTGTTGCCTTAGTCGATAGCTGTTGACCTCATTCACAGAAAAATATATAAGAATTAGAGATGTTAAAATGCTGCTATTAAAGTAAACGGTGAGACAGGTGGCTCTTGTCTGCCCCCTCTCCATGTTGCTGCCTGTGATACAGAGGCAGCAGCGGGGGGGTGCATGTGTGTGTCTAATCATGCTTTTTAACTGATGAACCCAAACTCATCAGTTAACCATGTAAAAGGTTGCACTTTCACATCACTACTATTAATTAGTTTTTATAAACTGTACACATTTTTTAAATAGGCTTTTCATAAATAAAAATGCCATGATTGTAATATTTGATGTGGGGTTTTTTTGGCCAGCTAATAGGAATAAGTAAATAAACTAACTTATTGCCATTAGAAAGGGTAGGGTTCTGGACCAGTCGCAAGATACTGAAACTTAATATAGAGGATCTGATTCATTTATATGCATAGTGCTGTTCTGGTGATTCAAAGAAGAGTGCCCATTACCCTGGAGTTAAAAATACTTTTTGTTGGCAGAGCAGTGAAAAGCACCCTGATTGTACTGGTAAATCTAATCAAAGTGTAATTTTCAGTCTGTGCTTTTGCCTGAAATAGTTAGGAAAAATGGAAAGTTTTGTACAACTTTTTATTATAAAGGTGTTTACTTATAAATGTCAAGTGGCAGGCAGAAAGGTCTATGGCACAAAGTAAACCTACAAAAATTAGAGATGTTAGCAGATAAATGTTTAAATGATTAACTGATAAACCTGGTTTATCGGTTATTCCAAATGACTACACTCTCTCCACCCTTCCTTGCTGCCTCCCACAGATGCAGTGGGGGGGCACGTGGGATCCTGTGCTCGGGGGGAGCCATGCCTATTGGCCCTGCAGAGCCCCCTGCACCGCACTAAAGCAGGTAGGAGCCGGTCTGCACACAAGTCAATTTTTGATAGAGGCAGCAGTGCAGAGTGACAGGGGGCTCCCCAGGAGTGGCCCGGGAGCACACTGTCTGCTGGCCCCCCTCCCAGGGAGTATTTTAATAACCACGTAACAGCTAAAAAATGGTTGCAGCTACACGATTACTAAAATAACCGATACCTAGCATCCCTAACAAAAATATACTGATTCATCGAGGTCATTGTTAAAATTTCTTATTTCAAACATCGTAAGCTTTATATTTTCAGTGTTATTGTTTTACTCAGAATTGAGAAAATTTGGATTATGAGGAGGTATAACAACTTCGTACTATACCCAACCTTATTAATTAAGGAAACCCGATTCAGAGATGTGGAATAGACGACGTGACAAATTGCTGACATTTCTGAATTATTACAAATGGAAAACATAACAGGCATTATGTAGATTTTATTTAAATGGATGTAATTTATTTTACCAGCAGAGTTCTTTGCATTCCTGGCTACATAATTGTAACAGATAACCCTATGGTGTACTAAGATGTGTGTTGTGTTCAAATAAATGGTCAATATTTACAGCAGCAGTGTGCCTGGCACTTGTTTAGATTAGAATACCTAGAGCCTTTTTGAGGCACCAACTGCAGTTGAAATCTCATAACTTCTGAACTTGTTTTTTCTGCATTAATAATATTTCATACTCTCTTATTGTCAGGATTAAAATGTTTAAACATCCTAAAATATGCCAATATGATCTTTGTTACCATATTTTGATTAATTATGTCAATTGTATTAGTTTAAAAATGTGTATAGAATATGTGAGAGTTGGGGTTTTTTTCCTGTTTAATACATGCTGAAGAGCAAGGCAACAAACTGTTTTACGATGCGCTTGTTAAAGCTTCAACACTTAAAACCCGGAAAGAATATTTAAAAGGTAGAAAAAGAAGTTTGTGTTCTCTGTAACAAATAGATGACCTTCAAAAAGTTAACTGTCAGAAATAAAATTCCTTTTATTATAGACCCACACAGTTTATTTTATTCAGATCCCTTGAGCATTGTCCACAATAATTGAAGGTTACCTTTAGGGACAATTAGTTGACTACTTTTCTTAATTAAAGTTCTGAACCCAGTGGTCTCCACCTTTTTAAGCACAAGATCACTTTTTGAATTTAAGTGCAATCCAGGATCTACTTCAAATCCAAACACCCTTGCCCTACCTTCTTCCCACCCCAAGGCCCTGCTTCTGCTCACTCCATCCTCCCTCCCTTGCCCATCCTCATTCACTTTTATAAGGCAGTGGGCAGAGGGCTGGGGTACAGGGGAGGGAGATACAGTCTCTGGTCTTGGGCTAAAGGATTTGGAGTGTGGGAGGGGTTCTGAGCTGAGCCTGGGGCAGGGAGTTGAGGTGCAGGAAGAGGTTCAAGGTGCACACTCTGGGAGGGAGTTTGAGTGCAGGGGGGACTCGGAGCTAGGACTGGGGTTTGGGTTACAGGAGGGATTCGGAATGCAGGCTCCAGTTAGGCACCACTTACCACAGGTGGCTTCTGGATGGTGGTACAGTGGTGCTAAGGCAGACTCATCCCTACCCTGGCCCTGCACCACTCCCAGAAGCAGCCAGCAAACTCTCTTCATCCCTGTCCCTCCTCTCCTCTGTGGAGATGGGGCATGGAGGGGAGAAGGGCACCCAGATATCAGCACCCCCTCCTCTTCTTTCCATGCCTTGCTCAACAAGCAGGAAGCTCCCGAGGGGTGGGAGTCAGCTCCAAGGCAAAGGGCAGGAGCAGCACCGCAGTGCTGAGGGGGCAGATGAAGTGCTGGCACTTGATAGCCTCCTGGCCAAACCTGTCAAGATCACCTGTCAAAGGCTCCAAGATCTACTGGTTGGTGACCACTGCCCTATATCAAGATTTGGTTACTAGTCAACTAGGATGGTTTAATAGATATCAGTTTTGATCTAAATGGTATAATATAATCTTAGTTTGAAGTATTCCAGATGTTCCTCCTGGGACCACCCCAGTATTTTTGTATTTGTACTTAACTTCCCATTCACTTTTAATATTAACTTGGCGGTCACACAAGACTTCCAAATAAACATTAATATTTTCTTACTGAGAATGTGTTCTCGTGACCAAATCAGGTATTCCCTTGCTGTGTATGCAAGGGCTGGAAAGTCAAAGAATCATAATGTATTTACGTTTTGGAGCAGAAAGGGGAAGATTACAGAGATGCAACAGCAGGAAATTTTGAATCACTTTGTGCTGTGCAGTACTGACATCCTGCAGCAGAATGCTGGCAGAACTGGTGAGTCTGCAACTGAATGGAACCACTGGCTTTAACCCTTTTGTTTGGAGGAAGACAGTGAGCATTGTTATTCTAGCTTTTGGTGTTCTCCTGTTGTGTTTGGGTTGGGAAGAAGATTAGTTGCCTTCTGATTAAGGCTGTCAAGTGACTAAAAAAACCCCACCATTAATTGTTCAATTAATTGCGCTGTTAAACAATAAAATACTATTTATTTAAATATTTTTTGGATATTTTCCATATTTTCACATATGTTGTCAGTTACAATGCAGAATCCAAAGTGTGTAGTTCTCACTTTTTTTTATTTATAAATATTTGCACTGTGGAAAAGAAACAAAATAAATAGTATCTCAGTTCACCTAATACAAGTACTATGGTGCAATCTCTTCATCATGAAAGTTGAATTTATGAATGTAGAATAATGTACAAAAAATAACTGTATTCAAGAGCCTACAAGCCCACTCAGTCGTACTTCTTGTTCAGCCAGTCGCTTGGACAAACAAGTTTGTTTATATTTGAGGGAGGTAATGCTGATAAGCTTCTTGTTTACAATGTCAGCTGAAAATGAGAATAGGCGTTCGCATGGCACTGTTGGAGCCAGCATCGCAAGATATTTTAATGCCAGATGCAGTAAAGATTCATATGTCCCTTTGTCACAATTCTAGAGGACCTATATTCATGCTGCTGATGATAATGATCCAAAGCAGTGTGAACCAGTGCATGATTATTTTAATAATCTGAATCAGATACCACCCCAGAAGGTTGTTATCCTTTTTTGCGGGGTGGAGGGGAGGGAGAGGAATTGTTATTTCTGCATTAGGATTTTGGAAAGCATGTTCCACATAGTGTCTCCCTCAGATTTTAGAAGGCACTTCAGATTCTTAAACCTTGGTTCAAGTGATGTAGCTATCTTTAGAAATCTCACATTGGTACCTTCTTTGCATTTTGTTAAATTTGCATTGAAAGTGGTTCTTAAAATGAACAATGTGTACTAGGTCATCATCGTCATCATCCGAGACTGCCGTAACATAGGGTACGTCTAGACTAAAAGCCTCTTTTGAAAGAGATCGTCTAGACATCCACAAGACTTTCGAAAAAGCGATCCGCTTTTTGCTATTTTGGAAATAGCAAAAGCCGTGTTCTGTATTAGCTTTTTCACATAACTGTCATCTTCCTGCTATAGATAGTTCCTGAACTTGTTCATTCATGGTAGAATTTGCCACAACTGAGAACTAATTTAAGACTTGTAAGCAAGTTTGACTTCAATTGAAATGATTTTTAGACCTGAATTCTGTCTACTATGCATATTCAATAACCTTTTTTTTTTAATTGTCCCTCTGTTCCCTGTTTCACTCTCTACTCTGGTCTGTTTCCCTGTACCTTTGGCTCTCAGCAGTCTGCCACAGTCACCTCTATCAAATCTATGCTCATAATTTCCAGATCTTATGGTGTCTTGTGTGTACTTAAGACTCATTTGATGTTTACTGGATGCCAGATCAAGTTATGTCAAAAACTGAATTAATTATTCTCCCTTTCCCGTGTGTCATCAAACTTGGTGTTATATTTAGCTGCTTTCTCTTCTCTGTTATAAACTTGATCACTAAGTTCTATCAATTTTGTCCCTGTTGTTGAAGTTGCTCTCTTTCATCTGTCCACACTATAAAAACCTTGTTCAGTCCTAAATCTTGCACGTCATCTCTTTGGCTGTTCTAACACTTGAATCACCTTCAGTTACATTCATTCACTGTGTAGTGAAACACCAGTGGCTGAAGCAGGTTGGGGCAGTCCAGAGCCTTGGTCAAGAGGCATGCAGATAATCTGGTAATTGGGAGGCCAGTTGACATTAAAGGCAATCCAGGGCAAGGGGGCAGTAGTTTGGAGATCCAATCCAAGGGACTAGGTTGTCAGGATTGGAAGGCAAAGTCAGGTGAGCTGATTAGGCAGCATAGCAGAGAGGTCTAGGTAACAACCAGCAGGCAAATGGCTTATTACTCAGTTTCCGCTTCCTGTTGGAGTCTTTATATAATCCAGATATCAGGTGGGAATGCTTTCTGGCCAGCTAATCAGGGTTTTTTGGTATGGTTGCTATGAAGTTGTAGACCTTTTGCACTAAGACTGCTGGTTGGGACATTGATTCAGCAATACTTTTCATGACACAGAGTCCATGGATTTGATTCCAAGGTCCAGACATCACCCACTCCTTCAGGGTAACATTGAGATACTGAGGGACCAGGCTTATCTAGGTGGGCTTTATGGAAGGCTCTGAACTTCTGAGGACTTTGCACCTATAAGCTCATTCCTAGGATCACTTCTGTCTGTACCTTTCCCAGTAAATGAGGTAATATATATTTCTTCCTTCATGTATGGAAGTCTAGGATCTCAAAGACAAGATACTCTTGGCCTTGGACCAGGAGAGTGGGAGGTGATTTTCACTTGGGAAAGGGATTGTTGAAGAATGGTGTAAGAAGTGAGACCTAGACTACAAAGTACCTTCAGGGAATGGCAAAGCTCAAGTTCAAAAGTAACCAGTTTGATTTGCCTGCGTATCTTGTGGGATTTTAAGTACTCGTGGTTCAGTTTATGTGTAAGCTACTCGTTTTGAGTTATTTGGCCATTAGCCGCATATTCGGCCATACTGGAAATGTAGGTCCCTCCTTTTGAGGATGGTGAGCATGGTGCCTTGGTTGCATTTAAGTTTTGTTTCAACTCTTCATATGTTTGCATATGACAAACCAGAGCTAAGGTCTGAGGTGATGTAATTTGGGAGACTAGAACGGGGGTCCCCAAACTTTAAGCTGCAAGGGCTATTCCACTTAGTGTTGCTCTCCTGGTGGGCTGGAGCAGGTCAATTATAGAAAATAATATGTACCAGATGTGTATAATTAAAGGTGTAAGACATCCTACCCTGAAGAGCTTATAGCTAACCTAGACAAGACAGCAGAGGGAGAAAGTTGGTAAGTGTAGGCAGTTATTTTATCTCACGAGTGTGCACTAGGGATGTTAAATATCAGTTAATTGAATAGTCAAGTAACCTCATGAATTCTTATCGGTTAGTTGACTATTCTATAATCCCCAGGGGTGGGGCTGGCAGCCAGTGTAGGGCAGAGTGTCTGCCTTCCTGATAGGGGAGCCAGGTGTGATGTAGTGTCAGTACCTTGCTGGTTGCTATGCTTGGGCTGTGGATGACCCCTACTGGCCTCTGCCTGTAAGCACTGCCCAGCTGGGGGCACCTTGAGGGCCCCCATGACAGTGACCAAACTGGTCCTACCGGTTAAGGGAAGGGACAGAACAAAGGAAGTGAGTGTTGGGGCAAGGGGCAGTTTTCGGGCTGGAACCATGAAGGAGACAGACTAAGGGGGGGGGGGTAGGAGTCTAGGGGCCCAGGTATCCCATCTCAAGGGGTCTGAGGCATCCTGGCCCAGACTCCTGTAGCCATGTCACGTCTATGCTGTGCTCTATCCTGGAGAAGCAATAAACCCTCTCTATTCTACTGGCTGGCGGAGTCTGTTCTTGCTGCTACGGGGCTGCAGGATCGGGGGGGAACCCCAACACGCCATCACACCAGGAAGATAGGTGATAAGGATGTTAAAATGTTATCTGGCTAATCATATAGTTGATACAATTAGTATTGACTATATGATTAGTCAATAAGCACCTCTGCAGAGCCACAGTGGACATAGCTCCACAGGCGCCAACTCGAGCTGGGACTGACCAATCCTGGCTCGTGCTGGCTCCGAAACCACTTGCCACTAGGCTCTTACTACATTTAAAATGCAGAGATGTAGCGATCAGCGTGAGCTGGGACTGTTTGTTTGTTTGTGGTGCACTGCAGAAGCGCCTGCAGTGTGAACTGGCGTGAGCAGGGACTGAAGCAATCCCCACTTGTGCTCTTTTCCCTATGCCTCTGCCTCCCCTGTCCCCCACAGAGACGGTGCTGGGGGGAACCTGCTCTTCCCCCCCCCACTGCCTCTCTCTGATAGAGGCAGCAAATGGGGGGGAGAAGCGACTGATCAAGTCGACTATCCAATAAGCATTTGTTTATCGTATAGTTGACTAGTTGCTTAGATCCCTAGTAGGTGACAGTAAAATCAGATCTTGAAAAAAGATCCAAGCATAGCTGATTTGTTCCAGGAGTCATAATGATGGCAGTCTGGGTAGGCCAAACTTGAGTGAATGGCTGTGCAATCCCACGAGCCAGGTCACAACTCTACTCGCACAAATTAGGTTTAATCCTGCCCTCCATGGCTGGACCAAAGTGGCATTGCAACCTGGCACAGAGATTCAGGCCCCGTAGGCTGCACATCATAGGAGCTGCTGGTGTGGTGTGAGTGCTGGGCGGGGCCCATGGTGCCTCTCCCCCTACTTGGGGGTGGAACCTGACTGTAACAACCACAGGGTCTCTGCTCTCAAGCCATTTACAGGGTTGTGACGGGCTGTCAAGACCCAGTCCTCACTCTGGCATGATGAATGCAGAAGTGGGGGCCTGCAAAAGTACCCCTGAACCTTATCTTTCCAGGCTTTGGTATAAAGCTTCCCCCCCAAAATCTTAAAAACCTAGATTTTGGGGATAAAATTCCGCTGCCACCACCCAAGTAATGATAAGAAACCCAGGGAAGAGATCACTTGGGAAATCTCAGCCCTAAAGTAAACCCAGGACAAACAGAAATTAACCAATACCAGGTTAATAAAAAAAAAAGAGAACTTTTATTATCACCACAATGCTCCTCTTACAAGCATAATGACTAGATGGAAAAGTCACCAATTAATATACTCATGGCGGGACCCCCCATGGGCCAAGAGCTTAGTTACAAAGGAGAAGAAAACCCATTTTTAAACGCACAGACATCAGATTCCCATTCCCAATCCATAAAACAATAAAACCTAATGGATTTATCTAAACTGTACCCTACTTACAGATAGTGAAGCGTCTTTTCGTGGAGAGAGAGACATGTCTATCTCCATCAGCATCTGTAGAGAAACTGCCCAGGGACAAAGGAGGGAAAACCCAAAAATTCCTTTGTCCCAGTTTGAAATCCCTACCTGCATTTTTATTGGCAGACTGCTACCTGGCTTAGGTATAGTTAACCCCCTAGTCCCCAGGTTGCTGGCCATCCCTCATGATCATGACACAGGCCACAAACATTTACAAATGGGTCGTGAGCCCAAGTTCTCAAGTAAGGATATGAGTATATCTGAGGGTACACAGAGGTCTTCCAGAAGGTACATCAGCTCACCTAGTTTTACAAGAGGCTACATGCAAAGCACTAGTATAGTCAGTACAAACTGATATTTCATGCAGAATAATGATTTTGTATTTTTATGTCTGGTTTTGTAAGCAAGTAGTTTTTAAATGAGGGTAAATTTTGGGGATATGCAAGACAAATCAGACTCTTGGAAGGGATATAGTTGAATGATTGATAGCCACTGTTCTAGATAATGCCTACCGGTCTTGAAAGCTGCTTTGACGGCAAGTAGCTTCTTGTCTGAAATCTAATAATTATGTTTGGCAGGGCAGAGCACAGGGGAACTTTTTTGTTGAAACCCTGTTTGTGACAGCACTGGCTGGCGAAATTAGAGGAGTCAGTTTCCAAGTTGAGTGACGGTCTTGGGCCACGGTGCTTGAGGATAGGCATAGTTGTGAATGCTGTCTTCAAATGTTTGAATTTTTTTTGGGCTTCTAATTCCAAGCAAACTTGGTGAGGTTCCAAAGCAAAGATATTATAAGGGCCAGGATTCAGGAGCAGTCATGTATAAAATGTCTCTAATAATTTGCATATCCATTGAAGTATCTAATGTCTCAAATGCTTCATGGCATTAACCAATCGCAGTGCTTCCACCTTTTTGATATCCATGCAAGCTCTCTTGGCAGTCAGAATGTAGCCTAAGAATTCGGTGGTGGACTGCTTGAAGATGCATTTCTCAAGTTTTGCATGGAGCCCATGTTGGCAACATTTTTCTAGAATGCTATGCATGTGCTGGTTATACATAGATTTTTTCCATCGACTAGTTGGTTAGTCAATAAGAGGGGTAGCCGCAGTGGGATTAACTCCTGTCCCTGGGAGTTAACCCCGCTGCAGCTCTGCCTTTTAAATGTAGAGGCAGCAAGTGGGGGGAAGCAATTAGTTGAGGGACTTGTGGACTAGTCACTTACATCCCTTGTGTAGAGACCAGGTCAGGCTGAATTGGAAGAGATCATGTTGCTCCCCAACCATCACTTCCAAAACTGTAGCTTCTTGGTTGACTGGTCCAGAGGCAAACAGTGAACCATGGACTGTTTTGACAATCAATTGTGGCCTTTGACTGTATGGGTAGCTGAGCCACAACAGAGTCTGTAAAACTTACTCTGGGGCAGGTGATAATCAGGACTTTCTGAAGGAGAAGTACCTGTCAGGAATCTTAGTAAGAATTGTAACAGGAGCTCTATATAGGGACAACTTCTAAGTGTTTTGGGGAGGGGATCATGAGAGTCCAGTAGCCTAGATGGGGAGAAGGCTTTGCCTTCACAAACTGCCAAGCATGGCCCCGCCCACACTCCACCCCAGAATGCCTGCTGTAGGTGTTCTGGGGGTGGAGTGTTGCTGCCCTCTGCACCTGTGCTTCAGGGAAGGGAGGCTGGGGCCATGTGTCCTCCTCCCTCCCCTGGGCTGGGAGGGCCATGTCATGTGCCAGCTCCCCTCCTTTTCCCTCCCTCCGGTTGGGGGGGCATGCTCACGGTGTGCTGCCCCACCTCCCTGTGGTGGGTGGGGAGGGGGCAGGGCCTCAGCAGAAGGAGCGAGGCTGGAGGTGAGACCTCCTGCAGCCCTACCTTCACCAACCACCCATGGAGGGGATGCCTGATAGTGTTGCTGGAGAGAGTTTTCTGGGGCTTTCCTGGTATTGCCCAGGCTCAATCTCTTTATTGTTCTTTGGACTGGTATTTGTCCCAGGGACTTGCCATCTGTGTTCTCAGTTGGGATTGTGCTGAATCAGCTTGTATGGACTTAGGAGAGAGGACCTTTGCAGATTTGAATGTAAGGCAATATCCCTCTTCTCTCAAGTTGCTGCTCACTGTTTCTTGTATTGGATCAGATCAAAGCTCAGTAAATGCATTTAGACCCACAAGCTCATCTTTTATTTCCTCACTGAGACCAAGACAGAATTGATGTAGCTGGGCTGACTTGTTCTAACTGTGTCTGTTGCCGGGCAATGGAAATGAGCTGCATATATTAGAGCTCATCCTGAGGTTTAATAGAGTTACTGTAAGGCTGCCTCTTTTATGTGAGCCCATTGAGGGTCAAAGAAAATTTGCCATAAACGTCCTTAGAAGATGTCCCAGCTAACCAATATGGGATGATCTAGCTGGAGCAGACTGGAGACACATTCTAGAGCCTTGCTCATTAAAAGGCTGATGATCAGTCCCACCTTTGCCTGGTCTGTCCTGTATGTATTGGGCTGTGACAGGAAATGGAGCCTGTGCTGCTTCACGAAACCCCAAAACTTGCTGCAGGTCCTGTCATAGCACTCTGGTAAATATGCCATGGGTTCAGGTCAGAAGGTAATGTGGGCTTGGGAAAGGCATTACTGCTTGTATTTCTATGTTCTGTCCCTGAAGAGCGTGGCATTCTGCTCAAAGCTGCTCCACTGTACCCTGTAAGGCTTGGTTCTCCAGCCTGTAAGTGGATAATCTATTCATGGGGGCTTAGCATCCCCTCAGGCTTTTTTGATGCCAGACCTATTAGTTCCATACCATTTTGGGGTAAGACAAGCTTAGGAGGAGACTGAGTGTGTGAGTAAACTGAAGTGCAGTGGCTGACATGGTCTAGGGCAGTCCAGAGCTGTGCTCAAGTGGCGCATTCGTGGTCTGTTAGTCAGGAGGTCAGTTGCTGTTAAAGGCAGTAGTGGGCTATGGTCGGAGTTCTTGCATGGAATTTGTAGGTGGGAGATCCAATCCAATGGGCTGGATTCATGGGATAGAAAGGCAGAGTCAGATGAGGCACTAGACTAACAAGGCATAGTGGTCTAGGCAGCAACCGGCAAGCAACAATGTGCTTTCTCTTCCTGCTGGGTTCTTTATTTATTGCAGGTACCCAAAGAGAATGCTTGTCTGTCCAGTCAATCAGGGGATTGATGTACAATTCCTGTGGAACTGTAGACAATTAGCACTAATGCTGCTGGTTGGAGTAGTAGTTAGGGTTGGGGTAATAGTTAGGGATGTGCAAGTTTAACTAGTAAGCATCACCTTTGTGGTATAATCCTTACCGGTTCTAATTAACCGGTGGGGGCTTCCCTTTTAAAAGTGCATTTAAAAATCTTGTAAACTAGCTTATTGTGTGTGTGTGGGGGGGGGGGCAGGTATAGCTTCATATTTCTTTAAAAAAATAAATTCTCTCATTCTGAAAATGTGTCTTGGCATCCTCTCAATTAACTATATGAACATGTCTGTCTTTGCCCTGGTTCTCACTCCTTGTCTCTCACTTATGTTTAATCTTAATGCAGCTCTTCTGGCAAGGACTTTGGTAAAATGTGATGCTCATCTGTGACTATGTACATGATAACCCAACTTCTCTATAGGCAGTATTTTTTGGACATTTTTTGTAATGTTACTACTAAAAAGCAAAATTGGGTTACTATTTATGTACTGTTGAAAATTGCTGTTCTAATTCCCCAAGAGCAAGGAGAATCACTTATGTGCAAAAATTTTATGATGCATCTGTCAGGACGAGTTTTCAGTTTCAATTTTTTTGTTTGTACTCTTGTCAGCTTTACATAAAAAATACAAATATTTGTCGTTGAACGAGAATCTAATATGTCAGTACACTTAGACCTAGACACTCAAGTTATCACAGTCATTGTCAAAACGGCTGCTTTGAACGACCCTTCTACTAGTCTTTCAACTTATGTATTTTTAAGATAAAGTACAGGTTGGACCTCTCTTGTCCAGTACCTTCGGGACCTGACTGGTCCCAGATGAGGGAATTTGCCAGACAACGGGAGGTCCCCTGACACCAGCACCTCAGCCCCGCTGCTGGCTCCTTCGGCCTGGCTGGACTGTCTGCTGACCAGTCCCAGCTTGGCTCTGCTGCCGGCCGGGTGACATGAGGCTCCAACCCCACTGCCAAATGGCACGCTGCCAGATTGGTCTGCTGCAGCCCCAGCTCCACTGTCAGGAGGCACAAAGCCCTGGCCACACTTACTCTGCTGGGTTGCCATGGCCCCAGCTGGCTTCCCCTCCTGGGCTGCTGCAGTTGCTGCTGCGGCCCCACCACCACTCAGGCTGACGTGGCCCAGCCAGGCTTCCCCTCTTGGATTGCTGTGGTCCCAGCCCCAATGCCAGGCAGCAGACAATCCCAATCACACTCCATTCAGGCTGCTGCGGACCCTCTGCTAGCAGACTTGCAGGGCTGCACCAGGCTTCCAGCTGCTGGTTCTCCTGCTCCGCAGCTCTTTCATCCATGAACATCAGTGGCCATGCTGGACCACGAATGTTTGCTAGACTAGAGAATTCTGGATTTGGGAGGTGCAACCTGTAGTTAAGTTCATGGTTAATCTTCAATAGAATCACATATTTACATTTATATGTAAATGTTCTATATAAATCAAATGTAGTAGATACACAAAACTGCAGTGCACCAATGTTTACCATCTACAGTGAGAGAAGTAATACAGAGGTGCTACATCTGGGTGATCCTAATTGGTTATACGTGTATAGTGCTGCGAAGGAAGGTGAAAAAAATTTAGGTATTTATTAATATGTTGTATTTCTCCACAAGCCAAGCTTAATTCTGTGGATATGAGCAGGAATTGTCACATGCACTTAAGATGTGTCAACATTGCAATTGAACGTCTGTGGCTGGCCCATGTCAGCTGACTCGGGCAACAGGGGTATAAAATTGCAATATAAGTGTTCAGGCTCGGGTCAAACTTTGGAGACCCCACAGAGGGAAGCGGGAGGAAGGAAAGAGGGTCCTGGAGCCTTAGCTCCAACTGGAGTCCAAATGTCTACACTGCAGTTTTATAGCCCCACAAGCCTGAGTTAGTGGACAAGTTGGCTACAGGTGTTAAATTGCAATACCTTAAAGCTAATTTATATCTTGCAAAGTAAATAGTGGTTGGTGCTGTACATTTTAAAGATAGTTTACATTTTACATTTGTTTAAAACTGCATGTGTGTTTTATTTCTAGGGGAAACAGATGCAACTGAAGTTTCTTCCTCTTTTGTAGCTGTGGCTGCAAGTAGTTTAGTAATCCTGGTAATACTGCTTGTGAATTGTGTCTCCTGCTGTAAAGATCCAGAAATAGACTTCAAGGTAAGGAGTGAAGCTAAAAAAGATACAAAAGTAATCTGGGATGGATAATGATATAACTAACCTGTAAATGATTCAGAACATCACTATCCAGTGGATGTGATTTTAAACATTTTTCCTCTCCTGAAATGGCCAAATTTTGCAGTTGCTAACATGCTCTGTAATATCAAACACAAATAAGTGCAGAATTGGTGCAGAGTGCATACTACAGCAAGTTACTTGTAATTTACTACAGTAAAAAGTTATCAAGTGTATACATTTGCTGCTAATTTTCCTATTTTAATACTTTGCAAGTCTTCATGGTAAAGATCAATTCTTCCTATATGTATCCTATATTTTATTTGTCTAATTGCTATTTTTACATATTGACAGGATTACTGAACTCCTGTTAAGTAATTTGAAGTTACAACCCAACAATAGCTGAACTCTGCTTAAAAATTCTGATCAGCATGCAAATACAGCTGTCCTTGTGACTTCTGTGAATTTTGGGATTACTTTGACTCATTGGAAGTGAAGCTTAGGCTCAGCTGCTTTGAGATAATGTAGATGATCAAGTTATTTACATCATCCTGGGGCAGCATCTTTTGAAATCTTTATGCCAGAAAGATCTTTTCAGCACATCAGACAAGCAGTGCTTCTACCTTACAACACACTGGTTGTTCTTTTCGTTCACGATTATTTAAAGCTTTTGCTACTGATTATTGGTTTTGGAAATTCAGGACCTGCTGGGAATTTATCTTCAAATAAAGTCCCTTTTTTAAAAATAGAAGTGATTTGTTGATGAGAAATTCAAGCTGCTTGAACTACTAGAGAATTTGAAAAGTAATTAAATCGGAATGAATTTTTTTCTCTCTGTTTATAAAAAAACCTTTTCCTGCAGGACAATAGGAGCCCTTACTATGTGACTGCTCTGTGAAATGGGAGGACAGTGGCTGCATCCCCATGCACCCCCATGACCAGCGTCCGCTTGCCTCTGGGCCCCACCCCCAGTTTGCCCACCCCCTGAGGCTTAGCTCTGTGTGGCCTGGGCTCAGGTGCACTCTCCTAGGCCTGCCATGAGCTGGGCAGGTCTTGCACCCAAGCCATGTCCCCAGCTGTCCATGGTGGCCTCTTTGTGCTCTGGGCTCACCACAGAACAAAGCTGCCCCAACAGGCCCATGCGGAAAGGCTGGGGCTCCTGCTCCAGTGGCTAGGGCTGTGCTGCATGGCCCGGTGGTGCTCCTGGGGGGGGAGGGGTGTGTAGCTTGACGAATTCGTGGGAGGAGGCAGTGTATGTGTGGGGAGGAAGGAAGGGGGATAGGGTATATGTGGGGATGGGCAGTGCAGTAAGGGGAGATGGTGGGGGTGAGGGGGATATAGGAATGGGGGCAGGGGCATGGGCAGTGTGAGGGTGGGGAGGGGTTAGGGTAGGATGGGGTTGTAGGAATGGAGGAAGGAGGTGGTGGTAGGGATAGGCAGGATGGGGTGGAGTGGGGGGGGGGGTTAAGGAGGATGATGAGTGCAGGGCAATCAAATGGAAGTACAGGTTGTGGGGGCTGGCCCAGCCTTAGCCCTGCCTGGTGGGGAGGGAGAGTTGGGACTGGCTCAGCACTGGCCTGGCCTTCACCTAGCAGCTGGGAGGGGAGGGGGCAGACTAGGGCTGCCATGCCTCGGCCTGGGCCTCCCCAGCAGCCAGTAGGAGAGCTGAGGCTACCTACCCCCCAGAGACAGGGTTGGCGAGCTTAGTGAGCAAGGGGCACCGTTCCCTAGTATTTTTTAAAAAGCAAAATCCCTTAAATATATTATAACACACGTTACAGTTTCCTCTGGATGGGGGTCACTCCCGAGTTAATGATTTTTGATGTAGTCAAGTTTGCACGTTAAATCTGATGGAGTATATTAGTCTTCCACTTTGAAGGCTGTAAAATTCCTTATGCTGGTTTCCTAACATCTTTGCCTTTACAGGAATTTGAAGATAATTTTGATGATGAAATAGATTTTATACCACCAGCAGAAGATACCCCATCTGTTCAGTCTCCAGCAGAAGTATTTACTCTTTCAGTTCCAACCATTGCTTTACCAGCTCCGTCCCAGGTTCAGCCTCCTGCAGGTGATGTAAACTTTTTCTTGCTATGAAACTGAAGATGACCAAGTGATAGTTATTTAGTATTCTAGTATCTGAAGTATAGTGTTTGTGTATACATCTTTATACTGTACATATTACACAAATGTATTGTTTATTTACTAAAAAGTTTACTGACAGAGTCTAGGAAAATATTTTTGTAAGTCATATTTTTATTGCAGCATAAGTATTTTATGAGCTCCAAAGAAAATGTTTGTTAGATACAAAATAAAATATATTCATATTTCCTCTTTGTTTTCAGAATCTAAATTTTCAAAAATTAAAGGGCATAGTGAATATTTTAATATTTTTCTATTCTTAAACTAATGTAAACAGAGGACTGGATGGGAATATTTAGTTTGGCCAGGTATAATTTTTGCCTCTTAATAATCCTGGTTCATGGAGCTGGGTCTGTTCCCATGAAGCTAGTAGAATTTTAGCCACTGAGGCTATGTCTACACTGCAGGGAAAAGTCGGAAAAAGATATGCAAATTGAGAACTGCAATTTGTGTATCCTTTTCCACTTTTCTGCCGAAAGTCTTTTCCTACATTTATCTACACGGGGCCAAATTTCGGGGGGAAAAAACCCTTTCACAACATCCCTTCTTCCTTGTAGAACGAGTTTTGCAGGGATGCCGAAAAAACATGTCTGCTTTTCCAAAACTTGGAAGAGTTTTGCTACATCCTTGGATGCAGCAGAGCTTTTCTGGGATATCTCCGGTATTGCGGAAAAGCTCTGCAGTGTAGTCGTAGTCTGTCTGACCTGGGAGTAAGATTGGGCTTAATTTTAACAAATTTTGCTGGGGTGTGTGTGTGGTGTGTGTGTGTGTGTGTGTGTGTGTGTGTGTGTCTGAAACTTGACATCTGTAATCATGTTTATCACACCATTGGTCTATTTTTAGTGTGAACTTTATTTGCTGCAAATTTGTGGGGATGAGAAATGGAATCAGATTTATTTTTCGTCTTTAATTAAAAAGTTTCATGTGTATTTTAAAAAAAGGCAAAGTCCCCATAAAGAAAAGTATAGTTACCTTTAATGTAATTGCACCATCTCAAATATTACACACAAATCATTATTTAATATAAAATATGAAAATAATATTTTCATAGCTCATTTCTGATTAATACAAAGAAATCTCTCTGGGAATACATTCATGGCCAACTACTGGTTTTTAGAAAAGAGACTCAAAGCAGACGTCAGTAACTATCCTTAGTTTTAAAAAGAAAGCTATTAACTAAAAGAGTTCTAGCATTTTTGCATAAAATACATTATTTTATATTTCATCAATGTGCGTGCTGAATTTTTTTTTGTATATCTACTAACTGTTAGTGTGGTCTTTCCAGGTTACTAATTATTCCATGGGAGTGTCTAACTTTTCCACAATAACTTTCTCTAGGCAAATGCATGTGCTGGATTTCACCTTTTAAAATGCTTGGGAGATTTGAAGTTAATGGTGAGAATTTGTAGGCCTAGTGATTTCAGGTGCCTTTTTACTCTTGTATATCAGGAGATATCTATTTTTACACAACTTTTGCATTGATCCAAACTATAAAGTATGAGGTAGGAATGGTTTAGGAATGTCTAGGAATTGTCATACCCGCCATGTATGAACAATAATCACTGTAATGTAAAGGAAATTGAGTCCATGTGTTAAATCTGTAAGTACTACAGGTACATTAGCATGATATACTATGAAATTATACTTTTATTGTGGTTCACATATTAGTGAATCTCTAGGCCTTGATACAGTGGAATACAATAGCTCCACAAGAACAGTCCTAGTTGAGCATGTCTGGAATTCACATGTTGAAGGAGGCTCAAAGACCCCACCATACCATGATGATGACTGTTCACAATGGCTTTGGGTCCAATTATAAGATTTCTGGGAGTTCTGGTGATTAGCCTCCCTCATCTGCCTATGTAAACAATGCATGAAAAATGTACTTAACTACTGCTAGCTTGAGCACTAATCCTACTGCCATTCCCACAAGTTCACACCACCTTCCATTTAAAAGATAAACCATTTGTATACTATGTATAAAATCTTCCTGTTTGGTTTTTTAAAATATTACCACTAAGTCTGGCCAAAGTAGAAAAAAATTTACCCTGTCAGTGTTTGGTGCAATTTAGTAAATAATACCTTTGTAAGGTAATATTCATTCCAGCCTATTTGTTGTCACTATTGCATTTGCTTTTCCTCCTTTCCCTTCCTGTCTTCTCTTTCCTTTTCCTTTTCCTTAGATCAGGGTGTGTTTCTTTGAGTTGTTTTCAGCATATTTCTACCATTCTCAGCCACCCTTCTTTTTCTCAGTGTTGTGCTCTGTTCCTTTATATTGTCTTTTATTTTCTTACAAAACCATTGTGTATCATGTTTCTTTTTATCTTATTTTATCAGTCACACTGTCCCATGCTCTACTGGTAGAAATTTCTACCAGACATCTAAGCCTGAATAGCCAAAAGACTAAACTTATTAGAGGCTAACACTAAAGGTGGGATTTGGGGAAGATCTTGTGTCTAGAGACAACAGGGCCTGGTCTACACTAGGACCTTAGTCTGAAATACCCTCTACCCCCAAGATCGAATTTGTAAGCGATACATCCACACTACCAAGCCTGTTTTGGAATTAGGGGCCACAGTCCTGCTTTTCATGAGGAATAATGCAATTCCTGAACTTGTAAATCTGAAATACCGTTAGTGTGGATGCTCTGGTGCTGTTAATTCAAAATAATTGGCCTCTGGGAGGCCTCTTGCAGTTCCTCAGAGTGCTTCCTGGGGCTCTAAGTCCGAGGTAGTACATTTCCATTGTAGTCCTGCCTCGGACTACATTCGATTCTTCCTCATAGTTTGGACACGGAACTTCAAATTTGTAAAATCGGGGTCCCAGAAATCGAACAATCTTCTAGTGTAGACGTGACCCAGGTGAAAAGTCAGCCCCACTTTTTAGCTACTGTGAAAACGGGGAAGTGCTGGGATTCCTATTAGAGCTCTCTGCTTGGACCCTACTTTTGTGAGCCTAATCTTTATCTGTTTCTGGGTAGGAGGTTTTTAAGATGCCCCTCAATCTCTTGTGCCTTCTCCCATTTGCATTTTGCAAGGGTGAAGGAAGATTGTTCTTCCTTTCCCCAGCCTTTTGATTACAATGAGAGGCGTGTCTGCTATTCCACTCACCTCCCAGGCTCCATTTAAAACATAAACATTCTTTCTGGTGAACAGGTTTACTGCTTTTCTCTGCTGCTGTTTTTAATTTTTCCGAACACCAGAAAAATGAAAATAACTATCAGTTTCACAGTGTCTCATAAGATTTGGAAAATCAGCAGTGAAACATGACATGGGAAGTTAACTTTCATTGTTCTGTAGATTGGGGGAAAATATGAGCAGCAGTAAAGGCTGTGGATCTGTCTGTAGAAGAAGACAGTGCTATATCAGTTAGCCTTCCTAATATGGGTAGAGTATGTCTTCACAAACTTAAGGACTTGAAACATTTTTTTTAAGCTTCACTTCAGCAGAAGCTGATAGGAATCACTTAGCTGGAGTGCCATCAGAGGAAACACTTAGATGGAGTGCCATCAGTTCTCAGTGAGGGAACTTTTTAAGCCATGTGTAAATTAACTTACTATAGATACTCAGTTCTTCTCTCCCCCCCCTCCCCCCCCCCCAAAAAAAAACCCCAGCAACAAAAAAAAAAAGTGAGATTAAAGATCCAGAAGGCGAGAGATTTTTTTTTTTTGCAAGAGACCTGTTTCCCTTTCTTGCCTTCTTTCTTCATCTGTTAGCTAATATTTGCATTTCCCCTTTTTTTGTGCTGTTAGTCTCTTTGTACCTGGGTTTGTTTGGGGGTTTTTGCCCTATTGTTTTTAAAAACAAAGTATTCAGAGCTGTAAAGGGAAACTAATTAGGATTAATCAGCTACTTTAAAATCTACAGAGCTGATTCTTAAGCAATACTGAGAAGGATCGCAAAATGTCAGCACTTGATTTAACGTCCCCCACCCCCTGCAACCTCACAAAGGGAAGATTGACTTGTCACATGAGCAGATTGCTGTCTCTCCTCAAGATTGTTTCTGTGGCCAGATCTACACTACAGACTGTTACTGTTATAGCTATATTGTTTAGGATTATGATGATATGATTCCTGACTGACACAGTTGTGCTGACAAAAGCCCTTAGTGGCAAAACTGTTCATTTTAAAATATAGCATGTTTTGCTTTGGGGATGGCGAGGAGCACCTGCAATAAGATGTACTGGTAAACGCCTCACATATATCTGGCCTACTGTGGCAAAAACAGGAGCTACCACTTGATAAACTCATGGTAGCAGTGACAAAAACTGTAATGTAGACTAGGGATGTTAGATATCATGTAATTGAATAACCACATGAAATCTTAGTGAAATCTTCAGAAAAGGGCAACTAAAATGATTAGGGGTTTGGAACGGCTCTGTGGGATGTGGAGCAGCCTCTGTCCACAGGGAGCTCGGATCCCCAGCAGCCAGGGGCTGCTGTGATGAAGAGGCAACAGTTGGGGGCAAGCTGGGGTGGGAACTGGTGGCACTGTAGAGCTGGTGCTTGGAGGAAGCTGCTAAAGCTGGCTTCCCCCAGCACTGGCCCCTGCCTGCTCTCCCCTCCCCTGCCCACCACTGCCTCTGTAAGAGGCAGCAAAGGGGGGGCCAGGAGGGTCCGGGGAGCCTGCTTGAAAGCTGGCTCCCTGCGCATATCGGCTCCCACCTGTTTCCCTCACTTTCTGTGCTGTTGCCTCTTTATCACAGGCAGCAACGCAAGGGTAGGGGGGCAGGCAGATGCGGTGCTCAGAGGCAGTGTGGGGGGAGGGGAAGTGCATGTAGTCAACCAAGATTAACCGACAAGCCTAGGCTTATCTGTTAATCGTGTAGTTGTCTACACAATAACGTCCCTAATGTAGACAGGGCTAAGGTGTCTTGACCACTGTGTTCCTTATCAATTAGATGACACAATGGTTAAACACATCTGAGTCTTGTCGGCCTTGTCACTTCCACTCTTGTTACTACCAGTGGAGCTGCACTGGCAGTGAATTATGGGTCCCATATTTTTGCCAGTGTACATAAGGGCAAAGGCTTTCAGACTTCCTAGCAGTTGGCCAAGGGGGCTTTTCATATGAAGTACATTTAAAAAAAAAAGAAAATTTTCCTCGTATAGGCAATGGCTGCAGTTATAGCAGCTGGGTCGGTGTGTAAAGAACAGGCGCTCTGCTGTTTAATCAGGGCTTGTAAAATTCAATGACCTGCTGTGGGCTTGTGTTCTGCTGTTTGTGGGACTCCTGTAAACAGTGATTTAATAGATTTCCTGACAGTCTAATGCAGATACGTTTACAGAACTAAATACAAACTCAACTGTTTTGATTTTCTTGCGTTTGTTGGTTTGCAGTATACCTGGATGTGTTGATAGCTAAAGTTTTCACATCTGTCTTACCTTGCATTACTGTGCAAGGGTGTTTCTTGCAGCAGTTTCTCAGTGAATCTGTTTAAAATCCTAATCAAATTGAGAAGTGTTAACCTTGACTTTTGTTCATCTGTCCTAATGTTAGCTTTGTTGAAATTAACTTAATGCTTTGTCATTGTGTATGTTTAACAATATTTTCTGCTGCTTAGCTTAATGCGTGCATTGTATTTGCTGTAGTATATTGCAATTATTAGTGTAAAAAAACTAAAAAAAAAAAAAATTAGCGTTGTAGGATCATGCATTATTTCTTCAACAGTTGCATAGGCAATTTTGGCCATTTTGTGTGGCTTGATGTGTGTCTATTTTTTGTTTTGTATAACAGAAGGATCAAAGTCTCAAGTTGCACGTCAGAATCTAAACTATATTCAAGAAATTGGAAATGGCTGGTTTGGAAAGGTGAAAAGTCCTCCTTTAATATTGTAATTCTGCAGTTGAGGTTTTATTCCGAAGTAGAGACTTCCTTTAAAATAATATTTATCCAAAGTAATAACATGACAAGAAAATTGTCTTTAGAACTTAATTTGGGTTGCTGTTTACATGCACTTTGTTTTCTATCTGATTGCTATCTGTTTAATTCAGATGCATTGCTGCTTAACAAAACGTCACCAAAAATAGTCAAATTCCCTTTCAATAGGCTGAGCATGTAAATTGCTGTTTTAATTTTAGCATCTTTTGTAGAAAAAGCACTTAACTCAAATTTTTATTTAAAAAAAAAATCTACATACATTTTTTTTTTTTTAATTCAGAGGATTAATATCGCTTGTCAGAATAATTTAAGCGTGGAAGCTTAATTATGAAACCTTTTGATGTGTTAACAAAAAAGCCAGAAAACATCCTTAAAACCATGTTTTTTCCTTGCATTTATAATTGAGGTATAACAAAAAACCAGATATTTCCTCTTTTTAAGTGTGACTGAAGCTGTGTAATGTAGAACTGTTGGTTGTTTTTCAGGTCCTGCTTGGGGAGATCTACTCAGGTACTAGCGTAGCAAGAGTAATAGTGAAGGAATTAAAGGCAAATGCAGGTCCCAAAGAACAAGAACAGTTTTTGAGAAATGGTGAACCTTACTAGTAAGTAGCTTCTCATACTTAAGATACAGTCTGTGCTACTAATATATATTTAAAGTATAGAAAGCTTTTTTATATAATACTCACCTCTTTCCTCCCTTTTCGGTCTGTTAATATAAAGTAGAAGTGGGTGGTTAAAGATATTGAAAATACACATTCAATATTGTCAACACTAAATGATCAAAAATTGAGTGTCACCCTCTTACCCCCTCCCAAATCATGAGACTTTTAATAGTGCAGTAGTGCACTTGGGATTCTGTGACAACAAAGTTTGGAGACTTGCTGCCACAGGACTCTAGGTATGTTTTTCTGCCCTGATCTAAGAAAGGAGGACCATAGTGAGTATCTCCCTCCAAGCAGCCTTAGACACATGGCTTTGGGTGTTATCATGAGAAGGTCTCCAGACTCCAATCCCCAGGACTGCCACCTGAGCTCTAGCATTTGATCCAGGATCTTCCCTTTAAGATACCTCTCTGTTCTTATAAAAGACCAACTCAAAGCTCCATGGTCTGAGAGACTCCAGGGTTACCCTCAGATCCCTGGACCTCTACTCCCCAGCCTCTTTGAGGGAGCATTTCAGATCTCTGCAACAATCCACTTCACAGCTCCGCTGCCTTGCCAAGACCTGTTTAAGAAACTGAGCTGGGGTTACAAGTGCAGGCACCCGCCACCTTCCACCTCAGCCTTCCTACTGGGGTCATACAGATAATCAGGAGGCCCCAAACAGAACTTTTGAAGGTGTACCGGAGGGCATGTTATCATTTTCTGCATTGGATCCTCCCCTTGTTTTCAGACCAACACTTCTACTTCAGCCAGGCATAGTCCCAAAACCGGACACACTTGATCATGGGCGGGGGGGAGGGGCTGGCCGGGAGGCGGGGCTGGCGGGGGGGGGGGCGGTCGGGGGCCACGGGGCTGGCCGGGAGGAAGGGGGGGTGGAAAGCAGAGCTGGCGGGCGGGAGGGGTGCAGCCACTGGTCGCAGCCGGAGTCCAACAGGCCGCGCCCCCGGCAGGCACTCCCTCTAGTTGCTAGTAGAAGCCGGGCGGGGGTGGGGGGGAGTGGCTGGGAGCCACTCCCCCCGCCCGGCTTCTGCACGTAACCAGAGACTCCCGGCTGGGAGGCGGGGCTGCAATTGGCGCTGGGAGCCTCTGGTTGTGTGCAGAAGCCGGGCAGGGGGAGTGGCTGGGAGTCCCAGCCACTGCCCCCGCCCCACCCGGCTTTTGCACGTGACCACAGGGCTCCCAGCGCCAATTGTGGCCCGCCTCCCAGTCGCTCCCCCGCCCCTGCCAGGCTTCCGTCCGGCGCCCAGATGGAAATTCAGAAAATACTGGACATTGCACATGTCTGGTATTTTCTGAATTTTTCTACCGGACAGAGCGCGCAAAAACCGGACTGTCTGGTAGAAAACTGGACACCTGGCAACTCTATCCCTCAGCACCTTGGACTCCTGGGTGTTGAGCAATGGGGAGGAAAATTACACCCTTAAATTCCCACTCCTCCCTGAATCCTATTCCTCCTCCTTTATCTACAAAGAACAAAGGATTTTAGATACCTAAGCTATTTATTTACATAGTAGAGCAATCAAGGGGCTAAGCTAAATTGATGCAGAGACTTTCAAAGTAGATCTCAGGTTGTATTGCTCTTTGTTACAGCTTCGTCATAGTCCCTCTCCACAGGGCGTGAGGGCTCATTCCACTAGAGGGTAAACTATTCTGGCTGCATTGCTGAGACGTTCTCCTCAAGATGTGTGGGAGATCTACTTGCAATAACTTGCATATCTTCATGAGACATTATGTCAGTGATGGACAACCTGTGGCCTATGGGCTGCATGTGGTCTATCGGGGTTCTTTCTGTGTCCCACGAGACATGTTGTAACCAACAGGGTTGCCAGATTCTGCTGGTTTCCCTCTGCATGGGTGACACAAACGTAAATCGTAAATCAAGGACGTGTGAAGTGAGATGTGTGCTAATTGCACACAATATTAGAAGCAGAGGGAGCACGTGGCTCTCCTAGTCAAAGAGCTGCTACAGTTCAATTGGTGCACCTCACAAATTCTAGGTACACAAGCATAGGGGTGGCAGGTTTGTAGAAATTTTAGTGATGCCCAGAGCCTGCACCTCCCTGACTCAGCACCCATCCCAAGGCTCTGAGAGGGAGTTTGGGTGTGTGTGTGCAGGGTTGGATACTAGGTGCAGGCTCTGGGCTGTAGCAGGGAATTGGGGGCCAGAAGGGCGGCAGACTCTGGGAGGGAGTTTGGGTGCAGGAGCGGTGAGTTGTGGGGCTTGAGGAGGGGAAGGGGGCTTGGATGCAGGTGGAGTTCTGGAGTGCAGGCTCTGGGGATGGAGTCGGGATTGAGGTACAAAAGGGGTGCAGGCTCTGGGAGCGAATGTGGGTGTTAGCTCTGGCCTGAAGTTTGGGTGGGATTCTGTATAAAGGCTCTGGGAGGGAGTTTGGGGTTAGGATAGGAAGATGGTGGGGAGAGGGTACAGGCTCTGGAGGGATTGAGGTTCACAAGGAGTTGTGAGGGGAGGTGTGTGGGGTACTATGCTTATGAGACACACCCCCTCAGCAGACGCTCCTGGGAGAGTGGGAGTCTGCGGGTGCTGGCGCCCACATGCCTTCTTCCCTGTCTGCCGCCCTCGGACAACTTAAAAATGCCCTGAGGGCCCCCTGCTGCCACCAGAGGATGCAGGGAATGGCAGGCAATGAGCTTTGATGGAGCCCACCTCTGGGCCAGTAATATTCCTGGTGTGGAGGTACAAGGGGTGCTCATATAACTCGCCACCTATGCACAAGTGCAGTTAGCAAAACTATCCTATCCTGGGAGGCAGTCTTGGTTATGACCAGGGCTCGACAAACTATTGAATCTACTCGCCTATGGCGAGTAGATTTCAGCCCGGCGCCCCGTTTACCGGCGGCGTGCACATGTGGAATGCGGGGCTGGTGAGCTGCTTTCGCCGCCGTTTGTCAAGCCCTGGTTATGACTTTCAAGTGGCCCTCCATCTCAATGGGCCACAAATGTGGCCCACTCACTAGTCTAGGTCGTCCATTGCATTACACTATGGTCCAGTTGTCAACTGTGAATACAGCAGTGGAGACAGCAATATTACAATCAACTGTTAAATTTACATCTTTGTACCCATGCCATCTGTTTGTTGCTTATTAATCTTGCATGTGTGGAATACACATAACTATCACTTGAAAAAATTGAGGTAGGTTACTTGTTACTGGAGTTTTTCGAGCTGTATGGTCCCTATCTGTATTCTACCACCCATGCAGCCTGTTTGAACTGCGCTAAGAATGGGAAACGAGTGGTGTTGGCATGCACTAACTTTAATACCCTTGATTCGGAGCACAAAGTGAACTACAATATAGATGTAGGACAAACCACAGTGCTACCAAAATATTCCTGACTCAGATGCAGGAATCCACTTGTGGAATGCAGACAGGAACCACTTGTCTTGAAGAACCTTCAGTTACAGGTAAGTAAACTCCATTTGTTTGGTCTCCTGTTCTGAGTCCAAGTATACTCTAGTATTGGCTGGAAACTCGAAAGGTTGAGTTTTCATGTGCTTTTCAGGGCGTGGGTGAAAGTGGCTTTGTCACATTTCCATTGCCAGCTCTGCAAGCAGAGCAAGACCTTAGTAACTGGCTGCTTTAAACTGTAGGCCCACTGGGACTATTGGATCACAGTAATCTTCAGCCATGCCCTTGTGTGCTCTTGACACATCCACCATAAAGGGAGCAGAGGGAGGGGAAAGCAGTATGTGGCAGCATTGCCTTTACACCACTTGAAGTTCCTCATGCCAGGAGAATTCTCAGCTGTTCATGTAAGGCGTGTTGAAGACTTCCTTGCGCTGCTAGAACATATCAAAAAAGACTTCTTGAATCTGAAGCCTTTTTTATGCTGTTTCTGTGGATTTACATATTTCAGAGAGAAAACTGAGATGCATAGTGGATAGTTGTATTCAATAATGTTAGAGCTATTAATGTGTACTGTTACCTTTCTGACTTAGAAATATCTGTATTTTCATTATAGCATTCTTCAGCATCCAAATATTCTCCAGTGTATTGGACAATGTGTGGAAGCCATCCCGTATCTTCTGGTGTTTGAGTTGTGTGACTTAGTAAGTAAACTTAAAAGTGAAAATAGTACATTTAATAATAGTTATAAATATTGTTTTCTCGCTAGAGTACCTTTTAACAGGTTTTTGTGAACCTCATCATTGAAACTACATGCTCATTTTTAAATATTCCTTGAGCCAGTTGAAGCAGTATTAAAAGGGTAAGTATCATTTATTTACTTTTTTTCAGTTACTGACCACAAAATCAATATTTTTTTATACTTACACTCTCGAAGTTCAGGATTTAACTTTTAGTTCATTGTGGAACTTTCTAAAGAGGAAAATAATGATATAGGAATAAGCTTTGCCACTTTGTTTTTCCTGTGCAATAGAGTCACATCACATTTTGAAAAACAAACTAATTGTTAATTCCACGCATGAATGAGGCAAGAGTCCTGTGCGGTGGAGAGAGGAAAGGGAGAACGCAGGATGATCTAACTAAGACTCGTATTTGTAATGCATCAACCCAAGGGAGCCAATAAAGATTGCATGGGTAGCCTTAATATATTTCCCAACTTTTGAGTGCCTGATTTTAGTGTTAACATTCTTTTAATGTCATTTCATATAATTTCTTAAATTAAGAGCTTGAAAGTAAGGTGGAATTATAGTAACACTTCATATAGATTTTCAGTGGGGAATGTAAATGGTATGAGGAATGGAATATAAATCTTCGGAGAATCTAGCTGCCTAACACTAGTTAGTGTTCCATGTGCTCAGCAGAGGCTGAGATTTCAGGGGCTTATAAACTAGCCATATGTAAGCATATTTTACTGGCATATTCCTAATGCAAGTGTGAAGCCTTTGCTAAACTTCAGTTCTCTGCTCCTAAATATGGAGAGTGAGAACTTCTGAGATGCTTTTTTCTCAATGTTTTTTAACATAGGGGAAAACAAGTTGTTTTGCCAAAGTTTATTTTTGGAAATGTCTGAACTATTTTACCGTAAACTTTCGAGAAAAATTCAACCCGAGGCAGATACTTGGTTGAAATTTTCTGTTTCCAAATTACTAATTTGGCAAAGTTGCAAGCAGCTGAAAACAACTGTGTAATGGACAAGGAGCTGCAATGTAGTAATCTAAAAATACTGTAATGTAACAATTTTATGAACACTCTGTGACACTGTCAGTGAAGTCCAGTTGTTGTTTATTGGGCTATAGGACTTTTCTGTGTGAATGCATTGATCTAGGTTAAGAGACTGTGGAAGAACAAACAGGAAGGGAACACAGTAGCTCTCTGTTTAAGCAACCTCTAACAAAACATTTCTGATGTTGAGGCCAATTGCAGAACAGTGCTCTATTTCTAGATCCTGTGGCCAAAGTGACACAGCTGTTCTGTCAGTACTCAGAATGATGAAACCAAAAGAACAGTATACCAGTTAAAAAGCCCTTCTGAGGAAAAAGAGGTGGTGATGATAGTGGAGGGGGAGTCAGTTGTCGGCAGCTGTCAGGGGCACAGGTTGATACAGAGAGGCTCTGTAGAAGAGTCTGACAAAGTTTTGGATTTTTCCCCGGTTTCCAGGGAATGGTAAAACTTAGACATGGACAGCAAACATAGCTTACCGGTTTTTGAGATTCTTTTTTTAATGTTTTTTGGTTTAAATAAATACTTTGCTTTAAGAAAGCTGTCTGAGGTTACTGATTATAATTGTAATTCTTTCTAGGGCAGTGGTTCTTAAACTTTTTGGCACATGGCCCACCCCAGTCAACTCAGATCTCTTTGCAAACCACCAGCCAACCACCCATGATGACAAAATTGGTGCAGGAGGTGGCAGGGGTGCTGGGCCTGTCTGGGAGGTAGGGTGTAGGAGTGGGCTGAGGGTGGGGACTGGGTGGGAAGGGAGGATGCAGGAGTGGGGTGAGGGTTCTCTAGCAGAAGGTATGTGAGGGGGATGAAAGTGCGGGATCTGAGAATGAGGAGGATGGTGGGGGGGGGGGGGGCGGGCGGGCGCATGACTCCCACTGCTCCCAGCCACTGCTCCCATTGGCCATGATTCTAGCCAGTGGAAGCAGCGGGGAAAGACTGCAGGTGAGTGTTTTCTCTGCTGTTCCCCCAACCAATGGGAGAGGGAGGATTGGCAGTGCACAGAGCCACTTCTCTCCCACCCACCCCCAGCCAGATCTGGCCCACGAGGCTCAGGGCTACCTACTCCCCAGCAGTGGAAAGCCAGTGCTGGTGCTCCAACCTTGGGGGGCAGGGAGGGCATGGGGCTGAAGCGCCAGTACAGGCTCCCTTCTGGGAAAGATGGCCCCTGAGCTGGCAGTCCATCTGCACGACAATCACAGACCACGCTTTGAGAACCACTGTTCTAGAGAGAAGAAAACTGGAGGTGCTGAATATAGGTCAGACCTGCTGAGGAATTACAGTTGATCATTGGGCGCTGTAGCCAGGTCCTGGTCTGAGAGTCGGAGAATCATGTGATTCCACCTGAAAATAGAGGTGACTGTTTGTTTGAGGCCTACTACCTCAGTAGTACACCTGAGACTGGGGAGAGAGGGAGGGAGTGTTCAGAGCTGCAGTTACTTGGGAATTGTGACACACAATACCTATAAAAACAAACAAAAAAAAACCCTAACTCTGTTCAGATGAGTTTAAAGGCTATCTATACAATCACCTCTTTTTAAAGGATTGTGGATTCAAAGAATTTTTAAAGCAGGATTTCATTTTGGAATGTACAAAGACAAAAATAGGCTCAAATGTGCATATATAATTTACATCAAGAATAAAAATTCCAGAAGCAATAAAGTAGTGATTAGGTTTGGGCTTGTAAAATTCATTGTTAATCAGTCTTACCGATATAAAATTATTTCCCTAAAAGCTCCGTGCACAAGTATAATTGTATTTACATTAATTGATTCAAGCAATTTCAAACAGAATAGCAGAGTGAACCTCTGACTTTTCTCAGAGGAAATGCTAGTTAACTTCCAAAGATAACTACACTGCTTTAATTGTTGGCTATTTTGCTCAGATTGTATTAGCTGTAGTTAAATAAAATGAGGCAGATGAAACCCTGATAGAATATCAGTCATCTTTTCTCTTTATAGAAAAATGGTTTGAGCTTTCATAGTGAGAAGTCTTAAAGAAGCTGAACAAAATGGAGTTACTCACTTTGGTCAAGAGTGTCAAAAGTAAAAGTCTAAAGTAAGGCATATAAATAGGTAGCATGATTTTTCTAACAATGCTGGATTCCAGCAAAGTTGTCATTGACTTTGGTCTTCATCTCAGGCCGGGGAAGTTATTACTAAAAGCTTTAGAATAAAGTTGCATTTTACATTGCATATGTTAACACAAATAAGCATGTAATCAGCCTTTATTGCCATATTTCTAAGTAGTTAAATTATTTAACTGGACTGTAAATATCTTCAGATGTAGAAGTTGTTCAGTTTCACTTAATACAGAAATATTTTTACACTCTCATTTGGTTTGAGACTTAACAGTTCCCTTTCTGTCGTCACTGGCTGGAGACAGAGTGCAGCAGTTGTGCTGTCAGTGCTCTCCTCAGACCTTCTATAGTTAGTTGGGATAGTTTATCTTAGTTAATTAGCGAGTAGTGTTGATACAAGAAGGAAAAAACCCCTCTGCTTCACCAGAATTTTAACAGCTCTCAGTCACTGGTATGACCGACTCTCCGAGCTTCAAGAGATGTGCCTCCTGTAGGGAGGCTATGCCCATCTCAGGCTAGCACAGCCAGTGTGTCTGCTGTTTGGGTGAGGGTCATATCCCTAAGATATGTGCCCACTGTGCCAAACTGAAGTCCACAGCATGCAGAGACAGGGACCTGAAGCTGAAACTCCTCTAATGGCGAAGTCCCTCCAATCCAAGACAGGGCGGACACTCAACAAAGGGCTCCTCAACAAGGTTGCCAAAGCCACTGAAAGAGGGGGGGAAAACCTGCAGACACCTTCTCCACAGAGCACAAAATAGGGGAAAAAGTGCTCTCCAACGAGATCTCTGCCGCCGCCACATTCTGCTCTGAGAGTGAGCATGGTCAGTGCTCTGGGCACCTTAGGCACCACCAGTGCCAAAGCTAATGTGGCCGCCCTTCCTGTCACACAGCCAGCACTGTCTGCATCTTAGATTTTTCCACCAACAGCCAACCCGCTCTCAATACAGCGAGCTCAGTGAGGCAGAGATGCATCACTCTTCCCCTGAAAACCACACTGCAGCTGTCAGCTAAGTCTGCAGTACCATAACTGGCCACATTTGGTGCAACTCGGCCACATTCCCCAGAGAGATCCAGAGCACCGTGGAAGATTTTCCTTTTGACACCAAAAAGCTCTTTGCAGCAATGTTCAATGAGGAGCTTTGCTCCATGAAGGATTCTTGAGCTGCTCTGCGATCCCTGGGCATGCAGACATTTGCTGCAACAAGTCATCAGTTTAGATACCAACCATACCAAAGAAACAGATGCTCATTACTCTCAACAGCGGCAGAGATCATATGACCAGCAACAGACAGAGGCCACAGTGTCGTCTATCACTATTGACCACAGTGTCTCAACCCTCCCCCCCATCTCCCCCAGTAAGCACATTTGAAGTTTTGATCAAGGGTTTGGAAGATCTCTCCCTCTCTTTAGCATGCTCAACCCTCTGTTTCCCCAACTGCCTTTGCTCCTTCTATCAGGAATGGCTCATGATTACTACCAACAAATAGGCATTAGAGGTCATCAGATCTGGCTAGGCTATTCCCTTTTTAGGGATACCTTTCACAATTGTTGTCAGGAGGTAGACAGTCTCCTAGACTTGGGGGGCTGTAGTACCTGTTCCCTAGGAACATGTAGAGTAAGGGTTTTATTCCCGCTATTTTTTAATACCCAAAAAGTATGGAGAACGGAGACCAATTCTCAAAATCAGAAGTTTAAACAAATTTGTAAAGAAACAAATTCTTTCAAAATGCTCATTCTCTCTACAATAATCCCAGTAGTAGAGCAGAGGGACTGGTTTTCAGCCCTTGACCTGCAAGATGCTTATTTTCATATCACCATACACCCTGCCCACAGACATTTTCTGAGGTTTACAGTATTGGCTGCTCACTACCAATACAAAGTTCTACCCTTTGGACTCTGCACAGCCCCCAGAGTTTTTTCCAAACTACTTGCATCAGTAACTGCACACCTCATGAAACAGGGAATCTTCATCTTTCCTTACCCGGACAATTGTCTTCTCCAAGTGCCAACATATGTGGAAGCCATTCATGAGACACCATCACGATGTTGAAATGCATTCAGAGCTTGGGCCTGCAAATATGCACAAAGTCAAAATACAGCCCACACAGCATCTGACTCGCTGCCCCACCTCACTACCCAAACCTTCCCTCCCCCCCGCCCCTTAGGTCAGAGTTGCCTCCCTGACCCTGTGCCCTCTATACCCCTCCCTCTGGCTAGAAACTCCTCCTGCACCCATACCTCCTCCCCAGCACTGCACCCCCCTGTCCCAAGTCATAACTCCCTTCCAGACTCTGCAACCCCTTCTACACCTCTCCCTCAGGTCAGAATCCCCTCCTACACCCATACTCTCTCCCAGACTCGGCACTCTACTCCCCTGCCACAGGTCACAACCCCCTCCTTCAAACACTCTCACACCCTCTCTTGTACCCCAATCTTCTACCCCAAACTCCCTTCTGCACCCAACCTTTGTCTCAGATTCCATAGAAAAGTGAAGCTCTGGACCACTTACAAAATCTTGGAGTGGCCACCCCATCAAAAATTGTTGCCCGCTCCTGATCTGGAAGATAGAGTAAATGTATAATTAAAATACATGGTAAATCAAAGTTAAACAAGGCTTGTCTCTATAATTTGTGTTACTGACCATGAATATATAGCCTACCTAATGGAGTTCTAACCTCTAGGGTAGGATTCTACCTATTGCAATTTTTTTTTTTTTAAATTCACTGCGCACACAATTGCCCTAGATGCCTGACAGGCAAGTAAGGCGTGGTCCATTACAATTAAGCACAAACATAATGGAAGAGGTAAGGATAATGAAAAGCAAGGTTTAATGCTTCAAGACCATAAATTCCATTGACAGTCATTTTTAAAACTTCAGAATCTAGGAAATTTATTACAAACATCTTAAGGTGTTATACACTGACAGATTACCAGGACACTCAGTCATGGTTAAATTATAAATTCACTAGTGCTCGTTGTTCTGAGATCAGAGTATAGTAAGGAACTTCTGGAGTGTGGCAGTACAGTTCACATGGATGGTTACTATGTGGCACACTATGTTCTGTAGATTTACATCCCAACTTGCAGTACGTTTGTTTCTCCCTTTGGACGAACCCTTAGTACTGAGTATAGTGACAAACTAAAATGCATTTTAGGCACCTCTAAACTGATTAAAATAGCTCATCTATAAAACATTGTTGTATATGAAACATGTATAACTAAGTTATTTACTAAATTAGAGAGAAATAGTCCATTTCTCTCTCCCCTGCCCCCACCTCGTTTTTAAATGTGGATATCAGAAACTCCAATTCAGTCACTTGAAACACATTCTAGGATTTTAATCCAACTGGAGCAAACCATAAATGAACAATTGTTCTTCTGAATTATAGTTTTCACAAAGGACATACTATTACTTTGGCATCTTGCTGCCATCTAGAGCTAACTAGGCACTGTTCATTTTCAAATTACATGTTAAAAAAGCACTGAATTGTATAAGTGAGGATGCTGTTTGCTTAAGTTTCAGATTCTTTGTGTGTTCAGTGGCAAGGTAAACCAGATGCAAGTGTCAAATATATACAGTTTTCAGGATATAAATGAAATACAATTGTCTAATCATAAATTTAATGCAAACTTTAGAAAAGTTTTAAGACATTCTATAGCATGATAAAAATATCAACTATTTCAAACTTTATGAAATTAGCAATTGAAAACAGGGCAGAAGAGATTATAATGAAAAATCTGATGTATCTATAGTAGAAAAGATATGATTGCTTTAATTTTATTATACTGATTTGAAACAAAGGATATACATTACATTTATTGGAAAAGCAGATGTGGGTAGAACAGTAAATTTTACTGTAGACATAATTTTGATATCCAGATCATTTAATATGATTTGTTTTAAACCGGTATTGTGATTGCTTATTTTTTGAACAACACTTAAGATTTCATTTGCCACATAATTTGTAAGACAGTATTATACAAAAATAATATGCTATTAATCCTTTTCACAACAATCCTATAGGTTAAATGCGGTCCACACTGACAGAGATTTTTTTCTGTTTGGTGTATGAATACCACTTCCATGGAAATTAACTGATGGATGCCCTCTTCTGTTGGCATAGTTACGTCTATCCTGGCCAGTGATTAACTGAAAGTGAAACTCAGGGGACTAGGGATGTTAACTGTTTAATCAGCGCCCCGCTGGAGCAGCCCCCCGCTTGCAGTGCAGCAGGCCCTGTGCGGCCCAGCTGAAGTAGCCGCCTACTCACAGCATGCTGCAGGCAGGCAGCTGCTCCAGCCTGGCCGGCCTTCCGCACTGTTGAAATGGAGTAGCTTCCGCCCAGCTGAAATGGAGTAGCTCCATGGCACAGTGCGGGCAGGTCCTGCCCAGCTCAGCTGGAGCAGCTCTCACTCAGTGTGCCACAGGCAGGAAGCTCTTCCAGCTTGGCCAGGTGCACTGCAGCCTGGGCAGGGGTCTGCTCCAGCACCCAACCTACAGCGCAGCAGGCGGTTAACCCGGTAACCAAATTACATGGAATTTTACATTTCTACATCAGACTGGGTGTTACATTGCCATAACTACATTATTGATCAGGGGTGTGAGTTTTTTGATCAGGGACAGTCTTTGAAGATCAGCAGCTGTGAAGGGCTTAATCTTGTTTAGTCTTTTTCCCTGGAAGATTGTTTTGTGATTAGTTCTAAAAGGTAAATACCAAACAAATATTTGCATTTAATAACTATTTTAGTGACGCTTAAGGTTGAAGTTGCTATTTAATATCTTTATAAACAAGACTAATGTATTATTGTTCTTCATATTTTCCTTTCTTATTGCTATGATTTGCTGCTGTGCCTTAAATATTGTCACTTTGAGAAACTGTGAACTTCTTTTCCCTTAGGTCTTGTTCCCATGGAACCCTACTTACCAGTCCTCAGAATTTGTTTATCTGCCTTTTTGAAGTCCTTTGGAGATTTTAGCTGCTAAAATCAGAAGTCTCTACTTACCTCATGTGAATTACAATTTTTCAAAGGCTTGTAACTTGGCCAAATTTCACACATTTTCACACAGGTAGCAAAGTCATTTACCTGACACACAAGTCACACTCTGACAAATTTCAAGTTACTGCTCCAAAGCGCATAGATAGTATAGCTGTTTAAAAAAATGACCTCAGAACCTAAGACGGACAAAAAAATTTTTATCTTAGCTGCCTCTTTGAAAATAAGTGAATCATTTTGGTTGTAATTATTTGGGAAACTGCAGCCTGAAGCAGACACCTTGGCATCTGACAGTTATAAATAACTGAAAACGGGGTCTTGTAGAGGAAAGGGTTGGGCAGCCTTAGAAGGTGATGCTGCCAGCCCTGCCTGATTTGATTTACTTTGAATTCAACAATAGGTAAAAAGCACAGTCTTATTGTAGTGTACCAAAGACTGTAGAGCCAGAGAAACGTGGTAGTGGTAACTCTGAATCCAAACAAAGGAGCTATCGTGGCATTTTGGAGAAATTTAGACTTTTATCTTTACTACTGGATCCAGTTACCATACTTTTTGTTTCTGGACACTTTTAATAAACTGGTTAATTTTGTCTGAAAATTTAAGAACAAACATTAAGTATTGTCAGCTGTCTTCTCAATTGCAAGATTATTTTTAGCTTAGTTTCTGGCAAGGATTTTACCATTCTTATATGACTTTCTTTGCTACATCTTGTTCAGACTCATAAACTGGACCAGATGGAGCCCTCCTACGGACTCATTCACTTGGTACCATTTATTCGCTGTACCGCTTAGATTCCATCCACATGCTGCCATCCTGTGATGTCTGAATTCTCAGACTAGGAATTTGGCAAATAAGGCATGCATTTCACACTGAAAGAACTGGCCAACTGGGAACATTTGAGAGACTAGTTCTTTTTTCCCTCCTCCAAGGTCTGCTCCACTGGTTTGCAGAATGTTGTCTTAAGATGGTTTCACATGAATATTTTTGGTAGCCAAAGGTCATTAAGCCATATTTTTTGTTTTAAGTATTATCACTGTACACTAATTATGCATATGTATGAAAATGTGATCTAGAGTGTTAACCACTTAATGACTTGAAATGAAAATACCATATTCCTTAGATGCCTTCTGTAAGAATATCTATAGAGACTTGGAACTTGATGGAGACTCTTCATTAAGTACACATTTATATTTAAATATTAATAATGTTCACTAACAAAGGCTAAGTAATATTTCTTATTGCTTCTTCATTAAGTATCTTGGTGCAACCAGAGTATGAGATGGTTGATAAGAATTTCCAACTTGTTTTACAGGGTGACCTAAAAACCTATCTGTGCAATGAACAGGAGCATATTAATGGAGATTCACAAATAATGCTGCTACAGAGAATGGCATGTGAGATCGCTGCTGGACTAGCCATAATGCATAAACATAATTTTGTGCATAGGTATGCTTTCCAAATAAATAAGAATGTTATACTGCACTCTAAAACTCATGCAGACTTTTCTTTGTTGTGATTGAAATGGAAGCAATATGTATCAGTCAAATATTTTATAAGGTATGATTCAATTAGATTATATTTTCCTTCTTTAAGAATGGTTGATTTGTATTTATAGAGCTGGTAACTAAATTACTGTATTTAAATCCTATAACACATACCTGATGAAATGCTGCAAAACTAAAAACAACCAGCCAACTCAGGAGCAAGGTAGATTTCTAGGCTACCAGTGGAAGAGCTAGTTGTGCAAAAAACTTGCAAGAAAACAGAGTTTGAGATGGTCTGTGGACTTTCCTGCCTCACCTGGTTGAGCTCCAGTGTGATGAACCTCCTTAAGGAAGTATGAGTGTAATGGTTGTGTTCTGCAGATGGTATTTCTTCACTTTAAGGGTCAACTATTGCTTACGTTGACTGTCTTGAGCAAGAGTTTCAGATTTATTTTGTCTTAATGAATTTCCTCAAGACTTAACATACATGTGGTACATGAAATTTATTAATTCTTATGATTTCAGATACTACAGACCTCAAATCTTAGCTTTAAAATATATTTATGGCTAAAGTAGAGAATAAGTGAAAGTAACTGTAAAGTAAGTTTTCATGTCATTTCAAAAATTGCTGTCGTTTTTAAAATTTTCGGTTAAGTGGAAAACTTGCCTATAGAGTGTATACTTTATTATGAATGCTCTTAACATTTACAGCTTTAATGTCAATGTAGTCATTAATCATATCCATTAGTAAAATGGACTAAACTGATTAAGATTGCATTAAAAGGTAAAAGATTTGCATTAGAGCCAATTCTTTTTGCCATTTTTGGTTGGTAGGGTGAGGAGGTGAGGTAAATTGATCTCTGAGCCAGATTCAGCCTTAATTTAAGCAGTTGTAATTCTACTTCAATTACATCAGACTTTTACAACATTTTCTTTACATTTAAACTTTTACTCAATGACCAGAGTTGAATACATAGTTTCAAAAAGTTATATGCAGTAATGTGTGAAAGTGCTTTATTCTGATTTTTTTAGTCTTAGAAAAAGTAATTCAAAATTTTTCCTTGCTGGCTGAACAGCACCAGTCCTAGTACAAGGAATAGTATTTGAAAGAGAAAAATTTTCCTCCCATTTATGATTAAACTGAATGCAAGAAAACATCTCAGTTAATCTTGTTTCTCAAGGAGAGACTTGCTCCTGATTTATTAGTCATTCATTCATTCATTCATTCATTCTGAAATAGCAAATCAGGCAGTCTTCAAGTGCTGTCTCCAATTCTGCAGCTGTAGTTCTAATATAAAATGCCATTCCCAGCCTTCATTGGCCAGAAGCCTGGAACTTTCTCTTCTAGATAAGACCCACTAATCGAATGTGGAGGGTGGCTCTGGTTGGCACTGGTACTCCAGGCAGTTGCGAGGAGTAAGGGAAGCCAACCGGAGCACTTGTGGGCTCCTACAGAACCACCTCCCGCCTGCCACTGCCTCCCACAGAGGCAGCAGCATGGAGGGGCAAGCAGTTCCACGTGAGCCAGTGCTTGTGGGGAGCTGGCTTTTAAGCCAGATCCCCCTAGCACCAGTTCCCGTCTGCCCCACTCTTGCGCTGCTGCCTCTGTGGGAAGCAGCGGGGGGAGGGAAGAGGTGGCTCTGTGGGAGCCTGCAAGCATGGAGAGATGGCTTAAGTTGGATCCCCATGGGCACCAAATCCTGCCTTCTGCCCCTGGCTGCCTCTGATACAGAGGCAGCAAGGGGGGTGCATGTAACCATTAGGATTAATCTATGAGGCCGGGCTTACTGGTCAATTGTGTAAATGGGTACACACTAGCATCCCGAATCCCAAATAGTGCTTAAACTGGATTTTCAGTTCTGGAATGATGGGAGAGCACACAGTTATTTAGTATCTAACAAGACACTGTTAATAATTTTTTATTTTAGTTTGGTAGTAGCAGTTGTAGATCCAACAAGTATAATGTTCCCAAAATCTTTCTGGGTGGTATTACAGATTCGTAGCTCAGACTGATTCATAATAATCTTTGCTTGCAAGAAGGGCCATGATTGCTTCAGTTTAGTGTGTGAGGGGAAATAAATAGGCACCAGAATATTTTGAAGAGAATATGCAGCAAAATATCATAGATTTTTCAGGTTGTTGCCAAGACTGGAATACTTCTGATAGGAATTTCTATTTATTTCAATGTTTGTTCCCAGGGTTTGCACTATAATCTTTGTAGTTGTGAGAAGAATATGCATATGTTCAGAATTTTGTTTGTATAACTGGTCACAGATATCACAGTTGCTTCAAGATCATAAGAATCTTCAGCAAATTGATTCTTCACTATCAATGTGAAGAAAAACACTGTTTTTTTCCAAATTCTTATCACCTGTTGGATCCAGTTCAGTAACCAGATAGGGATAGTAATACAAACATGTTTGTTTTTCCTAGCTGCACTTGTTCTATTGGTTCTCAGAAAGATTCATAACATCAATGGAATTCTCATTTTCACATCATAGCCCTAATTATGAAATATTCTTGCAACGTAACTGCATGTCTCAGTGCAAGGAAAAGACCCAACTTATTTTGTTACGTAATCTTTCTGAGATGTGGGGGGGATTATGACTATTTCAAAGGTGTGATGTATGAAGTAGGGCCAGGAACAAAATGGTGGCATTCCAAATTATTTATTCAATGAAATACTTTGTTGACACTCAAGGACTTCCTCCTACCTCTGGATAAAGGACTAATTATTCAGAATTGAAGATTTTTCTATAGTGATCTGTCGAATGCTGATAGGGCTTATTTTCTCAGGGCTGCCTTAAGCAATTGGAGCTGTAGTGGCTGAACTGCTGTGTGCAGATGATGAGCTCATAATATATGATGTAAGAACTTGAGGTGCTTGCAGAATACTCAAACCTGCTGTATAATAAAGCAAACCCTTATAAAACTCTGTGAGAGGAGAATGTCAGAAGCTAATAAGAGCATATATTTAACAGATTGGTTCTTCCAACTATGTTCCTTCATTTCTAAATAGTTCCTCTGTTGCAGCTTCTATCAGACTGTGTCTATGCTATGAGCTAGAAATGTTATATCCCCAGCTTGTGTTCACATGCTCTCATCAAATTAGCACAAGTGTCAACATTAGGGTAGCCATGATAGCATGGGCAGTGGCAGCAGAGTCACAATTGAATCGTGACACACACATACAAACCTATTTGAAAGTGGTTGTTATGTATTTGCATAGCCCAGCCATGCTTCTGCTGCTGCTTTAGATTTATTAGGAACTGGGAAACTTTTGGGATAGGGGGGAGCCTATGCAGGAAAGAATGGGCTCCACCTAAAACAGAATGGAACGAGACTGCTGGCACTTAACATTAAAAAGGTTGTAGAGCAGTTTTTAAACTAAGGGCTGGGGGAAAGCTGATGGGTGTGGAGGAGCACATGGATTGGACAGAGACATCTGTTAGGGGAGGTTCTATCAATAGAGATGCTCTGTGCTCTAGTCAAGAGGACAGGATGGAAGTATAGGTCAGATCAGATGAGACACAATCAAATGAAAAAGAGTCTAACATCAGGAAATGGCAGACGGATAAATGGTGATAAATTATTGAAGTGCTTATACACAAATACTAGAAGTCTAAATAGTAAAATGGGTGAATTATAGTGCCTAGTTTTAAAGGCGGATATTGATATAATAGGCATCACAAAAACTTGGTGGAATGAGGACAATCAATGGGACACAGTCATACCAGGGAACAAAATATGTCGGAAGGACAGAACAGGTTGTGCCGGTGGGAGAGTGGCACTATATGTGAATGAAAATGTAGACTCAAAAGAAGTAAAAATTTTAAATGAGCCAAAATGTTCCATAGAATCTCTATGGAGTGTTTCCATGCTCCAATAATAAGAATATAGCAGTAGGGATATATTATCGACCACCTGATCAGGACAGTGATAGTGATGATGAAATGCTAAGGGAGGCTATCAAATTAAAAAACTCGATAATAGTGGGGGATTTCAACTATCCCCATATTGACTAGGTACACATCACCTCAGTACAGGATGCAGAGATAAAATTTCTTGATACTTTAAATGACTGCTTCTTGGAGCTGCTACTTCTGGAACCCACAAGGGGGGAAGCTATTCTTGATTTAGTCCTAAGTGGAGAGCAGGATCTGGTTCAAGAGGTAAATATAACTGGACCACTTGGAAATAGTGACTCTAATGTAATAAAATTTAACATCCCTGTGGTGGGAAAAACACCTCAGTAGCCCAGCACTGTGGCATTTAATTTCAGAAAGGGGAACTACACAAAAATGAGGAAGTTGGTTAAACAAATTAAAAGGTACAGTGACAAAAGTAAAATCTCTGCAAGCTGCATGGAAACTTTTCAAAGACACCATAATAGAGGCCCAACTTAAATGTATACCCCAAATTAAAAAACACAGTAAGAGAACCAAAAAAATGCCACCGTGGCTTAACAACCAAGTAAAAGAAGCAGTGACAGATAAAAAGATATCTTTTAAAAAGTGAAAGTCAGATTCTAGTGAGTAAAATAGAAAGGACCATAAACTTTGTCAAATTAAGTATAAAAATATAATAAGAAAAGCCAAAAAGGAGTTTGACAAACAGCTAGCCAAAAACTCAAAAAGTAATAGTAAAATGTGTAAGTATATCAGAAGCAGGAAGCCAGCTAAACAGTGGATCCCTTGGATGATCGAGATGCTAAAGGAGCACTCAAAGATGATAAAATAATAGCGGAGAAGATAAATGAATTCTTTGCCTCAATCTTCACGGCTGAGGATATTGTGGAGGTTCCCAGACTTGAGCCATTCTTTTTAAGAGTCAAATCTGAGGAATTGTCCCAGATTGTGGTGTCTTTAGAGCAGGTTTTGGAACAAATTGATAAACTTAATAGTAACAAGTCACCAGGACCAGATGGCATTCACCCAAGAGTTCTGAAAGAACTCAAATAGGAAATTGCAGAACTATTAACTGTGGTTTGTAACCTATCCTTTAAATCGGCTTCTGTATCAAATGATTGGAAGATAGCTAATGTGACGCCAATATTTTAAAAGGGCTCTAGAGGTGATCCTGGCAATTACAGACCGGTAAGTCTAACATCAGTACTGGGCAAATTAGTTGAAACTATAGTAAAGAATAAAATTGTCAGACACACGAATGAATATAATTTGTTGGGGGAAAGTCAACATGGTTTCTGTTAAGGGTAATCATGTCTTACTAATCTTATAGAGTTCTTTGAGGGCGTCAACAAACGTGGACAAGGGGGATCCAGTGGATATAGTATATTTAGATTTCCAGAAAGTCTTTGACAAAGTCCCTCACCAAATGCTCTCAAGTAAAGTAAGTTGTCGGGATAAGAGAGAAGGTCCTTTCATGGACTGAGAACTGGTTTAAAAAAAGGAAACACAGGTTAGGAATAAATTGTAAGTTTTCAGAATGGAGAGAGTTAACTAGTGATATCCCCCAAGGTTCTGTCCTGGGACCAATCCTATCCAGATCATTTATAAATAAGTTGAAGAAAGGGGTAAACAGTGAGGTGGAAAAATTTGCAGATGGTACCAAACTGCTCAAGATAGTTAAGACCAAAGCAGACTATGAAGAGCTTCAAAAAGATCTCACCAAACTAAGTGATTGGACCACAAAATGGCAAATAAAATTTAATATGTAAAGTAATGCACATTGGAAAAAATAATCCCAACTATATATACAATATGATGGGGACTAATTTGGCTACAACTACTCAAGAGAAACATCCACTCAGTGTGCAGCAGCAGTCAAAAAAGCAAATAGAATCTTAGGAGTCATTAAAAAAGGGATAGAGAATGACAGAAAATATCATATTGCCTCTATATAAAACCATGGTATGCCCACTTCTTGAATATTGCATACAGATGTGGTTGCCTCATCTCAAAAAAGATATATTGGTATTGGAAAAGGTTCAGAAAAGGGCAACAAAAATGATTAGGGGGCTGGAATGGGTCCCATATGAAGAGAGATTTAAAAGGCTTGGACTTTTCAGCTTAGAAAAGAGGCGACTAAGGGGCAATATGATAGAGGTCTATAAAATCATGACTGGTATGGAAAAAATGAATAAGGAAAATTTTTTTACTTATTCCCACAATCAAAGAACTAGAGGTCACCAAATGAAATGAATAGGGAGAAGGTTTAAAACAAACAAAAGGAAGTTTTTCTTCACTCAGTGCACAGTCAACCTGTGGAACTCCTTGCCAGAGGATGCAGTGAAGGCTAGAACTTTAACAGGATTAAAAAAAGATCTAGATAGCCATTGATGGACCTAATGTCCATGAACCTATTAGCCAGGATGGGTAGGAATGGTATCCCTAGCCTCTGTTTCTCTGGAGGTGGGTGACAGGGGAGGGATCATGTGAGGATTACCTGTTGTGATCCCTGCCTCTGGGGCATCTGGTATTGGCCACAGACAGGATGGTGGGCTAGATGGACCTTTGGTCTGACCCATTATGGCCGTTCTTATGTTCTGTGCCACTTCAGCTATCCTACTCTTTATACTCAAGTTAGCTGGATGAGAGCTAGCACAAGATTGTGTACACAGTCAGGGGACCATACCGCTAGCTCACAGTGTAGATGTAGCCTGAGATTCCTCTGGTAACGATTGTATATCTTGGAAGAGTTTCTCACCATGCACCAGTTTTATAGGCATGTAGTCTTTGTCAAATAGTGCGAAAACATAAGAGAAGTATGTTAGCAAGTGCCTTGATAAGGCAAAGAAAATACAAAATTAGAATTCTGGGTTACAACAGTCAGAGAGAGCCTCACAGGGATATTGCCCATTCACAGAATCTTTATACTGCAAGAATGAAACAAGTTGTCTTGAGCCAGCTTGAGACCGATAATGTGATACATTATATTTAAAACATAGAAATGATGGGCTGGAAAGGATCTCAAGAGCTCATCTGTTCCATCCCCCTGCACTGATGCAGGAACAGGTATGCCAATATCATTCCTGACTGGTCATTGTGAAAGCTCTATCCATGAGCATTTTTAAGAACAGATTAGCCAATCTCCCTTGGCAACCTATTGTTGTACTTAACTAAGTTGTTAGAGAATTTTCCAATTATAAGTAAAATTAAATGTTCCTTGCTGCAGTTTGTTTCTTGTCCTATCTTCAGTGGACATAGAAAACAATTGATCACTGTTCTTTCTGTAACAGTCTTTGACACGTTTGAAGACTGTCAGATGCCCCTCAGTCTTTTTTCCTCAAGACTAAAGATTCCTCATTTAACTTTTCTGTGTAGATCAGGTTTTCTCTACATTGTATCATTTTTGGTGCTCATTTGCATCCTCTATAATTTGTCTACACCTTTCCTGAAGTGTAGTACCCAGAATGGGACACAGTACTCCAGCCAAGTAAAGGGAATAATTGTCTCATGTCTTACATATGACACTGGTTAAGCTTTTTTCACAACTGCATCATGTTGGCTTATATTCAATTTGTGATCCCCTTTAGCCCCCAGATTTTTTTCAGCAATGCTACTGCATAATTAGTTATTCCTATTTTGTATTTTATGCATTTGATTTTTGCCTTCCTAAATATAATACTTGCACTTGTATTTATTGAATTTTATCTTACTGATTTCAGACTAATTTCCCAATTTCTCAGTGTTTTGAACTCTAATTTTGTCCTCCAAAGACCTTCTGACTGCTCCCAGCTTGGTGGGATTAACAAACTTTATCTGTTATCCAAGTCACAAATGAAAATATTCAGTAATACCAGACCCAGAACAGACTTCTCTGAGTATCTGCTTGAAATATCTTCCCAGTCAGACGTACCCAGTCGGTCTGCTAATAACTGCTCCTTCAGTATGGTCTTTCAACCACTGGTGCACCTACCTTGTAGTAATTTCACCTAGACCATATTTCCCAAGGTTGTTTATGAGAATCTTCTGGAGGAATGACAAAGTCTTATTAAAATCCAGATATGTTACCTCAGTTTCCAACCTCCAGTAAGCCCAGGCCTGGGCAAAATACGGCCCGTGGGCCAGATCTGGCCTGTGGACGCTGCAGGGAGTCCCAGACAGGCTCCCTTCTTGCCTCCGCCCCACCCGCACTCTGCTCAGAAACACAGTTGCAGGCAGTTTTTCTTTAAAAACTGAGACTCCAGGGGGGTGGAAAGCTTTAGGAGCTGCTCTGGCCCCCAGCACACAATCCCATTGGCTGTTTTCTGGCCGGAAACCGGCCAATGGGAGCTGTCTGTTTCAATAACAGGCAGCCAGGGAGCACAAGGGGCTCCAGAGCACATGGCTGCAGTATTCCCTCTAAGCTGTGCAGCAGCCCAGCTTTACAGGTGATTAATCAGCCCTGCCCAGTCAGAGACTCAGGGTTCCTTGTATTAAGCTGACTGGGTGGGGCTGATTAATCACCTTTGAGGCTGTGCTGCCCTGCAGCGTAGAGGGAACAATGGCTGGCAGGGAGGCTGATTCAGGAATGGGCTGTTGGCTGGTAAATCTCCTGTCCAGACCCTGCCTGTGGCACCCCAGCCCCTCCCTTCCCCAATCCTCTGTCCCCTATTCCACATACCCAAATTCTCTGCACCCATATCCCCTCCCAGATTTGGCTCCCCAATTTCCTGCCCCAAATCAGTCCCCTCCTGCCTTAGCTCACAACCCAAATTCCTGCACCCCCTTCTGTACCCCAATTCTTTGCCCTAGGTCACAATCCAACCCCTTGCATCCCAGTCCAGTGCCCCAGGTCACAACTGCCTTCTTCATCCAAACTCCCTCCCTTAACCCAAGCTCCCTTCTGCACCCAGCCTCCATCCCATTTCCGCGCCTCCTCCATTAATATCATGGAAGAGTGCGGCCCTTGACCACTTTCCAAATTTTTGTAGTGGCCCCCCTGCCCCCATCAAAAATTATTGCCCACCCCTGATTAAACCAGTAACCTTGTCAAAGAAGAAAAAAGGTTGGTTTGGTATGATTTGATCTTGACAAATCCGTACTGGCTCTGAGCAGCAGATTGGCGTTTCGGAGGGGGTGTAGAATCTGGAATGGAGTTTAGGTGCAGGAAGGGGTTCTGACCTGGGGCAAGGAGTTGCGGGGGGTACAGAAAGGAAGTTTGGCCCTGGCCGGGAGGTGCTTACCATAGGTGGCTCCCAGCCAGTGGTGCATTGGGATACTCAGGCAGGCTGCCAGTATGCTGGCCACTCAAAGCAGTTGGCTGCTGCTGGTGAACGCCTCTGTGTGCCACTTATGGGGAGGTGGGACAGTGTGTGTCTATGCACTGCCTGCAAGCATCACCACTGCAGGTCTCATTAGCTGGTTTCTGGCCAATGGGAGCTATGAGGATGGTTCAGCGGTCACGGTGCAGTGTGTGGGCCCTCTTCTTCCCAAGGGGGCCAAAAGCATTCTTGTTTGTGGTAGTCAGCCACTTCTGGGAGTGGCATCGTTGGGGCTGCCTCAGGCAGGCAGCCAGCCTGCCTGAGTGCCCTGCTGCACCGTGGGACTGTTAGCAGCTTGGAGGGTCATGGTGAGCTTGAGGGAAATGTTTGGCAAGCTGGATCCAGCACCACAGGCAGTATTTTGCCAACCTCTGCCCCAGTGCATACAAATTGATTAAGGATATGTTCCAGAATCTTTCCAGGTATCAGTAAGGCTTGTGGTTTTCAACCTTTTTTTTTTTTTTTCATGCCCAGTTGAAGAAAATTGTTAATGCCTGTAACCCAAAATAATTTGACTAGAGTGTGGGCTCAGGGGTAGGACTAAAAGGGTGTTACAAGGAAGAGGGAGAAAAATTGTTTTCCTTGGCTTCTGATCATAGGACAAGAAGCAATGGGCTTAAATTGCAGCAAAGGAGGTTTAGGTTGGACTTTAGGAAAAACTTGCTGTCAGGGTGGTTAAACACTGGAATAAATTGCCTAGGGAGGTTGTGGAATCTCCATGACTGGAGATATTTAAGAGCAGGTTGGATAGATGTCTGAGGGATTATCTAGATGGTGCTTGGTCCTGCCGTGATGACCTCTCGAGGTCCCTTCCAGTTCTAGTATTCTATGATTCTATGAGAGCTTTGGGCTGTAGGAGGAGGCTCTGGCTTAGGGGGAAGGTCAGGGCTGGGACAGGAGGGGTTTATCTTGAACGGCTCCCAGTCAGTGATACACTGAGGTATTAAAGCAGGTTTTCTGCCTGTCCTGGTATTGCAGACCATGCTGCACCACAGAAGCAGCCAGCAGCAGGTTCCTTGCCAGTGAGAGTGTGGAGCTAGTGCTCAGGGCAGGGGCAGTGTGCAGAGCCTTATGTGCTCTCCTCCCTCCTAGGAGCCGGGGCCGCTGCTGGCTGCTTCTGTGGCGCAGCACAGCCTGCAGTGCCAGGATGGGCAGGAAGCTTGCCTTAGCCATCCCAATGGTTACCTGATTACCCTGCAGCAATGAGACCCAGTACCTGACTTTCCACAACCCAGTACTGGGTCCGACCCCTAGTTTGAAAGACACTGATTTAGGCTGACTGGTTTCTAATTTTTTGGTCCTCTTTGTTCTCCTTTTTAAAGATTGGTACTATATTTGCCTTACTCTAATACATTGTGACCTTCAAGTTCTTGAAGATAATTGCTAACAGTTCTGAGATTGCTTCTGCTACTTCCTTCAATATTGTAAGATTACTTTCACCATGTCCTGCTGACTTGAAGACATATTACTTATCAATTCTTACTTAACCTGTTATTTCCCAGTTCTGGCTTGTTCCTTTCCCCTTTTTGAGTTACAATTAACTTTTTTAGTGAAGACTGAAGGAAATAAATGCATCTCATCCCCAACTGACAGTGATGTGTCTGAAATGCTCCATAATGGGGGCATTTAACTTGACTCTATGAAGCTGCGGGAGAATTGTGTGACTTCTGGGCTCAGTCTTTCTATCGCAGCAGCTGAGAATACCATGCACCACAACAATTCCTCCAGCAAGTTAGAGACAGTGTTGATAAGCTCCAAAATGCATCCCATTCCTCAGCTAAGAAAAGTTTTGTTTTAGAGAAGGGTCTGGAATATTAAAAACTAGAATTCTCAATTTAGGGGATTAGGTGAAGGCTGTTACTTCCTCCAGGATTCCCTGACAAGTAGAAAGCTTTTCTTTTAATCTGTACTGAGTTTTGAATAATGACTTTAATAGTATCACCAGTCTAACGAACATGGGAAATAATGGTTTTGCAATTACTAAACAAAGAGGGTTTTTTTTTTTCAAAATGTAGCTAAGTTTGGTAGATAGCTGCCTGTGGATCTGCAAGACTGTCATTGCAAATGTTTATTTCTGGCAACACTATCCTGATGCTGTCAGAGTATGTGGAAAAGCTCCAGCATCAGTGATTTTGTTGTTGGTGGTAAATTCAAGCAGCTAGAATTGTATTATATTAATATTCTCTTTCAGGTGTTTTTCCAGCTTTGATTGCCTGAAATCAGATGGGAATTTCTTATGGGAGTAAATACAAAATGCTTATAATACATAGACAAGTCGTCTGTCAAGTGATAATTTCTAAACATACTGTCAAAAGAGAACAAGTTCCCCTGTCTAAAAAGGGGGCAAATGAAGTGCTAATAGTTTTACATGGAGTCTTTTCTAAAACCACTACTGACTTACTACGATTAGCTGAACCAGCTATAGCTACCTGACTGATCATGTGATGGGATGAATTTGATGGAAACTGGATACGAGTTGTATTGGTGTTTCTCTAAGCTTTTAGGTTTTTTCCAGTGAGACAACTTCTGTGCACCTCTAATTGCTTCCTTGGAGCTTTGATACACTGTCTTTTCATGGATGTAGTGTATATCTAAAAATAGTTTATAGCATATTAAGTGTAAATCATTATGCAGAATATTGATTGGTTCTTTATAGTTTGTGTAAATAAGTGTCTTTCTTTAAAAACAATTTCAGATGTTTGTGTCTACTATGTAAAACCTACATTTTTTATAACTTCAGTTTTGGCAGAGACTGTTACCATGGGCTGGCAGAAATTAAATGCTAGGTGTGTCAAGTTCGAGTGTTCTTTTAGGTAGGGTAGAAGAACTTGAGAACTCCTATGATGTGCTCTTTCTTGTCTGTGGCATTTAATGACTGAACATAAACGATTACAAACAGCTTTTTTTGTAAGTTGAACTTTAAGAGCATGCCTTATTGCAGCAGATCACCCAGAGGTAGTGATTGCTACATTTTAAACTTTCATTTGGCATTATAAACAGTTTGTTACTTATATTGTCTAGCTATCTACTGACAGGACAGGAGACAATTGACATGGCTTTTATTCAGGCCAGAACTCTGCAGATAAGTGGACAATGTGGGTTACTCTGTGTTCATTCGGTTTCCCACCAGCTCCCCTCCCCTTTTTTGGTCCAGGTACCCCAGTCCAGTGGTTCTAAACCTTTTTTATATCGCGGACTGGCAAATCCATTCACAAACTTTTGGCAAACAGGTAACATTTTATTTGCATAATGAATATGCATATTTTATTTGAATGTTACCGCACTGCTAAAAGTTTGTGAATGGATTTGCCGGTCCCTGGTATAAAAAGTCTGAGCCTCTCCCCCCCCCCCCCCACCTCACCCCTACACTACCTCCCAGTGCTAGCCACTGACCCCAGAGTCCCCTGCACCCAATCCCCCACCGTGCCAACCTCCTGCCTTGAGCCCCCAGTGCCAGCCCCCCATCCCAAATGCCCCTGTAGCCCCCTCACTACTAGCCCTGCCCCCAGAGCCACCCAGTGCCAGCTGTCCACTCCGACACCCCAGTGCCCCCCAGTGTCAGCCCCCCACCTCTTAGAGCTCCCCAGTACTAGCCCTGCTCCCAGAGTCCCCCCAGTGCCAGCCCTCACCCCTGGAGTCCCCAGTGCCTGTCCCACCCCCTTCACCTAGTTCTGCACTGCCTCCCAGCCACCAGCTGAGTGCTGCTGCCTGGGTTGTGGCAGCTCTAAGGCTGCTGGGCTGAGCTCCATGCAGCGAGCCTCTCTTCTGTGGCCGGGAGTAGACCCCGCCCCTGCCTGGCGTTGGTTGGCTGAGAGTTGGGGCAGGACATGCCTCGCCCAACAGCCACAGCAGGAGGGGAGGCGCTGAGTGGTGTACCCAAGCCCCAGTCCCCACAGCAACCATAGCCCAGCAGCCAGCAGTTCATGGCCTGGCGCCGGTCCGTGAACTGGCGGTTGGGAACCGCTGCCCTAGCCAATCCATTGCTGGGATCTTACCATTCCCCCCCCCCCCTTTCTAGGATGGTTAAGGTGGGCTATTAAAAAAAGTTGGCTCCCTACTGTACCAATAGTAACAGCCTCAACCATCCCACCTCTCTCTCTGGTTCCATTTCTTTAATCAACACCTCCTTTTTAAGTCCTTTACCAAGCCATTTACCCAGTCACTCTCTCCTATGGAGTACCTGCACTGGACATCCACCCCCCCTTATATAATGAGTTGTGACATGTTGTCTAACTCTCTACATGTCAACAAAGCCCTCGCTGAACCAGCTGCGGGGAAGAAATAAAAATCCCAACTCCACCTCAGCCAATCTAGTGATAAGAGGAAAATTCCTTCCCAGCCCCTCAGCAGGTCCTGACCAAACCTGGTATTTCAGCACCTAGTGGGGAGGGAGCCTGGATGCTGCCTCAGCCAGGTCTGTGTGAAAGAGGGCTGTACTGCATGAGCTGCCCCCTTTTAAACTCTTCCACCATCCAGATTCCAGGGGATGAGTCAATATTGCCTCTTGTCTCCTTTTGTAGCAATTTGATCTCTTCTAACACTGCAGCCTTAAAGCATTGTTCCCTTCATTTGGCCAGCCAAATTCTCCTCTTCCTCTGCTCTCCCCTCTGTCTTACAGGTGCAGTGTGGTCATTTTCAACAAAGCACGTTAAAAAGTTACCTTGCATTATATTATGGTAGATTATTTAATAACATTGATTATTTATTAGAAATCCTGACATTTGTCTTTATTTTGGCATAGTTTGCTGTCACTTTCTAATATTCTCAGATTTAAATGGCATTTTATCTTAGCTCTAGACTCAAAATGTATTTAGATAATTCTGATACCAAAATGTGGTGAAGGAGCTTTCATTTAACAGTATACTATGAAATGTCTTTCTTTGTGCTAGTAAACATGACCCACATCTATGTCTGCATAATTTTTTTCCCCAGTGAGTAGCAGTGGGAACCTTCAAAGTATCCAGGTTTTTGGTAGATTTTGCGTGATGGTGAGAGAGGCTTTAAAATTTCTTGTTGGGGGTGGGGGGGATAAAAAACAAATATTGTTGGCAAAATATGTATCTCTTGGAATCACGGAAGCAAGAAAATAAATTCACCCCAGGATTGCTCAGATTTCTAATACTTCACTTTCATGCACAATGCATGACAACAAATTTAGGTAGTGTCAGCACAATTCAACCACAACCTCCTGTGTATAAAGCACATAGTAGGCTAATGCCTGGTCTATGACAGATCATAGAATGGGGTGGGCAATAATTTTTAAAAGAGGGCCACTTCACAAATTTCTGAAGTAGCCCTGGGCTGCCCTGGAAGGAGCAGAGCCTTGGGCAGAAGGGGCGGAGCCAGGAGTCTTCTCGTATTCCCCCACCCACAGACCCTGATTGGCCTGGAGTTGGGGGAGTGTGTGAAGTCTTTGCCCTCCCTCCATAGAGAAACAGCTGGTGGTTCCCTCTAGGTGCAGCAGCAGGAGGAGACCTCGCACACACACCACACCCCCTGGCCAATCACAGGGGCACGCAAAGTTTCTCGCCCCCTGCCCTGCCCTGACAGGGGTGTGTGGAAGCTAGAGAGAGCTGCTGGCTGTTTTAAAACAGCCGGTGGTTCCCTCTGATGCCGCGCGCCCCTGGCAGGGGGAGGATACTTCACACGTCCCCTACCCCCAGGCCAATCAGGGCCTGGGAGCAGGGGGGCACACGTTGGCTAGAGAGTAACATCAGCTGTATTAAAAACAGACGGCATTTCTCTCTAGCCTCCATGTGCCCTTGGCGGGGAGGAGGAGACTTCACATTCTCTCACGTCCCCAGCTCTTGATTGGTCTGGGAGTGGGGGAGCAGCAAGGCGGCTGCAGGCCAGATCCACCGGCCTTTGTCCACCCCAGTTATAGAATGTGGTGATTGAGAGTATGCCCTCTGCAGCATCCTCCATTAGAAGGAGTCCTTAGCAGGCACTAACATGGCTTTAACCATCTACCTTTCCTTTGGTGAATGCTCCATAAGATATAGTGAGGTGGACTGGCATAAGGAGGGGTTATTTGTAGCCCCAAGTATCATAAAAGTAAATCTAATAGAAAAATTATATTAATATCTTACCTTTATAAAGAGAGAGGGATAGCCTCTTAGTATATTCATCATTTTTCTGGAGGTCTAAATATAACAGAGGATGACAGAAGCATAAATGATCTCCACTGTTCTAGTGAAACATAATGTGATTTGTTTTTGGCTTGTGTGGTACTGAAATGCACTGAAAATATAAACAAGAACAGTATCGAAAAACAGCATGTAAATAAACTTTTTGTGGTTGCATTTTCTGTAGAATTTTGCTTATTTGACATCATGATTGGTCTTCAAGCTCTAATCTAGGTTGATGCTGAATTGAATTTCATTACATTAGCCACATTATTGATTTTTCTCTCAAACTAATATTGAATATCCATTTGTCTTGTTTTGCTCTCATTATTGCACTTTTTGTTTTCTAGTGATTTAGCCTTACGGAATTGCTTTCTTACATCTGATTTAAACGTAAAAGTAGGAGATTATGGAATAGGATTCAGTAGATATAAGGTAAGTCAACATATGTGTTTTCTTTGCCTAATCAGTTTTAAAGAGATTCAGAGCAGCTTAAAATTAAAATATTACAAACCAGTATATTATGAAATGACTGCTTTTATGGGGTTATGATTTGGATCAGGCGCTTTACAAATTAGATTGGTTCTCATGTAAGTACAGATGTATAACATTTAACTGAATGTTAGCAGTGACATTGCTTACTAGAGAACTGATGAGAGAACATGACTAACCTGATTGTAGCCTCATCTCCCCACACATTTAACAAAACTTCCAGTTACCATTTAAGCTTGCATGCCCCATTCTACAAGAGACCTAAAATAAAAGAATGCACGGGATGATGTAGAAGTTAAACAAGATATGAATTAAAATGTAAAGTAAAGATCAAGCATATTGTTGATCAATTTAAAATATTGTTTGAAATGAAAGTGTTAATTACATCTCATATTAATTCTAAGTATTATACAGTAATTCCTCATTTAGCACTATAGATATGTTTCAGAAAATGATCATGTTAAGTGAAAACGTGTTATACGGGGTCAATTTTCCCATTGAAAATAATGAAAAAGTTGGGGGTTGCGTTTCAAGCGGTGGTGTCTATTGGGATCAGGACACAAGGTTGGAGGAGAAAGGGGACTGGGTTATAGCAGGGAGGGGAGGTGTTTGGCTCTGGGGAAGGGAAGAGGAGGAAAGGGGAGCGGGGATTGGGTTGGGAGTATGCCCCTGTGACGGGTCTGCCAGGACCCGCACTGTGTCCAGTGAGGGGGGGGGTCACTGGGGAACAGCGCAGCGAGCGGCGAACCCTCCGCTGCTTTGCAGGGAGGCGGGGGAAGCCCCGTGCAGCTGCTGGCAACGGGCTGGCTGGGGAAATAGTGTTATTCTGGGGACGGTCGTGTAATTCAAAAAAAGTTCCCTAAAAAAATTGTGCTATCGCGAAAACGTGTTAAGCAGGCACATGTTAAATGAGGAATTACTGTACTCAACAAACTGAATAGAGGAGGGCAATGTCAACTGTAATCCCATTTTCTTTCTTATCCAATCTTCGAAGTATTTTAGCTGCTGAACTATTCCTAAATATTTTTAATATGCTGAGAACGGTTCTCAATACAAAATGCTTGAACTTTGATAAACACTCGCAGAAGATATTCTTGTTCAATAGGCACCTCTATGCTCTACAGAAAATTAAGGTAAATTTTTATGGCAAAAGGATGCTGAGACGATTTATTCTCTGTGTAATCATTTCATAGAAGAATTTAAGGCGTTTCAGAGAACATGCACATGCCCTTCTGCTGAAGGGGGAAAAAAAATACAGGTTGCACCTCTGAAAACCGACACTCTCCGGTCCAGCAACATCGATGGTCCAGTAGGACCATGGATACATCTGGACCAAAGAGCTTGGGAGTCTAATGGAGGGCCAGCCAGGGGCAATAGGATCCGCAACCCAGTCATGGTGCAGGGACAAGGACACAGCCTGGTGGCAAGCAGGGCTGGTAAGGGAGCTGGTAGTAGTTGGGCAAGCAGTCCAGCCAGGGTGGGGAGAGGGGCAGAAGTGGAGGCAAGGTGCATGCTGGAGCAATAGCCTGCCGGCTGCAGGCAGTAGACTGGTATAGTGAATTCTCTCCTTTAGGACTCAAGGGTGCCAGAACGGGAAGGTCCAACCCGTATCTGAAAGAAAGAACCTAATAATGAGTGAAAATTAAGATAAATGGGAGATTAATTAAAAAACAAACCTTGGAGCATCTCTAAAGCATTGGTACTGCTTTTAGCAGCGCGTTGGACTCAATGACCACTCAAGGTCTCTTCCAATCCTATGATTCTATTATTTTAACCTTAGATTCACTTTTATTTTCATTTTCTTTTTGTCATACCTAGGAGGATTATGTTGAGACAGAGGAGAAGAAGTTTGTTCCTCTTCGATGGATTGCACCTGAGCTAGTAACAAGCTTTCAAGATAGATTGTTAACAGCAGAGCCAACCAAGTATAGTAACATATGGTATGTAGTAAACTTAAACAGTTGAAAGAATTGGAGTTCATACGTTTTTCAGTATAAAATATACAATTATTAATCAATGTATTTTCATTGTAAAGAATGCACCAAAATGGACTGTTGGCTTGATGTGCTAGATTTAATATTCTGCTATCTTTGTTTTGAAGGAATTTTTCAGATTAATTTCTATTATTGACTTGAAATTACTAAATTTACTGTTAAGCAGTTATAACTTCAAAATAAAATTATGGAAATATGTTTAACAGACTAGGTTTTTACATTCAGTTGTAAAAGAAATAACTGCTTGTGTACAAGGCAAACATTTGCTAGCAGTTAATAAGTGGAACAACAAATGATTTGGTCTCTAAGGTAATTGTCATAGATAATGTAGAAAGTTTTGATAGTGATGGCCAACATGTTAGGTAACGTGTAATGTTACCTTGGCACAACACTACAGTAGAGCTTTAATGTTTGTGTTCCACAATATACCATTCACTTCAAAGAACTGAAGATAAATAGATTCACTTGCTCCCATTTACACTGGTTGTTGCCGTTGATTGATCTGCAAAGAATCTAAGCTGTGGGTAAAATTTTCAAAATCACCCAAGTTGTTTAATTTCTTTCTATGACATTTAGACTTCTAAATTACTTTGAAAAGGGGATTTTGGCCCACGAGTCATTTAAATGCTTTTCAAGATTTTACCTGAAATCCTAATTTTTATTGAACCTAGACAGTAGAATAAATTTCATTGAATGCTACAAGTTGAACCTCTCTAGTCCGGCACTCTGGTCTGACAACATCTGTGGTGTGGCATGATTTTAGTTAACTGGATGTCCACTTATGACGGGCATTACCAAGTCACATACAGTTTGTTTACAGCCACCAGTACTGGCTCTGTGTTCTGTGCTGTTGTTTAGCTCTAATTTATCCCTAAATGTCTTCTTAAAGCCCGGTAAGCAGTGGAAGCGTTTGTTGGTAATGCTGCTACGCAATATTGACCTCCCATGCTTTGGTAAATTCTCTGGTTTGGAGTTGGTTAGGTCCCAAAGATGCCAGACTAGAGAGGTTCAACCTGTAGAATAATTTGATTTCCTTTTTATTGCATTAACCAGAAAGCAGGTGGCCTAGGACAGAAGTGACTTAAAGCCTCAGTCTGTAATATCTGTTTATCTTATGTACCAGATCCTCAGATAAGCCATTGTGCTACTATGAGTCCATGCAGTTAAACTTTATGCATTCCAAATGAAACTCTAGTGGCTTTTCTGTGCACTATATCGGTTAGATCAGATATTTTTTAGATAAACATCAAATCTTAATATTACTAGGATTTCAGTGTTTCTGGGTTTTGGTTTTGGTTCTTTTATAGAGATGGGGATGAAGGCAGGCTAGCTAGCGTGACAGTTCCTCATATTGTAATGGATAAAATGCTCTGCATAGACCTTTTAGATAGATGAGGGTTAAGGAATCACTGTATTTATTTGCTTTTGCCTTAACCCATTTTGACTTCTTTTGCAACATTTATTTTATGGAGCTGAGCAAGAATGCTGCCTTTTTCACTTGAAACCAACTTGTTTAATGCAACTCAGTGGCATTGGCTGATCTTTTCACCATCATGGGAATTAATAAAACATCATTGTTACAGTGACACTCCCTCTCATATTGCATAGATATTTTAATTTGTGATGAGTTAGCAGCAGGCTGAATTGGAGTTGTCCTATACACATGCCTATTTTACGCTTCTTGCTAAAAGCTGGCATCTGTAAAGTTATCCAGATGCTCTATGCATCATATAAAACAAAACCACTCTTGATTTTAATCTTTTATGGGAATCTAGCACAAGACGGGCAACTATGTAGTACTTTAATACAAATGTTTAATAGAAAACTGTCATGTCTCTCTTTCAGGTCACTGGGTGTAACATTGTGGGAGCTCTTTGACAATGCTGCTCAGCCTTATTCACACTTTTCTGACAAAGAAGTTCTAACCCAGGTCATAAAAGAGAAACTTGTTAAACTTTCTAAGCCACATCTGGAACAGCCATATTCTGATAGATGGTAATTTTCTTTTTAGACTATTTAAAAAGCAACTCTGACTTGTTAGCGGTTTCTCAAATGCTGTAATTTTTATACTGTCAAATAAGTCAAAAGAGCTGCATATTTGTATATTTCTGGAAAAGTGATTTTTAGAAATGTTTGTATATTTCTGGAAAAGGAATTGCAACAGATAAGGAAAATATTTTTTGCAAAATACATGAATACAGAAAGAAACCTCTTGAGTTTAATTGCTTGATGTAAAGTAACCTACTGAAGTGTAGCCTGTCCATGCAGTGAATTGAAGGGGAATACAATTATTTTTATATATGGTAACTGCTGAAAATATCCTTTTCTTCATCACAGGTATGAAATTCTACAGTTCTGCTGGCTACCTCCAGATAAAAGACCAACAGCAGAGGAAGTACACAAACTTTTAACATATCTCCGCATGCAAAGCCAAAGGGATTCTGAGATAGATTTTGAACAGCAGTGGAATGCTCTTAAGCCAAATATGTCCAACAGAGAATCAAATAATTCCGCATTTCCAATCCTAGATCATTTCACAGGAGATCGACTTGGCCGTGAAATGGAAGAAGTACTCACTGTAACTGAAACAAGTCAGGGACTTAGCTTTGAATATGTCTGGGAGGAAGCTAAGCATGATCATTTTGATGAATGTGGTCAGATGAATGCTGATGAAGCAGTGACATACACAAACATTTTCTTTCCAGTTGAGGTTTTTGAAAGGTCACTTTCAGAACAACAGTCTGGAACAAAGGAGGAAAGTGGTCAAGAAGCATCACTTAATATACCTGGGGTACTTCCCGTTTTTGATGCTCACAAGCGTTCTCTTGGAAGTGATTACTATATCCAGTTAGAAGAAAAAGGTGTGGGCAATAGCATGAATTTTGATAATCAGTCAGCTGTGCTCACAACAGAAGTTGATCATCAAGAAGTTGTACAGGAGAAAAAATCTCTTTTCATAGTTCCCAGGGATCGTAATGCTGAAGAATCCAGCACAGATGAGGAATTTTTCCACTATAACAGAGATCCTAAAGATGAGGCTTTACATGTTACTAATGGTCCTGAAAGCCCTTTCCAGAATATATTCAGAGATATTGACAGAGCAGAGGAATTGACAAATAACAGAAATATATTTGACTTAACTGAACTAAATGATATTCATGTTGAATTTAAGCCAACAGCTTTAAGTTCAAGTTTAGAGGTATCAAAAGCAATCATTTATCCTGATAAGGACAGTCCTAATCATGTTTCTGAAAATGAGGCTGGTTCCTTATATGAAAATATGAGAGAATCTGATTTTAGCCTGCTATCTGTAGAAGAACTCTCCAATAACTTTCTGTTTCTTCAAGAGAAGAATTTATTAAAGGGACTAGTGACTAACAAAGATACCAATGATGATATCAGACCAAAATCAGAAAAAACGGATTTTAAAAATTTATCAGAAACGTCAAATAGGATCTCTCTTGACATTGAGCTAAAACTGGATAAAAATACACCAGACTTTTCTTTATTGCATGATAATTTAAAAACTGGGAACAAAGAAGATCACATTTTCCATGTACCTGCAGATGAAGATGCGAATATTCTGCTTCAGTCTCTTGCAGAAACGCAGGTGCCCTCTTCTTCACCTATAATAGATGAGAAGTCACAGGATAAACAACAGAACCTCCCCATATTAAAAGGCAGTGATACATTTTTATTTGAAGGAGTAGTTAAAAATTCATCCTACAGTATTAATGATGGTCTCTGTCAAGGAAAGGAGCAAGGCATTGAAGATGCCCCCATTGAAATACTATCTAGTACTGCCAAAAGTTTTGGAAACTTTGGTGTCAGACTTGAAACTGAAGAGTCTGCAGAACAGATAAAAGATGAAATACTTGTTAATTATGATATTACTTTGGATAGAAACCTTGGTATAGAGAGAGGAAATACTAGTAAGGAACCTATGAACTATGATTTGCAGAATATGTCTTCTGTATTAGATGGGGGTTTACTGGAGAACAATAATGAAATTTCATATAATCTTAAATATAGTGATGCTTCTAAACAAGTGACTTTAATATCTGACATTTCATCAAACTGTGCAAAGCAAGATCATCTGTTGGAAGACAGCTCATCATTTCTTTCACAGACTGTGGAGCAATCCATAAAAACACCAAACTCTGTGGATTCATTAGATGTGAATGAGGTATTAGAGTCCTTAGAGGCTCAGAGTCCCCAGAAACTTTTGCCACCTGATAAACCTGCTGATAGTGGCTATGAAACTGAAAATCTGGAGTCTCCAGAATGGTCTTCCCATCTTTCTGTTGATGCGTCTAACATAGATCCTGCATTGTGTGTTGATGGTGATAGGAATGCGGGTGATTTGTCAGCCAATCCAGTAATCATTGTTTCTGCAGAAACAGCTTGCTCAGATTCAGTAAACAGCAATAATAACTTTGAAATAACCACAACAAATTTTGCTAATAGAAATCAGAACTCTTATAGAGACTCTGCTTATTTTTCTGATAATGATTCTGAGTTTGACAAAAAAACAGAAGAGATTGTAAACAAATCAGCAGAATCCACAGTACTATCAGTAGATACTTGTAGCACCTCTTCTAGCACAGAAAAGAATAAAGCTGGAGATTATTATTGTTTTGAAGATATACAATCAAAGCATAATCAAATAGAGGATTACCGGGACCCGGGTAATGTAGGCTCACAATTAGAATTATATGATAAATTGGGGAGAGAGCAGACAGATGTAAAGATGCAGATGTGTCCTGACAATTGGAGTAAAGAAAATCTGATATTTGCAGTGAATTTGGAACAAAACAATGGGGTGAAATTAAACTACATGAGGAATTTCGCAGAAATATTTCTTGTGTTGGCACTAATACTTCAGAATTTCTTCCCTGCAGAGACTTAAAGTCTACTCATAACATACACAATCCTTCAGTTTCAACTGATGTTGAAAAACTCTTGTGCCACATTGAAGGACCTAAACTGAAAGAGCCAGATATTGAAGGAAAATACCTTGGTAAACTTAATGTTTCTGGAATGCTAGATTCATCAGAGGATGGAGATGATGCAGATGAAGAAGATGAAAACAGTGATGATTCTGAGGATGATATGAGAACTTTCCATATGTGTAGTCTTAGCTCTGACAGTGAAGATGAAACTGTACATCAAGTGCCTGTGATTGTTTCTGATAAAGATGATGGAAAGCATCTGAGAAGCCTGCTGAAACTTCCAAAGTCTCTTAAACATGATCGGCCCTCTGAGTATTGGAAAAGCGAGAAAAAGGCAGTAACATTCTTTGATGATGTCACAGTCTATCTGTTTGATCAGGTATTTTGAGCTCTTAATTACTAAGCATTGATTCCAGAAATTAGATATTTTTGTTTTTAAAAAGGAAATTATCAAAATTGTAAAGCCCCAATTGGAGAGGATATAAACTTTGTTGTTGTTAAATCTTTACAAAATTAGCCATTCATCTAATTAACAAACCTTTTATGCATATTTGGCAAGGACCTTTTGAGATTCTTTCCACAATTCAGTGCAGTGAGGCAAATAAGTATTTATAAAGTGAACGTAGTTTGTTTTACATAGTGTATGAGAGCTTGACCAATCACACCTGTGCTGGACAGAAGAATATGGTCTTCCAAGACTTTCATTTTGACAAGCACTTTATTAGTCTGGCCTGTTTTTTAATGTATATCACAAATATTTTCACAGGTCAGGACTGTTCTTACACTGATGGTAGAAATATTGCCATTTTTATATTTAACTAGTTTTAGTATTTGAATTCTAGTGAATTTCCAATTCAAGTATCTTCATTATAAATATACTATTTCAGATTAGCTATTTAATGCATTTCATTCATCCAGAATGGTGATAGATGTGTATCTGATAAGGCTAAATTAAATTGTTACATTTGGTCACAGTAGAGTAGCTCAGTATTTGAACTTCAGTATTTTCTTCTTTTTCTTAATCTGATGCATGTGATTCTTCAAGTTAGTCCAATACAAACACAATATAAATGTTTGACCTACTTAATAAAATCCAAGGTTACATTTGTTTCCTTATTCACTTTATACAATAACACACTGTTTTTTTTTAACCTTATGGCAACACAGACTAGCATGGTAATTTTAAATGAATAGTTACTGTCAAGCTTTGAAAATCTTGCAGGAGAAGACATGGATAAAAAATATTAAAAGGGTTATTGCATATCGGAGTAAAAAATAGAGGTGATTCTTTTGCTCTGTGGCCTCTATTAAAAGAAATAGCAGTTCTTTTGTTGGAGGAAAAAACACCTGCTATCTTGGAATTATATCTCTACCAATATGTGGTTTTGTACTGCTCATTTTCACTAACTGATTACATGCTAGTAGCTTTTTCATATACCTTGCCTACTAAATTTCCCTCATCCTGAAGTATTAAAGGATAGAATTGGAATAGTGGTGGATGAAACTGAAAGATGGATTTTGAAAATGAAAAATAGTTAACTAAATAGCTTCATGCAGAGAAGACAACAAATGGTCAGTCTAAAAATCTTAGGCTTCAGTGCTGTATGCTTTTTCTAATGACACTGTGTAAGTAGAGGACAGCAGATGGGAGGGACAGTTTAAAAATTCACACTTCCTTCAAACATTGTAGTGTTCATCAGTGCAACTTGAATGAAATACCATGCATTGTAATCCATAGCAAATACATACATAAAATATGAATTGAAGTTTGGCTATGATCTTGGTTGAAGAGAGGCTATGTAGTCTACGTGGGCTTGAGAAATACCTACCTGGTTTTGGAAGCCCTGGCATCTGTGTCTGTTTGTATATATAACGAATGTACAATAATGGAATTGAACTAAGTTGTGTTGTGTGTGGGGTGGGGTTTTTTTGGGGGTTGTCTTAGGAAACACCAACCAAAGAGCTGGGAAACCGTGCAGCAGAATCAAACAACCAAGGATCTGCTAACACGCCTGTCCTATCTTCAGGTCTCAGTTACATGAACAGAATTACAAATTCAGAAAGCTCTACTGATGAAGAAGGTACTTCTCGTTAACAAAACAGTGTATTTTAAACAAAACCTAGTTTTTTATGGAATATAATACACTTGAAATGTGTTTTTATGGAATATAATACATCTTCATAAATATGCCATACAACACTGCCTTCAGTGTCTTGATTGTATAAGATACTCTTTATCAGGGCTCAGACATTTACTCCCAATACATATTAGAGTCTGGAAAACTTTACTGGCCCTGCAGAATATTCCCATTCCTGGTGACCTGATGCAACTGCTTAAAATCATAAATATAATCTAATTTATTAACTTTCCCACTATTATTTCCTTGTGCATTTGTAAAACTTCTTCATACTTACTTAAAAATTTGTTTTCACAGTGGCTCCTCTCCTGGTAAAGCCAGAGAAGCTGTTTGAAGGGAGTTCCAACTGTCATATCAGAGGAGCTTCAATGGCCTTAATGAATCAAGAGGAAAATATAAAACTTTAAGTAATATTTTCTCTTAATTTCACTCTGCCATTGTAGCTCCTGCTAGCCATGGAAACCATGTCTTTATGATGATAGCATGGGAGTTCATAGCTTCTTAAGCTTCACTAGGAGAGAGATCCACAGGGAAGGGATCACATGAGGATTACCTGTTGTGTTTCCCTCCCTCTGGGGCATCTGGTACTGGCCACTGTTGGCAGGACAGGATACTGGACTAGATGGACCGTTGGTCTGACCTACTATAGTCGTTCTTATGTGGCAATATTAAAATACTTAAATTTTGGAAACATCTGACTATGTCCAAAAATGTATCCTAGGGAACATAACTTAATCAATGTATTTAAAATAACTAATTGTATTAAATAATTATTTAAAAATCAGAATTCCTACATTGCATCTCCCTTCTGTTTAATTTTTCACAATAATATTGGCATATATCTCAAAGCTATTAGTTAGCAAATTAATGCTTTGTTACTTTGAAAGCTAGACTTCTACTAGCTGTTCTCAAATAACAAGCAATATTTTCCAATAGCAATTCTCAGTAACAACCACTAACATCAAACTGGAGTTGACATGGTAGAAAGAAAAATGTGGTGGTAAGAATGTTAGGGTATTTAAGGCCCCTGACCTGTGACTTGTACATTCTACCACCAGAAGTTTCTACCTTTCAGATTTCTTTCAACATTCATTTGTAGTCCCAATGATTCCCTAAGATACACAACTTGTTTAAGTATATTTCATCTGCTGATTAGCATTTGCTTTTATAGAGTTGGAATGTGATACACCTAGTAGTACTCTTCAGATCAATACAGTTTTTCACTTCTTCCTTTATACTGTCTTAAATTAAATATAACCTGATCAATTCTGATTGTTTATCCTAGGTGGAGCTTTTGAATGGGATGATGATTTCTCTTCTCCAGAACCCTCTTTTATAGCTAAGTCAGCAAATAATCTCATTAGTTCTAAGCCACCTCTTCACAATTCTAAGTACTTTTCACCACCTCCACCTTCCCGGAGTCTTGAACAAAACTGGTCACATTCATCACCTTATTCCAGGTTCTCTATTACTCCGGCAAACATTGCAAGTTTTTCTCTCACACATCTTACAGATTCAGATATTGAGCAGGGAGGTAAGTAAATTTAGGTTTCCTTCAAGTAAACAGTGTATATTATGCTGACTTTTGTAATATTTTGGCTTTTAAATAAAGCCTGTTCTCAATAGCTTGTTAAAGTTTTATATTAAAATACAGTGCAGAAATATAAACAATACAAATAGTGTCAGTGAAAGAAATATTGGTGATGAGGCCTATATTTGTTTACCGTATTGATAAATCCAAGTAACTTTTCCTTTGATAATATCATAAATGGTTTTCATATTTAAACAAGCCATTTATTAATAGCTTTCATGCTGGGGTAAAAATGTTTAAGATCAAAATAATTTTGTTTTTGTTAATGTTTTCCAGAAAACCTGTGCACAAGTACTGCCAAAGTTTTGGGTTAGCTCCCAAAGTACAAAATTTATTCCCTCTAGGAAAAACAATAAGATTTCTACCTTGGTGACCACTCTGTGGAGCTTTGGAAGAAACCACGTTTCCCCATAAAGAGCAAAAACTTAGAGCTTCTAAAGTTTCTGAGAATCTTCCTACAATGGCCCCATCACAGGCCATAATTTGATTTTTTTGTTTTTGTTTCACTACTTAAGGACCTTTAAGAGCTGAATTAGTAGTCTGAATTTGTTTTACAATCTAGTTGCTTGTAGGAAGTATGTCCCTGATATTCTGCTAAGGTGTGTGGGTTCTTTAAGGTTTGAGGGTTTAGCAATAGACCCATGTACAGTAATGTTTAGGTACTGATGTCTTTACTGAGTAATTTCCTTTATATTCTTGCCTCTGTTAAAGTGCTCCTCTGTACATTTGAGTAATAAAATGCCTCAGAAAAAAATGATAGAATAAAAACAGGGATAGACTTGAAAATAATTTAAAGTATCATTATAAATATAATTTACCAAGAGATTAAAAATAAATATGATTAGACATTGAAGTTCTCTGGCTCTTGTTTTTTATAAAAATATTAGTTTTATTTGCATTGCTGCTTAATAACTTCTTGATAAGAGATGTTGTTTTAGAGGTCTTACATCACTTTCTCAGGTGACCTAAATAGTGACATTGAACTGTATGATTTAAGCAGATGTCCTTCTGTCTGTGGGTGCCGTATGTTCAACATTGGGGTAGCCGAAACCAGAATGTCACATTCTAGGAAAAGTGTAGCAAAGACTTAAGGGAAGACTTACACAGTAAATTCTTAATATATTTTTAAATAATAAAGAAAATTTGCAAGTATCTTACCTTTGTCTTCTGACTTTTCCTAATAGGTAGCAGTGAAGATGGAGAAAAAGATTAGTATGAGTTAGTTTTTTCTCACTGGAATTACATATGTTGTACATACCGCATTCTTGACTAACGTTTGATAAACTCAAAAACGTATGTGGATCTGCTGGAGTAAAATACAGGTAATAAAGAAATTTGAAGACTTAAAATAAACACTGAAAAGCAATGATAAATCAGGACATTAATTTGAATGTGTATTTAACTTTGTAATGTATTGTTTTTAAATCAATGCAATTTGCTTTTCATTGAATCTGCCGCTCTTTTTCAAGTACTTGAAATATTCAGATAATTATTTGTAACAAACATGTAAAGCAGTTACACTACATTCTGGTTTATGTATGGAATTGTATCATATTCTTTTTATATTTTTTCATGTAGTTTATTATCTATTGGAACATAACACATGTTGTAGAATTGTGTATAATTGTTCTGTGCAACAGGTGGCTGTGTTGTTGAAACTGTATGAATGATAGTTGATCCGTAGTGAGCCATATTTATTCTGAAAGATATCACTTATTACATGTTGTTTTGCTTACTGCAATTGCACTATGGATTTTTATTCCCATATTCCCCAACATTGTAGAGAATCAAAATCTTAATTTTTTCAAGGAAATTAAGACCAATTGAATTAGCCCAGTTAACCAGTTCAGTTTGTACTGTTGTAGTCTTTGCTATGCACTGCACTTGTAAAACGTACATAATTTCTGAGTGGTGTGTTAGAATTCCTGGAATCCTGCATGCAGTTCCATTTAAAGTGGTAGCTGACTACAAATTATGAGAATGCCTGTCTTTCATAGGAAATTTGGGGAGGGATGTCTGAAATATCTTTGGGATCCATTTTGGATGAAGTGAATATCTTATTTTCACTCCTGAAAGTGATCATATTGGTTTAAATTATAGTAGCATCTTCCTATGTAGTCTATTTAATGGCCTTTCTATATTCCATTAAAACTGCCTAGTTTTGGAAGGGAGGGAGGTTTTTAGCCTTGAAAGCGTGCATTGAAACTGGGTATCTTGTAGAATCATTAACTTTAATAAAAATGGACCCACCAGGCCTACCTGGTTGCTCACTTGTTCATCCTGTGAATTCTGAAGTCCAAATTATTTTCTTTTGTCTATGGATTGGGCCTCCTTCCCATTCAGAAGCCTGTAGATGTTCCTATCTCAATTACTGCAAAAACCATTGAGTATTAGACTTAACAATTGAGGAATTAAGCATGCTAACAGTCCTCCTTCAAAACCAGTGGAAAATTGGCATTCATACATTGTCACCCAGGCCTATATTAAAACATCAGCAGAGCTCCATGGTGTGGTTGAAATGTGCACTGACTCAGATGTAATATGGATAGCTTAATGAGGTGAACATAGTTTTCTCTCGGTCATAAATCCATCTAGTTTAATTAATCTTTTAAATAAGTTGTCTAACAAGTACCCTCACTGTCTTTCTAAGTACAGTTGGGCAGTAATTCTTTCATCTGTGATGTGTATAATGCAGCTGCAAACATTGGGCCAGGTTGGAAAAAGCTGAGTTGTCATTTAGAGCTCTGTGGTGAATCCTTCTATCTGCAGATTAGTAGTGTGAATATTTTTTTTAACTCTTCTTTAGTACAAGACTAGTCTTTCTGCTGAATAGGTCTAGGTACAAAAAGCTAAGAATTGTAACCACCTGCAGCATATAGAACTACATACTTTCACTGTTGAGCTCTGTTTGATGTTACTGTTTTATTTAATACACAGTTTGGTTTAAAATAGGACATTGGTTTTAAGTGATAGGAATACAAAAAAATAGAAAATCCATTTTTTTAAAAACATTTATTTGGCCCTTGCAGCTAGAATGGCTTTCATACCCCTCAAGGAAAAGAGATTAGTTCTAGAAATAAAATGCTTTAAAGTTGCCTGTGTATTACTGAGGTACTGAGTTGTCCATCTGAGGAGCTCAGGTCCAGAGGGAACCTGAGTGTCACTGGGAGAGTTGTACTTCAGTGTAACATCATGAAATTTGCTGTTGCATATGCACAGCAAAAACTTTTCATAGAATTTTACACTATTTACTGGAAGTACATATTTATTAGACTTAAATCATTTCATATGCTCTTTATACATATTAGAATATAAACTATAGGCTTTGGCACCCTAAGCATTATAGCCTATTAGATCTGTAAAACAGATTTTTAAAAATTCCTTAAACATACTCACCAGATAAATTCCTCATCAGTCCTTGTATTTTTCTGTAACACTTTTATATTACCGTAAATAAAAAATCAGGGAAATTCAAAATTAAGACTGAAACTACATGCTCCTAAAAGTGTGGAATTGTCGACTCAGTATGTGCTGGAACACATACAGTATCACCGGGTTTCAGCCTTAATTCTGAATTTCTTGATTTTGAATATTAATTTCTGAGGTTAAATAAAAGGTAATATAGTTTGAATGGGATGTTGAGATGTAGCTTCACTTTTGTTTCTGTTGTAACTTCAGAAATTCAGATTATGGAATAGATCTTGTGTAGCTGAGCAGTATTTAACCTTGTACTGAACACATCAGGGTTTTCCTCAGTTGAGGAGGCATTAGTCATTTGTGACTCCCATTCTCTTTACTAAGAGAACTATGTCTTAAAACCTTAAATAATTATGAAAGTTTATTCCTGTGTCCAAAGGGACTGTTTGCTAATGAATTGCCAAAAGGACACTTTTTGCTCAAAATAGGATGTGTATGTAGGATGCTATACAAGTAATGTGCTTTTTAGCCATATTACAAAAAAAAAATCATTGTTATATCTGAATTTCCACACTTCCTTAATCTGTGGATATTAATTTCATTAATCCAACTCACTAAATTAAAATTGTAATTAGTTTTTGGAAATATATGTTAAATTGTATTACAAATTACTAGCAGTGTCCAAGAAGTAACCATCTACTACCAATGAATTATGCAAGGAAGGCAAATTTGAGGAGTAGCTGAAATGTAATCAAGTTGAGGTGATTTGACAAATGGGCCAAACGTTAAATTCTGTAAACTCTTGCACTAATAACCCAAGTGATTTCAATTTTAGAAATACTTACAGCTGGTTTTTTTTCAATGGTTTATGATGAGGGTTGATTCCATTTTAGTTTCTTCTGTGTTAGAAGATCTTGATAATTTATTTAGATGTTAAAAGGCATTAGCTTAATTTGGCTACTTAAATATCTTACCAAAAAATCCCATTTACAGCCTAAAATGGAAGCTGATAAAGTGATTTTAAAATGATTCGATGATTAAGTTTCACTCGGTCGTGCAGTGAGAGACCAGTAAAGCGCGAAATCTGTTGGTTTTTTTAAAATTTGAAACACCTGTTCCTTCCCTAGTCCCTCACCTTCAGCAATATGTTGTACATGTCAACTTCCATTTCCATGGAAATGGACAGGTTAAACACTTTTTCATATTCTTGGTGATGCACTAATGAAAGCCATTAAGCCTCTTTCTTTTATCAGTATTTTAAGTAGTATGTTAATATGTAGTATTGAATCTTTTTTCATGAGGGGCTGATTGGTAGGGAAATACTTGTGTTTTTAACTTTTAAGCACTAAGCTAAAATTTCAGTGGTAAGTCAGGTGTTAGTGACATGGCTATTTGGTGGATTTAGTGAAAGGTGGAATCAAAGTATATTAGCCTTATAAGAAATAGCCTTAAAATAAGAATGGAGTGTACAAAAATACATCAGCTTTAAGTCATACAAAAATATCCTTAAATATTAATAAGTTCTGGTTCTCAAGTCTTTGATATGAAAAAATCTAGAGTAAGAGAGCATATAAATATATTGAAAATAAGTATTTGTGATACCAGCAGCCTGTTTTTCAGATAAACTTGAATATGACTTAAAATTATTAGTTGTTTGTTAAATTGTTTGAACTTGCACAGTCGTAGCTGTAACTTAATGATAAATGGTACTGATGTGTATATACAATGTTTAATTCTATTTGTAAATGAGGAGCAATGTAACAAAATCATAGATATGAGGTTTTCCTATTGTAATTTAATACAGGTATGAGGTTTTTGGCAATACATCATAGTTAATGAAATTTCAGGTCAATTCATCTTGCAATTGTGTACATTTTTAAATTGTAATATTTCTACTGTATATTGATTATCATGCATAGTGTGATTCAATAAATTGCTTGTAATTTAAAAACACTATTTAATATTCAAAAATAAAATACGGTTATATATTTATAACCTTTGTGTCTGTGTTCATTTATTTTTTGCTCAACTAATTTCTGGGATGTATTGGGCTCTTTGTTTTGGTGAAATCATGAGACTACCTAGAGTGAAATTAATGTGCTCATAAGAAAGGAACTAGGCAGCATCTGTTCTACCCTAGGAGCCTCTTCGACCTACACAGCACAACAAAGTCTGTGTTAGAGGATGTAGTTTAAATCTCTTATCTCTTCTGCTATTATGTGTTTCTATCATTGGAATATCACATTGCATAACACACAACCTCTATAGGGAAGTACTGTTGAAAGTACAGCATAGATTTAATGTGTGGTAATGTCTTTCAAGTGACACTGTGGTGAAATGTGTTTAGCTTCTTGAAATCATCACAGTCGGTTTTGCAATAATTATGTGAGATTTAATAGAGACTACACATGAATGTATGTCTTTATATAAACAAAACAAGTCCTGCTATTGTCATATAATATATTCCTGCTCTGTAGCATAAGAACGTCTCAGTAGAACTGACATACTCACTGTCTTGTGAAGAGGTTGCTTCTTCTCCCTTTATAGACAATTAATTGGGCAAGTGGCATTGGTATACACCTCTGAGCACCTGTTTTCTTGGTTTAGGTGGCAATGATGGAAAACCGCTTATTTTTTCCCCCATTTTAAAAGAAGTGCTCAAAAATGCTTGTTATAAGGCAATTCCTTACGCCTAGGCCTTCTAAAGTTGTTGTTACCATCACCACCAAAATTACATATAATGAGAAGAAAGGTGGGCCCTTGTGTAGATGATTAGAAGTCACAAGACTTAGACTCTATTTCCAGCGCCTCTGCAAACTTCTTGTGTGCCTTTGGAGCAAGTAAAAAAGAGCCTACACGTCCAAGAATGACCTTTAATTTTTCAGTGCTTTCGATTTTAGGTGCCCAACTTAGGGGCACTTACTACAGTAAAACTCTAGTTGTCCGGCACTCCCAATAGTCCGGCATCAACTGGAACCCGGAAGTGCTCCAATCAGCCACTCTCATGGCCAGGCCGCTGTGAGCCACATGCGCGTTTGCGGCCCCGCGCCGTTCCGCTCATGGTCCCCAGCACACACAGCGTCCAGCCTGCACTTGCTAGCAGCCGGCCGCTGAGCACAGGCAGCTGCCTTGGGACCCAGACATAAGGTTGGGGGAGAAGGGAGACTGGGTTAGAGCAGGGAGGGGAGGTGTTTGGCTCTGGGGGAGGGCAGGGGAGGAGGATTGGGTTGGGAGTATGCCCCCTTATAGTACCTCCCAGTACTCCAGCACCACCTAGGTCCCAAAGGTGCCAGATTATCGGAAGTCTACTGTACTTGACTTTCCTAGTGCTGAACACTTGCATTTCCTATTGATTGAAATTGGAGTGGTATGGTCATCAGTTCTGCAGACAAGGCTTTACGTGTCCTAAGTTAGCAATATAAAGTTAGAGGCCTCTTCTGAAAATGTGGGCCAAAAAATTCTATGTGCCTCAGTTTTCCCATCTGTAAACTGAGGATAGTGGAAGCCTCAGGCTACATCTAGACTGCAAGCCTCTTTTGAAAGATACTTTTGAAAAAGCCTCTTTCGAAAAAGTGTCTAGACTACAACCAGTACTTTCGAAAAAGCACAGTTTGCATTACATCGTGCCTTTTTTCAAAAGTGCTACGTTATTCCTCATAAAACGAGGTTTTCCGCGATCGAAAATACTGCCGCGTTCTTTCGATTTACTTTTGAAAGAAAGCGGCAGCAGTCTAGACACGGGAAGTTTTTTCGAAAAAAGGCCACTTTTTTCGAAAAAACTCTGTAGTCTAGACACCCTCAGTGTTTGCAAAGCATTTTGATTTCCATGTGTCATAAGCACAAAATATTTTGTTTGCAACTCTTCATACTTTGCTACAGTAGAAGAATGTTAAAAACAGGAAAGAAACCAAAATGGAAACCGTGCAAGAAACCTGTGAAAACATTGAACAGATGTACAGATTTATTTTAATACAGATGACATAATTAGCTACTAACATGTAGGGATGTAAAAATCCTGTTTAACTGGCTAACAGCTTAAACATATCCCTACTAACAAGAAATCCATTATTATAACATTTGCACTTAAAAAATGCAACTGATATGGAATTTGTGTGGATAAATTGGGCACAAATGTATAACAAAACTTCAGAATTTGTAACACGTTTAGTAAACAGCAACATAGATTTTGTTGAGGATTAGATATGCTGTGCTACTAATTCTATTTCTTGTGTTCGTCTTAATTTAGGAAGTGACAAAACTACCACAAAGTGCATAATAAATGGACACAATTCTGTTTTCATAGTCCTTTTTCATGGTCATGATCCTATAACGTATTTAAAGCAGGGTTTTTTTTTAAACTTTTAAAGTCTACCCTTCAAACAACAAATAACTTTGGTTATACTATACAATGGAATATATTAGTTTTTTGGTATCTGCCTTTAAGGTATGTAACTGCAGGTTTTTCCCAACTTAAATGTCCTTCGATGCATTTTAACAATCATATTTCAACTTAAACCACAATAGGAACTTTAAGTAGGCTAAAATTTCCCTAGGACACATGGAGGCTTTTTCCATAGCTCTTAAAGGTCCCATGGTACTTTTATAACTTTTGTATCTCATGGTTCCTATCACAATTGTCTGATCACCTCACAATCTTATGCATTGACAACTAAATCACCATTGTGAAATGGGGAAGTGCTATTAACCACATTTTATAAATGTAAATTGTAGCACAGAGAGACTTGCCCACAATGTCAATTTGTAGTGGAACAGAAAATTGAACCCACTTCTGTGCAGTCCCAGTAGTGCTCTAGCCACCCATCATTCCATTCTAGGGCTGCGTGTTTGACCATTTTTGACATTTGACAATATTTGAATGGTCAAATATTTTAAAGCAGCAACTTAATAGAACAGTAAAAGCAAAAAGACTCTATGGTCTCAGCCTTAAATTCTTATGCCTAATTCTACAAAAACAAGTTAACTGAGTTACTCTAATTCAGAAAAATGCAAAACAAATTATCCTTAAAGATGGAATAGCACCATGATGCAATCAAAAAGATGCACCACCTAAATCAGGGACTTCTTACTGGAACACTGGACAGTATTTAATAGTAGTTAATAGGTCAATTAACATTGTTAAACTGGTCAACTGATCAGCTTGCCAAGCTTGTTCCTCTCTACTGCCAAGTGGTCATGAACTCATTGTCTGTGCTCTGTGTGAAAGGCTCTATCAGCACAGTGCCAGCAGCAATTGTGTTGTAGCATTGTTTCAGCACTGATTTTGAGGTAAGAGTTTCTGCCTATTTAAATCACCAGATCCACTTGCAGCACTTGATATTCAACTGAAAATCTCCCAGAATACTAACCCATCCAAAAGCAGCTCAGTCTGACACCACATGGAATTGCAGCAGTCTTTTAATAACAATAAAAAACCTCTGAAATTTTGGAGCATTGAGTTTGCAAGCTGATGCTGTCCTCTGGTGTATTGACACACAATGTATGCTGAAAGAGAGCCTGGTGCCACACCGTCGGAAGCAGCATTCCTGGTGTCTTCTCATGTAGATTAACTGCGTTTGAACAAATTCCCCAGTGTATTGGACATATTGGCTTTATTTCAGCCTTGTGCGCACACATGCTCCCTGATAGATGCCCTTAGCAGATTGTTTATGGCTATATGCTTGCCCACTACTCAGGCTATAATTTGTGTCTGGCTATTTTTACCAATAGCTGCTCGTCTTCATAAAGAGATGACCAAAATCTTGGTTTCCCACTCCTCTGGGTGAGTGCATATTTGTGTATAAATATAAGACTCTGTCAGGATGAAGAGTGTGGTTTGAGTCCACTTTCTCTTTTACAAAGAGGATCTGGTTCATTAGCTTCCCTCAAAGACTAGTTGGAATAGGCTTGATCTGAGGTTCATTCAGAAGGACAGGTTCTTAGAATGTAAACACTGACTATGGCAATCACTCAATTCCCTCCTTAGACAAGATCCTGCACTGACACTGTAGTCCAGGGCTACTCAACACATGGCCCTTTTGTGGCCCGTGGTGCGGTTTGAGTTTACATGGGGCTCAACATCCAGCCTGTGGGTGGGATCCTTTGAACATGGCCTCCACTGGGAACACGCTCCACAACAGTGAGGCCTCCAGGTGGGGTGAACATTGAAAGACACAAGTGGATGGGCTGGCTGGAAGAGAAGGGTACAAGGTGTCAGCGTTTCTAGCCTGCAGGGAGGAGGTGCGGGGAGTGCCAGGACATTGTGGGAAGTGCTTTGTATTCATACTTGTCAGTGTGAAAGAAGCTATTTGCATATATTTGCATATATATTTACATGTATATGCAACCATACTTAAGTTACAGTCCTCCGCATGTGCTGTGAGTATTACTGCGGCCCTCAGGGCTTCCAAAGTTGAGTAGCTCCGCTATAGTCCTTTGAATACAGCCCTCCAATGCAGGCCTATGAGCAGGAATTTCTGTGGGTGAGGTGAGCTGTGGGAGGGGCTGATGGCAGTCCTGCCCTGGCAGTCCAGCCCTGCCTCTGGCCTTGCTTCTAGGGGAGAGGAAATCAGCCCCAGCCTTCCCTTGGCTGGCCGGAGCATGGGGGAGGAGGAGGCTGGGGCCACTCACGCTTACTTGGAGGATCATGGATGGGTGCCTTTTGCACACACACACCCACGTACAGGCCCTGCTCTGCTGCTGTCTTGTGTGAGTTGGGTGCTGACAGTTGCAACAACTCTACTGCAGTAAGAAAGCACTAAATATTGTCCGGACAACCTCCCCTACCCTTTCTCACTGTATTAAGGGATTTAACCTCTCTTCAATCCCAATTCTCTGCCTATGCCTTCTTGGCATGGCTTCAAGGAGTGCCATTAGCTTGTTTTGCAGAGTAAAAGGTCAATTTTTACATTGTTAAATTCTGGACCACATTCATGGTGTTGGACAGGAGCTTGCAGCAGCTCAAACCAGAGAGAAGACAGTAAGGGTGATGCTAACCCTTGTTTTGTGCTTAACTCCACAAAAAATAGTTATAAGGGAGTTGTCAGAGCTCATTTGTGAAAGGCTTGGTTCCTTGTCTGAGTTTACACCATACGCATCATTCTGGCCTCTGTGCCAATACCACATTTTAGGCTAGTTTAGCGATGCCCGTGGATTTTAGAACAGGTTTGAAAATTTGGTTGTAAACAGAAAATATCTTGCATAGTTAGCTCTGGAATAGCTATTGCTAAATCTGGTGGACAGATAGATTGCTAGTAGGTAATAGTGTCTGTTAAAATAATTATTGTGTGGTAATGTCTCATTCTCCCAATGTGACTACTCTTCTTACCAGGGCGTCATACTAGAAATAGAAGAAATGAACCTTGTATCCCTCTGTGCAAAAAATAATCCCAGACATTCATGCTCTCTCGTCTTTGTTATTTCTTTCATCCTCTTTTTTTGAACCCATCTGCTTCTGTCCTAAGGTTGAAGTGCAAGGTGCATTTGACAGTGCCCTTCATTAAAAAACAAAAACAAAAACAAAACCCCTCACATGGTAGGACAGATGCAAGGAGTTAAAAAACCCCTCACATAATCTGCTCCTGAAGGTGAGAATCAACTACATACATAAATGCTTATCTCGTTGCTTAATGCACTTTTGGTAGGGGGCCCTACAGAAAATACCCAGACAAGCTGCTCCCAGCTGGCATTGCTGGTTGTAGCTAATCTTTCGGCCGGATCCTGACCGCAGTTGCGCTGCCTTATATCTGGCGCTGGGGGATAAGGAGTCTTTGTACGAAGTGAATTGCAAAAAAAACCCCCAAGACCCACCCCAGCCTCGGCGAGGCGTTGTCTGGGTGCCAGGCTCTTTGCCCCTTTTGGCTAGTTCTTAGGGTCGGGCCCAACGCAAAGCAGATGGAAAATGGGCTGGGTGCCAACGCTGGGCTTGTGACACCGGCCTGGCCGGGTGGGGGGGGGAGCGAATCTCACGCTTAAACTGCGCCGCACAATGCGGCTTCTGTGCGCAGCCCGCGCGATACGCGCCCGCGTTGTCACCCCCCCCCCCCGCGCGCCCAGTGGAAACAATCACAAGCCGCGGGGCTCGAACCGCCCTGGTCTGACCCCCGCTGCCCGCCTCACACGGTGCCCCCCGCCCCGGCGATTTGCATAGAAACTCCAGCTGCGCCAGGCTCCGCCCCCGGCTGGCCCCGGCACTAAAGCGACGTGTCCCGCTCACACGCGCCCCAGCCACCTGCCTTGCCGCGAGCGGCCTCACTCCGCTGCCACGCGGCTCCCAGGTACGCGGGCCGGGCACCAGCCCCCGGCGCGGCGGGCTAGGGACGGGACCGCGCTGTCGGCAGGGACCCCGGCCTCTCCCACCCCGCTGCTCCCAGCGCCTGCCCCCCAGCCGCCCGTGCCTGGAGCTTGCACCCGCGCGCGCCCTCTGGGACTTTGCCTTCGTCCTCTCTCTGCCCGCTTGCTCCCTCGCTAGCCTTGGCGCTCCGCTCCCCCCCGCCCTGCCCCAGCTCTCGCTGCAGCGCCGCCTCCCCCCCCCCCTGCGCCCTTTGCGCAAGCCCCTTCGCTGACCCCAAACTCCCTCCAGGATTCTCCCTCATTCCTCCTGCCCCCTCCCCTTGCCTCTCCTTCCCGGGAGCTACTGATGAGCGGGGGGAGTGGGGGGGGGGGGGAAGATCCACACGGCAAGTGTGAAATATCGGGCTGGGGTGGAGGGTGGACACCCATGTAAGCCAAAGCTCCAAGTAGCAAGATGGTCCCTTGGGACAGCTGGTCACCCTAGATGAGTCTGTCCAGTTACACTAAAGGGCGGAGGGAGGTTAGGAGGGCACAAGATTGGTCTGGAGCTTGTGGCTGTGTTTGAAAGCAATCGTCTCCCCCATTTAAAACCTTCTCTCCCTGCCCTATTCCCCTACCCCCAAGCCACTTCACAGTACCTTGCCTTCACCTGCTGCCCTGGTTCTACCTTGCTCCCTGCTCTCCTTGATGGGCCAAATCCCTCTACTCCCAGGGGCTGCCCCCCTTTCCTCTGCTGGCTGCCACCACTGGCCCTGGAGGGTAGAGGTCTGTGAAGGAGCAGCTGGTGGCTTTCCCAGTGGCAGTGCTTTCAGGAGGGATTTGGCTGCTCTCCGTGGTGCCTACTCTCACTCTTCCCTCCTGTTTCCCTTCTGCCCTCTCCCCTGCAATGAGAGAAGCTCCACGGTTTCTCCTGGCCTGACTTTGGATATTTGCTTCTTCAGTATCAGGTCTGTTCCTCCAGGCCTGCGGGGGGGGGGGGGGAGAGGAAAGGAGGTGGGCAATGGGCCAGCTACCCTGGCCAGGAGTTTCTAAAGGGCTGGGACTCCCAGCTGCCACGGTGTCTCTTTAAATTGCTGTTGGAGTGTTGTGTAGTGGGCTCTCAGTGGCTCTACTGAGTCCAGACTCCACTGAGGACTGGCTGCCTCTGGCCTTGCCCCTCTTCCCAAAACTCCACCCCTTCCAGGAGCACAGAGCTGTCCCCCCCCAGCCTTGCCCAGGGGGCCAGCATGACTGTCGGCTCCCCTGTATGCCCCAGCTGTTTTCCTCAGCCCCCACCCAGGACTCTCAGTCAAGGTGTGGGGCTGATGGTGAAACCTGAGATGCAATCTTGCTTGGCATTCTTGGGCTTGGAGGCCCCCCCAACCCAACAACTTTGTGAGGTGAGCGTAGGCAGGCCCTCTGTTGGGAATCTTGAGTCTTCTGTCACGAGGTAAGAACCCAAAGAATGGCCAGGATGGCTGGCACAGTGCAGCTGGAACACTGTGAAGGCAGAGAAAGGAAGCAGCCTAGCATGCTCCTGGGTAGTAGCCGTGAGGCTGGTTTTCCCCGCATCCTGAGTCAGTGTTACATCAACTGCAAGTGGTGGTATTGCAGCATGGTGGTGCACTCCTACTGTCCTTGCAGGAGGGGTGTGAGGCTCTGTGGCCAGGATGCCCTGAAGGTAGAGTGGTGGGGTGGGTTCTGGTGGGGGCTAGGGTATTCCCGTAGGGTGGTGGGTTCAAGTCATGTCCCTGCCTTTGCCCATCCTGGGAGTAACCAGATAGCTGACACAGGCTAAGGGACCCGCTGGAGGTTGGGTAGGTTCTGGAGTGGACTAGGGGTTACAGCATTTGCCTGGGGTCAGTGTATAATCAGAAATATTTTCTAAGCCTGGCACTAAGGGGAGTAAATGGACACACACACCCCATTAATACCAAACATCAGCAGAGAATGGAGTTGGGGGGGAACATGCTGCATCATCACTGTATTTTTGGCTCATTGATTTGGGAGGCAGGGGGCTGTCCCATGGCCCAGAATCTGTCATGCTGCCAGTGCTGGCTAGATTATTCACTTGGGAGGTGGAGAAGTTGCTATTATATCGGGTGTCCAAACTGCAGTATCCCAGCCATTAGCTGGTGAAGAAAGAGAGGCTGAACCCAGCCATCCTCCTGGACTGCTGCTATCTGTGCAGGAGGAGGTACGGCTGCCTGCTGCTGCACCATACAGGAGTTCTCACTATGGGTGCAGATAACAGCTTCTAACTGAAACAGTTCAAAAGGGTAAGGTGGTCTCCCTGGAAGAGAGCAGGGAAGATCCTCAGTGAGGAGGAGCAGTCTGAGCCTTCCTCTAGTTACGGACACAGCGGCTGCCGCAGGCATTTTAAAGGTGAGACTAAAAGCAAATGACAAGTAGGAAGGGCATTGGCTTGTGAATGAGAAATGAATAAAAATTGGAGTTAATAGCACCTAAAAGTCATCTGGATGGTCCCGAAAGAAGGTGGGGAGGCATAGGGTGGAGCTGGGAGAAGAAACGAGAGCAGCATTGAAAGAAATGGGGGGGGGGGGGGAGAGAAAGGAGGGCGTGCAAAGGCGTACGACACAGTTTGTTGGCTTTGCAACAGGAGCGTGTGGTTACATCCACAAACAGGGCCTCCTACTCCCACAAGTTTTCTGCCAGTGCCAGTGGGCCGGACTTGCCTTATTTGGAGCTAAATATCCAGGGTTCTCATTCCAAACCACTTCTGCCAGGAGCTGAGAGGAAAGAGAGTTTATAACCACAGCCTGTACTGACAGTCATTCTCCTCTCGTGCTTTCTGGTTTGCACACACCAGCGGCCTTTTTTCATTGGTGAGATCACTAAACTGGAAATGCTGCCTCTCAGTCCAGCCTTTGAATCCCTTTCCTGTTTTCTCTCAAGACAGCTCTTCTTAAGGGAGCAGACATAGCTCACCAGTAGATGTGGAAGTCACTTTTTTATATATATTGTTCTGCCTATAGTTGCTCAGGACAGACCAAATTCTTCTCTCATTTAAACCAGTGGTGTCATGGTAGCCAAGAGGAGAACGTGGCCAAATGTTTTCAATGTCCATCTGCCTTTTAATGCCTTACACCAGGCCTGGGCAAAATACGGTCCACTAAGATGCCGGTTCCAGCCTACGGATGCAGTGGGGGAGCCTCAGACAGGCTCCCTGCCTGCATCCCATATGCCCCTGAGAAAAGCAGCTGCTGTGGGGTGTCTTTTGAACAGCTGAGACCACAGGGGAGGGGACAAAGGCTTCACACACTGTCCCCCCCCCCCCAGCACAATCCCATTGGCTCGTTTCCGGCCAATGAGAGCAGCCTGTTGTCAATAGGCAGCTTGCAAAGCACCTTTCCCCCTGCCCTCAGGCTTGTAGCTGTTCAAAGACCACATGGCCCCTGCAACCAGTGCAGGGGTGGAGCAGGCAGGGAGTCTGCCTGAGAAGGCTGTTGGCTGGGAGTCAAGTAGGTAAGTCTCCAGCCAGAGCCTGCCTCTGACACCCCAAACCTCTGCCCCCCCACTCCATATAACCCAAACCCTCTGCCCCCTTCTGCACCCATACCCCTTCCCAGATCCTGTCAAACCCTAGGTCACCGCTCAAACCCCTGCACTCCAGTCCCCTGCCCGAGGTCACAATTCCCTCCTGCCCTAGGTCACAGTCCAAACCTCTACACCCACTCCTGCACCCAGTCCTCTGTCCCAGGTCACAGATGTCTCCTTCACCCAAACTCCCTCCCGGACCCCACACCCTCTCCTGTACCCCAGTCCCTTACCACAAGCTCCCTTCTGCACCCAACCTCAATCCCAGACCCTACACCTCTTCCATTCATATGGAAGAGTTCAGCCCTTGACCACTTTCCAAATTCTTGGAGTGCCTCCCCCATCAAAAATTATTGCCCACCCCGCCTTACACTGTGGTTATCAACACTGTTGTCATTTTGGTTGGTCTGTGGCATGTGTAAAATGGAACTGGAGTGAAAGCCACCAGGATTCCTGCCCACTTAAAGTCCTGTTGCAAACACTTATTTGGCTTCAGGGTTAGCAGGCTTGTTGGCATTTGCAGAAGAGAGGCCAAAGTCTGAACCTGGAAAGAATCCCCTTAACCACGGAACGTAGGTGGTGGCGGTGGTGATATTGTATCTTGATTTAGGCATATTAGTGGGATTGAGTGGATGAGTGGAAGGGGAGGGAGTCTGCACTGCATTTGTTCATGACATATTGGCTTTGGGTTTCAGTCTCCAGCTGGCAGCATTCGTTCTCTCATGTCTGATTCAGTTTGTCTCTGTTTATGGCCTCTCCCTGCTAATTGAAGGACAGGCCATTATAGTTCTCGATGATGGGATCCTTCCAGGGCCCTACTTCCTCCACAGAACTCAGATGGGCTGATGCTCACAACCACTAAAACGTATACCGATGAATAAAAGATGCAACTGGTAATTTGATGATATTCTGCAGGCAGACACTGGTACAAAGCAAAACCATGCAACGACTTTCCACTTGTTCAGTCTGACATGTAACGACAGCTGAAGATGTTGGTGTTATGTTTTTGCAGCATGTTTGTGGGAGAACAGGCTGGGTGACATTTTTCCCATCATCCACTGAAACATGAAGACCAAAAGCAAAAGAACAAAGCACAGGCTTGCTGTTGACAAAGAAGCCTTTCTCAAGGAGACTACTTTAAGCAAAGAGGAACCAGCGAAGCATTTGCGATGTAAAGAAAGGCAAAATGGTGGAAACAGTGAGAGCCGTAAGACTGGTACAGTCAAAGCCAAGCATGCTTGGAACAACAAAGACAGACACTTGAGGCGACTGGAAAGCAACGAACGAGAGAGGCAGAGAATGCACAAGCTCAATAATGCATTCCAGGCCTTGAGGGAGGTCATCCCTCATGTGAGAGCTGAGAATAAACTTTCCAAAATTGAGACTCTCACACTAGCCAAAAATTACATCAAATCACTGACTTCCACCATACTCCATATGTCCAGTGGGCACCTTCCAACTGTTGAAGTAACTGGGACAGCCAATGGCTCCAAACTGTACCAGCATTACCAACAGCAACATGGTGACGATGAACGTGATGAACAACTAAAAAAATACTCCACACAAATTCACAACTACAGACAAGGCAGCTGAAGTTAGCCACTGGCCTCATTCTCTCATCTCCATGCATTCCTTTATCCTTCAGCACTTGGAGGGCAGGTGCCGGCTGCTTCTGCAAGTGGCGTGGAACCAGGGCAGGAAGGGATTCTGCCTTAGCCCCACTGCACTTTTGGCAGTGGCTGGGGCTCCCAGCCCCTTCTAAATTGCCCTGGCCTCTAGGCAATTGCCCCTTTGTCCACCCATCATTGGGTCTAACCGGTGCAGTACTTTGGAATGTCTACAGCTACCAACATATCTAATTGACCTGATGTATGAATAGCAGGACTAATTTTTTTAACCACAAGTATGTGGATTTTTTTCCCCTTTGAATTCTTAAATATCCTGCTACCCTGGAGAAGGAACAAATTTAATGACTGTAGAAACCTGTTTTGAGTAGCTTGATTAATGTGAGTGAACAGGCCTGAGTATTACCTAACAAAATAGCCTTTGCCCAGACCCTAAATGCCCTAAACTTATTGAATGAAATAAATGGAAAGGTTCCACTTCACAACAGTGGGCTTTGGGTCATGTTCCTAAAATGGGAGTCATACAAATACACTTAAAATGCACAATAATGCATGTGATCATTGTAGCACTATATGTATTTTGAAGTGCCTTTTAACACAGAGAATGAAGAGATCTGGTAGAGTCACTGTAAGCTCTTCTAGGCAGGAGCTTCTCTCTGGCTGAGTTTATACAGCACCCAGTCCAGTGGGGTTCCAGTCTCATTTGGACCCTTTGGGTGTTATTGTAATATAAAATAGTTAACTGTTAATTCACTTGTGATCGTTGCAAAAATGATGTGATTAGAGAACTACTGTTTCGTATAATTGGACAATGATAATCTGTGCATTTAAAATGAACTCTGCTAATAAAGGCTGCCTTGGCATCAGTTAAGGTTCAGTGTGAGCTAGCACTGGGCTTGGTATAATGAAATACAATAAATGAAAGGGGGGATTTTGCAACAAGAAAAGAAACTTAAAAAAAAAAAGATGTTGGAATAAAAACGCCCATTTCTCCTAACACTGCTCTTCCTCCCCCTGCCACAGGCTAATGGTTTTTCCTTTGGAAATGTTGTGTGTACAGCATATGTCACAACCCTTCCACCCATGGCCATAGCATGCTGATGTTAGCAGGACTATTGTGGTTCTGCTGCAGAGAGGGCAGGAGCAGGATTTAGGTGCTCATGGTGGCACAGGATACAGCTTCATGGGCCCTATCTTTGTCCCCATAGACAGGGGAATTGCAAGTGGGAAGTAGGCTGGAAGTTGAGGGTATGTCTACACTACATTGCTCCGTCGACGGAGCCATGTAGATTACCTTTGTAGACATAGGAAAATGAAGCGGCAATTTAAATAATCACTGCTTCATTTAAATTAAAATGGCTGCTGCGCTGTGCCGATCAGCTGTTTGTCGGCACAGCCCTGTAGTCTGGACACTCCGCGGTCGACATCAAAGGCATTTGTCGACCTCCCCGGTATGCCTTGTGGGATGAGGTTTACCAGGAAGGTCAACAAATGCTTTTGATGTCGACTGTGGAGCGTCCAGACTACAGCACTGTGCCGACAAACAGCTGATCGGCACAGCGCGGCAGCCATTTTAATTTAAATGAAGCAGCGATTATTTAAATCGCCGCTTCATTTTCCTATGTTTACAAAGGTAATCTACATGGCTCTGTCGACGGAGCCATGTAGTGTAGACATACCCTGAGTGAGGGAGAGATTCATGGGACCTTTACTGGGTGGGGGGCACTGAAAAGAACAGCCGCAGAGATCCCCTAGAACAGGGTTGGGCAGTAATTTTTGATGGGGGGGGGGCCACTCCAAGAATTTGGAAAATGGTTGAGGGCTGCACTCTTCCATGATATTAATGGAGGAGGTGTGGGGTCTGGGATGGAGGCTGGATGCAGAAGGGAGCTTGGAGTAAGGGTCTGTGGTTCAAGAGGGGATGTGGGTTCTGGGAGGGAGTTTGGGTGAAGGAGTCGGTTGTGACCTGGGGCACTTGACTGGGGTGCAGGGGTTTGGGTTGTGACCTAGGGCAAGGGATTGGGATGCAGGAGAGGATGCAGGCGTTTGGGTTGTGACATACGGCATGAGGGGATTGTGATCTGGGGCAGGGGATTGGAGTGCCAGATCTAGGAGGGGATATGGGTGCAGGAGAGGGGCAGAGAGTTTGGGTATGTGGAATAGGGGGGCAGGAGTGGGGAGGCAGAGGGTTGGGGAAAGAAGAGGCTGGGCTGCCAGAGGCAGGCTCTGTCCAGGAGACTTACCTGGATGACTCCTGGCTAGCAGCCCAGCACATTTCCCAGCCAACCAGCCTGCCTTCCCTGCCTGCCCTACCCCTGCACAGGCTGCAGGGCCATGTGTATGTGTGAATAACTACAAGCTGGAGGGGGAGGGGGCATGGTGCTTCATGGCTGCCTGTTATTCAAACAGGCAGTTCCCATTGTCCCATTTCTGACTAGAAACTGGCCAGTGGAATTGTGCTGCGGCAGGGGCAGCGCCTGAAGCCTTCCCCCCTCCCCTCCGGGCTCACAGTTTTGAAAGAGAAACGGCCTGGCAGCTACTTTTCTGAGCAGCATGCAGGTGGGGTGAGGCAAGCAGGGAGCCTGTCTGGGGCTTTCTGCTGCATCCACGGGCTTGGGGGAGGCAGATCTGGCCCTCGATCATAAGAACAGCCATACTGAGTCAGCCCAATGTTCCATCTAGCCCAATCTCCTGTCTTATGGCAGTGGCCAATGCAGGTGCTTTGGAATGAACAGAACAAGCAACCATAAAGTGATCCATCCCCTGTCAGCCCCTGCCAAACTTCTGGCAAACAGGGTCAATAAAAATAGATAATTTTTTTCAAAAAAGATTAATAACTGGGTGTTTTATTTAAATCACTTTTTATGTTTTTAACTAAAACTCAATAAAATACTAAATTTCTAATTTAAAAATAACAGTTACAATTAAAACTCATCACAAGCATGCTACACCTACACTTAGGCTACGTCTACACTGCAGGCTTCTTGCACAAGAACTATTTTGCAGAAGAGTTCTTGTGCAAAAGGTCTTCCACAAGAGCGTGTCCACACTGCTATGTGCTTTTGCACAAGAGCTTCCATGGCCGTGTGGACGCTCTCTTGCGCAAGAAAACGCTGAGGGCCATTTTAGCCATAGGGGTTTCTTGCGCAAGATATTCATGTTGCCTGTCTACACTGCCTTCTTGTGGAAGAACTCTTGCGCAAGAGGGCTTATTCCTCGTGGGGAGAGGAATAACTCTTCCGGAAGAAGCCCTGTTTTCCGACGCTGTACTGTAAATTTACTTGCGCAAGAACACGCGTGCAGTGTAGACACCCAGCAAGTTTTTGTGCAAGAACAGTTGTTCTTGCACAAGAAGCCTGCAGTGTAGAAGTAGTCTTCCTTACGGTCTCATAAAAATGAAATTGTCTCTAGTCTTTCCAGCCTACCGACTAGTGCCTGCTGCTTGAAAGCTCTGGGCTTTCCATTTCTGTTTCTCAGCAGACTAAAAAGTAACATGTGCAAAGAAAGGTATAAGCTGGGTAGGATTGTTTTTGTTCTGTGCTTATGTGGTGGTGGACCTTAGCCAAGCACAGCAGAGTTAGGGTATGTCTACACTTGCACCCTCTTTTGAGAGAGGGATGCAAATGAAGCTCAGGAAATTCAAATCCGTGCTTCATTTGCAATTTCCTGAGCTTCATTTGCATAATCGCGGACCGCCGCTATTTCGAAATACCCTATTTTGAAACAACAAACGCTGTGTAGACACGGTTATTTTGAAACAGTGAAATAACTGGTAAACCTCATTTTTTGAGGCGTAAGGGTTATTTCGAAAGAAGGGGTTTCTTTCAAAATAACCACGTCTACACAGTGTTTGTTATTTCAAAATAGAGTATTGCGGCAGTCCACGATTATGCAAATGAAGCGCAGGACATTCAAATCCATGCTTCAGTTGCAATTTCGCTCAGCTGCATTTGCATCCCTCTCTCGAAAGAGGGTGCAAGTGTAGACATCCCCTGAGTTAAGACATTGTCTTAAAGACAGAGAGAGAGACGCTATATAGGAAAGGACAGAGGCAACATAGACAGGAACATTGGAGTGGACTGGAAAGGCATTACTCAGCACATACACAGCGTTCTATATTCCCCCACACTTTTGCCACAGAAAAACAGTCCTGGTTGCTGGGTATAAGAACGTGTCAAGCGTAAGCAGTGCACGTAGAAGATGCAGGGCTTAGCTGCAAGACTGGACCATCATCAGGAAACCTGCTTAGTGGGAGAAGACTATAATGTGGATGAAGATGTGGCTATGGCTGAGTGGGGAGTAAGTGTTTAGTAACTTAAAACTTTGCAATGCAGCATTCTTCAAGCTTCTCTCGCTCGTTATGCCTTTTACTGTGTGATGTGACAAGTAAATTCCCAAGCTGTTTGCCCTGTTGGATGTTGCTACCAAAAAAAAAGGGCTAACTTACCTTGGCTTGTTTTAATTAACTAAGGTTAGAATCTATCACCCAAGTATACAGTACAGAAACCTACAGTAAGAGCAATCTGGAGTTGCCAGTTGTCACACTGCGTGCCATTTCTTGTGTTATATTACATAGTACATGCCTCTTATTTTGGAACATCCTGGCCAGAGCCCGTAATGGTGATGCCATAAGTCTAGTCCCTATTTTACTTCAGCATAACTCAGCTTTCACAAAGGAACACCATCCTCTACTTGTTTTCTCAAAAAAAAAAAGACATGCCAGTGAGTTCAATGGGGGCTTGCACCAAAATTAAGTGACCTCGCAGCACAGTCAGTCTTAGCTTTTTTTGGTAGCTTGATTTAAATCAGGTTTGGGGTTTTTTTTTTGGTGATTTAAATCAATCCACCCTGAGGCAAACAAAGGCTAGGGACAATCAGTGCATGATGTGGCATCACTGTCTATCCTGGCTAATAGCCATTGATAGACCTAGCCGTTAGGAACAATTTTTCCTTTCCTTCCTCCTCCCTCCCAGACATCCCCCGGCAGAGCTCCACCGGTTGCCTGTGCGTTTTGTAAAGAACCCTTGCAACACAGTGTTCTGTGTGCAACAGGAAGCAGTGCTGACCCTTAAAGATGTGTCTATACAGCTATTAAAAAACCGGTGGCATGGCCACCACAGCTGACCTGAATCAGCTGCATCATGCTCATAAGGCTCAGGCTGCAAAGCCGAAAATAGCAGTGTAGATATTCAGGCTCTGACTCAGGCTGGCACTTGGGCGCTGAGACCCACCCTCTTGTGAACTCTCAGAGCTGGGCTCCAGCTGCAGCCTGGACATCTACCTTGCTCTTTTTAGCCTTGCAAGCAAGAGTCTGCTGGCCTGGCCTCTGAGCTTAGGTGCTGTGGGATTTTTATAGCAATGTAGAGATAAATTGTGAAATCTCCCTGCTTTAATAACGCGTGGTACAGGCCAGAAAGACTATGGTCATTAATACATTTAAACTTGGCGTTTAGTCCACTCTGGCAGGCCTAATAAAGTGATAATGTTCATATCTGGGGCATAGGATATAGTATCACAGACAGGCTTGAGAGAGATGCTCTAGCTACCTGTAGATATGATGGGGACCAATGAATGTTGCATTTCATCCCCTGGGCTCTTTTAACTGTGGAGGTTGGCTTCTGCCTCCTGGACTTGAGCTCTTCCCAGGGACTACTCTGTTTTACATGCGCTTCAGGTTCTTCAAGAGGCAGCAGATGTGCTAATAGTCGCCTTTGCTGTCACTGCCAGACATCAACTACTCAAAACTATTTCCTCCCGTTAACAAGTAGACTTCAGCTGGTACTCTGCATGCATGCATCTCCATGCCTTGCGACACAGGGCTGAACTCTTAGCCCTAGTGAAGTCAATGGCAGAACGCCCATTGATTTCGATGGTGTCAGGATCTCACCCCAGGGGTTGTGTGTGTGCCAGAGGCAAGGTTGCCAGTTTTGGTTGACTGCTTTCCTGGAGGTTTCATCACATAACATTATCTTTAAGTCAAGTGTAATCTTTACTTTCTGGAGCCTGCAGGACACTCCCCGGAGGGCTGACATCTCTCGACTTGATGGCTCAGTGGTCTGATTTGGTATGGCACATTGTACATACTGCTCCTACCAACAGCCTTGGGTAGTAAAGCTCAGAACTGCTGGCCTTATATAAGCACAAGGGGGAGGGAGTAGCAACCCTCACCAGCCTTGAAAGGGTTAAGAAAGAGCCAGAGTGTGACAGGCTGCCCATGAGGTGTAGAAGCAACTCCTGAGGCAAAGCTAACACTCAGCTGAGCAGCTGTGGGCTGGCACCAGAAATGGCTGCAGTGAGGAAGTCTGCCACCATCTTCCTCTGTGCATTAGGGAAACAAGGCAGGCGCCCAGGGAAAGAGTAGAACGGCTGGGTGCCTGGCCCTGGTGGAGGCATACCTGGGAGCGGGAACGGTGTGGGAAGGCAGGCAGGCTGTGGGACGTGGCGTAGGAAGAGGAGTAGGAAGCAGCCCAGCAAGCGGGGGCCTGAGCAGGACATTGGTTGTGTGTGGCAGGGTCCCTGGGCTGGACTCTGGAGGACTGGGTGGCCCTAGGTGTCCTCTGCCACCCAGTGACAGCGTGACGTAGCCTGGACCAGCGGTTCTCAACCGTGAGGTATGCTGAGGTCTTCCCAGAGGACTCGGCTCCCCTAGAACAGTGTTTCTCCACATGAAGGTTTGAGACCTGGAGTGCGGGGGGGGGGGGTGAGAGATGGGGCAAGTTAAGGGGTTTGCAAGTGCAGGGCCAGCACAAGGCGGCGGCAAGCAGAGCAATTGCTGAGGGTGCCATGGCAGAGGGGGCCCTGCAAAACTAAGCTACATGCTTCCGCCCCACTGCCTAGGGCTCAGGCAGCCACTAAGGCTCACAAGTGAAAAACAAGCTCCAGGAGCCCAGTGACATGCAAGCACAATATTTATATTCCAGTTGATTTATTTTATAACTCGAGGGCAAAATGGAGAAAGGCAGCAGCTTGTCGGGAGCAGTGGGGCCATGACACCTTTTATGCGCGTAGGGCTGATGTGGTAAGCAAGGCGTTTCAGTGAGGTGAAACTGGGGGCACCCAAGACAAATCAGGCTCCTGCCTGGAAAGGTTGAGGACCACTGGCTTGGACTATGGGACCAGTGAGACTATCCCCCAGAACGGGAAACCATGTTGTTTGGCTGGAGGGCCGAGTCACGAGGACAAAGCGGAAGCCCCTGAAGCAAGAGGGGAGAAGTGGGGTGCAAGGAAAGCGAGCAGACCATGGGGCGAGAGCCCACAAGGGGAGGTGCAAGACCTGGAAGACAGCTGTTCTCCAGAGCAGGCAGGAGGAAGTGCCGCCCCCAGTGAGGGAACGCCCTGTGACAAGTTTAAATAACGTGGCAGCCTTCCTGCTCTTCTGCTTTAAAAAACCCAGTTCTCTGTGTGCCCAGAGCCTGGGCCTGGCATTTAAAGTGACTGCTGCAATCAGAAAGTACCAATCAACCCCTGGCCCAAAGTGAAGTAGGCTAGGGCTCGCATCGGCTGACAGGACAAGTCAGGCAGAGGTACAGACCACTTTAGCAAATGGGCACAGATCAGTTTGTCCAGCATTGTGTCTCTCCTCCCTCCCCCCGCCCCTCAAAATGAATTCTAATGACCCTTAGGGCAGCTGGAGAAAGCTGGCTCAGGAGGACAATGGCTTGCAGCAGCTGGGAAGCCGCCAACCTGGAAAGGCTAATGAAGGTCAGAAACATTTTAAAATACTTTAATTGCAGTGTAAACACTGGCTTGCTTGAGTAAATGTTGAAGTGCACCACGGGAGCAACACGGCTGCCCTGTGCACTTGTCTGGGGTGGGCAGTGCTTGTACAACTCTGCTTAAGTAAATGAAAGAGGAGAGGGAGTAGGGGAAGTTGCATGTCACCGTCCCTGGGCCCAGCACACGTTTTGTGGCCAGAATATCTGCTCTCAGAGTCGTACCTGCTTCAAGGATCCTGGAGGCAGCTATGGCTGGGTGGAGGCCCTGGTAGTCTGGCTGTCAAGGACTGTGGCCAGAAGCACGGGGACAGAGGCTCAGAGCCTCCCACTAACCCCCCAAGAGTCACTAGATTTATGTCTGCTGCCATGGGGGAGAGGAGGTAAATCCTGCCCCTTTGCAGTAATGATCGGGGGGATGCCAAGGGGGCCTGTGGGCAGCTTTTATTGGTGAGTCCCCTTTGGTAGGATCCTTTGTGGCCAGGGGAGAAATGGATCCAACTTCCTACTTTTCAAACATTGCTGCTACTTACTGAGGCAGCGGCAATTCCCTGTACGCTTCTGAAATGTCATTCTCGTTGCATCTCTTACAGAGACTCAGCCTCACATTGCTAAACTGCACTTCAACAGGTACAAAGCAGATGTTAGTGGCTCAAAAACTCTTGTAACCTCAAAATAATTTAACACTAAGGGTATGTCGAGACTGCAACCCTCTGTTGGCAGAGGGATGCAGATTAGGTAGGTCAACAGCGCAAATGAAGCAAGGATTTAAATATCCCATGCCTAATTTGCATAAAAACAGCCACCGTTTTTGCCGACTCGGTACTTGTTGGCAAAAAGCAGCAATCTAGAGGGGGATCTGTTGAGAAAGAAAACCTTTTTCGACAGATCCCTTATGGCTCTTGCAAGTCTAATCCCCCTTCAACACACGAGAGAAGAGTTATGCAAGCACTGACTTACAATTCAAGTTCAGCTGTCACATAAAAGGCATTTTATATGGGTGGAGTTACCCTAGTGCCTGAGGTTGTGGTTCAGATAGACAACTCAATGTACTAGCCAGGCTTTGGAAGATGACAAAGGGTTATACTGTCGACTGGCTCTCTAGTTTTCTTGCTTTGCTTAGATTTACCGGCAGTTTAGTTGTGGTGGATCCTGGTCCCATTTCTTCCCATCTCTTGACTGTTTATATAGACCCTGATTCAGCAAAAAACACGTTAGATTTAGCAAAGCCCTTAAACACATGCTGTCTAGGCACAGTAATGAAAGTGACAGAAGTAATACTGTGTGACAAACACCAAGAGAGTCTAATACATCTTGCAGGGATTTTTAAGCACTTTGGTGACAAATACATTACAATGGAGATTCCTAGAGCAGCATTTTGTAACTTTAAAACCCATCTCAGTAAGATTTTTTGGGGGAGGACAATATTTTAGCTGCCAAGATAGAGTATCAATTTGGATTCAGTGCTTAGCATACATACAGGGGCATTAATACAAGTTATTAAAGTATTTGGCAAACAATATTGCATAACCTAACAGTAAAGATAGTATCAGGTAGCTAGTGGTACAGAAATCAGATATGAAAGGTATGCCTTCCCTCAGTAAATACGTTCCTGCTGTCAGCTATGACCTGCTTCTAACTGAACAAAATTGCTAAGGTATCTTGTTTCTTCCAATAGTGTTCAGAGTGTAGTTTAAGGCTAGTAGCTACCCCCTAGTTTCACAAGAGTAGTTTGTAACCAGGGTTGGACAAATTCAAGGGGATCTCACAACAGGAGGCTTTTTTCTGACAGATTAACTTTATTTTTCAAAATTCATTTCCACCTTCAATCAATTTCAGCCCCTCAATTATGGGGCTGAGCTACATTTTAATTCCATCTGTCACTTCCTCCTTTAAGATGACTTTCAGTGGGCAGAGATTTGGTGCTGAAGCATATACATATTATATTTTGCATATGTTCACTTAAAATGGGGTTGATAGTGCTGGAGGAAAAAATGCACGATTACATTAGCATGGATTTTATTGACTTGGTTGGTAGTATATGTAACTCTTGCATATCTGATGTAAACACTGGATAGTCAAAGAGAAAATATAAGGACCTTCTGACATAGTACAGAGAAAAAACAAGCCTAACAAGTGATCTAAGAAGATATGCAGTAAAGCTATTAACAATATTTATTTGGAACAACTGCTGTGTAACTTACAGCATAGTGTATAACCTAGTATTTATAGGCATGAATATAAATAATGTCACTTATGACACCTGAAATACCACAGATTTAAAAAATAAAAACTATAATCACATATTGGAAAGTTCAGTAGGTTAGACAGTAACAGCTTTAAGAATCTTTTTCACATTTGGACAAACAGTGTCTTGGCATTAAAATATCAAATATATATTACATACAGGCAGCCGTTACTTCTACAAATACAGTACTTGAGACCATGCCATGCCACTATTCAACTAATATAAAATTAACTCCATATACAATCACACACAGAATAGGGAAACAGAATGTAAACTTGCAGTGTTACCACTGAGGAACATGGGGTCTGCGCTCAACATTCCCACTGAATCCAAGAGCGCAAGATCAGACCCTCAGTGAAAACCTCTCTAATCTACACAGAATAAAACCTGATCCCCTAAGATGTAGGGTGCCCTCCTGAAACCAATGAGAGTCGAAGGCTCAGCAACTGGCAGGAGGTGATTGGCACCATGCAGTATTGGGCTTTAAAATAAGAGCTTTTCAGAGGAGGATTATGATTAACTTCACTTTTAACACAGAACAGAACTAGACCTTCTCTTCTGAGGAATATGTACACTAAGGTGTTAACTCATTAGGAAAAGAGCCAGACAGCTATTGAGCACAGATCACTTAATATAAACTTACAAATAGAGCCCAATTCTGAGTGCACGCTAGTCTACACTCACTTCTCTGGAGTGACTTCTCTAGCCGTATGAAATCAGAATTAGACCTAGGACTTTTTCCAGTCTGTCACTCAAAGAGACTTGGACAAAGCTGGGGGCATGAACCATTAGAGAATGAGCTGAATGTGAGGCTGAAAAAATGATCTTTCCATCTCATATCTGATAAGTAAGAGGGATATGCTGCCACCCCTACTGACAGGGTAGGATTCTCTTCAACAAGAATTCCAATGATGCCAATAGGACCACTTGTACAATAAGATCCTATCAGCATGAGAATGGGTAACAGAAATTTGCCCTTAGTAATGTGTACTCCCTCAGCCTCATTCCTGCAAACACTTTTGCATGTAGCACATTATTAATGCTTGTAACTGACGTGAGGGGTAGCACTGATTTCAATGGGATGACTCATATGAACAAAGTTGAGCATGTACATACGTGTTTGCAGGGTCAGGACCCTAGATTTTACATCGTGGTGCAATGACTAGAGCTCACTGTAAATCAATTTTTAAAATTCTCCTTCCTGCCCAAAGAGGAGCAATACTATAAAATGGGAGAGTAGTGTAAAAGATGAGTGAATGTCAAAGGAGGTCAGGACTTAAACACAGAAAATTTCTACAGAAAAATTAATGCGACTATACACAAATATTCACATTCACACAGTTTGTGTAGCAGCCATAAACAGGTGTCAGGACTATTCCTGCGGTTCCAAACAGCACCTCAGATCTCTTGACAAAACAGTGTTAGTTCGATCCAGCCATACTCTATTAACTTAGTAGTAGAAGAATAAATTAAATATTAAAATGTCCACGTTGCAAATTCCAGGTCTATAAAATACAATAGCATTACCAGAAGGCTATTTTTTTTCCAAGCAGAAATGGATTTAGTTTCATGTGTCTTACAGTTTGTTTTATTTTAAATTACTTTACACACTGGCTGCTGTTTGTTTCCCAAGAACAGAACATACTAACAATTAACAGTGTTTCTGTCTAGTTCCTGCCCTTCATTAACCATCAAAGTGGTTTTAGAATGGTTTCCTTTTCCTCCATTCTCCCCATCTTCTAGATGTGCTGACTTTGCTGAATGCTCTTCAGAGGTCTCATGTAAAGCAGCCTTCAGAGCTTCAGTTGCATTTCCTCTGACTGTAATGTGCTCCCATCCACCCTACATGAGATGTTAATAGATTAATGGAACCATCACTATTTGATTCAAAGTTTTATGTACAGACAGGGTTTTTTTCATCATTTATTCTTAATTCTAGGTGAGATAGGGCATTCACCTGAAGAGAGCATGGTGGTGGGTTCAAGTGCCATCCCCCACTCCGCCCACCCTGGCAGCACCCAGATAGCCAACACAGGATAAAGGACCCTCTGAAGGTAGGGAGGTGGGGTGGACTGGGAGGTTCTGGAGTGGACTGGGGGATAGGGCATCTGCCTAGAGAGCACGGGGGTGGGGGGGTTGATGCCTGCCCAACCTGGGAGCAGCCAGACAGCCAACACTAGTTGCCCCAGAGATGGAGCTAGCTCCTGCATTAGGAAGGCAGGATAAGGGATGCCCTGAAGGTAGGGAGGTGAGGTGGTCTAGGGGATAGGACATTTGCCTAGGGAGCACAGGACCATGGGTTCAAGTTCCACCTGCCCACACAGGCTACATCCAACACTCACTGCCCCAGCTCAGCTCATACAATCCTGATCTCTTAACATGTGCAACTCCCAGATGGCGCTGGGTGCATATCAAGTCTGGCCCACACACTGCAGGAGCTCAAATCCACATGACTCCTACTTCCTGGATACTCTGGTTAGAGCATCTAAATGGATGAGAACACACCCATGGAAAGGAGCAGGCCTGGACAAGGATTAGAATTCTGCATGATTGGGTGAAATCCTGTTTCCATTCAAAATCAGAATTTTGCCACTGACTTCAAAGGGGCTAAGATTTCACCGAGAACGTTTAAATAGCTGCACATCAAACATTGCAGCAGAGAGCAGTGTAGCGTCATGACAACGGGGGATAATCATGCACCGACCACAGAGAAGCTTTACTTTTTAAAATGCTACCATGTTAACAGCTGTATTATATTTAATTTCACTAATCGCAGCTAATAACATCTTTTTAAAAGCAGTCTTCAGTAGAAGTTTAATTTTGTGGCCAAAGCTCTCAAACTAAAAATGCCACCAGCTCAAAGATTAGTCTAATGTAAATGATGCACGAGTCTGTACAGTAACTACATAACACACTTCATTTTTTTAAGAGACACAAAATACATTTGAAATGTCTCCACATTCAAGACAAGGACTTATACTTCCTTCAGAGTACAGGGTGCGAGACCTGTTTCCTGCCTTCCCCAAGGGGATGAGCATCTATCCAAAAATTTGAAGGAACCTGCTGTATCTCCCTCTATAGATAGTGCCCTCCACCACCTATCACTGTGTGGACACCAACTCTAGAGTAGTTCTGTGTCCCCAACACTCACCCCAATGCCGTAGTCCCATGAGATCCCTTTCGGTTCCAATGGCTGGACTCCTGTCCGATGACAGACTGTCCCGCAACTCAGGCTGTGACTTCCCTGCACTTTGTCTGCTATCACCCAAACCTTCAAAAGAGAGGGAATAAAATGTGTTTCACACACAGCTCTCCTCCCTGGAAATGAAACCCAGGGCCGTCCTCCCAGCTCACTCACAGAAACGCACGACGACTAGAAGCAGTGACCTTGCTTAGAGCAAAACAGCTCTAATTTGGGCAATAAGAAACTCAAACATCCCTATACAAGTGAGACCCAGGGATGCAGATTAGCAGTCAACACATTCCCAGTGCCGCTTCCCAAGGAGGGTTTACAATATGTGCTGTTTGTGCGGCCTCAGTGGGACAGCAGAAGTCTGCGTTACCATTTCAGAGTTCGTTCTCAGGTTGTCAGGATGCTGGCATGTGAATCCCTGTCTTGTGGAGGGAAACGTGTCTGGAAACCGCTGTTCACTGACGATTTAGCCATGTCACTCATAACTTGTGAAATGCAAAGTTAAATACATACCTGATCCTGGGGTCCCACAGAAACTTTCCGGATATTATTGGAAACATGGTCCCACTGAGATCCTTGAGGGTAGCTTGGTGTGATTCCCTGACGGTACCAGAGATTACCTATAAACAGATCAATTAAACCCTATGAAGAGAAGGATGCTCTTTAAGTCAGAGCTCGGGAATTCTGCTCATATAGGATGAGCCCACTGCACGTAAGCCATGAACGCTGCATTGTCTCTCTCTCTCAATATATATAACTAGCTGGACTTACCCAGCATTGCTTGGGAAACCGGAGGAACAAAATTTAGAAAGTTTAGGAAAGGAGGGAACCCTGACCCGGGGGACCCGCAGAGCCACAGACCCTGGAGGCTGATGGCTCCTGGCCCACACCTAACCCTCTGAGAGCAGTAGGACCCTCCTCCCCCCAGGACCAAGCCTCCAGCCCCCAGGAGAACAGTACGCAGTCATGCGACCAGTAGCAAAGGGACTTCTCTTTGCAAGGCTGGCTCAGGGATCCACCTGCCCTGCCTTGGCAAGCAAAAGCTCAGAGCTCACATCTAACCCCGATGGCTGGAACCAGACACAGCAGAGCCCCACTCACAGTACGAACAGCAGCCAGCTGGCTTCACAGCAGTGTAACGCATCGAGGGTTTAACCCGGCCCCTCTGCCCTGCGCTGCAGCAGGTACACGGATTCCTTCTGCTCGGATAAGCCCAGGGAACTGAGCAGAAAGGCTGGCTGGCTTTGGTTTTGGTTTCCGGGGGCGGGGGAGGGGTGGCAGGTGGGGCGCAACCCCAGGTGGAGGGGAGGTTACATGCGGGAGGGGCGCCCCAGCTTGTGCCCGGGAGCTGCAGGTGCCACAGGGGGCAGGGCGGGTGCCCAAGCCGTCATGCGCATGGTGGTGGGGGCACTGCGTGCCAGTGGGGGGGGGGGGAGAAAGAGGGTCAGTTATGTAACCTCGTGGGCGGGAGGGGGCGAGTCCCGGGAGGCTACATGCGGGAGGGGCACCCCAGCTTGCGCCCGGGGCTGCAGTTGCCACGGGGGGCAGGGCGGGACCCCGATCAGGTCCAAAAGTACCTTAAAACCTTCTCCTGGATGAAAGGTTATCCCATGCAAAGTTTGGCTGCGGTAGCTCTTATAGCGTCCAAGTTATTAGCGCACAAACTTACAAACATTCTCCTTTATATATATATATATATATATATATATAGAATAAATTTCCTGTGGGACAACACTGCCACGCCCCCAACTCCAAGCCCAGAACACACCCCCACCACCTGAAAGCGGCCTCTTGGCATGCTACCAGCTCCACTGGCAGGCTTACCTGCTGACTGGCCTCTGCGCCCGCAGCCCTACTGGGGCTGCAGTCCCTCCAGCCCATATGCAGGAGTGTGAACGTCCCCCCCCCCCCAATGGCTCTCCAAGCAAGTGTGAGGCCAGGGTGGCGTTTTGCCCCAGCCTCACGTCCCTGTACTCTGGCTGGGCGGGGGGGCGGAAGGCCCTGAAAACTGCGCTGCCTCTCCTCTCCCCCCTCCCTGGGGGTGGGAGCAGTGAGGCCTCCCTCTCTCTGGTGCTCCGGGAGGCTGAACCCCCTCCCTAGCCCCTCTACACACACCCCTAGGTCGGGGGGAGAGCTGGGGTTGGTACGCTGTGGCCCAGCCCTGCCCGGCAGTGGGGTGGGGAGGTGAGCTCTCCCCACTGTCTTTGGGGGTGGGGGGGTAGAAAGAGCCAGGGCATGGCCCTCCCTGGTGGCATGGGGGGAGAGGGGAACAGCCGGTGCCAGGGTGGCCTCAGCCCCAGGCCTTCTCTGGCTGAGAGGGGGGCTGGCAAGCATAACAAGCAGGGGGCACAGCCCCCGAGTTTAATTACACATCATAAAAGATCGGCAGTTAGGATTCCATAGAAGAAAACGAAGCATTATTACACCTTTTCACTCGTGTGTGGAACTTAATATTTACGTTTACCCTTTCATGACCTTCCTGTATAAAGGTGCACAGTACACCCTAATCTATAAAGACCCTTGGGGAAAAGGCCAGGCATTATGGCTGTGTCTAGACTGGCAAGATTTTCCGCAAAAGCAGCCGCTTTTGTGGAAAAACTTGCCAGCTGTCTAGACTGGCCGCTTGAATTTGCACAAGAACACTGACGATCTAATGTATGATCGTCAGTGTTCTTGCGCAAATACAATGACTTTCCTGTTCGGGAAAAAGCTCTCTTGCGCAAATGCTTTTGCGCAAGAGGGCCAGTGTAGACAGCTGAGAACAGTTTTGCTCAAAAAAGCCCCGATGGCGAAAATGGCGATCGGGGCTTTCTTGCGCAAAACCGCGTCTAGAGTGGCACGGACGCTTTTCCGCAAAAAGTGCTTTTGCGCAAAAGCGTCCGTGCCAATCTAGACACTCTTTTCCGCAAATGCTTTTAATGGAAAAACTTTTCCGTTAAAAGCATTTGCGGAAAATCATGCCAGTCTAGACGCAGCCTATAGGTTTACAAAGACCCATGCACACCACTGGCAGTTCCGAAGTAAAGCAACAGAAAAAAGAGAGTTTCTCACACAGGATACTGCGGAGTTAAAGGCTTCTTTCTTTTGTGAAAGGATCCTTTTGTTTTGTCTAATGATGATGCACCAGTTTGTTTGCTATGGATGTTGTGTATGGTTTGATGCAAGCCGTTCTGCCTGCAGGTTTGCATGTGCTGGGGTTTCTGGCAAAGCTCCTCCATGCAGTAAGAAATGTAACTTTACCCCTTTTCCAGATCATGTATGCATATGTTCAGTAGTACTATCAGGTTTAAATCTAAAGGAAGTACTTCACACAACACACAGTCAACCTATGGAACTCCTTGCCAGAGGATGTTGTGAAGCCCAAGACTGTAACATAGTTAAAAAAAGAGCTAGATACATTCATGGAGGTTAGGTCCATGAATGGCCATTAGCTAGGATGGGCAGGAATGGTGTCCCTAGCATCTCTTTGTCTGAAGCTGGGGACAGGTGAAAGGGGATGGCTTGCTTGATGATTACCTGTTCTGTTCATTCCCTTTGGGGCACCTGGCATTGGCTACTGACTGAAGACAGGAGACTGGACTAGACGGTCTGACCCAGCATGGCCATTCTTACGTTCTGAACTTTCTTCTTTGAGACAGTCCAACAAGCAGTTAACAAAAGAAAGCTACAGATGCCCTGTCCATGTTATCTATGGTACTATGTCAAATTCAACCTTAGGAGTGCAGTAAGTACCCTTTAAGTCACCCAGGCTGTTACAGTGCCAAAGCCAGACTATAGCCTCTGAACACACAGAGAGCCAGAACCTCAGGTGCTGTAAACCAGCATAGGTCCACAAACTTAAGTGCAACAAAGCCATTTTACATTTGTGGAGGATATGGCCCAGGATCTTGTTTTAAAACCGTCAGATCTCTGCTTCATTTCTGAGTCCTTGTCATTTAAAACTCACCATTTTTATCCACCGCCAACACAGATGTCCGTCCTACCGAGACTTGTTTTAACTTTTGTTTTGGAGGTGAAGGAATATGGTACCAACAGTCACCTAAAAGTTGGAAAAATCAATAAACAAGACATTAAGAAAACAGCACTAAGAACAGTATTGTCATCAGCCAAAGAAAGCTTTGAGTTCAGACGCCACAGGGGTAGGAGCAATAGAAATACCTGGCTGTATAAGGCAGGAGTGAGTCCCACCAGAGGGAACCAAGAACTCTTTTAGCCCGACTGGCTGAAATGAAGAGTGCTGGTCTAAAAGTGAAGTACACCCAAAGCACTAATCTCCATTTGAATGACACACAGAGAGAATACCTAGCATGGACATGGCACTTTTCATTGGTAGATCTCAAAGCACTTCACAAAGAATGTCAGTATAGTTATCCCCATTTGACAGTTGGGAAAACTGAGATACCTAGTGATAAAGTAAAGTAGGGGAACCTGCTTCGTTTTCCAACTCCCTTTTGTACTTCTTACAAGCATAACAATAAGCATAACACTGTCCCAACTCAGAACCCTGCACACTGAGGTGGGCTGAATGCTAGATGATTTTCTACTCGGACTGTCTCAAGAGTTTGGCCTGGAGAACTTAAAGGATTGTTGTTGACCCATGTGAAATGGCACTGCCTTGCGGGCATGGCTAGTTAAAATGTCTCTTGGTATCCCAAGAAGTTACCCAAATACATTGCTAACAAAAAGAAACTCATCCCAAGGCTTTATAAATGTCAACTAAATTTCTAAACGCTTCCTAATGCAACTAACATAAGTGAGGCCGAAGCTGTTTAGTTTGTATCAGCTGCACGCTCTCTTAAAGCCCTGGCTGGGCTGATTTAGTTGGGATTGGTCCTGCCTTGGGCAGGGGGCTGGACTTGATGACCTCCTGAGGTCTCTTCCAGCTCTATGGTTCTATGACACTGAAAAGTCTCAGCCCTGTGCTTGCTCAGCTCACTACATCCTTCCTGTAAGAAAACCTGCCCTGTTACACAGCACTTACCTGCAGGTTTTTTTGGAGACACTGAACCCCGGTAGAAGGTAGAGCCATCTCTCGCCACAGCCCAGACTTGGTGAAATGCCCCAATTGAGACAGACATGAAGGGCTGATCTGTTCCTACGTGAAGCCATGACGTTCCCTAGCGAATGACAAAGAACAGCTTTGTAAACATGCACCCATTGCAGAACTGAATGACAGTCTGTGTGCTGGCTGATCAGCACCTCATGGGAAAAATCCTAATGAATGCAATTAGTTCTGAAGACTAATTTTTATAGAACCCTATATGACTTAACAAGCAGAGGTCTTTCTCTGGTTTGTTTAAATTAGGCTAGAGCAGGGATGTAATCTTTTGTTCAGTTCCACAGGCCTGTTCTGCAACAGCATTGTGACTTTAGTTATATCTAACAGTACAACTCATGACAGAGAACTGGTAGGAAAAAAACCCCCAGGAAATAATATTTCTGAAAATCTTTATGCTGTTTCTTCCAAAAGTTCAAGTTATCCATGTTTTAAGTTTTTTTTTTAAAAAGGAAACATTTCTACCAACTCTAGCAATTTGCAAAATTAGTGCACATTTGGTTCCCATCCTGTAAAGCACTTACACATATGAGTAACATCAAAAGGAGTGTCCCAGGTTACCCTGGACCTTTAAGGGTATGTCTATACTGCACACTTCTTATGGCAGCATGTGGGGTACATTCCTGACACCCTCTAACCCCAGCACAGGGGAATAAAAGCATGCCAGAACCTTAGGATATACACCCCCTATGGCTCTCTACACACCCAAGCAGTGCTTTCTACCTACATGCTGCTATTTTCAGTAATGGGGCACACTACTCTCTCCCTACTGCAAGACACTTCTGCGTGGCTTCACCTTGGCATAGCATGTCTCTGCCATTGGTGGCTGCATGCTGTTTGCTTTTTGCTATGGTATATAGAATAGGTGTAGCTATATGCTGTGCACAATGGGCTGCAGCCTAGATACAGCCTAAGAAGGTACTAGTCCAGCCCACCTATGTCTCATTAACAACCTCATAATGGGATCTAATAGAGGGCAGCTGGCCTTGCTAAGAGCTAGAGGGGAGATGTAGTTCAGGGATTCAGCTGGTGCTGTAATGGACACCTGAGACCTATAAAGGGACAGAGAGATCAGTTTAGGAGCAGAACCACAGGGATTGGCCAGGCTAGCTACTCTGGACAGACTGCAGGAGAACAGTATTCCAGGGAAGTCAAGCTAGAGATTGACTTTTCTATACCAGAGCAGGGAAAAGCGGCCAAAAGGGGCAGCTTGGGAAGGGACTGGAAACATGGCCCAGAGAGGGAGCTGAAGAAAAGCCAGGAAGCTTTTTACTGGCACTTTTTTTAGTTGGCTTTTTGTTGTTCTCAGAAGGGTAACTACAGGGCTAGTCCACATCTCTAGCACTGTCTGTCTATGAAGTTTATCAAGGATCCTGAGGCACTGCTGGCTAGGAAGGGGCACTTGGGTGGCAGCTGCTATTACAAAGATTATTCACATGCTTAAGTACAGCAGGGGTTGGATGTCACTGTTTTGCAATCTCTGTCATAGCTGGTAGGTAAATGTGAACCTAGTATCTATACCAGGCAGTACAGATGTGCATGGCTCCTTATAAAAGCACACCGCATGATACAAAGCCCACTGGAGTTAATGGAAAAGCTTCAGTGGGTGCTATATGGGGGCGTTAGCTTGGACAGGTTCCTGCCCTGAGTAGCTTAATGTCTTAAGTCAGATGGCGATGCTAGCTATAATTTGAAGAGAAGGCAGGAGGAGACCCCTCAGCAACTGAAGGGGAAGTACAGGAAAGGGGTGTAAGGGAAACAGATGGGGCAGGAGAGAGTAGCTATTCCAAGCACAGGAGGCAGAACGAAATCAAGAGGTAGGGAATGAGCATCATGCACTGCATGCGAAGGGGTGGAGCAGGAAAACAAGGCTGGGGGGTAAACTGGAGAGACAAAAACCAGTGAAGCGATTTGAGGGGACACAGGGTGTGCAATGCACTTTAAATTATACTTCTAGGAGAGAGGCGGTAAGGAGAGTCTTACAGCTGGATTTTGCTGTGTTACTCCAAGTCTGCACAGCACGTCTCCCTTGTCGCTAACTGCCCAGAGTGCTATCAATTCTTCTTTGTCTGCCGCCGAGCTAGGGATTATGGTGATGTCCCACAGGGTGATGGGAGGCACTTCCAGCCAGGGTCCGTTGGTGATTATTTTACACTTCCTAGAGAGAAAAACCCCACAACTTTTTAGGTGGACACACTTCCTGTGAGTGAACTTGTGACCATGTTGACAGAGTAAGTTAAATTTAAGGGCCTGGAGAAGCCCTCAAATCCTTCCATTAAATGGATGCTATAAAAACCAGAGATCCCACAAAACTAAAGCTTTTGGTGGCAACCCACTTTCAAACCAATTAGATCTATGTATCCAGATGGAGATTTGAGGCACTAGACAAAGGAGAACGTTTGTTGAGGTTTCTTTTTCAAGAGCAACTTAATTTAAAAAAAATAGATCCTTTTAGAAGTAGGGATGTGAAAGCTTAACCGTGTAAATGCTTAATCGATAAGCCTGAACTTATAGGTTAATGTTCAGTCACATGCAGGCTCCCGCCCTGCTCCCGGGGTGCCAGCTGCTATCCCGCACTGCTGCCTCTCATACAGAGGCAGCAGAGCAGAGTAGCAGCTGGTGTGCACTGGGAGCCAGCTTACAGGCTGGTTCCTGGTGCGCACCGGGTCCCAGGGAGCTGGCTGCCGCCCCACGTTGCAGGTGCAGTAACCGTGTACCCACTCAGTTTTTCAGTAGTTACAAGTTTACCCAGTTACCTGCCTTTTTACATCTCTACTTAGAAGTCTGTGCCATGCTCCACTTTGCAGCCTACTTTTCTCAACCTAGAAGTTCAGGATAAAGAACATCATTTCATCACATTAGCAGGGGGAGTCCACTGCTGAGAGCATTCCCACTTCTGATCCATTCCCTCCTCTGTACGGGCAATGAGGCTTGACAGAGGAGGGGACCATGATGGTAACATGGAGCATCTCCTGGGTGGGAGGCATGTTTGTTGGCTGGGGCTGGGAGCCTTCCTTTAAAACAGTAGAGAAAAAAGGTTCTCCTGTAATGAGCTGGTACAGAAAGCTGCAGTGTTCTAGTTTCCATAGGGAAATAAGTAGTGCTGCAAAGTAGGGAGGATACATTAGCCTTGACAAGGAGGAATGTCTCCCTGGGAACATAGGACATTTCTCCCTCCTCCAGCCAACAAATCCAGGATCTACCCTGCGCAATCTCCTATTTGTTTTCCGTTCTAATTTGTACAACTGAAAGAATGAAGAACATTTGGGCTCAAGGCATTTCTCAACCTGCCTCAGTTGTTATATTTGGCAGCTCCACTTAGTTCAATTGGATTCAATTTCTTACAGGACATACAGCAGAACAGTTTGCAGCTCCAGGGGCCTGGCTTAGGGTAAGGAAGAGATGCCCGAGGGCCAAAACATTGACTCTGCAACCACAAAAACCACCACCAGTCTTAAATTTGTGGCTTCATAGTGCCTCCTTTGGAGGAGTGTTGGATAGCTTAGCACAAGAAAGTGGATGGAGAATCAGGAGTGATTCAGAATTGCCCTAGATTCCCTTGGGGAAGAGCAGGAAGCACCCCTGCTCAGGGCAGGATACAGTGATGGTTTGAGCTTTCCTGGCTCCATCCAATTACAGGAAAGCCTGGCTTAACTGGGGCTGGGAAGTCTTCAGTTGCCTAGTAAGTAGGTGGTGTCTGGTCACAATTATAGGGGGGATTCTATCTGTACGAGGGTTAAAACCCTATTATATGTACTGAAGTAAAGTAGGAGTCCCATTCACAGACCTTGGTGCTACAACACCCTGCCCTAGAAGCTTGCAAATGAAGCATAAGAAGCACAGGTTAGAAATGGTTACAAACAACCTATTGACCTAAACCTGAATTTCAACCTGGAGCAGCCCCTCCCCCGGCCATGGCGTGATGAGCCATAGCTGGAGGAGGGGCTGCTCAGGTCCTGCTGCGGGCAGCAGGGGCTGCTCTGGCCTGGCCCTACCTTGGGCTTCAGGGGCTGTTCCAGGCTGGTTAACCAGTTACCCAGTGAGCAGGCGGCTTACCTGGTAACAGGTTAGCCTCTTGCATCCTTATTTCTAACATTTACTAATCATTTAACCACCATTTATAAAGGGAGCTATAAAAGGGTCTTCTTCCCCTTTAAAGGCTTAATAACTGGGCCCAGCCAATCCCAGTTACTAAGGCCTAGGTGAGTGGGGCTGATTCCCGTGAAAAGAGGCAGCAGGAAGTGGAATGCAGAGGCTCAGTGGAAATGGTGCAACACTTGTGTGCAAAGGCTGAGAGTGAAAAATGCAATTTACATGGTTGCTAAAGCCATGGGCTGCCCTGCTAGAGACGGGTTCTTCAGTGAAGGTTTTATTGCTGTTGCCCTTTGTTAACTGAGAGATATTAAGGGACTAACCAGCTTGCACTTGAAAAAGGAGTATGTCAGAATTCTACACTTTGCATCCATTACTTTATCCCTTACCGGGCCCAGCGTCTTCGCCGTACAAAGTCCTTCATCGTCTTGTGGCCATGGTAAGATCTGCCGAAGATAGGTAATTTAATGCAGGTTTGAGAGGACTTGGACGTACCTCACACCTCAGCAATAGCCTGTCAGCGCTGACTCTGTTTCTGCCCAGTGTTATTTTCCATGCATCTGTTTTCTAAAAAGCGCTCCCTCACACCACACACTGTTGTGAGGATACCAGGCTTGGCTTGCAACTATAAATAAACTATCCAGCCCGGAGACCGTACTGTCACTTGAGAGTCTTGGTGCACTCTTAGGCTATGTCTACACTCGCGGCTTCATGCGGCAGAAATATGCAAATGAGGCTAAGTGTGGAATATTGCTGAGCCTCATTTGCATACCTAATGAGCCACCATTTTTGCAGAAGAGGCTCTTGCACCAGAAGGAGCTGTCTACACTGCCCCTTCTTGCGCAAGAAAAACCCTCTTGCGCAATGCCGTTATTCCTGAAAATAATCGGTGTAACGGCTTTGTGCAAGAGGGGTTTTCTTGCGCAAGAAGGGGCAGTGTAGACAGCTCCTTCTGGAGCGAGAGCCTCTTCTGCAAAAATGGCGGCTCACTAGGTATGCAAATGAGGCTCGGCAATATTCCACGCTTAGCCTCATTTGCATATTTCTGCCGCAAGAAGCTGCGAGTGTAGACGTAGCCTTATTTTGCTGCGTGGGACTTATATTTCACCCCTCTACCACAAACACCACGGACAGTAATACTTCAAATCCATACAAGACTGATTGTCAGCAGCTCTCCCCCTCGTTTTGCGAATGGGGAAATCAAGGCACAGATACCACCATTAAAGTATAGCTGAAGTGCAAATCAATTAGTTTTAATAATTGCTTGCAGTGCTGTTGTAGCCAATCAAGTGTTAGCCTGGCAGGACCATGCCAAGTTTATTAGGTATAAGAAGGTAATTCCTTACGCTGGAAAGTCTGCTGCATATTGCCAGCCTTCCCGATCAGTTCCACCTGAAATGTTGAAATCGATATACCAGTCGGACACCTAGAATCAGAAGGATAATGTTAATAGGCGCAAAACAGAAAGTGAAGGCATAGCAGGGAGCTCACCTATCGCCATGGGGGCCAAACTGTTCTGAAGCAGTAACTGCTGTAGCGAACGAGCCACACTCAACTGGCCAAATAGCCACATGTGGCTAGCGGCTAACGTGCTGGACACCATGGACCTCTCACCTCTTCTTCGCCACCCTTTGCATTGTAATTGCTTGTATGGAATGTTCTGAGAACAATACTTAGAGTACAACTTTGCCTACTGAGAACACCTTCCAAATCTCCAAGTACTTTAGAAACATTCAAGGTGGGATTCACAAATAAGATAAAAAGGAATTGGGTTGGTGGTGGGGGAGGACAATTAATCTGCTATTGCTAGGACACCGGGAAGATTATCTCCACTCTACCAATAGGGAAACCTGAGGTTAAAGTAACAAACATCAGGTCAGGGGTAGAGCTGGGAATAAAAGGTCTCCCCACATTCAGTAACTGGGCCAACCTTTTTTTTTTTTTTTTTTTAAATAAATAAAAATATAAAAAAATATTTCAAGACAAAATTTACCCAAGACCATTGTGGTGATGGAGGCTTTGTGTTAACTTTTGTACATTCTTGTAAGCCAGATGCATCACTCCACATGTATCTGTCTGTGGGCAGCCCTCTGCAAATACAAGGAATGAAGAGTCAGTGACAGCGATAGAAAGATAAAGCTCTTCACTCCTCCCTATCACTTCCCACATCTACACACTGGACACAGTCTTCAATCATCAGACCCTCTTAAAGAAGGGACTGAAATGAAACAGGTTTGCTCTGCAGCAGAGTTGCCTGCCAAACACTGATCAAAGATCTCCAAAAACTGATTTACTGACTTCCATTTTCATGATACCCCAATGTCGTCAGATAAGTATTAAATATTGTTATTAAATGCAGTATCCAGAGGTCCCATTCAGAATCAGGAACCCCTCGTGCTTAGCACTGCACAACACACAGGAAAACAGCTCATGTCTTGAAGAGCTTACGATCTATGACCTTAATTCTGTAATGCACTGCTTGCAGCTAGGTTTTGTGCCTTCCCAGAGCTGTGCTGCTGTGCAATGCTTTGCAGGGCTGGGACGTACAAAGACATCCTTTAATGCAGGGCTACTTGACACGCAGCCCGCGGTGTGTTTTGAGCGGGGCTCAACACGTGGCCTGCGGGTGGGAGCCAAAACAAAAAAGCAGTCAATATAATGGTCTTCTGTTGATATGTGTTTTAGTAGTTAAATTCCTGGACTGTCATTGCTCATTAAAAGTGCTGTCATATGGGTGGAAATCAGGTAAATATTGCATTTTGTTATCATCAGCAGAACTGACTTAAGTGGGGCCTGCATGTTGTGTAGTCTTGCCTTAATCTTTGTATTCATGCTTGTCAGTGTGAAAGAAGCTATTTGCATACATATTTGCATGTATCTGCAACCACACTTAAGTTGCAGCCCTCCGTGTGTGCTGAGAGTATCATTGTGGCCCCTTGGGCTTCCAAAGTTGAGTAGCCCTGCTTTAACATATATTGACAAATCTAGCCTCTCAAAGCCCATATACCTGCTGCTATCTCAATTTAACATTACATGGTAGGGACTGCACCTACAATAAGTTTAAAAATACCCTGACATTTCACTTGACCATTATAAAAGCACACATTTACCTGCTGCTATATCCTGTAACTGGATTCCACCGCTGGTTCTCATAGATATAAACACATTTCACATCTGATTGCATGTAAATATTATCGGCACTGCTGGCCAATCCTGCAGGCAATAAACCACAGGGGTGAAAAGGAAAGTTTAATATTAAAGAAGAAGGTTGCTAATGTTTAAAGTTTTTGCCAGGTGGAACATTAATGCACTTTTTATTGCTCATTTTTTAGCCAAAAATTGCAAAACTAAAATGCACAGCCTACTTCCTCTGAAGAGTCTCAGAGGGGTAGTAGTGTTAGTCTGTATCTGTAAAATCAACGAGAAATCCTGTGGCACCTTCAGCCATGTCTGCATGAGTATATATAAAGGGCAACAAAAGAAAGAGGGTACTTCTGTAAATGAGGCTAATCAAGTCAGGGTGAAAGCGGCTCATCGAGAGCACCTGGTGTAAAAATGTGGCTATTAAGAGAGGGGAAATTGCCTTTGTAATGCGTTAACTACTTAAGATCCTTATTCAATCCTAAGTTAATAGTATCTGTAGATATGGACTATCCAATCAGATCATTCTACAGACTAGACACACTATGAAGATGAAGAACTGAAATGTTTGTTCTGCTGGTGTCATGTAGGAGGTTAGCTAGTGAATTTATACACCCTGCTAGAATAAAAGTGTGTCATTACCTTGAATGAAGCCACCTCCATATCCACCAGTATAAACCCAGGCTGTGTGATCATAACCTATGCCCCACACAATGCCATGGCTGTTGCATTCTATCAGACGGAGATGTCCTCCAATCTGACGCCAAAACCTGCAGGGAAAGAGACAGGGTTTTACATCCACTCCACAGCGGAGTCAGTAACAGCTCATATTCCCTGTCATTCACCTCAGCCCTGACTTAGGGAGGGTCGGAGGGCAGCTCAGTTGCTAGCTCATTCAGTATCCATCCAATCCATGGGCATGGCAATAGATGCCGGTTAAGAACGCTCCTTTTGACTAGCTACTGCCAGTAGTGGGAGACAGCTTGGCTAGCGAGTCTGCAGCTCATCAAACACCCCATTTGCATCTAAGTTTAACTCTGAATTTCCTGTTTTGATGCACTGATGGGCTGTTTGGGTAGGGTGCGCTGGTGAGCATATTCACTCATTAATCGTGGATATCTGCCCTCAGAGTTCACTTCAACCTGAAGCTTTTCATCTAGGAATTTCCTTGATTTAACACACATGGATTGATGGTGCCAATATGGAACAGGGGGGGAGGCAGGAGCCCTGAGAGGATTCCTTTATCTTCTGCAGCAGCAGAGTCTTACTTTCGCTTACTGAAGAAGGGACAACCATGGCTGTAGTTCTGAGGAGGTGCCTAGCAGAGGGAAATCCTTTCCTGGGATTGAGCCCTGCCAGGTGTGGTATGTCTCTCTCCGAGGGAAGAGTAGGGAAGGCAAAGGGATGGTGGAGAAACATGCCACTAGGGCAGGGGTGGGCAAAAAGGCCTCTGCAGGCCGGATCCGGCCCGCCAAGCGGGTTGATCTGGCCCGCAGAGGCCCTGCTGCTCCCCCACCCCCAGACCAATTAGGATGTGGGGGCAGGGGAATGCGCAAAACTTCCTCCCGCCCTGCCAGGAGCATGCAGCACTTTGAAGTGCCCTGTGCTGCTTGCGGGGCGGGAGGAGATGTCACAGGCTCCCCTGACTCCAAGCCCTAATTGGCCTGGGAGCGGGGGAGCTGCGCGAAGTTTCCTCCGCCCTCTGCCCTGTGAGGAGCACGCGGCACTTCAAAGTGCTGTACACTTACACAGGGTGCAGGCAGGGCAAAGGAAGCTTCACGCAGCTCCCCCGTCCCCAGGCCCTGATTGGTCTGGGGTGGGGGAAGGCACAAAGCCTCCTCCCGCCCTGTGAGGAGCATGTGGCACTTTGGCCTGGGGGCGGGGGAGCATGCAAAGCCTCTTCCTGCCCTGCTATGGGCATGGGTGCTTAGTGGGAAGGGGGGGCAAAGGAGCTTTCCCACCCCCAGACCAATCATGGTCTGGGGATGGGGAAGCCCAGAAGCATCCTGGCCCCGCCCCTTCTGATTTAGGCCCTGCCTTTTCTGGGGTGGCCAAAAATTATTGCCCACCCCTGCACTACGGGGTAGGGTGGAGTACAAAAGAAAACCTGCTTTTACAGATCAGGAAGTGTGCAGAAGTAGATAAGGGCACCAGAAACCAGCTAAGCTTTAGGGCCCCAGTGAAGCCCTGTCTACCTCTCCCATCAGAACTCTGAGGGTAGGTCTACACTGCAGCTGGGAGGTGCGATTCCCAGCCAGGGTACACAGATTCTTGCTATCTCTTCTTGAGCTAGCACACTAGAACAGCCCTTTGGTTAACTGAGTCTGAGCCGCCATCCATGCTGCGCAATCCCTTTCCACGCTGCTATTATCAGCATGCTGTCTCCCGCACTAGGAATCGCACTGCCCAGCTGCACTGTGAATGTACCCCAGGGGTTTTTAGGGATTCATAATTCAGAAACACCTTGTGCAAGTCACTTCAAAGTTAATAGCAAAAATTCTACTTGGCTTCACCTGCCAATCTGGAAGCCTTTGCTTTTGGATGACAGTGGTCTGGGCGGCGATATCATGCTTAGACTAGAAACCCAACTCTTATCCTCTGAGGATCTATCACCACTGCATGTGGGATTCTGAATTCCCTGACTTGGGTGCTAGTCAAATCTCAGCCCTCATGAATGGAATGTTTCGTTTACTCTAAAATGCTGTCCACTAATTTGTGCAGGAGAACTTAGCACCCAACACTCACACGTCCCTCCTAATGAAATCAGATCAGAAGCCTGGCAAAATCTGGCCCAGAACATGCAGCTTGAGCATATGAACATCAAAGCAGAGCCCGAGGAAACTTCATCTCACGTATGAAAATGAAGGCAACTCCATGTCTATCTTTGCCATCAGCTGACACCTACAGCATGCCAGGTGTTTCACATAGCAGATGTGGAAGTAAAGAAAATTCTGTCTGCATGAAATGCCCTGTACTGAGGGGAACTTTCAAACCTTACATTTGGTCACAAGGCATCAGGTGTGGTGCAGCCTCCAATTCAGGACTTGGCTCGCTAACGAAGACGTCTCCTTTGCAGGTGACAGACCAGATGGCCTGGTGGGAGGGAGGGCCTTGAATCCGTCTGCTTTCACAGCAGGACATGCTCAGCAAAGCCAGCTATGATATCAGAAAGGAACAAAGAGCGAGAAGGGGCATTTCACGGGGTGAACAAGTGGCTTTTGCTTATCCTTGGTCATGCAGTGCTAGAGAAAGGAGGATATCCTCACTGCCTACTACACATTCCCAAGCAGAACCAGCAGCGTCCAGATGAAAGGGGTCATGACCCATTGCTACAAGCATGGTTTTTCGTTCAGGATCCCCAGAGTGCTTCGCAATGTGTCCATGTGTACACGTGTGTACATACGTATGTGCGCACATGTGTGCACACACCCATGCACAGTCAGCCGACACGTAGCCATCTTAGTACCATAGCGACACAATCAAGAGGATAACTAGTTCAATGCACAGAAGCGAAGGAAGGTTTTGTCTCACTGGCTTAAGCTGTTTATTTGAGAAGTAAAATATTTACAAAGAGCTGAGCAAACCTTAGTAGTAAAGATCGTTTGAATGCCTGGAGCCCTGGCTACAGGCATTATTTGTTAGTCTTTAAGGTGCTGCAGGACCATTCATAGTTTTTAAAGTTTTTTCAGTTACAGACTAACATGGCTACCCCTCTCAGACTTTGTAGCCTTGTCCATCACACTCAACTCCATTTACCTGCTTCCAAAGAACAATAGAGCTCAATGAATCCTGCCATGGTTCCTGCAGCCTTGTCTACATTTTAGAGGGGACAAAAATCCCACAAGTGTGACCATGGGATTAGCTGTACCACTAGTCACTCTGGCATGAGCCCTAGTGGTGACATGCAGCTGCAGGTGTTTTCACCATGAGGTTAGGTAAGCTTGGGCTGAACTTCCTGTAGTGCTGGTGACACATCTAATCAGTTTTCCTAGTGCAGACATAGCCAAAGAGGCCAGAGGTTGCAAACCTGATGTTCAGACCTCACACAACGAGGTTTTAGGGAAATCATTTCAGACAGAGCCACACTGTGTGAGCAAGTTGGCCACGTTACCCAGTCGTGCATTTCTTGCTCCGTAGCCGCTGCTAGACGAATTGGCCACCGCTGTTTTGTCTTCTCGGGCGTGTAGAGTGCGAAGGAGTGTTTGGCATCATTCAGAACCTCCACCAGAATAGTGACTTCGTTCAGGAACACGTGGATGTACTGGACAATGCAAAGGGCAATTGGTGAACAAGGCAAATTCACATTCACCCTCCCCCACCGCCAACACAATAGTGAGACTTTGCACAAATAGTCTCTGGTAAAGATGGCAGAAGGATTAACATTCTGCTTGGGAGAAACCCTCATTAGCTACGTCTACACTGGCGCGTTCTCACGCAAAAACTCTTTTGCGGAAGAGTTCTTCTGCAAAAACTCTTCCAGAAGAGAGCGTCCACACTGGCATGTGCTTTTGCGCAAGAGCATCCATGCCAGTGTAGATGCTCTCTTGAGCAAGAAAGCTCTGATGGCCATTTTAACCATAGGGCTTTCTTGCACAAGAAATTCATGTTCCCTGTCTACACTGGCCTCTTGTGCAAGAAGAGTTGCGCAAAAGGGTTTATTCCTGAGTGGGAGTGTCAGAGTTCTTGCACAAGAAGCCCTGATTTCATACATTAGAACATCAGTTTACTTGCACAAGAACACGTGGCCAGTGTAGACAGACAGCAAGTTTTTGCGCAAGAGCAGCTGCTTTTGCGCGAGATCACGCCAGTGTAGACACAGCCATTGTGTTTGGGAGTTCTCATGCAATGGGATTAGCATTATAGCCCTGGATGCCTGAAATAACATCTACCCACCCCTACATATACACACACTCTTCATCTTGCCAGTGTGTGTCAACCCAACCTCAGAGGGCCCTCTTGCTAGGCACCAAAGGTTGGTTCTTTTCCCGAGACCAGTCTTCGGGCTGTTAACAAGATGGCTAACTGATGTCAACCCGATGGTGGCTTCCCCACTGACATCTGGATTATTTCTAACAGCCAGCAGAGAGAAAAGACTTTCATTTGCTACTGGGCCGGCTCAGAAGTGGTGACCTAGAGAGAACCCCTATATCTCAACACCCGTTCCCATGTAGCCAGGGTTCTCCTCTTGTCAAATGGAACAGCAGCACCACCCTGCACTACTCGCATGCACCTTTTTCTCCTCGTGGTGCAGGTAGTAGATGAACAGAATGCTGTCTCGCATGCCGTCGTTCCCAGTGAACTGCTCCAGTGCCACTCGAACATCTGTCCATTTATGAGGCTTCCAGCTTCTCCACCACTGTAAGGTCCCAGTTTTAACCCAAACAGACTGTGGCAGAAACAAAGTTACAAGGCGCTGCAAAGAGCTTTTTTGATTCCTCCCCTCTCCAAAATCCCTGGTCATATTGGGTCAGACCAAAGGTCAGTCTAGCCTAGCATCCGGTCTCCCAACAGTGGCCAATGCCAGGTGTTGCAGAGAATGAACAGAACAGGTAATCATCAAGTGACCTATTCCCTGTCACCCATTCCCAGCTTCTGGCAAACAGAGGCTGGGGCATAATCATGCCTAACAGCCAGTGATGGATCTATCCTCCATTAATATATCTAGTTCTTTTTTGAACTCTCTTCTTCCTATACCACACCAAGGCGTTTTGGCACAAGCAGAAGATAATGTGATCAAATGAAGGTTAACAAAACTCTGTAGCATGGAGGTGAGATGCCCCATTCAGAGTCACATAAGAACGGCCATACAGGATCAGACCAAAGGTCCATGTAGCCCAGTATCCTGTCTTCCAATAGTGTCCAATGCCAGCTGCCTCGGAGGGAATGAACAGAATAGGTAATTGTGAAGTGATCCTTTTCCGGTCATCCATTTCCAGCCTCTGACAAACAGAGACTAGGGACACCACCCCTGCCCATCCTGGCTAATAGCCATTGATGGACCTAACCTCCATGAATGTATCTAGTTCTTTTTTGAACCCTGTTAAAGTCCTGGTCTTCACAACATCCTCTGGCAAGGAGTTCCACAGGTTGACTGTGCACTGTGTGAAGAAAAACTTCCTTTGCTTGTTTAAAACCTGCTACTTATTAATTTCATTTGGTGACCCCTAGTTCTTATGTTATGGGAACAAGTAAATAACTTTTCCTTATTCACTTTTTCCTCACCACTCATGATTTTATAGACCTCTATCATATCCCCCCCAGTCTTCTCTCCTCTAAGCTGAAAAGTCCCAGTCTTTTTAGTCTCTCTTCAAATGGCACCCGTTCCAAACTCCTAGCCATTTTTGTTGCCCTTTTCTGAACCTTTTACAATTCCAATATATCTTTACTGCATATAAATGTGATCACCTCATCCCAATATTCTAGATGTGGGAGTGCCATGGATTTATATAGAGGCAATAAGATATTCTCTGTCTTATTCTCTATCACTTTTTAAATTATTCCTAACATTCTGTTTGCTTTTTTGGCTGCTGCTGCACATTTGAGTGGATGTTTTCAGATGTCACCACTTTGGAAAGTTTAAAAATCACAGATATTCTCTGACTAGGGGAAATGCAGCAGACTATTTCTAACTGGGGTTCAGAATTTAAGAGCTTTTAGCAAAATCACCTATTAAAATTGATTAAAATGACAGACACTCAAGTGTTCTGTATTAAAATTAATAAAAAAGTGATACTAGGTAATGCAAGTCTCTTAGCAAGGGCAGGGCCAAAATCCCAGGCCAGTCACTGCTCTGCTCACTGCAGCCAGAGCCAGTGGCTCTGCGGCTCCAGAGCAAGCTGCTTGCTCCTGCCAGCTCCAGCCCTGGGAAGAAACTAGAGGCAGCTGCCAAGTGGCAGGACCAATCCCACAACCCTGGGTTCGGGAGGCTGACACATGATCCATGAGGCCACCTGGAGGACCCACTCTTGCTTCAGACTTCTCAAGTCTTCCAGTGTATTCTCAAATGTTCTCTGTGACTGACACCTTCCCTTTTATAATAGTATAGATTAGAGTTAAAGGGAAGAAAACAAGAACTTTCACTTACCTGCTCAATAGCCTGCTCATAGTGTCTAAAGTTCTCCAGTTCCCGCTTGGTCCTTTCACTGAGCTGCTGGAAAATCTGCTTTCGCCATGCTGCCGTCTGTGCTGGACTGATAGACAGGGAAAGGGACTGCACAGAGCATAAAAGACCTAATGCAGAACCATCAAGAGAAAGGGAACTTCAAAAACACAACTCAGTGACGTATTAGATGCTCAAGACACAAATGTGTCACTTAAAAAAAACATTGGGTCAAACACCTGTCAGAGACACACTAGCTTCAGTGGCATTACCACAGGGCCAGTGACAATACTGCAAATGATGAAAGACTTATCATAAGCTCCTCTGTATATCCCTCCAATAAAGCAGCACCTGCATAGTCCTAGGAGATGGACCATACGCTCTACGGCTTCTGCCACTGAGCTTAGCAGCTAGACAAGGCTATGTATTGGGGTGCTCACTATTTTGACAACCAGCTTATTTGGAAATCTGATCATATTCCACTTCCTCCCTGCTGTACCCCATCCTGCAGCCCAGGGTGGGCTCCCCTTGAGAAAACCACCTTCCAATTCCTCTTGCCATTAGAAAGGCTTAGGACAGCGTGTCCCCCATCCTTGGGCCACAAGGGCTATAGTACCAGCAGAGCATTGTGTTATTTTTCTATAGCCAGGCTCCCTCCACAACTTGCTTCACACCAGCAGCCCTTTTATCCTGAGCTCCAGTTTCAATGCAAGGGAGAGTGAAACAGGTGTGTGGAGTTCTGACAAACTCGATTATTCTGTAACGTCTGCCACACATGCAGAGAAAAAAAAGTCACCGTGTTTGTATCAAGTCTTGCATCCCAAAGTGCTTTACAGCTTGAGACGCACCCCCAGGAAATACCCTCCCTTCTGAGGGGAAAGGTAGCAGCTAACTGGCACGTAAGATACTACATAAGAGTGAGTGGGAGGAGCGGGGAATATTTTGAGTCAAGGACACTCCTTTTTTAAAAAGCACAGTATCTTAGTATGTCTATTATGGCAGCACCATTAGGTCCGAAGTGGGGATGAGGACCCAGCTATGCTGAGCTGACAGTACCTGACTGAAGAGTGAACCATTTCAATGAGCTGTGTGAATCCACTAGGCAGCCTCCCCCAGACACCCAGGCCCACAACGGGTGCTCATCCGCTCCATAATGTTCTTCATCTCCAACTGAGAACATGCCTAGGGAAGACTGGATGGGCGTCTCTGGGAAGGGGCTGGTGGAGAACGGAGGCTTTTTATGGGCCTCCTTTAAGTCAATGTTTGTCCACTGCAGCTCTGCAGGATGGGGATCCTGGTCAGCAGGCAACTCGGATTTTTCGGCACCAGCCTTCTCCCCGCTGCCTGAAGCTGGGCTGGCTTCTTCAGGAGCAGAGTCCTGAGGAACCACAGCCATGTTTGCACTCGCTTCTGCTGGCTGGCTTCCCACGTTGTTACCATTGACGCTAGCTGGCGCGCTCAACAAGGGCATGTCGGCGAGATCTGGGTGTACCTGCAGGCTCTCAGTATCAGAGGAAGTGTCCGTGTCGCTCTGAGCGATCAAATTCATTTGCTCCCTAACGTCATCACTGAAGAAACAGCCAGCGCTTGGGGACAAACAGACAAATAACCCATCAGCCATCGTTCCCAGAATTTTCAGCTGGCACAGCACCATAGAAAAGGCCAAAGACAGACAGACAGAAATGGCTACACATTTTCCTGCTAATATACCTAGTGTGCAGCCAACTCTCCTGGTTGTTTTAAAAGGATTTCCCAGCATGGCCTGTAAAGCCACGTTTCGAGCTCTCTTCCTTTTCAGTTAAACCTTGACCATAAACAGTTCTTCCTCATTTTTTCAGGAAGAACGGCTCTTGCGCAAGAGCGGGATTTTGCGCAAAAAGGAGCTGTCTACACAGCTCCTTTTTTGCGCAAAAGCACCTGCTCATTAATTATGCAAATGTAGTGCGTCGCTCTTCCATGCCGTGCTTCATTTGCATAACTACAGTGTAGCCGTAGCCTCAGAGATGGATTTTGTTTGGCAACAAGATATTCTGATTCCTAGAGCTTAGCACATGGCTTCTACTGTGTTCCTAGCATGCTCTGTGTGGCCGATAGGCCAACTTTCAGCAGGGAGCCATTTGTTTATCCTCTCTGAGAAAGTGGCAAGATGCCACACGAGTGACACCCAAGAGGAGGATAATTGTTAAGCGGAGAAAACACCTCCAGGATATCTGGCAGGTAACTTTTCGTCCTATTATAGCCTGGATCCTGAAATCTGATGGCAAATCCCAGCTCAATCCTGCAAATCTGCTCTGAATTCTCAAGTCGGAACACTGCCTCCCTCCCCAGAGAACAAAAGTTTGCTGCTCACTGCATTTTTATGGGGGTTGGGGGGGGTGAAGGGGGGAAAAAGAGACAAATGGACTTCAGCACCTGGCGAGAAGCAGAAGCAATATGGGATTTGTTCACGGTCACAGTGAGGGGCTCTGAACAAACTGGACCGAATGTGTTCGCAGAAAGACTCCTTCCATGCCCTGGCAGCAGCAAAATCTGATGTTGCGGAGCGCTTTGGACGCATTATTAGCTACCTGAGCAGACTGGTTGAGCTGCCGGTCTGAGACCTATCGCTGTCTCTGCCAGAGACAATCGCCTTCCAGGTCTTCCCGCTGAGCTCACTTGGTGTAATGCCTTGCCGGAAATAAACGGCTCGATCCTCGCAGCCAATTCCCCAGACCTAGGGGAGAAAGGGGCCTTGAGGGGAAGGTCTGTGTGTCCTAAAGGGGTGAACGGCATGGAACGCAGATGGGCATCAGCTACAACAGGGCAGCGAGAAGGGGCCAGTTCAGGACAAGAGTCTTTCCTGAGCCAGGGGTTTTCGAGGTTCATCTCGACTGCTGGTATTTTAGGTGTGGTGCATTGCTCCTGTTGATTGGTGGGGGAGGGGTATTGGCACTCGGGGGTCAGATGGGAGGCAGGTTCACTGAATGCACTTGCACTACAACCTCCAGTACCTCATGGCTTCTGGCAGTGCAGACAACTGGGCCCTGGTTGGGCTGAACATCCTGGTGCCCTCCCGAGTGTATTCTGACTGCAAAGCTGTGCAGTGATCACAGGGAAGGAGTCTACACATGCTCACGTGTTCACACAATCAGCGTCCTGCTGCCTTACCTGGTCATTTAAGCCTACGTTTACCATCATCATTTCTCCAACCATTTCGATCCAGCTGGTGCCACATGGATTGTGTGAGTTCACGCCTCTTCGGAACCACACCTGTCAAGTGAAAATCCATGTTCTGAATTATTGTGCTGGCAGGGCAAGAGCAAAGGCTGGCAGTCAGGGCTCTTGAAGCTCAGGCTCAGTTCTGCCACTGACTAGCCACGTGGCCTTGGATAACCAATAGTATTTCATCAGTGTCTTTGGTCTGAGGCATCCAAAGCATCTGTAAGCCTTAATTAAGCCTCAAAACAATCCCAGGAAACAGGTAGCCTGTGTCATGCTCATTTTGTGGCTAGGGAAACTGAGGCACTGAGCCATTAAGAGATTTGCCTGTGGTCATACAGCAAGTCAGTGGCACAGTTGGGACTAGAACTCCAAATGCCTGACTTCCCAAGCTCCATTTTCACTCCCCTTGTGACAGCACAGCATACACTGTCATGCACCTCAATTATTCAGAGTAGCTTGGACAATCCTAGCCTAAAAAGAGGCCTAAGAGACTTATGTACCTAAAATCCCATTGGTGATTGGTTTCCTAACCCCCCTTAGCTTCCTTCAAAATCCCAGCAACTGTTGTTACTGGCTAACTCTTTCAAAAGCTACTAACACACAGTGTTAACTTTAATATTAAAGAGCTGGTCTAGGAATGAGAGAGAAAAGGTCAGATTCTCATTTGCACTCTGGCCCTTTCACTTCATTCTGGCCGTGCAAGCAGGTCTCACAGTGGGAAGAAATGTAACCTACATCCACTTTAAGGTCTCTAAGGCTATGTCTACACTGCAGTGATATTTCGGGATACGGAGGCATCCCGAAATAGCTATTTTGAATCTTTTGAGCGTGCACGTTATTTCAAAATAGGACAGGCTCGCTATTCCGACATCCCCATTCCACGAGGAGTAAGGGACGTTTCAGAGTAGCGATTTATTTTGAAATAAGTGCTGTGTAGATGGCGCCAAATTTCAAAATAAGTTATTTTGAAATAACATCGAAATAAGATACGTAATTTGCATAGCTCAAATTGTGTCTCTTATTTCGACCTACCGTACAGGGTAGACACACCCTAACAGGGTCTGGATGTAAATGAAGCAGTTCTATAATCTCTGTAAGGAGAACTCCCCTGAGAAGTTAGAGATAGAACAGCCAACAAGGGTGATCCAACCAGCTCCCCATTTCGTCCCTCGAGAATAAACATTTCTCTGGCACATGGGGAAATTCCCTCTTCTACATCTCAACTGTAGGATGGCTTTTATCACATCTAATGGCTCCTAGCTAGCATGTCTGCCTCTGAGTCCCCTCCCCAAGCTTTTCAAGGACTTTCGATATATTATACAGGTTGGACCTCCCTGAGTGGTCCTGGACAAGGGAGTTTTCTGGACCAGAGAAGGTCTGGCAGGTGGGAGGGGGAGATGACAGCAGCATCTCTGTTGGCTCCTCTCCAGTTACCTAGCACCACTACCGTTGCCCTGCGGGCGCTTGCAACCCCACCAGCCCTGCCTGCGCTCGTGGCCTCACCACCTGTGGGTTCTGCAGCCCCTCCCCCTTTCTCGCCCCACCGGCTGTGGGCTCAGGGGCCCCCCCGCCCAGAGGGTTGCAGCACCCCCATCGGCTTCTCAGCCAGGCAGGCTGCAAGGTCTGATGTCCTTTGGGCTCCGCTGCCCCACTGGCCCCACCAAACCGGCTCTACTCCCAGCCACCAGGATGGATGTTGCTGGACCAGAGAGTCCTGGACCACAGAGGATCGACCTCTACTAAGTCCAGTTGGAATAGACTGTTTACTTTGAAAGCTGATTTGTTAAATTAGTGGTTGGATTTTTAAATAATCAAAACAAACCATGTATTTAATCTCTTACTAGATCAGAGTGGCTCTCATTCTTTCACCAAATAAACAGCAGAGGGTTTTCCAGTTACACTGGTAAGCTATAGCAGTTTAACTATGGCAGTGTAACTGTGTGTAGTGTCACAAGGTCAGCCCAGAGGGTTGCTACGGAGTGGGGAAAGCGCAGCCCAAAAGGATAAAAGGCTGCTAATTAGAAGTGGAAGGCAGCAGGACAATTAGAAGCAGCTGGCAGGGAGCTGGCCCAGGTAGACTGGGACCATCTGACTCCACTTCAGGCCTACTGGAGGCCTTTAAAAGCCCACTAGTTAGAAGGGGGGAATCAGAGTGAGAGGACAGAGAGGTAGAGGACAGGAAGTGGGACTGAGAGAAATACAACAAGAGTCTGAAACAAAGTACTAGCAGTTACAGCACTAGAGACAGCAGGGAGGGAGTCCCAGAAGGAGTGGCTGGGCTCCCTACCCCAAAAACCAGCTGCAAGCCCCAACCTCTGGCAAAGGGGGAGGGCCACCGGCCCAAATGCTAGCCAGGGAAAGAGGGACCCTTGCCACAGTGGGCACTCTCATTCCAGAATAAGAGCGGCTTCTCTGGTCTTAATTTAAATCACTTCCAAGGCAAAATAAACAAACCTGGGAAAAGATACTCATATTGGAATAAGAGCGTCCATACAGGGAGTTACACTGGTATAACTAGCACTTTAAATTCACCGCCTATATTATACAAGCATAATGTCCCTGTGTAGATGAGCCTTAAGATATACATTCTATTGCTAATAAGGGACCTCATGTTTGTTATTTGCCTTCAGTAAAGTTATCAAAAAAAGCCCTGGAAACTACTGATATTCAGTAAGAACCTGGGATAATTATACTATTAACGCTTGGAATCAGTGAATCTTTTCCAAGTTCAGCAGAGATTTATTATCAGTCAGCCATGACTATAATGTAGGTCAAGAGGGATTATTGTCATCAGAATAACAGATTACGTAAATTGTAAACTCATGGAGCAAACACACACACAGAGGCATCGTAGATAAGAAGCCAAGACTGACCAGTAATTTAGGTTTTGTTTTGTTATTGAGTATAAAGCAGGGACTGAAGATTACCTTGGTCCCATAGGTGGGATTTGCTGTATCCTGTCCTGCATCAGAAAGCACTACTAGATTGAGGGACTGTTGACCTTTATAGGATCAACTATTTTGCTAATCACCAGGTTAATACTACACAGTAGACTTTATCACCCAGGGCTAGAAACCAAAATGCTTTAGTTATTCTGACTACCAAACTTGCCTATTTCATCATGTGCTGGGGCTATAAACTCTTTGGCTACGTCTACACTGGCGGCTTCTTGCACAAGAACAGCTGTTCTAGCGCAAAAACTTGCCGGGTGTCTACACTGCACGCGCGTTCTTGCGCACGTAAATTTACAGTCTAGCATTGGAAAACAGGGCTTCTTCCGGAAGAGTTATTCCTCTCCCGATGAGGAATAAGCCCTCTTGAGCAAGAGGGCAGTGTAGACAGGCAACATGAATTTCTTGTGCAAGAAACCCCTATGGCTAAAATGGCCATCAGAGCCTTCTTCAGCAAGAGAGCGTCCACACTGCCATAGACGCTCTTGCGCAAAAGCACATGACAGTGTAGACATGCTCTTGTGGAATACTTTTTGAGCAAGAATTGTTCCGCAAAACAGTTCTTGTGCAAGAAGCTGCCAGTGTAGACATAGCCTAGGGCAAAAAGGCATTTGGGTTTTGGGGCTGGTACATTTTTCTGAGCTTTGAATCTGTTGCCCTGATCATTGGCTAGAGGTGATCAAAATGCCTGTGTGAAATAAGCAATTTTCACTCTTTCCAGAGGGTGCAAACCCATCGTTGCTGGACATCTCTCACTCTAGGCCCGTCTGTATTCTTCACTGCAAATCCAGTGAAACTTCCTCTGACACTTTGCTGCTGCTTGAGTTGAGGTTGGCCCATTGTCTGTAGCATTATTCCAAACTATGACAGCAGCGTCTATTGAGTGGGAACTCCTGTATGTACTTGGAGAGTGGCTAAGCAGCCTTCTCACACACACCTGTGTCTCTCAGGCCTGGTCTACACTAGGCCAGGAAGGTCGGCTTAAGGTACGCAACGCCAGCTACATAAAATACATAGCTGGAGTCAACCTCCCTTAAGCTGAGTCTTGGCAGTGTCCACACAGCGTACAGGCATCGGCGGGAGCTGCCCTCAGCATTCGATTTACGGGTCTGTACTAGACCCACTATGTCAAATGCCAGAAGATCAACCGCTGGAGCGTTGATCTGCCAGTAAGTATAGATGGGCCCCCAGTGCTCCTGCCATTCAGAGCCACAAAACACCCCTGCAGTGGAGGGGAGGGAGAACTGGAATTCATCCAGCAAAGAGAGTGAGAGCTTCCAAATCACTGACATGTCATACACTTGCCCATAAGATCATCATCCTGTAAACATACAGGAGAGAAGAGAACCAGAAATGTAGCTCAAGGCCTCTTACTTTTCTGTCTTTAGTAACCGCCCACACCACATTTACGCCAACAGAGACGTGCAGGATCCCATTTTCAGTGCTTGGGGGTTCCACAAGTGTCCAAGAAGCTCCTGCCAAATAAACAAAACAAGGAGTCATTGTTCCTTAGACTCTGAGTTCTCTACAAATCAAAGCGACCTCCCTGCATGACATGACAGGGGTTTACCTTGAGGGTTATTTCTATCAATCCCTTCTCTCACAATAGCTTGCCCCTCCCAAAGAGTAGCCCACAGGAGGTCATATGGTCCACAGCTGATCTGTACTGCTTCTCCAGGGGTGGCTATAAAGGACCATGAGGAGCCTTCTGGATTGTGGTGGCACACATCTTCTCTATACCATACCTAGGACAGACACACAAGCCTTAGAAACATGCCATCCTAATATAAACAATCAGGACTTTTTGAGCAAACCCCTGGCTGGCCTGACGGAAAGGAGAGAGCTATTCTTCTCCAGCCAAAGCTTCTTTCATAGAATTTGCACTCTCACCTTTAAGTGACATTAGTTGGGTAGATTATACAGCTGCAAACCATTTCCCTGTGTAGCAAGGGAGGAGGCTTTTCTATAGACTAGCTTTTATGATGCAAGACAATTTGGCCTGGGCCCATGATCTCTTGCTATGTGATCTGTGTCTATTTCAACATTCAGTGCCGTTAAATTTGATTCAAGGCACATTAAATAAACTGAGAAAGAACCAGTGAACCGCATGCTAAGAATCCTTCTTCCTCAGGAAAATATACAGCATTCACATGACTATACCACACCCAGTCACTGCTACTGATAAAAGTCATGATCTGACAATGAGCTATACATGTTAATAGACACCATCTGTCTAAGGGCCAATACCTCACCTCCTGTGATGGTGCCCAATTCAGCATTCACACATAGCAGAGAGGACATGCCACTTTCAGGGTTTTGTACTTGCCAGTGCTGGTCTCTTAGATAAGCATAACCTGCAGAAATGCCAATCAGCTAGTTGACTACTCGACTTCTCCTTCACATCCCTAGTTGATATGCTCTCCTCCTTGTGGAGGCAGTGAGCACTACAGCCCCATGACAGTTTGCTTTGGCAGAACTTCCATTTGTGAGGAACCCAAAGCACTGTACAATGTTAATTAAAGAACCCTGTACGGCAGGGAGCTATCATTCACACATGGAGAAACTGAGGCATGGGAGGCTTGGGGTTTTTAAGCAACTTGCCCAACACCACACAGCCACTCAGTGGTAAAATGCAAATAGGCCCTAGGAATGAGCATTGGTTGTAGCCACTAGACTATACTCTCTCTCTCAACACATACAGTTAATTCTAGACCTGTTAGACACAAGTAAGAGACTGTCCATGGCTAGAAGGATGGCAGCCCAGACATGAAGGATGGAGTCCTTACAAAATGGGGGAAGGAGAAGACACACTTCACCGTAGGCCTAAGAAAACGATGGGCAAGGCATATTTTTTTGGCACTATTATACTGTAAAACCTTACAAGGGCTGGATTCCAAAGTTACCTTACTGCCAGCTCAGGAGGGTTCAATGTTTCCAACAACCTGAATTCTTCCCTGTGGCCGTAATGCTTCAGACCAAAGGTCCATCTAGCCCAGTGGTTTTCAAACTGTTTTTCTCATGACCCAGTTGAAGAAAATTGTTGATGCCCGTGACCCAACATAATTTGACAAGAGTGTGGGCTCTGGAGTGGAGCTGAGGATGAGGACTTTGAGCTGTAGGAAGGGGCTCCAGCTTTGGGGGGGTATCAGGACTGAGGCAGGGGGGACTTTCCTTGAGTAGGTCCCAGCCAGCGGTGCAGCGGGGGTGCTGAGGCAGCTTCTTTCCTCTCCTGACACTGCAGACCATGCTGTGCCCCAGAAGCAGCCAGCAGCAGGTTCCCAGCCAGAGGGAGTGTGGAGCTAGCGCTCAGGGCAGGGGTAGTACACTCCCCTCCCCCCACCTAGGAGCCAAGCCTATTGCCAGCTGCTTCTGGGGCGCAGCATGGTCTGTGGTGCCAGGACAGGCAGGTAGCTGCCTTAGCACCCACACTGGTCATCTGATCACCCAGCAGCAGTGAGACCCAGTGCCTGACATTCCATGACCCAGTATTGGGTTGTGACCCCTAGTTTGAAAACCACTGATCTAGCCCAGTATCCTGTTTTCTGAGACTGGTCAATGCCGAGTGCCCCAGAGGGAATGAATAGAACAGGCAACCATCAAGTGATCCATTCCCTGCCTCTCATTCGCAGCTTCTGGCAATCAAGAGGCTAGGGAGGCCATCCCTGCCCATCCTGGCTAATAGCCATTGATGGACCTATTCTCCATGAACACATCTAGTTCTTTTTTGAACCCTGTTATAGTCTTGGCCTACACAACATCTTCTGGCAAGGAGTTCCACAGGCTAACTGTGCGCTGTGTGAAAAAAACCTTCCTTTTGTCTGTTTTAAATCCGCTGCCTATTCATTTCATTTGGTGACCCCAATTCTTGAGTCATGAAAAGCGAAGCAAAATGGGATCCTTTCTATGGGTTCATTTTTCCCACACTGAAGAAACACACACCTATGACAGAGCACCTCTCAACTCTCCCTCTCTATTTTGATATTAAGCTGCATTAATCAACAGCCTACTGCAGCATTTTATTTCCATGTCCCCTGTCAGACATGTCAAACAGCAAAGACAGCCAGCATAAGAAGGCCATGCTTTAGCTTGCAGAACGTCTGTCTGGGTTTAAACACTGGGACTCACAGCCACTTAGTCAGTTGTGACCTGGCCTTCAAATAATCTCCATCCATGCAAACTCACCATCAGAAAAAAGCTCCTCATAGATCAGGACCCACCAGCTCAAAGTGGTACCAGCCCCTGCCACAACGACAGATGCAACATCTGCAGACTTAATGCCACTGCTATGGGGATAAATACAACCCCTGCCACACACCTGTCAAGATGGAGGGTCCTACATATGTCTTTCATATGTGGTGTACCTCATCCAACACACTAAGTGCCCCAGCAACGACGAAGTGGGCAAAACTAAACAATCAGAATGTTCTTAAATGATCTCACCCAGAAAAACGATAAAAGAAAAAAAAGCCCCATCAAAGGGTGAATGTCTGTCACAAAATGATCACATCATATCTGACCTCTCAGTCCTCCATCCTCAATGGAAACCTGCACAACATCTTCAAAAGACAAGCTAGGGAGCTCAATTTCATAACTTTGCTAGACAATAAAAACCATGGGTTCAAGGTATGTCTACACTGCCCAGGTTACAGTGCTGTGGCAGCAATGCTGTGACATGGGCAAGGTAGTCACTGGGGAGAGCTCTCCCAGCAATAAAAAAAAAACCCACCCCGAAAGAGCAGTGGTAGCTCTATCGCTGGGAGTGTGACTTCCTGCAATAAAGCACTGTCTATACTGATGCTTTTCTGCGCTACAAACTTTTTATCACTCAGGAGGGTGTTTTTTCACACCCCTCAACATTGAAAACTTCAGCACTGAAAGAGACAGTAGAGACAGCCTTAATAAACGCACTGGATTTATGCCCTAGTACAACAATCTGTAACCACTAACATCCTCTTTTTGTCTAATGACAGAGATTTTAATGGGTTCCTTCACCTTAGAATGGGTCTCTTAGAACGTGTGTTAATGACTTCTGCTAAATTTTCTGTTCCAATTTGTATTTAGTTGTGACACTCAAAGTCCCTTTCCCAGCCCTGAGGAGCCCTGGGAAGCAGGAAAGTTTGTCTCTCTCACCAACAGAAGGTAGCCCAGTAAAAGATATTACCTCATCCACCTTGTCTCTCTAATACCTTGGGACCAACATGGCTACAAAACCACTGCAGACAAGGCACAGGCACAGGCACACGCACATGCACACACACGCACAGAGAGAGAGAGAGAGAGAGTTATACCCTTCCTTGTAAGGACACCGCCCAGACGGATAGCCGGCCAACAGGCTCGTCCGTGATTTCCCATCCTCCAATGGAGATATCATTGAAAGGATCTGGCAACTGTTTGGGATCATCATGGGATGTTATCTGAAGTAAAGAGAATGAGAAAAATATAGAGAGCAGAAGTAGAGGGAGATCTGACCCCATAAATACCTGCTTGCTATTGGATGCTGTATCATAAGTGAGGGGCTTAGCTCATTTTCTAGCACAGTGTTTCTCAAGCTTTTTTTTTATAAAGTACCCTTTAAAAAAAAAAATTATAAGTATCCCCAGAACCTACAATTTTCAGACACAGAAATTTTTTTCTACCATTGCAACACATTTGTTTAAACAACTTAATTGTACCCAGGCAGGTGATGAAATGTTTGGGTGTAAAAAGTACAAACATAATAAAGCGCTGTAAAACTTAAAACAAAAATTCAGTTTTCTCCAAATTTCAGTTGTGTTGACATACCCTGCCCCCCCCCCAACTTCTCTCAAGTACCCCTAAGGGTACTTGTACCACTGGTTGAAAAACACTGGTCTAGCAGACAAATCATTGTATCATAAAGCCACCAGCCTGATACCAAATGGTTAGGCATAGAAGATGGAGTCCTTCTCTCATAAATGGCTGCTCCTTCAGACAGGTGGAGCCACATTTGCAGAGTAGCACAGAAGAAGCCTGCACACTTACTTCTTCCACTATACCCGTACTATTGCTTTACATAAAGACTTTTGCTCCCGGACTTATCAATCCAGCATCTTGCACAATCATTACAGTCACTAAAATAAATCATCTGTGTTTTTGCACGTGCTCTCATTAGTGCACGTAAACGGCCATGACACTTGCTAGTCGGGCAGCCAGCTAGTGAACTGACACCAAACGGCGGCCGCATGCTGGGAAAAATTCCATTGAAAATGGAGCATGTTTTTTCCATCCCATAGCATTAGCTGCCAGTGGACAAGTGACCAGAATTCCTCTCCCCACCCACGCCTGCGTGTGAGTACGCAAGACTGGGGTATCACTTATGTTGATTTACAGACAAATATCTGAGGGTTGCGCTGATGCCCTTCACGTCAGAAAAGAAAAAAAACTCAAAGCTATAGTGGAATATTCAAAGGCACCCAAAATAAATCCCACTGAATTTCAATGGGGTTTGGGCACCTAATTTTCTTCTACTTCTTTGAAAAATTCCAGTCTTGAGTTTGTAACACTGGAGAGATACTAGATCAGCAGTTGCAGAGTCCAAGGTCCTGTCTTTGCAGACTACACACAGCCCTGTGACGGCAGTACAAACTCCCCACTCTCACGTCATCCCATCTTTCATATACCACTGGAGCTAATAAATAAAAAAAAAATAAACACAGAAAGAGACCTGTGCCCAAGTGTCGCGTGACTTGTATCTCCTGTATCTGATCCACCTCCTACGTCGGACACAGGAATTCCATTTCTTATCTTTCGCGTAGGTAGCCGGGAAGTCAATGGCGTACGTCCAACCCTAAAAACAAAGGGTTCCTTTCATAAAGATTGGGAGCAGATGGTACATTAAATAGTAGTTCAGAACAATTCTGCACAAGGATCACTCCTACAAACATAATACAAATTACTTTGAACATGCATAGAGGCTTTTATCTTCTAACGCCATAGACATTCATGAACAATGTTTCAGCTCCTCTGTACAATACATACAGGATAAATAAAATATAGAAAAGCATTTTATTTTTGTTATAATAAAGATGTTATAGTAAATAACAGCATCCAAATGCTAGCATTTCAGGGCCTGAGCCAAAGCCTTTTGAAATTAACAAACTCCCATTGGTTTCACAGCCTTGGGAGAAGAATATACTATAGCGATCTGCATTCCCAGCAAGAAGCAGTTCTGAGAAGATGGGAAGCGCCTTTACTTTTACAGAGTGGATTCCCAGAATGGATCCCTTGCCGGTATTGTTCACCTACCCCTTTCTCTGTTGGTTCCCCTCCAATATTTTCATCCACATACCAGTCAGACTCCCACTCCCAGTGTGGTGATGGCAGCGTGAAACTGTCAAGCTGCTGATGTTTTAGCCCGCTCACGTCGCTCCATTGCCAGCGATCACTGGGCATTAATTTCTCACAAAAGCCACCAACTGGATTCCAGCGCTGCCAGAAAGGAGAAAAATTGCACAGGTCATGTAACCCAGGTCACAGATGGGGGCCTCAGGCTTTTGCAGTGAGGTATGTGTGTTAGGGATGTGACTGGGTAACTGGTTAACTGCGAAGCATCACCTTTAATGGTTGATGCTTACCAGGTAGTGGTTAACTGTTACCAGGAGCAGCCCCCTAGCCACAGCCTGCCATAGGCAGAGGGCAGCTCCAGTCCTGGGGGACTGCTGGCTCTCAGTCTATACAGGCCAGAGGCAGCAGCAGGGGGAGAGAGTGGGGGGAAGGTGTCCTGCTGCTTCCAGGCATGCATGAGGCTGCTGACTCTCAGCCTGCATGGGCTAGAAGCCAGCAGCCCAGCACAGAGCTGGAACCAGACGGGCTGGAGGGGCTTCCCCGCCCGCCCACCGTTTATCAGTTAACTGGTTCAACTTAATTGAGACTGACATGGCTACAGCTTCAGAGCATAATGCAAAGGGGGAAATGACTGCAGGCCAATGCACCATGTTCTCTTCATATTACAAGCAGGTGGTGGGTGTCATTCTAATTGATGCCGTTCAATTGCTCACTCTATTACCAAAGATCATGGAATAATAAATACAACACACCATCAAGTTTTCTCATTCACATACTAGAAAGCATTATTGATCAGGGGACTGTTTGCAGCATTTCATTTCTAGTGTGCTAGTCCATGTTCAGCCTGCTGTGGTAGTCAATGAGAGCCACTACACCTGATAGTGTCCGTGGATTTGGGTGCCTTAGTACAATTCCTAATGGAACAGTGCCTCAGGTATGTCTACACTGCAATTAAAAACACATGACTGGCCATCTGACTCAGGTTGGTGGGGGTTCAGGCTAAGGGGCTACTCAGCTGTGGTGAAGAGGGTTCGGTTTGAGCTCTTGAACCCTCCCAGATAGAAATTCAACTTGTGGTCCACAAACTAGGGATGTGACTGGTTACCTGGTTAACCGGTAAGCAGCACCCTTATTGGACAATGCTTACCAGTTACGATTAACCAGCAGCCTGGTCTGGCTGGAGCAATGCCCACCTGTATCAGAGGCAGCAGTATGGGGGGGAGGGGAGGAGAAGACAGGTGGGATGCGAGAGCTTGGTGTCCCCTGTGGACAGGGGTTGCTGCCACTCCACGTTGCTGCCTTTGATACTGCCACTTGCTGCCAGCCCTGCCCACAGGGAGCATTTTAGTAATTGTGTAACTGCTAAAAATTGTAGCTGCTACACAATTACTAAAATAACCGATATCTAACATCTCTACCACACACAACCCAGTGCTTTAAAAAAAAAAAAAAAAAAAAAAAAAACCTACGCACACTAGGGATGTTAAGAACTAGTCGACTAGTCAACTATCCGATAAGCAAATGCTTATTGGACAGTCAGTCAACTAGTCGATTCTCCCCCCCCCCCCCGCCTCTATCACAGTGGTCACCAACCAGTCCTGTACCCCATCTCCACACAGAGAGAAGGGGATGGAGGGAGCGTGGCAATGCAAATCTCTGTCATTTTCACGCAGTGTGTGTGCCTCTGTCATTCTCAAACACACACTGTCCTTCACTCTCATCTTCCAATCCAACACACATGAGGGGTTGTTACTACTTTCACTGCTTGCAAAGTAGGTTATTTTTAGTTTTTCACTGGCCTGTGCATTTCATAATTTTCATTTCTCTCTTATGCTTAAATTTAATTCTTTGAGTAGTGAGTTCTCAAATGCCTATTCTGTCATGGCTGGAGTAATTATCCCTATGGTAATTGTGGTCCTGGAAGTGGCTGGCATGTCCCTGCAGCCTTTGAGAAAGTCAGAGCAGGGGTCTCCACATGTTGTCCTTGCCTGCAGACACCACTCCTGCAGCTCCCATTGATCAATAACAGAAAACTGTGGCCAGTAAAAGCTGTGGGGTTGGGGGCTAGCACATGGCACCAATGTTGTACATGCCAGCTGCTTTTGGGAGTGGTACAGGGCCAGGGCAGGAGTTTGGGGTGGGGACAGGACTCAATCCCCCAACTCTATGCTCTGCAGGCAAATGCTGTAGCCCTTAGTCCACACCAGAACCCATCCCACTTTCAGAGGGTCCCTTGTCCTGTGTTGGCTGTCTGGTCACTCCCTGCATAGGTGGAAGGGGGGGACTTGAGCTGCCAAGGGGGGTATAGGACTCAATCCCATCACCCTGTGCTCTCCAAGTGAATGCCCTATCCCACTCCAGAACTCACCCCACCTCCCTACCTTCACAGGGTCCCTTATGCTGTCTTCCTCCCTCTGGCAGCCTCTGGTAGGACCTGAACCCATGACCTGCCCCTCCCCAAACAAGTACTCTAACCCCTGGTCCACTCCAGCACCCACCATATCCCTTATCTTCAGAGGGTCCTTACCCTGCTTTCCTAATGCTGGAGCCAGCTCCATCCCCAGGACAGCCTGTGGTGGCTGCCCAGCTACTGCCTAGGTGGGTGGAGGCTGATGCCCTGGCCCTGAGTTCACTGGAGATGCCACTCCACCTCCCTACCTTCAGTGGGCCTGTTACCCTGCCTTCCTAATACAAGAGCCAGCTCCATTCCTTGTGCAGCCTGTGTTGGCTGTCTGGCTGCTCCCAGGCTGGGCAGAGAGGGGGAGGACTTGAGCCCACCACCCTGAGCTTCTCAGACAAGTGCTCTAACCCCTGATCCACTCCAGAACCCACCCCACCTCCTTACCTTCAGAGGGTCCCTTACCCTGCTTTCCTAATGTAGATGGCAGCTCTATCCCTAGGACAGCCTGTGTTGGCTGTCTGGGCACCCCCAAGGTGGGCATTTGGAGAGGGGGCAGGGGGGACTCAAGCTCCTAACCCTACACTCCCCAGGCAACTGCTGTATCCCCTAGGTCACTCCAGAGCCCAGCCCACCTCCCGCGGGTGCTTTATTGTCTGGTGGCTGCCCGGCTCCTACTGCCTTTTAAACTGCAGAGCCGCAGCGGGGTTTGGTCCCGACGTGAGCCAGGACAGAGCAGGGCTGCCTTCCCCTATCAAGTAATTGAGTAGCTGATACAAATTCTATCAACTACTTGATTACTCAGATAACCTAAATGTCACATCCCTACTTACTACTGAGGATAACAGAGTGGTCTGGACAACTCACACTGCCAAGCCACCTTGCCAACCCCATGGTACGTTTGACAGATGTGCTTGTGACTTTACATACCTGATTCTCATAGGTTTCTTCCTGGTATCTGATTGGAACATCACTTGAGAACACATAGGCATATATCTGGTGATCACAAGCTATTCCCCAGCAGCACTGTTTTACAGCAGAGACTCGTTTGAATTCCAGTTGTCTGTCTTTACAGAGCTCCCAGTACTGGCCAGCAGTAGAAAGAGTGTAAACTCTCCCAAAGATATCAACTGCCCACAAGAGGGAGTTGGGCACAGCCATAGCTGAAAGGCAAAGAGAGAAGTATTAATGCAGAGGCTAGTTTTTAAGAGGTGGGTTCAAACTAGAGATGTAAAAGGTTAACTGGTTGCCTGGTACGTGTTAGGCTTATTGGAATGCTTGCAGGTAACCGTTGGACAGTCAACTGCGGCAGGCTGGAGCAGCCCTGACTGAGTCCAACTGGCTGAGTTGGGGTGGCAGGCAGGGTCACGCCTGCATCTGGCCAGCGGGACTCCAGCTTCATGGGGGCGGCAGGCGAAGCCCCGGCTGCTCCAACTCAGCCCAGCAGAACCTAGCCCATGACACGCAGGAGTGGGCCGGTGGGACACTGGCCAATGGTTAACCAGTTAAATGTTATAATTTTAGTTGTTTAACTGGTTAACTATTTAAATGGATATTTACATCCCGAGTTCAATCCCCACTTCCAGTCCAAACAGACCCCAAAACTGAACTGAACGCTTTGGGCCTTTCTCCAATGATACTAAACTTGAGAATAAAGGATGGTATTTGCAAAGTAGCCTAGGGGCTCCATCCAAATATCAACAGCTTTCAATGAGAACTGGGTACCTAACTACCTTAGCCTCTTTTGGAAATCACAGCCCAAGGGAAACCAACTGGACTCTACGTTGCAAAACCCTCCGCAGCAATTAGCAACACCAGTATCAGGTGAAGAAGAGAAGCCAAAAGATCAAATGGACACATGCAGTGTTCCCTCTAAGCTGAGGTTGGGGGGGGGAAGCACAGCTTCACAGGTGATTAATCAGCCCCACCCAGTCAGAAGCTCAGGGCTCCATGCATGGAGCTGACTGACTGGGTGGGGCTAATTAATCACCTGTGAAGCTGTATGTCCTCCCCCCCCCAACCTCAGCTTAGAGGGAACACTGGACACATGAATTGCTCTCTCCCCAGAAGACTAGGCCGAGGCACAATGAATAAGCAGAAGGTGGAGTTCATGTTGCCTCTGCTCTCTAGCTCAGAAGATTCACTCTCTTGAACTGTAAGTCACAGGAACTCCTCATCAATCTCCTCCTGGTACTGGCCATCAATCCAGAAAGAGGGAGCTCCACAGAAAGAGTCTCTGTAACTATGCTGCTTCCTTTCAGGTCCTACTTGTCTCTGGGCAGAGTTCCTCTGGAGCTCCATGGTGCAGCAGGGGCTGTCCAGGGTTCTCTGTTGGGTGTTCCAGAGTTCCCTCATACACTCTTAGGACTGGAAGGGACCTCCAGAGTCTAGTCCAGTCCGCTGCATTCTGAACCTCTGTGGTGGCACGTCGGGGTCCCCCAACTCCTGCACCCCCGTAATGGCACGGACAGGCTCCACCAGCCAGTAGAATAGAGGGAGTTTATTGCTTCTCCAGGATACAGCACAGCACAGCACAGATGTCATCTGGTTACAGGAACCGGGCCTAGGATGCCTCAGCCCCCCTTGAGATGGGGGAGACTGGGCTCCTAAATTCCAGCCCCTTTCCCTAGGCCGTCTCCTCCATGATCCCAGACAGAAAACTAACTCACTCACTTCCAGCCCTGCCCCCCCCCCCCCCCCCCCCCCCCGGCCAGGGCTCCACCCCCCTCCTTCCCATTGTTCCGCTCCATGGGAGATATCTGTCTGATGAGTTTCGAAGCCCCCTTGCATAATGACTCATCCCCTGCCCTGCTGGGCCGTGCTGCAGCCAGCAGCCAGTGGAGGTCACTGACAACCCACTGCCCAGCATAGCAACCAGAAAGGTACCCCCCACTATGTCACAACCTCTGACCCCTCCTCCCACTCCTATTCCTGGCTGATCATTTGTCATTCCGCCAATTCTTGTATTTGGGGCTCTGTGGTGCCTCTCAACTGAGGAGGCAGGTCTTTTGTCCTTGTAATGGAACACTGGTCCTTTAAGGCTAAAGAATGTTGTTACCCTGTTCCAAGATTACAGGGAAAAAAGATTAAGCCATTACTGGGAGAGAAGATGATCATCCGCAGGCGCAGTTAGTGCTGGGAGAGGGAAGCTATCCCAGAACATTGTTCCTTTGCAGGCCTGTAACCCAGAGCCTTGTAGAGTGAGTTGGAGCAAGGCTTCAGTGTCTCCCAGCCAACACAGACAGGTGTTCGGGGTTATTACACTCACCTGGAAGGAGCTAGAGACTAATCAGCTGACTGGGTGGGAAACCCAAAAGAGGATCCAGACTCAGACTGGTGGAAGAACACAGGTGTGGGTTGTAAACAACTGAACCTAAGCAGACAGTCTACAGGCTAGGACTGAAAACAATCTGAAGGAGGAGGACTGCAAGACCTAAACATGAGGGCTGAGCAGAAAGGAGCCCTCTGGGAAGCTGAATGACATTTAGTAAGTCAGACCCCAGAAGAAAATAATATCGTTCCAAAGGCTAGACCTGTGATTGGATTATTCTGGAAATTTGGAGGGAAACTGAGACAGGATGCCCACTAGATGTCCATGGGCAGATTGTCCTGGGATGACACCTGTCTGCAGTCTTACAAGGTCTTGGGCCCATCCTCCTGGATGTCAAGTAGACCAGTACTACATTTATTTAAAGAAAAATAAAGACTTATTTCTGTGGGCAGGTGCATTTCCCACCCCTGGAGAAACAATGGAGAAAGCTCAGAGCTACTCATTCTGTAAGAAAGGTGGGATTCACCAGGGAGACTTCCAACATAATTTTTTTTCTATTGTGCAAGGTGATATGCAGCCAGCAAGGCAGGAAGCAAAGGGGAAAAGAAAGCAAAGCCCACAACACAAAGAGGAAGTTCTGCTTGGAAGCAACTGACACCATTGTTTCTTTGGGTGTGAAAGTTTGCTCTCACAACTAGAGCCTGAGCAAACTAGCCTGCTTGTCTTCTGACCAGTAACAAATAATGGAGACACACTGAAGTCGGGCCTATACTAGGGGAAGAAAATCAACTTAAGACACGCAACTCCAGCTTCGAGAATAGTGTAGCTGGAGTTGATGTATCTTAAGTTGAATTTCTGCAGTGTCCCCATTGTGGGAGGCTGAAGGAAGAAACTCTCCTGTTGACTTCCCTTACTCCTTGAGACCCTTTGGAGTACCAGGATAAACAGGGGGCACCACTAGCAGCTGATTTAGCAGGTCCTTACTACACCAGCTAAATTAACCCCGGAAGATCGATCTCCAGGTAACTATAAATGAGGCCTGACTAGTACCACTCAACTGTTTTTAACAGGGGCATAATATTGAACAGAGCAAAGATAAGCACATGTCAGCCAAGAGGGAAGTGATAAAAAAGGCAAAAATATCTTGTTAGTTACAGCAGTGTAACTCCAACTAAATCCAAGAGATTGGGCTGCTGTTAGCAAGATCCTCTCTAGGCTTTCAATTATGCCTAATTTTTGCAAGAGTAGCTGCATTGATTCCCGACATGCCACCCCGGGAGCTATTCCCCTTATCAACTAATCGAGTAGTCGATGGAAATTCCATCGACTACTTGATTAGCTTACTAACTGCTATTTAACATCCCTACAAAGCAGAGCAACAAATATAAAAGTTTTAGAAAACCTGACTTAGGAGGAAGGGTTCAAAAAAAAAAAAAAAAAAAAGAAGCAAACACCCCTGAATATATTTAGTCTTCACAGAAAATGACTGAGGACCATCCAATATGTCTTCAAATATGTTAAGGGCTGTTCTAAATAGCCTGGTGATCAGTTGTCCTCCACATCCAGTGAAGGTAGGACAAGAAATAACTGGCTTAACCTGCAGCAATGGAGACTGAGGTTAGATGTTACACAAAAAGCTTTCTAACCATAAGCATAGCGAAGTTTTGGAACAGGCTTCAAAAGGAGGCTGGGGAATCCCCATCATTGGAGGTTTCTGAGAACAGGTTAGATAAGCACCTGTCAGGGGTGATCTGGTTATATTTAGTCTTGGTGCACTACATTTCTATGACTGATCTGTTCTCTGCAGGTCCTGCAAATTGGGGGCCCTACGACTCCCCCTGGATAACTAAGTTTAAAAAAAAAAGGCAGATAACTTAATTAGAATGCTTGGGAGTCCTAAGACAGGGAGGACAAACAAATATCAGTCCAGATATCAGGGTGGATAAAAAGAGTTGCTAGTTGCCACTGAATATCATTTTCTTATTTATATTCATGCCTCTTATTTTGGAACATCATGGTCACAGACCATAATGGTGATGCCATAAGTCTGTTCCCTATTTCACTTCAGCGTCACTTAGCTTTCCCAAAAGAACACCTCCTATACTTGTTTTCAATGGGGTTTACTCCAAAATTAAGTGCACTCTAAGCAAAGTCAGTCTTAACTTTTTTGGTAATTTGGAATCAGATCTGCATCAAAATGACAGTGGGAGTGTGAAAGAGTGAGAGCTAGCTGTAGCAGTTTAAAGGACATCATACATTTAGCTTTCCAGGGACTTGTCTGTTAGTTAATAACATTTTAAAATATAAAAAAAAAAGTTTAAGGACAGCCATCAACCAGCAACTCAGGAGCAAATGTGAAACATTTATGTAAGATTTACTCTAATATAATAAGTGATATTTTGTCTGTGTGTATAATTTTGTTCTTACCATTCCTAATGTACTGCTGCTGCATCTGCAGCTTGACACAGGTAATGAGTATTTCCTAAATTAATAAAAATCAAGTTATCATAAAAAAAACCCACACAAAATACACCCTCTTAGATTATGTAAAATGCTGTATTGATCTGTAAATTAATGTTTTAGTGATCAGATCTGCACTATTTTTGAAGAAATATGTGACGTAGAATCAGTGGGAATCTTGATTTAAATCAATGTGTTTTTTGGCGATTTAAATCACTGGTTTAAATTGCCTTGATTTAAATTAATCCACCCTGCCAGATATCTCTGTGCAATGCTGCTTAAAAAGAAAGAACAGAGATTGAAAAGGTTCAGAAATAGGCAATGAAAGAGCTTAGCATTATGGAGGGATCTGTACATGGTGAAAGATTATTAAAGCTACTTAAACCAGGAAGAAAAGTTAGATGGGACTAGACTGAAGTATTCAAGACAGTAAGGATAGAGAGAAAACGTGTCATTCCTGTTTACTCTGTGTTATTTGAGAATAGAGGGTGTGACAAAAAACGAGCTGACAGGCAACAAGTGTAAGTCCAATTCAACAAAAGGCCTTCAGTAAAACTTTAAAAAATGAGGTAGGAGTTGAAATTTTTTTTAAGAAAGGGCTTTAGGAGTCTGTGGAATTAATTGCAGCAATAGAGAGAGATACTGCCTGAGTTTGCAAAGTGAGAGGCTTACAGCTATCATTTGTGACAGTGAGTACAAAGGTTGCCCAGTGGAGCGGAGGGAGGTGCTAGACCAGGAGTGTGTATATCGTCTATTCCTGCCGCACCCCAATCAGGACAACTGGATAATATTAGTCATAAATATTTATAGCTACTTAAACTAACAAGTATACAGGTGATTCAAAAACCCACCTACAAGGCATACAGGGGTCAAGAATAATCCCCATCTTTTTGTACAATTCCCCCCCATCCCCAAAATTACTTTGGTTCTTCAGTGGGGCTTTCAGCCTCTCAAGTATTGGCCATGGTTGGAAGCAGGATGCCAGCTTAGACCGATCTGTGGGCTGTGCCACTATGGACATTCTCTTGCTCCAATGTAAAATTTACACCTAAAGACGTCTCATTCATTCCCTATCAATGCACTTGACAAGTATTTCTAGGACTGATATCAAAGGGCTCCAGGGTAATAGTGCTCCATTCATTCAAACAGACCTCAAATCACTTTACAAACATCACATGCTCTAGACAAGAATAAATCTGTCATAGAAGAGCTGCTGACTCTGGGGTGGAAAAAAAGCAGCTCTGTAACAGGAATATTCCAGAGTCAGTGTTTAAAGTAGGTTTATGTAGCCTCGGGTTAACACCATATTCCTGCCAGTGGCTGGTCACATCCCCAGACAGATGTGTAGGCCAGGAACTGCTCCTCCAGAGTGCAAAATGCCCTTTGGTAACCAGGGTTGCACTATGGGGGAGCAGAGAGGGGCACAGGGCTCTTTTACCATAATGGTGCTATAGGGAAGAGCTTCATCGCAAATAGCGCAGTTTGATATATGCCGCAGCTACCTCATTCTCAGATGTCACCATAAGATCCATCTGGCAGCGAGTAAAAAGCTCCTTTTCCCTTTGAAAACAAAAACGAGTGCCCCAGCATGACCCCACTACCAGGGCCCACGGTGTCCTTGGTGCCTTCCTGGTTGGCCGGTGACAAGGCGCATCAGCATAAAATCGGCATCGTGTCAAAGAGGCTCTCTAGCAACAGTTGAGCATCCACTGCTAGTTAACCCTGCCGAGGCTAGGAATGCTCCAGGGACTGCATGGATCACGCAGTAAGAGGGGGTGGCGATGAACTGCACAAGGGAACACGCACCGCGCGGCATCCTAGCAAGCGATCGACGCCACCCGCAGAAAGCTGGGGGGCGGGAGACGGCTCCCCAGCGTGCCCCAGAAATCCCAGGCACCAGCAGCAGAGCTCTGATTCCTAGCCCAGAGACAGGGGCTGTGGCGCCTCCTCCGGGCCTGGGCTCCAGCAGGACCCTCTCCCCCCAGGAATCAGCCCCTTACCTGCCCCTCCTGCAGCCCTTCCTTCTCCCGCTGGAGCCGCTTCCCCCGCGTCAGCGGCGGCAGCCAGCAGCAACTAGGGCAGCCCCAGCTCGCTCAGCTCCAGGAGGAAGCGCGTCCGAATGTAAGCCTCTCGCCTACTGGCTGCACGACTCCAGCCACGCTCTAAACCCGGCAGCTATTGGCTAGGTCGTGGAGTCAGCTGGCTCCATCGCGTTCCATGGCTTACCCCCCAGCTCCCTTGTCAGGACGCAGGTGGGCGATGGAACTAGCCGGCAGCCTCCCACGTGGCTGTGGGTGGACGATTTGTAGGCTGAGGGCTGAACACCTTAACCCTCCCTTCCTGTCCCTGCACAGGCTGCTGCCAGCCCCCGGCCACTACATCCTCACTGGACCACAGAGGTCAGGGGGCTCATTCTGAGGGAGATGATGTCCCTCGAAATGAAGTGTACAGCCTGCAAAATGGGGTGGCATGCCTGGGTCCCCTCGTGCTGGGTCCCCTCATGGATGGGTGTGACCAACGTTGGCACAGCATCTGGCATGCTGTTGGCACTGCAATAATAATAGTACTAATAATAGCTAATAATCATGATCATATAACAGCAGGAACTGGACTGTAATTTGCTTGAGACAGAAACCTCATCTTCATACCCATCTATAAAGTGTCTAACACACGATGCCAATGAATCACACTGTCATATAGTATAGTTACTAGCCCCTCCCCAGGCAATATGGGAGTCTCTATGGAGATGCAGAGTGAGGTCTGGGATTGCCCAGCATGCTGTGATCTCCATGCTAATGCCTGTTCTTTTCAGGCTCTTACATCTCCTTCATGACTGTAGTGTCAAAGAAACATCCAGTAATTTATTGAGTGATGGGACTAAAGCACATTGGAAATGTACACATCAGTCCTGCTACCTCTCACATGTTAAGCAAGCACGCTACCTTGAAGCCAGCTCCCTAACACATCCCTTAGCATCAGCTTGAGAGGTAGTTATCCAACATTAGGTATGGGTCACCTGCATGGTTGTCTGACTCAATCAAATCTGTATCAGGCAGAGGGAGATCTTTGCAACAATAAAAAAATTGCCTTGGCAATCTACTAGATTGAACAGAGGACTTTGAATTAAAGCTCTGAGACCCCTATCCCCACAGTGGAAACCTGGAGCCCTGAATAAGGTGGGGCTCCAGGAAATATTCCGTGAGAATATAATACCAGGAATGATTGGATTGCCTACAATGACATGTAGAGTGACCATATTTCCCTGTGTTGAATATGGGACACCTGGTAAAATTATTCATTATTCAAGAGAGTTCAGTAGTAATCAATCAGAACTATGTAGTACAAACATTCCAATTAACATCAAATTGACTGAGCCCCTGTTAAAAAGGATTGCTGAGTAGCTGGACTCTTTTTTTCTTTCTTAAATTACCCTCTTATCTTTAAGGTTTGCATAGGGAGAGGTGACATGCACGCTTACCTGTACACCTCTCTCACACAGGTATGGGGATGAGTGGCCAACCTGACCCAACCCTCCCTGCCCAGTACTCTCTACCCTCCATGCCTGGCTGGGCCCCCTGGGACGGACCCACCTCTCCTGGTACCTGGCACTGTGTCTTCTGAATGCAACATGTCGGGGTCATGTGGGGTCACAGTCCCCCTCCCCAGATTTCTGTTGGGGTTCACAACAGAACATGGCCAGCAGCAGCCTTTCAGCACCGTGCAGAAGGGAAGGGATGGGAGCTGCTTCCAGCCAAAGAAGGGTGGAGGTAAGGGATGTCCAGACCTATGTTTTTTCAGAGATCATCTTTTCCCTCCTGTTCCCACCCCGCATGTCTTGAAAAAGCATGTCCTTTCCTACCACACAGTGCAAAAGGCAGCTAATACTGCCAAGCTGCTGCTGGCCACCAACATAACCCAGTTGCCTCCTGACCCCTGGCTTCGGCATGGACAGGAAGGGGTTAATCTGGTTGCAGAGACTTCAACAAACTTGGGCAGAGAGGAGGCTCAGTATGGGAGCATGTCTAGGGGACAGTGCATCCCCACACTCCTTGGGGGCAGGACTTAGAGCAGGGGACAGCATGTGAAGAGGGTGCTAAGTGTCCCTGCCAGGGGATCTGCAGGGTCAGGGCACCAACAGGCTGAAAATAGCTTCCTCCCTGCCACTCCAGAGCTTAGGTGAGATCTTCTCCATGCCAGTGCTTTGGGGGTTTTGGCACATGCAGGGCATTGCTTCTCCTGTCCAGTGCCCTGGACTAGAGCTTTCCCTGGGTGCCAGCCCTTGCTAGAGGCAATGGGGGAAGGAAGGAGCCTGCCAGCCAGGCTATTGGTGAACTGAATGATCCGAACAAGGGCTGGTTCTCTGCACAGCGCTGGGAGTGGGATGCATCCCGGAAGGAGGTAGGGGGAGAGGATGTGGAGAAGCAACTGGGCTGGGGGAGGGGATAAACAGGCACAGCAGGGAGAGGCCAGCAAGAGGGGAAGCATGTGAAGGGCCGGTGGGTGGGCAGCAGAGGTGACATGTAACCACCCACTGCCTGTTTGCACTTATCAGCCACTGCAGCAAACAGCCAGTGCTAGCTGGAAATAAGAGGTTGGTGGTGGGGTGAAGAGAGCCTACTGGCAAGAGCTGGCATGCAGCAGGGCCTGCACTGGTGACCAGTAGGGGTTGAGCCAGCCTGACATGCTGCAGCTTTACTGGATCATGAGCCTTGCACACTCACCTCCATTGTCAATCACTGGCTCCTCCACCACACCGCTGGTGGGTGGGAAGTAGGTGAGCGAGGATCTGGCCAGCAGCAGGACCCACCAGTACTGATGGGAGGGGAGAAACAGAAAATAGGGGATGATTCCCCCATTTTTTAAAAAAGTAGGGACACCTGCAGGAAGGCTTAAATATGGGACTGTCCCTTTAAAATGAGACATATAGTCACACTAAGTTTAACCTTATAAAAGTGTCTGGTTTTCTTTTTAGGTTGTAAAAGGACAAGTGCAGGCTGGAATCCTGGCATGACAGCCTGGAATTCAATTATAAACACTCCACCTTTCAGGAACCAGATAGTCCTTTAGGGTACGTGTACACAGCAGCGTTATTTCCAAATAACTCATGTTATTCCGAATAACATAGTGCACATCTACACTACAAGCCTTTATTTCGAAATAGTGTTGAGCTGGACGACTTCTTACCCTGACTCATGGTAACCCTCATTTCACGAGGAGTAAGAGAAGTCGAAGGAAGATCAACTTCCTGCTGTGTAGACAGTGCCAAAAGCCAAGTTAAGCTACTTCGACTTAAGCTACATAATTGACATAGCTGAAGTTGTGTAGCTTAATTCGACTTTAGCCCTGCTGTGTAGACGTACCCATACAGACCAATAACCAGCTTCTGTGACTGACAGCCTTGCAAACCTCCTTCTCAGAGTGTGTGGACTGTACTTACTGTGAATTGTTATTAACCTCTATGAGATATAGTTGCTGAAAAAGGCATCTGAGCTGCAATATTTATAGATATATCCAGGATTGAAGACTGATTTACAGGCAGCATCTGGGACTAAAAGCCATTCTTATAGAAACTGTTTTGCTGTTCTACTATTATTATAAAGACACTATCGATAGGCACTGAGACCAGCAACTGATCTATGGGCATACTGGGAATTATAAACAGAAGTCATATATCACATTGCATTTAGGATACTGAATCTCTCCACACAGACGGTAGCAAGGATTAAGCATCTGTTTTTATAAAGTTTATTCTGTGGTTCCAGAACAATCGTCAGTGGCTTTATAATCTTCACAATTCTTCGCCTTATTAATTTAACATTGTGGACCAAGCCTTGAACTAGGAGGAGGAGGGTAGGGCTCAGGGAATGGGGTGAGGGTGTCTTCCAGTTTCTCCACAATTGAATATTGGTATGTGTGACCCATTGAGAGATCAGTTCAGACTTGTACATGTGTCTTGCACTTCAGTTAACTATGTATTATGTGAGCTTAAATACGCAAACCCCATTCTGATATCTCGTATGCTGGTGTAAAACAGCTCCATGAAGTTGCACTGATGAATTAGACATAAAAAGAGCAATTTTGGGTCAGAGCCTAAGAACATCTGCTGCTTAATATACAAGTAAAACTTCAAATGTCTGGTGGATATTAAAACTGGAAAAATAGAGGAAGTGTTTATGACAGAAGATGGTAAAGATGATATGGGGTAGAGATAACTATATGAAGAGCTTTTTTGCTTTTCTCACACTTATTTATGTGCTATGTACACTCACTACATGATTTTCAAATGCAAAGAGTTTTGCTAAGTGTCATTTCTATTGTTAAGTTTTATGTACCTATTGTAGTCACTGGACACATTTACAGGACACTATGGTCGTATCTAGACTACTCTGAATGGTCGTATCTAGACTACTCTGAATGGTCGAAAGCTCCGCTGGTTTTTCAGCGGAGCTTTCGAAAGTGAAAGTAATTAAGACGCGACTTTTTCAGCGAACCCCCCCCTTTGTCGAAAAGCTGCGTAAACCTCCTTTTTTAAGGAACAGCGGCTTTTCAATGAAGGGTGCGGCTCACTGAAAAAGCTGTGTCTTAATTACTTTCACTTTTGAAAGGTCTGCTTTCGAAAGTGCGATCGGAAGAAGATATGCAAATTCCCACGGAATTTGCATATCCACTTTTGACCGTTCGGCGTAGTCTAGATATGCCCTATCGTCGCATCTACACAGCACCCTGACCTTGAAATAAGCTAAGCAATTTGCACTATGCAAATTGCATACCTCATTTTGAGGTTATTTTGAAATAGCTTATTTCAAAATTTAGCGCTGTCTACACAGTGCCAAATTTCGAAATAAAGTGCTATTTTGACAAGTTCCTTAATCCTCGTGGAACAAGGGTTACGGAGATGACAGAATAGTGCACCTGTTATTTTGAAATGTATTTCAAAATAACAGGCACGTTTAAAGACGTGGAATTGCTATTTTGGGATACTTCTGGTATCCTGAAATAGAGCCGCTGTCTAGACATAGCCTATGAGGTCAATTTTCTCTCAGATGAAGGTTTTTCAGAATGAAACTTTTATGAAGCCTAAGACCATTAAAGAAAAATGTCTGCACAAAATATAAAAAGAATCCCAGTGCAAGTGTTTAAGAGTAAAACAAATTAATAAACATTTTCCTGCAAGCCTGCAACCCAGATACTTGCAGCAATGTGCCACGGCAGGAAAGTGAAAATTACTATAAATGGGTAGAACTGACTAGCTTAGTATCATTATCCAAATAGAGAGAGACATTAGGTGTCATTTCTACACCATCTAAGGACTCACCTGAGCCTAGGAATCCTCAGGTAGCTTAATCAATCATCTTTACAGTCTGTTTGCAGTGGCAGACTGGTGAAAAGGGACCTAGAAGGGGTCAGGCATATTATTATAAACTCCTTTATATCCAGGAGCAGATGTACTATGAAACAAACGGTGCGGTGGCACGGGGTCTCCAGCAACAGGAGGCCCAAAAACATAGGTGTGGGAAGGAGGGTGGTGGTGATGGGGGTGTGCTACAGCACCCCATATTTTAGGCAGGGCTCTGCTGTTGCCCCAGGCCCAAGGTCCTGGCTGTAGCCTTGTACCTGGGGTTTTTGAGGAGGGACATTTAATTTTAAATCTGCCACAATTTATATCTGTCCCTTGTAAAAGTGGTGAATTTCCTCTTTTCTTCCATGGGTAACTAAAAAAGATTAAGAGGGGTAGCCGAGTTAGTCTGTAACAGGAAAAACTTAAAAAACAACAAATAGTTTAGTAGCACTTTAAAGACTAACAAAACATGTAGGTGGTAAAAAGATTAGTAATAGTAGTGCAACACATCAGCTCCTGAGAAACTGGTTTGCCAGGAGTTAAAACAAAACTGAAAGCTAACAGGTCACAAGCTGGTAGGAAGTGATTTCATCCAAAGGCTCTGAAATTTCTGCCTTCTATGGTATTAAGAAAAATACAGAGAGAGTGGTCCAAGAGCAATTAGAGAGGAAGACTGAGAGGAGATGACTCACCTTCAGGTCTTTGTTGAAATCTGGATTTTCCTATCATATCAGGCAGGGTTGTCCTTATGGGACCTTAAACAACTGAACCAGGCAGTGGAGATGACAGAGCTGTCCTTAGGCATAAAAACACACATGGCTGTGTAGGGGACCCCTTTTGTGTTTGTAATTTTTGGGTGCCCTATGCAGCCACATATTTTGTGTTCGCCTAGGGACATCCCTGACACCAGATTCTAGAGGAGGCCTATCAAACATGGTGGGGGGGAGGGGAGGATGGTTTGGGGCCATTTTGATTCTTTGCTATGCACAAAGGTGGCCTGAAAGGGGTTTGAGTTGGAGTTTTGGCTTGTTTGTTCCCTAAGAAATGCCAGGAATGTCAAGTCTTCTCTTGCAACTTTTTGCTAGAGGACTCCTTGGCGGATAAGAGAAATGAAGTAGGAGATTTCTCAGTGATCAGTTGAAACTGCTGGTATCTTTAAAAAAGGGGGAGCTTTTCTCCTAAGTATTTCTCAAGAGATTGAGATACACTAGTGTATACAAAAACAAATAAAGCGTAGGGTGAGCCGGTGTTTTTTTTACGCACGCTAAGTAATGCCTTACTGCACAAGGAATCTTATGAACTTGAGTGAGTTTCCTCATGCTGTATGGTTCTGTTCATTGTGAGCAAGGAAGTCACAATCTGCCCCAAGTAGTCCAAATACAATTTCTTCTTCTTTATAATTGCTCTCATCTCTTGTCATTTGTGATGTCATGATTTCACTTGTTCTCCAGTTGCCCACAAAGTCCAACAAAATAGTACTGATAAGAGTTGGCATGTATAATGGGATAAAAAAGCAGGATAGAGACTTGCAAAGAAAAATTATTGCAAGCCTGCTCTAGGCATGTTAGTGACATAGTAAAGAGAAATGTAAATGCAATTATTTTTAATAGTAAGCCACTTTTCAAATTAATTGGAAAACTCATTGTAAACCTGAGTTGAGCAATTTATGGCTGCTGACTAGAAAGAATCCATCTGCCTTGCGCTCTACCTCTTGTCTGGGTGGGAGGTATCAGGGCCTGGAGTGTGCATGAAATGCTTTAGAGAGAGGTCTGCATATAGCAGAGCTTTCCAGTCTGGATCATCACTCAGAAGACACAAAGTGTGTCTGGCTGACTCTCGTAGGACTAAATTCTGGTCCCACTGAAGTCAGTTTAGCTGCTTCTGGAAAAAGGAGCAATGCTGCAGAAAATGTTGGCCAAAATTGGACATAGAAAATTCCCTCCCCTTTTTACAGTTTACTTTTGCCTCAGTAAGCTTAGAGTTCCTCTTGTTTGTTACATATAGGTGAGACTTCGCATGTCAGACCCTTCGGCCTGAAGTAAAATATGAACAGTACAACTTTCCTTTCTTCTAAACTGATCCCTTGGGGGTTTTGTGGGGATTCATTCATATTGATAAAAGCACATGAAATATGTAAGTACATTCCACCAGGACAGTTCAAGAACAAATAGACACTAGGGTCACCAATCCTACCCATCCTGGCTAACAGCCATTGATGGATCTATCCTCCATGAATTTATCTAGTTCTTTTTTGAACCCTGTTAAAGTCCTGGTCTTTACAACATCTTCTGGCAAGGAGCTCCAAAGGTTGACTGTGTATTATGTGAAGAAATACTTGCTTTTGTTTTAAATCTACTACCTATTTATATTATTTGATGGCCCCTAATTCTTATGTTATGGGAGCAAGTAAATAACTTTTCCTTATTTACTTTCTCCACCCCGGTCATGATTTTATAGACTTCTAGCATATCCCCCCTTAGTCTCCTCTTTTCTAAGATGAAAAGTCCCAGTTTTATTAATCTCTCCTCATATGGCAGCCATTCCAAAACCATAATAATTTTTGTTACCCTTTTCTGAACTTTTTCTAATGCCAAGATATCTTTTTTTAGGCAACCACATCTGTATGCAGTACTATGGATTTATACAGAGCAAAAGGATATTCTCTGTCTTACTCTTTATCCCTTTTTAAATTTTTCCTAACATTCTGCTTTCTTTTTGACAGCTGCTGAACATTGAGAGTATGTCTACACTAGGAAATAATTTTGAAATAAGCAAAATCAAAATACTAACTCCAAAAAAACAAAATTGAAATAGTGTGTCCCCACAATGGGGTGGGGGGCATCGAAATTAGTCAGAATTATTTTGAAATAGTACATCCACACTGATTGGAGCCTGCCTCAGAGTTAGAGGTCCCAGAAGCACTCCAGGCAGGACACGAGGAGAGTGGACACTCCCTGTGACGGCTTGATCAGGCAAGCTGTGATGTGTGCTTTCAGGGACTCCTCTCTGTAGGAGAAAGAAAGCACTAGAACTGGTAGCACTGCTAAAAGCACATGAAATGTGTAAATACATTCCACCAGGACAGTACAAGAACACCCAACTTAGTACATAATAAAATAGTTTAGAACAACAGAAGTGAAAGCATAACAATGGGTGGTGAATAGAAATTATCTGGAGGAAAGTACAAGAGGTACCAAACGTGTCATTAATGCGTAAGATGATACGTAAGGTGCGTATCATAGATTTTTCATCTCTATCTATAAATGTTGGGGTACCTCACTTAACTCTTTGTCCGGCCTAGGAGGCAATAGTAACAGTTGTACTATTGACTGAGCCAGTCCATTATCACAAATGCATAGGGACTCAGAGGCCATCTGGCTACCGATGACTATTAATGCACTTTGTTTGACAATAAACCTGACTTGGGTGCCTTCGTATCTTATCTATGTCTGTTGTCTTTGGGGGCTCTTGTAAAGTTTATTATGCTAGCAACCTGCATAGAGCTGGCATGATATACTGAGGGACATATGAAAACACACACAGTTGAACATTTATCATCACTGATGAAGCAGGAGACCTGTGAGGACACCACACAAGTGAATCCTGAATTTAACACATCGCTGTCCTGAACCACTACATTGATGTCCCTGACCACTGATCTGGTAAGTAAGCAAGCAGTCTGCTGTGTAATAGTCTTGAACTATTACTATTATGGCCGTGACTCACATGCCACTCCCCCACTGCCTCCCCCCTCAAGGGACACAAAATGGATGCAGTGTGCTCTGGTTGCCCTTGTGGACACTGTAGCACTCACAACATGGAGTCGAAGCCACTGCAAAGCAGTGCCAGGCTCATGGGCCTTATGCTGTGCCTCATGGCACAGTTCATTAGACTGCCCACATGCTGCTCCAGCAGAACGATGACCAGCCTGGACCGAAGGCCCTCATCACCTACGTCCTGGTGCTCCTGCTGCAGCACAGGCCCCTCAATTTCCTGGACACCATGGAATGCAGCTTAAGGCAGAGGGAAACCAGTTCAGACTGGTGGGACCGCATCATCCTGCAGCAATGGGACGACCAGCAGCGACTCCAGAACTTCTGCATGTGGAAGGCTACCTTCCTGGAGCTGTGTGAGTGGCTTGCCCCAGCCTTCAGGTGACAGGACACCTGATTAAGACCCACTATCCCCCTGCAGAAGTGCATTGCCATCGTCCTCTGGAAGCTTGCCACGCTGGACTGCTACCGCTCCGTTGGGAACCAGTACAGCATAGGGAAATCCCTAGTTGGGGTCGGGGTTCTGCAACTAGCCAAGGCCATCAACCAGGTGCTACTGTGAAGGGTTGTCACTCTGGGGAACGTGGACAGCATTGTTGATGGCTTTGCCACCATAGGCTTCCCCAACTGCGGGGGGCCATAGATAGCACTCACATCCTCATCCTGGCCCCTGACCACCGTGCCTCAGACTACATCAACAGGAAAGGGTATTCAAAGTACTCCACTTAGGAAGGAACAATCAGTTTCACACATGCAGAAAGGGAAGTGACTGTCTAGGAAGGAGTACGGCAGAAAGGGATCTAGGGGTCATAGTAGACCACAAGCTAAATATGAGTCAACAGTGTGACACTGTTGCAAAAAAAGCAAACCTGATTCTGGAATTCATTAATAGGAGTGTTCTGAGCAAGACACGAGAAGTCATTCTTCCACTCTACTCTGTGCTGATTAGGCCTCAATTGGAGTATTGTGTCCAGTTCTGGGCACCACATTTCAATAAAGATGTGGAGAAATTGGAGAAGGTCCAGAGAAGAGCAACAAGAATGATTAAAGGTCTAGAGAACATGAGCTATGAGGGAAGACTGAAAGAATTGAGTTTGTTTAGTTTGGAAAAGAGAAGCCTGAGAGGGGACATGATAGCAGTTTTCAAGTATCTAAAAGGATGTCACAACGAAGAGAGAGAAAAATGGTTCTCCTTGGCCTCTGATGATAGGACAAGAAGCAACGGACTTAATCTGCAGCAAGGGAGGTTTAGGTTGGATGTTAGGAAATACTTCCTAACTGTCAGGGTGGCTAAACACTGTAATAAATTGCCTAGAGAGCTTGTGGAATTTCCATCTATGGAGATATTTAAGAGCAGGTTAGATAGATATCTATCAGGGATGGTCTTAGTCCAGTGTTTCTTAAAGTGTGTTTTTGGCACACTGGTGTGCTGCGAGGCAGTCAGAGGTATGCCACGGAGAGAACAGAATTCAAAATGGCCGCCCTTAAAGGGACAAGCCTCCTTTTTGTGTGTGTGTGTGTGTGGTTTTTTTTTTTTGGTCAACAACTTTTCCCTGGTGAATGGCCGCCCTTAAAGGGGTAAACCTACTTTTTTTTTTTTTTGCTCAACAAAAAAATCCTTGGTGTTCCCCATTAAAAAAAAAACTATTGTTTGATGTTCCTCGGTCTTAAAAAGTTTAAGAAACACTGGTCTAGATGGTGCTTGGTCCTGCCATAAGAATAGGGGACTGGACTTGATGACCTCTTGAGGTCCCTTCCAGTTCTAGTATTCTATGATTCTACATGGTGCTGCAGGCCGTTGTGGACCACAAGGGATGCTTCAGCGACATTAATGTCAGATGGTTGGGAAGGTGCATGATGCCTGCATCTTCCAGAACTCATGCTTATTCCGAAAGAAGCATGCTGGTACTTTTTTCCTTGACTGCACCATCAGAGTTGGGGAGGTGTACATGCTCTTCTGCATCCTGGGTAATGCAGCCTACCCTTTGCTCCCCTGGCTCATGAAGCCCTACACAGGCAGCCTGGACCCCATCAAAGAGCACTTTAATGCCAGGCTGAGTAGGTGCTGCATGGTTGTGGAGTATGCATTTGGCTGTTTAAAGGGGAGGTTCAGGAGTCTCCTCACTTGCTTGGACCTCAGCGAACACAACATCCCCTTCATGGTAGTGGCCTGCTGTGTGCTCCACAACCTTTGTGAGAGCAAGGGGGAGACTTTCCTGCCAGGGTGGGGGGGCTGAGGCTGAACAGCAGACCAGGGCATACAAGCAGCCAGACACCAGCACCATCAGGAGAGCACATCAAGGGGCTGTGCTCATCAGGAAGGCCTTGAGGTAGAGTTTAAGCCAGAGTTCCTCTGTGCCTCTCCACAAGGGCCCCCCTGCATTCCCTCTGTGTGCCTTTCCTCCCCGAACCCTCCCTTCCCACCTTCCCCCTCCCCTGCAAAGCAAGTAACAAAACTGTTTGTTTGGGGGGATATACAACAAGGAAGGGACTGGGTGAGAGAATCTGGAATGGGGGAGAAGGGGGACTTAGGGATGGGGCTGAGACTGGCACCTGTCTTGGGTAGCTTGGGAGGCTTTGGCTGCCTAAGAGGTCCCACTGCCTATCGTTCTGGGGCCCTGGCAGCCCCTGGGGTTGCTAGGAGGGGAAGCCATGGTGGGGGCGGGGGAAGAAGGGGGTGGCTGGTGGCCCACTCCATGCACTAGGCCACGCACTCAATCACTGAGGTGAGGGAGGAGCACATGGCCTCATCCTGGCGGGCCAGCTGGTCTCAAGTGGGCTTCTGCTGCTCCTGGTAAGCAGCCCACTCCTGGCATTCCATTATGAGCCCCTGGATAAGGGACTGCAGGCAGGCCATCTGTTCCCTCATTAGGTCCTCCCAGGTGTGTTTCTTCCTGTGGAGTCAGGAGGATAGTGTGGGAGGTGGGGGGAACATGCCACACTCACAGCTGGCCCAGCTGTGAAGAAAAGTTACAAGGGCAGTCATCCCAGGAAACACTGTGTAAGAAGCCTAGCCCTGCTCTCAGAGCTAGCACCGAAGGACTCGGTTCAGACAATGGTGATGTGATTCGAGCAAGGCCATATGTTGCTTAGACAGTGGGCACTTTCCTGCAGGGCCACAGACATCCCCGGGGAGCATCACTACACACACAGCCTGGGGACAAGCAAGCCTGGGAAGGTGCAGGCAAAGTCAGGAGCCTGCAGGCAGGAGTGGGGGACAGGGCGGCTCAGCTTCCTTCTGTGTCTTGCACATGCTGGGTCCAGCACTGGCAGTGTCCTGCAGAGAGAGAACTTCTATCCTTGCCCGCTGGAGGGGTGTTGGGGGAGGTGTGTGCGTGTGGCAGACACCCCTTGCCAGAGAGAGTGCTATTGGGATCCCCTCCTTCTCCCACTGGCAGGTTCCCATGCAGAGAATCGGTCTCCTCCGCATTGCCATGCTTGATCAGCAGGAAATGCTGCCCGAGTGTGGGCATGACCCTATGCTGTGTGCAGCACTGCTGTATGTTTCCACTTCTTCCTGGTGGCTTGTCATGGGAAGGTGTCCCACCCCGGAGACTGGAGTAAGGCAGGCCCCTTCAGTAATCTTGTGAGAATGACTGAGTGGTTCCTGTGTGAGAGCATCATGGGGCTGAGTGCACCAGACTGGCAATCTATGTGCACCCATGTACACAGGCTGTTATGCAACCGCCAGGCCAAGCAGGCCAAGCAGGGAGCATGCAGCCCCTCACAACTCTGTGTGTGTATAGGGAAAGTTATAGAACTCACTTGAAGTGCCTTCCCTGGGTTTGTCCAAAGCCTGGGAGACATCCTGGGAGGGGGAGATTGGCTCCAGGGTGAGAAGCAGGTCCTGGCTGATAGGCATGGTCACCTGGCTGTCCTCCTCCTCCTCCTCCTCTGCAACCCCACCCTCTTGGAGGCTGATGCCGGGCATGTCCTGGCCAGACTCCATGATGCTGGGGGGAAGAGGTGACTGGCCCCCCCCTCCCAGGATGGCATTGAGCTGTTTGTAGTAGCAGAACATGTATGGGACCATCCCACAGCATCCGCTCTGCTCCTTGGCCTTGTTGTAGGCCTGCCAGAGCTCCTTCACCTTCATGTGGACCTGGTCCAGGTTCCATATGTGGCCTTTGTCGGCCAGGCTGGCGGCGTTGTGCCTCCTGGTGCAGAGATCCTGGAGGTTGGTGTCCTCACCCTAGACCTCGATGAGATCCAGGATCTCTGCACCAGAGCTCTCCTGGGCAGTGGCAGCCGTGGGAGGCTCAAAGGGAGCATTGGGATCTACCATGGCTTTGTTGGCTCCTGCTGCATGGCACATGGCTTGCCACAAGCCCTTCTTCTGCAGCCTGTTTTAAGCTCTGCAGGAGAAGGGGAGTAGTGAAACTGACAAGTGTGGCCAGAGCAGCCACAAGTGCAGCTGTGAAAGGTCTCTGGAGGCCAATTATTTCAAATTATCAGTACCCCCCCCCCACTATTTCAAAATAAGCGTTATTCCCCAAGGAAAGCAGGAGTACAGGTGTCTAAATAACCAGCCTGATATTTCAAAATTACAGGCTTGGTAGTGTGGATGCGCCACTTGAAATAAGGTGGGTTATTTTGAAATAACTCCCGAGTGTAGACCAGGGCCAAGTGGATGTTTTCAGAGAACTATTCACAATGACTCTAAGATTTCTCTCTTGAGTAGTAACAGCTAATTTAGTTCCCATAATTTTATATGTATAGTTGGGATTATGTTTTCAAATACTAATTACTTTGCATTTATCAACAAAATTCATCTGCTGTTTTGTTGCCCAATTATTCTAAAGGGGGGGGTGAATAAAATATAGATTTGATTTGATTTGTTCAAGGCCACTGAGGGCAAGAGCATTTGCACCAGGATGAGAACTCAGGGAGCTGAGGTTTCCCAGCCTTTGCTTATGAAGGAAGATTGTTTTTTTTAACTTTTTAAAGTTTTTTTCAGTTACAGACTAACACAGCTACCCCTCTGAATCTTTTGCTTCTTTCCTTTTGTTTCTTTCTCATTAGCTCAGTGGTCTCCAACTTTTTTACGCCCAAAATCACTTTTTAAATGTCAGAACAAGCCAAGATCTACCCCATCCTGTCCCCAAGACCCCACCCCTTTCTTGAAGCCCCGCCCTCTCTGTTCTCCTCCTCTCCATCACTTGCTATCTCCAGCCCTTATACACTCTCAGGGTATGGCTACACTACTGCTTTTTTTTATCCTTCTATCAGAAGAGGTTTTTCCAACATTTGGCCCATTTAGACTGAGCCAAATGTCGGAAAAACCCCTTCTTTTGGAAGCCCCCTTATTCCTCGTGAAACGAGGAATACAGGCGTTGCCGAAAGCGCGTTTGCTCTTCCACTAAAAAAACCGTAAGAACAAACACGTCTCTTGATGCGTCCCACGTCCTTTGTAGTCTAGCTGTACCCTCACTGGGTTGAGACAGGAGGTATGGGGCTCTGGGGTGGGAATGAGGGATTTGGGTGTGGGAAGGGGTGAGAGGTGCAAGCTCTGGGAGGGAATTTGGATGCAGGAGGATGTGGAGAAAAGGATGCTGACTCGGGGAGAGGGATCCAGGCTGGGGAGTGTTGGGGTCAGGTGGAGGGTTGGGGTGCTGAGCAAGCCACAGGCTTGTGGATATGAGGGTGCAGGAGTTTGGGTTGGGGTGTGTGAGGGACTCAGGACAGGGAGGTTGGGAGTATGATGGGCTAAGTATACAGATTTGTGGTGTGTGGATGGTGCAGGAGTGTTGTGGCAGAAGACTGAGGATGTGGGGGTACAGGAGTTTGGGGATGTGAGAGGCTCAGGACAGGGGGTTCCAGTGTATGATAGGCTCAGATTTGGGGTCAGGGAGAGGGGGGTACAGGAGTGTTATGATGCTGAGGCCAGATGGGGGCTTGGCCTCAATTGGGGGCTTATTGGCCAGGCTTCATTTTTAAATAAAATATTATGTCAAACACAAAAAGTTTCAGCATTGTCTTTATTTATGAGAGGGGCGGGGAACCTGTTTTGAGTCAGGGGTCATTGACGCACAGAATAGTCAGTTGGGGCTGCACAAGTGAGATGCAAAAAAACAACCCCTCAGACCCCTCCCCCCCAAGCCTCACTAATGTGGCCCCCAACTGTGCTGGTGGTGGCAAGGGACAGGGTGCTGGTGGGTGCTGGAGCAGGGTGCTGGGACAGGATGCTAGTGGGGACAGAGGACAGGGTGTTGGGGCAGGTGGCAGAGTGCTGAGGCAGGGGCCAGGGTGCTGGTGGCTGCTGGGGCAGGGGCCAGGGTGCTGGGGCACAGGACAGGGTGCCGGTGGGGGCAGAGGCAGGTGGCAGGGTGCTGGGGCAGGGGATAGGGTGCTGTTGGGGGTAGTGGACAGGATGCTGGGGCAGGTGGCAGGCTGCCAGTGGGTGCTGGGACAGGGAATCCCCTGGCACGTGCTTTCTCCCAGGACTCCTACATTCCCCCTCCCCCGGTGAAGGAAGGCAGCAGGAGAAGGAAGTCCTGGTGCACACCTCCTCCCGGGACTCCTACCCTCCCCCGCCCCCATGTGCAGGAAGCCAGCAGGGGAAGGAAGTGCCCGGCATGCCACAGACCTGGTTTCAGGAAATGCGCCAGATGTTTGGGGGAGGAGGGAGCAGCCTGTGCACTTCCTGGAACCCCAGAAGTGGCATGCAGCTGCGGGACTGCCTCCGCCCCCCCCCCCCGCAGGAAGCTGGTGCTACTTCCATTGTCACTGGAGATAGCATCAATGGGGGGGCTTCTTCTTGGGGGCGAGGGAGGGGACTTGAGGGGCCTGAACGCCTTGCGATCGACTGGTCAAGCCCCCCTGATCGACCAGTTGATCGCGATCAACGGGTTGGTGACCACAGCTCTAGCTGGTGCCCCTGCCCTTCAGAGCTACCACATCTCACTCACTTGGAAAGGTGACTCAAACCTTGTCTTGGCTGAAGATTTGCCCTGAATTTAGCTAGTGTGGGAATGGACATCACTCTCAAGATTGATGTTCTCCGTGAGCAGGTGGAGGGAGTACCCTTGGAAAGTTGAGTGCAACTGCTAGTGTAGAAAGGCCTGGCCAATGTTTGCACAGGTAGAGCTTACTTCCACCACCAGTAAGGGCAATGACTGTCTACACTAGGGCTACGTCTATGCTACAATCCTCTTCCACAAGAGGAAATGCAAATGGAGCACTCATTTGCATATGTCACGCTCTCATTTGCATTTCCTCCTCGGATCCCTTTTGCGCAAGAGGTTTTTGCACAAAAAAGCACTGTGTAGACAGCTCCTTTTTGCGCAAAACCCCCCTTTTGCACAAGAGCCGTTCTTCCTAATTTTTTTGAGGAAGAACGGCTCTTGCGCAAAAGGGTTTTTTTGCGCAAAAAGGAGCCATCTACACAGTGCTTTTTTGTGCAAAAACCTCTTGTGCAAAGGGATCCGAGGAGGAAATGCAAATGAGAGCGTGACATATGTAAATGAGCGCTCCATTTGCATTTCCTCTTGTGGAAGAGGATTGTAATATAGACGGAGCCCAAAGGTTGCACTGCTGGTGGTAACTTGGGGAAATGCCTCACCTATGTTTGAATTATATGGAGTTCTCATTAAGATAGTTTTTAAAGTCTCTCCCTCATGATAGACTTTGCTAGGCACCTTTCACAGTTAAGAGGTTTAAAATCTTTTTCATCATATACTGGGCATCTTCCTTATGTACATTTTCCAAGTTGAGACAGAGCCCCTGTTGCAATTTAACAGCTTCTAGGAAAATGATTTCACCAAAGATGAAAATATACCCTCGACTTTCTTGCAAGCCCTATCTAGTTAGTTTCCTTTCCCTCTTCTGTCTTTCCCAAGCCTTTCTCAGTCTCACTTCTTCAGAAGAGAGTCATCTGCCATGTGAGATTCATTTTAAGGAAGTGCCTTTGCTCCCGACAAAAAAGGATTATGCTGTTTGTGTTTCAACAAGACATTTAAAGTTTCAGTTCACATAGCACGTACACATACACATGTGAGCAAAATCCTTCTTCATCAAGAGCAGGAAGGAGCCTGTAAACATTGTTGCAGAATCAATGCTGAATTTCTCCTCCTAATGAGTGAGGCTTGCATGTCTGGAGGAAGAGAGAAAAAAGACAGGTAGATCCACATGCCTCCCTTCCCTGGTCTTAGACTGGAACTCAGGATAGCTGGCCTCCAGTGTTCTCTGAAAACTGTGCACTTATGTGGCTGCTCAAGAGCGATGCAAATGCCACCCGGCTAATTAGCAGAGCTCAGCTAGGTTTTATTTCTACTGTGGTGCACATTTGCACATATCTTGATGCACATAAAAATATATTCCACAAATGGATGGAAAAGATTAGAGGAAACATTGCTGGCCTTCATTCCCAAGTATGTAAAAGACTTCCTATGTGATTTTGCACAAGTCACTTAATCACTTTGCTTTTTAGTTTTCCCAACTATAAAATGGATAATCCTACCTCACAGAAGTGTTGTGAGGATAGATTCTTAAATGTCTGGGACCACTCAACTACTGCAGTGATAGGAGCCATGTAGGTACCTGGACTGATGGAAACATTCCCAGACTATGTCTACACTACACTGTTCTTCTGGAAAAAGCTACGCAAATTGTGAACCAAATACATTGGTAAAATTATTTCCTACTACTCTTTTCCTTTTAGCCCCCATATCTTTTCTTCACTTACTCAATTTTTCTTTAGAACAAATTTGCTGTAACTGTTCATCTTTGAAAATATTTCCATTCATTCCCTACACCCACAAATCTTATCTTCTTCATTTTGGACTCCTATGGATACTACTCACAATACATGAATTCAAGCATGTGCATAAGCAGTGCTTTTTTTGTGACGGTACCGCCTGGTACACAGTACCGGTACCTCCAGATGCAGTACCAGCACCTCCAGTCAGAGCTCAACAACTTTTCCCCTGGAGTACCTGCACTTTTTTTTTTTTTTTTTTTTTACAAAAAATATACTGTGCATAAGTCTTTGGAGCATAAAGGCCTTATTTCCTTTATGATTTGCCTTTTCTCCCCACCCTGCCATATGATCTGTGCAGACTGACCCTTACTCCTGCTTGGAGTCCAGATGAAGTGATTAAGATGCTGTGTGAGCAGATCTAATATGCAGGATGGCGGTATTGGTGGTCTTTGTCCTCTCTTCCTTCATCTCAATGTCCTGAGCCTTCTTGAGCTGAACCAGGAGCCTGCTTTCCCTCCAGCTCTGAGTGAGAGAGAACCTTAGCAGGGGTTAGCAGGATAAGGAAACTAATGGTTTTCATTCTTGATTATCTTTTTGGCAGACTGGAGCTCTCAGTTTGCAGCAAGGGCAGGACTTAACAGGGGTGTGTTGGAACTGAGAGGAGATTTTTTTTCTTAAAGGGGTGTCTCAGTGAAAGACAAAATCCTTCATTGCCATACAAACCAAAAACGCAACCAACAAAAACAGCTTTGAAAACGAAACCACAGCCTGAAGTCGGAAGGGGGGGGGGGGGAAGGGTTAGCTTTGCAGGCTGTAGGGGTTTGGTTGGGAGGCTTCCTGGCTGGACGTGCTATTTTTACTCCATGGCCTGGGCTCTTCAAACTGGTGGAAGGTGGCTGGAGAGGTTGGCACAAAGGCCACCAACTCCCCTGCCCCCCCACCCCACCCCACCCTCAGCCTGCCCGTTCTCTGGCGGCGGGGTCCCCCGATGTGCGTCCCGACAGCGCCAAGTACTTGGACATGCCCCGTGCAGGGAGCCGCTCACGCACCGAAACCGCCGCGCGGATGTGCCCCCCCCTCCCCCACCGCCCTGACTCTCTGACACGGCGCTGGGCCCCGGTCTCCCAGGCAACCGCGCCCGTTACTGCCCCAGGCTGAGGCCCGCGCTGGGCCGGAGGGGCTGAACAGGTGGGTGCCGCGCGGGGCGCGGGCGGCGCCTTTAAGGGCGGGTTTCCTGCGGCGGCCGAAGAGTCACCACGGCTCGCTGCGGGGGGGGGAGTCGCGTCACGTGAGCTCAGTCTTGTGACTGGCCTGAGCGCTGGAAGCTGCCGCGGTAGGAGGCGGCGGGCACGTTGCTGCTGCTTCTGCTGCTGCCTGGGGGCGCCTGAGCACGGCTCCCCCCCCTCCCCCCCACAGCGGGGGCGGCGAGCTTGGCGGAAAGCCCCTCTCGGCGGCGCGCGCGCGTTTTCCTCCCCCCCCCCCCCCCCGTGGCCGGGGAGCGGCGCTGAAAGTTGGGCGCGGGGGCGCCGCTTCCTCTGCTCCGCCCGCGGGGGGTCCCTGCGCGGCTGCCGCCCCCCACCCATGGATAACAAGCCTCTTCTGCAGGAGCGGCCCCCTGCCTACAGCCCGGCCGCGCAGGGGGGTGACTACGGACAGAGCAACTATGGGGCCATCCCGCCGCAGCCGCAGCCGCCGCCGCCGCCGCCGCCGCCGCCGCCCTACCCCTACCCCAGCGCCGCCGCTGCAGGTGGGTCGCTGCCCGGCCCGGAGCTGCGCCTTTGTGCACAGGGGCCCGTGTGGAGCGCCCCGGCTCTGCGCCGGGAGGGGTGGGGGATGCGGGAAGCAAAACAAACTTTGCGGAACTCTGCGAGATGCGGTGTGCAAGCCCCGGGGCGAAACCGGGGTGAGCTGGGTGCGGGGACCGCGCTAACGGGGTGTGTGCGTGCGCGCAAGGGGCGCTTCCTGGCGGCTCTTTCTGAGCGGGAAAAACTAATGTGGAAAGGGGAAAGCGGGTTATTGGAGCCTCGCGAGTCAGCACATCCTCTCTCCTGCCTCCCTCCCCAAATGAAATCCTAAGCCCGGGAAGTGCTGTGCTCCAGCCGCCAGCGCAACTCGGAAGAAGCCTCCCCTCTTTCTCCTTTGCTGGACTTGCCACTCGAGCAAGCTCTTCTGGTGAAGGCGCAATAATTAGCCTATATGGCCCTGCCAATGCAACGGCTGGTTGCTGGAGACTAGCTCTCTCGGAAAAAGTTGCGTGGCCTGTTAAAGCCACACCAAGCTGCTTGTGTATGAAACCACGGTGTCGGGTTGTAGCAGGAGAAAGTTGCTTTGCTGAATTGCGGTGTGCCTTTTACCTGTAAAAAGCTTATGCTACTTTGTCCTTAGTAGCTTGGTTAATACTTAAGCTGGAGTAGAAAACAAGTTGATGGGGTGCCAGATGTTATAAAAAGCTCCTCCCTTTTTCCCTGCTGACTACTGCTTTTTAGGGCAAAACGTGCTTTTCTTATTTACCTGCCTGTATTTGTGTTTTGTTATTAGCTGAGATACTGTACTACTGCTGTTTTGAAGAGGGATGGAATTATCAGGCCTTGTTATAGAGATGCACATGTTGGCACTTGGAGTTTGACTTTCTCTTCCCCCAGCTGTATTTTATCATGCACACAGTCCACCTGTTCCCCTAATTAAATGTTGTGGTTTTTTTTCCTAATGTAAGCACATGGTTCTAGAGAGATTTCAGTAGCTGAGTGTAACCTGTTGAATATGAAATGACTGGGATCTAGTTAAAGAAGCAAAACTGGACTACTTGTAACTTCAAAATTGAAAGGAAAAATTCTCTAACATTTAACAAATGGTTCAGAAGGGAAAACTAGTGCTTCCAACCCTAAGCACATACTTCAGGCATTGTGTGAGTTGTCCCAAGTGACTTTAGAGGGACTATTCACAATGCATTAAAATTAAGGATCCATTTTTAGGTTTGGGATTATAGGTATTTGTTTACTATTTACTCTGTAAATCAGAGCCCACTCATCCACAAAAACCCCAAGAATTATTTTTTACTTTTTCTTTACTAGTGTGCTTAATGGATTTTTTGCAAATACTTAAATTAAATATGATTATGTCCTTATTAGTTGAGAAACTCCCCCAAAACATTTTAACTTGTCTGGTGTAAGGAGCCTCATCCTCTGGTGTCACAATATCCTGCCAAATAGAGAAGCTGGGCTATATCATGGCATAGTCTCTCTCTAAACACTCACATTGTAATTGTTGTCATTGCATTTCTGAGGCTCCTGTGGTAATGATTTGTAAAATAGCTTATGCTTTCTAAACAGTTTTTAAAACAGAACACACACAAGTTTGCTGGCTGTTTTGTCTTCCAAGCCAGTTTATTTCTCTGTATTCAGGAATTCCTATACATTTTTCTTACCACTGCTTCTTTCTCTCTCTGCCCCTGCTATTGCATATTATAGGTTGAACTCTTTAGTTTGGCACCCTCAAGATCTAACCAGTGCCGAACCACAGGAGGTCAATATTGTCTAGCAGCATTACCAACACTTCCTCTGTTTACTGGGCTCTTAGAAGGCATTTAGGGGTAAACTAGAGCTAATAACAGCACAGAATACTAAGAGCCAGGACTGGTGGTTGTAAACAAACTTTATGGGACTATGGGAAAGTTGGTCAGTAAACGTGGGGTGGCAGCTGGCTCTCCTGGAGTCGATGTCTACCGGCTGCTGCCTGCTGGTCCAGCTCCCAGGGAGCCAGCTGCCACCCCATGTTGTGATACAGAGGCAGCAGCGTGGGGTGGCAGCTGGATTCCTGGGAGCAGGGTGGGAACCTGCATGTAACTATTCACTGAAATGGATAAGCCCAGGCTTATCAGTTAACCATGTAAGTGGTTATCCTGTTATGCTATGGGTTTTTACTACAGATGTATGCATGGCTAAACAGCAAAACTGTATTTTTGTTTGTATGTCTTGTTTTGTTTCCAGGGTAAGGGTGTAGTGGGTGGAATAAGTTTAAAACAGTTTTGTTGGTAGAAGATAAGTATGCACCAAGAGCTCTTTGCTGGTATAGAATAACTATAATGGCAAAGAAGCTTCACGGGGTAGCCGAGTTAGTCTGTACAGGATAAACTTAAAAAACAACAAATGGTCTATGACTATTTGTTTTTTAAGTTTATAACGGCAAAGTATTTCTAGTGTAGAATTGGCCTTATGATATCAAATGTCTTTCTGTTGTGGAAAATGAAACTTACCTTTCCCCAAGTTACCATTGTTTAAAGAATCGTTGTGTGCTTTATGACCAGAGGTTCACTTACATTTCTCTTTTTTCTAGGATATGTTGCACCACTGCCACCACAGCATAATTATCCCAACATGTACACCATCATTCAGCAGCCAGCTACCACCACCTCCGTTGTAGTGGTTGGAGGTTGTCCTGCCTGCAGGTATGGTTCTCTCCAGTTGTTTTTCAGCTTTTAAAATACATTCAGTTTGATCTACAGATCTCTGGGCTTGTAACCACATATCTTGGCTTTTAAATATCAAAATGGAATTAATTGATTATTTCTATTAGGAATATTAAAAAGTGGGTAATTGTGTAACCACTTAAAATCACAGCAGCTACATGGTTATCCACACTCAAAGCGTGGGATGGCAGCTGGTTCCCAGCGTGCACTGGCACCCGCCTGCAGCCCTGCTCCTGGGGAGCTGGCTGCCACTCCCATGCTGCTGGTTCTGATACAGAGCCAGCAGCATGGCAGGGGCAGCCTGATTATATGCAGGCTTATGGGCTTGGGCCTGCGTATAACCATTTAAACAGTTAACCAATAAGCTTTTACATTCCTAATTTATATATAAAGAAATGGTAGTATGCTCGTATTTATCCTGTTTAGCCATGACACTGAAGTGAAACATTCTGTGGTGACTGACCATAGTCCCTGTTGCCATCTACATGATACCCACATATGGGATCCTAGTCAGCTCTGTTGATTTTTCTTCTCTAGGTTGATGAAGAAACCTGGGGATTTTTCCTTTTGTACTTACTTAAACTGGCTGAAATAATAGTGTGCTGTCTCGGCAAGGGTGGCTTCTTGTTTGTGTTAGTACAATATTGATGATTCTAGAAGTCAATATTGCTTTTGCTGTGGAAGACTTGGCAAAAACTAGGGGGCTTACAGTAAGGTGTTAATTCAAGATAAAACATGGGAGCCAGAAAAGATTAATTGCAAGTTCTTCCACTAATTAAAAAGACCGAACTCCTCGTATGTATGTAACCAACTACTTTTGCTCACTAAAGCAGTGGTCACCAGCCAGTAGATTGGGATCTACTGGTATATCCTGGAGTCTCTGACACGTGATCGTGACAGGTTTGACTGGGCACCATCAAGTACCCGCACTTCAGCTGCTCCTCCCAGCACTGCCATGTTCCTCCTGCCCTCTGCCTTGGAGCTGCCCCTCCCTCCCTGAGCCTTCTGCTTGCTGTGCAGGGTGGAGGGAGGCACTGATGTCAGGGATGATGAGGCTCTGTTTCCCCCCTCTCCCCCCCTCCCCCGAGGAACTGCTGCTGGACATGCCGGCCGCTTTCAGGAGTGGTGCAGGGCCAGGGGTGACTCACCACTATCTGGGAGGTGCCTGTGGTAAGCAGTGCCCAACCCATATCCTGAACCCCGGCCCTGAACTCCTTCCTGCACCCCAGCCTCTCCCCCAGGCTCAGCCTGGAGCCCCTACCACATCCAGACCTCTTAGCCCAAGACCAGAGTCTCCATCTCTGTGCACTCCAACTGTCTGCTTCAGCTTGGTGAAAGGGAGTGAGGATGGGAGAGGGAATGGAGTAATCAGGGCAGGGCCTCTGAAGTGGTGGAACAGGAGCTTGGAGTATAGGTGGGACAAAGGTATTTGGGTTTGAGGTAGATCCTGGATTTCACACATTCAGAAAGTGACCTTGTGCTTAAAAAGGTTGGAAACCACTGCCCTAAAGTAAGGGATAGAGAATATTGGGCATGTGCTGCCATGTATGTTAGGATGTAAAATTCCATGTAGTTAACTGGTTAAATGTTAAGTTTAACTGGTTAACTGATTAAACAGGGGCAGCCGTGGGTAGGGGCTACTTTAGCCTGTCTGCTTCAAGGCCTGTGCTAGGCTGCCAGCTCTCAGCCTGCACAGGCTGGGAGTTGGCAGCCTCCCATGGGGCCAGAAGCCCCCACCTCCTGGCTCATGAGGATGCTGACTCCCAGCCCACGCAGGCTTGGGAGGTGGCAGCATCGTGCAGCTGGAACAGCTCTCCATCCACAGTGGGGCGCTCCCGGGTAACGGTTAACCATTACACATCACCCATTAAAAGTGATGCTTACCGGGTAACCAATTAACTGGTCACCTGTTCACATTCCTAATATATTCTAGAATACTGCATTCAATTCTGGTGAGTCCAGCTGCATAAGAATAGAGGGGAGAGAGCATATTCGCAACAGGTGATGAGATCAGGTCACCCTGGGCTTTCTGTTGTGTGCAGCTAGAGTAGGGCACTGATGAGTCAACACCATAATAAGATCTGTAGGAGGCATCCTCTGGCCTTTGTAGAATGGAATTGTACTGTGGGGAGTCAGAGCCTGCCTTCTACGTCTAACCTCTTCTTAGAAAGATGGATCCAAAAGATGGGAGTTCTTAGAATGCTGTGGAAGGGTTGATGCCGTAGAACTAAATCAGTTTAGGCTGGAATTATAGCAGCTCAATAAATTCAGGTTAGATAATTAGATGCACATTTTTAACAGTGAATTGCTTTATTGGGGGTGTGGTGGATTCTCTGGCACTTGATTCTGTTAAATCAAAAAGGGAGGTCTTTCTAAAAAAATATTCAAACTTAACCAGAAAATTCAGAATGATGGAGGAATTACTAGGTGACATTCTATGTCCATTTCTACATAGATCACCTCTATATAGAATGATTGTAATGGTCCCCTCTTGCCTTAAAAACCTGTGACTCTGAAAGGGAATTTAACTTGAAAATAGGGACCGTTCAGTGGCCTCTGACAGACTTTTGGGTAATTCTTGTTTCTCTTTTTGTTAGTAGCTCCCTCAGCATGGCATGGAGGATTCCTTCGAAGCCTCAGATATGAAAATGTAACCTCTAGCTCAAAATCCCTTTTGAGGCAGTGAAACTTAACTTGAACGCTGTCCTTGTGCAGAGTATTGCTCAGGCTTTTGGAGGCAATAGCTGTTTGGTCTAGACATGTAATATGCGGGGTGGTGGTGTGGATTTGATAAGATGAAGTCTGAGCCTTGCAGAAATCAGTGTGAAGTCTTCTCTTCAATAGAAGAGGTACTCTGAACTGCCTACATAACTCTCTGTGATGAACACATTTAAAGCTCTGCATGCTTCTTTCCCACTGTCTGATTATCCTCTACAGAGCATAGGAAGAGACATTTTAGCTCCGTCTCCTCTGAGATAGGATCCTTAGAGTCCCTTTTCCTCTAGATGGAACTCTATTGCTTTTGCCTTAACTCTGCAGGCTCTGTTTCAGCCTGTTAAAAATGTCTGGGTTGAGAGGGAGACTATATTTACTGCAAGTTGCAATAATTATTCCACAGGGCCCTTTTTAGCGTCTCTAAGATGCATACTCAGTTGTAGAAAATGAACTCTTGGGACTAGTAGCTGTAGCCATAGATAGGCCATGTCAGCACCTTCCTGGCATTTTTAATGAAGTGTTGAACCTGCTATAGCATACCTGGCATCAGAAGTGCTTATTGCCCCTTTGGACATTGACACAACATTCGAGTACAAAAACTTTATACTCCTGTTTTGACTAGCTGTGGGATTGATAGCCCTGTGTTGGGATCTCTCTTGAGAAAAGAGGACAGGATTGTGTGCAGGGATAAGGAATGGAAGCTCAATACATTCTGGGAAGCATGGGGTATCAAGGAACTACCACCATGAGACATTAGGGGATGCACTCTAGTTCGAATTGTTTCTGCCTCTAGCTAATTTAGGAGAAGAGCTTTTAATTCTTGACTTTTCAAGGACTCCACAGAAATGTTACATTTTTCAGACCTAGGAATTAGAAGTATTAGCAGAGATTTTGTGTAAGCCAATACTTCTCAACTTTTCCAGATTACCATACCCCTGTCAGTAGTTTGATTTGTCTTGCTACCCCAGGTTTTGCATCACTTAAACTAGCTTCCAAATAAGACCTACAAATACATAAGTGTCACAGCACAGTTACTGAAAAGTTGCTTGATTGTTCATATTTTCATATAATTATAAAATAAATCATGGCCCTCTAGTTGAGAAACAGTGATAGTATGTAGAGCAGTATAACCAAGCCATTGTCTGTATGAAATTTTTGCTTGTACTGACTTATGCTTTTCATATAACCTTTTGTAAAACTAAGCAAATACTTAGCTGGGTTGATGTATCTTCTGGAAGACCTCTGTGTACTCCCAGAAGTATGAATATACCTTTTTGAGAATCACTGATCTAAGCTCACGTCTTGGTCCTTAAGATATTGCAAAATGCAATTGGTCCACGTAACCTAAACATGGCATAAATCAACAAACAAGTACTGTAGCATATGATCAATTTGGAGAAAGCATCATGATCTTGTGGTTCTAAGTAAGGATTTAAGGAGCAGGTATTTGGCTAATTGTGTAGTCAATACAAATTGTATTGACTACACAATTAGTTGCTAAGTGGAGGCGCTCTGCAGAGCTGCAGTGGCAGTACCTCCCAGAGCCAGCACAAGCTGGTACTGAGCAGTCCTGGCTTGTGCCAGCTCTGGTTCACTGTGGCTCTGCCTTTTAAATGTAGTAAGAACTGGGCGGCTCCTCTTAAATTTGCCAAATGAGAACTTTTAAAGCTAATCTCTAAAGCCCCAATTAGGCTGGGCCACCGCAGACAGGGGCTGTTGTTGGAGCAGCCTCTGCCTGTGGCCAGCCCAGGACACGGTGAATAGGGGCTGCTTCACGGCAGGAACCCCTGTCGGGGGGGGGGGGGGGGGAGGGAGGATCTCCCTGCTGGGACCCCCAGTGGACAGGGGCTGCTGCTGGAGCAGCCTTCCCCCCGCTGCTGCCTCTGATAGAGGCAGCAGTGCGGGAGGTAGCACCGTGCTGCAGGGAAATGGCTTTTAAACTGGCTCCCCCCCTCCCCCTCCCAGCACCGGCTCCTGTCCCCTTCCCCCTTAATGCTTCTGATACAGCAAAGGGGGGGGGGTAAGCGAGTAGCTGAGTAATCAACTTGACTACCCAATAAGCTTAGGCTTATGGATAGTCGAGTACTTGGCTACTCACTTACATGCCTAATTCTAAGATGAACTTTGCTGTAATACCCTTGGCTGTATTATTTGATTTAGAATTAGTCAGACTCTAGACAGGAGAAACTGCCATTGATATTTGTCACTTTTAGTACTTTTAGATTTTCTCTGCAGTAGCTGTGAATCTGAGTGTAGAACCAGCAGTTGCTCAGCACAGATACTACAATGCTCGTGCACATGTTTTCTAATATGCATGATGGTAGTGCCTAGAGTCCACCGTCTCATTGTGCTAGGCACTGTGTTGGCATAACTGTCTCTTCTTCTGTCCCTCCCCACCACTAATTCCATGTCTAGCCCTTTAATGAATACTGAGCAGTGTGTGTCATTTTTGGGAATCTATCAGTTAAATCACTTAATGTTCAGGGGATGCTGCTGTTAAGCTATTTTATATCCCCAACAACAGCTTGGACCATTACACCTGCAAACTATACAAATCTAGCTTCTTGGAAGGCAGTTGCTCATTTGCGTAAATGAGAAATGCCAAGAAATCAAAGGCTTGTCTACATTCCTCTTTGTACAGTGCACTTCCAGTAGACAGACAGTAGCTCTGTTTGAACTAGTGCAAAGAAAAAGGGGAAAAAAAAAAAAGCAGTGGGGGCTTGGGATAGATGCCAGAGCACAACCCCCTCAATCCTCTGGGTGTAGGCTCAGAAAAACAGCCTGGGCTGTCACCTCTGCTCCTGCAATCATATCACAGCTTTTAGCACTGTAGCTCAAGTAGAGATAGTGTGTGCCTCTCTACTTGCAGGTGGAAGTACTTTCCCAACTGCACTATAGACATACTCTTAAACTAGTGATCTCCCTCCAACCTTCTTATGCCGAAAATCACTTTTTGAATTTAAGGGCTGCCTAGGATCTGCTCCACCCCACTAACTCTATCTCCCCTCTCTCCGTTGCTTGCTTTCACTCACTTTCACTGGGCAGGGGTTTGGGATTTGGGAGGATTATGAGCTGTGAGCTAGGGCCAAGGGGTTCACAGTGTGTAAGGGGGGCTCCAGGCTGAGCTAGGGATTGGGGGTGTCGGAAGGGGGGATGGGTGCATGATCTGGGATGGGGTTCAGGGTACTGGAAGGAATCTAGGGTGTTGGCTCAGGAGGAGAGGCTCAGGGCTTGTGCTTAGGCGCAAGAGTGGTTATGGCAGGGGTGGGCAATAATTTTTGGTCGGGGGGGGCACGCCAAGATTTTGGTCAGTGGCCAAGAGCTGCACTTTTCTGTGGAGGGTGGTGCAGGGTCTAGGGTGGAGGTTGGTGCAGAAGGGTGTATGGGGTAAGCATAGGCATGCGCAGCACATTTCATTAGGGTGTGCACCCAGGGAATTTATTTTTTTTTAAAGGCGAACATTTATTGAATACTCAATCATAAAGGACATGCTGCCAGCAAACGCAGGCTTTCTATACATTTCTACAACATCTATATTACGCAGTTCAGTGCTTATTGCATGATACAACAATCCATACTTTAAAACTAAAAGAGCGAATCATGCGATTAAATTAAAACACAAAGCCACTTTTTTTTTTTTTTTTTTTGAGACATTAGGATGTTCCTGGGCACACCCAGCACACTCCCTGCGTACGCCTATGGGGGTAAGGGACTGGGGTGCAGGAGACAGTGTGAGGTCTCAGAGGGTGTTTGGTGGAGGTGGGGGTTGTGACCTGGATCAAGGGATTGGGATGTAGGGTCAGGGAGGAGGGTGTGCATGCAGGAGAGGATTCTGGCCTGGGGAGAGGTGTAGGAAGGGGTACAGGGCGTGGGAGAGAGTTGTCACCTGGGGCAGGGGGTGCAGAGGATTTGGATGGTGATCTGGGGGAGGGAGTAGGGGTGCAGGAGGAGTTGGGGTGCCAGAGGCAGGCGCTGGCTGGGAGGAATTTACCTAATTGTCTCCTGGCGGGCAGCCCCAGCCCACTTGAAAATACAGGCTGCTCCCTCCATGTGGCTCTGAAGTCTGGCAGCCCCGGTCGCTCAGGCCAATCTCTCAGTTCCAACTGGCTGGCTGTTTCCAACCAATAGGATTGGAGAGATTAGCTGAGGTCAGTTCTTATTGGCTGGTTGTTTCTGGCCAATAGGAGCTGAGGATTGGGCTGGGGGGCGGAGAGCTCGAAGCTTCCCTCTCCCTGTGGAGCAGAGAAACACAGGGACAATGTTAAATGCAGCAGCTGTGTGCCTGATGGTCCTGGCAGGGTGGTCCACAGGCTGGATCCAGTGGCTTGGCGGGCTGGATCCAGCCCCCGGGCTGTATTTTGCCCAGCCCTGGGTTATGGGGTACTGGCTTCAGGAGGGACTGGGGGTTGGGATGCTCCTGCTGGGCAGCACGTTGTGTGGGCAGCTCTTGGTTGGCAGTGCAGTGAGGTTAAGGCAGGCTCCCTGTCTGACCTGGTCCCACGCTGCTCTCAAAAGGGTCCAGCATGCTCCTGTGGCTCCCGGGGGCAGGGGGCACATGGCTCAAGGCTTGTCCCTCTCTGCTGGCATCGATTCAAGGCTTTCCTGCATTTTTGTTAATATCAGAAAGGACCCACTTTTGTGGCAAATCTACAGTCTTCATTCATAGAATTTCCTTAAACGGGTCTCTTTTTTTTTTTTCCCCCCTCAGCAAAAATGCATTTATTTAGATTTAACGCAGACATGCAAAAAAGTGAAAATCACCGTCAAGTAGAAAAATGTGGGAGAAGATTTATGCTCCTATTCATATCAGTGCTTTGCTCCATTTTTATAGCAGATGTGAATTTCATGTATGGAGTGACTATTGACATGGGCAGTAATCAACATGTTATTGCACCTTGTAGGAAGTGAAATCCCTTTGGAATTCTACCTAAGGCTGATGCTATAACCAGGAACCCATTAGGATTAAGAGCTGGTGACACAGGTTGTTGCAGAAACAAGACCCAAACGTGATTGAAAATGGTTCATTACACTGTATTACGCAGCAAGCAGTAAAACTGTGCTGTGCTGTACACACAAATGGCAGCGACAGAATTAATTCCTGTGAAGGGTTAGCAGTGTGCTCTGCTGTAGTTTGGTGGCTGGAGATGCTAGGACAAGGAATGCACTAAACTAAAGCATTATGCAAGCTCAAGTCAGAGTCTTGATGTAGCAAACTTAGTTGCCTCAAACCTGCCGTTTGGAGTTGCTGGTCATGACGAAGTTGTCCACACAGATATTTGAAGTCCTTTGTTAATACTATAAGAGGACACATACAGCTGGTAGAAGGAAGCCTGCTTTGGATGTAGAAAAGAGTGTGTCACGACACCTGAGCACAGATATTTCAGAATTTCCTTCTAGGATATTCATCCTCCTGGGACTGTCTAGTTTGAGAGAAATTAATGTAAATAATTAGATCTCTTGCTAATAAAAAATGTTCAGACATCTGTCTTGTTAATTGCATGAGTGCCTCACTTAATAAGCTATTATAAAATGCTTCAGCAATTTAGGTCCCAGCCTGTGGTGTGGATTAATTTTTCCTCTGTTCAGCTTGAGCTTATGGAGAAGCTGCTGCAATATTACATTATTTAATACATTTGTCCAGGTGTCTAATTGGTACAGTGTGCACAGGATTTAACAGTGTGGTAATGTGAAGTTGTAGTGAGGAAGAAAAGGGCTTTTCACCCATTGAATACGCCTATGAATCTGGCTCAGGACAAAGGTCATCCAAATTTGGCTGTATGCAGATTGAGACATGAATAGATAAATCTCAGCTCTCTTGCTAGCAGGTAGGTGCCCATCTTGCAAAGATTGCCAGTGAGTGGGCCAACGAGACAGCACAATCTCCATGAGGAGTCCAAGGAGTTAAACGTGGGTGGGGATTGACATTATAGAGGTGGTCTGTCTAGAAGGGGGATGAGCTGTGTAACGGTTGTGTTAGTTTTGTTCAGTCCTCGGGATGCTTCCTAAGCATAGGGAAGCCTCGATAACACTATCTGTTACAAACTTGGCTGTTTTAACTGATTAAAATATTCAACTTAAAAGTGCCAACTGGCTATTAAATTGTAGTAACTTTTGAGCACTTGGCATCTTGATTGTTGCAGCTTTGGCTCTTACAATGTGCTTAAGATGTCAGTGTTCTGAGACTGTCTTTCAAGCTAACATTGATCAAAAGGTTAATCATTCTATCAACAAGCCTTTGAAACTAAATTACTTTTCTGTACTGAATGAGCAGCTGTAGTGTAGTTTAAATGTGAGACTGCTGTAGTATAAATAAACCTTTCCTTTTTATTTTTAGACTCTAGGAGTAGTGTCATGGATTTTTTTAACTACATTAAAGCTGCTTATGCTGTAGGACGCAAATTACTTTTTGCTAGATTAGTAAATCTTCAGACTATGCAGTAACTTCCTGTAATTTATTATCTAAAATGAAGAGTAATTTACATAAGAAACAGATTAAAATTTGGTGTTCTGTGACTCCTCTTAAAAGTTGCTTCCCCTGCTAATAAAAAGACAGTGCTAATAAAAGACACTGTTTGCCTAGGCATGCTCCATCTATGATTAGGAGATGACATGAACCAATGAATGCCACAGCAAGTGTCCATCTAGTCAGGATATCACTATAGGTAAGTTTTCTGTTGTGGGAGTTGATCCTTAAATAATCATGTTCTAAGGGAGGGCCTGTCCCCTCAGCATGGTATACTCCAGTATTTTCCCTAGTGGTAAGCCACATGCAACTGGCTTAATTTATAATTTACGTTCCTCCTTTTTTCTCTGGCACTTGTCTGCTCTCTCGCTGACAGTGGTTTGTCTCTGTCTGTCTGGCATGGATCGGTGAATGTTTTCTGACTGGCAAAAGATTGTGCTGGGCATTTTGTGCTGCCAAAAATACCCTCCAAATAACTTTCTCACATACAGAAGGGAGATCAAAATTTCTACTTACTGTGTCAAGGACATCTGCTTGGTAGCAGAAATGGACCATACAAGCTGATTCTTAAGAGGGTTAATTGTAATCGCTTAGACTGCAGTCATCAACTTAGAGGTTTATAGCTGTTTAGGGCTGACCAGAAATACCCTGTTTGATCCCTCTTATGTATTGGTTTAATCATAGTCCTTTTTTTTAAAGACTAGCTCAGAGTTAGGCTGCTTATTATCTTATTATTAGATGTAATGGCCCATGGGTCACAGAAGGAGTGGGTGCGAGTGAGGGAGGGGGAAGAGGGAGAATAAATTTATAATGTAGGGAACAAGGAAGTGATGTGGTTCCTTGTAACAAAACAGGAAATGCATCTATATAGGATGGGGACAATGAATGCATGGCATTAGTGTCATGGTAGGAATATGCAGTTAGGAAGTGCAAGAACCTTAAACACAGTGTGTATTATGTGCTCAAATTATATCTTTTAAATTTTCAAAAGTTTTTATTTGACTCCTGTAATGGAGCCTGACATTTTGCTCTCCAGAGGATGGGTGCTTATCTCAAAAAATTGAAGCACTCCAAATCAATGGTCTTTAGAAAAATGTAGGATTATATCATAGGCCATGAAGTTAGTGTGTGTGATAACTTGCACAATTAACTAGGGGAAACATAGAGAAGAGCGTCTAGACTTCCAGTTGTTCTGAGCAAGTTGCTTTTGAGTTCAGGAGGATTGGTCAGTGCTTACCACTTCTATAAATCTGGTCACTTTCCCAGATCCATGTGTAGGTACCTAGGCTTGAAGCTTTTGTCCCTCTATTTCTGATGATCCTCTTATCTTTCCTGTAACTTTTTTCCAAATAGCTATGGGATACATGTCTTAATATTTGACATATGTTAACTGATTCTCCTCCCAAAAGATGCTCTTTCCAGCCTTGGGTATGTGACAATTGACAGTCTTCACTGATTTGTAATTAAGGAGTTGATCAGAATCTGATTTACAGAGGGAGTCAAAAGGGACTGGACTAGGGTAAAGATGTCATCGTGAAAGGATAACATTGTACACAGACCTCTCCTCCTGTTATCTTTCAGATCCGATGTCTGCTAAAATTCCACTCCTCCTTCCAAGAAACCCTGTTGAGTTTCTAATCCCGAGTCATAGTACATTAAGCAATAAGCAGATAAGCATTCTTTCAGCTGTGTCCTGTCTCATAGATTCTGTCTCTTTAAATTGACTGCTAATGGTCATGCTAGTGCAGACCTGATGTTGGCATATTGACTGCCAAACTCCAGCCTGCTCACAGCCAGTCCGGGCAGCACTCAGTTAAAATATGTCAATGACTTATCTATTGTAGTGCTCTTGCTGTGGCTGATGGTGCTGGGACTACTGCGGTGGGAAAACTTAAGGCCTTTTCACTTCTTTTAAAAAATAAACCTACCCCAAAGTGCAGGAGGTTGCATTCTGCTGCTGTTGAGCACAGTGCAAATGCAGCAATTACGTTTGTGTTCTCCATTTAAAAACTTCCTATTCACAATAAAGGCCCTAGTTTGTCAGTTCTCCCTCTTTTTAAATGCACATGTGGAATTAATTTTTATCTGTGCACCAATATTGAGGTGTTGTATGCCACCAGCAGAAACATATAACCTTGAGGTAGGGGAGAGGCATCTCTCTCCACCATAGCCTCAGAGCTGGGGACAGGCTCCATCAATTTCTGCTTCCAGTTGGAACATCTCTAGGGCCCTAAACTGACAAGCTTCTTGGGTCAAAAAGGGGCAACAGATGTGTGCACTGCAGGTGACTGCTTGGTAGTGGTGCAGTGAAGTGACTGTGTCCTCCTCGGGCAGTAGGATTTTGGGGAAGAAAACTGGGAGATGAGGGGGAAAATGGTTAATATGGAACTTGGAAACAACTTGGGGCCTGAAAGTGACCCTGCCTTTATGAAACCCAATGTAAGGGGCTCTCTTGAGCTCTCTACCTCCTTACACTGGGGGTCTGAATCTTTTACCTTATGGCTGCTATAATGATTACTAAAAAGGCAGTTTTCATTTATGGGTGGGGTAGGGAATAAGTTACAAAGGGTGCTTCAACTAGGGATGTTAAATTGTGGGTAATCAGCTAATTGAATAGTTGATGGAATTTCCTTTGACTAATCAATTAGTTGATAAGGGGGGAAAACTGCAGCATGGCAGCTGCCTCATGGCTCTTAATACACTGAAAAGGCAGAAGTGTAGTGGGGACCAGGTGCGAGCCAGGAATCAGCTGTCCTGGCTTGCTCCTGTTCCACACTGCTGTGCGTCTACTTTTTAAATGTATTAAGAGGCCCTGGTCTCTTAATACATTTAAAAAGCTGAGGCGCAGCATCTGGGACCAGGCACAAGCTGGGAATCAGCTGATTCCCAGCTCATGCCCAGTCCCCCACTACGCCTCTGCCTCCCTCCTCCCCCGCAGTGGCTCCTGCTCTTCCTCCCTTGCTGCTTCTCTCTGGTAGAGGCAGCAAGAGGGGGGAGGGAAGCGACTAGTCGAGTCACTGCTCGACTACCCGATAAGTGTATGCTTATTGGGTAGTCGACTAGTCACTTACATTCCTAGCTAGGTATGTAAAGGACTAGTCGACTATCTGATAAGCAAATGCTTATCAGATAGTCGACAGGATAGTTGACTAATCGCTCTCCCTCCTTGCTGCCTCTCTCCCTCTATCAGAGGCAGCAAGAGGGGGGATAGGGGATTATTTAAAAGCGGCAGTGCCCTGTGGAGCCCAGGATCAGCTGGGGACTCCCCAGCTGACCCGGGCTCCACATGGCATTTCAAAGCAGCAGCACCGCATGGAGCCTGGGTCAGCTCCTGTGCTCTGTGCGGCATGCCAGCTTTGAAATGTACAAGAGCCCCCAGTGGGGGCTCTTGTGCATTTCAAAGCAGAAGCACCCACATGGAGCCCAGAATCAGTGGGACTTCCCGCTGGCACTGGGGTCCATGCAGCGTTCCAGCTTTGAAATTCACAAGAGCCCCCATGGGGGCTCTTGTACATTTCAAAGGCAGACTGCAGAAGTACTTATTGAGTAGTTGGTGGAAATTCCATTGACTACTTGACTGGCAAATTAATCGCTACTTAACATCCCTATCCCTAGCTTCAACCATCCAAACCTGTATTGAAATTCCAGGAAAGAGGGGCTCCTAAACTGGGGGGGGAGAGACATGTATGAGGCCTCTAAAGAATCTCGCCACTATAGTGTGAAAAAAATAGCGTGGCCTGGCATAGGTGAGTAATGTGCAGATAGGGCTGCTAGGTAAACCCTATGGAACTGACACAGCCTAAACCATTGCATAGTCCAATATTGCTGCAACTGGTGTTGAGTGAGACAGATGGTGCTGAAATGCCCAGATAAAAAACCCCCTATTTCTAGCTTTAAGTCAATTTAGTTGAGGCTTTCCTGCTTTAGAGCAGAATGTTCTGAACTTCAGCTGAATGGCTTCTTTCAGTGGCCGGCAGCCAGCCAGCATCCTGGGTGTCAGATGTAAGGATGGTGAGTCTGGGTCCGGGATCTGAGTGTTCTGTGAGATTGTTGGGCAGAATAGGCAAAGTGATTAAGAGCAGTGTTGAGAGTTCGGCAGGGCCTTGGCTGCCAGAGTTCCCAGGGCCTGCCAAAGAGACAGATCTTGGAAGCCCTGGCTTGCTGGAGTCCTTGATTCTCCGGGACAAGAGGGAGGACTGAGCCATAACTATGGCTTTCTTTGTAGCACCCAAGCAAGCTGTCGTGCAGTGCTGCTGAATCTGCCTCAAAAAAGAGATGCTGACAGAGCAACAGTCAGGGATATGCCCTTCATCCAAACAAACCCTCCCCCCCCCACAGGCGGGAGCTGCTCCGGCCTGGCCGGAGCAGCCCTTGCCTACGGTTCCCCCGTGGCACCATGGCAGGCAGGGAATTGCTCCAACCCTCACCAGTTAACCGGTTAAACTTTCACATCCCTACTAGGAAATCAGCTTCTACCATAATGTGAGAGCCCTGCACCTTTGGGGTGAGGGCAGGGGTGGGATTCTAAACCTACTAAAGAGCTGTGGAAAGCTGGTATAAAAAAGGGAGGGAAAACCCCAGTGGAAAACTAAATCACTGAAACAGAGCAGGTCTACACATTAAGGCTACAATGGCACAGCTGTAGTGCTTCAGTGAAGATGTTCCTTATGGTGACTGGAGCTCTTCTGTCTGGCATAGCTACTGGCTCTTGTGGAGGTGGAGTATCTATGTTGGTAGGAGAAGCTGTCCTGTTGACATAGCACTGTCTACACAGGGGGTTAGGTTGCTGTAACTAGGTCATGGATTTGTAGAGAAATAGGAGATTGTTCAGTCTCACCTCCACAGGCTGCAGCTGCATTCCACTTTGTGCTCTTGGTTTGGGACAACCAAGCGCTAGGCATTGAGGATATGGGTGTAGCAGATGCTGCTGACTAAAGGATTGTGACCTGGCGCACGCAGCCCACACAGATTCCACTCTTGCTACGTACAGTTTGAGAGACTATCTGCTGGTGTTGGCGGTCCCGCTGCTCCTGGGGGGTGGGGACCTCAAGCCCACCATCCTGTGCTCCCCAGGCAAATGCCCTATCCCCTCAGCCACTCCAGGACCCATCCCACCTCCCTGCTTTCAGGGTGTCCCTTATCATGCATTGGGTCGGGGAAGGGTGGCGGGTGGGCTAGGAATGCCCCCAAATCAGGGTCAGTATTACCTCTGTTGTGAAAATATTTTTACAGAGTCCGTCAACTCCTGTGTCATGAGTGCTCTCCTGGTGCTGATATTAAATAATTTAAATGTTCTTGGAAAAAACAACATAGTCTGGTAGCACTTTATAGACTAACAAAACATGTAGATGGTATCATGAGCTTTTGTGGGCACAGCCCACTTCTTCAGATGACCAGAGTGTTGGATGTCTAGGACCAAAATAAATAGGGGAAACTGGAAAGGAAGGGGAGTGGAAGAAGAGAAAATTGGGAGGGGGGGGGGGAGACAAGAAAAGGCAGTGGGTAAAAAAATATCAAGGGCAAGCCGAATCTATAAGCACCTAAGGACTAGATAGTCAAAGGGGGCAGATAAGAACCATTAATTAGCAAACAACAGAGAGTCAGGAAACACTTAAAGACTGATTAAACATCTAGATAGTATCATGAGATTCTTCAAAGACAAAGAACCATTGTCGCCCTCATTGTCTGATAGGTAGGTAATGACCTAACCATCCAGTATCTTTGTTTAATTCAGAGGTGTGAGAATTGAACCTGCGAATGAGCTGAAGCTTCAGTCCTTCCCTGTGTATTTGGCTCCTGTAATTGGTTTGTTACAAAACAGCCACTTGAAGATCTGTTAATGCATGCCCAGGGAGATTAAGGTGTGCCCCCACAGGCTTTTGTATGTTCCCTTTACGGATATCTGAGTTGTGTCCATTAATTCTTTCATGTAGGGACTGTCCAGTTTGTCCAGTATATATAAGCAGTGGGGCATTGCTGGCATTTGATGGCATAGATTAAATTACTGGATATGCAGTTGAATGAGCCTCTGATTTGGTGGCTTATGTGGCTGACTCCAGTGATGAATTCGCTTGTATAGATATGTGGGCAGAGTTGGCACCGTGGTTGATTGCAGAAATGGGTTCCTGGATGTTTATGATGGTTATGGGGGGGGGGAATACGTTTCAGGTTGGGGGGTTGTCTGTAAGTTTCTTAAATGTTCTTGACATTTTGCCACATAGGCAACACAGTGTGTCTAATGCCTACAATGCCCCTGTGTTGTAATGCAGTTGGTAGTGGTGGAGTGAGGGGAATGGCTTTTTCCTAAAACTAAACTTCAGTAGACACTTCAGGAAACAGAATTGCCTGTGGACTTCTGCTTTTTTTTAAGCTCCCCATCTTCTCTCATTCCATTTGTTCAACTTGGACAATAGGTGCTTGTGCTTGCCTTCTGGTTTTTAAAAAACTAAACCGTTTAGCACTGGCACCTTGCCTGTCTAAGCAAGCTTTGATGCTACAGCAAGGTCACTCCTTTTGGCTTTCTTTGTGCCCTGGAGTCTGAGGACATGCTTTGTTAAATCAAGTAAGTGCAGTTGCTAAACCTGGGTTATAATATTAGCCTATTTAGTGGAACTGTCCAATTTACTGTTTCCTAAATCTGAAAGTTCAAGACTCTTTGGCTGAGATTTTAGAAGTGATGTCACTTTTTTGGATGCACGGAGAGAACACTGTATGAAAGCCAGGCGCTAGAACTGAAAATTGTCTTGATTTTCATTCTCTCTTCTGCTTCTGACATCAGTAGAAAACTAGCTATAGAAATCAAAGCACTAAGCCAAAACCAGACAAGAAACTCCAGTGTTGGAGAAAGTGGAACTCTAATATGGCCCACCCCAGGGACTGCATCTGGGCTGGGTGGAAAAAATCAGCAGAAAGGACTTGCCTGGGACCTACGGCAAGTTTGAGGGCTTGAGCTTGGATCATTAATCAACTAAACAAATGTTTAATTTCCAGCAATGGCTTTTTGTCTGTGGTGGGCAGCCTGTGACCAGCATTACACACGTGGTTCGTCAGGGGCTGTTTACCTTGTGTCTGCAGGTGCAGCCACCTGCAGCTCCCATTGGCCACAGTTCTCTGTTCCCTGCCAATGGGAGCTACAGAAGGAGGCAGCCAGCAAATCCTTGTGGCCCATGCCATTTCCCGTACCTCCTATTAGCCAGGGATGGTGAACTATGGCCGATGGGAGCCGTGGGTGGCACTCCTTGAAAATGCAAGATCAGCAACTTTCTGGCAGCCTGCCAGTGGCTTACTGACAAACTGCATGGAGCCCATGGGCCCCAGGTTGCCCACCACTGGTTTAAGCTCCAGTTCTAACAGCAATACTGCAAATTGTGACTGGAAGCTGAAAGAGCCAGTGGATGGATTGTACACCACGGGGATTAATGTTTAACCTTTGAAGATTCAGAAGTGATTTTTTTTTCCCCTTTTGCATCTGAGGCTGCTGGAAGATGGTGGCATGATGTAGCTGACTCTTGGGCTTGAGGTGTGCTAAGATGGGCCAAAACCATCAAGAAAAGATCCAATAACGACTCAGTCCCTATTTTTTTCCCCCTTTGGAATTTTTGCAGCAGTTTGAATAAATGCAAATTATTGAAAAGATGCTTTGACCCTTTGGAAAATCTTCCCCTAAAGGAATTGTGTGCAATACAATTTTTACCTTAAGAAAAATAGGTATAGACCAATCACGTAAACTCTAAACACCCCACCATTGCTGGTGTGATATCTTACAGCTGACTCCAGTACTGCCTTGAACTGAGATGCCTTCTTGTCATTTGACTTCTTCCAGCTTCCTGTCTGGCAGGGTCACATGTCTTAAATGGCAAATCTAGACTTGTGGGGGTTTTTGTGCAAAAAAACAAGTCTTGAGAGAGTCTTTGTCAATCAGCTGACTATTGAGAAACTAAACACTGAAACCTCGTGTGGTCATGTGCTATGCACTGAGAATATTTTCATTGGCATTGAATTGCAAGGACTGTAGGACTTAAGTGGCAAGGTAAAAAAATTCAATAAATTGCAGACAGTGTACATGCGTCTTCAAGTGCAGGCTAAATTAAAATAACTCACCTTTCACATTTGAAACTTTAAAATTAGATTGTAAATTGCTCGATTGGACATGAAATACTCCATTTCTTTAGTTTCCTGTGAGGTGGGAGAGTCCGAGAATGTGGGCTGCAGCTCAAGCCACAATATCTACACTGCAATTAAATAGCCCCGGAACTAAAGACGTAAGCAACTAGTTGACTATCTGATAAGCATAAGCTTAAAAGCAGAAGCTCCTGTGCTCCCTGTGGGGCTTCCTTTTGAAATGTACAAGAGCCCTGCTGGGGCTCTTGCACATTTTAAAGGCTCAGGTGTTGCAGGGAGTGTGGGGCCAGTCCCCTGTGGGGCTTTCGTGTCCCAGCAGGGCTCTTGCTACAGTTCAAAGGTGGAGGCACCCTTATTGACTAATTGAATAGTCGATGGGATTTCCATCAACTGTTTGATTAGTTAATCTAAATTTAACATCCCTACCCGGAACCAGTCATCTGGCATAGACTAGCCTGGGATTTTAATTGCAGTGTAGAGACATCCCTAAGGGCACATCTGTATAGGGACAGTCATGAAAATTAAAGCAAATCAGTTAAATGTGTGATGTTCAAGTGCATCCCTCCCCCTTCATTCAGGAGTAAAGTAGCTTTGGATCACTGAAGCCTCCTTGGTAATCCCAACTTTCACTACCCAAATAGGACTGCGCTGCTGAACCCCCCCTCCCCCCGCCCGGTCGGAATTTTGCATACTTTATCTTGTATGTATTTGAAAAAAGTCCACAATAACTAATATTAGAGATGTAAAAGGTTAACCTGTCTGTCGTGGGCCCGGCTGAATCAGCCCCGCCGCAGGTTCTATGCTGGTTCCCTGGGAGCACAGCCGGCTGCAGAGCCCGCAGCAAAGCCTCTCCAGGAGCAGGACTGTTGGCAGCCCCTGCCAGTACCACTCCAAAGGAGGCTTCGCTGCAGACTCTGAAGTATAAAGCTTATTTAAGCTATTACACTGCAGAGTCCACAGCGTGTGTAACCACTATGATTTTTAGTAGTTACATGGTTACATTTTTACATCCCTAACTAATATTGAATGTTTAGCTTCTCATTAACGCTAAAGCAACTTACTTCTGAAGTGACAGATCTTATGCCACTACTTTTTTAGCATCAGGGCAAATTCTACTTTTGTTATCATACATATTTTTAACTAAGCAAGCAAATACTCCAATTTGAAATCAATGGAACTATTCATGAGTGAAGTTGAATACCTGCTTGAGGCCTCAATGAGCAGTGAAGTTTAAAGCATGTGTATAATGTGTTTAATGTCAACTTCCAACTCTCTATTTTATTCTTTAATGTATAGTCTGTTAAAATTAAAATAAGGTCCTACTAGTGGTACTGGCATTGTAAAGTATTTATAATGAACTAAAGTTGCAATAGATTGAGCCTTGAATAGTTTATTTAAGTTTGTGCACTTTCAAGTTAATGATTTTAAAAAAAACCTCCAGGGATTTTATATCAGTGTAACATATTATGCTAACTTGTGACATTTGAAAGCTGTATTTACATATGTGAACCATAAGCCTTAAACCTCTTTAAAACAAAGAAGGAATTTTTAAAAGGAAGTTTTAAAACAAACTTCTGACGAAGTTTTCTGACACTGTGCAATTTCATTTTGTTTGGAAAGACCTTTTAGGGATGGCAGCTGGACTGCTCACACTGGGCTGAAACTTCTGCATAAATTATCTATCAACTTGGATGTTATTTTTATAGCTGGTTACACAGGGTGGTGGACACTCAGATGGACTGGTGCCTTTTTAGCTTTTAAAGCCAAAATCTAAGGAAACTGCACTGAACAAAAGCACCTGTCACAAGCTGCTTAAAAATCACCATGTTAGAGTAGAATTGCTTAAGTGAATTGTGCACTTAGTCCTATGACTTTTTTAATAATGGCCCTGATTATGCAAAGATTTAAACATGTGCATGGCTTTAGGTCCTACTACTTGTGCAAGTAAATCTTTGCAGGACTGGGGCTATATTTGTTGCTTCTTTTATTTGCCCTGCATTGATGGTACCTCTGCAACAATTTGAATTTTACAGTAGAGTAACTTTTTGGTAGTATAACTGTTACTCTTTCGCTGGCTGTACAATTGCAATGTATAATCCCTATTGTTAAATCAATTCAGTTTGTCTGGCATGCAAGCAAGATACCAACCCCATTTTCCTTCTTGGTACTCAATTCCTCGTTTACTGTTTCCCACCTTGGCTCCAAACTCTCAGCCTCCAGTCTTCCCCCAGGTTACTTGTTCTAATCTTCTAGTTCCTCCCACCCACATTCTGGTAATTGCATGCATCCTGAAGGACAACGAAAGTTTGTAAGCCTAGTCTGAAGCATACCCAGTGTGGACAGAATACTTGCACTATAGCTGCAAATTTCTACTAAGCATGTGTAAACTGCAGTTTTTTCCAAAGGTTTATAATTTGGTCAATATTAGGCAGATTTTCAAAAGACTGGCAAAGGCAACCCTGTGCCAAATGTCAGTTTCCTGCTCTTTAAATATGGGTAGGAATCCTATAGCTTCCCAAAGAAAAGGTCCTCCATAATTTAACATGGGAAAAGTGTGTTTTCAGTTACTTGTGTTTGCCAAATTAATTGTCTGGACTGAAATTTTACATGCCAGGTGTCTGCTTTTGGTTGAATTGTTCTGAGAGATTTCAGCTGAAATGGTTCAGCTGTTCCTGAGAACAAGACTAAAGAAAAGTAAATTCAGCCATGGGAAACTTCTACAAGAATGCTGCTTCACCTGCCTATAAAGTCAGAGGACATTTTGTGACTTAAATATTTTTTTTTCCTCCTGTAGAGTTGGTGTATTGGAAGACACGTTCACCTGTCTTGGTGTCTTCTGTGCCATCGTATTCTTTCCAATTGGAATTCTTTTCTGTCTTGCTCTGAGGCAACGAAGATGTCCTAACTGTGGGGCAACTTTTGGTTAAGGGATCAACCTGAACGGGCTTATAGAGGCCACATCTGTTGTAGTACTTGTTTCTAATGTAAATGTCATGTACAATCATTTTATTTGATTATGCTTGAGACCTGTTTTGTAAAGTGTGATTAGTCTTGCATGTGATAAACTTAATCTGTTTTATGAGCATGTGCATTGCAAAACATGAAAATCCACCTTATTTCCATGTTTAATGGCACCTTTAAACTTAAATAAAACTGCTTTTCTTTTTTTGCAATCTTCACAACTTGTGGCAAGGCTGAATTTTGTATAAAAGTATGCACTTTGTCACATGTACTTTAAAAAAAAAAGTGAATCACTTAGGGTATGTCTACACTGCACGCTTATTTTGAAATAAGTGATTCCAGAACAAATACTCCAAAATAGCATGTCTACATTACAAGGAAGCCTCAAAATTAGTCCAAGGCAGGCTTCCCTAATGTAGACATGCTATCTCGATTTAGAGCCCCAGAAGGCACCAGGGAGTAATTATTCTGAATGGCCCTCAGGAGGAGCTATTTTGAAACAGCAGCAGGGAAGTATCCACACTACTGCTATTCCAAAATAGCTATTTCGGAATAGGTGTGTGTCCTCATGGAATGAGGTTTAAAGAAGTCAGAATAAGCTGTCTGTTATTTTGAAATAAATTCAAAACAACAGAATTGCTTTGTAGATTCATGCATTATTTTGGACTAACGGCTGTTTTCTTGCTGTTAGTAGGGCGAACTGAAAACTATACACTTTGTATGCAGACAACCGTGCTTGATGCAGTGTTGATAAGTTCCAGAGGTTTAAAGTAAAATCTAGAATGTAGAGATTCTAGCAATAGAAGTCATCTACTGTTAAAGTGGGAATAATGGAGAGTCTTATGATTTGGGGAACCAGCATTGGTCAACATTGTTTTCAAATTTGGGGGAGACAAGTTCTAATATTAACTTGTTACATTTTTTGGGAGCCAAATAGAACTGGTTCAGACTTTTTGAAATCTCAAATTGTGGGTGTTTTTTTGGGGGGGGGGGGGGACTGACTCTGATCATGTGCGTCACAGGATGCAGCAGTACTAAATAAATGTATTTCAGGAAGGTAAATTGCGTAAAGAGATGCAATCATTCACAAATTGGAACATTATAGGGAATTTCCAGACACCATAAAATTATGCCGTCATATTTTATCTTATGGAAGACTTGAAGTTTCTTCAGAATCCTTTTCAGAAAGTGGAAAAAAATAAACTAAGGTTGTGAAATGGTGATGATTATGAGTTCTGGTGGGAGCTGGAGTAGCTCTCCAGGTGCTGCTCCAGCCCCATGGGGCCTACAGCCTCCCCATCAGTCAAACAATACACTTAACTCAGTGGTCCCCAATGCGGTGCCCGCGGGTGCCATGGCGCCCGCCGGGGCATTTATGTGCGCCTGCTGAATCATCTGGGCTGGCCCTGGGCACGTGGGTGCGCCCGGCAGCCCTGAAAGGTTGGGGACCACTGCACTTAACCTATTAAATGGGATTTTACATCTCTACTAATGGCACTTAATTTTTGGAAATACATAACTTGTCTAAATCACTAGGAAGGCATACTGTCAAAGTTCTAATGGTACTTTTCCACAGTAACTCATGTTGATGAAGTGTACCTTGAAATCATCACAGCTCATGAATTTGCTTCTATTGCACAATTCCTCCTCAGCCACACACAAATGAGGTACAGTAACAGTCATGAGACAAGTGTACCAATGACTACCTTTTCAAAAAAAAGGAGCAACTTACTGCTTCCTTATTGCAATGGAATGCATAAAGAAAATTATTAAAATAAGCTTTAACATCTTCATTGTTGCCTTATTTAATCTCAGAAAAATGGTTGTTTGAGCCAATATCAAATGATTTCAAATTAGTCTTACAATCTTAGTGACTTGGAGTCCAACTGCTAGTCTCCCTTAGCGATTACTGGGGCTATAAAAAACAGATAAGTGGAAAGCATCAGGTTGTATTAGTGATGATGGATTTTAAAAAAATTTTCCTGAACTACCTGATCCAAATCCCCTTAAGTCCAATGGAAATGCTTCAACTCCTTTCAATAGTCCTTTTAAAGTTCAGATAGTAATACAGTGGCAGGAGTTACAACTGACAAATACCAAGATAGCTAGATAATCTTGGTGGAAAGTAATGAGGGTTACCATCAATCAGAGTAAGAAGTCCTCCAGCTTGACATTATTTCAAAATACAGCCTCTTCCTGACTTACAAACGAACCGGTTACAGACCAAGCAATTGGTCGTAACTTGGTTCGTTTGTAAGTCGGACCCCATAGAGTTACACGCGACTGCGCTGTTCGTAAGCACGGATTGTGTTTGTAACTCGGGGTCCGCCATTTACGACAGCTTCGGTCATAACTGCGAACGGTCGTAAGTCGACCGTTCGCAACTTGGGGACCGGCTGTAAAGGATTGTAGAGTTGATGTGCACTATGTTATTTCAGAATAACTGATGTTATTTTGAAATAACAAACACTGCTGTATGGATGTACCCTTGGACATTTAGGGATAATTTAGAGCTAAATAACAACAGTGAGCCAGGATCGGTGGCTGCATAGTAAAACAAATCTGTGAAGATTGCTTCCTTAATAGATTTGTTTGCCTTTTATAACTTAACCATTTTGAAGAAACTGAGCTGGGGAATAGAAATATTTTACTATTTATAAAACCACTTTTTATACTGCATGAATTCTGAAGTGTTTCACAATTAACTAGAATCTGGTGTACAGTGATTATGCAAGCTCAAAGAGCAGGCTTTCACCAATACTCAGAGGCAGAATGAGAGCACTAGTCGGGACATCCATGATAGCCCCTTCTTTTTGAAAAATGAGAGGCTATGTAACTACCCACGCACAACTACAAGTGATGATGCAGGGCCATCCTTGATTCTACAGCCTTCTAGGTCAGAGGTAAGTAGCAGAGATAAGAGGGTAAGACTGATGTTCATATCGGCTAATGGTTTTCCAATTTATGACAAGTGGATTACCATATGGTTAAGAAATTAGACTCTGGTCTAACAGTGCAGAATTTGGGGCAGCACAGCAACTTTACATCTCCTGAAATATTTGCCTATGGGATACTATGTGATAAGGTTACAAACTTGAACTGGCACACACATAATCCATGGCAATTTGTATTCTTTATTTTACCTTTCTGCCAGTTTTCCTCATTTCTCAAATGATTAGATAGTTTTTCTATAAATATCTTTCCAGATCACAGTATCCAACCTTTTCAAAGTAGAGCTGTTATTAATCCAAATTCAAACATTTTACACTTGTAAAGTGCTTTTAATGGGGAAGGATTGCAAACCACTTTAGAAACTAGCTTCAATGATTGCTAGCTCTGAAACTGTAGCTAGCTACAGCATAAAGGAATGTTACATAACCATTTCTCAAAGGGAGTGAAGAAACAAGGTATCCAAGTGATATTGCTGGAGGAATGTAGGAATATTAAACAAAATGCAAAACTTAAGTCAGAATTGAACCAGTGTGCTGGTGTAGATTTCCCTATTCTTGGAAAACATACAATGGGATTTCAGTGACAAAGTAGTCAAATCTGTGTTTCACATCATCTGGGAAATTAGCATCCTGACAGTATAGTACCACTTAGAATGGTGGTACAGCGTGAAACAGACCACTCAGGCTATTGACCTTTCAGTACCATAGTTTTTCATTGGTTGTTACTTACTGGAAATGGCAGACCCAATTCTGCCTCTTTTAGGAGATTAGAGTCGGGGGCAGTAGGGTGACTGATAGGCAGAGGTGATCTGTGAAGTTTGAGGATTCAGGGGCTCAAGGTATCAGCATCACTAATTAGAACTTGGTTTTCTTTGATCAGCCATCAAACTTATAAGATTGTATTAAATACCTTATAAAATACCCCTTTAAGTTACAGAAATTCTGAACATTATATTTAAAGGAACACTGTCTACTTAGTTATTTACTTATAATCCTATGTGATGGTATTAATATTACAAATGAAATTTAAAAAATGCAATTCACTCTTCACTTCTAATTATAGACGACAAAATTAAGTCAGTGGTTTTTGTTAGTAAAATGCTCTTATCAGGTTCTGAATGCTGCAATGTTTGGGATACAGACCTGCTGATGCAGAGGGGGAATGTTTGTTTTAAGACAACTGTTTGCACTGGGATGTAAAGAAAAACTGTTGCAACATTGTGTTAGGTTTTATGACCTATTTTTTTATAAAAAGTAAGTGTGACACATTTGAGTAGTTTCCTATCCTTTTAAGGAAAGTACCATATTGCAAATAGGTCAACAGTTATTTCATTAGAACATAACCACTCCTTTTTTCAGAACAGAATATTACTAATGAAATGTCAGACTTTGTATAATTTTAATAACTTTCTGCTGACACTTAAAATGCAAATTATGTGATCTGAACATCAAGCAAAGCTTACAACATTTGTCTAAGCTCTTAGAGGATAAATATTTATAACCTAAGACATCTAAAACAAAATAATGCAATGCATAATCATTTTATACATCAAACTTCTATTCTTAGTGTTAAGGCAACAGCTGTATTACTCCTTTTATTAAAATGCAGTTTATATATCTACTAAACAATATATGCAGACTTAATCGCAAACTTGTCCATGGTATTTTCCATACAATAGATGTGTGTTGATAAAATATTAAGTATGCAGGTAACTTCAGTATTTAAACTTCCCCTATACTTTTATAACTGTCTTCCTAAAAAAAGGCATGTAATGTAAAATCAAGCCAAAATTCTCAAACATTTTAACTGAGAGCAATTTACCTCATTTATAAAGCAAATGATTGTTCAAATCAGAAGTCCAGTTCAATATTCTCCTACTGTACACTAATTACATTTAAATAACATTAGATAGCCTTTTAATCATATTGCTGAACATGGTGTTCACAAGGAGTAAAAATATTTTCAAGAATGTTATTCATCGAATTATTGGTGCTGATCTGTCATTTGTAACTGTTGGTCGGAGTTTCACAGTAGTAAAAGGATTTTCTCCACTGTGAAAAGAAATATAAAGTTACTACAGGCATGATAATAAGACAAGGTTATGAGTAGCATGACTAAAAGTAACTCTTATAAGTTACAATTCAGGGCAGCATTCAGGTATATGCTTAAGTATTTCACTGAATGGAAGCCACTGTCTGCATGCACTTGTTTCAGGGAGTTATTTGGTTTTTCCCTCCCATGGTGAATTTTTAGTAAATAAATTTCTATTTGACCAACAAACAAGGAATTAAATGCTGAGGTAAACCTATATTGTTCAACAACTTTAGACTAAAATGTACGTTTCTTTCTCTCCATTGACTCTTATATGAAGAATAAGATGAGTGTTTCAACTACAAGATACTGCAATTATTTTTTTTTAACTAGAATAAAAATAGGAGTTCAATTTGAGGGTTTTTAACCCTTTTTCAGCTATAGGGCCCAACGAGCTTTCACTTCCAATATCTGCGACTCCCGTAAAACTGGCTGAAGCAGAAGTGATGTTCTCATTGCTATTTCTTTCCAATCTTTTGTTTCCTCTGTTTAACCCCAAACAAGAAGCCTGAACTTGCTGCCTTTCCTGTAATGGGAAAAATCCCATTGACTTCACTGGAGCTCATTTCCCTTATTTTGTCACAGAAGGACCCAACCACTGTGCTCGGTGGGGAGGGGCACAGTAATATGGCTACATTGCAAAGATTCTCAGGGTAGGTCTGTATTACAGTTAACCCCCCCTGGGGCAGGACTGTTTAATTGTGGTGTAAATGTTCAGGCATGTGCTGGAGCCTTGGCTCTAAGATCCTGTTAGGTGACAGGACCCAATGGTGTTTCTAACTGCAGTGTAGACACATCCTACCAGACTTCATAGCCTAGAGCATAGGTTCCCAAAGCGAGGGGCATGCCCCCCTGGGGGAGCATGAAGAAATTCCTGGGGGCGGGGGGAGAGAGCGGGGGAATCCCTCCCCCCCATCAAGTTTTGCTGCCCTGTTCAGTTCCTTTTTTTTTTTGCTCAACAAGTTTTGCTGCTATTGGGGGGGGTTTCAGAAATCAAAAAAGGGGGGCGTGATGCCAAAAAGTTTGGGAACCACTGGCCTAGAGGATAATCAGCCTGAGTGAAAGCCTGGTTTGTAATGTGTGCCATGCTATTTTATACTGCCTAGTATGGGAAAATGCAAGATGGACACCTATTTTCCTTTCAAGCTAACAACCAAATACTACTGCATTAGCCTAACTGTTATTCCAGTATTTGGTTTATTTAATTAAATAGGATAAATAACACATACCTTAGGAAAGGTGGTTTCATAATGCCATTCATATCAGGTTTCTGCAAAAGAAAAGATATCACTTACTTATACAATTTATATCAAATTCTGAAAATTGTTGAGAAAGATAAGCTACCTGCTTGCAGTTGTTTTATGGTCAAGAATATATTTATGTTCAAAGAAACTATATTCCCAACATTCAGTAATTCACATTATTTGGCTGCACAATGAAATACTCAGCCACTAGGAAGGTACAGTACAGTTCAAATACAGAGGGGTAATTTATGGAGAAGAAAAGCCAGTAAGACCAATGCTTGATTATCAAACTTAGAAAATAAAATTAAAAAACAAATCCATGTAGTACAAATACATGATGAAGACCCACAGAGATCTTCACTGTAAAATATTACCCTTCTATTGCTTTCAAAGATAAAGGCTGCATGCAATTGCTAACTGAGCACATCATAGATCAAAACAGTTATAAAAATGCACTGGAACAAAACCAGTAATCAAATAAGAAGTAAAAGGAGATTCTAAAATAGGCTGAGAGAAATCAACTGATCTGACAGGTTAAGAATCCCAAGATGCTTGGTCCTGCCTTGAGGGGAGGGGACTGGACTTGATGATCTTTCTAAGTCCCTTCCACTTCTAGTGTTCTATGAGATCTATTACATCATATTACAATTCATTTTTCTAAATTTAGGAGCTTCATTACTTGAAGCAGTTATTGACATAATACACAATTTGTAAAATGCTAGTGATTACAATAAGACACTAATGTATGAATGGTTGGTCTGGACCTGCCCAGCTATAAGAATGCAAATGCATATTTTAGATGGTATTGATTCAGTGTGAAATCATGTAAAAAGTAAAGACATCACTATTTAATAGCAGGTTTGCAATTAAAAGCAGCAGATCCCCAAATTCTGATCTATTTGCACTCTAGTCTGGCTGCATTTACTTCATGTAGCTATACTGCAGATTTACAATGGAATGGATTCAGAATCAGTCCCTTTCAACTACTCTTGCACTGAACAAAATATTTTTACATGCTTCTTTGCTTTCTGGACTATCTGTAATACTTTGATTCAATAAAAAAGGAAATTATTTGAATATGCATACCGTTACCATTTTATTACGATTAACTTACATATTTAAATGAGACAAAATATTACTAGATAGCTAAAATGATCTGCTGTTGTACATTAGGGATGTAAAAAGTTGGTTAAATAGGTAACCGTGTAACCACTGAAAATCTTAGCAGCTACACATGCTGCAGGCTCTGCAGTAGAAAGCTTAAATAAACTTTACACTGCAGAGCCTGCAGCAAAGCCTCCCCGGGAGCAGGGCTGAGAAAGAAGCCACCTCCTGGGAGCCCCTGCCTGTGGTTGGCTCCAGGGGATTGAAGCAACCCCTGCCCTGCTCTAGCACCCGCAGTTAATCAGAACCTGTAAACATTACCCATGTAGGGTGATACTTATCAGTTAACCTTTCACATTCTTACTGTACATTTCTTTTTCCTTCCGAAATACAAACTGCATTGTGAAGTTTAGCTAATTACCCAAAAGATGAAACAAAAAACAGGACTATGTAGCACTTTAAAGACTAACAAGATGGTTTATTAGGTGATGAGCTTTTGTGGGCCAGACCCACTTCCTCAGATCAAATTGTGGAAGAAAATAGGCATGACCATATATACCAAAGGGATATTGCTATGTACATTGGACAAACGTCTCAGACGCTTCGCCAAAGAATCAATGCACACAAAACGGATATCAGACAGTATCACAAAGAAAAAACAGTTTCTTGCCATTTCAACCAGAAAGGGCATTGTCTCAATGACTTGATTACCTGCATACTGCTTCAAAGACATTTTCATACCAGGCTTGAAAGAGAAACCTCTGAACTGTCATTCATGCTTAAATTTGACACTTTACGCCGGGGTCTCAACAAAGACTCTAATTACCTTACCCATTACAAAGATAGCTTCCCCAATTATCACCTCTAATATCATTAGCTCACAGACATTTACCTCCCCCCCCCCCTTATCCCCCTTCTGTTCTGAAATTTGATTTGTCCTTTTTTATGTGTGTTCACTTTTTTTGATTGTATCCCTTTGGTATATATGGTCATGCCTATTTTCTTCCACAATTTGATCTGAGGAAGTGGGTCTGGCCCACGAAAGCTCATCACCTAATAAACCATCTTGTTAGTCTTTAAAGTGCTACATAGTCCTGTTTTTTGTTTCAGCTAGACTAGACTAACATGGCTACATCTCTATTACTACCCAAAAGATGGCAGTGTTGCACTGCTATGTTATTACACTAGTCAGTTTTACAGCTGATATAAGGAAAGCTATCATAGATGTAACATTTCAGACACATCTGTGTTTACTTGGGACCATTAAACTAGTTTCCGCTCTATATCACCTATGAAGGAGAAAAATTAGACTAAATTAACTGTATAAATCAAGGCATAAATCAGTTCAATACATTTAACCTGCAAAGTAAACAATCATTGCTTCTAACAGTTATCAACAGAAGAATGAAACAGCAGTTCAAAGATGATGAAAAATTGCAGTTACTAAAATGAAAAATTACTATTTTATATCTGAATATTAGTTGAATACAATTACAGGAATACATGGTTGTCTACCAATACATGAGTCCTAATTTGGTTTACACTAAGCACTTCCCTTGTATGGCTATTTTAGATGTTCAATTTGTTAAGTACAGGCCGTCCTTGCTATAAGTCTAAGATACATTCCAAAAAATGTGGACTTACAGCGAAACAACTTAAAGCAGGGAATTTTTCCCCATAAGAATTAATAGAAACGGGGGGGATGTGTTCTGGAACAGTCTTAATGTTGCCTTATAAAGACACAAGGTGGGATCAGGATGGGGAAGCAGGTGGAGGATCATCAACAGCCATCTAAACATCACACACATCCATCACCTCGACAACTGGTGATTCAGCAACACCTGCTGTGTTGGTGTCAATAACTAACAACATCACGACTTCTGGAGGCTCTTCAACGGCTGCTGCATGGGTTCTTTTTCTGCTTAATGCCAGAAGGTCCTCGTTGTGCAGCCTTCTTGTTCACAGAAATATAGGTCCTCGATGGCATGTGTTTCCAATACAACCCCTTTTCGTTGGCACTGAAAACATGCTGTGGAATGCAGCCACCTTCTGTGATGATGGTCTTCAGCATTTTGGGAAATGCATCCTTGTCTGCACTCGCAGCCTCTCCCTGCACGCACACATTTTTGAAGCCATATCTTTTCTGGAACCTGTGAAACCATCCATGGCTGGCATTAAAAAGTTCAGGTTCACCAGTCTCCTTCTATTTCTATGTCTTTATACAAGCTCATGGCCTTCTCTTGAAGGTTGATGGTTGTATTCTGTTTACACAGATCATGCAGCCCATTTAGACAACAAGAGTTCCATTTTCTCTATCCTGCTGCCACTTTGCCATGTAAGCTTCACAGAAGCATGCTGTGGCACAAGTTTTGCTGTCTCCAAAATTTTCTCACAATTCTTAATAATCAAGCATACGGTCACTGGAGGCAGTCCAAGATGGTGAGCAACATCGGAAGAGTGTTCACCCTTCCTATTACGGTCTAATACAGAGCTACTCAACTTTGGAAGCTCCGGGAGCCACAATGATACTCACAGCACATGCAGAGGGCTGCAACTTAAGTGTGGTTGCATATACATGCAAATATATATGCAAATATATGCAAATAGCTTCTTTCACACTGACAGACACGAATACAAAGCACTTTCTACAATGCTTCAGTGCTCCTGGCACCTCCTCCCTGGGGGTGAGAAACGTGGACACCCTGTACTCGTCTGTTCCAGCCAGCCCATCCACTTGCATCTTTCAATGCTCAACCCTGCCTGGGAGATGCCTCGCTGTTGTGGAGCATGCTCCCATTGGAGGCCATGGTCAAAGGATCCCACCCGTGAGCCACATGTTGAGCTCCACATAAACCCAAATCGTGCCGTGGGCCACAAACAAATGGGCAGCGGGTCGCATGTGGCCCACGGGCCACGTGTTAAGTAGCCCTGGTTTAATATGTCCAACTTCACATCCTGACTAACACTACTCCGATGCCTCTTACACTCACCAATTTTATTTTTAACAACATTTGCATGTCCCTTAGGCAGGTGGAAGGATTGCACAACATACAGTAACACAATACTATACAGTATCAATCAGAAATTAAATGTATTGTAAAGGATGACACGGCAGGTGTGCAGTATCTTTGCAAAAGGTGACTGCACACAACAAAGCATCGACGCTTGGTGTGAATATTGCTGCGTCTGCGCAGCATGAGTTGATTGCTTTCTTTGATTTGTGTTCAAGCATCTGACTTTTGTTTGGGCGATTTTTTTTTTGAGTGACGTAAGATTGGGGAACGGGAGGATTCATAACAAAACAGTTCCTACATTCATCAACTACATTAGTGCGGAACTGATGTATATTGGGGCAACTTAAAGTGAGGACCGCCTGTATTTAGGGCTTTATACTCATTTAGGCCCCAGTTTGGCAAGATACTTAACCATGTCGCTAATTTTATATGCCTGAGCAGTCCCACTGAAGTCAATGAGATTACTCTTAAAGCTAGGCAAAGTATTTAAATACCATGGCATATCAATGCCCGAATCATGAATTGCCTTTTATTAAACAACCTTACACCACAACAAAATGAAGTATTTTTAAAACCTGGGCTGCTATACTAATCCTTCTATATGCAATTGTTCTGTAATGACTTTTACTGTGTGAGGCAGAAAGATTAACTTTCATGCATCAGCTGTAAACCAAGAACACAAGCAAAACCACAGTACCTAAGCCAAAATACTCTAATGAGTTAAATTGTGCTTCAGGATAAATTGCAATCACACTGTTATATACAGTATTATACCATCTGAACACTAACTGAATATTGCCACCTGGTGTTACATGGAGCCTGTTTCTATAACTTCATAGAGAAAGGGGTTTAAAAAACTGCCACAGAAGTGGAAGAGACAAGCAGTAACTCTGAATTGTGCTCTCCTTTGCCCTGAGCATGTGTAAGCTCTCGGTATGAGCTCCACTTAGTCTGAGTTTCCTGGGTTCTTTTAGGCAAAGGAGTTGAAGTAGGCAAGGGGTATAGAACACAGCTGGCTTCCCTTCTAATATATGTGGCAGTGATTTCCCTCTACAACACCTATCCCTTCTGGAGTGGAAGAGATCGGGGCAGCAATTGGGCATTGCAGAAATGTTGCTGCCATCCCTTTGGGGCACTCCAGACAGCAGCGATGAAGAGCACACCCTCAAGAGCTGTGGAACTCACTTTTCCCTATGTACATGAAGTGCACCTTTCTCCTAAGAGGCTATAAACCCATCTTTCCCTCTTGGGGGAGCATGCGCCTCTGACTTACCAAGGGCCAATGCCAGATCTCTTCCTCTATGTCTTTCCATGCAATGACAGCACAGGGGCCACTATCATTAAGTTTATTAATTTTAAAAAGTCACCTAAACTGGATGATCTCTAAAAGTCACCAGACTTAAATTAACCATATGAAATACTACACAGCATAATGCTGCTGAGACAACGTAACTGATGCAATAATTTAACAGAACTACAGTAAGTCACCTCTTTCCCTGTCACATGGCAAAGAACTCACTGTACTGCTTGCTTAGCAACTTCCACTGTGCTAATAAATCTTTAAAGCATTGCTAACATTATTATAGTCAAAGAACATGTTGATCTAGTAGGACTCACCAGTTAGCCACAGAATAAATGAACCAATATATAATTCTGACATTATATAACTGTAAAGGCTCATTTATTCCAAATCCAAAAATGAAAACGGCAAGTGTTTCATAATATAGGTGCTGTTCACATAATTGTTTTGGAAGTCCCTAGATATAATAGTACCTCAGAGTGATAAGTGACTTTGGCAATGGAGGTTTTCATAACTCTGAAATGAACATTCCAAAGTTCACAATTGAACACTGACTTAAGACAACTGTGAGGGAGAGGAGAAAGAGGGCCCAACACCCCGGGATTAAAGCAAGTCTCTGGGCCTAGCTAGCCCTGCCCCATGTTACCTGCAAGCAATGCCAGGCCTAGATGGAGGAGAAAAGGAAGGAGCCTGGCTCAGTTTGGGGCTGACTAGTGAGGAGGCAGGAACTTGGTTCAGGGATGTGAGGACACAAACTGAAGCCTGCCTGCCCAGCAGCCATGGGAACAAGCCAGCCCCCACTCCTACCCTGCTGGGCTGAAAGGGCAAAACCTATTGAGAAATCCCAGCTAAAGGGAATCTGGACTCTTGAGGTCATGCCCCAAACTTAAGGACTTGGATAGGGAATGGCTCAGAGTTCCTGGGCGAGGAACACAAGGGGAAACAGGGCCAGCCTTCCCCTCCTTTTCCACTCACTTACTCACAACCTAGCCACTAGGCTACCAGGCCACAACAGTTTTGAAACTTTACTATGCATAAGAAAAATGTTGCTCTTAACCATCTTAATTTAAGTGAAACAAGCCCAGAAGCAGTTTCCTTACTTTGTCATTTAAAAAAAAATCCCTGTGTTTTTTTACTAGTTCATGTTTAACATAGTAGTGTACTATATTTGCTCCCCTCACTCTCTGCTTCCTGATTACATACTTTCAGTTCCAAGAGAGAAGTGTATGGTTAATTGATCACTTTGTAATTCTGAGGTTCTACTGTGATTGGTTTACAAATAGCCCCCAAAAGTAAAAAATAAATTTTATTTTTGTAGAAAAATTCATTTTATGTCATATAACAAGTTTTATTCTTATAGAAGCAAGCTATCCTAGAAAGCCTACACTGTAGTGAGGTCGTACCGTTCTATGCAACAGAACTCTTCTCTCTATATAAACATTTTTCCTGTGGGATGACAAAGTGACATCATCATGTCACAGCGTCCACAGGCTGGGGGGTAGCCATAGGTGGGTAAAGAACCTCCCCCAGTGCTACCTCTTCCACCACAGGCTCCATCCCTGGAGCCAAGCCCCACTCACTGCCAGCTCAGCCTTCCCTAGCCACTGGGGGCAGAGATGGGCCTGGTGCGACGTCGGCTCGGAGAGCAGGGCTAGGCTGCGGCCGGGGGGACGGAGGGCAGGGAAGGGCCTGGGCTGGTGTAGATTGGAGGAGGGGGGGAGAGGAGAAAGGACCCGGGCTGGCACGGGCGGGTGGGGAGGGAGGGAAAGGGAGGAAGAGAGGAGAGGGCCCGGGGTGGAGTGCCTGGGGATAGGAGGGGGGAGGAGAAAAGCCCTGGGGTGGCATGGCCAAGGGTGGAGTGAAGGGGGGGAGGGGAGAAAGGGCCCAGGCTGGCGTGGCTGGGGATGGGGGGGCAGGGGAAGGCGGGGGGAGAAGGGGCCCTGGCTGGCATAGCCTGACGCAGGCGGGGGGAGGGAGAAGCGATCTGGCTGGCATGGCTGTAGCCTGGCCTTCCGTGGTGGCAGGGGGGAGAGCTGGGGTTGCCTACCTCCCGAGAGGGGCGTTGGTGAGTGTAGAGAGCAGGGGGCACAACCCCCTAGTTTATATTTAAACCAATAATTGCTGCAGCATTCTTTCAAACAAAACCCACCTACTTTTATTATGTGGTCAACTGCAAACTGCAGCCCCCTAGTTACTTATAATGAATAAGTAAGTAAAACAAGTAAGGCTTCAAAAGCATTTTAGAAAAAGGTTTGCTGAGAGCAGTCAATGAACAGTCTGGATGTATTCTTTTAGTAAGAAGGCACCAAAGATGGATGGGCCATAGAATGTATTGATTTTTCCTCCTTGAAATATACAACATCTTCTGTTCCAAATAAAGAAAACATCTGGTAGTAAACAACAGCTGTTTACTATATCTAATAATAAATCCCCGAGCAAGCAAAGTAATAGCACAACTGTCTACAGAGTTTAACAATAAAAGGAGTGTGGCTATTGAAAGAACATTTACATGCACAATATTAGGAGCTATGATTACACTCATTGAACAGTAGCATTGGGAATGCCAAGAGCCACTGAAGAAAACTAAACCCTTTATATGATGGAAACCATTTCATGCCATTCAATATTGTGTGTTTGCAGGATATGAGACTAAATGCATGTGTTTAAATCCCACCCACCCCGGCTAGTGTAGGATTATTTTACAGACTACTGGCAATATTCTGCCATCAGTTACACTCACACAATACCATTAACTTATATGGGATTGCACAGACCTTTCTGAAGGCTCATTATTCTCAATTGCTTGGACTATTATAATTTTAAAATGACATAAGTGATGAGCTTTCCAAAGCCTCTGTGAAGAAAGGTAAATTAGGAAGGAAAGTGGAAAAAAGTCTGCCTAGGGTTCTTGGTGCTGGTGAAGAGGCCCATGGGGAGCAGGAAGACTCTGGCTGGGCCTGGGATTCTCCTGTTAGGACAGTAGAGCAAATTCTCCTGCAGCAGAACCAGCTGGGTGACCGAAAATTCTAAGAAGCACAGCAGTAAGCCTTTGGAAGAGGTTTGGAGAGGGAGGAGTGGATATGCTTTGAGTCTGGGAAGAGGCTGTGGCAAAGACTCTGAACAGGGGCAGGTAGAAAGTGGTCCAAGGATGGAGCAAGAGGTCTCTGTAGTCAGGCCTTGGCTTCTTATTAAAATGAACAGGACTGGAACCCACAGGAAAAGGGGGGAGTGGGACTATTGTCCCCATTACTAGCCTACTGACGAAAGTGCAGAGGTAAGGACTACTGAAACGTCTTGATACTAGTGTAAGGCCAATGAACTATTATTTGTGGGAATACCGTTTCATGCCAGAAGGGGTAGAACCATCTGTGACCTGGCTGGAGAGCTGAGCTGCAGAAGGTACCCCACCATAGGGCTGCAATGGCTGTGAGCAGGGATTGCTAAAGGAGGAATGCTTGCTCCCCCATGCCCACACACAAAGTAGTGTGTTGGCTGACGAGGCACATGCATATGTAGTTATCAAGGGTGAACAAGATCAAGCACTATGCTGAGCCAGTGAGTTCAGTCAGGTGGCTTGACAACAATAAGGTCGGAAAAGAACAGTTGGACCCATGATAACTGATTAAATGCAATGCAATGTCACTCACAGGAGTTGTGCTTTCTGGTCTGGCTGCAGGTGGCATAACAGTAGTGGCTTTGGAAGAATCTGCTCTCGTATCTGAAGTTGTGCCTGCTTGCAAGGATCCCTGATAATCTGGTGGGGGGAGGACAACACCACCTTTGTCTGCTAGATTTACAGAACTGATACTTCTGATCGGTGCAGGGCTAAAAGGAAAAAAAAGTATATAACTTAATTAAAACAATAAAAGATACTGATTAGGGCCCTAATTCAGCAAAGAACATAAAAACGTGCTTAGCTTTTAATACCCAACTCATCCCATTGAATTCAGTGGGATTACTCATGTGCTTAAAGTGTTTTAATAGATATGATAAAACAAAAGGAAAAAAATTATGTAGCACTTTAAAGACTAACAAGATAGTTTATTAGGCGATGAGCTTTCGTGGGGCAGACCCACTTCTTCAGATCATATTCTGAAAGTGAATTGGCATGACCATATATAACACTATTCCTTTGTTATATATGGTCATGCCAATTCACTTTCAGAATATGATCTGAAGAAGTGGGTCTGCCCCACGAAAGCTCATCGCCTAATAAACTATCTTGTTAGTCTTTAAAGTGCTACATATTTTTTTCCCTTTTGTTTTACCAAGATCAGACTAACATGGCTACCTCTCTATTACTTTAGATCTGAGTCTTTGGGTGGAAAAAGATGGTGTGTAATTAAGGCATATAAGAAAGAACATATAATGTTAGAAAACATTTACAATATAGATCACATTATTGAACAATACATCTCTAGGAGAAATTAATTTAAGAAGAAAAAAGTTTATTAGCAAATGTGCACACTTCAACTGAATGTGGAGGATATTTATAAAAAAATCAGATAAAAACTTAACAATCCTACTGCATTTGGATTATGAGTGGGATGGATTTAACTGAGAGGAGCCAAATAGGAGAACAGGAAGTGACCATGAATAGGTATGGACCCCAAGCATCAGGCAGGAAAGGAATGGAAAGACAGGAGTATTTACACAAGGAAGGATTTCTCTTTAATCAGTTATTGGTAAGCAGCACCCACCCGCCTGTCCCTTGTAACAAAATAGGACTGGGTATTTTATCACTGGCTGAATGTGACATTGGGACAAAGACTTTTTGTAAAGTTTAAAGATCATTAAATCGTTCAAACCCCAACTAACAATATTACCTTGGCACTGGAATATATCCTGTTTCATCAGCTGGTTCTTCCAAGAGCTTTGTGTATGATGATGGAAACCATCCTTTCCTATAGAAGGGGAAAAATGGACAACCTGATTGATTTACTTGAATGTTTATACTTTTAATTGATGGCACTGAAAGGAATAGGAAGCTAACAAGGCTGAATGGAGTTTTAGCTTTTATGCCTGGCTTTTGGTGACACTGTTTTCAGGGGTTTTGGTATGTGTACTTCTTTTTGTATGGCAAATTTGCCTTCACTGTAACACTTTCCCAGTTGCTGAACTCTCCCCTCAGAATTCCCAGTGAATGATAGTGAGCAGGGATACACATTTGCCAATTTAAACAGACAAAATAGAATAAGATATATTTGTCCCTCTAATCCTGGAATAGGTTAATACATTGATTGACTTACAATTTAGTCAAGTCATGTTCCCCATAAAGCCAGCCATCCTTTTCTTCAGCTATAAGAAGTGTGATGACATCTCCCTGTGCAAAGCTAAGTAAGGTCTTGTTAGCCCCAGCTGTATGCGGAAAGATAGTTTTTACTTTCTGCCTTTTCATTATGTTCAGTCCTGTGGCAACAGAAGTTGAACGTGATAAACTGGCATCATTTGAATTACCTGTTAAAAAAAATCAATGTAACAATAATAGGATGAAACAGGTGCCTAAAAGACACAAGTACAACAGCAGTACCAACATTTTCCACCAAACAGCACATTTAAACTCTCTATTTTCCACGGTTCAACAGTTTCCAATTAAAATCTTCACATTACCACACTATTCTTTCTACTAAGTACTGTGGCTATTGCACAATAAATTAGTAAAAATGAAACATGTACATACGTTAATTACCACAACTGTTTTTCTCTAGTGACTGGATGTTGCTAAAGTCATTTCTGGTTCCAGAAGATTTGGATCTGTGTTCAGAAACTAAAGGCCTATAAAATCTGATTTTTCAGATGTAACAAGCACTCAACTTCAGCTGAAGTCAGTGAAAGTTTTAGGAGTTTGACACCACTGAAAAATCAGACCATTACTTTAACTATAGGGATGTTTCAAATCTTTCTCAGTGACATAACTGCTATAAATACAGTAAAACTCCAGTTGTCCGGCATCCAGTGGTCCGGCACTCCTGATAGTCCGGCACCACCTGGAACCCGGAAGTGCTCCGAGGGGCGGCGCTATGGGACCAACCGAGCAGCACCCCAGCTGCTCTGCCCCGGGCTTCCCCAAGTCAGCCGCTGCTCAGTTTCAGCAGCGGCTGACTTGGGGACGCCTGGGGCAGAGCAGCTGGGGTGCTGCCGGGTTGGTCCCGCAGCGTCGCCCCCCCATCCTCCCCACCCTACCCCAGACCCCTCATAACCCCCCCTTCCGATAGTCCGGCATATTTGATAATCCGGCACCCCCTGGGTCCTAAAGGTGCCAGATTATCGGAAGTTTACTGTAGTTTGCTTTAGAGCAGGAGATCCTTAATTATTTTGATTAGCTTGAAGAATTTTGTGCAATCCTTAATTTGCCCTAGTTTTGTTTTCTAATCAGTAGAATATAATCTAGAGGTCATATCTTAACACCACTACAACACATCTTAATCTTGACCGAATTTCCCAAATCTTAATGGGATTTTCCATTTGAGCAGAGAGAAACAATGAAGTAGTAGACCCAATTTTCCTTCACATTTATTTTTCAAAGCTATTGGATACTTTTGGCACACTTTTTAAATCATGCAATATTTGCTCATTTTTACTACTTGGATGCACTGAAATAACCACTCAGATTAAGAGAGAATGAGCTAAATTAGGAATGTTAGCAATTTCCATTTGGCTTTATAAAATGGCACATTAATATACCAAGAATGCAAAGTCACAGTCATGTGACTGACCAAATATTGTAGTTGATGAGGATGATACTTAAAGCTTGTATCATACTTTCACTAGAGAATTTCAAAGGCTTTAAAAGGTATTAAATAAATGTGGTCCACCACCACACTCGTATTTTTCACCATTTTATAGTTGGGGAAGTTAAGGCAAGGGGAAGTTAAGTGTAGGATTTTCAAAGTCTCTGTTAGCTTAAATCTACTTCCACTGAATTCAAACATTAAGTGCTTTTGAAAATCCCCTTTTGAGTCTTGCTCTCAGTTAATCAGGAAATAATGGACAGATTGATAGAGTCCTGCAAATCTGCAGATATCTGCATCTGGACCATGTCTGTGGATCATGGATCAGACGCGGATACAAATTTTGTATCTGCACACAGTTCTACAGATTACAACAGAATCCAGATCTCTTCATTTGTGCTTTTACCACAAAACATCCTTTTCCCTTCAGTATTTTTTCTTAGTAGACCATTACCTACTGAAATATCTTTTTACTGAGAATATCATGAACATTTTGGAATGGCAAGTTTTCTTTCCTCTATGATTTTCCTGCATCCTGGCTATAAACTACTATATATTTGAGACAGTTTGTATGTCTGTCCATGAGTCTCATTGTTCAATAACTCCTCCTAAACAGTAAGACTAGGACTAATAAATTTGGTATGCAACTTCCTCTTATCATAATTTAAAGCAAGGTAAAGGTTTGGTTGTGCCAGGACAATGGGATGTGCCTGGAATGCGAGTGTTTTCCATAACACAGAAAGAGAGAAGGCTGCTAGCAGGGACAGTTATACTGTATAATGACCATAGGGGGGCAATAAGGGGCCATTGGGGCAGCAGTGGTGGATAAAGGGACAGCTATATACTATATATTTGAGAGAGTTTGTCTGTTTGTGTGTCTCTATATGTGTCTCAGTCCCCCAATCGGGAGACATGCACCCCTCGCTAGGCTGTGCCCGCTGCAGCACCCATTGGCAGGCACTTCTTACCCGGCCCCAAGCTGCTGTGGTGAGAGAGGGCTCGAGTTGTCCTCTCTCTCCCCAGGACAGCCTGCATACTGAACCTGTCATCCACAGCCTCACACCAGAACAATGATTTAAATGAAGAAAACAAAAAATATTTCAGGTAACTACCTGAGCAAGGCCAGATAAATCCTCTAGTATATATATATGAAATAGTGACTACTTTAGTAGCTAAGATAGCTACACTAATTTTGGATAGACAGCACCGTATGTCGTTTGTATTTATTGTATATTAGTAGCAAGATGAAAGTGAAGTCCATCTTCTACATTAAAACAACATTTCAACAAATAGTAACTCACCTGCTGAATAATTTAATCTTTCTGAAGAAACCTTTGGAACTGGTGGTGGATTGTTAAACATATCAACTAAAGGACTAGTATGCGCTCTAATGGTAGGAGCAGGGGGTACTCTTCCAACCTACAAACATAAAGTGTTATTAAGATACTGTTATCATAGTAACAAAATGACAGGGTTAGATTATTTGCAGCACTGAATTCCAAAACGTAATCATCAAATATTCTTCTTTTGTACATGCTTCACATTTTGAAAGGTCCTTAACTGCCCAATTTCTTTGACTGAAACTCCCCCCTCCCCCCCCCCAAAAAAAACCCCAACCAAACAAAAAACAAATGTATCTGGGCTGCCAAGAAAAATAAGCCCTCTTTTCCATAGGATTTCATGTTCAGACCCCTCTGTGGAGAAATCTTTTTAAAGAAATACTTGAGTTTCTGCCTGAAACTCAACTGAAGAGGTATCATACAACAACCATACTATAGTGAAATATGCTTGCAATATAGAGCATCTAAGTACACAATAATTTACTTCAAGAGAATTTTTTTCTGACTTAAAAAAATAACCCCTCTCAAGTTACTATTTTCAAATGATTGAAAAGAGAATAATGGTGATTACATATCCAATGTAATTATATATAGTACCCAGAAAGTACATGAATGAAATACTTAAGTGAGAAACTTGGCCCCAGTCCTGCAACAGGTTCTGTGGAAAAGATCTTTGTATCCATGTATGTCCCTATTGAAGCCAATAGGGCTTTGTGTAGATAAAAGTCTACCTGATTAATCTTTTATTGAACTGAGGCTCGAATTTGTAATTAATTCCAGAATCATAATTTGGGTTGTTTGTTATAGCTTTTGAGTCCAAATGTTTCTGTACACAAAGAGATCAGGGAAGTCGATCCAACTTTGAGAACTTGTAACCAATGCATACCGTACTATTTCTTTCTGTCACTGGTGAAGGTTGTGGAGTTCCTGAGATTGGAGTGGAACCAGGCGTCTTCATCTCTTCGATCATATTCATAACTTTTTCTGGAACTTTTGTGGCATCACTACATGTTTCCTGCCATCCAGGAAGCTTGTAGTTAAGTAAATCTGCACACTGTAAGCAATTAAAAAAGTTACATAACTTTTTTGTTAAAACATTTGAATTGCATTGGGGGCACATTCTGTGTTTAATTACATCAGTGCAACCTCAATGATGTATATGAGGTTGTATGTGTCAGAGACAACAGAAATTAGCCTAATATAAAATACTCTTGCAAGGCAATTTTTAGCTACTAATTTAAAGCAAAGCTATGTGATAGAAATAATGGCCCCACTGCAAGATTGAGATATTGGAATATTTATTCTGTCAACCCATAAATCTTTCAATAATATTTAGTTTCCAGTCACAGTAATCCATTACTTCTTGTAGTAATAAAATTAACAGAACATACCACACTGAATACATTTTTTATTAACTGCTCACAATCTTCATGAGCTACATAATGTATTTTATATTTATCATTTATGGACTTGATCATATACTCAGGAGATGAGTTTTGCTTTACCTCATTAAGCCCTATGAGTTTTACTTTGACTAATTAGGCCCTATGAGTGTTTGTATTCATGCCACCTAGATTTCCAGCCATACTGACCTGTTTATGATAGAAGTGCATATGCTGAGTTAAACTGCAGTGCTTGTCAACCAGAAAACAGAATCTTCTTTTTTCTTCAAGTAGAGCTTCTCTGCAACCTTCAGCAATAAATCTCTGAATATCACTCTGGCGAGAACTCACAGTTTCCAAATACTAAATAATAATCATTCATAAATTAATAATGAATTATGTGCAGGCTACGCATGAGTTTGACTTACAGAAACTTACTTATCTATCCATATCTTGTTTCTTTACTAAGTTTCTTAAAGTAATTCCACAATCTAAATTCCTTTATGAAAAGGAACTTGAAGCTTTCACTTCAAACATCTTTTACATTGCAGATAATTATTTATCCTTACTGTGCCCATCAAAGCAGATAAAAATGTTTGCCAGTAATCACCCACATACTAGAAACCAAACCAAAACTCATACAATGCAACAGCAAAGAGAAAGAACTTATAGCTTCCATGCACAACTGAAACAAGTCATAGGATTACTTCAAACTAGCAGCAAGTGGGCAGAACAAATCAATTCGTGAATTATTTTTAAACTTCAGATGCTATCTATTTTTTATTTCACAGGTCCTTTCTCTGGGCTTCCATCAGTGTGTCACAAGTATTATCAAATACATCCCAACAAAACTACTGTGAAATATAAAACTACCACTGCCTTTGTTCTATGGATGGGGAACTGAGTCAGAGAGAGATTGAGACCTGACCAAGGTCATCAAGGAAGTCTATAGCAGAAGGTGGCAACTAAACTTTGATCTTCTAAATATAGGTCTAGTATCTTAACCACACAATAATCCTTCTAATGAACTTACATTAACGTACAAATAACTGGAAAGACTAGCTAAACATTATATTCAATATTCTTGGAAAAAATGTCAACTATTTTATTTAAAAAATTGAAAATAAGGGATAAAGAAAAATATTAAAAGAATAACTAACATGAAATGAAGACCAAAGGAAGTAAGCACAACCCCCCTTGCAAATAAACTAGTATTTGTGTATATCAAACACATACAGAAATGCACATCAAAATTTGTGCCATTATTTGAAACAGTAACATAATTTACCTTTTTATTTTCATATTGTTATTATTTTTTATTTTGCATAAAAATGGCAATGCTTTTTATAAGATTACTAGGGCCTGGTCTACACTATGTTAGGCCGAAGTTAACCATGTTAGGTTGATTTTGTAACCAATGGGTCTACACCACCAAGCCTGTTCTGCTACTTTAAAGGCGGTCAAAGTCAATTTCTGTACTCCTCTTTGATGAGAGAAGTGCTAAATTCAACCTTGCATGTTCGACTTTGGGATAGTGATATGAATGGTTAACCAGTAAGTAAGACCACCAACACAGGATATAACGGTTAACCAGTAAGTAAGGCCGCCAACACAGGACATAATGGTTAACCAGTAACCAGTAGTGACGCTTATTGGTTGTGGTTAACCAGTGGGCTGGAACAGCCCCCTGCCTGCCACAGGCAAAGGGCTGCTCCACCCCTGTGGGGCTCGCTGCACTGCAGGCAGGGGTGCTCCAGCCAGGCTGCAGCAGCCCCCATCCACAGCAGGCTCGGCCTGGCTGGAGCAGCCCCTGCCTGCCCTGTTTAATCAGTGAACTGGTAATACATAACGTATAACAGGTTAACTGATTAACTGGGATTTTACAACTCTACTATGGTATACTCCAGATACAGCACTGTTAAAGTCTACTTTCTTGGACCTGGGACGTGTCCCACTGTGCCCCAATGTGACTGCTTGGGCCTGCACTTTCAACTCTGCTGCTCTCCCAGCTATACAGGAAAACCACTGTGCCTACACAACAGGGGCTCCGCAGAAGAGTTTGTTAACGTGTCTGGAGATGGAGTGGGAATCCTCCCTGCACATCTCTCCAAAGGTCCCATAGAGGTACTCTTTCATCCTTTACAGAAATTTTCTGGAGAAGTCTGCCTTATTCCATCCTCCATGGTAGGACACTTTTTGACACCAGGACAGCTGTAAGTGATCTGGCATCAAAGCACTGCAGCATAAGGTCCATATTTCTGGACACATTCAGTCAGTATCCACTTCTTATCATGCACTCTGAATCGAAGAAGTCTGACATCACGCATGGCAACCTGGATGAAACAGGGGGAACTCTGTAACAGATAGCAATGAGGCAATCCAGCTCCATTTGCTCATCCCCAACAAATCATGACCCCAGGTTTGCTGCCTTTTTTGGAAAGGGCTTGAAAGGATTATCCGGGAGAACAGGTCCCCCTCTCCCCACATATCCGCATATGGGGTGGAGGTGGCAAACACACACTGACTGCACAAACCTCTACAAACCCACCTGGTTCCCCTCTTCCTTGTAAGTCACTGTGGGAAGGGAGAAATGCAGTTTACAGGTATGCTGGAGAGAGGCAAAAACACGCTGACCGCATGAGCCCCTACAATCCCTCCTCTGCCCCTTGCAGGGATCTTGTGAACACGGTCCCCCTTTGCAAATGCAGACGCCTAGCTAGTCACGAGGACTGTACTTTACAAGCACTCTGGCACACATGTTTCCAAAGCAGAAGCCAAAGAGCATGAACTCCAATCTGTTGCTTACGATGTCTGCCACCAAAACGAGTCCAGCTGCCCTTGGCTGTACTTCTACCTGCCTAGTAAGCGCTTAAAGTAACTCTGGCCTTGTACATAACAAATGCCTTTTGCGTAGCACATTATAAAAGAGTTAATCTTCTGTGTTTTACAATGTATCTTCTATAAAGTCTATCCTTGATTTTTCTCCCCTAATGCAGCTACAACCCACTCCCTAGGCCCTCTTGCTCTTCTGCTCTCACAGATCAGAAGGTGAAAAAAAAGTAGATGAGATGAAATGTTTAATGAGCAAATGCAATTCACCCACACCAACAGAGCACAAATAAATGCATGGAGAACGACATTACAGATCATATGCACCGAACACGAGGAGAGGAGAGCATGAAGGGAACATGAGTGTAAGATGCAGGGTAAGATCTTGAGGCTTGTGGGGGAGCAAATGGAGCTGATGAGGTATTTGGTACAGGTGCAGGAAAAGCATCTGGAGCAGAGAGTCCCCCTGAACCCTATGATAAACCATCTGCTCTCCTCACCAAATTCCATAGTCTCCTCCCCCAAGTGCCCTAGAATGCAGGGAGGTGGGGAGAAGAAGAAATCATAGGCAGCCTTTTCACTCAAATCCCAGAGATATCTCTTGGAATAGAAGGTGGTCATTCCATAGCTTTGATTGCTACACAGGGGGATTGTAATAAGCCATTTGCCTTTGCATCCTCTACCTCCACTGTCATCAGAACTCATGCCCTGAATTTTTTTTGGCCCTGCTCCCTGTATTTCCTAAATAAAAATGCATAATTTCTTTATTGTTTGTGTCAACTTCATGGGGAGGTGGTGGTCTACAGGCCAGTACACAACGAAGAGTCCTGTGCCACCTTGGAGACTAACAGATTTATTAGGGCATAAGCTTTCACGGGTAAAACTCATTGCTGCCTGGTTCATCTTCAGAGCTTTGATACAGATATGAATATCCATAGTCCATGCATTGCTTTAATTTCTTTAGTTAGTGCCTGATTAACCATCTGATGTTACTGGACAGTTCTCTTTTCTTTAAACTCTTCAGATTCTATATGAATTTCATACAATGCTCCACAATATGCACAGCCTCCCAATATGTGCATTGCTTCGATGGCTGAAGCCTCAGGGAATTTTTCTTTGAGGACCCGCATCACCCTGGCTTAGCCATCAGTTTGTGAAGCAAATGTTCACTGTGTGTTGTGCAGAAGGATCTTGTGGCCACGGCCCAGGATGCTGGCGCTAATGGCAGCCACTGCATGTACTGCAGGAGAATCTTGTTAAGAGATAAGTAATGTAACTATCACATTACTGTCTGGTCATTCACGAAATTAGTTTTCAAAGCCTGTCTGATTCACAGTGCCCCTTGATGTATTCTCCTGATTGCCCAGGTGTTGGCTGCTCATAATTAGTGGTTAGGCAAGCTGCCTTGTTCCCCCCCCCTTCCAGAAAATTTCCCCCCTTATTTTCACATATTTTCTGGATCACACAGCAAGCATCCACAACACTGGGACTACTGCTTTGGCCGAGGTCTAACCTAGTCAAACTCTGAAAGCACCCCTTTAAATGGCCAAAGACAAACATTCCACCACCATTCTGCACTTGCTCAGCCTGTAGTTGAACTGCTTCATACTGAGGTCCAGGCAGCCTGCCATGGAAGAAAAGGGTAAACTGAGTCTCCAAGGATAACTATTGGAATTTTAATATCTCCAATGGTAATTTTCCAGTCTGGGAAGAAAGTTCCATCTTACAGCTTTCTAAAGAGACCGGAGTTCCTAAAGATGCATGCGCCATGCACCTTTCCTGACCATCCCACATCGGTGGTTGGTGAAACAGCCCTTGTGATCCACCAACGCCTATAACACCATTGAAAAGTGCCCCTTTGTGGTTTATGTACTCTTTGACAAGTTGGCTGGGTGCCAAGAGAGTGATGTATGTTCCAGCTATCGCCCCACGACAATTAGGGAACTCCATCGTGGTAAAGCCATCCATTTTGTCCTGCATGTTTCCCAGAGTCTTTATTCTTCCTAGAGGAAGAGTACTGTTTGCCCTGGCTACTTGGATCACAGCAGCCTACACTGTAGCTTTATTCATTTTGAATTGATTCCCAACTGACGGGTAGCAGTCTGGAGTTGCAAGGTTCCATAGGGCTATTGCCACTTACTTCTCAACTGTTAGAGTGGGCTTCGTTCTGGTATTGCTGCACTTCAGGGTGAGAGAAAGCAATTCACAAAGTTCAGTGAAAGCACGCTTGCACATATGAAAGTTTTACAGCCACTTGTCATTGTCCCATAGCTGCACAATTATGTGGTTCCACCAGTCTGTGTTTGTCTCACGGGACCAGAGGCATTCCACTGTATCAAGAGGATCCACTGCTGCCAGCATATGCCAATTGGTCCAATCAATGGGTTCTGCCATGTCTGTGTTTGTGGCCTCTTCACATTCTTCCTTGTTCTTGTGGCTCTAGGCTAGGCTCTAGAAGAATGGCAGCATAATGCGTGAGGTGTTTGCAATGCTTGCTACAGCAGTTTGCAGCTGAGTGGGATCCATGCTTGCTGTGCTATCATGTCTTCATGGATAACCAGGGAAAAAAGGATGCACAAAGATTATTTGCCATTGCTTTCAAGCAGGGAGAAAGGAGGAGACAAGTGCATTGTGGGAGGCTGATGACATGTACCCAGAAACATCCTCTGCAATGTTTCTGTCCCACCAGGCACTGGGTGCCTAACCCAGAATGCCAAGGGGTGGCAAGAACTGTGGGATGTTAAATTTCGGTGCTAAAAAGTCAACTCAATAAATTCTACCTAATTTTATAGCGTAGACATACCTAGGGTTGCCAGATGGTTTAACAAAAAATACTGAACCCCCCCCCCCCCCCGCAAAAAAACCACACACCGGGAAAAAATTCTGTTGAGAAAAAAAAGGGGGGAGACCAAAGTTGGTGAGCAGAAAAAATAAAAAGAAAGGACCCTGAGACTCCGAGACTTGTTAAGGAAAAAAACAAAAAACCAGTGTGGCCTCTTTAAGAAACGCTTTGCTTTTAAGGCTTTTTGGCCCTAACAGGCTGCCGGGGGCTGCCCGCCATCTTGCTTCCCTGCGCTGGGCTGGACAGCTCCCCTGCGGAACCCGGTAAGTGCCCAGGATTTTCGCCTCCTGGCTGGGAAAAAATCAGAAAATACTGGACATTTTAGGTGTCCGGTATTTTCTGAATTTTTTTTACCAGACAGGAGGCGAAAATACCAAACTGTCCAGTTTAATACCGCACACCAGGCAACCCTACACCCAAGTACCTTTGCTAAAGAGCTGCTGGTGCAACACTGGTGCAACACTAAACTGAGCCCTGCTCTCAGACCTGAAGAAGAACTCTGCATATAGCTTGGCTCTTACCAGTGCTCCTTGCCCATAGAAGGGAGCCTGGCTCACAAAGCGCCTGAGTCCAGCCCAGCTCCAGTCCCCATGGCCCGATTACACTGCTCAGAGTGGGCAGGGGTCAGGTTCTGTGTGGCTACTACCAAGAGCCACCAAGCTGGGAATGACAGGGGAGGCAGCAGACCCTGCTCTGCAAAGCAGCCACCTGCTACCCAAAGCAGAGAGGCAGACCCCAGGGCAACGCAATGGCAGGGCTGAGGGGCGGCCATGGGGAACTCTGAACTCAGGCAGCAAGTGTGGGTAGGAAGGTGACTCACCTATAGCCAGGTCTTTGGGTGGTCCAGCGGGAAGAGGCAGAAATTCCACCCCAGTCAGTTTTGGCTGAGAGCCCATGGAAGGCGCCTAAACACAACCACAAAGCATCTGCGGGCTTCTCTCCCGGACTACGGCTGCACAATGTGCTTGAACAGCACTCAGGAGCTCGGATAGGGCTCCTCCTCCTTCCCAAGGCATCACTCCTACGTCAGACGTAAGGAGATGCAACCAGCTGAGGGCTCCTCAGCTGGTTGCATGCGGAAGCCTGGCGGGAGGGGAATGGCTGGGGAGGCAGTGCGATTGGCACTGGGATCCCTTAGCTGCTTGCGTGCGGAAGCCTGGCGGGGGAAAGGGGAAGAGGCTGGGGAGGCGGGGCCGCAATCCGGTATTTTCTGAATTTTTTTACTAGACAGAGGGTGCAGAAAACAGACTGGTTGAATACCGGACAACTGGCAACCCTAGACATACCCTCAGAGATAATGTTATTTTAAGCATAACATCTTTAAAAATGAAGACTTCCAAAGCACATCAAAAACTTCAACTGATGCACCAACTACACTCTGGTCTAACTTAGCCCATTGTTGCTACAGCCACTGTTATATGAACACAGAGGAGCTAACACTCATCTTTTACAAAAGATTACCAGGTGATTTTTAATGACCACAAATAGTCCAAAGTTTTATGTCTCTCCTTTAAGATGGCAGCACAATACCCTCAGTAGAATAGTGAAACCTCCTGCACTTATTCTGCCATTTGAGGACACCACCTGCTCCACTGGAGCTGTGCTACCTCGTGTAAAGGAGCTGAGGGTTGGAGGTACAATGGCAGAGAGGCTGTTTGACACTGGAAGGAAGAGGAGGGGTGTGATGACATAAGGCTCCGCCAGTCCTGATTCTCTGCTGGTAGATGTCTTCTGCCAAGAGCATAACTTAAAGCCGTCCCCCTGCTGCTTTATGTTATGTGAAGGACAGGCACAACAGAATCAAGGAGCTGTGACTGGGTCTCTGTCAACCCATCTTTGCCCCTCACTGGGTCTGAACATGCTTAGGCACAATAAAGAATTCAAACTTGTGTATACTGAAATACATAATAAATCCCAACTAACTGTGGTCACAAGTAATACAATTCGGATATCCTGGCTATACTTGATGTTGATCATAAATCCAGTAGCCAGAAATCCAACAACCCACAATTAATTGCTAATGCAAAAATATAAGCTTGGTTAAAAACAAAATCCAAGGCTTGATCCTGGATAATAATGTAATCAATAATGTAATCAATGGGGCTCCATATAATGAGTATAGGATAAGACCATAAGCCTTAATATCAGTTTTTTTTATTACATTTGCTAGTCATCTCCTTAACCCAAAATAACTTGGAAAAAAATCAAAAGCAACAATTACTTCTTTGAAGTTCTTCTGCATAACTGTTGCCAAACAAGTAATATAGGAATTATTCAATATGATAATAATTAATTAAATATATTGCAGGCATAGAAATCAAGGTCAGTTTTAGAAATGAAGCTATAAAGTGGATTCATCAGAATGTATTGACCATTTCCCCAAATCTGGTTAGAAGAGAAAAGTGAACAAGTAAGAGTAGCGAATACCTCAATTTCTTTATTCTCATATTTCAATGCAGTTCTTCCACCTTGACTTTTCTTCCTGATTTTTTTCAGCTCAGACTGAGATTTCTCCAGTGAATCTAACTTGCTTCTGTGTTCTGTTTGGTATCGCTTTAAAGTTGCCTGCAAGCCAAGCATTTAAGTGTTTTACAGTGCATACAACAATATAACTTATCAGAGCACAAAAGTAGGCAGCTAAGAAATCCGCTGTATTATTATGAGGATTTGGATTAACATTAAAGCTACAAACGTGTCAATTACTTTGTTCCTCCAGGTTGCCAGATCTAGTTTAAAGCAAAATTCCACTCTTAATTCATTGTCCAGCCACACTGAAAGAAAGGCAAGAGACACCTGATATGGAGTTAATCAGGCTGCAACTTTATTATTTGATGTCTGGAACTACCCAGCAGATAACAGTTTACAGTGCAGATATACCCCTATTTATTCTGTAAATACCTGTAGGTCTCCACCAGCTTCCCATTTTTTTCTATCCAAGTCCCTCTAGCACATCTATTGCTGGGAACTCACCATACCCCACTTTTCCCATTCAGGTTCCTCCAGCAAATCCATTGCCAGGACCTTATGATCCACCCCTCATTGTAGGTGGGGTAAGATGGGCTATAAGAAAGGAGATATGGCTCTGTGCCATTACAACTTTAGGAGCCCCAAACCCCACCCCATTCTGTTCCTTTAATGAGCACCTCCTTTTTAATGCTTTCACCATGCCAATTATCTGGTCACTGGACACCTTCCCCATGGAGTAATCACACTGGACACCCATCCCACATTTACTAAGTAAGGCCACATCTCCACTTATTGGAGGATTGACGCTCTGGTGATTGATCTTCCAGGGTTTGATTTAGCGGGTCTAGCAAAGACCTATTAAATCAAACACTGACCTTCCCCATGCAGTACAGACCTGGTCTAAGTTGCAACATATGGCCTACCACACCTTTTGTGCTCATCACATAGGTCTTCCCTGACATCAAAAAACAAAACAAAACAAAAACAAAAACAAAATACTCCACCAAACCCAATATGGTGGTCAGGGAAAAAATTCCTTCCCAGCCTCACTAGAAAGGATCGACTAGCACAATGCCTACTGCAGGTTCAAACCCCACTTCATAATCATACCAAAAGGGGAGAGAGGATGGGTGCTGCCTTGTCTGTTGCATGGAGAAAAGGATTTCCAATGTCAGGGCTTGCACCTTTAAAGCTTTCTGCCCTTACATTCCCAGTGCTTTAAAGTGACTACCATCCACCTTTTGGCAGCAGTTTCTGACCTTGCTTCTCTCTCTTCCTCCCTCCCCTAACCACAAAGCACCACTGCTTTCCTTTGGCAAGCCTGAACACCAGCCCTCTTGTTTTCAGTGTGGGGTGGTCACTTTCAGGCTTTTCATTTTACAACTAAAATAAATGAAAAATGTTACAATTTTTTAAATTTAGGATTTAGATAGTATTCTCTAATATACAGTTGTACATTACTGAATAACTTCTTAAATAAACCAAAGAAGTTGAAAACATCTCTCAGAAGTTAAAGATCAAATGCTCCTTTTGTAAATTATTTTTAAAAGGCACAAACTGTTGCTATGACTACACTCAGTGCAAATAAATATATGGTCTTTCTTATCTGTTATTAAATTCAGTGTACTTACATTCATATATTTTACATCCAGTTCTGTCTTCTTCTCCAGTTCAGATATAATCTCTTTATGAAATTTCTTGAACTTTAAAAGTAAATAACAGGGTTATTTAAAATTAAAGTAAATCTTTTTTATTTCAAAAATGTTAGATACAGTAAAAAACACTTACACTTTCTTCTAGACTGTCATTAAGTTTCTTGTTTGTACTTGAAATCTCTATGAGAACATGTCCTGTGAATAAATAAACACTCATTTTTCTTGTTTCTTCACAGCTGTTTGAAATTGTCAATGCACAATAGAAGGATAACACTTTTATAATTAACAGTACAAAGCAGACTAAGAATTTAAGCAGGGCAATTGCTTGCAACTCTAAATCACAGCATCCATATCCCGAATGAAATAATTTTATCTGACCACAATTTTACCAAGCATATGACATGAATACTCAGTGACCCTGTCAATATCACTTGGATCGTCAAGTAATGAAGATAGCTCAAGAGCACGTCAAGATATTCTCCTCTTCCCAGAACTAGGCTTATTGCATCTATAGTAGTCACTTTTTTTTTTGCTAGTCAAGGGAGTGAGGCACAAAAACGAGATCATGGCTGTTATTTACTCTGTGTTCAAAAACTAAAATAATGATAATCCTCAGTAAATGTTTGTTAGCTAATTGCTTCCACAGAGCTTACAGGAGAAACTCTCACATTTTTGTTGACTGAGCTGTAAACAACAGGTACACAGATGATTTGATCCTGCAGCCACTGAAGTTGTTGGCAAAACTCCCACTGATTTCATTGGTGCAGGATCATACTTATACTCTCCACTATCTACTTGTTTCTTATTATGTTGCTCTTCACTTCTGTATTATTGTCCAAAAATACCAGCCTATACCAGCAGTTCATCTGCTTCTCCCACAACTATATGCATAAAACTCCCACCATGGACTAGTTGGCACGTTATTGTCCTTTCTCATTTTGACCCACTTCTATCAGTGCTGTAACTACATGAAATCAGGCAAACAGAAAAAAAAATCCACCGAGCCTTTGAAAAGATCCTGCCTAAACCAAAACCACAAATAATCACCTTCCACAACACTCCCCACCCCAAATAAAAGAAATCTTTCTCCCCACAATACCTTTAAGTGATCTGGAACCATGAAGCTGAGGATATAGCTAGCCTATATAACTCTGTGAACATGTTGTTCATACCCTTATCTTCCTATCCTCCCTTCTTTATTTTTTGCCATGATAAATTTACATCTGTCTTAGATCAGGCTGAAGTAGAAACCTAGTACACAGAGCACAATGGAACCTTTGCTAAATAATGGAAAAATATGGGATGTATTTCAGGGAGAAAGTTGTGCATCTCCTCCTATCTGATGTATGGTCCATGTTGACTCCAGGCCACTCCTCCACCCCCATAGAGATTGCTTCATGGGATTTGGGACTTCCATCTGGAAAGAAAGAGATTTCCCAGTTGGAGGATCCCTTTGGGCCCAGATCTTGGACATGGGAGAGCAGGGCTATTGTTAACAGGATTTTCAAGTATCTGTTTTTCCGGGTCATTACATCCACCTGACAGACCACTGTGATTGTTTCTTTGGGTGTTCTCTGTTTATAGTTAATATAGCATGCAGGGGTAAATACTTAGTGAGGTAAGAGTTGCTATGGTAACTGGATATTTCATGTGCAACAGAAAAAGTAAATACAGTGCAGTCACATAAAAATACTTCTATAGTAAACAGATAGCATAAGCAAGTGAGCCTGTTATTTTAGGACTTCAGGAGTCGATGAACTCTCATTTCTGTAGTATTCCTGTTGACAGAACTCCATCATCACAAAGATATTGTAAATGTTAAGATTGGTAAACCCAAATAAAACACTGGAGAAAGCCTGTAGATGTTTATCAATAATTTAAAGGGAAAACAATACTGCTAAAAGAAATTTAAAAATAAGGAATTCAAATTTAAAGTTACACTTAAAACTACAACGAAAGGTTTGAAAACATGTACATGATGGTGGGTGAAGAGAGGGGAAAAGAACCAACAGTACATTTACTCTGAAAGGCATTTATACTTGCTTGTGCAAACTTCTTTTACAAACTTACTTCTGTTGCCTCTGACAGCATGTGAATTTGCTGCCACAGCAACACACTTAGCTAATGGCTGGCCACATTGTACAGATTAATGAAGTATACCTTGGAGCTCCAAGTACTGACGGCTATTGAAACAACACTGGGTGCTGGCTCACTCTCTCTTCACCCTTTACACACCCTTCCTCTGGTTTCCCCTCCCACCACAATGTAAATGCTTAGTAAAACAACCCATTCACCTGGTGCATCAAGAATGGAAAATGTGACGTTTGTATGTTGTTTTTCTTGTTTAAAACAGCATTCAGGCTGACTGTAGCCTCACAGTTCTAGGGTCTGAATGCTTGGTTAGTAATACTTTTTCACCCTTATTACAACAACATATACTGCCAAAATTTATCTGGAAATGAAAATATTTTTAAAATTACGTGTTATTTAAAAAGTTTGCACTGGTTTAGTTTACAAATTTATTTTTTTCATATCTGTATTGGTTAGAACATTTAAAAATTAATATTACATTTAAAGACTAGTGAAGATTGTTACATAACTGTTTTTCTTCTTTTAAGCAAATTCAACCAACATGTATCCTCGTATTCTTCAATGCGGATATAAAAATTAGTTTCCTGCTAGAATCCCCTCATTGCTACTAGTAATCCAGCAGCACTCATATGTACTGGCTCACCCATTTCGTTTCCTGTTTCCTGTTTTGAGTCAACATTTGGAGCAAAAAACCACAGTAAGTATACTGTGATCTAATAAAATGAAAATTATAGGCCAAAATCTATCTCTGATATAAATCTGGAGTACCTCCACTGACTTCAGAATTTGGCCCTATGTTATTAAAGGATGCTTTAAAAATAATTTGGCATACTTTTAGATTATCATGACTATCAATGGGAATTAGGCTCTTAAGTGCCTAAGTAACTTAGGCACTGCAATGCTGAGCAAAGCAACACCACTGAGAAAAATCTGGGATTTATGGATACATATATAGGGAAAATATATGGACTCACACATACTATTTTCTTACTATTGCAGATAAAAAAAAGATAAAGTTAATAAGCCATTGTATTTACTGAACATGTGCTGAAAATGCTCCACAGGAGACAGAAGAAAACATAATGCCTACCTCACATAATTTACAACAGTACATTTTACCAGAGTATCTCAAACTGTTTCACAAAAAGTAAACAATATTTTCCCCATTTTATGGGTGGGGCAACTGAGCCATCAAATGTTGTACCCTGAACATTAACAGACCAGTATGGCACTATCATATTAATTTGTGAATCATATGTGCTTGCTGATAGCTTCTCAGTCAGCTTCTTGAGTATTTTAGTATTCAGGCCCTGGTGACTTGAAGATAAGTTATCTGAGCTATTAGCTATTATCTTTGAAAAGTCATGGGAGACAAGCAAGATTCCAGAAAACTAGAAAAGGGCAAATATCGTGCACTTCTATAAAAAGAGAAATAAGGATGACCCAAAAAACTACAGACTACTTTCTAGACTATCCTTCAATGCTAGTAAGGATAATGGAGAAAATTTTTAAGGAATCCATTTGCAAACAACTTTCTACAAGATAATAAGGTGATGAGTACCAGCATGGATTTGTAAAGAATAAATCACGTCAAACCAACCTGATACCTTTCTTTGATAGGAAAACAAGTTTTGTGGAGAAGGAGGAAGCAGTAGATGTGGTATACCTACACTTTAGTAAAGCATTTCATGCAATACTGCATGAACTTCTCATTAATAAACTAGGGAAATACAACCTAGATGGGGGGCTACTCTAAAGTGGATGCATAACTGGTTGGATAACCATTTCCAGGGAGTAGTTATCAATCAGTCATGCTGGAAGGGCATAACATGGGGAGTACTGCCAGGATCAGTTCTGGGACTGGTTCTGTTCACTATCTTTATCAACTATTCAGATAATGGCATAGAGAGTACACTTATAACGTTTGCAGATGATGAAGCTGTCAGGGGTTGCAAGTGCTTCAGAGAACAGGATTATAATTCAGAATGATCTGACAAATTTGAGAAATGGTCTGAAGTAAATAGGTTGAAATTTGACAAATGCAAAGCACTCCACTTAAGAAGGAATAATAAGTTTCACACATACAAAATGGAAAATGACTGTCTAGAAAGGAGTACTGCAGAAAGGGATCTAGGGGCCATAGTGGACCAAAAGCTAATTATGAGTCAATAGTAGTGTTCCCTCTAAGATTTCCCATCTGTAAGCGGAGTGAGTTTTGTCTTGTGCACCCACATTCACATCATGTGCGCTTATTTGGATGTGCACTACTGTGGCACCCACCAGTTACTCTCACACACAAATTTAAATTGTTTTACAAGAAAAAATAATAAACCAAGGGATAATTAAAGTGCATGACCCTGCGGTACAGGAATCAGGGCAGAGGGTGGGAGGTAAGGGAAGGTAAAGGGGGGCTCAGGCCAGGGGGTGCAGGACTCAGGGCAAGGGGGAGCTCAGGATGGGGGGCTGAGAGGTTGGGAGGTGGTAGCTCCTCACTGGGGGAAGGCTGGAGCTGGGCTGTCCATTCCTCTGGCAGTTCCTTGCAGGGGTGGACCCAGGACTGGGTTGCTCAGCTCCCCAGGAAGCTGCTTGCTGGGGGGAGGAGGGGAGAAGCAAAGCTGAGCACTGCCCGACTCCTGGCCAGCCACCAGCTATTTATGGGAGGAAAGGCTGGGGTTGGGCTGTCCAGCTCCCTCGACCCATGGGCGAGGGGGGAGCTGGGGCTGTGCTGTCCCAGCTGGTTGACCGGCAGCTCCTGGAGTAAGGAGGCAAGGGCTGCTGGACGCCCACCTGGACAGGGCTACTGCCAATGCTGCCCCCGGCCACGTGGCTCCAACCCGAGCAGCCGCCCCCGGCCATGTGGCTACAGCGCTGGCTGGAGCTGCCCAAGTGGCTGCCCCCAGCCATGCAGCCTCACCAGCCAGGCCACAGTGTCCTGCCCGTCATAGCTGGAACCAGAGCCAGTGAGGCTGCCCCAGCAGGGACAGCCTCACCTTGCCCCGGCTCCAGCCAGAGCAAACAGGGGCAGGGCAGCCTGCCCGCTCTCATGCGGCCCCGCCAGAATGCCACCACCAGCACTCACCTTCTGGTCCAGCAGGAAAGCAAGTGGTGGTAAGTGCTGCTGCATGGCTCTGCAGGTGAGGTGCGCGGGCCTAAAATTTGTTGTGCACAGCTTAGATAGAGCCCTGGTCAACAGTCTGATACTGTTGCAAAATAAGCAAACATCATTCTGAGAGAGTTGTAAGCAAGACACAAGAAGTCCTTCCGCTCTATTCTGTGCTAATTAGGCCTCAATTGGAGTACTGTGTCCAGTTCTCGGTGCCGCATTTCAGGAAAGATGTGGACAAATTGGAAAAGGCTCAGAGTAGACCAAAAAAATTATTAAAAAGTCTAGAAAACATGACCCATGAGGGAAGATTGAAAGAACTGAATTTGTTTAGTCTGGAAAAGAGAAGATTGGGAGGGGATCTGACAGCTTTCAAGTACCTAGAAAGTTGTTACAAAGGAGGAGGGAGAAAAGTTATTCTCCTTAATCTCTGATGATAGGACAAGAAAAAATGGGCTCAGATTTCAGCAAGAAAGGTTTAGGTTGGACATTGGGAAAAACTTCCTGTCAGGGTGGTTAAATAGTCTAGGGAGGTTGTGGAATCTCCATCAATGGATATTTTTAAAAGCAGGTTATACAGATACCTGTTAAGGATGGTCAAGATCAATGGTCTCCCACCTTTTTAAGCACAAGACCAGGACAACCCAGGATCTACCCTGCTCCTTCCCCAGAGCTACATCCACTCCATTCCCCCCTCTTTCCATCACTTGCTCTCCTTCACTCTCACTCACTTTCACTGGCCTGGGGCAGGGGGTGCAAGCCGAGGGGTTTGGGTGCAGGAAGGGGCAAGAGATGCAAGTTCCGGGAGGGAGTTTGGGTGCAAGAGGGTACTCCAAACTAGGGCAGAATGTTGTGATGAATAATGTGGTGTTGGCTGTGGGAGAGAGATCAGGGTTGGGGAAGGAAAGCAGGAGGGGGTATGAGGTGTAAGCTCTGGCCAGAAGGCACTGAGCATAGGTAGCTCCCAGCCAGCAGCACAGCAGTGCTCAGACAGTCTCCCTGCCTGCTGTGGCCCCATGCTGCTCCTGAAAGCGCCAGCTGCAGGCTTGTCTCCATGCTTCCCACATGCTACCCTCACCCCAGCACTATCCTCACAGCTCCCATTGGCCAGACTTGTCTCTGTGCTTCTCCTGGGGGTAAGGGGGACAGCAGGGGCTCTTGTACCTTTCAAAGGAGGAATGCAGAAGTGCCTATCGACTAGTCAAAAAACTATCTGATAAGCAAATGCTTATCGGATAGTCGACTAGTCTTTAACGTCCTTAATTCCCCCCCCCCAACTCTACTGCAGACCACAGAAAACAGGAAGCATGTGGGGAGAGGGCAAGAAGGGGAGGGGACCAGGCAGCTATCTCTGCAGGGCTCATTGGGCTAGGCAACTCCCACCCCCGCAAACTCCACACACTAGCAAGGGGAAGGGGGAATATGGGGAGTACGTGTGGGGAGATGGCAAGACTCAGTAGCAACTGGGCTGGGAAAGTGAAACTAAACGCACCACCACTCCACACACTAGCAAAGGGGAGGAGCCAATCCAGTTGGGAGAGTGCAAAGGAGGAGAAGGGAGGGTAGCAAGGAGGAAGCCCACTTTCCCCACTCTGAGCTAAGGTGCAGGGAGGATGGGTGCTGGAGGGGGTGAGGGTTGAGCAGGGAAGGGGCTGAGCAGGAGCAGAAACTGGCAAACAGAAGAGGCAGCAGCAGCAAGAGCACAACAAGCTGGGTGGGGTGGTCTCTGCAGAGGAAGGCTAGCAATCTCCTGGAGCTGGTGAGATGAATGAAATAGAGGCTCCTACAGCAGCAGGGAGAACCCATGTGACTGTAATTCAAGCCTTGTGTCTGTGCCATGCAGGTTCAAGGGCAGGCTGCCGAGGAGGCTCCCTGCTTCTCTGCCTTCCCAGTTGCCCTGAAACCTGCCTAAACCACACTAAATATTCCTCAGCAACTCCTCCTGGCAGTTGGACGAAGGGAGGGGAGGGGTAGGGACAACACAACTACAGCTTTGGGTAGGCTGTGCCTCTTTTTGCCCTTACAGAGCAGACGCCCATGGCTCCAGGATTGATCTGTCGATCACAATTGATGGTTGGTGACTACTAATCTATGGTGCTTGGTCCTGCCATGAATGCAGGGGACTAGACTTGATGACCTCTCAAGGTTCCTTCCAGTTCTATGACACTATGATCTTGGCTCCTGAGAATCAAGCTGAGTTCTTTCCATATCATTCTCTTAGAAACACCTGTGCAATCCCATAGGTTTATAGAGATGCAGTGAATCAGAACTCAGTAAACAAGTCTCTTGATGAAACACAAAATGGTATAAAATACCATTAACTTTATCTCAGCTGTGTTGGTTCTGCAAAGCTAACATGAAACACATTTATTTATTTCAACAAAGCAAACAGATATGACTCTACGCACAAAATGAAAAAAAATTTGAATCTATACTTATTTTTCAGAGTAGATTTTCACTTTAAAGAAACTTTCTTATAAGAGACAGATGGAGCTCACCTTTAGAGCCTAGATGAACATGCCCCTTTTTAGGGCTGGTCTAGACATTGTTTTACACCATTAAACAAGCTGATTTAGTTAAAATACAATCCCCTAGGGTGATCACACATTGATTTAAAAGTTTTTATATGATTTTGGGTTATGTTAATTGTTCTTAATATGAGAAATAATTCAATCTAAAGACAAAAATAGAACATTTTAAGTTCTAATGAACCTAGCTATAAACACTCATATTATGCAAACTATGTAACATTCTTGAACATACTTTGAAAATGTCAAATGGCTACCCCCAGAATTAATAAACACATTAGATAAAATATCAGTTACTGAAGAGTACACTTAAGTATTATTTTTATTAAAGGTAGACTCTTCTGGAAACACTTGAGGACCACATTAGTAATATCTCTCTCTATATTTTAGAGTGCATCTGTCTCTGTGTGTCTCTGTCTGTGAGTCCATTTGTTCAAGAACTGCTCCTAAATGGTAAGAGCTAGGGCCACCAAATTTGGAATGCAGCTTTCTCTTCTCCTAACTTAAAGCAAGGTCAGGGTTTGGTTGTGCCAAAACAACTGGAAGCCCCGGGAGAGGGATACTTTTTGATATCATGCAAAGCGGCTGAGCCCCTGCTGGCCCATGGTGACACATCGGTGAGCAGGGTGTGCAGTCCTCACTGCCCTGGGCCGCCCCTGGGGAAAAGCCAGTGCCAGTGCCACCCCAGCCCACGGGTCTTCCCTTCCCCCCCCACCACCAGTGGGAAGCAGGTGCTGGCACACCAGCCATGTGAAGGAGGGACAGGACTGGAGTGCCAGTGCGAGCTCCAAACTGCGGAGCGGCCAAGCCTGCTGCCCACCTGCAAGATGGCTGGTTCTGCGGACCACACTTTGAGAACCACTGCACTAGTGTAATAACCTTTGTCCAAAGGACTGTGTTGTAAGAAGCACAGGTTGGGAGCTGCAACAGGAATTCATTGCAAAGCACGCAAGGTCACTGGATAGTTGGTGACACAACCCCTCACTGGTCTGAACTGCACCCCAGAATGTGACAAGAGAATTCAGTGCACAAGAACCATTCTTTGAAGGAGGCTGAAGAGGTTGAATTTAACCACAATGGAGTTTAGCATGGACCAATACAATGAAAAGTGAATAAAAAGCAGCATAAAAAACTGCAAAAAGACTAATTGCATTTGGCTCCTAATACAGCTGGCCCAAATATGGCTTTAATTAAAAAGAAAAAAGAATACTTTTGGAATTAACTTCCAGTATACATACAAATCAGTAAGACTAGGGCAAGCCTGCCCTTCTCCTGGCATTAATGCACTTGAGATAACAAGCAAAAAGTAGCCATTCAGTATTTCACATTATAAAACTGCACTGACATCTGAACATTCAGTGCCATTCTATGAAGGTGACTGGAGAGGGTAAAGAAAAATATATGAAACCTATATGAAAAGAGGGAGGGGAAAAGGAAGTTAGTTACCTTGTGTAGTAAGGATGGTTCTTTAAGATGTGTGTCCCCGTGGGTGCTCCACTGTAAGGGTCGGGTTGTCCTGGCACCGCAGATCGGAGTTTTCCCTAGCAGTAGCTGGCCAGGCCACGCATGTGCACCAGATGCCTCATGCTGTTCATGCCTCTCTATCTTTGTGCATGTGGCCTTGCTCCTGCCAGTTCCTTGTGTACATTCAAGTACCTGGAAAATATGTAAAAAAAAGGAGACTCCAAAAGAGGGGAGGAGGAATGGTAGTCACCCATGGGGGGACACATCTCAAAGAATTGTCGTTACTGAACAAGGTGAGAAACTTCCTTTTCTTCTTCGAGTGATGTCCTTGTGGGTGCTCCACTATAGGTGACTTTATAGCAGTACTCAAGAATACAAGATAGGCGGGTCTCAGAGTCACCATTTGATAGCTATTGATAAAACTGCCGAGGCTACTGAGGTATCGTTGTCAAGGTGATGAGAGATGCTTCATAAACGTATGTTTTGAGGACCATGTGGCAGCCCAACAAATATCCTGGAGAGGAACCCATTGCAGGAAAGCTGTGGATGTTGCTACAGCTCTTTTGAAGCGTGCCGTGGGTGGCTCAGGAAGCGGCTTCTGTTGTATGGAGTAGCATTGGTAATGCAAGATACGAGTCGCGATATGTGTTGTGATGAAATTGGAGCTCCCTTGGAGCATTCCGCTATGGAGACTAGCAATTGTTGCGACTTGCGAAAGGATCAGATTTTATCGATATCAAATGAAAGTACTCTACAAATGTCCAGGGTATGTAAGACAACATCCTGTCGAAATGAGTGTGGCTTGGAAGGAAGAACTATTGGTTCATTGACATGGAAATGGGAGCATACCCTCGGTGTGAAGGAAGGGTGAGGGCACAATGTTACATTGTCCTTATTGAAGATAGTATATGGTGGTATCGCCATGAGAGCTGCAAGTTCTCCGACTCTGCGGGCAGATGTTATGGTGAGCAGAAAGACTACTTTGGTAGTCACTAGCGAGATTGGACAAGTAGCCAGTGGTTCAAACAGGGGTTGGGTGAGAGTGTACAGCACCATCTCAAGATTCCATAGCGGCGGTGGTGCCTTATGCGGTGAATTAAGGTTGCACGAGCCTCTGATGAATCTTTTCATGGTTGGGTGTGCAAATACTGAGTAGACATCTATTGTGTGACAGAAGGTGGTAATTACTGAGGGTATGTCTACACTACAAAGTTAATTCGAACTAACAGCCGTTAGTTCAAATTAACTTTCATAGCGTCTATACATAGAAACCGCTAGTTCAAACTTAATTCGAACTAGCGGAACGCTTAATTTGAACAAGGTAAACCTCATTCTACGAGGACTAACGCCTAGTTCGAATTAAGTAGTTTGAATTAAGGGCTGTGTAGCCACTTAATTCGAAGTAGTTGGAGGCTAGCCCTTCCCAGCTTGCCCTGGTGGCCACTCTGGGCCAAACCAGGGAAACTTTTCTGCCCCCCTCCCGGCCCCGGAGCCCTTAAAGGGGCACAGTCTGGCTACAGTGCTCATGCCAGTTGCAGGCCTGCCAGCACCCAGCCAGCAAACCCTGCACCTGGCACGGCATGAGCCAGCCACCCGCTGCCACCCAGCCCTCCGCCTCTTCCCAGGACCAGGCTGGCGGCTCCCAGGAGCCTGCCCGGGGCCGCAAGAGGCAGGCACCCGCTTGGTCTAGTGCGGAGATCGTGGACCTCATCGAGGTTTGGGGGGAGGCCTCCAACGTCCACGACCTCCACACTAGGCACAGGAATGCAGCCGTCTAGGGCAGGATAGCTGCCAGCATGGCCACCAAAGGCCACATGCGAACCCAGGAGCAGGTCTGCATGAAAATCAAGTTGGTCCAGTGAGACCCCCGACCCTGAGCTTAGAACATAAGAAAAGCTGTTCTGGGTCAGACCAAAGGTCCATCTAGCCCAGTAGCCTGTCTGCCGACAGCGACCAACACCAGGTACCCCGGAGGGGATGGACCGAAGACAATGAACAAGCAATTTGTCTCGTGCCATCCATCTCCAGCCTTCCACAAACAGAGGCCAGGGACACCGTTCCTATCCCCTGGCTAATAGCACTCCATGGACCCAACCTTCATGAATTTATCTAACTTCTCTTTAAACTGTTATAGTTCTAGCCTTCACAGCCTCCTGTGGCAAGGAGTTCCACAGGTTGACTATGTGCTGTGTGAAGAAGAACTTTCGCTTATTAGTTTTAAACCTGCTGTCCATTCATTTCATTTGGTGTCCTCTAGTCCTTCTGTTATGGGAACTAATGAAGAACTTTTCTTTATTCACCCTCTCCACACCACTCATGATTTTATAGACCTCTATCATATCCCCCCTCAGTCTCCTCTTTTCTAAGCTGAAAAGTCCCAGTCTCTTTAGCCTCTCTTCATATGGGACCTGTTCCAAACCCCTAATCATTGTAGTTGCCCTTTTCTGAACCCTTTCCAAGGCCACATCTGTACACAGTACTGAAGATATGGCGTACCATAGTTTTATACTTCCCCTCCTCCTTCTTCCCCTGGCTTCCCCCTTCCAGCTCCCTCCTCCCAGGTTTCCACCTCCCCTCTCCCACCCTCTCTCTTCCCCTCTCCCACCTCCTTTTCCCAGTCTCCCCAGAGGTTAATCCCCCCCCCCCCAGTTTTGTTAAATAAAGAGAGTTTCTATTTTTGAACACATGTGTTCTTTATTTTTTACATCAGGAAGGGGGGCTAGGGAAGGGTAAGTGGGAAGGAGGTGAGGGAGGAACGGGGCACGAGCCCCCAGTGGGGAGGACTGGGGTGGCTCTGCGGGCTCCTCGGGGTGGAAGCTCTCCTGCAGGGCCTCCTGGATCCTGACAGCCCCTCAATTGACACCCCCAGATGGCAGACTGCGGCAAGTGCAGCCGGGCTGATGGCTGAGTGCTGTGATGTGCCGAGTGTGGGCACTCAGGGCACTCCAAGACAGGACTGCTTTGCTGTCCCTCATCGAGTTAGACAAGCAAGCGGGGAACCCTGAGAACTGTCTGTCCGGGGTGGGGGTCGGGTCCCTTTAAGCACAGCCCTCGGCTAGCCTGAGGCAGCAGCTCCACGCTCTAAGTCCTAACCTGATGCCCTGCCGGCACTGGTTCCGGCCAGCCTTAACTTCGGTTCAGGGTCAACTCAATGTGGACATGCTAGTTCGAATTAGCAAAACGCTAATTCGAATTAGTTTTTAGGTCTAGATGCACTAATTTGAATTAGCTTATTTCGAATTAACTAATTCGAATTAAGTTAGTTCGAATTAGTGCTGTAGTGTAGACATACCCTGAGAGATGAACTCTAAGGGAGGCCAGGACTAAGCCTGATTGCTTTAGAAGGAGGATATAGTCTAAAATTCCATGCAACAGTGCCACATATGGATTGAATCCTTTGCGGTTACACCAGGACATGAATCTGTGCCATTTTTTAAGGTAGGTGGAACACATGGTGTGCCTCCTACTATGCATCAACACTTCTTTTACACAGTCTGAAAAGAGCATTTCGGATTCTTGGAACTGATGAGGAGCCAGGATGTCAAATGAAGAACATGAGGTTGAGGATTCAGTAGAGTTCCCTTGTTCTGGGTCAGCAGGTTATGGCATTTGGAGGAGGGGATAGAGGAGTTGGGGAGACATCTGCGAGACATAAGGAAACCACGTTTGCCTGGACCAGGAAGGGGCTATGAGTATTATTAGCACTCCATCTCTGCTGATCTTCTCGAGGACTCTCAGGGTCAGAGGGATTGGTGGGAATGTGTAGAATAGAGGGCCCGCCCAATTGAGGATAAAGGCATTCGCCAGCGATCTGAGTCCCAGTCCCACGCTGGAACAGCACTTTGGGCACTTGACATTCTCGCGGGAGGCAAAGAAGTCTATTTGGAGAAATCCCCAATGACGGAAGACAGGTTGAAGCATTTGGTGATGTATTTCCCAATTGTAAACTACTGAAAAGTCGCTGCTCAAAGTTTCCATTGTAGCATTGATGATGCTGGGTAGGTAAGATGCAACTAAGGTTATTTTGTTGCAGATGCACCAGTTCTATAACCATACTGCTTTGGTGCACAGGGAGCAGGATAGGGTGCCCCCCGCCAATTTATATAATTCATTGTTGTCATATTGTTGGTAAGTATTCTGACAGTGGTGTTGTAAATGCACATATGGAAGTGCTTGCAGGCATTCACAACCACTCTCAATTCCAAAAGATTTATGTGAAGGGCTGTTTTGCAGCAAGACCATTGACCCAGAGCAAGATGACCGTCCAAATGCGCGCCCCATCCAAAGAGGGAAGCATCTGTGGTGATTTGTCGTGATGGCTGAGCACGGTGGAATGGAACATCTGCTAGTAGACTGCGTGGGTTGACCCACCACTTGAAGGAAGTGACCGCATTTGGTGGTGGGGGAGACATGTTTGTGAATATGGTGCCCGGAAGGGGCATATATGGATGCCAGCCAATGCTGGAGACATCGAAAGTGAAGTCGTGCATGGTGCACCGCACACACCGTTGCTGCCATATGGCCCATAAATTGGAGGCAGGTAAGTATTGGTCCTGTAGGGCTCATGGTGACAGCCGCAATGAGATCTTGTGTTGCCTGGAACCCTTGCACTGGAAGGTAGGCTTGTGCTGTAGTGGAGTCTAATTGGGTACCTATAAAGTCCAGAGACTGTATCAGCTGAAGCGTGGACTTTTGCTTGTTGATGATGAGCCCGAGTGATTCGAATATCTTTCTGGTTGCGTGCGGCATATTCTGAGCTTCCATGAAGGATGGGCCCTTTATTAGGCAATTGTTGAGATAAGGGAAGATTATAATGTCTTGTCGACATAAATATGGTGCAACCGCTGCGAGTGTCTTTAAAAATACTCTCGTGTGGACGAGAGGCCAAATGGCAGGACACGATAATGGAAATGTTCTGATGCTACTGTAAATTGAAGGAACCGTCTGTGAGCAGGATGGATGGATGGTAACATGGAAATAGGCGTCTTGTAGGTCGAGGGCTGAAAATGAGTCCCCCTTGTCCAGTGCTGGGATTATTGATGGTAGGGTAACCATTCTGAACCATTGCTTGCATAGCTATTGGTTGAGCTTGTAAAGGTCAAGAATGGGTCTCCAACCACCTGTTCTTTCTGTGTAAGAAAGTAGTGAGAGTAGAAACCTTTGCCTCTAAACTCATCCGGTACCCTCTCTACTGCTCCAATGGAGAGGAACCGGTGGACCTCCTGTAATAACAGATCCTCATGAAAGGGGTCCCTGAAGAGGGATGGGGAGGGTGGGGAGGCCGGGAGGAGAAATGTAAATGTGATAGCGTAGCCAGAAGTTACAATTTCGAGGACTCTGCGGTCCGCTATAATGGCAACTCAATGGTGATAGAATGGTTGCAAGTGATGGTGAAAAATGGGAAGCCTGACCATGCCCTCAACCAATGCCTCAAACCTGCTCTTTGTTGGCATGCTGGTTAGCAGTGTGGTTGTTTTGCGGATGCCTCCTCTGAGGTCACTGTCTCACTCGAGCTTGGTTGAACTCCCTTTGTTGGTACCGAGAGTAAGAGAAGTCACGGTGCCTCTGGTATGGTGTATACTGTCTGTGGTGATATGGTAGAGTGTACATACCTAATGTACACAAGGTAGTCCTCGAATCTTTACTTGTATGGAGGACCTCATTGGTCTTCTCTGCAAACAACTTTTGTTTATCCAAAGGGAGGTCCTCTACTTTAGATTGCAACTCTCTCGGAACCCCAGCGGGTTGAAGCCAAGACACTTCTGTGCATCACTATCAAAGTTGTGGTGGAGTGTGCCACTGTATCAGCCACATCCAGTGCCATTTGGAGGGTAGTTCGTGTAGTGATATAACTTTCTTGGACAACAGACTTGAGGATAAGTCTTTTATTACCAGGAAGGTGATTCACGAGTCCAGTGAGTTTGGAATAATGATCAAAATCATGATTCGCTAGAAGGGCCGAGTAATTTGCAATACGAAATTGTAGGGTCGATGAATACATTTTCCTACCAAAGAGGTCCATGTGCTTACTCTCTTTGTCTGCCACGGCGTTCTTATACTGTGGTAATTTAGACCTCTGTTGGGCTGCATCCACTGCCAAGGAGTTTGGCTGGGGGTGGGAAAATAAGAAGTCCACGCCTTTGGGAGAGACAAAGTATTTCTTGTCAGCCCGTTTGTTGGTGGGCGGGGCAGAAGCTGGGGTCTGCCAAATTTTGTCAGCAGTTTCCATAATGGCCTCATCAATAGGCAAACACAATTTTGGCCCGTTGGGAGGGTTGGAGGTTTTTGAGGAGACGGTGCTGTTTCTCCTGTACTTCAGTCAGCTGGACCTCCTGGCTACCAGCAACTCTCTTAAATAAGTCCTGAAACTGCTTCAGGTTGTCTGTAGGCAAAGTATCACCTGAGATTATTGCCTCGTCTAGAGACAAGGAGAACTGATCAATGGGAGAGGTATCTAGCTGTTGTTCCTCAGCATAGGATATTTGCCCCTCCTCTAGCTCAAGTTGTTCGGGGGGAGGGAGGGGGAGAGGTAGTTGGCCGGGGTGGCAATTGGTCACCTGTGAGCTGTAGTGGAGGGAACTGTAGACTGATGTCTCGAGACAGAGCGGTGACAACATGATGACCAGTATCTGGAATAGGTTGGTGGATAAGCCATTGTGTCATCCAAGGAGGTGATGGTCATAAGGGTGTCTACACCTGTAGTGATCATAGTATGCTCTTGTGGGGAAGGAGTGTCTTGATGAAAATACACTCCTGCGGTCCTCATGAAAAATGGTATGTGTTGACAATGTCAGAGACCAAGGAGACCTCATTGAGCCCTGTGATTAAGGGGGAGGAGATAAAGACATCTGTCTAGTCATGGCACTGTGGGAGGATGCATGCTGCAGTGCCAGAGCATGGGGGTAAGACTGATTTATGGTGTCTTCTACGAGTTTGCGTGTCTTGTCTGGCAGCGGAATCAGTCAGTGCCAGCGATGACGGTGCGGGCAAGAATGTTCGCAGTTCCAGGCTGGTAGCACTGGCCAGTTCCTTACTGGTTTCAGTATGGGCCTTGGACAGCACAGATGGCTTACTTGGCGCTGATGGTGCCAGAGTGGGAGGATGTGTCTCAGGTTCCCACGGTCTCATTTGTGCTGGTGCTGGTGCTGGCAGTGGAGCCTGTGCTGACATAGTGGTAATTGGCACCGATGATGTTCCGTGCTCTGACTTTGGTTCCACAGTGCTCTTGGAATGGAAGGTTGCGGTGCCAGATGTCCTTGGCTTATCTCCTATGCTGCTGTTGCTTGATGAAATAGGTGGAAGAGACTGCGCTGGTGAAGCCTGTTTCTTAGCCGTGGTACCCGAGCAAGTCGCTCTTCATTTTTCAGCCCTAATAGGATCCGAATGAGAAGCTAAAGGCCCTCGCTGTTAGTCTGGAGCACTGAGGGCATTTTGTGAGGTATGTGTGCCTCCCTCAGGCACCTAATACATGAGGAACGCCTGTCTGAGGTGAGCATGGTCTTGCGACAGTTGTTGCACTTTTTGAATCCAGGTGAGCCAGGCACGATGGTGGAGAGGTGTCTTGCTGCATCCTCTCTACACTTTCAATTAGAAAGTTCTTCTTTTCTTCTTTTTTTTTTCTGAGGCGCTGCGGCCGTTAAGGGTGGTGTACAACAACGTCTTTTTTTTAAAGCAAGCGAACATGAAAAAAATCAGTAACTACTAGAAAAACAACTATAACTACTAAATAACTCTGAAAAAAGACAATACTAACTAACAAAACTTTCCAATCTAACTAGATTCTTTGAGGAGAGATGCTCGCTCCATCTGCGACCAAGGGTGGCAAAGAAGGGACTAGCAGGAGCCGGGCCACACGCACTAAGGGTATGTCTACACTACAGCATTATTTCGAAATAGCTTATTTCAAAATAACGCGTCTAGACACAAAATGCATTTCGAAATAGTGTTTTGCTATTTCGAAATAGCACGTCTACACTGATAGGACGCTGAATCGCATTTAAGGCCGGCCGGAACCAGTTCTGGCAGGGCATCAGGTCAGGAGTTACCTTGTGTGGCTGCTGCCTGAGGCTATCTGAGACCTGTGCTTAAAGGGACCCCCTGGACAGCCGATTCTAAGGTTTCCCTGCTTGCTTGCCTAACTCGCTGAGGGACAGCAAAGCATTTTTTTCTCTGCATACTCTGGTTGCCCTCACTCAGGACACCACAGCACTCTGGAGCATGGAGCCGGAGATGCCCCTGGGCACTCTGGTGCTTCTCCTGGACGTGTTGCTGCGAGCCTGGCAGCACATTCTGCAGGCAATAACGGTCTCCCTGGCTTGTGCCTCATTCCTCCCTCACGTCCTTCCACTTACCCCTCCCTAACCCCCCTTCCTGCTGTACAATAAAAGACACGACGTGTTCATTACAACAAAGCCTCTTTATTGAACAAAACTGGGGTGGGGGGGAATGAAACTGAGGTGAGACTGGGGAAAGAAGGTGGGAGAGGGGAGGAGGGAGGGTGGGAAAGGGGAGGGGGAAACCTGGGAGGAAGGAGCTGGCAGGGGGAGGAAGAGGGAGGAGAAGCTCAGGGCTCAGGGGTCTCGCCGGCCCAACTGTCTCCCAGCACCGCGGGTGTGGGGGCCTTGGCATCCCTGGGGGTGTGGGGAGGGTGGGGAGGAAGAAGTGGGAGGGGGAGAAGGAGTGGGAGGAGGAGCTGTAGCTGGGGAGGCAGCAGGGGCCGGAGCAGCAGGAGGCAGCAAGCTCTGCCCCAGGGTCGATGACCACCTGGAGGGCACGGACCATCCTGCCCCCCAGGATGCGGTCCACAGCATCAAAATAGGGGCAGTGGTCTGGGTCTGCCCCTAGTTGGGAGCTGCCCCCTGTGGCCCTGTCATACGCCTGCCGCAGCTCCTTTATTTTCATGCGAACCTGCTCTTGGGTTCACATGTGGCCTTTGGTGGCCAGGATGGCAGCCATCTGCCTGTAGATGGTTGCATTCCTCCATCTAGTGTGGAGATCATGGACGTTGGAGGCATCCCCCCAAACCTGAATTAGGTCCCTGATCTCTGCACTGGACCAGGCAGGCGCCCGCCTTTTCCGGCCCCTGGCAGGCTCCTGGGAGCTGGCAGACTGGTCCTGGGGAGCGGTGGAGGGCTGGCTGGCGCTGGCTGCCTGGCTCATGCTGGGGCCACTGGGCCAGGTGCAGCGACTGCTGGCTCTGTGCTGGCAGGCTTGCAGCTGGCACAGGCACTCTGGCCAGAGTCTACCCCTTTAAGGGCTCTGGGGGAGCAGAAGAGTTCCTGGTTTGGCCCAGAGTGGCCACCAGGGCACCCTGGGAAGGGCTGGAGGTCACCTATTTCGAAATAAGCATCTACACAGTGCTTATTTTGATTTAGCTATTTTGAATTTGGCATTATTCCTCGTGGAATGAGGTTTACCAAATTCGAAATAAGCGCTCTGCTATTTCAATTTAATTTCGAAATAGCGGTTTGGCTGTGTAGACGCTAGTAAATTTATTTCGAAATAACAGCTGTTATTTCAAAATAACTTTGCTGTGTAGACATACCCTAAGAGAGAGGCATAAATAGCATGAGACACCTAGTGCGCATGCGTGGCCCATCCAGCTACTGCTAGGGAAAACTCCCAACTGTGGCGCTGGGATGACCCAACACCTACTGTGTGGAGCACTCAAGGGGCATCCCTTGAAGAAGAAGAGATATTATCGATACAGTCATAGAGACTATATGTGAAGACCAATATAAATATTGGATCAAATTCTAAAAAGTATAGTCTTCAGTGGATAGTCAGAATCCAATCTGTGTAGAAAGGTTACAAAAAAATGGAAACCACACACTAAAGAAGAATTTTACATCAAACTATTTAAAAAATGGGTACAATTAGGTCTGGTTTGGCTTAAAAACATACATTTAAAAAAAATAAGTTTTCCAAAAGACTAATGCTAATGGAAACATTTCCATTATTTAAACAGCCAACCAAAATGTATCCAATGAGAACAGATTAAAAATCCCTGCAAAATCTCCACCCAGGGAAAGACCCGGGGGACAGAGAGAGAGCCAGTAATTGAAATCCATATTATACTGTATTATACCTTGCTAATGTATGAAACAATATGAGATTGAATAGAAACTATTAAAGTGACATCGTCCAGTCTGCTCTCAGTTTGTAAGTGGTGAGAAATTCAAACATTAAATTGGACCCTGATCTTGCAAAGACACACACACTTAACTCATGACAAATAGTTCTACTGAAGTCAATGGAACTACTCACAGTATGTAAAGTTAAGCTGGTTTGTAAATTTCTACAATGTCTTACCCTTAGATTTTTAAAACTTTCAGTTTCAGTGCTTGAAATTGTTTTATTTGTTTTTCAAAAATATATGCTCATGAACCTGGCAGTGTTCTCTTAAGTCAAATAGCATCACATAGTAAAGTTACTTTCAAAATAAGGCAATCAAAAGAAATAGCTCTTATGTTCAAGAGACGGACAAAAGTGTCAATTTATAATAAGAAAAAGATAATCTGGGATGGTGCTTGAGGTAGGTATGGCTGAGACAAATTCTGAAAGACCATTACAAATTTGTTGGTTAAAAAGACATTTTAGTGTCCAATACATCTTTAGAAGTTGCATTCAATCATGACATAAAAATAGTTTAACTTTCCACATAGCAGAAGTGTCAGTAAGTAACTGGAGAAATTAGAATTTGAAACCACAGCCCTGAATCCTGGAACTGGATCCACAACTACAATCCCATGTGCCCATCTCAAGCAGACACACACTGAAGCAGTGGAATACATGTTACGAAACCCTACTGCAGAATAAAGACCACAGTGTGGTTTCTAGTGGTACCTTTCATAACGTGGATGGGCTCTTAAGGAAAAATGGGTCTTAGTCCCCCCCTCCACACACAGACTATTTGTCTCCACAGGTGGAGGAAATGAAAGGAATAATGTGACTGATAGTCATGTGAAAAACCAGGCCTCTAAGGGTTAGAAAAAGAAGCCTGAGGCTCTGGATAATCAAAAGTGAGACATGCAGAGAGATGAAACAGAGAACTGATCCCTTGTGAAAGAGGGGCTGGTCCAGGCACAACCCATGGTAAATAAAGCAAGAAGGCTCCTGCCAAGACCCTGAAAAACCAAGAGACAGCTTGAAGAACAGCAGAAGGGGGGTTGCCCCTCTGACCTCTTCAAACTATAGAGTGTCAGAAAACGTAGGCAAAGGCTGATGGAAGAATTCTAGTTAGGAGGACCTGGCTGCTTTAATTATTTTAGGACTTTGAGAATGGTCTGAATTGTTCTGAACATTGTTAAGAAATCAGACCCCAAGAAAGAATGGACTTGTTTAGTTTAGAAAAGAGAAGACTGAGAGGGGACATGATAGCAGTTTTCAAGTATCTAAAAGGGTGTCACAAGGAAGAAGGAGAAAAATTGTTCTCCTTGGCCTCTGATAATAGGACAAGAAGCAATGGACTTAAATTGCAGCAAGGGTGGTTTAGGATGGACTTTAGGAAAAACTTCCTAACTGTCAGGGTGGATAAACACTGGAATAAATTGGCTAGGGATGTTGTGGAATCTCCATCACTGAAGATATTTAAGAGCAGGTTGGATAGACATCTATCAGGGATGATCTAGACGGTGCTTGGTTCTGCCATGAGGGCAGGGAACTGGACGTGATGATCTTTCGAGGTCCCTTCCAGTTCTAGTGTTCTATGATAAGGATAGTACTTATTAGACTTGTGAAAGCTTTTAGTGAGTTATTGATGAATCCAAATGAGCAGAGTAAGGGAGGTTGCTGGAAAGCCTGGGGTTGAGGCAATGGGGAGTTCTAGAAATGGCCAGTCTTCTTACAGCACCGTTTTCATAGCTGACAAAGTAAACTTACTAACCTGCTGAAGCATTTTCAGAGATTGCCCTTTAAATCTTTTTCATTTGGGCAAAATTAAAGTGGTATAAAAATACTATCTTATTGTAGCACAAGTTATCTGATTTGTTTGCAGTTGATCACATAATAAAAGTAGGTGGGTTTTGTTTTTTAAGAATGTTGCAGCAATTATTGGTTTAAATATAAATGGGGAGGCTGTGCCTTTTGCTCACTATGCTCGCCAACTCCCATCTCTCGGGGGGTAGGCAACCCCAGCTCTCCCAGCTGCCACCGGGGGGGCCAGGCTGTGGCTGTGCCAGCCCAGGCTCCTTCTTCATCCTCTCCTCCTCCTCCCCCCGCCCCTTTTCCCCTTACATAAATCTGGGGAATCTAAGTTGGGTTAAAATGTGTATGGGGTCTGTCAGAAGATACAGTTCACACAAGATATGCCTATTTAGACTCACAATAGACTTACTTAGATTTCCATTTGCTTAGATTCCACAGTATCTGAATTTATGTCTTTGGCTCTACATTTCACCAACAACAAATGCTAAGCCACCTCTAGTCTCTGTACCCTTCCCTCCACAAAAAACTACATTAAATAAAATGCTCTGATCTTAAAATATGCTGGATTTTAGTTCTGTTGCTCTTCATCTTGTGCAGACACTTGCCCCTGTGCAAAGTGAGTTCAAACTGAATATAAAACACACCATGTGCTAGTGTAGATGACTGTACAAAATGCAGCACAATGGAGAATCTAGCCTCCTTACTTTATGAATGTTGCCATAGCTGGATGCTGCTCTGTGATAATAATCCTTTCTGCTGGGCTCAGTTACCTATTCAGGTCATTTCATTAAACAACACTGGCTGGCTGCCAATTATCAGTCTCTCTGTCCTCCCTCCCCTCACTGCGCCAGCCCGGGCCCCTTCTCCCTCCTCCGTCTGCACCAATCCCGGGCTCCTTCCCTCCCCCACTGCGCCAGCCAGGGACCTTCTCTCACCCGCGCCCCCAGGCCGCACCAGCCAGGGCCCTTTCTCTTCCTCACTATCCCTCCCACGCTGCTGCAGCCCTAATTCTAACCCCTCCCCTCCCAGCTGAGACCATGCCAGCCCCAGTTCTGCATGTGGCCACCGGTGGGGCTTGGCTCCAGGGACGGGGCCTAGGGTGGAAGTGGCAGGGTTGGGGGTGGGACTTTACCTGCCCATGCCTATCCCTTGCCCCTGCAGCCTGTGGAGCTTATGATGTGATGCTGTCACTTTGTCATCCCACAGGAATTTTTTTTTATAGAGAGAGAGATAACTTCAAAGTCCCAACAGCATCCCTTTAGCTGCTGAAGTACTTTGTATTGAGCTGGTTCTGAAACATAAATTCTTTTCTCAAAATTTTGTTCTCAAGTTACAACAGCCACCATGTTGACAAGTATTTTCAAATAGAATTTTTTAAAAGTTATTAAAACTCAGACAATTGATCTTCTTTAAAATGACTGAATTTATCCCTAGTTCAATTTCATATACACTCTGATTTTTTCAATTAGCTGTGGTTTGCTTTAGTAAGGTAATATAACTATTTCATTACAAAAAATCCTAAATGTTTAATGTTTGGAAGCCTCTTTGAATATAATTAAGAAAACAAGCTCCACAATCTTCTTAACTCCATAAAATCCTTGAAGCTGCCTAAGACGAAGCATATTGCCTCTATGTCCAAAGCTTTTAAACAGCAAGCTAAACAGCTACTGTTACTAATTTTGTGAGTAGAGTTCCAAAGCTGTGAGGAGCTTGTGTTGCTATTCTTTTCTCTCTCCAGGGAGCTTTATTCTTGATTCAGGTGAATAAAGGCTGATTTTCCCCAAAAGATTCCTCCCTCTGCCAATATATTATTCTAGTCATTCACTTGCACATGCATGCATCCACACCCTCCCTTTCATATACCTGATTTTGACCAAATTCTCAGTATCTTTAACAAAAAGTAGTAGTACTTCTGTTTTTGTTAATCACTTTTTTTTCTTTTTCTGAGAGTCTTGAGGAATGTGCACACTTCTAGGGATAGGTCTTACACTGCAATTAACAACCTGCATCTGATCCATAGCAGCTGGCATAGGCTCATGGGGCTTGGGCTTATGGTCTGTTTTACTGTAATGTAGACATTTGGGCTTGAACTCCAGCTGTAACACTAGTACTCTCCCACCACATAGGGTGCTAGAGCCTGAATGTCCACACCACAATTAAACAGCCCCTTAGCCTGAGCCCTGCGAGCCTGAGTCAGCTGACATAGGCCAGCCAGCAATGTCTAGCAGCAGTGTAGACCTGTCCTAAAAGACCAAATGGAACCAGGTTAAGAGTATGTCTTCACTACAAAACTGACTTATCTACACTTCTCTTGAAGTAGCTTAGTGAGAGTGGCAACACAGCAAAATAACACTGCAGTTGCTGTGCCCTCATCACACAGGCATAATTAGTTATACTGCTTCTAACAATTACTCTTAGGCTACGTCTACACTGGCCAGTCTTGCGCAAGAACATATGCAAATGAGGTGCGGCGATGAATATCGCTGTGCTTCATTTGCATACTTAATAAGCCGCCATTTTTGCGCAAGGGGCTTTTGTGCAAGAAGGAGCAGTCTATACTGCTTCTTCTTGCATAAAACCCCCTCTTGCCAAGAGCTATTCTGCCTGAAAATAAGCGGCAGAACGGCTCTTGCGCAAGAGGGGGTTTTTGCACAAGAAGGAGCAGTGTAGACTGCTCCTTCTTGCACAAAAGCCCCTTGCGCAAAAATGGCTGCTCATAAGTATGCAAATGAAGTGTGGCGATATTCATCGCTGCGCCTCATTTGCATATGTTCTTGCGCAAGACTGGCCAGTGTAGATGTATCTAGGGCTTTATCTACACTTTTGCAGGAGAGAGTATGCTAAAGACAGACTCATTAGCATGAGTCGCGATGTCATTAGCATATTTTCTGCTGATGCTTTTTGCGCAAGGGTTTTTTGCCCAAAAAGAAGCAGTGTAGCCACAAGATCCTTATGCCTCTCCAGCCTAACAATTTGACTACATATTGCTGTAAGAGTTAGGAATTCAGCCAACGAATCCTGATACTCACAGTTCTTCAGCTGTCTCTCAAATAGTTGTGTAGCCCTCTGGCCAAGTGTGCTCCTCTAAAGCCTGACCCCAACAGGGGACAACAACCTATTTCTACTACCAGTTACTCCTATAGTTCAAGTGGAAGCGGCTGTAGATAGGAAGGTCCTGTGTATAATCCCAATGATGACCATGGTGTGGGGGAGGGGGAGAAAGAACAGTATGTCATGAACAAATATCACAATGCATATAACAAATTCTGTCCTTTTAAAGTTGCATGACCAACCTTAATTCTGGATTTTTAAAAATTCGGAGTGCTTTGACTTTACAACATTAATGTTCTCCTAAGTGTGATATGTCTACGCAACTGCTGGGAGCGAATTCTGGAGCCTGGGTTGACAAGCTCTTGTTTGCATGCTAAAAATAGCAACATAGCTGGTCTGACACAGGCTGTGAAGCACAGAAAGGAATATGGGGCTCAGAGTTCAAGTTTCAGCCTGAACATCGAAAAAACCTCTGCAAAGCTGCTTCTAACACACTAGCCAGAGACCTGTTAACGTCCATCAACCTGGGCCGCAAGTGTCCTTCCAGCTGCTGTGTTGATATACCCTAAATGGCCCAAGGAGTGCTAATATCTTACCACCTGGGGAAGCTTATAGGTGCTTACAGCTACATGCAACTAATATGACACAGTTGGTACCACATGACAGTTTGATCAGAATATTTTACATAAAAGGATGAATGTGCATTTTATGGATTATTCAGCCTAACTTCGTTAGGCCTGACCTAGACTAGATCTGGAAGGTTGGCTTAAGGTACGCAACTCCAGCTACGTAGAATACGTAAATGGAATCGATTTACCTTAAGCCGAGCTTGGCGGCGTCCACACAGCAGGAAGCCAATGGGAGCAAATACTCCGTTGGCTTCCCTTACTCCTTGCGACTGCGAGGAGCACAGGTGCTGGCTGGAGCTGCCCTTAGTGTTCAATTTATGATCTATACTAGACCCACTAAGTCGAACACCAGACTGTTGATCTCCAGCACAGCAAGTGTAGATGTGCCCTTTGTGGTTTAAATACACTGAAAGTCCTTACGCAGTGTGCTTTAAACACAATATAATCATGATGATTCACTTACAGAGTCACTCGCACACAACTACTAGCAAAAGAAATAAAATATTTATAATGAAGACTTTACTACACTTTCCATTTTTCCAAGTCAGGAACACTATCCCAAAACCAATCTATTTTTAAATATCCATGAAAGATACTTGTTAACTTAAAACACTCAAAGGAAATTTGGTTTTTATTTCCTTCTGTCAAAATTTTCTGCTAGTTCAACTTTTTGCCACTGTGGATTGATCTCTCAATTGTTCTCTAAAACTTCTCCATGGACTTTCCAGCAGGGCAAGGCCTATATTAAGTTCCACAGTATGTCTTTAAAAAAAACAACCCAGAACTGTTAGACTATAGACTATTTTTACCAATGTTACATCAAACTGATTTAAATGAACATTAAAGTTCATCTTATCTGAAACTTTAACATTTAAAAGTGACAAGGAGTCCTGTGGCACCTTATAGACTAACGGATGTATTGGAGCATAAGCTTTCGTGGGCAAAAGTATGCATCTGACGAAGTGGGTCTTTGCCCACGAAAGCTTATGCTCCAATACATCCGTTAGTCTATAAGGTGCCACAGGACTCCTTGTCGCTTTTGCAGATCCAGACTAGCACGGCTATCCCTCTGATATTTAACATTTAAGTAATTTCAATGTTCAAAAGAGAAACAAAGCAGATGTACTATAAATAATGGATGAAAAACGGGAAACTTGTTTTTCCCACCTGTCATATCATTGCCAATTACTTAAACTGCTGCAGGCATCCTTTTGTTAAAATATACAGAAAATGCTTACATTAAAACATGTGCATATAAAAGGCTGACATTTTATATGGCCCTGAAAACATACGTAATGGCCTTTCATGTCTGAGCTCTAATCATGGTAAACAAATAAGTAGCTTGCAATCAAACACTAATGAGGCACAATAGAAAATAGTTACAACACAAATGGAGACTTGAACATCCCTGTTGTTCTTTAGACAGATAGTAAAGGAACATTACACAGCTGAAATGGTCTCTGCTCTTGCAAGAAGACCAAAACAAGCAATGCATACCTAATAGCAGGAAACAAAGATTTCCAGTAGGGATGTTAAAATGTGTTTAAGTAATCGTGTAACTGCTGAAAATTTCAGTGGTTACATGTGGGGGTTGGGGGGTGGTGTGGAGCTTTTAAGCTGGTTCCCTGCATGTACTAGCTCCCATCTGCCGTCCCAAACTGCTGCCTCTGTATGACGAGGTGCTCATCATCTGAAGAAGTGGGTTTTGCCTAAGAAAGCTCATGATACTATATATTTTTATTAGACTCCAAGATGCCACAGGACTACTTGTTGTTTCTAATGTTACAGACTAACACAGCTACCTCTCTGAGACTTTACAACTAATACCATGAAAGCTCAAATGCCACTGTATATGTACATGCAGTCAGTTATTTACTTCCTTATGCATTCACAGAATAATGCTGGGAAGGAAATGCATACTACCAGATGTAGCCAACTACACACATATGTACAGATCTGTAGGAGTGATTATGATTGGCAAGGAGTGACTCCCTGTAAATGGTACTCAATACTTTAGTCTAAATATGTGACCACACCTTGTTTGGATAAGCTTCATAGTTCAAAGAGCTGCCAGAGGGAACACACCTAAGTAGTGCATACACAGATGCCATGCTATGAACCTGCATCTACATGCCCTAGACAAATAAGGAATGCACCAAAGCTTTGTGTGGCTCCCATGCTTTAGATGCAAACAAACAAGATGCCTACAACACAACTGACACTACAGCACAGCACCCCTTCATACTGTCTTTCCCACAAATCATGCCTGACGCATCAGACTAATATGCACCATTGCAGATGCTTTAAGGATTTTTAACACCTTCAGGATGTCTTTATAGATGCATAGTACTGTGGTCTGTATAGCCAGTGTTCATAAACATGTGTACATTTGCAGGTTCTTGGACATGGTGTGGTGGTGTACAAGTAATGAATCAGAACTGGGTGAATATACTAACTAGTAGGGCCTAAGAAATCTGCACATAAGAACAGCCATATTGAGTCAGACCAAAGATCCATTTAACTCAGTATCCTATCTTCTGACAGTGGCCAATGCCAGGTGACCCAAAGGTAATAAACAAAAGAGGTAATCATCAAGTGATTCATCCCGTTGCCCATTCCCATTCCCTGCTGCCCCCCTGCACTCTGGGATGCAGCTTGCTTTTGATCCTGTTCCCGAAATGCAGGGCTGACCCGAGCCATTTGTGCGCCCCGGGCCCTGGGAACGTGGCGCCGCCCCTGGGAGTGCAGCGCATGCGCGGCCCCGCCCACGGGACACCAGCACATGCACAGCCCCGCCCCCACCTGGTCCAGCAGCCCTGCGCCGCGTCTCCTACAATGGGGCGCCCCGGGTGGTAGCCTGGTCAGCCCGTAGCTTGGGCCGGCTCTGACGATATGCTAAGGAAGCAAGAGGAAAGTGCTTGCATACCATGCGTGCCTCTCACACACCAGCTAGGTGTGAGAGGCATACACGGCATGCAAGCACTTTCCCCACATTCCCTTAGCTTCTAGAGAATAGAATTCTGAATGACCTAGTGAAGTAGAACCTCCTTCCCCCCAAAAACAGGAAAAAAGGGGCGTACACTAACCTAGTTCCATATGTTATTACTCCAGGGAGAATTCTGCACCCCCTGTGATTGTGCAGAAGTTGCGTTTCACGCAGATTTCTCTGCTTCCCACAGAAAAATGATGGGGAAGCAAAGAGAATCCACAAGAGCAGTCATTTGACCCTCTCCAGCAGTATGTTTCAGGTGCCCAGGGCAGCTAGCAGAGAAGTAAATCATGATTGGGCACAACTGAGGAAAACCTGGCTGGTGGCTCCTATTCTGTGCCGGGCTCAGCTGCTAGTTCCAGATGGGTTGGGGAGAACTGTCATTAATGGGCGGTTGGTTGAGATAGGGTTGGGGGAGAGAAGCCCCCTGCCCTCAGCCCCACCCCTCTTTCCAGGCCCCACAGGAGCTAAGCCCTTCCCCCCACCATAGGAAGGTGAGGCTGCATGCGGCCCCCTCCCCAGCCCCGGAGTTTGGGGAGAGTGGGCAGTGCACGGTTCAAGCCTCTCCGGCCCCGGAGCTCAGGGAGAGCGGAGGGCATGCGGTCCCAGCCTTCCTGACCCTGGGCAGTACGCAGTCCGAGCCTCCCTGACCCCAGAGCTGAGGAGGGCAGGCACTTGGGGGCAGCAACACTCCACCCCCGGTAAGCCTACAGTAGGCTTTCTGGGAGCGGAGTCTGGGTGGGGCCAGGCTGGTGGTTTGGGAAGGCAATGCCTTCCCCCACCTATAATACCCACCACCCCTGCTGGACTTCCTTTTCCCCTGCAAACCCACCCCCAGATTTCTCCCCTAGCTGCAGGAAACTCTACAAACTTCCCTCTTCCCCTGGCTTCTGCACTCATCACTTCTCAGGTGCAGGGAGGGGTGCATCCCTCTATCAGGAGGTGCTCTCCCATCTGCCCAACCCCCATGCATACAGACCTCTTTATACACCCTATCCTCCTGCCAAGCTTCACCCCTACACACAGAACCTCCCACAACGAGCTCAGACATCTGGACCTCCCACTGAACCTCAACCACCTTCACCTGGACTCCTCAGGTGTGCCCAATAGTGATTTACCTCTCTGCCAGCTGCCCTCGGCACCTGAAACATACTGCTTGGGAGGGTCGAATGACTGCTCTTATAGTTGCACCCAAAAACCCACAAAAAGCCCCTGTGCACCCAGATCTGTCCACATTCAGACTGTCCCACAAAGAACTCTCTCAACCTACATCTGGATTCTGCTTTACACTAAGCCCCTCCACACTTCACTCCTCCCTTGCTAAGCCAGCCTGTCCATACCTGGTGGACCTGGAATGGAGGGGCAGAGCCCTTGGGTGTTTCTGGGGAAAACCCAGTTCTTGAGCTCCATCAAGGTACGTCTACAGTCTGGCGCTATTTCAGATACTTCTGGTAATCCCAAAATAGCTATTCTGTATCTTTTGAACAAGCCCATTATTTCCAAATAACAGGTGCGCTATTCCGACATCCCTGTAAACCTTGTTCCACAAGGATTAAGGGACGTTTCAGAATAGCAGTTTATTTTGAAATTTGGCACTGTGTAGACAGTACCAAATTATGAAATAAGCTATTTTGAAATTAACTTGAAATAAGTTACGCAATCTGTGTAACTCAAATTGCGTAGCTTATTTTGAGCTAAGGGTGCAGTGTAGACGCACCCTCAGTGTAGGATGCATCCTCATGAGTCCGTGTCCAGAGGAGGGGAGGCAGAGAAGTTGCACGGTGGTCTCCCACCTGTATGCAGCCAGTGGCCTGTGCTCCCAAATGCCATGCCAGAGCCTTCACGTTTCTTAGACAAAATTTTGAGAATTTTAAAATACTGTGTGCAGAATTTTTATTTTTTGGCACAGAATGCCCTTAGGCATAACATGTGGAAGACAAGATCTAGGAAGGCTGCATCTTTTCCTCTTCCATTAGTTACTGCAGATTTGAAGTTATAAGTTCATACAGTACAAAAACAGATCAGCCATGATAATAATGTTTTAAGTACAAGATGAAGAGCTCATCCTTGCAGAGGTCTGCCACCCAATGTTGAGGTGGGATATCTAACTGGTAGATGAGATGGTTTACGGACATATACTTGTCTGGATAAATGGTACTTGTATACACACTTTTGTTTGGCCAAAACTCTGACAGTTGAGCCAAACAACCACAAAGGAATAAAGTGTCTTGAAAAGCCAGTTATTTATTCTCCATAATATGCCCCTAATATCAACATTTTTCTTTCTAAAGAAAATTATCTGCAGCATGGTTCTGTTTTTTTTTTAAAAACCTAACAGTACAAATATTGGAAGTCTCAAATTGAGGAGTTCTCAATAAAGAACTTGACAATTATTTACCACAATTTAATAAAAAAATTATAATTTTTTGACTAAGACAAGTACAAATACATAAAACACAACTGGTTTAACAACTTAATAAAATCATTTTAGAACTTTCTGTACAACCACTCAAATTCTAGTTTCAAACACTTTATTGTTAGAAAGCTTATTCTTTCAGACCCACTTTGCATCTGATTTTCAAAATAATTTTCTATGTACTTAGTTTTGTTTTAATTAAGAAAAATTTTTGTGGCATCTTCTAACTGCAGTTAAATATGTTCCTTAGTCTCTTTTTAAAACCTTCTTTTAAAAGAGCTGCTCGCCTGCTCCTATATAGTAACTCTTGCTACAGAAGCTAGTAAGCTTCAATTTTTCCCAGAAATTTCAATTTGGTGGTGGTGCCAGAGCAGTTCAGGTTTCTTTGGCATCACTCCATTTGTCTGTCTACCTCATAATATTTCAAACAGTAAAATGCTGGTTACTATATAACAGAAGATAGGCCTGTGCTGTCAGAAAGATGGGGCCAGATGACCTATATGCTTTTCTCCAGAGTCAATGAGCTAATAAAGAAAAGGGCACTACATGTTTAGCTTTCTAAGGCAGGTAAAGTAGTATTCCATTTCAAAAGGTCTAATTATACCCTGGTATAAGGCACAACTCCAGGAAAATTAATGAAGAAGTATCTGCTTAAGCCAGGGCTGAATTTGGCCCAAATTGTGTAAGCAAACTGTACTTTTCTTCTGCTTGGCTTTTTCTGGTACATGTGGAGGTAGAGAATTCTACAGCTTCTTAGTCTGAGATCAAATAACTGTCTTGCTTATTATTCAGGAAAAGGAAGAAGTAGTTCTTCGATGGAAATAATGGGACAATAATATTTTGGATAAATGGTTCTAGAAGTTGTTGCCCTTCAATTACAAGTGTTAAATGGAAATTTTTCAAAGATAAACTTCATACTTTGTTAAGGATACCCGCTTAAGTAAAAACAAACAAACGAACACAAAATCCTTATTTTCTAGGTTATGCTATTTCTAAAATTGTTCAATAGGTGATTTACATGCACAAGGTTCCTTGAAAGTAAAGTTCCCAATTGCTACAAGTGATGAAGCAGAACAAGATCTATTAGAACTGACAGGTATATGGATTTTGAATGACATTCCTTTCAGAGTATTATTTTCATGTCTGCCTTCAGACAGCATTCAAAGTTTGAATGTATAATATTAGCAAATAAAATCCTATTTTCTTTCGAAAGATTAATGAACAGGGGTGAAAGTAACTTAAATTTCTTACAGGTGCTATTGTATGACCACACCAAAGAGCCCCTCAGGGCAGGAGGTTGGGATGTAGGGTGAAGTTCAGGAATTGGGGAGACTGGGGTAGGGAGTCAGGGCAGGAGCGTGTGTGTGTGTGTGTGCAGGAGTCAGGGTTGGAGAGGTAAGGAGGGGGTCAGGGCAGGGGGGGTTGGAGGTGTTGGGGGTGCTTAGGGCAGGGGACTGGGAGTAGTGGGTCTGAAGCCACCCCTGGAGATTTGTATGAGGACACTACTTGCTCTTCCCCTTCCCCTTCCCGTCACAGTCAGGCAGCAAGAGAAAAGTGCACCACTCAGCTGCCCCCTACCTTCCCCAGCCAGAGGGAGAGGAATGAAGCAAATTGCACATTTTCCTCCTTTCCTGACAATGACAGGAAGGAGAACAGCAAGCAATGTCTCAGTATAGAACAGGGCTACTCAACATGTGGCCCGCAGCCCATCTGTTTGCAGCCCGCGGTGCATAGGGTTGCCAGGTGTCCAGTATTGACCTGGACTGTCCGGTATTTTCGCCTCTTGTCCAGTAAAAAAATTCAGAAAATACCAGACACCTAAAATGTCCGGTATTTTCTGGGTTTTTTTCTCTGCCAGGAGGCAAAAATACTGGACACCCAGCAATCCTTCGACACACTCAGCAACCGGGCCCAGTCTACCCTGCTTACCTGGTTCCGCAGGGGCTTGTCTTGTGGCTAAAACAGAAAAACCAAATGGCCACTGACAAAAAAGCCTCTTCTTAAAGGGGCCATGCTGATTATTTATTTATTTATTTTTGCTTAATAACTGCTGTCGGGGTCCTTCCCCCCTCAACAATTTTGGTCTTCCTCTTTTTTTTCCTCAATAGAATTTTTTTCCCGGGGTTTTTTTTGGGGGGGGGGCGGGGTGTTCGGTATTTTTGGTTAAACCATCTGGCAACCCTAGTGGTACAGTTTGGGTTTACATGGAGCTCAACAAAAAAGTAGTCAATATAATGGTCTCCTGTTGATATGTGTTTTAGTAGTTAAATTCCTGGACTGTCATTGCTCATTAAAAGTGCTGTCATATGGGTGGAAATCGGGTAAATATTTCATTTTATTATTATCAGCAGAACTAACTTAAATGGGGCCTGTGTGTTGAGTAGTCTTGCCTTAATCTTTGTATTCATGCTGTCAGTGTGAAATAAGCTATTTGCATATATATTTGCATGTATATGCAACCACACATAAGTTGCGGTCTTCGGCATGTGCTGTGAGTATCATGTGGCCCCCGGGGCTTCCAAAGTTGAGTAGCCCTGGTATAGAACTTGAGGGGGAGAAGGGTGTTTCAGCCCCCCACCTCCTCTCTAAATGGTGCATAAGGTAGCTGGGGGGTGTCCAGACCAGTGGGGGAGGCACACCCCCAGCTGGTCCCTTTACCCAGTCTAAATGCCTGCTCCTTAATATGACAGCCTGCAGCAGAGCCCCAAGAACTGGGCTGGAAGCATGTTCCCTCCTCCTGCAGTGGAGCATCCCAGCCTGCTGGCTCCTTACTAGAGTGGTGCACCGGGACACACAGGCTTACTTTCACCTCTATTAGTGAAACTATCATCAGTGAATGAAGTTTTCATATGATTCTGATTAGCGTTTGTAGTGCCACTTAACATACCAGATTAGTGTTAGAGATGAGAAGAAATAATTAAAGAGAAGATTACGATCTGGATTTTACAGAAAAGTCTCTTTTACTATCCTACTAAAATATCAGTGCTTCTATTTTAACTGCAAATTCCTGCAATAGTTGTAACAAGCCAGAGGATCAAATAGTTCTAGTTTTAAACTCACCTGAATTGAACTAAGCTTCACTGTGAAAGAACCATATCTTTCCATCAATTTTTATACAAAACTCTCATTGGCTCAATGGGGGTTCTCTTCATGGAACAATGGGAGGTTATGGCCTAAAATGCAAGCAACCAAACGCTGAGGGAACTACAACTTGGAGACTGTAGAAAGCCAAGGAGTCTGAGAAATGTTCAATTAAATCACAACTTAATTTAATAACAAAGTTCCAGAATCATTCATTGTTTCTTATATTTGCACGGTTAATCCAGGAAATAGTTCAGACATAAAACATGCAAATAGTTGTTTTTAGTAAAATATTAAGTATGTGTGTCCCTCAGTTTATCCACATACTTAAACACTAATACAATTTACTATATTAAACTGCCACTTCTAGGCAACATTCTTTTATTAAACCAACCCAAATATTATTACACCAAGTTTGAATTAAAACAGAACTGTGCTGCATTTTAATTTGAGAGATAATTTCAAGGTCTAAACAAGAGACCTATCAGAAAAACAGCTGTGGTATTTCAGGAACATACAACTAGAAGTGACTGAACAGGTCATATAGTTCGTGCTAATTTTTTTAAATACAGGTTCCAGTTCTCTCTAAGCTTTCTCTTGTAAATACTGTATTTGTAAAGTCACATTTTGAAGACTGTATATGACTTTTTTTTATATAATTCCAACGTTGCTTTCCAGACTTGGTTCTGTCACAGTATACCCTGAAGTATATTGGATACAAGTTCAAATCTTGCAGACTTGATTCAGGTTAAATTTGCAAGAACTGCACGCTGTGGTCCCCAGTGATCACCTTTAGGGCCTTGGTAATTAAACTGTAAAGTAAAATGGACAATGTATAGCATGGTTTCACAGAGTTTCATACTGACTTGATAAGTGCTGGTATTTGGTATGAAACCTGTATCTCCTGTCCAGTATTTCTCCTTAGTCTGTATCATTCTGTTTTCTTACACAAAGAAAACAGTTGTTTTTCCCCTCCAAATTTAATTTCACTTACAAAGAGAAAAGAGGACAAAATACAGTTTGTTTTGGTTGTATTTTATCCTTCCCTAAGTTGCTCTTTTCTTCCCTAAATTTCCTGTAGTTTTGTCACTGAATTTCTTTTTGCATACTCTCTTCTGTAAGTCTAGTCTACTACATCACTCCAGGGAATTTTAACATTCTTCAGCTCAAAGTGCAGTAGTGGTCAGAACTATTGGTAGTAATATCAGAACTGTTTCTTTATGACATGGGCTCTTAAACATCCTTTACTGAATTTTAGTATTTGAACATGAATTTTGGCCAAGATTTTAACTAGTAATCAATTCTGGGTGCTTCAGTATTTGAGTGTTTCACACATTTATATATTTCTGACTTGTTAAGAAAGTCCCGAGCATGTACCCTCTGAAAATCTGGCCCCTTTAAGGTCAAATTGGACTTCTGTACAGAGGCATCTAAAACTAAATTTTAAAAGTGACTAGTGATATTTATTAGGCATATTTTAATTAGGGCTGTCAAGCAATTAAAAAATTAATTGTGATTAATCACGTGATTAATCGCCTGCACTGCCCCTTTGAAACTCTGTGGCAGCACCGCATGAGCCTGGGATCAGCTGGAGTCCCCAGCTGACCCTGGCTTGGTGCAGGGCTGCCCCTTGGAAAGGCTGCTTCGGCGTTTCCAAGGGGCAGCACTGCGGAAGCCGGGGGTCAGCTAGAGTCCCCAGCTGACCCCCATCTCTGTGCCTCGCTGCCCCTTGGAAACACCAGACTGGCACTTCAAAGGGGCAGCGTGTTAGGAGCCTGGGATCAGCTGGAGTGCCCAGCTGATCCCCAGCTCCACACTGCCCTGCCCCTTTGAAGTGCAGCTCAGTGCTTCAAAGGGGGAATGCAGCATTAATGCCTGCAATTAACATGTTAAAAAAATTAATGCGTTAATTCTGCCCTGCATTAATCTCAGGCATTAACACAGATCAATTGACAGTCCTAATTTTAATAAATGGTATTTATGTTAAGGACCAGCTTCTATGGGAATTTTGCCATTTGCTAAGTAGCCAGAGAAGGCCCGAAAGCAGGCCTGGACAAAATATGGTCAGCCTGCCAAACCACAGGATCCAGACCGCAGATGCTGCGGGGAGCCCCAGGTAGGGGCTCCCTGCTTGCCTTGCCCCACCCACATGCCACTCAGAAATGTGGCTGTGGGAGCAGTTTTTCTTTAAAAACTGTGAGTCCGAAGGGGAGAGGGAAAAACTTTATGAGCAGCTCCTGCCCCCAGCATAATCCCATTGGCTGGTTTCTGGCCAGAAGCCAGCCAATGGGAGCTGCCTGTTTCAATAACAGGCAGCCACGAAGCACAAGAGACTCCAGAGCACATGGCTGCTGCCTGTGCTGGGCAGGGCAGGAAGCAGTGTTCCCTCTAAGTTGTGTGGCAGCCCAGCTTCACAGGTGATTAATCAGCCCTCCCCAGTCAGAGGCTCAGGACTCTGTGCACAGCACTGACTGGGTGGGGCTGATTAATCACCTGTGAAGCTGTGCTGCCACACAACTTAGAGGGAACACTGGCAGGCAGGGAGGCTGATTCAGTAACGGCTGCTGGCTGGTAAGTCTACTGGCAAGAGCCTGCCCCTGGCACCCCAGCTCTCTGTTCCCCACTCCTGCCCCCTACTCCACATACCCAAATCCTCTGCCCCCCTCCTATACCCATATCCCCTCCCAGATCTGGCACCCCAATCCCCTGCTCTAGCTCACAACCCAAATCCCTGCACCCCCTCCTGAACCCCAGTTCCCTGCCCAAGGTCACAATCCAACCCCCTGCATCTTAGTCCAGTGCCCCAGCTCACAACTGTCTCTTTCACCCAAACTCCCTCCTGTATCCCAAGCTCCCTTCTGCATCCAACCTCCATCCCAGAAGCCGCACCTCCTCCATTAATATTATGGAACAGTGCGGCCCTCGATCACTTTCCAAATTCATGGAGTGGCCCCTCCATCAAAAATTATTGCCCACCCCTACCCTACAGTATTTCCTTAAACACATGAAAGTAAAATGGGCTGAATACCTCTCAGGCTGACATTTGGTTGCAGACAGAACATGCAGATAAAGTTACTGGAATTTTTTCTTTTACCTTTGCAGGTCGCCTTTAGAACAGTTTTATTTGTTGTATTTGATTAAACATGCCAGTTCTCCTTTAATCATAAACAAAACAAATTCAGTTTTGCTCATACTCATGCATATTACCAGACCACAACACAATTAATCACAACTGGCTTTCTTGCCTATGGAAGACAACAAAAGTTCTATGGTAGAGATCCTGTAGGTCAAGAATAGAGTGTACAGGTTGAACCTCTCTAGTCTAGCACCCTCAGGACCTGACTGTTGCCGAACCAGAGAATTTGCCAAACAATGGGAGGTGAAATATTGTCTAGCAGCATTACCGATATTTCCATTGCATACTGGGCTCTTAGAAGACATTTAGGGGTAAATTAGAGCTAAATAACAGCACAGAACACTGAAAGCCAGGACCGGTGGCTGTAAACAAACTTTATGGGACCATAAGAAATTTGGCCACCCCCATGAGAAGTGGATATCCGGCTAACTAAAATCATGTTGGACCATGGATGTTGTGGCCAGACCAGAGTACAGGAGGCCCCCGACTTGCGACTTGACTGGTTCCTGGGGAAGCGTTGCAAGTTGGGGGCATCATAACTTGAACCCTCATTGACGATAGGTGCCGTGCGCCATTGTAAATGCAGGCTGAGGACGTAAGTGCGAGGGGTCAGAACTCAGGCGACTTAGTCGCAAGTCGGGGGCCTCCTGTATGCTGGACTAGAGAGGTTTGACATGTATTGGCAAATCTGCGAGGAAGCTCACAAGAGGCCCATTTCTTCTTTGTAATACATCAGTGTAAGCTCAGAGTAACTACTAAAATCTGTGGCATCGCACAGAATTTTTTTATACAAGGGTACCTGACAGCAAAATTTGACCTCACTTTTAAATTTTTGATTCTACTTATTATTCACATCTTCATATTTGAATTAATTAATTGAGTTACAATTAAAAGGCTTAAATGGCTTTTAAAAAGTACACTACTTTTGTCTCTGAAAGGCCTGAGTTTACAGGGCTTTTCAAAAATGTGAACTTTTTTTTTCAGACTTCTAAGAAGTATTAGTATTTGTTCCAATGTTCTGACCTTTTGTATTTCTACAACATGCACTTTTATCAGAAGTCAAACTGGAAAAAAACCAAGAAGAATATCTTATCAATGAAAGTAAAGATGTTGTATACCAACAGACTCAGTATAAAGTGTTCTCGGTTTGAATCAGTGAAGGTTAGAACGCACTTCAAAAATCTTATTTAAAATCCATAGGTTGCATATAATTACTTGGGGGAAACAGGCTATTAGTGCAATGATTAATATAAGTTCAGCATCAATAAGGAGCACTCAAAACTGAGTTCTTCTGAAGATTCTCCTCCACTAAAGAAAAGATCAACAACAAATTTTGTATTTACCTGTAGACTATCTAGGAGTGATTTTTTTTAAAGAGAAAAAGCCACTTGAAATTCTATAAAGATGACCACTTTGTGCCTTCTAATTAGTTCTTTACAGGAACAAAGTTAGCAAAGGCATAACTAGATTTGATTAGCTACTACCTTTGTATGCATTTTTACATAATTAATAGCATTTTAAAATTCTTGTCATTTCTGTGCAATAGTACAAAACCACAATAACTAGACTTCCTGTAAATAACTTACAAAGCAAATGAAGAAAATGACTCTATCATGAACTATTTGCTTTTTACTGTTTGCTCTTCTACCACTCCCTCAATTTGAATATAGAATGTGAAGTCACCCAACAGTGGCTTCAGAATAAGTCAGTAAAATATACGATTGAGCACAAAGAAACCAATATTCACTTCTTAACGACTTAATTCTTGCCATCTTCTCCAACAAAAACAACAATTCCCCCCCACAAAAAAACAGTTCACTCACCACTTGGATTATTGTACTAACAAGTAGAATCACAAGAGTTATCAGTTCTCTGTTCGTCTTTTATATATAGAACTTTAGAGGAGACTCTTATTACAGCATACTTTAAAGCAGAGACAATCTATTGTGTGTATTTTCTGTATTTTTAAAAGTATATTGTAGGTATCAAAGTGCTTCTCTCTTACAACCTGCCTTTTCTGGCTTAATTATGAATTTATTAGTCATAATCCTTTGCTCGGAACAAGTAGTTGTCATGGAAATATTTACGGTGATGTCCTTGTCAAATTAATATTATGACTTCACTGCTATTAGAATGAGAACACTGATAGTGTGTCTGGAAACTTATCTCAAATGGCAGAGAAACTTATGAAACTTACAACATTGTAAAAGTAAGTATTCAACCACAGATTTAAATATTTCTTGATGTTTTGTGTCACTTTAAAAGGCTGAACTTAAAACAGAATACTCTTAATAACTAAAGATTATGGAAGGAAGCTTAGAGAAGAGTTTAATTTTCACATGGTGCTCAGAGGAACAAGATTTGATGGTCTTAATGTATCATGTGCTAACACACCCACCCCAATGTTCTATTATCTGAAGTCCATGGTTCATATCTAAAATGAGATTAAAAATGCTACATAGCATTGTAGCAAATAAGTACTACAAACTGAAGAATTGTATGCATAACTATAGGTGCATTAGACCAGGAGGAATTAGCTTGCATTTATAAAAACATCACCTTAAATTTGGAGTATAAAACTTAAGGTCTCAGTACTTTAGCATGTTATCTAAAGAACAGTACACATCTAAAAATTAAATACAAGTCTCAAATTTATGTAGTCCCCTTTACCCTTTATATACAATAAGATTAATGCACTGTGGCTTCAACTTTTTAGCTAGTCCTGATTTCACTTATAAAATAAGTGAACATTCTTGATTTCCTTCACTTTTTAAAGTTTTCCTTACTGGCAACCTTTGTCTACCATCCCTGATTCATTTCTTCCTGTTTCTGAACATTTTTTGTAGTTCTTCCTGCATAGGATATCTAGGCAGATAACAGAATCATGTAGCTCAGAAGCAGCAGTGGGAGGAACAGTGCAGCCAGTCTAAAACAATTTTTTGGGGGCGGGGCATGATCGAGTGCCTCATAGGGAATTCATGCATCATATTTTACTGTACACTGCTGGGATTTGTTCAGCTCTCTCATGTAATAAAACTAGGAGGCGAGGTGAGGCGAGGCTCCTACAAAAGTATTCCCAGTTAGCCTGAGGTCAACTCTTTCAGAAGCATCGATGCCTGCAAAAAACAGGTGAAGAACTACAGAAGTTATTTGTTTTCCTGTTTAAACTCATCATATCCAAGGAGGGAGGGAATATAAATTTGAAAAAAAAATTAACTGCACTTCATGCAAATAGATATACTGAATTTAGCAACAAAGTGTTCAGCTTGTGAAATGGGAGTATGTGAAAACTGAGGTGAAAAGGGCATTTCACTTAGTACCTAAAATACATGACACTTAGCACAATCTAGTGCATTCCAAAGACACATTTTGCTCATCAGAAGTATTTTTGGAATAAGTTTCTGGGAGGGGTAAATTAGCAGTATCACTGTGAAGGATCCTAGGAAGAGCAGTCACCCCAACTTACCCCTTCAGTAAATGGCTTCTACAAGTTGCCTCACCCAGCAGCCCCTTGCAATGACTCACTGTCCTTATTTGTTAAAATCTAATTAGTTCAGTGAGCCCCCAGCTGCCAAGGAAAAGTATCCTAAACCATAATTTAATGAAATGTGATTTACAGTTTTACTTACCCAATTCTTTAGAAACAGGAGATACAGTTGCTATTTCTCCAATCTTTGCAACACCATCAAAATATGCTCTTCCAGCCAGTATCATAGCTATAGGGAAAACAATAAGAGTACTCAGCTTGTGTTGCACTTAACAATTGAGTACATTATGAATTACCATCTCTCTCCCAGCATTATGTCCCCAGGAAGGGTGGATGACATTTCAAAATTCCTGCATGGAGTTCATACAAGGTGCACAAACTTGCTTTTCTAACTTTTAGGAATTATTCCAGAGTATTCTCTAAACCCTGTCCTGTGCCTGTTGGGATCTATGGAAAGATTCCAACTTTAACAGAGAAGGGATCACACCTCAATATTAGTAAATTACGTCTATTAATAGAGTATAGAATTCCCAAAAAGCAGATAGTTGCGTGTAGTTTAAAAACAACCAAAAACACATCTCCTTTCCGTTTTACTTCAGATTCCTTTACCTCCTATTATGGACACATGGAAAAATTATACATCATTGACTGGATTATTCAGCTTGAATTGAAATGGATTATAAATCTTATGAGTATGGTGTATTGCAGGTGACGGGCCTCATCACTTAGTAAATAAAAAAGCATGTTACTACACGGGAAATCTATTTTTAAAATCAGTTATGGGGCTCTAGAATGTCATGCTCGGAAAGAGAGACGTTTGAAAATATCATGGCAGATACCAACAGAGTAAAGACAACTTTAACTTCTTCCTTGCAACTGCTAATGAGGAGGTAGTTTTAGAGGTCAAAATCTATAACACTTGAAACTGCATGGGAGAAGGCATGGGGTATTCTAGGTTCAGTATTTTTAAAGTACAAAATGAAGTTGAGAGTGGGGGTGAAAGATCCGGGAGAAGCCATCTCCAGTACACATACAGTACTTTTAGATGTCATTTAATGTTTGGGTGTATTTTTTTTAGCAGCTAGAAATAAGAACTAGCAACTCAGGATCAGCAAGTTCTCTGTGGAGCACAGTTTGAAACACTCTTGTAGAAGTGAGTTTAGTATGGTGTAAGAAAAGTGGTACTCCCTCACCCCCTATTTTTATATAATACTCTTCCATAGTAGAATCATGGAAAAACCCCTTGAGTCTTTAATTCTGGCATACTTAACACAAAGTAGTAGATTATTAAAATAAGTTCAATAATGAAAATCTCTTGTTATGGGTACTCTAAGATAAACATGCAGGAAAAGTTTACAATATACTAAAGTGTGGTTAGAGACAATATTTAGTCTAAAGATTGTCATAGACTAGTGTTTCTCAACCTTTTTTTTTTTATAAAGTACTCCTTTAAAAAAAAAGTATAAGTACCCCCAGTAACTACAGTTTTCAGAAACAAAATTTTTTTCTATCATTGCAACACATTTGTTTAAACAACTTAATTGTAGCTGGGCAAGTGATGAAATTTTTGGGTGTAAAAAGTACAAAAATAATAAAGTACAGTTTTCTCCAAATTTCAGTTGTATTGACGTACCCCCCAGACTTCTCTCGAGTACCTCTAAGGTACTCGTACCACTGGTTGAGAAACACTGCCATAGGTTGTACTTGTGTTACTGTTCTTCTTCAATGGGATATGCATGGCTAAAAGGTGAGCGTGGCAAATTCACAGTATTCCCAATACGTAACTATTTTTGGCATTTCCAGGTCTACCTAAATCTAAAGAACAAAAGTGAGAGAAAGAATAGAAGGAGGTAAATTGAAAACATCTTTCTGTAACTTCTCAATGTTTTAGAAAGATTTCAAAAATTATAATAAAAAGGAGGGGAAAGTCCTTTTCATCACTTAAGTGAAGAGCAGTTACATAAATTCAAGCATCACTTGTGAGATTCAACAGAAAAACTCAACCATCACTATCAGAAAAACATTCAAACACTGTATTAGCTGGAAATACATAACATTCATAGGGAAACAAAAGATCAACATAAAGTAAATGATCCGTAAACACAGTGGCCAATAATATTTTCTTAATGACAACTTATAATATTATGGTGCAATACTTTTGAAGATGACACAAACTAGTCTAATTGGAACAAATTTTGTCCCTCCCCCACCCCATCCCCTCAGCACTTCTTCCATAGCTACAGAAGGCCCTAGATCAGTGGTGCTCAACCTTTTTTCATTCACAACCCCCACGGGGGCTGCCAAATTTGGTAGAGTAAAAAATAAAATAAAATTTAAAAAAAGGAAGCAGCCCCTTTAATTGTCGGGCCATGGCTGCTCTCCTGCCACTCTCCCCACCCCGGCCGCATGTGTGTCAGACGTCGAGCCAAGAAGCCAGGAAAAGCAGCCGGCCAGATCCAAGCGCTGCAATCCCCCAAGGGTTGCGCACTGCTGCCCTAGCTGAGTGTAGCTCAGTTGTGGAAGCTTGATTTAGGGAAATTTTCAAGAAAGCTGCAATCCCGAGTGCCCAAGTATTAGAGAAAAACTGATATGGGTTTCCAACAGCCAGTGATCCCCATGAAGTGGCATCACAAGAGTGACCAGGTGCGAGGAAGTATTACTTCTCATCGTCCTATAACAAAGCCTGGCTACCCAGAGCTGGTATTTATGAAGAAAGAATAAAACACGTTTACCTTAAACAAAGTTATTATGTGAATTATTTCAGGCACCTACATTGCTGTGACAGACTAGCAAGATCAATACTGTTAATTCACAAAAATAGATGACTGTAAAAGCAAGGCACTCTTCTTAGAAGAACTAATTTCATATAATTTAAATCAATGCCACAAGAGAGCTATATAATTGCCTATGGTAAGTGAACATGAATTACAAACCACCAGCGTAAAATGTTTACCCATTTCACTGCTAGTTAGTATGTCTGAGGCATCTAGATAATGATGTATTCATCAAGGGTAGCTGAACCAAGCTCATCCATCCTAAACATTTGATTCATTTGAGGAGGTTCCATAGATGTAATTGCACATTTTAAATAGATAAATAATAAAATACACCATCAGATACTCTTCTGTAATTTGTGCTCAAAGGACTTTAATCAAATAGTTCTCTAAGTAGGATTTTCATGGAAAGTCCATTGTTATACAGACTATACAAGACCCTTGTGATTCAAGGAATCGCTATTCGTGATTCCACGTATTTGCGGGGGGGCGGGGGGTCGCCTGTCCTAGTCTGCCAGGAGAACTCACTGCTGCAGGCGCAGAAAGCCACAGGTCCCAATATTTGTGAATTTTGCCATTCATGGTCGTGCCAGGAACACATCCACCATGAATGGCAAGGGTTTCCTGTACGGTGATATCACATCAAGGTTATTGTCCTATTAACTGGAAATACAGTGGCACCCTTAACTTCCAACAGCATCGGCTACCATTATTAATGATGAGTGTAGTTTTGATATTCCCTAGGGTACATTCTGAACTGTAGGGGTACATCTACACTGCACAGCTATTTTGAAATAAGCTATTCCGGAATAGCTATTCCGAAATACAGTAATTCCTCATTTAACACTATAGATGCATTTCTGAAAATGTTTGTGCTAAGTGAAAACGTGCTATGTGGGGTCAATTTTTCCATTAACAATAATGGAAAAGGTGGGGGTTGTATTTCAGGTGGTGGCGGCAAAGTCAATTTTTTGTTGGTGCTCGGTCATCAACATCAACATTAGATATCTAGTAACACAAGATCTCTGGCAACAAAAGTTGCTGCGGTTTGTTAAAACACAAAGATAAACATGTGAGTGAGTGGAGAAGCGCTGTGACCACATGTATTCATCCGCTCATGCGTATTACCACTGTTTTCACCAACTTACACTGCCGCACGAAGTAGTCCGCCACTTGATTATTTTCGTGTTATTTCGGGGACGGTCGTGTTATTTAAAAAACGTTCCCTAAAAAAAAATTGTACTATTGCGAAAACATGTTAAGCGGGCACATGTTAAATGAGTAATTACTGTAACTTATTTCAAAATAGCATATCCACACTGCAGGGAAGCCTCAAAATTAGTCTGAGGCAGGCTTCCCTAATGTAGATGTGCTCTCTCAGTTTAGAGCCCCAGGAGGCACTGGGGAAGAATAATTTAAAATGGCCCTGGTGAAGGCCTATTTTGAAATAGCAGCAGTGGAGCATCTCTACACATACCCTATTTCAAAATAGCTATTTCGGAATAGGCGTTATTCCTTGTAGAATGAGGTTTACAGATTTCAGAATAAGCTGCCATTGTTTCAAAATTATTTTGAAATAATGGAATGGCTGTGTAGATGCTCGCATTGTTATTTTGAAATAACGCTAGTTTTCTCGAAATAAAGGTGCAGTGTAGACGCACCCTCAGACAGCTGTGTTCCTTCCGTTCTCCAACCTGTGATGCCTTTTATGCTGCTTTACTGTGACAGCAACCACTCCTGGCCTTTATACACACAGCCTCCAGCGTGTAAGTCAGCTGCAGATACATTGCAAGAGTGCTTCAGCCAACTACCCTTGAATTATACTGCAGAGTGACACCAGCAAATTTGCAGTCCCAGACTTTGCCCCAGAAATGTGCATCTTGTACTGCCCAGGTTTTGCCTTCTGAACAATACAAGCTTATATAAAATGTTATGCACAAATCCTGTTATTTCAAATGAAGTTTCCCAAACACTTCAAATACAGACTGATTTAGAGAAAACAAGTTTATTAACTACAGAAAGATTTTAAGTGATTATAAGAAATGAGGCATACATTATGAAGAAACAAAGTAAAATGCAAATACTTAACTTAATAAGCAAAATTAATTCAAAACAAAAGTCTCACCACATGTTTTTTTGCAGTTTTACTGGCCAGATGCCAAGGGCAGAATTTCGGGTAGGTGGGGGGGGCAGCAGCTGTGCGTTCTAGGACATGACTTGCTTTTCATTCTGTACCCCAGCTGCTAAGGGAGTGAGGGGAAAGTACTTGCATTCCATTCATGCCTCTTGCACCAGGCTGATGAGCTCCTCAGCCAGGTGCGAGAGGCATGCACGGAATGCAAGTACTTTCCCCTCACTCACTAAGCGTCCAGGGCACGGGATGAAAAGCAAGCCGTGTCCTGGAGTACATGGCTGCTGCCCCCCTACCTGCTTAAATTCCGCCATTGCTGGATACTTTCCAGCCAGGACCCTTCCCCAGTCGCATGCTCCTTTCCTTGTCCTTCAGGCAGCGTGGATGTTGTGGGCAGAGAGAAAGGGAGGAGAGAGGTGATTTGGGGCCTCTGTTCCTAATTTTTATATATTTTCCACCTCTTTGAACCCTAACTGGAGAGGAATCTCAGCAGACAGCATAAGGAAGAGATGGGAACTCCCAGCTGTTCCACACTTAAGATATAAATTTCTTTTTCACACTTTCTTCCTGCCAAGAGTGTCCACTTAACCAGGTGCAAGTCCATTTGATTATGCTGATGTTCCATTTGGTTATGCTGATTATGCCAAGGGTTCAGTTTGCCTTTTTTGTGCCTGCTTTTCTAGTTTTGGAACATGTCTCAACCACATCAGTAGAGTGGTTGAATCATATAACTTTACATACACATTGTCACACACATTTTACCAGGGCAATTACATTCAGTAGAGAGTTTTCAAATGATACCTCACAAAGTATACTTTTTTGTACAAACTTTATCATAGTCTTGTAGAAAGGATGAACATAAGGGTGCAAACTGTCACAATAGTCTGCTAAATCTATATGTTTTACTCTATCTGTATGACTACCAACTCATATCATACAGGTTGCCTAGTAGTTGCTAATTAGTTCCCTTTTAAAAACAGGAAAGACTACAAATCTGGAGGAATGTGTGTTGAGTGACAGCTTGTTTGAACATTTATGTCATAATAACATTATCCCATTATTGATTCTAGATGTTATGATGGCTTTATGTCTTACTTTGCTCTAGTTTCATATGTAAATTCTCCTATATAGGAATTAGGGTTATGAACATGTGTCCAAATACATGGTTAACCGATGTGCTTGGGCTCATCAGTTAACCCTCACGGTTACACGCAGCCCCTCCCCCTTGCTGCTGCCTCTGATTCAGAGGCAGCAGCAGAGGGATGGGGAGAGGTGAGAGCAGGTGCGCATGGTGAGCCGGCTCTCGCGGAGCCACCTGCCCCAACCCCACATTGCTGTCTCCCACAGAGGCAGCAGCATGGGGGGGATGACAGGAGTTGGTGTGACAGTGAGCTAGCGTGCACAGGGAGCTAGCTTAAAAGCTGACTCTCCATGCATACCAACTCTTGCCTGATCCCTGCACTGCAGAGGTAGCAGAGTGGGGCAGGGAGGAGAAAGGGAACAGAAGCCAGTGCACCTCTCCTCCCCTCCACGTGTAAATGTGTAACCGCTGAAAATTTTAACGGTTACATGTTTAAACAAATAAACGCATTTTAACATCACAAATAGGAATGATGATGATCCAGGAGGCCCTACTAAGTTCCGTCCTCTGCTACTGCTGGCAATTCCATCATATGATCCTGTTCACAAACTTACCATGCTTTATCTTAAAATTAATCAGTTTGTTTGCCCCACTAGTGCTATTAGGGTACATCTACACAGCAATATTATTTCGAAATAACTAGCATTATTCTGAAATAACTTAGTCTGTGTCTACACAGCAGGCAGTTATTTCAAAATAATGCTGAAATACTGTCAAGCTGGAGGACTTCTTACTCTGACCCCTTACTCCTTGTACAATGAAGGTTATAGGAAAGTCGAAGGAAGAGTGTTCTATTTCAAAATAAGTGCTGTGTAGATGTTCCCAATTTCGAAATAAGCTATGCAATTAACATAGCTCAATTTGTGTATCTTATTTTGAGTTAAGCCCTGCTGTATAGATGCACCCTTAGCAGCCTGTTCCAGAACCTCACTTCTCTGATAGTTAAAAACTTTCTTTCAATTTCCAATCTAAATGTATTCATGGCTGGTTCTTACTAGGGATGTTAAATATCAGTTAATTGAATAGTCAAATAACCTCATGAATTTTTATTGGTTAGTCGACTATTCTATAGTCCCCGGGCGCAGGCCCAACAGTCAGTGCGCTCCAACTGCACTCATGAGCAGCCCACTGCCACTTTGTGCTGCTCTCTCTGTATCAGAGGCAGCAGCATGGGGTGCCAGGTGGGAGCCGATCTGTAAACTGAGCCAGTTTAAAAACCAGCTTTCCATGCAGACTGGCTGATTGTCGCCCTGTCCTGCTACCCCGATAAAGAGGCAACAGCATAGAGTGGCAGCAGCCCCTGTCTTGGGTGGAGTCTGAACTCCCAGACCAGGTGTGAGCTGGAACTGAGCCAAGCTGCCTGCCCGCCAGGGTCCTAATACACTCTAAATGCAGAGCCGCAGTAGGGGTAGGTCCCAGACCCAGTGTGAGTCAGGACTGAGCCGGGCTGCTAGCCAGCCTGCTAAAAAATGTACTGGCCGGAGGGGATGCGGAGGGAAATGCGTGTAGTCTATAGCATTAACCTATAAGCCTTTGGTTATTGGTTAATTGGTTCATTGACTGCACTATTACATACCTAGTTCTTACATGTGTGTTCTTGTGCTATCATTTTCCTTTAGCTTACTTAGCTCTTTTTCAACCCTGATTTTTGCCCCCATTATAAAGAACAATCCTATCCTCTCTTAGCCTTCATTTGCTAGGCTAAACAGGGCAAGATCTTTGAAAACTACTTTCATACACAACTTGCTGTGGGAAATATAGACTCCCAGGACAAAGCATATCAAGATGTAACAGCAACCTGAAAGTGAGCATATACTATAAATTCTTCCAGGCTTATAGTAACTATTGTGTGGTAAAGGTAGACTCAAACTATTTCAATTCAACTGGAGGGCGGTTCTTGATATTTAATAAGTTCTGTCAAATACCATTTCTAACCTTTTCTTGATCAGTAAATGCACAACTCCAGAACAAATTGTATCCTGCACGTTTTAGGTAATTATACTTGTTAGGCAACAGGTATTTTAGAAATTTAAAAAGAAGCTGGAAAACTTTTATTGCTTTAAGAACAAGGACTGAGCTAACATACAAAAAAGAACTCCCATTTTCTAAAAAGACGTGACAATGTTTTAACTGTCTTGATTTAAGACAGTTTTTTTAATACTTTTATGTTGTATCCAGCCAGTATTCAGTAATTGAGTTCAGGGTTTTTCAGGAAACAATCATAATATATTAAGTCACAGTAATTTCAATTTTTATTTCCTGTTAATGATTTCTATGTTTACATGTGCATTTTATTTAGAAGATAGGGGCAATTTTGCTGGATTGAACACTGAAACAGCAAGATTCAAACTGGGGAATGGGTAGCAGTAAACAGCAGCTTACATACGTAGTATATTGCAACAGGGAAATCTGATTCCCTATATCTTCTTGAAGGAGAAAAAGTCTTCTTGCTTTTATTTTTTTTACTTTGATTGCTGTAGTAAGTTTGCATTCCCCAAGTACAATTCAAGGAGGCCATCTTCTTTTACTTCAGAATACTCTTGTTGTGAACACTAAGAAGACATAGGGAAGTCAGCCAGCCAGCCAGCCAATTATAGTTCTATTGCCAAAAGTAGGGTTGCTAGTTTTCGTTGGATGTATTCCTGGATGTTTCACCTTATGACGTGACATAATGACTTATTAATTAAATATTATTCTTTAATTCCAGAACAGTCCTGGAGAGATGGCAATCCTAAACGAAAAGTTAAGTCCTTTCCTATCCCACAGTACATCAAGTGGTACGTACTTTGACTAGGTGTCCTTGAACTAAGCATTGAAGAGGTTACAAGATTCCTGGTCCCACTCCTCTATACTGCAACTCAACTTTTTGGTGGCTAATGTCCATTACTTTCTAACTCTTGATGGAGTTGATCAGTATTCTTCACAATCTGGGTCTGAGTCAATTTTCTTGACCCCTGCTTCATTTATGGCTTTTCAGGTGAGCAAAGCTACCCTGAGGACTAGGTTTGAGTCAGCTAGGCAGAGGCGTAGTCAGGGTGTTATGCATCCGGGTAAAAAGGAAAAATTTGCACACACACCCCCAAGCTGCCGCCATGTGGCAGGACCCCGAACCTGGCGCACGGCTGAGCCCAACCCTGGAGGGGGAGCTTCCCCAACCCCCTCCAGTTTGGGGCCAGGCCCTGCATGCACTAACCTGCCGGTGGAGATGGAGGAGGGTTGGGCTGGGGGCAGAGAGGCAGGAAGGAGGCTCCAGCCAATGGTGGCGGGCGGAGAAGGAGCAGGCAAGCCGAGGGATGATGGGGCAGCGGAGGGGAACTAAATTGGCGCCTCCCTAGCATGGCACCCGGGGGCAACTGCCCCCTCACTATGCCACTGCTCCCCCCTCCTGCAGATCTATCTTACGCATGTGCAAGATCTGAGAGAGCCATCCCATGCATCTGCAGTTAGTGTCTGTGGTGCCTGCTTCTGGGGGGAGGGGTCTCGTCACATTCACCTTCGAAGAGGGGGCTTCCCAAAGCAGGCCCTTGCTGCTGACCCTCAAGGCATCCACAGGTCCAGTCTCGTTTCACTGGGCCTGCTCAGGGCTGGCCCGAGTCCTTTTGGAGCCCTGGGCCCGGGCGCGCGGTGCTGCCCCCGGGTGCATGGCGCTGCCCCCGGGCGCATGGCGCATGCGCGGGGTGGCCATGGCCGCTGGCTCGCAACCCAGGGCCCGCCCCCGGGGCGCATGGCACATGCGCTGCCCAGCCCGGTCTGGCCAGCGCTGCTGGCATGCGCGACTGGTCGTGCAGGGCCCCGCGGCCGTGGAGGAAGGGCACTGCTGGGCCATCACCGCAGGGCTGGCGCTGCAGGAGCTGGACGCGCAGCGCCTGATGGCAGCTGTAAGGGACGCCGCGCGCCCCTTACAGCTGCCATCAGGCGCCCCCCATTGGTTGGCGCCCTGGGCAGCTGCCCAGCTCGCCCATGCCTCAGTCCAATGGGCCCACTTCCCAGGGCTCAGTGGTCTTGGATCTGGCTTCCATCCCCTCTCCAACCCTTGTAACTGCCCAGAGGTACTCGCCTTCCGCCTTATCCATTCCCACCTCATTCATGCCACAGGGATAGTCTCTACGGGTATGTCTACACTACCACCCTAGTTCAAACTAGGGTGGCTAATGTAGGCATTCGAAGTTGCAAATGAAGCCCGGGATTTAAATATCCCGGGCTTCATTTGCATCTTCCCGGGCGCCGCCATTTTTAAAAGTCCCCTAGTCCGAACTCCGTACCCGCGGCTACACGCGGCACGGAGTAGGTAGTTCGAATTAGGTTCTCTAATTCGAACTACCGTTACTCCTGGTAGTTCGAATTAGAGAACCTAATTCGAACTACCTACTCCGTGCCGCGTGTAGCCGCGGGCATGGAGTTCGGACTAGGGGACTTTTAAAAAGATGTAATACAAGATGTAATACAAATTTTCCATGTAAAAGGACCCAATACAAAGCTAAAAACTTCAATGAGAGAATGATTAATACAGAGACGTATCTACATCTGCTGCAGGGAGACACCCCTGCCTGCCTCCACACCCGCCCCTCCCCTTCAGTGTGATTTCTGAAGCCCCCCCCACCCCGCGGTTGTTCCCATTAGCCAGATTACAGCGAGCCGGGTTATGTGGGCCTATGCTGCAGTCACGTCTTCGCTACCTGTGTAGACAGCCCCTGAACCACTGGAAACTGAGCTTCTAGTCCGGTCTGGTGTGTGACCTCACGCATGTCACAGCCCCCTCTGTGCCTCGGTTTCCCCAGCTGTAAAATGGGGACAATGCTGGCCTCCTTGGGAAAGCCCTCTGAGCGCTACCAATGGGCGGAGCGAGGGCTGGCAAGGATTAGCCTTGCCTTGGTCACGCGGGCTTGGTACCATTCCAGCGGGCGGATGGTGCGGTCAGTTGCTTGACAGCGCTTTGTGTCCGTATGAAATCGAGTGAGATGGTCCAGTGACAGGCAGGTGAGTGGCTGAAAGTCAGTGGGCCGGGAACCGGGTGCCAGACGCCGAGTCACTGGCAAATTCAGTATATGGGGAAGGGGGCTCCCCATGCCTCAACTCCGAGCACTTGCAGGCAGAGTTCACAAATTACAAAGTTCTTCTCGTTTCCCCGCCAGCCAAGCCCTCACTTTACTCCGGGTCCTTAACAAGTGCTGTCCCTTGCCTTGGCTGGGCACTGCTCCGGGATGGGCCTGGCTCTCCTAGCCCGGAATCACAGAAGTGCCCAAAAAGTGGGGTTGCGGGGCACAAGTACCCAGACCCGTGATCCCCCCACCCTGCTGTTCTTGCCCCAAGGCCCCACCCACCCAAAATGCTGCTGTGCTACCTCTTCCTCCCAAGACACTACCCCCCACTTGTGCTCTCCCCCTGCCGTTACCTACCCTTACATGCCTCTGGCCCCCTGCTCCATGCCCCTTGGCCCTGGCCTGCCCAACCATGGGCTGGAGACTGGCAGGTTTTCTACCAGCTGATGCCAAAGGGCAAGTTGTGGGATCACGGGGGGGGGGGGGGGGGGGAAAGAGTGTGACCAGAGTGCAGGCCACAGGCGCTCATAGCCCCCAGGCATTGCGTTATGTGGCCAATGTTGCTAACAACTGACTGCGCTGGGGGCGCTGCCTTCTAGGGGTGCCCAGCTAGGGGCTCGCAGCACAGACACACGGCTTCCTCCAGCCCCTTTAGGTCTGCCCATCGCTGGAGGGATGCTGCCCCCCCCCCTTCCCCAGAGCCTGGCAGCCCCAGCCGCTCCCCCCCCCCAACCCAATCTCCCCTGCCCTTCCCGCAGAGCCAGGCACTGGAGGTATGGGACGGGTAACCCTACCTTCTAAGTGGCCACTCCTGCTGCCTGGGCCTGCCTTGTAGGCTTGATTGCACAGGGAGCACATGGCCCGCCAGCTCCAGGCTCACCGCGATGCGTGAGGCTGTATGCTCCGCTTCCACCCTAGCCCGGCACCCCCCTAGCATGGCGCCCGGGGGCAACTGTCCCCCTCCTCGTCCCCGCTATGTCTCTGCAGCTGGGCACATTGTAATCTGTGTTAAAGTTCTGACCAACCATAGATTCAACTTCTCTTCACCAACATGGACTAATGAGGCACTGGATCATCAGTCAACCTAAGGGCATGTGTTACAGAAGTAGCCTAAGGCTAAAGCTTCTCTCTTCTTGCATGAAAATGAAAAACTTCTCACTACAGTCCAGGTCTCTGTAGTCTCATTCTTTTCTAGGCCATCTTTCACATGGGTTTAGTATTCAAACTTTCTGAACAGATGCTGCCAAATTAGCCTCACTGGTTGGATTACAGGATACAGATATCTGAGATTCTCTCAGGCAGGAAGCCACAATTCTGTTTACAAACAATAACTTTTACATTTTTTCTACCACTTTTCCCAGATATGTTTGAATGACTTGGAGCAGACTGAAGATGTGGGCAGGATTTTGTCTTTAATTAAATTATATTCCGGTACATGAAATCCAAATTAATTAATGCTCCTTTTTAAAAGTAATATTTTTCTTTGCTTGTTCAATGGGGTTGTTTTAAATGGGAAAACATACTATATAATCTCTTTGTCTGTTTAATGACTGGTAACTTGTAGTTCAGAAAAGTAAGGGAGATTTATGTAATCCCACAGTACTTACAAAAACAGTAATGATACATGCCCTGTGTGTCAGATTTAAAGTTTTACTGTTTGTTTAATTTTGATTTATATGAGAAATCATGATACATTTTACTGGTTGGGAATAGAATATTTACTCCTTGTTAGAGCTCCATTTAAACCATTTACAACTCACATAAAATAACAATTATATTAGATCTCTTTTTCTGGCCCCTATAATGTGCTAGTTGCTGTTGTAATTAAACATTCATTCAACATTAAACTGATCTTACATAAAAGACCTGGTACATCAATCTGCTCTGAAAAACACAATTCCTGGTACACAGCACATAACAGCAATGTACTTCTCCACTGCTGCTGTACAGACCAGGTACATGATATATATCTGTTACAAGAAATAGTTTATTAAACTGGTCACTAGCAGAATTTGGTAGCAGTAACAGGCTTGAGCTGCATTTTCAGGTGTAAGGGCACAGCTACACTGCATGCTTATTTCAGAATAAGCTATTCCAGAAGAAATAATCCAAAATAGCTTATTTCGAAATAGTGCATCTACACAGCAAATTCCCATCAAAATAGCGCAGAGCTATTTCAAAAGAGCGTCCATGCTCATTGGAAGCTGTATTGCATTTAAGGCCACCTGGAAGCATCTGAGGCAGGGCATCATGACAGCACTCACTTCCTGGAACTGCTCCCGGAGTCCATCTGAGACTCAAGCTTAAAGGGATCCCCCTTTATAGCCTCTCTTTTGCCTACCTCCTTGAGGGACAGCACACCCATTCCATTGCCTGCTGTGGTTGCCCTTGCAGACACCTCAGCTCTCTAGCTATGGAGCCAGAGCTGCCTCTAAGCACCCAACGGCTCTTATCTGTTGTGCTGCAGCTCCTGCAGCTGTTTCTGCAGGCTGCCTTCCTGGTTTCTGCAGGAATGCAACCCCCAGCTCCTCACTGAGAATCTCATCATCTCTCTGAGGGTGCAGCTCATGCAGCTGGACCCCACCGTGCACCTACTTCTGGTATCTGGACACCAGTTCTGACTGGTGGGACCTGATCATTATGGAGTGGTGGGACAACCAGAAGTGGCTCCAGAATTCCCGCATGCAGGACGACACCTTTCTGGAACTATATGAGTGGCTCACCCCTGCCCTCAGGACACCCACATGCAATCCTACTATCCCACCTGAGAAGCTGGTTGCCATTGCCAGCTGGAAGCTCACCATGCCGGACAGCTACCAGTCCATGGGGAACCAATTTGGCATGGAGAGATCCATCATCGGGGCCGTCGTTATGCAGATATGGTGCTCTCAGCTATTGTCCCAGGAGGGTGGTGAAGTGCCAGAAAGGGGTATCCTAAGGAAAAGGGGGTTCTTGGTGGTGGTGAGGGTGGTTGTGGAAGCCCCCTCTTCAGGAGGTTTATCAGTCCTGCCCTCACAAAGCCCTGCTGGGTGATGGGATAAGTAGGGGGTTGTTCTTGGTGTGGGAGGCAGGGAAAGGACTTGGGGGCCTCTCAGGGGCTCAGGCAATCCTGTGATTCTCTGTTGCTCTCCTTCTGCAGGTGGTGAGGGCCATCAACACTGTCCTGCTGCACAGGGTCATCAACCTCAGTGAAATGAACCCCATCATGCTTTGCTGGCATGGGCTTCCCCAACTGTGGGGCAACTATTGACAGCACCCACATCCCCATCTGGACCCACGACTACTGGGCATCTGTATCTCTCAACCAGAAAGGGTACTTTTCGATGGTCCTGAAGGCCATCACGGACCACCATGGCCAGTTCACAGACATCTATATTGGGTGGCCAGGGAAGGCACATAACACCAGCATCTTCCACAACCCTAGCATATTCCAGAAACTATATGCTGGCTGGCACTTTTTTTCTTGACCACACCATCAGGTTGGGGGATGTGGACATGCCAATGTGCATTGTAGGGGACGCAGCCTATCTCCTGTTGCCCTGGCTAATGAAGCCCTACACCAGACACCTAGACCACACCAAGGAATGCTTCAATGCCAGGGTCAGCAGGGCCTGCATGGTGGAGGAGTGTCTGAATGCATGGTTCCATTGCCTCCTCATCCAGCTGGACATTGGGAAGCACAACATCCCCCAATTGGTGGCTGTGCGCTGTGTCCTTCACAATTTTTGTGAAAGGAAGATGTTCCTGCCACGGTGGGGGGCAGAAGCCAACCAGATCAGCAGGGCCTTCGAGCAGCTGCACACGACTGCCATCCGGAAGGCCCATCACAGGGCTGTGCGCATCCAGGAGGCCCTGAGGGAAGAGTTTCTCACAAGGACCCCAGTGACACACTTCCCTGGGCCTCCCCACTAGGGCCTGTGCATTGCCCCTCTGTGCCTTTCCTCTCATTCCCCTCCCTTCACTCCTCCCCTGCAGAGACAATAAACCACACTTTTTGTTTTGGAAAAAATAAACTCTGTTTTTTTATTTGGGGTAGAAGTAACTGGGGAGGGACTGGGGAAAGAACCTGGGAGAGGGAAGGAGAGAGGCTCAGGGCTGAAGCTGGGAGTGGTGCTTGGCTCTGGCGGTCCCACTGCCTCAGATGTGGGGAGCTCGGCAGCCACAGGGTGGGGGGGAAGGCTCGGAGGAGAAGTATGAGGGACAGGAGTGCCAGCAGAAGCAGGAGCTCTGGTGATGAGTGCTTGTACAGACGTGCAGATGGTGCAGCCCTGCTATCGCATCTCCCGCCAGGTCTCTCGCTACAGCTGGATATCCTCCTCCAGTCTCCTGGGAGACATTCAGGGCATGGGATGTTGTCTCTATGGTGAGCATGGTGGTGATGCTAGCCTCATCCAGCTCCTCCTCTTTTCCCTTCTCCTCCATGTCTCTGCCCCCGGCAGGACGACGGCAGGCATCTCCAACCCTGAATATACTATCACGGGGAACTGACCTGCCCCCTAGGATGTGGTGCAAAACAGAGCAGTAGGGGCTTGTGTGGGGGTCAGCCCCAGAGTGGGAGCTGTGCTCCTTGGCCTTCACATAGGCCTGGTGGAGCTCCTTTGCCTTCATCCGCACCTGCTCTTGGGTGTGGATGTGGCCCTTCATGCCCAGGCTTTTGGCCATGTGGCCTCAGATATCTGCATTCCTGCATCTGGTGCAGAGATCCTGGAGGTTTGCCTCCTCACCCCAGACTTAAATGAGGGCCAGGATCTCCACACCAGACCAGGCAGGCGTGTGCCTCTTACGTCACCTGGCAGAGTCCTGGGAGCTGGCTGACTACTCCCTGGAAGCAGTGGAAGGCTTGCTGGGAGCAACAGAGTTGTTCATTTCATCCAAATACTAAGCAGTGGCAGCTGCTGGGTGGCTCAGGGCTGTCAAGGCCTGCTTCCTGCGACAAGCCCTTTCCCTTCTGCCTGCAGTTTTAAGGGCTCCAGGGGAAGGGGAACTATAGAGTTGTGATGAGTGTCGACAGAGCAACCAGTAGGGCACCTGTGGGATTTCCTGGAGGCCCCTTATTTCTAAATAACTCCAGCCACTATTCTATAGCCACTATAGCTATTTCAGAATACTGTGTGTGTAATACTGTGGCTGGAGTTATTTTGAAATAGGCATTATTGCTCGTGGAATGAGGTTTACAGAAACTGGAATAAGCCGCCCATTATTTCAAATTTATTTCAAAATAACAGGCTTGCTGTTTAGAGGATCACAAAGTTATTTCGGAATTATGTTATTCCAAAATAATGCTGCTGTGTAGATGTACCCTTAGTGAGCAATACACAATAAAAATAGCAAGTATGAAAACCTTTTCAAAATGGTTAAATATTGTTGTTCTATATGGTACCGCCTTCATGCTATAAACTACACAACTGTTATAAAACATTGGTTAACTGAATCTACAAAACATTTCTGTGATAAGTCAAGTTTCTTTGTATTTGTCTCCATGCTGTAATTTACTGTTTTTGCAAAATATGAACTGGAGTTTGAGAGTGAAGAGATATCCCAGAGGCTCTTTGATTAAAGATAAATGCATTAACTTCATATGTTCATGAAGTCTAGCACTCTGACAAAGGGGAAGAGCATGCAATAGACACCTTCAGCATCTTGAATCAGGTCATATTATTTAGGGAGTCCACACCTCATAATATGGTGTCAAATTGTTCTCTAGTGCCACATAAAGGAAGTGGAGCAAACCACAAGGGGTCCCTCTACACAAATACTGGGGGTCAAGAGCCCACCCTTGTAAACCAATTAATATACAAATAACTTCCACTGAAGTAAATGGGTATATATCACATGAAAAAATGTTTGGGTCTGTGGACAATACATCATTTATTTCAATTTTAACTAGATTTAAAAAGTAACTGTCAAATTAATTTATTTTAAATCCTGTCCAATCCAGCAAACCTTACTCATGTAAGCAATGAAGTCATGGGGCTATTTGCTTGGGTAAAGAATACTTATGTGAGAAAGAACTGGCAGGAAGAGGTTGTTTTTCCATGCATTTCTAAAGAGGATTAAGATATTAAAACATACTTATTTTTTAACTTTAATATTGTTTTTACATTTCCATTAAGGTTGGAAAATAAAAACTGATTTGTCAGTTTCACTTTATTTTTCATGCTGTAGCACCCTGGTAAAAGTGTTTGAGGTGCAACTGCTGCAGCCAAAATCTTATTTTCACTGACAAAGAAAAATACAAAACCTAAAAATAGAAATGATTATTTTACATACAAAATTGAACAGACTTATATGTAGCTAATATCTTAAAACATAACTTTAATAAAAACAGTTCTTAAATGTATAATTTAATTAAAAAATGACGAAGACTTACCATTAACCGCTTTTTCGTAATTTTTTCCCAGGTTTACTAAATTCCTTAGCCCAGGATTGAACTGTTCCATAACATTCTGATGATCAAAAAAAAAAAAAAAGTCATATTATAACAAAGAAAACTCAGAGCAGGCAATAACTACAGGCTGAACCTCTCTTGTCCGGGACTCTCTGGTCTGGCAGGACCACAGATGTTACTAGACCAGAGCGCCCTGGCTGCAGAGGTTGAGAGTAGCTAGAAGTGGAGCTGGTCTGTTTGGCAGCAGTCTGCAGGGCCAGTCACTTGGTGGTAGAGAGCCCCGGGAGCAGCTGTCACAATGCCTGAACCTCTATACCAGGAATGGCCAACCAATTAGAGAATAAGAGCCAAAACAGCTGTGGATAGAGTGCAAAGAGCCATGTATTATATATTTATTTTTATATATCTATATAGTACACAAAATCTAGTGATAAAAACAACATTACAGGACATTTCGGACAAAAACCAATAAAAAAGTCTCTAATCGCTTAAAAAATTCACAGCCAGTCCACAGATCTTCAGAGAACTTGACAAGGAACAATCATCAAATTAAAAAAAAAAAAAACCCTTTGAAAATACAGTAATATTATCACACTAAAAATAAGCATCCCCCATGTATTTTAAATTTAACCCTACCGCTCTATTATGTCCTGTGAGTTTTTTAAAATTAAACTGAGAAGTAAATTAGCACAATTTGAAGTGCCAGTTTCACTCCAGCTTGTTGATCTCCGGTACGGTTTCCTCATTTTTTTTTTTACATACGAAGATTATGGGGTTTTTTAATAGTTCTAACAATTCAGGTCTGTCCCAGACTGCAAATATGATAGGTTCAAAAACAATAAGGGCGAGACTCATATCTCAGAATAATTGCTTCAGCCTGGCAAACAATAGCCTTTGAATTTTCTTTGAAGAAACACCACATAAATCAGGTACATGCTGATTCTTTTTTTGCCCTGGAATATAAATATGACTTGTGTGTTGGCTGTCTTATTCTGCATCCATGAAGACTTTGAGTTTAAGGTGCTTCGCCCCCCCCCCAACTCAATGCCCTCCTCCTCCCCCAGAGCCAGGCACCCCCAGCCCCCCTCCTCTAATCCAATACCCCTCCCTTCCCCCAGAGCCAGGCACCCCCAGCCCCTCCCCCTCCCCGTTCTTACTCAAGTCCCCTCACCCAGAGCCAGGCACCCCCAGCCCTCCCTGCTCTAACCCAATGCTTGTGGTCTCACTGGAGCCACTGCCGCCGCCAACCCAGCCACGCACTTGTCCCTCCAGGCTCTGGGGTGCATGTGCAGAGCAGCTGTGAGCAGTCTGGGGGCACGCCTCCAAACTAGCAAGAGCAGCATTTCTATGAGCAGAATCGCATGCAGCTCGAGAGCCACGGGTTGGCCACCCCTGCTCTATATTGCAATTAAACAGCCCCCCTTGTCCCTTCTGTGGGTGTTTGACTTCATTAGTGATTTTCTTCTGGATACTGGGCACCCAAAATTAGGATATTGGCACAAAATTAACCTCTGGCGTAAGCAGAGCAACATTTCCAATTTCGGTGGATTTGTGCCCACTTAACAGACATAAATCTGACCTCTCTAAGTATATTCAAGACTAAGGTTTACACAGATCCTTCTTTAAATGAGGGAAAGAGAGATCGGAGGGAAGGGAAATCCCTTTTCTCCATGACTACCTAAATACTTAAAGGAAAAAGAATGCTGGCTATTTTTCACAATTTGGATTTGTTTTTAAAAAAAGAAAAAAATATTTCTTTTTTCTGACTGGACAGGTGACTTGGAGATGACTTAACACCTTCCAATTAAAAACAATATAGTGGTGGGCCTGCTGAAAGGTTTTGGGTTTTTTGTTTTGTTTCGTGAGTTTCAGCATGGCATTTTGAAAGAGTAGCTGACACATTCAATTTGAAAGCTCATTACATTGTATGATATCAGACCAATATGAGTACTTCCACCAAAAAGTAAAATGAAAATTACTGGCTTCCTTCATGGCAAAACAAAACAAAAAACATAACCAAAAAAATCCACACACTATAGCTCCTTTTGGCTGTTGTCAACAAAGATTAGAAATTAAAAACAACAAAAAACACAACATGTCTGCTTTCATAGCCACCAAATTCTAACAGGTGAAGTAGAAGAGATTGTGAAACTGTCATTCACAATTCAGGAAAATAGTTGCATTGGTCCAGTTTAGAAAAAGTAACTAAAGTTGAGATCCAGATTTAAACACTTCAACTTTTAGAAATCTCCCCTCCTACCTCCATGTTGATAAGTAGAAGGAGAACAGCAGCATTTTCCTTCAAACCAAGATTTTCAAAAGTGGCCATTGATTTTGAGTGCTAAAAGCTGAGATCTTTAAGAGGCTTGATTTTTTCAGACTATCCACACTTTGGGAATATCTGGCTTTTTAAAGTGATCACAAAATGGATAACAAAATGGAGGCAGCCCGTATTATTATTTTTTAAAAAGCAGGCTCTTGTTCTTAGCTACTTGATAAGTTGCTTGAACAGTAGTCAAATGGAGGTATGTGGTGGTGAGTTAGCTGTAATATAGTTACCCAGTCTATATTTAAAAAGAAAAGGAAAAAAGCAAAAGGAGGAATGAGTTGATCTTGCACTCTTTAGTCATGCTAAATTTCTACTGATTTGTAAACAGGACTTATGTCAGAGCAAACACCACAGAACTGGATACATGTTACCATATTACTAGTCATTTTAAGCTAAGTAGCTCCACTATTATAACTGTTTTCCCTTTGTACGTCACATGTACATTTATAGGAATTCCCTCTTGATAGCCACAATTATTGAGCAATTAATTTTCCACAATGTATACTTTTATTTGGAAAACTCTATACAATACTAAATTATTTTATGACTCACTGAGATTTTGCAATGTTTATCATTTTAAATTATCTCAAATACTCTACAAGCCTTTATTATGCAAAACAATGCTAGAACTCATATCACACATAAAGAAAAATTAAATGGAGAGAAACGTCCACATTATATATTTTAGAGAGTTTATGCATCTGTCTGTCTGCGAGTCCATTTGTTCAAGTAGATTCTTGAGTTAGTACCCTTCCCATCTAATTGCTATCCTATGATCCTTATCTGCTTCTTTTAACTATCCAATCTTTAGGTGCTTATAGGTTACCAGTTCTGCCTACTTGTTTTTCCCTTTGATATTTTCATACCCTCTGCTCCTTGTTTCCCCCCCCCTTCCTCCCCCCCCCCCTCCCTTCTCCCCTATTTATTTTGGGTCTGCACATCCTAAACTCAAAACTCCAGTAATCTGAAGAAGTGGACTGTGCCCACGAAAGAAAGCGCATGATACCATCTACATGTTTTGCTAGTCTATAAAGTGCTACCAGACCATTTGTTGTTTTTTAAGTTTATCCTCCAACAGTAAGAGCTAGGGCCACAAAATTTAGCATGCAGCTTCCTTTTACCTTAACTTAAAGCAAGATCAGGGTTTGGTTGTGCCAGGAAGTGCCTAGAATGGGAATGTTCTCCAGAACATGGAAAGGGAAGGGGCAGAGAGGAGGGACGCTATAATGCAGTGACCGTTGGGAAGAGCTGCATCAGTAGGAGAGTGGCCATCTGGGGACAGGGCTCCACATGGCCAGCCACCAGACTGAGTAAGTGGCTCCCCTGCCCCAAACTGTGCCAGTGGGGGGGGGGGGGAGGGAAGAGACCCCCTGGATCCACCCCAGATGCTGGGAAGCACAGCCCAGCTCCTACCCAGAAGACACCCCTCACCCCCCGAGGGGAGGCTGGGAACCAGGCCTGGCTGCTGCTGCAGGAGAAGCAGAAGCTGGGAACCATAGCCTAGCCCCAGATAGGCTGCAGATTGGAGGAGGGGCAGTTGGAGGCCAGGGCTGTCCCTGGAGCCTCGCCCCCGCACTCTCTTGACCAGCTGTAGGGGAGGCAGCTGCAAGTCAGGGCCAGGCCCCTAAGTGCCATCCTTTGTATAAGCTGCAGCATGGGGAGGGGAGGTCACCTGGATGCCGGGACCACCCCTGGAGCCCTGCCTCCCAGGATAGGCCTCGGGGGGGGGGGGGGGGGGGGGGGGGGAGGAAAGGAACAATCTATCACAGTAACAGCACTGCCCTGGGCAGCCCTGGTAAGCTCCCTTCCCCAGCCTCCCAGTTCCCTACCCTGAGTCCTGCACCTCCCACCCCCTGCTCTCACACCTACATCCCCACCTCCTTTTTATTATAGCAAAAGATAAACAATTGCAAATATTGTCTACCAAAGAGCTATCTAATGCTTGAATCATTCTTCTTTTATTAATACAAACATTTTCCCTTCATTTTTGAAAAACACAATTGTTTAAATAAAGCATGTACATTTTCTTTCTTTTGTCAAAAAAAACCCAACCAAACAAAAAACAACCAACAACAACGAATCAAACAAAAATCTTCACTTAAAGACTTGAACAAAGCTGGGTACATCTGGTAGTAAAATTATACTGTATTGGTTCTGCACTATCAATTTTAAGATGAATAGTTTTAAAATATAAGCAGTTTCATGTAAAATCTTCCATCTTTTTCAGTTGTTTTTCTGTAATGGCTTGTACAAGAAACCCAGCAACTGGGTTTCAACTCATACATATTACTGAAAATCCTGTTCTGCAAATCCAGTTGTTTCTGTTTAAAAGCAACCTTTTCATTTTTTGACATTTCCATAGATGGTACATCAAACTAGGGATGTGAAAGTGTAACTGTTTAAACAGTTAATCTATGAGCCTGGGTTCATTGGTTAATGAGCACGGTTACATGCAGGCCTCTTCCCACCCTCCCCATCACACTGCTTCCCATGTGTACTAGCTCCTGCTTTTAAGCTGACTCCCCGCAAGTACTGGCTCCTGCGGAGTCGCCTGCCTCCCCCTTCCCCATGCTGCCGCCTCTGTGTCAGAGGGAGCAATGTGTGTATGTGGGGAGAGTGGGGGGACAGGCAGGAGCCAGTGTTCGCATGGAGTTGGCTTAAAAGACAGCTCCCTGCATTCACTGGCTCCCGGGAAGCTGCCTGCCCCCTGGCATGTAACCATGTAACCACTGAAAATTTCAGCAGTTACACATTTACTCGAATAAATGATATTTAACATTCCTTCATCAAACAAAAAAATTAGAGGCTTTTACAAAAATAAGTGTTCTAGGTCTGAGAGAACTTAGAAGAGAAAGACCTAATACACTCTGAAATCTGCAAACCATTAGAAACAAAGATCATTACGTATCTGAAAATTCAGATAGTAACTAAACAAAAGAGTTTGACCTGAAGCAATTGTATCTTTTTAGATATTGGTCAAATAGATGTAATTTGAATACCTTGGTTTTCAAAATAAACACCTTCTGTTTAACATAAAGACCAGATAGCAATGAAAAAGTCTTAATATTTTGTATGTTGAACTGGATATGCATTTGCTAGTGTATTGCTGTTAGCCCACGCATAAACCAAGAGTATATGATAAGAAAATTTTAAAATTAAAATAATTTGGAAAAAAAACAAATTTTCATCTTTTCAGATAAGGTTATTCAGACACCATAAAGAAAAAGCATTTTTTTTTTAAACAAAGCATCAATCAACAATGAAATCTAGTCAATTTATAAAGTGAAGAATTAGTTAAACTGGTTTAGTATCCCTACTACTTCTCATGTTTTTATGGTCTTTTTTTTTTCCCCCTAAAAAAAACCCCCCACAGCTAACAGGATAAACTAGCTGACGGACTGTACAGGAGAAACAATGAAAGTGATTGATACACACAATGCTGTCAAACTGAAGAGAGAGAGGAAAACATTCCTTAAACTGCTCTAAGAAAAAGAATGGCCATATTGGGTCAGACCAAAAGTCCATCCAGCCCAGTATCCTGTCTGCTGACAGTGGCCCATATCAGATGCCCCAGAGGGCATCCTTGAGTGTTTCTAGTAGTAACAGGTAGAATATTTCCAAATTCACTTTATATACATATAGTAGTTACAGATTCTAAAAGTAACACTTTAAATATACTTGTGTGTTTATATTTTGTTGGTAGGAGAAAATTACAGGGTTTAGATACTGCAGTTCTTACTTAGGCACAGCTTTCACCAAAGGCACGCTGTATTATAGTTTCCTAAGGATATGTATGCAAATGTATGGCACTGACTAATGTCATAGTAACGCCCTGTCAGACAAGTCTGTTTTGTAATATGCAGTAATTTTTATTTTCTGTTCACACACTTGAAAGCATTTTTCCTCACAGAATTAGACTCCATCCATCACTAATTCACCATGTTGATATTAGAAACAAGATTTAAATGGATCATCTTAACTTTTCCCTTTCCAGTAATGCAATGGCATTTTTTTAACAAAGATGCACACGTGCACACAGGCGCACACACACATGGAATATATTTATTTATCTCTTTGACAGACAGATTAGGTCTAGGTATTCTCACCACTAGCAAAATATAGTAGGAAAATATTGGTTGCCAATGCCTCCCTTTGGGAGGGCAACGTAACCACTTCCCTTCAGCATGTGGTTGCTAGACACATGATCACAAAACCTACTTTTAATACTGATAGCGTTCCCAGCTATTGCCATGACTGACCCTTCCACATCAGTGTAATGGTACTGAAAAGTCTGTGACCTGCAACTGCAGTGCCGTTAGTCCTTATCCTTCTTTGATACCTTTCAATTTAGCTTTCAAATTGGGTAGACAAAGACTGCACTAACTTCTTCGTTCATCCTCTCCTAGGAACAGAGAGAAGTCAAGGGCCATAGTATTCTTCCCCATCCATAAGTGGACTTCAGTACCTTTAACCATGACTCGACACTGGCAAACATGGACAAGATTAGGATAGAAGAATAAGTCCACTTAAGGACAAAGCATTCTCAAGAAGAGTTCTGCAATATATCACCTTTTCTGCTCATGGTGTATATGAGACTATGGGGAAAGAGAGAATTTGGCTTGCCTTAATGGAAAAACACACTAGGGATATTGGCATATAGCCATTTAAACAATTAACTGATAAGCCAGAGGCAGCAAATGGGGTGAGGAGAGGCAGGAGCCAACTTAAAGACCAGCTCCCGCTGAGCATCAGATCCCATGGAGCCGCTCTTCTCCCCCCCTCCTGCCTGTCTATCAGAGGCAGCAGCGTGGAGCAGGGGAAGGTGCCATGCAGGAGCCAATGTATGCAGGGAACTGGCTTTGAAGCCAGCTCTCACTATGTGCTGGCTCTGCAGAACCACCTGTCCCCCTTTGCTACCTCCCACAGGTGGGAGCTAGTGCTCAGAGATAGCCAGCTTTTAAGTTGGCTCTCCACAAGCACCGGCTCCACAGAGTTGCCTGCTCCCCCTCCCCTGCGTGTGAGAGTGGGGCAAGCGGGATGCCAGTGCAGCCTCCGTCCACACGGAGCTCAGACTCCCTGTGGACGGGGGCTGCTGTCACCCTATGCTTCTGCCTCTGTATCACAGGCAGCAGCCAGGGGTGGCAGGCAGGAGCCAGTCTGCGTGGGGAACCAATTTTTAAATTGGCTCCCCTCGTGGACTAGCTCTGCTTGCGACCCCTTGCTGATACAGAGGTAGCAGTGTGGGGTGGCAGATGGCTCCCCAGCCCTGTGGAGTATTTTGAGTAACCATGTAATTGCTAAAAATTGTGGTGGCTACATGATTAGTAAAATACACAACATCTAACATCCCCAAAAAACACACAATTTTTCTCTATTAGACCCATGTGGCTGGAAGCCTTTGCACCATAACAGCAGTTGACTGTTACCAGAAGTGCACCAGTCAGTCTCTAAATCTGAATGTTTGAGGAATGGAGACAGGGCATTCCCAGTAGAAGATCCTATGCTCTGGAATTTGTTTGTATGATTCAATGCACTGGCCATAGTTAACTGATATTTATGGAATAGTGCAAAGCTCACCTATTTCCCTCAGGCTTTTGTCAAAGGGAGTGGTTGGCATTTTGAGAGGACTGGGGGAGGAAAGTAGCAAGTCTACTTAAATGTGCTATGTTATATGTGTTAAAATTTCATACTCTGCAATTGCCGGATAGGTGGATTTTAATAATCTTAAAAAAAACCCTAACAACTGAATCTATTAAACTGGGGTTTCTTTTGTTGGGCAGGAGGAACCCTATAATTATACAAAAAAAATCTCATGACAAGCAAATGTCTGATTTTTTCATGCAATTTGATTTGTAAAGTGTCTGAGCGTAATTAGACACTTCTTGCCTCATGCTCCAAATGTCCCACAAAACGCAGAATATTTTTCAAAATGAAAATGGGAGCTACTGGTGCTCAGCATTTCTCAAAGTCAGGCCCAAATTTTAAGGCATACGTTCATATTTTACACACTGCTCAGATATTTCATATTTTTTAAAGCAGTTTATTTTTGTCAAATCCTGGAAGTAGCAGAAGAAGTCACCCAGGGATAAAATACTGGATTAAAAAAAAAAAATCATTGGTAGAATATGCTTTTTTTAATAACATTAGGGATGTAAACAGTTAACCAATAAGCATGAGCTAATCGGTTACCATAACGGTTACATGCCGCCACCCCCCCCAGGAAGCCAGTTGCTGCTCCACACTGTTACGTTTGTGTCCTGGAAAAGGGCAACCCTTGACCACTTTCCAAATTCTTGGAATTGCCCCCCTTCCATCAAAAATTAATACCCACCCCTGCTGTAATATATTTCTCCCAGGCCCACTGACAAGAGAGGGAGGAGGAAGAGGGTGGGAATTTCCTTAGGACCCAGCAATTCAAGAGGGTCCAGGGCTCCCAGGGGGCAGCCAGAACCCTTTAAATCACTCCTGGAGCCCCACATTGCATGCTCCAGGTAGTGCCAACTGCTGCCTTGGGGAGGCATGGTACACTTCAGGCGGTGCTGAGCGCTGCCCGGAGGAGGCTAACTCCAGCCCTGCTTCTTCCAAGAGAGACCTCATCTCTTCCAGGGGCAAGGAGCCGCCCCTCCCCACATTGTCCAGAAGTCCTATGAGTCTGTCTGCCCCACTGGTTTCTCCTTTAAACAGTAAAGATTTGACAAGTTGACAGATAATCAGTCACAAGATATCACCTGATTTGAATAAACACCGGGATCTTAATATTTTCCACTTTGTTAATCTTGTTTTATACTACTGTAATTCTATTGATTACAGTAGAATTGCAACATTGCAAATGGGTTTAGAACTCGATTCTGCTCCCACTGACATCAGTGGTAAAGCCCCCATTGCTATCAATGGAACAAGATGAGATTTTTAATGAAAAGGAGAATCAATTTTATTTGTTATAGACACATTGTAAAATGTTTCAAGCACAATACAGTAAGATTTGTTTTATACAGGTTTATATCTTTGACTCCTATTTGAGTCAATGAAAGAAATCTCAAGATGTTTTCCAAACATAATTGTTATATTTAAAGGATTCTTCCAAATGTATTTTGCAATTCTTTTAAATATGAAAAACATGTAATCAGTCCAATATAAACTTTTAATATCTACTATTGTTCAGTCTTGCTATAAATGAATACCTATAAGTGTAATGAGATGAATAGTAAGGTTTATACACACACATATGCTGTTTATTTAGTAATTATCAATTTTTTTGATAAAATGTCAGCAGAATGTAAACCCAAAGCTTCAGAAACTCTGCGTATTGTTTAGCTGTGTTCAAACCTTCTGAGCTATAGTTCTGAGTAGGTATATTTCAAAATAAAAAGCAAAGATGAGTATTTACAGGAAAGAACTGTTAGGTTATAAAAGGTTACAATACTAGCAGCAATTGAAAATCCACACCCTGCGTGACGTAGTTACACTGACTTAACCCCTTGTCTAGACAGTTGGGGGATGCTTACCAGTTAACCCTTCACATTCCTACCATGAGGAAGGTTGTGGCTGCATTTAAAATGTGGACTTCTACAACCCCCAATTTCATCCTGCATGTGCCACGGTATCTATTCTAAAGCTATGCAATACCTAAAGAATAAGAGGGCAAGATTAAATGTCAATATTAACTCTGAATTTCTTTGCATTAATGATCTGTGGCTTAGGGTGGCTGGATAAAGATGTTGATTAGTTTTGGGATGTTCACTTTTTCTTTATAAGCTAACACACAAAAGTTAACCCAAAGAAACATGAACGTACAGTATAACTTGTCAATTAATCTTTTAGTCATTTTGATTATTTGTTTAAATATGTTTAATAGGGATGCTAAAGGATACCTGGTAAACATCACCCTTATTGGGTGATGCTTACCGAGCAACAGTTAACTGGTACCCAGGGATCAAGACTGCTCCAGCACCATCTGGCCCCTGTGTGAGTTGGGAGCCCTGAATGGCCCCAGAAGCAACAGCCCCATGCAGGGCTGCTGCTTCCAACCCTGCGCCGGGCTGGGAGACAGCAGCCCCACATGGGGCCAGAATCAGCTGGGCTGGAGCCCCTGCCCATGGTGGGATGCTCCCGCCCACCCACCACCCTTTAAATAGTTAACCAATTAACTGGTTAACTAATTATACAGGATTTTACATCCCTAATGTTTAACAACAACGTCATACAGAGTGATTAAACATTCATTTAAAGGACATCTGATACATGGATAGTGACATCAGTACAGTACAAGGTAGTCAGGGTGAGAAACAGACAAGCCAAAAACCCTATTTTTCCTTTTCATTTTTAATATTCAGTTCCCCTTCCAATTATGACTTCTTAAAGGATGAAAGCCTATCACTTGTCCTGCAAGTCATATGCCCCGCCATTTCTCAATTTCTGTAGTCCTGTCACAATCCAGCATTTGTAGCATTACATTTAACTTTCAGAGCTTCATCCTGCAAATCCTCACTCATGAAAATGACCCTATTAGCAATATAATTCTTCTGTGAGTAAAGGGTTTACTGATTTAGGGCCCATGATGGTTACTGATGTCTCACAATACTAGAAATTATGTAAGAGATAGGACAAAATAGATTGCGAATAAATAGATGCTTTCCCCTCTATTGAGAGCCTGATCTTCCTTCCAATAAATTTAATGTTAATTTTGCCCAAATTAGTACAGGTTAGTACAACCTCTAAAAACCAGAACTCTCTGGTTCAGCAATATCCATTATCTGGCAGAACCATGGATGTTCCTGGGCCAGAAAGCCCCATTTTCCAGGAGTTGGGCAACAGGAGGTTTGCAGCTGGGAACCTTGACAGGGCCAGGAGTCCAGCTGGGGCCAGCAGCCTCAGTGGGGCTGGCAGCTTCCACAGTAGGGCCAGCAATCTGGCTGTGGCCAGGAGCCTGAGTGGGGCAGGTAGCAGCAGTCAGTCCAGGAGGGCTGGCAGCAGTAGCTAGGGATGGGAGTGTAGCCGGGCAGGGAGGGCTGGAATTGATGTCCCCCGATCCAACAAACTCCCTCATTTGAAACAGTCAGATCCCAAGAGTGCAAGACCAGGGAGGTTCAACATGTATTTTTAAGCCAGCTAGTCACAGCTGTTGGAACTATGGGTGCTGAGGATATGGTACCATCACCTGCCTGTCTTGAAGTGGTTTCCATCATATACAGGATTTATGGTTTGGTTGAATGGCTCTCAGTACTCCCCACTATACAAATTGTTCCAGCATGCCTGCCCCAGTGGTCAAACAGAAAAGACAACATGATGTCAACACAACTGAACTAACTGCAAGACTAAAAGAAACAAAAGACAGAACTATGTAGCACTTTAAAGACTAACAAGATGGTTTATTAGGTGATGAGCTTTCGTGGGCCAGACCCACTTCCTCAGATCAATTTGTGGAAGAAAATTGGCACAACCATATATACCAAAGTGATACAATCAAAAAAAAAAAATGAACACGTGAAATTGACAAATCAAATTTTAGAACAGAGTGGGGGTGAGGGGGGAAGGTTAGTGTCTGTGAGGTAAAGACATAGGGGTGATAATAGGGGAAGTTTCTGTGAGGTAATGACATTAGGGGTGATAATCGGAGCAGCCTGAAGTGTGTGAAAGTAACAAAAAAAACAACCCTCCCCCCCAAAAAAGGAAAAAAGGCAGGGGGAACCTTCAGGATACAGGTTCAGAGATTAAAAGAAAATTTTAAAAATTATGAAAACATACTTTGACAAAGTCTTAATACATAAAATAATACGGCATATGAAAAAGACGAGAAATCCTTCATTTGGGCTCAAAGCTGCTAATGCATGTATGTAACTTGATTGACAAGTAAGTGTTTTCGCAAATCGGAGCGCTTCCTCTGTAAGAGACAGTATGGAAAACTAACGTTATTGGCCAAATAGTGCACTCATCTCTTAGAGAAAACTCTTTAAACAGCTTTTTTTCAGTAAGAATGATAGGATTTGACTCAGTATGACTAAATTCAATGTTTTTGAAACAGAGACATGCAGAAGTTATAAGTACAGAGCCTTTAATATATAGTTGTTGTTGAGCTTGGAGAAGACAGAGTTTCAAAATAACTATGTACAGCTAATGTAGAGAAACAAAATGTTCTGCAAAAAGCAAAGCATAGGGGGGTGTGTTTTTAAAGTTATAGAATTGGACTCTCATTCATAGCTCATACTTCTAAATGAGGTTCATTTGCAATTGTGTGTACACATTTTCACAAAACAGATTTTGTATCCTATAGATGTTATTACAGGCTTTAGCATATACTGATGTAAGTTAAAATCCCCAAGTCCATTAATTTTTCATGGATTTAATCACAAAAATAAAACCCAAAACAACAATGCAAGAGAGTCATAAACTTAGTTGAAAAAAGGAAAAAAAACTCATGGCACAAAATATTTTAATTAATAATATACTGTTTGTCATATGAAAGTGCAAGGAGTCAATGAAATATCCTTAAGGTTACCATAAAAGCTTTTTGAACAACTTTGCTGTATTTAATTTTAAAAAATCCCACATATTCTTCTGTATTCTCATATGCATCTACATGTTATGGACAAAACTTGCTTAGTAGCAGAATGGTCAAGGTAAAAGATCCTGACAGTTTGAGATTAGTATACAAGAAGATTATATTCTCACTACATGGGGGGTATGCTGAGTTCTGCTATATTGTTTAGGAAGCAAGAACAACACAAATATACTATATATCAGTGGTTCTGAACCTTTCCAGATTACTGTACCCTAGAGCCGGATTCATAGGTACTGCAGTTTCACCTCACTTAAAAACTAGTTACTTACACAGACATAAAAATACAAAAAAAGGGGTACACTCTTACTGAAAAATTGCTCACTCTGTCATTTTTACCATATAATTATAAAATAAATCAATTGGAATATAAATATTGTACTTCATTTCAGTGCAAAGTATATATAGCAGTATAAGCAAGGTATTGTCTGCATGAAATGTTAGTTTGTATTGCTGACTCCACTAATGCTTTTTATGTAGCCCATTGTAAAACTAGGCAAATACCAAGATGAATTCATGTACCCCAGAACGCTTCAGGGTACTCCAGTGATATGCGCACCCTGATTGAGAATATAAGAGGGTTTATACTACTACATTGCTTTTACTGACATGCCTCAAGGGTGACCGATAGGGTCAACTGCTCTCCCCCTGAGAGAGGGGGTGCCCCAGCTGCGCTCTGCCCAGAGGGGGGCGTGAGCGCGTGTGCCCACACTGGAGTGCCCCAGCTGCTCGCTCCCCAGTGGGAGAAGCGTGTGAGCATGCCTGGCCAAGCTGAGGTGCCCCAAGCTCTCCACTCCTCAGGGAAGGAGGGAGGCGCGCGCGTGCCCGCCGTTCAGCCTGCTCCCCTGGGACTGCCCCTCGCCCTGGGTTACGTCGCTGACTCCCTGAGCGCGCCCTCCGGCCTCACCTTGTAGGTGCTCTCCGTCAGCTTGTTCACCTCCTCGGGATCCCGAGACATGGTGCCCCGCAGACGTCGGCAGCGGCGAAGGTGCAGGGGGCGGCTGGGGGGAAGCGGCGGAGGGGCCGGCGGGAAAAACTTTTTATCTTCTGGGAGCTGCTGCGGCGCCGCTCCGCGCCCGGCCGCCGCCCCAGGAAAGCCCCGGCAGAGACGGTTCCGCGGCTACTTTCGCCCAAACTGTCAAACTTGTGGAACCAGCCAGCCCAGCCCGACCCGGCGGCGCTCCCGGGGCGGAGCCTGCGAGGTGCGGCTGCCTGACGCGGCAGGGCCTGTGGGGAGGCGGCTCCCGCTCTGCCCCTTCACCTGAGCAGCAGCTCGACGCGGCCCATCCCGCGTGCTCGGCCCCGCCCCACAGGGCCTGGCCGCTTTGGGGGGCGGGCACGCCGTGGCACCCACAGGCGGCCTCCCCCGGGCTGATAACAGCACGCCAGGGCCACCCAGAACCTACCTTCTGGCTGGGTGTGACTCTGCCCCTCACCGCCGCGTTTCAGCTCCTCACCAAGGTTCATGGATTTGCCTTCACAGCACTTGGGAGGTGAGGTAGGGTGGGATCCCCGGGATCTCCCTCGCCCCTAGTAGCTATGGTAGTGAGGTACAAAGAGCACGAGTTGCTTGTTCAGAGAGTTGGCCTCCAATCCATCACCACCAGGTAGAACCAAACCCGGGACTGCTGGAGATTAGTGCATGAGCTGCTATAGCTTGCGCTAAAAGCCAGCTGCTTCTCCACTCAGGCTATGAAGCAGCTTCATTATTCTCTTTGTAAGTGGTCTCAGTGCCACTAGATGGGACAGTACGCCACTCCCCAAAGGTGTGTGGGTTACACCAACAGGGCCCTAGCATTCCTTGTAAACTGAGTGCTTAAGTGGCCACTCAGGGAGATTCACCCAGCTGATTAGCAGAGCACCCACAGCCAGCAGCATGTGTTTCTACTGGTGGTGCACATTTGTAGATGCCTCAGAGTACATAATAAAAATTTACTCCACCTATGCATGGCAAAAATTAGAGGGAATATTGCACCCCACCTGTGTCTCAGTTAAGTTTAGGGCTGTGCAAAGAATGCAATGGTACCTGATGCTCTCCTCCACCCACAGCTAAGGAACAGGGCGGGGCAACAATAATGGGAGGTTTTCTTTTCCAAAACAAAAGGGGAAGAGAGAGGGCTGAGTGTTTATTGCAGAAGTTTTCTGCAAAGTGGATGGGATTGAGACACTAGTGTCCGCTTTAGGAAATACTTTTTAAATGGTTAAGCTTCACTCTGTCAATGAAGTTATTCTTGAGGGGTAACTGGCGGCAAGAAGGTTAGGATGTCTATAAATATTTGCAGCATGTAAACATCAAGGATGGAGAAGAAATATTAGAATTATAAAATGTAATTGGAAATTGTGAGATTAAATTAAGATTAGGACAGTACCAGGAAATTGTTCTGGATAGTTTACATTGCTGTGTCTCATCAGGGAAGTGATGTAAACCCCAAGGCTTTAGATACTAAAAACTAGACTATACAAAACTGTAGTAAATGTACAACAGGGAACAATGCAACATTAGCAAGAAATTGGACTACATAACTTCTATCTCTAGAATCTCTGGTCAGCTGATTCCAATCAGCATAGCTCCACTGAAGTGAAAGAAAATATGCCAATTTACAACAGTGGAAGAGGTGACATTCAGATTATTTTCTCCCTTCTTATTATATTAATTGAATGGCATATTCCCCAGTCCTACTTTGTATTTAGAACTCTTGTATATTAGGGGGTCATATGATTTGGAAGTGGTGGGGATGGGGCTCATGATGTCAAGACTGATTTTCATGACCCCAAAACTTGCTCTGACCCTTTTATAGTCTAGACTGCAAACTTAGTCCCATTATCAGCCCCTCTTCCATCACTCATGACTTTCTAAAAACTATGCTCCCAGTTAGGAAGTGTTTGTCTTCAAGTTTAACAGCTTGTTTTAATTAAGGAAAACTTGTTAATTTCCCCCTATCTCGACTTCTTTAAATGTTGGGCTTCTCTGTTGTCTCCTTGGTTTTCACACCACCTTGTTGCTGTGGTGAGATCACAAGAGGCAAACAACAAAAATTGGACTTAGAACAGAAAGGCAAATGTTGGACTCATGTAGGAGGAGACTGTTATCAGGTTTCAGGAGTTGTAAAACAAACTGTTCTTATGTGTTTATACCTTTAATTCTTCCTGCTCAGAAACAGTGAGCTGTCAGAGCATTAACATGAGTACAACTAACACGGCAGGAACAGAGAGAAGCAGGTTTATAGAGCATTTCCCACCCTTCTAAGCAAAGTCTGCTCAAGCTTCTGGTATTTATTGTATTGATAACATCTTTGTAACATACAATTTATAGTACTGTCCTGATAACTGTTGTTAATAATTCTGGGTCCAATTCTGCAGTTTTTACTCACAGTGAGTGGTACAATCAGTACATACAATTAATTCCATGAAGCCTAATGGAGCTATTTGTGTGAATAAGGGTGAAAAAAGTAGAGTATGTCTATATATTTTTGTAGTATCTTTCAGTCTGCTGGATTTCAAAATGCTTTGCAACTGGAGAACCACATTCTGCTTATCTGCTCCATGAGTATTCAAAGTGGGTGTCTGGATGAAAGGGTGCAGAGAAACCCTCCACCTTGCATCATAGCACTGGGGTGCAAGTCACTGAAAAGGAGATGAAGAAGATGCCATGGCTCCTTTTCCCCCATATTACATCAGCCATTGGAACTGGTGGGTAGATGGGAGGGGAAGCTGTACTCCTCAAAGATTGTAGCAGTGATTCAATTATCCCTGCACACTGGGGAGCTCTAGGAGGTTCTCTAGTCAATGTGAGTCTGTACCTAATCAGCATGAGAGAGCCCTAATATATAAATTAGCTGTACATGTAGGTCTTGATTTTCATTTACATTTAAGGCCTCTTTATACCACTCTGGGGCTATGTCTACACTGGCGCGATCTTGTGCCAGAAATATGCAAATGAGGCTAAGCGTGGAATATCGCTGAGCCTCATTTGCATATCTAATGAGCCGCCATTTTTTTCAGAAGAGGCTCTTGCGCAAGAAGGATCTACACTGCCCTTTCTTGCGCAAGAAAAACCCTCTTGCGCAATACTGTTCTTCCTGAAAAGTAATAGGTGTAACGGTATTGCGCAAGAGGGTTTTTCTTGCGCAAGAAGGGGCAGTGTAGACGCTCCTTCTTGCGCAAGAGCCTCTTCTAGAAAAAAATGGCGGCTCATCAGATATGCAAATGAGGCTCGGCGATATTCCACGCTTAGCCTCATTTGCATATTTCTGGCACAAGATCGCGCCAGTGTAGACATAGCCTGGCAGTGTAAAGGGTACTTAAACATTTATTGTAAATGAGAATTTGTCTCAGAGTTCACACTACTTAAGTATAGTCACTTTTACATTACATATACACTTCAGGTGCAATTACGATTTACAAATCATGTAGATCATACTAGCTGTAATCTAGCTAGCTTTCTAAAAATAGAAGTGAGGACGGGAAGGTGTGCACTTCAGCATGTGTTGCACAACTGAGCACATACCAGGAGGATCAAGCAAGCAGACTTCTGCAGACCTTGCTCAAGCCTGAAGTGTCATGTCTGTTTTAGCAAGCTAGCAGATTACAGCTAACACAGTTACATCTAGCTGCAAATCACAGCAAGGGTTCTAGTGCAGATGTACTCTTATGATGATAGATTGCAATAACACACAGTCACACTATATAACAACTTACAGCATGAGATATAGAATATCCATGTCAAAAAACAAAACAAACAAAAACAGAAAATCCAACCTAAACCCCACCTCAAGCCCTGTAGGAGGGAGTTAGATTGGCAGTAGTAGAATAATAACTTGAATTTATTTATATATGTTTACATTCAGTATGGGATTTTAAAATGTTATGAGTATCAGCACAACCTCATTAAATTTACTGGAGGAACACCCTCACTAGGGTCAGAGGAATCGATCAATTTTGGAAAGGCTTCCCTTGTGGTCCTTGTTGTGCTTACCATCAACATTCACCAGCAGGTTGCATTGTTGTCCACTGATTATTCTCTGTTACATGTAATGACATTTTTAAGGTGATGGTTTTGGGCAGCTGCATCCAACCTTCAGGTATTTATATGCATACTCCTAAAAGATTCCTTTGGATTTTCAACTGTACAAGTTTTCAAAGTTTTATTGAAGACCATCTTTCACATTTGCTTCCTGCAACATGAACAGTACTCTATTTTTAGCTTATCCATTCTTCGTATAATCATTTTGCACTGGAATTTACAGTAACAGTGCAAAATTTTACTTATTTCTTTATTAAATATTTTAGAAATATAACACATACAAAAAAGGAGGAGGTAAAATAAAGATTTAAATGCATAAATGGAACCATACTGCAGAGTGAAGAGATCAAAAGAATCGAAAACATTTTAAAGATAAGGAATGCCACAAAGGTAATTATAGATGGCAAGGGATAATCCTTTAATTGGGGAAACAATGTTGCTATTAATCTATCAAATGGGCCGGCTCTAGCTCAATTTTAGAAATATAACACATACAAAAAAGGAGGAGGTAAAATAAAGATTTAAATGCATAAATGGAACCATACTGCAGAGTGAAGAGATCAAAAGAATCGAAAACATTTTAAAGATAAGGAATGCCACAAAGGTAATTATAGATGGCAAGGGATAATCCTTTAATTGGGGAAACAATGTTGCTATTAATCTATCAAATAATTATACAACACAATGAAAGAATGAAAATAAATAGTTGAAATAGTTAAACCCTGCTGGTAAGCGACCAGGGAGCTTTGTGACCGGGTGCTCGCGAACAGGGTGAGTGCTAACAGGAGGGAGTTTTGAGAGGCTCTCCTGGAGGAGGAGAAGGAAGGAGCAAACTAAAGCACCTTGGGGCCGTGTGCTCAGGCAGGCAGGCAGGCAGTTGGAAGCTGATTAGGTTTGAATTGAAACACCGTGTGCTGATTGGCTGAGCTGTAGGCAGAGGGAGGAGCTATCAGGGAGGCTGAGCACTTAAACCCCGCTGGTAAGCGACCAGGGAGCTTTGCGACCGGGTGCTCGCGGACAGGGTGAGTGCTAACAGGAGGGAGTTTTGAGAGGGGAGTTTAGAGGGGGAGCTTGGGGGGAACCAGTGACTTCTATTGCCCTTAAACTAAATCCTTTATAACAACCTCTATCTGAAACATTTAATTAACCCTCATATATAATTAGAGTAGGAAATGGAGGCAGAAGCCCAGCAGCAGAGTGGGGGCTATCCTGTTTATTGTGTCGAGTGCAGTATGTATGACTACCTACCCTGTGGGTGGGTGGCGTATGTGTGCGCTCGATGCAAGGAGCTCCTGGCCCTCAGAGACCGAGTGCGTGCTTTGGAGGCCAGGGTGGCTGAACTGGAAGAGCTAAGGAAGGCAGAGGTGTTTGTGGATGAGACTTTCCGGGACATAGTAGGGCTGTCCCACCTCAAATCTGACAGTCCTGATGCTGTTACGGAGGATGAAAGGCTCAGGGAAGGAGAGCAGTCAATGGGAGCAGAGGGAAACCATCCCATAGTTGGGACCCTCCTTCCAGAGGGTGATGTTGTATCCTCTCGTGCCGAGGATACTTCTCCGGGGGACGGAGCTCCAGCTGTTAGGAAGAAGCAGGTTTTAGTAGTGGGGGATTCGATCATTAGAAATATAGATAGTTGGGTTTGTGATGACCGGGAGAACCGTATGGTTACTTGCCTGCCTGGTGCGAAGGTTGCGGATCTCTCGAGGCATCTAGACAGACTTATGGGCAGTGCTGGGGAGGAGCCGGTCGTCGTGGTACATGTTGGTACCAATGACATAGGGAAGGGTAGAAGAGATGTTCTGGAGGCCAAATTTAGGTTACTAGGAAAGAGACTGAAATCCAGAACATCTTTGGTGGCATTCTCTGAAATGCTTCCAGTTCCACGCGCAGGGCCAGATAGACAGGCAGAACTTCAGAGTCTCAATGCGTGGATGAGACGATGGTGCAGGGAAGAGGGGTTTAGATTTATTAGGAACTGGGGACACTTTTGGGGTAGGGGGAGCCTATACAGGAATGATGGGCTCCACCTAAATCGAGGTGGATCCAGACTGCTGGCATTAAACATTAAAAAGGTCGTAGAGCAGTTTTTAAACTAAGAGGTGGGGGAAAGCCGATTGGTGCGGGGGAGCACCTGGATCGGACGGAGACTTCTCTTACACGAGGCTCCATAGGTAGGGATTCCCTAGAAGTTAGTCAGATAGGGAACGTGGGAAATAATATATGGGCAAGATCAGATGTGAAACAATCGTGCATAAAAAAATCCAATGTGTCTGAGAAAGGCGGACATATAAATAGTGGTAGTTTTCTAACATGCTTTTACACTAATGCTAGGAGTCTGTCTAATAAGATGGGTGAACTGGAGTACCTCATATCAAAGGAGGAAGTTGACATAATAGGCATCTCAGAAACATGGTGGAATGAGGACAATCAGTGGGACACTATCATACCGGGATATAAATTATATCGGAAAGACAGAACAGGTCGGGCGGGTGGCGGAGTGGTACTATATGTGAAGGATAATATAGAATCAAATGAAGTAAAAATCCTAAAGGAATCAAAATGTTCCATAGAATCATTATGGATAACAATTCATTCCTCTAATATGAATATGGCATTAGGAATATATTACCGACCACCTAACCAGGACAGTGATAGTGATGCTGAAATGATAAGGGAGATTAGAGAGGCTACCAAAATAAAAAACACAGTAATAATAGGAGATTTCAATTATCCCCATATTGATTGGGTGCATGTCACCTCAGGACGGGATTCAGAGATTAAATTTCTTGATGCCTTAAATGACTGCTTCTTGGAGCAGCTAGTACAGGAACCCACAAGGGGAGAGTCGATTCTCGACCTAGTCTTGACTGGAACGCAGGATCTGGTCCAAGAGGTAACTGTTACTGGACCGCTTGGAAATAGTGACCACAATATAATAACTTTTAATATTCCTGTGTTGGGAAGAACACCGCAGCGGTCAAACACTCTGGCATTTAATTTCAAAAAGGGGAATTACACTAAAATGAGGAAGCTAGTTAAACAGAAACTAAAAGGGAGAGTAATTAAACTAAAATCCCTGGAAGCTGCATGGGAACTGTTTAAAGACACCATACTAGAGGCCCAACTTAAATGTATACCCCAAATAAAAAAACACAGTAAGAGACCTAACAAAGAACCACCATGGCTAAACAGCCATGTTAAAAAGGCAGTGAGAGAGAAAAGGGCAGCTTTTAAAAAGTGGAAGTCAAATCCTAGTGAGGAAAATAGAAAGGAACATAAACACTCCCAAATTAAGTGTCATAATGTAGTAAGAAAAGCCAAAAAAGAGTTTGAGGAACAGCTAGCCAAAAATTCAAAAAATGATAGTAAAATGTTTTTTAAATACATTAGAAGCAGGAAGCCCGCTAAAAAAGCAGTGGGGCCCTTGGATGATAAAGATATAAAAGGAGCGATCAAGGAAGACAGTGCCATTGCGGAGCGATTAAATGATTTCTTTGCTTCAGTCTTCACGGCTGAGGATGTTACAGAGGTTCCTAAATCTGAGCCAGCCTTTTTAGGTGACAAATCTGAGGAACTCACTCAGATTGAAGTGACATTAGAGGAGGTTATGGAATTAATTGAAAAGCTGAATAGTAACAAGTCTCCGGGACCAGACGGCATTCACCCAAGGGTTCTGAAAGAACTCAAAGGTGAAATTGCGGAGTTATTAACAGTGGTTTGTAACCTATCCTTTAAATCCACTTTGGTACCAAATGACTGGAAGATGGCCAATATAACACCAATATTTAAAAAAGGCTCTAGAGGAGATCCTGGCAATTATAGACCGATAAGTTTAACATCAGTACCAGGCAAATTAGTAGAAACACTAGTAAAGAGTAAAATTGCAAGGCACATAGAAGAGCACGAATTGTTGGGCAAAAGTCAGCATGGTTTCTGCAGAGGGAAGTCGTGTCTAACTAATCTGTTAGAATTCTTTGAAGGGGTTAATAAACATGCGGACAAGGGGCACCCAGTGGATATAATATACCTAGATTTCCAGAAAGCCTTTGACACGGTCCCACACCAAAGGCTTTTACGTTAATTAGGTGGTCATGGGATAGGAGGAAAGGTCCTTTCATGGATCAAGAATTGGTTAAAAGACAGAAAACAAAGGGTGGGAATAAATGGTAAATTTTCACAATGGAGGAGGGTAACTAGTGGTGTTCCCCAGGGGTCAGTACTGGGACCAATCCTGTTCAACTTGTTCATCAATGATCTAGAAAATGAGGTAAGCAGTGAGGTGGCCAAGTTTGCAGATGACACAAAGTTGTTCAGGACAGTCAAAAGCAAAAGGGATTGTGAAGAACTACAAAAAGATCTCAGCAAACTGAGTGATTGGGCAGCAAAATGGCAAATGAAATTTAATGTGGGTAAGTGTAAGGTAATGCATGTTGGAAAAAATAACCCAAATTACACGTACTACATGATGGGGTCAAATTTAGCTACGACAGATCAGGAAAGGGATCTTGGAGTTATAGTGGATAGTTCTATGAAGACATCCACGCAGTGTGCAGCGGCAGTTAGTAAGGCAAATAGGATGTTAGGAATTATTAAAAAAGGGATAGATAATAAGACAAAAGATATCATACTTCCCCTATATAAAACTATGGTACGCCCACATCTCGAGTACTGCGTGCAGATGTGGTCTCCTCACCTCAAAAAAGATATATTGGCATTAGAAAAGGTTCAGAAAAGGGCGACTAAGATGATTAGGGGCTTGGAAAGGGTCCCATATGGGGAGAGGCTAGAGAGACTGGGACTTTTCAGTTTGGAAAAAAGGCGATTGAGGGGCGATATGATAGAGGTATATAAAATCATGAATGGTGTGGAGAAAGTGATTATAGAAAAATTATTTACCTTTCCCCATAATACAAGAACTAGGGGACACCAAATGAAATTGATGGGTAGTAGGTTCAAAACTAATAAAAGGAAATTTTTCTTCACACAGCGCACAGTCAACCTGTGGAACTCCTTGCCCGAGGAGGCTGTGAAGGCCAGGACTCTATTAGGGTTTAAAAAAGAGCTTGATAAATTTTTGCAGGTTAGGTCCATAAATGGCTATTAGCCAGGGATAAAGTATGGTGCCCTAGCCTTCATAACAAGGGCAGGAGATGGATGGCAGGAGATAAATCACTTGATCATTGTCTTCTGTTCTCCTTCTCTGGGGCACCTGGCATTGGCCACCGTCGGCAGATGGGATGCTGGGCTCGATGGACCTTTGGTCTGACCCAGTATGGCCATTCTTATGTTCTTATGTTATGTTAAATAGATAAAAATAGAAAATCTATTCAAAGTTAAGTTTTGCAAGTTTGGCTTGTATTCCAAAGATAGGAACATTAAAAAATGTTCCCAGTGTCTTGGAATGTTTATCAAAGGCACAGTATTCTACAGAATCAATATGTTGAAATGTTACCTTTTTATTGGAAAAAAATTGTCTACATTTTGACAGTAGATGTTAAAATAAAAATGATAACTGTGTAAAATATTTTCTATTTCTTTTATGGAATTTTGGTTTCTTGGTGATGAATAGTACCACTTCAAATCTAATTAACATTATTTGCATATGCAGCATTTGGAAAAGCTTACAATATACCTCTTGTTCTGTTGTTTGAGTTTTAAAAATATCTACTGCCCTGAATAATAAAGAGTCACATTTAGTTTACCATGATTGTGTTTTTTACAAACACCACAAAAAGCCTTACTTGAAATCTGGAAATCTGCTCTAATTGCGTATTTACAAATTCCCCAACATTGCTGGGTCAGAAAGTCCCACATTCACACAGAAGGCTCCTGATAGAAATAACAGCATCAGCTGAACTGAACAGAAAAGTTTTACTATAGTACAAACTTCTGTATTTTGGTTTTTCATTATAGAAATATAGTACTTTTGATGTCACACTGTTTTTACATCATTGTAACTCCATTGACTTAATTAGGTTACTCGTGATTGGAACTAGAGCGAGTGAGATCAGAACTGGTAAAATAGGTCTTCTTTGGAAAGTTCCTTAAGCATGCTCTTAAATTTAAGCACCTGAATTAGGCATATGCTTAAGTGTTTTTGCCAAATCAGGCAAATGCTCATTGCCTTACAGGTTGGAAATCTTGCTTTGTGCTCTGTATATGCACAAGTATCAAAATAATACATCATATTGTTTTGAACATTCTGTTTCATGTCTTTGTTTATTTAGGATAGTGGATCTCAACGAGATGTACCCCTCAGAGTGTAGAGTTCTTCCAGGAGGTACATCAACTCATCTAGATATTTCCTGATTTCATAATCTACATAAAAAGCACTAGCAAAGTCAATACACAATACAATTTCATAAAAGCAATGACTTGTTTACTGCTGTGTATACTATACACTGGATATATAAAACTGCAATATTTATATTCTAAGAGACTTTATAATTATATACAGTAAAATGAGAAAGTGAGCAATTTTTCAATAAATCCCGTGACACTTTTGTATTTGTGTCTGAATTTGTAAGCAAATAGTTTTTAAGTGAGGTGTAACTGACAAATCAGATTCCTTTAAGGGGTTCAGTAATCTGGGAAGGTTGAGAGCCACTGATTTAGGTATAGGTGCTGGCTTCCTTTGGGCCTGGAGGGTGCGAAACCCCTTGCCCGCAAGTTCCCACCCCCACCTCTTTCCCCAACTCCCTACCCCACCTCTTCCCATCTCCACCCTGAGTGTATCCTGTACCCACTTTCCCTCTCTTCAGAGCCTCTTGCATTTCACAAAACAGCTGATTACAGAAGGTAGTAGGTGCTTGGAAGGATGGGGGAGTTGGCTGCCAATGTGTGCTCAGCACTAGGGATGTAATAGTGTATCCGTTTAAACAGTTAACCCATAAGCATCAGCTTATTGATTTCTGTTATGGTTAAACTCTTCACCAGCGTGCACCAGCTCCCAGCTGCAGGCCCTGCGCTCAGAGAACTAGCAGCCACCCTGCGCTGTGGGCTCTGCAGTATAAAGCTTATGCTGCAAAACCTGCAGCACAGCTGGCTCCCTGGGAGTGGGACTGACAGCAAGGAGCAGGTGCACACCGGGAGCTGGTTTAGCACAGTGCAGGAGGGCAGCCAGCTCCTGGCATGCACCGGCTTCCAGCTGTTGGGCCAGCTCTCAGAGAGCCTGCAGCACATGTAACTGGATTTTTAACAGTTATATGGTTACTCTTTAAATCCTTTTTTACATCCCTGCTAAGCACCTGATGATTTTTTGCTGTGAGTGCTCCAGTCCCGGAGCACCCATAGAGTTGGCACCTATGGATTAAGGGAACATTATTCAAAAGTGGCTTCTGATTCTGGGTGCTGAAATTTCTGAACTACCAACTCCACACTCCTAATTTTTAGATGTTTGGAGCACTCATGACTCTCATTGATTTTTATTTGTGGGTATTAAGTCATTCTGAAACTGAGGCCAAAGGTGTCAACCAGAAAAAGAAGATATCCAAAATCAGAAGACTTTTTGGAAAAAAAAAAAAAAAAAAAAAGTTTTGCTGAAATGCAGTATTCAGAATCTTTGTGTAATGTCATTAATATGCCTATAGCTGCATAGTAAAATATATTGTAACAGATTTTAGAAGGAAAGAAGCCACACCTTATTGTCTAAAAATCCAATGAAGTTTAATGAAGGTAGAGCTCTAACACAGGTGCCTACCTATTTTAGAAATGAATAGTAGTGACATCACTAGCAAAAAAAGAGCACTTCATTTCAATCTTGTACCTTCAGCCTCTTTTAGAAGTGACTCCTAGTTGCAACACAGTTCATGGAGGAGGGGACACCTGTAATTATTTTAAAGCTATCTAAGAGACATTATTTAATTTTGTTTGGATGATGTCTCCTCCATAATATTCCTAATCTCTCATGAATGCAAATTATGGTCCGGAACAGAGTAGGGCAATAATTTTTGATGGGGGGGGGGGGGGAGCACTCCAAGAATTTGAAAAGTGGTCAAGGACCACATTCTTCCATATTAATGAAGGAGGTGCGGGGTCTGGGATGGAGGCTGGCTACAGAAGGGAGCTTGCAGTAAGGGATTGGGGTGCAAGAGAGGGTGTGGGGTCTGGGAGAGAGTTTGGGTGAAGAAGGCAGTTGTGACCTGGGTTAGGGAACTAGGGTACAGGTGTTTGGGTTGTGATCTTGCACAAGAGGGGGGTTGTGACCTGGGGAAGGGGCCTGGGAGCAGGAGGGAATGGAGGGATTTGGGCTGTGACCTAGGGCAGGAGGTGGTTGTGACTTAGGGCAGGGGACTGGAATGCAGGAGGGGGTGCAGGGTATTGGGCTACAGGAGCTGGGAGGAGATGTGGGGCAGAGGGTTTGGGTTAAGTGGGGAGGGGGACAAAGAAAGGGTTGAGGTGCCAAAGACGGTCTCTGGCTGGGAGACTTACCTGCTTGGACTCCCAGCCAGCAGCCTTCTCAAGCAAACTCTCTGCCTACCCCAACCCCAACCCCAACCCCACATTGGCTGTAGGGGCCGTGTGGTTTACTAGCCTGAGGGGATGGGGAAAGGTGCTTCTCAAGCTGCCTGGTGGCAGCAGGCAGCCCCCATTGGCTGGAAACCGGCCAATGGGATTGTGCTCGGGGTGGGAGCAATGCCTCAAGCTGCTCCTCCCTCCCTGAGCTCACAGCTGTTCAAACAGAGCCCTGCAAGTTAATAATGGCTGCTTTTCTCAGCAGCTTGCAGGGGGCAGGCAGGGAGTCTGCCTGAGGCTTCCTACTGTTTTTGTGGACCAGATCTGGTGGCTTTGCAAGCCAGATCTAACCCGTGGAGGGTAATTTGCCCAGGCCTGGTCCAGAATTTCTGTTTGGCTCAATGTGGATGAAGAGGACACCACACAGATCCAACTGTTGAATCGGGACCAAAGGAGTGAACCAAAATGAACAAGGATATTCACTATCCTCACAAAGCTAATCTCTTTTTGCATTGTTTTAAATCAATTTAGAGAAGTTCCCATGGAAATTGTAAATTTGAACAGACTTGTTACTGAAATATTGTATGCACGGAACTGGTATGTCTTGAACAGCAATTGTGAAAGCTCTGTTGTGAATTTGTCAGCTTGTCTGTTTTTAAAAAAGTGTTAGAATTCATACTAAAAAAAATTATCCTGTTTAGCAAATTATATATATAAAATAAGGAATTTCTAACCTAATTTAATTTAATATTATGTGTTCTGAAAATGTCCTACATATAGACATAAACAAATATATTTTATAAAACAATTTAAGCATATTGTGATTGATTTCATTTTAGCTCATCATTAAATCTTCATGTCTTTTACACAGATAAATACAACTGTTTGTTAGTAATTAACTAAATTGCAGTTAAGCAGTAATGGCATATGCATAGTAGAGCCAGCTGTGTGGCTTATTTCATTCCCAATGGTCATTAGCAGGCATTTAGCTTAATTAAGAAAAAATGTACACAGCAGTTTTAATTTGTAATATGTAGTAATATTCTAAGTCTACTATCAGAATAACATTTTCCAATCTAGAATTTAAAAGGACTCTTGTCAACCACATGGTTTTAAATGTTAACTGGGTTAAAAAAAAAATTTTTTTTCTCTTTCCAACCTTTTGAACAATATATTTTTAATTTAAAAATTCTCTAATTTTTTTCTCCTCCTTTGTTGATGCTTAGAAAGATCTCTTCAGGTAGTTTTTCCCATACTGGCTGTAAAGAGAAACAATGAAACGTACTATGTCCAAACTGCTATTAAATGAACAAAGTAAATAAACTTTTTGAAGGACTCACCGAGCATAATGGGTCTGATTCTACTCTCACATTGGTTTTATACATTAGTTCAGAGGATTTACTCCATTTAAAAACTGATACAATCATGGGTAAAATTAGCCCCATATGACTCCTGATGTCATTCCCATGAGCTGGATTTTCATGGCAAGTGGAAAATGGGTCAGTCTAACTGTGACCGATAGCTATTCATTCAAGGGGTTGAGCAACATGGCCATGATCTAGCCAAGCAATGAAAGACATGCTTAACTTTAAGCATATACAACAAGGAGTCGTGGGGCACCTTAGGACATGTGTACACTAGGAAATTATTTTGAAATAAGTTATTTCAAAATAATAACTCCTGCACTACAGGGAAGCATTAAAACTAATCTGAGGAAGGCTCCCTTAATGTGAATGTGCTACCTTCATTTAGAGCTCAAGGAAGCACTGGAGAATAATTACTTTGAATGATTCTGGGGAGTAGTTATTTCAAAATAGCAGCAATGGAGCATCCACGCTACCTCTATTTTAAAATAACTATTTTGAAATAAGAGTTATTTCCCATGGAAAGCAGGAGTTGTTATTTTGAGATAACCAGCCCCTTTATTTCGATATAACAGGCTTTGTAGTATGGAGATGCCGCTTGTTACTTCGAAATAAGGGGAGCTGTTTCAAAATAACTCCCTAATGTAGACCCGGGCCCAGAGACTGATGCTGTTGCTTACCTTAAGCCAAACAGTGGTGGTGTCCACACAGCAGGAGGCCGACAGGAGCCTATTAACTTCCCTTATTCCTTGCAGAACGAGGAGTATTGGACTCTGGTGGTTGCTGCCCTCAGCATTCAATTTACAGGTTTACATTAGATCTGCTAAACCAAACACTAGAAGATCAACTTATGCAGGGTTGATCTTCTCGCTAGTGTAGACATGGTCTAACAGATTTATTAGGGCATAAACTTTCTGTTAGTCTCTAAGTTGCCACAGCACTCCTCGTTTTTGCAGATACAGACTAACACAGCTATCCCTCTGAGACTTTTAAACATGTAAGTAGTGTCATTGACTTCTTGGGAAAAGAAAAATTTTCAAATAGCTATAGAATGCATTTTAGAATAACAGGTGATAGGCTACTTCTTCCCACATACCTTTTAAATGGAGACTTACTTTTAGCTAGCTTTTGGATATCTGTGTTGTTGATTCTTTAGTGGTCTCCCTTAGCAAATTACTATGGCAATATAAAGAGAAATGATAACATACGGATTTCTCCATTCAGACTGGAAATTTGTTATCCAGAACATCGAAAATGAGTTTCTCTCCAAGGGTATGTCTAGACAGCAGCGCTATTTCGGGATGCTTCTGGTATCCCGAAATAGCATTTTCTGCATCTTGACAGCGCGCCCGTTATTTTGAAATAGTTTTTGAAATAACGGGCATACTATTCTGACATCCCTGTAAACCTTGTTCCATGAGGATTAAGGGACATTTCGGACTAGCACTCTATTTCGAAATTTGGTGCTATTTAAATTCAATTTAAAAATAGCTTATTTCGTAATTTGGTGCCATCTACATGTGCCAAATTTCAAAATAACCTGTTATTCTGAAACATACCTTACTCCTTGTGGAATGAGGTTTACAGGGACGTCAGAATAGTGAGCCCCTTATATTTTGAAATAATGGGTGCACTCAAAAGACATGGAATAGCTATTTTGGGATACCTCCAGTATCCCGAAATAGCACCGCAGTGTAGCCTAAGTGGTATTTTTTGTACTTGCACAAGACACTTCAAGTTATTTAATTTGCCCAAAATTGAGGCACTTGGAGAGGGCAGACTGGTGGCTGTTGCCACTCACTAGCACTGCAGATCCTAAGCAAATCTGCTGGTAATTTAATTTTCCAGAACTGTTCCAGCACCTTATGCAAGCACTGATTTCCTTCATTTTATCAGCTGTAGCCACTAGGTGGCAAACATGCAATATGTAATAGAACCAGATATGACTTTTATATAATGACCTTCATGCTCCATGGTTTCTCAAAGTGCTTTACAAATTAACAAGTAGATAGTGGTAGTAAGCAAATGGAGGAACCATTATGTTGCGCACACACAGCCTTGGATTTTTTTTCTTGAGAAAGGAAACAGTGTTTAGGATGCTTGGTGATGTTATCACCGCTGCTTAAAAAGTTCCTTGTGATTTTTAACTTTCCCCTGGAGGTGGAACTTGGAAAGCAAATCCAAGTCCTGGTTAGGGACTTGACCTTTCAGATTTCTAGTCTACTGACTTTGGGAATGCTGCCATATAAGCCATGCCAACAATGCACGATTTAGAAAAAATATATTCATTCTTCCTTTTTGCAATTTATCAAAAGAAAGATTAGTTATCTAACAGCATGTTCTTTGCTGTTAGATAAACTGTTGTTTCCCCAAGGAAAATGAAGAATATTGCAGATAGAGGTAGGATACACATTATGTTGTTCTTACTATTTCCAATTATTTGGCTATTAAATTAGAATTATTAATTGATGGTTTGAAATGTAGTAGGTTATAGGCCCTGATCAAGGACTGATTCCCCTATTATGCTAAGCAGCACACATAGGCTATGTCTACACTACGAGTTTTCTCAGCAAAAAATATGCTAATGAGGGACTCATTTGCATGAGTCACGATCTCATTTGCATATTTTCTGCCAATCTGTGTTTTTGCTCGGGTTTTTGTGCAAAAACAAGCAGTGTGGATGTTTTCTTTTTGCGCAAAACCCCCTTTTCCCGCAAGATTGGTAGGATCATATTTTTTGCCGAGAAAACTCGTAGTGTAGACGTAGCCATACTCACACTGAAGAGACAGTACCTTGTAGCTATTTTCAAAAGACTCTACATACATTTGGATTCTGCAAATCTTAACTCTTATTTTAAACTTAGAAAACAACACGGCTACCCCCCGAAGCTTCTTGTTTTAAAGTGATATCAAATAAACAATGAATATTGGGATAGTTTATCATTTTCTATTAATAAAAGTAGCAAAACTTTAAAAACGTTTTGGGGGATAATCTAATATTTTTTCACTGTAAAATCATCCCCTTGGTTTAACTTCAGTAACGAAGCCTCCAAAGAACCATTCAATGTTACCTTTTGCATTCAGTGGGTATGAAATGAGCCCTATTGAAAGTACTTGGATGTATCATTGGACAGACATTTGAGTTCTAAAGTTCATGCAGAAAAGGCATGTGAAAAGATAAATAGCAAGGACTATCTTCATCTGAATTCTTGCAGGCACCTCATAGAATGTTGATGCACACACATTTAAAACTGCTGCATTAAGCACGAGTATAGTTGTTAAATATTGTGTCCCAGGCTAAGCAGGCATCTAGGATACCAAATCTCTGGATAAACATATTTTAACATCACATCTGGAATCATAACTGGATCATTAAATACCCACCCAATGATTGTCCACTCTAGCATGTATACCCCCACTGAATAGGGGAAAGGAAACACACAGATCATGAGTACAACTGAACCACGGCCAAACTGAACTTACCAATTCACAAGGGTCTTCAGAACCTTTCAAAGACATGTTTGAAATCATCAGTCTTTTTAGGGGATAAGCTATAGCTCATAAAGCATTCTCATTGAATCCTGAGATATGCTGGAAAGAATTCTGGGATAATACTAATGCCTCAAGCAAACACCTGATTGTTGACCCTACAAAAGAACTTCCAGGCTTCAGCATATACCAGAAACAATGGTCCAATTTGAACCATTTTCAAACATTGCATGGCAGATGCTATTATCTCTTATATCTCTGGCAGATGAAAGACAAAGCACAGTATGACTGCAGACATCAGTCACAAACTGAGGACCACATTGTAAATTGATGCCCCCTTTGATCATTTGTCAGTGCATCTCAGGGTATGTCTACACAGCAACGGTATTTTGAAATAACTTAGTCCATGTCTACATAGCAGGCAGTTACTTCGAAATAATGTTGAAATACTGTCAAGCTGGAGGACTTCTTACTCCGATTCCTGTAACCCTCATTGTATGAGGAGTATGGGAAGTCAGAGGAAGAGTGCTCCATTTCAAAATAAGTGCTGTGTAGACGCTGCCAATTTCGAAATAAGCTATTTGGAAATAAGCTACATAATTGATGTAGCTCAATTTGTATAGCTTATTTGGAATTAAGCTCTGCTGTGTAGGCACACCCTCAGATTTATACCAAGCCACTTCTGAAGCTACTCACTGGCTCATTAATCTTGACTTGGTTATCTGAACATTTCTAATTACCTCTCTTGCCCAGTGGTGCAGTCCAAAATCTGCAGGTACCAGAACACCACTAAAATGCTGATTTTTCTTTAACAAGAATTGTGTTGTGGAAGCATGGGGACTGAGGCCAGGCTCCCAAGGCAGCTTCCTGTCCCCCTGGAGAGAGGGAGAAACAGTTCCCATTGCCTTAACTGGGGCTAAATATGTGCATGTAAATACAGGTTTTGGACCTCTGTAAAAAAGTGAATGCTGTAGCTCTCAGGGAACATTTAAGCTACATGTTGCCATCAGCTACATTTTTGCAATCTCACTGAAGTCAGTGGCAATAACGGAAGGTAGAATTTAACCTTTTACTTTTTAATAGGATTTATCCTATACATTAGCTATTAACTACCACTTTTCAAACATGAACTAATTAATCATTACACCACCCCTTTCGGAGATGTGAATATTATTTTAAAAAGATCACTCCAGTGGGAAAGACAAGCATCCAAAAGTTAGCAAATGCCAGAATAAAGGTCAGCCATACAACTATAATTTGTTCTTTTGGCCATGTATATTATGATACAGTTTGTAATTACATGATGCACAACACATGCCCTCCAGGACTGCATAATGTAGCCATGGATAGGTATTCCTGAGCAAGGTCGTCCCTAGGATGTACCAGGAGGGGGGTGGACAACTTCCATTCTGTGCTCTCTCAAGGTGAATTTGGCTTTTTTGAGTGTCTATGAGAAGTCCCTGTCAAAACTTAGTTGCTGAGCTCTTCTAGGTAGGTTCTTGTTGCGTTACACAATACCCAGCGAAGCTACTTACAGAAATCGTTATGGTCTGCTGCATGTGGAAAGCAGTGGAACATGTTTCTACTGTCTGCAAACAATACATTGAAACTTGTTTTGCTTCAGACTTCAGAGGACAGCACACTGCCAGTTCCTGCATTTAGCTTTTGTTTCAGTTATTTCGCTTGTAACAAAAGTTGGCATTAATACCAATGCTAATCAGAACTAATTCCACTTAAGTCAGTTTGAGTTCCTTTGGATTTCCAGGAGCATTACTGAAAAAAAAAATTGCGCACAATGCACCATATTTTTGCTTTTCCCTTTGAAGTTAACCAGTTCTCTAAAGAATACTGTGGTCAAGCCTATTGACTCCCAAGGGAATCAGAAGAGAATGAAAGAAGTGGGTTGTACCCACGAAAGCTCATGATATCATCTTCATTTTTAATTAGTCACTAAGATGCTGCTTGAATTGTGAGAGTTACACAAGGGATTAAATGGTCCTTCTGTGTTTTGAGGAGACCCAGCTTGCTGTTTTCCTATGGTGTCCACATAGAGACAACACTCAATACTACAATTTCAGCTCAAAGATGGCTTAAGGGCTGTTCAAAATAACTAGACACCCTGGAACCCTATTTTTGACTCGAACTTTTGGATTCAATTGGAGGAGATCTGTTGACTTCCATGCAATTTACTGGGTCTGTAATCCAAAGCTCATTGATACCATAAGAAGACTTCAGTGAACTTTGGAATAGACCCTATATAGTATCTTCTAGATGATACTGAAAATATTGAAACTCTTACATGTAAGTATAAGATTCATATCATCCACCACAACTGTGATAGAATGCAGCATCTGTAATGGTGGATTTTCACGTAAATAGCATTATACATGAAAGTCAGGGCTATTCTGTGTGTAACCCAGAAACCCTGAGGCCACTTGGAGAGTGAAGTCTACACTACGGCCTTAGCTAAATACTAGTTGGTTTTAAACTCATTCAGTAGAGGCTCATGGCTTTAGGTCAAAGGTTCAAATCCATTTGCTGATGACTTGAGTCTGTCGGTGTTACAAGCGGGGGCTTATCCAGGATGAACTAGTTGGAGGACTCAGACTTGGGATGTGCAACAACCCACATCTGTCAGCATTACGGGTATGTTTACATTTCATTCCTCTTTTGAGAGAGGAATGCAAATACAGCTGAGTGAAATTGCAAATGAAGCAGGGATTTAAATAGCCCATGCTTCATTTGCATAATCACATCCGGCTGCTTTTTCAAAATACCCTATTTAAAAAAAAGAAACGCTGTCTAGACGCAGTTATTTCGAAAGAAAATCCTTCTTTCGAAATTACCCTTACTCCTTATAAAATGAGGTTTAAGGGTAATTTCAAAAGAAGGGTTTTCTTTCAAAATAGCTGTGTCTAGACAGCGTTTCTTTTTTCGAAATAGGGTATTTTGAAAAAGCAGCCGGATGTGATTATGCAAATGAAGTGCGGGAAATTCAAATGTGTGCTTCATTTGCAATTTCGCTCAGCTGCATTTGCATTCCTCTCTTGAAAGAGGAATGCAGTGTAGACATACCCTACATGTTCATTCAGAAGGAACTCCTATTCCCAGTGAACTCAATGAAGCTCTTCTATTGACCTCCGTTGGTCAAGATGTCACCTTTGTTCTTTTAATTTGTCTTGAGCTTTCAGTAACATCAAAAGCTATTTTAACGAAAAACAAGTCTTCAAGAACTCTCTGCTACCCTAATGGAATAGTGTTCAGACAACATCCATTGATATATATGTCCTCCTCCACTCATTCTGAAATGTCAACAAGCAGGTATTGAACATTCTGCATTTTCATTACCTACTGAGCATCAATCAGTTGGGTGTACTGTATGGATAGATGGAATGTTTTTGTAAAGTCATTTTCCATTAGCATCAAACAAGGTACATATTTTTCCAGCTTAGATCATACATAAAGTCATAGGAATTGTTCCATGCCCACATCATTATTATTATAGTGCTACCTAGCAAGTAAAAGTATAAAAAGCATCTTACAGGGAAGAGCTGGGCCTGAGCTGATAAACTCAGGTTTGAATTTAGATCTGAATTTTCCCAGACCTCATGGTTGTTTGGATCTGGCATTTTTGGTTTCAGAGTTATCTCTTTTCACATTACAGAGCCAACTGTATATTCTGTATACAACATTCACAAAATAAAGGAATAAAGGGACACTCAAAACAGAGGATGCTGTTGCAAATCGAACAAAGTGTTATATTTATCCACTGAATATAAACATGAAGGTTCAGAAGTTCCCTGTATTGGGAAGACCGACAGAGGGAATGGAACTATCATGTCCCCAATGTAGAAAGTTTCTTCTGATCAGCCTAATGGAGGGCTCCCTTCCCCTGTAAAATTAACACCTCCTTCAAACTTGTGACTCCTCAAAAATAATTTTCACCTCTTTTCAGGGATTGTAGTCACCTTGCAGAAATGTAATATGACCTGAATAACTCAAATTCAATTATACATGATAATCCAGATGCAAAAACAGAGCACATCATTGTGTAGCTCTTACTTTTTTGTAAGTTGTGTGACAATTTGAGTTGCAAGCTGCATGAACAGCAGAATGAGGCAATTAGGTCTCCAAGGTGCTTAACACACCTATAGTACGTACATACAATGGGGTGACATAAGCCTGGGGGGGCAACACCTTTCCTACTACTGTCTTTTGTTTTTATTTATTTAAGTCAGGTTCTTAGGGTACTAATCTCATTTTAATGTTTGCAGATTTATTCAAATAACTCCCCACGCATCAACATGAGAATAAAATATGTGTACTCGAGAGAAAATAATTAAATGAATCACTAAAGCATAAAATGCTCAAGTTAAAATGCTTAAATAGTCCATTTGATGCAGCTCTGTATGGGCACATCTTCACTAGGAAATTATTTCGAAATAAATAAATTCAAAATAATAATTCCCAAAATAACAAAATTGAAATAGCGTTTCCCCACTATGGGGGAGCCTTGAAATTAGTCCGAAGCAGGATCCATTATTATGGACATGCTAACTCAACTTAGAGTCCCAGGAAGCACTGGGGAGTAATTACTTCAAATTACTCTGAGGAGTAGTTATTTCAAAATAACAGCAGCAGAGTGTGCACACTAACACTATTTCCAAATAACTATTTTGAAATAAGCGTTATTCCCCAAAGAAAGAAGGAGTACAGATTTCAAAATAACCAGCCCATTATTTTGAAATAACTCCCTAGTGTGGACCACTTATTATTTCAAAATAATGGGGGTTATTTCAAAATAACTCCCTAGTGTAGACCAGGGCTAAGACAATGTAATTTTCATCAGACCAAAATAAGAATTTATACTCTGCTTAGGTTGTTCTAATTTTCATTGCCATTGAGAGGAATTGTGCTGGAGAAAAGATACAAATACAATATTAATACTACTGTTGGGGATTTCGAGGTTTCTGAACATGCCCATAGTAGTTGAGAGAAGGTCAATTTATCTTTATAAAATTGCTAATAATTGCTCTGGTCAGTGACGTAGCACTACTTGTAACATGCAAACCATTAAAACGTTACTATAGAAATTGTACCTTTTTAGTAGGATAGGAACTCACTGACAGATCAGGTACCAGAGCAAAATGTTACTGGAAGATGTAGCAATAACAACCCCATGTAAGTACACTGTTTGGCAAAGAAGGAGATGAACTAATAGCCAAGTACAAGCAATTGTGAAGCAAATTTGTAACATTTTATATTCTGTATATGAATATTACTGTTATCGTGGGACTGAAAACTGTTTTTTTCCTCCCACAAAAGGAACCAGAATGAGAATGAGATGCTAACCGAAGCCCCTATGGGGTTGTGGTAATCACCTTTTCAGATCCATATGCCCCTTTGTGCTCCTTCCTGCCACTTCTCAAAAACCTAATGGTGGCATTTTGAAAATATGCTTCTTCTCTGTGCCTAAATTTAAACATTTAAAAATGGGTACAGTAATATATATTACCTAGCTGGACACTGAAAGGTTCAGCAGCACTTTGGAGTCACAACCTTATTATTTATATAAACACATTTTTTTCCATTTATAATACAATAAGTAAAGGGATTCTGAGGTCCCTCTTGTCTTAATATTGAAAGACCTCCCTGGAACAGACCATGATTGAGAGATCACCAACTATGCTCAAAATCTTAGGTGATGGTGTTGTCCAGCTGGAATTGCAATACTGTTCAGTTCACAAAAGTAGGGAGAGAGAGAGCTGGGTCAGGACCTAAATGCAAAACCTATCTCTTTGAATTTCCTTCATGAACATAACCAAAACATAAAATACAAACAGATCATGTATCTTACTACTACTACTATCTGGGAAAGAAGGGGAGGGAGACTGTTATATCTTTCTAATTGTTAAGAGGCATTCACATACTATGGTGGTGGGTGTTACAGAAAAATTTAGATATATTACAAAAATTTTACAGAATTAACATAATGTTTATATCTACTCTGACAAACTGAATTTTTATGCTTTGGCTCACAGAGGAAAATGATAAATAAAGCTATAGGACGTTGTTGATTCACACTTCCTCTTATACCAAGTCTCTATATAATAGAGATTTTGAACAGATTCTGCACTCCTTCAGTTTCACAGCTAGAATCAATTTAGCAGATCCACACAAAGTGTGAGAAACTAATAAGCTTTTTTCCTCCTTAAAGTAGCTTTTGCGTCATTCTGTCCATTTCCCACCCCAAAAATTTCTCACCTTGATGCAAAGGAGAGGCTTTAGGTTAGAGAAATCTAATGTTAATTAACATTTGTGGTCATGGTGAGTTGTGCAAATGTAACTTTAGTACTGAAGAAAATTGATATGCCAACATTCATCTAAAATACAGACTATAAAGACCTATTTGAAGGTTATTTTTGTTTTCAGAAAGAGGAAATCCCCTGATTTAACTTAGAAATAAAATAAATTAACCTTTTGTCACCCAGAAAAGAACATCTTTATTTTAAAGAGTATAATAAAGGGAAAAAATGGATGTATTTTGAACATAAATTGAAAAATGTATTTCATATAACTAAAGATGTGTTGTAATGATAAAGAAAGCGATAAAATGAATTATGTCTCAATCCTTTTGCAAGATGAAAACAATAAAGAGAGAACACTCCATCTGTGAGGTGCTTTCACTCTGATCCCTAGCTTCTTATGTACATACTTAATGCTTCTTTCATCTCCTCTTCTGCCTGATGACTCTGTTTACTGCTTAAAAGCAAATTAAGGAGTGCATAGTTCCTTTGTTTAGGACAGTCCTGTTTGCCAACCTCAGTTTGGAACATATGTTAATAACACCAGACTCTGGAATTTTACAACTTTATTGGGGAGATACTGATCAGCAAATTATGAGTTTTCAAAAGATATTTTACAACGCCTAATTAGTACAAAGATTATTACAGTAGTGTGCACAGTGTCAGTACAAGGATATGTTCTGTCACACTTAGATCTTGCAAACACATACATGTTCAGCTTTACTACTAACTATTTAAGGTAGGAAATTTAGGCACATACATATATGTATGCAGGATTTGGGACAAAGTGCAAAGATAAGACCAGCAATGAGAGGCAGCAATTCTTAGGTTATGTCTACATTGGCAAGATTTTGCGCAAAAACAGCCGCTTTTGCGCAAAATCTTGCCACCTGTCTACACTGGCCACAAGTATTTGCACAAGAACACTGACGTTCTAATGTAGGAAATCAGTGCTTCTTGCGCAAATACTCTGACACTCCTGCTCAGGGATAAGCCCTCTTGCGCAACTATTCTTGCGCAAGAGGCCAGTGTAGACAGGCAACGTTAATTTCTTGCGCAAGAAAGCCCGATGGCTAAAATGGCAATCGGAGCGTTCTTGCGCAAGAGAGCATCTACACTGGCACGGATGCTTTTGCGCAAAAGCACATCTCTTGCGCAAAAGCACATGCCAGTGTAGACGCTCTCTTGCACAAATACTTTAACGCAAAAACTCTTGCGTTAAAAGTATTTGCACAAAATCATGCCAGTGTAGACGTAGCCATAAAGTGTAAGCAGCACCATTGCACTTTGTTTATTCTATAAGCAATCACCTGTGTGAACTTGTATTAATATTACTCCACTTCTGTGAATTCTGCAGGGTTAGGTTTGGGAAGGGGTTTACAAACTGAATCTACAAGTTAGTGAGGTGGTATTGGAATGAGCTCACTCTTGGAGATTTAAGTTTGATTGGCCTGAGAGTCAAAGGGAAACTTCTTCTTCTCCATATTAATGCCAGGCACCTCCTTCCAATCTTGGGTAACTTGAGAATGCAACTGAGTGTACAATCTCCTGTCACCTCCAGAGTGGACTGAACTTCAGAAATCCACTCAACCTTGAAGAACTCTAGGCTCAGTTGAAGTGGGTATGCAGGTCAGTGTGAATATTGCATCCAGCTCCAGTTAAAAGTTCTCTCTTTTTTTAACATATTTTAATTACATAATATTTAGATAGCTTATATAGCATCTTTCAACCTGATATCCTGATGAATGACTTTCTAAATAGGCTTCTGTAATGTTTATGGGTTTTTGCTGGGTTAATGCTTTTCATTGCTGTTGACCAGTGCACAGACATTTGTGCCACATCATGAGCGATATTACCTGTTCTATGGTATGTAGTATTTTGTATTACCATAGCTACTGAAGCTTCAGTAAACATGTTTTAAAATGTGATATTTGCACAAAGAAGAGATGATTTATTGGCTCACAATTTTTTATAATACTGAAATGTATATTCTTCCTTTTAAAGGCTCTACACCACAACCAGCATTAGAATAATGGTGTGATTTGAATCAGGAAGGTTTATAAAGGAGTTTTCTCTGTAGTCACTAGAAGGCAGTTGCATCTGACCCCCGCCCCCCCCCCCCCGCCAAAATCCCCTGACATGATGTGTTGCTCTGTTGACCTTCATGCATGAGGCTAAAAGAAGAAGAATTTAGTTCCATATGGGATAAAATATCTGAATGATTTATTTGAGAGTAATGTTTTGTATTTCAATTAATATAAGCAACAAAACTGTGCCTGCTGACCAAGAGAATGTCTTGTAAAGGAAGTAAAAATCTATTATATAAATATAGCTGTTCTTCAGTCTAGTGCTATTATAGATACTGATGAGAGTCATATACTGTAGATTATTGTAAATCTCTCTGTCAGATGAGAGACTGTTATCCAGTGTCATTGCAATTTGTGGGATAACTTGGTTCGTCATCCATTTATTCATATTAACTTAGAAACACTTCAACAGTAACGATGGAAATGGTAAAATAATTATTTATGTTCCCACAGTACCTTTTATCCAATGATGTTAACACTCTTAATGAAAAGAGTGTTATAGTCTTATAATGCCATTCTTAGATAAGAAAACATTATACTGTTTTTCATGAAGGTAAACTGAAGAGCAAAGCGGGAGAGAGAGTAAACAACTTATGCAAGAAGCTGGTGAAAAGCCAGGAATGGAATCTGTAAGTCCTGATTCCCTGTTCTGTGCTCTAAGAGTTGGAAACACTATTGTGTACTTTGTTATGCTAGTAGGTCACACAGTTATCTGACTCACTAATAATCTTGTGATAATACATAGATTTGGAATAAGTGCATATTTTACAAGAGTTACAATTTTTCTATTTTGAATTGGTATAATTTCCTTCTTTATTAGCCTGCAGTCCCTTTTTGCTTTTCTCAAACCCTCTAACTCAGTGGTTCCCAAACTTTTTGATATCACACCCCCTTTTTGATTTTTGAGAGACCCTCATGCCCCCCCCCCCCCATCCCAATAGCAGTAAAACTTGTTGAGCAAAAAAACAAAAAAAGAGGAACTGACCCAGGCCGAAAAACAAAAATAGCAGCAAAACTTTGGGGGGGAGGATTGATGGAGGGGGGGCTGGGTCGTTTCGCACCCCCCCTGGAATTTCTTCATGCCCCCCCACACCCCCCACAGTTTGGGAACTCATGCTCTAACTACTGGCAGAATAAACGAGTATGTTATATATCAGAGGTGGGCAAAAGGATCTCTGCCGGCCAGATCCGGCCCACCAGGCAGATTGATCCGGCCCACGGAGGCCCTGCCGCTCTCCCACCCCCAGGCCAATTAGAATCTGGGGGTGAGGGGAAGCGCATGAAGTTTCCTCCACCCTGCGAGGAGCGTGCGGCACTTAGAAACACCATGCATTCTTGGCGGGGCAGGAGGAGGCTTCACGTGCTCCCCCACCTCCAGGCCAATCAGGGCCTAGGGGCGGGGGGAACGTGTGAAGTTTCCTCTGCCCTGCTCCTGCCCTGCAAGGAGCCCGCAGCGCTGAGAGGCTTTGCACACTCCCCGCCGAGGCCCTGATTGGCCTGGGGACAGAAGGGGGAGCACGCGAAGTCTCCCCCATCACCAGCGGCTTGGGTGCCTAGGGGCAACCTCGGGGGAGGGGGCAAAAGTGCTCCACCACCCCCGACCAATCATGGTCTGTGGGTGGGGAAGCAGGGAAGTATCCTGGCCCCGCCCCCTGTGCTTGAGGCCTCGTCCCTTCCGGTGCAACCCAGGGCCACTTCAAAAATTCCCAGCAAAAAATTATTGACCACCCATTATATATAGTGTTGTTCGAAGCTTGGTTCTTAACTGCTAATACTTTTATCCTGCCCAAGCTGATAGTCTTTGAACAAGATATTCTGCATTAGAGTGTAACATGTTTACTGGTTCTGACTCTGCAAATGAATAGCTCATGATACAATTTACATGTTTTGTTAGTCTTTAAGGTGCTACTAGACTATTTGTTGTTTTTCAAGTCATTTATTAGGTTGTATAAAATATTTTAAATAAAAGTGTCAATAGAAGCCAAATTCTGCTCTCACTTAAACAATCTAATTCTAGAGTTGCTTCATTTTAGCAGAGTTGCTTCATAATTACATTAATTGAACAAAGAACTACTAGTAAGGTCTGAGAGGACCATAAGATTATCTAGTGTGATCTGTATATCAGAGCACCAGTGCCACCCGACATCTGCACACCATACCCAAGAACTGAAATTAAACCAAGTTATTTCAGCCTGTGTCCCACAGAGAACAGGAAGGCCTTCGGGGCACCAAAGCCAGCAATGGCAGGGAATTGATTAATTGAGATATGGGTCTTTGACTTACAGTTTTTTTGGTTTCTTATATAAATGCCTCCACCATGGCTTGTTGGTGGAGATTGAACTCATAACATTCAGCATCAAAAATGGAAACTTAAAGGAGTAACTCCATTCAGAGAGCAATATTAACCATTATGTAGACCCATGGTCACCAGCCAGTCCCTTGCAATTTAGTGGTTGATCTTGGGGAGTCTCCCAATTGATTGTGATGGGCAGGCTCTCTGCCTGCCCCAACCCCACACCCCTGGCCTGTTCCTGAAAGTGGACAGTGTGGCCCTGTGTGTGTGAAGGAGGCGAAGGGGAGCAGGTATGTCAGCTCACTGCTCCCATCAGCAAGCATTGCTGCCTGCAGCTCCCAATGGCCGGGAAGTGGAAACTGTGGTTAGTGAGCACTGACGGGCAGTACCAGCAGAGAGAGACATGCATAGAGTCATGTCCTGCCCGTCACGGGGGTGTGTTGGCCTCTTCTAGGAGCATTGGGTCAGGTAGGGTGCCTACTAAGGATGTTACATATAGTGTAATTCACTAATCGAATAGCCGATGCATTTTTGCATTGACTATTCAATTAGTCGATAGGCGGTGCTGCCCCTTTGAAACGCCATCATGGCATTTCAAAGGGGTAATGCTGCACAGAGCCCGGGATCATCTGGGGACTCCCCAGCTGACTCTGTGCTCCATGCGGAGCTGCTGCTTTGAAACGCCACTGCGGCGTTTCAAAGGGGCAGCACTGCACAGCTGATCCCGGCACCCTGCGGTGCTGCCCCTTTGAAACGCCGTGTCAGTGTTTCAAAGGGGCAGTGCCGCACGGAGCCCAGGGCAAGTGCCACACAGCTGATCCCGGGCTCCCTGCGGCACTGCCCCTTTAAAATGCCACTGTGGTGTTTCAAAGGGGCAGCACCACAGGGAGCCCGGGATCAGCTGTGCGGCACTGTACCTTTGAAATGTCACTGCAGTGTTTCAAAGCAGCAGCACTGCACAGAGCCTGGGACCCCGGGCTCTGTGCAGAACTGCCACTTTGAAGTACCCCCTTTGCTCTGCCCCCCCTTTGCTGCCCCTTTGATAAAGGCAGCAAGTAGGGGGAAGTGACTCGTCAACTATCCTGTCAACTATCTAATAAGCATTTACTTATTGGATAGTTGACTAGTCGAGTAGTCGACTAGTCCTTAACATCCTTAGTGCCTACCCCAGCCTCACTGGCCACTGACTGCAAGCCACCTGCAGTAAGTGCTGCCCATCGGGAGGCCACACACCAGCCTCCAGTCCCCTCCAGGAGCCAGCATCCCAAATCCCCTCCTGCATCCCAAACCCCAGCCCTGACCCCCTCCAAGAGCCATCACCCTGCACCTTCTCCTGCACCCCAAGTCCCTGCTGTAGCCTGATCCCCCTCTGTGAGCCAGGACTTCATATCCCCTCCTGTACTCCAAGCCTCAGCCATGAACTCCCCTCAGAGCTAGCATCCCATGCCCCCTCCTGAACCCTGAAGCCTTTCCTGTACTTCAAGCACTGGCCCCAGCCTTGAATCCCCTCTCAGAGCCACCATCCTGCACCCCTTCCTGCACCCCAACCTCTTGACCCAGTTTGATGAAAGGGAGGGAGGGAGAGAGGTGGGATGGAGTGAGTGGGGTGGGGCTTCTGGGAAGGGGCAGGGCCTGGGGCTGAGTCAAGGTAAATCTTGGGTTGCCCATAAATTCAAAAAAAGATCTTGGACACAAAAAGGTTGGAGACCACTGAGGCAGACCAATCACTAGAGAAGGACATAACATATTTAGGCTCTGATGCTGACAATGCCTATGCATCTGTTTTCTGCACTGTGAGGCTGTCCACAGTCCAAGGCTGTGTCTAGATTACATCCCTCTTTCGACAGAGGGATGTAAATTAGGCACTTTGAAATTGCAAATGAAACCGGGATTTGAATTTCCCATGCTTTATTTGCATATTTGCGTCATGGCGCTCTTTCGACAAAGCGCTATTTCGAAAGTAAAACCACGGTCTAGACACAGTTCTTTCAAAAAGGGAAGGCTTTTCGAAATAGCGCTTTTTCGAAAGAGCACCATGACGTGAATATGCAAATGAAGCACGGGAAATTCAAATCCCGGCTTCATTTGTAATTTTGAAGTGCCTAATTTACATTCCTCTGTCGAAAGAGGGATGTAATCTAGACACAGCCCGACTGACTTCCTCACAATTCCTTACTAACCCATTCTATTTCACTGAGCCTAGTTACAGGGTGTACGCCTGAGCACACGAGTAGCTCTTCATAGGATCTAATCCTTAACCAGTATTCTACCCTAAGTCACTGTAAACGGGTCTATCTCATGCCCCGTTGGCACAGCTGTCTCTCCCCCAGTCCTGTGCTGCCGTCATCCTTTTGATTCGCCCTCCGGCGTCCCAGTTTGTCCCACCACCAATCCGTAGGATTTCTCCTCGTGCGAGAGCCGACTAGCCTCTCGAGGCGGGGAGAGGGGGGTCTGGGCCCGCCCCCTCTCACGGATCCTAGCCCAGGGCCCTAAGGACTCGAACGTCTGTGTCGTCCGGTCCAGCTGGCGGGGCGTCCGCCGTAACTCACCAGCCCACAGGCTCCCTCTGCCTGCCCTGGGCTACTTCCTCTCTCCGCCATCCTGACTGCATCCGAGCTGGCGGGCTTACCTCCTTGTCTTGGGTCCCATCCGTTGCGGCTCTCTGCTGCGGGGGGGCTCTCTCCGAGCTCCCTCCCTCTCCAGCCGCTCCCCGCGGCTTAAAGGGTTTAAATCCCCGCGCCGTCTTCCGGCTAAGGGTACTCCACCCCTCCCTGCGGGGGCGTGCTTCCGGCCGGCCGGCGGGGCCGCGTGGTGATGTCACCACTGTCGTAACGTCTGACGGAGCCCCCGGTGCGCCCGGGTGCCCCGCCGTGATAGCTGCCTGGGAACAACCGGCGCACCGCCGGTATGCCGCTGCCGGGGCCGCTCGGCCCCCGGATTGTGGCGCGTACGGCTCTGAGGTGCCCGTCTCCGCCCCCCTCACCGACACCAGCGCGGCCACTGGCAGGACCGCAGTGCGGGGCGCCTCTGCCCCGTCACACACCTCCCGCCTTAAAGGTCCCTTTACCCCCTGATCCGAGTCCTCCTCTTGGGCATCGTTTCGGGAAAAGAAATCTGCGTTCCCATGCATGGCGCCCGCCCGGTGGACTACGTCAAAGGCGTATGGCTGTAAAGAGAGATACCAGCGCATTATTCGGGCATTTGAGTCTTTCATATTTTGCAGCCACCGCAACGGGGCATGGTCGGTCACGACCGTAAACTGGTTGCCCCATAGGTAGTACCGTAGCATCTCTATAGCCCACTTCACCGCCAGCGCCTCCTTCTCTATAGTTGAGTACCCGCGTTCCCGGGGAAACAGCTTACAGCTTATATATATTACGGGGTGTTCCGCCCCCTCCTGCTCTTGGGAGAGGACGGACCACAACCCGTCCTCGGAGGCATCAGTTTGCACCATAAAGGGTTTCTCGAAATTTGGTTGGGCTAGTACTGGTGCTCCCGTCAGTTTGCTTTTGAGCGCCTGGAAGGCCTGCTCGCAGGCCTCCGTCCACACCACCTTGTTAGGGCGTGTTTTTTGCGTCAGGTCTGTCAATGGGGCTGCCAGGGACGCGAAGTGGAGTACGAACCTGGCTAGGCCTAAAAATTGGTGGACTTGTCTCTTAGTCGTGGGTGGAGGATATTTCCGCAGCGCCCTCACCTTATCGACTAGGGGTTTCACACAGCCTCGCCCCACCGTGTAGCCTAGATACGTCACCTCCTGTTCCCCAAAATGGCACTTGTTGGGGTTCACCGTTAGCCCAGCCTCTTGTAGCGTCCTCAAGACGGCCTGGAGTCTTTCCAGGTGTTCTTCCCACGACTCGCTGTATACTATAATGTCATCAATGTACGCGGCTGCGTACTGCTGGTGATCCTTTAACCTTATCCATCAGCTGCTGGAATGTGGCTGCATCCCCATGTAAGCCGAACGACATGCGTACGAATTGATATAGCCCAAAGGGCGTGGAGAAGGCCGTTTTTTCTCTTGAGGTGGCGGTGAGGGGGATCTGCCAGTATCCTTTGCTCAAATCCATCATTGACAGGTAGCGCGCTTGTCCCAGGCGGTCCAATAGTTCGTCAACCCTAGGCATGGGGTACGCGTCGAAGTGAGATATACTATTAACTTTCCTGAAATTGATGCAGAAGCGTGTCGAGCCGTCGGATTTCGGGACCAGGACGATGGGACTCCGCCAGTCGCTATGTGACTCCTCAATCACTCCCCACCGGAGCATCTTCTGGATCTCCTCCCTCACTGTCTCCCACATTTTCCTCGGCAAGGGGCGTACAGGGTCTCTCACCATTTTTCCGGTCTCGGTATCCACGTGATGATAGGCTCGGGTCGTTCGTCCCAGTTGATCAGTCAAAACGTCGGCGAATTCTTGGAGCAGGCGTTCTAATCCCTCTCTCTGTCCCGGCGTCAGCTTGGGGTTCACTCTCGGTTCCGGCGGGGCGGTGTGGTGTGCACCTCTGGGCCCCAGGTCTATTTCGGGTTCCATGAGGTTCACCATTAGTCCCTCCTGATTCCTCCAGGCCTTCAAGAGATTAATGTGGTAAATCTTCGTTTCTCGGCGGGCCCCAGCAAGACGTATCTCATAGTCTACTTCCCCCACCCATCTTACCACCTCAAAGGGCCCTTGCCACCTGGCTAACAGTTTAGAGTCTTGTGCGGGCAACAAGAGCAAAACCCGGTCCCCCGGCTCGAAGGTTCTCAGGCGAGCCCCGATATTATAATGGGCTGCTTGCCGGGCCTGGGCCTCATGTTGGTGCAACTGGGCGAAATCCCCTAAAATTTTTAGCTTTTGCCTTAACTCTAGGATATAGGGGACCAACCCCTTCACCTGCAGTCTCCTGTTCCTCCCAGTTCTCCCTCACGATATCCAATATACCCTGGGGTTGTCTCCCATGGAGGAGTTCGAAGGGGGAGAACCCCGTTGAGGCCTGGGGGATCTCTCTCACCGCAAACATTAAGGCGGGTAGTAAGTGGTTCCATGCCCTAGGGTCCTGCTCTACGAACTTCCTCAGCATGCTTTTCAAAGTCCTGTTAAATCGTTCTATGAGACCGTCGATTTGGGGGTGGTACACCGATGTTTGTAACGTTCGTATACGCAACAGCTGGCACAGCTCCGTCATGAGCCGCGACATAAAGTTTGTCCCCTGGTCGGTGAAGATCTCTTTGGGCACCCCAACCCATGCAAAAATCTTCACCAGCTCCATTGCCAACACCTTTGCCGTCGTCGTCCTTAAGGGAACGGCTTCGGGGTACCGGGTGGCATAGTCTATAACCACGAGAATATATTGACACCCGGAAGTTGTTTTTTCCAGCGGGCCTACCAGGTCGAAGGGTATGCCTATAACCGGCAGGGGCATGAGGGGGGCCTTAGGGACTCCTTTGGGGCTTACCCGCTGACACTCTGGGCACGACAGGCAAAAGTCTTTAACCTCCCTGTAAACGCCTGGCCAGTAAAATTGCTGTAGGATCCTGCGCACCATTTTCTCATAGCCCAGGTGCCCAGCCCAGGGGTTGGCATGAGCCAGGCTCGTCAGCGGGCGACAGTACCGGGTGGGGATCAATAGCTGCTTAAGGGTCCCGTACTCTTCCACCCCCTCCGTGACCCGGTACAGGAGGTCGCGACATACCTCGAAAAAGGGTCTGCTCCGTCGGTCCCTGTTTCCCTTCTCCGTCTCGCCTCCCTCCCTGGCCGTGGCCCAGGCATGCTGCAGGGTCAGGTTGTCTCTCTGCTCCTGGACGAAGTCGCCATCCCAGGGTTCCAGGGAGGGCTCGTCGACTGGCGGCTCCATCCTTCCCTGGAGGCCGGACGGCCCCCCTTGGGGGCTAGCCGGGGGGTCGGTGGGTCCCCTGCTTTCTCCCAGCATCCCATCTGCGTCCTCTTGACTCCCCCGGTTCCCCCATTCACCCATCACTCGCTGAAATCCTTCCCAGTCGCGCCCAAGGAGGGCTGGGTAGACTAACCTAGGAGCCACCACCACGTAGGCCCAGCTCTCGTGAGTCCCATCTATTATCTGGGCCCATGCCGTCGCATATCGGTGCACGTCTCCATGTACACACTGGACCTGCACCAGCGGCCCTCGGGGGCCCAGTGCTCTGATCAGGTCTTCCCTGATGATCGTTTGGCTGCAGCCGGAGTCCACTAGGGCTCCCACCCTTCGCCCTCCGATCACCACCTGTCTTGTGACGCGTGCCTTCTCCCCCTCTTCTTGCGGTTGACCCCCGGCCAGGGCTTGGGCATACGTACAATCCATGTAGGGGCATTCCCGTTGGAAATGCCCCTCCTCACTGCATCGAAAGCACGCGCCCCTTGTTGGCCCCGTCTTTGACAACCTGACCAGGGCCGTCGGGAGCCCACCTCCTTTGGCTCCCTCCACTGTCGCGGCCCCCAGGGTCACCGTCCGTGACGGCCCGTACTGTTGCCTCCACCGATCCTGCTGGACTTCGAACTGTTCTGCCAGCTCATGCACCAGCTGCTTCTGCTGCTCTAGGTGCTGGGTGGAGAGTTGCTGTATGAGCACGATCTGTTGTTGCTGGTGCTGCCGTTGACTCTCCATCAGCCACTCCAGCACTTTTGCTGGGTCCATCTCGGTGCCTTTGGGTCTTAGATGAGGCAAGGGGAAAACAAAATCAAAGTGCCCCCAACCCCGGTACTCAACCACTGCCCCAGAGCGGGGTGCTCCCGGGGTAATGAACCAAAAGGGGGGGCTTTTGCCCCCCCTCACCCTTTTCCCCCTTCATTCAGGGTCTTAGAATGCCCACATTCTCCACCACCTGTAAACGGGTCTATCTCGTGCCCCGTTGGCACAGCTGTCTCTCCCCCAGTCCCGTGCTCCAGTCACCCTTTTGACTCGCCCTCCGGCATCCCAGTTTGTCCCACCACCAATCCGTAGGATTTCTCCTCGTGCGAGAGCCGACTAGCCTCTCGAGGCGGGGAGAGAGGGGTCCGGGCCCGCCCCCTCTCACGGACCCCAGCCCAGGGCCCTAAGGACTCGAACGTCTGTGTTGTCCGGTCCGGCTGGCGGGGCGTCCGCCGTAACTCACCAGCCCACAGGCTCCCTCTGCTTGCCCTGGGCTACTTCCTCTCTCCGCTGTCCTTACTGCATCCGAGCCGGTGGGCTTACCTCCTCATCTTGGGTCCCATCCGCTGTGGCTCTCTGCTGCGGGGGAGCTCTCTCCGAGCTCCCCCCCTCTCCAGCCGCTCCCAGGGTTTAAATCCCTGCGCCGTCTTCCAGCTAAGGGTACTCCACCCCTCCCTGCAGGGGTGTGCTTCCGTCCGGCCGGCGGGGTCGCGTGGTGACATCACCACTGCCGTAACATCTGATGGAGCCCCCGGTGCGCCCGGGTGCCCCGCCGTGATAACTGCCTGGGAACAACCGGCACACCGCCGGTATGCCGCTGCCGGGGCCGCTCGGCCCCCGGATTGTGGCGCGTACGGCTCTGAGGTGCCCATCTCTGCCCCCCTCGCCGACACCAGCACGGCCACCGGCGGGACCGCAGTGCGGGGCGCCTCTGCCCCGTCACAGTCACAAATATCATTCTCCTATACTGCATGTGCTTCTTGGATTATTGACGGTAGAAAGAGAAGGGAAGTTTAGTCACTAACACAGCGTTTTCCTTTTTTTTTTTTTGACTAATTCTCATTTTACTAAAGAAACAGCTGTCAACAGCACATATTATCTTACATAAAAGCACTAAAAACACATTTTAAATACACATTTTAGTTGGAGGCAATATGAAGGGGAAAACTAAGAACTTAAAATGCATGGCCTGGGGTCCTCATAACAAAAATTTTGGTGGCCTTGGAGGGCAGCCACCAACTCTTATTGGTGGCTACTCTGACAAATTTTCCTAAAACGCTTGCTTAACTTTTGAATAAACAAATAAATATGCACATACACACCCAAACCACTTTAATTTATTTATACAGGGTTTTTTTGCAGGCACAATATAATGTACAATTATATGTTGGTGCTCCTGGACCTGCCGCCTCCCCAATTGCCTATGGTGCCCACTGCTTCCCCCTGGACTCCCTTTTGTCCCACTGGGTCCTACCCCCCCCCATTACCCTGAGCTTAGTTCTGAAGCCTAGCAATCCAGGATCACCCTGCTTCTTGTCTCTTGACTATGGTGCTGAGTAAAGGTGGCATTGGTGATGCCCTGCTGCTCTGGACTGAAGCCCAGAGCCTCACAGCTGGAGCCGGGGATGTGGGATGGGGACTGATGACCAGAGTCTGCCACCGGGGCCACAAAGCCAAAGGTGTGGGGGGAGGTGTTGGGTTAAGCCTGTCATGCTTCTTTGGCCCCTCAACCATCTTCACCCAGGAGGCAGTAGTGGCCATAGAAAACCCCCTGGTTGCTGCAGGCAGTCACTGTGGCCACATTTGAGGAACACTGGCCTAGATCATACCCCCCCCCAAATAATCAAGAAGGAATTTTTGGGATAAAATAATGCTCATGAAGATCCTATCACAGAAACTTCTGCACCAAGAGGATGGGAGTTCTCTCCCTCCTGAAAAAGGCCACAGGGCTCACTCTAGATTAATTTCCAGGGATTCACAAGAGCCCATGACCATCTGTGCATAAGTTGTGTGCCTCCATATTGCCTCTGGCATGCTCTTCTTTCCTCCCCCCAGTCCCCTGGCATCTCTGGCTGGGACTCTGGAGGGGACAGAGGACTCATGGGAAAAGATAATATTGTATAGCCATAGGCTGACGTGTCCATTTCAGGGAATCAGCTTTCAATAGGGCTTCATGACAGATAATGTGTACTCTTTTCAATCTAGTGCTGATGTCTTCTCACACGCTCTTTCCCTATAGCCCATCCAGTATCCACCTCCCTTCCTGGTACTGATCTGAGAACTGTAGAGGTCCATTGGTGGGGTCCAGGGGAGTAGACAATCTACAGAGACAGCTAGTTTAGCTTTTCATGAAAAGGAAGGGAGACCTGTTTGTGGAATGGACACAGATTTCAGGGGAATAATCTGGAGATTGTTACCTTATTGGCTTCACAGAAATCATATATCACTCCAAACAAAACATCAGAAATAGTAAATGTAATGGCATGGTAGAAGAGCTTATTCACACCCAGAAAATATCTTCAAAATGGATATTCTGGCCAAGCACTTCTAACTGAACAGACTGTAAATGCTAGTAAGATATTCAATGGAATTTAGGAGAGCTAACCATAAGTTTAAAGAACAAGAATTAAAAAACTATCTTTGTAAGCACATGAGAAGCAGAAGGCCTTTAGAAGAGTAGGAAGTCCACAATCAAAGATCATAAGGAAGTGGCAGAAGAGCTAAATGAACTTTTACCCCAATCTCTTTACTCTATTGAGGATAATAGTTATCTTGGGGGTTACTCTTCAGGTACTAAAACTGAGACAAAAGAAATGAGAAGTTGCAATAAATCCCCCAATGGTCTTGGTGCTTTTGGGGAGTTTTAAAGAAACGAGACATCAAATTACTTGAACTAACAGAAATTAAAATTGCTACTGTACCAAAGGGCTGAAGGGTGGGGTGGGGGGAGCTTGTAGCCATTTTTTTAAAAAAGCTAATAGTGTGATCCCAGGAATTATAGAAAAGGGAGCCTTAGTACCAGGAAAATTGTTGAGAAACCATAATTGATAACAAAAAGGCACCTATATATGTATAAAAATGATGGGAACAAATCAGCATGGCTTCTGTAAAGGTAAATCATGTCTGTTTAACCTCTATGAATTGTGAAGAGATTTAAAAGACTACAGAATAAAGGAGAACTGGTTGGTATGATTTATTTAAACTTTCAAAAACCTTTTGATAAATTCCCCCACATGAAGCTATTAGGAAACTAGATAACCACTGAGTCAGTGGGAAAGCTCTGACATAGATTCAGAATTGATTAAGATATAGGGAGTAGAAAGGACTAATTCTCCATTTAGAAAGAGGTCAAGAGCAAGGTGACTCAGAGTTCTGTACTGTGACAAATATGTCATTATGTTAACTATCTGGAAGAGGAGTGAATAGCAAGACATCAACATTTTTTCATGACACAAAATTATTTAGATTAGGTATGATTAGTAAAGACTATGAGGAACTCCAGGAGAAAGTAATAAAATGTCAGATTAAATTCTATTTAGACAAGTGCATGGTAATGAAAATGTAAATCACTTGTACAGGCTGGATTCTAAATTAGTTCTAGGGAAAATTGCATGATACTATATTGGATTATTTGAGAAACAGTACTGTGATCATGTAATTAAAGACTGATAGAGCATACGCTACTCTGGGGAAAATTCTGTGCCCTGTGTAGGGTGCAGAATTCATACCTTCTGCAGATTTCTTGGTTCCCCTGCAGAAAAAATGAGGGAGCAAAGAAATCTGTGGAGAACACATGCACCTTCCATGCATGGGTAGCGAGTTCTATGGATACATGGTGCCCGGGAACCAGGGGTATTCCTGGACCAGACCTTGGCTCTACCAAAGTTTGTTTCTGCCTGTTGCTCCCGCGTGCTCCCCCAGTGCATCCCCTGGGCTGCCTGCTGCCCTGAGGCGATTCAAAACAGCCCAGAGACTCCTGCTGCCACCACCGGCAGCACAGTGGGGCTAAAGCTGCTTCCTCCTGCTCTTGCTGCTTGGATGCCAGCATGTCTCCTGGCAGGAAGATGTGTCAATGTGCTGACCCCACCCTGAATGCCCCTGTGAACAATGGAAAGCTGCAGCAATGCTGCCTGTGGGTAGCAGCCCACGGAGACTCCCTGCCTAGGAGCTGTTGCCAGAGCACGGTGCCCCAGGTAAATGCCACATCTCATCCCCTCCCTCCACAACCAGTGTTCCCTCTATTTTTTCCATCCATATGTGGAATAAGTTTTGTTATGTGCACAAGACACGTGCATGTGTGATCCACCAATAGAAACACATGCTGCCGACTGTGGGTGCTTTGCTAATCAACTGGGCAGCAATTGAATCTCTCCCTGTGAGCCCCCCCCCCCAGGCGCTCAGCTTACAGGGAACACTGCCCACAACTCTTCCTACACCCCACCACCTCCCAGAACCTGCACTTCCACCTCTTCCTCCTGCCCCCAAACTCCCTCCTGCATCCTCTCCAACCCTGAAACTCCCTCCCAGAGCCTGCACCCCTCACTCCACCTGCATCTCGATCCCCTGCCTTAGTCTAGAGCCTGCATCCAGACCACCCCCTCCACATTCCCTTCTAGAGCCCTCCCCCAGCTAAACTCCCTCCCAGAGCCTTAGGCAGGTATGGCGGAGAACTTTGATTGGGAGAAGTGCAAGCTCTGGACATTCTGAGCACCACCAAAGTTTCTGCAAACCTGATTCCCCGGCTTTGATGGGGAGAGGAGGGAGGCTGGGTGTGCATGCATTCATCCATGGAGAGATGTTCAGGGCGTGGGGCAGGACACCTGCCTGCATAGGATTGAGTGAGAGAGACTCTCTCTCAGGCTACATATACACTGCAGGGTTTTTGCGCAAGAAGTATTTTGCGGAAGAGTTCTTGCACAAAAGCACGTCCACACCTCAAAGCGCATCGCTTTTTCGATGAGCTTTTGCACAAGAGAGCCACCACACTGCATGGATGCTCTTGTGCAAGAAAGCTCTGATGGCCATTCACAGAATGGCCATCAGAGCACCTGTGCTTTTTCAGATAGGCTCTTTTTGTGCAAGAAACCCCTGCGGAGCGTCCACACCTGCCTTTTTGCGCAAGAGCTGTAGTGCAAAAAGGAGTGATGCCTTGTAGAAGGAGGTTTATCTACAGCGCAAAAAGATCTCTGTTCTGTCTATTGACTGTAGATTTTCTTGCGCAAAAATGCACTTGAGGTGTGGACGTTCCATGGGTTTTGCACAAAAACAGCTGGTTTTGTGCAAAAACCTTGTAGTGTAGACATAGCCTCATGCTGCTGTTGAATCCTGGGCTTAGAGGCATAAGGTTGTGGGAAGTAGGCTGTGTCCCTAAGGCTATGTCTGTACTATCAGGTTATTTCAAAATAAGTTATTTTGAAATAATAACTCCTGAAATAACTATTTCAAAATAAGCTTATTCCTCTTTACAAGCAGGAGTTATTATTTCAAAGTGTGGACGCTTGCCTTATTATTTGAAATAAGGGGAGTTATTTCGAAAATAACTCCCCAGTGTAGACATGGAGAGAGTAGAAATGTAACAAGCAGGCTGCTAATATTTGTTAATTGTTCCAATTAATTATGGCTTCTTACCTTGCCAGAGTAGCACAAAGGAGCCTTATTGCCCATGACAGTAAGGGAATCCTCATCTAGAAAGGTCTGAGTGCTTTCTCTCTTTTTTTTTTTTCTTATGCCAGAGAGGCACGATGGGGTTACATTACAGCCTAGGAGCTAATGTACATATCCATTTAAAAAATGCAGCATAACGATTAGCAAAAATGTATCACTTTCTTGTGTGAAAGTCTGAGCAATTTAAAGCGACATTCTACTTTACAGAGCACCAAACACCAAAATAAAAGTAATGCAATTTAAATGAAAAGCCAAGCTTATAACTGGAATGCAAGGTCTTGGTTACCAAACATTTGCAACTTAACTTTTATGTGTTTAGGAAATGTGGAAGTTCCTGTTATTTCTGTATGGTATTTTAAATAAATTGTCACAACATCTATATATGATATAACGTAGACTTATGTTTACGCATACATTATATCTGTAGGTGTTTACAACTTAAGACATTTTGTGACAGAAAATTTTTTGCTGAAATGAACTAGTAGAGAAATTAGAGTAGGTTATTTTCTAGCAAACTGCTCACAGAATTTCCCCTAATAAATGCAGGAGTTCATGACTGGATCAAGACATGTTATTTAAATGTTAGTTGGATAGATCACGTTTTAAAATATCTTTAAATATGGAGAAGTGTTGAAGAATTTGAAAATCTACCACAGATAAATATAAATAATGAAGTGGAATTAGCTAGTTTAAAAAACCACACAGTTGTTTATGTATTCCCTTTGATTTCTCATTCACAGTTGCTGGGATATAGGGTTTCTTTAGGTTGTTCTCTACCTACCATTTATTTATGTGAAAACAGCTGATAAGCTAAAAAATTCAAAGCCTGAGACCCCTACATTTATGTTTTCCTCTTATATTCAGTAAATGTAATCTATTAATATAACATATGAATACTATAGAGTTGCTACAAAATATTAAGCTGTAAAATAGTCAAATTTAGGATTGAATGGTATTTATCCTGCAGTAATTTCACCATATTTGGATATCCAGATATCTTTAAAAAAATTTGGATGTGAGACAATTATGCACAATGCAGCCACCATGAACTACTCCTGTGTGATGTTTAGAAGCTGTTTTCCTGAGCAAAATCCCTGAATCCCAGAACTCAAAAGAAAAAAATGCTTTTCAATTTGTAAGTAGAGAAGGAAGATGGCGTAAAAGGATTCACACCATCAATGCCCATGGCAAATTCATTTCCTTCTTGCTGACCTGATTCATCAACAGATGACAGAGGAAGGCCAATGAAGTGAGGAAAAATAATAGTGATACTATTAAGTACTAAGATACCAAAACCAGAGCCATAAAAGAGGAGAGCCCATTAGTGTGGCTGAACTGAAAGAAAAGGTAATCGACTGGAGAAAAATTACTAATACAAAATCACAATGATCACAATTACAGAAAGGGCTTCATAAAAATGTAAAGAGAACTTTTTGTTATAAAGTATGGTCTAGAGTAGGGATGTAATAGTGTAGTTGATTAACCGATTAACTAATATGCAAAAGCTTATAGGTTAATGCTATAGACCAGTGTTTCTCTACTAGTGGTATGAGTACCGTTAGGGGTACTCAAGATAAGTCTGGGGAGTACGTCAGCACAACTGAAATTTGGAGAAAACTGAATTAATTTTTGTTTTAAGTTTTACAGCGCTTTATTATTTTTGTACTTTTTACACCCAAAAATTTCATTGCTCACCTGGCTATGATTAAGTTGTTTAAACAAATTTGTTGCAATGGTAGAAAAAAATTCTGAGTATCTGAAAACTGTAGGTAGTGGGGGTACTTACAATTTTTTTTTGAAAAAGGGATACTTTATAAAAAAAGGTTGAGAAACACTGCTATAAACTACACACATTTCCCCTCCCCGCCCCGCACCAGTAGATTTTTTAGCAGGCTGGCCAGCAGCCTGGCTCAGTCCCAACTTGCGATGTGTCCACGCTCTACCCCTGCTGTGGCTCTGCATTTAAAATATTTTAGGAGCTGGGCGGGCAGACAGCCCAGCTCAGTTCTGGCTTGCACTAGGCCCGGGAGCTCAGACCCCACCCCTGGACAGGGGCTGCTGCCACCCTGCACTGCTGCCTCTATATCAGAGGCAACAGTGCGGGGTGGCAGGCAGCCGGTCCATGAGGGGAGCTGTTTTTTAAACTGTCTCCCTCATGGACCAGCTCTTGCCTGGCACCCAGCACTGCTGTCTCTGATACAGAGGCAGCAGCGCGGAGTGGCAAGGGGCTCCTCGGGAGTGAGGCCAGAGCACACTAGCTACTGGCCCTGCCCCCGGGGACTATAGAATAGTCAAGAAACCGATAAGAATTCATGAGGTTAATTGACTATTCATTTAACTGATATTTAACATCCCTAGTCTAGTAATGTTCCTCACCTAGCATGTTTACATTAATCACAAGGATTATACTTCATATTTTCAACATCAAATATAGGAATGATACATGCATAGCAATAGGATATACACATTCAACTATTTATAATCTTTCTGTTATGTCACAAGAAGTATCTCACATAAAGTATATTCCAGTTATGTCATATTCATAAGCATATTTTCATGAAGCATATGAAATGCCACACACTTCCTTCTTTTGAAACAATAGTTTATATTTGGTCTGAATGTGCACAAAAGAGAACAAAACTGAAAAAAACCACCAGAATACTGATGGCCTTAAAATGGAAGACTAAAACATCTGATTATATACAAATAGTGAGAATTATCCAACATTCTTTATATAATTGTTCTTTCTTTGCAATTTACAATTTGTCCACCCATTGGTTAAAATGGGTGGCAATAATTTTTGATGGTGGGGCCACTCCAAGATTTTGGAAAGTGGTTGAGGACTGCACTCTTCCATGATATTAATGGAGGAAGTATGGGGTCTGGAATAGAGGTTGGGTGCAGAAGAGAGCTTGAGGTAAGGGATTCATCTGCAGAGGGTCTATGAGATCTGGGAGTGAGTTTGGGTGAAGGAGGCAATGGTGACCTGGGGCATGATATTAGGGTGTAGGGATTTGGATTGTGACCTAGGGCAGGGGATTGGGGTACAGGGGTTTGGGTTGTGACCTAGGGCAGGAGATTACAGTGCATGGGTTTGGGTTGTGACCTAGGGCAAGAAGGGATTGTGATCTGGGGCAGGAGATTGAGGTGCAGGGTCTGGGAGGGGGTATAGGATCAGGAGGAGAGCAGAGGGTTTGGGTTATGTGGGGTTGGGGGGTAAGGTGAAGAGGTTCAGAGGGCTGGGAGGGCTGGGGAAGAGGGAGGGACTCAGGTGTCAGAGGCAGGCTTTGGCCAAGAGACTTACCCATGAGACTCCTGGCCAGCAGCTCAGTACATTTCTCAGGAAGGAGCTTGCCCTGCGCCCGCACAGGCTGCAGGGGCCATGTGGAGGGAGCTGGAGGGGAGGGAGGAGCAGTGCTTCACTCGCTGCCTGTTCCTGAAACAGGCATCTCCCATTGACCAGAAACCAGCAAATGGGATTGTGCTGAGGGCGGGATAAGCGCATGAAGCACCACTCCCCTTCCCCCCTGCTCACAGTTTGTGAAACACAAATGGCCCAGCAGTCATTTTTCTGCGTAGCTTGGAGGGGGCAGGGCAAGAGGAAGTCTGCCTGAGGCTCCCTGCTCTGTCTGTGGGCTGGATCCAGTGGCTTGGCAGGCTGGATCCAGCCCGCGGAGGATGTTTGGTGCAGGCCTGGGTTAAGATGTAAGGAGCCAGTTTTGTGGAGAAACACCCTGCAGGGTAATACCCTAAGTAGACTGGTTTATTTCAACAATTATACTATAGTGCATAAGGAGAAAAAGTAGAAAAACAAAGATGGGTCTTTTGTTCTGGAACACAGTTAGACAGGAGAGCACAGTGGTTGTTTAATGCTCAAAGTTTTGCAGCACATTACAGCAGTTGTGCCTTCTCATGCCAACTCTTCACTTCCCTAGTGGCAGGCATCAGAAGAAAGGCTGTATTATCTGATTTTGTTTATGAACTCCAGAGGGGATCTTATGCCAAAACAGCAGACTGTGCAGGAAAGGAACGTATTAACTATCAGGAACAGGTATAAGTCCTGTGGCTTCAAACTTTAGAGCAGTGGCACTTAGACTGTGGCTCTCAAGCCTTAAGTGACTCTTTAATGTGTCTCCTGTGGCTCTTTGTAGCACATGATATTAAAACAGTGTCATTATTAACCAATCAGGATGACTGAGGTCTAAGTATCTGTGATGAAGTGGGGATTTTATTCACCTTGTTATGCTGCATGTGAGTTCTACTGTCCTATAGTAACCCCGGGTGTGTGCCTCAGTTTCCCAGGGCAGTGCATCAGTATGTAGATGGTGATGGGAATTTCAGGTGTGACTCTCATTGAGGGAGGCAACCCCAGCCCCAGTACATACACAATGACCAATGCCCTTCGTAACCTGAACAGGGAAGAGGTGCGGACAGGTGACACTTTTTTTGTCTGGGAAGCAGAACAAAAGACTGGAGGAGGGGCTAGGATGGGGGTTGCTAGGCCTGTGGGTTAGTCTCAGTTGGTTTGGTGTGCGGGGGGGGGGGCGGAAGTTAGGGCTCTAATTCCCAACCCCCTGCCCTGAATCCCTCACCCCCTGCCATGAACCCCACACATCTCCGAACCCCCTGCCATGATTCCTGCATCCCCACACCTTACCCTGACTCCAGCATTCCCACACCCTGCCCTCTGCCTCCCATATTTCCCAAACCCGTCTGAATTCCTTCACCCCCCACATACCCACCCCCTGCCCTGAATCCCTCTCCTCACTTCCTAACTCCCTGCCCTGATTCTCGCACCCTCCACACTGTGCCCTGACTCTTGCATCTACCTCCCCGCAATAAAAAGTAAAGGACGCAAGCAACTCCAAGTACATCTGCTAGTATTAATAAAAACACTTTTGTTTATTATCAAACCCAGTATAAATGGCTGTTACTAGGTATGTGTGTGTGCATGTGGGTGTGACATCTGTGTGTATCACTCTTTCCTTGATAAAGGGGGTGAACATCTTTATGAGCTTGTTGTGTGTAAAACCCTTGAACAGAGTAAGATGCATTTACTTGGGGTTTTGGTCCCTTTTGAAGGCTGTGCTCTTGGGTGCTTTCAGGTCCCGGTAGCTGAGCCCTCCCAGAGTTGAGCTGGTTCAGTGTCTGTGTTACACTGCTAGGGGGTGGTTACCCCATCTCTGTGCCTTTGCTGGGGGAGACTAAAGCATCTGGCCCAGTAGCATAGGATGGTGGGGTGCTTCAGAGGGCAGGTAAGCGGGCTCAGTGACATGATCAGCATACTGGGGAACAGTTGCCAAGGGGACTTCTGTGATCCAACCCCTCACAGGGAGTAGCAAAATTGGGAACTTATACATTAAAGGGACATTTATCTTTCAGAGGTTCATGCTAGTGGGCCGGGAACTAAATTAAAGAACTGCTGCTAAAGATACTGGCGGGGGGAGGGAGGGGAGAGAGATTTTACTTATTGTTTGTGTAGCTATATTGTTGATTTACTATGTTTTCCCAAGCTGATACTATGTTCTTTTGTCCCTCAGCAAAGAATCCCCTTGTTGAATACACAAAGTCAGTGTTTGTGAGTGGGAAACACTACCTAATGAAAGTATCCCAGGAAGGTATTTATTTTTTTCCAGGTTTCTGGGTAGGGGAGAAACCTCTAAATATTTGAACCCAGCCCTTGTTGCAGCTGCCAAAACCTGTCAGAAGGCTTACACATTTACCAGAAAAAAATAAGTCACGTTGCTCTTTTTCTTTTAAATGAAGACAGGATAATGCTGTGGTAAGATGTGGCATGGATTACCTTAATGCTGAGCTGATACAGAGGCACGAAAGGAGTTTCTTTGATTTATATAACTTATTTTTCTGTGTTTGCCTGGGAAATGGAACTCAGTTTGTATCCAAATTAATTCCAGGGTATCTTGTACCAAGTGAAGTTGCCAACACAGTAGTGATATGCTTTTGCTGCAGTTTAGAAACATATATCATGCCATTCTGTTTTTTTTCTTTACATAATCTTGTGCAATGCTGATTTCCCATTTAAAAACAACCTGCCAGAACAATGTAAGAATAAGGATGTAGGTATCAAGTTACAAGCATGGGACTAACTTAGCTGAAGAGTAGATATTATATTCATGTGGGAGTGACTAAGCCTCTGAGTATGCCCGGTGTGATGTTTACAAAAGTCTGAGCAGTGTCTGGCTGAGCTGAATGCTCATGAAGGTAACAAAAGTGCCTTTTTTGTCCAGGCTCCCTCGAGTGCTTATTAAACATCACACATTTTATTTTAAGCTTAAGGTTTTCACGTGTTGGAAGCTCCAGGCCCTGAATAAAGGAATTCAAAGTAGGTTTGTTGAATGTAAGATAGAGAAGTTATTGTTCGGGTTGCCAGGCCTTAAGATAACATAGGCAATTTAATCACAATGTTTTCCCTTTTTAAATTAGGCAGTTAAAAATACATATTGAGGGCAACGTCAGTTTATGCCAAATTCACCCATCAGATATTGCACTCTTAGCTTGGAGAAAAGTGAACCAAGCTAAGAACAGTTTCAAACCAAAGGGGGAATTGCAACTGTTATGACTTTTGATGCAATAAAAGTACTTCTATGGGCCTATTCTGTAGCCTTTACACTGAGTACCATTTATTCCCCAGCGTTTTCCATTGGAGCTTATGTGACCTGCGTAAGCGCTACACATTGTAGTGAGAGGAGTGGAGGAGAACCTTCATGAAAAAAAACCCATAGCCCTACTGTAGGGTCCTTCCGTACTGTGTAAGTCCAGTTTTACAGCTGGAAAACTTGAGGCACAGAGGTGAAGTGACTTGACTAATGACATAGAAAGTCTGTGACAGAGCCAGGAAGTGAATCCAAATAGCCACCACACGGTCCTGTGCTGTTGCCATGAGACCATCCTTCATCTCTATTTAAAGAATCACTTTTTATAGTGCTCATAGACTGTAAAATCATTGACATGTTTGAGCAAAAATACATGTTGTTATCACTGTGCATTTCTTATTTCAAGGACAGAATGAAAATCTGTGAAACAATGCAGTAAACAGTGTTTTTAAAGACAGTGCTCTTCACAAAGCTGCTAGGGCACTTTTGCCTTCTAAATGTTGAAACTACTAAAGGTCTTTTTTTCCTGTAACTTAGTTCTGGGTATCTTTACAAAGCTATTGCCAGAAGTTAAGTGCTGCCCGGGGCCATGCCGCTCTACTTATTTGCTTCCATTTTCAGACCAAGTGCTTCTTATGAATCATACATTATTTTCTTTTGCCACAACTCAGAACTAGTAATAATTGTTCACGGAGGTAATCTGGTGCACCAGAAAGCAGTGGGGGTTTAGGAATTTTATGCCTCTTGTTCAACTTGCCTGATGTTTTAGACAGTATCATTTGTGGGGAGTGACGGGGTTGCAAAAGATTTCACATGAAAGTAATTAGAATCCACCAGTTACCCCAATTCTTTGGTTAGGGCTGAATACTTCTCACTACCCAACAGGACAGAAGCTGTTGATGCAGTTGCTGCCACAGACATACCCATGTGACAGACTTTATCTTGAAGGCAAAGCTAAATAAATAATTTTGGAGCTAGAACACTAGCATATGGTACAAACATTTAAATGAGACAAACAGGATCATTGTTCTGCCACAGACTTCACAGATAAGAATAGCAGAAGCAATAAAACTAATGAAAGGTGCTGAGGCTTATGGAAAGAGTTACAGATAAAATGGATTTGACAAAGCTAGTGAGCCTAAAAAAAACCAACAACCCACAAATTAAACAGTGGAACAGCTTTTCCTTAAAATGTAATGATCAAGGCAAACAGATGAATGTAGGAGGCATAAAATAAATCAGCTGTTAACTCCTCTTTAAAAATCACTTATTTTTTAAAAGAGATAAAAAGGCTTTTTAATGCTTTTTTTAAATAAAAGTTTTGGGCTTTTCATCTCTTTAGAAAAAATTATCTGAAATAAAAGAGTGTTTCTTGCTTGTACATTTTATTTATTTATAAAAATGAAACCAACACCAGTTGCCCAAAACTGGCTAGATTTACATAATAAAAACATTGTGTCAACATTTAATAATACGCTGACAACAGTTGGGAGTTTAAACAGATGATCCTCAATCTAATTTCTAACATACACAAGATGAGGGTTCAGGCATCATCAAGCTACATTCCTTTGGAATCACGTAACCTCTAATCCAAACTTACTTTAGGGGGGAAAAAACTGAGTGAAGAAATGGGGATTACATCAGACCATGAAAGTCATCAAATTCAGGCTCTGGTAGAACCAGTAAGTAGAAAATGTTCCAGTGCAGAGATTCTTCTCTTTAAAAACACCTTACTCCCTGCACCGCAACATCTGAAATTTGGAGTGTAATAGTCATACTTTGGCCAATCAAAGTAGGAAGAAGAGAAGTGATTTCTAAATTAGCCAGCATCCAGATTAAACAAGGCTTTGTAAATTAATGTGAATGCGTTGAACTGGACTCAGAAGAAAATAGGTGCTCGGGCAGCCAGGTAGCACAGTCCCTGTCACTTCAGCCACCCATCTCAGTGCTCTGGCGGCCAGGCAGCAAGGTCCCCACCGCCATGATGAGCCCCAGGGATCTGGTGACTGACCAGCGGTGGTTTCACTCTCAGACCTGAAATCCCCGGCCCTGAGCACCACTGTAATCCCCTGTGCTGACTCCTGTGCCTCCCCACACTCCTGCCTTGCTCCTGTGCAGTGCTGCTGAAAGAATTGCTGGGCTCCCGGGCAAAGTGAAAGGGTCCTGGCTCTGGACTCCTGGAAGGGGCAGGGCCTCAGGTGGAAGGGGCAGAGATAGGAGCCAGCCTCCGCCTGCCAGGGCTTCAGGCTGCCTGGCCTCTGCTGCCTGGAATTCAAGCAGCAGTTTAAAGGGCTCCAGCCACTGCCACTCTGGCTGTAGTGGTGGTGGTGGTTGGGAGCCCTGGGCCCTTAAAAGCAGGCCCAAGGCAGCTGCCTCTTTTGCTCCATGCTGTTTACAGTCCTGCTCCTACACACCCACATCCTCACCTCTGCCCTGACTCCTGCACCACCCTGGCCTGAGCCCCCCCACACTCCATCCCACACTTAAATTTCTTTCAGGTACTGTCTTATTGCAACACGCCCAGCCTCCCACCCTGACCTCCCCAAGGGGGTTGCAGTAGGATAGTACCTGTACGAAATTTAAGTTACGTTCACCCTGACTTCAATTCTAAAGACCTGCAGAACAGATGAAAGAACTGGATATAGACACAGGGCTTGATGCTGAGATTTGAAGATCCCCATAGTCCAGGGCTACTCAACACACGGCCCATGGACCACATGCGGCCTGCAGCCCATTTGTTTGCAGCCCGCGGTTAGGGTTGCCAGGTATCTGGTTTTGAACCTGACAGTCCAGTATATGAGTTTTCTGTTCGGGAAACAAATTGAGAAAATATAAATGTCCGGTATTTTCTAAATAAGATGTAATGTAGATTGTGATGTAATGTCAAGTGTGTCCGGTATTTTTGCTGGAACAATCTGGCAACCCTACCCGCGGTGTGGTTTGGGTTTATGTGGAGCTCAACATGCGGCCCGTGGGTGGGATCCTTTGAACATGGCCTTCACTGGGAGAATGCTCCACAACAGCGAGGTATCTCCCAGGCAGGGTTGAGCATTGAAAGATGCAAATGGACGGGCTGTCTGGAACAGATGGGTACAGGGTATCCGGATTTCTCGCCCCCAGGGAGGAGGTGCCAGGAGCACTGGGGCATTCTGGGAAGTGCTTTGTATTCATGTCAGTCAGTGTGAAAGAAGCTATTTGCATATATTTGCATATATATTTGCATGTATGTGCAACCACGCTTAAGTTGTGCTGTGAGTATCACTGTGGCCCCTGGGGCTTCTGAAGTTGAGTAGCTCTGCCATAGTCCATTTGTGAGGCTATTATGCAGAGCCTGTTTGTTTTCAGGCCTAGTATGTATGTGGATTTTCAGTTTTTCAGGAAATACATTGTTATTCTTTTAGATTCTTTAAAACATATTGCTGAAAATTTAGTGGCAGATGATACTAGGGTTGCCAGATGGTTTCAACAAAAATACTGAACTCCCCCCCCCCCCAAAATACCAGGGAAAAAAATCTGTTGAGGAGAAAAAAGGGGGGGGGGGACCAAAATTGTTGTGAGAAAAAAAAAGGACCACAAGAGTTATTAAGCAAAAATAAATAAATAAATAAATAAATAAAATAAAACAGCATGGCCCCTTTAATTGCGTGCAGAGTCAGAATAGGGATAGGAAGAGAAGAGGTTGAGCACTAAGACCCAGGGAAGGTATTGCTTCCCCTTGCTCAGGTCTTTAGGTTTTTTGCCGGCAGCCATCTTGTTTTCTTGGTTGAGCCAGAAGGAAGCTTCCCTGCAGAATCAGGTAAGCAGCGGGTCCGGGGGCGGGGGTCCGGGACCGGGGGCTGGGCCCAATTGCTGAGTGTGTTATAGGGTTGCCAGGTGTCCAGTATTTTCGCCTCCTAGCAGGGAAAAAACCAGAAATTACCGGACATTTTAGGTGTCCGGTATTTTCTGAATTTTTTTTACTGGACAGGAGGCAAAAATACAGGACTGTCCGAGTCAATACCGGACACCTGGCAACCCTAGATGATACCCCCCCACACACACACTTTAACTCATTTGCAATTCATTTCTAGTTCACTGATGGGAGAAACTGGAATACTGTATTTCTTTCCTGTGAATGGTAATAGTCTTTATTTAGAAATTTCCCAAATGTCTCAGAAGCCTTCTAACTAGTTTAAAAAATTTCTGTTGCCACAGCCTATAGGCTGTTACGAAACATAAACAGCTTAAAAATAACTGACAATCTTTATGCCTTTTACAGTAACGTGTCTAGTTACTTTGTGGTGAAAACAAACTGGCATCGATATCATATCACTGAACCATTTACAAAACTCTGAATGTATTTGATGGTAAGAATTACTTCTACAGACATATTTATTTTCTTCAGATGACTCAGGTTTTAAAAATAAGTGATGGGGAAAGGAGCATTAATAGTAAATGCATTTTAAGTCTTATTGTGGGACCAATTTCAAAATGAGGTGCATTATCAGAACATTCAGGCTATGTTTACACTATAGAGTTTTTTTGGAAAAATGGCTCTTTTTCAGAAAAAACTTCACTTATGGCCACACTGCAATCTCATTCTTTCAAAAAAAAAAATTGAAAGAGCAGAGAGGTTTCTTCAACATTGGTAAACCTCTTTCTACGAGGAAGAAGCCTTTTTCCAAAAGAACTCTTTTGGAAAAAGGTGTGCGTGGACAGGGAAGAGGGAGTTTTTTCGAAAGAAGAGGAAAGAAGAAAAAGCACAGGTGCCCTGGTAGCCATTCCATCCATAGTAATCACAGCTTACGCGCGAGATAGCGTCCATTCAGCGTGGACGCTCTCTTTCGAAAAAGCAGATCGCTTTTTCGATGCATTTTGGCAGTGTGGATGCTCTCTTTCAGAAGAAGTTTTTTCAGAAGATCTCTTCCAGAAAAGCTTCTTCTGAAAGAAGCCTGTAGTCTAGATAATAGTCTCAGTCTGACACTTGCAGCTTGCCTTTTCATTAGCACTGAAAGTTCTGGATGAAGTATTACTATTTATGTTCCATTGCACTGTGAAAAGAAATGCTGTCAAGAAGCCTTATAAAATGTAAAATTTAGGCTTCCACCCTAATTCCATATCTACTCTCTAGGATTTTCTTGGAATACTAATGCCCCCCAAAGATATTTTTTAATTACATGAAAATATTATTCCATATATCTTATAATGAAAATAGAATTGAAATTTACACAGAACAGAATGTAAAATAAGCAAAATAAATATATATTTTTCCCATGGGCTTTAATACTTTTTCCCCTTCGGGGCCCTGATTCTGCATTTTTTTTTAGAAACCCGTGAGAAAATGTTTATATGTTTAATTTTGTTTAATGTCTTTTTACATTTATATTATATTTTTATTTTATGTATGTTCAATTTTATGATAAGAAGTTAATGTATTACTTACTCCAGAAAAACCTTTGAAAATTTATATATAAGGGGGATAGGATTACAGTTTAAAGTTGACCTTCCATCAAGCACTCCAATTCAGATTCAAGGCATACGGAAAGTGAAAAGGAGAATTACTTCAGAAGTTACTGAGTGCACATTAAGGGTACGTCTACACAGCACCGTTATTTCAGAATAACAAAGTGCATGTTTACACAGCAAGCTGTTATTTTGAAATAATTTTGAGATGGAGGGCTTCTTACTGGGACTCCTGTAACCCTCATTTCACGAAGAGTAAGGGAAGTCAAAGGAAGAGTGTTCTTCCTTCAACTCTCTGCTGTGTAAATAGTGCCAAAAAGCCAAATTAAGCTATTTTGACTTCAGCTACACAATTGACATAGCTGAAGTTACGTATCTTAATTTGACTTTTGCCCTGCAGTGTAGACATGCCCCTAAATTATTCAGCTTATTCCTGTAAGTGGAATTCCTCCCTTCAGTGAATGACTAAAACTACTACTATCAGAGGCTTTAATTTTTCCCTCTTCTAAATCGCACAGGCTTTATTAGTCTTGTAGGGTAGACAAAGATTGCAGGTTTGTATTTTAAACCTATAAAAAGACTTACATTTTAAACCTTCTGAAGGAAACCTTCTGGTTTGTATAATCACCAACAATAACACTCGGGAAAAATTGCCTCAGACTGGAATTCCACTGCCCTGGACTTCACACAGAATAGTTTATTCATAACTTCTATTCCAGGGTTCCACTATTTTAAATATTTTCTCCTTTCTAATGGATTTGGTCACTCTGTTTTTCTTCTAGCCATATGGAATATGCTATGTAGCTTTATCTGACGAAATGCATCCCAGAATACTCAAGGAGCTGATAGAGGAGGTATCTGAGCCTCTAGCTATCATCTTTGGAAAATCATGGGAGACAGGAGAGATTCCAGAAGACTGGAAAAGGGCAAATATAGTGCCCATTTATGGGAAATAAGAACAACCCAGGAAACGACAGACCAGTTAGTTTAACTTCTGTGCCAGGGAAGATAATGGAGCAGGTAATTAAGGAAATCATCTGTAAACACCTGGAAGGTGGCAAGGTGATAGGGAACAGCCAGCATGGATTTGTAAAGAACAAATTGTGTCAAACCAATCTGATAGCTTTCTTTGATAGGATAACGAGTCTTGTGGATAAGGGAGAAGCGGTGGATGTGGTATACCTAGACTTTCGTAAGGCATTTGATATGGTCTCGCATGATATTCTTATCAATAAACTAGGCAAATACAACTTAGATGGGGCTACTATAAGGTGGGTGCATAACTGGCTGGATAACCGTACTCAGAGAGTAGTTATTAATGGTTCACAATCCTGCTGGAAAGGTATAACAAGTGGGGTTCCACAGGGGTCTGTTTTGGGACCGGCTCTCTTCAATATCGTCATCAACAATTTAGATATTGGCATAGAGAGTACGCTTATTAAGCTTGCAGATGATACCAAGCTGGGAGGGGTTGCAACTAATCTGGAGGATAGGGTCATAATTCAAAATGATCTGGACAAATTGGAGAAATGGTCTGAGGTAAACAGGATGAAGTTTAATAAAGACAAATGCAAAGTGCTCCACTTTGGAAGGAACAATCAGTTTCATATATACAGAATGGGAAGCGACTGTCTAGAAGGAGTACGGCAGAAAGGGATCTAGGGGTTATAGTGGACCACAAGCTGAATATGAGTCAGCAGTGTGATGCTGTTGCAAAAAAAGCAAACATGATTCTGGGATGCATTAACAGGAGTGTTGTGAGCAAGACACGAGAAGTCATTCTTCCGCTCTGCTCTGCGCTAGTTAGGCCTCAGTTGGAGTATTGTGTCCAGTTCCGGGCACCGCATTTCAAGAAGGATGTAGAGAAATTGGAGAGGGTCCAGAGAAGAGCAACAAGAATGATTAAAGGTCTAGAGAGCATGACCTATGAAGGAAGGCTGAAAGAATTGGGTTTGTTTAGTTTAGAAAAGAGAAGATTGAGGGGGGACATGATAGCAGTTTTCAGGTATCTAAAAGGGTGCCATAAGGAGGAGGGAGAAAACTTGTTCATCTTGGCCTCTGAGGATAGAACAAGAAGCAATGGGCTTAAACTGCAACAAGGTTGGACATTAGGAAAATGTTCCTAACTGTCAGGGTAGTCAAACACTGGAATAAATTGCCCAGAGAGGTTGTGGAATCTCCATCTCTGGAGATATTTAAGAATAGGTTAGATAAATGTCTATCAGGGATGGTCTAGACAGTATTTGGTCCTGCCATGAGGGCAGGGGACTGGACTCGATGACCTCTCGAGGTCCCTTCCAGTCCTAGTATTCTATGATTCTATCTGAGGCCACACACCAATGCAGCCCCATGAATCAGCAGCATTAGGTACTAACAGAATCATAGAATCATAGAAGACTAGAAGTGGAGGGGACCTCGAAAGGTCATCGAGTCCAGTCCCCTGCCCTCACGGCAGGACCAAGCACCATCTAGACCATCCCTGATAGATGTCTATCTAACCTGCTCTTAAATATCTCCAGAGATGGAGATACCACAACCTCCCTAGGCAATTTATTCCAGTGTTTAACAATCCTGACAGTTAGGAAGTTTTTCCTAATGTCCAACCTAAACCTCCCTTGCTGCAATTTAAGCCCATTGCTTCTTGTCCTATCCTCAGAGGCCAAGGAGAACAATTTTTCTCTCTCTTCCTTGTGACACCCTTTTAGATAGTTGAAAACCGCTATCATGTCCCCTCTCAGTCTTCTCCTTTCCAAACTAAACAAGCCCAATTCTTTCAGTCTTCCCTCATAGCTCATGTTTTCTAGACATTTAATCATTCTTGGTGCTCTTCTTTCCAATTTCTCCACATCTTTCTTGAAATGTGGTGCCCAGAACTGGACACAATACTCCAACTGAGGCCTAACCAGCGCAGAGTAGAGTGGAAGAATGACTCCTCGTGTCTTGCTCACAACACATCCGTTAATGCATCCCAGAATCATATTTGCTTTTTTTGCAACAGCATCACACTCTTGACTCATATCTAGCACTATGACCCCTAGATTTGTTTCAGCAGTACTCCTTCCTAGACAGTCACTTCCCATTCTGTATGTGTGAAACTGATTGTTCCTTTCTAAGTGGAATACTTCGCATTTGTCCTCATTAAACTTCATCCTATTTACCTCAGACCATTTCTGCAGTTTGTCCAGATCATTTTGAATTATGACTGACTGACCTGTCTTCAATCTGTTAACATCAGAAATGAGACATACTTTGGTCTCCCATCCCTGTGCACTTTACTGTTGCACAGCATTTTTGTTTAGCAATAAATATTTCTAGATTCAGATAGGCTCATCAAGGAGAATTTCATATGACTGATCCTACTCCTATTGCAGTGAATGGGAAATTTGATAATGGTATCAATGGAGAAGAAACCAGCCTGTAAGATTCAGATATTTTCTGTGCTTAAATAAATACTTGATATAATGTTATCTTTTAGAGTACATCTACACAGCAGTGTTAGTTTGGAATAACTGACATTATTCCGAAATAACATAATCCACATCTACACTGCAAGCCTTTATTTCAAAATAACGATGAGCTGGACGACTTCTTACTCTGACTCCTGTAACCCTCATTTTACGAGAAGTAAGGGAATTTGGAGGAAGAGTGCTCTACCTCAGACTTCCTGCTGTGTAGACAGTGCCAAAAGCCGAAATAAGCTATTTCGACTTAAGCTACGCAATTGACGTAGCTCAAGTTGCATAGCTTATTTCACCTTTAGCCCTGCTGTGTAGACGTGCCCTCAGTTACTTGGGAAATATATCGGGCTTAAGAAAGTATGTGAATGTATGTAAAAATCTACACACAATTATACCCATGCTATCACATAGTTCTGCACATTTTTTGTATGCTATTTGGTACAAAACCGATCTACATTTACTATGGAAACTACTTCAGCAAGTTATAAATATGCTTCTAATGAGGTGCAGGCCACCTACTTAAACACACGCATCAAATTCATGTGATGTGAAAGTTTCTTAAGTGTCACAATGTTTTAAAGAAGAAAATAATAGATGATAGTTGTCTTTTTCATTTGTGGCCCTGATCCTGAAACTGGATTCATGTGGTTGAAGCACTGTAGCTGTCAGGGGCTCTGCTGAAGTCATTGGGTATAAATATAGGGATCTCTCTTGCTCTCGCTCTCTCAGCATAATATTACATACTCAAAATAATTAAAAAACTGCGAAGGTTGCAAAGTCAGTCACTGAAAATGTAGGAAGCATCAGAATTAAGGATGCCTTTTCAACTTTGATTCATCCCCCTTGGGCATATGCATTATCGCAGTCTTTAATGAATGATCACATGCTGTTTTTTCCATAGGACTCCTTCCCTCATTGAGTGCATGAAATGGAAATTGCTTATTAAATGGGCAGCTATTCAATATTTCATTTTATCCTCACCGTTCAATGCATGACTCCATGCCTTATTTACTGCACTCTATTTAAACCTTACTCTGAAGACAGAATTATTGATTTCCTCAAGGGAATTTAGATGGTTCTCATCACAGCTCAATTGAGAGCTTCACAAACATTAATTAATTTATTTTCATAGAACCCTTTTGAGATAAGATGATATTATTATACCCACTTTACAGATGGGGATCTGAAAGAGACATAAACATCATTTTCAAAAGTATACACTCATTTTCAGAGCTATCCTTACCAGTGCTGGTGCCTTATGTAGCCAAGGGGAAGTGGCTGATCCACAGGGGGATATGTGGGGACAGAAAATGTGGAGGGCAGGGAGTTGCCAACTGTCCTAGACTGGATGGACCCGAAGCCATTACTGCAATCAGGTCCACTGACAGTGGCCAAGGGGCACAAAGGGGGCAATTGTACAGGGGCCCAGCATTTCAAAGGGGGTCGGAGCTCCCGGTCACTGCTGCTCTATGAAATGTCACAGGAGCACTGCCCTGCTGCTCCATGGGGCTCTGAGGGCTGGGGAGGAGGGTCCAACGCCACACTCTGGGCAATGGTGAGGGCTGACTGCCCTTGGCCCAGCCCCTTCCACCTGAGGCTCTGCCCTCCAGGGAAATTGAGCCAGGTCTCCCCCCACCCACATTCTCCCCTGGACTGCGGTGGCTGTTGGCTCCACTGGTTGCAATGGTGTCTGGTCCATCTGGAGCAGGAGAGTTGGCAACCATGGAACAGGGCAGGGAGGGAGGCTTACCTGCAGCATCAGGACAACATGCAGGAGATACAAACATTGGTAGGCAATGCAAGTACAGGCCAGAGGAGCAATGGGTGGCTGTCTCTTCTCCTTCTTAAGTGGCATCTTCCATTACTGTATGTTTGCAGCCATGGTGACCCTTCCTATACAAACCTCTGCTAATCTCTTTGTGGAGGAATAGTCCTTTTAATCCACTCAGGATACCACATTGTCCATTCACAATCTTTTTTCGTCTCATGTTCTTCTGTTATCAACTTTCCTTTCCAGTTACCATAAATGTGAGTTGCCCTCTGAACCTTTTAAAATGTTTCCTGCAAATTGAGAATCTTTCTTGTCATGAGATCTCTAATTAGCATTTCCTTAGTTCCAGTAATAGCCACTACTTTTTAGTTGTTTATACTATCTATCCATGGCATTTACAGAATTCTTCCATTACAGCCAGAGCTGTTCGGAGTGAAGTGCTGGTAAATATTTTCAGATACATGGGACAGAAGCTCCAGACCCCTGGATTCCAGGTAATACTCTGAGAATTTAAGCCCTGATTTGAAGAATTGTAATTTCTTTATTATCAATTGTTTGAATGTCCATGTTTCACAGCTGTAATTTTACACAGGTCAAACATAAATTTTCAAGAGTTGGAATTTAGTCTGTGGATTTCATAGAATTATAGAATACTAGAACTGGAAAGAACCTCGAGAGGTCATCAAGTCCAGTCCTCTGCACTCATGTCAGGACCAAGCACCATCTAGACCAGGTCTGGGCAAAATACAGCCTGGAGGACAGATCTGAGCCATGAAGCCACCAGATCTAGCTTGTGGACCACCTTGCTGGGACCCTCAGGCACACAGCTACTACAAGTTTAAAGCACAGTCCGGTGGCTCTCTGCTCTGGAGGAAGGGGGAGGCTTTGTGTGATCTCCCTGCCCCCCAGCCCAATTCTCAGCTCCTATTGGCCAGAAACAACCAGCTAATAAGAATTGACCCTAGCCAATCTCTCAGCTCCTATTGGCTGGAAACAAACAGCCAATAGGAGTGGAGAGATTGGCCTGGGGGATGGGGTCAGTGCAAGCCTCTTCCCCCTCCGGAGTTGAGAGCCTCATGCAGGGAACCGTCTGCAGCTCTGAGTGATCTGTGGCTGCAGGAAACAGGGAGCCCAGCCTGCCTTGGGGGTGCTGCAGGGCTACTGGCTTAGGTAAGTGCCTCCCAGTCAGAGCCTGCCTCTGGCAACGCTGCCTCTTCCACACCCCAACTCCCTGCCCCAGGTCACCATCCAAACCTTGTGTACTCCCCCGCCCCAGGTCACAATTCCCTCACAGGCCCTGTACCCTCTCCTGTACCCCTCCCCCAAGACAGAATCCTCTCCTGCATCCAAACACCCTCCCAGACTCTGTACCCCTATCCCCTGACCCAGGTCACAACCCCCTCCTTCACCCAAACTCCCTCTCAGAGCCCACGCCGTCTCCTGCACCCCAGTCCCTTACTCCATTCGCCCTTCTGCACCCAACCTCCATCCTAGACCCCACACCTCCTCCACAGAAAAGTGCGGTCCTTGACCATTTTCCAAAATCTTGGAATGGCCCCCCACCAAAAATTATTGCCACCCCTGATCTAGACCATCCCTGACAGATGTCTGTTCAACCTGCTGTTAAAAATCTCCAGTGATGGAGTTTCCACAACCTTCCTATGCAATTTATTCCAGCGTTTAAGGACCCTGACCATTAGGAAGTTTTTTTTTATGTCCAACATAAACCTCCCTTGCTGCAATTTAAGCCCATTGCTTCTTGTCCTATCATCAGAGGGCAAGGAGAACAATTTTTCTTCCTCTTCCTTGTGACTCCCTTATAGATACTTGAAAACTGTTATCATGTCCCTTCTCACTCTTTCCATTCCAAACTAAGCACGCCCAATTCTTTCAGTCTTCCCTCATAGCTCATATTCTCTAGACGTTTAATCATTCTTGTTGCTCTTCTCTGGATCTTCACCAATTTCTCCACATCTTTCTTGAAATGTGGTACCCAGAACTGGACACAATACTCCAATTGAGGCCTAATTAGCGCAAAGTAGAGCGAAAGAATGACTCCTTGTGTCTTGCTTACAACACTCCTGTTAATGCATCCGAGAATCATGTTTGCTTTTTTTGCAACAGTGTCACACTGTTGACTCATATTTAGCTTGTGGTCCACTATGACCCCTAGATTCCTTTCTGCAGTACTCTCTAGACAGTCGCTCCCCATTCTGTATGTGTGAAACTGAGTGTTCCTTTTTAAGTGGAGGACTTTGCATTTGTTCTTTTAAACTTCATCCTGTTTACCTCAGATCATTTCTCCAGTTTGTCCAGATCATTTTGTAGTATGCCCCTTCTCATCAGATGTTTATTCTTCCAGAAGGTCTCTTCCATACTTAGTATTCTGGTGCTGACTTCAGCATCACATCTTTCATTTTCTGTAATGATGCATCCTAAGTAGCAATAATTTCTCACTTGCTGTATGGCTGTCTTAAACGTACATGTTTTCCAGGATTCTTACATAGTGCTATAGTTTCTGTCTTGTCCACATTCAACTCACAGCCATGTTCATTACTGTAATCATATGCAATCTACACTAACTTCATCAGAATCAGCCAACAGCACTGTCATCTGTATAACAAGTGTTCACCCATTTTTCATTCATCTTGATACCTTCTTCTGTTCTTATTAATTTTAGTCAAATGCTCGCTTTAAATACTGAGTAAAGTCAGTGATATTATAACTCAGGGTATGTCTACACTACAGCACTAATTCGAACTAACTTAATTCGAATTAGTTAATTCGAAATAAGCTAATTCGAATTAGTGCATCTAGACCTAAAAACTAATTCGAATTAGCGTTTTGCTAATTCGAACTAGCATGTCCACATTGAGTGGACCCTGAACCGAAGTTAAGGCTGGCCGGAACCAGTGCCGGCAGGGCATCAGGTTAGGACTTAGAGTGTGGAGCTGCTGCCTCAGGCTGGGAGGAGGGAGCTGGAAAGGGGAAGCCAGGGGAAGAAGGAGGAGGGGAAGTCTAAAACTATGGTATGCCATATCTTCAGTACTTTGTACAGATGTGGTCTCCTAACCTCAAAAAAGATATTTTGGCCTTGGAAAGGGTTTAGAAAAGGGCAACTAAAACGATTAGGGGTTTGGAACAGGTCCCATATGAAGAGAGGCTAAAGAGACTGGGACTTTTCAGCTTAGAAAAGAGGAGACTGAGGAGGGATATGATAGAGGTCTATAAAATCATGAGTGGTGTGGAGAGGGCGAATAAAGAAAAGTTCTTCATTAGTTCCCGTAATATAAGGACTAGAGGACACCAATGAAATTAATGGGCAGCAGGTTTAAAACTAATAAGCGAAAGTTCTTCTTCACACAGTGTGTAGTCAACCTGTGGAACTCCTTGCCACAGGAGGCTGTGAAGGCTAGAACTATAACAGAGTTTAAAGAGAAGTTAGATACATTCATGGAGGTTGGGTCCATGGAGTTCTATTAGCCGGGGGTAGGAATGGTGTCCCTGGCCTCTGTTTGTGGAAGGCTGGAGATGGATGGCACGAGACAAATCACTTGATCATTGTCTTCGGTCCATCCCCTCCGGGGTACCTGGTGTTGGCCGCTGTTGGCAGACAGGCTACTGGGCTAGATGGACCTTTGGTCTGACCCAGTACGGCCATTCTTATGTTCTTATGTTCTAAGCTCAGGGTCGGGGGTCTCACTGGACCAACTTGATTTTCATGCAAACCTGCTCCTGGGTTCACATGTGGCCTCTGGTGGCCAGGCTGGCAGCCATGTGGCTAGTGCGGAGATCGTGGACGTTGGAGGCCTCCCCCCAAACCTCGATGAGGTCCATGATCTCTGCACTAGACCAGGCGGGCGCTCGCCTCTTGTGGCTCTGGGCAGGCTCCTGGGAGCCACCAGCCTGGTCCTGGAAGAGGCGGAGGGCTGGGTGGCAGCGGGTGGCTGGCTCATGCTGTGCCAGGTGCAAGGTCTGCTGGCTGGGTGCTGGCAGGCTTGCAACTGGCACAAACACTGTAGCCAGACCGTGCCCCTTTAAGGGCTCCAGGGCCAGGAGAGGGGCAGAAGAGTTTCCCTGGTTTGGCCCAGAGTGGCCACCAGGGCAAGCTGGGAAGGGCTAGCCTCCAGCTAGTTCAAATTAAGTGGCTACACAGCCCTTAATTTGAACTACTTAATTCGAACTAGGCGTTAGTCCTCGTAGAATGAGGTTTACCTAGTTCGAATTAAGCGCTCCGCTAGTTCGATTTAAATTCGAACTAGTGGTTTGTATGTGTAGCCCCTATTAAAGATAATTTGAACTCACGGCTGTTAGTTCGAATTAACTTTGTAGTGTAGACATACCCTCATTGTCTCACTCGTCTTGATCTCAATTAGATTTTCACTAGAAGATTTACCCAGCATTGCATGGGTCCTTGTCGGGGCTCAGGGTAGGGGGTAGAGGGTGCAATAGTCAGGGAAGGGGGCTGGGAGGTCTGTGTGAGGTCTCAGGGCAGGGGGTGGGAGGTGTGTGTGTGTGAGGGGGGTCAGGGCACAGGGTGAGGTGTGCAGGGTAGGGGACTCAAGGCAGCGGGTGGGATGTGGGGGGCTGAGGATGGGTGAAGGAATCATGGTAGGGGTGGGGGTTATGGGCGGGGGGTGGGAGGTCTGGGGATCTCAAGGCAGGTGTGTGTTCAGGAATTAGGGTGGGGGGCTCATGCCAGGGCCTCAGAAGCTGGGAACTTTCTAAGGACGCTGCTGCTTCATGTGTGGCTCTTCCTGGGGGGTCAGGGCTGTGCTACCCTGGTGGCTCCTCTTGGGTGAGTGTGGGGGAGGAGGAGGGCCAGCAGCTCCTCCCAGGGGGCTGGGACTACACTGCCCAGCCTGCCAGCCAGTGGTTCCTGGAAGGGGGGCTGACTGACCCCCCCAGATAACCCCTGACTGCTGCTCAGGGGATCAAGGGCTGGGCTGACCAGCCCCAGCTACCAGCTCCTCTTGAGGGGGTGGCTCCTCCCATAGAGTGGGGGCTCTGCTGCCCACTCCCGCAGCCAGTGGCTGCTGGCGGGAGGGCTCTCTGGTTTCCCCACCTGGCCAGTGTGCTCAGCCCCCATGGTGGCTCCTTGGGGAGGAGGGAGTAGGTTGCCTGGCCCCCTGGCCTCTCCTCATGGGGAACAGTGGGGTGGAGCTGGGCTGCCTGTCTCCCCGGCCACTATTCATAGGGGTGCAGGGATTGGCTGCCCGGCCCCCTGGCATCTATTCATGGGTGTGCGGGGCTGGGCTGCCTGGTCCCCCCGACCTCTACTCATGAGGGAAGGGTTGGGCCACTGTTCCCGGCCCCCCCTTTAGTGTCTCTTCTGGGTTGGGAGAGAGTCCGGGCTGCAGTTCCCACGGCTCCAAGTGTCACCTTGTGGGGGGGGAGCAGGGCTGTGATGCCTGTCCCTGCGTGAGGTCCCAAAGGGGGCCACAGCAGTAGGACATGTGGCTGGAGGGGCTTTTCCCCCATCAGGCACTGAGGCTGAAGGCTGGAGGAGAGGGGTTTGGGCAGGAGGGTCACTTACCTGGTTTGATGTCTGGGAAGATGTCAAGGATCAGCCCTAGCTGGCCACTGTCTTGCTGGTGAGGCTGCACCCAGTGATCACTCTGCAGTATATATGTCCCTGTGATCAGCCCCCTCCCTTTCTATATGATGGGAAACCACTGGATTTCAAGCACATTATGTTTTCCTGGCACAAGCAATCTCTGACCGTGCTTTAAGTTAAGATAAGAGGAAGCTGCATTCCAAATTTGGTGATCTTAGCTCTTATAGTTTAGGAGGAGTTCTTGAACAAATGGACTCAAGGACAGCCAGCCAGATGCGCATTTCTAAAATAGATAGATAGATTTTCATCTTCCAAAATAATCACCTTCTGATTCCAGTATAATTGTTTTATTACTCAGAGTTCATATCCATCTGAGTCTATTGAGCAACTTGTAGTCGTAGATTCTGCTAAATGCCTTTTGGAAGTCAGAGAAACACAGAGAAAGTATACAGTGTTTTTCTCCATTTCAATTGACTTTTCTTATATGAGCTTCAGGCTCATAAGTAGAGCCCTGCAAATCTGCAAATATCCACTTTATATCCATGGGTATCCACATTCGCAGATGTGGATGCAGATATCCACGACTCATTTTAGCAGATACAGACACAAAATTTTGTGTCCACGTAGGGCTCCATTCATAAGGGTGTTTATCGTCCCTTTTCCACATCTGAAGCTTTATTGTTGTTCACTTAGGGCATGTCTACACTAGGAAATAATATTGATAAGTAAAATCGAAATAATAACTGCCAAATTAACAAAATTGAAATAGCACATCACACTACCAGGCAGCATCGAAATAGTGCAGAATTATTTCAAGATAGTGTGTCCACACTGATTGGACTCTGCCTCAGATTTAGAGACCCCAGAACTACTCCAGGGAGGGCACCAGGAGGTTAGACACTTCCTGGGGCTGCTTGGTCAGGCAAGCTCAGACATGTGCTTTCAGGGACTCCTCTCTATGGCTGCATCTCACACACCGCTGTCTACCCCCTCATGGGACACCACACTGATGCAGTGTGCTCTGGTTGCCCTTGTGGGCACCACAGCACTCACATCATGGAGCTGGAGCTGCTGCAAAGTGGTGCCATGTTCACTGGCTTTGTGCTGTGCCTCATGGCGCAGTTCTTCCAGACTGCCTGCATGCTGCTCCAGCAGGATGACAACCAGCCCCAACCGGAGAACCCCTGCACCCAGCTCCTGGTGCTTCTGCTGCTGCAAATGCCCCTAAACCCGCTGGGCACCGTGGAATGCTGCTTTTGGCGGAGGGAGACCAGATCCGACTGGTGGGACTGTATCGTCCTGCAACAATCGGGCGACCAGCAGTGACTCCAGAATTTCCACGTGTGGAAGGCCACATTCTTGAACTTTGCTAGTGGCTTGCCCCTGCCCTCAGGTGTCAGGACGGATATCTGCAACCTGCCATCCCCCTGCAGAAGTGCATCACCATCACCCTTTGGAAGTTTTCTATGCTGGACAGCTACCGCTCCATTGGGAATCAGTTCAACATGGGGAAATCCACAGTTGAGGCCATGCTCCTGTGAGTGGCCATGGCCATCAACAATATGTTGCTGTGGACATTGCACTCTGGATAACGTCAACACCATCGTGGATGGCTTTGCTGCCATGGGGTTCCCCACCTGTGGGAGGGTCATATCCCCATCCTGGCCCTGACCTCTGTGGGGTCCACCAAGGAGAACTTCAATTCCAGGCTCAGCAGATGCGGCATGTTTGTGGAGTGTGCGTTGGGCCACTTGAAGGGGAGGTTCAGGAGTCTCCTCATCTGCCTGGACCTCAGCAAGTGAAACATCCCCTTCGTGGCAGCAGCCTGCTGCATGCCCCATAAACTTTGCAAGAACAAGGGGGAGACTTTCCTGCCAGGGTGGGGGCAGAGGCCGAACGTCTGGCCAGGGCTTATGGGCAGCTGGACACCAGTGTCCAATGCAGAGCACATCAGGGGTCTGTGCTCATCCAGGAGACCTTGAGGGAGAGTTTCAGTGCAGGCCAGCTGTGCAGGCCTCTTCAAGAGGGGTCCCTGCATTGCCCCTGTGTGCTTTTTCTCCTCCACTCCTCTCTTCCCACCTTCCCCCTCCCCTGCAGAGCAGAGAATAAACCCTTTTTTTTTTTAACCAATTCTGTTTATTTGGGGGATATAAAAGAGGGGAGGGACTAGGGAAAGAACCTGGCCTGGGGGTGGGGGAGGAGTGGGGAAGGGGACTCTGGGATGGGGCTGGGAATGGCGCCTGCCTCAGTCTGCTCTGGAGGCCTCGGCTGCCCTGGAGGTACCACCACCATGGGCAGACAGTGCAGCTCCCCAGCCCCACCTACAGTCCTGCCCCCTCCACTGACTCCTCACCCCCACTGTGGGAAGGGGAGGAGCAGTGTGCCAAACACATGCACCCCTCCCTCACCACCACTACCACAGGGTGGGGAAGAGTGCATGCACCCCAGCATCCCTGGAGCAGTTGGAAGGGAGGTGGACGTGGCCTGACCTGGCCCAAACCTCCCTGGTCCCATAGCAGCAGGAAGGGAGGTGGTGGTGTGGCCCAAGCCGCCCCGGAGCACGGGGCAGGGCAGGTGCTAGGGGTAGCAACACTCTGCCCCAGAACACTTACACCAGGTGTTCTTGGGGTGGAGTATGGGCGGGGCCAGGCTGGCGGTTTGGGAAGGCACAACCTTCCCCCGCATAAGCCACCGGACGCCCATGCCCATGGGGGCCCTGGTGGCCTCTGGGGGGAACTAGGAGAAGCCGGGGGTGGGGGTGGGTATGGGCGCCGGGAAGTGGCTAGTGGCCCACTCCATGCACGAGGCCATGTGCTCCATTACAAAGGTGAAGGAGGAGTACATGGCCTGATGCTGGCTTGACAGCTGGTCCCAGGTGGCCTTCCACTGTTCCTGGACAGCGTGGTGCTCCTCCCGGTCAGTGGCCCACTCCTGGGATGAGGGACTGGAGCCCCCGGATGAAGGTCTGGAGGCAGGCCATCTGCTCCTGCAGCAGATCTTCACTTTTTCTGGTGGATCCTGCAGAGTCAGGAGGATGGTGTGGGAGGTGGTGGACATGGCAAGCTTGCAACTGGCCCAGCTGTGAAAAAAAGTTACAAGGGTAGTCATCCCAGGAGACACTATGTATGAAGCCTAGCCCTGATCTCTGACCTGACATGAAGGTCTCGGTTCAGATGATGGCGATGTGCTTCGTGCAGGTAACAGATGGCCTTGCTCACAGGCACTTTCCTGCAGGGACATGGACGTCCTAGGGGAGCATAGCAACACCTACATCCTGGGGACAAGCAGGCAGGGGAAGGTGCCAGACAGGCCAGGGGCCTGTGGGTGGAAGTGGGGGACAGGGCAGCTCAGCTTCCTTCTGTGTCCCACACATGTTGGATCCGGCATTGGTTGCGTCCCACAGAGAGAGAACTCCTATCCCTGCCCTCTGGGCGGGGTGTATGTGCGCTGGGAGAGATGTGTGAGAGCAGTAGAGGCTGCTTGCTGGAAAGAGTTCTACTGTGGTCCCCTCCTTTTCGTCCCCCAAGCAAGTTCCCACGTAGGGGATTGGTCTCCTCCACATCGCCATGCTTGACCGGGAGCAGATGCTGCCCAAGTGCGGACATGAGCATGTGCGGTGTGCGACACCGCTGTGTGTTTCCATGACCCCAGACTCCTTAGTGGTGGCTTGATGTGGGAAGGGGTCCCACCACGGAGGCTGGAATAAGGCAGGTCCCTCCAGGAACCTTGTGAGAAGGAGCAAGGGGTTCCTGTGTGAGAGCATTCTGGAGCTGAGTGCTCTGGACTGGCGCTGCATGTGCACCCATGTGCACAGGTTGTTGCGTGATCCCCAGACTGAGTAGGCCAAGTGAGAAGTGTGCAGCCCCTTGCAGCCTGCCACCTGCCCTCATGTGCATCTAGGGCAAATGATGGAACTCAGATGAACTGTTTTCCCCAGGTTCGGGAGACATCCTGGAAAGGGGGAGGGGAACTGCCTCCAGGCTGAGGAGCAGCTCCTGGCTTGCAGCTATGGCTGACTGGCTGGCCTGCTCCTCCTCTTCGTCCTCCTCCACAACTCCTCCCTCATGGAGGTTGATGCCAGGTATGTCCTGGCTGGACTTGATGACAACAGTAGGGGAGGTGACTGATCCTCCTCTCAGGATAGCATTGAGCCAGTCATAGTAGCGGCACATGTACACTGCCGCCCTAGAGCATTCTCTCTGCTCTCTGGCCTTATTGTAGGCCTGCCTGAGCTCTTTAATTTTCAAGCAGACCTGGTCAAGGGTCCGTGTGTGTCCCTTCTCAGCCAGGCGGGTGCCCTTCCAGTCATAGACCTTGACATTGCACCTTCTGGTGCAGAGACCCTGGAGGTTGGTCTCCTCGCCCCAGATTTCAATGATATCTAGGATCTCTGCAGCAGTCCAGGGCAGTGCTCTTCTCTGTCCCTGGCCAGGGGCAGCCAAAGGTGTTGTGGAAGTGCTGGCAGGCATGGGGGCTCAGAGGGAGTGCTGGGGTTGGACATGGCTACTGTGCTGCTGTGGTGTGGCACAGGGCTGCATGAGCCACAAGACTTTTTCCTGCAGCCTCTTGCTTTGAAGGTTCCACAGGAGAAGGGGAGCAGTGGAGATGTCAGGTGTGGCCAGAGTGGTCACAGGTGCAGCTGTGAGAGGCCTCTGGAGGCCAATTATTTTGAAATAGCAGCAACCAAGTGTCCATACTCATGCTATTGTAAAATAATAATTTCAAAATAAGCGTTATTCCTCATGGAAAGCGGGAGTTATTTTGAAATAACCAGCCTGTTATTTTGAAATAATGAATTTGGTAGTGCAGGCGTTCCTCTTTTTAATTCAGAATAAGGGGAGTTATTTCGAAATAGCTCCATAGTGTAGACCAGGACTTATTTCCCTTATCGTTTTTTCCTTGTATTCAGTTTTGAACAAATTGCAAAAGTATCTTACAAGCATGTGACACCAGACTGATTTGTTATGTAGTCTTTACAACCTGTAGCTTTATTTTTTCCCTGGGATTTGGATAGAGTGAGGTTATAAAATCTTGTAAGCCTTCATCTCCTATACTTTTTATCAAGTCAGCTGATATTCCATCACATCCTAGTCCTTTTTCTTTCAGAATTCTTGTATTGCTTCCATGATTTCAACCGTTATTGGTATGCTTATTTGTCTGATCTCTAGGGCCATGTCTACATTAGGAAACTATTTCAAAATAACTAAATTTGACTTAATAACTTCCAATTTTACAAAATTGAAATAGCATATCCCCAATATGGGGGAGCCTCGAAATTAGTCGGAGGCAGGCTAATTAATTGTAGATACACTACCTCGACTTAGAGCCCCAGGAAGCACTGGGGAATAATTAGTTCAAATTACTCTGGGCAGTAGTTATTTCAAAATAGTGGCACTGGAACAGCCACACTAACAATATTTTGAAATAAATACTGCAAAATTAGCATTATTCCCTGAGACAAGCAGGAGTACAGATTTTGAAATAACTAGCCCATTGTTTTGAAATAACAGGCTTGGTAGCGTGGACTCTCCACTTATAAATTTGACCTAAGGGGGGTTATTTCTCAATAACGCCCTAGTATAGACCAGGACTAGTTGAGGTTTTTCAGGTCTATATCACCATATAGTTCTTCCTGTAATCCTCTGGACCACATTGCTTGGAGGAGGGGGCAAAGGGGTGGGGTGCAGGCAGAGCAGGGAAGAGGTTTGGTGGAGAGGTGGAATGGAGGGTGGGGGGGTGGAGTATAGGCAGGGCATGATGGAGCCTGTTGCAGGGCAGTTGCCCCAAACCCCTTGTATCTCCCTAGGGATGGCCTAGCTGAAAGGATCATATAAGTGAATCTATTATAATTGCCACCCCTTTCCTACTTTGATATCCACTTCCCCTGACAACTCTGCATGCTTTGCTGTTTGGAAGACTTATGACAAAGTCATCTTAACCTCTCCAGAATGTCTCATTTAGTTACCTATCTATAATGTTTAGCCTTTCCATGTCTCTGTGTATATTGGCTAGCATCCCAGATTAATGATTCAGTCCCTTTATATACCATGCAGTGATCCCTTCAGTTGCTAATTCCATAGTGTGATGGGGTGGACTAGCCCAAAAGGCCCCCTATTGGAGACTTCAGAGTCCTGCCAGTCAACCCAGAAAAAGAGCAGTGGAGAGGTCCTCCAACCAGGTTAGAATGGCTGTAGGAGAAGCAGCTAGTCAGAGAGACTACAGGTAGTAGTCAATGAGGGCCTAGCAGACTCATATAAAAAGAGCTGCAGGGCTGGAATAAATTCACTCTGCTTGCAGAATTGGGGAAGCAAGAGGTTCTCCTGGACGGCAGCAGGAGCTAAAGCCAGTATTTGCTAACAGGGACCAGGGATAGAGTTGCCAGATGGTTGAAACAAAAATACTGACCCCCCGCCCCCAAAAAAACAGGAAAAAATTCTGTTGAAGGGGAAAAAAAGGGGGGAGGACCAAAGTTGTTGAGCAAAAAACAAACAAAAAAAGGACTCCAAGGACTTATTCAGCCAAATAAAATTTAAAATAAAACAGCATGTCCCCTTTAAGAGTGAGTGCAGGGATAGGAACTGGAGAGCGGTTGAGCATTGCTTCCCCTAGGTCTTTTGGCCGGCAGCCATTTTGTGCTGGCAGCCTTGGGGAACCAGGTAAGCATGGGGGCTGGGGTCAGAGGGCTGGGGGTGTTGGGAGCCGGGGGAGGCCGGGTGCTGAGTGTTTGTAGGGTTGCCAGGTGCCTGGCATTTTTGCCTCCTGGCCAGGGAAAAATTCAGAAAATACGGGACATCTCAGGTGTCCGGTATTCTCTGAATTTTTTTACCGGACAGGAGGAGAAAATACCGAATTGTCCGGGTGAATACTGGACACCTGGCAACCCTAACTAGGGAAGTGAGCGAATAGATTCTTACTGGCTGCCAGGACTCAATTAAGAAAGGCTATAGGGAGGAGGCCCAGAGAAAAGCAGTTAGTTAAAGAAACATGGCACATGGCTGCAACTTAGGGTATGTCTACACTAGCCCCCTAGTTCGAAAGAGGTGTAACAGTTAACTCGAACTAAGGACTTAGTTTGAGTTAACGTTTGACTGCCGCGTGTAGTCGTGGGCAGTTAGTTTGGACTAGGGGGATTTAAAAATGGCGCCCGGACGGGAAGATGCAAATAAAGCCCGGGATATTTAAATCCCGGGCTTCATTTGCAACTTCGAATGCCTACATTAGCCTCCCTAGTTTGAACTAGGGAACTAATGTAGACATACCCTTAGAGGGCCCCTGGCTTGCCCATTAAGGAAATGGCTTTGCCTTGAGCAAAGGGAATTAAAATAAGCCCAAAGAAGGGACTGTACATGGATCTGTTACCTCTGGAAGGGTCTGAATTGAGATTGATCTAGCTGGAGAGCTGAGGTCAGAGAACTAAGCAGCAAGCAAAGAACCTCCAGGGCAGTTCTGCTCCACCCCAGATAAACTGGCCAGCAAGGTACTAAGATAGCTCTCTCCAGGTGATCAGTAGGGTCTACAGAACATTTACTATGGCCTTTAAGATAGACCCGGTTGGACAGTGTACCCCAGAAAGGGTTTGTTTTGTTTAGTTTTCACATATGGCCAGTGTGACTCAACCAGAGGGGTGAGTCCCAGGAGACCTGATCAACAACTGCAGTGGCTGATGGGGGCACCGTGAGCTGAGAAATTGAAAAAACTTCAGGCATGCACACACAAGACCAGGGGGCACATGTGAAAGGTGGGTGTCACCCTATACCATATCTGGCTATGCTGGTTAGTACTAAGGGCCAGTCAGATTGCATGGCAGTTGGAGAATACAAAGTCAAGTTCTCATGGTATAACTTTGCAGCTAATACCGCACAAAGGTCCCAAGTCCAGCCAGTTTTTTCTTGTTGGACATTGTCAAGGCTGTACTCCATTCTGGCACTTCAAGTTCAGAAAGTGGGGGCCCACCAAAGACTTTAAAATAACCTGCCACTAAAAGCTAATATTTAAAAACTCCTCTAGGTCACAGATTCCATGGCCCTGGATTGGTATTTCTGCCACCATCCAAATGCAAAAACCCCTTTGAGAACCCAAGAAGATTCATTTGGGAATTTTTTCCTGTGAGGTAACTTTAAGCTCTTTAACCCTTCCTCTGGAAAGAGCTTGAAAAAACTGTAATTTTTCTTAATAGCTGGCCTTGCAGTTTCAGGCATGGACACACAGAACCTCCTGCCTTCTTGGACACAGGAATCAGATCACGGTCTTAAGAAGGTGATTTTTATTAATCCAAAGAAAACGTACTTGGTGAAACATTTCTTGGTTGCTAGTAGTTACAGAGCAACTGACAAAATTGCTTCCCTGGGATTCAGTTTGGTGAGTTACACTGTAAGGGTATGTCTACACTAGCTCGTTAGTTCGAGCTAGGTAGGCAAATGAGGACAACTGGAGTTGCAAATGAAGCCGAGGATTTAAATATCCCGGGCTTCATTTGCATGTTCCTGGGCGCCGCCATTTTTAAATCCCCCTTAGTCCGAACTAACTGCCCGCAGCTAGATGTGGCAGTTAAACGTTAATTCGAACTAACTCCTTAGTTCGAATTAACTGTTACTCCTCGTGGAATGATATTTAAATCCTGGGCTTCATTTGCAACTCCATTTGCCCTCATTTGCCTACCTAGCTCGAACTAACGAGCTAGTGTAGACATACCCTAAGGGGAGTAGTTACATTTACTCAGCACAAAGAAGTCCAACAAACCCCAAAAATAAAGACAATAACCTGACCATGTCTGACTAAACATTCCCTGTTCTATTCATATATCTCTTGTTCCAAGATTTAATTCTTCCCTCAGAATGGATGTTGCTGGATACTCCATGCTGTGCTCCCTGGCTCAATTCCTGTCTCCCAGCTCTCTTCTAGTCACACAAAGGGTGTGTCTAGACTACAGGGTTTTTTCGAAAAAACTGTACCTGCGTCTAGACTGCCGCGACGTTCTGTTGACAGTAAATTGAAAGAACGCAGCAATTTTGTTGGCGGCGGTAAACCTCATTTTACGAGGAATAACGCCTTTTTCGACAGAGATCTGTCAAAAAAAGGTGTGCGTGGATGCAGGGAGCCTGTTCTTTCAAAAAAAAAAAAAAGGCCTCCAGGAAGAAGCCCTGGTGGACAGTCCAGACTTTACATGCTGAGCACCTCTCTGGTTCCTGTCCACAGCCTCTTAAAGGAACAGGCACCCAGACAGGCATTGCTGTCAGGAAGCCAGCCAGAGCACCCAAGCCAGCCGTGCTAGCCATGTCCCAGCCTCAAGGCCCCCCCCCAGCCCTTCTCAGGACAGTGAGGAAAACCCACCCAGGGGCACCAAAAGGTGGGCACCAGCCTGATCAGGGCCAGAAATTAAAAACCTCCTGGAGCTCTGGTCCCAGGAAGAAGCCCTGCAGGCCCTGCAGTAATGCCGCAGGAATGCGGACATATATGGCTGCATGGCCCAGGGACTGAGTAAGAAAGGGCATCACCCCTGCACCATGGACCAAGTGAGGGCCAAGGTGAAAGAGCTGCGGCAGGGATATGTCAAGGCCCAAGACCAGAGCTCCCGCTCCGGGGTAGCCCCACAGAGCTGCCCTTACTACCAGGAGTTGGAGCAGATCCTGGGCGGTGGGGAAGCTCAGACTCCACTACGTGTGGTGCAGTCTGGGTTACCCCACCACATCGAGGACCGACCCCTGAGGGAGGACGACAGGCAGGAGAAGCGGGAGAGCTGCACCTGGAGGAGGAAGCCCTCTCCCAGGACCCAGTCCTCCAGACCCCAGAGGCCTCCCAGGTGTCTGTGGACATTGGGGCGGGATCATCAGGTGAGTGCTTTGAGGGGTCACCACACGCGGGCGGGTTGGCAGTGTGGGAAGGCCAGCTAGTCCCATTGCCACTGTGGGGCCCCTGTGAGGCTGTCAGGCCGCTGCCCAACTCACACACGGTGTCACGTATAACACCCCTGAGTCTCCTGTCCAAAGGAGAGCCCCTGACAGCCACGGCATACCCTCGGGGATAGCGGGGGTGCACATAGACATTGATTGTCTCCTCCTCTTTTCTTCCACAGCTGGACCCTCTACCAAAGAGGGGAGCACCACACATGCCCCACCACCATCCCCGATACGTGGCACCCGCAGGCACTGGCATGTTTACACAGACCTGCTGAAGGAGCACATAGTGGCCCTGCAGGACCTTAACAGGATCCTTCAGCATAGGACGGAGACAGAGGCTGAGTGGCACAACAGGCTGCTGGATGAGCTGGTCCAGCAGTGCACTCTGTGGGAGGTCCTAGCCTTGCCTGCCCCTGCCATGGGCACCACTCCTCCTGCACGCCAGGCCCTTTCTCCCCCAGCCCCCCCCTTCTTCCCCAGGGCCCCCTTCTCCCCCAGTTCCCCCTGCTCCCGAGCCCTCACAGGCCCAAGAGCTGCCCCCACCCTCCTGCCCAGGCCAGGACTGGCTCTCACTCCACCCGAGCCCAAGGTTGTGGTGGTTCCAGGATGCAGGAGTTGCGGAATATGCAGGCATCATGTGCCCGCCCCGACCACCCGACAGAAATGTCCATAAAAATGTCCCCGGTGGTTGACCAGGGCCTGCAGCACCATGGACTAGTAGCCCTTCCTGTTTATAAATTGGGCTGCTCGATGAGGCGGCGCGCAGATTGGGACGTGTGTCCCATCGAGGGCTCCTCCGCAGTACGGGAAGCCAAGGGCAGCAAACCCGGCAAGGATGTTGTCCAGGTCCCCGAGATGGACAAGCCTCCTCAGCAGCTCCACACTGATGGCCCTCATCACCTGCAGCAAGAGACAAATAGACAGACGGGAACCAGGGAGTTAGACAGGTTACCAAAGAGCTTGGGAGGAGAACCCTCCCCCCCAATCCACCCCTCCCCTTGTCAGGATGCTCCTCCTCCCCCACATCAGTGCAGGTTTGGCTGAGGAGCTGCCTCCAAGTGCCACTCCATCCCCCACTCCCTCTTGCCCTTGCCTGGCAGTCCTCCTTTCTCAACCCCCGCACTCAGCAGGGCCTGTCCCCCGAGAGTGACTTACCTTCATCAAAATTGCCCTGACGGTAGACCTCCCCACACCAAACTGGTGTCCCCCCTGGAGTGGTAGCTGTCGGGGGTGGCCAGCTTCCAAAGGGCGATTGCGACCCGCTTCTGCAGGGGGATGGCGGGCCGCAGGTGGGTGTCCTAGTGTTCCAGAGCAGGGGCGAGCCAGGCACACAACTCCTGGAATGTGGCCTTCTGCATGTGGAAGTTGCAGGGCCACTGGTCGTCATCCCAGAGCTCCATGACGAGCCGGTCCCGCCAGTCCGAACTCATCTCATGCCTCCAAATCTGCCTGTCCCCAAAAAAGTTTGGGGGCAAGGACAGAGTTCCTGCATCCTGGACAAAGGTCTCGGTCCACATGGTCCGGGTCCACATGGGGCAGAAGATTCATGACAGAATCAAGAAGATGCAGCAGAAGCTGAAGTATGGCAGCGTAGGGCCATCGCCTGCCTAGAGGCAGCTCAGGCTCCATGGCCAAAAACACAGTGAAAAGCAGAAAAAAAACCCAGAAAAGAAAGTGCTGTGGTGTCCAAGAAAGCAGGGCAACCAGAACAAGCACTGCAGCAGCTTTGCTTTCCCTGTAGAGGTAGGCAAGCCAGAAGCAGGAGCAGAGCAACGGCTATCCGCGGGATCCCTTTAAGCACACGTCTCTGCAAAGGGCATGCAGCAGCACCAGGAAGCAAAGGCTGCCCCCATACCCTGCCAGAAGCAGTTCTGGGTGCCTTTTTTGTCGAAAGACCATCCAGCACTGGACACTCTTTTTCGAAAAAGTGGATCGATTTTTCGATCCATGTAATGCAATCTAGATGCTCTTTTTCAAAAGAGGCTTTTTCGAAAGTATCTTTCAAAAAAGCCTGTTTCAAAAAAGGCGTGTAGTCTAGACGTAGCCAAAGAGTGGTACAGGAAGGTCACTGCTTCCAATTAAAAACCCCACACTCTGTTTTCTTTGGCTCTGCTTGCTACCTTTCAACTAATTTCCTGCTTCCCTAGCATTCCTGGAGACTCCCTAAGATCCACTGTCTATGGTTTTAACCTTTACAAGCAACTTAGTTAAGTTAATGGATGGAATGTCCAGAAAAGGGTAGTACCCCCACCATCAGGGGTGGCCCGTGGACCTAGGCAAACTAGGCAGTTGCCTAGGGCGTCGTGGGCCCGGGTGCCCGATGATGATGTCATGGGATGCCGGGGCACCCCGTGATTACGTTACGGCCATTGACGGCCGTGCAGGCGGGGGCGCAGATCACGCCTTCTGCCTAGGGCACCAGCTGCCGCAGCCAGCCTTGGGCCGCTTCTGCCCACCATTTATCACAGAAGTCTATCCATTAGCCAAAAGGCTTAACCCACAAGGCAGCAGCATTAGTTAATAAATATACATTTCTCTGTTTTTTTCTGTCTTTGAGACCTTGCTCTATGTTGTGAATGTTCTGAGGTCAGTCATAATGACACTGTATTAAAGCTCCATTAAAACTCATTAATTATATTTCTAAAAAAATACATTAAATGAATATAACAATTCAGTTTTGCCATTAAAATAACTCTTATGGTTGCTCCTTTTTAAGAGCCAGACAAGACCTTTTATCTCTACAGATATGTACCCTATGACTCTGGAATCTTATGAAAAGTATTCTTAGTGCCTTATTTGTGTGCAATGCAAATGTAGCTTGCTCTCTTTTGAAACCTGAATACTTTAAGTAAATTTTAATCTATAAAATTAATGTATAGTAAGCAATTTTGCATCCCAGATCTTACATCAGACTCGACAATTCTTATGAACTGGTCGCAAGAGTCACAATTTCTGAGAACAATTAAGCCTCATAAGAACATAAGAACATAAGAACGGCCGTACCGGGTCAGACCAAAGGTCCATCTAGCCCAGTATCCTGTCTGCCGACAGTGGCCAGCACCAGGTGCCCCAGAGGGGGTGGACCGAAGACAATGATCAAGCGCTTTGTCTCCTGCCATCCCTCTCCAGCCTCCGTCAAACAGAGGCCAAGGACACCATTTTATCCCCTGGCTAATAGCCTTTTATGGACCTAACCTCCATGAAATTATCTAGCTTCTCTTTAAACTCTGTTATAGTCCTAGCCTTCACAGCCTCCTCTGGCAAGGAGTTCCACATGCTGACTACACGCTGTGTGAAGAAGAACTTTCTTTTATTAGTTTTAAACCTGCTACCCATTAATTTCATTTGGTGTCCTCGAGTTCTTCTATTTAGGGAACTAATAAATAACTTCTCTTTATCGGCCCTCTCCATACCACTCATGATTTTATACACCTCTATCATATCCCCCCTCAGTCTCCTCTTTTCTAAACTGAAAAGTCCCAGTCGCTTTAACCTCTCCTCATATGGGACCCGTTCCAAACCCCTAATCAATTTAGTTGCCCTTTTCTGAACCCTTTCCAAGGCCAAAATATCTTTTTTGAGGTGAGGAGACCACATCTGTACACAGTATTCAAGATGTGGGCGTACCATAGTTTTATACAGGGGCAGTAAGATATTCCGGGTCTTATTTTCTATCCCTTTCTTAATAATACCTAGCATCCTATTTGCCTTTTTGACCGCCGCTGCACACTGTGTGGAAGTTTTCAGAGAACTGTCCACGATAACTCCAAGATCTCTTTCCTGATTTGTCGTAGCCAAATTAGCCCCCATCATACTGTACGTATAGTTGGGGTTATTTTTCCCAATGTGCATTACTTTACACTTATCCACATTAAATTTCATTTGCCATTTTGTTGCCCAATCACTCAGTTTGGTGAGATCTTCTTGGAGTCCCTCACAGTCTGCTTCTGTCTTGACTATCCTAAACAGTTTGGTATCATCCGCAAACTTTACCACCTCACTGCTTACCCCTTTCTCCAGATCATTTATGAATAAGTTGAACAGGATTGGTCCTAGGACTGACCCTTGGGGGACACCACTAGTTACCCCTCTCCATTCTGAAAATTTACCATTTATTCCTACCCTTTGTTTCCTGTCTTTTAACCAGTTCTCAATCCAAGAAAGGACCTTCCCTCTTATCCCATGGCCATGTAATTTACACAGGAGCCTTTGGTGAGGGACCTTGTCAAAGGCTTTCTGGAAATCTAAGTATACTATATCTACTGGATCCCCCTTGTCCGCATGTTTGTTAACCCCTTCAAAGAACTCTAATAGATTAGTAAGACAGGATTTCCCTTTACAAAACCCATGTTGACTTTTGTCCAACAAATTATGTTCTTCTACATGCTTCACAATTTTATTCTTTACTATTGTTTCGACTAATTTGCCCGGTACTGAAGTTAGACTTACCGGTCTGTAATTGCCCGGATCGCCTCTAGAGCCCTTTTTAAATATTGGTGTCACGTTGGCTACCTTCCAGTCATTAGGTACGGAAGCCGATTTAAGGGATAGGTTACAAACCACAGATAATAGTTCAGCAATTTCCCATTTGAGTTCTTTTAGAACCCTTGGATGAATGCCATCCGGTCCCGGAGATTTGTTAACATTAAGTTTTTCTATTTGTTCCAAAACCTCCTCTAATGACACTTCAATCCGGGACAGTTCCTCAGATTCATTACCCACAAAGGACGGTACAGATTTGGGAATCTCCCCAACGTCCTCAGCCGTGAAGACTGAAGCAAAGAAATCATTTAGTTTCTCCGCAATGGCTTTATCGTCCTTGATTGCGCCTTTTATAGTTCGATCGTCTAGGGGACCCACAGGTTTTTTAGCAGGCTTCCTGCTTCTAATGTATTTAAAAAACATTTTGTTATTTCTTTTTGAGTTTTTGGCTAGCTGTTCCTCAAAATCTTTTTTTGCTTTTCTTATTACATTTTTACACTTGATTTGACAGTGTTTATGTTCCTTTCTATTTATCTCACTAGGATTGGACTTCCACTTCTTAAAAGATGCCTTTTTGTCCCTCACTGCTTCTTTTACATGGTGGTTAAGCCACGGTGACTCTTTTTTAGGTCTCTTGCTATGTTTTTTAATTTGGGGTATACATTTAAGTTGGGCCTCTATTATGGTGTCTTTAAGAAGTTTCCATGCAGCTTGCAGGGATTTGGCTCTAGTCACTGTGCCTTTTAATTTCTGTTTAACTAACCTCCTCATTTTTGTGTAATTCCCCTTTTTGAAATTAAATGCCAGGGTGCTGGTCTGCTGAGGTGTTCTACCCACCACAGGAATGTTGAATGTTATTATATTATGGTCACTATTCCCAAGCGGTCCTGTAACGGTTATTTCCTGGACCTGTTCCTGCGCTCCACTCAGGACTAAATCGAGAATTGCCTCTCCCCTTGTGGGTTCCTGCACTAGCTGCTCCAAGAAGCAGTCATTTAAGCCATTGAGAAATTTTATCTCCGCTTCTCTTCCTGAGGTGACATGTATCCAGTCAATATGGGGGTAATTAAAATCCCCCATTATTATAGAGTTCTTTGTTTTGGTAGCCTCTCTAATCTCCCTCAGCATTTCAATGTCAGTATCCCTGTCCTGGTCAGGTGGTCGGTAATATATCCCTACTGCTAATTTCTTATTTTTGGAGCATGGAATTACTATCCATAGCGATTCTATTGAACATGTTGATTCATTTAATATTTTTATTTCATTTGATTCTACATTATCTTTCACATACAGTGCCACTCCGCCACCCACCCGGCCTGCTCTATCCTTTCGATATATTTTATATCCCGGTATGATTGTGTCCCACAGATTTTCCTCATTCCACCAGGTTTCAGTGATGCCTATTATGTCAACCTCCTCATTTAATACTAGGTACTCTAGTTCACCCATCTTATTAGTCAGACTCCTAGCATTTGTGTAGAAGCACTTTAAAAATTTGCCACTGCTTATTTGTCTGCCCTTCCCTGATGCATTGGATTCCTTTGTACACGGTTGTTTGTCTGCTCTGGCCCATGGTTTGCCCTCTCCCCTCCTCTCTTTCTGACTACAGCTTAGAGAATCTCTATCAATGGATTCTCCTCTAAGAGTAGTCTCCCTCCGATTTACGTGCATCTCCACACCAATCGGCTTTCCCCCATCTCTCAGTTTAAAAACTGCTCTACGGCCTTTTTAATGTTTAGTGCCAGCAGTCTGGTTCCACCCTGGTTTAGGTGGAGCCCATCCTTCCTGTATAGGCTCCCCCTCTCCCAAAAGTGTCCCCAGTTCCTAATAAATCCAAACCCCTCTTCCCTACACCATCGTCTCATCCACGCATTGAGATTCTGAATCTCTGCCTGCCTACCCGGCCCTGCGCGTGGAACCGGAAGCATTTCCGAGAACGCCACCATAGAGGTCCTGGATTTCAGTCTCTTTCCTAGCAGCCTAAATTTGGCCTCCAGGACATCTCTCCTACCCTTCCCTACGTCATTGGTACCTACATGTACCACGACCACCGGCTCCTCCCCAGCACTACACATAAGTCTATCTAGATGCCTCGAGAGATCCGCAACCTTCGCACCAGGCAGGCAAGTGACCATACGGTTCTCCCGGTCATCACAAACCCAACTATCTATGTTTCTAACGATCGAATCACCCACTACTAACACCTGCCTCTTCCGAACTGGCTTTCCCTCCCCCTCAGAGGTATCCTCAGTGCGAGAGGATACCGCAACATCCTCTGGGAGGAGGGTCCCAACTATGGGATGGTTTCCCTCTGCTCCCATTGAATGCTCTGTTCCCTTGAGACTTTCATCCTCCTTAAGAGCACTGGGGCTCTCAGACTGGAGGTGGGACAGTACTACAGTGTCCCAGAAAGTCTCATCCACAAATCTCTCTACCTCCCTTAGCTCCTCCAGTTCAGCCACCCTGGCCTCCAAAGCCCGAACTCGGTCTCTGAGGGTCAGGAGCTCCTTGCAACGGGTGCACACATATGCCACCCGCCCACAGGGCAGGTAATCATACATGTTACACTCGACGCAATAAACAGGATAGCCCCCACTCTGCTGCTGGGCTTCTGTCTCCATTTTTCTAATGAACAAGTTTAAGTATAAACTGGGATTCTTTTTAAACCTCAGTCAAGATCTTTTGATAGAGCTCTCAAATGTCAGGTTTATTTCCCCAGCCACATTACATTCTTAAAATGTGTTTTCAGTCAAACAGGAGTGGCCCAACTATAAACAAAGGCATGTGATTTCCACCAGGTAGTTACTTCCAAAGTACTCTGAAAGACAATGAAAATTCACTTATTTGTGTTTTTCTCTGAGCCAGTATGTGTGTGGGAGAGAGACAGGTGGCTACACCCCAGCAGGGAAGAGAAACTTTGTCTGCGTTATAAAGAAAGGAGAGAGGACCAGCCCTCAAAATAAACAATTGAATCAACTGATTGTTTACACTAATGTTATATTATGTGAGGCCTTTGATGTTTAATATTGTGAAATATCTATGTGACACTATATGGAATTTAGGTGACACTTTAGGATAGTATGAATACATGTATTGTAGAATGGCAATGAATTATTCCAGTTATGCCATATAAAATATCTGCAAAAATGTTAAAATCTGCCAAATATGATAATCTCATTGATATGCTTATATCAGCTTTATATTTTTGTCTCAGAGGGGTAGCTGTGTTAGTCTGTAACTAAAAAAAAACTTAAAAAACAAGTGGTCCTGTAGCACCTTGAGATATATATATACACACACACGTATAAACAGAGAGAGAGACAGAGAATCATGAACTTTTGTGGGCATATTCTACTTCTTCAAATGAAAGGAGCAAGAGGCACAGAATGACACAGAAACCCCAAAAATTTAAAGCAGAAAAAGAGGGGAGAGGGGAGGAGAAAATAACCTGTTAATTATAGTGTCCGAGCTAAATAAGGCTAATAGAGTGGGCTGTAACTGTTCAATACTTAGCTTTTGATGTCATTTGGGTGTTGAATATAAGAGCCCATCGAGTTAATGTCTGGGAATGTGTCAGATTTGCATATGAAAGCCAGTTCCACAGTCTCTTTTTCTCTAGCTGGTTCCTGAAATTACTCTACAAAAGAATGGCTACTTTTAAATCCATTAATGAGTGCCTGGGCATGTTAAAAAGTCCCCCCCAGTGGAGTTCTGTATACCTCCTTTATTGGGGCATAAGGATCTTGCGGAAAAAGGGTTTTTTGCACAAAAAGAAAACGTCCACACTGCTTGTTTTTGTGCAAAATCCCGAGCGCAAAAACGGATCGGCAGAAAATATGCAAATGAGACCCTCGTTAGCATATTTTTTGCCAAGAAAACTCATAGTGTAGACGTAGCCTGTGGGGTGGGGTGGGCTGGCAGCATGGTATTTTGGATAAGAGCTAAACCTATACTGACTTGGTAACATGGGTGACCCTTTGGGGTCAGAAGAACATTTTGTACATATGAGCCGAGATTTTTTAAAAATCATTTATCACTGTAGTAGACCTAGGTGAGAATTAGGAGCCAGAGAACTGGAATGCAATAGAGGAGTCAGTGTGGTTTCTTCTTGGCTTCCTGATAAGCAGTGTGGAGGATCAGAAGACAGTTTGTGGCTGATTGGGAAGATTAACTTCAGTGTTATCGGCCAGTGTTGGAGTGTCTCTCCCTGCCCTTGGCATTTCCAGATACCCCCGGTCACAGTCTATATTAGACATTAGGGCTATGTCTACACTGGCGGTTTCTTGCACAAGAACATCTTGCGCAACAGTTCTTGTGCAAGAAGTCTTGCGCAAGAACACATCCACGCTGCCATGTACGACATGTGCTTTTATGCAAGAGCATTCATGGCAGTGTGGATGCTCTCTTGCGCAAGAAAGTGCTGTTGGCCATTTTAGCCATAGGGCTTTCTTGCGCAAAATATCCCTGCCGCGCGTCCATACTGCTCTCTTGTGCAAGAGCTCCTGTGCAAGAGAGCTTATACCTGTTAGAAAAGAGTGTAGCTCTTGCACACGATGCCTTTTCTTATCACGCCGTACTGTAAATCTTCTTGCACAAGAGCGGGTGGGCAGTGTGGATGCTCTGCAGATTCTTGCGCAAGAACGGCTGTTGTTGCGCAAGAACCCTCCAGTGTAGACATAGCCTTGGAGTACTAATACTCATTGACATTATGTTTTAAAGAATGTGGCCAGACAAAGGAAGGCACAGCTACCTGAGCACACAGGAGAGTGTCCTTCTTTGTGAAGTAAGGCCATTGGACTTTGTGAGATACAATCAAGCACAAACAAAATTGTAGGGCATCCATCATTAGACAGACACAAGGGTCCACTGGGGCACTAGCTGTGAGCCCTGGGCAGCTGGTCTCCTGACAGCCTGGGAAGTGGGAAAGGGGATGACACTGATGACTCCCCAGGCTAGGGAGGGTGAAGAACCTGAAGAGGAACAAGGCTGGGCCTGGGAGGGTTGAACTATGGCCTAGCCCTAGGGGATGAAGTGAGGAAGGTGAGGGCTGATGGGGTGGAGGGACTGTACTGATGATGCAGGCCTGCCGGCGGGGGGGGGGTGGGGGTGGGGATGGAGGCTGTAACTGCCCTGGAGTAACTGCCCTGGAGCCCACCAGTTCAAAAAGGCTCTGGGCACCACCACCACTGCAATAGCAGCAGCCGGAAGCCTCCTTTGGGAGGCTTTATGGCCTGGGAGCAAGTGAGGGTGCTCCGTGGCCTGAGCAGTGCTGAGGACTGGCTGCCCCAGCCCTGCCCCTTCTACCCTGTGGCCCTAGCTCTTCTGGGAACATGGAATCAGCCCCCCCTCCCCGCATACACCTTGCCTAGGGGCCCAGTGTGGCTGTCAGCTCCCCTGGACGGTGGGTTCTGAGTAGATGGTTTGAGTGCTGGGAAGGTGAATTGAGAGTGGCAGGGATGAATGGAAAAGAGGGACTGAGCTGATGGGGTAATGGTGGAGGGATCTGGGAGGAAACTGAGGGGGGTTGAATTGAGGGGCATTGGTTCGGGAGGGAACTGATGAGACACTAGGGGCAGGAACAATAGCTGGGCAGAAGAAGAGCAAATGTGAGGGTGCGAGCTCCTGCAGCAGGGGCCAAAAACCACTTTATCCTTCAGTATATGTGGGAGAGTGGGCCACACAATCACATGCCCACGCCATGGGCATGGGCAGGAGAAGTCCAAAAATTAAGAGACTGACCTAAAAACACAATACAAGTTTTTTTTAAAAAAGTCATGATTTTGGTGGGTTCACCTCCTTATTTTTGATCTCTTGACATTGGCTCTATTGATGTATATTTAAGTTTTCAATGCCTCTTTCATAAGTTGCATACATTTTCATGTTCCTGCTGATAGTTTGCAAAGAATAATTCTCATATCAGGAATCTTTGTGTGGTCGTTTCAGATGTGGTACATATATTTCTTACAAAGTTTCATTTTTTCCCCCTATAACTCTCACTAGTTCATTGTCGATTTTTTTTTTTCTGTAAATGCGGGTTCTACCACTTTGGCACAATGAATGGGAATAAAGTTTGATTGTGAGATTTGTCTCATTCAAAGAAATCCATTTTTTGCATTATTTTACAAACCAATTAAGGCTTTCATTTGTTTAGCTTCATGTATGAGCTTAGCACTGTGCAGTATACTAAAATAGACAGCAGGTGTCCCAAAGAAAATTGTTAGCTGTTTATAAATGTACACATTTTGCTTGTTCGTATGAGGTCCAATCAATGACCCATCATTGTCAGTGGGAGACTTTCCATCACATAAAGTTATCGGGACAAACCCTTGGCTAGTGTGAATCAGCATTACACAGTTGACCTCCATGGATTTAGACCAGCTGAGGTTTTCATTCATCATGGTGGCTTATTTAAGCATCAGCTGTGCTCAGTGCTGTACAGAATTGCAAAGATGTGTTTTCTGACCTAATGCCCTGACCTCAATGGACTTGCATCAGTGTACCTGAGATCAGAATATGGCTTCTTATATATCAAATAGCACGGGGCATGTGTTTGTCCCTTAGCTGCCTGCTCTGAGATGCTTTGGCAATTCAAAGCTAGCTTACCCTGCAGGCTAGGGATTCCCCTGATAGAGGGAAGGCCCAGGCAATATGGAAACAGCAAAGGGAGTCATGCCAAGAGAAAGGCATTGAAAAGGATTTGGCAGGAGTGCTGCTATGCCTGGATGATCCTGAGCTGCTGGAATGGCTGCTTGTTCTGGCTGATACCTAATTTAGAGCATCCCTAAAGCCGTTCAGTGTTTCGCTCAGGCTAGACTGGCTGTGGGACTGGGGAAAGGTGGAGGGAGAAGGGAAGTAAAAGTGACTTAAAGTCACTGCTGACACCATGCCTCTTCCCCCAGCTGTGCTGCATGAAGCCTGACTTAAATTGAAGACTTAGTCCCCATGAATTGTAATTTTGGCTTGAAAAAAGCATAGAGGTCTATTCCCATTTGGATGAGTACTGCTTTGTATGCAAACCTTCTAGGCATCAAGATGAGAATATTCTCCAAGGTGTATTGTTGCTGCTTCAAATACATAGCTTTGTAATTCATTAAATTCTTCTCTCTTGCATGAAAATGTTGGCTCACGGGAAAAAACTGTAATGTAAGTTTATAGAATGAAATGTATAACTATAATGCAGTTATTTTCTATTTGTTACATTCTATTCTGTGCAATTGGTGAACTTAATATGAGTATTATCAAAAGAAAAACACTTCCTAAGTCCTTGTAGTCTCATGGAAAGAACATTACTAATGCTCACATCAAAAAAAGTATATTATATTATAAAATTCCCAGCATCGCTTCTAATACCAAATCAGAAAATTATAGACGTTTATCACACCTGTTCTCTGACAGGTAAAATGATTTCCTATTCATTTCTGGGTGCAATTCGATGTATTGACTTTGGTCTGTAAAGTCCAAAATGCCTTGGATCCCAGTTTTGTGAGACTGCTTCCTCTACCCCGCCGCATGTGCCTCTACAGCAGCTGTGGTCAGTTGGGATTCTTTGCGGAAACAATGACTAGATGGAAGTGGCTGAGAAATGGGAACTCTCTGATGAAAACACCTAACTCTCTAGAACTTGCTTCCCCCACTAGCCTGAATTTTAGTCTGAGTTTTACCTGTGGGGAAGTTTCTTCCTTCTTTAAATGTGGAGGGCGAGGAACTGGAGAAAATATTTATTTTTTACTTTCCTTTTCTTGTCATCTCTTACACTAAATATTTCACATATGTCTGTACAATGAGCCCACTGTTTCTTACTTACAGAAGAATAAATCAGAGATAAATCTATTGACCTGAAAGACATTATAGAGTGTAGAACCTGTGGAAGGGAGATCAGAATTAGGGACAGTTTATACATTTAATAAAATGTAAATTGCGTAAAAAATGTAATTCCCTGGTCGCTGTAAGTGCCTGTAGGTAACCTATGCAGGGCTAGGGTTGCCAGGTGTCTGGTATTCTACTGGACAGTTTGGTTTTTGCACCCTCTGTCCGGTAAAAAAATTCAGAAAATAATAGACATGTGCAATGTCTGGTATTTTCTGTTTTTCCGGCTGGGCGCTGGATGGAAGCCTGGCGGGGGCAGGGGAAGTGGCTGGGAGGCGGGGTCGCGATTGGCGCTGGGAGCCTGTGGTAGCGTGCAAAAGCCTGGCGGGGGCGGGGGGAGTGCCTGGGACTCCCAGCCACTCCCCCCGCCCGGGTTCTGCACGCAACCACAGTCTTCCAGCGCCGTCGCGGCCCCGCCTCCCAGCTGGGAGCCTGTGGTTGCGTGCAGAAGCCGGGCGGGGGGAGTGGCTGGGAGTCTCAGGATGGGAGGCGGGTCCGCGATCGGCGTTGGGAGCCTCTGGTTGCGTGCAAAAGCTGGGTGGGGGCGGGCGGAATGGCTGAGAGGGGGGGTACAATCGTTGCTGGGAGCCCTCAGCTGATTGCGTCTGAGGAGGAGTGATGCCTTGGGGAGGAGGAGAAGCCCTGTCCCTGCTCCTGAGCGCTGTTCAATCACGTTGTGGCGCCGTAGTCCAGGAGAGAAGCCCACAGGTGCTTTGTAGTTGAGTTAGGCACCTTCCATGGGCTCTCAGCCAAAACTGACTGGGGTGGAATTTCTGCTTCTTCCCAGTGGGGCACCCAAAGACCTGGCTATGGGGGAGTCACCTTCCTACCCATGGTCACACACACACACACACCCTGCCCTGCCATTGTGTTGCCCCGGGGTCTGCCTCTCTCTGCTTTGGGTAGCAGGCGGCTGCTTTGCAGAACAGGCTCTGCTGCCTCCCCCTTTGTTCCCAGCTTGGTGGCTCTTGGTAGTAGCCACGCAGGATGTGCGTTCGGTGTGGGTGTTTTTTTTTCTCGACAAATTTTTAGCCCCATGTGTTCGGTAGTTTTTGGGAGACCATCTGGCAACCCTATATGCAGCAGAAGCTGTATGTCTTGCTCGCCAGTGGAAAATCAGCATGAGAGGAAGGATTAACATACATTTGTATGCTTGTTTATGTTTTCATTTCATATGTGGGGCTTTCATTCTTTCTTACAGTGCAGGTTTGTGATAGCTCAATCTTTTCATTGCAAAGGCTATCTCCATGGAAATCCAGATATTAGGCCTCTGAGCCTGCAGCTCTCTGAGGTCTGATTCAAGGCCCATGACAGTCTTTCAATTGACTTCAGTGAGCTTTGGATCAGGCTCAGAATAAACATTTGGCAGCAAGAAACTACAGACATGTGTATCCTTAATATTAAAAGGGGGAATAAAGTGCCCTGCTCTACAGACTTCAACCTTGCTCTGATCTGTGGGATGGTGCAGGAAGGCTTGCAAGTCCTTGTACATGCCTTTTTCCATGCCAGTAGGGATTAAAAGGGGCTGCCTGCAGTAGCAAAAGCCATTTTTGCTTCCCCTTGCTTCCTCCTTCATTAATAGTTTAATGTGAGCCAGGGCTGCAGTTTTAAGCCCAAGTATCCTATTAAAATTAGGCCTGAGAAAATCATTGGAAGATTTTTTTGTTTCATACAAGATACATTTTTAAATAATCCCTGTGTTGGCAGTAAGCCTCCAAAATAACTTATTTTTATATTGTTGCACTCGTTCCAAATACCTTTGCAAATGACACACACATCCCTACTTCCCCCATCACCGCATACATAGATGACGGGGGAGGGATCACATGATGATTACCTGTTCTGTTCACTTCCTCTGGGGCACCTGGCATTGGCCACTGTTGGAAGACAGGATGCTGGGCTTGATGTACCTTTGCTCTGACCCAGTATGGCCGATTTTCTGTTCTTATACATCTGGAATGTATTTGTTCTGTCCACCCTTTGACTGCACCTATCTAAATCTCTTCTTTAAGAGGAAGTTATTCTTCCATCTGTTTCCTGTTAAAAAGCAACCATGCTCAGAGAGACCAAGACCAGAGGGCGGATTCCTTACTATCTTGCTCCTTGTGTAATCATTTAATGGCTGTGCAAGGAGTGTATCTACCTTGGTGGTGCTTTTATTTACCTTGACACCTAGTTCTGGTTTACAGGAGGGAATTAGGTCGATGTAACTATGTTGTTCCAGGGTGTGAAAAATCCACCCTCCCGAGTGACACAGTTAAACTGACCTCTCACTGATGTAGACAGCACTAGCTTAAAGGAAAAATTTCCTGTCAACCTAGCTATCACCTCTCAAGGTGGTGGAGTACTTATGCTCATGGGAGAATCCTTTCCTTCGGCATAGGTAGGGTCTTCACTGAAGCACTACAGCAGTGTAGCAGCATTAATGCAGCTGCATTGCCACAGCTTTTTAAATGCAGACAAGACCTTATTCAGTCCTTGACAAGGCTGTTTCAAATTTCTGCTTTCAGTTGTAATGAATTTTCATTCTTTTGCCTTCAACCTTAGAGTTTTGATAAAAGCAACCATTCTACTGTCAAGGTTTCTTTTACCAGGAGAGACGTGCCCTCTCTACTGTTCAGATTTGACATTTAAGTGTGGTGGTGTCACACAGCTATATGTTCAGTTTGATTCATTTGCTTCTGAAGAAGCTGCTGCCAGTGGCCCCCAACCAAAAAAGGTTCCTCATCCCTGCTTTAAATAGAATTACTTTTTGCAATAGCAATAGCATATTTTAATCCACATAAAATTTAGTGGCTAAGATGATTCTATGGGAATAAGAACTTTTTTCCCTACACAGTCTAGGTATTTCAATCCTGATTCCCATTCATTTACAAACATAAACTACAGGGGAAAGTAGTTCAGCTTAGTAGCTACGTGCAGTAACATCAGTTTCTATTCCAAAGGCTCTAAAATCCCATAATGATCTACAGTAGCACAATACTAAAACCCAGAAAATATTGACCACTTGCAGCTGTCATGAACTGGCAGTGCTATAAATCATTAAAACTCATGTACTGTAAATGCAAAATGTAAAAGCTGGATAATTTCATTGTCTCTCTCAGCCAAAACATCTGTCTCATTAATATTAAATGAAAGTGCTTTTGGTTGTTAAGAAAACATTACTATAAAATGTATGAATAAAATGCTCACCTCTTTAATACACTGTTATAAAACTCCCTGCACAAAGGGAGGGAGATTTACCCTTTATTTTACATGGGTGTGGGAGATAATAGGAGTTTAAATTTGTGCATGATAATAAAATGTATGATTTAGTATCTATTCATGAGATGAATATTGCATTGTTATAGATTGCTTTTGATTCAAGAGATTAATAATTTCATTTGTCAATTTTTCCTTATTCATCAAAATCAATTGAACACATTCTAATTATGTGATTTTTGAAAGCAGAAAAATTCTATTAGCCTATTGTTCTGTAATAGCAAAATTATACCATATTAATTTTACTATAGATTATTAAAGCTCAATTTTTGTTGAATTGCCAGAGACTTTTTGTAGTTACTTGATTTTGGTTTTACTTCAAGTGTTGATGCTCTGCAGAAATAAATAGGGCTGTTGATTAATCGCAGCTAACTTATGCAATTAACTCAAAAAATAATTAATCACAGTTTTAATAACACTGTTAAACAATAGATTACCAATTGAAATGTATTTATTGATGTTTTTCTACATTTTTAAGTATATTGGTTTCAGTTACAATACAGAATACAAAATGCCCAGTGCTCGTTTTTTATTATTTTTATTACAAATATTTGCACTGTAAAAATGATAAACAAAGTATTTTGTGCTTCACCTCCAAGCACTTTTGTGCAACCTCTTTATCATAAAAGCACAACTTGAAAATGTAGATTTTTCTTGTTACATAACTGCTCTCAGAAACAAGACAATGCAAAACTTTAGAGCCTACAACTCCACTCAGTCCTACTTCTTGTTTAGCTAATCACTAAAACAATCAAGTTTGTTTATGGGAGATAATGCTGCCCACTTCTTATTTACAACATTGTTACCAGAAAATGAGAACAAGTGTTTGCATGACACTTTTGTAGCTAGCACTGCAAGGTATTTATGTGCCAGAGATGCTGAACCAGGAGTGGGCATTAATATATTAATATAAAATATTAATATAAAATGGCAGCCTCCCAGAGTTAGTCCCTGGCAGGCCACCGCCCCTATATTTACTTGGTATTGGATGATCGCAGCCCTTGTTGGTCGTGGATTGCTGTTTGCGGCCAATACAAGTGGCAGGAAGCTGTGTGGACCAGGATGCCACTTCCTGCTGCTCACAATGGCTGCAAATGGTGATTAGTGGCCAATGAGAGCTGTGATTGTCCGAAACCTGGAGAAGCGCTGGTAAACATAGAGGTGGGGGCCCACCAGGGATTAACCCTGCAGACCAGATCCGGCCCATGGATGGAATTTGTCCACCCTGGTGCTAAACATTCATATGCCCCTTTATGCTTTGGCCACTGTCAAGGCTAAATCCCTACTCTGGCATGATAAATGCAGAAGTGGGGCTCCGCAAAAGTACCCCAAAATCTTATCTTTCCAGGCTTTGGTATAAAACTTCCCCCCAAAATCTTAAAAACCTAGATTGTGGGGATAAAAATCCACTGCGACCACCCAAGTAATGATATGAAAGCCAGGGTAGCGATCACTTGGGAAATCTCAGCCCTACAGTAAAACCAGGACACAAAAAAATTAACCAATACCAGGTTAATAAAAAAGAAAGAGAAAGAACTTTTATTATCACCACAATACTCCTGTTACAAGCATAATGACTAGATGGAAAAGTCACCAATTAGTATACTCATGGGGGGACCCCCCATGGGCCAAGAGCTCAGTTACAAAGGAAAGGAAAACCCATTTTTAAATGCACAGACATCAGATTCCCATTCCCAACCCATAAAACAATAAAACCTAATGGATTTATCTAAACTGTACCCTACTTACAGATAGTGAAGAGTCTTTTCTTGGAGAGAGAGACATGTCTGTCCCCCTCAGTAGCTGGAGAGAAACTGCTCACAGACAAAGGAGGGAAAACCAAAAATTCCTTTGTCCCAGTTTGAAATTCCTACCTGCATTTCTATTGGCTGAGCAGATACCTGGCTAGGTACAGTTAACCCCTTAGTCCCCAGGCTGCTGCCCATCTCTCATGTTCATGACAGCCGCCATTACAGAGCACATGATTCCATGCTGAGGTTACTTTTAATAAAATGTGTAAATTAATTTATAACTGATTTGTTTGGGGAGAGAATTGTCTCTCTCTCTCTGTTTTACTTGCATTCTGCCTTATATGTCATGTTATAGCAGTCTCAGATGATGACCTGGCACATGTTCATTTTAAGAACATTTTTGCTGCAGATTTGACAAAATGCAAAGAAGATACAAATGTGAGATTTCTAAAGGTTTAAGATGAGGTGGATAACATGCTTCCAGAAGTCTGTCTTAAAAAAGGAACACTCCAATGCTGAAACTACAGAACCCGAAGTACCAAAAATGAAAATCAAAATTCTGTTGGTGGCTTCTGGCTTAGATGATGAAAATGAACAGGCATCAGTCCATACTGCTTTGGATTATTATTGAGCAGAATTTGTCATCAGCATGGACACATATCCTCTGGAATGGTGGTTGAAGCATGAAGCATATGAATCTTCAGTGTATCTGACATGTAAATATCTTGTGATATGGGCTACAACAGTGCCATATGAATGCCTGTTTTCACTTTCAGGTGACATTATGAACAAGAAGCTGCAGCATTATCTCCTGCAAAAGTAAACAAACTTGTCTGAGTGATTGGCTGAAGAAGAAATAAGACTGAGTGGACTTGTAGGCTCTAAAGTTTTACATTGTTTTATTTTTTAACGCATTTATTTTTGTACATAATTCTACATTTACAAGTTCAACTTTCATGATTAAAAGATTGCACCATACTACTTTATGAGGTGAACTAAAAAATAGTATTTCTTTTGTTTTTTCACGGTGCAAATATTTTTAATAAAAATAATTATAGAGTGAGCAGTGTACACTTTATATTCTGTGTTGTAAATGAAATCAGTTTGAAAATATAGAACACATCCAAAATATTTAAATAAACAGTATTCTATTATTGTTTAACAGTGTGGTTAATTGCACGATAAATCATGATGCATTTTTAATCACATGATTAATCATAATTAATATTTTAATCGCTTGACAGCCCTAGAAATAAGCTATGGTATGTGAATGAAGGAACACACACACAATGAGAAATGAGTAGTATGTAACTGAGAAACATTTTGTAATAATGAAGGAGCAGCAGCAACCAACATACAGGATAAGGTACAGTAATTTCACTATATACACTTGATTATTAAACCTCTTGCCAACACTATATAACTTCTAATAATAAAAATGATTACACTAACAAGTCCTCCATTCAGAATAATGAAACAGCACCCTTCACTTCGACCTTTTGTTGTTCCTTTATCATGTATGTTGGAAGGCAATATTATCCAGTGGTTAGGGCACTGAGCTGACACACATATGCCTTGAGTTCTAGTCTTAGCTGTGCTGTGGGATCTGGGGCAAGCCATATTGCTTCTCTATGCATCAGTTTCCCTATGTACATGTGAGGATAACAATACCCTTTCTTATAAAGCACATTGGTACAGCAAAAGAACCAAATAGCATTCAGTTCTATTTTAGGTGTACTTGGCCCTTTACAAACCAACTGGCATTTACCAGAGCTGCTTGAAGGTTAGCTAATGAAGGCTTACTTTGTTATAAGGCTGACTATGATGAGCAGATCCTAAGGGGATTCATGATGGTGAGTTGCAGTGATATGAGGTCAGAAGATCTCTTTGTTTCCTGCAAGCAGGGCTCCTATGCAATGCTTTATGTTTTTAGTCTCTTTGCTTCCAGGAGTTCCTAATCATGCAATGTACTTGCTTTAATAAAACTTCATCCTTGTTCTTGTATATCAGTATTATCACCTGTCCTCCATAGGTCTACACTACAGGGAAAAGTCAACCTATGCTATTCTAGTAGCGTAGCTCAAGTCAATGTAACTTATATCTACTTACTGTGGGGATTCATACTCTCCTGTCAACTCCTTTTACTCTTCTTATTCCAGTGTACAAGAGTTGACAGGAGAGTGATCAGTAGTCAATTTAGTGGGTCTTCACTAGACCTGCTAATTTGGCCCCTGGTGGATCAATTGCCAAAACATCGATTCCACTGATAGTGGATATAAGTCCTGTGGCATATGCAGTACTTGCAGCACCTATTGGAGAGGTGCATTCTGGGCAGCTATCCCACAGAACACCTCTTCTACCACAGAGGCTTGTGGGAAGGTGGGTAGGAGGAGGAGTCACAGGACATCCTGGGTCCTGTCCCAATGCCCTATGTTGCATCGCTTCACATCCCAGCAACCCTGCCCGTAGAGAAGCACGTGGTGAATGCACTGTGGAATCTGGCTACTCCAGACAGTTACTGATTGATTGCCAATCATTTTGGAGTGATCCTGGGAGACGCTGCCTATCCCTTAACGCTCATGAGCCTGACAGCATCAAGGAACAATTCAACAACAGGCTGAGCAGGTGCAGAATGACCGTGGAGTGTGCTTTTGGCTGTTTAAAAGCCTACTGGCGGTGTTTGTATGGAAAGCTGGGCCTGGCCAATGTCAATATTCTTATATTTATAGTCGCATGCTGAACCTTCCATAATATTTGTGAAGGGAAGGATGAAAGCTTCACTCAGGCTTTCATTGAGGCTCTGCACCTGGAGGCTGAGTTTGAACGGCTTGAGACCAGGACTATAGGGCCATAAGAATCAGGGATGTCTTGAGGCAGCAATTTGATGCTGAAAGCCAGTAATTTTTGTTGCTGTGCATGGAAGTGCAGTGGCTGCATTGCTAGTAGGTGACTAAGATTGGTCCACACGATGCGCTGACTAGAAGATTGCCCGTTGTTTTGCTGGGCTATGCTTGCTTGCTTTTACGTAATGGAATAAAGATTGCTTTCAAACCCAAGAATTTCGTTTATTAAAAACAGCAAACATGGGGCATGCACACAGCATGACACAGCTGCACTTTGTGGGAAAGGAAGGGGGGAAGGGAGGAGCTGAGGCCTCAGCACATTTACAGATTTATATATGTTCAGGTATCATATGCAGCCCTGCTGTCTGATATGCTGTGCAATGGGTGCTGCAGTTCAGCAGGGCTAAATTACATGGGGATAAGGCTGAGTGCATTGAGTGGGAGTCAAAAGGGCCTGTGGGAGTCTGCAGGGCTGGGTGATGAAGGGGCAGGTGTGGAGTGCAGCAGGTGCCCACTGGGGTCAGGGTGGTGGCCAAAATGCATTGGCACTGACACGGGGCGCATGAAAAATAGTTTTGGGACAGTGGCTGCAGGGGGAGTGGTCACTGAGCTGCTCTGTCTGCTGTGCTAGCAGCACTTGGAGCATGTCAGCTTGGTGCTCCATAATGATTAAGAACAAGGAATAGTCCTGTGGCACAGTAGAGATTAACAAATATATAGGCTCATGACCCTTTGTGGGTAAAACCTACTTCATCAGATGAGTTGGAGTGGAAATAACAACTTATACATACCTTGGATTCTGTTAGGGTATGTCTACACTAGCCCCCTAGTTCGAACTAGGGAGGCTAATGAGGGTGACTGAAATTGCAAATGAAGCTTGGGATTTAAATATCCCGCGCTTCATTAGCATGTTCCCGGCTGGTCGCCATTTTGGTTTAACTGTTAATTCGAACTAAGGGATTTATCTCGGAATCGCGCTTCTCTGCCGCGTGTAGACGCGGGCAGTTATTCCGGGCTAGTCAATTTCCAAAATGGCGACTGGCTGGGAACATGCTAATGAAGCGCGGGATATTTAAATCCCGCACTTCATTTGCAATTTCGGTCGCCCGCATTAGCCTCCCTAGTTCGAACTAGGGGGCTAGTGTAGACATACCCTTATTTCCACCCCAACTCATCTGACAGAGTAGGTTTTACCCATGAAAGCTCATGATCCTATATATTTCTTAATTTCTAAGGTGCCACAGGACTACTTGTTGTTTTTAAAGTTACTGGATACAGGGCTAAATTATCTGCCAGAAAACTAGAGTTTTCAAGTGCCTAAGTAGCTCCTAGAATCACGGTTAATGTTGCCCTCCCCCCAACCAAAATCTGAAAAGGTGCCCTGTTACCATGGAATTACACTTAATTTCTTGATGAAAATTCTTTTCATTTATCTCCCCTTCTTGGATTCTTCTAGCTGTTTTAAATAGCTTGGATGAAGGAAATGCTTTGCCTTCTCTGGATTTCTATAAGACCAACCTTAAACATCCTTTGATAATGGGGGAACTCATGCTCTGGTTTTCTTCTTAATCATTCTTTAAAATGCCTCCCTTTCATCTTGAAAAGGAAGAAACAGTTCTAAGGTGAACTGTTCTTCCAAGTTAAAAGGATTTTGGAAGTGAAACATGTTACAAAGCTATTGACCTCTGTCAGTGGAGCATACATTTAATTTTTCTCTACCATGAAATGGCATGTGTCAAAAACTAAGTGTCATGCTTTCAGCTAGCTTTTTAGAGTAGGTCTTAATCCATATACATATCCTTCCTTCTTTATAGAATGATTTGCCTTTTCATTCCCATTCTGCTTTCTTCTCTACAGCATCCATGTTCACTATGGGTACGTCTAGACTACAGGCTTTTGTCGACAGAAATTTTGTCAACAGATACTGTCGACAAAGCTTCTGTTGACAAAGAGCATCTAGACTACATCCAGTTCTGTCGACAAATCAAGCTGCTTTGTCGACATGACAGTGTAGACACAAAGGACAGTGTAGATGCAATAACGCCTTCTGTCGACAGAACTCTGTCGACAAAAAGCATTATTCCTCGTAGAATGAGATTTACAGCCGTCGACAAAACTGCTGAGTTCTGTCGACGTTATGTCGACAGAACTCAGCAGCAGTGTAGACGCAGGTATAGTTTTGTCGACAAAAGTCCACTTTTGTCGACAAAACCCTGTAGTCTAGACACACCCTACATGTCAGTGATGCAGTGTCAGTATTTAATAAAGAAACTCCTACAATATCCTTTCCACCCTCCTTTAATCTGTGAAAAGCCCAGTATACCTTCTGGAGGGAAGAGGAGAGGAACTGAACAATCTATTCATTTGTTTTCCCATTTCAACTTTCTCATGAACATAACTGAGAGAGAAGGCCACAGTGCTTGGCAATCAGAGTTTGTGTACTTTGTGGGAAATATTCATATTGTTTATGTAGTCCTGAATGGTATATTAGAGTGTTCAGTTTTTGCAATTTGGGATAAGAAAGGAGAGAGTGGTATGCAGATGGTTAGGAGGTGAAGAGCTGTGGGAATGTTTTGAAAATATCTTGACACCTCTATTTTAAAGACAAATATTTGCTCTGCAGAAGTATTTTTTATGAGCCCTTGTGATAAATCACCTCTGTCAGGGCTGTACTAGCAGAATTCTGAGAAGGGGAGACACCATTTGAATCTAGGAAACCACCCTAACCCTCCCCTCGAATCTTCCTTCATATACATATCTTGGCTCTCATATGTTATATGTTGTGGCCAGGAATGAAAGCAGTGACACAGACTTGTTGTGTTGCACCATTCCAAAGAGGTGCTAGAATATGAAATGGGAATAGAAACAAGGAGTTGACTTTGTGAGAGGTGGTGAATGGGCAGGTTCACGAATGGGAAGCGGGGAGAAGAGGGAGAGGCAAAGGGGGCAACTGCCCAGGGGCCTGGAGAGTAAAAAGGGCCTGGGGCTCAGTTGGGGTGTTGCGAAGTGTGCTCTAGGCTGGTCTTAGGGCTGAGGGGGGCAAAGTGGGTTACACTACAGGCCGTGCTAAGGGTTGGCTGCCCCAACCCGCCTTTCTGCCTGAGGCCTACCTCTCCTGTCTGAGCCCCGCCCTTTCCTGAAGCATGGAACCAGCCCTCCCCACCTTGTCCAGGGATCTGGCAATTCTGTTGCCTGCCTCCCTGTGAGTGGGGATGATCCCAACCCAGGATCTTCAGGGGTGATCCAACACTCTTTCTGCTAATCATTTAAGCTAGCCCAGGTTTTACATTTGCAAATGGCAATTGCTTGGTTTCTGTGTCTTTGTCTCTTTCTAATTACTTGGGGTCTGAGTCAGAAAACGGCTCCATTTCATTCCCCTCATTCTTATACAAATTCAACAAGATTGTCCTCTTCAATAGTCTGAAGAATGGGTAATAATAATAATGTCATATAGCACTTATATTGTGCTTTACTTGTTCAAAGCACTGTATAAACATTAACTAATTAATCAGGAAGGGTTTAATGAATAACATTATTCTTTTTTATCCCTTGACTCACTGTACCTTCTTATTATGATAATTAAAACAGTTTTTATTTGTATGATATAAGAAGCCATCTGGACAACAAGACCAATATAAATGTTTACATATAAGTTGATATATGAGTTCTGTCCAACACACATTCTTGGAGGAAAATGTAATTCAATGAATTAAGCTGAAATTGATTTAGTGCATATAAGTGCCCATTATTAAAGCTTTTTAATTTTGTTAAAGAATTGTTGGAAACTGCTTCTTTAGATGCAGATGAAATTATTAATAAATGTTTGCAGGATCATAATAGCACCATAATTGATTAAATTAATGAAGCTTTCATTAACATAGGATATTGTTTTAAAATTATGCAGCCGGGTAATACATTTTTCCCCAATAGTCTTCTAATGTCCAAGTTGGAGATACAAGACCATTCAGAAAGAAAAGACAATCTAATTTACAAATGTGTCTGCACTGCCAGCAGGAACATTAGGATTGATGCAAAAACATTTTAAGATTACTAGTGGGAACAGAAAATAGAATTGGATTTTCTGTAGAACTTTTTGTTATTGGTAGATTTTAAGGCCAGTAAAAAATGTTATTATGAGCATTTCGTTTGAGCGCCTGCCAAATCCAAGCTGTAGATTCCACCCCATGATTCCTGTAGTCTCCTCAGAGTCTTCTTCCTCTGTCAGTAATTTCAAGATGATCTCCACTGCCATGTGGGAGGTCCTCCTGACAGTTAACAGAGTATGTGTGAGACGTTCAGGATCCATTCTTTCTCGTTGAAGATTCTGGAGGGCACAACTGAGAATGACAGAATAAAGCAGTGCCTGATGGGAGATGATGATACCTCCAGGCTCTCTGGGTTACATACCCACAGTGCATTGCTCTTGCTGTCAATGTGGGAGCTCCCAATGTGAACATGACCTGTTGACAGAGGGAGCAACTGTGAATACACATTGGCAATTTTGCCGCTGTTGATTGCTATGTGACAACATCAGTTTCCTTGAAAAAACTTGGTAGTATAGACCAATCAGAAACTATGATCAGGTTGACTCAACATTTTTCTTTTCTGAGCTAAGTAGATTGAGGTCTTTTAGTAAGCCTCATTGTGAGGCTTTTCAGGATCCTGCATCACCACTTGCTGATAATTCCCCATTGCCCTGTGTGGAGGCACAGGGATTGGTATGCAGCCGTTTCAGGTTTGTTAGCAGTGAAGCAAGAGTCAAGCTAACTCTAACCCTAACAACGCAAGAGCTGTAAAAGATCTCGCCTCTCGCCTCGTTTTAGGAGATAAGAATAGAATGCTGACTCTGGCAGGGACCTTGGGATAAGGAGCATCTGGGTGGAACTAAAATAACTGTTAGCCATTGGTGTTTGTAATGGGAAGGAGACTAATTGTTTATTGTTATTATATGTAATGGACAGTATATAAACTGCTTCATAATTGCTTGTATTCAAAGATCTGCCTCGGGCCCCCCCCCCGTCCGAATCAGTTTCTCCCTCGCTGCAGTTCTTAATAAAACTGCCTCTGGCTACTTGTTGCTTACAAACACAGAGTGAAGGCTTTTCTTCTTCTACAACGATTATGTTTTAAAATCTATCAGTGAGTTAACTTTTACCAGATTTTAAATATTCCATGTTGATTTTGGGTAATGCTAGTTTTTTAATGTAAGCTACTAAACAAAAAGCTTTACACAACTCCAACACTTTTATATTATTACAGTTCACTTTTTACAAGACTAGTGTCCTTGTCAAAGAACGTTATCAAGTTCATTTGATAAGATCCATTGTTCAGGAATCATGCTGACATATATTAATTATATTTTTACCCTTTAGCCCAGGGGTGGGCAAATACCGGCCCACAGGCTAGATCTGGTCTGCCAGGGTTAGCCACTGGCGGGCCCCCATACAGCCATATTTACCTGTGCCTCCTCAGGTTCAGGGGATCACAACTCCCATTGTCCACGGATCGCCATTCCCACCAATGGGAACTGCAATTGCCCATACTTGTGGAAGTGCAGGTAAACATAGCAGAAGCAGCCCACCAGGGGCTATCCCTGGTGAACTGCGACTATTTTATTTCTCACCCCTACTTTAGCTCTATTATTAATAACCCTTCATCAGCCATACCATTATTTCTCTTGAGATCAATGTCAGCTTGGTGGCCTGTAGTTACCCATTTCATCCTATTGACCTTTTAAAAATACTGGCACAACACTGACATTCTTCTAGTCCTCTGGAGCAGTGAGCTGGAGCTCCCATTATTATGAAAGAGAAGGGACTACTTGTGGCGTTCTATGTGAGGGCCATAACACTTGGCCCCCATTGTATTGAAATGTAGTGACCCTCGAGGCATGCTGAAAAACCCCTCTGTTTGTTAGTTGTGGCCGGCCGGCCAAGTAGAGCTATTTGTTACTGAAATCCACAAAGCTATTTAGACACCTAAATCCAGATTTAGATGCCTAAATCCCATTTTTAGACATCTAACTCCACCCACTGTAATTCACAAAACTCCTGCAGAGCCCTGAAGTGTCTAAACTCACTTAGCACTGAAGTTTTTGCCTCCATGCATGCGTACTGCTGCCCCATTTTAGGTATCCAGATGTCTATATCCCACTTAAGCCAAAAACAATTCATGAACAAGGTGAAGGCAGGAGTTCAGCTGCCTAATTTTCCCCATGGGCCTGATTCAGTGAGCATCCTCTGAGTACACCTACCAATTCGGGCCCCATTTTAAACCTGGCTGGAAGAGAAAGTCATGCTGCTGCCACTACCCACTTTATAACTTTTAGCCCACTAGTTAGATTACTCAGATGGGATGTGAGAGACCCAGTTTAATTTCCCCACTTCCTGGGAAAGGGGAAGAATGCATATGAACAAGGGTCTCCCATTTGTCAGAAAAGTCCTCTAACCACTGAACTATGGGGTATGTGGGGCTCTTTGATGGGGTGTACCAATCCTTCATGGGTCAGACAGGAGTTAACCAGTTACATTGTGCCCCATAGGCCAGGCCCCTTTGTCCTTGATGAGCATGCTACTGGTCCAAGGAATATAAGAAGGAAGTTGCTCAGCTCAGTCTGGGCTGGCTGAGGAGGAGATTAGACCTACACTGTGTGGTCCTGTAAAAAAACCACCAAGATTCCAGGCTGCCGAGGGTGGGGAGCCTGACTGCGCTTTAGAGAACCTGTTGACCCTGAAGGCCAAAAGGGACATTGAGATGTTTCCAGGTGAGGAGCTTCCTTCCAGGGTAGGAAGTGACCCAGGGAATGTGTTGGGAGACTTAAAGCCACCTCTGGGTGGTGGGGAGTGGGAGGTTGTTGACTGAATTCCTAGATCCCTGGGGTGGAACCTAGTGAAGTAGGCTAGGTTAGGATTCCCACTCTCACACCTATATCTAGGTGCTACCACCAGAGGATATTGGTAGTAGGCACTACAGCCATGGAATATTGATGCAGGGCATAACTGCCTTGGACTACTGACACTAGGTGTCACTGCCTGAGGGCTGGTGGCACGAAGTGCTGCTGTCTTGGACACTTGCTATTAGGCCTTATTGCCCTGAAGGAAAGAGCAACACATTGGCAGGCCTGGTTGATCGTCCACCTCAGGGTTCTTTCTCTTCATCAGTTACCGTTTCTCACTGGCCAGAAATGTCACACATGGAGCTACAGAAAACTTGGAATCTGCTATTGTGCCAGCGGTTGAAAACTTGGGCCATTGGCACTTGGAAGCATAGTTGACTAGTCTTTAACAGTGTCCCTCCTGAATATTTACAGGCAACGGGCCAGAACATCGGCTGTGTGCAAGGGGCATTAAGGGCACCTGATAGGGGAGGGGTGCAAAGGTGGCTTTATGTCACCCCTCTACACTCTGATTCTAGGGTTGGGCTGTACTGGGATGGGCAATTTAGAAATGGTAGTAATTTATATGCATTGGAAAAGACCCCGTGGGGCTGTTATTGTAGTTGCTGATTTCAGTGTGTTAAGCAGTTGTCCCTGCTTCCTGTTCCATGGGAACCTCCAGTGGGAGAGAGAGGAGGTGTAGACTGGTGTTTCTCAGCCAGGGGCATGCATACCTCTGAGGGAATAGGGAGGTCTTCTAGGGGGTACTCAACTCTTCTAGCCCTGGTCTACACTAGGGAGTTATTTTGAAATAACCCCCCCTTTGGTAGAAATAATAAGTGGAGTGTCCACACTACCAAACCCTTTATTTTGAAATAACGGGCTGGTTATTCTGAAATCTGTATTCCTGCTTTTCTTGGGGAATAACGCTAATTTCAAAATAGATATTTCGAAATAGCTGTGGATGCTCCACTGCTGCTAACTTGAAATAATTGGCCTCTAGAGACCTCTCGCAGCTGCAGTTCTGACTGCTCTGGCCACATCTGGCAACTCCATTGCTCCCCTCCTCCTGCAGAGCTTAAAACTCCAGGCAGCAGGAGAAGGGCTTCTCGCACGTTGGAGAGCAGTGAGAGCCACATGTGAGACAGCAACAAGCAAAGGAGCCATGACAGACCCCAACACTCCCTCAGAGCCTCCCCTGGCTGCCAGCACTCCTGCTGCTCCCTCGGCTGCCGCTGGCCAGGGATGCAGGAGAGCTCCGGCCTGGACTGGTGTGGAGATCCTGGACCTCATCGAGGTCTGGGGGCAAGGGTGGAGTCTCGGGAGAGTATGTGTGTGTGTGGGAGGGGCAGCAGCCATGTGCACTGGGATGCGGCTTGCTTTTCATTCCATTCCCCAGACTATCAGGGAGTGAGGGGAAAGTACTTGCGTTCCGTGCATACCTCTCATACCTACCTGGTGAGCTCCCTTCATCAGCCAACTGTGAGAGACATGCATGGAATGCAAGTACTTTCCCCTCCCTCCCTAACAGTCCAGGGAATGGGACGAAAAGCAAGCCACCTCCTGGTGTGCATGGCTGCTGCTGTCGCTCCCCTCCCGAAACTCCGCTCTTGTCTGGGGGTGTGGTGGGGTGGAGACCAACTTCGAGGATCTCCGCAACAGGAAGAGAAACTCCAAAGTGTATGGCCAGATTGCCACCAGCCTGGTCGACAAAGGCCACACCCAAACACTTGACCAGTGCTGGATGAAAATAAAAGAGTTCTAGCAGGCCTACCACAAGGCCAGGGAGCAGAGCAGATGCTCTGGGGCAGCACCGCACACCTGCTGCTACTTTGACCAGCTGGATGCCATCCTGGGAGGGGGGATGGTCATCTCCCCCCTGACTGTTGTCGTGAAGTCCAGCCAGGACACACCTGGCATCAGCCTACAGGAGGGCCAGGTTGCAGATGAGGAACAGGAGGAGGAGCAGGCCAGACAGGTGAACGTGCCTGCCAGCCAGGACCCGCTTCTCGCCCTGGAGCCAGTCCCCTCCTCCCAGGATGTCTCCCAGGCTTTGGACGAACCCAGGGAAGGCATTTCAGGTGAGTTCTATAACTTCCCCTACCTACATGTGGGGGCAGGTGACAGGCTATGAGGGGTTGCATGCTCCTTGCTCAGCCTACTCAGCCTGGGCGCTGCACAACAGCAGGTACATATGGAGTGCCAGTCCGGAGCACTCAGCCCTATGATGCTCTCACAGGAACCCCTCAGTCCTTCTCACAAGGTTCCTGCAGAGGCCTGCCTTACTCCGGCCTCCATGGTGGGACACCTTCCCAGGACAAGCTACTATGAAGGAGTCTGGAGTCATGGAACCACACAGCAGTGCCACACACGGCACAGGGTCATTTTCGCACTGAGGCAGCATCTGGTCCCAGTAAAGTGTGGTGATGCAGAAGAGGCTTATCCTCTGCATGGGAGCCAGCCAGGAGGAGGAAGAGAAGGGGAACCCAGTAGCACTCTCTCCACCAAGTGGTGTGTGCTGCTCACACACACCTCCCCCAATACCCCCCACCCCTCCTCCAGTGGACAGAGATAGAAGTTCTCCCTGTGGGACATTGCCAGTGCTGGACCTGGCATGTGTGGGACAAAGAAGGAGGCTGATCTGCTTTGTCCCCCCCTCCTGCCCACAGGTTCCTGGCCTGGCTGACACCTTCACATGCCTGCTTGTGCCCGGGCCGTGGGCATAACGATGCTCCCCTGGGATATCTGTGCTCCTTCTGGAAGGTGCCTGCTGTCTAAGCAACATATGGCCTTGCTTGAAACACATCACCATCGAATGAACAAAGACCTTCAGTGTCGACTCTGAGATCAGGGCTAGGCTTCATGCACAGCGTCTCTGGGGATGACTGCCTTTGTATCTTTTCTTCACAGCTGGGCCAGCTGCGAGCTTGGTGCGTCCCCCACCTCCCACGCCATCTGCTCAACTCCGCAGGATCTGCAGGCAGAAAAGAACCCGAGGAAGCAGATGGCCTGCTTGCAGTCCCTTGTCCGGGGGCTCAAGGAGGAGTGTCAGGAGTGGGCTGCCATCTGGGAGGAGTACCGGGCTGACTGGGAACAGAGGAAGGCTGCCTGGGACCAGCTGGCATGCCAGCATGAGACCATGTGCTTCTCCCTCAGCTTGGTGATGGAGCACATGGCCTGGTGCATGGAGTGGGCCACCAGTCACCTCCCCATCTCCCTCATGGCTTTCTATCCTAGCCCTCCCCCCACTCGCCAGAGGCTTCCAGGGTTCCAGAACAGGAGGTGGTGGGACCTTTCGGGCAGCCAAAGCCTCCCGACCACCTGGAGGCAGCTGCCACTCCCAGCCCCAGCCCTGAGCCTTCTTTCTCCCTCCTTCCCCTCCTTCTATTCCAGGTTCTTTCCCCAGACCCTCCACTGTTGTATATCCCTCCAATAAACAGTCTTGTTTCAAAAAAAGGAGGCTTTATTATTAGCTCTGAAAGGGTGGGGGAAGGTGGGAAGTGAGGACAGGGGAAGGGAGGGGTGGGGGAGGAAAGGCACACAGAGGGAATGCAGGGACCCCTTGGGGAGAGGCACAGGGGAGAGTCTCACAACTGGCCTTGGATGAAACTCTCCCTCAAGGCTTCCCTGATGAGCACAGCCCCTTGATGTGCTCTCCTGATGGCGCTGGTGTCTGGGCTGCTTAAATTCCCTGGTCAGCCATTCAGCCTCAGCCTCCACCCTGGCAGAAGAGTCTCGTCCTTGCTGTCACATAGGCTGTGGAGCACATAGCAGGCTGCCACTCTGAAGAGGATCTTGCACTCACTGAGGTCCAGATGGGTGAGGAGACTCCTGAACCTCCCCTTTAAATAGCCAAATGCACACAACACCACCATGCAGCACCTGCTCAGCTGGTGTTGAAGTGCTCCTTGGTGTGGTCCAGGCTGTGTAGGGCTTCATCAGCCAGGAGAGCAAGGGGTAGACTGCGCTGCCCAGGATAACAATGGGCATGTCCACCTCCCCGACTCTGATGGTGCGGTCAGGGAAATAAGTGCTGGCGCGCATCTTTCAGAACAGGCGGGAATTCCGGAAGATGCAGGCATTGTGCACCTTCTCCGACCAGCCAACGTTGATGTAGGCGAAGCATCCCGTGTGATCCACAGGAGCCTGCAGCACCATGGGGAAGTACCCCTTTCTGTTGATGTAGCCTGAGGCACGGTTATCGGGGCCAGGATGGGGATGTGCGTGCCATCTGTGCCTCCCCCCCTCCCCCAGCCCCGCAGTTGGGGAAGCCCATGGCAGCAAACCCGTTAACGATGGTGTCCACATTGGCCAGCATGACACCCCTCTGTAGCAGCATGTTGTTGATGGCCTTGTCTACCTGCAGGAGCATGGCCCCAACTGTGGATTTTCCCATGCCAAAATGGTTTCCGACACAGCAGTAGCTGTCTGGCGTTGTGAGCTTCTAGAGTGTGATAGCCACGCGCTTCTGCAGGAGGGTGGTGGGTGTCATGTGGGTGTCCTGTTGCCTGAGGGCAGGGGTGAGCCACTCACAGAGCTCCAAGAAGGTGGCTTTCCACATGTGGAAGTTCTGGAGCCCCTGCAGGTCGTCCCATTGCTGCAGGATGATGCAGTCTCACCAGTCCCAACTGGTCTCCTGCCGCCAGAAGCAGCATTATGTACTATCCAGGGGATTGAGGGGCATGTGCAGCAGCAGGAGTGCAAGGACCTGGGTGATCAGGGCCTGCAGTCCAGGCTGGTCCTCATCCTGCTGGAGCAACATGCGGATAGTCTGGACGTACTAAACCATGAAGCACAGCACAAGGCCTGTGAGCCTAGCACTGTTTTGCAGCAGTTCTGGCTCCATGTTGTGAGTGATGTGGCATCTGCAAGGGCAACCAGAGCCCACTGCATTTGTATCCCATGAGGGGGGAGGCAGTGGAGGAGCAGCATGTGAGTAGGGTTACCAGGTAGACCCCCCAAAAAAACTGGACACACTTGATCGTGGGTGGGGGGGGAAGACCACCTGGGAGGGGGGCAGGGCTGGCTGGGAGGAAGGGGGGGTGGGAAGCAGAGCTGGGCGGTTCGGGGGCCGCGAGGCTGGCCGGGAGGAAGGGGGGCGCCCGGAAGAAGGGGGGCGGGAAGCAGAGCTGGGGGAGGGGGTGCAGCGGCACTGGCCAGGGGAGATTAGGAAGAGGAACCAGCTGGCAGGAAGCAGAGCTGGGGGCGGTTCAGGGGGGCTGGCTGGGGAAGATCAGGAGGGGAAGTGGGAGAGAACTGGCTGGCCGGGAAGGGAGGGGGGGATGAGCAAATCGGCCGGCACGGAGTGGGACTGACTCGAGCACTTGCAGATCCCGGGGCGCTGCCTGTCCCGCGCAGGCTCCCAGAGACGCATGAGCGAGGAGGAGGCTTCCCCTCCTCCTCGCACTCAACCAACTGAGGGCTCCCAGCGGCAATTGCGGCCCCGCCTCCCAGCTGGGACTCCCAGCCGCTCCCTCCGCCCACGCCAGGCTTCCATCTGGTGCGCAGCCGGAAAAATCAGAAAATACTGGACATGGCACGTGTCCGGTATTGTCTGATGTTTTTACCGGACAGAGAGCACAAATACCAGACTGTCTGGTACAATACCAGTCACCTGGCAACCCAGCATGTGAGACGCGGCCATAGAGAGGAACCCCTGAAAGCACGTGTCACAGCTTGCCTGAGCAAGCAGCCACAGGAAGTGTCTGCCCTCCTGGTGCCCTCCCCAGAGTGTTTCCAGGAGCTATAAATCCAAGGCAGGCTCCATAATTCTGACTAATTTCGATGGTTCCCCATAGGGGGAATGCGCGATTTTAATTTTGTTAAATTGGGAGTTATTATATCAAATGTAGTTATTTTGAAATACTGTCCTAGTGTAGACAAAACCCTAGATCAGTGTTTCTCAACCAGGAGGTGTCAGCCCTTGCGGGGGATGTCACAAGATTGGTTTGGGGGGGGTCACATGTGTAGGACTGTCATGAGGGGATGGTAAGCAGGGCCACTATCAGGTTCCCTACACTACTGGGGCCCCACAAAACTAAGTTACATGTTTTAGCTCCTCTGCCTGGGTCTCAGGCTTCAGCCCTGCCACCTGCAGATCTGACTTCAGACATGACTCACAAGTGAAAAACAGGCTCAAGCATCACAGTGACATGTAAGTACAATATTTATAGTCAGGGGTCCAGCCTCCACGGACCTTCGCAAAGTGTGTGTGGGGCTGGCTATGCACTCCTGGAAGGGGCAGGGTCTTGGGTGGAAGGGACAGGGCCTAGGGCAGTCAGCCCGGAGCGCACCACACTGTCTCCCAGGCAACCCTCAGTGACTCCCGGAGCACAGCGCCCCCCCATCCTTAGTGCTGCTTGGACCATGTGGCACAGTTCTTATTCTGTGGCAATTTAAAGGGCATGGTAGCATTTGCCTCCCCACCCTCCCCCTTCCCCCGTTGGTGGGCCTGTTTATATTGCAATTGATTTATTTTATAATTTTATGGTAAAAACGAGAAACTCAGCAATTTTTCAGTAATAGCGTGCTGAGGTACCGTAGTGTTTTTATGTTGGATTTTGTAAGGAAGTTGTGTTTAAGAGGGGATACAAGACAAGTCAGACTCCTGCAAGGCGTACCGAGGTTGAAAAGTTGAGAGCCACAGGGCTAGAGCTACAGTTATGGCACCAGAGGAATTCTCCTGGGACTGACTTTGTTTACTTTATTTTGCTGAACATAATGGCAATTGAAATGTAGCCGTTTGCAGAGCTATAACAGAGCTGTAAATCTGTAACCAGCATCCATTCGAACATCAATATTTTAAGCCAACATGAATGAATGCATTTCCTTATTCACACCCACAGTTACCTTCCTTATGACTTATTCTAATGCAATGTTCATTTGACTGCTCGAGACTTAATCTCCTTGTGTCTGACCTCAGTTGCGTTTTGGGGAGTGCTTAGAAACATTTAATCTGATTTGTCAGATCAGTGGAAAGATGTTTACATAATAAAGTATAAAGAACTTGCTGGGGTATTACTTCAATCAGAGAGCGGAGTTTAAATGATTTCTTTACAGTTTTCTGTTTAGCATTGCAGCTTTATTAAGCTCTGATCCATTTTTAGCATATTTTTAAAATACATGCAGCCCCACCAATTAGGCTTGTCATATCCCTGTTACATAATCACTTCTGAAGTTACAAGGGTCAGGGCTGCCTGTATGGGGGCACAGGACCTGGAGTAATCCCTCACTCTCCTCCACCCCAGTGACTCAAGTGCAAGGCCCAGGGCAACTCCTGCCACCACCTCACCACCACCATGCCTCTGCTCCACCCTCACCCCACCCCTTCCCCTTCCTTCCCTTCCCCAAGCCCTGCTCCTGCTGCACTCCCTTGCCCAAAGCCCCCTCCTGGCCTGGCACCAGGCGTAGCAGGATTTGGTGGTGAGAGCCTTTGATCCAGCCCACTGCTGTCTCCCAACCTGCTGTGCTTCACGTCACTGCTACTGCAGCAAAGCCAAGCACAGCAGGCTGGGAAATGAGCAACGGGGCAGAGCAGAGCAAGCTGCCAGGTCGCTCCAGCTCTTGTTGCCACAGTAAGTGGGGAGGGCTGACCCCGGCTACTGCCACGCATCAGGTCCCCCGGCATGCCCTGGTCCTCATGGGTCCAGTCCAAAGGATGGTTGACGTGGCCGCCACAGGGCCTCCCAAAGTGCGGGTTAGGGTGGCTGCCCTGAACCATCCTATGGAAAGGATGTCTCTGACAAGGAGACTAAAAATGGTTGTGTCACTCAGTTAGTAGCTACAAGTATTTAAATCTATCTAACCTACACGTGCGCGCGCACACACACACACACACACACACACACACACACACACTCTTTGTATTGAGGATGTCAAGGATGCTGAGAACATGAGTGCTGCCTCTCCCTATACCCATCCTGGATTACAGACTATAGATCTAGTTCAGTGCTAAACTCTGATTTTCAGTGAATTTGTCAGTAAAATGGGTATAATAAGCCTATCTTGATAAAAGTTCCCATTTTCTCTACGTAGTATCATTTCTATTTCTGTTCTTTATTAATACAAATATTTGTAGTTTACTATGAGCCACCTCAGTGTTGTTATATTGAAGTATGGAAGTGAACCCTCAGTGAACATAAAAGGGAGATGTGTCCATTACTTTTTTGGAAGCAGGGAATGTAACTTTTATGAATCACCAATGAAAGGGAGCAGACACTAGAGAGAGACCTCTCTGAAGTCAGGAACTGGGGTTCACTGAGGCTACGTCTACACTGCCCTCTCTTGCACAAAAAATATGCAAATGAGGCAAAGCGTGGAATATCGCCATGCCTCATTTGCATAATTAATGAGGCTCTGTTTTTGCGTAAAAGGATTTTGTGCAAAAAGAAGCTGTCTACATGGGGATGTGTGTGTGCAAAAACCCTCTCTTGCGCAAAAACTGAGCCTAATTAATTATGCAAATGAAGTGTGGTGATATTCCACACTTCGCCTCATTTGCATATTTTTTTGCACAAGAGAGGGCAGTGTAGACGTAGCCTGATTGTTTCCACAGGGGAGCTGAGTGAGCCGTGGTTGTGGCTATGTCACTCTGTTTGCCACTGCCACGGTTAAGTGGAGTGCAGTGAGCTGGGAAAGGGTAGCAGAATGGAGCAGGCTGTCAGGTCATTCTGGCTTCCTGCTGCCACGGTGACCTCTCTGATGCTGCCCCATGCCAAACTCCCCAGGTTATCCCCTAGGCCCTGCAGGTCCCAGCCATATGACAGTTGAGGCAGCTACTGCAGGGCCCCCCAAAGTGTGGGGCTTGGGGCAGCTGCCTCGAACCCTCCTATGGATGGGACAGCTCTGTCCCCAGCAAAGATCACCCTTGCACAACTCTGGGGAGAACATAACGCAGTGGCGCATGGTTCTGGGTTGCCTTGGGGAGAACATCACAGCCAGGTTCTCAGTGTGACATAATTTTTGATAGATGGCGTCTCCAACAGCCTTGTTCTCATTAGTTCTGTGTGCAGTCATTGGTTTATTGCTGATAGCAGGATGAGCACCTCTTATTGAATCACCAAAGCCAGTGGGCTGAGTTTTCCTTCCACCCAAGTACGAACTGACAGCTGACCCTGCTTAGCATGTAAGAGCTGATGTGATCACACCCTGAACAACTTTGAATGACTCAGCCTTTACAATTTTAAGATTGATGCTAAAAGGGAATTTGGCCCAAAGTCTCAGCTGCTCTAACTCTTTTTTATAAGATTTTTATCATGAAATATACATCAAATTACAAGAACTCTAACAACCATGTTACGTGCATGCAAGGGTACAGTAGGACTTTAAGTAATGTGACTGGTTTGATTTTATCTGCCAGTGTCTACTGCACGTATTATCATGAGTACTGACCCCTGCATCTGACTAACTGGTCTGCACCACTTTTACCTGACACTTTATATTTATTTACTGTACGTTTTCATGGTAGAGAATACAAAAAGTAAAGCAAATTAACATTAAAAGACTCAGGAGTGGATTGTGGAGTTACCACAGGCCCTGAGGTGAACGGCAAGTAGTTGTGCTGTACCAAGAGCAGACTGGGAGCCAATCTGTGAGGCAGAGTAACAGTTCCGTCCCTCCTTTCGAGCTTTCACTGGGGGCCAAGTAACCTGCACCAGTCTTTACATGAGCAAAGATTGCAGACCTAGAACTCCGGTCATCTGAAGAAGTGGGCTGTGCCCATGAAAGCTCATGATACCATCTACATGTTTTGTTAGTCTATAAAGTGCTACCAGACCATTTGTTGTTTTTTAAGACCTAGAAGTGTCAGCCCCAGTATATTGGTCAGCATGTTGTGGGTGTGACTTTATTCACGCCTGCTCCTTTTATCCACTCCCTGCCTCACTGTGTGGGAAGTCCACAAAGCTGTCTGTCCCCCACATTCACTCCTTTTACTTCCCTGGGCGGGCATGTAGCATGAACTACAACCAGGGGCGGCCCATGACTACAGGCGGACTCAGCTGCCGCCTAGGGCGCCGCCTTCAACGGGGCGCCTGGGGAGCCCGATGATGATGTCAGTCCATTGATGGCCCTGCAGGCGGCCGGCTGCCGCAGCCCGCTTCAGGCCACTCCTGACTACAATCACTCTCTGGTGCCAAGGGATGAGTCAAGCATTGGGGCTAATTGATTGCATGGATGTGTGGCATATTGTTTTGGAATCCTAATGAAGTCAAACTCATCTTGTTGTCCTCACTTTCTAGTACGATTCTCTCTACACCCTGTCCTCTCCCAAAGAAAGTAGTTCAGTTAAATCTTTTAACAGTCCCTACTGCCCAATATGGGTTTTGCTTTCTAGCTAAGTGTAATTCAGCACTTTGCCAGGAAAATAAACTTCTGTACAAAGCAGTCACTGACTTTTTTTTTTTAAACAGCTTGTCTGGGACCTCATTTATCAGGTTCTGGGAAACTTTCAAGTATTTTGTGATTATTCTTTTCTTTCCCCTAGTTAAAAGAATGAGGTTTTTCGAGCTATGCCATCCTGGATTACCACAAGGCCCTTCATTTTCCCTATCTATAAGAATCAGTACACAAATCCTTTTTCATACCCATGGTTTACTCTGTGTTTTACAAATGCATGGTATATTATCAGATCAGATTTCCTGTCAAGTTAAGAGCTTCTGTACCTTTCTTATCATGGCTTGGATTTTCTAATTGGTTTCTTATTCACAGAACTCTAATCCTACAGGGTTAAATGGTGCTAGTGTTGGATGATGCAATATGGAGTTTTTTATGGTCTCTGACCATTCTTTAATTGGCCTATGTTCACCAAACGGGTACCTTTGTTGGCTTCTTTACTAGAGAGGTGAAGGATTGCATTGTCGTGGAGACAAAACTTACTTTAGTGTTAGCTCATACTGCCCATGAAGCATCAGTTGTGAAACAATTTAAGGTTTCAGACAAGCGTTGGGTTCAATGTCACAATGGTTAGGGTTAGAATTAAATATAAACCTTTCAAGTCAAAGAAGAACATGGTCTTTTTGTAGACCAGGTAGATCTTCCCCAAATATGATTTGACAGTTTACCTTTTTATTGGCATTGTCTGTTCATATAAACTTCCATGAATAGGAGCTAGGGTTTTTCCAAAGCATCTTAAATGGTACTACAGCTCTTCCATTTTCTATGGTGTGAAACAGCAAGCCAAAGACTAATTAGCACTGTATGCACGTCAGCAGCAATTATCTTCATTAGGAAATACTTTCTGGAACTATTAAACTATTCAATCATTATATGTGTATTAGTACAGTGGTAATTGCAATGGATGTGACTTGCTGCCACATCGGATAAACATTTATATTATAATTCAAATTCTGCAGGCAGATCTTAAAGCCACAGCAACTTTCTTTAAATAAAATATCCTTATGCTTGACAACTTGGAGAATTTTTGCTTTTAGTAATATAAAATTAGAGAGGCTGAGCAGGTAACATTCAGATCAGGATCCTGATTAAATTTAGATTAGATTTGGAGATGGAGTTGGGTCAAGGTTTGAATTCAAAGCTGAAATCCACACTTGGATGCAACTGTTCTGAAATATCACATCTCTGCCTACAGTCCTAGATAGCGACAAATTTTCCCCTTTTTGTGTAATCCTCTCTCTGGGTATGTCTACACTACAAAGTTAATTCGAACTAACAGCTGTTAGTTCAAATTAACTTTCATAGGCGCTACACATGCAAACCGCTAGTTCGAACTTAATTTGAACTAGCGGAGCGCTTAATTCGAACTAGGTAAACCTCATTCTACGAGGACTAACGCCTAGTTCGAATTAAGTAGTTCGAATTAAGGGCTGTGTAGCCACTTGATTCGAACTAGTTGGAGGCTAGCTTTTCCCAGCGTGCCCTGGTGGCCACTCTGGGCCAAGCCAGGGAAACTCTTATGCCCCCCTCCCGGCCCCGGAGCCCTTAAAGAGGCACGGTCTGGCTACAGTACCCGTGCCAGGTACAAGCCTGCCAGCACCCAGCCAGCAGACCCTGCACCTGGCATGGCATGAGCCAGCAACCCGCTGCCACCCAGCCCTACGCCTCTTCCCAGGACCAGGTTGGCGGCTCCCAGGAGCCTGCCCGGGGCTGCAAGAGGCGGGCGCCCGCCTGGTCTAGTGTGGAGATCGTGGACCTCATCGAGGTTTGAGGGGAGACCTCCAACATCCATGACCTCCGCACTAGGCACAGGAATGAGGCCATCTAGGGCAGGATAGCTGCCAGCCTGGCCACCAAAGGCCACATGCGAACCCAGGAGCAGGTTTGCATGAAAATCAAGTTGGTCCAGTGAGACCCCCGACCCTGAGCCCTGAGCTTAGAACATAAGAACATATGAACGGCTGTACTGGGTCAGACCAAAGGTTCATCTAGCCCAGTAGCCTGTCTGCTGACGGCGGCCAACACCAGGTACCCCGGAGGGGATGGACCGAAGACAATGACCAAGCTATTTGTCTCGTGCCATCCATCTCTAGCCTTCCACAAACAGAGGCCAGGGACACCGTTCTTACCCCCTGGCTAATAGCACTCCATGGACCCAACCTCCGTGAATGTATCTAACTTCTCTTTAAACTCTGTTATAGTTCTAGCCTTCACAGCCTCCTCTGGCAAGGAGTTCCACAGGTTGACTATTTGCTTTGTGAAGAAGAACTTTCTTTTATTAGTTTGAAGCCTGCTACCCATTCATTTCATTCGGTGTCCTCTAGTCCTTATATTATGCGAACGAATGAAGAACTTTTCTTTATGCACCCTCTCCACACCACTCATATCCCAGTCTCCTCTTTTCTAAGCTGAAAAGTCCCAGTCTCTTTAGCCTCTCTTCATATGGGACCTGTTCCAAACCCCTAAACATTGTAGTTGCCCTTTTCGGAACCCTTTCCAAGGCCAAAATATCTTTTTTGAGGTGAGGAGACCACATCTGTACACAGTATTGAAGATATGGCGTACCATAGTTTTATACTTCCCCTCCTCCTTCTTCTCCTGGCTTCCCCTTTCCAGCTCCCTCCTCCCAGGTTTCCACCTCCCCTCTCCCACCCTCTCTCTTCCCCTCTCCCACCTCCTTTTCCCAGTCTCCCCAGAGGTTAATCCCCCCACCCCCAGTTTTGTTAAATAAAGAGAGTTTCTATTTTTGAACACGTGTCCTTTATTTTTTACATCAGGAAGGGGGGCTAGGGAGGGATAAGTGGAAGGAGGTGAGGGAGGAATGGGGCACGAGCCCCTGATGGGGAGGACTGGGGTGGCTCTGTGGGCTCCTCAGGGTGGAAGCTCTCCTGCAGGGCCTCCTGGATCCTGACAGCCCCCCGATTGACACCCCCGGATGGCAGCCCGCGGCAAGTGCAGCCAGGCTGATGGCCGAGTGCTGTGATGTGCCAAGTGTGGGCATTCAGGGCACTCCAGGACAGGACTGCTTTGCTGTCCCTCATCGAGTTAGACAAGCAAACAGGGAACCCTGAGAACTGTCTGTCCAGGGTGGGGGCTCGGGTCCCTTTAAGCACAGCCCTCGGCTAGCCTGAGGCAGCAGTTCCACACTCTATGTCCTGGTTCTGGCCAGCCTTAACTTCGGTTCAGGGTCCACTCAATGTGGATATGCTAGTTCAAATTAGCAAAACGCTAATTCGAATTCGTTTTTAGGTCTAGATGCACTAGTTCGAATTAGCTTAGTTCGAATTAACTAATTCGAATTAAGTTAGTTCGAATTAGTGCTGTAGTGTAGACATACCCTCTAATACTAAAAATAATACAAAAAAGATTTTTTTTTTTTTTTTTTTTTGTAATTGATGTTTTTAAGCCTATCTGTATTTATTAAACCATAATGACCCAGAACTGGAAAAATAATATTTCTAAAATTGAAAAATTAAGATTTTCAATCTGATTAACCATCATACTTCTTGCATAAATCCATGTTCCTAGCTTGCCAATCCATAGAGGGACTATAGTGAGCCTAATATTGTATTTAAAAAGATAATATTGAAGAGTTGCATTACTGATATATTAATACCACCTATTTGGGATCTGATTTTTTTCTAGACATTAGCTTTGTATTACTCCCCTGGACTTCATGAAAATTACATTATGTAAGAACTATGAAGGATGTTAGAAGTACTCCTGAAATCAAGCCATGAAGAGCCAGTAGAATGGGAATGTTGCCATTGACTTCAGTGTGTACACAATCTGACATTCTATTACTACAAAGGCAGCACAAAACAGTGCACCCAGTTCATTCTTGATTTAACTACATTGATTAATATAGGCATGAATACTCCCCATTCTCTTTTTATAACATTTTCTAGAATGCTGAGTTTCTTCTGAAATAAGAATTTATCAGTTGCATGACGTTCCTAAAGCCATAGAAAGGCTAAAAGAGTTTTGAATCTCAAAAACATAATATGCTATGATTTATTGTTTCATATTATATCAGTAATCTAAAGTAAGCCAAACATGTTTTGTGGGTCAAATAAATGGACCTTTCACTTGCTCTTCTTGTAGATAACGTTTTCAAACAAAAATGTCAGAGTTGTAAACCCCTAATAATAAGAGTCCACTGTTTCTATTATTTGAGATAGAGACCTCGCTTTAGCCATTTTTCTGACTTCATTGTTCATTATTCTTTCCTCATAGATTATTCCTAATATTCTCTGCAAGCACTTATGATGAAATGTGTCTAATTTCTGAGCATCTTTTTTCTTAAGTTGCCAGTTTGCTTATGGTTTTTACTGCCATAAGTATCTATGGCTACAATGAAGACTGAGTAGATGCTTAGTTTTATGCATGGTTCGAAACCAACTACTGATTATGGATCCCAGTTGGAAGCCAGAAAATCCAACAAAAGAGAGAGGTAGATCTAGGATGATCTAGGATGATTATCAATGCCCTAAAAGTTGTAATTTAAAATGGGGTACTTAGGTCACATGGCAGCTGATAAGCAAAGGGCAGCCCAAATGCTGAAAAGCATGGAATGGACCTAAGTATAAGCCTAGGTAAAGTTTCCGTTATGAGTCCTGAACTATGGCATCATTTTATTAGCGCTTCAGCCTACTTGACTACACTAAGGCAGGAAAGTATCTCCAGTCAGGACACTTCTGCTTCTGGGAGTGCTGGGGTGATCCTGCCCCTCCCCTGGAGCGGTGTGTCTGGAACCACCTAGCCTAACCCTTCCCGTCTGCTGCTGCTGGTGAGTGTGGGGTAGAGGAGGGGGTGCGGAGCTGACCCCTGCTGCCAGTACCACCTCTCTGACCCATTAGCACCCTGCTGGCTGCTGGCTGGCCCTGGCCCTTCATCTTGGGGGTGCATGTGTCTCTATGTGCACCCCCACACGTTGCCTGTGCCAAGATTTTGTCTACTCTGCCAATTGAACAACAAAACTATTGTCATTCAGGGTATGTCTACAATGCAGGGCAAAAGTTGAATTAAGCTACACAACTTGAGCTACATCAATTGCGTAGCTGAAGTCGAAATAGCTTAATTCGGCTTTTGGCGCTGTCTACACAGCTGGAGGCTGAAGGAAGAACACTCTTCCTTCGACTTCCCTTCCTCCTCGTGAAATGAGGGTCACAGGAGTCAGAGTAAGAAGTCCTCCAGCTCGACATTAATTTGAAATAACAGCTTGTTGTGTAGATGCGCTCTTTATTATTTTGGAATACCACTGCTGGGTAGACATACCCTCACAGGGCTTTAAAAAAAGCCTCCCCCCCGCCCCAAAAGACAAAAGTTTTGCTGCAGCAAGTGGCAGCAAGACAAAAGTTTTGCTACAGCTTGTTGTTGGCAGAAGTGCACTATTGGCTGTGCAAACCATGCTCATGGAGGGTGGAAGTATTTTGTTGGAAAAAGTGCTGACAAACAGTATTTGTGCTGCCAGACTTTTAGCAACCAGGCACTGTCACCGTGGTCATGTTGCTAAAAGATGTATTGTAGATAAAGCCTGAGAATTCCAGCCCCTCTCCAAGTCAGCCTCCTTTGTGGAGAGTCTTTTGTTCCATGGGTTTGGGCCAGCAATTGAGATAAAATCAAAGCTGATGGTCACAGATTGGTCTGTGATGGCTTCTCAGTCATAATCTTTTAACTAAGTGTCAGATACTTTTTCTGGGCTGGACACCTGTATGGAATGCAATACACCAGTCTAACTTCTGCAAGATTAAACAATCAAACATACAGGGTGTCAATTCTGATTTTGATAGGAGGAGAGACCTGTGCATAGGACGATAATGCAGGGAGGCAGAGCTCAGGTATGGGGCGGGAAGGGGGGCAGACTGAGGAAAGCAGCTTCATTGAGCATGCTCAGGACAATCAACCAGCAAATCAGGGGAGGGGTGACTGACTCTGTTTTCCTTCCACCCCCCAATCACCTCTTTCCAGGAAGTACTAAGGCACTTGAAAACTCTAGTTTTGGGCAGATAACTTGGCAATTAGCTGACAGTACTCTATCTAATTCCTATATAAAAACCAAAATAAATACATATTCGACCCACTCAACTCTAATGCTAACATATTCTGACATCTTGCGGCAAGCCATTTCAGGGACACTGGTGAGGCTTAACATTTGAATGTCTATTCTTACGTTGTTACTAATTCTGTGGAGAGAGAGAGAGAGACCCCATCAGGACTCCTGGGCTCTATCTCAGCTTTGGAAGGAGAGTGGGGTCTAGTGGGTTACAGGATGGAACAGATACATTGGGGTTCTATATAAGAATACCGGAATGGCCATACTGGATCAGTCCAATGGTCCATCTAGCCCGGTATCTTGTCTTCCAACAGAGGCCAATTCTAGGTGCTTCAAAAGGCATGAACAGAAGAGGCAATCATCAAATGATCCATCCTGTCACCATTGATGGACCTATCCTCCTTGAACTTATTTCATTCTTATTGGAACCCTGGTGTAGTTTGGGTCTTTCCACCGTCCCCTGGCAAAGAGTTCCACAGGTTGACTGTGAAGAAATAATTTCTTTTGTTTTAAATCTGCAGCCTATACATTTAATTGGGTGTCATATTATGTTAGTGAAGGAGTAAATAACATTTCCTTATTCAATTTTTCCACACCATTCATGATTTTGTAGACCTGTAACATATCCCCCTACTGTTTAGTTATTTCTTTTCCAAGCTGAGAAGTCCCAGTCTTTTTAATGTCTCCTAATAAGGAAGCTGTTCCTTACCCCTAATCATTTATGTTCCCTTTCTCCCTTCCTTTTCAAAATTCAATAGGGCTATGTCCAGACTGGAAAAACTAGCCTAGAAAAACTCTGCCGCGTCCAAGGAATGTGTCTGCTTTTCTGAAAAAAAAGTCAGAAAAACAGACGCGTTTTTTCAGCATCCCTGTAAACCTTGTTTTATGAGGAAGAAAGGATCATAGAATCATAGAACCATAGAGCTGAAAGAGACCTCAGGAGGTCATCAAGTCCAGCCCCTGCTCTAGGCAGGACCAATCCCAACTAGATCAACCCAGTCAGGGCTTTGTCAAGCCGAGACTTAAATACCTCTAGGGATGGAGACTCCACTACTTCCCTAGGTAACCCATTGCAGTGTTTCACCACTCTCCTAGTGAAATAGTTTCTCCTAATATCCCACCTCGACCTCTCCCACCACAACTTCAGACCATTGCTCCTTGTTCTGCCATCCGTCACTACTGAGAACAGCCTTTCTCCATCCGCTTTGGAGCCTCCCTTCAGGAATTTGAAGGAGGCTATCAAATCCCCCCTCACTCTTCGCTTCTGCAGACTAAACAGACCCAACTCCCTCAGCCTCTCCTCATAGGTCATATGCTCCAGCCCCCTAATCATTTTGGTTGCCCTCCGCTGGACCCTCTCCAATGCGTCCACATCCTTTTTGTAGTGGGAGGCCCAGAACTGGACACAATACTCCAGATGTGGCCTCATCAGAGCCGAATAAAGGGGAATAATGACATCTCTGGATCTGCTGGCAATGCTCCTCTTAATGCAACCTAATATGCCATTAGCCTTCTTGGCTACAAGGGCACACTGTTGACTCATATCCAGCTTCTCATCCACTGTAACCCCCAGGTCCTTTCCTGCAGAACTACTACTTAGCTGGTTGGTCCCCAGCCTGTAACAATGCTTGGGATTCTTCCGTCCCAAGTGAAGGACTCTGCACTTGTCCTTGTTGAACCTCATCAGATTTCTTGTGGCCCAATCCTCCAATTTGTCTAAGTCACTCTGGACTCTATCCCTGCCCTCCAGCGTATCTGCCTCTCCCCCTAGCTTAGTGTCATCTGCAAACTTGCTGAGGGTGCAATTCATCCCCTCATCCAGGTCATTAATAAAGATATTGAACAAAACCGGTCCCAGAACCGAACCTTGGGGCACTCCGCTAGAAACCGACTGCCATCCTGACATCGAGCCATTGATCACTACCCGCTGGGCCCGGCCTTCTAGTCAGCTTTCTATCCATCTTACCGTCAATTTATCCAATCCACATTCCCTAAACTTGCTGGCAAGAATATTGTGGGAGACCGTATCAAAAGCCTTGCTAAAGTTAAGGTATATCACATCCACTGACTTTCCCATGTCCACAGAGCCAGTTACCTCATCATAGAAGCTAATCAGATTGGTCAGGCACGATTTGCCCTTTGTGAATCCATGCTGACTATTCCTAATCACTTTCCTCTCCTCCAAGTGCCTCAAAATGGATTCCTTAAGGATCCCTTCCATGATTTTTCCAGGAACCGAGGTAAGACTGACCGGCCTATAGTTCCCTGGATTGTCCTTCTTGCCTTTTTTGAAGAAGGGCACTACATTTGCCTTTCCAATCATCCGGGATCTCTTTTCAAAGATAATGGCCAAAGGCTCCTCAATGACATTTGCCAACTCTCTCAGTACTCTCGGATGCATTAAGTCCAGACCCATGGATCTGTGTACGTTTAGCTTTTCTAAATAGTTCCTAACCTGTTCTTTACCCACTAAGGGCCGTCGATCTTCATCCCATCTTGCGTCACTAGCGCATTAGTCCGGGAGCCCACCTTGTCCGTGAATACAGGGGCAAAGAAAGCATTGAGTACTTCAGCTTTCCCCACATCATCTGTCACTAGGTTACCTCCTTCATCCAGTACGGGCTGCGCACCCTCTCTGATCACCTTCTTCTTGTTAACATGCCTGTAGAAACCTTTCTCGTTATCCTTCACATCCTTAGCCAGTCGCAATTCCACTTGCGCTTTCGCCTTCCTGATAACTCCCCGGCATTCTCGAGCTATACATTTAAACCCCTCCCTGGTCATTTGTCCAAGTTTCCACTTTTTGTAAGCTTCCTTTTTGTGCTTAAGTTCACCAAGGATTTCCCCTGTAAGCCAATCCAGTCTCCTACCATGTTTGCCTCTCTTGCTACGCATCGGGATGGTTTCTTTCTGTGCCTTCAATAAGACTTCTTTAAAATACTGCCAGCTGCCCTGGACTCCTTTCCCCTTCATGTTAGCATCCCAGGGGATTCTGCCCATCAGGTCTCTGAGGGAGTCAAAATCTGCTTTTCTGAAGTCCAAGGTGTGTATTTTAGTACTCTCTTTTCTTCCTTTGGTCAGGATCCTGAAATTTACCATCTCATGATCACTGCTTCCCAGGTTGTCACCCACCTCTACTTCCCCTATTAGTTCCTCCCTGTTTGTGAGCAGAAGGTCAAGCTGCGCACGGCCCCTGATCAGATCCTTCAGCACTTGTACCAAGAAGTTATCCCCAACATTCTCCAAAATCTTCCTGGATTGCCTGTGTACTGCCGTATTGGTTTCCCAACAGATGTCAGGGTGATTAAAGTCCCCTACGAGAACCAGGGTCTGCGATCTGAAAGCTTCTCTCAGTTGTCCGAAGAAAGCCTCATCTACCTCAGCCACCTGATTCAGTGGCCTATAGTAGACACCAACCACAACATCACTGCTGTTGTTTGCACCTCTAAACTTAACCCATAGACTCTCAACAGGTTTTTCTCCCTCTATATACTGGAGTTCAGAGCAATCATAGTGCTCTCTTACGTATAGTGCAACTCCTCCTCCTTTTCTCCCCTGCCTGTTCTTCCTGAACAGTCTATACCCTTCCATGACAGCGCTCCAGTCATGCGAGTCATCCCACCAAGTCTCTGTTATCCCAATTAAATCATATTTCTTGGACTGGGCCAGGACCTCCAGTTCTTCCTGTTTGTTGCCCAGGGTTCTCGCATTAGTGTACAAACACCTCAGATAACCAGTTGATCGCCCCATCTTCTCCATTCGAATCAGGGGTCCTCCTTTCTTGCTCATTCCTCTTTGCATTCCTTCCTGGTATCCGACTTTCCAACTCCCCTCAGGTTGGTCACCGTCCCCCAACAAACCTAGTTTAAAGCCCTCCTCACTAGGTTTGCAAGCCTGCCCGCGAAGATGCTCCTTCCTCTCTTCGTTAGGTGGATCCCATCTCTTCCTAACAATCCTTGTGCCTGGAACAGAGACCCATGGTCGAAGAAACCAAAGCCTTCTCTGCGACACCACCTGTGCAACCATGCATTTACTTCCTCAATTCGACGATCCCTGCCCAGTCCTTTCCCTTCAACAGGGAGGATGGACGAGAACACCACTTGCGCTCTGAATTCTTGGGTCCTTCTTCTCAGCGCTACATAATCTGCAGTAACCCGCTCAAGGTCATTCTTGGCCGTATCGTTAGTTCCCATGTGGAGAAGCAGGAAGGGGTAGTGATCCGAAGGTTTGATCAGCTTGGTAAGCCTCTCAGTCACATCCTGAATTCGACCTCCTGGTAAGCAGCACACCTCTCGAGATTCCACGTCCGGATGGCAGGTGGATGGCTCAGTCCCTCTTAGGAGGGAGTCCCTGACCACCACCACCCGTCGTCTTCTGAAAAAGGCATTTTTTTTCCTGACATTTGGCCCAGTGTAGACAGGCCAAATGTCGGAAAAGCCTCTTCCAAAAAAAGAGTCGGAAAAAGAGACGCAAACAGCGATTTGCAATTTACGTGTCTTTTTCCAATAGAACTGTGTAGTCTAGACACAGCCTATGTATTTTGGAAGATGGGGTGACCAGATCTGCATTCAGTATTCAAGATATGGGCATACCATGACTTTATATAGAAGTGCTATGGTATTTTCTGTCTTATTATCTATTCCTTTCCTAATGAGTCTCAATATTCTGTTAGTTTTTTAGATTACCACTGCACATTGAGCAGAAGTTTTCAGGGAACTATCCACAATGATTCTTGAGTGGTAACAGTTAATTTAGACCCAGTCATTTTGTATGTATAGTTGGCATTATATTTTTCCATGTGCATTACTTTGCATTTATCAGCATTGAATTCCATCTGCCATTGTGTTGCCCAATCATCTAGTTTTGTGAGATCCTTTTGTAACTCTTTGCAGTCAGTTTTGGCCTTCACTGTTGTGAGTAAATGTAAATCATCTGCAAATTTTTCCACTTTAGTGTTTATTCCTTTTTCAAGAACATTTATGAATAAGATGAATAGCACTAATACCAATACAGACATCTGGAGCATATCACTTTTTATTCCTACCTCTTTCCCCCTATCTTTTAAGTGGAGTACCTGGCAAAGTTTCCATGATCATCTAATGATCCTTCAATTGCTTGAATGACAAGCCTTTCGTTATCTTAATCACCCTGCCTCCCTCTGTTTATAAACAAACTCCCTGCCCCAAAGGCAAAGCTGAGAGCAGCACAAGCTCCATTGCAGTTAAGAGCTGCCTCTCGGGCTATGGCATGCACTTTAAGCAGATCTCAAATATGAATTTCAGGCATTCATACTTCAGGGAGGCTATAACCCTTCCTAGCCCCCCCCAATGGCACCCCAGCAACCATAAGCATCTAATGTGAAATGAATGTCCAAATCCTATATGGAGGTAAGTAACACTGAAATATAAACGTATCTCACTTTGCACACTTAATCTTGAGACAAGAAGTGTGTGAGTGGTTAGCTTGAACATCACTGAATTTCAAGTTTATTGAAGAAAAAATATATATCTATGGCTTTTGCCTTGTTAATTTGTCTTCATTCTAAATGGCAAATGTGTTACTATATGTGAATGAAAGCCTTGTGCAGTGTAAATAATGCATGTAAAACCTACACACAGAGCTTTATATTTTTTAAAACTGAGCCAGCTTTCTGTCTTTTAGCTGCATCACATCATTTCATTGAACTATGTGCCTGCCAAATGCTGGTACAGGCTATATCTTTATTCATCATTCATCTAAGTGCTCTGCAAATTGGGCACTTACATTGGAGAGATTTCTGAGCGGTTAGCAGGATTTTATCACATTCGTTAAATGCAGGTGTTTTGGAATTTCCTGTTCTTGACAAGTGCCAAACATCTTTGTTCCAAATGTCTAAGTCGTGTTGATGCGTTCACAAAACTGCTTAATACAGTCATTTTAATTTGCTTACGATAACTGATTTACAACTTTGTGCATTTGGGACTTCTCGGGGCTCTTAGGTAGTACTGTAAGAAAGACTTTAGAAGTGCTTAAGCAAATTTACCTTTTGGAAACATATCTGTTATCTTTTAAGTTAAAAGCAAGTCTTTTTATTATTCTGCCATTTCACTGAATGTTTCTACTTAAAACTGCTACCAAGGAACATATGCATTTAGGCAGCACTGAAAAGGCTGATATATTTACTTTAGCGCACATCTCACTTTGCCTGTCATAATCACTAACAGCCTGGGTCATTAGCATTTTGGTTCCTTCAACGGAAAAAAAGTTTTGAAAAGGATACAAACCTCTATGCCTCAGGCATGTGCCAGCCTCTAACTCAGAGGTGGGCCATAATTTTTGATGCGGGGAGGTACTCCAAGATTTTGGTAAGTGGTCAAGGGCCACAGTTTTCTATAGAGGGGGTGCAGGGTCTGGGCCGGAGGTGGGATGCAGAAGGGAGCTTGGGGTAGGGGGCTGGGGTGCAGGAGAGGGTGTAGGGTCTGAGAGGGTGCTTTGGTGAAGGAGGGGATTGTGACCTGGAGCAGAGGATTGGGTCCAGAAGGGGATATGGCTACAAGAGAGGATTCTGGCCTAGGGGAAAGATTTAGGAAGGGGTGCAGGTTCAGGGAGGGTGTTGGAAGGTGGGAGGTGGTGGGGTGCCAGAGGCAGGCTCTAGTCCTAAGCAGCTCCCAGCCAGCAGCACTCTCAGGCAGTAGCACTCCCTTCCCCACCTCCCCTAGCAGCCCCAGACTACTGGCTAGCTGTGCATGTGGCTCTCTGTGCTGTAGGGAGGGAGAGAGAGGCTTTCCATGCTGCCCTCACCCCAGCAAAACTGGCCAATGGGAGCTGAGAAATTGTGCTGCATTGCCCCTCCCCCCCACAAAATCTCTCAGCTTCCATTGGCTGATTTCTGGTCAATAGGAGTTGAGAGACTTTGCAGGGAGGGAACATAAGAACATAAGAACATAAGAATGGCCATACTGGGTCAGACCAAGGGTCCATCGAGCCCAGCATCCCATCTGCCGACGGTGGCCAATGCCAGGTGCCCCAGAGAAGGAGAACAGAAGACAATGATCAAGTGATTTATCTCCTGCCATCCATCTCCTGCCCTTGTTATGAAGGCTAGGGCACCATACTTTATCCCTGGCTAATAGCCATTTATGGACCTAACCTGCAAAAATTTATCAAGCTCTTTTTTAAACCCTAATAGAGTCCTGGCCTTCACAGCCTCCTCGGGCAAGGAGTTCCACAGGTTGACTGTGCGCTGTGTGAAGAAAAATTTCCTTTTATTAGTTTTGAACCTACTACCCATCAATTTCATTTGGTGTCCCCTAGTTCTTGTATTATGGGAAAAGGTAAATAATTTTTCTATAATCACTTTCTCCACACCATTCATGATTTTATATACCTCTATCATATCGCCCCTCAATCGCCTTTTTTCCAAACTGAAAAGTCCCAGTCTCTCTAGCCTCTCCCCATATGGGACCCTTTCCAAGCCCCTAATCATCTTAGTCGCCCTTTTCTGAACCTTTTCTAATGCCAATATATCTTTTTTGAGGTGAGGAGACCACATCTGCACGCAGTACTCGAGATGTGGGCGTACCATAGTTTTATATAGGGGAAGTATGATATCTTTTGTCTTATTATCTATCCCTTTTTTAATAATTCCTAACATCCTATTTGCCTTACTAACTGCCGCTGCACACTGCGTGGATGTCTTCATAGAACTATCCACTATAACTCCAAGATCCCTTTCCTGATCTGTCGTAGCTAAATTTGACCCCATCATGTAGTACGTGTAATTTGGGTTATTTTTTCCAACATGCATTACCTTACACTTACCCACATTAAATTTCATTTGCCATTTTGTTGCCCAATCACTCAGTTTGCTGAGATCTTTTTGTAGTTCTTCACAATCCCTTTTGCTTTTGACTGTCCTGAACAACTTTGTGTCATCTGCAAACTTGGCCACCTCACTGCTTACCTCATTTTCTAGATCATTGATGAACAAGTTGAACAGGATTGGTCCCAGTACTGCCCCCTGGGGAACACCACTAGTTACCCTCCTCCATTGTGAAAATTTACCATTTATTCCCACCCTTTGTTTTCTGTCTTTTAACCAATTCTTGATCCATGAAAGGACCTTTCCTCCTATCCCATGACCACCTAATTTACGTAAAAGCCTTTGGTGTGGGACCGTGTCAAAGGCTTTCTGGAAATCTAGGTATATTATATCCACTGGGTGCCCCTTGTCCGCATGTTTATTAACCCCTTCAAAGAATTCTAACAGATTAGTTAGACACGACTTCCCTCTGCAGAAACCATGCTGACTTTTGCCCAACAATTCGTGCTCTTCTATGTGCCTTGCAATTTTACTCTTTACTAGTGTTTCTACTAATTTGCCTGGTACTGATGTTAAACTTATCGGTCTATAATTGCCAGGATCTCCTCTAGAGCCTTTTTTAACTATTGGTGTTATATTGGCCATCTTCCAGTCATTTGGTACCAAAGTGGATTTAAAGGATAGGTTACAAACCACTGTTAATAACTCCGCAATTTCACATTTGAGTTCTTTCAGAACCCTTGGGTGAATGCCGTCTGGTCCCGGAGACTTGTTACTATTCAGCTTATCAATTAATTCCATAACCTCCTCTAATGTCACTTCAATCTGAGTGAGTTCCTCAGATTTGTCACCTAAAAAGGCTGGCTCAGATTTAGGAACCTCTGTAACATCCTCAGCCGTGAAGACTGAAGCAAAGAAATCATTTAATCGCTCCGCAATGGCACTGTCTTCCTTGATCGCTCCTTTTATATCTTTATCATCCAAGGGCCCCACTGCTTTTTTAGCGGGCTTCCTGCTTCTAATGTATTTAAAAAACATTTTACTATCATTTTTTGAATTTTTGGCTAGCTGTTCCTCAAACTCTTTTTTGGCTTTTCTTACTACATTATGACACTTAATTTGGGAGTGTTTATGTTCCTTTCTATTTTCCTCACTAGGATTTGACTTCCACTTTTTAAAAGCTGCCCTTTTCTCTCTCACTGCCTTTTTAACATGGCTGTTTAGCCATGGTGGTTCTTTGTTAGGTCTCTTACTGTGTTTTTTTATTTGGGGTATACATTTAAGTTGGGCCTCTAGTATGGTGTCTTTAAACAGTTCCCATGCAGCTTCCAGGGATTTTAGTTTAATTACTCTCCCTTTTAGTTTCTGTTTAACTAGCTTCCTCATTTTAGTGTAATTCCCCTTTTTGAAATTAAATGCCAGAGTGTTTGACCGCTGCGGTGTTCTTCCCAACACAGGAATATTAAAAGTTATTATATTGTGGTCACTATTTCCAAGCGGTCCAGTAACAGTTACCTCTTGGACCAGATTCTGCGTTCCAGTCAAGACTAGGTCGAGAATCGACTCTCCCCTTGTGGGTTCCTGTACTAGCTGCTCCAAGAAGCAGTCATTTAAGGCATCAAGAAATTTAATCTCTGAATCCCGTCCTGAGGTGACATGCACCCAATCAATATGGGGATAATTGAAATCTCCTATTATTACTGTGTTTTTTATTTTGGTAGCCTCTCTAATCTCCCTTATCATTTCAGCATCACTATCACTGTCCTGGTTAGGTGGTCGGTAATATATTCCTAATGCCATATTCATATTAGAGGAATGAATTGTTATCCATAATGATTCTATGGAACATTTGGATTCCTTTAGGATTTTTACTTCATTTGATTCTATATTATCCTTCACATATAGTACCACTCCGCCACCCGCCCGACCTGTTCTGTCTTTCCGATATAATTTATATCCCGGTATGATAGTGTCCCACTGATTGTCCTCATTCCACCATGTTTCTGAGATGCCTATTATGTCAACTTCCTCCTTTGATATGAGGTACTCCAGTTCACCCATCTTATTAGACAGACTCCTAGCATTAGTGTAAAAGCATGTTAGAAAACTACCACTATTTATATGTCCGCCTTTCACAGACACATTGGATTTTTTTATGCACGATTGTTTCACATCTGATCTTGCCCATATATTATTTCCCACGTTCCCTATCTGACTAACTTCTAGGGAATCCCTACCTATGGAGCCTCGTGTAAGAGAAGTCTCCGTCCGATCCAGGTGCTCCCCCGCACCAATCGGCTTTCCCCCACCTCTTAGTTTAAAAACTGCTCTATGACCTTTTTAATGTTTAATGCCAGCAGTCTGGATCCACCTTGATTTAGGTGGAGCCCATCATTCCTGTATAGGCTCCCCCTACCCCAAAAGTGTCCCCAGTTCCTAATAAATCTAAACCCCTCTTCAGCATGCTGAAGCCCCTCCCTTCGTTCCCACATTGCAGACCCCACATGGAGCACTAGCCAGTTTGAACAGTGCTGCTCCCTGTGGCAGGAGTGGGTTCAGGCCAGATCAAAGGATTTGGTGGCCTGTATCCGGCCTGCTTTCGAAAAAGCCTCTTTCGAAAAAGAGCGTCTAGACTACAACTAGTACTTTTGAAAAAGCAAGCCGCTTTTTTGAAAGAGAGCACTCAGGCAGTCTGGATGCTCTCTTCTGAAAAAGCACAGTTTGCATTACATAGCGCCTTTTTTCAAAAGAGCACTTTCGAAAAAAGGCGTCCTTCCTCATAAAACAAGGTTTTCCGCGGTCGAAAAAACTGCCGTGTTCTTTTGATTTACTTTCAAAAGAATGTGGAAGCAGTCTAGATGCAGGGGAAGTTTTTTCAAGAAAAGGCCGCTTTTTTCAATAAAAACCCTGCAGTCTAGACACACTGTCAGAGACTAGGAAGGGCAGCGATGCACTGAAGCCCCTGCAGTGTCAAGGAAATGATTAAATAAGGTATTTCCAGGCAATCCTGGCACCTGATCCCCATGCACACGTTGCAGAGGAAGGTGAAAGACCCTAAAGTCACTGCCAATCTAAGCGGGCAGGGGAATTCCTTCTTGTTTCCACATATGGCGAAGACCTTGAACCTGTAAGAATTAGGCAGCCAAGCATCTGACAAAAAGAATATTCAATGCCACCTCAGAGCCCTGGCCCTGGCCAAGCTCAGAAACTTCTCTCTGGCTACGTCTAGACTGCAGGTTTCTTTCGGAATATTTTGAAAGAGAGCATCTACGCAGCAAAAGCGCAATGAAAAAGTGATCTGCTGTTTCAAAAGAGAGTGTCCACACTGATTGGACGCTATCTCACATTTAAGGCCACCTGGAACCAGTTCATGCAGGGCATTAGGTTAGCAGTTGCTTCCAGGGTGCTGTTGCCTAAGGTTAGCTGAAACGTATGCTTAAAAAGACCTCCCTAGACAGCCGTTTCTCTGCTTCTGCTGCTTGCTTGCCTACCTCGCCGAGGGACAGCAAAGCTTTTGCAGTGCGTGCTCTGGTTGCCCAGCTTTTGGACACCACAGCATACTCCTTGCCATGGAGCCGGTGTTGCCTCTGGGCATGCGATGGCCCCACACTGCCAGGCTGCAGTTTCTGCAGCAGTTTGTGCAGGCTGCCTTCAGGGCCCTGCATGAACTCGACACCGAGCTCATCATTAAGACCCTCTCCTTGTGTGTGGGAGCAAGGCCCTTGCAGCTGTACCCCACAGTGGAGAGACGGTTCTGGAGGCTGGACACCCGTTCCGACTGGTGGGACCGGCTTGTCATGGAGCGGTGGCTCGACCAGCAGTGGCTCCATAAATTTCAAATGCAGAAGGCCACCTTTATGGAGCTATGTGCCTGGCTCGCCCCGACCTCCAACAACGGGACACCCAGATGCGGTCTGCCATCCCCCTAGAGAAGCGGGTTGCTATTGCTGTCTGGAAGCTCGCCACCCCAAATAGCTACTGGTCAGTGGGCAATCAGTTCAGCACGGGGAAGTCCATCATTGGGGACCTCCTCATGGAGGTAAGGCAGTCTTGGGCTGAGGTCCCTGGGGGGGGGGAGGGGGAGGACCCCTGGAAAGGGGGACCCTAGGGAAAGGGGGTGGGAGTGCGGGGGTGGGCTGGGTGGGGAAGCCCTGTCCCTGGGGTGTTGTGCCATCCCACCCTCACACAGCTCTGCAGGGAGAGTGGCCTCATAGGGAGTGGTTCCTGGGGTGTTTGGGGGGGGGGGGAGGAAAGAGGAGCGGGCACCTCCCAAGGACTCAGGCACTCCCTCTGATTCTCTGTTTTGCATGTTTCTTTGTCTCCTTCTGCAGGTGGTGAGGGCCACCAACTCCCTCGTGCTGCATAGGTTCATCCACCTGGGAGACCTGGATCCTATCATCGCTGGATTTGCTGCCCTGGGCTTCCCCAACTGTGGAGGGGCCATCGATGGAATCCATATTCCCATCTACACACAACATCATCAAGCTGCCCAATACATCAACTGCAAGGGCTATTTCTCGATGGTGCTGCAAGCCCTGGTTGACCACCGTGGACAGTTCACAGACATTTTCGTTGGGTGGTCGGGCAGGGCGCATGACACCTGCATTTTCAGGAATTCCAGCCTCTGCCACAAGCTGAAGGAGGCTGGCACACTCTTCCCCCAGCGTGACTTTGGGATTGGGGATGTGCAGATGCCGCTGTGCATCATGGGGGATGTGGCCTACCCCCTCATGCTGTTACTCATGAAGCCACACACGGGCTAGCTGGACCCCAGCAGGGACCAATTCAGTGCCCATGTAATCTGGGCCTGAATACAGGTGGAATGTGCCTTTGGGCACCTGAAGGCGCCATTCAGGTGCCGCCTAACCCACACTGATGTGGGGGAGCACAACATCCCTGAGGTGGTCTCAGCCTGTTGTGTTCTCCAGAACATCGTGGAGAGGAAGGGGGAGGCCTCCCTACAGGAGTCAGGGGCAGAGGTCAGCCGGGAGGGAAGGGCCTTCAAGCACCCACCAGGCCCATCAGGTGAGGGTCCGCATCCAGGAGCCCTGAGGGAGAGTTTCTCTGAAGGACCTCAGTAACTCTCCCCAGGGCCTCCCCACTAGGGGCCTGTACCTTGCCCCCCATGTCTTTCCCATCACAACCCTTCCCTTCTCTCCTTCCCTGTACACTCAATAAAGACACCAGTTTTGGACCAGTTTTGGTCCCAGAGGACGGCCACGTGCTGTCTCATGAGGTTCTCCTGGACCTTCCTGTGCTTGTGGCTCCCCTGGGGTTGGGTGGCTTCCTCAGCTGGTGGTGATCACCCCTCTGCGACAGCTGCTCTGGCTGTGGAGAATAAAGAGGGAGAGGTGCTCAGTCATCCATGCAGACACTGTCCCTGAGGCCATACTCTCCTCTGTGAGCTGCGAGTAACAGTCCTCAGGCTAGAGAATGGGGACATCCTGGGAGCAAGGCCATGTGTGGCCTGAATACCAGGCTCTGCCTCACAGGGGCCCCAATGGGCCCAGGGGACCATGCTTCCCACCCTGCTCCCCCGCCCCGTGTTACGGACAAGCAGGCAAGGGAAGTGTCCATCCACAGTGGGATCCCCTGGGCAGCAGAGGGGCCTGGAGCAGCCTGGCCTTCTATGGGGGCCACATATACACCTGCGCCTGGCACTGCAGTCTGCAGGAGTGGGTGGTGCCTCGCGTGCGCAGGCATTCCCATGTGTGTCACTCCTTGGTCTCTGTGTGTGCACGTGCCCTTGTCCCCAGCCTGCTTCCAGCGGCGGTTAGTGGTGGGAGTGTGATTGTCGCTCAGCCTGCTCGGCCTGGACATCGTGCTGCAATTGGTGCACGTGGAAGCACGTGCAGCACCAGTCTGCACTATGTGACCTCAGAAGGCAGCCCCAGAGCACCCCTGGGGTCAGACTCGGAGGGCCCCCCCCGGGGTCAGATGTGTGTGTGACCTCCCCAGAGCCTGCGAGCAGGAGCCCGGGGGTGCTCCAGGGCTGCCTTCTGAGGTCGTGTGGTGCAGACTGGTGCTGCACGTGCTTCCGCGTGCACCGATTGCAGCACAATGTCCAGGCCGAGCAGGCCGAGCGACAATCACACTCCATCCCCTCTGCAACCACCTCCCCTGCCCTGTGTGTGTGAAAACCTGAGAGCACTCACTTGATGATCCCTTCCAACCCTCAGAGGATGCCTGAGAAATATCCAGGTCCTGGGGTACCAGCTTGAGGGTGAGGTGACCGTGCTGGCCGTCTCCTCCTCCTCCTGCAGCTTGTTATCCTCCTCCTTCTCATAGACTCACAGACTTTAAGGTCAGAAGGGACCATTTTGATCTAGTCTGACCCCCTGCACAATGCAGGCCACAGAATCTCACCCACCCACTGCTAGAATAATCCTCTTACCTATATCTCAGATATTGAAGTCCTTGAAATGATGGTTCAAAGACCCCAAGATGCAGAGAATCCTCCTGCTAGTGACCCGTGACCCATGCTACAGAGGAAGGCGAAAAACCTCCAGGGCCTCTGCCAATCTACCCTGGAGGAAAATTCCTTCCTGACCCCAAATATGGCGATCAGCTGAACCCTGAGCATGTGGGCAAGACTCACGAGCCAGACACCCAGAAAAAAAGTTCTCTATAGCAACTCCTATCTTCCCACCATTGGCCTATATACCACTGATAGTGAAAGGTCAATTAATTGCCAAGATCATGTTACCTCATCAAACCATCCCCTTCATAAACCCATCTAGCTTTATCTTGAAGCCAGATAGGTCTTTTGCCCCCACTACTTCCCTTGGAAGGCTGTTCCAGAACTTCATTCCTCTGATGGTTAGAAACCTTCGCCTAATTTCAAGTCTAAACTTCCTAATAGCCAGCTTATATCCATTTGTTCTTGTGTCCACATTGGTATTGAGCTTAAATAATTCTTCTCCCTCCTTGGCATTTATCCCTCTAATATATTTAAAGAAAGCAATCATATCTCTCCTCAGCCTTCTTTTGGTTAAGGTAAACAAGCCAAGTTCCTTGAGTCTCCCTTCATAAGACAGATTTTCCATTCCTCGGATCATCCTAGTGGCCCTTCTTTGTACCTGTTCCAGTTTGAATTCATCCTTCTTAAACATGGGAGACCAGAACTGCACACAGTATTCCAAATGAGGTCTCACCAATGCCTTGTATAACGGCACTAACACCTCCTTATCCCTACTGGAAATACCTCACCTAATGCATCCCAAGACCATATTAGCCTTTTTCACAGCCGTGTCACAATGGCAGCTCATAGTCATCCTGTGATCAACCAGGACTCCGAGGTCCTTCTCCTCTTCCGTTACTTCCAACTGATGTGTCCCCAGCGTATAACTAAAATTCTTGTTATTAATCCCTAAATGCATAACCTTATACTTCTCACTATTAAATTTCATCCTATTACTATTACTCCAATTTACAAGATCATCCAGATCTTCCTGTATGATATCCCGATCTTTTTCTGAATTGGCAATACCTCCCAACTTTGTGTCATCCGCAGACTTTATTAGCACACTCCCACTTTTAGTGCCGAGGTCAGTAATAAAAAGATTAAATAATAATGGTCCCAGAACTGATCCCTGAGGAACTCCGCTAGTAACCTCTCTCCAGCCTGACAGCTCACCTTTCAGTATGACTCGCTGTAGTCTCCCCTTTAACTAGTTCCTTATCCACCTCTCAATTTTCATATTGATCCCTATCTTTTCCAATTTAACCAATAATTCCCCACGTGGTACTGTATCAAATGCCTTACTGAAATTGAGGTAGATTGGATCCATTGCATTTCCTTTATCTAAAAAATCTGTTACTTTCTCAAAGAAGGAGATCAGGTTGGTTTGGCACAATCTACCTTTTGTAAAACCATGTTGTAATTTGTCCCAATTGCCATTAACCTCAATGTCCCTAACTATTTTCTCCTTCAATATTTTTTCCAAGACCTTGCATACTACAGATGTCAAACTAACAGGCCTGTAGTTACCCCGGGTCACTTTTTTCCCCTTTCTGAAAAATAGGAACTATATTAGCAATTCTCCAGTCAAATGGTACAACCCCTGAGTTTAGAGATTCATTAAAAATTTTTGCTAATGGACTTGCCATTTCATGTGCCAGTTCCTTTACTATTCTTGGATGAAGATTATCTGGGCCCCCTGATTTACTCCCATTAAGATGTTCGAGTTTGGCTTCTACCTCGGATTTGGTAATATCTACCTCCATGTCCTTATTCCCATTTGTTATGTTGCCATTATCCCTAAGCTCTTCATTGGCCTCACTAAATACTGAAGCAAAGTATTTGTTTAGATATTGGGCCATGCCTAGATTATCCTTAACCTCCACTCCATCCTCAGTGTTTAGCGGTCCCACTTCCTCTTTTTTTGTTTTCTTCCTATTTATATGGCTATAAAACCTTTTACTATTGGTTTTAATTCCCTTTGCAAGGTCCAGCTCAACTGAGCTGCTCTGGCTGTGGAGAATAAAGAGGGAGAGGTGCTCAGTCATCCATGCAGACACTGTCCCTGAGGCCATACTCTCCTCTGTGAGCTGCGAGTAACAGTCCTCAGGCTAGAGAATGGGGACATCCTGGGAGCAAGGCCATGTGTGGCCTGAATACCAGGCTCTGCCTCACAGGGGCCCCAATGGGCCCAGGGGACCATGCTTCCCACCCTGCTCCCCCGCCCCGTGTTACGGACAAGCAGGCAAGGGAAGTGTCCATCCACAGTGGGATCCCCTGGGCAGCAGAGGGGCCTGGAGCAGCCTGGCCTTCTATGGGGGCCACATATACACCTGCGCCTGGCACTGCAGTCTGCAGGAGTGGGTGGTGCCTCGCGTGCGCAGGCATTCCCATGTGTGTCACTCCTTGGTCTCTGTGTGCACGTGCCCTTGTCCCCAGCCTGCTTCCAGCGGCGGTTAGTGGTGGGAGTGTGATTGTCGCTCAGCCTGCTCGGCCTGGACATCGTGCTGCAATTGGTGCACGTGGAAGCACGTGCAGCACCAGTCTGCACTATGTGACCTCAGAAGGCAGCCCCAGAGCACCCCTGGGGTCAGACTCGGAGGGCCCCCCCCAGGGTCAGATGTGTGTGTGACCTCCCCAGAGCCTGCGAGCAGGAGCCCGGGGGTGCTCCAGGGCTGCCTTCTGAGGTCGTGTGGTGCAGACTGGTGCTGCACGTGCTTCCGCGTGCACCGATTGCAGCACAATGTCCAGGCCGAGCAGGCCGAGCGACAATCACACTCCATCCCCTCTGCAACCACCTCCCCTGCCCTGTGTGTGTGAAAACCTGAGAGCACTCACTTGATGATCCCTTCCAACCCTCAGAGGATGCCTGAGAAATATCCAGGTCCTGGGGTACCAGCTTGAGGGTGAGGTGACCGTGCTGGCCGTCTCCTCCTCCTCCTGCAGCTTGTTATCCTCCTCCTTCTCATAGACTCACAGACTTTAAGGTCAGAAGGGACCATTTTGATCTAGTCTGACCCCCTGCACAATGCAGGCCACAGAATCTCACCCACCCACTGCTAGAATAATCCTCTTACCTATATCTCAGATATTGAAGTCCTTGAAATGATGGTTCAAAGACCCCAAGATGCAGAGAATCCTCCTGCTAGTGACCCGTGACCCATGCTACAGAGGAAGGCGAAAAACCTCCAGGGCCTCTGCCAATCTACCCTGGAGGAAAATTCCTTCCTGACCCCAAATATGGCGATCAGCTGAACCCTGAGCATGTGGGCAAGACTCACGAGCCAGACACCCAGAAAAAAAGTTCTCTATAGCAACTCCTATCTTCCCACCATTGGCCTATATACCACTGATAGTGAAAGGTCAATTAATTGCCAAGATCATGTTACCTCATCAAACCATCCCCTTCATAAACCCATCTAGCTTTATCTTGAAGCCAGATAGGTCTTTTGCCCCCACTACTTCCCTTGGAAGGCTGTTCCAGAACTTCATTCCTCTGATGGTTAGAAACCTTCGCCTAATTTCAAGTCTAAACTTCCTAATAGCCAGCTTATATCCATTTGTTCTTGTGTCCACATTGGTATTGAGCTTAAATAATTCTTCTCCCTCCTTGGCATTTATCCCTCTAATATATTTAAAGAAAGCAATCATATCTCTCCTCAGCCTTCTTTTGGTTAAGGTAAACAAGCCAAGTTCCTTGAGTCTCCCTTCATAAGACAGATTTTCCATTCCTCGGATCATCCTAGTGGCCCTTCTTTGTACCTGTTCCAGTTTGAATTCATCCTTCTTAAACATGGGAGACCAGAACTGCACACAGTATTCCAAATGAGGTCTCACCAATGCCTTGTATAACGGCACTAACACCTCCTTATCCCTACTGGAAATACCTCACCTAATGCATCCCAAGACCATATTAGCCTTTTTCACAGCCGTGTCACAATGGCAGCTCATAGTCATCCTGTGATCAACCAGGACTCCGAGGTCCTTCTCCTCTTCCGTTACTTCCAACTGATGTGTCCCCAGCGTATAACTAAAATTCTTGTTATTAATCCCTAAATGCATAACCTTATACTTCTCACTATTAAATTTCATCCTATTACTATTACTCCAATTTACAAGATCATCCAGATCTTCCTGTATGATATCCCGATCTTTTTCTGAATTGGCAATACCTCCCAACTTTGTGTCATCCGCAGACTTTATTAGCACACTCCCACTTTTAGTGCCGAGGTCAGTAATAAAAAGATTAAATAATAATGGTCCCAGAACTGATCCCTGAGGAACTCCGCTAGTAACCTCTCTCCAGCCTGACAGCTCACCTTTCAGTATGACTCGCTGTAGTCTCCCCTTTAACTAGTTCCTTATCCACCTCTCAATTTTCATATTGATCCCTATCTTTTCCAATTTAACCAATAATTCCCCACGTGGTACTGTATCAAATGCCTTACTGAAATTGAGGTAGATTGGATCCATTGCATTTCCTTTATCTAAAAAATCTGTTACTTTCTCAAAGAAGGAGATCAGGTTGGTTTGGCACAATCTACCTTTTGTAAAACCATGTTGTAATTTGTCCCAATTGCCATTAACCTCAATGTCCCTAACTATTTTCTCCTTCAATATTTTTTCCAAGACCTTGCATACTACAGATGTCAAACTAACAGGCCTGTAGTTACCCCGGGTCACTTTTTTCCCCTTTCTGAAAAATAGGAACTATATTAGCAATTCTCCAGTCAAATGGTACAACCCCTGAGTTTAGAGATTCATTAAAAATTTTTGCTAATGGACTTGCCATTTCATGTGCCAGTTCCTTTACTATTCTTGGATGAAGATTATCTGGGCCCCCTGATTTACTCCCATTAAGATGTTCGAGTTTGGCTTCTACCTCGGATTTGGTAATATCTACCTCCATGTCCTTATTCCCATTTGTTATGTTGCCATTATCCCTAAGCTCTTCATTGGCCTCACTAAATACTGAAGCAAAGTATTTGTTTAGATATTGGGCCATGCCTAGATTATCCTTAACCTCCACTCCATCCTCAGTGTTTAGCGGTCCCACTTCCTCTTTTTTTGTTTTCTTCCTATTTATATGGCTATAAAACCTTTTACTATTGGTTTTAATTCCCTTTGCAAGGTCCAGCTCAACATGACTTTTAGCCTCTCTCACTTTGTCCCTACATGCTCGAACCTCAATAAGGTAGCTTTCTTTACTGATCCCTCCCATCTTCCACTCCTTATATGCTTTCTGCTTTTTCTTAATCACCTCCCTGAGATTCTTGCTCATCCAACTTGGTCTAAAACACCTACCTATACATTTTTTCCTCTTTCTTGGGATACAGGCTTCTGATAGCTTCTGCAACTTTAACTTAAAATAATCCCAGGCCTCCTCCACTTTTAGATCCATAAATTCTTTAGTCCAATCCACTTCCCTAACTAATTTCCTTAATTTATTAAAATTAGCCCTTTTGAAATCAAAAACCCTAGTCTCAGATTTATTTTTGTTTATCCTTCCATTTAGTTTGAACTGAATTAGCTCATGATCGCTCGAGCCAAGGTTGTCCCCTACAACCATTTCTTCTATGAGGTCCTCGCTACTCACCAAAACCAAATCTAAAATGGCTTCCCCCCTTGTTGGTTCAACAACTACTTGATGAAGGAATTCATCAGCTATCACATCTAGGAAAATCTGAGCCCTATTATTATTACCAGTATTTGTGCTCCAGTCTATATCTGGAAAGTTGAAGTCTCCCATGATTACACAGTTTCCATTAGTATTTACTTCTTTAAAAACATTAAAGAGGTCTCTATCCATATCCAAATTAGATCCTGGTGGTCTATAGCACACCCCAAGCACTATCCCAGGGGAGGATCTAATAGTTTTCTTCCCCAATGTAATTTTTGCCCAGATAGACTCTGTCTTCTCCATTCCTTCACTTTTTAATTCTTTGCAGTCTACCTCATCATTGATATACAATGCTATTCCACCACCTTTACCTTTATTTCTGTCTTTCCTAAACAGCACATACCCTTCAATACCTGTACTCCAGTCATGCCTAGTATTCCACCATGTTTCTGTTATTCCTATAATATCTGGTTTCACTTCCTGGACCAATAGCTCTAGTTCCTCCATTTTGTTACCTAGGCTCCTCGCATTGCTGTACAAACATCTTAATTTTTGCTGTTTCACCTCACTCACATTCTTTACCCAGTTTGGCATGGACATTGTACCTCCAACATGACCTATTAGACTAGTATCCACTCTGCCCTTCCTCCTTATGTACATTCTCTTACCCCCGGTTATATCCTTTCTTACTTCGTTTTCCTCCCTCTCAATGCTAAAATCCGGTGTAGAGATTACCTGGACATCTCCCAACTGTCTCCCCCAAATTCCTAGTTTAAAGCTCTCTTAATCAGTTGTGCCAGCCTCCATCCTAGAAGTCTGTTTCCTTCCCTACTTAGGTGAAGCCCATTCCGAGAGAACAGTCCTCTGTCAGTGAATGCCTCCCAGTGGCTATACATCCCAAAGCCCTCCTTATAGCACCACTGCCTAAGCCACCTATTGAGCATCATAATCCTATCACACCTTTGTTGCCCTTCTCTAGGAACAGGCAGAATCCCACTGAAAATCACCTGAGCCTCTATTTCCTTAAGCGTCCTCCCCAACCTAGCATAGTCTCTCTTGATTCGTTCCAGTGAGAATCTAGCCGTATCGTTTGTTCCTACATGAAGGATGATCAATGGATTCTTTCCCGCTCCCTTTAGGATCCTCTTCAACCTTAGTTCCACATCCCGTATCTTAGCACCTGGCAGACAGCACACCCTTCTGTTCTCTGGATCAGCTCTGGTCACAGGCCTGTCTATTCTTCTCAATAAGGAGTCCCCAATCACATAGACCTGCCTGTTCCTGGTGACAGTGCGATTCTCTGGTCTATCCCTTGTTTCCTCTGGCTGCAAGTCCTTTCCATTCCTATCTTCTCTTGTAATCTTCTTCAACCCATTCTGTATCCTCCTGGTGCTCATTATTGGTGCTGTCTCCATCAACTCTTCCCCTTTATGTATGGGACTAGCCACTCTTCTCTTCTTCTTTGCCTTTCCACCTTCAGTGGCCACCTGCTGTATCCCTTCTCCATTCTCCAACTCCTCATACCTGTTCTTGAGCTCTATTTCTCCTTCACTGGCCCATCTTTTCCTCTGCCTGGTTCTCATAGTCACCATGCTTCCACTGTCCATTTTCTTCACCCAGCAGTCCCCCCTCAGAGGCCTTTGATCCTGCTTCAGTCTGCATGTCTAAGCTTTCCCCTTCAGCCACCTCATGCCTTTGCTCCATCATCTGCTCAAACCCCCTTCTAAACTCAACCAGAGTTTCCACCTGCATTTCCAATCCTCGGATCTTTTCTTCCATCAGTTCTATTAGGCGGCATTTTATACAAACAAAACTCCTTTCAGGTACCCACTCCAGAATCATATACATACCACAGCTGCCACATCCACTCACTCTCATTGTGTCCTCTACTGCTTGGGTTATGGCCACTGCTATCTCTGTGTTAATCAGCCTTCTCACTTAAATCCTGTTAGTCCAGCAAACAGGAAAACAAAAACAAACCAAAACACCCCCCTATGGCAAAAACAAACCCTAAACGAGTCCTACAATCCAAACTCCCACTCAAACTCCCCTGTTTACAGCTCTGTTTGCTGGCTCCTGTGCCGCTGCTGCTGTCTGTGCCACTGCCTGACTGGAAGGCTACCTTTATAGGACCCCTAGTCAGTGAAGCTCCGCCCCCTAATCAGGGCTCAGCTTCTCTCCCAGCACACTGCCCCTACAAGCCTCTACACATACAAACAATACAAATACAAAACCAAATACAAACTTCTCCTCCAGCAGAACTCCCACTCAAACTCCCCTGTTTACAGCTCTGTTTGCTGGCTCCTGCACCACTGCTCTCACCAGGGAGACCCAGACGGGTGACGATGGGTGTCTCTAGCCTGAAGTCCACCCCCAGGGGTGGGGAAGGGGCTACACACACCCCCACCCCAGGACAATATTGGAGCTCGGTATAGTAGGGGCAGGCGTGGGGTTCTGCCCTGGAGTGAGAACTGCGCTCCCTTGCCCTGGCGTAGCCCTGGCAGAGCTCTTTGAACTTGCTCCTCACTTTTTTCAAGGTCCAGAGGTGGTGGCCTCTCGTGGCCAAAGTCTCGGCCATCTGGCCATTGATATTGGCGTTGTGCCACTGGGAGCAGAGATCCTGCATGGTCTCCTCCTCACCCTACACCTCCAGGACAGACAGGATCTCTGCCCCGGACCACGACAGCACACACCTTTTTGTGCCCCTGGCTGGGTCCTGGGAACCCTGGTCATGCTCCCTGTGAGGGTCAGGGAGGTCTTGGGGGGCTTGTAGGCTGGGCCATGGTTCCCAATATGTGTGGCAGGGAGAGCCATGCGGTCAGGTGCAGCTTCCTGGGCCAGCTTCCTGCCACAAGGCTTGTCCTGGGTGCCTGCAGCTTTAAGAACTGGCAGGAGACAGGAACTATAGAGTTCTGATTAGTTTGGATGGAGTGGCCACCAGGGCACCTGTGTTATTTCCTGGAGGCCTCTTTTTCGGCCGTCTTCCTCGTCCACACATGCCTTTTTCTGAAAAAGCTTTTTCAGAGAAAAGACTTCTTCCTCGTAGAAAGAGGTTTACTGCTGTTGGAAAAACCCCTCCATTCTTTCGAATTTCTGTCGAAAGAATGCAATAGCAGTATTGTTTTTCCAGAAAAATGGCCATTTTTCTGGAAAAACGCTGCAGTGTAGACAGAACCTCTGTCACCAGCAGAAGTTGGACCAATAAAAGATATTAACTCACCCACCTTGTCACTCTTATAGCCTGGAGCCAACCACAGCACTGTACATATAAAACTTCCTGGCAGGCAGAGAGAATGTTACTGTTCTTCTTTGGCCTAGTATACACTAACTCCCACCATTGAACTAACCGGTCCAAGGAGAGCCAGCAGAGCAACGAGTGAGACACCAGCCAGAATGGGGCACCCTGCTGAGTGTCATAGCTAATTTCTGAGGGGACCAACAGGAGGCACTGCACCAGTGAGTTGACCCCATTACAAGCGTGAAGGAAGCTCTTCTGGTTAAAAGACAGGAAACAAAGGGTAGGAATAAATGGTAAATTTTCAGAATGGAGAGGGGTAACTAGTGGTGTCCCCCAAGGGTCAGTCCTAGGACCAATCCTGTTCAACTTATTCATAAATGATCTGGAGAAAGGGGTAAGCAGTGAGGTGGTAAAGTTTGCAGATGATACCAACTGTTTAGGATAGTCAAGACAGAAGCAGACTGTGAGGGACTCCAGAAGATCTCAAACTGAGTGATTGGGCAACAAAATGGCAAATGAAATTTAATGTGGATAAGTGTAAAGTAATGCACATCGGGAAAAATAACCCCAACTATATGTACAGTATGATGGGGGCTAATTTGGCTACGACAAATCAGGAAAGAGATCTTGGAGTTATTGTGGACAGTTCTCTGAAAGCTTCCACACAGTGTGCAGCAGCGGTCAAAAAGGCAAATAGTATGCTAGGAATTATTAAGAAAGGGATAGAAAATGAGACCCAGAATATCTTACTGCCCCTGTATAAAACTATGGTACGCCCACATCTTGAATACTGTGTACAGATGTGGTCTCCTCACCTCAAAAAAGATATTTTGGCCTTGGAAAGGGTTTAGAAAAGGGCAACTAAAATGATTAGGGGTTTGGAACGGGTCCCATATGAGGAGAGGTTAAAGCGACTGGGACTTTTCAGTTTAGAAAAGAGGAGACTGAGGGGGGATATGATAGAGGTATATAAAATCATGAGTGGTGTGGAGAGGGCCGATAAAGAAAAGTTATTTATTAGTTCCCTAAATAGAAGAACTAGAGGACACCAAATGAAGTTAATGTAGCAGGTTTAAAACTAATAAAAGAAAGTTCTTCACACAGCGTGTAGTCAGCCTGTGGAACTCCTTGCCAGAGGAGGCTGTGAAGGCTAGGACTATAATAAAGTTTAAAGAGAAGCTAGATAATTTCATGGAGGTTAGGTCCATAAAAGGCTATTAGCCAGGGGATAAAATGGTGTCCTTGGCCTCTGTTTGTCAGAGGCTGGAGAGGGATGGCAGGAGACAAATCTCTTGATCATTGTCTTTGGTCCACCCTCTCTGGGGCACCTGGTGCTGGCCACTGTCGGCAGATGGGATACTGGGCTAGATGGACCTTTGGTCTGACCCAGTATGGCCATTCTTATGTTCTTATGTTATGTTCTTATTTCAAAACCAATCCAATCTGCCCTCATTTGTCTAATAGTGAGGCCAAATTGTGGTTCCAGTTATGTCTGTAAAACCTCACTGACTTCAAGGAGGTCATGGTATGGAGTGAGAGCAGAATTTGAATCTGTGATTGCACAGCCCTTCTGACACAATGGCTACATCTACATTGGCAAGATTTTGCGCAAATACTTTTAACGCAAGAGTTTTTGCGTTAAAGTATTTGCGCAAGAGCGTGTCTACACTGGCATGTGATTTTGCGCAAGAGATGTGCTTTTGCGCAAAAGCATCCATGCCAGTGTAGACACTGTCTTGTGCAAGAAAGCTCTGATGGCCATTTTAGCCATCGGGCTTTCTTGCACAAGAAATTCATGTTGCCTGTCTACACTGGCCTCTTGCGCAAGAACAGTTGAGCAAGAGGGCTTATTCCTGAGCGGGAGCATCATAGTTCTTGTGCAAGAAGCACTGATTTCACACATTAGAACGTCAGTGCTCTTGCGCAAGAACTCCCCGCCAGTGTAGACAGGCAGCATGTTTTTGCGCAAAAGCGGCTGCTTTTGCGCAGAATCATGCCAATGTAGACACAGCCTAAAAGTATGAGAAGTCATTTGGTGCTCTGTGCTTTTAATCCACTTTGACATGGTCCCTTCTGTGGCCTTAGTGGAGTTCTTTACATTTTTCTGCCTTCCATAAAACGGGGGTAAACTTAACTACTTCACAGTACTATTGTGAAGATTACTTTGAAAATGACAACATACATATTAGTTACTATAAGACACCAATTTACCATTTAGGGTGTGTCTACACAGCAGCATTATATCGGAATAACGGCTGTTATTCTGAAATAACAATATGAGCATCTACACAGTGATTCTATTACAGCCGGTCGAATGGTCGAGTTACGACCATTTGCATTTACGACCAAAGCTCTCATGGAGCGGTCATAAAGGCGGTCCCCGAGTTACGAACGTGACCCGCGCTTATGAACAGTGTGTTTGCTATGTAACTCAATGGAGTCCGAGTTATGAACAGATCGAGTTATGGCCAAGTGTTTGGTCGGTAACTCGTTCGTAACTCGGGGAGAGGCTGTATTTCAAAATAAATTCAAAATAATGGATGGCTTATTCTAACTGCTGTAAACCTCATTCCACAAGGAATAATGCCTATTCCAAAACAGCTATTTCAAAATAGTTATAGTGTGGATGCTCCACTGCTTCTATTTTGAAATAGCTCCTTCCCAGGGCCATTCAAACTAATTAATTCCAAGGCTTCCTGGGGCTTTAAATGGAGGTAGAGCGTTCACATTAGGGAAGCCTGCCTCAGATTAATTTTGAGGCTTCCCTGTTGTGTACATATGTGTCATGGGGTTGTGCACCCCATACCCCTTTGGGAGGGGGAAATATGGTCCTGTGGACGAGTCTGTATCATCCCCTGTCCTGGGGATAATGGTGGCCTAGTGGCTGAGTCTGCACTGCCCCCTGCCCGGGGGAGTAAATATGGCCTTGTGGCCAAGTCTGTGCTGCCCCCTGGCTGGGGGTAATCGTGGCCTAGCAGCCAAGTCTGTATTGCATCCAAATGGCTCCCCACCTCTGGGGTGTCAGGGTAGGGGGGCCCAGACCCTCCCTCTCCACTAGGCCCCAGCCCAAGGCCTTATCAGTGGTGGGTGGTTCCCCGCACTGGCTCAGCTGGGAATTGCCCCTGAAACATACTGAGCTCTCTGGGTTATCTCCTTCCTCCTTCCCTGGGCTGCTTTCTACCCCTGCCTGCTTGCTGGCTCCGTCCCCACCTGGGCTGGCGAATGCGTCGGCAGCTGGGATGGTTGTAGCTGGCACAGTGGCGGGTGGCAACCGCAGCTGCGGTGGTAGCTCGTGGTGGGTGCGGCAGCTGTGCGGGTGATAGTGGCTCTGGCAGTAGCTCTGACTGGCACAGCCGCTCCAGCTGATCCTGCGGGGGTTGTTACTTCTCAGCTCTAGCAGGAGCTCCTTCCCCTTCAGTGGTCAGCCCTGACTGAGCTGCTCCACCGGCCTTTATACTGCACCTGCAGCTGGAGCACGCCCAGCAGGGCTTCGGGGGAGGGGCCTTCTCTGCCCAGCAAGCCTGGTTAACCCCTCCACTGCCAGTGCAGGATTGGCATACCCCGTCACAATGTGCTATTTTGAAATAAGCTATTTCGGAGTATTTCTTCTGGAGTAGCATATTTCCAAATAAGCGTGCAGTGTAGACGTACCCTTAGTGGCCACAAATTTTTCCTCACAAAAGCATAATGAAGTAGAAATTGCTACAATATGCTTCTGCAGAATCCTGAGGAGCAAATATGTGGTTTTTGGAGTGGGGACAAGCAACTGTAGCACCATAGATATTGATATATCTTTCATAGATCAGCAAATTAGTCAACTGTGAAATTAACAACAGACAGCAGTTATTTTGTACATAAAAATAATAAGTTCCAAAAAGATTAAACTATTCTGTGTCTACTGAATTTAAAATAGAAGCAGGCACACTGTGCATTTCAAGAGAGGGGATGATATAGACTTGAACTTGACCACTCTGGTAATTTCACAATCTAAAAGAATTCTTCATTCTAGTTAGTAAAGAACTGATATTAACCAGAAACAAACAAATTATATATGATCATGTTTGCCAAAACTTGATAAAGCACTGCAGTTAAAAGCAATGCAAAATAAACCAGAGTAGGTTTCAATTAAATTAGATCATGCATCTTATTTGTTCCTTAGCTGGAGGAGAAAGAAGTGATGCATAGAAAAACCCTATGAAGCTTGATAGTACTTTTAAAAGTAACCTAATAGCAAGGAGCTGTAGTATTTGCGTAGCATCATCCTTTTAACCTAAATGATTCTGGTTCTAAACCACTGTCTATAGTTCCTTCCCTGAAATGTCTCTGCTTTAAAACCTAAATGAAATTCTAGTCAAAGAATGTTGCTCTCATTTCCTGGCGGCATGATCATGTAATGTGACTCAGTATTCTATAGCATCTGCAAATGGAAATTAATCTGATAATAGCACATAAGGACGGGATCATGCTCTCATTGAAGTCAGTGGGGGTTTGCATCATCGGCTTCAATTATGACTGGATTAGGCCCTATGTAAAGTGCAAGAAAGTCTGCAGAAGCAAAGTTTCAGTGATGAATGCAGAATCTTACCTGCTAGAGTATATTTTACATGCAGCTGTGCAATAAATTCAGATTAGAGAATCTTTACATTTTAAATCTTTATTTTTTTTAGAAAGCGTCTCCCTCCTTTACTTAGCCAGGGGCACAGAAAAGCTTTAATTTGCAGAATGGAGGGGCTGGAGTTAAGTAATAAAATAGCTGCTGAAAATGGCTTTGCTGAGTAGTTTTAAATAAATTTGTTCAATGAGATAAAGGAATTTCTGTTCCAAAATCAGTGTTTCCTTTATTAATGCAGTCCCTACATTTTTGTGGGGGTGGGGCTGAAGCCTCCAGTTTTCTAAATCTATAATAAGTGTGGGGAAATCTCTTGAGAAATGGGCCATGCTTTGACTATAGAGCTAGATGCTTAGCTATAGTTTTAACGTAGCTCCTGCTCTCTGGACATGTGTTGCCTCAGGCTGCTGATTCTCTGCTTGATAAAATATTGCTGCTCTTTGCCATTTCTCATGGTTCCTTGCAGGGCAAAAGCCTCTTCTCTGTGCAGTGCTAGTTACTGTGTTCTGTCTCTATTTTGCCACAAGTCAGATCCTGCCCACACCCTTACAAAGCCATGAAGAGTGGGTCCAGAGGCTGGGATTTTACACAGTGGTGCTGTAAAGAAGCTCTCTGTGCTCTAGTCAGGGCCGGATTAAGGCATGGGCTAGCCAGGCAGCTGCCTGGGGCACCAACCTATGGGGGGTGCCTGGCTCCCAGATCGCGGGCTGCAGCAGCTTCCAGCAGCCACCCTGCAGCGGCAGCCCGGGGCAGGGGCCACGTTAACCCCCGCAGCTCTGGCCAGCAGCGCCCTGCCCCCCGCGGCCGTGTGGCCCTGCACAGCCAGGCTCAGCCCACCCCGGGCGGCCCCGGGCTGCACACCAGCGGTGGTAGCTGGGCCGGGCCAGGCTGGGCACGTGTGTCCTGCCACCGCCAGCTCCACACGCCCTCCCTCATGCACCAGGCGGGGGCGGGGCTGCACATGCGCCCTCTCCCACACACCGGCACAGGGGCAGGGCCATGCATGCGCCCTCTCCCACGTGCCGGCGCGGGGGGCGGGGCCGCGCATGCATCCTCCCCCAACTCGGGGCACAATTAAACTGTCTGCCTGGGGCACCGGAATGGCTCGGTCCAGCCCTGGCTCTAGCATGGAGGGAATTAGAGCTGGTGGCAGGGGCAATGCGTGGGGGAGGACCATAAAGGTCACATGCCCCTCTCCAAATGCTGTCGGGGGGCAAGGGGCCAGCAGCTGCCAGGGCAAGAGCTAGAAAGGAAAAGGTGGGTCCAGAGCCTCTGCTCTTCCAGCCTTGCTGCCCGGTTGCTGCACTCTCCCCCGCAGCCTCTGGCCATGTTGCCTGGAAGAGGGGATGCAGCCTGACTCTGCAGCACAGTGAGACAAAGCACCCCCCCGCCCTCCCCCCCCGTAATGTGCTGGGATGGGTGAGGGGAGCAGATGGGGTGATGTTGGAAGGAGTCACATGGGAAGGTCATGTGGTCCCCTTTGGCTGGTGTCCCCTTTGTGTCCCTCCCCACTAATTACCTCTGGCTGGTAGATCCACAGCTACATAATCCCACTGGCCTTGCTGCCTGTAGAGGAGAAACTGTGGAGTGGAAGCAAATTCCTTCTCTGCTGGCTCCTGGGGAACATGGCAGCAGGCAGACTTGTTATGGGGGCTGTGTGCTCATTTAGGATTTGAATCAACAGTAGCAAATGGAATCAGATAGCCAATTCCTACATAGTGGTGCAGAGGGGAATGCATGAACATTTTTACCTCTGTTTTACCGGCGGGGGGGACAAGGGGGCTGACAGACTTGTTGGGTTCCTGGGGAAGGTGTGTGTGTGTGTGGGGGGGGGGGGGCTGGCTCCATGCTCCTGGAAGGGGCCTGGACTTGGCAGAAGGGGCAGGACGGGGGTGGGGTGGGGCTGCCCGGAGCATGCTGTGCTGACCCCCCTACCTCCCAGTCAGCGCTGAGAGCTGCCCAGAGTGTGATACACGGCATTGCAGCGGCAATTTAAAGGGCCCTTTTGAATCGCCAGGCCCCAGGACAACTACCGCCTTTGCCTCCCTCTTTCAGGCCCTCCGGTCAGTGGGCCCGGCTGTACCAAGACATATTGGAAGGGCTAGAGGAAGCATTTTTGTCTTGCTCTGCTTTGATTTTATTACAAATGTCACTTGTTTGTGTCTAGATTGGTACTGCACTTAGCAACTAACTGATCTCCAGTAATTGATATACTAACAGCTATTTCTTTCATAATATGCCATGTGTACAATGACAAATCTTTTAACGCTGCTGTGATATCTCAAAGGCAGACGAAAGCAGAAAGTAAGGCTCGGGGATTTCTGTTTCTGTGAACAAACTGTGCACATATTTGAGAGTCCATGGTTAAAGGAATCTGCTATCAATTGGTATAAAAATGAGAAAAAAAGGCCAAGACTTCTAGTTTCAGTTCATGTGAGAATTTTCCTAAGTGATGCCAAGTACAGTATTTTAGGGTTTTTTTCATACTATTTTTCTTTATTTAAAAAAAAAAAAAGACATAAGGAAATGTACAAGTTTACTAATTAACCATTAGCTTCTGACTAGGCTTAAATGGCCATTGTGACAGATATTGCATCTACATGCAGTATCTTTGGGGGCAACTTATTGTATAAAGTATGAGAATGGCTTTTATATTACTGTAGACCATGGATTTCATGTAGCTGCAGGAGTGCCACAGTTTTGCTAGGAACCAAGAACAGTAGCAGGTGATTAAGGTGCATTGCTTAGGCTGTAAAAGACATCTGGGGAGGCTTGCATATACTGCTTCAGATAAGGTTTTCCAGAGATTAGTGGATAAAGAAAAGGCTTTTGATCTAAAAAGACTGCATTTAAATGGATCCAGCAAATGAACGGAATTTTCTGTCCCAGAGCAGTCTCAACCTCTTGAGCAGGGTTGGAAAGTCTTTGGGTTACTTGGGTCCCAAAAGACTGACTTCTGGAAAGCTTGTTCACATGTGTATAGGGATTTTTATTATTTTACATGTTTCCTCTGTAATGCTTTTACTTTAAGAATAAAGGTGCTTGCTTAGAGAGCATTGTATTGTAACTTGTAACTGTTGGAAATACACTGGTCATAACCCTTGGTGAAGTAACAAGACACAGATACTGGGCGTTAGGCAGATTGCCCTGCTGGAGACAGCAGGGCCTATAGCCACCATGTACCCCAGGCAAGGTGGGGGGCACTGTCCTCATGGGGTGGTCATCCTTTAGGGCTAATCAGCACGTGCCCCACCCCAGCCCTCAGAGCTGTGCGGAGAGGCACTCTGGCTGCAATTCAAAGGGACCCGGGGGTCTGGGGAGCTCTGAGCCCCCTTGAATCTCTTGGTCCTGGGGCAATTACTCTCTTTGCTCCTCCTCCCCCCACCCCCTGCCCCATCAGCAGACCTGGCTGGAAGTATCAATGTAAGACAGGGAGTTGTGCAGCCTTAAAACCCCCTGGTGAGAAGGGAGAAGGCCGAGGGTCCCTGCCCATGGACAGCTGAAAACCCAAGACCTGACTGGGGTACTCCTGGAGTGTACCACAGAGAGGAAAAAAAAACAAATGCATTTACCCTGGAACTATGACAGGCAAGAAGGGCAGTAACAAGAAGTAAGGGTCCAGACCTTATGGGTTTTGGGTTGTTCACATCATAGCTCTTGGACTTAGTCACACAAAGCTGCTGCGCTCCTTCTCATAAGCAGCAGGGGAGAAGGTGGAGTCTTGCAGCTCTGTTACCTCAGCATGTTAATCAGCAGAGATGGCTGGGGAACAAAATGGGACATCAACTTGATCTTTCCCCCCGACTGCAGTGGATTACTTCCTCTGGAAACAAAGATGGACTAGCGGGGACAAGTGTAACTTTGAGAGGCTGCTCCTGCAAAGAGATCTAATTCCGCTGACTACAAATTACCATTGGGATCTGCACCGGACTAAGAGCCTGTTAACAAAGATCTGCGGACCACTCAAGACCCCCCCCTGCTAAAATTCAGAACAGCAAAGGATGAAATTTTGTGCTTTTCCTTTCAAGTTGGAAAGCTTACCGCAAAACAATACTGCTTTTGAGTGGGAAAAGATTGATTTTTCACAATTTTGCAAATGAATCAGTTTGCACAGAAATATAATTTTTGTAATTTTAGGTCTAATTTTAACCATGTTGCAACTGTTTCACAGGGGGAAATGGTAAGAACAGTATCAGGATCATTGTCTTCTGATACTATGATTTTACTGCAATAGTTGGGCCTGATTCATCACTGTATTATCTGGATTGCTAGTGCCTCCACTTAATTGACTAGAGGGAAGTCAGTGAATTGAATACCAGGCAGAGAGCTCAAGGCAGCTGCAAACTGGAGTAACACCATAGTGGGGGTCTGGCCAATTACTTCAAGGTTGTACTTATATCAAGTGGTATTTTCTGAGAGAATTATAGAAGGGCAAATCCTCACAACTACAGAAAACCCCCAAATGCTGTGGAATCATGATGGTTCTACAGGATAGAGAGTCTATTATTTTCCACTTTGACATTTAACAGGAAATATTCTTTCAAGTCACTTCACAACCTGCAATGGTTTTTTCTCACCAGTGTAACTCCATTGATTTCAGTGGAGTTGGTGTTCACTGTTCTCACCACTTTAAGGGGCGGAGAACCAGGTCCGTTAAGTGCAGTTCATTCTCCCATCCTGTAGCTCTGCCCATACCCCACCCCCTGCTCGGCCCCAGGTCCCACCCTGCTGAGGTCTCACCCTCTCCCCACTGTCTCCCCTGTCTCCCTCTTTTCTATCCTCCCCTTCCCTGTTCACTCACTTCCAGCCAAATCCCTGAACCTAAATGTAGCAAATGACATTTGAAAAACAAACAAACAAAAAAACCCAACAAAACAAAAAACAAACCAACAAACAAAAAAACCACTCTTCTACTGTTTCTTTCTTTAAAAAAAATGGAGCATGTTTTCCACTGTATGCCAGTTGTGAAGGCCGGACATGCAGAAGTACCTAATTAAAAACACTACAATTGGAAATAAAAAAAAGTCAGGCACAGATTTTTTTTATATACTTTGAAGTTTGTCAGAAATTTAGTTGAAAAAACTGTAGTAAGGGCAACTCAGCTGTCCTGCTGTTGAATAAAACATTAAATATTATGGACTACATGATGCAGCTCTTCTCTATTTTGCATTTTCTTAAACAGTATTTCTAAGCTGATTTTATATTTTAAATGTACTCTTAAACCATCACAGAGTATCCATCCCAGATTACTAGATATTTAACACACCGAAACAAAGATATTATTTTAAATTAATCAGTCAGAGCAGTTTATTTTAGATAAGGGTGGTCTTTTGAAGAATTTATTTTAAAAAGTATATGTCTGAAGAACCAAGCATTTAAGACTAAAGGTGAGTACTCAAATTGTGCATCTAAAAATCTATACAAGGGTTTTTTTGAGATGTGATTTTATAATCTTCAGCAACAAGTTAATGAAATATTTAAAGCAAATTTTAAAATAAGGTCCTGTAGACTAACAAGTTCCAAGTAAATATTAGAGTGATATACAACTATTTTGGTCAGTAAATTCAGAAACTGATAGCATATACCTCTGGATTGACAAATATGTGTTAAATGGCTTCATTACCACTTCATGTCTCTCTGAACAGTTTTAATCTTATGCTAATAGGTCTGGTAAACTGGAAGGTTTTTCATTTTTAAGTTACTAAATCCACTCTGGAGGAAGATTCACCAGGCTGCAACAGCCTGCCGTGAGAGTTTTCAGAATAGTAATAGAGATGTAGCCGTGTTAGTCTGATCTTGCTGAAACAAAAGAAAGGACTATGCACTAAAGTGCTGCATAGTCCTTTCTTTTGTTTCAGTGAGAGTCTTCAGGAAGAGCCAGAACAGGGATAGAAAGAGGCAAGAACTTGGGCACTAAGATCCAGGGGAAGCAGTGCCTTCCCTTGCCTCTTATAACCATTGCTCATGTTACAATCAAAGCAGAAGTCACGAAACAGATGGATAAGAGGGATGGGTGAAGTACAAGGAAACAATTATGCAGTACTGGTCTACATGACAGTGGGATCAGTATGCTAAAAGTCTAACCATTGTCAAGATTCTTTGTAGGCATTATGGCAAAGAAGGAGGGGTTTGATGGAGAATAATGAGATGGCACTAAAAATGTTACAGAGGTTTCTTCCTAAGCATGAGGGATGGGGGTTGGCAGGGCACCCCTTTCATGAAGGATGGGGGAGGGTGGAGCATGAGGGAGAGCAAATCAACAATCATATCAGTGGAAAACAGGGGAAAGAAGGCTGACAACAGACAATATATTAGTACAATGGACTGGATATCAAAGAGAGGCTGAGAGTCAGGGTTATGTTCAAAGACACCAGACGAAGGTTGGAAAAGAAAAATTCTCAGCAACAGAGAACAATTGACTGATAAGCATTAGGCATGAAAAAGTTAACTAAGGTTGAAAACGTGAAAAACAAATGTCTTCCAAAATATTTCTAAGCAGAGGATTCAATACATTAAAATGATAAATATTTGTTTTTAAATCTAAATGTTATGCCCTTTTAAGAAAATGCCAGACTTCTCATTCAATCCCATTTTTATGCTTATCTCCATGTAACCGGAAGCTGACATTCCATAAAACAATTGTAATTACAATATCATTAGCATTAAAAACACTAAAGTTCCCTGGAGTCATAAAGGCACTGAAAGCAATTAATATGAAAGATCGTTTTAACAGCTAGGGTTCTGGTCTTAGCAAAGGGCCCATAGTGCTTGCTAGTAAGGCTGGCTGGGAATTGTCTAACAAAACATGTTGGCTGCGTCTAGACTGGCATGATTTTGCGCAAATACTTTTAACAGAAAAGTTTTTCCGTTAAAAGTATTTGCGCAAAAGCGCGTCTAGATTGGCACGGATGCTTTTGCACAAAAGTGCTTTTGCGCAAAAGCATTCCTGGCCAATCTAGACGCGATTTTGCGCAAGAAAGCCCCGATCGCCATTTTAGCCATCGGGGCTTTTTTGTGCAAAACAAATCTGAGCTGTCTACACTGGCCCTTTTGTGCAAAAGCTTTTGCGCAAAAGGACTTTTGCCCGAACGGGAGCGTCAAAGTATTTGCACAAGAAGCACTGATTTCTTACATTAGAACGTCAGTGCTCTTGCGCAAATTCAAGTGGCCAGTGTAGACAGCTGGCAAGTTTTTGCGCAAAAGCGATTGCTTTTGTGCAAAATCTTGCCAGTCTAGACGCAGCCGTTTTGATTGGGAAAGCTTCAGTTTTGACTAGTCCCCTGATTTGAAAAAATAAATTAGTCAAAACATCCCATTTTGACCAATTTAGATTGAAAAAAATCTCATTTTTTGGTTCAAAATTTCAGTGAATTTAAACTTAAAAGGTCAAAATAAAAATGAAATCTGAACAAAAAAGTTTTTCAGATTATAGGTTCATGAAATTGAGATTTTTTTTTGACTTTTCATCCTGATTTGAAGCGAGGAAATATTTTTGAAATATCAAAATCTGATGGGAAGATCATTTATCATTTTCCTCTCAGATCTACTTTCACTATACTTAAGTCAATAGACTACTCACAGTAGTAAGCATTATTCATAATAGTTTTTTAGGGCTGGTTCCTATAAATAGAGGTAATTTGGTGCCTCAATAGATTTTTCAGACTCTTTCAGGCGTAGCCTTTCACTGGAAAATTTCTCTAGCTTAGTTTGGCTAAGGAAACTTGGGATATTTGTGTGTGTGTGTGTGTGTGTTTTTCACACATGTACTTCAGAGTTCTTATGGTACATCCTTCCCCACTGCAGTACGTGACTATTTCTGTGGCGAGGTTTCGGATGCCAGGGCTCAGCAGAGACACAGGACTTTTCTTCTGACTTTCCCGGGAAGGCAAATCAAGGGAGTTTTGTTAAGTCAAATCTAGAAGAATAAGGGGTTAAGAGTGTCTTTAAAGGAAGGAAGAAACAGGGATGAGGGCTAGAGGCAGCCAAACTCAGTCGGAGGTTTGGGCTGAGGTCTGTTTATGGACATTAATATTGAAGTCCAAGTCTGGGAGGGAGCATGTTTGGTCCTGATGCATTGCCCATACTGCTTACACTTTCCAGATCTCTTTGTGATAGCTTTTTACATATTGTGGGGGGATGGGAGACATGGAGATTTTATTAATTAAAAAGACACACAAAGCAGAATCGTTTATGCATCTCTGCATTCCTGGGAGAATCAAGTGAAAACCATCTCCACATCTTCCTTGGGTTTGAAAAGCTGTGGCGATTTGCCATAATCCATGACTTAGTGTCGGGGTGGAACATGATGGTTAGAAAGTGAAGGGAATATGAGCGTGTACAGCTATTTCCTAGGCATGGTTCAGAGATGGACTGGCTGCAAGTAATGCAACTGACTTAGGTGGTGCAGAGGGGGTCAGTTGGGTAGGCTCATGGGACTGGAGCCTGATGAGGAGGCCCAGAGAGCTATGGGTTGTCAGGGAGCACCCTCTCCTCATGCAGGACCTGCTCGAAGAAAGCCCGTGAGGCAACTGCTTAGGTTGCCATCACCACTTGGAGTACACACTGGGGAAGAGGGGGGTGGGGAACAGGAGGGGAACAGGAGTGCCCCATGCACTGGCTGAGCATCAAGGGTCCATTCTGTCCCTCCAGTTGTAGTCCAGGAGGTCTCCGATCCAGGTGATACCAGCCAGGACCAACCTCCAGCATAGTGAGGGGGATTGTGCCCCCTGCACATCCAACTCAAGGGTGTGTGGCCTGGGCTCCAGGAGGAAAGTTTGTCCCACATCTGGTCACTGAGACCAGCTTCCAGGTCCTGAGGAGATCCTGGTACAAGACTGGAGAAGTTTCATGGGAGACCCCTCAGATGGAGGTAGAACTGCCAGTCATTCTGGCACTCTCAGAGATGGCAGAGGAAGGCGTGTGCCAGTCTGAACCTTAAAGGAGTCTCTGCAGGGCCTAGAGGTAGTAGGCATGGACCGGACTGAAGAGGCTTGGAGCACTTCCAAGGGACAGAAAGACACAGCTTTGGTGACTCAGTCACTGGCATTATGGTCCCAATGTCCCAGCCTGACAGGAAGGAGCATAATTCTGTTAGAGAGGAAGTTAAAAAAAGAGCTCCTAGTCACCTGTGGTTATTAATGATTCCATGGCACTTTTCATAAGAATGTGAGTTTCTAAATCCTGCGTCCTGAACAAATTCCAGCATGGGGAAATACGTTCTGCCTACCTAATACCCCTTTCCGCTGCACTTGTGTTTGGATGCTTTGGATGAAGTCCTGGCCTCAGTGAAGTCAATGGAAATGTTGCCATTCTTTTTAATAGGGCCAGGTTTTTATCTATTATTTTTCTTCCTTTTATTTCCTAAATTATCATGCAGCATGTTAAACAACATTCTACCCTAAAAACAGTTGCAGTAGTAGATGGAGTGAAATATATGGATCCTGTCTTTAACGCAGAAGACTAAGCGGAAGCTAAATTAATGTTTGCAAAACACATTGACAGTCTCTGGTGAGAAGTGCAAAGTGTAATTACTAATTTATTATTTAAGAAAACAATCCCAGCCAAAGGAAAGAGCCAGTGGGTATCACAGAAAAGAGAAAAAAATTAGGCCAGCTTTCTGACTTTTTGGAAATGCTTTTGGACAGAAAATTTACTTTGAAAACCAGTGTTCTGCTTTTGTATTGTTTCCAGCTTTTGAAATTTCAAATCTTTTTCAAGACACACCAGAAAGAGAGAGAGATTTGGACAGTCTGGTCAAGATTCTTCTCTCTTCTATGCTTGTGTAAATGAGGGTTGCACAATGAGGGTTGCATTTACACAAATGCATTGGTGCTCAATGTATGTAGCACCATTGACTTCATTAAAATCAATGGTGCTACATGCATAAAATCCCATGTCAGAGAATAATTTTTGTGATTGAAAAGATGAAAGGTGCTACCTCCAAATTATTGGCTAGATGAACAATTCACACTGACATCTGTATGAATGGTACTCAGTGGATCAATTAGGGCCTGTCAGTGCAGTACTTTCAGTACTTTCTGGTACAGTCTGAAATTGTTCTCAGTTCCATCAGCCAGCGGCCTATGGAACATGTTATTCCTAATTTATTTTCTCATGTGTGATTTAAAAGGACACTTGAATTTTATAGCCCCTCTTGGCAAAATGCTTTCAGACACTCCTGACTGGCTCCAGACTAATTAGAGGCTTCTTTTGCCTAATTGAGTGTGGAGCCATTCTTGTTTGCTTAAGATGCATATTTACCTCCACTGAATGTCTGGCTACAATGATATGAGACGGATTGAATTCTCATTGGGAGATACAAATACCCTTTGAGCAGGAGGTAACAGGGGAGAAATAAATATTGCACTCATGCCTTCTTCAGGTGTGTCAACCCCTGGAAAAAAATCGGAACGTAAGCTTTCCACCTTAAAACAGTTTCAGCTCTTACAGATGGGAAGTGCACAACAATTGTAACTGTTCCCGTTATCTGAAAAAACAATGACAAGAAAATGACAGGAAATTGATGAGGGGGAGAAAAGGGACCTTGTAAAGTTGGCCTGAGACTTGCCAAGTGAAATGATAAATGAGGATGTCAACCAGCTTGCTGTAACCATAGGGAAAAGTGGAGGTCCTTGCTAGCGCACCTTATCTCAGTCATACTAAGTGTGATAAATCAACGTGGATCTTCATGAGCATGAATGTTGAAAGAAAGACAGCATCATAGGGTATGTTCCCTTAAAGCAGGGGTGGGCAAACTTTTTGGCCTGAGGGGCATATCTCGGTATGGAAATTGTACAGAGGGCCACGAATGCTCACAACATTGGGGGTTAGGGTGCAGGAGGCAGGGGTGAGGGCTCTGGCTGGGGGTGCGGGCTCTGGGGTGGGGCCAGAAATTAGGAGTTCAGGATGGAGGAAGGTGCTCTGAGCTGGGACTGAGGGGTTTGGAGAGCAGAAAGGGGCTTTCAGCTGGGGCAGGAGATTGGAGTGCGCGGGGGACTGAGGGCTCTGGCTGTGGGTGCAGGCTCTGGGGTCAGGCTGGGGATGAGAAGTTTGAGGGGCAGGAAGGTGCCCTAGGCTGGGATGGAAAGATTTGAGCAGTGGGAGGGGGCTTAGGGCTCAGGCAGGCAGTTGGGGCACTGGGAGGGGTGAGGCTCTGACTGAGGGTACAGGCTCTGGGGTGAGACTAAGGCTGGAGGGTTTGGGATGCAAAAGGGGGCTCTGGGCTGGAACTGAAGGGTTTGGAAGATGATAAGGGGATCAAGGCTGGGGCAGGGGAATGGGATGTGGGGCCTTGGGGTACAGGATCTGGTCAGTGCTTACCTAAAACAGCTCCTGGAAGCAGGGTTCCATTCCCTCTTTGGCTCCCACTCGGAGGTGGGGTCACACAGCTCTGCACACTGCCCCATCTGTGGACATCATCCCCATAGCTCCCAATGGCTGTGGTTCCCAGCAAGTGGAAGCTGCAGAGCCAGCACTTAGTATGGGGCCAGTGTGTGGAGCCCCCGGCTACTTCTGCTTCCACTACCTCCACATGTGTGGAGGAGGGTCAGGCAAGCCCCCGATCCTGCTCCCCAAAGAGAGCTTGAGGGCTAGTGAAAAAGTCTGATGGGCCAGATGCAACCCGTGGGCTGTGGTTTTCCCACCCCTGGCTTAAAAAAGTGGCTGTTTAATGTAGCATATATGAACTCCTTTAATTTTTCACAGGATTTAACTTCACTACTCCCGAGAGCGGAGTTTCAGGAGGGCAGAGGGGGCAGCAGCCATGCACACTGGGATGTGACTTTTCATCCTGTTCCCTGGACTATCAGGGAGCAAGGGGAAAGTACTTGCATTCCGTGATTTACTCCTCAGCCCCTTCCCTTCACCAGCCAGGTGTGAGAGGCATGCACGGAATGCAAGTACTTTCCCCTCACTCCCTGAGAGTCTGGGGAACGGGATGAAAAGGAAGCTGCGTCCCGGTGCACATGGCTGCTGCCCTCCCTGCCCTTCCAAAACTCCTGCCTTCAGTGCTCCTCAAACCACTTGGTATTACCCATGGCAGGGATGGGCAAAATATGGCCCATGAGCTGCATCTGGCCCACCAAACATTTTTCTTTAGCCCACCATGACCCTCTGGGCCAAGGCCAAAGGAAAGTGTCCTGAAGCCCAGCAGGGTACTAAGGCTCTCTGCCTACCTGCCGCAGCCCCAGCCACACCACTACTGGAAGTGCCACAGATGGAGGCTGCTGGCAAACCTGTGTCTGCGCACACCTTGTGGGAAGGGGGCAGCAGGTCTCTGTGCACGGCCCCGGCACTCAGCACCATCCTCACTATTCCCATTGGCCAGAAACTAGCCAATGGGAGCTGCAGGGACTGTGCTTGAGGGTGCGGACAGCATGTGGAGATCTGCACGCACAGAGACAAGCTTGCCCCAGCAGCTGGCAGCTGTGAATGGCATAGGGCCACTTGGCATGCAGGCAACCTGGCTGCCTGAGTGCCTTCCTGCACCACCAGCCAAGAGCCACCTACACTGGTAAGCATCTCTCAGCCATGGCCAGAGCCTGCACCTGGCGCCTCTTCCTGCAGCTCAACCCTTGCCCCAGGTCACAAACCCCGCTTGGACCCAAACTGTCTCCCATATCCTGTCCCCTTGCTTGCACCCCAATCCCTGTCCAGAGCTTCCTCCTGTGCCCAAACTCCGTCCCGGACCCCTTCCATTAATAGAACAGAAAAGCGTGGCCTTACCAAAATGCTTGGAGTGGCCCCTCTGCAAAAATTATTGTCCACCCCTGGCCCACGGCCTACATTGAAGCCTGTGTGAAATGTTGCTTGGAAATGTCCTTGAAACCCCACTGCCCCCCATTCTGTAGTGGCCAAGAAGTGACATAATAGGTTTCTTCCATTTCTAGGATACCATCAATGAGAGAACAAAAGATAGGACTATGCAGCACTTTAAAGACTAACAAGATGGCTTATTAGGTGATGAGCTTTTGTGGGCCAGACCCACTTCCTCAGATCAAATTGTGGAAGAAAATTGGCATGACCATATATACCAAAGGGATACAATAAAAGAAAAGTGAACACATATAAAATTGACAAATCAGATTTTAGAACAGAGGGGGGCTGGGGGGGGGGGGTGAGGTTAGTGTCTATGAGATAATGATATTAGGGGTGATAATTGGGGAAGCTATCTTTGTAATGGGTAAGGTAGTTAGCATCTTTGTTAAGGCCCGTTCGTAAAGTGTCAAATTTAAGTATGAATGACAGTTCTAAGGTTTCCCTTATCACTCCTAATAACATTATCTCATAGACACTAACCTCCCCCCCTTAACCCACCCCCGTTCTAAAATCTGATTTGTCAATTTTATATGTGCTCACTTTTTTTTTATTGTATCCCTTTGGTATATATGGTCATGCCAGTTTTCTTCCACAATTTGATTTGAGGAAGTGGGTCTGGCCCACGAAAGCTCATCAGCTAATAAACCATCTTGTTAGTCTTTAAAGTACTGCATAGCCCTGTCTTTTGTTTCAGAAAGACCAGACTAACACGGCTACATCTCTATTACTATCAATGAGAGAGACATTCCAGCATCATTTTGAGCCATTCAGCTGGGAGGCAGAAAAATGGCAATATCTTTATATTTAAAAAGGATAATGCTCATTAAAATGAAGACATAGCTATAACACCAACAGAAAATAGCTTTTTATATTAAGCTTCTAAATATTTCGATACTGTATTTGTTATGAAGAATTAGAGAGGGGGCACAGTCATAATAATGGTTGATAAAAGAATTATAAATAATCACTTGGAGCAAGTGAAAGCTAATGGAACATAAATACAGTTCAGAGACAACTACTTCTGTTCCCATAATTTTCATGATGTGCATTGGTACTATAGGAATTAATGCCACATCTGGCAGTACTCAGGGATTTTATCCATATTTACAATATTCTGTGCATAACTACAAAAAGTCAGGTCAAAGAAAAAAATAGACAACAAAGATCAAAACCAATAACTGCAGAATAATGGAGTCAGTGCCATGAAATATGAGAAAAGGAAGGCGTCATGGAAGTCCTTAGACAAGAAGAGTCACAACAATATTGAAGGATAAGCATTAGAAAGTTGAAAAATGAATCTCAGTACATGGAATGGTGACTGAGAGAGTCTGAAAGTAACTCTGGCCTTGAAACTCACAAGCTGCAGGGAAACAATGGTAACTTTTGTCAATCTGAAGCTGCTGCAGCCAGAGGAAACAAAAGATATAAGTAAAGCAAAACGCAATTTAACTGAAAAGAGAGGAGGAAATGCAGCCAACAGTAGTACAAGTCATAACAGCACTAGCAACAGCCTAGGCAACAGGTCTGGTTAACATCGAGGGAAGTATAAGCAACACATATTAATTGAAGATCTATTTCAGAGGACGTTTGCTTCCCCTGGACATTGCATTATTTTTCGATGTACATGTCCCTTTTTGAGGCTAAGGCTATTAGTAATCATCTATGAAACCAACTTACAATGATCCACCAGTCCCAAGTGGCTAGCAGTAACATCTTCCACCAAAAATGAGAAAGAACCCACAACAAAAAAAGGATATGTGGCTCTCACCATCCTATGATGAGGACATAGACTGTGCAAACTAGCCTGATTCACAGGAAGATTCCTAAACCACTGGTGAAACCTGCCAAATGTGCCTTTTCTTTTATGTTGGGCTCAGTGTAGCAAAGTGTGGAGAATCCTCAAAGCCCACTAGAGTCAATAAGGATATTGCACATCTCAAAGGACTGGATCACATTAGGGTTGGCAGGTGTCCAGTATTGACTCTTCTTTTTGCCCTTTTTTTTTGCTCAACAACTTTGGTTCTATTTTTTTTTGCTGTTGCTGCTCAACCAATTTTTCCCCTGTCATGTTTGGTATTTTTGTGAAAGTATCCGCAACCATAGGCCACACACAATTAGATGTAGTCCCTGATCATACTAAGAATGAAACTCACCCATTCTCACATATGCACCAGTGTTTGTAAGTTCCGAGGTGTGATTCCCCTCTCTCAGCCCTGTATATCAAAAGTAACTGCCACAGTGAACTAGTATGAGAGGAGAGCCAGTCTTCTAATGTTTAAGAGACTTTAACACTTAGCAAAAGACTTTAAAATTTTAATGCTATACAGTATTTTTCCACTTTTGTTTTGTTTTTTTCAACAGTCACACTACTGTGGTCACTTTCCTCAGTAGCCACAACCCGTTGCATTGTGTAGAAGAAAAAGTACCAGCGTGATGTCCTCAGAAGAATCCTTAGAGGCTAAAATGACCTTTCAATTGACTCTTACTAGCCTGCTCTTTGTAGGTTGAGGAGTTCTTGCTGCTTCCTTCAGCATTTCCTGATTGCATTGGATTACCTTTCATTTGCAATGACTACAAGGATCAAACCTTTTTTTTCTTTTCCTTCTTTTCTAAAGGCTAAGCACTGCAGTCAATGAGGATGAGCCCATATGGACCCTGCTTTTAGTGAGAGAAATCAGATGGAAGCTGTGGAAGAGCTCTGACTGTGTCCTTAGACTCATTAACAGCGGCTGAAGCTTAAGAGTTCCCAGTATGAACTACAGCTTGATGCTGTAGAGGTACATGGACTTGTTCTACTTGTATGTTGCTTGCACTCTCTTTAGATCTTGAGCATTGCATTTATCATATAAGCTACCTTTACCAAGAGGTAATCTCTATATACAAGCAAGGAATGATGTGCACAGAGCTAACTAGTCTTTTCCTTCCTTGAACTACCTCACTCTTACATCTCTGTGCTCTCCCTACCATCTTCTTTTATTGACAGGAGATGTGACCACTGAGCTTTTTCCAGCTGTTAAATATGAAATCTCTGAATCACTCTGTGCCTTTCAACCTGGAAAGTAAAAGAGAAGGTCTGGTAATTAAACCCCTTGTAATGCATTGTAGAGCACTACACAGAGTTCTTGCATAATGGCGATTATATAAGGCTGACAAGATTTTTGAGACCATACCCTACATAACTATGACTTTTTACACGCACGCACACACACACTTACTTTGTGTAACTGCGACAAAGGAATGTAAAATTTAAACTGCATGGAAGTTAATAAATCTGACAAGTTTAATTTTTCTGGTACTAATTGGTCTTGAGCAATGCCTGTGTATCCCACAAAGGAAAATGTTTAAAATGTTATTGGTGAAAAAATAAATCGCATAACAATTTGCTCCCTCTTCCTGAAAGATCCCAAGCCTTCATTCTGAGTCTAAAAGCTGCACATATACAATCAGGGCACAAAACCAATACCCTGTGATTTATATGACCAGTCATAACTAACCCACATAGCTCATGTGGGGAAATGAATAGTTCCATTGAATTGTTTGTGATCAACAACACACACGGGACTGGACTTGATGATCTCTTGAGGTCCCTTCCAGTTCTAATATTCTATGATTCTATGATCAGTCCATAGTGGAAACCCCCAACCCCCACATGTTCCTTGAGTAAATTCAAGTAATAAATACATTGAAGGAAATCATGATCTGCTTGCATGTAGGAAGAGGCTACATTAATTGAGTAAATGATTCAGTCCCCCTCCTTACAACTTTAACTATAGAATCACTAGCTACATCATCTCAGATGGCAATGGGACTGGGACACATTTAAAGCTCTCCGGTGTTAGTGAAATAAATAGATGACTAAGGATCTTAGCATTGTACAAACAGATGAAATTAATTGGATTTTAATGTACTGACATCTACTCAACTTAAAATTTCATAGCTAAATGAACTGCCTTATCTCTGTGCATCATTACTATAAATCTTTCAGATAGTTTTATGGGGGTTTAGACTGGTTCTTTAACTCTGAATTGTTTTTAATTATTTCATTTACCTTTGTCAGAGCTGATGTTAAATCTGAGAACTGTGAAAATCATCTGTCAAAGCAGAGGTACAAGATGTCTACAGTTAATGTCTCTTTGGTCTTTAATCTTGTTTTTCCGGTTTGTCTGAGCACCAGTGGTTAACTCAGGTTTCAATCAAACAAAGACAAGTAAGATTTTTTTCTGCCCTCCAGACAGCTAGTCAGACAATCAGTGATTTTTTTTCACACTACTCACAAACCCATTTAGACCTTTGTCCAGACTGGATGAGGCACAGCAAGGACTAGAACATGCTGTTTCATAATCCAAGATATTTTTCTCAGCCTGAAAAGCATGGATTATTGAGACATTATTTTTCAGTTCATTTGGAACTTGCATGAAATTCATGTTCTACTGCACAATTTTATTGCATTAAGAAATGAAAATATTCTACTCTGGTCTGTTGAACAAATGAATTATGCTAATGTTTTGTAACACTAGAATGGCATTAACCAATTTAAATTAAACACAAAACTCCAAACATTTGCCAGTTTCATTACTACTGGTCTGTGTGTTTCCCTAGCAAATTTACATCAATCTAAGAAATACATTTATTATCTGTTATGTCACTGTATGATAGAACAGTATGTGCAAAATATCAAAGAAACAACTGAAACTGAATAAATCAATTAGTGGTAGGATCAGATCTCATTAACCTAGGAGCAAATCTAGAGTAATTTGATTATACAAATAATTAATTATGTATTTGTATTGCCATTGTGCCTAGAGCCCTCAGTCAGGAGTCAAGGCCTCATTATGATAGACATTGTACAGACAGTCTACACTAACCCCTGCTATCGATCTAATCTATGTGATTTCAGCTGCATAAATAGTGTAGCTGAAGTCGACCTACTTACCACAGTGTATTGCGTGTGGTTAGGTTGGTGGGGGCTGCTTATCCATCAACTCTGGCTACTTTGCTTATCCTGGTGGAGTACCAGAGTCGACAGTACAGTACTCGGGGATTGATTTATCGCATCTAAGCAGACACGATAAATCAACAACCAATGGATCGATCACTGCAGTGTCGATCCCCAGCATAGTGGAGACGAACCCTCTATAAAAAGATAGTCATGGCCCCAAAGAGCTGACAATCTTGGTAAATGACAAGATACATCAAATGGATGAAACAAACATGGATAGGAAGGAGGAAGTGGTAATGCTATTAGGTGCATTGAGAAGTTCTTCTGGAGTCACCCCCGTACAAATGAAATCACAGTCTGGCTAACAGAGCTCATGCAATGCAATTAAATCCTTTTTGATAATTCTTATCTGAAAAAGGATAGATCCTTTGTCACACAGATAAGCATGCACTTGCTGAAATAGCCTGATGGAAGCTAATGTGTGAAATGCTGGCTCCATGGAAATCAATGGCAAAACTCCCATTGACGTCAGTGGAGCCAGGATTTCACCCAGCATGATTATTTGCCTAAATAAATGTTCACTAGGGTAAGGGCTCCACAATCTGGCCTCGAAATTTAACTACAAAGTAGAACAAACCTTAAGTGCAGAATCCTTAGCTAAAATGAAATCCTTAGCTGAAATTCACAATCTGTAGTTCTCCAATGATCTCGTTTCCTGATAAGTCTGCTTCAATGTAGGTGCATTCTAGCAAGACTAGTGTCTTTTAAAAGGGCCTTCAGTTGATTTGGACAATGACTTTTTCCCCGCTTCCAAACCAAGAGACTCTTCTGTTGCAGTCATTAGAAATAGAGATGAAGTCTATTGAGTCACTCTAGCATCATCGCAAGACACCTGATGCTTTGGCATTTCAAATGTCATATGGGTCCAGATGTAATCTCTAATTGTCAGTCACAGCGTGAGACATGGAAATAGTGAAAGGAGAAAGAAAACTGTAGATATAACTCAAGGTTATCACTGCACTTCTGAAAGAATGGAAAACCTAACTTCCCTACATGAAAGCTTTAGCTTTTAGTAACTGAGAGGCATAAAAGGATTTTTTCCTGCCTTTTCTTCTAGATTTCTAATTCACATGCATTCTCTTTTTTCATCTTTTATATGACAAAATTGGGGCACAGTTTGAATTGCATTCTCATCCGTGGCTCCTAGACATAAATTCAAGTGATTTTAGACATACGTTTTTGGATTAAAAAAAACCCCCCATGAACATGGGACCTGATGATGATCTATATGTATTTATGACATTGACCCCTTGTCAATATCACAGTCACAGTGTACTATTTAATCTGGGGACAGAATTCCACCAGCAGCTGCTCCTTTGAGGCAACTTTGAGTTGGGTAGTGAAAAGGACTTACCAAGAATAAAGGCTTGGTAAATAAAGTGACCTCTAGGCCACTTGAGAAACCACTGCACCTCCCTATCTTCAGGGTGCCCCTTAGCCTGCCTTCCTAATGGGGCAGCTGGTGCTGACGACAGTGATGCTCCCAGGTGGGCAGAGCTCAGACTGAGAGCCCTGGGGTCCCTAAGCCAATGCCCTAATCCCTAAGCCAGGCAAGAACCCACACTACTGCCCTACCTAGAACACCACCAAAGCAGGTCCACTACGTGAGTCATAATAATTATACAGATGGTCGTTAAATGTAATGTAGTTTTGCTCTCAGGCAAAGCACTGAGGCCTCTGAAAAGAAGACATATTTAATAATTATGCATTTATACAAATATTACAGCTACTACACTGCAAGCTAAAATTCTTGCTATAATGGTGCTGCTGATGTTAACAATGAGAAGTAGATAAGAAGAGAGGAAGGAGTTTTCCAATCTTGCAGTTGCATCTCAGCAGTAGTTATCATACAGTCTGAGCTATTAGACCTTTTCCCAAAGGCAGATGTTTCACAGGACATATCTGTTTTGCTCTGAATGAAATAATAGGGTCTAGGAGCTTTGAGAAGGTACCTGCACAATGTATATAAAATTCTGAACTTGTGGCATGTTGCAATAGTTCATAATATGTGTGTAAAGATATCAAATATATCTCATGAGATGGATTTTCTACATTATGTGCCAGTTTCATACTCTAGATCTGACTAACTTCAAGAGAATTTGCCTCAATAAGAACTTAGTAACAGGTGATTAAGGGCCTTATGATTTGGTCCCCATGTAAACGGGCCTACTTCTCTTTTGCACTTCGTAGCATTCTTGGTTAAATATCTGGGTTGCATTAGGAAGACATCAAGGTCTTGAAGTGGCAGACCCAATGGTTTTCTGTTTGATGATTTGTATTAAGGTGAAGGTGAAAAAAGCTGCTTTGAGTTCCATACACAGTCTCTTGTTCCTAGCAAGAGTGAGCAGTAGAACACCACCCACAACAAGATCATTTATTGTTTGTCTTATGGTCTTTGAATATAACCAATAGGATTCACACAGATTAGCTCTAAAGGAAGTCACATTTGCCTTCTTCTGCTGGAAGAAAGTTCATTGTGATTATGGGTCTTCAATGGTGGGAGTCATTAACTGAGGAAAAATGAGAGAAAAGTAATATGCAACTATGGCTATCAGAAGAAACCCTGACCCTATTAAAATCAATGGCAAAACTCCCATTAATTTGAATGTGATCAGGATTTTACCAACAGTTTTTACAGATTAGATCAATACTGGAAACTGAAATAACAAGAGATTATCTCCCTTCCCTATTAGTTTCTTCTAATATTTCATCTTTATTTTAAAAATGCCATCTGTATTGGGATGGGATGAAACCAAAGCCCATGTTTGAACATCCCTACATTTTATGGATTTCAGACTCTGAACCCAAATGCAAGCCTCATAGCAGGTACTCTCTTTGTAATGGATTAATTGAAACCTTGGATCTGGAAAACCTCCTCCACATTCTTGATATACCTTACAATGTTTAAAATCCAGATTTTGAATTGAAATTTGTGGCTCAGACACATCTCTAATCAGAAGCTAAAGTGTTTGTTATTCAGTCTGAAGTATATATTCAAGGTTAAGCAAGTTTGCTGTTTATAGCTTTGATCATCTTAGTGAGCATATTATCAAGGACACTAAGCTAAGTTCATATGTTAAGGCTTTATCACTGGTGTAACTTCATTGCCTTTGCTGGGGTTACAACAGAGATGAATTTGGTCCTCGTTCTTTTGTTGAAAAAAGAAATGATGGATTTTCTCTGAATGATTTGAATCATGAAAGAACCAAAGGAAATTTTTTTTGCTTGTTAATAAATGTAATTTTCCCCTGAGACTAGTGGTTGCAACATGAAGAACTTCACAATAAATGTATCTTTACAATACAATAATAACCTAAACCTCTGCTTTTCTTTCCAAGAAACATATTACTTTAATTTAAGCACCGTGGCTAACACTGGCTGTTTGAGAAACAAAGGGCCAGATTTTCCTAAGACTTATTCATCTCTCATTTAAAAGCTTCAGAGGGGTAGCCGAGTTAGTCTGTAACTGGCAGGGCCGGCCCACAACATTTTGGCACCTGAGCTCAAATGATGCCCCCATGTCCCTTTGCTTGGGCCAAAACTTTGAAAGGTCTCAATTCTCTGGGTCCTAGTGGCGCCCACCCCTCCCCCCAACACACACACACAGTCTGGCCGCCTCAGTTCGCCTCATGGTAAGGCCAGCCCTGGTAACTGAAAAAAAATAAAATACAACAAATAGTCTAGCAGCACCTTATAGACTAACAAAACATGTAGATGGTATCATGAGCTTTTATGGGTACAGAAGTGAATTGTACGTTATTGTGAAATAACAAAGAGCATGTCTACAATACAAGCCTTTATTTCAAAATAATGTCGAGCTGGAGGACTTCTTACTCCGACTCATGGTAACCCTCATTTCATGAGGAGTAAGGGAAGTCAAAGGAAGAGTGTTCTTGACAGCGCGTAAAGTTGAGTTAAGCTATTTCGACTTAAGCTACACAATTGATGTAGCTGAAGTTGCGTAGCTAAATTTGATTTTAGGCCTGTTGTGTAGATGTACCCTTAGCAACCATATCTGCTGGGGTGCTGAGCCATTTTGAAAATCTGTCCACTTGACAGAAATTCCTGAATCATTTTAGTGAAAAATGCCTCTTTTTTAAGCCATATGTTTCCAAACTCTGTGCCATTTATGCTTCTAATAGTCTCTCCTTCCTTTCGACAGCCTGCCTTATTCTAAAATTAAGATTCAATATCAAACTTCCTCTCCGTAAATCTTGACACTGAACTCAGGAGAAATCAATTTCTCCTGATAATTATGTACGTGCTTTGGTTTGGCTAATCGCATTCTAAAGATAGATCTAGATTGCGTTAATTCTTAATAATAAACTGTCACCAGAGTCATCAAACTCAAATGGAGAAAGCCATTTTGTATGCATAACCTCTAGCAGTTATCATCATTGGCCTAGTTAGGACGTTCTCACGTATACATATATTAAATAACATATTTATTGTTATTTGTTTTAGGCACCAAATGAGACCAGGGCCCATGCTGCTAGGTGATGCACTAATATCTAGTAAGAGATAATCACTGCCTAGGAAGTCTTACTATTTAAATAGACAAGACAGACAAAGGGTGATATCACAGGGCTCTTTAAGGGTACATCTTCACAGCAGGTGGCAGCCCGTGGCAATAAGTCTCACAGGCTGGATTGACAAGCTCAGACTGTGGCACAAAAAACAGCTGTGTAGACATTGTATCTTGGGTTAGGACTCAGGCTTTGAAACTCGCCACAGACTTTCAACCCTAAACTACACTGTGCCGCTATGAGCCCTATGAGCTTGAGTCTATCAATCTAGCTCCTCAAACTTGCTGCTATAGGCTCCCACTGCCTGTGTAGATGTGCCCTAATAGGAAGCAGGGTCAGGACACCAGTGATCATCAGATGCCTCCCAAATGGGCTTAAAAAAGGGATGTGAGCCCTCAAGGGAAAGACGCCTGTTGAAAGAAGGCTACCTTAGAGCACAGACAATGAGAGCTGCCACAGGCCAGGGGGACGATGCAAAGTCCTGAAAGGAAGTTGTGGCTGGTTCCTGGGAGAAGGCTGAAGATCACAGAGCAGGCAGTGGGAGCTGCTTGCTGACATCTAAGCTGGAGAGCCAAAGCCGAGGGTCAGAAAAGGCAGAAAGTAAGGGACCAACCTACGGGCTTCCATGAATACCTTCAAACTGGAGAGCTCAATGGACAAGAACAGTAAGAAGGATGGGGGAACTGAGGGAATCCCCTTGGGAGGATGGTCTTCCAGAAGAGAGGCTATGGAGGTTCCTGCTGAGAAGACTTGTGTTCCTCTCTGGCTGGAGTGTCTGTCCTGGCAGAGGTACAGAAGAGGATCCACCAGTAGCCTAGGAGTAGTGGAAGACACACTCTGATGTCGTCCACTACACCTAGGCTACTGTTCGCTCCCAGCAGAGAGGAGGAGCAGGGAAGAGCAGGGTTCTTAATAAGGTCTGCGCTAGCATAAGAAGAGCAGTGCCTAATGGTGGGGACTTCTTGTTCATGATTATTTTGGTAATTAACAGGCCCCAACAAGGGGTGTCATTAAAGAGAGTTGTTGTGTGGTTACTGAGGACTCTGGAAGGGAAAACTGAGCTGCCTACTGCAGGAAAGTACTTCAGGTAGCGCTGCCTGGTTCCTGGTGGAAGAAAGGAAGGAATACTATCCCCACTTTACAGATGGAGAAAGAGGCAGAAAGATTGAGAGCAAAAATTTCAAAAGCCAAATTTTAAAAAGGTTTTAAGAGTCTAAATATGCAGACAGGTGGCTAGAGGGATTGTAAAGAGGGCCTTGGACACTTCTGAAAATCCTATTTGATGCCTAACAACAGTGTTAGGTGCCGAAATACCTTTAAAAATCTGGCTCTTAATGACACAGATAGGATGCTGGTGCTGGGCAACAGCAGCTGAGCCAGCCCTCTGGTCACTGCAGCTCTAATTATTTATGTGAGAGCAGACTGATTAAGAAGAACTATGCCCCACTGATGGGCTCTGGAGAGCTAATAGGCTAATTAGGCCATTAGGCAGATCTCATAAAGGGCATAGGAAGGAAGAGGGAAAGGAAGCCATGGAGAGAGAGAGATTGAGACTGATCACTCTTCCCTGCTTGCCTCAGGAGCTGAGGGCCCCCTAGGCCTGTAGTGGTGAGGCCATATAATGTATGATGGTGGATATTGTGCTAGGTGTTTTATCAATGAAAAGGTCTCTGAGCCATTAATAGGCTTGAGCAAAGGTAGCAGCATGTGGGCCCTGCCACAAAGGGCTAAATCCATTTTCCAAAGTGACTTAGGAACTTAAAAGCTTAAGTGCCATTGATTTTCAAAAACTCACAGACTCCTGAGGATGTGTCTACACTGTAATTAGACATCTATGTTGGCCCATACCAGCTGACATGGGCTCACAGGGCTCAGGCTAAAGGACTGTTTAACTGTGAGGTGGCCATTTGGGCTTGGACTGCAACTTGGGCTCTGGGACCCTCCCACCTTGCAGGGCTTCTAACACCTGAGTCAATTAGCATGGGACATCCATGGGTTTTTAATTACAGGGTAGACAGACCTGAAGTGCCTAAATCACTTCTGAAAAAGGGACTGTGCAATACTGAGCTCAGCAATGCAAAAATGCGGACTTAAATCTTCTTGAAAGTCAATTGAACTTCGAAGTGCCTAAGTCACCATTGAAATTGATCCTTTTGAAAATGTTGCCCTGAGTGACTTGCCCTGCATCCACCGCTCCTAAATCTGAGTACAGTACCATAACCACAAAACCACCCTCCTTCTTTTTAGTGTCCAGCTGCATTTTTAAAACTCCTTATTAAAGTTCTGGGCTCAGGCATTTTAGATTGTGCATTAAAGATAAAGAACGATAGTAGCTAGAATGCAAATGCTGAGTCTGAAGAGAATAAAGCCCTTTTGAAGACTGGAGAAATTGTCAAAGTTAAATTAAAAATTAAGAAACCATTCTGTGTGCTGCTGAGAAGTTAGGCTGTGAGACAATCTTTAAGGTCAAGAAGTTTTAGAATTTTGACTACATAATAACCTGACTGTGCTCCCCCACACAACACTTATCCCATGGTGAGATATATAGCCATGGTGCATGAACAACTTTACCTCTCATTTATGAGAAGAAACATATTTTTCCTCTCACCAGTTCTTATTAAAAACAACACCAGTGATTAACTATTGAACTTGCTTGAGCCTTACCAATTCCAAATTGGCAGCAAAGCAGCAGACTCTCTTTGGTTTTGGTTGTTTCTAAGCCAATAAGCAATTGATGCATATTAGCTACTTAAAATGAAGATTTATATGCTCTTAAACATCAAAACAAACCGCTGTAGTTGCAAGTAGTTCATTTAATACATATTTATCTCACTTAAGGCCTTGGAATCTAGAAGATGGGGTTATTTTAGCATTGAAATGCCAAAGAAAAATATGGATAACGTTAATGAAGAATATAGCTATTACTAGACTCCCTCTCTGCCTTCACCCTACTCCCTTCCATGGTTACATTTGTGAAGTGAGAAATCTGCCATTTCTTATATTCTCTGTGTTGCTATCTTATTAGCTTTGCCTATCAAAATGAAAGATACTCGACAGTTCTGTAATATGGGACGAATGCTTTTGTTTTCATAGCCAATTTACTGCCCTATTCTGTACAGTACTTTGGAAATCAGACATGCAATGCTTCCTACCTGTGGTGGTATTGGATCCCCAACCTGCCTGAATGAGTGATTATCTCTCCCAAAATCCAGTTACAATGAAAGAACAGCCAGAAACAAAACCCCAACTCCAAACACTGCTGGACTTTGAGGAAAATTCAATATTTCTGCTCTTATGCCTATCATGGGGTCAAGCCAAAACCCTGAATGCAAATACCTCTCATTTTCAGAGCTGGGGTTCAAAATCTGGATTTGAAATTTGAAAAGCTGGCCTATCATTAATTACAGTGAAGTCATTCCACAGAGTACCATTAGCATTCCTATTAGGCAGTGAGGAACCAGCTGTGAAAAAGAAACCTGTACCTATCCTACAAAGCTCAGGTTTATCAAAGAATCATAAACTTGGAAGGGGCCTCAAGAGGTCATCGAGTCCAGTCCCCTGCCTTCACAGCCGGACCAAGCACTGTCTAGATCATCCCTGACAGGTGCCTGTCTAACCTGTTCTTAAATATCTCCAGTGATAGAGATTACACAACCCCCCCTAGGCAATTTTTCCCAGTGTTTAACCACCCTCACAGTTAGGAAGTTTTTCCTAATGTCCAACTTAAACCTTCCTTGCTGCAATTTAAGCCCATTGCTTCTTGTCCTATCCTCAGAGGCCAAGGAGAACAATTTTTCTCCTTCCTCCTTGTACCCTTTTAGATACTTGAAAACCACTATCATGTCTCCTCTCAGTCTTCTCTTTTCTAAACATAAACATGCCCAATTCTTTCAGTCTTCTCTCATAGCTCATGTTTTCTAGACCTTTAATCATTTTGGTTGCTCTTCTCTGGACCTTCTCCAATTTTTCCAAATCTTTCTTGAAATGTGGTGCCCAAAACTAGACACAATACTCCAATTTAGGCCTAATCAGTGCAGAGTAGAGTAGAAGAATGACTTCTTGTGTCTTGCTTATAACACTCCTGTTAATGCATCCCAGAATCATGTTTGCTTTTTTGCAACAGTGTCACACTGTGGACTCATGTTTAACTTGTTGTCCACTATAACCCCTAAATTGCTTTCAGCAGTACTCCTTCCTAAACAATCACTTCCCATTCTGTATATGTGAAACTGATTGTTCCTTCCTAAGTGGAGCACTTTGCATTTGTCCTTATTAAACTTAATCCTGTTTACCTCACACCATTTCTCTAGTTTGTCCAGATCATTTTGAATTGTGACCCTATCCTTCAAAGCACTTGCAGCCCCTCCCAACTTGGTATCATCTGCAAACTTAATAATCATACTCTCTATGCCATCATCTAAATCATTGATGAAGATATTGAACAGAACTGGTCCCAAAACAGACCCCTGCAGAACCCCTCCTGTTATCCTGTTCCAGCATGACTGTGAACAATTAATAACTACTCTCTAGGAATGGTTATCCAGCCAGTTATGCACCCACCTTATAGTAACCCCATTTAGGTTGCATTTCCCTAATTTATTGATAAGAAGGCATGTGAGTCTGTATCAAATATGTTACTAAATCTAGGTATACCACGTCCACTGTTTCTCCCTTATCCACAAGGTTTGATATCCTATCATAGAAAGCAATCAGATTGGTTTGACATGATTTGTTCTTTACAAATCCATGCTGGCTATAACCTATCACCTTATTATCTTCCAGATGTTTGCAGATGGATTCCTTAATTACTTGCTCCATTATCTTCCCTGGCACAGAAGTTAAACTGACTGGTCTGTAATTTCCTGGGTTGTTCTTATTTTTCTTTTTATAGATGGGCACTATATTCACTCTTTCCCAGTCTTCTGGATCTCTCCTGAGTTCCATGATTTTTCAAAGATAATAGCTAAGGCTCAGCTATCTCCATCAGCTCCTTGAGCATTCTAGGATGCATTTCATCGGGCCCTGGTGACTTGCAGACATCTAACTTTACAACTTGTTCTTTTATTTTAATTTCTAAACCTACCCCATTTCCAGTAGCATTCTCTATGTTAGGCATCCTGTCACCAACCATCTTCTTGTCGAAAACTGATACATAGAAGTCATTAAGCACCTCTGCCATTTCCAAGTTTCCTGTTATTGTTTCTCCCTCTTCACTGAGCAACGGGCCTACCCTGTCCTTGGTCTTCCTCTTGCTCCTAATATACTTGTAGAACATCTTCTTGTAACCCTTTATGCCTCTAACTAGATTTAGCTCATTTTGTGCCTTTGCCTTTCTAATCTTGGCCCTGCATACCTGTGTTGTTTGCTTATGTAACCCTTCTGCCAGGTAGCGCTGGCAGCAGCCAGGGTGGGTTCAATATCTAGGGGTTACTTTTCATCCGTCCCACACAGAACTGGCTCAAGACCCTACCCAGTAGCTTGGGAAATTCACAAACACCCCTGGGTGCCTCTGAGCAGCAATGCTTCTCCACTCACCAGCATAGAGTCTGAGTGTAGAAAAGAAACTTTTAATGAAAGATGGAAAGAAGTAATGTGGCATTAACTTGGGAAAACACCACAGAGTTCATAACCAAACCATGAGTAAATGTCCCAACTCACATGGATTGAGCAAAGTCCTTTGCTCTCAGGCTCACCAGTCCAGCAATGTAAGTGCCCCATTCACATGCCCAACCTTTCTCTGTACCCCACTCACAGTTGCTGCCTTTGGTCAGAGCAGACCAGAGCTCAGAGGTGATTTTCAGAGCTCACCTCCCATGCTTGGGGTGGTGGGGATAGGAGGTGTCTCACCCACTCTGTAGGCCACTTGCAGCTGCTCCTGCCAGCCACTTCCTCTTGCTCCTGCTAGCCGCCTGTTGCCTCTCCTGCCGGTCACTTGCTCCTGCCAGCTGCCCTGCTGGCCGCCCACTGCCGATGGGTTTGGATCTGGGCCAAACCTGGTGATTTCAGCTCTCTGTGATTCCAGCTTCTCAATGATTTCAGTTCTTGACCCACAGTGCAGGCCAGCAGAAAACAAAGAGACTCTTTATGGAGTCCGTTTTAGTTCTTTCATTAGAACGGGGGGAAGGGGGAGGGGAGGAGGGTAGAGAAACAGGTTGAACCAGTCTTACAGCTCATGCCTGGAGGGCATGAAGCCTGCTGGTTCATAGCTCTGCTCTGATCTGCTCTCCCCTGTGATCCAATCCACTTGAGTCTGGAAGGGAAAGGCTTGCCCTTCCGAGATTCTTTACAATGACAGTGTCTCTCCTGCAAGCATTGGTGGTCATATTTTACAATTCCTACATTTAGAGTTAACATGGTTTGTCACCCCACAACAGCCAAATTAGTTACAATAGGCAAAATACCATTCTAACAACTGAGCATCCATCAGGCCTATAGCACTGACTGAACTGTATTTACATAAGCACACCCAGGATTCCTTTCCCATTCCAGCATGAACTGTATTTACATAACAACAGTTGAATACCTTACAGGGCTAAACAACTCAGTGAGCATGACCACACCATGGATTCCTTTCCCCTTCCAAATGGCTGCATTGAAAGCAGTGATTCAGACCCTGCTTACACTTATATTCATCCTTTGTAATTTGATCTAGTTTCCTCTTTTTATACAACTCCTTTTTTATTTTTAGATCATATAAAATCTCCTGGTTGATCCAAGGTGGTTTCCTGCCATACTTTCTATCTTTCCTATGTAGTAGAATAGTTTGCTTTTGGGCCCTTAATAATGTCCCTTTAAAAAACTGCCAACTCTCTTCAGTTGTTTTTCTTCTTAGTCTTGCTTCCCATAGGGCCTTACCTATCAGCTCTCTGAGTTTATTAAAATCTGCTTTCCTGAATTCCATTGTCTCTATTTTGCTGTTCTCCTTTCTACCATTCCTTAGACTCATGAACTCCATGATTTCATGATCACTTTCACCCAAGCTGCCTTCTACTTTCAAATTGTGAACCAGTTCCTCCCTATTTGCTGAAATCAAATCAAGAACAGCTTCCCCCCAGTGGCTTTCTCAAACTTCTGAAATAAAAAATTGTCTCCAATGCAGTCCAAGAATTTATTGGATAATCTGTGCCCTGCTGTGTTAGTTTCCCAGCATATATCTGGACAGTTGAAATCCCCCATCATCACCAAATCCTATGCTTAGTCAAACTTGAACCTACTTTCAAGTAAAAAAGTTTGGTAAGTAGGTTATGCATATGTTTTTACACTTCTTGACTTTCTTTTGACTCTGGGAAAAATATATTAAATAGGAGGATGATTTTAGGGCACTTATATGGTCCCCAGAATACAATCCCAGTGCTTATTGCTATCTCAGGCCAAACCAGGAAGCAGTGGAAAATGCACAAGACTCTATCTGCAGACAATCAGGATATTTTGAACAAGCATCTGAATTTTTGGATGTTATGTAAATCAATCCTGCAAACTTTCTATTCTTGAATAAATAAGCCCAGAATCATATATTTGTTGTATGACTTAAGGATGACCCTGGGTAGCTTTGGCTAATGCGATTCTCTGTCAAATAATAGGATACAGTATTGCTAGAAGAATTCTTGGCTTGGTTAATATCTGCAAGCAATTCTTCTGGACTTCATTCAGAAATCAGATACAATCATATGGTTTTTCATAAACACTTGTTGAAATTCTGTAATACATTCTGAATATTCTAGCAAGTCACACATTAATCAAACTGAACTAAAGATCTTCCACAGTACCTAGCTGTTATCAGATATTTATTAGTTACACTGTTTATTGCAAACAAATGTTATGTTTTTGTTCTGTGACAAAATGTCTTTAATTTTACATTTAAATATTTAAAAAGCTAAATTGCTTTACAATATGCATGTTAAAGGCACATTCTTACCCTATGTTACAGAGCCACATAGAAGAACCTGTATTCAGGCATAAATCCCTCTCTGTTTCAACATCTGCAAATATTCACCTACAACAGACCTACAAGAGATTTACAATGATTAATTATTTGATGTTTGTACATAGTTATGAAAAGGTAAAATACTTTATCAATAAAAGTGCTAAGTATCAAGGTAAATATTTTTTAAAATGATCACCTAAAGACAAGTATCTAAATGTATACTGTTTGTCATCTTACATGAGGCACCCAAGTTTTAAAATGTTGCCCTATTAGATAATTTTAATGTTATTTTACTGAAAACATTCTTTTATGGTCTTCCCTCTCTCTTCCCTCCAACCCCCAAAATTACTCATAAATGTCAATGCTAACATATTATGGTAACATTGTTATTAAAGTCATAACAGCATTAATGGACCAAAATCATCTTTGGTATATCTCCCCTTAACTCAGAGCAAGTAAACTAAGGATAAGTTTAGATTGTATAATTCAACGTATAAAAGAAACTAGCTTAAAGTTCAGTAGGAAGGAGCCACAAGACAGCTCAGTACCACTGTCTAGAATTGCTGGCCACGTCCTGCTGGTTGTACACACTTGACATCTTTGGAAGAACTGTGTGGGGGGAGGGGAGTGGAACATCCACAGAAGGATACAAAAAAATGGCCCTTGATGATCCTTGAGCCCCTTTTGGGTCTGGACTGTTCATTCTCCATCATTGTACAACCTTGTTTTCTCTCCTTGGGCTGATGAACTCCAGCAGGTTCCACAGTCCTGTGAATGTGCTGATTGTGGAAGGCTCTTTTTCAGATTCTTCTTGGGTTTGTAAATGGAATGGATACCCAGAGAATAAAGTGGCTCAAAGTGGGCAACAATTTTTGATGTGGGGGGGAGGGGTCACACCAAGAATTTGGTAAGTGGTCAAATGACACACTCTTCTGTGGTATTAATGGAGGAGGTGTGGGGCCTGGAATGAAGGTTGAGTGCAGAAAGAAGCTTGGGCTAGGGAATTGGAGAGCAGGGTTTGAGAGGGAGTTGTGACCAGGGAAAGGGTACAAGAGGGACTTCAGAGGACTATTGTCATGACCTTGGGCAGAAGGAATTTGTGGCCTGGAGAGGGAGAACAGGGGAGGGAGTGCAGAGGGTTTGGGCTGCGACCTGGGGAAAGGAGTTGGGGCATGTGATGGGGTATGCATACTCTGCACTAGAGCAGGAGGGGTGAAAACCCTGTGGGTGGAAGAAGTCCCACCCCTTCAACCAGACTGGGCATGCTCCGAGAGCTGGGACAGCATAAAAGGGAAGAAAGCAGCTCAGTCTGATCTGGCCAGAGACGGGGAAGGACCTCCAGCCAGAGCTCCGGAGCTGCCACGGCCAGTGATCCAGACAAAAGGGAATCGAAGTTCCAGGAGATTGCTGCTACACTGCCCCAGCAGAACCTCAGGGAGAAGCCACTGCTGGGGAGCCGGAAGACCCAGCTGCTATGTGGGACGATGCCCCAGCAGCACCAGTAGGAAGTGATCCAGGGAGGATTCAGGAGCAGCCTCTCCCACCCAGGTACACTTGGCATTTTTCAGCCGGATTCCCTGCCAAGGGAGTGGTAGACCGATGTGCCACTCACAGGGCCCCGGGTCGGGACTCGGTGGAAGAGGGTGGGCCCAAGTCCCTCCTACTGGGGCGTTATCCCCTAATCCTGCTGACTCTGGCTACTAGGCCACATTGCCCTGAGAAAAGGGCTGCTTATAGACTCTGGCTATTAGGCCACACTGCCCTGAGACAAGGGCTACCTACAGACTCTGGCTGGCAAGCCATACTGTCCTGTGAGCAGGGCTGCTTACAGATTCTGTGTTACCCAGAGACAACCTATCAACGGACTAGCAAGATGGCTGACTGACCCCTGCGGCTGATTGGGCGGCGTCCTCACTCTGGAATATTCTCACTCCTGTGACAGGGTCTGGCTGGGAAGCACTTATTGTGGGTGGCTCTGGGCCAGCAGCCCAACAGAACCCTTAGGCAGGTTGTCTGGCTGCCACAGCCCCCCATGCAGCTCAAAGTGGCCAGTTGCTGGGGTCATGTGCATCTCTGCCGCACACCTCATGTGGCAAAGAAGGGCCTTTGTGCGCTGCCTTTCAGCAGCGTGTGGGGGGCAGCAGCCCGCCCAAAGTTTCTGCTGGGCCGTGGGACATTGGCGGCCCAGAGTATCATGGTGAGCTGGATTGAAAAGCTTGGTGGGCCAGATGTGGCCCATGGGCCATAATTTGCTCACCCCTAGGAGAGATAGTCCCTGTTCCCAGATGAGAGGATGAGGAAATCTACGGATGTAGGACTTTGGTATCATGCTTTATGTGTGTTTGTACTGAGAATCTCTGTCTCTATGTACCCAGGCCTTCAACTTCTCACCAGAGAATAGGGATGTAAAATCTCATTTAGAAAGTTAACCAGTTAAATGTTATGTTTAATTAATTAACTGATCCCGCGGACTGGGGGCTACTCCACAGGCTGCTCCAGCTGGGCTGGGTAGGGCCCACTGCAGTGTGCTGCAGGTGGGTGGCTCCTCCAACTCAGCTAAGCCCACCATGAGTCGGAGCTGTTTTGGCTAGGCCGGGCTGAGCCCACCGCACAATGCGGTGGGCGGGGGGATGCTCAGGCTGGATTGGGCAGGGCCTGGTACACCATGACACACGTGGGGGGTGGCTCCAGCTATGTTGGGCACCAGTTAACTCGTAACCCCAGTAAGCATGCCAGCAAGGTGCACTCTTACCGGGTAACCGGTTAACCCTTTACATGCCTACCAGAGAGAATGGTCCATTAAAAAATGCAAATACTATTTCTGTAGCATTTTTCAGGATCATTTCCGATAGCTGAAATTCATGATCTTCTGCATATCAGATAAATTCCCTCTTTGTCTTCTTACCACTTCAAATATGAAGTTGTTTCCAATTTCAAGGGCAAAATATGGTGAACAGCAAACACCTGTGAAGATACATAAGCAAACCTAGGAGGACAGATTGTGTATGTGATGAAAGGACTATAAATGTTAAGATATTGCTGTTACCTAATATGATAAACATTTTTCCACAGTGTCATTAATATTTTAAGGCATAAATGGAATGCTAGTCACTTTAGAACAAATAAAAGGAAATACTAATTTAAAGAGCCAAAGTTTAAACTGCAAAATTTGCCACTGGGTTTTGGAACTGTTCCTGCATCTGTGAAGTCAATGGGAGTTTTGCCATTTACTTCAATGGCAGCCAGATTAAGGGCCATAGTGAAAAACACTGTGGAATGAGTTTGACATGATTTAAAAATGATTGCAGACCTAAATTTTGGACAACACATTCAGATGAAATGTGGCAGTTTTGGTCTTGCATAGATATTCATTGGAGTTTCAATTGGAATTTAATGGTTAATCCCCCATAATCTAAGAACATTTAATACTCCATCACATTATATTTGAGATATTTCACTGATTGTCTGGATTTTATTTGACATGATTTTTTTTCTAGTAACTTCTGAATCAATCTTTTAAGGATATTGTATCCTATTTCTCTTTGCATGAGATACCTACTTATTTAAATTGCTCAAAAATATTCAGTTTGATCTTGTTAAATCATGAAGAATAAAACACATCCTGTATCACTTGGATATAGTTAAAATGCACCATCCATGCACATCACAGAATTAATGTATATGCATGCAGTTTTATATTCTCATAATAATGTCATTGAATGTTAATGCAATTCTTTAAGTGCAATGGTATGGGAAATAGGGATGTAAATGTCAGAGAGCTCTGGACCACTGTTGCTGCTACTGCCCAGGGCTGGCTGGGGGAGGCATGGTGAAATCCAGGTGGCACTCAGGGCTGGCTGCCCTTTAGCTCCACCTTTCTGCCTGAAGTCATGTCCCTTCTGGTGGCTTGGTACCGAGCCTCCCTGCACATTGCCCAGGGTCCAGTAAAGTCTGTCGCCAGCCCTGACCTGATCGTAACCTGATCTGAAGCTCACTGAAATCAATGGAAAGACTTAATTTTAGTGAACTTTTGATCAGGCCCTGAGGCATTGATTCAGAAAAGAATCCCAGTTCAGGAAGGGCATTTAAGCATGTGCTTAAGTCCCACTGAAGCCAATGATTTCCTGAATGAGATTGTCTTCAGTGCTTATGTGTTTTTCTGAATTGGGTCCTAAGGCTTCCACTTTGAAGAAGAGACACGTGGGGACACTCCCCCAGGCTGTGGGTGAAGGTTATGCCTGAACTGACAATAGTGCTAAAGTGCCCCCCCCTCAACTGGGAAGAAGAAAGACACTCTTCAGATTTCCCTCACACACTAGACCCTGGGGGGGGGGAGGGGAGGGCAAAGGCAAGGCTAGTGTATTTTGTGTGCTCCAGCCTTATAGAGGGACAATAGGGGCTGCTGGATTGCCAGTATGGGCTCCCCAGTGCTGGGAGGAGCCCTGAGCCTTGGGGGCTGGATCCAAGCAAGCCCAGCTGCATCCAGTCCCTGGCCTTAGGTTCCCCACCCTTACTATACACATTGAAATGCAAGTCCTAGCATGTTTGAATTCAGTTGTGCCTGAAAATGCATGGCAGTGAACAACTCACCCCTCAACCCATAACTGACCCGAGAAAGGGAAAGTCCCTGGTATCATTTCAAGTTACCTGGCAGACCTCAACAGTGACCTTAGCAGGGAACACCCACCCCTCCCAGGGTATGTCTACACTACCACCCTAGTTCGAACTAGGGTGGTAGTGTAGACATACCCCCACTGACTTCCTCCAGCCTTGGGAGCCATCAGCCCACTTGAAAAGAACCAGATCGAAGGCTGAGCCCCCGCCCCGCCCCGCCCCCCCCCCCCCACTCGAAATCATTGGCCACTTTTGGAAACTGGTGTATTTTGCGAGTATATGGTAAAGCAGAGAACGTGAGCCCCCTTTCAGACATAGCACTTTTCTCTCTGTTTTTTGAAGCAAGTAGTTTCTAAATGAGTGGGAAGCAGGGTAACCTAGGTCAGTGTTTCTCAACCTGTGGTACAAGTACCCCAGAGAAGTCTGAGGGGGTACATCAACACAACTGAAATTTGGGGAAAACTAAATTTTCGTTTTAAGTTTTACAGCACTTTATTATTTTTGTACTTTTTACATCCAAAAATGTCATTGCCCACCCAGCTACCATTAAGTTGTTTAAACAAATGTGTTGCAGGTAGAAAATCATTTTGTGTGTCTGAAAACTGTAGGTACTGGGGGTATTTATAATTTTTTAAAGGGGTACTTTATAAAAAAAAGTTGAGAAACACTGGCCTAGGTGGCTGAAAGCAGGTCGGTGGCAGGATGCCCGGGGCAAAGGGACACACAGAGAGACAGCGACTTGGAGGCAGGACAAGAACCCAACTCTGCACTGGCGCGTTCACCACCCGGCTGTTCTGTCCCCGGGCGGGCTGTGGCGTCCAGCAGGGATGCAGCGGGGGCCCTGCCTTCCTGCGAAGCAGCATCCGCGGTGCCACCTGCGTGTTCTCCCCCGCCCCAGGCTAATGACCCGTCTCTCCCCTGACTTGCCCGGCCCGGCTGACTGTGCTCACGCGTCTCTGGGGCCGGACGAGCAGCCAATGGGAAGTCTCCCTGGCCTCCCACACCCGCTCCGGCTCCTCCGCGCGCTGGGGACCGCGTGGCGTCAGCCCGCGCCCCGACCAACCAGCGCCCGCCGGACCCCGCGCCCGCCGCCCGCTCCCCCTTTAAGAGCCGAGCGCAGGAGCCCGGGCGGCGCAGGTAGCGGAGCCGGAGCGGCGCGGGCTGGGTTCGGTTCTCCCCTCTCCGCGGGCGCTGCCACGAGCCGCCGGGCCCCCCTGTCCCAGCCGCCCCGGAGAGCTCCGCGCTGGGGCTGAGCCCCAAAGGATCCCCCTTCCCCGCGGCCGGCGGGGCTAGCTCCCCGTGTGCCTCTGGGGCTCTGTGCCCTGTGGGCGGCATGCTGGCTCTCCTGGCTGGGCTGCTCTTCTCCCTCGCCTCCGGGGCCAGCTGGCGGGCAGTGAGGGGCCAGGAGAGCCCCCCGGGCAGCCGCTTCGTGTGCACCTCCCTGCCGCTGGACGCTGCCCCCTCGGGCTGCCCGCTGCCCCCGGTGCCCATGCAAGGGGGCGCCTTCCCGTCCGAGGAGGAGCTGAAAGCCACCGTGCTGCAGCTGCGGGAGACCATCCTGCAGCAGAAGGAGACCATCGGCAACCAGCGGGAGACCATCCGGGAGCTGACCAGCAAGCTGAACCGCTGCGAGAGCTCCCCCGGCCCCGACGGCAAGCCAGGAGCCGGGGGCTGGAGGAAAGAGTTGGGCAAAGGCAAAAACACCATGGGGGACCTGCCTCGAGACCCTGCCCAGGTCATCGACCAGCTGAGCCGGACCATGCAGACACTGAAGGACCGGTTGGAGAACCTGGAGGTAGGAGATGCTCTGGGACCCGCCAGAGCACAGTTGTAGGGGAGCTGTCCTTGGTGCTGCAACCCGAGCGGCGCGGCTGTGTCTGGGGGTGGAGTACTTTTCACCGGAGGTGCCATCTCCGCTCCAGGTGCCAGGTCGTAGCGACTAATCCCTGAAGGGGGGCGGGGAGAGGGTGATGTCATCCACTGAACTCACAGGGGTCTCTCAGGAGGGCAATTAACAAAGTTGCTTGGAGTCCCAGAAAGAAAGGAACAGGTATCACTTCCCAGCAGCTAGGAATGGTTCTCGAAGCCGCTTGGGTGATAGAATCACAGGACACTAGAACTGGAAGGGACCTCCAGAGGTCATCAAGTCCAGCCCCCTGCCCTCACTCCAGGAACCTCTCTTTAGTCAGTTTCTGGGGCAATCAGATCTATAGTCTCCTACCCCCTTTTCTTGGGCAACCCCAAAGCTATACCCTAGTGTGGTGAGAGGGGAAAGGGGCCTGCCTTTTGTGTGAGAACTTGATGCGTGCACTGTACGTGGTGAGGAAATGGGTATTTTGGACCAGCAATCTGTAGTTCAAGCCCTTGTGCTGGCTACATGGTAAGCTGCTAATGAAGCCCTTATATGCTGGCTTTAAGAGGGGAAAAAACCCAAGCTGAGCCAGCAGGCGGGACTGCAGTGAATTGATTTTCTTGATGTATTTAATGGGAAATAGAGTATCTTCTTACTATGTCCCGGCCCTTAAAATGCACAGGAAGAGATTTGTGGGTTTTATTTTCCTGCTGTTAGGAGCTTAAGATCCAGTTTTAGTATTTTCTAAATCTCCACCGCACGGCTGCTGAGAACGTGTCGGGCAGGACTTGGAATGTGATGCTGACTCTTCCGGCCCACACGACCTTGACCTAACGGCACTAAACAAAACAGGAAGGGCCTGGGGAAAGCAGTGTAGCGCGGGTCATAACAAGACGATGCTTTCCTGAGAATTGGTCTCGGGTGACTGCGAGTTATTCCAGTAACTACACAAATACAAAAGCTGATTCAAAGCCCATAGAAACCAGTGTAGAGGCTCTCATGGACTTCAGTATGCTTTGGATCAGGTTCACAGTTAGACACAGTACTTGTGGCAGCGTTTTGCTTAGATGGAAACTTTCCCCCGCAGTGTTGTTCTCTCTCCTTCCCCCAGACCAGGGCAGAATTCAAGGTATTTTGTCCCGCTCCTCATTTTGATGCATATGATTCCCAAGAGGATTTTTAAATGATTTATTAAAAGTTCATGTCCATTCAACTATTACTTGCTGTCCATTAACTAGAATGGCTGCTGGAGCAGTTTTAATAATAGATTAATGGCAGAGGCTTTTCACATTTTTTCAAGGCACTTCCCCATTGGCTACTTCCCCACATAGGTTACAGTGATGGGGCCTTGCCCACTGCGGGAGGTGAGGGTCTTCTGGTGTCACACCAGCTATGTGTTGTGGGACTGTCCATAGAATATAATATGATTTATTTGGCTAGAAATAGGCCAGAGGGGTAATGGATACCTCCTTAAAAATTGCTTCCCAGAGCTGTGTTTTGGGGTCTAGCCTGCAATCTTGGAAACTCTCTGATGCATGGAAAGTTTGGTTCTCTAGAGCAGTGCTTGTAGCCAAATGACTTGTGTTGCTTAATGGAAGGGATAGAAGCTTGGTACAGTGGCTTGGATGACCTAGCACCTAGAGAGCAGATAATTGTTTCAGAAAAGATGGACCTCAGATATATTCGAAAAGCTTTGCTCTGAGTTTTTGGAAATCTTTGATTAATTCCTAGCAGATAGAAACTGAGAGGTCATTCTTCTCTCCCCTCTGCCCTGTTCCTTCCTTTCTTTACTTTCCCTTTCCATTCCTTTGCTTTTGTCCTCTCTCATTTTCCTGTTATCTTTGGAAGAGGACATTCCATAAAATAAAATTTAAAAAAGGCTGCTTCTTAGGGAAACCTCTGAAAACTTCCTGTTCAGGATAAAATCCAGTCTCTTATTATACTGCTGTTCATTTGAGAATCTTGTGATAGCATTATAATTTTAGTGGGAGAAAAGGAAAGGTCCTACAATAAAATGCCCCTAAAAGACAAAACTCTTGGTACCTAGCAGTAATTTAAGTAAATCAAGTTTTTTTTTGTTTAAAGACTATATCCCACTTTGCAAACTTCACTTTCACAACGGGTCACTTTCAGAGTTGATTTGATGAAATATCTGACTTTTTGTTTAATAAATCATACACTATTTACCAAATTAAAATACTCAAAATGTTCATTGTGATTACTTTACAAGTAGGTTAACTTTTCTTGCTTTAATTTACTCCATTTCTAACTAACCTAGTAATGTCATTTTGAATTAGTTGAATAGATTATTTTAAAACTATGCAACATGTAGCTATTTGATGTACATCAAGCTTAGTTCTACAAAATACAGGCAAGAAGCCATCTTTCTTAAATGTATTAATTTTCAGTGATATGAAACAAGGGAAGCATGAAATAAGTGAATCGTTAAACAAATACATTGGTTTTGAAGAAACGAGTCTCTTTTTGCTGGCCTGATGAAAGCTTTGAACATGATGTTGTTTTTTAGCCTTTCTGTTACGCTTTCAGGAGAGTTTAGTCTTCTGGTTTGAAATCTATCCCCCTCCCCCCCCCCCGGTCACAAGAAAACCCACATTTCACAATTTTTGCTTTTTGAGAAGTGGCATAAAATCTTTTTCTTTTTCCTTGAAGCACCAACTCCGAGCCAATGTGTCATATGCAGCCCTGCCTAATGAGCTTCGAGAGATGCTTCAAAGGAGGCTTGGAGATCTAGAGCGCCAGCTTTTAAGCAAAGTGGCTGAACTGGAGGATGAGAAATCCCTGCTTCATAATGAAACTTCCGCCCATCGGCAAAAGACAGAATCAGCCCTGAGTGCACTGCTGGAAAGAGTTTCTGAATTAGAGAAAGGTAATTTGGAAACAGAACTCAAAGCCTTCCCTGTATGTTGTTGTTTAGTTTCCTCCCTCTTCTGCTGCCGCACTAGCACGCTGCCTCTTAAGAGACAGAGCATGGTCTCATGCAGAGGGACTGGACTATGTCCCTGGAGCTGTAGGTTCAGTTCCTCCATCTGTCATGCACTTACTTAATGAGTCACTTTGTACAGAGAAGGTTCCAGCTCTAAACTGGAATAAAATAACACTGTGAGGCTTGAAGACAAATCCATGGGTGTCCAGAATGTTATGTGGGGAAAGGCTCTGCCTTTCCAAACCGCTAGGTAGGGCCACACCCCTGCTCCTGGCTGGGGAGGCTGGAACCATGCAACCTCCTCCTTTCCCCTGGTGCTCAGGGAGCTGCACTGGGTGCACATGCCCCTTACCTCTCTTCCCCTCCCTAGTGCTCCTGGGAGGAGGGTTGCACTAGGCACACTGCCCTACCTCCTCCCCTCCCCATGGGGGGCAGGGCTTCAGTGAGGAGGGGGTTGTATGTGGGGCTGGGGGCTTGTCCCCCCAGCCTCAGCTGCACCAACTGCCCATCCCTTAAAGTTTGCTGCATACTGAGATATCTACAGATATGGGGACCGTATATATGGAGAAGGAAAAAAGTGCTCTCCACACATTTTGTTAGCTCACGTAATTTTCAGTGCAGTTCAAGTTAGAGAGTACAACTTGTCTACTGTATAGGCTGCTGCAACTAGCTTCACCCTCTAGATCTGCAGCCACTAATTAAGCCACTAGATCCCCTCCACTTTTTTGTTGGATACGCCATTGAGACCAAACAATTGGTTTTCATTAGTGGTAAATAATACTCTGAGAATCTGCAGACCTTGAAGCATATGTCCTATCTCAAAAGTGCAACCTTCAGGTTTTACAGTGGATTACATGTGGTGCCACTGGGGGACACTTAATCCTAATCATTTAATCAGATACTGAGATTCATTATTACTGGGAAACTGCATGCCTGGATACAGTCCATTTATTTAACGTACAAATGCATGTGGCAAGCAAGTACGAAATAAAACTGTAAGGACAATGTACTTTCAGAGAATTGCATCCTATTAGATTACCCTGAAATAATGTGTATAAGAATAGCAGGTTTGGGTAATGGTTTGCTTGGGTGAATGAGCTGCCTGCCTTAAAACAAACTGTAGTGGGCACACTTTCAAAAATGTGGAGACACACACATCTCATGAATTTTAAGATGCAGGCTAAAGGATCCATTTGTTTAGTACTGGGCATAGACTTTTCATTTAAAAAGAATGTGCAAAAAGAGATGTGTAATTGTTGGCCACTTAATATTTCCCCAGTAAGCTTGGACAGTGAATCCTTTCAAGTTAACAAGTTTCTCTGGAATCTTTTTATACTCATTCAAGTGCTTTGAATTGCAAACTCACTGATACTTGTAATATTGGCCTTGAAATAGCATGTCCCTGTAGGGCATAGGTCTTCAGAGAGAGAGAGAGAGAAGTAAAAAAGGGTCCAATATGCAGTGCTTATAACTTTGTGAGACTAGAAAGAATAGAGAGAATGTTATAAAAAGATACTTTCCCAAAGATTTCAAAGGAGCTGAAGTGTTTGGAAGACAGGAATTGGGAGACAGGGGTTCTTATCCTGGCATTGTTGTTGCTTCTCTCTGAGATTTTGATGCACCTCACTTAGCCTTTCCTGGGCAGAGCTTTTCTCCTTCTGGACAGTGGAGGATAATACTTGCAATGTTTAATTCTTGGGGCTGTTGAGAAATGCAGCCCATTAATGCTTGCAAAGCCCTTTGGGATGCGCTAATGAAAGGAGCAGTACAAGTGCAAAGTATTAATAATTTATTTATTTCAAATGCAGATCCATTTGTAATCTATTTCTGGGCAATAGATTGTCAAACATGCACAATGCTATAATCTCTCAGTGGACTTAACATTTGTCCTAGAAAAAGGATGATCTTTTGTAAAGGGTGGTAGGAGACTATGGAAGAGTTCCATGACTGGCTTTTAATTTGTACATGGAAATAAAACAACAAGGAGTCCGATGGCACTTTAAAGACTAACAGCATTTATTAGGTCATAACCTTTCATGAGATACAGCTCACTTCCTCAGATGCTTGGAGAAAAGAGAAAAAGGAAGGGATACAGAGATGGGAGTGTGACATCAGTGCTAGTTTAATCAGGGTGGTTGTGGCTCGTTTCCAACAGTGATGGGAAGGTGAGAATACCTGAAGGGGAAATTATCTATTGGTAATTACTTATAGGTAATTTCCCCTTCAGGTACTCTCACCTTCTCATAATTGTTGGAGACAAGCCACATCCATTCTCATTTAATTACCACTGATGTTACACTCCTATCTCTGTATTTCTGCTTTTTTTCCTTTTCTCCAAGCATCTGAGGAAGTGAGCTGTATCTCACGGAAGTTTATGTCCTAATGCGCTAATACATTTGTTAGTCTTTAAAGTACCACTGGACTTCTTATTGTTTTTGCAGAGACAGACTAACATGGCGACCCCTCTGAAACCTTGTATGGAGCTGTTACAGATGATTGTGAACTTGTTTATCAGATGGGGGTAATGAGCACCCTGGGGGTGTGATTTCTAAAGCGCACTAACATGTAGCTCATTAATTGGTCTGTAGACCCTGTTGGCGCACACCCCTGGCTCCTTGGGTCATTTTAACATTGTGTTCTGTTAAAATGCACTAAGGAACATTTTGTTAGACTGCAAGCCACTATCTCTTACCACATGCATTTAACCTAGCACCTACCATTAAAGCTGTAAATGCCTGTTTCTTTGTGTTAGTTATTCTACACAGGGCTGGTAGCAACACCTATATTAAAAGCTGCCTGACATTCCCCTATGCTTTGCCAAACAATTACCATTTGGGGTTTGAAATTTTCCATGTTAGTCTGAATAGCTTTGGCTGAAGTTAAAAAAAGTCAACCCGAGGTAAGATTGAGGGTAGGGAAAAAGATTGAGGGTAGGGTTAAATTCTAGCTCTAGTGCCCCATGTTTTGTGCCAAGGATATGCCTTTTGAGACCCTCTGAAAATCTGGCCCCAAGTTCTAAATCTTTGAAAAATCAGTTTGTACAGGCTAGTAGAGACTTCTTTGATTTGCAGCAGTTGAATTTTTGAAGGTACCATCTTCATGGAGCATGCGCAGGCCTTGGAACACCTCCTGCCCAGACTGTGCATGCACTATCCTCAGAGAAACTGAGCATGCTCCAAGCCCACAGTGACAGGGGCGAAGCTGGGCTTTCCCTGTAATCATTGCTCCCTGCTGCTTTGAGCATGTCTGGGGCCAGGCACTGAAACCAAGAGCAGAGAGCCTGTCTCTTCTGTGCTCTTCTGCTCCTAACAAGGGGAACAAGGAGGAGGAAGCCATGTGATCTACATGCATAGGGGACAAAAACCAGACTAGGGGAGAGAAAGGGTAGCTTAGCGCAAGGGGTCTGAGTGGCTCTGGAAGGAGGGGAGAGAAACCAAGATCAAGTAGGCAAGGAGAGACAGTGAGAAATAGGATGGAGAGGGAGAACCAAAAGCAGTTTGTCAGAGGAACACAGAGTGGGGCTGAGAACCTGTCAGAGAACTGGAAGTAAGAGGGAAGTGGGAATGGAGCTGGGAGGAGTGTGGGAGAATGAGGATTGGCTGGCCAAGAGACTGGAGCAAGAAGCTGCAGAGGATTATGGGTAGGAGGAAGACTGAGATTGGATAATGAACCTGGAGAAGGAGACTGGGCCTGGAAGACAGGGCAGGAGATAGACCAGAAGAGGAGTTGGAAGGGGGGAACAAGTCTGAGCAAAGAGACTAGCACTAAGTGTGGGGAGGAAGAGAGACATGGGGGTAGGGGTGACTGAGACCTAGGCCTGATTGGCCAAGGAGACTAGGACTGAGATGAGAATATTGAGTAATGGAGTCTAGGAATGGTAGGCAAGGAGAATGAGCCACAGGTGGGCAGAGACAAGAATAGGACAGGGAAGGGGCCCAAGCTCCTGGGGGAAAGGCACAGAAGAGTCTGTGCCCACTAAAGCACAGGCCCCTACAGAGCCTGGAATGGAGCTCAAGATTCTTGAGTCTCGTCATTCCCCTTCTGGTACCAAAAATCTGTGCTGGTCCACATAGTGTAGGGGTTGGCAATAATTTTTGCAGAGGGGCCATTCCAAGTATTTTGCTAAGGCTGCACTTTTCTGTTCTATTAATGGAGGGAGTGTGGGGTCTGGGATGGAGTTTGGCTGCAGGAGAAAGCTCTGGACAGGGATTAAGGTGCAGGAGTGGGGCAGGATTTGGGAGGGAGTTTGGATTCAGGAAGGGTTTGGGACCTGGGGAGGGGTTGGGGTGGGGGAGGACGTGCCAGGTACAGGCTATGTCCATGGCTGAGAGATGCTTACCAGCATAAATGGCTCCTGGCCGGTGGTGCAGCAAGGCACTCAGGCTGGCAGGCTGCCTGCATACCATGTGGCCCTATGATGCTCACAGCTGCCAGCTGTTGGGGCAAGCTTGTCTCTGTGCGCCCTTTGAGGGAGAGGACAGCAGATCTCCATGTGCTGCCTGCACTTTCAAACACTGCCCCTGAAGCTCCCAATGGCCAGAAACTAGCCAATGGGAATTGTGAAGATGGTGCTGGGTGTGGGGGCAGTACACAGAGACCCGCTTCCCCCCTCCCACAAGGTGTGTGCAGAGACACCCTTGCCAGCAGCTTCCAGCCGTGGTGCTTCTGGGAGCAGTGTGGTTGGGCCTGTGGTAGGCAGGCAGACAGCTTTAGTACCCTGCTGGGCTGCAGAACATTTTCCTCAGGCCTTGGCCTGGAGGGTCATGGCGGGCTGAAGGAAAATATTTATTGAGCCAGATGTGGCCTGTGGGCCATATTTTGCCCACCCCCTGACATAGAGAATGATTCCTAATATTGCTTTCAGTTACTTTATTAGCACAAAACAAAAGACAGGACTATGCAGCACTATAAAGACTAACAAGATGGTTTATTAGGTGATGAGCTTTCGTGGGCCAGACGCACTTCCTCAGATCAAATTGTGGCAGAAAATTGGCATGACCATATATACCAAAGGGATACAATCAAAAAAATAGAAGATGCCAGTTTTCTTCCACAATTAGATCTGAGGAAGTGGGTCTGGCCCACGAAAGCTCATCACCTAATAAACCATCTTGTTAGTCTTTAAAGTGCTGAATAGTCCTGTCTTTTGTTTCAGCAAGACCAGACTAGCATAACTACATCTCTATTACTATTTTATTAGCATGAGTGGCAGAGGGCTGTGTGGAGAATCTAAAAGTTCCCCACTGATTATGATGCCAAGTGGTAGAATTTCTGGGTATTTATTCCAGTTTGCTTTTTAAAAAAATCCTAGGAAATTACACGAACAGGCCCATGTTAAAAGAACGTTATTGAGGTTGCTAAGTCAAGCACACAAGTTAGGAAATGCCAGAATTAAGGTTGCACAGGCAACCCTAATTTGGCCCCCTTTGTGCATAGGTGCTAGGATACGGTGTTTAATTACATGTTCACATGCTATTTTTTCACATGATCCTTGCCTTCTTCAGTGCACAGACTAGACCTTCTCTGGGGATGGATCAGGATTGGGTAGTGAAGGATCCTGTTACAGAAATTAGACGATGTGAGTGTAAATGAGGCGAAGGCCTTCAGGAAAAATAAAGATGGTATCATGGATAGGCCAATTATATGTTGCCCTGCAGAATACAATTGCTGAGGATTTTATCCCTGGTTTCTATGTACAGCTGGGCAAGTCAAACCAAGCTTATCATAGGGAGTAATAGAATTGTTTTCCTCATTTTTTCTGGGCACCCAAATGGACTCGGGAGGTCTAATTAATAAAATTGAGGAGCTGTAAATGAAAAGCAGTGGGGACTGGGCTTTTAAAGTGCTATATAATGCTAAATATTAGAGTCCATCAAAAACATTTTGACACAATTTTCCATTGGACAATACCATTTAGTCAAAAAAACAGTTTCCAATCAGGCAGATGAGGTACTCCGAGAAATCTGGTTCTAGTCACTTCAAATCAGGCTCCCAAACTTAGTGAATAATCTTCCCCTTAATCTCTCTGTGCATTTGGTCCTCATCATGAAAATGTAGATAACGAGACCTCTTCATTTTGCAGGGCGTTTGTAAAGCTAAATTAATGATTGTGAAGCATTCAGATACTATAATGACAAGTGCCATAGAAAAGGCCCTGGAGAAAATAATTTAGTCTTATAGCTGCCGTTGAATAAATAAGGCCTAGGCCACGCATTGGACAGAGAGGAGAATACAAAATATTGAATGGCTGCTCATTGAATACTGTCCGTACTATTCACTGAGTGAAGCAGGAGTCCTTTGAAAAAATAGCATGTAGTCATATAATTAAAGACGGTATCAGAACCCAGACATACAAGGGAGTCAAATTCAGGTTGTCTGTGCAACTTGAGTATACTTTGTGTGTAATTCCTTAAGTCAGTAAAAGTTAGAAAATACCATGTCTTAACTATGACTTCAGATTTAGATAAGAAGAGATTGTTATTTAAAACACACGTAAAACACATTGCTTTTTCTCTTCCTATAACCCTAGGTAGCAGTGCATTTAAATCACCTGATGAATTCAAGGTCTCCCTCCCTCTCCGCACAAATTATTTATATGGGAAGATCAAGAAGACTCTGCCAGAGCTATACGCCTTCACTGTGTGCTTGTGGCTGAGGTCTAGTGCGTCTCCTGGGATTGGAACACCATTCTCCTATGCTGTCCCTGGGCAGGCTAATGAAATTGTGCTGATAGAGTGGGGGAATAATCCAATCGAATTGCTCATTAATGACAAGGTGAGAACTAACTATTTTTCCTTTCTAGATTATACAGCCCAGGTAAAAGGAGATGTTTTAAGGTGTGCTTCTGCACTATAAAAATCTCTGGTAACTCTTTCTATTGACTTCAATGGAAGCAAGATCAGGGCACCAAAGTTTATAATAAATTCACACACTTTCATAGAATGGCTGTGAATAAAATAAGGTGATGCCTGTTCTCATGAACAAAAGCAACATAGTATTGCTGGATATGCTTAACCTATGCTAGTACAGTGAAATTACAAACATTTAGACTGGGGTGGGGAACCTTTTTGGGTCGGGGGCCACTGACCAACAGAAAAATCAATTGCAGGGAGGGGCACACAAGTGAGAAGCAAAAAACAAACAAACAAACAACAACCCACCCCAAACCCTCACTGACATGGCCCCCAACTGAGGATAAAGACACTCCCCACATTCCCCTCACATACCAGAGCTTAGGGGGGTACAGCCTAGTAGATTTTGTGTGCTCCAACCCCACGGTGGGACAGCAGGGAGGCTGGAGTGCCAGCGTAGGCTCCCCAATGCTGGGGGGAGGGCCATGAGCCTTGGAGGCTGGATCCAGGCAAGCCGGGGGCTGTATCCAGCCTCCAGGCCTGAGTTTTCCCACCCCTGATTGATACAGACTAGGTCTGAATCTCATTTCATTCAAAGCTAAATCAGTTTGGAGCATGTATAAAAAGATCTGAGTCAAATCAATAATGATCTTTTAAAATTAATAGGAATTTAATCTATCAGCATGAACCTGCCATAAAATTAAATGGAAAGCTAAGAGAATAAGGCATATGTCAATAGATTTGTTTTGTTTTTAATATTCTAGCTAATTAGTCTTCAATTTATGTCAAACTCTTTCAACTGCTGCTTTTGTCTATAAGAAGTTCAATTGTCTGTGAATTGTCAAACATGCACTAAGGTGTTCAGTACACTGCAGAATCAGGCCTGAGAAGAAAAAGAAATACTAAAACACAACTTTTAAAGATTTTTAATCTTAAATATCCTGCACATCTTTCTCTTTTTTTCCAGTTTGAGCTAGCTGTCAAAAGAAATTAATTTAGAATGTGTAAACCTCAAATTAAGTCATTAAGCTATGTACTTGAGCAAAAATTAGATTGTTCAATGATGGCTGAAGTGAAGTTGATCAAAACTTGACATCAGACACTGTACTTCGTGGGGTTTTTTAGTCTCAAAACACTTAATCCCTGGGAATATAGTGATAGGGTTGCTAAGATACCTAAAGTACAATTCAAATGGTTCGTGGTCATGCAGTAGATTAAGAAATGCTTATTAAAAATACTGTGTTAATATTTCTGACATGTGCATGCATGTGTTTGGTGGGGGCAGGGAAGCAAGGTTAGAACTTGCTTATCTCTGCTAGTAAAATGTCCCCGTTTGTAGGCTTGTTAGCCTACACTGTTAACTGCTTCTGTAAGGCTAAAAATTTTCTTCTGGATTAACGGCTGATCCAAAGCCCACTGAAGCCAATGAGACTTTGTATTGAATTATAGTCTTTGAATTATGCCTGTAAAAGGGGCCTATCCCATGCCCTGTGAAGCCCCTAGTCAATTTCTCATAGACAGCTGGAGTAGAAGGAGCTCAAAATCTTTCCCAGCAAATAGAGTGTAGCAGTATTTTCTTCAAAGGATTTTCTTCCACGGGCAAGCCCCAAGATTGAAGACAGACAATCTTAGCACAAAAACAGAATGGAAGGTGAAGGCTAAGATTAAGAGATTTAAGCAACAACAAAGAAATGCTATGGAATAGCATGCAGCATCAGCTGGACTGGGGGTAGCCTACTGTCTTGTACTTTTGGTACTTAGCCACAGCTGGAGCAGCAAACATGCCTTTCTCTCAATTCCCAGAGCATTGAGCATGCCTTCTCTTGTTAGCCATTTGCAAGGCTGCTGTAAACCAGGAACAATGTGGAATGACTTGTGTTTACATTTTTGATGGGAATAAATGTCTGGGACAGGACAGATATTCTATGAAGAAACTAGAGTAATGATGAAGCCTTGGTTCTTAAATAGTGGCCAGAGGTCTCAATAAGGTCTCCAGCATTCATTATTGTTGTTATCTACATGTAGGTTGCCCAGCTCCCTCTGTTTATTAGTGATGGGAAGTGGCATCATATCTGCGTCACATGGACAACTAGAGATGGCATGTGGGAGGCATTTCAGGATGGAGAGAAACTTGGCACTGGTGAAAATTTAGCCCCTTGGCATCCAGTTAAACCTGGAGGCGTCCTGATTTTGGGTCAGGAGCAGGTGAGTTTAAGAGAAATTGTTGTTTCATAGGGTAAAAATAACTAGCTCTCTCCCCCTTCTCTAGAAGCAGAAATTAAAGCAAAACCTACTGATCACAAATACAAAGGCAGTTTGGAATGCATAGGACTGTTATTGCCCAGGTCTCAAATGCCATTGCTCTTCCTCTGTATGTCACATCGGAGATGTATGACCAAGCACCAGACTTTGTGGAACCAATAGCTGTTACCTTGCTGTATTTTTCTCATTTAATTCTTGTTACCAGAAGACTTGCCCAGTATTGCCTGGGTCTGGCCCAGGGGGGAGGGGCTGTGCAGGCCTCTCACTGGTGCTCCCTGGGCCCAGCATGGAGGTGAGGGGGGGGCTGTCCCAGTAGTGGTCGGGGGCTGGCCTGAAACTGGAGGGAGGGGTCATGGAGGCCTCCAACCAGTGCTCCCTGGGCCTGGGCTGTGGCTAGGGAGGGGTGCTGTGGGGGCCTCCCCAGCCTGAAGGCAGAGACAGGGGCTGAGCAGGCCAGCCCTGGCGGCGCTCTCCAGACCAGCATGGGTAGGGTGGCAGGGAAGTCTGTGCAGGCTTGCTGGCGAGGCCACCCGCATGGCCCAACAGTGTTGGGGGGCTGCCTGTGTGTCCTATGGGGGCACCGGACTGCACTGCCTGGCCCCAGTGGTGCTTGGGTGGGTCCACAGTGGTCTGGCGCTAGGTCTGGTGGGTGGAAGGGTTTGGGGTAGGGGGACCCACTTACCTGGGCCAGTGGCCAGCAAGATGGTGAGCCTCATCCATGGCTATCCACTCCCTTCCTGGTGCAGCTGCCCCCAGTAATCGTGCTGCAGGACAGCTATCCTCCATGCTCACTGCCCCCCAGTGGTGACTGTGCAGTATTGCATCTCTTTGATCAGCCCCCTCCATTTTCATGTTATGGAAAACAATCGAATTCCGGTCACATCCCATTTTTCCTGCCACAACCTACCCTTGACCTTACTTTAAGTTAGGAGAAGAGGAAGCTGCATATCAAAGGTGGTGGTCCTAGATGTTACAATTTAGGAGGAGCTCTCATACAAATGGACTGAGACAAAAGCCTCTAAAACATATATAATGTATATGGATGATAGATATAATATTTCCTATTGCAAGTTTTAACTTAATGCTAACAAATGAAGCACTGTTTCTGTTACTTTTGGCAGTGATCTGACTAATGCTTGCATATGAATCCTTTGAAACTGATGGCAGATAGCTAGAGGGATGCTAAACACTCGATGGAATAGGCTGAATTGGACCAATTATAATGTATCTGAACATAGTGATAAGTAACTGTCTGCAATGGCAGTTGCTGTGCCTCTAATTTGTATCTGGCTCTCTTTAGGAAAGAGTGCAGGGGGTCACTTTCCTTTCCTCCCATCCCCACCATCTTCCCAGCTAGAACATTGGCACTGTTGTGCCCCCTTGGGTTTAGTGCTCCATTGCTGTAAGAGTTGGACTCCTCTATGCTTTCACAGCACAATGGAGAGGCTTGTGGCCTTGTCCAGGGTCCCTTCCTGCCTTGCCCCAGAGACAAACCCACAGAGGTCGGAACACATGCTGTACCTCAGTCAGGGGATAGCATTGGCCACTTTTTTTCTGTAATTCTCAGAGCTCTCCACCCATGCTTTTTTGACTAGCTAGATAAATCACCCGATTACTGGCTTCTCAGTGACTTGTTACTAACCAACCCAGCACAAATTGTGATATTGGGATATTGCTGATGGCTTTTACTATGTTTTGGAAATCAGAGGAAGATATCTTGCTATGAAACTTGAAAATAACATTACCTAAGGAATAAATTGAAGGATTTTGTGATCTGCTTATGAATTAAAAAGGAAGTGAGAGTCAGTGAAATTATTGGCTGGAAACAAATTGCTCAGTTCTGTCATTAAAGTAAGTGTGAAGATAATGACTTACACTATTCAGTTTTTAGCTTTGGGAGTAGGAGATGAAAATGCCTGAGAAGTTACTATTAACTGTATATCAGAAATGGCTGTAAAAGTATTTCACTCCAACTTGCCCAGGTTCAAAACTGGATTGACCAATGTGTAATTAATTTTGGTCCAATTCTGTTGCCAGTAGATGCTTGTTCTTGATTATGACATAGTGGCTGTATAGTAGAAGCTCAGGTTCAGCATGAAAGCACTGACAGAGCTCTGCTGTGAAGCTTTCCCTCTCCCTACTCATACTCTAGTTCCCTCCAATCTGTACAACTGGATATATAATCATGTCAACTTAGTGTGGCTCTCTGCCTCCTGTGGCTGGACTGTTTAAGGAGTAAGACAGCTACAGGTTGAACCTCTCTCGTCCAGCACCCTCTGGATGTGACTGGTGCCAAACCAGTTAATTTGCTGTACCATGGGACATCAACATTGCCTAACAGCATTATCAATACTTCCACTGCTTACTGGGCTCTTAAAGGACCTTTAGGGGTAAATTAGAGCTAAATAACAGCATACAACACTAAGAGCCAGGATGAGTGGCTGTAAACAAACTTTATGGGACTGCAGGAAACTTGGCCACACCCATAATAAAGTGGACATCCAGTTAACTAAAATCATACCGGACCATGGATGCTGCCAAATCAGAGAGTGTTGGACTAGAAGTTCAACCTGTATTACCTCCAACAGGATGGCATTAGTCCTTCAACACAGGCAATGGCTGCTGTGCTCTTCTTTAAAACCCAGAGGTTCTGATTCAATTCCTGCAGATGACTGGTTAGTGGCATGCTTAAAGGCACAAGTACCCTTTATACATGCATAGTTATCACTGAAGATAACAAAATCTAGTCTTGGCAAGGATTGCCTATTTAGGCCCTAAATCAACTTTAATTTTTTTAAAGACCAGCATGTGTATGCCTTTACTGCAACAAGCACATATGAGTAGTCCTTTGCTATTGCAAATGACATTCACACGCTTGTGATATGAAATACCAGTTCTTTGAGACATGAGTTTCTGAGTGCTTGAAAGAGCAATAATTTGTGAAAGGCTAAACAAAGACCATTTTGAAATCTTGGTGACTAGCATTTTGCATTTGCATTTTACCTATTGTGGGTGGTTTATTTTAAGGAACAGGGAAAACTTGTTCAACTAATTCTAATTTTTTTTATGTGTATAAAGGATACGGTTGGAGGAAGATTTGATGCAACCCAAGCCTTTGTTGGGGAGATGAGCCAGTTCAATATATGGGACAGGGTCTTAAAAGCAGAAGACATCATGAACATTGCCAACTGCTCCACCAACATGCCCGGCAACATCATACCCTGGGTTGATAACAATGTTGATGTGTTTGGCGGTGCAACTAAATGGCCTGTGGAGACATGTGAAGAGCGTTTGCTAGATTTATAGCCACAAGCATTTTTCTATTTAAGTGCCCCATTTTATTTGGACAATTTCTTGTGCGGTCTGTCACACTACTTTGCCCACCAAATGAATTGTGTGAAAAAAATCCCAAATGAAAGATTGGGTGCAAATAAAGCTGATAATTATTGGCATGAATCTTGAAGACGAAAGGCACCTGTTGGCTCAGATAGCAGTTGTTGTCTTAAGGCTAATCCTGAGATACCTACTGAGTTCAATGGACTTTGGATCAGGCCCTTGCTTGGTACATTAGTTCTTCTGGGGGAATATCATTTGCAAATATGTTATCCATATCAAGTGGCAGAATTACTCCTCTCTGATAACATGTGATACAAACAAAGCACAAAGCTTTTTATAAAAAGAGGGAAAATATACATGTTGGTACTGACTCTTTCCTCCTATATGTATTAAACATTCATTTTACATACTTTTTAAAGAATTGAAGAAATCCTTCTATTATAGTTACCATGTCTTAACTCAGCATCCCTGAGACCTGCAGTAGTAGCAGCAGCTGAGTAGCCACTCTCTGCATTACAGAAGATAATTGCTTTACAGTGTAAACAAGTTAGAATCCTTGTATGGTGTGTCATGATCTAAACACTCTGCTTCCTTCCCTAGACCCGAAGAAGAGCTCTGTGTAGCTCACAAGTCTGTACCTTCTACCTGCAGAAGTTGGTTCGTTAAGATTACCCTCCTCCCACCATCTTGTCCCTTTTAGATCATGGAAGAGATTATATGATGCAAATGTTATTCCACTCCAAATTCAGAGAAAGGGCTAGATACTCAGCTGATGTAAATCAGCTTAGCTCTGTTGATTTTCATGGAGCTACATCGGTTTATATCAACTGGCATTCTGGCTCCCAGTCTGTATGTATTCCCTTTGTCCCTCCCCACTCCCATGGATAGGTGATGGTTGAATGACTGTACATGTATTCCATGTAGATTGATGAGTGTGCTGCATTTTTTCTCTCTGAATTCTATCACTCTAGTCTGTTTTTTCTTTTCTAAATACATAGCAAATGTTTCTAAGTGAATTTCAGTTTTGTTTTGCTATGAAAGGCCTTTCTGTGAGCAAGTGCCAAAGTTCAGTTTCTGTTTGCTGAGAATCACTATATATTTTTCCAACCTAAGTCTCTATTGCTGACACTTCCTGTGTTATGATGGTCCTATGTGCTATGACAAATGTGCTTGCTTTCCATTCTTGTTAATTGTCATGACTTCTGTAAGCACTGAGCTGACTTTTAAGAGTATATTTTATTATGCTTTTTTTGGTTTCTCAATACTTTGGAGACAGAGTTGTATTTTCTTGGTATTGGTGACTCTTTGGTTTGTGGCTTGCAGATAGCATATGTAATATATCAGAGAGTAAATACTCTTATTAATTTAAAGAAAAGTGAGTTTTAAAAGAGAATTTATAAAATTAAACATCCTATTTTATTTTTAATGTTCTGAATTGTAAGAATCTCTATAGTGACAGTTCCATTTGTTCCCACTAATATGTAGTATGATGTTCTTAAAGGAAAGTTCTTATAATTTTTAATTAAAAATGCATTGTAAAATCAATTTCCTTTATTTCCTTCATATTCTTGCAAAGTACCATCTGCCATTTCACAGTGCTATGACTTTAATTATGTCTAAAAACATACGAACTGTGCCTCTAAAAAAGTCAGACTTCTCAAATTCTATTTATATACTTCCTTTATTCCAGAATGAATACAAACTACAGCCCCGATCCTGTGCTGACTGAAGTGGCATGTGAAGTCTTTTGTAAAAAGACATTTTCTTTCATTACTATGGCAGAGGGAGCCAAACCTACCAAGTGTGCATGAGTTTCACATGGGGGGAAAATACCTCTAAGTATCAATGCTGCCATTCCCTCTTTCTCTCATCTTCTCCATGTTCCCATCCATGGGTGGGAGGTCTTGTCTAGGTGTGGGCTGAGGATGGGGAGAGGAGTCCCCCCCCCATTACGATGGCATAAAGTAGTATGTAATTTGCATTGGACTGGGCAACAATCACAGTCTTTCTATGGCTGTACCAGCCCATGCTGTGGCAAGAATATGAAGGGAGAAGCAATGGAAGCTCTGCAGAGCAGGTCATCCAAGATCCAGGGGAAATGACTTTGTCTCTGGACAGGAACAGTGAGAGACAGGGCAAATGTGAGGGCTCCTGCTGTTTTATGCAGTAAGGGGAGCCCATAGCTACAGATACTCCCAGGGCAGGGGTAGCAGATGGCAAGCGAGGAGGGAAGAGTGCACTACACCATGTGGTGAGGACAGCGGACTGGTCCCCTTACTCCTTGTGTGCCCGGTCAGGAGCTTCACTTTTAAATTCTCCTCAGAAAGACTCACACAGACTGAAGTACTAGGAGCAAATTTTACCTACCTCAGAAGGAAGGGTTCAGCATGTTATCCTGTGGTATCCACCAATAGCACCCAGGGCTGTGCGGTCTTCCATGTGAGTCTTAAAACAAGAGGAGCCCTGCCTGACACTTCAACCCTGTCTCCGTCTCCAGGTACATCCGAAAGAGTCTGAATGCATGACCTGCTGCAAATGGTTGTAGATTTCAAAACGATCAGTTACATGGGTCAGAACTGGGGTGAAATGATCTGTGCCCCCTCCATACATTATTCATTGAATTGCTAGGCATACCTTTTAATGAAGATCACGGGGCCTGGCAGCAAGAGGTTAAAGCCCCAATCCTGGGCTTGTTGTTGGATACTCGCATGGGTCTGGAGGATCCAGATGTTGGAACACCCTTCTGTGTAGGAGAACAGCTCAGCCACAGCTCTGCTCTACCCCAGCTATCTCTAGATCCCAGTGATTCTCAGCTGCCAGAAGTGCACTGGGGCTGTGGAAGCAGCCTGGAGTGAGAGCAACCCTGAACAAACAGGGTGGCCTGATTCTGGAGTGTGGTCAAGATTCCCTCTGTGATTGTCAAATGAAAGACAGCAGGACATGTAGCTGAGGGGCTCCCATCCTTCCTTCATTCCTTTCCGTATTCAGAAAGGTGCTTTAGCACATGCCTAACTGTAAACACGTGAATAGTCACAGTAGGGTAATTCAGTGGGGCTAGTTATGTGCTTAAAGCTCAGCACACGTGTAAGTAACTTGCTAAACTGGGGCCTAAATCAGGGTGTAAGACAATCATGTGGTCTATGCTATTGATCCTCCCAAGCTCCACCATCCCAAAGCTCACAGAGCCCCACTGAATGGGACGGACTTCCTTGAGCGTGGGGACAGCTCTGCTCCACTGTCTGCCTTTTCCACACTTATGGTTTGATTTTCAGTGGTGTCATAAAACTCCTGACTTCAGTGGGAGTTGGGGAGGACAAGCAGCTCTCAAAAAATCAGGCCATTACTTTGTTGACTCTTCTTTGCACAAGGTCCATCTCAGCTGGGCAGTGGAGGGAAAGAAAAGATTCTAAATCTACAAAGAAAGAGTTGGAGCTCATCTCCAGTAAGAAATCAAAGAATGAGGGTTTAGCATTTTAAAGGAGATGGCCTAAAACTCAGGTAAGGTACATTCAGGGCCAAAACTCTTCCCTCGCATAAATTGACTGCAATGGAATAACAGCAGGGATGGCTATATCTCTGCTTGCCTAAGATAAACAACTGGTATTCCACTGTGTTTTGACTGATTACATGACTAAAATAGTGTTATTTTATATAACGGTTCTTTTCAGCAAAGGCATGACACCCAACGGCATATTATCCATTGAGTGGTTTTACATTGTTTGATACATTTTCCTTTAAATGGGTGCAATGCTACCTAGTTTTATTAAAAGGAAGAAAGTGTATTTATTGCATTTTTAAACCTTTTTATTGCATTTAAAAAGGATGGGTATTATTCAGCAGCTCCATATTCCTGGGAGTCGCAGATTTTATGTGCATATATAAGCAGATGGCAAACAGGAGTAAATATTACCATATTCCAGCAACTGTATTGTTTATGGAGTGTGAAAAGTGACACGACAAACTTCATTTCTCAAAAAGCTTTGACTACGTGGAAGTACTGACTTTCGGGCAGCTGAGTGACAGCGCCAGCACTTGGAACATGCAGTAATGCAGACTTCTATAAAATCTGTTCCTCTTTAAAACCCACAAAGCTAGGACTGGCTGTGAGCAAAGAAATGAAGGTTCTTATATGGCCCCTTTGGGGTTGTAACAGTCCTCAGTTGGTTCCTACACCAACTCCATCTTAGCCATGGAGATGTATGCACCTTGCACCATGGCTGAGATGTCCAAAGGGCCAATAAGGATATGCTGCATACTAATCAAGACTAGGGAGCATTTTGTTTATGGCTCTTTCCACCTGGTGTGTCTAAAGCAGTGGTCACCAACCAGTAGATCAGGATCTACTGGTAGATCTTGGAGCCTCTGACAGGTGAGCCTAACTGGTTTGGCCAAGAGGCTATCAAGTGCGCACACTTCATCTGCTCATCTCCTGCCCTTTGATTGGAGCTGTCCCATCAGGAGCCTCCTGCTCACTGTGCAGGGCAGGGGAGGGAGAGGAGGGTGCTGATGCCAAGGTGCCCCCTCCCACTCTGTATCCTATCTCCACAGAGCGGAGAGAGAGCACAACAGGACTTGGGAGGGAGTTTGCTGGCTGCTTTGGGAGTGGTGCAGAGCCAGGACAGGGGTGAGCCTGCCTTAGCCCCACTGCACCACCACCCAGGAGCCACCTAAGGTTAGCAGTGCCCAGCTGGAGCCCACATCCTGAAAAAAATACCCCAGTCATGAACCCCCTCCTATACCCCAAGCCCCTGCCCCAGCCCTGAGCACCCCTGCATCCAAATGCCTTCCCAGAGCTTGCACCTAGAACCCCCTCTGGCATCCCAACGGCCTGCCCCAAGCTCAGGTCAGAGCCCCTCTCATACTTCAGATCCCTTAATCCAAGACCAGAGCCTGCAACCCAACCCTCTGCCCCAGCCTGGTGAAAGTGAGGGAGGATGGGGGAGGGAGGGATTATGGAGTGAGCAGGGGTGGGACCTCAGAGAAGGGGCACAAAGGAGGCAGGGTCAGGGTATTTGGGTTTGAGGTAGATCTTACATTGTACTTAAATTCAAAAAGTGATCTTGTGCATAAAAAGGTTGGAGACCACTGGTCTAGTGGATATTGGGCCTTGCAGAGAAACTAACTCTTAAGTGTGTATGTCTAAATGATGCAAGTTAATGCGTTGTGGTCTTTTGGCTAATGTGAAGGGCACCAGTAAACACAGATCATGCAAGCCAGGATTTATTTTTTATTCACAAGGGAATTCACTGTAAATTCATTATCTAGCCAGAAAAAGGTTTTATGTTCAAAAGATGGAGCCAAATATTGTTTCATAGGAAGAGTGCTCTCCAAAGGCTCATGTCTGCAGAAGTCTGTGGTGAATGGGAGACATGCTTTCCCACTTAAATGACTCTGTGCATTTTTCTGTATGGTAATCCATGCTCAGTTTGAGCTCTCTGACTGCAGCATTAGAGGAGGTGGGGGAGGCAGGAGTAACTTGATACAAAGATTAGTAATTTCTGTAAAAATATTGGATTCTACTCATTGTAGAGAGAGCTTCAAAGTTGCTGATTTCCCTAACTGTTAATTAAAAAAAAACCTAGAACAAAATGAAATGAACACAGGCCCATATTAAATGGATTAAAAACTGACTAATTAATAGGTCTCAAAGTATAATTGTAAATGGAGAATCAGCATTGTGTGGGTTTGTTTTCAGTGGAGTCACACAGGAATTGATTCCTGGCCCAATATATTTAATCTTTTTATTATTGACCTGGAAAAAACATAAAATCATCACTGGTAAAGTTTGCAGATGGCCCGAAAATTGGATGAGTGTTAAGGACAAAGAGGGCAAGTCACTGCTTCAGAGCTACATGGATCACCTGATAAACTGGATGCAAGCAAGCAATTTGTGTTTTAATATGGCTACATGTAAACTTATACATCTAGATACACAGACTTAGGCCACTTACAGGCTGGCAGATTTGATCCTGGAAAGCAATGACCATGAACAAGATTTGGGGTTCATGTAGTGCAGTGGTCTCCAACCAAGATCACTTTTTGAATTGAAGTGCAATACAGGATCTACCTCAAACCCAAACACCCTTGCCCCACCTCCTGCCCCTTTTCCAAGGCCCCATCCCCATCCTTCCCCCATCCTCAATTACTTCCACCAGGCTGGGAGAGGGGGTTGGGGTGCAGGAAGGGGCACGGGGAAGGGGCAGCTGTTCAGGATGCAGGCTCCGGCTGGGCACCATTTCCCTCAAGTGGCCCCCGGGTGGTGACATAATGAGGCTAAGACAGGCTCACCTCTGCCCTGGCCCTGTGGCACTCCTGAAAGCAACCAGCATGTCCAGCACTGTCCTGGAAAGGGTGGGGTGGTGGCTCCACATGCTGCCTCCCCCATCTGGAGGGGGAGCGGTCACACTCCCATTGGTCATAGTTCCTCAATCCCAGCCAATGGGAGCTGCACAGGCAGTGCCTGCAGGCAAGGGCAGAGTGTGGAGATCCCCTGCCCCACTTGCCCTAGCAGACACCAAACACCTAGATATAATACATATTTTTAAAAAATTACCACGGGGAAAATTATCCCAGCTAGGACAGGGTAGGCATTTTAGAACTCACTACTCAAAGAATTATATGTAAGCATAAGAGAGAGATTAAAAATTATGAAATGCAAAGACCAGGAACCCCTCTCCCCCTAAAATAACACATTTTGAAAGAAGTAAAAGTTGTGAGCATGACAGAGACAGAGCAGCTGAAGTGCCTGCACCTGATATCCTCCCAGCCAAACCAGTCAGGATCACCTGTCAGAGGCTCCAGGGTCTACCAATATATCCTGATCTACTGGCTGGTGACCACTGGCATGAGCAGATAATCAGCTCCCACTATGATGCTGTGGCCAAAAGAGCAGATGTGATCCTGGGAATCTTGAATGGGAGTGGAAAGGTTTTATCACCTTTTTTGTATTGATAAATTGCATAGCCAGTTGCTCAGCCACACTTTGGTTCGTTATGACTTATGTTCAGAAGACCAAATAACCAATATCAGGTGTATGGTCATACACCAATAACAACATGGTACAGGAAAAAGGTTTGATATAATACTGGCCTCTGCAAAGCTGTCTTGTGCAGTGATGTTGCATTCACCTTATACACCAGGCATGCTCCCAGAATTACACTCCAAAGCCATTTTTTTATGCCCAACTTGTTTACAATTCCAGTTTGAGGTGAATAACATCACATGCCACAGAGCTTGAGACACAGCTCAGTTTTTTCCTATTTAAAAACAGACGCTAATAGCTTCCAACTGGGACAGAGACGTGTTCCCCACTCATCCTGGAAGGTTGGAGGGAGAAGGCTCTGTGCAACCATTTCAGTGCTAAGAGTCCTGAAGGAAGCTTGGGCAAATTCATGTGATTATCAGATGTTTATTTGATGCTATGGCTAAGGTCTTCTATCCAAAGAAGCTGGTAGTGAAGATTTTGGTAAACAAAGTAGAGCCAGGGCTGGACTCACATCAAAAGCAGCACATTCTCACCAGCAGGTAGGACACTATGGGGCTTGGGTTTTGTTTTTGTTTTTGTTTTTTTTGTGGGGAAGGGGGCTTTTGTTGTAAGCAAGGCATCTGGTTGCTTTCTTTATGGCCAATTATAAGAGATTAGAAAAAACAGGCAATACTGTCATCCCTTTTTCCATTAAAGAGGCTGTTAGTTACTGTTTAGAGAGTGCACATAGTCCTAAGAGATCAAATTTTTTATGGCAGTGCGTTAATTGGGGTTTCTCAAGGCTCCTCAGGTCTTGGGACTGGCTCCAGTTTCAGGGATAATTATGATAGGCAAATACACGAGGCAGAAAGAGAGAGTCTAGTCTAGATGAAAAAATCACCCATGTACTGGTACATCCAGGAGTGATTTTGGCTGGGTATGGTACCCTTGTCACACACAGGAAACTAGCTATTCATGGGGTAGTTAGTAGAGCAATCAGGACTTGCCAGCAGCATTGAGAGTAGGCAGATCAAACAACCTTCTGTCTGCACATCCTAAACTCAAAACTCTGGTCATCTGAAGAAGTGGGCTGTGCCCACGAAAGCTCATGATACCATCTACATGTTTTGTTAGTCTATAAAGTGCTACCAGACCATTTGTTGTTTTTTAAGTGTAACCTTCTGGTGGTCAGTATCCATCAGAGCAATTCTGGAGGAGTTCTGAGGTCAGATTCCACTACTAGTTACCCTGGTGTAAATCAGCATTATCTCCAGGGATGCCATTTTCTCACTCCCCCATGACTTCTGATTTAAACCACCACTGAATTTGGCCCAATGGACATAGTTTATAGTGGGACTTAAATGTGCCGAGTACATCTTAGATGCAGTGTTCAACCATTTCATTTCAGTCTCAGAATCAAAGCAGGCCTGATTCCCCTCTCACTTATCCTAGTCTCACACAGCACTGAAATTCCAGGAACTTCAGTGGCATTCTTCCTGGTTTACACCAGAGTCAGCGCCACACTGGACTCCTGTCTCTCGGTTTAGATGCATTTGACATCGTTCAAATATCCTACAATGGTTACCCAGGATTCACTGACTCTACAGGCCAGGTAGGAGCAGGGCTTCACACTCTTATTTCAGTGCACTAGCTCAATCAGAGCTATAGTGTGTGTGTGTCCTGGAACCGGGAGTGACAGCCCGAGCCCAGAGTGTAGCCAAACCCACAGGCAGACACCCAGGACTGTCTAAGTTAGGCTGCAGACTTCTCCAGCCCTCAGAGTAGCCCAGCGCTGGGGGGCTTACAGGATAGAATGTGAAGTGCACAAGAGAGTTCTCTGTTGTTGAGTTATGACCCAACACAGCGTTTCTAATATATTGGACAAAAGATGGTGTATTTTGTCTACACGGGGGATTTAAAAAAGCACCAGGAAAGTACTGCCTTGGGCTCAACCCAGCTTAAGTCCTGGGTGTCTGCCTGTGGGTTTGGCTACACTCTGGGCTCGGGCTCGGGCTCGGGCTCGGGCTGTCACTCCCAGTTCCAGGAGACACCCCCACACTATCTCTGACTGAGCTAGTGCACTGAAAATAGAGTGGAGCCAGCGTGGCATGAGTGGCTGGCAAGGCTAGTCCATCTAAGACACGTACTCAGGGCAATTGGCCCCTCCTGTCAAGGCTCCATTCTATTCTCCTCTGCTACTTTGATCAGAGCTAGCAGGGGAATCTCCCCTCCAACTGGAAATTACACCTTCCAGCTTGAAGTGTAGGTGCACCGTAAGTTAACATAGCGGCTATGGGATGTGCCGTGGGGCTTGGAAGTGGCTATTGAAAGACAATTGTATGGCTATCTTCCCAGTTTCTGCACAGGGAACCCCCTTTACATCATTCTGGTCAATTTGCCCAGCTGGAAGGGAGGTGAGAATCACATTGTATGACTCAATGGCACAATTGCCACTGAGTTACATGCAAAGGAGATCAGACATGAGGCTTGCTGTTGTTTGTTATGATAGGTCTAAGCATACTGGTAAAAACAAGTTACAAGGATGAAATGAAAAATACACTGTGACGTTAAATCACAGGGGAGAATAGTTTACTCTGAATCACCCAGGCTCTGTTATGTTCTTTGTTGTTGTTGTTTTATTCCTGCACCTAGTAATTTCCAAGACTGCGGGGTGCTGGAGTGGAGATTTGTTAAAAGATAGGTTACACATGTTAAAGGGGGAATGTGCCAGTGTTGTTGAGTACAATAATTATCACTGCAAAGGATCAGAAAGAGGCCCGGTATGCCAAATGCATTACAAATAGGGAATTTATATAAACCAACTGCTGAAATAAAAAGGCAGGCAATTAATTTTTACCAAAATGTTTAGTTTCCATCTAATTTTTTCTCCTCTGGTTGTTTTGTGGTGAACAGGATGGCAATTAGCCTTTGGGCTGCATGGTGGGTGCCAGGGAGCTTTTTGGTTCCTTGGTTTATGTATGGTTGTTTTTTTGCTGGATGGATGCTATGAAACTGCTGAGCTCATGTTCAGGCATGGAGGAAGCAGACTGGTGATAATTCATTTGTCAAACACTTCCTATGCAAGCTTTTGTTTTTAGAGAGCGTTTTGAGAGCATGAGTTTGCTGTCATTTTGAGTGGGAAAGAAAAATAAAAGCAAAACCCCAGTAATTAGGAATGGCAATGTGGCCATTAACATTTAATGGTGACAGGATTGGGCCCCAGACTTCTGTTCTGTGTCAGCACACATAGGAGCAGACCCCACTCCACTGTTTTCCATGTGAGGGGTGTTCATTTTAGTAGCCGCTTCCGAGTTGAGCAATGGTAGTTTCTTTACATAATTATTTTTGTAGTTTATAGTCTCCAGCTCATCACAACTGGAAAACAAATCAAACCCCCAAATGAAATAACATAATCCATTAGATCACAGATGGAAAAATTACAAAAAGAAATAGTGACTCTGACAATATTAAAAATGTGATAAGGGAAAAAGCTGCCTCTGAACTCTGCAGTAGACGTCAGAAATAACGGCTTGTTTGACTGGCTTTTCAGGACACATCTAAATCATTCTGATCTTCATGTGTACAGAAAGAACTGTCTCTCATTCAGACTTTGCCTGAAGGTCAGGTTCATGTTTTGGGAAACAATACTGCAGTGACTGGCTTCAGACACATTTATTTTCATTATACTGTCCCATGGGCTGGAGAAAAAATACCTTGTAATTACTGGAAATATGATCGTTTGCTTTTCCAGATGCAGACCAGAGTGGTACAGAGCCATCTGAATTAAATAAAGGCCAAAGTGAAAACAGATTGTTACAGAAATCTGTGTCAGACTTGTCTATGATACTTGTGTAGTCTGAGGGTTGTATCACTTGTAAATCATTCTTCCTCTATTTCTATTTTCAGTGGTACAAGGAGACGGTTTCGACCGCAAAAGACTAAGGACACGTCTCCTGTTAAAATGTAAATCAAGGTGTCTATATCACTCTTGGGTGTGGAAAATTTAGCTAAGCCAACCTGAACCTTGGTGTAGACACAGCTAGGATGACGGAAGACTGCTCCTATTGACTGAGCTACTGCCAAGCGGGGAGGTGGAGTTACTACAGTGATAGAAAAACTCCCTTCTGTTGCTGTAGGCTGTGTTTACACTACAGGTTGAACCTCTCAATACCAGGACTCTCTGGTTCAGCAACATCCACAGTCCAGCAGGGGGCAGGCTGGCAGCAGCATAGTCAGTGACCCTGCCAGTGCCAGGAGTCCTGACCGGCTGGTGGCAGAGGGCCGGCAGTGACCGCCCCTGCTTCAGCTAACGTCCTCATTTGGGACTGGTCAGTTCCAAGGGTGGTGCATCCTGGAGGTCTAAGCTGTACGAGGCTATCCCAGCATAGCTATGGGGCCTTGGCTCTACTGCTATAGTCCCTGTATTGCAGACATGGCTTAAAGCTCAAACTACCACAAAGAACACATGATGGTCTATGCAAGTCTGATCTAGAGTCAACTTAAGTCAGTGGAAAGAATTCCATTGACTTCAGTAGGTTTATGGTTGGGGCCAGTGTAACTTGTACCCTATGATACCACTTTGTTTCCCTCTTTTCATATCGATAGCCCCTTATTTAAAATCAAATGTTTTGCCCCCCCCATTAGGTTTTTACTCTTTTTACAGTAAATACATCATTGATAACAATGTTGGACCTGCACAATTTGTGTGTGTGTGTGTGTGTGTGTGTGTGTGTGTGTGTGTGTGTGTGTGTGTGTGTGTGTGTGTGTTTGTATTTCGAGAGGTTGACAAAGAAAACCTGACCTTGAACAGTCCAGATGTGAGGGGAGTGGAAGTTGCTTTGCTTTAGATTTTCAGTGTCTCAGAACCTAACTGATTGTGTTTTGTGATGCCTAAGTCTCACTGGTCCCTTGATGAAAAGCACTGCGATGTACATCTGTAACCTTGCCCTTCCTTAGATGCTATTTCTATCTTCTTGGGTTATTCAGGCTGTTACAATTCGTTGGTACAAATCTGGATACAATATTGCTTTGGGTAATGACTATGCTCTCCCATCATCTGAATACAATTTCAGAGACTTATTACTAAAAATATCTGACTGGATTTTTGGTTTTGACCAGGGTACAAAATGTAAAAAAACCCTCTGTGTATCATCAAATTGTGTCCTAAATAGAGTGCATAGCCTAAAATAAGTTTCCCAGGGCACTGAATGATAAATAAACATTGTGCAGTCCCCGATGGCTTTAACTGAAAACCCAGCCAAAAAAAAAAATGCTGATAGTTTTTTTCCTCCTTGTCTTTCCCTGCTGTATCACTTACTTTCTAGAAATGATGTAGGGATACTTTGCACCATCAATTTTTAAGCAACAATTCTTTGATTAAAAATCAATGGCACCAAGTAGTTTTTTGTAATGCTCACTTATAATACTTTATTAGACAAGATGCAAATGTTGCCGATAGCCACTGAAGTCACTGTGGATTTTCTGAGATCAGAATTTGGGCTGTGATGAGTACATCACATAAAGCACTAGAATAGACTGGAAAGGTTATTCTTCAATTTGACCCAGCCCTGGATTTCTATAATATACCCTCCAGAGACTTGAAATACTTGAACAGCATGACCACAAATAAAGATTTATTGGTGTTATTTTCATTTTAGTGTCCAGCTATAATCTGCCATCATCCTGCCTGAAAAATTGCTATTGAAATCAGTGGAGGGTTGGATAAAAAGTGATGGCAAAGTACAACTCTTTGATTTTAAGTGATTCACAGCATTTTCCATTCCCTCTTAATGAAAGACTAAAAGCACCAAATATTAAATTCTAATTAGCTGTGATGGAGAGGAGAAGAAAAGGTCAGTGTAGCACTCCTGGAATTTGAAAATGGTTCCTGAATTTGAGGTGGTGTTGGTGAGTATCTGAGGCTAAGTCTACACTGCAGGCTTTTTGTGCAAGAAGCTTTTTGCGGAAGAGATCTTCTGCAAAAACTTCTTGCACAAAAGAGTGTCCACACTACAAAAGCGCATCACATGGACACTCTTGTGCAGGAAAGCTCTGATTGTCATTAACAGAATGGCCATCGGAGCACCTGTGCTTTTTCTGATAGGCTCTTTTTGCCCAAGAAACCCCTGTTGAGCATCCTCACACAACTTTTTGCACAAGAACTCTTGCACAAAAAGGAGTTAGTTATTCCTCGTAGAAAGAGGTATACTTACACCGCAAAAAGCCCTCTGTTCTGCTGTTCTACTGTAAATTTTCTTGCACAAAAACGTGCTTGAGGTGTGGATGCTCCATGGGTTTTTGCGCAAAAATGGCTGTTTTTGCACAAAAACCCTGTAGTGTAGACATAGCCTGAGTTTCCAGAACATCCCATAAGAGAAAAAACTTATTTAATATGATCATTAAGATAACAGCTGCTTTGTATTTTGCTGCCATTATCTAGCAGCAATTGTATTATAAGGTGTATAATTTTATTTTATTCACACACCACACAGTCAACCTATGGACCTCCTTATCAGAGGATGTTGTGAAGACAAGGACTTTAACAGGGTTCAAAAAAGAGCTAGATAAATTCATGGAGGTTAGGTCCATCAATGGCTATTAGGTAGGATGGGTAGGATGGTGTCCCTAGCCTCTGTTTGTCAGAAGCTGGGAATGGGTAACTAGGGATGGAAGTATTTGATGATTCCCTGTTCTGTTCATTCCCTCTGGGGCACCTGGCATTGGCCACTATTAAAAGACAGGGCACTGGGCTAGATGGATCTTTGGTCTGACCCAGCATGGCCATTCTTATATTCTTATAATTCTAGGCTTCATCCCCTTCTCACATTGTAAAACCTGCGGGTGGGAGCTAGGGAGAAGGAAATCTTACAAAATCCATACAGTATAGTTCCTCTGGGGTAAGGGTTAGGTTTGTCAAAGGTGTAGGAGCCAGCCCCTTTGAGCCAGGTCTCCCTGCAAAGAAAGCCTGTACCTCGTTGCTGGCTTTTGTATCTAAGGTTGCCAGATGGTTTCAGAAAAAATACCGAACAACAACAACAAAACACTCCAGGGAAAAGTTTGTTGTTTAAAAAAAAAAAGGGGGGGGGCCCCCGAGAGTTGTTAAGCCAAAAAACAAAAAACGTGCCCCCTTTAAAAGACGCGTGGTGAGGCTTTTTGGCCCTAACAGGCTGCCGGCGGCCGCCCGCCATCTTGCCTCCCTGCAGAACCCGGTAAGCACTAGGGTTGCCAGACTGCCTCCATATTGAGCCGGACAGTCCAGGATTTATTTTCACCTTCTGGCTGGGAAAAAATCAGAAAGTACTGGCCATTTTAGGTGTCTAGTATTTTCTGAATTTTTTTTACCGGACAGGAGGTGAAAATACTGAACTGTCCAGTTCAATACCAGACACTTGGCAACCCTATTTGTATCCCAGCACTTCCCATAACACAGATTTGCTGGCAATATGGTTCTATTGGAACTCTACTCTCTAGAATTCCCATGGCCAGAGCTGCCGTGAATGGGATAGGAGGGGATAGAGAATCAATATACTCTGTGAGTATGCTTGGACAATTGAGGGGGGGGATGACAAAAATGATGCTTGTGTGTTCTGGCTCACACATGCCTCCCTGGCCTTCCTACTGTCCCTACTTCCTGGGCCTCTGGCCTAGGCAAGAGCAGTATGCTGCCTTGGAGGCATCTGACCCTCCTTTGCATGGAGAGGACTGCATGCAGATCATGTTCCCTTGCATCGAAGAAAACTGCAACCCCTTCGAGGCAGGCACCATGTCACCATCTAACACAGTGAGGTCCCGGACCAGCCTGCAGCCTCTGGGTGGTACTGTAGAAAAATAATGAATACTAATGAAGATGTGTATTTTAAAGACTATTTCAAGCATGCAACCTGATTTTCACAAACATCTCAGCTTTGAAATCATTAAGTCCGAGGTTTGCAAGGATCCATGGAGTCCTGATATGTTTCTGCTCTATGCTGTTGCTGTATCAGTTTACAGTCATGATAGATTAATGGCTGTCAGACTGATCCCTGTCCAAGGCCTACAGGCTTTTCAGCTTTCACAGTCAATTTCTGCAGTGTACTGCATAATCACATGGAATGAAAAAAAGATTCTCTCCCCCCTTTCCCCAATGACTATAGAGACAGAAAAAAGAATGCCAAGCCAGCAAGACACTCTGGGAAGTTTTCTTTAAATATCCCTTGAGACATATCTTTGGAGGCTAAAAAGTGGGTTAGCCATAACCTGGATAACCAGTTTATAATGGTGTAGTTAGTTTCTGGGGCCAAATCCTGAGCTGGTGTAAAATATCATAAATCCCTTGATGCTAGTTGAGCTTCTGAGATTCATACGATAAGGGGGATCTTTTTGTAATTCCTTTAGGCAAAATATATCTCCATGAAGAGGTCTTAATTGGGAGCTAAATAATGCCTATATCAGTAGTGGCTCACCTCATAAGGGTGAATTTTCGGCTATGTCTACACTACAGGCTTCTTGCACAAGAAGCTTTTTGTGGAAGAAATCTTCCGCAAAAACTTCTTGCACTAGAGCATGTCCACAATGCAAAAGCACATCAAAAAAGCAATGCGCTTTTGCACAAGAGAGCGTCCAGACTGCATGGACGCTCTCTTGAAAGGAAATTCTGATTGCCATTTACAGAATGGCCACCAGGACACCTATGCTTTTTTCGATTGCCTCTTTTTACTCAAAAAAGCTGTGCTCCCCATCCACAAACACCTTTTTATAATATAACCTATTTCATAGAGCTGGAAGGGGACCTTGAGAGATCATTGAGTCCCAGTCTCTGCCCTTATGGCAGGGCCAAGTACTATCCCTGACAGATCTGCCCCAGATCCTTAAATGGCCCCCTGAAGGATTGAACTCATAAGCCTAGGTTTAATAAACCAATGCTCAAACTACTGAGCTATCCCTCTCATACAAAAAGAGCTTTTCCTCATAGAAAGAAGAATACCTATTGTGCAAAAACCCCTCTGCTTGTTTGATTTTTTTTGTGCAAAACCGTGCTTGAGGTGTGGATGCTCTGCGAGTTTTTGCAGAAAAACGGCTGTTTTTCTGCAAAAACTCTGTAGTGTAGACATAGCCTTGGAGTGTACAAATAATTTGTCCTAATGTGTTTGAAACGAACTGTTCAGGGAAAAGTTGATCTAGCTAACAAACCTCAATGATAATGCAGACAAGTGGCTTAGAAGTTGCTGGGAAAAAAAAGACACATTTCCTTTCCTTTCATTTTAAACAGATGAAAAATGTTAATAAGGCTCAAACATTAGAACAAAATATTTTGTTTGACCCAAAACAACTGGTTTTTTTGATATGCCAAAATTTCTCAAACATTCATTTTTTTAGTGTGATCCAAATTTTATTTCAGATTTTTCTGACTGGACAAAGGAACCAAAACCTCCATTATTATCTCAGCTCTACACTATCACATCAGTACAAGTCCATCACTCAAGGGTGTGAAAAATCCACTCCTAAGTACTGCAGTTTAAACAGGCTAACCCGGGGGCATACAGCACTGTGTCAGTCACAGGCCCAGCCCTAGGGCAAGGCGAGCAAGGCAAATGCCTTGGGCCCTGCGCTTTCGAGGCCCCACACTGCTAAATATTCATGATTCATCAGCCAGGCCCGGGGCCCCATTCCCAGTGTCCTGCCTTGGGCCCCGCAAACCTTTTGGCCAGGCCTAGTCAGTAGGGGTGTGTCTAGACTACATGGCTCCATCAATGGAGCCATGTAGATGAGTTTACTAGACATATCAAAATGAAGCGGCAATTTAAATAATCGCCGCTTCATTTACATCAAAATGGCCACCACGCTGTGCCGACAATCAGCTGACACACCCTAGGACGGCTTCTCCCACAATATAGCTATAGCTACTGCCTCCTGGGGAGGTGGATTAACTAGGCCAAAGGGAGAGCTCTCTCTCTCTCATCAGATTAGTGTACCTTCACTAAAGTGCTACAGCAGCTGCACCAATGCAGCATTTTAAGTGTAAACTTGTCATTAGGCTTACCTCAGATCAAGGGGGAACAGCAGAGGAATTCTGAGTCATAGTTCAGTGCTTTGGTCCATGGTTTGCTCCTGGAGTGATACAGCTACTGTGCCCCCAGGGCAGATAGTAAAGTTACAGTCTAGCCCTAGCTGGATGTAATGTAGTTTGATGGATGTTTAAATATAGGATAAAATAGGATTTTGGGGCTACCAAATTAACTAATTTTAATTGCTTGGGCTTACTAGAGCTAAGCATAACTGCTTGGATTCTTAGATAATATGAATTATCATGCTTCAAAGTTGGCCACATTGGCCTTTGCGTCAATGTTCCTTCTATTCTTTTCCATGCATGTGCAGAATAAATTTTGTTATATGCACTGAGGTATGTGTAAATGTGCACCAACAGTAGAAACAAAACCTAGCTGTGGGCACTCTGCTAATCAGCTGGGTGGCATTTGAATCTTTCCTGAGCAGCCACACAAGCACACAGCTTACAGGGAACATTGCTCTATTTTACCTTTCATCCTCCCCCTGGACCTCTTTGGATATTATTACTGTGAGGTCTATCAAAAACAGAGAGTGAGAAAAGAATCATTTACAGGCTGAGGCTCGATAAGAGCTGAACTACTAAAAGAGGAGAAGAGAATGGAAATGGACTTGAGATATAAGAGCATCCAAATTATTCAGGAGACCAATCAAACCAAAACTAGGTTGAACAATAGTGTTAGCAAAAGGCCTGAGTCAAAACTCCTTACAGCCAATGGGAATCTTTCTATAGACGTCAATGGACGTGGGCTGAGGCTCAATGTCTCAATCTAAAATAATAAAACTAGCGTTCTTTTATTCATTTCTCTCTCTCTCTCTGTGTGTGTGTGAAGCAGAGAAGCTGCCCTTAAGCATTGCTCAGCTGTCAAACCCACAGCTTGAGCTATTGGTCATACTCTAACGGAGACAACACAGTCCATGGCTATAGTACACTAGCACATTTGTGGTAAAACCTTTGTCAGTCAGGGGTGTGAAAAAGAATCCCCCCCTACCCCCCACCAAGCAACATCAGTTTCACTGACAACAGTGCCAGTGTAGGCAGCACTACGTCGGTGGGAGATGCTCTCTTGCCAGCAATGCTACTGCCGCTCATTGGAGGTGGTTGAATTATGCCAATGGGAGAACTCTCTCCTGTCATCACAGAGCAGCTCTATGGAGAGACCTTACCATTGCACAGTCCAGTTGTGTTGCTGTAAGGTCTGTGGTGTAGACTTAGCCTAAGACCTTAAATCTAAGCACTCAGCCCATCAGTCCACTCTCCAGCTGAACCTGAGACTTTGTTGCTGCTTCCAAGCAAAAGTTACACCCAGACACCCTTCAACTATGTTCTTTCTTAGCCAGGTAACCTTCAGGAACTGTCATCTTGCTAGTGTCCTTGGTAACCAGTGTGCAGTCTGTGTACCATTCCATTAAACTTCAAGTTGCAGTAGTTCATCTCGATTATCCATAATTTTTAATTATCCAAACTTCCTAGGTGTGGCTTGCATGAATGCTGTGCTTGCATACAGGTCTGAGTGGCTTTTGCACCAACTTCAAAATCTTCACAGAACTATTGTCTAAAGTTACATTCCTCTGGTGCATATTAATATATTAATTAGTCCTAACAATTGAGTGCCCAGATGCCTGACCATGACTATGTATGGTGGATTAAAATGAACCAGAGGAATTATCCAAATGTCACTCAGCACACTCTGCCTCATAAAACAAGGGGATTAGATATGGTGAATTTCTGGTAATGAAAGCAGGCAATCACGTTCACATCACATAATCTGCTTAAAGGCCCTAGATTCCAGCGAGTAGAACTAAAATAACTTGACCTACCTTGGTCCTGTAATCTTTAAATTCTGCTTAACATCGGCTGTTCAGTGCCTGGCAATAATATTTATTATGGGTTTTTAATAACGTGCGCTAATTAGCAATGCACATATACACACAGAGACAAAACATCTCCATTATACTTGGGTTCAGACCAAAAGGTGGCATTTGTGATTTGAGGAAAACAATCACAAAAGAAAGCTGCCTCTGAAAAAATCCTAAGAAAACATAGGGAAGTCATGAAATACTTAGGACTTGTCAGTTGCATGGCAGCTCAGAGCAGTGGGAAGATGGAAAGTGCCCTCTTTCTTCCCTGCAGGGACTAGATTGATTTTAAGTAGTAGCACCAAGTGTTGCAAGGGGATATGGATTGCAACTGCTTTGAACACTAAGGAGAGGGGATCACCACATAGGAGTGTAAACGGTTTGTTTATTAAGTTAAAACTGGGAAGGAGGGGGATCTCACTCATACACTTAACCACACTTACAGTCCCAGGCAGGATGATAAGGCAAGCAGAAGGCAGTTCATGTTATTTGATCTTCTGGTGTTGACTCCTGAGCTGGTCCGAGCAGAGGGCGTTCTCCAGGAGGCTCCACTTGATGGTCAACCAACAACCTGTGTCTGCGTCCCTCTTTCCTTTAAAGATCTGCCACGTGCAGCTTCTGGGTCCCTGGGCCTCTCGGGCAGTGTACACTCGCTGCAGGGGGGACTGTGCACTGTTGTTTACTCCTGCTGTTTACCTCAGAGTTTTCCTGCCTCTTGTGTCCACCACAGACATTCTTCTGCACTCACTCAGGGAAGAGATAGAATAGTGATAGAGATGCAGCCGTGTTAGTTCTGTCTTTTGTTTCAGCTACACCAGACTATGTAGCACTTTAAAGACTAACAAGATGGTTTATAGGTGATGAGCTTTCGTGGGCCAGACCCACTTCCTCAGCTCAAGTGGGTCTGGCCCACGAAAGCTCATCACCTATAAACCATCTTGTTAGTCTTTAAAGTGCTACATAGTTCTGTCTTTTGTTTCAGGGAAGAGATAGGGTGTTAACAGATAACACTTTAACAGTTTAGGGAACCAAATAACATCCTTAACAGGTGAGAAAGAACATCCATTTTAACTCTTTCCTTGCTCCTCCTCCTTTGCCTCCAACACCAAGGGTGTGTCTAGACTACAGGGTTTTTTCCAAAAAAGTAGCCTTTTTTCGAAAAAAACTTCACCTGCGTCTACACTGCAGCCACGTTCTTTCAAAAGTAAAATCGAAAAAACGCGGCAGTTTTTTCGATCGCGGTAAACCTCATTTTACGAGGAACAACACCTTTATTCAAAAGTACTCATTCAAAAAAAGGCGCTATTGAATGTAAACTGTGCTTTTTCGAAAGAGCGTCTAGACTCTTTCGAAAAAGCGGCTTGCTTTTTCAAAAAATCTGCTTGTAGTCTAGATGCTCTTTCAAAAGAGGCTTTTTTGAAAGTATCTTTCGAAAAAGCCTCTTTTGAAAGAGGCTTATAGTCTAGATGTACCCCAAGAATCCTTTATAGAGCCCTTCTGCTCATGTGGGAACAAGGCCCTCTTCCATGGACCATGGGACAAAGCAATTAACATCACTCAGCTCCAACACAAGCTGAGCAAGTATCCATTGCAGTTCAAGGCTCAGAAATTGCCCTAAGGTGATAGCTTAACCAAGGGAAAGCAATGAGAAAGTGAAAACAAGAACCCAGCTGAAATGTAAACCAGGTCATCTATGAATAAATTGGCTGATAAACAGCCCGATTCATTTCCTGTTGAAATCAGTGTCAAAGGCCTATAGATTCAACGGGCACAGGATCAGGCCCTAAATTGTAGAGTTGACAGGGAACATTCAAGTATTATGTGGAATTCATAGATTCATCACATTTATGGCCAGCAGGGAACATTAGATCATCAAGTCTGATCTTCTGTATAGCACAGGCTGTTAAATTTCATCCAGTTTACTCTGCACTGAGCCCAATAACTGGCATTGTCTAAAATAGATCTTCTAGAAAGCCATCCAGTCTTGATTTGACGACAACAAGAAACGGAAAACCTAATGATTCCCTGAGCAATGTATTCCTCTGTTTCATCACACTCACTGTTAAAAATATGTGCTTTCTTTCTGATTTGAAAGTGTCTGGTTTCAGCTTCCAGTTGGTGGTTCCAGTTCTGTTAGATTAAAGAGCCATTTGGTATGTGCTGTAAGTCACCTCTCAATATTTCTTTTTGATAAGCTAACCAGATACAGCTCTGAGGCTTTGTCTACCCTGCAAGTTTTTGCGGCAGAAAATATGCTAATGAGGGACTCATTAGCAGGGCTTGACAAACCCCGGCAAGAGTTACTTGCCAGCCCCGCACCGCGCATGAGCCAGACTGGCACTGTGCATGCGCGAAGTGCCAGTGAGTGGGGCGCACGGAGCAACCAGCTGAAATCTACTTGCCACAGGTGAGTAGATTCAGTGGTTTGTCGAGCCCTGCTCATTAGCATGAGTCACAATGTCATTAGCATATTTTCTGCTGATTCTTTTTGCCGTTAAACCTCATTTTTTAAGGAGTAAGGGTTATTTCGAAAGAAGGCATTTCTTTCAAAATAACCACGTCTACACAGCATTTTTTATCTCGAAATAGGGTATTTCGAAATAGTGGCCGGACGCGATTATGCTGATGAAGCACGGGAAATTCAAATCCGCGCTTCATTTGCAGTTTCGCTCGGCTGCATTTGCATTCCTCTCTTGAAAGAGGAATGCAGTGTAGACATTACCATTGTCATAGGACACAAAGGGTAAGAATCACTGCAAGAGTCACTTCCTTCTAAACTGTGAAGAAAGAGCTTTTACTGAAATAAGGAAAAGAAAATTGTCCCTAAAACTCTTGTCTCCTACGGTTTCTGCCTAGAACAGAAGCTTTATGCTTATTTCATACCTTGCACTACTTCTCAATAGTGTGATTATCTCATTTACAATGGGGTGGAATGCTTTCCCCTGACATTCATGCTCCCTCAGCATCCCTGTGGCAAAGACATGAATTACTTATACGGGAAAGTTACACTAGGAAAATACTTTGTGCCTGTTTAGCTGCCTTTTAATGAAATGCAGCCACTAAAGACAAGGAGGAAAACCAGAATTAGAAGCTAGCTGATGTCACCTCCCCAGCAAGGGCTCAGCAGACTCTCTGTGGTTCACAGAGCACAGTTTGGGAAGGCTTAGTTCTATTGCCAAGAGCTCCATTACTGTAGAATCTGACAGCATCTCCCTGTTTTAATGCACTTATTCCCCCCTCCTCCCATAAGACGGGGAAGTGATTACCCCTAACTTTGCAAGAGGTGTACTGAGGCTCAGGGAGATTAAATGAATTGCCCCAGCTCACAAACAAAATCTGCAGCAGCACAGGGAATTGAATCCATGTCTCCCAAGGATGGAAAACTGCATTAACATTATACGTAATCACTGTTAATTCTAGGATTTTTTCCTTGTCCTGTTTGCAGGCTAGGAAATTGTGTAGGGAGAGATGCAAACTTCAGTCCTTAGCAGACCTTCTGCAAAGAGCCAGCCTAGAGCAAGATGGAGTGAATTGTGCTTCTCAGTCTTAGGCCACGTCTACACTAAATGGAAGATTGCCACTGTTGCGATTGATCTTCTGGAGTTTGATTTAGTGAGTCTAGTTAAGGCTCACTACATTGAACTCAGAGGGTGCCCCTGCCAGCTGCTGGTATTCCTGCTTGTGCGAGGCGTAAGGGAAGTTGACAGGAGCCCGTCAGTCTCCCGCTGTTAGAACAGCAGAGAAATGTGAAACAAGGTACTTCAACTCTGGCTACGTAATTAACGTAGCTGGAATTGCGTATCTTACTTCCACATCCCCTTTTAGTGTAGACCTGGCCTTGGGGAGCAGCCTGCTTCTCTTTTTTTTTTTTGGTTCCTGTCTGTTTTTGTTCTGGATTCTGAGAAAAAGTAGTGTTCTACTGAAGCTTTCCAGAAAGAGTGTTTTACACTTCTCTGTTTGTATGCCGTAAACATAACACCAAATCTCTGGCCAGTGCTCCAAATCTTAGACAGTCCTTGTACTAGATGAGACATGAGCATGCACATGGAGGAGAAGTTAGTTCTAAATTTGTCAAGTGAAAATCAACATCTATCTTTCTGATCGCTGCAAGTCATGTGGACCCCAATGATTTGCAAACAGATACTTGACAAATTAACTTCATGATAGTGTGATCTGCATATCTTAATTTGTGTGCCTTGAAAAATATTAATTGGTAATTCTAGTTAAAAATGAATGCTACATAAGACACTACAATCTTCCCAGGCTCTGTCCTTCTGTGCATAACACTTTGTTACTTTTTAGTCTTTCATAAATTCCAAATCAATAGCACTTTAAAAAATAAAAAAGGATCCAGTAGCAATAAATACAGTTGCAGACTTAATCAGATCATCCTTATTTGAGCTGTATTTGTCTCCAAGATGTTCTCACCCAACAAAATCAATATGAACCCAAGTAAAGCAAATTCATTTTCAGGCCCCAACCACACAAAGCTGGTGAGTGGAATTTAGGAGTAGACTGAGGGATTCAGCCTCCTACAGTTGCTGTGTGTAAGTAAAATATTAGAGACAGGATCAGACACAAAATACCAGGCAGATTTCAAACATTTGAAATTTGGAATCTGGAGTATCCGCTCTTCCTTTCACTATGACAAAGCCCTTCAAAAATGTGGCTTTAGATACAGGTTTCAGAGCCAGCATTTTGGGCAGCTGACTGTTAAAACATGGGAGAGTTCCTGGTTGTGAGGAAATAGTTAGCTCTGAAGAGGTGGGATGGAGACTGGGGAAAGAGTACATGGTCTGATTTTAAAAAAATTCTCCTATAAATAATTGCCTGTTTGGGGCTTAGCTCTGAGTTCACACTGGCTTTATACCTTGGATTTCAATGGAGTTACTACAGATGTACATTGGGGAACTCAGAATCAAGCTTGATCTTGCCACACCAGAAACGGCACAGCTTCTGTAATATAGAGTTGAACCCTGCTCTCTCCATCAAACCCCAGAGTGTGACACTTCTCAAGGTACAAGAACTAGGGTGTCGGTGTTACTGCAGCACCCTGAGGTTATGTGTGCGGCTCTGCTCCTGTCCCTGCATGTGGGTCCTGGCTGCTGGCCCTATGCAGGGATCTGCAGCTGCCCCCTCCCCCAGCTGTGGCCCCAATTTTGGCCCCAATTTTGGTCTGTGTGTCTCCCTCCCAGAGTCATGGCCCTGCTGCAGGCCCCAGCTCTATGGGTCATGGGGAATAGACAGGATTAAGGAGGGGCATGAGGTTCAAAGTTTGGGGACCATTGCTGTACAGTGTTGCTGGCTTTCAGCACCCTGACCATAAAAAGTGTTCTAGCTTCACTGCTCACCACCTTCTGCTCTTAGAATGAGAGTCTTGTCCGTACCTGCTGTGGGTCAACTCCCTGACTTCAGCAGCCTCTGGCAACACAAGCCTTGCCTTGCAGGCCTTGTTCTCCTGGTAGAGGTTAAGGATAGGCCCACACTGGCCCTGGAATCTCTGTATGTCCCTCTAGAGGCCTTTGATCCACTGAACACACACAGATCCTTTCACTCCCAAAGGAATAGCGATGACAAAATCGAGTTCAGGGTCACCGCTCCACTTACCACCCACTTAACATGCTCAGTATTTATAGTGAAAACAAGACAATACACATTTATTATAACCCCTCCTGCCCTGAACTGCAGATGAGCAATTATTGGATACCAATGGTGGCATAAAAACTCAGCGTCATAAATTTCATCTCTAGAAATCATGTTAAGTAGGAGGAGAGTCCCTGTTTCTTACAGGACGGTCCCTATTTCCTACAGGGCAGCTTATCCTGAGTCCTGGCCCTAGCACTTTTAGCCCGGAGAGCTAACAGCCCCCTTTCATAAGCACAATGACATAACCACACCACATAAGGCAGCCACAGGAGCTGGAAGTAGGGGTGACTTGACGTGGTTTTCATCACATACAGAGTCAATAGTTTGGTTCAATGGCTCTCAGCAACCCCATGATAACAAATTGTCCCAATACCCCTGGACAGAGCAGGTTCTTAGGACAATTATCCTGATAACTTGCACCTGGGTGAGAGCCAGAGCCTGACACTAATTGATGGTGACAAGGAGTCCTGTGGCACCTTAGGGTATGTCTAGACTGCATCCTTCTGTGGGTAGAGGGATGCAGATTAGGCAGGTCGACATTGCAAATGAGGCAGGGATTTAAATATCCCATGCCTAATTTGCATAAAAATGGCCACTGCATTTTGCTGACTCAGCACTTTGTCGGCAAAAAGCGGCAGTCTAGAGGGGGATCTATCGAGAAAGAAAGCCTTTCAACAGATCCTGTAAACCTCCTTGCAGGAGGCATAAGGGATCTGTTGAAAAAGGCTTTCTTTCTCGACAGATCCCCCTCTAGACTGCTGCTTTTTGCGAACAAAGTGCTGAGTTGGCAAAACGTGGTGGCCATTTTTATGCAAATTAGGCGTGGGATATTTAAATCCTTGCCTCATTTGCAATGTCGACCTGCCTAATCTGCATCCCTTTGCCGACAGAGGGATGTAGTCTAGACATACCCCTATAGACTAACAGATGTATTGGAGCATAAGCTTTCGTGGGCAAAGACCCACTTCATCAGATGTATGTAGTGGAAATTTCCAGAGGCAGGTATAAATATGCAGGCTAGAGATAACGAGGTTAATTCAGTCAGGGAGGGTGAGGCCCACTTCTAGCAGCTGATCTGCAGGTGTGAACACCAAGAGAGGAGAAACTGCTTTTGTACTTGTCTAGCCATTCACAGTCTGTTTAATCCTGAACTGATGGTGCCAAATTTGCAGATGAACTGTAGCTCAGCAGTTTCTCTTTGAAATCTGGTCTTGAAGTTTTTTTGCTGCAGGATGGCTACCTTTAAATCTGCTACTGTGTGTCCAGGGAGATTGAAGTGTTCTCCTACAGGTTTTTGTATATTGCCATTCCTAATATCTGATTTGTGTCCATTTATTCTTTTACGTAGGGACTGTCCAGTTTGGCCGATGTATATAGCACAGGAGCATTGCTGGCACATGATGGCGCATATTATATTGGTAGATGTGCAGGTGAATGAACCAGTGATGGTATGGCTGATCTGGTTAGGTCCTGTGATGGTGTCGCTGGTGTCACTGGACTCCTTGTTGCTTTCGCAGATCCAAACTAACATGGCTACCCCTCTGATAATTGATGGTGACATCTCACTGGGCAGGGGCAGGCTGAGCTTGTATAAAGTCAGCAAGTTAAGACCAGAAGGAGAGGAGCAGGGTGTATGGGGCTAATGGGGCTGTCGAGAGGCCAGAGATGATATATTTGTACCTCCTCCCTGAGAGCAGGGCATTTGTCAGACGCGGTCCAGCACATGAAGAGGAAAGGAGTCCAGGACAATAGCAGCAGCCCATAGATGCCAAATATAAGGACCCTGGACTGGAACCCAATGTAGTGGGTGAGTCTGGGTTCCCCTACTAGCTGCTGGGAAAGAAGCACTGGACCCGGCCTTGGGCTAAACAGCTGACTGGGATGGCAAGTGGGACTTTGATACTCTAGAAGGGGAGAGCTATAGTCAGCTGGCTGCAGGGCTGAGTCATGCAGGAGCAGCCTGGGTCATGGGGAAAGGTAGAGATCACAAGTGAGGAACTGACCGATGGGGGCATCAGAGTGCTGGCCAGTTAATTTCCAGGGTGGCCAGAAGGAGGTGCCCAGGTGGTAAGTACCTTGTGGCAATAAGATTGAGCCTGCTGGTGCTGGCAGTTTGTCTTTGCAGACTGAAGGATGCCAGAGTGTCCCTGTGCACCTCCAGATGTACCAGGCTGATCTGAAAAAGACTTCCTCCCACCACCCCCACTATCTACCTCTTCCTTTTTGGGCTTCCTTCTGAAAGCTCTGTAAGCATTTGATTCAATATCCTAATAGACTCCCATTGCAAGACACACAACGGGTGGCCAGGGAGAGAAGCATTTCTTGCTTCCCAGGCATGCCACCTCTGAGTGATGTGTCTTAATTACAAGGCCTAGAGAAAATAAGTAAGCGTACATATGTGCATCTCAGGCCGATTATAGTGAGCAGTGTGCATAGACTTTCCTTAGAGACCCTACATGACACTCTTGTGGTGCGCCCAGGCTATCCCTCTACCCCATCTCTCCCTGTGTCCTCTGCCAGTATTGCTTCATCTTGATTGTTATTCAAGGCTCTTTGAATGTACAGCTTTTGGTTAGGCTTAAGAGTTGTGTCCCATTTCCTTTGTTGCAGATCACATTAAGCAGTGAAAGTAATGCAGTTGAGTCTTTACTGTATGGTCTGGTTGTCTTCATAAATAAGCACTTGACAAGAATAAAGGCTAATGTTGAGAGATGGATTAATACATTCATTAGAGCTGGCTGAAAAACTTCAAAATGTTTGATGAGAAAAAGAGGCTTTTTTGCCAACTTTTGACCTGCTCTAGGACTAAGAGGGGTGTGTCTGTGTGTGGAAGGAGGGGAAGTGATAGGCGAAAAACACCCACAGACTACCCCCACACACTGGGACAGGGGTGCAAAAGCAATTGCTTATCTTTTGGTTCACCTAGCTATTTAAGGTGTTTGGCCCAGATTAATCTGTGTCTTCAGATACTTGCCTAAACTTAAGCACATGAAGACTCCTTTTGAGTGAAACGGCATCTTGCTGACTCATGACCTAGTGCCTGGGTTCCTAGAAGGTGAGACTGTATGTTTAGATAGTGGCTTTTTTTGTTTGTTTTTTTCTGTCTGTCCTTCCTAGCAAGGTACTATTCAGATAGTCCATTCTCTGAAAGTTGTAATCACTGGTCTGAGAACACTACTAATGCTTAATAAACTGCAAAGAAGGTAAGCTGGAGTTAATTAGAGCACAAAAGCCTTTTACTAGACTGTTACAAGCATTCCAGGAAAACTCCTTCAAAGTGAGAGGGGCACTCTAGTTGATGCTGGTAACCCTGCTTTCATGAGGAGTAAGGGAAGTCAAAGGAAAAGTGTTTTTCCTTTGACTTCCTGCAGTGGAGACAGCGCCTAAAGCCAAGTTAAGCTACTTTGACTTCAGCTACGCAACAAACATAGCTGAAATTGTGTATCTTAATTTGACTTTGTCCTGTAGTATAGATATACACTAAGCTCTTTGGTTTTTGTTCATAATTATCCCTCCTTCTCCTTGGTCAGCTACAAGGTCCAACACCATAACATGCTCTTCTAAGAGAGGCTTAGTTGGTCTGTCACCCTAACTACATGCTTTAACCACTGAAGGTGCTGGGATTTCAATACATTTATTCTACTTGGTTCACCTTATTATACAACTTCCTTTCTCTCAATCCATGGTTAAATAATTAATAACTAAGAACAAGTTAAAAATTACTTAGAAAAGTTGGATGTCTGAGGTTATCAGGGCCTGATGCAATGCATCCTAGAATACTCAAGGAGCTGATAGAGCAGATATCTGACCTTTAGCTATCATCTCTGAAAAATCATGGAAGTCAGGAGACATTCCAAAAGACTAGAAAGGGGCAAATATAGTTCCCATCTATAAAAAGGGAAATAAGAACAACCCAGGAAACTACAGACCAGTCAGTTTAACTTCTGTGCCAGGAAAGATAATGGAGCAAGTAATTAAGGAATTCATCTGTAAACATCTGGAAGAAAATAAGGTGATAGGTAACAGCCAGCATGGATTTGTAAAGAACAAATCATGTCAAACTAATCTGATCACTTTTTTTGATAGGATAACAAGTCTCGTGGATAAGGAAGAAGTGGTGGATGTGGTATACCTAAACTTTAGTAAAGCATTTGATACTGTCTTGCATGATTTTCTTATCAATAAATTAGCCAAATACAACTTAAATGGGGCTACTATAAGGTGGGTGCATAACTGGCTGGATAACCATTGTTAGAGAGTAGTTATTAATGGCTCACAATCCTGCTGGAAAGGCATAAAAAGTGGGGTTCCACAGGGGTCTGTTTTGGAACTAGTTCTGTTCAATATTTTCATCAACTATTTCGATATTGGCATAGAAAGTATGATTATTAAGTTTGCAGATGATACCAAGTTGGGAAGGGTTGCAACTGCTTTGGAGGGTAGGGTCATATTTCAAAATGATCTGGACAAACTGGAGAAATGGTCTGAGGTAAATAGGATGAAGAGTTTAATAAGGACAAATGCAAAGTACTCCACTTAGGAAGGAACAATCAGTTTCACAAATACAGAATGGGAACTGACTGTCTAGGAAGGAGTACTGCTGAAAGGGATCTAGGGATCATAGTGGACCACAAGCTAAATATGAGTCAGTGTGACGCTGTTGCAAAAAAACCAAACATGATTCTGGGATGCATTAACAGGAGTGTTGTGAACAAGACATGAGAAGCCATTCTTCCGTTCTACTCTGCTCTGATTAGGCCTCAGTTGGAGTATTGTGTCCAGTTCTGGGGCACCACATTTCAAGAAAGATGTGGAGAAATTGGAGAAGGTCCAGAGAAGAGCAACAAGAATGATTAAAGGTCTAGGAAACATGAGCTATGAGGGAAGACTGAAAGAATTGGGCATGGTTAGTTGAGAAAAGAGAAGACTGAGAGGGGACATGATAGCGGTTTTCAAGTATCTAAGTATCACAAGGAGGAGGGAGAAAAATTGTTCTCCTTGGCCTGAGGATAGGACAAGAAGCAATAGGTTTAAACTGCACCAAGGGAGGTTTAGGTTGGACATTAGGAAAAACTTCCTAACTATCCGGGTGGTTAAACACTGGAATAAATTACCTAGTGAGGTTGTGGAATCTCCATCTCTGGAGATATTTAAGAGCAGGTTGGATAGACATCTGCCAGGGATGGTCTAGACGGTGCTTGGTCCTGCCATGAGGGCAGGGGACTGGACTCGATGACCTCTCGAGGTCCCTTCCAGTTCCAGTGTTCTATGATTCTCTGACTCTAAGAGATGTGATCCTACAAGGTAACTTCATGCGGCTGAAAGCCTGTGCCCAGAGAGGCGGATCTGTGAAGTCAGTGTGGCTCTAAGCAGAACCCCTGTAGCATCAGGTCTCTAACAGATAAAATATTTTATATCACATGCTGTTGAAGAAAAGAGCTGCTGCTGGGAGAAGCAGAATGAAAGTGAATCTCAGAATGATCTAGTGAATCATTGATTAAGAACATACATTTTAGAGCATTCGAAGGTTGTGAGTGGTTGGAACAGATAACTAGAAATTTAGCAGAATGTAACACTTAGGTTGCAGGGTTTCTTTTTGTTTAATGTTCTATCCTCCCACCAGTCATTTCAAATACACAAGGAGCACAAAGCAGGGTTAATGTTGTATAATATAAATTAATAAAAGCTGCGCAAAAGAATTTTTTCAGAGACTTGCTTGCTAAATAAATTACTGTTCATGTTTTATTCAAAGTCTCGGGCTGCCAGCAGAGAACACAGAAAACAAGCACACTTTCAATTAAAGTGGCAGCTAGGATTTTCCTTCTGGCACCCATGTGACCCCGCTTCATCCTCAGTGATATTGTATGTTGCAATTTGCACAGGGTAATCACATGTGCTGGTGCGTGCCTGTGTACACACACACCACCATTTAAGCCCATATCTTAGAAATTGTAACTTGCAATACTCCTTTCAGAAAACATTTTCAGGCAATCAGGCTAACATGCTTTCAAATGCAGCTGAGGTTATAGTACTGGTGTCAGGCAGGGGTTATGTTATTGGCATCTGGCTTCACGAAGGGTGACCTTGGACCCTCTTTAGAAGTGGCTGTTGTGGTAGTGGGGTGAGGCTTTAAACCTGCTAGGACAGAGGGTGGGCTGCTGCCAGGATGGAGAATGGTTGGAGTGGGGCTATCAGGGATTTACATTTCTAACATGGGCAGATGTCTCTGCATCTCCAAAACATCTGTTCACAAATTCTATTTTAGGAAATCATGAAACCAGCTTTCAGGGCAGGGCAGAGGTTACAGCAGGTTATTGGGGCTGTGCTGCCAGCAAAGACTGTGCCAATCCACAATCTCCAGCAATTCTCCTATGGCCAGTTGAGCTTTAATGGAAGTGCCAGGGGAGACTGGGGCACAGGCATTTTTACCACCATTTTCTAAACATGCTTGAAGCAGCTTTAAACTGCCCAGGCCAGGTTGAGTCCCCTCTGTAGTTACTTATGCAATTAATCCCATTGTCTGATGTGTAAGGGATTTTTGTTCTGGCCCTAAGCTGAGCGCTTGGGAGGCTACCCAGGAGAGATTCAAATGCTGCCCAGTTGATTAGCAGAGCACCCATAGCCAGCAGAATGTGTTTCCACTGATGGTGCACATCCATACATGCCTTGGTGCACATAAATTTATTCTGCACCTGGATGGAAAAAAATAGAGGGAACATTGCACCCCATCTTCACTTTTCTAAATAGTTCCCTATTACTTCAGTGCCTAGGGAGACAGGATTGTCTGCCAGCACCTCCTATAAATGGCGGAGAGCAATTCTACCATGCTGAGGTGTTAGGCTTCCGAGCACTTGGAGCAATAGTGTCTGTTCAGGGGAACTGGAACTTTCTGACAGGAAGATGAAGATGCTGTTCAGGAATTAATGAAGAATTTATTAGATAGAGAATAGATCTGCTGATTGCTCCTATAGATTGATGATGATAGAACCACAAGTGGAGTCTTAATTATCTCATTGTCCTCGCTTGTCAGTGAGAATCAGATAAAATGATTGAAATGAGCAAAAGGAAAGTGTGCATGTGCTTGAGGGTCCTATGGGTTAATCAGGAAACACTGGTCTACAATTTTTTTAGAAGTCGTCTGCTTCAGAGATAAAATGTGCTATTTATTATGTATTTGATGGGCTGAATTCAAATATGACAATTAACACAACTGATTGGCTACTGTTTCCAAGATATTTAAGTTTTTACATTTTACGTCTATGTATATTGTGTAGATAGTAGAGTTTTAATCAAATTGTAAACCTAGGTCTTTTCATGTGTTTATGGTTGCTTTACATGATAATATTTCACCTGTCCTGTTTATGTAACACTTTAAAAATCAGCAAAAGGGTTATATAAATAAAATTTATTATGAAACAAAAGGCAAAAAACTATTATGTACATAGTTTAGTCCTATTCAGTGTCTACTCGGCGCTTCTTGGCTTCTCTCTTGTATTCATTAAATGAAGCATCTCTTGTCACTGTCCAGCAGTAGTCTGCAAGCATTGATGGGCTCCATTTGCCCTGATAGCGTTTCTCCATTGTTGCAATGTCCTGGTGAAATTGCTCGCCGTGCTTGTCGCTCACTGCTCCGCAGTTCGGTGGAAAAAAAAATCTGGATGAGAGTGCAAAAAATGCATCTTTAGTGACATGTTGCAACCAAGGCTTTTGTATGCCTTGAGGAGGTTTTCCACCAACAACCTGTAGTTGTCTGCCTTGTTGTTTCCGAGAAAATTTATTGCCACTAACTGGAAGGCTTTCCAGGCCGTCTTTTCCTTGCCACGCAGTGCATGGTCAAATGCATCATCTCGAAGAAGTTCATAAATCTGAGGACCAACAAAGACACCTTCCTTTATCTTAGCTTCACTTAACCCTGGAAATTTTCCACGGAGGTACTTGAAAGCTGCTTGTGTTTTGTCCATGGCCTTGACAAAGTTCTTCATCAGACCCAGCTTGATGTGTAAGGGTGGTAACAAAATCTTCCTTGATTCAACAAGTGGCGGATGCTGAACACTTTTCCTCCCAGGCTCCAATGACTGTCGGAGTGGCCAATCTATCTTGATGTAGTGGGAATCTCTTGCACGACTATCCCATTCGCAGAGAAAACAGCAGTACTTTGTGTATCCAGTCTGCAGACCAAGCAAGAGAGCAACAACCTTCAAATCGCCACAAAGCTGCCACTGATGGTGGTCATAGTTTATGCACCTCAAAAGTTGTTTCATGTGTCATAGGTTTCCTTCATATGGACTGCATGACCACCTGGAATTGATGGCAAAACATTGCCATTATGCAGCAAAACAGCTTTAAGACTCATCTTCGATGAATCAATGAACAGTCTCCACTCATCTGGATCGTGAACGATGTCGAGGGCTGCCATCACACCATCGATGTTGTTGCAGGCTACAAGATCACCTTCCATGAAGAAGAATGGGACAAGGTCCTTTTGACGGTCACGGAACATGAAAACCCTAACATCACCTGCCAGGAGAGTCCACTGCTGTAGTCTGGAGCCCAACAGCTCTGCCTTACTCTTGGGTAGTTCCAAATCCCTGACAAGGTCATTCAGTTCACCTTGTGTTATGAGGTGTGGTTCAGAGGAGGAGGATGGGAGAAAATGTGGGTCCTGTGACATTGATGGTTCGGGACCAGAAGTTTCATCCTCTTCCTCGTCTGACTCAAGTGAGAATGATTCTGGTGCATCAGGAACTGGCAGTCCTTCTCCGTGGGGTACTGGGCGTATAGCTGATGGAATGTTTGGATAATGCACAGTGCACTTTTTCTTCTTTGACACACCTTTCCCAACTGGAGGCACCATGCAGAAGTAACAATTGCTGGTATGATCTGTTGGCTCTCTCCAAATCATTGGCACTGCAAAAGGCATAGATTTCCTTTTCCTGTTCAACCACTGGCGAAGATTTGTTGCACACGTGTTGCAGCATATGTGTGGGGCCCACCTCTTGTCCTGATCTCCAATTTTGCAGCCAAAATAAAGGTGATAGGCTTTCTTAACCATAGTGGTTATACTGCGCTTTTGTGATGCAAAAGTCACTTCACCACAAACATAGCAGAAGTTATCTGCACTGTTCACACAAGTACGAGGCATCTCTGCTCACTTTGGCTAAACAGAAATGTGTCCCTTTGCAAAATCAAACACTGACAAATAAGAGAGCACGACACTGTATGATTTCTAGAGCTGATTAGGGCAATTTGTTCAGCAGAGTGATGTAAGCTTCGTTATGATTGCATCATCCATGACTTCTAGGAATAACATGATGCAATTCATATCATATATGACGCAATACCAGCTTCAGATTGCATCATTCATTGTTTTGCCTAAAAAGCAAGTACTGTCCAAACCTAGTCATAGATTTATTCATAGATCCAGTCAAAGATGTATTTTAGTCATTTCTGGTTTAAATTGAGATCCCTTCCCTTTATAACTCCCTTATCCTCCGCCATTCCCAAGTCAAGGGTCGTATATACTGACCCAATAGCATATCTTGAAAACTAGAGCCAATCAACAATTTTAAGCATCATTTTCGTTCTCAGTGACCCAGAATTAGTAAAGTTTGACTACATTTATTTCAGAAGCATTTTGGCTGTAGAGCAGTGAAATCAATGTACAATTTGCAGATTAGCCGCACACACCTCTTTTTGGAAAGAAGGTTGTGAAGGGGCATGCAAGACTAACCCTCTGGAGGAGAAGTTAATGAGCGTCCAACTGGCCCCATCCTGCAGCAGATGTCAGAGGTGGAGAAGGGCTTAAAAAGAGAAGGTCCAGCTCTGTCTGAGGCTCACTAGGAACTCTGCTTTTCCTTTGGCGAGGGCTCAAGCCAGGTTTCCAACTCGGACAAGTTTGCTGCCTTGGGTAGGCTGCCTGGTGGATGGGATGACTGGGCCCAGGCAGGCTGACTAAAGGATTGGCTGCTGGAAGACAAGCTCTCAGCAGAAGGTGGGTTCCTGCTGATGGCTCATTCATTGGCTGACTCTGCTGTGAGTTCTTAGCATTCTTTTAGCTGGGATGTTGGAGAAGGGGTTGGACTCCAGGGTGCCTTCCCCTGAGGGCTGAAGCATCACTAGTCCCTGGGGGTACGTCTAGACTACACCTCTGTCGACAGAGAGGGGTTTACAGGATCTTTCGAAAAAGGGTTTATTTTTTGACAGATCTGCATCTAGACTGCCATTTTTTTTCAAAAAAGCTCTGTTTCGAAAAAAAGCAGAGGCTATGTTTGTATTTAAATCCCTGCTTCATTAGCAATTTCAATGTGCCTAATCTACATCTCTTTGTTGACAGAGAGGTGTAGTCTAGACACAGCCTAAGAGAGGTGACAGCCAACTGTTAGAACCTGCCGCAGGGTGAGTGGTGCCCTGCTAGCCAAATGGAAGAACAAACTGGAGTAATGAGGCACTACATTCAGAACTTTAGGAACCCAGTGGAAATAATTTTAACTGCGTGGTGTGTCAAAGGGGAAAGGTGGCCCGATCCTAGACAAGGTGAGCAAGGCACAGAATCTCTATGACACTGGGCACTTAGCCGGGTGTAGATAGAATCTACACACTGGAAACATGAGAATTTTAGTGCATTGTGCCCCCAGGCCTGAGGTTCCCCACCCCTGGTTTAGAACTACATTTCGACTTTCCCTTTGCACTGGTCCTTTGTGCAAGGCTGAATTCTTCACAACAGTTCTTTTGTCTCTAACTTCCATTTGCTCTTTCTTTCTTTTTTTAAACTCTTAAAGAATCCCCCCCATCCCTGCCACTTTGTGGCATCAGAAATATATTCAGGTGCTGGGTCTCTGCATGGGAAGCATCATACTCATTCAAGATCATGACACGTTCTCTTCTCATGTGTCATTCAGGAATATTAAATGACATCAAAATCTGAAATATGTCCTGGACAGTCCAGATGCATGTAAACTCGTGCAAAGCAGAGAAATGCAGCCATTTAACTAATTCTCATTGTGCAGCTGGTTAGTGGCTAATATAGAATGAGAAACCTGCTCAGGAACACAAAGACCTTTGGATCATCTTTTTGCACCTTACACTGGTCCAGTTACATGAACCTTTATAGGACCCTCGAGAGGTCATCTAATCCAGTCCCATGCACTAATGGCAGGACCAAGCACCATTCAGACCATCGTGGATAGGAGTTTGTCTAATCTGTTCTTAATTTCCAATGACAGATTCCACAACCTTCAGAGACAATTTATTCCAGTACTTAACACACACCTCCCCCATGCCCCGACAATTAGGAAGTTTTTCCTAACATCCAACCTAAACAACTCCTGCTGCAATTTAAGCCTGTTGCTTTTTGTTCTATCCTCAGAGGCTAAGGAGAATTTTTTTCTCCCTCCTCCTTGTAACAACCTTCTGTATACTTGAAAACTGTTATCGTGTCCCCACTTGCTCTTCTCTTCTCCAGACTAAATAAACCCATTTTTTTCAATCTTCCCTCATAGATCGTGTTTTCTAGACTTTCAGTCTTTGTTGTTATCTGGACTTTTTCTGTCCACATCTTTCCTGAAATGTGACTCTCAGAAGTAATAGAATACTCCAGCTGAGGCCTGATCTATGTCGAATATTACTTCTCATACCTTGTTTACAACACTTTTACTAATACATACCAGAATGTCTGGGGCTGTTGGTTTTTAATCCCCAAAACTGCTACACCGTTCACTCGTATTTAGCTTATCTGCTAGGAGCCCAGTTCGTTTTCTAGTTTGATCCTCAGGCCAGAAGGCAATAAGAGGTAATTTGGAACAGTTCTGTGCTATGCCTGTGATAATATTCCAAGTAGTGTTATTTTGGTAGCTACGTATTGCTGGTCCCCCCCCAATATCCCCCCCCCCATGACCCCTGCCCATGCTTTCTAACACCAGCACTATGTCACCTGGAGTCTCTTCTGTGCTGAGAGAATCCCCAGATGGCTGGCTAAGTTTGCTTTGTGCGTCTGGAGCACTGCAAAGCAGTCTCAGTGGGGAGAGAAGGTGGTCCAAGTGTTCTCTTCTGGACCTAGTTCTAGGAGATGCTGAGCTCAGGAGATATGAAGAGAACCTATGGGAATGAACCTCTGGAGAGAAACACTGTTCAGCTGGCCTATAGAGAAATCCAAGACTTCTGCTGATTGGATTGTCATTTTAAACTGGACCTTAGTCAGCATCACAGGAAATACAGATACCTAAAGCTTTATTACATGCATGAACAAAGCCTGCCCCTGAAATACTAAAACGCGGGCTGGGATGATAACATTCTGGGATGATCCCCATGTCTCCGCTCTGTTGACTGGAGAATAGCATTGAAATAGTGTCATGTTCTCTTTGCCATAGCACACAACGGAGGAGTGGGTTGGGTTTATGCAGAGCCCTGCCAAACGAAGCACTCTGAGGTCATGCCACTTCAACAGTTGGTCTGATGAACTGTTTCCCATAAGAGGCAGGACTGCAGGTGTGTTTGTGGCTACCTGAGTTCCTTCCTGTTCTTAAGAGCTGATATAAAGGGCTATACAACAGAACACAAAAACAATGAACAATATTGATCCTATAAAATCCATGCCCAGTGGTTCATGGTCCTGAGGGCCATCTTCTGGTACATTTTCTAGTAACTATTTATACACCTGTAGACACTGAATATTTTCATTGTACCCATTACTGCAGTACTGCTATTCCCTGAAGTTAAAAAAGTCACCCACTCCAAATATCATGTGACTGGCTTAAAATAATGAAACATTAAAAATAGGGTTTGTTTTTATTTGCCTACTAGTTTTGAGCCTGTAGAACATGAGCTGGGTCATATTTTCAAGCTTGTCTCTGCAGCTCGGATAGCTAGAAGCTCACTTTTTAAAAAAGAAAGTTGATATTCTCGTGTGATCACATGCCTCCAAAAACTGGGGCTTTAAATAAAACATTAAAGAGCATGAAACTTGTGATAAAACAGCATCAGAAGGCAACAGCATTCCCTGTAAGCTGAGTGTTTGTGCAGCCACTCTGGAGAGATTCAGATATAGCCCAGCTGGTTAGAAGAGTGCCCATAGCTAGTTTCAGCAGGTGGTGCACATTTGCACATGCATTGGTGCATATAAAATTATTCAACGCATGGATGGAAAAACTCCGCACGTGGAGGGAAAAAATTAGAGGGAACATTGATTGGCAACGCTACAAAATTTCTCCACTGCACTATAATGCTGGTTGCTTGAGTCTAAGACTGCTGCTTCATAGTGAGTGACAAAAATAGTGATTACAAGTACCTCAATGATGGGTCAGTTCTTACATAAGAATGGCCGTACTGGGTCAGACCAAAGGTCCATCTAGCCCAGTAGCCTGTCTGCCAACAGTGGCCAGCGCCAGGTGCCCCAGAGTGGGTGGACCAAAGACAATGATCAAGCAATTTGTCTAGTGCCATCCATCTCCAGCCTCTGACAAATAGAGGCCAGGGACACCATTTCTATCCCCTGGCTAATAGCCTTTTATGGACCTAACCTCCATGAAATTATCTAGCTTCTCTTTAAACTCTGTTATAGTCCTAGCCTTCACAGCCTCCTCTGGCAAGGAGTTCCACAGGTTGACTAAGCACTGTGTGAAGAAGAACTTTCTTTTATTAGCTTTAAACCTGCTACCCATTAATTTCATTTGGTGTCCTCTAGTTCTTCTATTATGGTGTGAAGGCAGGCTCTTTTCTGGCCAGGCCTCGTGCGCATGGCCTCCTAGCCCGGGATCACTTTCCCCTCAAACCAAAAGTCCTGCACTATGTGACTTAAGCAGGAGCAGAAGACCAAGCAGGTAGGGGTCATGCAAAGTTCGCGCTGGCCAAGAACCTTCCACCCCCTCCCCTTCCCCCTCAGTCCTGTCACTAGGCAGACAGAATCTGTTAAGCCTATCACAGTGAAGCGCGGGAAAGCTCTTGCTCTCTCTATAAAACAGCTTCCCCTCCTGCAACTAGTTGAGGGTTCCCGAAAATTTGGAAGGCAGTACATGAGCCAGGTTCTGAGGGCTGATCACCCAAGGACCCCCTCCCGCTCACCGAATCAACCGAATCTTCTGCAGAGCGATAAGAACATGCTGTTTTCCCTGTTGTCCCTTGTGTGTCTGATAAGTGTGAGTACTCTTGCTGTTTAGTGTTAGTTAAAAGTTTGTTAAATATTAGTGATAGGAGTAAGTTAGTTAAAGGGTTGTTAAGTAGTGTTGAGGGTAAGATAGATGTTAGATCTTATGAGTGGGATTAATGTAAATATAACTGTTAAAAATCCCTGGGTGGTTGTTGATAATTACTTGGATTTGAAAAGACCACAGGGAATTCTCCTTTATTGTATTGCATTCTGTTTATTGTTCCTGTTAATAGTTATTTGGCGCCCGCACCTGTAAAAACTGTTAAATAAAAAGTTATAGTTAAAACATTTTAATAAAAATTTAAAAGATATTCAGTAAAGGGCTGCCTGTTTCTGCACCTCCCCGGGGCTGGCCACATTCCCGAACCTTCCACTGTGCACAACATGGCGTCACGAACAGGATGTGGTTCATGTCCCTGGAGATGTGGAAAAGGCACTCAGTCTATGGAAGACTTGTTTCAGCACATTGTCTTCCACCAACTTGAATCAAATAAAAGCCCCTCAAATTTAGTTCAAAAGCTTAACTTAACTATTGGGACCGGTGCAGAAGCAAAAACCTGGCAGGTCCAGGTAACCACAGAGGGCTTGGGATGTTTGCTACTCGGAACCCCCCCATCTGTCCTTCTACCCCGTAAATGAGAGTGAAGGACCGGAGTTAATAAAAACTGGGGGCAATGAAAATAACCCCAATCCACCTGAAAATATTTTAAGCTCCATCGAAAAAATACTGAAAAAAGTAGGACACCCTTCAAAACCTACTGATTTTAGGCCACAAACCCCTTATGGTACCGCTGGACATAGTATTTTAGTCCATACCCTAGATGAATTGCTGGAGAATAAAAAACAAAAAAGGATAGGTCCTGATAATTACCAATCAGAAAAGGTAATTGGAACGCTGTGGCATGCTTTAAAACGAACCCTGGACAGACTGGGAAGCGCTGAGGCGGCGCTGCGGACTGCAGCCATAGTGTCAGCCTCAGACCCACCCAAACAGCCTGAGGCGGCGCTGCGGACTGCAGCCATGGTGTCAGCCTCAGACTTGCAAAACCCCGCTGAGGCACCATTGCGTACAGCGGCCGTTATGTTAGCCTCGAGTTCATTAGAGAATCCAGAACGTCAAGACTATCAGAGTAACCTATCACTCCAAGGAAAACAAATCCCCCCGCCATATCAGTGGGAGGCTGTAACGGAGGCAGATGGTGCTGTACCTTCCGCACCACCCTCAGCTGAACCTCCATTTTTAGAAGACTTACCCATTTCTGTTAATAAGACCACTTTTGATGCTGTGACTGGGCGGACTAATCGACAGACAGTATTCCGCTCACGTAATAAGGCAGAGTTAAAGGAGCTACTCACTGATACTGAGAGAAAACCTAACGAACCCCCCGTAGCATGGTTAGGGAGATTAGTGCTAGAAAATGGGTCAGAATGGCTTGACAAGGATGAATGTATGTTCTTGTCTAGATCACCTAACTGGGCAAAGGGAAGTGGTAACTCATCCATAGTGTCTGCTAATACAGTATACCCACTCTCCGTACCTGGCTTCTGCAGTCTTTTCCTAGGGGGAAGTCTTACAGCCTTAAGTCTACCCCCAGGTAGTATAAAAACAAAACAGCAATTGATGCACGCTTGTGTGGGTCTTAGCCTTTTAACTTGGGACCCTGGTACATATCCCTTGGGTCTCACTCGAGCTCAAACACAGCAACCCAATCCGGTCCGATTTCTTACAGACCCTAGCCAAGTTCCAATAGGAGCAATGGCTATTAACTCAGCCGTTGAAGCTACAGGGAGTAAAGATCCAGGGCTGCTTATGTGGCTTCGGACCACAGAAGGCCAGCCCGTTACTACCCTTTATCAAGTGATGGATAATGTAGATTTAAAAGAAAAAACACATGAAAATTTCCCAGTAGAAAATCTCAAAAAGCCAAAAAGAAATCAACCACCAGACCGGACAAGGTATGAAAGAGCATTGTTTGGGTTTTTACTAGGACAGGGATTAACAAAAGAAAAAATCCGTAGCTTTAATAAGGAACAGCAGGAAACCATAGCACAAACCTTCGGGTGGAAACAATGGGGAAAAAGTGAAAATGACAGTCCTCAGCCAAAAAACGAGTAAAGGCCGAATGCCATCCGGCCGACACTAATATAGATACCCGACCATACAAATCCTTACTTGTAAAAGAATCAAAGAAACCCATACGCTTTCTATTAGACACGGGGGCACAAATCTCTATTATTACGAAAGATGTCCCCCACACCAAGTTAGGGTCAAAAGTTTGGGTCCAAGGTTTACACCAAGCCCAACAATCTGAGTTGGTGTTAATTACCATCCACCACCTCGGACATAATTACAAAATAAAAGCCCTGCTTGGAACTAAAAACTTACTAGGAATGCCCGATTTAAGACAGCTGAATCTTAAGGCTACAGTATTATCAGCACTACCAATCCAAACTGCTCGAACTGTACATCAACCCATACTTGCCAAATCAGGTACTTGGTCATGTAAATCTATTCCAACCTCACTTGAAGGAAGACCAAGTATCCAAGCCTTATTAGATAAGCTGTTAATTGAAGGAAAAATTGATTATGCTTCCCCAGGTCCATATTTGTCACCAGGATGGGGAATTAAAAAGCCAAATTCTACCCCAGAACACCCGTCCTACCGATTAGTAATTGATTATAGGAAAGCAAATGAATTCATTACTCCCATACCATTTGCTGCCCCAAGAACCCTGCCAGAAATCGAAGCCATATTAAAAAATAAACGATGGCAGTGGGGCTGCACACTAGATTTAACAGACATGTTTTATCAAGTACCAATAGCCGATAGTAAGGGATTACTCAATTTTACCTTTGGTGGCCAGCTTTATAAGTGGTTGGTCTGCCCTCAGGGATATCGCAACTCACCAGCAGCGTGCACTCAAGCTTTAACGGACACCCTTAGAAAATGCACTCTGCCACCCAATTGCGAGATCCTGTCATATGTAGATGACATTTGTGTTATTGGGGAAGATAAAAGTAAAGTGGAATGTGCAACTACACAGGTGATAAATATCCTAGAAAAGGACGGCTGGGTCATTAATAAAAGCAAAAGCTGCCTAAAACCCAGCACAACCTTTTCATTCCTAGGACTAAAGATAACCCCTGACAAAACTGCTATTGAGCAACAGGATACCTTAGAGCTTGAAGCATGGCTAAGAAAGTCTCCCATCACCAAAAAACAAGTACAGCAGATACTGGGAATTCTTAACTACCATCGCAATACACTTCCTCCTGCATCAGCCACATCGTTAGCTACCATAAGGTCCTTAATTAAAGGAAAAGGTGTAATGGTCCACTGGACAGACCTACATCAAGAAGCCCTGGCTTGTTTAATAAAACATGTAAAAAACCCCCTATCTTTAACCCGATTCGATCCGGACATAAATCTAACTATCCAAATTAACTTTTCTCTGAGTCATCTCACATTAGAAGTTTTCCAGCATGAATCCTTAATATACCAGGCCATGAGGACTATAAAAGGTCCCGAAGCAAGATATGGCCCCTACGGGATCATGTTATTAGGTTTACACTTTGCTGCAACATGGGGAAAAAATCATCAAGGAACCCTAAAAGGACCCCTAATAAAAGCTATACGATGGTTAACTTCGCATCCCCCACCTTGTTTTAATGGTACCCACAATACTTGGGAAAAGCTTTTATATTTAGCAAAAACTACCTGGCAGCAGTGGATTTTAACTGATACCCCTCTGTCAGATGAATTTATTCGAGGTATACCAATATTCATAAAATCTCAATTGGAACCATGGATTTTCACTGATGGAAGTACAAAATTAGCACGAAAAGCTGGAGTTTATTGCACCCGTTGTGAACAGATTAATATTTTTAACCTCCCTGAAGGTGAAAGTGCACAATTTGCAGAAGCTGTAGCTTTTACAAAAGGTATAGAGCATGTAACCCAAATACATCCTAAGGGAGAGTCTCCAGTAATAGGTACTGATTCTAATTATAATATTCTCATTGCTACTGGGACTGGAGAGGCCTTTGCACATCCGGGCTTATGGGAATCAGCACTTGCCATTGCAAAAATGCACTCAAAGCGATGGTTTGTTACCCACTGTCCCTCACATAAACCTAACACTCCTTGGGCACATAAGTGGTTAGATGAAATTTTACAAGAGGAAGATCCTTCCCTATGGAGCCTCAAGGTAGACGTTAATCAACCCCCACAAAAGCACGTACCCCCTAATTCTGACCCCCTAGCACAATGGTTACATGAGGAATGGGGCCACTGGGGATCAACCAATAACTACAATGAATTTAAACGACACACACTAACAAAAAGACCAGAAATCACTCTAAAAACATGGCAGAAAATTAGTAATAATTGTATAACATGCCACAAAATAAAAACCATGAATCGTGTCAAACATGATGTAGGTGCATTCAGGGCTGAACTTTTTACCCCCGGAACAACTTGGCAAATAGACTTAATGGGTCCGTTAGCTGGAGCAAAACAGTACCCCAAAGGAATTGTAATTGTTGACCTAGGGTCACGCCAAATCTGGTGTCTTCCGACAAAGAAAACTAATAGTCACACAGTGGCTAACGCTATACTTAAATGCATAAGCCACTGGGGCACCCCACATACTATACAATCTGATGGGGGCCCACCATTTATGTCAAAAGAAATAGAACAATTTTGCGCAAAACACTCAATCCATCACCATTTGCACCTTAAATATCACCCTGAAAGCAATGGGGTCGTAGAAAGGAAGATAGGAACTCTGAAACAAGCACTCCGATTAAAAAATCCTAATCCAGATTACAAAGGGTGGCATCTTCATTTAGACGCTGCATTAATTGGTGTTAACAAATTTTGCTCCAGATGGCCAGAGCTTAAACCAGAGACCCCAACACCATGGCAGCCTAAGTTTATGCCTAGAGAAAAAGTTTGGCTCACAGAACCTAATGATCGTGATACCAAAAATCCCGAACCTGCTAAAATTACCCAAATTGGACAGTATCCCAATACTTATTGGGTACAACCAGCTTCCGGTCCAGAAATGTTAGCCCATCATAATTGGCTTTGCAAACGTGACTAACCGCGACCGAGTCGCAATCTGTTTTCTTTTTTAGGGTACAGCAGAACATTCCTTCCTTGAAGATTGGTTACGCGCCTATGCAGTCCAAGGAAATGTTACCGAATGCTTATCCTGCACCTTACCTGTAAACTCTGTACTTACCCCTCCGTTCTTGATTCGACCAATATACCTTAATTTTTCAACCCAGTCCAATTATGAGGATTGGAGTAGTGATTCATACCTTATTCACCGAGCCCCAACCTTAACAAGTTTGGAACTAACCCCTTTCCCTGAAACTAACAACACTAACTGTCCCCGGTTCCCATGTTTTGAGTTTTTAGGAGTCCCTACCCACAACCAGTCACAACCTGTAGGCCCCCTTATTTTAGTAGGGAATCAAAGTGATTGTTACCTTACCATTACTACTACCGGAGTCCTTAATAGTACAGGCCACAACATAACCTCTCAGTTAATTAATAACAACCTCTTAAGCTTAAATATAACCCGATTATTCATTAACCTTCAATCAAGCGGGGAGCCCTCTGAAGTTGGCCTGTATCCCCTATCCCTTGCAAAAGCCTTATTCAGTGTCCAACGCTATCTAGTTGGTTCCCACCAACCGGTATGGGGAACACCCTCTGAAGCTGTTTTTAAATGGAATGTAACCTCCTTTTTTAATAACAAATATTTGAGACCTGGACACTTTTGGTTGTGTGGCAATCAAGCCCATTCGTATCTGCCGGTTAACTCACGTGGTCGTTGTACCTTTGGGTACGTGGCTATTGAAGGAGGAGGACTCTTTACCCTTCACAACTACAAAGTCCAACCCCGCTTTACACGTCAAAAACGCAGATTAGGGAACTTTTGGGATTCATTAAAGACTTGGTTCGGAAAAGCTGCACTTGCTGTTGCCACCTTTAATCCCGTTGGACATTTAATGTTTCGTGAACAGTTAGAGTTACAAGGTCAAGCAATCGAACGCCTTGGCAACAGCACAGCGAAAGGACTCTCATTATTGTCAGACAAGCTTGAAGAGATCCGGGTATACGTCATGCAGAATCGCCTAGCTCTCGATTACCTCCTAGCAAAAGAGGGCGGGTTCTGTAAGTGGCTTGATGATCAACCCCAAGCAAAAGAACTGTTTCAAGGGAAATGTTGTATGATAATCATTTCTGTGCACCAGAATGTAACTGATGTAATTTCTAATATTGATCAGGTTGTTCGGGAGGTGAGAGAAGGGCGGTCATTCTTTGGTCTTACCTGGCTCATAAATTGGTTAGGCTTAGGTCGGTATAAGGATATTATACTTCCCTTTCTATTCAGTGTTCTTTCCTGTCTGGTGCTCCTGTGTATCTCTTGCGCATGCCTTAAGGCCTGTATCCGGCGCACAGTTCATAGTGTCATGGTAGCGAAAGCAAGACCCCTCATCAACAGCGAGGACGAGGAGGATAATGTGTAACTTCGAGCAGGATGGTTCGCTCTCGGCCCTGGCCACGGGGGCATGTGAAGGCAGGCTCTTTTCTGGCCAGGCCTCGTGCGCATGGCCTCCTAGCCCGGGATCACTTTCCCCTCAAACCAAAAGTCCTGCACTATGTGACTTAAGCAGGAGCAGAAGACCAAGCAGGTAGGGGTCATGCAAAGTTCGCGCTGGCCAAGAACCTTCCACCCCCTCCCCTTCCCCCTCAGTCCTGTCACTAGGCAGACAGAATCTGTTAAGCCTATCACAGTGAAGCGCGGGAAAGCTCTTGCTCTCTCTATAAAACAGCTTCCCCTCCTGCAACTAGTTGAGGGTTCCCGAAAATTTGGAAGGCAGTACATGAGCCAGGTTCTGAGGGCTGATCACCCAAGGACCCCCTCCCGCTCACCGAATCAACCGAATCTTCTGCAGAGCGATAAGAACATGCTGTTTTCCCTGTTGTCCCTTGTGTGTCTGATAAGTGTGAGTACTCTTGCTGTTTAGTGTTAGTTAAAAGTTTGTTAAATATTAGTGATAGGAGTAAGTTAGTTAAAGGGTTGTTAAGTAGTGTTGAGGGTAAGATAGATGTTAGATCTTATGAGTGGGATTAATGTAAATATAACTGTTAAAAATCCCTGGGTGGTTGTTGATAATTACTTGGATTTGAAAAGACCACAGGGAATTCTCCTTTATTGTATTGCATTCTGTTTATTGTTCCTGTTAATAGTTATTTGGCGCCCGCACCTGTAAAAACTGTTAAATAAAAAGTTATAGTTAAAACATTTTAATAAAAATTTAAAAGATATTCAGTAAAGGGCTGCCTGTTTCTGCACCTCCCCGGGGCTGGCCACATTCCCGAACCTTCCACTGTGCACAACATATGGGAACTAATAAATAACTTTTCTTTATTCACCCTCTCCACACCACTCATGATTTTATATACCTCTATCATATCCCCCCTTAGTCTCCTTTCTTCTAAACTGAAAAGTCCCAGTCGCTTTAGCCTCTTTTCATATGGGACCCATTCCAAACCCCTAATCATTTTAGTTGCCCTTTTCTGAACCCTTTCCAAGACCAAAATATCTTTGAGGTGGAGACGACCACATCTGTACACAATATTCAAGATGTGGGCGTACCATAGTTTTATACAGGCGCATTAAGGCCTTTACTCAGGTAAAATCCCCATTCAATGCACTGAATTTTGACTGGTAAAGGCAGAATTACATTTGGGGTCTAGATTGTACCTATGAAGCACGACTCAGGGTAAAAAGTGGTACAGACTACACGTCCAAGGTGAAACCAGGAGGGTGGATTGCTCCTTTAAACCACCTGGTGGAGCAGGTGGAGGATGGATATTCTATTTATTGAAGAATTGACATGTGTCTTCTGATCAGGCATAAATCCTGAGATTTTTTAAAAATTAACTCTGGAAAAATCTCCAAACCCCAAAACATTTCAAAATATCTTAGTTTGACAAAATCAGATGTTTCATTTTTATTTCACTTCTCTGTTTTATTAAATCCAAAAATCTTACTTCAAAAGAAAAAGCTGTTTCACAAAGAAGAATGGACACAGGACTATTGAGTTTGTCAGAACTCTTATTGGGTGTTCTTCTGAGAGGAAACTTTGGCCAAATGGACACATTTTCATGACTTCAGCAAAACTGCATTCTCTGACAGAAAATAGTTCCATCAAAGTATTTTTCAACCAGGTTTACTCCCTGGAGTGGAGAGGGAGCAAATCTGCTACACTGCCTCCTTGTGGTGGGGCAACATACTGTCCCTGCTGTCAGTCCTGTTCCATAAGCTGGAACTGGAGAGAGAAAGGGGTGGAGCCATGCCTTCCCCACCCCATCTGGGGCACAGTGGGTCCCGGGAGAGTAAAGAGAATTGCAGTCTTTGAGCTCAGGGACTGCTATATGCTATGGGATGCACCCTCCAGGAAAGTTCCCAGCATCAGGATTTGTCCCAATAATATTCCTGAATGATCTGGCAATACTAATTCAGCACTTAGATGCATCTTATATCTTTAAAGAGCTTTATAGACAATTGCTGTTAGGGAACTAATTAATCCAGACCAATTAGTGATAATTATAGGGTATCACATTAATATTTCTTTGTAAGTTTTTTATATGACAGATTACTACAAATACTCCCAAGATCTTTTCAACGTGATATAACAAATTAAAAATCCTCACATACTATGTATTATTGCTGTTTCTCTCTCTCCTTACTCCTGCTAGTCCTATAGCAGAAACAAGAGGAGGTTCATTGTCTCAGGCAACAGAGTCCTATGAAGTGATTGACTGTTTGGACCAGCGCACCCACAAAATCATGTCTGTGTAGCCAAAATGTAGTATTTTAGTGTTGGTATAAGAGTATAATGATGGCAAGTCCTATATAATGATTTGCCTATAAGTTCTGTATGCTTCTCTGTTTCACCCTTCAAGCTACCCTTGCTTCTCATTAGTATTACAAATTAAGTTGTGCCTCTTGTATGCATTGCAAACGAAGATGTGTAAGATTCTTTTTTTTGCTCCTTTATTAACTAGATAAACCTCTCTAAAATGTAATCCTGTCTAAAACAGTTTGACCGGAAATTCACTGCAGAATTGTTTGATGTGAGTGGAGGATGTGTGCATAGTTAAGAATAAGTGTGAAAGCCATCATGAATGCCCCGCATGAATGCTCAAATGGTCAAGCAGCAGTGAGAAACTTGAAGACAACCAGAAAGCATCCATTGTGCTAGAAATAAATTAGCAGAATTGATAAACCTTGGAGGCAAGCGGATACCCCAGAGAGTGAGACAACAAACAAGAGATAACGATGGAAAGTCTGACAATAGCCATCAAAGGATAACTGCAGAACACTCTGAGATTAACACTACTTATGGATCAACAATTGCAGCATGACACTGTCAGATTCGTGGACTCAAATGGGAAGTTACCAAGTATAAAAATGGGGTGCTTTTCTGGTTCTCAGGGTTCAGTCTGCAGCTTCAGAGCATTGGATCATGACTGACAGAGCCCAGCTCCTCAATCCTGTTTAATCTAACTGGCCACTAGTGTTGAGCCACAACAGACTGATAGCTATAAGAACAACTGCAGGGCCTGTATGTGTGTGTGAACGCAGCAGCCTATGCTGCTTTTCATGTTGTATTTTCAATAAACGCAGCGTATCGCCTTTTTCCTTGAAAAAGATCCCCTGTGCTGCTTATAAGCATAACATCCGATCCAGCATGGTTTTGTGCTGAAGCAGAGTCACATCTGATTACCATAATCATGCTTCCTCCATTGATGAAATGGCCTGAACAATGAACACTTGGGACAGTGTGCTGGGGATGAGGGTATCTCAAAGCAGGAAAACTGGAGCCACATTAGATTTTTAATGTTTTCTAGGACTGAACCCACATAAATAGCCCCTCAGGAGACATTTGATGTATGGAGAAGTGCATATGTTGTGCCAGGATTCACGAAGTTCAACAAGGGGCACAGAAGAAGTGAACTTTTAAATCACTCCTCTTTGTGAAGGGCACAGGATTTACCAAAAATCCCTGCTGTGTAAAAACACGTAGAAAATCCAGTGGGGAAAAATCTTCAAATCTTCATACCCAACCACACACACATATATAACATGGAATAGAGCAGGGTCTCAGACTCCTGGCTGCTTCACCCACGGCTTCTCTTGCTGCCACCTAACCAGCCCCGGTGAGCCCTGATGCTATGTCCTAAGGAATGGCGGTCATGCGGGGAGAGGGCAGGGCAATGGCAGGAAGGGGTGGGACTTGAGGAGGATAAATCCCTGGCTGGGTTGTGCAGTCGCTCAGGCTGGGGATGGCTCGCAGGCCAGGAATTTGAGACCTCTGGAATAGAGAGAACCACTGAAATTTAAGATTAGCTGGACCTATGTATCTGGCCACATAATGCAGGGCCACAAGCTCATTATAGGATTTTCACTGAGTATATTGACTAAAGCTTTATCTAGCCTTGTCTCAACAACTCAAGCAAATGGTTATACAAGCCATGATTTAAAGCAGGGGTTCTTAACCAGTGAGGTGCACCTCCCCAGGGGAGGTGTGAAGGGGATACAGGGGATGTGTGAGGTGCCTCCCAGAGAATTTATCACAATTGCCTTCTCACTGGATACAATTCTAAAGTTTAGATTTCTTCAGAAATTAATGTTTATAATTTTAATTCATAATATTAATTCTTATTAACTTCTAGAGATTGGCACACTACAATAGCAGTGCAAATCAATCAGGCCTATGTGACGACACACTACAATAATAGTACACGAGCATTGCTGACTTTCATCTTCAAATATTACGTAAATTTGTTAGGAAAAGGTTAAAAGTAAAAAGCTCATATTATTCATTTAGGCATTGTAACAGGGTGCACTCACCCCACAGCGCCACCAGCTGTTGGCCTTGGGAATTAGCTTGGACAGCTGCATCCAGCTGGTTCACCAGGCCCCAGGGTTCAGGCAGGCCTCAGGGTTCGAGCCGGGCCATCAGCTCAAGCCGGTCCTCCGAATCACCAGGCACCACTCGAGCCTTGGGTTCCTCTAGGTCAGATGGTAGCCCTGCTGGCTGGCTTGGCCAGGCCTTGGCGGCCTAGGCAGGGAAGCCTTCGCTGGCCTGAGGAAAGGCGGCTGTGGGATGCCCGGGCCAGGTCTCAGCCTCGTCAGCCAGGAGCTCTGGGCAGGCCTCTGTCTCCCTCAGAGGCTGGGCCCTGACTGAGCTCCCTGGCAGAGTTCTTATAGTCCTAGCCACGCCCCTTAGCTTCCTGTCAGGTGAGGGGGCGGGGCTAGGCTGTGCACAAAATGGCTCCCAGGAGGGTGTGAACATGAAGTTCACTTTCAGGGGAGGTGTGAAGGTAAAAAGGTTAAGAACCCCTGATTTAAGGGATCTGACTCAGTGTTGGCTTTGTCATACAGATGGAGCAAGTGGTCTAGTGTGGTTAAATATGAAGAGAGGTGAATGTACAGTGGTAGTTTGCATGGGTAGCTACAGGCTAGCACGTGTGTAACATTTGGTGGTTTGCTAAGGATAGTATACCTCCAAAATACCTTCAATAGCCACCCTGCTCACTATGAGGTATTTTTTTCCAGGTATTCAGCCTACATTTTCCTTCCCTTAATTAATCCCATTACTCCTACCTATCCCTCCCTCCCCCGCAGTAATTCCTTTCCCTCTTGGTACTTTTGTCTCACAGATATTTGTGCAGACAGTTAAATTCCTCATGACCAAGGCCCTTAAATTTTACTGGGATAACTATGTTGTTTAGGGGTGTGTGTGATTTTTTTTTAAGTGATGTAATTCTACTTATAGAAGCCCTAACATGGACACACTTGTAACCATTTTTATGCAGAGATAATTGCATCCATACTTGGGGAGAGTGGGAGCTAAATAGATTGGTATAGTTTAAATGGTACTGCTTTCTAGTGTAGGCAAAGTCCCAGGGCTCACAATAATATAGCGTTGTACGGGCTCTGATAGGGAATGTGTGGGGCACCCTATTCCTACCAGGTGAAAAAAACTGTTCCTTAACTTTAAACTCGTAGTCAGTGCTGAAAGAGCTGATCCCTGTAGATGTCAAACTTCAACAAATGATGGACATGGCATCTCTCACCATCTGAGTTTGCAAAACCATGATGATTGCTGCCTGACACATTTCATTTGACATGTGAGTAATGTTCCAATTAACCTGAGCAGGGATTTAAGTAGTGACAGCTTCGGAAACAGAGCCTTGTAACCACACAGGGAATTCGGTGTTGTGGTGCTCTGCCTCTTAAGACAAAAGCAACAGAGCTTAAGTCAGGCTCCCTGCGGCTATGTCTACACTACGCGCTTATTTCGAAATAAGCTATTTTGAAATAATAACCCTGAAATAACCGTTTTGAAATAGCATGTCCACACTACATATCCCCATTGAAATAGCGCAGATTTATATCAAAATAGTGCACCCACACTGATTGGCGGCTGAATCACATTTAAAGTCCCCTGCAAACACTCAGGGCAGGGCATCAGGGCACTTCCTTTAGCTGCTTCCTGAGGCTATCTGAGGCTTGTGCTTAAAGGGGCTCCTCTCTGCAGCCATGTCTCACACTCCTCTTCTCCACTGTCTACCTTGAAGGACAGCAAACTCTCACCACATGCTCTGGTTGCTCTTGTGGCTGCCCCAGCACTCTCAACATGGAGCCGGAGCTGCTTCAAAGCAGTGTCAGGCTCTTAGACCTCCTGCTGCGACTCCTGGTACAGTTTATGCAGACTGCCCTCGTGGTGCTGCAGGACTGCGACAAGCAGCCCGGGAGCCCCTCCTCACCTGGGCTCAGGTGCTCCTCATGCACCCCATTCCCTTTCCTCCTCCCCTGCACACCATGCACTGCTGCTTCTGGCGGTGGGAGTCAGTTCTGACTAGTGGGACCGCATTGTCATGGAGTGGTCGGATGACCAGCAGTGGCTCCAGAACTTCCACATGCAGAAGGGAGTTTTTGCGCAAAAAGGCGATGTCTACACAGCGCTTTTTTGCACAAAAACCTCTTGCGCAAAAGGGAAAGGAAGAGGAAATGCAAAGGACAGTGCGACATATGCAAATGTGCGCTCCATTTGCATTTGCTCTTCCGCAAGAGGCTTGTAGTGTAGACTTAGCCTAGAGGTAGGCAACATGTTCCTCTGCCTTTCTCAGGTGCAGGGCACAATCTGGTAGACATGCTCAGAGACCGCCTAGCTCCACACAAAGCAGCCAGAGATGCTCTGTTATTATCATCTGCTCCATGCTTAGGGTACTCAGCTCTGATTTGGGAGACCATCAGTTCAAGTGTTCCTTGTGTCTCCCTCAATTGACTGATGGTTTTTCTGCTTCAATAACTAAATATTAATTCCTCAGAGAGGATGAAACTCCCTCTATAGTCGCTAATCCCCTGCTCCCTGGATTGCTTTGGGTTTTTAGTAGGGAGACAATCATCGAGACAACAATGGGCATTCCCAGAAACCCAGACAACTTTTATCCTGGAACTTTAGGCACTGAGTAAGTTTAGGTGACTGCTTGGTTAGCTAGCATTCAGGAGCGTCGGGCTTTTGTGGATCACAATCATCCTAAAAATGGGACTTAAGTGCCCAAATCTGCTGGTTTAGGTGCCTCTTTTTTGATCTGGACCAGAGCAATTCATATCACTGGGCCTGTTTCTGATCTCAGTTATATCCATCCCATACTAGAGTAACTCCAAATACTTGATCTTAAATCAGGAGCTGGTAAATCAGAATCAGACCTATTGTGAATTTAGTTTGATGCAAAGCCCTGATAAAATAGCATGAGGTACATTAATCCCTGGTGTCACTGAACTTACATCAGAGGGGGGAGTTGGCCTGGAGTATTTATTGCTTTGCCCAGGTCACAACACAGCAGTAAAAGATTGAATTAAATTTTTTGATGCATTAAGAAAGCTATCTATTATTTACTCCGGAAATGGAGATCTTATTTAATATTAAATTCCAGACTTCTAGTAGGTGATTGCCATCCTTTCAACAGGCAAGATTTTGTTAAGTTAGCATGAGTGTAATTTTTCTGTGACTTCTTTCCCTCTACTTTGTGTCAGAAATAATAGATTCAGCTTGATCTTTCTTAAATGGTGCACTTAGCCAGGACTCACTGAGTCTTCAGTTCCTTTTGAAGTCCCTTTAAAGCAATTTTCAAAAGCAGGCCAAGTTTATCCAATTACAGAGAGCCAAACTCACATGGGAAGTGGTACAGTCTGACCTTCAGTCCTGTGGAACAAGGTCTTTTAAGCTATTTAATGAGTTTCTCAAACAAATAGTGAAAGATGAAAAGAAAACATGAAGTGTCAATCTTAAATGTGTACTATGGAGTCCATGACATGAGGAATATAAGGCCATGCAGTATGGCTGTGTCTATACTGGTGCGATCTTGCGCCAGAGCTATGCAAATGAGGCTCAGTGTGGAATATCGCTGAGCCTCATTTGCATAACTAATGAGCTGCCATTTTTGCGGAAGAGGCTCTTGCGCAAGATGGAGCTGTCTACACTGCCCCGTCTTGTGCAAGAAAAACCCTCTTGTGCAAAGCTGTTATGCTGATTATTTTCAGGCATAACGGCTTTGCGCAAGAGGGTTTTTCTTGCGCAAGACGGGGCAGTGTAGACAGCTCCGTCTTGTGCAAGAGCCTCTTCCGCAAAAATGGCGGCTCATTAGTTATGCAAATGAGGCTCGGCGATATTCCACGCTGAGCCTCATTTGCATAGCTCTGGCGCAAGATTGCGCCAGTCTAGACACAGCCTATGAGTTTAATAGTTTGCTGCTCATTCAAAGTAAAAGATTCAACTGGATTTTGGCCGCTTCTATTTGCATGAAGTGCAGGATCTTCATTCTGCTTTCAGCTACATTTCCTATTTAAAGCTCAACTCTTTCATCTCCTGCTGTGCTATGGCCTTATGTCTCAAGCTTGAGACCTGGTTGGAGCCCTAAAAGAAAAACTAATGTTGCTGGTTCTACTCCCTGTCAGTGGATGGTTGACTGGGATTTAGAGCAATACTATTAGTCCTATTCTTTTATTAGCTCAGGTCACTTTCAAAGAAAGCCATGTTAGCTTCTAAGTGCTGGCCAAATTCCGGCTTGAACTTACATATTTAGTATCTGTTCTTAAGATTTACAATCCCTGAAAAAGACAGATAAATAATAAAAAAAATCCATTCAGTCTACATTGAATACTAAAAATAACTATTTTAATCAGATATAAGTATAACCATCTATGATACTAACTTATCCTCAGGCTGCGTAGTGATTGTATCTGTTTATTCATGAGTTCTCTTTCATTATGATTGGACAGCTGACTTTTAATACTACTTTCAGATATTTTGTTATGGCTTCATAAATATGAGGAGAAAGTTTGCATTAAAACAGTGGCTGCAAAGGTCTAGTCTATAATACTCTTCACGTTTTTGGTCAAAGGGCAATCCAGTGATCCTCCTTAAAATCTGACTAATATTACCTTACTTAAATATCCCAAGTTTCCCATTACTTATTATAGGCAATATGTAAGGAATCCTGCAAATATGGAAACAATGCATTTTTGTCTAAGGCAACTGGAAAATACGTAAGGGCAACCATTTTGGGGGTGTGTGAGGGTTCATTATACTTTTAGCAGATAAATCAGGATATATTATTAGATGCACAGCCTACAGTTTTCTTTTCTTTAAACATGATTCTATTACCCACAGAGTACTTATTATACCAAGGCAATAGTTAGTCCAGAGAACTAGGCATCAGGGCTTCTGGGTTCTATTCTGGCTTTGTCACTGACTTGCTGTGTGATGAGTAACATAACCTCTTCATGTCTTCTTATTTTTTTAGCTATTTTTTTGTATTACAAAGCATCTGGAGACACTAACAATATCTGGGGCTTCTGTGGTAAGCACTATTAAATACACATGAGACAGCCCCAAAATCCTGTCTGCATCCTGAGAGTAGGTAATGTCCTGATCTGGGTAAAAGCTACTTATGAGTTGGTTTGAAACTAATGTGTGAACAGAGGGGGCTGACAGACTTGCTGGTCACCTGGTCAAGGTGGTGGGGCAGCTCCGAGGTCCCAGAAGGAGCAGGGCCATAGGCGTAAGGGATGGGGCTGGGGGCAGCTAGCCTAAGCATGCTGCCCCAAGTGCACTGTCCCCCTTAGCTTGCCCTCAGAGCTGGCAGGAGCAGGCTAATCAGTGTTTTGGCATCAATTTGAAGGGGCCAGGCATTGGCTGTTGCCACTCCTGCAGTACTGGCCGTGGTGGCTGGGAGCCCCGGGCTCTTTTGAATCACCAGTCATTAGGGCAACTGCCCACTTTGCCCTCCCCCCTGTTGACAGGCCAGTGTGTGAATGAACTCTTCATTTAGGGTGGTTGTAAGAAGAGACTGCACCTGTGTCTGCCTAAAAACTAGCACCAAGTGAGCAGAAATTTTGGGTATTATGATCATGTGCATGTGTGTCAGGAAAGTGAGAGGCAGCAAGAGAATCAAGCAACCGCCTGTAAGCACAGTGTGAACATGGGAATAGCTAGAGCAGGGGTGGGCAAATACTGGCCCGCAATCCAGATCTGGTCCACCAGGGGCAGCTCCTGCAGGTGCTGGTGATTGCAGCTCAGGTTGGCTGCAGATTGCCCGTTCCCAACCAATGGGAGCTGCGGGAAGTGGTGTCCCAGTTCGAGCCACTTCCCCGCTGCTCCCATTGGCCAGGAACAGTGATCTGTGGCCAACAGGAGTTGTTATCATACCTGAGGCCGTTCAGGTAAATAGAGCAGTGGTGGCCTGTCACCATGTTATTACCCCACCCTGAGCGAGAGAGAGAGAGAGAGCTTCTGGGTCTGTTGGCTAAAGAGATATGGGGCAAGAAGCTAAGAAATTGCTGCTTTAGTTTTTGGTTCTGCCTGGATTTGGAAAATGGTGTTTTTAGCGGTGCTAGTTAGATTAAAGTGAGAGCAGGAAGGGCTAGCCACACTCTGACTGCAGCACAGACATACCCTATGTGGTATGTGCATAGCTTCATCTGTCATGCACACACAGTGATGTTTTTGAAAGATGGTACCTTCAATGGGGAACATTTGATTGCATTTTTGTCTGACACGTAGACAAACCAGCTAAAATATTTTACAAGTGTAGAATTTGATTCATGTTCGACACCTGGGGAAGCAGGGCAGGGTAGGGAGGCAGGGAGAGAGACCCTTAGGCACAAACCATTAGCCTGTTTATCCGTTTTAATATTACATTTATTGAAACATTCCTTATTAAGAGGACCTAGAGTTAGCAGAGGCTTAAAGGACTGATAGAATACTTGTAAGATCCTGCTACATATTTTGTATGTTCCTCTCATAGCTTCAATGGGGACAACTGAAATAAGATCACTCTATTTTCAGTGAAAGCTGGCACCTAAGCCACAGTGGTCTGACCACATTGATTTTTGTGGTTGTTGTTTATCAAAAGCAGCTGATGTGCAAAGTTCAGACCTCCTTGGAAATTCAACTTGACATTTCTGGTAAATGTTCCATTTTATAAGCCATGGTACAAAGTTAAACATGGCAGAGGATAATTCACAAGCGAATGTAATGGCTAATTATTAACTGACAGCAGAGAATTATATAGTACTTAAATATAATGTGTATGTGTATATGTATAGCTTTAATGACATTAATTACCTTTGGAGATCATAAAATAGAAACAACTTGTGCTTATATCTATCTTCATCCAAGGATCTCTAAATAATTTAACTACATTATTTAAGCTTCACACTGCTCCAACAGACCATTATTATGTCTGTTTAATAAGCAGGAAAACTTCAGCGCAGACAAGGCTCTGCTTTAGTAAAGCACTTATACATCTACTGAGCTGTAAGCTCTTGCTTAAGTTCACCTCGGTGTATACTTTCTTAGACAGGGATGCTTTCCTGAATCAGGGCCAAACATAGTACCAGAGAACCCAGGTCCCAAGATCAAGGTTAGAATTCAACAAAGCAGTTGCTTACTTTAGGCACATATTTATGTCTCATTGACTTAGGCACCTGCTTAAAGTTAAGCTTGCAAATAAGTGTTTTGCTGAATTAGGCTCTACTCAGTAAATAGCTGAGGATTTGGCCCATTTGTGCCTAATCTTGGCAGAACAGGGATGCTGCCCCTGACACTACCTTTATCTTTACCCTGATACTACCTTTACCTTGGCTGTATCTGTTCTGCTGTCAATCTGATACTTTTCACAAACATTAAACACTCCCAATAATGGGGAAAATATCTATTCTTAGCCTTTTTACAGTAGATGCTGCAGCAAATATGCCTCTGGGATTTCAGCCATGCAGGCAAAAAAGTAAATATTACCTGTGGGTGGCTGGTAATAGATAATTCCTCAATCCGTATTTACCCTGGAACCCACATTTTAATTTTGTTGGTACACTTTGAATGCTCTGCATTCCATTTATTGTGAAGGCTCTAAGTGTGTGCCAGCTAACACAGTGGGGAAGATATTAATTTAGAAAAATGCTATTGACGAGAGTCTGAATTTATTTACCTATCTTCCTGTGGTGCTGATGTGCTGCTGCTGTTATCATCCTTAACAAAAACTGGAGATGTACATAAAATAAATAATTCATTGACAAAATATCACATTCTGGGAATGCTAAAATTAAAATTCCTAAATGTGCATTTAATTTAAACCTGATTAGACAACTGATTGAGCTTTAACACAGTCCTAATTAAAATCACATTGAGTGAGAGTTAGTCATAAAGGGGAGGGGTGCGTTCCACATCTAGTTTGGCTAATTAACAGGGAGTGATGGTACGCAGAGCAGGCAGGGTGCCCCATTTCAGAAGGCAATCATCAGGTTCCCAGGTGGGCAGCTTGGAAGGCTGAAGGCAAAGTGGTTGATCACAATGAGAGAATGGAATTATTCCAGAGGGAAGCGAGGCCTCCCTTCCCGTTATGCATGTTTATCAGCAAGTGAGGCATAATCTGGGTTAGTAGAAAGCTTGTTCTGCACATTTCTGTGAAGCTCTCTCTGTCCTTCCTTCCTTGCCTGTGTTTAAATCCTGCTATCTGCTCCAGCAATGGAGCCTATGAGAGAACCTTCCTGATCAGGCAGCATGGCAGGATACTGATAGACACCAGGGACAATAGGTGGCTGGCCAAAAAGCAGTAGCAGCAAGATCTTAGTCTTAGTAAATATCATGGGGTAATTTTTACAGTCAATGATCCAACAAATATGCTTCTGGGATTTCATCCATGCAGCCAAAAAAAGTAAAAATTACCTGTGGGTGGCTGGTAATAGATACACTCAGTCAGAACTCTTGGGTTTTCTTCTATTGGTGCATCTATACTGCACCCATAGGTTGAAATAAGAGATGCAATTTGAGCTATGCAAATTAAATTTCTTATTTCAATCTGATTTCAAAATAAAGCGCCATTCCTACAAGTCCCTTAACCCTCATGGAACGAGGATTACAGGGACACCGAATAGTGCGCCCATTATTTTGAAATATATTTTGAAATAACGGGCATGTTTAAAGATGCAGAATAGCTATTTCAGGATACTTCCAGTATCCCGCCATCTAGATATAGCCTTAGTGTGTAGTGTAGCCTTGCACGAGTCACTTAAGCTTTCCATGCCTCATCTAGAGGCATCTTACTATCCTTCTCTTCTCATCTAGACTATGTATAGTTCCTGAAATGAATGTTCTTCGTCTGTAACCCTTAGTCATGTGAGAAGTCTAAAGTGCAGTCCAAGGAACATGAGTAAAAGTTAAAGGCTCAGGTGGCAACACCACTGTTAACCTGTGCTCCTGTTCTGCCTAGTCGAGACTCCCATAGCCTTCTGCATGTCATTGGCACTGGAAGGCCGTGGGGTATTGAGTCACCCTCACAAGGGCTCAGGCCAGGTCCTGCCAATGAGGCCTGGCAGTACGGGCCTGCCAGAAGTTCTGAGAAAAGCAAGAATGGTGGGAGCTGACTTTTGTACCATGTTCCTGCTGCTGTGTGTGGGTACCCAGGGGGTGAGTGTGAATGCTGTGTAAATGAGGGGCTGTAGTGGGCTCTAGCTCCATCCACCTAGGCCTGCCAACTGGAGGAGGGGGGAAGAGCAGAGGAGGCAATTATCTGAGGGCCTGGTGATTCAAAAGGGCCCAGGGCTCCTAGCCACCACAGCTGCTATTACAGGAGCAGCAGCAGCTAGATGGAGTCTAGGACTTGAACCCTGCCCTTTCCACCTGAGGCCCCCATCCCTTCTGGGAGCATGGAGCCATTCCCCCTTTTGCTCATGAACCCCGTATGCATCTACCCCACAAGCTAGGGGGGTGATTCCCAGTTCTCATACACATACTTGGGCCAGCTTGATGAGAGCTAACGAGTGCAGCAGCTCCCCACCTTAGACATATCAAGTACAAATCCACGTGAACGCTATGGGTACATGCTCAGCTCAGCTAAGCGCTGCTCCCTCCCCCTGCCCACCGCTGCCCGTGATACTGTGACGTCACTACTGTTTATACTTACGCTAACTCTCTGCGAGCTAGCGCACGCATCCGTCCATGAATTGGGAATTGCAGTCTTCACTCGTAGCACTGATGCCGCCTCTGCCAAATCTTTGTTTCTTCTTTTCTTCGCTCCTCCATTTTGAATTACCACATGTGCCTACCCAGCAGCCGCGGGAGACTGCCCAGTATCTGTGGGAAGATATATGCCAGCTCTTCTTGAGCTAGTACACTGAAATAGCCCCAAGGCTGTGGCATTATTGGGTGGCAGCTTGGGCTTCTTGAAAAGGGACCCAGGGTGAATTTATACTTGCCTGGCTAGTCTGAGCTACTAGTCATGCCAGGCTGTTAATTTTAGTACACATATTTGAGCAGAGCTAGTGCCTTTCTGTCCACAGTGCTGTGAGGAGAACTCCCAGTAGAGTTACTTGCAGACTGCAGCTTGTTATCCTCTGGGTAGCCCTGAGCTGTGTCGCAGATGCCTGACAAATCCTGAGCCCTTCTAATTTCAATGACAAAGCCCTCACTCAACTGTATTAATTTCAAGTAGACAGTGTGTGATAAATTGGGCATGAGCTGAAGGCTTGGTTACTCATCTCATAGAGAGGAACTTTTGATAGGTCCATAATTTGAGAAAGAAAAGTCCCGGTGGGGAAGGAAGGTGAGGGAGGGGAAATGTTTGGCAAAGCAAAAATGAACACAAAGAATGCATCCGCAATCCTACCAAGATTTAATTGTATGAGTAAGCCCATTAACTCAGAAAGCCAGTTCTGGATTAAGGCATAAACCAACTAAGATACATCTTAGGGCCTCATGATATGAGGCCTCTACAAAAGAAAAATCTAACTCCATTTCAAATTTTATCAAAATCGATTGATAAATTAAGAAGATATGGGAAGAAGAAAATTCTCTCTAAACAGAGACATTTTTGTTCAAATATGGCAAAAATATACACATTTTGCTACACAAATACCCTTCCCTACCCTAACCCTTCACTAAATGTTCATTATTGACAGGCAGGAAGTCAGGGCTGAGAAAAAAAGATAACTGCACTTGTAAAATTAGTATTTCCAGAAGTAAGTCTGTGATCAGTCTCCTAAGGCAGCATTTTGTTGGTCTGCTGCTACTGGTAAAATTCTGACCGTGCCTTTATCACTTCATTTAATAAATGAATAATCTCACTACTGATAAAATCAGGAAAAATGTGAGGTCAGAGACAGCAGTTTCATGAAGCAATCCTGCCAAAGTCAGACTCATATGGGACTTGGCCTAGGAGTGACATCATGCCAAGTATCCCCCTTGGCTGGTAGTAGCCGGAAGAACACTATCTTATGTTTACTGTACAGCATGCTCAGTTGTATAGTGCCTTCATTCGCTCTGGTTTTTCTTTGTTTTCTTAATGTTAGCAGGTTCTTTCTTCTTTTGATCTGTAAATATGTACAATTATGTATTTTAACGCACATGTCACTTTCTGCTTCATGTACTATCCATGCTTCAAATGATTGTGTTTGTAGATGACTGTCTTATGGACTGGGTTAAGTAGATCTATTCTTGAGGAGGATAAATTTGTATTGGCTTCCCTCCATCAGTTTTGGGAACCTTCACTTGATTTTTTTGGATACAAGTTGGAAAGCAGCCTCTTCAAGTAAAAATTCTGACAATTCATTGTTTTGTAGCAAAAATTAAATTGGAATAAACATTTCTACATGTTTTATATATAATCTGGATAAACATTGCATTTCCTAACAAAATTTAATTAATTTTTTTTCATTTATTCATATGAAAATAAGGAGTTTTCCATAGCCATGTGTGAAAAAATTATATTTCCTCTCTTGTTTTTCTATGGGCATGTCTACACAACAACATTATTTCAAAATAATTAGCATTATTTCGAAATGACTTAATCCACATCTACACAGCAGGCAGTTATTTTGAAATAATGTCGAAATACTGTCAAGTTGGAGAACTTCTTACTGCGAGTTCGGTAACCCTCCTTGTACCAGCAGTAAGGGAACTTGGAGGAAGAGTACTCTATTTTGAAATAAGTGCTGTGTAGCTGCTTCTAATTTCGAAATAAGCTATTTGGAAATAAGCTATGCAATTGACGTAGCTTAGTTTGCATAGCTTATTTTGAGTTAAGCCCTGTGGGGAGACACACCCTATGAGAAGATAAAGCTCTTGTGTTTAAATATTCAATATCTTTTTTGTGAAAATAATAATTTTTTTTATGGTATGGGGCCTCTTACATGTGACATAGCTTAAGGCAGTGGTGGGCAACCTGTGCCCAGGGCTGCATGTGGCCCATTGGGATTCTATGTGTGGTCTACAAGATGTTTTGTTTACTGTTGCCCATGTACAGGGTTGCCAGATTCTGCGGGTTTTTGTATGTGTCGGGTTTTTTTTCCTACTGGTTTAAAAAAAGTGACACACACTTAAAACAAGAACATGTGAAGTGAGGCGTGTGCTGATTGCACACAACATTGTGAGAACCATGTGCTCCCTCTGCATCCAACTGAAGTGCTGCTAAGGTTCATTTGGTTCTAGGTACACAAGTGCGGTTCGCTAAACTACCCTTTCTCAGGAGACCGTCTTGATTACGACAATCTTACGACCCACTGAGATGAAGGAGGCCTGCTCATGTGGGCCACTCACTAGCCCAAGTTGCCCCTCACTGTCTTAGGGTATCAGAATGTCATAATCCAGCCCTGCAGAGAGCCTACTTGTATTGCTGGAAAAGGGGGAGGGCCATTGGCAAAATGTTCTCCCTGAAGGCCCCTCCACTGGAATTTACTCCCTTCTTTTTCCAGCTTGGATACAGAGTATTGACCTTTATTTTCTTAGGACCAAATCCTGCCATCCTGACTTGCACTGAGCAGCACCTTACTTCACCTAGTCTCACTGAATTCAGTGGCACTCACTGAATTGTGGGAGTCAGAGTGGTAGAATCTGACCCTTGGGGTTTGGGGAAGGATGAAATGCAGGAGGGCTGGATTCAACAAAGTTGTATATGCTTTTCTTCTGGTAATCCATTCGGGGGGCGGGGGGGTGCTAGGAAGTGATTAGGGGCTGGTTTCTTTTGCTGGTTCATAGATACGGATTGTTTAGAAGAAAAGTTATGCAGGGGCTAGATCCTGGAACAGGCTTTTTTAGATATTAAAAAATCAAATGAAATGGCATCAGAATGCAAGTTTATTTAGCTATAATGGAAGTGAACTTACTCCCCACTCATTTACTAGTGAACATCCACCGATGCACTATTACTTTGGAAGCAGCTTCTTCAAATAAAAGCTTCCCTCCCCCCTTTAACTCTTGTGCTGTGGAACACACAATATGCTAATGTTACATTGTGTGATGGTATTCTGTGATCTATTACAAGTAAGGGATACAATTGTTAAGTGGCAAACCAGCAGAAAGTTTCACCGTGAGGTGGGTTTGAGGGCATCTGAATTGATATCAGGGAAGCCAGCACATTTGTATTCCTCGTCACTTCTACCAGCAGTAGAAAGATCCTCCGGCCCCAAAATTTCAATTTATAAGAACTTGCTATTCAATGTTTTGAAGGAAAAGTGTATATCTGGTGATCTTGGAAACAAATGACTGATGACACTGTCAGAACCGTTTGAAATCAGTGACTCAAAACAAGTTTAGTCTTGTAAGTTGTTTGCTTGAAGTCCTTGTGCCTCCCTATGGGACAGAACAGAAGAGAACAAAACTGGAGGAAAAACTTGCTGTGAAGGACATGGGTAAGATTGATGTATAAGGTACCCTGCCCTCCCCCATATTCTCTGGCCTTGAATCTCTTCTCCTTTAGGGTATGTCTACACTACAGCACTAATTCGAACTAACTTAATTCGAATTAGTTAATTCGAAATAAGCTAATTCGAATTAGTGCATCTAGACCTAAAAACTAATTCAAATTAGCGTTTTGCTAATTCGAACTAGCATGTCCACATTGAGTGGACCCTGAACTGAAGTTAAGGCTGACCGGAACCAGTGCCAGCAGGGCATCAGGTTAGGACTTAGAGTGTGGAGCTGCTGCCTCAGGCTAGCCGAGGGCTGTGCTTAAAGGGACCTGACCCCCACCCCGGACAGACAGTTCTCAGGGTTCCCCTCTTGCTTGTCTACCTCGATGAGGGACAGCAAAGCAGTCCTGTCTTGGAGTGCCCTGAGTGCCCACACTCGGCACATCACAGCACTCGGCCATCAGCCCGGCTGCACGTGCCGCAGGCTGCCATCCGGGGGGTCAATCGGGGGGCTGTCAGGATCCAGGAGGCCCTGCAGGAGAGCTTCCACCCCGAGGAGCCCGCAGAACCACCCCAGTCCTCCCCATCAGGGGCTTGTGCCCCATTAATCCCTCAACTCCTTCCACTTACCCCTCCCTAGCCCCCCTTCCTGATGTAAAAAACAAAGCACACGTGTTCAAAAATAGAAACTCTCTTTATTTAACAAAACTGGGGGGGGGGGGATTAACCTCTGGGGAGACTGGGAAAAGGAGGTGGGAGAGAGGAAGAGAGAGGGTGGGAGAGGGGAGGTGGAAACCTGGGAGGAGGGAGCTGGAAGGGGGAAACCAGGGGAAGAAGGAGGAGGGGAAGTATAAAACTATGGTATGCCATATCTTCAGTACTGTGTACAGATGTGGTCTCCTCACCTCAAAAAAGATATTTTGACCTTGGAAAGGGTTCAGAAAAGGGCAACTAAAATGATTAGGGATTTGGAACAGGTCCCATATGAAGAGAGGCTAAAGAGACTGGGACTTTTCAGCTTAGAAAAGAGGAGACTGAGGAGGGATATGATAGAGGTCTCTAAAATCATGAGTGGTGTGGAGAGGGTGAATAAAGAAAAGTTCTTAATTAGTTCCCATAATGGAAGGACTAGAGGACACCAAATGAAATTAATGGGCAGCAGGTTTAAAACTAATAAGCGAAAGTTCTTCTTCACACAGCACATAGTCAATCTGTGGAACTCCTTGCTACAGGAGGCTGTGAAGGCTAGAACTATAACAGAGTTTAAAGAGAAGTTAGATAAATTCATGGAGGTTGGGTCCAGGGAGTGCTATTAGCCAGGGGTAGGAATGGTGTCCCTGGCCTCTGTTTGTGGAAGGCTGGAGATGGATGGCACCGGACAAATCGCTTGATCATTGTCTTCGGTCCATCCCCTCCGGGGTACCTCGTGTTGGCCGCTGTCGGCAGACAGGCTACTGGGCGAGATGGACCTTTGGTCTGACCCAGTACGGCCATTCTTATGTTCTTATGTTCTAAGCTCAGGGTCGGGGGTCTCACTGGACCAACTTGATTTTCATGCAGACCTGCTCCTGGGTTCGCATGTGGCCTCTGGTGGCCAGGCTGGCAGCCATGCGGCTGTAGACGGCCGCGTTCCTGTGGCTAGTGTGGAGATCGTGGATGTTGGAGGCCTCCCCCCAAACCTCGATGAGGTCCACAATCTCCGCACTAGACCAGGCAGGCACCTGCCTCTTGTGGCCCCGGGCAGGCTCCTGGGAGCCTCCAGCCTGGTCCTGGGAAGAGGCGGAGGGCTGGGTGGCAGCAGGTGGCTGGCTCATGCTGTGCCAGGTGCAGGGTCTGCTGGCTGGGTGGTGGCAGGCTTGCAACTGGCACAAGCACTGTAGCCAGACCTTTAAGGGCTCCGGGGCTGGGAGGGGGGCAGAAAAGTTTCCCTGATTTGGCCCAGAGTGGCCACCAAGGCAACCTGGGAAGGGTTAGCCTCCAGCTAGTTCGAATTAAGTGGCTACACAGCCCTTAATTTGAACTACTTAATTCGAACTAGGCATTAGTCCTCATAGAATGAGGTTTACCTAGTTTGAATTAAGCGCTCCGCTAGTTCGATTTGAATTCGAACTAGCGGTTTGTATGTGTAGCCCCTATTAAAGTTAATTTGTATGTGTAGCCCCTATTAAACAGCCGTTAGTTCGAATTAACTTTGTGATGTAGACATACCCTGATACCACATTCACACAAGTGTAACTCCACAGACTTCCATAGAGTAGAGTTTGGTTTATGGCTGGATTTTTGGACAGTGTTAAAATTTTATTCACACATACCTGGTATGTTTAGTACTTAAGAAAATTAATCCAACGTGTCATTTTAAAAATACAAAAAATGAGTGAACAAGATGCCGTGTATCTCTTGGCAAACCACACCTTGTATTTTTGAGTTACAGTCTCGCCACGAGGAAAAAGAATGAGTGAATAGGGAGCCAGGTAGGAACCGGGCCATAGCTGTGGTGTAGAATACGTCTTCTGGGAAGTACAGAGATGCTCCATTTCCTATATACTAGATGCTGAGATGCTGTCTTTCATTTCCTGGGACACTTCCTGCGACGTCAGAAACAAAGAAGCCCAGAACAAAGGGGGAACTTTTACTGCCCTAAGGGTGAGCAACCAGGGTGGGGCTTTGGGGAGAAGGGGCATGTGATGTAGGGGGGCATAGTTTTGGTGCCAGTGTCCGCCTTCCTCACTTTCAGGGCACTGCCTCTCTGCACAGCGCAGTCAGAAGTCTGTTACTTTTATTCTGCCCATCATTCCTGTTCATAATAAAGACAGCGGTCTGCTTTTCAGTAAGGGTATGTCTACACTGCCACCCTAGTTCGAACTAGGGTGGCTAATGTAGGCATTCGAAGTTGCAAATAAAGCCCGGGATTTAAATATCCCGGGCTTCATTTGCATCTTGCCAGGCATGCGCCATTTTTAAATCCCCTTAGGTCAAACTCCGTGCCCGCGGCTACACGCGGCACGGAGTAGGTAGTTCGAATTAGGACCTCGTGGAACGAGGTGTACCGGTAGTTCGAATTAGAGATCCTAATTCGAACTACCTACTCCGTGCCGCGTGTAGCTGTGGGCACGGAGTTTGACCTAAGGGGATTTAAAAATGGCGCCCGCCCGGCAAGATGCAAATGAAGCCCGGGATATTTAAATCCCGAGCTTCATTTGCAACTTCGAATGCCTACATTAGCCACCTTAGTTCGAACTAGGGTGGCAGCGTAGACATACCCTAATATACTACAGTAGCACCACAGAGTCACAAACACCTCAGGAATGGAGGTGGTTTGTAATTCTGAACAATACACGATACACTCAAACCTCCATATTCTGGATGCCTCTGATCCACGAACACCCGTGGTACAGAGGAGGAAGTGGCCCTGTGTGCTGCCACTCCCCTTTCCGTCAGCTGGGGGAACGGCAATGCAGAAACATGTTCTATTGCACGTGGTACCCAAAGTGGAAGGCAAAGCATGTGAGAAGTAATACTGCAGTGGTTGCTACAGAGCCTGTGCAGCCACACATACTCCCCCCACCAAACTTGAGAATCAGGGGAAATGCTAAATATTACAGGAAAAGGTTCAGACAGCAGCAATCTGAACTATCTATGAAAGCCATTGGGGGCAAATCAACTGGATGAGCAAAAGATTTCTGTGCTCTCTTAACCGGGATAAGGCACAGAAGCCTGAGACATACATGATGCACTCTGACAGATTGTGATGGGGGGAGAGAGGAAAGCTTTGCAGAAATAATGAAAACATTTGAGGATCATTTTGTCCCCAAGGAAAATAAATGTAACTTATGAGAGAGATTGTCAGGATGGGAACAGAGAATGAAGAGGAAACAATAGAAGAGTTTGTTACAGACTTAAAACCAAAAAGTCACTCCCGTGGATTTGGTGTATTAAAAGCCTCGCATTAAAGAACAGATTGTCATGGTGTGTAATGATAAAAAATCTGTGAATGGTTGCTAAGGGAGATGGAGCGGATCCTAGAAAGAGCAATGTGTATATACCAAGCAGAAGAACAAATGGAAACACAAATAAAAAGTCTGGAGAAAGTCACACACCAGATGACTGTGAGTACTACAACTGAACCAACAAGGGGAAGGCTCACAGAAATTAAACTGGCAAAGGACAGAAACATGGAAAGTAGGAAATTATGCCAGCGATGTGGCAACCTGCATGAATATAGTAATTCCCAACATTCAGGTGAATATGTAGAAACTGGAATAAAGCCAACTATTACGCTAAAATGTGCTGAGAAAGCAGGAAAGGGCATGCATAAAGTATGGAAAGGGATTCCTGAAATAAAGAGGAAGAGCTGCTCTTGTGCACAATAATGCAGAAGGCTGAAAATTCAGAAGATTGGCTAATTTAAATGTGTATCAAAAGGCACTCATGTGATGTACAGCATAGACTTGGAGGTACATGTAAAAATGGAAGCGACAAAAGTATCTGTGAAAAAGTGTAACGGAGGAACGATTCCAATTTTGGGGAAGTGCACGCTGACATTTAAGTGTGAAAGGAACAGGAAAAGGGTAAAATCAGTGTTTGCTTGCCTCTCCCTACCACGACAACCAGTCTTGGGCTTACACACATTAAGATAATGTTGTCACAGGTGGCACTGGCCCTTTAAGAAGGAGAAAGGCCAGTGCACCTGTGACTCATCAGCTCATTCCAAGTGGGTTTAAAAGAGAGGACCTAACCCCTAATGAGAGGGAGATTTGGTGGGTAGGAGTCAGAGACAGAAGGGGACCAGGGGTGAAAGTAGTTGCAGGGATTTACTGGTACATGAGGGTCCTTGGAAAAATGGGGCGCAGCTCTGAGTCCTGGAAGGGGCGGGGCCTCTGACAAAAGGGGAGGGGCTAGGAGCCAGACTCCCCAGCTAGCTTGTCATGGCTGCACTTGTGGCCAGGAGCCCTGGGGCTGCAGTAGTGGCAGTGGCAGCAGCTGGGAGCTCCAGGGGTCTGGTGGTGATTTGAATAGCCCAGGGCTCCCAGCAATTAAGGGAAAACGTAGAATGCTGTGGTATGCACAGCACAAAAACTTCCACAAGCCTTAAGAAAGGGGCTAAAAGAAAAACTGCAAAGCACAGCAAATGGTCTCACCAGAGAATAGAAGAACCACCAGATTGGATTCACTCCTTTGTAACTGTAGAGAAGGAAGGAGGAGGACTGTGGTTAGCGAGCTGAACATAACACATACCAAGAGAATACTTTCACTCATCCACAAGAAGTGAACTGTTCTCTGAGGTGTCAGGGCGGCCATTTTTTCCAGCAAATCAGAGGTACTGGCTGGAGTCCGGTAAATCCCTGGGAGACACTGAAAACTCCAGTATCTGCACTTTCAACACACCCCTTTGGTAGATACTGCTTCCTAAGACTGCCTTTTGGAATACTTTTTGTCTCCTGAAGTATTTCAGCGTATAATGAGCCAGATGCTAGCGTGTATAGCAGGTGTGAAAGCACTGCCACCTCCCATCAGGGATGACTGAGGAGAAGACTGGAAATTGCAAGAACTAACAACATGAAAATGAATGAAGCTAAATGTCAATTTCAAACATACTGGGAAAGAGGCTGACCTCCCAAGAGCATCTTGCCCAATGAATCAAAGATTCAATTAACACTGAACTTGCTGAGACCTCAAAGGCTGGTAGGCATATTGAATTATGTCAGCAAATTCAGACCTAACTATATAGTTCACACAACTCACCTGAGGTGACTTCTCCACATCATCACTGAATGGGCAGGGATTCTACAGCATGAAAGAGAGGACAATGATTTAAAGTAATGTTGGGCTGTAGGACACATTGGAAAGTGTGTTCTAAGCTGTGGTGATTAGTGTGCACAAGGCCAGTCATTCAAAGGTTGTGGGTGCAAAACCCACCAGAGGCACTTTAGTGTGCTTATGTAATTTCTCTTGTCAAGTCATGGAGGATAGGCCCAACAGTGGAACTTTTTGCCAGAGGATGTTGTAAGGCCAAGATAATAACGGGGTTAAAAAAAGAAATAGATACATTCACGGAGCTTAGGTCCATCAATGGCTATTAGCTAGGCTGGGTAGGAATGGTGTCCCTTGCCTCTGTTTGTCAGAGGCTGGGAATGGATGACAGGGATGGAATCACTTGACTGCCTCTTCTATTCATTCCCTCTGGGGGCACCTAGCACTGGCCACTGTTAGAAGACAGGATACTGGGCTAGATGAATCTTTGGTCTGACCCAGTATGGCCATTATTATGTTATGTAAAGTACATTCTGACATCAGCTCCACACTGATGAGGAGGACTGGGAGCATTACAGTGTAATGGAATGACTTGGTTGCTAGTTTCATGCATCTAGAACAGTGGTGGCCAACCTGTGGCCTGAGGGCCATATACAGCTCATCTGGGTTCCATGTGTGGCCCATGAGACATTTTGTTTACCATTGCCCAGGCGCAGGATTGCCGGGTTCTGCTGGTTTCTATCCACGTAATTTTTTTCATACTGATGCTACTAAAGTGATATGCATGTAAAGCAAGGGCGCGTGAAGGGAGGTGCATGCTGATTGCACACAACATTGACTGTGAGAGCTGCGCCCTCCCACTGCACCCAATCACAGCATGGCCATGGCTCAATTGGCACCTCTCGCAAATTCTAGGTATGCAAGTGCGGTTAGTGAAACTACCCTATCCTAGGGGACCATCTTGGTTATGACAGTTTTGAGGCCCACTGAGATGAAGCAGGGCCTCTAATACAATACACTCGCTAGACTCAGTTGCTCATCATTGATCTAGGGCTATGGGAGATGCAGAGACATTGTATATATAAACTGAAAAAGAAACACTAGCTCTGGCATATGAAATTACAAGATTTCATGACTTTTTCTCTGGGCTCGTAGCTCCAAAGCAGAAACTGATGACAAACACGCAATACACAGAAAAAAGACTGGAGGAAGCACCACTAAGCATACAGTGGCTACTTTTGAAAATAGAGAACTATTATTTGACCATGGAGTTCCAGCCTGAATGGATGCTACTTAATAATGGGAAACATTACTCTCAAAAGCATATGCTCTATCTGAAAATATGCAATTTGATAATCTGGAACAAACAGTAAACATACATGTGGCCATGATAAAATACGATGTGTTGTGTCTCCCAGTTTGGGGAATGAATTGGAGTCAGAAACGGTTAAAGATGAAATGTTACAAACAGTGATACAAGTGATAAGTAAAGCAAGGGAAAAGCAACACTCCCCACTCCTACCAAGAAAATGAGCTTTTGATGATCCTCAGGGGTGCTCCTGATTATTACTCTCACAGTTATAAGAAAGAAAATATTGGAACAAATACATCCTGGGCACCTAAGAATAACCAAATCAAGAAAGAGAGTGAAGTAATATTCTGGCCACAGATGAACAATGCCATCAAAGAAATGGTGAGCAGGTACTAAATATGCAAGAAGTGCAGGGATTCCCAGCAGAAAGAACCAGTGACATAGTAAAAACTTGCCATTCCGTGGGACAAAATTGGAATTGACATGTTCAGCCTGGTAAGATGTAATCATCTGGTTATAATGGGCCAATTTCCCAGAAGTCATACATGAAGATACGGGTTGAACCTCCCTGATCTGGCACCCTTGGGACCTGACCAGTTCCAAACCAGGGAATTTGCCAGATCAGGGGAGGTCAATACTGACCCCTTAGGTCCTAGCCACTGGCTGGCTTCCCTCCCAGTTACCGGCCCCCAAGGCTCAGCTGCTCCAGCTGCTGGGGTCCCAGAGCACCGTGGCTCCGCGGCTCCGCTCTTCCTTTGTCCAGCAATAGTCCTGGCCTCAGCTCTCTGTTTTTAACCTGTGAGTGCTCCAGCCCCAGAGTGCCCACAGGATCACTGATGATGTTGGACCTGGGGTGCTGCTGGACTAGGGAAGTTCGGATTACAAAGGTTCAACCTGTACCATGTCAGTAACAGTCAAGCATATTAAATCTGTATTTTCAGGTCATGGAATCACAAGAACAATAATTAACAGTGGAGCACAGTTCAGGATTATGAAATTCCTGAACTTTACTAAAATATACAACTTTTATCATGAGACATCCATTCCCAGATATTCTCAAGCCAAGGGTGTTAACTGGATGTGGAATACATCTGGTGAAGAACCTTCTCAAAAAAGCAATGGTTGGAAGCAAAGACACATATTTAGCATGACTTAGTTGCAGAGCAAAACAGCTGCCTTGTGGAAAGTCACCTGCTGCCATTTCTCTACACCAGACATATACATACTCAATTATCAGTTATGGGACAAAAACAAAGGATGACTAAGGAGTCTGTGATGGAGAGGAAAGGATAATCCAACAGAATAGTACAGGAATAAGGAGCAAGACCTCTTGCACATTAATAAACAGAAACCTGTTGGGAATATGGCAAGATGGGTACTGTTCAGTCAAAGCCGTGCTAATCCAAGATGCCACCTTTTTGCTCAGTGATGATGGATGCAAAAATCTTACAAAGAAACTGTAAGTAATCTGCTCGAGATACATGACAACTTGGTTGAGTTGAGTGACGTGCGAGCAGACAAACAAGTTGAAAACAATTCACAGCCTGACCCTCTTATTGGTCATGAAACTGAGGAGTCTGTTACAGACAAGAATTTGAATAAAGAGATTTTCTGGTACAGCAAATAGGGAAGATTGTTGAAATGCCATAAGATGGTGCTTTTCAATGTGCGGTCCTCACACTATGTCTAAGATTTCCAAAGGGGGCTGCACCTCCATTCAACATTTTTTAGGGCTTTGCAAATGAAAAAAAGGTTGAAAACCACGGCCCTCGGATGCTGATCCAGAGATGCTTGGATTGTATTTAAGCAACCCGAAGAGCTAAGTCAGGTGCTGTATTTGTAATAGTTTCATAGTACCTTAGTTCAGTCAGGAAATTTTAAAAACAAAATGATGTTCTAGTAAGTCCTCCAGAAAGTGCAGTGGTACCAGGCTTTTTGTACACTTTGGAGGCAATCTTTTGGTTTCCAGGAACACAAGATAAAGAAGCCCAGGCGTAGGACAGGGCATTCACAGGCTGCGGTACATAGAACAATGTGAACAGAACAAAACTTCCTATAAAGAGTTTATCCTAACACTGCTCTGCTCGTCAATAAGATACTACAATAGCCGCTTTGTATAATCTGTACCGTCCACCACACACTGACTAAAATCCATGAAAGAGGGGATACTATTTACTACTGAGCAATGCTGAGCACTGACTTCCATCTTCAGTGGTGGATTCACAGACAGCAGGTTCTGGTCAGACGTCCAATCACAATCTACTCCCCTGTATCAGTTGCCAGCGTTGTGGGTAGCAATGCTTGGTGTGAGGAGGAGACACAGCCTCTGCAAAGCTGCTACTTCTCATAAGTTAGATGGTGGTGACAGGCAACAAATTCAAATGAGGCTTAAATAAAAGTGGGTGCAGATGACCACTGATGGCATGGATGAGTCAGCTCCAGAGACACAAATCTGCTGAGATCACAGATGGAATGTATCCATGCTGATGCAGGAATAGCATGCATTTTCCTCTAGAATGCAGTCTGAAGTGCATTGGTTGGTTCTGATGGCACCCAGCATTTTTTTTTTATTTAAAATCTGGCGTCTGCTTTTGAGAAGGAACATTGGCCAGCTGTGCAGTTTAATAATCAGAAGTAGCGCGTGGCTGTTAATATTCTACACTAGTACAGAGCGTGCTCCATGCTCAAATGTGTATTGTAGACTTTAAAGGGAGACTTCAGAAAAGAGAACCAAACCAATAATCCTTCCCTTTGAATTGTTTTGATGATAGAATTATAGCCAGGTGGCCATTATTGTCTCACTATAAGTCGATATGGTATAAATATTTCTTAGTGTTAATGAGATGGCAGTTTTGCTGGAAGGGGACAGGCAGGGCAGAGGGACAAAAACTCTTGTTTGAGGTTGACAACCACCATGAGTACCCTGGACAAAGAATAATGAAGAATGATTTTCCCCAGTGGTGAAACTTACCCTAGAGCAGACAGCCAGCACAAGGCATTCCATACCTCTTAAACTGCAAGGGGCAAGATAGGTGCTGGGCTGTGAAGCTGGTGGTGAGTGGGGCTTATGAACCAAGGAGCGAGTCTGGTGAGGGTAATGAGGACTGGCCAAAGACAGACCATGGCTATGTCTACACAGCAGCATTATTTCGGAATAACTGATGTTATTCTGAAATAACATCATTTGTGTCTACACAGCAAACAGTTATTTCAACATAATGTTGAAATAATGTCGAGCTGGAGGATTTCTTACTCCAACTCCCGTAACCTTTAATTTTACGAGGATAAGGGAAGTCAGAGGAAGAGTGCTCTAATTCGGACTTCCTGCTGCGTAGACAGTGCCAAAAGCTGAATTAAGCTATTTCAACTTTAGCTACGCCATTGATGTAGCTCAAGTTGCGTAGCTTATTTTGGCTTTAGCCCTACTGTGTAAACGTACCCCATGTGTTTAAATTCCCTGGTCCTACCATCAATGAGTGGTGTATGGGGAGGATCTTGTACTATCATAGTGTGTCCTGTGCCACACCCTGACACCAGTGGTGGATTATTCTGGTTTTAGGCTTGGAAGGTGAATTTCACCCTATGTGGATGAAGAGTATGAGTCTTACTCCCAAAGCATGTGTAAAATGGCTAGCAGCAAAAGAGACCAAGGAGGACAGTATTCAGAGAACCAGTGAAAAAGTGATTAATGTACGGATTCAGTGCGGTCAGGTGATCTTGAGCACAAGAGGGAGCTGGTACTCCTGAGTTCTAATCCTGGCCCTGACTTTATTTGCTGTGTGGATTTGTCCATATTATTTATGTAGCATTTTTTTAAAAAGCTTGAGATACTTTGGTCCCACTCTCAAAAATGATCAGTACCCACAACACCAAGGCTGTGTCTACACTGGCGCGATCTTGCGCCGAAGCGGCCACTCTTACGCAAAAACTTGCTGCCTGTCTACACTGGCCGTGTATTCTTGCGCAAGTAAACTGACGTTCTACTGTATGAAATCAGGGCTTCTTGCGCAAGAACTATGATGCTCCCGCTCAGGAATAAGCCCTTTTGCGCAACTGTTCTTGCGCAAGAGGCCAGTGCAGACAGGCAACACGAATTTCTTGTGCAAGAAAGCCTTATGGTTAAAATGGCCATCAGAGCTTTCTTGCTAAAGAGAGCGTCTACACTGGCATGGCTGCTCTTGCACAAAAGCACATCTCTTGCGCAAAAGCACATGCCAGTGTAGACGCTCTCTTGCACAACTACTTTAACGCAAGAACTCTTGCGCTAAAGAGTTTTTGTGCAAGATCATGCCAGTGTAGACGTAGCCCAATTGAAGCTAATGGCAGCTACAGATGTTCCATGCCTCTGAAAATAAAGTCCCTTGCATCTGGAAGTGTTGTGCCCAAAATGAAAGGCAGCTTTTGAAAATGCTTAGCTTACCTTTTCTGTGATCCCAACTGACTTTAATGGGACCAAGAGTTGATGGCTGTATCTCAGCATAGAGATAATACTATGCTTGATGTGCATAGAAGACCCTGCTGGTCATAAAGTTTATACAATTGGGAGAAATTTCTTGTGCATAGAATACTGGTGCAAACTTTTAAATTGCAGCGGTGGGCAACGCAAGACTGAAAAGATTACTTAGTACTTGTAAAATATTATGTAAGTACTAAGTAGTATTGTGGTGGGAGTTTGAGAAAATTTCTCTTCCTGCATAAGTAACACAGAAGAGGAATTTGTAAAAATTCTCCCCCTTCTCTGAGCATCTGCCCAAATAAAATACTGAATAAATGAAAATACATAAAGCATTAGTTTCATGCATGACAGAACAGAACACAGAATTTTTTCTACAGTGGGAGGCATTGACAATTACTCTAGAGATCATCGGTACAATTATTACAAATGTATCAAAGGAAGTGCAGAGGCAAATAAATTATCTGAGAGTGTTCCCTGATGCTAAAGCCTCACAATGCAGTGCAACCAGAAACAAACAAAAAAGAATATTGTCATTGGAACCAAGTTTTGATTGTTTTATTTCTTTTGCATTGGAAAATGAATCCAAATGATATTTTAGTCTTCACATTTTAATTAACCTTTGTAATAACATTCTAAGGCCCAGACTTTGTGAGACATGGAAAATCAATTAAAGAGAAACTCTCAAGCGCTTTGCCTGAAAGAGGAACACAAATTACAAATAGCCCATTTTGAAAAATATCCTTTGTCAGTTATCTTTATGAATAAAAATATAGGGCTGTATCTTAGCTGGTGTAAAATAGCATTGCCCGATTGGCTGAGAATCTGGCCTATAATATCAAGGTGTCTTTCACAAACTTTAAATAACCTATTGGCCTTGAATGTATCATTATGTAGCTTTTTTCCCCAGGTACAATATATTTTGTACTTGAGAGAAAGAAAATCAATGTGGATTAATGTACTCAGTCTTCTCTATGCTTCTTTACAGTGGCTGTCACTAAAAGTAAGAAGGCAACAAGGACCAGAGGTTGAGGGGATATCAGATTAAGCTTCTTAGGTCTATTAAAGATTTAGCAAATTGACTGATCCCACATGATGATCCTGTTTTTCTCTTCCTCTTTCTTTCAGAAAGAGCCCATCAGCACAAAGGTGGGTTTTTTTTCAAGTATTTAAGTTTATCTTAATGTGTTTTTTAATTTCTAATATTCTCCTTTCATCTCTCCCCCACAAGTGAATCCATTAAATACTCAGGAAAAGTGAGAGATTTAAATACTGCCCCACTAGTGTGAGCTAGGTATATGGAGCCAGACTCTGATATCAGTTATACCAGAAAAAATCTATTGAAACTTTTTTTTGGCTTCACAAGTGGAATCAAGACTAGAATCTGAATCTGACCCAGGCGAATATTTCACCACAAGTGTTGTCATTGAATCTCAGCCTGGACTTGCAATGCCACAACCAACTTACTCTTCCTTCAACTTCTCTTAAATTGAGAGTGCCAGTTGTGCCCAGTTGTTCGGTGGGTTTGCTATGTGGCCTTGGAAGAACACCCTAAACTCTTCTTAGATGAAATGCTAGTTACCCCTCTGACTGCTGTAATATACAGTAAAAGCTGTGTTATCCAGGCCTGTACCAGCCAGAAAGCTCTCCAAATTGCCATTTCTGATCGTCATTGAAAGGCTGGTTTATAGTCTGGTTGGTGTGGAACTGGCTCTGCCATGTCCCTTCTAGGCAGAGTAATGGTCACAGGGGCTCTATGCACTGCTCCCACCCAGAGTTCTGGCTCTTCACATCCCATTAGCTGGGATCTACAGACAATGGGAGCTGTGGGGATGATGCCTGCAGGCCAGGGCAATGCTCAGGGCTGCCTAATGGCATCTCTGCCTAGAAGCAGCAGGGGCATGTTGCCACTTGCAAGGAGCTGCCCGAGATAAGCACCTCCCAGATCCGGCACCTCAGAACCCCTCCTGCACCTCAACCTCTTGCCCCGAGCCCCCTCTCCACCCAAACTCCCTCACAAGCCTGAATCTGCATCCCGACCTGCACCTCAAACCCCTCATTCCCAGCTCCACCCCGGAGTCCACACTACCAGCTACAGCTCTCACCCACTCCTGCACCCAATGCCCTGACCCAATCCAGATCCCCCTCCTGCACCCTGTACTCCTCATTTCTAGCCCTAACCCAGGACCCTCACCCCCCAGATTAGAGCCCATACCTCCTCCCAAAGCCCATCCCCCTGCCTCAGCCCAGAGTCCCTTCCCATACTCCAAACTCCAAGTTAACCAGAATATTTGACTAACTGGCACCTCTCATACCTCCAACATGCCAGATAACAAAGCTTTCATTCTACCATACAATGTGCCAGGAGCCAGTTGGACCACATAGAAAGCATATTATGACTTGGCCCTTGATTAATTTATTATAAGAAATGTGGCACTCTAGGGCTATGTCTACACTGGCGGGTTCTTGCACAAGAAAGGCCGTTCTTGCATAAGAACCCACAGAGCGTCCACACTGCTCGCCCGCTCTTGCGCAACAAGATTTACAGTACAGCGTCAGAAGACAGGGCTTCTTGCACAAGAGCTACACTCTTTTCTAACAAGTGTAAGCCCTCTTGCGTAAGAGCTCTTGTGTAAGAGGGCAGTGTGGATGTGCGGCAGGGGTTTCTTGCGCAAGAAAGCCCTATGGCTAAAATGGCCATCAGAGCCTTCTTGCGCAAGAGAGCGTCCACACTGCCATGGATGCTCTTGCGCAAAAGCACATGGCAGTGTGGATGTGTTCTTGCGCAAGAGTTCTTGCACAAGAACCCACCAGTGTAGACATAGCCTAGCACTGTCTTCCAGGACAACTGCAAATTTGGGTTGGTGAAGGGTTAATTTCTTATTGAAAGGCTGAATTTCCCATTTGCTGCTAGTGGGATTGGGTTAGAAAATGCTGAATGACTAAAGTACAGGTTCCAGGGATTTGCCAATAGAACAGGACATTATTCCCTCTCATCTTTTCCATCCATGTGAGGACTTTTTTTTCATCCATGTGCAGAATAAATTTTATGCGCACAGAGGTATGCATGATTGTGCACCACTAATAGAAACAAAACACCTAGCTTGGGCACTCTTGGGTGTTTGAATCTCTCCTGAAACCCAGTCGTATGTCTCTTATGTTGTTTCCTTAACCTACACCGGTGAACTGTAATTAGTATTCAAACAATCAAAACTTACACTTGCTTTTTGTCTTTTTTATAGATTTCAGTCAGGGTTAAAACTTAAGTGATTTGTTTTCACCAAGGAAACTAATGTGCATAGTCTGATGAGCTCAAACCAACTTCACATATGGTACATCTGACACTTAAAATGGGGCTGCCTCATGAACTCTAATCTCCCTATTCCCTCTCCCTGCCCTGTAAGAAATGAGATTAGCATAAGAAAGGAAAAAAATGGACTCTGTCCAAAGTACCTCTGTTTTTCTACATCTCACTTTTCTGGCAGCAGAAAGACAGGCCTAGTTACAGGAGCGGTGTCCTGCTCTTTATCGTGTTTCTAGAAACATAAATGTGCCTGGTGCTTTATAGCCAAAGACAGAGTTGACTCTGGGGAGCTTACAGTTAATGGAAGTGTATGCATGAGTAAGGATTACTCCTGTAAGTAAAACATTTAGGAAGAAGGTTTTATGTGAGAAAACAAATTCTAATTTGGAAGGAAGAAGATGGGGGAGATGAGATCAAATGTAGCTTGAATATGTAATGCATGCTTCATGTGTATGATATGGAAAGTTTTGCTGAAGGTAAGGCGGCCTACCCAATAATACATTATTCCATTTCCATTAGAGATAACAGACAAAATCCTACTTTCACTTCTGAATCTTGCAACACTTCTGCTCGCATATTTGTCTGCGCCCTGTTCCTTCAGTCTACAGCAGTGTTTCCCAATTTTATTTGGCCACGGAACCCTTTTAAACTCGAAAGAATTTTGCGGAACCCTAATAACACCAACTGGTTTGACAGCTGAAGCTTCGACTTTGTCCGATGTGGCGCTAGTGTATTCGTATTCAGTCACCCACGTGATCCATGCTCCCTGAGAGTGAGTATGAGGCTTTACAGCGGTATATAACAGGCAATCTCACCACTGACTGACTGTGTGCGCAGCGCTGAGTAGAAACATCATCGTCCCCACTGTGGCGGGGTGAGGCAACCCCGCCACTATCCCTTTCAGGAAGGGTGGGACGCCACGGGGAGTTGCGCGGCAGCAACCCTAGCGGCGGCAAAAGAAGCGCCGCCGAACGCACCCGGGGAGGGAGCGGACGGCGGCGACGCTGAAACGCGGCAGGCAGGAGGGGCGGGGGAAGCACAAGAGGCAACGCTCTGGCTGATGACGTCATGTGACGTCCCCAGCGTGACGCAAAGGGGCGGGGCTGAAGGTTCGGCAGGGGCAGACTGAGGGGCGGACGTTACACACCGGGAGCGGCACAAGGGAAGGAGGAGCAGGAGGCACCAGGTAAAGGGGTTAGGAAGGGCCGGGGGAGAGAGTCTCCCTGGGAGCGAGATAAAACATGTTCCCGGTGGCAGTGTGGAATACGGCCAAGGGCGGGGTCACAGAGCCCGAGAGCAGGTGTGTTTAGGGGTAAACCCCCACCTGTTACCGCTGGGAGCTTGGTTCCCAGCGTTAGGGCCCTGGGCTGGGGTCCAGGAGTGAGGGAGGGTCCGGACCCCCTCTCTGCCACCGGCAGGCGACCTTGCCGATTGTAATCCGAGTCAATTCTCGGGGACTTGATCCCGTGTCAGGAGAGTGTAATGGGGTGAGACGGACAGCATAACTCCACGGGAGTGTGGTGCGCCAATAAAATATCTGCGTCTCGCAGAGGCACAAACGTGAACTCGTGACACCCATTCTTTGGCTAAGCTGGCATTACACAGGGACACTTATCGTGGCGAACAAATGAAAATTGTTTTCAATAAAATTCATAAATGCTTAAATATTAATTATTTTTTAATCATAAAATATTATTGTAATGGAATTTTCTCACTGAACCCTTATTTTCACTTCGTGGAACCCTGGGGTTCCGCGGAACACCATTTGGGAAACACTGGTCTACAGGTACACATAGCTCTACTGCAATGTTCTCTGGGCGTGTAAGGCTTTGCAGAATCAAAGCTTTAGCAACTTACCTGAAAATGCAAGACAGAGTGTGGTTCATGCAGTTTTCCTAATTAATTTACTCATATATTGTGAGGCCGAAAGGTGTTAATGACTGGCATCAAGCATATCTTTTATCTATAAATCCATCAGGGTATGTCTACACTAGCCCCCTAGTTCGAACTAGGGTGGCTAATGTAGGCATTCGAACTTGCAAATGAAGCCCGGGATTTAAATATCCCAGGCTTCATTTGCATGTTCCCGGGCGGGCGCCATTTTTAAATGCCCCGTAGTTTGAACTGACTGCCCGCGGCTACACGCGGCAGTCAGAAGTTAATCCGAACTAAGTCCTTAGTTCGGATGAACTGTTACACCTCATTGCAGGAGGAGTAACAGATATTTAAATCCCGGGCTTCATTTGCAAGTTCGAATGCCTACATTAGCCACCCTAGTTCGAACTAGGGGGCTAGTGTAGACATACCCTCAGAGATTTGGTTAAAGAGTGTTGGGGTATTAACCAAATTTCATTCAGGAAGGTGTCACTTTGTGAGATGGTAGCTAAAGCAATAGGGAGCCACTGAACTGCAGAGCAGAAGCTAAGTCACATTGTCCCAACCACTCTTAAATTGGATCTTTGGGCTGTAGCCCCCCAGTTTCCCAGCTCTGTTATCTGGACAGGCCTAGGTGAATTTGGCCACTACAAACCTTTTCCACTTGGAAGCATATGACAGTGTAGCAGTGCCACCACCACCCAAGGGCCACTTGTGCCCCATTAGGATTCTGTGTGCGGCTCTTGAGACATTTTGTTTACCGTGGCCCATACATAAGGTTGCCTGATTCCACTGGTTTCCGTCCACACAGGCTTTTTTCCTAGTGGTATTACTAAAGTGACACGCGTGTAAAACAAGGGCCCATGAAGTGAGGTGCCTGCTGATTGTGCTCAACACTGACTGTGAGAGCCGTGCGCTCCCTCTGCATCCAATCAAAGTGCTGCTACAGTTCAGTTGGCACATCCCACAGATTCTAGGTACGCAAGCCCAGTTAGCAAAACTACCCTATCCCGGGAGACCTTCTTGGGTACGACAAGCGTGTGGCCCACTGAGATGAAGGAGGGCCACTCATATGGCCCACTCACTAGCCTAGGTTGCCCCTCACTGCTGCATAGGCTTTGAGTGACCCAGCATCTGAAAAGCAAAATATGTATTCATTCACCCAAAAGTACAGAATACACAGAGCAGAGGGTCAACATAACAAAAAATCCTGTATTTCCCCTTAACCACACGACATTCTTTCCGTGCAAGTATTTGACACTGCCCAGGAAGTGTCTCTTCCTTCCTACCTTTAAAGTTTGGGATCCCCTGTGGCCCTAGAACTAGCCTTGGGAGGAGTAAAGTGTTCTTAGCCTGGATGGAGCTAGGTAGGGAGTATTCCCCAATAAGCCACAGCTCTGTTTCCTCAAGGACTTTTATTTGCATGTAGCCTTTTTTCCATTGTTCCTTTGATCTAACTCTGTGTATTCAGGCAAGAGAATATCACACACAACCTGAGGAGCGTATAATATTTATAAAAAAATACCATTCATAACTCTTCATAGACCTAATATAGCATTTTAGTCTTTTTGGATAAAAAATAGATACCAAAGGATTCTGGGACAAGGGCCACGAGGAAACAAACTGGGGTGGTTTGAGGGTCACAGGTAGAAAAAGCTGGACATTTCTGTCCTCTGGGAACCTTCCAGCAGGGAACATAATTCCACTGTGATGTGGGCTTGGAAAGTGCTGTCATGCTCTTTGTTTCATAAGAGATGCCGCGGGGTGAGTCAGTTGGGATAATTGCATGAGAACAATATTCTGTTTCAGGCAGCAACGTATCATTGCCCACCAAATGGGTTTACACTTTCGTTTAAATGTTAGCCTTGTTTATCTGTAGGTTTGGGAACATCTTGTTTACTATGACGTAGTCGCAGTACAATAACTCAAAAAGCCAAGTGGGAAGAGCTGGCTTAGGTAGCCGTTGAGCCTTACTTTGCAGCATAATTTTTCTACTGTTGTCATCACTGCAAACTTTTTCCAGTTGTGAATATTAAGACATTCCATCAAAATAACATCTAGGGAGAAAGGCTGTCTAAATCAAACTGCAAACATTTCACATGGCACCAGCTTTTCTACCCAGTCTACTCTTCCCACTAGGATGCATTAGTCATAGACCCAGCTATAGCTATTGTGGTATAAATATATATAGAACATTTTGTGAGAAATCAAACTACATGACAGTGATATGCTCTAATTAGTGATGGATAAGCTACAAATAGGGGGGATGAAGAACCCCAAATTTATAATGCTAAAACCCTGGCAAGAACAGGTGGTCATATGACCATGGTAAAGAATCATAGAAAGAGCTATTTTCACTAAGCTCTGAACAAGAATGTTGGCATAAAAGAAGGAAAATTAAAAACACTGCCCCTTCACCTCATGTCCCTTTTGCTCTAGCAGGTTATAGACAAGCCTCGGAGGAGTAGCTTTGTTAGTCTGTATTTGTAAAAACAATGAGGAGCCCTGTGCACCTTAAAGACTAAGAGTATGTCTACACTACAGCGCTAATTCGAACTAACTTTAATTTGAAATAAGCTAATTCGAAATAATGCATCTAGACCCAAAAACTAATTCGAATTAGCATTTTGCTAATTCGAAATAGTGCGTCCACACTGATTGGACGCTGGGTCGCATTTAAGGGCAGCTGAAACCGGTTCCGGCAGGGCATCAGGTCAGTAGTTGCTTTGTGTGGCTGCTGTCCGAGGCTATCTGAGGCTCGTGCTTAAAGGGACCCCCCTGGACAGCCGGTTCTCAGCTTTTTCGCTTGCTTGCCTACCTTGGCAAGGGACAGCAAAGCGTTTTCCTCTCTGCCTGCCTGTGTTGGTGGTTCCCATTAGGGACGCCGCCGCAGTTGGCACCATGGAGCCAGAGCTCGCCCTGGGCATTCTGCTCCAGTTTTTGGACTTGCTGCTGCAAGCCTGCCAGCAATGGCTGGAGACTGCCTGGCACCATCTGGTGCATGTCAGCCCCCTGCCCTTCCCCCTGGCCTCCCTGGGGGCTGTGGAGGAGCTGCAGCAGCGCCCAGATGCCAGCGTGCCCCGCCGCATCTGGCATCTGGACACCAGCAGTGACTGGTGGGACCGCATAGTCCTGGAGCGCTGGGGAGACCAACAGTGGACCCAGAACTTCAGGATGAAGATGGACACCTTCCTGGAGCTCTGCGAGTGGCTCGCCCCTGCTCTGTGGCGACGGGACACTCGCATGAGGCCTGCCATCTCCCTCCAGAAGCGTGTGGCCATCGCCCTGTGGAAGCTCTCCACACCAGACAGCTACTGATCCATCGGGAACCAGTTCGGCGTGGGGAAATCCACCGTCGGCGCAGTGCTCATGCAGTTACGGCACTCACCAGCCACTGGGCCGGGGGGGGAGGGGATGGGCCGCCCCAGGAAAAACGGGGGGGGAGGAGGTGAAAGTGCCCCTCATGGGAGGATTCAGTCTGTCCCGGCCGTACTACACGCCGCCCGCGGCGGCCAGGATCGCAGCGGGGGTTGCTTCTGGGAGTGGGGCGCGGAGCAGCGCCAGGGAACGAACACTCCCAGCCACCCGGACACCCCAGTGATTCGCGGTTTGGTGTGTCTCTCTGCAGGTGGTCAAGGCCATCAACCGGGTACTGCTCCGCAGGGTGGTTCGCCTCACCGACCCAGACGTGGTCATCCAGGGGTTTGGCGCCCTTGGCTTCCCCAACTGTGGGGGGGCCATCGACGGGATGCACATCCCCATCCTTGCCCCGGAACACCAGGCCTCCCAGTATATCAACCGCAAGGGGTACTTCTCATCCTCCTGAAGGCCGTGTCTGACCACCGGGGCCAGTTCACGGACATTAATGTGGGCTGGTCCGGCAAGGCACATGACGCACAGGTGTTCCGCAACTCCTCCGTGTACCAGAGGCTGCATGCCGGGACCTTCTTCCCTGACTGCAACATCACGGTCGGGGACGTGGACATGCCCGTCTGCCTGGTGGGGGATGCGGCCTACCCCCTACAGCCCGGGCTCATGAAGCCCTACATGGGACACCTCAACCCCTCCTGGCAGGCCTTCAATGCCAGGCTCACCAGGGCCTGCATCGTGGTCAAGAGGGCCTTTGGCCGACTGAAAGCACGCTTTAGGTGCCTCCTCACCCGCCTCGACCTCGCCAAGCACAATATCCCTCCCGTGGTGGCAGCATGTTGTGTGCTGCACAATTTATGTGAGTGGAAGCAGGAAGCTTTCCTGCCAGCCTGGATGGCTGAGGCTGACCGCATGGCTGGCCAGTATGTGCAGTCCCGCACCGCTGCCATCTGGGAGGCCCAGCGGGAGGCCGTCCAGATCCAGGAAGCCCTGCGGGAGAGCTTCCTGGTGGAGGAGGACTGAACTCTCCCTGCATGCCCCACTGGGGCCTTCTTCCACCGTCCCCTCCTTCTCCTTTCCCCTCCCTAACCCCCCTTCCTAATGTCAAATAAAGACACCTGTTTTGGCAACAAAAATCTCTTTTTATTTTACATAACTGGGGTGAGGGGAGGGAGGAATGAGGGTGGGAGAGGGGAGGGGGAACCTGGGAGGAGGGAGCTGGAAGGGGGAGGAAGGGAAGGGAAAGCTCAGGGCTCGGGATCCTGCTGGCTCTCCCGTCTCGCAGCACTGCGGGTGCGGGGGCGTCGGGGGGAGTGGGTGTGGAGGGTGGGGCAGGAGGGACGGGGGGTGCAGAGGAAGTGGGAGGGGGAGCAGGGATGGGAGGAGGAGTGAGAGCTGGGGCGGCCGCAGGGGCTGGAGCAGGAGGAGGCAGGAACCTGTCCACCAGGGTCTGGAGGTGACCTCTGAGGGCACAGCCCTGATCCTCCAGCGCCTCCAAGCTCCGCTGCCGCAGCCGCAGGTCCTCCAGGACCCAGTGCTCCTGGGTATGGAGCTGCTGCCCCAGTAGCCGCAGGTGCTGCCGCTGGTACTCCTCCTGGTTCCTGGTGCGCCTGCTGGCCCGGGTGCGGGTGGCTGTTGCAGGCGGGGTGGTGCGCCCTGCACTCCCAGGTGCTGCGGCTGTGGTGAAACAAGAGCAGTGGTCAGTTCTCCCTGGGGACACAGTGGGTGAAACCTAGCCCCCCTCTGCAAGGCGAGGTCGGCGTGTGGGGAACAGGCCAGGGCCCCTGCATGACACCAGCTGCTGCTCCATGGTGGGCAAGGCCCAGGCGCACGGTCCCTGGGCTCCCTCTCCACCCCCGCCCCATACACATAAGGGGACCATGATGACACTCACATGTGGAGCCCTCCCCGGCCTCAGACGACACAGCAGATGGGCTCTGTGGGATGACTCGGGGGTCCTGGGTCCTGGGCAGGCTCCCTGAAGGCTCCTGCGGCTCCTGGCTCTCGGCGTCCTCCTCTTTCTCCATTTCTGCCCCGGGGTCGACCACCACCCGGGGGGCATGGACTGCGTGAGCCCCCAGGATGCGGTCCAGGGCCTCAAAGTGAGGGCAGGCCTCTGGGTCGGCCCCTGGTTGGGAGGCCCTGGAGTAGGCCTGCCGCAGGTCCTTAATTTTGTAGTGGACCTGCTCCTGGGTCCACATGTGGCCTCTGGTGGCCAGGCTGGCAGCCATGCGGCTGTAGACGGCCGCGTTCCTGTGCCTAGTGTGGAGATCGTGGATGTTGGAGGCCTCCCCCCAAACCCCGATGAGGTCCACGATCTCCGCACTAGACCAGGTGGGCGCCCGCCTCTTGCGGCCCCGGGCAGGCTCCTGGGAGCCGCCAGCCTGGTCCTGGGAAGAGATGGAGGGCTGGGTGGCAGCGGGTGGCTGGCTCATCCCGTGCCAGATGCAGGATCTGCTGGCTGGGTGCTGGAAGGCTTGCAACTGGCACAAGCACTGTAGCCAGACCGTGCCCCTTTAAGGGCTCCGGGGCTGGGAGGGGGGCAGAAGAGTTTCCCTGATTTGGCCCAGAGTGGCCACCAGGGCAACCTGGGAAGGGCTAGCCTCCAGCTAGTTCGAATTAAGTGGCTACACTGCCCTTAATTCGAACTACTTAATTCGAACTAGGCATTACTCCTCATAGAATGAGGTTTACCTAGTTCGAATTAAGCGCTCCGCTATTTCGAATTAAATTCGAACTAGCGGTTTGTATGTGTAGCCCCTATTAAAGTTAATTCGAACTAACGGCTGTTAGTTCAAATTAACTTTGTAGTGTAGACATACCCTAACAGATTTATGTGGGCATAAGCTTTTGTGGGCAAAAACCTACTTTGTCAGAGGCAGCTGGGTTTTTGCCCACCAAAGCTTATGCCCACATAAATCTGTTAGGGTACGTCTACACTGAGTATCCCGAAATAGATACTCCGCGTCTTAACAAGCCGCTAGTTATTTCGAAATATTTTTCAAAACGATGGGCGTGCTATTTCAGCATCCCTGTAACCCTTGTTCCATGAGAGTTAAGGGATGACTCAAAAAAGTACATTATTTCAAAATTTGGCACTGTGGAGATGCCCCAAATTTCAGAATAAGCTATTTTGAAATAGATTCGAAATAAGAGACGCATTTTGCGCAGCACAAATTACATATCTTTTTTCGAGTTTAGGGTGCTGTGTAGATGTACCCTTAGTCTTTAAAGTGCCACAGGACGCCTCGTTGTCTTTGCAGATTATGGACAGAAGCTCTGCTTTGCCAGGTAGCCTGGAATAGGTGGAAATAAGCTGCTACTTGTCTTCCTTCCTTCTTCTCAGGTTTGGAGAGAAAAATGAACTGTCTCGGCTCTCTGCCTCGTTGAGGCACAGCCTACGAGTGGGCTGTCCATTCATTATACTAAGCTCCTCTGGCCATCAGGTACTCTACCAGGTGAGACAGGAGAGATTTCTTGGGAGGGAAAAAATCAACCTATTGATTTCCAGACAGCATGTTTCATTCTGTGTTTCTATTTTGCATCCTAACTCACACCCCGGCCTCCTCCTCTCGGCCCCCACTGTAATACTACTATTCCACCCTCAGGGCCTGATGGTGTAAGCAATACGGACAGATCCTAGAGCCATTTGCAGCCTCCTTACATAAGCTTCTGACCACACAAACAGCTTGCGGGATCAGGGCTCTAGTGAGCCTATAGCCTTGGAGAGCTTTAGCTCATTCAGTGAGTTCTGACAACATACACACTGCACGTTGGTTTTTGTTTGACCCCCCCCCCCAACTTCTTGTCAAGAACAGAGTCCCTGACCTTTATGACTCACAATTTAAAATCTGATCCTCATCACTGAAGTTGACTGCAGGGAGGAGGGGGAAAAAATCAGGCAGAGAAACATATTGGGGGGTGTGGCTCAGAGAAACCAGGGCTTTAAGCACTGAGCAGATAGTAGAGGAATTTTTATTACCAATTGGCAAGCAGGTTTGTGTTCTACTCCAGGAAGAAAAGCCTTAAAACTTAGAAGGCAGCCAGCGTGTGCTGTTGCTTTGTCATTTACCGTATTGATGCTATTTTTGGTCATTATTCCTCTCATACATACAAAATCTGAATACAATTCCTCAGTTGTATTATGTATTGTAAGTTTTGATTTCAGTGTTCTCTAGAGAGACACTTAGGGTACGTCTACACTTGACCCTAGTTCAAACTAGGGATGCAAATGTAGGTGACCGAAATTGCTAATGAAGCAGGGGTTTAAATATCCCGCACTTCATTAGCATGATCTCGCCGGCGCATTATTTCGCTCAATAGCTGTTTTGAAAGTGAAAGTGCGCGCCGGGACCTGTTAGTTCGAACCAAACCCCTTGGTTCGAACTAATGTTACACCTCAAAAAATGATCCTGATCACTGAAGGAGTAATGTGTTTTGAGGAGTAACATTAGTTCGAACCAAGGGGTTTGGTTCGAACTAATGCATCCCGGTGCGCACTTTCACTTTTGAAACATCTGTTGAGTGGAGTAATGCACCGGTGAGATCATGCTTATGAAGCCCGGGATATTTAAATCCCTGCTTCATTAGCAATTTCGGTCGCCTACATTTGCATCCGTAGTTCGAACTAGGGTGCAAATGTAGACATACCCTTAGCGAGGTATAAGAAGGGCCCTACACTGTTCATGACCATGAAAAATGTGTCATGGACCATGAAATCTGGTCTTTTCTGTGCTTTTACCATACATGCAGATTTCACAGGGGCAGACCAGCCTTTCTCAAATTGGGGGTCCTGACCCAAAAGAGAATTGCAGGGAGGTCACAAGATATTGTGATATCCAGATATCCTCTGTACAAGTCCCTGGACTTTGGTGGGATTTCACAGGTGTCAATGAGAACAAAATTTGGTTGAGTATTTTCTTTGGTGAGCTCAAGTCAAACAAGCAATATACTATAGAATATACTAACCCAAATCTATATGCCATGCTTTAACCACTAAAACTCACACCCTCATCTGAACACTTAAAAAATGATTGATTGCTGTTAAAATCAGATATATGTTTTGACTTGCTAATTTTGGTCATAACTCTAAGTTCTCGAAATACTGTAAAGGCTTGATCCTATAGGTGCTTGCACCCTTGAGGAGTCCTTTTAAATGTATAATTAGGGCCTGATTATGGTCTAAATCAGGGCTACTCAACTTTGGAAGCCCCAGGGTCCACAATGATACTCACAGCACATGCCAAGGGCCATTACTTAAGTATGGTTGCATATACATACAAATATATATGCAAATATATGCAAATAGATTTTTTCATACTGATGGGCATGAATAGAAAGATTAAGGCAAGACTACGCAACACACAGACCCCCTTTAAGTCAGTTCTGCTGATATTAATAAAATGCAATATTTACCCAATTTCCACCCATATGACAGCACTTTTAATGAGCAATGACAGTCCAGGAATTTAACTTTTAAAACACATATCAACAGAAGACCATTATATTGACTACTTTTTTGTTTTGGCTCCCTCCTGCGGGCCGCAAACAAATGGGTTGCGGGCCACATATGGGCCATGGGCCACATGTTGAGTAGCTGCATGTTGAGTAGGTCTAAATTGTGCAATGAATCCTGAACTTTCTTGCAAGGGGCTATATGGACTTTGGGTCAGAGCATGTACAATTTTGGTGGAGCTGCTCACCAGCTTACTTCCTTCAAGAGTAGCTGGGGGTGAATGGAAATAGCATCAACTCCTGTGATTCTTATTGTGAGTCTTGTTGTGATAATCGGTGGTTTTAGTGAAAACCTGGAATCAGGTGGGTACATGAAAATCTCCGCATTCATTTGGGGTGGAGAGAGGAAGGTAATCCCTCACAAAAAAAGGTTGGGAACCTAACTCCAATAGCTCAAAAAGTAGGAGGGGGGAAAAAAGGCCCTCAAACATATTATATAAATAAAACATCCTGTGATTTTTAACCAACTGATATGACTTCTGTGGAGGCCTGACTTGTGCTGTTTTGAAGTTTGAGGTTGGTAACACTGAGCCTCTCTAGGCCCAGTCCTCAGCAGGCAGTAATTACTAGTGCAGGAGTGCTGTAAATTACTTCCTCCAAATTCCTGAAGCAAGAGGAAAGCAGAGGAGGATTTGTGACTCAGAAGTGTGTGTGTGTGTGTGTGAGTCACAATGCCTCATGGTGTGGTGCTGCTTACATGTCACCCCTTGCTTGAGGCAGTGCCTAAAGTCACAATCTATTCTGAAGGAATACTTGAGTGTTTGCAATGGATACAGTCTCTCTTAGCCCTTTAAAATTGATACCTTTCTTAGCTCAGAAAAAAGAATTAACCATAACCCAGCATTAAAATATACAGGCAAGTTACAAATTAAATGGAAAAACTGTGGAGCACTTTACAGACTAACAAGATAGTTTAATAGGTGATGAGCTTTCGTGGGCCAGACCCACTTGGAAACATCTCTTCCCTTCCCATGTATCTTTCTCAGTAACATTTATTTAAAAGAACTCTAACTGTTGGGTGCTTCAGAATTCTGAATATATTAGGGAATGATTACCACAACACTATGATGTTGCTAAAACAAGTAGGGAAAGTCTGAAGATAAATGAAGAGAAATGAGCACTTTGGTTTCATGTAATTCGTTTGCCTTTTATTAAAGCTCTTGTCAAGAATTGTCTCTATGATGCTGCAGTGATCGATCCATCGGCAGCCGATTTATTGTGTCTGCGTAGACGCAATAAATCAATCTCTGAGAGCTCTCCCATCAACTCTGGTACTCCAGCAGGACGAGAAGAATAGCTGGAGTCAATGGGAGAGATGCCCCTGCTACCCTACCATGTGGAAGACACTGCGGTAAATGTGTCGACTTCAGCTATGCTTTTTGTGGAGCCAAAGTTGCACAGGGTAAGATCAATGGGGAGGAGGGTGTTAATGTAGTTAAGGCCTCAGTCATGTTTTCAGACCTGAAATTCTAACGAGTAATTGGCATTACCTTTGTTTATTGCTTTGATGTCAAGTCTTTTATTTATTTATTTGGAATTCAGCCCAGAGGTGGATTACTGCTTTTCCATGTCCGGTCTTAAAATGTTTGATTTAAGCTTTCAGAATGCAAATTAATCTAGATGTATTTGTAAATGGAGAAGCTGGACAGGTTTCTATTTTTATGACAGTAGAGCCAGTAGGAAGGAAATAGCGATGATAATGGCACCAAATATTGGTACAGTAATTCCTCATTTAACACGTGCCCGCTTAACAGGTTTTCGCAATAGCACGATTTTTTTTTAGGGAACGTTTTTTGAATTACACAGCCATCCCCGGAATAACACGATTTCCCCAGCTGGCCTGTTGCCGGTGGCTGCGCAGGGCTTCCCCTGCTCCCTGCAAAGTGGCGGAGGGTTCGCTGCTCGCCGTGCGGTTCCCCGCTGACTCCCCCTTGCCGGACGCCTTGCCCCCTCTCCTCCACCCCCACTGGCAGGCTGGCGGCTGGGTTTCCCCAGCTGGCCCGTCACCGGCGGCTGTGCGGGGCTTCCCCTGCCTCCCTGCAAAGCGGCGGAGGGTTCACTGCTCGCCACGCCATTCCCCTCCAAACCCCCCTCGCCAGATGCAGTGCGGGTCCTGGCAGACCCGTCACAGGGGCATACTCCCAACCCAATCCCCCTCCCCTCTCCTCCCCTTCCCTTCCCCAGAGCCAAACACCTCCCCTCCCTGCTGTAACTCAGTCACCTTCCTCCCCCAATCTTATGTCCCGGTCCCAACAGACACCACCGCTTGAAACGCAATCCCAACCTTTTCCATTCTTTTCAATGGGAAAATTGACCCCGCATAACACGTTTTTACTTAACACGATCATTTTCTGAAACATATCTGTAGTGTTAAATGAGGAATTACTGTATTTACAAAAAAGGAATGGCAACATCTAAAGTCTTATTTTAGAGGTGCTCAGATGGGGAAGACAACTGCCATCAGCTTGTCATCTTTGTCTGCCTATCTCCATGGGGTGTTAGCTTAAAAACATTGACAAGCTGCTAAGTGCGGCAACCCTGAGCATGGACCAGTGGTGTAGGCAGAAGGGCTTAGCTGGGTGGGCCCTGACTTTGGATGGGTGGGCAGCATGGGGGCGGGTTTAAGCCCTAGTGCCCCAACCCAACTGCCCAGCTGCAGCACCTAGTGGAATGAAGTAAGCCACGGTGTCCTGACCCTGTTCCTTGGCTGCAGCTCACGGCTGAGTGGGGTAAGCCCTGGCCCCTCTTCCCTACTGGACCACCGGAGCAGAGCATGGTAAGCCCTGGCACGCCAACCTCCATCTGGAGCACTAGGTCGGTTGGCAGGGGGTGGGCCTGGAAGCAAAGTGGATGGGCCACGGAGCATTCAGGCCCACCTGTGGCTATGCCTTATGGACTGTCTGGTTAGCTTCATCTCTGCTACAGACTAGTGGGCAGCAGCAAAACTGACAGAAATGTGTCATTTCAGTCTGTAGTTGCCAGGATTTTCACAGTCTGGCTCCATGGCACCCTGGCCTGATGGGCAGGCTGGAAACCTGAAAGTGCTGGGCATGTCAGCTCTGAAGCTCCCAGGCTGAAGAGGAGATAAAGGCCTGGGAGTGGCTTTGCCACCGTCCATCTGGTGGGCTGTTAAGGCACTGGAAAGCCAGGGCTTCCCGACTCCCAGGCCAGCTGGCCCTCTGGCCAGCTGACATACAGACAACGACCTAGTTCACAAGTCTGGAAGCTTTATGATCCTTCACTTTCAGGCAATCTGCCTAGGGGGCTGCAGAGATGACGTGTTCCTGCCAATAGCTGGGGGACAGAGTGAGAGCAGATGGCTTCAACAATGCTACTGCACATGCTCAATACAAGCCAAACACCAAATCTGAGCAGGCACAGGATCCTGCATGCCTCAGAGGGAGCGGGAAAGGCCAGGGGGAGGGAGGGAAGGGTTGCACTAAAGCTCTAGACCCAGGAAGCCTGGGCTGTGGAGGACCCAGGTCAGTGAGTTGGCAGGAGACTGAGCAGGGATCCATCAGAAGTTAGTCAGAATTGAACCGTTTTCCAAAACATTTACATTTTGACAAACTGGCGAATAACGCTTCACCCAAATTTCACCCTGCTGTGCGGTTGGTTGCAATTATACACCTTTATTGTCATTGCTAGAGGTGCTGAGGGTCCTATGGCACTATGTACAGAACAGATATATACTATAGTATGACAGTCCCTGCTCCAAACTGATTGCAATCTTAGTATCAGGCCAGACATTACAGTGGGTCAAGCTATTAAATACAAGAAGAGACAGCAGGGGAATAGTAACAGGAACATATTTTTTTGCATGGATGCCTGTTGATATGTGGCTAGAAAAACTGTTGCTTGTATATTCCAAAATTACTTTGTAGTTTCTCTTTGGATATCAGAAGAAAAGGAAGTTAGGAATGCAAGCATTTGTTAGAAAGAAAATTTGAAATAAATAAATAAATAAACCCACAATCCATTTCCCCCAAAGGAAGGGTTTCATGTTCTAAAATCCACACAAAGGCAAACTCTGATTTCAGGAATTTTCAGATGGATGTCTATTTTAATAGCTCAAAGGAATACATTGGAGCCAATATTTCACATTTGGAAAATGAGTAATAGATATTGAGGATAACTTTTTCTGACTGGTTTTTAATTCCCTTATTTATGGGAGTAGGAATACAGATTTTATTTGAGGTGAGGTTTTAAAGTTATTGTGGGATAAGTAGCTATGCTGCTGAAAGAGGATATGGTCTGTTTTCTGTATACTGCAACTTTAAACACAGACGTGTCTAAAAAAACCTCTTGATGTTAGAAAGGCCTTCATTTGCCTTATATCCACCCTCTTTTCCAATCACTCTATTAAACTGCCTCCACCATTTGTATATTTTAAGAGCATGGTATTACATTTGTTTCTTATTCTGTTGCTTGTGCTTTGGTGGAGAGGCTGTGCTATTAAAAATCATGTATTTATTGCCATTTTCTCAGTACATTGGGATCTCCTTTTTGTGGAGTTTTCTCCTTCAGTAGAATGTGCTGGGTCAATAGCCTCAGAATGAAATCCTGGCTTTGGCTGAAATCAATAGGAGTTTTACAATTGGCTTCAATGGCACCAGGATTTCATCCTGGAGTACAAACCACAGCATGGGCAGTCTTCTTTAATCTTCCTCTGACTGCCTTTGTCACGCTCTCTAGCGGCTCACAACTGTGAGTGCCAGTCTTAGGTCAGATTGTCAGAAAACAAGGCAGGCACCCCAAACACAATTCTATGGTTAGATTTCACTAAGTCAGTAATAAATGGGAACTCCTGGATCACTACAGCAGCCTTACCATAGAGTCACAGAAGCTTCAGGGGGAAGCCAAGTTAGTCTGTTACAGAAAAAAACAACAGATGATCTGGTCGCACTTTATAGATTAACAAAACGTGTAGACGGTATCATGAGCTTTCATGGGCACAGCCCACTTCAGATGACTGGAGTTATGAGTTTAGGATGTGCACACCCAAAATAAATAGGAGAGGGGAAGGGGAGGGGAGAGGGGAAAAAAAAGAAGAGGGGTGGGAGACAGGGAGATAGAGGGAATTAGTAAGTATCTGAAGATTGGGTAGTTAAAACAAATCAGATAAGAATCAAAGTCAATAGATAGTATCCTTCCTGACATAAGAGTCTAAAGAGCTGTTTGCACCTTCAATGGCTGTTAAGTTGGTAGTGTCCCAACCATCTTTCATCATGATTGAGTCCATTAGCATGTGAATTGAATTTGAGGATGAACTCTAATTCCAATGCTTCTCTGTGCATCTGACTAGTAGAACTGATTTGTGACAAGACAGCTACTAGAAGATCTTTTAAACAGTGATTCAGAAGATTGTAGTGTTCCCCAATAGGTTTCTGTATGTTTCCTTTACATATATCTGATTTGTGTCCATTGATTCTTTCCCGCAGAGACTGTCCAGTTTGTCCAATATATATAGCAGTGGGGCATTGATGGCATTTGATGGCATAGATCAAATTACTGGATGTGCAGTCAAATGACCTTTTGATTTGATAGCTTATGTTGTTGGCTCCAGTGATGTATTCGCCAGTATAGATAGGTGGGCAGAACTGGACTTGGTGATAAAAGGTTATATCAACCAAAAATCGCATCACATTAGATTTCTCCCAATCCCCAAGGGTCAGTCACTTACCTCAGACCGATTTAGTACTCTGGATCTCACATCAAAGACAATGTTCGCAGCCAATTCTCTAATAAACTAAAGTTTTATTAGCTAAGAAAATAAATGAGTTGTTGAGAGGTAAAAGCAGGAGAAATATATTAAACGGGTGAGTGAAAGTTTGTATAGCCAAAATGATTGCAAGGATGTAATACTCTGCTAGTTTCCCAAAAGTTTGTCAAGGTTACACAGACCGGAGGATCCTCATCATCTTGTCTAGACACTCCACCCTGTTAGAATCCAAACAGTCCAGAGATAAGGATTATTCCTTTGCGTCACTACTTATGGTTTCTGCTCACAGAAAACCATCTAAGTAATCTCACCCAATTGGGCCAGAGAATTTCTGTTTTTGAACATAATGGCCCTTGCTTTGAAGTTAGTTTTTAAGGCTCCATTGTGTCTGTTGGATAATTTAATTACAGGGATATACACAATGTAAACAGTAATGTAATAGCATATACCAATCCTTCACTGGTTTTCCTGAAGCTTATCCATCAAGCACATTCTCATCTTCACACTAACACACACTGTTGATCTATGGTTAACGAAAGGAATATACATAATGTAGTGTGATAGCAATCAATGTGGATATGGATAAATGAAAATAACACCATTAATACTGCCTTTGAAGTAAACTAACACACAAATGAATTGGCCTGATTACATTACAATACCTTTTGAGAGGCCTTTGATTTCTACAGGTTGTACCTTCCTGTTTCTGGCACCCTTGGGACCTAACCAGTCCTGAATCAGGGAATTTACTAGACCAGGGGAGGTCAATCCCATCCCCTTTGCTGCTGTCGGTTGTGGGGCTCCACTCTTACTGGGAGGGGGCAGCAGAGGGGCCAGCATTGACTGAGCCAGGACTGGGGGAGGGAGGGCACTTGGGTAAAAGGTAGGTGGCTGCATGGCCCCATGGCCTAGGTCCAGAAGCGGGGGAAGAGTCGCTGAACATGGGGCCCAGCTTTCCCTGGAAGCACTCCAGCCTGGGAGCACCCCTAAGGATGCCGGACCACAAATGTAGCCGGATGACAGAAGTTCCGACTATAGAGGTTCAAACTGTTTTAGCATATGTGTAACCCCGGTGGAGTCAGCAGCAACCAGGGCTGGGTTCAATATCTAGGGGTTCCTCTCAATCCATCCAAGACAGAACTGGCTTTAGCCCCCACTCAGTAACCTGGGAAATTCACACACCACCACAGGTGCCTCTGTGAGGCAATGCTTCCTCACTTGCCAGCACAGAGCCTGAGTGTAGAAAAGAAAATTTTAATAAAAGGGAGGGAAGTAACTTGGCATTAATTTGGGAAAACACCACAAAGAGTTCATAAAGAAAAACCATGAGTAAAAGTCCTGCCCCAAGTAGGTTGGGCAATGTCCTTTTCCTCTAGGTTCTTAAGTCCAGCAATTTCAATGTCCCCTTCACATGCCCAACCCTTCTCTGCACTCCACTCACGGTTGCTGCTGTTGGTCAGAGCAGATGCAGAGTCCAGAGGGGCATCCTGAGAATTCACCTCCCATCCTGAGTGAGGGGAGGTAAAGAAACATCTTACTCACTTCGCTGGTCACTCGCCATCGGCCTGCTCACTGTTCTCTGCTGCCGCTCTGCTGGCTGCTCATCACTTCTCTCTGCCTCCACCCTGCTGGCTCTCGGTCCCCATCCGCTGCCATCCACTTCTGGATGTGACTTCTGCCCATCAGGCTCAAATGATTTCAGCTCTCGGTGATTTCAACTCATAACAAGCTAGATAGAAAAACACAACTCCAAAACAATTAACATAAGAAAACAGGTACCTAATGATAACTATTTAGCTTTGTTTTTTGAACAGTAGTGGGGTGGGGGCGGGAAGTGGAGAACAGGTCAAACCAGTCCAGGCAGGGGAAGCTAAATAGCCCTCTGATCAGAATAACATTCACTTACCCCTCTGACAGAATGTCTACACAGAAGCATTATTTCAGAATAACTGACATTATTCTGAAGTAACATAGGGTGCATCTACACTAAAAGCCTTTATTTCAAAATAATGTCAAACTGGAGGACTTCTTGCTCTGACTCATGATGACCCTCATTTCACGAGGAGTAAGGAAATCAAAGGAAGAGTGTAGACAGCGCCAAAAGCTGAATTAAGCTATTTTGACTTCAGCTACCCAATTGACCTAGCTGAAGTTGCATAGTTTAATTCGACTTTAGCGCTGCTGTGTAGATGTACCCTATATAGAGATCTGAAAGTCAAGCCCCTGCATTAGCAAGACTCTTTCTTCTAACTGTGAGCCCTTTCTTTTGGAACAATGTAGCACTGACCTACTTTTCTATATTCTCACAAAAGTACAAACATCGGTAACCATATTTTAGCTCTCTCTGCACTTAATACAAACATAGCTTGTGTTGGGTCACAAGGTGATTACAATGCACAAAATACAACTCCATTTGCTGAATATCTAGCACACCCACGCAAAGCAGGAGCAAGCTGTATTTACATAGACACAGCCAGGATTTCTCTCCCATTCCAGGTAGGTGTAACGGAAGCATCCCTTCAGATCCTGCTTACATCTGATTATTATGCAGCTCAGTCCTGGGCTGGCACCAGGGTAGATAGCATCACAGTCATGAACACCTCTTGGACTAAGAGGGAAATTGCATCTCCAACCCCACACTAGCTCTAAACTGCATTCCTGGGGATGCTTGAAAGAGGCCTTATGACGGGGGCATCCATCCGCCAGGAAAGGAACTGAAATGTGGATGCTGATTACAGCTGATCACTGTTGATTGTTGACCAAAACTCCCTGAGAGGTGGGAGGTGTGTGTAGAAAGCTATATATCAAATTTCTGACTCCCTAAGCTCTAAATGGGTATTCATTTATGAGTCATGGATGTTCCTTAAGTCCTCCATCTGTCCATCAGCTAAGTCCCTGGTTTTCAGAGATGGTGAGCACGAGCAGTTCCAATTGACTTCAGCTGGAGCTGGGTGGATGCTCATGATCCCTGAAAACCAGACATTAAGCAGTTTTGTTTCTCTGTTCTAGGATATTTGACTAATTTTGTGACTAAGCGTATGTCTGCACCACAACTAAAAGCAATTGTTGCCCCGTGTCAGCTGAATTGGTCTCATGAGACTCAGGCTAAGGGCCTATTTAACTGCGGGGTAGATATTTAGGCTTGAGCTCTGGAACCCTTCTATTTTGAAGATCCTAGAGTCCAGGTCTCAACCTGAACTTCTGTACCACAATGAAACAGAGCTTTAGTCCCAAGCCCTGTGAGACCCAGTCAGCTGGCATAGGCCAGCTATGGGTGCCTAAATGCAGTGTAGACATACCTTAATCTAGCTCCCATTGCAGTCAAAGGGACCCTTTTCACTGACCAGTGGGAGCTGGAACAGATTCTGCATGCATTTACCTCTCTTAATGATAGCCAATTTAATCTCAGAGCAGTAATGTTGCTTAATGCTGCAGTACAGTTTGCAGCATCTGCTGGGTTGTAAGTAATTTATTTAGCAGTTGATTGCTGGAGTCTAACTGTACATAAATAACAATGCTGTCCCGCATTGGTAATTAGTGTGGTTTAAATTAGCACATAAAATACATGCTTTGGTATTAACTGCTTTTCTCCTAGACATGTCAATTACATCTTCAAAATGAAAATGCCTTGCTGATTAACTGTCCAAAAGAAAGTCGTTTTGAGGTCAAAGTCTGGTCTATTTTGACATCCCAATAATTAAATATTGCTTTTGTGTCAAATCTGCTTTTATAGGCAGAGTACTTTGTGAGACTTGTAGCTGCATCTGAATTAAACTGTGTTTTCTCTTGCTTGGCCTGGGGATTAGTGAGTTCACCTGGCCATTGTTGCAAGGATGATCCTTGTCTGGGACATCTGCCACTATCACCAGGAACAGAGCAAAGAGCTTTTTATTTGACACTATTCCTTAACTGTTATGTTCAAAAGACTAAACTGTGAGGCTACATTATCCGATACAGAATTAGTTCTCTTCATTTGTTTGACACGTCCCAGCTTACAGAATTAGTGCATTTTTAGATTAAATAAAATCTAGAGCCAGAAACATGATTCTGAATTACACTTCAGTTTGGACAGTGTGGAGGTTGGATCTGGTTTCACACTGGAACTTGCTCTACATGTTACATTCAACAGCACGGGCCACAGAAAGATCTTTTCTTCAAAGCAATGGGCCAGGTCAACACGACAGACTTGTATCAATGTAACCCTGTCACTTGGGGTGTAAAAAGCCACACTGCTGATCATGTTCCCTCTAATCTTTTCCATCCATGTCCAGATATTTTTCCATCCATGTGCAGAATAATTTGTAGGTGTACTGAAATGTGCAAATGTGCACCACCATCTATCTGTGAGCACTCTGCTATCCAGCGGGCAGCATTTGAATTTCTCCTGAGTGGCCACACAAGTGCACAGTGATGTAGTTATATTGATCTAACCTCTTGTGTAGATTATGCTATGTCGATGGGAGAGCTACTGCCTCTCAACATAGTAGCATCTTCGCTAAAATGTGAGAATGGCGCAGCTGTACTGGAGCTGTAATGCTGTACATGGAGTCAAGCCCTAAATCTTGGAAGCTTCCCTGACTGTCTCAAATAAATGGGGAATGGGGTAGTTGGCATTCTTACTTTTCCACCCTACCCCGCCACCTCAACTCCTCCAGCAACAGCCAAACCAAGCAAAACAGCAAGAAGAAAATAGTAGGGCATGTCAGGTGGATGTGGGAGGGAGCCTCACCTAGATCCAATATGGGATCAAAGGTTGCCTTGGTGAACAGTTCATTTCTTACATCCTCCAAAGAAAGCTGTATTCCTTAGACATTTGCTGTGCCCTCTCACTGCCAGTATTTTAGGTTCCCGTTCCTAGCATTAAACAGATAAGTGTGATGCTCCCTAGCATACCTAGAGCAGTGAGGTACCTCACCATCACCTGACCTTAGCATTAGGAAGTCTTGTCTGTGACTGCTTGGGATCACCAGCTCCCTGAAATGACCATCCTCTGGCAGGAAAAGCACTGTCTTCAGCCTCCACAGGCCTCCCCCTCTCTCTAACCTCGAGGCAACCCTTGAGTCCTTAGAGCATTCCCTGTATTATTCAGCCTGTATTATTCAGCCCCACATCCAGTGGATGCTTGCAGGTTTACCAGGCCTGCTCTTCCCCAAGGAACACTGCACACCAGCTAGTAAACTTCAGCTCAAGACAACCACTTTGCATAACCCCACAGTGCTTTGATGCACTTATAGTGAAAACAGGAATACTTTTTTTTTTTAATCGAAGAACAGAGATTCAAGTAAGTGCAAGTACCAATACTGGGAACAAATGGGTACATATAAAACAAAATCATAACAGGCTTTCTAGAAACTAAACATAACTACTGAGTTAACCTCACCCAAAATTCTCTCCAGTGTTTTCAATCAACCCTGGCTGAAACCTCTCTTTCAAGAAGCAAACCTGCTGTCTGTTTACTTCCTCAGTGAAGGCCGCCAGGGTGTCGTCTTTGGGTGCATCTACACTGCACCGTTATTCTGGAATAACAGCTATTATTCCAGAACTAGCCAATTAGCCCGTCATAAGACAGGATTTTCAGGTCTCTCCTCCACATCAGTCTTCTCTCCTGAGCCTCCAGTCTCTCGCTCCGTCTCTCTCTCTCTCTCTCTCCTGCTCCTACTGCCTCCCCCTCTCTCTCTCAGCTCTCCTCCGCTTTCTGCCTCTCTCTCCGTCTCTTTCTTTCTCTTCTCCCCCTCCTGCCTCTCACTCTCTCTCCTCTCTCTTCTGTCTCTGTCGGGGATGCACACACCCGGGTGAGTCCTGCTCCCTGCCGGTCGATTCCCTCTCCCCGCCCCCCACCAGCCAGTTCCTCCTCCCGGTTTACCACGGCCAGCCTTGCTGCCCCCGACTCCCACCCCCGACCAGCTTTGCTTCCCAACAGCCGCCCCTCCCCCATTCTCCCCTGGCCAGCTACGCTGCCTCTGACCCCCCCAGCTCTGCTTCCCGCCCCCACCCTCCTCCTCCCAGCCAGCCCCACTCCTCTCCTGGCCGGTCCCTCCCCCCTCCGGCCCCCGATCAAGGGTGTCTGGTTTTTTTTTTTTATCCTACCCTTGTGAGGTACGTGGCCAGGGGGCGGGGCCATGTACGTCACTGTCCCGCCCCCCTTCGCCTCCCATCGTGGCACTCGGCTGAGTTCTGCGCCGCTCAGCCGGGCCGCCGTGGGGGAGCAAGTGGAGCAAGTGGCTGTTTGGGCTCCCCCGTGGTGGCCCGGCTGAGCGGCGCAGAACTCAGCTGAGCGCCACGGTGGGAGGCGAAGTGGGGTGGGGTAGTGACATACATGGCCAGGCCCCAACCCCTCGCCGTGTACGTCACTGCCCCGCCCCCTTCCCCTCCCTCCGTGGTGGCTCGGCTTAGTGCTGCGCTGCTCAGCTGGGCGGCAGCGGGGGAGCCAGCGGCAGCAAGCAGCCATTTGGGGTCCACGGTGCTGCATGGAGAGCGCGGACCCCAAATGGCCACTTGCCACCGCTGGCTCCCCCGCCGCTGCCCAGCTGAGTGGCGCAGCACTCAGCCGAGCGCCACGGCGGGAAGGGTAGGGAGGCGGGGCGGGGCGGGGCGGTGACGTACATGGCCAGGGGGCGGGGCCATGTACATCAGCATTACAGACTCACAGACATTGGGCTACTATACATATAAAAATGCGAGCGTCTACACAGCAATTCTGTTATTTCGAAATAAATTTGAAATAACAGATGGTTTATTCCGACTTTTGTAAACATCATTGCAGGAAGAATAACACCTCTTCGAAACAGTTATTTTGAAATAGTTGCAGTGTGGATGTTCCACTGCTGCTATTTCAAAATAGCTCCTCACCAGGGCATTTAAATAATTTCTCCCCAGTACTTCCTGGGGCTCTAAATCGAGAGAGCACATCCACATTAGGGGAGCCTGCCTCGGACTAATTTTGAGGCTTTCCTGTAGTGTGGACACGCTATTTCGAAATAAGCTATTTTGGAATATATCTTCCAGAATTGCTTATTCCAAAATAAGTGTGCAGTGTAGACGTACCCTTTGTCTTCCAAATAGTCACCTGAAGATGACCAGTGTGACACTGGCGTTTATTTGAGACTTCACAAGACAACCTTTGGTGAACGAAAATGTACACACTAGACTATGAGATCTCTGTAGCTCTTCTGTACCCCCTCAGAACTCCTTGCCATTTAGCACTTAGAAGTTCTGGGTTACAACAAAGTCAGTCAGGCAAGGGAGATATTTAAAAGGACTAAATGCCTTTAAAGACTAAGCCAAGGTTTAATACCATGGTGAATTTGCTGATGGCTTCTCAAAGATGGAAATCCCTTCTGACAGGACAGTAAGGTTCAGTTTTTTTTCCTGCGATTGGGGAATAGGTAGGTAAGTTGATCTTCCATTTGCACAAGGGAGGGCCACAAATTCTGGAATGGAATAATTCTCCGAGAGGAAAATTATATGTTTCTGCCCCAGAGATGAGAAGATCTTGCCATCCATGTGAGAAAGCTTAAAAGCCAGGCTTCTGGGGTGTTCTGCTGATAGTGAAACTCAGGTATCTGCAGGGAATCAGAAGGTGAAGAATGCCTTGCAGTATGGCAATCCTGAATCAAGTCACACAATAAAGAGAACATACTAGGCTAAATGAATGGCGCATGTGTGCATAGGTGCGGGGTTGGCTTTGATTATTGTATTTATTGTAAATATTGCACCCTGATCATCTCAGAGAATTAAAAAGGCTTGAAGAACACACATGGCCCAAAAAATTGCTTTGCCTTTGCTCTTCCACCTGCTGCTGACTCATTCTGCCCACTTATCTTCTGCTTGAAAATCAATAGAACCATATGGACTTTAGAATTTTGCTGTTACTTGCACTGTCATAGATCTGGAATCACTCCAATGAGTGTAGTGGAGTTACACTGGAGCAAATTCAGATTAACTGGCAACATAATTTGGTTCAATATATCATCTTTGCCTCTGGAAACACATATGATATACAGTGATTAATTAAAGAGTCTGCTGTTCTCATATATCAAATGCATGTCAGTCACTTACCTCTGAACCATATTCTAACCAGCATCTTCTAATGATTTTTTCCCTTTACCAATGCAAACTGACTGCGGGTAGTGATGGGTACAGCTATGATTCATTTCAGGTATGTTTTTATTTTCTGTTTTCAGGTATATGCATTTACAGCTTGAGTAATCCTTCCTGTTGGTTATTGCAAAAGCTAAGATATAAAATACCAATTAAAATATTTATGCAGGTGGCATATCTTTGCAAGTGCTACTTGATGGTGAGGAAACAGTATTTAAAGAGTAATAGGTTGTGGTTCAGAGGGGATGAATATGTGAAAGCTGTCAGTGTTTTGAACAAAATCTGTGGTTACATGAAGTGGTAAAATGACTCATTCTCAAAGTCTGTGATTTGGGAGGAAGCACATGTGCTAAGTTAATGATTCTTTAGAGGTGGCAAAGAATTCCATGAGAACATAGGTGCATTAACTGAGCATTTCTGGTCATTGAAACTAAGCAGTGAGGGGTACTCACCTCTCATTTATGTTAACAGAAATTGCACGCTGCTCTATCAAATAAACATTGATGCCCATATTATTCTTAAATTGTTTATAAAAGTACAAGGAAAAGTAGCTACTTGTTCTCATACCAGATGGAACAGCAAAGTGGAGACTGTGGGGAGGGAAAAAACCCTTTGGTTGTGACCATTTTCCAAGACTAATGGTAACATTTTCAAATTCCTTGTGCAAAAATTCTGACTAAGTACATCTTGCTTGACAAATGCCCACTTGATTTGCATATAGAAATGCAGTTTATACATGTAAACACTCAGCCTACATCTAGACTGCACTGCTTTTCCGGGATACCAGAGGTATCCCGGAAAAGCAATGCTGCATCCGAGGAACGTGTCTACTTTTTTGGAAAAATTTTAGAAAAACGGATGTGCTCTTTCGCCATCCCTGTAAATCTCATTTTACAAGGAATAAGGGATGTGTCAAAAGAGCACTTTTTTCCAAAATTTGGCATCATGTAGATGTGCCAAATTTCAGAAAAGCCTCTTTCAATGCTAAAGTGGAAAAACATATGCAATTTGCGTACTGCAAATTGCGTTTCTTTTTCCGACTTACCATTGCAGTGTAGACCTTGCCTCAGATGTAAAAAGAAAAAAGTACATGCAAAATATGTCAGATACAGTTTTAGTAGTGGTTTATGAATTTGGTCTTCCTCCTTTTTTGACATCTTATCATCAAAAAAGAAGGGTGAATGTAGATCTAGCAAGGACTTCTGAAAGAGTTTGATAAAAGTCATCTGCAAAATTAAATCTGCTTTCTGTCATTTTAAGTTTTTTTTACATATTTTTGAAAGTCATATTGAGTTGCCATAGAGTTTATAGAGGCTGCACAAACATTCATCAGAAAGCTTCAGAGGGGTAGTTGAGTTAGTCTGTAACTAGAAAAACTACTCCAGTCATCTGAAGAAGTGGGTTGTGCCCACGAAAGCTCATGATACCATCTACATGTTTTGTTAGTCTTTAAGGTTCTAGTAGACTATTCATTGTTTTTTAAGTTATTCATCAGAAAGATCATATTGAAGTATAATAAAAAGATGACCGAAATTGCCATCTAAAGTCCCATCAAAATGTTGTGCATGAAGGCCAAATGCACCTCTCATCGGGATCAATGCAGGCCTTTCAGTTGCATTTAATAACTGGTATTGGATTATGCTTTTGTGGAGCTGGTCTACTTAATAAAGATCAGACACATTTGTAATGGAAATTCTATCCGTTGTGAATATATTTACATTGCAGAAACATGCTTATTCATAAAGGATTTTTTCCTACCCCGGAAAGAATGACAGCATTACCTACTAGTGGAACTCAAAGGTCAATTAATAATACAACGCCCCTGTGAGCTTAACTGATTTGATGAGGGGGCTGTGCTCTTTTGAAACACATAAGGCATAAAGCAAAATGCCAATAAACAGACAAAGAGGTAGGCATTGGTATTTCTTTAAAATCATCCATCTTGCAAAGGTTGGCATTTACTTGTTCAGTTTGTGCTCTTGGCATCTGCTCCTGGTGCTATAACACTGAGTAGCAGAACCAGAATGCTCATTGAAGGAGGCCTCTGACTAGCTAGTGAAGGAGCAGGGTGATCCAGCAGTGCCTTCTCATAGTTCCTCTTTTTGTAGAACCAGCAGAGATGCTCAGTGTGGCTGATCAAGAAATTCCTCTCCTCCCCCATTTTTTTTTATTCAAATGAAATTTTTCTACAAAAATGTCTGCTTTGTGTAAAATTTATTTCTTTAATTGAAAACCCAATACACAAAACCTGAAGTATTTGTATTTGATGCTGCAGTGCCTCATGGGAGCTGTAATTTAGGTGCCTCGTGCTCTCCTTCGCCTCTGGCGGGCCTCCCTGGCTGAATTTCATAGATGCACAGTCTCCTCTCATGAGGTAAGAACATGGAACATCATGGGAGATGCAGTCTGATGAGCAACTCTGGCCTACAGAGGAGAATTGGCGCATGAGGCACCTGAACCACAACTCCCAGGAGGCACCGTGAGAGCATTTCCAAATGGAAATATTTTAGTATTTGAATTTCCTCAGAAAAAAAGGGAAATTATCTGTGCAAAATTTAAATAAAATAACATGAGTGAGGGGTTTTCGGTATGTGGGTGCGGGAACACCTGTCATTTCCCACCCTGCTGCAGTCATCAGTTGTTAAGAAGCAGGCACATTCCCCAGCCTTGCTAGTGTAACACATTGTGGTGTTTTGCCTCCTTTAGTGATGGATGGACCATGTATAGAGGTTGATGAGGCTGCTACTGCCGATTGTGGTTAAGAGAGGTGAGTCTTTTCACTCAGGTAATTGAGGATCCCACATTAGGATTCAGACCTTCCAGATTTGATCCCCATTGCCCGTGAGCCATCCAGGGGTATAGTGTTACCTTGACTGTACAGAAAGCATTTCTTTTTCAGAACTTGGAAGAAATAAAAACATGAACTTCCCGGGAAAGAAGCATTTCACTGTAGCTTGGGAAAACAGTAAGTCTGTCCCTAAATGAATTATTTTATAAATGTGGATTTCATGTCTAATTTAGAGCAGAAATCTACACAACAGAAAGGCCTAGGTTTTCCTTTGTAGCGTATGGCATTTCCTACACAGTGAGATAAAAAGTAGCTGAGAGAAAATTACCAGCTTCCACATCTAGCAATTCTGAACTGATGCCTGGAGATAAACATCATGGGGTCAGATTTCTGTGTATGTGTGTGAGGAGTTGGGACGTGCCGCTTCCATTAACAGTGAAATGAGCTGTGCATCAACTTCCTCACGCTGGATGTTACCACCATGGTTGCAGCTCATGTGGATTCATAAGTGAACTACCTTGTTCTGTAACAAGGTAAATTACAATCTAGATACATCATCTGGTATCGGCTGAGGGGAGAAAACAAAACAAAACAACTTGCAAACCATTACAGGAAAATGCTTTCATCAAAGAAATTGGTATTGATGGTGCATTGAGTGTATTTAGTGTAGTACTATGAATCTTGAAAGACAACCTCCCTCTAATGAATGTATTTGTTGTACATTATATAAGCCAATGCTTGGCCATCTGCTAATATGTTCAATTAAGTACAATAAAGCAGTTTTACATCGTTTTAGATTCTGTTACTTCAGGTTCTATTTTTGTTGCAGTTACAGCAGGTAGAGCAAAGCTGAGACTCTTACGAACATGCATTTTATAACAGACATATCTAAAGAAAATTCACTAACGGATTAAAATTTTAAAAAGTGGGGAGTTTAAAATTGTCATTACCTTGCCTCTTGCCAGAGGTAGTTTATAACCTTCTTTTGTGTGTGCGGAAGTTGTGTCACTTTCATCTGTGTATTATGTAGTCTGTAGAGCGGGAGCCTGTATGTGTGAACTGCACTGTGATTAGATTGGTCAATAACACCTGTTACTAGTATAGCTAAGGAAAAGCCTGTAATTATGGTTTCGGAGATTTGACAGATTCAGTCTGACTCCTGACTGGCAGAACAATTTATGCATTAAGTAATATAAATAAATAAATAAATAAATAAATAACGAGAATTATTTAATGTAAAGGTTAAATTCAAAACTGCTAATATTTTGAAGATTTGATTACTTTCTCTTTGTTGTAGTTGTAACTTATTATTCATACAGAATTTAGATGTGTTTTCTAGTACTGATTCTGAGAATTCAGTGGCAGTCAGGGTCAATGTTTCCTCTATTGTTTTCCATCTATGTGTGGAATAAATGTTGTTATATATGCCAAGACATGTGAGGATGTGCACTGCTAGTAGAAATGTACGCTGCCAACTGTGGATGCTCTGCTAATCAGCTGGGAGGCATCAGTCTTACCTATGTGGCCGCCCAAGAGCACAACTTACCAGGAACATTGGTCAGGGTCTGGAATGATGTCTAATAATCCATATTGACCTTTCTTGAACCTATTGGAATAAGGATAGACAATAAGGAAAGAATGCACTTTCTCATAATATTTTGAAGTGCTTTTTCATGCATCTTTGTTTTTGTGCATAACAATCATTCAAAATTGTTTAGTAATAGAGAGGTAGCCCTGTTAGTCTGATCTTGCTAAAACAAAAGAAAAAACTACGTAGCACTTTAAAGACTAACAAGATGGTTTAGGTGATGAGCTTTCGTGGGTTTGTTTGATACCATTATGTCTTCAAATTATCTTGTAAATTACTTTTTAGATATCTTGCAAATGTCATGCTGGCCTTGTGGGTCATGAAACAGAACGATGGATGAAACCAAAGAAATAAAATATAGAATGTTTGAAAACTTCCTTATAGTAAGTGTGACGGACACTCCCCCCCCCCATGCTTTTGGAAATGGATTTATGGACCTGAATATACATATCTCAAAAGTGTTTTGAGCAAATCATTTTGCATAACCCATCAATCTTCGTGTCACGATCCACTGGTTCTCTTTATCTTACTCTGTTGTATGTATCATTTGTGTGTGTAAAATTAGACACAGGGAGTGGGGAATAATTTGTGAGTTTCAAATGTATGAATGAAAGACATGGAGGGTGTTACCCTCAACTGTTAAATTATCTCTTTTGTCCTTCAGCCTGAGCAGTGGTTGGTAGGGAGTGGCCTCAATCCTTTAACAAAAAGAATAGGAGAGGAGAGGTCTGGGTCTTTTGGCTGGGCTGCACCTGAAGGAAGGAGCCTGAGACCCCAGGGGGGGAAGACAGCCCTGGTCTAGTGTGGCAGCTGGAAAAGAGATTTTAGGGTGAGTTTGATTAAGTTTGTACTGAGGTTTCAATGTATAATTAGCCAAGCGGTTTTGTTTCTTTTCATTTGTAACCTACTTTGCTCTGCCTACTTTCACTTATTACTGCGTAAATCCTACTGCTTCGACTTAATAAAACCATTTTTATTTTCTATCAAACCCAGTGTAAGCGATTGTTACCAGGGGGCAACCAATGTGCACATTCCCCCTTTCATTGTTAAAGGGGGCTTACCTAATTCTTTGAGGTTTGAACCCATCTGGGGAGTGTTTTCTCAGGAGGCTGGGCCCTAATCTGCACTCTCCTTGGACCTGAAGTGGTTCAGTGTCTGTACTGCTTCTCAGTTGGGGCAGGGACCTCAGCTCGGGGCCTTGGCTGGGGGAGATCAGCGGAGCTGGCCCAGCAGGACCGGGCAGTGAGGAGCCCCAGAGAGCAGGAAGGTGAGTGGTAGTGGCCGTGTCAGCACCCCGGGAGGCACCCCTGAGGGGTCGTCTGTGACCTCACCCCGTCACAGTAAGATCCACTGGTCACATAATTTCTTTAGGAAAATTATAGAAGCCATATTGTTTGGGATGCATTAAAATAGATTGGACTAAGCACTAGAAAAGAATTGAAGGGAGAAGTGGGACTGGGTTCATTGCAACAATTGTTCTGTGTCTTTCTGCTGTATTGCAGGGACTTAGCTGCTATTTTTTAGCTGTGCATCTGTTTTAGTTATGCAAGAGATTACACTCTGAATAAATGCTTCCAAAAGAGGTCTGTTAAACTGAAAGTCCTTTATGTGTATTCACTGTGACTAGAGCAGGAGTCATATCTCAACACTAGCTCAGCTAATCTTTGTGGACTTCTGTCCATCTGCTGAGTGAAAATTGGTGGGATTTTCAAAAGCCTTTGACACTGACTTGATTTGGCTCCTTTTGAAATCATGAGTAAAACTCGCATTTAGGCCTGGTCCAGACACAAAGTTGCATTGGTTTTAGATTGATTTTTGTTTGTTTGTTTAAGGATTTAGTTAAATCTAATCAACTTTGTGCATGGACACACTTAAACTGATATCCCAAGTTTAAGCTGATTTATCTTGCATGTGTAAATTCAGGCATGTGAACAGATACAACCAATTTTTAACAAATGTGTGTCCACCCTGGAATTCCAGTTTAATTACATGAGTTTTAAAACCAGTTTAAGTTAAACTGATACAATTTCTATATGCAGACAAGCCCTGACTTCAATGGGAGCAGAGTTGGACCAATGCTGAGTGTCTTGAAAATGTCTCCCTGCATTTTCTGTGCACAGGAAGGCAAATTGATGTGTTTGAGAAACAATAATCTGAGGTGATTTCAGAACAATTAGTAACATCGGTGCTGACCACTGATTACTGGGGAGACGTAGAGCACTTTTGTACTCTAACCTTGGAAGTGTAGTTCCCTTTTGAGTCAGAAAGCATCTGAAAAAACTAAGCATTTGTTGTTCTTGAGAAATTATTTTATCAATGATGCCATTAAAGTAGGAAGACTAATTGTAGGAGCATCATGCCATTCCACTCTTACCGCTGGAAGCTGTGTTGATATAAATTGAGGAAGCTGTGGCACTAGGAGGCTGTCTCATAGTACCCTGGTGTGACTATCTTGACAGACTTCCAGTACATTCATTGTGCGTGACCAGCTCTTCCTGCCGTGGGTCCTGAATTAGCTGGTTTTTTTTGTCAAACGTTTTTCTCCCTGAATTCTGGGCTACCATCCTGAGACTTCGCTGAGTGATATCAAACAGATGACTTGGCTATAATTCCTATTATCTTTCTCTCTGTACATTTGCCCTGCTTCCCAAATCCTCAAACACTGGTACAGAAGGAAGACAAACCTTAGGGGCAAGAGGGAGAAATGAAGAGAAGGTTCCATATTTGGTTAGTTGCCCCAGCCAAATCAGGAGAGTGGAGCTAGGGTGTTTGGGGTTATAAGCAGCTTTTACCCATCTCCACTGACTACTTTTAGCCCCCAAAGTTGGCAGGCCCATGGGAAGCTGGAGAGTGATCCCTGCCCTGCAGCAGCTCTGTTCTGCCAGGCTGGCCTGGCTCCCTGCTCTGGTCTGATGGACTGTCTGTATGGTGAGCAGGTGAGGATCCTCCCCCTGTTCTTCCCAGCCCAACTCCCTTCTGGCTTTGGCACTGCCAGATACCCTCCCCTCAATTGGGCTGTGGTGGGCCCCAAAGTGTCATGGCCAGAGTGCTCCCCCATCCTGGCTCTGCAGTGTTCGGTATCAACCCATTCAGGAGCCAGCGAGGCTGATCTTACTGAAAGATGGCATTCCTTTCTACATCCTGCCACCTCAGTGGAGTAGCTGGCTAAGTTCCAGCAGCTAGCTGGTAAGCATTTTGCAGGTCTTTGAATGCTGTTGGCAGCAGCTTGGGTGGAGTTGCTCCCTGCAGCTGCGAATTGATCTGGGTCTTGCTGTGGCTGTTATTTCCAGATTGCAATTCTTCTGAAGGGGATGTGAATAACCTATGGATTTTTTTGGGAGGGGGGGAGGAATCATCCTCTATCTTCCTGCCCTAGTGATAAACTTATTAATTTAAACTGACCTCCTCCTTGAGCAAAAGAGCCAGAAATTTACTTAGAGAATAAAATCAGGCCTCATTTTCCTCCAAGTTCAGGGAGGCCCCAAAAGGATGACTCTGAGCATTATTGTGTTATTATTTTGCTGGTGCCCAAAAGCCCCAACTGAGGTCAAGGTCCCATGGTGCTAGTCACTGTACAAACACATAGTAAGAGATGGTTACTGCTTTTAAGAGCCTGTAATTTAAATAGACACGGAGTGGGAGATGCCATGTTGCAATCAAACCACATACCTAACAGGATAGAGTTTCTGATGTTCTACCCTTTCTTTTTCCACTTGGAGACCGGCAACTCACTCTGCAGCTTGCCTGGCTCTCTCCTCCGCAGCTAGCCATTCCAAATGCTTTGCCTGGGCTTCTTTTCCCTGCTAGGCCAAGGCTTGCCTCTCTTGTAGATGAATATCTGCAAGTTGTTTCTCTTAAACAATTTGCTGCTTATTGGCTGCCCTCTGTGCTCTGACCTTTTCTGCAGCTTCTCTGGCCACTAGCAAGGATCCTACTTCTCAGATTTGTAGCTTTCTTTCTGAGGGCAATTCTCTTTTCTGAACACAAATCTTCCAGGGTGCTGCTGCTGCTTTTTTTTTTTTTTTTTTGCCAAGGCCCTTATAGCATTACTCACTCATTGCAATTACTCTTTAACCAACACAACTCTCAATCCCAAAATTCAAATCCGCTATAAGAAGGGGAGTTCTCTGGGGACACTACTGCGAGTATCAATTCAGGGTGAACTGTTTAGAGGCAGAACTGTCACAGCCCAAGACTGGGGTTCCTCTGCTAAAGGCACACCAAGCCAGTCACAAAGAGAACTTCTGTTTCACCAGACTGATTAACAAAAAGTCATACAAGCAATTCCCTCAGACATTCCAGTTCTTCCACATGCATAGGTCAATATAAAACTCAGATCTTCCCTAAAAATCATGCTGTTGTGAATCCTTTAGCATCTAAAATCTAAAAGAAAGAAGAGAAAGAAAAAGAGAAAAAGAAAAAAGAGAAAGAGAAAGACACAAAGAAAGAAAGAGAAAGAAAGAAAAAAGAAAGAGAAAGACACAAAGAAAGAAAGAAAGAAAGAATGAAAGAGAAAGACAAAGAAAGAAAGAGAAAGAGAAAGAAAGAAAGTTAAATTTGTTGAAGGAATCAGATACAGGCTACAATTGCAAAGTTCTTTGTTCAGGCTTATATCTGTGATGGAATAAACTGCTGGCTTAAGTCAAGTCTCTGGATTATATCCACCTCAGATGAGTCATTCAGTCCTTTGTTAGAATTTTACTTTGTAACAAAATTCCTCTGGAAGTAAAAGGCAGGAGGAAATGGAGGGGTTTCTAGGGCCTTTTATATCTTTTGCTATGTGGAAGGAAACCCAATGTTCTTGTTGTCACAGAATCATAGAATCATAGGGTTGGAAGAGACCTCCGGAGGTCATTGAATCCAACCCCCTGTCCAAAGCAGGACCAACCCCAACTAAATCATCCCAGTCAGGGTTCTGTCAAGCCAGGTCTTAAAAAACTATAGGGATAGAGATTCCACCACCTCCCTAAGTAACCCATTCCAGTGCTTCACCATCCTCCTAGTAAAGTAGTTTTCCTAATATCCAACCCAGACCTCCCCCACATCTGATGAGCCTTCTGTGAAAAATTACAGCAACAAGATGGTGATTGGAGTCACATGGGCAAGTCACCTGTCCATGAATGACTCAGTTTTTTACAAGTAGAAGCCATTGCTCTCATGCTAGTCTGAACATTCACTGGAAAGCTCATCAGATGTGGACTGGCACCTTCCAAGACCCGTTGTCTATCAAGTACTTCTATTCAACTTGAATATTCCTTTCACAATAGGCTGGCCACGTGTGTCACTGGTGCTACTCAGATTCAAACATATTTAAATACAAGTACATAGCCAATACATGTACATACCTTCAGATACACAAATGATGCATGCATGCAAACAACATAATTATAACCAGCAGATCACAAGCTATTCATAGACACCTCACGTGGCACACTTTGTACAAAACTGGTTGCAAATATATAACAGTGGTTGCAACAGTGATCTTTATGGTGATATTTTGATTAGATATCATCACAGAAGAGGTCAGAGAGGTGAAGAGATTTGCCTGAAGTCTCACAGTGGTTCAGTGAGTGAATGAGGAATAGACCTTATGTCCTAAGTCTCTGGAGTCTCAGTCTATCACCTTACCCACTTGGCCGTGTTGCCTCTCAGAGCATAGTGATTATCAGTGGGAACTGCTGACAAGAGTTGAACTCTTGACTTTCCAATGGTTTCGTCTATAAAGTTCAGAGATGCAGAATTGGGTACTGAACTTTTCTAAATTTGGGATTTAGATTGGGTGTCGTGGTTCTGGCACCACTCTGAATGTATTGGACGTGTATCTTTGAGATTCTCTATGCATATTTGACAGGTGTGAAACTGTTCCTCATACACTTAACCACTGTTTGATCCTCTGTATTACTCATATTCTACTGGTATCCCATCTGTTTCATGTTTATGCAGCTTTGTTTTTCTTGCTTGCTCACTAAAAATGCTTTGCTATTTTTAACTTCTTTTGGTGATTCCTTAAAAGTTATACAGAGGAAAAATTAGCCAATGGCTATTTTGGCTGTACAGTTGGTTAGCTATATGACTCTAAGTTTTTAATATATTCTAGGCCACAAATAATAACATGAAATTGGTTGAGGTAATTTGTACATTACATAATTTTATAAATATCTATGGCCAAGTGTAGCCAGCCAGAGGCTACAATTGATTGGTAGTTAAAAATGGTTATATCATGAATGGAATAACCCTCTTACAAGTACATAAAACAATTCAGCATTGTTAACATCAATAGCATAGCAGGCAGTTCTGTGATGTATATTTTGCACAATAATTCATCTAGGTGTTCTTTTTAGTGAAGGCATTTTTTTCAGAATGCACAATAAATGCTTGGAATTTATAACTTAGGTTTAGAGGGAAAAAAAAAATCTTAATAGAGGTTGCACTGTTATTGTGAACTTCAAATCATTATAATGAATCCACACAATGAGTTGCCAAAGTCATAGTGGCAAATGAATTGTCTCAGAAACCTAGAATAGAAAGTGCAAACTTGGGTAATCCAGCCACACCCTGCAATATTGGTACATATTTATTCAACTATCGCCAACTATAGAAACTGTGCATGGAAATGCAAATCTACAGTTCATTAGAGTGAGAATGAAATGACTTTCTACATGGACAACCCTGAAACAGCTGGATTTCCCCTCTTCCCCTCTCCTCCTCTCCATTCCATTAAAATATTTTTGGGATCTCCTTAGAGTCAAACCTAATTACAATGCTATAGCAATGCATTATGCTTTGGGCAGACTACAAATCTGCTGGTGTTGTCAGGGTTAACAGTAGAAAAATGGGATTAATTATCCTAAATTCTGCTAATTCTATTACAGTGAAATTTGCTTGACAGACTGACCAGTAGGGTGTGTCTGATGGACAAATATTCTTTCCTCCATAGAAAGAATCCCTAGGTGTAAAGTACAGGGTCTTGGGGAGGAAACTGGGCAAAGAGTGTGTTTCAGCAGTTGGATCTGAGTTTTGTGTGAGTCCTGGAGGGAGGCAGAAGTCCAAGGCAGCTGCTTTTTTGCACGGGGCAGTGGGCGCTTTCCTGGAGTTTCTGCAAAAAGGAGTTGCCTGGATGTAACAACTGTTGTTTCAGGAAACAGGACTTTGTGTGCACCCTGTAAATCAGCGGTTCCCAACCTTTTTTATACTGTGGACAGGCAAACTGTTTCAAAAACTTTTGTCAGACCGTTATATAAACATTCGCATATTCATTACGGTAGTTAATTTTAAGCAGTCACTTGTTATTTTACATTGCGTCTGTACACACACAATAAGGGAATCGGGGGAAGATGGAGCAGAAGGGAAGGGAAAGGGAAGAAGGGGGCAAGGAGCGTGAGTTAAAGAGGGGACCAAACCGGGTACAGGGTGGCTGAAAGCGGCAGGGTGCTGACTCCGGCTCAGAGGCCTTCTCCTGCCTTGTCCCCTCGCCCCATCACAGCCACCTGGGTAGTGGCAGCCCCTGCTTAGCCCTGGGCACCCCTCCAGGGGGCCCCTGAGCTAGCCTCCAGGGCTCACCATGGCTGGGCAGCAACAGGTCTCTGTGTGTGCACGCTAGCGGGGCTGGGAGCAGCTGGAGATAAGGGAGAGGCTCCCGCCGAGTGGGGAGGGAGGAGAGAGTGGCCCAGCAGCACCAGTGCAGGTGGGAGGAGAACGGGCTCACGGGGCGACTGGTTCCTCAGTCTCACCTCCCACATGAGAAGCATGGCGGGAGACTGGCCTGGGGCACTTGGGAGCTTCTTCTTTCCCACAGCCTCCCTCCACGCAGCCCAGGCCACCGGCGCAGCTGCCTTCCCCTTCCCCAGCTCCAGGCACCAGAGCAGCCATTGTCCACGTGGTCCCAGCCACCGGAGCAGCTGTCCTCCACGTCCCTGGCCCCAGCCACCAAAGCAGCTGCTGTCCACGTGGTGCTGGGTCTGGCTGCCAGAACAGCCTCCCTCCACAGTGAGGCCACGATGCTGCTGTGCGAGGAAGTGGGTGGGCGGAGAATTTTTTGTGCGCACACAGATACGCACCTCTTACAGGGAACTATGCTCCCCAGTGGGCAGGGCTCAATTAGCAGCTGGGGGCATGGCCTGGCAGTGTGCCACGGCCAGACAAGCAGCGGTTCGCCGGCCCGCCACCGGTCTGCGGACTAGCAGTTGGGAACCACTGCTGTAAATAAACAAATAAACAAATTACACTAAGAAAATAAATGAGTTGGTCACTGATTTCTGCTCCAATTGGGAAACTGACCTACCGGAGCCAGAAATTTGCTACCACTTGGCAAAGAGGGAATAAAACTGCAAATACAGCACATAGAGACCATTAATGGGAGCTGTCAAAGTTGCATGGTAGACAGCCAGGTCAGAAAAGGTTATACTTACATAATTGCTTTGACTTCTGCACCTTTTGGCAGGGGGTCAGGGGAGAGGAGATATATTCAAAAAAGTATTTCAATAACAGCATAAAGGATTCTTCAGAAATTGGATGAACTGGTTATATATCTACTCCAGTATACTTGGTTCTGTCTACATCTAAGGAATGGGACAGGCTTAAGAGATGTTTTGGCAAATGAGAATGGCAACTGGCTAACAGGCTGGAGATAAAAAATGTGGGTTTTGAGCCAATGAGACCTTGCTGATCATAGCAGGTATACATTGCTGGGACCTTGGTAAGTTACAATGGCTTTGGCCAATTGCCAGGAAAAAAGAGATTTCCAGGTTTGCCAAAGCAACTAAATGCAAGAGCACTGTAAATAATGAAGGGAAGCAGAGAGAGGTAATGGAATCTAGACATCAGATGTATTTTATACTGTTGTCTATTTTACTGGCTTGGCATCATGTTAAGTTCAGATAAATGCAGACCAATACATGCTGAAACAAACACAAACAGTAGGTCAGATTTGGAGGGATGTTATTGCTTAGCTGAAATGCAGGTACACACAAATCTGGTACTAGGTATGTGGGTGAGGAGGAATGTATTATCCTAAACAGCCTCCTCCCTTTTGATTACAAAAGAGTATTTGAATACTTGAAAATTTCAAATAAGCTTTAGTAATTGAAAATTTGGCTTCAAAAGCTTCAGAAGTGACTGTAGGGACTGGCTGCTTGCAGAGAGCAAATATAAGCTGATGGCTTGGATTCCCCACCGGACCGTGCTAAATTTTTTGCTCGGTGTTGTGTCACTTCTGAAGCCCTGCTAATGCATTGAGATCCAGGAGACATACCAATTTCCTTATTTTGATGTGCTGCACCCACCTAGTAGCTTATTCATTTGGGGAATACAGTTATGTGCCTCCCTACTTCTCTTCTGCACTATTGAATCCTGAGGCATGCATTTCTTTGTTTCTAAGCACCTGACTCCCTCCTATCCTAATAAAAAAGTCTGCAGAAAAGTAATGTGAGGATGAAACAGAAGCTCAGTCAGGCTTTTCCATGTAACTGCTGGAAGTCAGTGTGCAGGAGGTCAGAGGAGCAGATCCAACTCTGGCTAAATACGTGCAACTCAGTTGGAGTCTGTGTGGTACGTTGTCACTTTAAATTTCAAGAATTTCTCCTGCTCCTCTTTGGAGGCTCTGTAGGGAAGAATGCAGTCTGGGCATAGCAGAAATGAGTTTGCAGATAGTTTGCCTAGAGCAAAGTGAGGTAATTGTCTGTGCACACTTGTGTTCACTTTTTGTCTTGGTTCTTGTTTATCATTCTGAATTAACTCTACTTTATTTCCCTATGTTGCAGCCTTCCAGCAAGAGTACTTCATGCTTTTATCTAATTTTTAGGTGTATGCTGTGGACATTATTTTCATGGCTAAATTCTACATCAGCTCACAACATGGCTGCTTCAGTGTGTATGTGAATGGGGTGGATGCCAATGGATCCACTGAAGTAAGTGTATGGGCTCCATTGCTGAAGTTAAATCCAGCCAATAATTGCTAGACTGCATTAAGGGACAGAGAATTACACTGAAGAAATACCTTTCAATGATGTGTTCAGTTTTGATTACCTCATCTCAGAACACAGCAGATACAGAAAAGGGTCATGAAATGGATGAGAGGAATGGATAGTCTTCTATGTTTGTGAGACTCAAGCTATCTACCTAGTATAGATGGAAGGGGGAAAAGTAAGACTTGGTTCTATGTAGGGAAGAGAAGCAGTACTGGGCTAGGGAAAATCCTACTGTCTGGAAGCCTTTTTAAGACTGTTAATCAGGAGGACTCTCGTGTTTCAGGATTTCTCATGGTGGATAATGTCTCAGGCCACGAATAGTTGAGGAGGAGGAGAACGAAATGTGGGCCCTAAGATTGAGGCAGGAAAAAGTTGCTAGAGATCTTGGGTTGGGCGTGAACTGTTTCAGAGGAGAGCAGAAGCCAGGTTGGAGAGGGATAAAGATGGAAATGGAGGAAAGGAATTGAAGACAGTGGTTGGAGAGAGCATCTGAGGAGTCTGGAGATAATTTGCGCAAGGTGAGATGGAGCTGGGAGTGGGGGTTATCTTAAGACAAAGGACATCAAACATGCTTGCACTGAGAAGGGACTCATGAGAATAAAAAGGGTGGGAATGGAATCTCTGGGGCAGATGGAAAGGTTGGAGGAGGAGAACAAAGAGGAAATCTCAGAAGCAGTAGTGGCAATGTAGCCATGTCTGTAGTTGTAGGAAATGGGTTAAAGTGACCCATTATCTACCCCATGGTGAGGGTTTACACCTACTTTAACCTATGAGAGTTCAGCCCCCTCCCTCCAAGACTGACTACAATTTGGAGGTTATCAACAGAAGGGGAATGTCATGGTGCATACACAGACTACATAGTGCTCTTTCTATAGTAATTAGTTGTATTAACCAACTGAACAATGCACACACACACTGCAATCTGGTAAGGGAGCCAAAGACCTACAGTGAACGCATAGTATCAGCATTACTCACACCATGCCTTGCAGAAAACCCAGTGTTAGTCATCGCCCGTCATCCCCAGCAGTTGTCCTCATGGCATCACCCTATGTTCCCTTCCCCCACCCCCTGCCACAGCACACAGGTCAGAAAATAGCTTTTATAATGTGTTACACTGATGCCCACTGAGGTTCATAAATATTTATGAAAGTTTTAACCCCTTTTCCTTATTTGAACCTCCGAACTACAGGAGGAGAGTGAGCTGTGAGGTCAGGGCAGTGTGAGGAAGAGAACAAAGGCCAAGCCTTGTTTTGTCTTATTAGTACTATTCCTTAAAGTGGCTCTGTCTTTGTCAGAGAAGGCCCTTCTGTCTCACCTCTCCTATGTTCCTCTCTTATTTTTGTAATCATTTTAGGAAGAATTCTGTGACACATCCTGAACTGTAGAAATGTAGGGCTGGAAGGGACCTTCCGAAGTTAAGTCCTACCTCCTGAACTGTGGCAGGACCAAATTAACCTAAAACCATCATGTTCCCTTTATAGTTAAAATACAAACAAACACAAAACCCTCTCCACCCTCAAATTTTGATACCATTAATGTAATCTTAAAATGTCCTGGAAAGCTTTCAGTTGTTCCTGATGAATCCCTTATTCCTTATTGAAACTTCCTACGCAGCTCAGGTATCCCCAAGGATTGTAATGTATTTCCATTTCCAAGTCCAGCTCAATTCATCATTGCATGTTGGTCCCTTGACTTTTTCCTTTCTTTTGTATCATGTCACCCTCTCCTAGTTGAGTCCTCTGAGTTGTTACTTGAAGAATTCTCCTAGGTTGTCTCAGTGAAGAGGCTCTCTCAGCTTTGAAAGTCACCTGGGTATTTCCTGTCTCCTCCAAGCCATGAGTCCTCAGATCCTCCTTTGGGTTTCATTGTTTCAGATCTCTCCATGGGGAATTCTTAGTCTTTTTTTTTCCTATAGACATTTTTCACTGTTTCATGTTCATAATAAAGAAAGAACTGCTTCAATTCTGCTGGAGTGCAATAAAAGTTGAACCATTTTAGGCAGTAGAGAAAGGAGGACAAGAGAGTGAAGATGCCTGTTGGAAGGCAGTTCTTTGTTCCAAACTCACAGCTCATTTTGCAGAAAATGATTGTCAGCAAATTGCTTAAAGTAGAGCAGTAAAGCACTGAGCCTATGTTACAAGAAAATGTTCATGCCTTTGTGTAAATCTTTGCAGCATGTATTAAAAAAATAAAGCAAATCTATTGACCAGAAAACTAGTCCTAAAAATTAGGACTCGATTAGCACAAAGAAATTGGATTCTTCTGATAACTGCTGTGCAATAGCACTATTATCCATCCGCTGAAATGGAACTTACCTTACATTTTGACACAAGGGATTTAGTTTAACGAGTTTCCAGAAAAAGTTTCTGACGAGAAAAGTCTTTGCCTATATGAATAATCTGCCATTTGAGAAAAGTGGATTGCAATAGTTAGAGATGGAAAGGAGCTGTTGGATCCATTGGTTCATCTTCCCTGCCACTACGTAGACTCTCACCCATGGGCAGAGGGTGAAGCTGCTGCTTGGGGAGGCAAGCTCTCCAGCTTCTGACCTAGCCATATTCCATCCCTGCTCCTCCCAGACTCTGCCCCCACTCTGCCGAGGTCCTGCCCTTCCCCCACTGTCTCCCTCTTCTCTTCCTTCCACCTCTCTGCTTGCCCCTTCCAGCCAAATCCCTAAACCCCAAAGTAGCAAACAACATTTGAAAAAAATAAAAACACTCTTCTAAAATCTCTTTCTCAAGAAAATGGAGCACGTTTTCAACTGCCTGCCGTATTCTGAAGACTGGACCTGCAGAAGGTACAGAATTAAAAGCACTCCATTTGGGAATAAAAAATGTCCAGTCACAGGTGTTTTGATATTCCCTGAAGTTTGGCAGAGATTTATTTGCAAAAACTTTGTAGTAAGTAAGTTGTTCTACTGAATACAATATTAAATATGTGAATTTTAATTCAATTCATCATCTTTAGTAAAACACGTATATCTTGCTCCCTCTGTTCTCCAGTGCGTGGCCATCCAGGATGAAATATCTTCGGTAGAGGGTGTTTTGCCACTTCTGTTGCCATCAGCTAATTTTTGTGTCATTAAATTAGCTTGCATCCAGAGAAATACTGGGGCAGATTCTGCTCATGGTCTCTGCTGTGCATCCCTGTGAAAATATTCAGGTTTAATCACATTCCCCCTATACCTCCCCTTCCACTCTACCATTCAGGCTTGTCTCATTACTCCCAACTACTTTTTCTATGCCTCTCCAACAACACTCCATGGACTTTCTTCCACGTCATTTTGTACACATACGATATCTGCCCTGAACTGGTTCTCACAGCCACTAGCTTCCTATTCGTGATAGGGTCCAGACATGCAAAAAGATTATATTTGGGTTTACTTCTGTGTTGTAGCCCATTTTTCCCAGGCTTCTGGAGATGCTTGTGTGTCCAAATATGTTTGTTCCACATATTTCTACAGTCATCATAGTTGGCATTAATTTTAGAAACTAGGTTTGAGTGGGTATGTCATTATCAACGTGAGCTGTTTCTTTCCAAATCCTTTGGGATCTAGCAGATTTCTGTGGACAGAACCCGAACTAGCAAAATGCAGATGCTTCTGCACTACTGAAGCTCCAAAAAATACCTTTTGCGTTAATTGCAGCAGAAGCCAAGTGTAATTCTTGCTGGATTACAAGTGCCTAATATCCTAAGGACTGTGCAAATCCAAAAGAAGACTCAGCACAGCCCACATTCTACCAACTGCCACCCCCAGACATATGTCTGTGTTTTTTGTATATCTCTTGATAAGGTTAGAGAAGGGCACTAATGTGTTTTTCTCCCCCCTCTCAACCGAATAAATGTGCTACTTTTTTCTAAATTTAAACTACAACATGCATGCACTTAAGAGAATGATTAATTTATTATCAACTATGCAATTTATTAAAGCTAATGAAGTTACAATAGAGAGAGATTTGGCCCATTCAAGTTATGCAGTTATTAATAATTACTTGCATGTCTTCTATAGTTACATTTTTATTTCAGTAGGGTCTAGAGGTTCCATTCAAGGATCAAGACTTTATCCAGATCCTGGCTCAAAAAACATGTGAGAAGGAGACGTGTTTTCGATGTGGTTGAAATCCAAGATGTATTAGATAGCTGAATGAGACAAGTGGAAAGGATGAAGTTTAATGAGTTTTTTTTAATAACTGAGTAATCTTTAATTTACTTTATATTCCAAAATGCTTTAGAAACCATAGATGTAAGAATTATCTCCCTGCCATTAAAATGCAGTCATATTCAGGCAACTACAAGAACACTGCAAGTCTCAGGGCACATCTACACAGCAGGGCTAAAGCCAAAATAAGCTACACAACTTCAGCTACATCAATAGCGTAGCTTAAGTCAAAATAGTTTATTTCGGCTTTTGGCTCTGTCTACACAGCAGGAAGTCTGAGAAAAAGCACTCTTCCTCTGACTTCCCTTACTCCTCGTAAAATGAGGGTTGCAGTATTCAGAGTAAGAAGTCCTCCTGCTCAACATTATTTTGACATTATGTCGAAATAACTGTTGTAGTGTAGATGTGGACTATTTTATTTCGGAGTAACATCAGTTATTCCAAAATAACGTTGCTGTGTTGACATAGCCTCTGAGTGGTAACTGTGTTAGTCTGTATCTGTAAAATCAAGGAGTCCTGTGGTACCTTAAAGATGAATAGATTTATGTGGGCATAAGCTGACATAGGCAAAAGCCGCCTCGTCACATGAATGGATTAATGCATCTGACAAAGCGGTGTTTACCTACAAAAGCTTATGCATCTGACAAAATGGTTTTTACCCAAGAAAGCTTATGCCCAAATAAGTCTGTTACGGTATGTCTACACTAGCTCGTTAGTTCGAGCTAGGTAGGCAAATGAGGGCAACCGGAGTTGCAAATGAAGCCCGGGATTTAAATATCCCGGGCTTCATTTGCATGTTCCCGGGCGCCGCCATTTTTAAATCCCCCTTAGTCCGAACTCCGTGCCCGCGGCTACACGCGGCACGGACTAGGTATTGTGGAATGAGGAGTGTGATGGGGCGCCGAGACCCCGCACTGACCTGGAGGGGGCGAGCGCCCTGTTGACGCTGCCGGGGAGCGTCTACCGGCTGTGTGCCGGATGCTCCCAAGCCGCGGCATGGCTGGAGAGCGCCGCGGCGACTGCTGGAAGGGGAAAGGGCGGAACGCCCAGCTGGCCGGCGCCTAGGGCGGGGCGTGCATCAGCGTCTGGGGGCGGCGGGAACTTTAAAACCCGCCAGGCAACAGGGAGAGGAAAAGGACAGGCGAGGGCGAGCGGACCTGCCAGAAGGGGGGCAGAAGCCCCGAGCCGCCTACCCAGAGAGACCGGAGGGATCCGGTAAGCTTAGAGAGGAGGAGAAAGGAAGTAGCCCAGGGCAGGGTGGTGAATCAAGCCCATGGGCTGACGCGTTTAGGGGCACGACCCCGTCAGCCAGACTGGGACTGCCGTGCAGTTCAAGTCCTTAGGGCCCTGGGCTGGGGCCCATGAGTGAGGGCGGGCCTGGGCCCCCCTTCCTCCTCTGTCTCCAGAGGAGATCAAACTCAGCGCAACGTTTAGACTCATAACTAAAGTGTGCGGCCTTAAAGGGGCTGAGCAGTCCGGTTTCAGGTGGCCAGACGTCCCAGGTCGGGGTAAAGGGAGGGGCGGACAGAGGACGTCGGACCCACGCCCCGCCCCCCCTGCAGGGGGCGCGGTCACAAGGAGTAACAGTAGTTCGAATTAGGATCTTTAATTCGAACTACCTAGTCCATGCCGCGTGTAGCCGCGGGCACGGAGTTCGGACTAAGGGGGATTTAAAAATGGCGGCGCCCAGGAACATGCAAATGAAGCCTGGGATATTTAAATCCCGGGCTTCATTTGCAACTCCGGTTGCCCTCATTTGCCTACCTAGCTCGAACTAACGAGCTAGTGTAGACATACCCTTAGTTTTTAAGGTGCCACAGGACTCATCCTTGTAATAGCAATGCAATCACTAATGACAGGAAGTGAAACATATTGTATCTAATCAAATTGCATTCAGTGTTTTTTATATTTTGTAGTTTTGTGTTTATAAATGATTACAGGGTATGGATAGGAGTATTTACAAAACTATATGAAAACTAGTGGTAGAACTTGTTTAGGACACCCTGGTGAACAAGGCTTCTACTGTAACAAGTTCATGGTACTTTTAGCACAAGTTGCTATGACCTGGGAGTTACATCTTGTGCTCTGCTTCTTCGGCAGCATTGCACATAGCAGGTGCCATCACTTCCTGTGACACAGTGGATTTCCTATGGACGACTATGCAAATGCTGACTGGGCCTGATCCTGCTTAGTTTCTGGTAGAAGATGGAGAGTCTTATGGTTAAGACACAAGGCTGGGATTCAGGGTCTGAGCTCATATCCCAATTCTGCCACAGACTTTCTGTTTGAACTTGGACCAGTCACTTGATCTTAATGTGTTTCATCTTCCCATGTGTAAAATCAGGATAACAGTCTTTTCTTTTTCTTCTCTTTCCTCCCATCCTTCAACTTTATGTGTTTAGATTATTAGCTATCTTGATCAGTGAGTTCCTAAACGACAGTACAACAAGGTTCTGTTCATGGTTGATCATGACGTGCTATTATAACATAAATAAATAATAAGGAAATGCTAACTTCAACTGGCATGACCACAAGAAAATATTTGATGTAATTTGAATAAGAATATATTTATGGGGTCAATTATATTCTTTATCAGATATGTTTTAAGCCCTCAGATATAACTTTTCAAAGACTTGTACATGATTTTATTTGCATAATTCTTATTGACTTAAGTTCCTAAAATTTGTTGTGTTGGTGAGAAAAGGGAGGAGATACCTTTATTTTTACTACCTAATGAAATAGGCATTGGGCCATATTGTCCCATTAGTTTTATTAAGCAAAACTTTTAATAGGTCTGCTTAAAAATGGGTGGTGTGATATGGCTCAGGGCAATTAACACTATATTTTACGAGTCCTTGACAATCGTACAAATATTTTTTCTAAACGAAATAATGAAAAAATTAGTAATTATTTTAGTTAACTGAAATAAATATATTTAGGACTCAAAGTGATGCCTCCAAGGGAATTAAGATGTTAAAATCAAGATAACTAAGAATTTTTAAGTTAAAACTCAAAGTTTTTATACATGTGCCGCTAACTATCCCGACAGATCCTGAACCAAGAATACATTTTCACATTGTAGCCCAAGAATCGGGGCCTGTAATAGTGAATTAGAGAAACACTTAGAGCATGGTTAAAAGCCCACTGGAATCAGTGGAAACATTCTCATTAACCTCAATGTGTTTTGGATTAGACCCATGAATGAAATCCTGATCCCATTGAAATTAGGGATGTAAAAAGTCAGTTAAAAAGGCAAATGTGTAAACTCTGAAAATCTTACCAGTTATACAGTTACACGCTTCACTGTTACAATTACAGTGTAAATAAGCTTTATACTGCAGAGCCTGCAGCGAAGTCTCCCCGGGCTGCCAGCCCCGTTCCTGGAGAGGAGGCTTTGCTGCCTCAACAAAGCTGCTTCCCCAGGAATGGAGCCCGCAAGAGCACCCAGCCCTGCTCCTGGGGAGGCTTCGTTGCCAGCTCTACAGCCAGCTTGTTGGGAGCCAGTGTGTAACCTACAGTGGGAGAGGGAGGAGGTGGGGCCAGGCCTGCAACAGATAGAGGTTGCTCAGGCCGACCAGCTGGAGCAGCCCTTGCCTGTGGTGGGCCTTGCTGGGCTGAAGCAGCCCTCTGCCCAGGGCAGGCAGGTAGCTGCTCCTACCCCTGCAGTTTACCATTATCAGTTAGCATTACCCACGTACGATGATGCTTACCAGTTAGCCAGTTAACCTTTCACATTCCTAATTGAAATCAGGGCAAAACTCCCATGGACTTCCATGGGACCAAGATTTTACCCGCAGTTTTGAAAATGGGATGTACTCAGGATAAAACATGCCACTGAATTATATGAGGCTGAGGAAAGAGCCTATGATGGCAGTGTATCCTAGCTATGTATTGCAATGGAAAAATGGCAATAGTTTCTATCAGCCCTGCTTCAAATAAGAGGTGGAGTACAGTGTTCCAAGGGCTCTGTTTATACTTGTTCAGCTGATTTTTATTTTAAAAATCCAAATATTTTGTAGTCCTCATAGGCCAAATTCATCCTTGATATAAGCTCCTCTGACCATCTGTGTTTAACTTCAGACCATATAGCCACTGCGGCAGGCTTTTGAAAGAGATTGTATGCACAATGGCTGCAGATCATATTTTATAAGATGTTGCTTGGAAAATGGGCTGATCATGTTTTATTAAGTGTTCCTGTGAAAACTAGGAATTTTGCCTAAATCTTGTTTCTGAGCCTTTTTATTTTGAGAAGGGAATATATCCACTCTCTAAAAGGACGAAATGTGACTGAAAAGGAGGAGTTATCACTGTTGAGTATTGAACGTAAAATATCCTGCCCTCTACTTTTAACCAGCTCTCCCGACTGAAATCAGGAAAACTACTTAAAAATAATCCATTTTTTGTTATCTGTCCTTTTTGTTGAAAATCTTCCTGGTGATGCCTTTGAAATTATGCCTGTCTTTTGAAGAGGAGCATTATTATCGCAGATTAATTGGAATCCCATATAATGATAGACTGTCCTATGTGTCCTTTGTTATGTGGCCCATAGACTCTCAATTTAAGAAAGAAACGCAAAACTTGAGAAGCCAAGCAACTAAAATAAGACAGCCAATTAATCTGAAAGCACATTAACTTTGTCAGATACGTTCCTGAGTTGCTTGAACATCGACAAGGAGTGTGTCAGGAAGCATTTCTGGCTCAGTGACCCATTGCCAATAAAAGTTCCAAATGCTAAAAGCCACACTGCAGGTTCATGGCTACTTCCCCATTGCTGTAAGAAAGGCTGTTTTCTTCTGCTCATTGCCACAGCTACATTTAGCCTGTTGAGGGTCGCAAATACACTCGCTATTTTGGACAGAGCAGTTCTGTCATGTAGAACTCCAGATTTGCCTCAGAGAGTGTTAATGGAGTTCATGTAACAGTGGGAGTCCTGAAGTTTATCCCCAGCACTTTAGTAGTATTAACTGCTTTAAAGATTTATTAGGATTATTAAATTGTACGTGTTCTAACATCTACTAAACGGATCTCAAAGTCTTTACAAAAAGGGTAGTACTTCTCCAGCTGCAGCTTTATTCAGACTAGAGTCCAATGTAATGTCTCAGGGATGAATATATATAAAAAAGATATATTAATTATTAGAGGATAAGGTAGGACTTGATGGGTCTTTTGCTGGATATTACCATAATGGATAGAATACTGTAGTAGTTACTTACTAAGCTATTACAGGAAATGTGCTTTTTCCTGGAGTTCTGATATATTCCTATTTTAATTAAAAGAGGGGAGTATCCTCCCTGAATATTTTTTAAAGCCTGCTTTCAAAAAAGAAAATTCTCATTTAGGAGCTTTTACAGGCTTGACTAAGGAGATTTCAAAATGAATTATTTGAGGTTTTTGTCCAATGTATTTATTTAATGCAGTTATTCAGTGCAGTACCTGAGATTTACTCTGTGAAACACATTATAAAAAACCTCTTAAAGGTTGTTCCCCGCACTGGAGTTAGTGCAACTGAAGCAATTAATATCTGAATAGCTTGAAATCTCATTACAGTTCATTCCCCAAACACCACAGTGAATTGAGTGCCTTCAATTCCCATTGATTTCAATTGATGTTGAGGTTGCTCAGTTTAGTATTCTGCTATATGAAGTCCAACCTTCCCGCTAGCAAAAAGCAAATCAGTTACAAATTAAGGACAGTCAAGGCTCCTCATATAGTCAGCATTTCTCAGTGGGTATAGCAACCTGATGCTCCCAGCAAAGCAACCACTTAGCCCCTCAATGCTGTCCTTCCCCTTCCTGCAGTCACCCAGAAACCAACTGACCCTTTTGAACATTGCAAGCTCTAGACCCAAATTCAATATAAATGTGATTGATAGAAAGTCTACAAGCTCTGCAGAGATGTGAGAATTAAAGGGCACTATCATTCTATCATTCTGGAGGACAAGGTCATAATTCAAAATTATCTGGACAAACTAGAGAAATGGTTTGAAGTAGATAGGATGAAGTCTAATAAAGACAAATGCAAAGTACTCCACTTAGGAAGGCGCAATCAGTTTCACACACACAGAATGTGAAGTGACTGTCTAGGAAGGAGTAATGCAGAAAGGGATCTCCGGCTCATAGTGGATGACAAGCTAAATATGTGTCAGTAGTGTGACACTGTTGCAAAGAAAGCAAACATGATTCTGGGATGCATTAACAGGAGTGTTGTGAGCAAGACACGAGAAGTCATTCTTCCGCTCTATTCTGTGCTGATTAGGCCTCAGTTGGAATACGGTGTCCAAGTCTGGGCACCACATTTCAAGAAAAATGAGAAGAAATTGGAGAAAGTCAAGAAAAGAGCAACATGAGCTATGAGGGAAGACTGAAAGAATTGGGCTGGTTTAGTTTAGAAAAGAGAAGACTGAGAGGGGACATGATAGTAGTTTTCAAGTATCTAAAAGGGTGTAACAAGAATGAGGGAGAAAAATTGTTTTCCTTGACCTCTGATGATAGGACAAGAAGCAATGGGCTTAAATTGCAGCAAGGAAGGTTTAGGGTGGACATGTGGAAAAACTTCCTAACAGTCTGGGTGGTTAAACACTGGAATAAATTATCTAGGGGGGTTGTGGAATCTCCATCACTGGAGATATTTAAGAGCAGATTGGATAGACATCTATCAGGAATGATCTAGACAGTGCTTGGTCCTGCTGTGAGGGCAGGGGACTGGACTTGACTGTAGTGTATGCCATATATAGGCCTGCAGGGGTTAAAGTTCTATTCCTCTAAGCCAGCCATGGACCCTGCAGGCAGAAACATTAGGTCTTCTTTATCAGATGGCCTTTATCAGCCGCAGCCCTATACTTCCTAGCTGAGAGCTGAGTATGGGATAAATAACATGACCTCGGTTCTCAGCCCCGTGGGAACATTGAGAGTGGTGTTGAGCCAATACGTGCACACCTGGTAAACAACTCTAGTATAACTAGTGTAGGGAGTCCAATGCCCGGTGAGTCTCACCAGGGACCTAGACCTTGGAGGGTGACCTGGATTCCCCCAGCTGGAGCCACATCCACTGTGGCTCTGGTGCGAGGTGACAGGAATGAGATTCTCCGCAGACTGAAGGGGCGTAAGCATTTCTAAGTGCCTGTTTCTCTTTTATGCATTGCTCTGCCTGTGCTTATTGATGTGTCACTTTGCAGTAGCTGTGTAACCATTTGGCAGTGTTAAGCCTGTAGTAGTAGTAGTGATGTAGTGAGATTAATAAAAGCAACTATCCCTAAGCGACTCTGTGTTGAAGCCATAATGCTGTTTGGCCATGGCCCTGTGAGTTGACACTGACAATCTCTCAAGGTCCCTTCCAGTTCTAGTATTCTATGATTCTATGATTTTAATATCACTACTGGCCTGCAGATAGATCTCAAAAGATGATAAATCACTTTTACAGCTAATGGGGTATAGGCAATTTTGCCTAGCAAAGTTGGGCTGGGGTCTGCCCACCAGGGACAGGAATCACCAGACTGGGGTTAGAGGAATTGCAAGGTCAGGTTCCATAAACAACAGTCAGGGTTGATTAGTCCAGGCTCAGAGATCAGAGGCAGTACCAGGTTAGGGCTGATGCTGGACTCAGATCAGGTGACAAGGCAAAGTCCAGCATAGTAGCTGTCCAAGGTCTGTTTGGTTGCCCAGACCACTTCCTAGGGGAAACCCTGAGGATAAGTAGGGGCACTTGTCCAATCAGAAGGCTGTGGCATAGTGTCACTCTGGGTCTCTTGGGTGGGACTCCCTATGGCACCTGTTCACTACAGTGCTCCCTGGCTGTACCACAACAGAGCCTTCCAGTGACCCTGTGGGAGTATCAGCCATCTCAGGCTCTATAGACCTGGATTCTGTTTATTTGGTCCTTACAATGGGTCAGCATTGCAATTCAAAACCAAAAGTAGGGAGTAAGTGCCCGGCTCCCAGTGAAAGTCACCTAACTCATTTGTGCCTATGCAAATCTCACTCTTTAAGATAGAGGGCAAGGAGATTTATATCTTTTTCTGTAGGTATAGCAGGAAGGTCACCCTGCTCCAGGTGAAACAAGGGTTAAATTCAGCCCTAGGAGAGGGTTGAGCCTGTAGAGCAAGCAGCTGAGGCAAATAGCAGCCAATTAAGGCCCAGCTTGGGTACTATAAATGGGGGGTTCTGGCGAGGCAGAGAGAAGACTCATGCTCCAGAAATGGAGCAGGAAGGACGTGGCTGCTGGTAGACTAGAGAGGGTAGTCAAGACAGAACAGAGCAGAGCAGGGCTGAGGAAGGGCAGGCAGAGCTGGGGAGCTCTGGCCAGGCAAACTCTCATGCTGAGGCCTTGCTCTCAATGCCTGAGGGTACTAGGGCTCCAGGGAGGTAGTCAGGGCAACAGAAGGCAGCAGATTCACCCCTTGCTAATGATGAGTGGCCATTTCAGATTGCAGTTTGCCCCGGGGCAGATGCTAGATGATGACTGACAGTGGGTCACTGAGGCCAGGTGGGCATTGGCGTTTGGGGTTCCCTGGGAGGGGAGACCCCAGAGTGTGGGGGCACTGCCATAGGGCAGTACTGTGAGGAAAAGGAAGGCATGGGGCCTGAACCAGTGCAGAAGACAGGTAACTGAGGATGAGACACTGGCCAGTAGAAGGTGCTCTGAGGCTGAAGAGCTAATTCCTGAGGAGACCAGAAGGAGGTGCTGTGCTGGTGAGTTGTGACCCTGTTACAGTAGGGTTACCATATTTCATGTTCCCAAACCGAGGACTCTGTTGGGAGGAGGGAGGGAACATACAATAGCCACTGCTCTCTAGCCACATAGCTCTGAAGGCAGCACCTCCCCCAGCAGCAATGCAGAGGTAAGGGTGGCAATACCATACCATGGCACCCTTACTTCCGTGCTGCTGGTGGTGGCAGCATTGCCTTTGGAGCTAGGCCCCTAGCCAGCAGCTGCCATTCTCCAGCCACCTAGTTCTGAAGGCAGCATGGAAATAAGGATGGCAAATACCAAATCACAGACATTTCAAAAATCCAGCTGGACAGAGATCAGAGGACCAAAACAGATGCCCTCACCAGGAAAAGCTGGATGTTTGGTAAACCTCTTTTTTGGGGCTCACATCACATAAAATTTTGAAGGTTTTTTAAAGGTAGTTTTCGTCGAGGCTGTGCATTCAGATTCCACAAGAACCCATTTAAAACCAAATATTTCAGCATTCACATTTCGTTTTTAAAACTGAGGCCTAGGTGCTGGAATTAGGGTGCAGGCGGTGCTGCAGTACCCCCGGCTTGAAGTGGTTTCCATTTTAGTTTACAGGACTTACAGTTTCGTTCAATGGCTTGCAGCACCCCCATGGTACAAATTCTTCTAGCACTCCTGTTGAGAGGGCTGAAATAACATGAGATTTAGTCTTGTTGCATTTTCACCAGTCAAGAACTGCAAGAGCATTTATTTACATCAGGCCAAGCCCTGAAGCCCTTATCCAGTTCAGTGATCGCTTGGTAAAAACTGAGAGCCTCATCTTGTTCAGATGTGTAGTACCTGATTAAACGGGCTTTGGACAGTGGGCCTCGTAGATACAAGGCAACTTCCCATTCCCGTCTTCTGCTCTGTGCTGCTTACACTGACTGAAAAAATGAGGAAGAACGGCTCTTGCACAAGAGGGGGTTTTTGCACAAAAAGGAGCCATCTACACAGCTCCTTTTTGAGCAAAAGCCTCCTGCACAAAAACGGCCCCTAATTAATTATGCAGATGAAGCACAGCTATATGCTAATCTGCGCTTCATTTGTATAAGCTTTTGCCTGGGAGCCCTGGCACTTCAGATTGTCACTAAAGCCTCAGGGCAGCCATCCCTGCAGCTCCTGGAAACTGCAGGAGTGGTGGCCACGAAAAGCTGGGTGGGGGAATCTGGCTGCCATGCCACCTCTAATGCCTGAGGCCTCATCCCTTCCTAGGGCCCAGAGCCAACCCGCCCCGCGACCTTGCCAAGGACCCAGTGTACAGGTGAGTCCTGGCAATTCCTTTCACCCCATCTTCCTACCACTTAACTGGTCCATGCACCATATTTACTATTTCAGTTTCTCCTCAGGTCTCTGCTGGGGACAGGAGAAGAAAGAGAGAGGCTCTCTACCCAGAGATGGGTTCTGGTTCTCTCTCTCCCACACATCCTTCTTATGCTTTCTTATACCTACTGCACTAATGGGCCAATTTACTCATTAGCCCTCCCCCAGCCTAGTCTCATCCACTCATTCGGTCCTGTCAGGTCCACCTTGTGGGAATTCATTGGTGTTTAAGTGAGCAAAGTGCTGGATGAGCTGTTGATTGCTGCACACCCTATCTGTGGTCCCATGAAGTTGCAAGTCGTCCTTGTCCATCTCTTTCTGGCACTGGCCAACGTGGTCATCTCTTTTACCAGAAGGAGGATGCTGGACCAGGAGATGTGAGACCTACAGTTCCTCCCTCTGCTCACATGTCCGGGAATGGTTCCTCTGGGCCTCATCCACTGGCTCCCCTTTCAGGAACAGTGGGCACTGTTGGGGTTCTGAGCTCAGTGTCTCCCTCAAGCTTCCTGCTTATGATGCTGTGACCTTCACACCTGTGTCTAGGGTTGCCAATTTTTTTGGATGCATTCCTGGAGATTTGATCACATGCAATAATCTTTAAAGATTAATCTTTAATTCCTGGAAGACTGGTGACTCTACCTGTTCCGACCTTATCATTTCTTGTCCCTTCTCCTCCCTGAATTCATTTGAGCCCCGGGTTTAGTGGCTTTTCCTCTTAAGCTGGGGTAAGGACCTTCAGACGTGAGTGGGCCAGATTCCCAGAACTCATGGTTCTACGGGTAGGGGCGGGGGAGGAAGACGAGTATACTTTACCAGGCCCTGGCTGCAATTTGTGGTATGTATATGGGATGGGGCCCGTGTTACAAGTTTGTGCTGGGCCTGAAAAGCTTATGCTTGGGCCCTGGCAGAAGCGACTAGTCAGAGGGAACTTGGGGACCACTGGGTATATAACCCCCCAGCCTGGGGAAGGACGGTGACAACCCCTCTCCCTCCACTCCAGGCCCTGCCACCTCCCCACCCTTGCTCTGCTCCCTGCCTGTCTCCATGCCCCCCTGCCCCAATTGAAGTGGGGCTGGGGACTAATGAGGCCAGTGTTGACAGCACGGGTCTGCCTAACACACAGCTGCAGGTCAAGCAGAGCACCGTGGCCCCAGCTGCTTAGCTCCTTGGGCCACATCCTTCCACTTCCCCGTGGGGAGTATGGGGGCAATCCTGCCCCCTCTCCCAGAGTGGCGGGGCCGGGAGAGCAAAGCAGCTGGTCCTGCCTTGCTCCATTTCCCCAGCTGCTGGTAGTGAGTGCGGTGGGGGCTGGCTCCCTCCTCCAAGTGCTAGCCCCACCCTGCAGCTTCTGCTGGTTGGCACCACCCACTTACGGTGGCAGAGGGCATGTGACCCCTCATGTTCCCATGTTTCACCCCTGGGCCCTGGTTCCCAGTACTCTATCAGAGGCCTGTACACATCAGCTACTGTTGAAGTTGAGGGCTGTCACAGTAGCATAGTACTTGTATATCTGTGTGTTGTGCTCAGTGGACCTGTGCAGCTGCTAATTTTCTGACTAGGACCTTGGCTTTCTCTCTAATGATCAGCATCCTCAGTGACAGGTGGCCAAGTACCTTAGAGGATCGTGGGGTACCCTCTCTGTCGTCTCTTCCTCTCTACTGTAGAAATCTGGAAGAAGAGAACATTTCAAGATGCCACCAGGAAGTCAGTCTGTGTATAGATATCTAGGAATACTAAGCTGCATTTAGGGCAGCTTTATAAATTGGTGCATTAGTAAAGAGGCCATTTAGTTTAATAACAACAGAGTCCTCTTTTGCCACCCAGTGTGTGATCCATCAAACCTCAAGCACCATCCTGCAGAATGCCTGTGCATTTTTAGTTTGGAGTAATTGTAATCTTCTTTGTGCTAGCCTGGGGGGTTTGGTGCTAAGGATTCCAGGACTTGGCCCAATAGAAACCAGCACAACTACAAAAAATCTGAACAGTCATGCATCCAACTGACTATTGTTGAGAGAGATTGTGGCTTGGGTAGAAAAGTTTCAGCTGAAGAGAGGCAGCACTAAACATACCTTAGCTGATATTTAATGCACATTCTGTTGCAAAATATCAGCTGAGCAGGTGACTTGAGTCAGGGCTAAAAGACAAAGAGCCTTTTTATGAAAGCACAAGGCGGCATTTGTTACTGTCCTCATCAGATAAATAATAAATGAAGAGTTAAAAAGTGATGCATAATTGCAGAACGATGGCTCCTAAAGGTCAGAGGTGGAAGGGAAAACATGAAGTGCTTGCTCACATTGAAAGGAGCATGAATGGATGTGTGCAGCCCTGGGTAATACAGTCGCTCTTTCATGATTCTAGTGCACCCCTCCATGTTGTCAGAGTTTATATAGCTGGCAATCAATCCTTTCTCCACTCATCAAACACTCTATGCTGATTTTAATAGGTAAGATGAAACGGAAGACAGCTCAGTATGGGTTGTAGACTGAGTCATGTTATTGAATTTGTCTGAGGTACAAAGGTTCTGCTAGTAGCAAAATGAAATAAGTGACTTTAAAAAATACCCTCCAAGAACAAAGAGCTTGGAGAGTAACATTTGTCACACTCTATGCAACCTTTTGCTCCTCTTGATGCTTCCGATGAGAAATGTATACAACATAAAAAAACAAGGAAAGTTTAAAAAATACACTGCAAACTTGCAAGAACTAAGTGCGAGAATTGATTTGAAAATAAAGGGTTTTTTTTAAACTCAGCCACTATTTCATTTTTGCTTTACTAACAAATATAATGGAAGGAGAGCAAGTTTTGCTCAGTGGTTACTGGCCTGTGCTATGAGACCCAGGTTCAATACTTTCCTCTGCCGCAAGCTTCCTGTGTGACTTCAAGCAAGTCACTTGGGCCTGGTCTACACTACAGCGAAAGGTCAAATTAAGATATGCAACTCCAGCTATGTTAGTTATGTAGTTGGAGTCGACGTACCTGAAATTGAATTTCTGCACCATCCATACAGTGGGAGGCCGACAGGAGCAAACGCTCCCGTTGACTTCCCTTATTCCTCGTGAGGAGCAGGAGTACTGGCGCCGACTGGAGAGCCCTCTGAGTTTGATTTGGCGGGTCTTCACTAGGCCCACTAAATTGAACCCCAGTAGATCGATGCTGCTGCGTTGATCTTTTGTGTAGTGACATCCTGGCCTTAATGTTCCTCTGCCTTCATTCCCTAACTGCAGAATGGGGATAATAGTACTTCCTCACTTCAGATGGGTAACATGAAGATAAATGCAGCCATTAGGTCTTGAGAAAAAGACAGCTCTTCACTCTCCAATCTAGCACTATTACATATGAGCTTAACTTCAGGTACTTGTATAGTCCCATTAATGTGTGTTAACACACCCACATGTCTGTAGGATCAGGGCCTAAGGCCTCAATTCAGGAAGGTCTTCTAGGTATATGAGGAGTCCCCTTGAAGTCAGTGGGATTGCTCAGGTGGTTAAGTACCATGCTGAATGGGCATCTTCGTCAGTAAAGCAACATTGTAATATGTGTCTGCAAGTATATTTTAATACCTCATTATATTAACATTTTCCCCTCCCCCGATAGAAGGGTTTGGAGGAAAGCAAGCAAGAGACAGGACAATTTGAGTGAGGGATGTGAGGGAAACGCTGAATGAATTAAATATTAATTTTCAATTATACTCACAGACATCCAACAAAATGAGCCTCCTTCTGCCTATTTGCTGTGAGTGATGACAGCTGATGGAATTAGTCCTTTTTATGGTCTTGCATAAACATTTTCTTTGTTAATATGGCAGCAACCTTAGCACCAACCCTGCAAAATGCTGGGCACCCTCCTTTCCCATAGCAGCGAGAGATCCCCCCGGAAAGCTATTGCAGCCAAGGCTAGCTTCTGCAAAGGGACTACACATAATCCTTTCTCTATCAACTAGCTGTTAGACCAATGATTCCTACCCATTTTGATTGAGATTGCCCTCCACTGAGAGATCCCAGTGGCTAAAGGTACTGCCCAGGACTCACGAGATCTGCGTTCAAGTCCCTGCTCCACCACAGACTTCCTGTAGGATCTTGGGTAAGTCACTTAGCATCTCTATGCCTTTTTTCCTCATATGTAAAATAGCACTTCAATACCGCATGAGGATAAATCCATTAAAGTCCATGAGGTGCTCAACTCATAGACTCATAGACTTTAAGGTCAGAAGGGACCATTATGATCGTCTAGTCTGATGCCCTGCACAATGCAGGCCACAGAATCTCACCCACCCTCTCCTAGAATAATCCTCTCACCTATATTTCGGATATTGAAGTCCTCAAATGGTTTCAGGACCCCAAGATGCAGAGAATCCTCCAGCAAGTGATCCGTGCCCCATGCTACAGAGGAAGGCGAAAAAACCTCCAGGGCCTCTGCCAATCTACCCTGGAGGAAAATTCCTTCCCGACCCCAAATATGGCAATCAGCTGAAGCCTGAGCATGTGGGCAAGACTCACCAGCCTGACACCCAGGAAAAGTTCTCTATAGTAACTCCTATCATCCCACCATTGGCCTATTTACCACTGATAGTGAAAGGTCAATTAATTGCCAAGATCATGTTATCCCATCAAACCATCCCCTTCATAAACCCATCTAGCTTAATCTTGAAGCCAGATAGGTCTTTTGCCCCCACTACTTCCCTTGGAAGGCTGTTCCAGAACTTCACTCCTCTAATGGTTAGAAACCTTCGTCTAATTTCGAGTCTAAACTTCCTAATAGCCAGTTTATATCAATTTGTTCTTGTGTCCACATTGGTATTAAGCTTAAATAATTCCTCTCCCTCCCTGGTATTTATCCCTCTAATATATTTAAAGAAAGCAATCATGTCTCCCCTCAGTCTTCTTTTGGATAATGTAAACAAGCCAAGCTCCTTGAGTCTCCTTTCATAAGACAGATTTTCCATTCCTCAGATCATCCTAGTGGCTCTTCTTTGTACCTGTTCCAGTTTGAATTCATCCTTCTTAAACATGGGAGACCAGAACTGCACACAGTATTCCAAATGAGGTCTCACCAATGCCTTGTATAATGGCACTAACACCTCCTTATTTCTACTGGAAATACCTCGCCTAATGCATCCCAAGACCGTATTAGCCTTTTTCACGGCCATGTCACAATGGCGGCTCATAGTCATCCTGTGATCAACCAGGACTCCGAGGTCCTTCTCTTCTTCCGTTACTTCCAACTGATGTGTCCCCAGCTTATAACTAAAATTCCTGTTATTAATCCCTAAACGCATAACCTTACACTTCTCACTATTAAATTTCATCCTATTGCTATCACTCCAATTTACAAGATCATCCAGAGCTTCCTGTATGATATCCCGATCCTTTTCTGAATTGGCAATAACTCCCAACTTTGTGTCATCCGCAGACTTTATTAGCACACTCCCACTTTTGGTGCCGAGGTCAGTAATAAAAAGATTAAATAAGATTGGTCCCAAAACTGATCCCTGAGGAACTCCGCTAGTAACCTCCCTCCAACCTGACAGTTCACCTTTCAGTTTGACCCGCTGTAGTCTCCCCTTTAACCAGTTGCTTATCCACTATTATGGTAATGTGTGTGGATAATTACTTTAAATAGATATGTAGCTATCCTCTTAGGATATGTCTACACTACAGCTAAAAGCCCTTGGCTAGCCCATGCCATCTGACATGGGCAGCAATCCAAGCCTAGAAATCTAGACTGCAATGAAGCAGCTCTGAAGTCTCAATCAGATGATATGGGCCAGCTGTGGGTTTTTAATTGCAATGTAGAGATATCCTGAGTGATCTAGACCACAATTAGACCCTGTGTTGCCTAATCTTTTCTTCTTTACTTTTAATGACATTTGCTTTCTTTTAATGACAGAAATCACACAAGTAATTGAAGCTGAGGGAGATTTTTCAGCTTCAGATTAATATCTTTGTTCCCATTTCTCTTTACAAATGTGTAATAGGATAGTGTTAACATTTAACTTTCCATCCATTTCTTAGCTTTTGATAGTTCTGCTTCGCAAAATAAATCATGCCTAATTGTATTTATTTGTTCCCTGTTTAATTATACACCATAAGAAAGGCACTTTTGGGCAGGAGTGTGTACTTGTATATTTACATCGTCAAGGTAATGTCATCAAAGTGACCCTTGAATTTGCATTCCTCATGCTTTTGTGTCCCAAAGTTATACAGATTTCTCCTTTTGTTTCAGTTGCTTCAACAAATCAACAGAAATGAATAAATTTTATCTGGAAGGCACAGTCAAGAGAAAAGCCAGATGGAGCGAGAAACTCTTTACCTCCTCTGTATCAACTCCTCAATGTGAAGCATTGTCATCTTCCATTAGAGCGCAGGCTGTCAGAGTGCCTTTGTTGTTCCCAAACTCTGTTGCCAAGGTTACACAACCAGATCCTTTGGCTCTGAATGAAAGAGCATGATTTACAGTTCTCCTGTAATTTAAAATGGGTTTGGTTCTCATTCCAGACACCTCAGTGGAATCCTACTTTTATCAAATCTGGCAGTCTTTTCTGTATTTGACTGATCCCTTCTTGCCCTAAATCCCCAACGTACGGACATAGTAAACAGGCAGTCTCGTTCTTCATCTCAATGGTCATGTGGGCCTGGGCTGGGGTCAGTTTTTCTCAGTTGAGTGAGGGTCCTTGCCAAAAGAGCCACCTCTTAAGGGAGGTATGATGGCTGTTGACAGCTTTTATTGGTTATGTTGAAATTTTGATTTGCTGTTGTCTATTCATAAATTCCCCCTTACTCATTTGACTTTTTTATCTTTTACAGAATTCACTTTTTGATGATGAACTGTATTCTGTTAGTGTTAGCCTATATCCACACATTTAATTCATTTTAATATATACCTTTTATTTCTGTATAAATGAAGGGTGGCTTATTTCAGCATTTGTAAACCTCATTCCATGAGAAATAGCACCTATTCCAAAATAGCTATTTTAGAATAGTGCCTATATAGACAGAGTGGCTGGAGTTATTTTGAAATAATTGGCCTCCGGCCTTCCCACGGTGCCCTGCTAGCTGCTCTGTCCATACTCATGAAAAAAGAGTAGTCCCGGCTTCCCCTGGAGCCCTTAAAGCTGCAGCCTCAGGGGAAAGGGCTCATTGCAGACAGCAGGCCTTGACAGCCCTGAGCCATGCAGCAGCTGCCACTGCTTCTAGGTAGCTCAAAATGAGCAACTGTGCTGCTCCCACCCAACCCTCCACTGCTCCCAGGGAGCAGTCTCCCAGCTCCCAGGACCCTGCCCGGGGATGGAAAAGACACACGCTTTCTTGGTCTGGTGCAGAGATCCTGGACCTTATTGAGGTAAGGGGTGATGAGACCAACTTCCAGGATCTCCGCATCAGACACTGGAACACCGACGTCAATGGCCACATGACCAACAGCCTGGCCACCAAGGCTGCACCCAGGAGCAGGATGAAAGTTAAAGAGCTCCACCAGGCGTATGCCAAGGCCTGGGAGCACAGCATCTGCCCTGGGCAGAACCCCACACCTACCCCTACTATGAGGACCTGCACTTCATACTAGGGGGTCGGGCAGTCCCTTCCCTCCAGTAGTCTACTGAGGGCTCGAGATGCCCATCGTCACCCTCATGGGGGGCAGAGACACAGAGGAGGAGGAGGAAGAGGAGGAGCCGGAAGAGGCCAGCACAATAACCCTCCTGACCCTGGAGCTGGTACCCCATGCTCTGGACATGTCCCAGGCATCGTCCGAGGCCAGGGAGGGCCAATCAGGTGAGTGTCATCACGTTCCCTATACACCCAGGGTGGAGGTGGCAGGTGGTGAGGGGCAGCTTCATGCTCCTCGCTTGGCCTTTGTGACCTGAGGATCGCGCAGTAGCCTCTGCACACAGGAGCACGCGGAGTGCCAGTCTGGGGCATGGAGGCTGCAGCAGAGAACTCTTGTGCTATTGCTCACAGGGTCTGGGGAGGCCTGCCTTACTCCTGACACCGGGGTGGGACAGTGCGGCAAGGTGCAGGAGCATCTGCCACTCACACGCTTCCCCCCAACACCCTGCCCCCCCTCTCCTTCAGCGGGCAGGGATACAAGTCCTTTCCCTGTGGGATGCCGCCACTCCTGGACCTGGTGGGTACTTGGCACAGAGGGAAGCCCAGACGCCCCATGGCCCCCCTCTCACCGCAAGATCTCGGTCTGGCCGGCACTTTCCCATGCCTGCTTGTCCCTGGGACATGGGGGTAGCGAGGCTTCCCCCGGGACATCTGGGCCTCTGCACAAAAGGGCCTGCTGTCGAGGCCTCAGACGGCCTTGCCCAAAGCACATCGCCTTCGTCTCAACCGACACCTTTTGGACTCACCTCAGAGATGAGGGGGAGGCTTCCAGCAGTGTCTCCAGGGATGACTGACCATCTATTCTTCATAGCCAGACCAGCTGTGAGAGGGGGACCCACAGGTGCAGAAGACCCATAGACGAGTTCCAGCAGGAGCACCTCGCAACACTCCAATCCTTGGAGCAGACCCTGGATTGGAGACTGCAGAAAGACTGCAGCTGCGGCGAGACACCTGGTGGGAGATGCTGGAGCAGGGCCGCACCATGTGCACGGCAGTTTAATCCCTTATCCCCAGCATGCTGCCTGCTCCTGCCCCTGATGCTTCTCCCCTAACCTCCCTCCCAGTGGCTGCCAAGCTCCCACACCCATGGCAGTGGGATCACCAGAGCCAGGTGCAACTCTCAGACTCAGCCCTAAGTCTTTCCTCCCTCTCCCCACTTTTTCTCTTGCCCCTCCCTGGTTCTTTCCCCTGTCCCTCCCCAGTAAGTTTGACCCCAAATAAAAAAAGAAAAGAGTTTATTTTTTACAAGTAAAAAAGTGTGGTTTATTGTCTCTGCATGCAAGGGGGGAAGGAGGAAAAGGAGATGTGTGGGAGGAAGGCACAGAGGGGCAAGGCACAGGCCCCTAGTGAGGCAATCCAGGGGAGAGTATCACTGGGGTTCTTGTGAGAAACTCTCCCTCAGGGCCTCCCTGATGCACAAGGCCCCTTGATGGGCCTGCCAGATGGCAGCCGTGTGTGGCTGCTTGAAGGCCCTGCTGAACCGGTTAGCCTCTGCCCTCCACCCAGGAAGGAATGCCTCTCACACAGAACACCACGTGGCCACCATGCAGCCACCACATCTGGGATGTTCCACTCTCCAACATCCAGCCAGGTGAGTAGGCAACAGAACCTCACCTTCAGATGCCTGAAGGTGCCCTCCATCACCATTCAGGCCCTACTATGCCTGACATTGAACCATTTCTTGGAGTGGTCAAGGTGGCTGGCATTGGTCTTCATAAGCCAGGGCAACAAGGTACACTGTGTCCCCCACAATACAGAGTGGCATGTCCTTGTCCCCAATCCTGATGGTGCGATCAGGGAAAAAATGCCAGTGTGCAGCTTCTGGAACATGCTGGAGTTGTGGAAGATGCGGGCGTGGGGTGCCTTCCCCGATCTCCTGACGTAGATGTCCATGATGTGTCATGGCTGTGACGGTCCGTGATGGCCTGCAGGGCCATTGAAAAGTACCCCTTCTAGTTGATGGACACAGATACCGAGTGCTCGGGGGCACGGATGGGGATATGGGCGCCATCAACAGCATCCCTGCAGATGCGGAAGCCCATACTGGCAAAGCTGGCAACGAGGGTGTCCACATTGACAAAGTTGATGACCCTGTGTAGCAGAATGGTGTTGATGGCCTGCATCACCTATAGAAGGAGACAAACAGAGAATCATAGGGTTGACAGAGCCCTTGGGAGGTCCCCTCCACCCCTCCTCCCCACAGCAGGAATAACCTTCCACTTACCCCATCCCCCGGCAGGGCTTTGTGAGGGTGGGACTAAAAACCTCCCCGGGAGGGGGCTTCCACCCCACCACCAACCCCCCCTTTCCTTAGAGAACCCTATTCCAGCAGTCCACCACCTTCCTGGAACAATAGCCCGAGAGCACCATACCTGCATGATCAGGGCCTCGATGGTTGATCTCCCCATGCCAAACTGGTTCCTGATGGACTGGTAGCTGTCCAGCATGGCAAGCTTCCACAGGGCAATGGCAACCCGCTTCTGGAAGGGGATGGCGGGTCACATGTGAGTGTCCCATTGCCTGAGGGCAGAGGCAAGCCACTCACACAGCTCCAGAAAGGTCTCCTTCCTCATCCAGAAATTCTGGAGCCACTGTTGGTCATCCCACTGCTCCATGACGAGCTGGTCCCACCAGCTGGAACTGGTGGTGTCCAGTTGTCAGAAGCGGCAGTGCATGTTGTGTAAGGGAGCGTGGGTGGGATCCATCAGCATGAGCCATGCCTGCAGAGAGCTGATGAGGGTCTCCAAGATGAGTAGGGGGTTGGGTTCCTGCAGGGTCTGGGAGGTAGCCTGCAGAAACTGGTGCACGAGGTGCAGGGCAAGCTGCAATAGCCATCGACTGCCCAAAGGCAGCTCTGGCTCCATAGCTGGAGTGCTGAAGTGTCCGTGAGGGCAACCACAGCAAGCAAAGGAATGGGTTTGCTGTCCCTCAATGAGGTAGGCAAAAGAAAAGTGCCCGAGACACTGCTGTACAGGGGGGTCCCTTTAAGCACGAGCCTCAGATAGCCACAGGCAGCAGCCATGGGAAGTGAGTGCTGTCTGGATGCCCTTCCTGAAGTGCTTCTGGGTGGTCTTAAATGCAATTCAGCACCGGTAAACCCTTGCACCAGTATGATGTCTCATCTTTCTAGTGTAAACTAGCCATAAACAATATTTCACTGTCTCAAGTTCAACCAAAAAAGGACACGTCTTTCAAAACAAATGTCCACACACAGACTTGAAGCAAAATAACAAAAGATGTTAATTAAGTCAGTGGAGTTATTTCAGCTCGTTTGTGTGAACCAGCTGTAATTGTGTTGTATCTAGCTGCTCATATTGTCTTTAAATGTTCAGTATTATGTGTTTGGGACCAAATCTTCTGCTCTGTTGACGCATTTAGATTTAACTTTATGGGGCTCAATGAAAATTCTATAACTGCAACATTGTGGAATTCTTTAGTAAACTCAAGGAGCAAGGATGGGGGGGCCCCAGGCCTTTGAATCACCAGACCCCAGGGCAACTGCCTCCTTCGCCCCTCTCCCCACATTAGTGGGCTTAGTTATACACTTGGGGAAACAGGCACTTTTAAGTTCTCATCCTGCAAATCTGAGTTACATTACACATATGAGAAACCTCATGACTTTCTTACGTTCATAAAACTACTCATCAATGTACTGGCAGGACTGAGGTCTGAAGGTACATTTGGTGGTTCTGTTAGAAAACTACCCCAATATAACAATGCTAAACCACTCCTTTCTGACCCACTAACTCAATAAAAGAAACAGTCGTTTTGCTTTCATCTGAGACACAACTTCATAGCAGACATTCTCGTAAAGTGTCCTATATTAAGATTTAATACAAAATATAATATATGCTGACAAACAGAGGCCAGGGACACCATTTCTATCCCCTGGCTACTAGCCTTTTATGGACCTAACCTCCATGAAATTATCTAGCTTCTCTTTAAATTCTGTTATAGTCCTAGCCTTCACAGCCTCCTCTGGCAAGGAGTTCCACAGGTTGACTACACGCTGTGTGAAGAAGAACTTTCTTTTATTAGTTTTAAACCTGCTACCCATTAACTTCATTTGGTGTCCTCTAGTTCTTCTATTATGGGAACTAATAAATAACTTTTCTTTATTCACCCTCTCCAAACCACTCATGATTTTATATACCTCTATCATATCCCCCCTCAGTCTCCTCTTTTCTAAACTGAAAAGTCCCAGTCGTTTTCAGAAAGGGACCTGTTCCAAACCCCTAATCATTTTAGTTGCCCTTTTCTGAACCCTTTCCAAGGCCAAAATATCTTTTTTGAGGTGAGGAGACCACATCTGTACACAGTATTCAAGATGTGGGAGTACCATAGTTTTATATAGGGGCAGTAAGATATTCTGTGTCTTATTTTCTATTCCTTTCTTAATAATTCCTAGCATCCTATTTACCTTTTTGACCGCCGCTGCACACTGTGTGGAAGTTTTCAGGGAACTATCTGTGAGAACTCCAAGATCTCTTTCCTGATTTCTCATAGCCAAATTAGCCCCCATCATACTGTACGTATAGTTGGGGTTATTTTTCCCAATGTGCATTACTTTACACTTATCGACATTATATTTCATTTGCCATTTTGTTGCCCAATCACTCAGTTTGGTGAGATCTTTTTGGAGTCCCTCACAGTCTGCTTCTGTCTTGACTATCCTAAACAGTTTGGTATCATCCGCAAACTTTACCACCTCACTGCTTACCCCTTTCTCCAGATCATTTATGAATAAGTTGAACAGGATTGGTCCCAAGACTGACCCTTGGGGGACACCACTAGTTACCCCTCTCCATTCTGAAAATTTACCATTTATTCCTACCCTTTGTTTCCTGTCTTTTAACCAGTTCTCAATCCAAGAAAGGACCTTCCCTTTTATCCCATGGCAATGTAATTTACACAAGAGCCTTTGGGGAGGGACCTTGTCAAAGGCTTTCTGAAACTCTAAGTATACTATATCTACTGGATCTCCCTTGTCTGCATGTTTGTTAACCCCTTCAAAGAACTCTAATAGATTAGTAAGACATGATTTCCCTTTACAGAAACCATGTAGACTTTTGCCCAACAAATTATGTTTTTCTACGTGCCTCACAATTTTATTCTTTACTATTGTTTCGACTAATTTGCCCGGTATTGAAGTTAGACTTACCGGTCTGTAATTGCCAGGATCGCCTCTAGAGCCCTTTTTAAATATTGGTGTCACGTTGGCTACCTTCCAGTCATTAGGTACGGAAGCCGATTTAAGGGATAGGTTACAAACCACAGATAATAGTTCAGCAATTTCCCATTTGAATTCTTTCAGAACCCTTGGATGAATGCCATCCGGTCCCGGAGATTTGTTGACATTAAGTTTTTCTATTTGTTCCAAAACCTCCTCTAATGACACTTCAATCCGGGACAGTTCCTCAGATTCATCACCCACAAAGGACGGTGCAGATTTGGGAATCTCCCTAACATCCTCAGCTGTGAAGACCGACAGGGTGTTTAATACACAACATAGATTCATCAAGTATAACTATATAACATACCATGCCCCTCCATGCTTCATAAAAATTGGCATATAAATATAAATATGAATAACTCGAAGACACTTTAAAATCAGCATGTTACATGAAGTATTTTGGATAAAGTTATAATCTGGTGAATGAATATATCCTATTTTTGTGCACGTATCATTCTTATATGTGAAGTTAGAAATATTAAGTGTGGACCTGGTTATAATTCTAAATGTGCTAATGAGGCCCATTACTGATGCTCCATAAATTTAATGGCTCGGTGAGCAAATCAAGGACCCATGAGTGGCTTTATTCTTCCTAAACTGTGGTTGGTCCTAGAAAGACATGTGGCCAGCCCACCTGATGCTGAAACCCATTTAGAATCTTGTACTTTCTCACTCGAGGTGAGAAAAGTTTGAACTGAGCACAAAGAATTCCTATTTTGGGCAAAAGAGATATAAAGGGGGGAACCAAACAAGTAGGGACAGATGCCAGGAGACACCCTCCACTTACCACTTAAGATGCCTGCTGGATATATCTAAGAATGAACAGGAGGGAGGCTCAAGCTCAAGCTAGGAGGCTGCTTAGCTTGTGAAAGATGTTTTGAACAACCATTTAGGATAAACAATTGCATGAAACAAGTTTCTTAGTGGATTAGGATTAGCTGGCATTTTGTTCATTTTAATTTAGTAACTTTGATCTGAATGTTTCACTTGTAATCACTTACATCCTACTTTTTATATTTAATAAAAATAGATTTGTTTATTATCAAGCCCAGGGCAAGTAATTGTTATTACCTGGGGAGGGTGGGGGAAGCAACCACTGTGCATATCTCTTTCATTGATAGGGTACATCTACACTTCTGGTATCCCGGAAAAACTTCGCCGCATCCAGGGAATGCATTTCCTCTTCTGCTTTTTTTTTTTGCAGAAGTGCAAACGCACTCTTTCGGAAGCCCTGTCTTCCTCATTCCATGAGGAAGAAGGGATCTTCTAAAAGAGGGGGATTTTCTGAAATTTGGCCCAGTGTAGATGGGCCAATAGAGGATGGGCCTTATGAGCTTTCTCTGTGTACAACTTTTACATGGAGTAAGACAGATTTATTTGGGGTTTTTGATCCTCTTTGGGGTTTGGTTTCCTGGGTGCTTAGCTCTTATAGGTGAGCTCTCCTGGAGGTAAACTGATTCAGTGTCTGTGTCCCAGAACATGGTGGTGGGGAGTCTCAGGCAGGAAGATGGTCATCAGTGGCTAGATCAGCACACCAGGGGATAATCCCAAAGAGATGTCTATGATCCAGCCTGTCACAACATAGATCTGCAAAACCAATACTTTCCTTTTTTGATGAGGTTACTGGCCTATTGGATAGGAGGAAGTAGTAGTTGTGATAAGCAAACGAGAAACATGGCCTAAGAACATAAGAATACTGGGTCAGACCAAAGGTCCATCTGGCCCAGTATCCTGTCTTCCAACAATGACCAATGCCAGATGCCCCAGAGGGAGTGAACAGAACTTGTAATCATCACGAGATCCCTCTGCTGTCATCCATTTCCAGCCTCTGGCAAACAGAAGCTAGGGACACCATTCCTACTCATCCTGGCTAATAGCCATTGATGGACCTAACCTCCATGAATTTGTCTAGTTCTTTTTTGAACCCTGTTAAATTCCTGGTCTTCACAACATCCTCTGGCAATGAGTTCCACAGATTGACTGTATGCTACATGAAGAAAAACTTCCTTTTGTTTGTTTTAAACCTGCTGCCTATTAATTTCATTTGGTGACTCCCTAGTTCTTATGTTATGGGAATAAGTAAATAACTTATTCACTTTCTCCATACCTGTTATGATTTTATAGACCTCTATCATATCCCTCCTTAGTCTCCTCTTTTCTAAGATGAAAAGTCCCATTTTTTTAAATCTCTCTTCGTATGGGATGCATTCTAAACCCCTAATCATTTTTGTTGCCCTTTTCTGATCTTTTTCGAATGCCAATATATTTTTTGAGATGAGGTGACCACATCTGTACACAGTATTCAAGATGTGAGCATACCATGGTTTTATATAGAGACAATAAAATATTCTCTGTCTTGTTCTCTGTATCTTTTTTAATGATTCCTAACATTCTGTTTGCTTCTTTGACTGCCACTTCACACTGAGTGGATATTTTCAAAGAACTATCCACAATGACTCCAAGATCTCTCTCTTGAGTAGTTATAGCTAAATTAGTCTTCATCACATTGTATGTATAACTGGGATTATTTTTACAATATGCATTACTTTACATTTATCAACATTAAATTTCATTTGCCATTTTGTTGCCCAATCACTTAGTCTGATAAGATCTTTTTTAAGCTCTTCCCAGTCTGCTTTGGTCTTAACTATCTTGAGCAGTTTAGTACCATCTGAAAATTTTGCCACCTCACCATTTACCCCTTTCTCCAGATCATTTATAAATAAGTTGAATAGGATTGGTCTCAGTACAGATTCTTGGGGGACACCACATGTTACCTCTCTCCATTCTGAAAAGGTACCATTTATTCTCACCCTTTGTTTCCTGTCTTTTAACCAGTTATCAGTCCATGAGAGGACCTTCCCTCTTATCACATGACTACTTTACTTAAGAGCTTTTGGTGAGGGAGCTTGCCAAAGGCTTTCTGGAAATATAAGTATACTATATCCACTGGATACCTGTTATCCACATGTTTGTTGACCCCCCCACCCCCAAAGAACTCTAGTAGATTAATAAGGCATGATTTCCCTTTACAGAAACCATGTTGACTTTTCCCCAACAAATTATGTTCATCTATGTGTCTGACAATTTTATTCTTTACTATAGTTTCAACTAATTTGCCTAGTATTGACATTAGACTTACTGGTCTTTAATTGCCAGGATCCTTTTTAAATATTGGCATCACATTAGCTATCTTCCAGTCATTAGGTTCAGAAGCTGATTTAAAGGATAGGTTACAAACCACAGTTAATAGTTCTGCAATTTCACACGAGTTCTTTTACAACTCTTGTGTGAATGCCATCTGGGCTCGGTGACTTGTTACTGTTAAGTTTATCAATTTGTTCCAAAACCTCTTCTAGTGACACCTCAGTCTGAGACAATTCCTTGGATTTGTCACCTACAAAGAATGGCTCTGGTCTGGAAGCTCCCTAACATCTTCAGCGGCAAAGATCGAAGGAAAGAATTCATTTAGTTTCTCCACAATGACCTTATCGTCTTTGAGTGCTCCTTTGGCATCTCTATCGTCCAGGGCCCCACTGGTTGTTTAGCTGGCTTCCTGCTTCTGATGTACTTAAAAAACATTTTTCTATTACTTTTTGAGTTTTTGGCTAGCTGTTCTTCAAACTCCTTTTTGGCCTTTCTTATTATATTTTTACACTTAATTTGACAGTTTATGCTCCTTTCTATTTTCCTCATTAGGATTTAACATTTTAAACAATGCCTTTTTATCTCTCACTGCTTCTTTTACTTGGTTGTTAAACCACAGTGGCACTTTTTTGGTTCTCTTACTGTGATTTTTAATGTGGAGTATATATTTAAGTTGGCCCTCTATTATGGTGTCTTTGAAAAGTTTCCATGCAGCTTATGTGGATTTTACTTTTGTCACTGTACCTTTTAATTTCTGTTTAACTAACCTCCTCATTTTTGACAAGGAGTCCTGTAGCACCTTATAGACTAACAGATATATTGGAGCATAAGCTTTCGTGGGCAAAGACCCACTTCGTCACATGCATCTGATGAAGTGGGTCTTTGCCCACAAAAGCTTATGCTCCAATACATCTGTTAGTCTATAAGGTGTTACAGGACTTCTTGTCGCTTTTGCAGATCCAGACTAACCCGGCTACCCCTCTGATACTTGACTCCTCATTTTTGTGTAGTTCCCCTTTCTGAAATTAAATGCCACAGTGTTTGGCTGCTGAGGTGTTTTTCCCACCATAGGGACATGGCCATCAGTGCAGCTGGGGCTGAGGGAGGCAGGGCCCTAGCCCCACCTACAGTCCTGTCCTCTCTGCTGAGGCCCCACCCCCACCACAGGGAGAGGAGGAGGAGAAGCAGAACGCTGAGAGCACACGCCCCCTACCACAGAGAAGGGAGGAGTGCGTGCCCCATCATACCCGGCGCATCAGGGAGGGAAAGAGGCTGCATGGCCCGAGCCTCCCCACCTCCGGGAGCAGCAGGAAGAGAGGAGGCCATGTGGCTTCAGCCTCTCCGGCCCCCAGAGCAGCGTGAAGGGAGGAGGTCACATGGCTCCAGCCTCCCCGGCCCCTAGAGCAGCATGAAGGGAGGAGGTCACATGGCTCCAGACTCCTCAGCCCCAGAGCGGTGGGAAGGGAAGCAGCCATGGCTAGGGTTGCCTGGTGTCTGGGTTTTGAACCGGACAGTCTGGTATTTGAGCTTTTTGTCCGGGAAACAAATTGAGAAAATACCAGACATATAAATGTCTGGTATTTTCTAAGTAAGTAAGTTTTATTATTATCATGAGCATCAGTATGTAGCTGCGTACTGCCTGGCTGGTAGACATGCTCACACTGCGTGAGCATGTCTACTGGTCAGACAATATGCAACTACACAGTAGAGAGGAGGGGGGCGGGGCCGGGGCAGGATGGAATCCCCAGGCTGGACTCGCCTGGCGCAGGATGTGCAGCACCCCGGGATCTGCGTGCGCTCGGGCCAGCCCCACTCCTCACCAGCCGGTTCCCACCCCCACTCCCACCCGGCCAACCCCGCTCCCCGCTGGCCGGTTCTCCCCTGGCTGGCCCCACTCCCCACAACCCCGTCCTGGCTAGCCATGCTTCCTGCCAGCCAATCTCCCCCGGCCAGCCCAGCTCCCCCTGACCTCTTCCCGGCCAGCCCCGCTCCCCCCGACCTCCTCCTGGCCAGCCCTGTTCCCCTCCCAGCTGTCCCCCCCCCCCCATTTTGTCTGTAAATGAAATTTCTGTGGGTTGGCAACCCTGGTAGAGAGTGTGCTTATAGAATTTGTGGATTACACCAAATTGGGAGAGGTTACAAGGATTTTGGTGGGCAGGGTTAGAATTAGAAATAATATTGATAACTAGAGAAATGGTCTAATATCATGATGACATTAAGTGAAGAGAAGTGCAAAGTACTTCACTTAGGAAAGAAAAATCAAATCCCCAACTACAAAATGGAGAATAATTAATTAGGCAGTCATATTGTGGAAAAGGTCAATTGGGAAAAAGGCTAATCATTGTCGGTAAATCAACAGGAATGTGGTATGTGAAGCCCAGAAGATAATCGTTCTGTTTTAATGTGCACTCTTGAGTCTTCAGCTGGAGTGTTTTGTTTTGGCTGCTACCCTTCAAGAAACGTGGACAAATTGGAGAGAGTCCATAAAAGAAATGATAAAAGGTTTACAAAAGTTGGCCAATGACAAAAAGTTAATATAACTGAGTATGTTAAGTCTTCATAAAAGGAGACTGAGGGAGGAATCTGATAAATCTCCAAATATGGCAGAGGCTATTATAAAGAGGCTGGTGATCAGTTGCTCACCATGTCCACTGAAGGTGGAACAATAAAACTTAATCTGCAACGAGGGAGATTTAGGGTAGATAAATTGTAGGATCCCCAGCACTGGAAGTTTTTAAGACCCAGTTAGATAAGCACCTGTCATGGATGATTTAGTGATAGAGATGCAGCCATGTTAGTCTGGTCTAGCTGAAACAAAAGACAGAACTATGCAGCACTTTAAAGACTAACAAGACGGTTTATTAGGTGATGAGCTTTCGTGGGCCAGACCCACTTCCTCAGATCAATATGTGGAAGAAAATTGGCATGACCATATATACCAAAGTGATACAATAAAAAAAAAGTGAACACATATAAAATTGACTAATCAGATTTAAGAACAGAGGGGGGAAGGTTAGTGTCTGTGAGGTAATGACATTGGGGTGATAACTGGGGAAGCTATCTTTGTAATGGGTGAGATAATTAGCATCTTTGTTAAGACCCATACACAAAGTGTCAAATTTAAGTATGAACGACAGTTCTGAGGCTTCTCTTTGACGTCTGGAGTTAAAAAATCTCTTTGAAGCAATATGCATGTTTTTAGGTCATTGAGAGAATGGTCAGTCTGGTTAAAATGGCAAGCAACAGTTTTCTCTCTGTGAGAGAGCCTGATGTCTGTTTTATGTGCGTTGATTCTTTGGTGAAGTGTCTGAGAAGTTTGTCCAATATACATAGCAGACGGACACTGTGAATATTAGACAAACTTCTCAGACACTTCGCCAAAGAGGAATGTTTGCAGGGTACAGCTAGGTAAAATTTTTTTACCAAAGCTGCTTTTTTGTTGTTTGGGGTAAAAAAATTCAGTCAGTGTCACTGGGGCATTTAGCAAATGCATGTTAGTGGTGGCTGCCCATCTGCTTTCAGGGCAGGCTACGTGGTGGGCAGCTGCTAGAGCTAGAGCCGGGCTGCAGTGCAGCTGCTCCGCTGGCTGGGAGCCCCCTGCATCCCTGTTCCCCTCTCCCCCCCTCACTGCCCTCTGGCTCTCAGAGCCCCTGGCCCCTTCCAGATCGCTGCCAGCTTCCCCTCCTCTGGCTCTCCACATGTCACTGCCCCACTCCCTGCGAACCCTGTGCGCTGGCAATAACTTCCCTCTGCCCCAGGTGGGGACTCACAGGCAGCCCTGCAGGGAGCAGCCTGGAGCAGCCCCTGCCCTGCACACAGGCTGCCCCAGGAGCAGCGCTCCCTGGAGAGGCAGGTCTCACCTTCCCACGAGGTGGGGGGTGCTGCCAAGGAGCAGATTTGGGGTCCTAGCAGGGGGTGGAGGCTGAGCTGGGGTCTCTGCGCTGGAAGAGTCTCTTGGGGATCAGCGCCACTGGTGAGCGTCACAGAGGCACACAACCGGACAAGCACACATAATCTCAATAGTGGTGCACAAGACAAAACTCACTCCACTCCTGGATGGAAAATCTTAGAGGGAACATTGCTGTGACCCCCTTTTGACAACAAAAGTTACTACACAATCCCAAGAGGGGGGGACTGAAACCAGCGTCTGCCTGAACCCCGCTGCCCCATGTGGTGGTGGTGGGGGGCAAAGCCAACAGCTTCAGCCCTAGGCGGGGGGGGGGGGGGGAGGGGAGAGCTGTAATCCTGACCCCCGCCACCAAGGACTGAAGCCCTCAGGCTTGGGCTTTGGCCAAGGGTGTTGGGGCTCAGGCTTCAGCCCCAGGCTCCAGCTCTGGTGACCCTTTTAAAATGGGATTGTGAATGATCCACTTCGGGGTCCCAATGCACAGTCGAAGAACTGCCAATTTAAAGTAAGAGAAATCTATGTGCACACTCTGTTCCCTCCCCTCCAGCCCTTAGATAGACATGACCTAGCCTTGGTGCTCCCCACTTTCTTGGGTCCATGTTTTACCTGCTTGCTACAGATCCCTGACTCCTGCTCTCCATGGACTGATTTCAATGATCCTTTTGTGTATGCAGTGATGTTGAAGCTCTGTCGGTCCAAAGATATTAGATAAGGAGCATTAGGTAATATCTTTTATGATACCAGCTTCTGTTGATGAGAGACAGCGGTCCAATGAAAGCTATTACTTCACCCACTTTGTCTCTGAAATTATCCCTTTGCTTGATCTGACCCTGAGAATGAGGCCCAAATTATCTCAATTTGGGCATCTAAGATCACTATTTTTGAAAACACTGGCCACAACTTCTCTGCATTTCTGTAAATAGGAACAATGCCTTCCTCTATAGAGTACTTTTAGACCTCTGATAGAAAAATGTTAAGTGGTGGTGATATAGCAGTAGCACTGTATAAACCACAGTAACAGCTCAATACAATAGCCGTGCATGCAGTGGGTGAGGAGTTGGGGGTGGGACTGGAAGGAGAGTAGAGGTTCCTTTACATAGCGGGTCGAGGATTTGTGAGTAATATTGGGTGTGAATTATAACATTCCAATAAGTATTTATGAACAGAATGAGCATTTCTATTGGTTGACTAGTTCTATTGCATCATATGGTTAAACTACAAGTGGACTGCTAGCAGTGAAGTCAGCTAGGGCATGTCTACACTGCATGTTTATTTTGGAATAAGGGTATGTCTACACTTGCAGCCTATTTCGGAATAGGGCTGCAAATGTAGGCATTCAGAATTGCAAATCAAGCCCGGGATTTAGATATCCTGCGCTTGATTTGGATCTTCCCGGCCAGGCGCCATTTTTGAAATTGACAAGCCCGGAATAACTGCCTGCGTCTACATGCAGCAGTGAAACGGGCATTCGAAATAAAGCCCTATTTCGAACTACCTGTTATTCCTCCTGCAATGAGGTTTAACAGGTAGTTTGAAATAGGGCTTTATTTCGAACGCCCGTTTCACTGCCGCGTGTAGATGCGGGCAGTTATTCCGGGCTTGTAAATTTCAAAAAATGGTGCCCGGCCGGGAAGATGCAAATCAAGCGTGGGATATTTAAATCCCGGGCTTGATTTACAATTCCGAATGCCTACATTTGCAGCCCTATTCCGAAATAGGCTGCAAGTGTAGACATACCCTAAGCTATTTTGGAAGAAAAACTCCAAAATAGCGTATTTCGAAATAGTACGTCTACACAGCAAATGTCCATTGAAATAGCGCTGAGTGATTTTGAAATAGAGTGTCCACACTCATTGGATGCTGAATCACATTGAAAGCCACCCGGAAGCACTTCAGGCAGGGCATTTAAGATAGCAGTTACTTCCCAGAGCTGCTGCCTGAAGCTATCTGAGGCTTGTGCTTAAAGGAACCCCTCTGTATAGTGTGTTTCAGGCTCTTCTCCTTGCCTACCCCCTTGAGGGACAGCAAAGCATTTTCTTTGCATGGTTTGGTTGCCCTTGGGGACACCTCAATAGCCCTGCCATGGAGCTGAACCTGCCTCTGAGCAGTCGACGGCTCTTACATCGCATGTGGCACCTTCTGCTGCTATTTCTGCAGGCTGCCCTCATGGCTCTGCAGGAGGACAACCCCCAGCTCATTGTGGGGCACCTCCTTTCCTCTCTCCAGGCGTTTCTTATGCAGCTCAATTCCATCCGCCCTCCCCTGCACACTGGGCACCACTGCTTCTGGCGACTGGACACTGGTGGGACTGCATCATCACGGAGTGGTGGGATGACCAGCAGTGGCTCCAGAATTTCCTCATGTGGAAGGACACCTTCCTGGAGCTGTGTGATTGGCTCTCCCCTGCCCTCAGGCAACACCTCCAGAAGCAGGTAGCCATTACTCTGTGGAAGCTTGTGGGGAACCAGTTCAGTATGAGATTGACCATCATGAAGGTATGGCGCTCTCATGCTATAGTCCCAAGAGGGTGGTGAACTGCTGGAATGGGGTCCCCTAGGGATGGGGGGGGGTGGAAGCCCCCTCCCTGGGAGGTTTTTCAGTCCTACCTTCACAAAGTCCTTCTGGGGGGCGGGACAAGTCAGAGTTGCTCCTGCTGTGTGTGTGTGGGGGAAGGACTGGGGGTTGGGTGTGGGGACCTCCCAAGGGCATGAAAACCCTGTGATTCTCTGTGCATCTCCTTCTGCAGGTGGCAAGGGCCATCAACAATGTTCCGCTGTGCAGGGTCATCAACCTGGGTGACATGGACCCCGTTGTCACTGGCTTTGCCGCCATGGGCTTCCCCAACTTCAGGGGGGCTATTGATGGCACCCATATCGCCATCCAGGCCCCCAATCACTGGACATCTGAATGCATCAACTGGACGGGTACTTTCCGATGGTCCTGCAGGCCGTTGTCAACCACTGTGGCCAGTTCACGGTATTGGATGGCCAGTGACGGCGCATGATGCACGTGTCTTCCGCAACTCCAGCCTCTTCCAGAAGCTGCACGCTGGCACTCTTTTCCCTGACTGCTCCGTCAGGGTCAGGGATGTGGACATGCCAATGTGCATCATGGGGAACTCAGCCTACTCTCTGCTCCCATGGCTGATAAAGCCCTACACCAGATTCCTTGACCCCATCAAGAAACCTTTTAACGCCAGGCTCAGCTGGGCCCGCATTGTTGTTGAGGGCACCTTTGGGTGTCTGAAGGGGAGGTTCCATTGCCTCCTCACCTGGCTGGACCTTGGTGAGTGGGGCGTTCCCCAAGTGGTGGCTGTGTGCTGTGTCCTCCACAACTTTTGTGAACATAAGGGGGAGACTTTCCTGCCAGGGTGTGGCGGAGAGGCCAAGTGGCTCAGCAGGGCCTTCAAGCAGCCATGTACAACTGCCATCCAGCAGGCCCATCAGGAGGCTGTGTGCATCTGGGAGGCCCTGAGGGAGAGTTTCAGCCAGAGCCAGCTGTGAGACTTCCTCCCAGGCCTCCCCACAAGTGGCCTCTGCCGTGGCCCATTATGCCTTTCCTCCCACACCCCTATCCTCCCCCTCCCCCTGCCCTTCCCTGCACAGACAATAAACCACACTTTTTGTTTTTGAACAATAAACTCTGGTTTTTTAATTTGGGGTAAATGTAATTGGGGAGAGACTGTGGAAAGAACCTGGGAGGGAGAAAGAGGGAGATAAAAGAGGGAGGAGAGGTTCAGGGATGGGGCTGGGAGTGGAGCCTGCCTTGGGTGCTCCCACCACCTCTTGTGTGGGGCCCTTAGTGGCCATGGAGGGGCTAGGGGAAGAAGGTGGGGGGCAGGAGCAGGAGCAGCAGCAGGAATGGCCCCAGGCAATTGAGGATGGCAGTGAAAGCTGTGCACATGGTTTGGTCCTGCTGCAGCAGCTCCTGCCAGGTGTTGTGGCACAGCTACAGGTCCAGGGAGTGCTGCAGGGCATGCAGGCAAGTGATGTGCTCTCGCTGGGGGTCCTCATGGGCTCGCCTGTGCCTGCAGGTCATGCAGGATCGGGAGGATGGCACAGGAGATGGAGCTTGCACCCCACTTGCAGCTGGTCCAGCTGTAGAGAACGAAGAGAAGGGCAGTCATCTCTGGCGTCTGACACCAGCCCTCTTCCCTGAGATGAGACTGAAAGGTCTCAGCTCAGATGAAGGTGATGGGCTTCAAGCAAGGCTACCTGTGGCCTAGAGAGTGGCCCCTTTCCAGCAGGGACACAGATGTCCCGGGGGGAGTCTCACTATCCCCGCATCCCAGGGACAAATAGTCATGAGAAGGTACTAGCCAGACTGGGAGCTTGCAGGTGGTAGGGTGGCTATGGGGCACCTGGGCTTCCCTCTGTGCTGCGCACATGCCGGGTCTGGCAGTGGCAGCGTCCCACAGGGAGAGGACTGGTATCCCTGGCCACTGGAAGAGAGGGGAGCAGGGTGTTGGGGGGAGGTGTGTGTGAGTGACAGATGCTCCTCTGCCTCACCGTGCTGTCCCCGGGAGCGGCTGCTGCCCCAAGAGTGCGGGTATGCCCGTGTGCCATGTGCAGCACTGCTGAGAGTGTGTGTGTGTGTCTCTGTGTCCCCATGTGCCTCCTTCTAGTGGTAGCTTGTGGTGGGAAGGTGTTCCACCCCGGTGTCAGGAGTAAGGCAGGCCTCTCCAGACCCCTGTGAGCAAGAGCACAAGGGTCCTCTGTTGCAGCCTCCTGGGGCTGTGTGCCCTACACTGGAGCTCCATGTGCACCCTCGGGCACAGGCTGAGAAAGCTGAGCGAAGAGCGTGCGGCAGCCTGTTGCCTCCCGCCACCTCCACCTGTATGTGTCTAAGGAAAGTAATGGCACTCACCTGATGGGCCTTCCCCGGCCTTGTCTGAAGTGTGGGAGAAATCCTGGGTGGAGGTACCAGTTCCAGGGTGAGCATGACCTCCTGGCTGGCAGGCAGTGAGTTGGTGTTGGCCTCTTCTGGCTCCTCCTCCTCTTCCTCCTCTGCACCGGCTCTGCATTCCGGAGGGTGACAATTGGCATCTCCAGCCTGGAGTCCACAACAGGGGGGAAAGGGACTGATCCTCCCCCCAGGATGTGGTGGAGCTGGGCATAATATGGTCAGGTCTGTGGTGCCACCCCAGAGCAGGAGCTGCGCTCCCTCGCCTTGGCATAGGCCTGCCTTAGTTCTTTTACCTTTATGCACATCTGTTCCTGGGTGCGCATGTGGCCTTATTGCCCAGGCTGTCAGCCACCCAGCCGAACACATCTGCATTCCTTCATCTGGTTTGGAGATACTGGAGGTTCGCCTCCTCTCCCCAGAACTCAATGTGGCCCAGGATCTCTGCACTAGACCAGAAAGGCGTGCGCCTTTTTTGTCCCCAGGCAGAGTCCTGGGAGCTGGCTGCCGGCTCCCTTGCGGCCATGGCAGACTCAGTGGGAGCAACAGGGTGGCTCATGGCAGCAGGGACAGTTGTGCAGGCTGCTGCTATGTGGCTCAGGGCTGTCAGGGCTTGCTGTGTGCCACAAGCCCTTTCCCCTGTGGCTGCAGCTTTAAGGGCTACAGGGGAAGGGGGACTATAGAGTTGTAATGAGCGTGGACAGAGTGGCCAGCAGGGCACCTGTGGGATTTCCTGGAGGCCTCTTATTTCGAAATAACTCCAGCTGCCCTGTCTACACACTCCCTATTCTGAAATAGCTATTTGGCATAGGCATTATTTTTCGTAAAATGAGGGTTACAGAATCCGGAATAAGAAGCCCGTTATTTCGATACTATTTTGAAATAATGGGCTTACTGTGTAGATACTCACTTTGTTATTTCAAAATAACGCTGCTTAGTAGACATGCCCGTAGTGAGCAACCACAAAGGGGACTGATATTTGTTTTCTTTCCTATTTTTTCTGAAGGGAGTGCACTTATCTTAGAAATAAGTATGTTCAAGTAGAACTGTGAGCATTTAAAACATTTCCATCTTAAGTTGTGAATTTGCAAGGTTGTTTAGAGTTCCCATTTCTGGTCACTGGTTCCCTGCAGACCAGGCATGTCAAACTGGCATTTGGCGGGCCGCATGCGGCCCAATCAAAATTTTTTGCAGCCCGCCAGTACATTTTTATAAAGGAATAAAGTGTGTCCCCCTGGGTGCTTGGAGCACATGGCCAAATGCAGATCACAGCCGGCCAGGCCACTCTGCACCATAGCGACTGCTCCTAGCCGGGGCCGCTCTGCGCACAGCACCCAGCACGTGTTCACGGCCAGCTGGGCTGTTCTGCGCTGGGTGCTCTACTCACATGCTCACAGCTGGCCAGGCTGCTCTGCGCATGGCGCCCAGCACACGCTCACAGCTGGCCGCTGTGATCACGCTGCCCAGCGCCTGAGGAAGAAATGTGTGGCGGCAGCAACAGCAGCTCTGTGACCCAGGTATTAGGTTGAGGGGGCTGGGAGTGCCTGGCTGTGGGGGAGGGAGGAGGCATTAGGTTGGGGGGGCCTGGGTCTGGAGGATGGGGGAGGGGTTAGGTTAGGGGGGCTGGGAGTGCCTGGCTCTGGGAAAGGGAGGAGGCACTGGGGGGGTGCCTGGCTCTGGGGGAGAGGACGGGGTTATTTTGTTAATATTTTGTTATTTATTTATTTATTCCCAAATAAAATCACAAAATGTATATTAATTTTATATCAATAAATATATGTCAATTTTTTGAAACTGCATGAATAATTATATGTTTATGCAAAATCTCAAACTTACAAAGTATCTGAAATTTTCACAGAAGTGTGTTCTATTTGATTAACCATGGTCTATACTTGTTTTTATTTCAACAAAACAAGTTATTTATCATATAAAAAATTTAAAAGTACCTTAAATTTATATTTAAATTAAAATTTATTTTATATGAGCAAATAACAATTTTACACATAAAATTATTGTATTATGTTAAAACAAGACCTGAAATAATATTATAAAATATACCTAAAACATAATCTATAATAATAAATAATTACGACTTTCTGATAAAGTACATTTTCTTTGGTGGCCCTGAAAGCTATCAGTTTTCGTTTGTGCGGCCCTCAGTAGGCTTCAAGTTTGACATGCCTGCTGTAGACCCTTTAATACTAAATGTATTACTGCAGACTGTATTCTAAATTAATTCCTTATCTCTTTGTAAAGAGAAGAACTGGATTGACATAGTATGGCCCAGATCAGAATGTTGACTAAAACATATGAGGGAAAAGTAGCTATTTTTGTAAGGGCCTGAATTCCCCACATAGCGTGGTGCTTTTAACAGGAGACTTACTTTTTTTTAACCTCATGTCATTAATACTGGCAGTGTCGTCTTTTCCTTTTTTGCCCAGCAGGACGCTTCATCAAAGATGAAAGCATCTTTGTAGGTTGTCATGAAGTGTTTCCCTTAGCTCTGTGGATGTTAATATTTTAATTAGGCAATTCATTGTGGTGGTAACTAGCTTTCCAACCAGCCATTTTTATATGTTTACTCACTTTTGCAAATTATATTACCTGAATTCCTTTTTGAAGAAATACATCTCAACAGATAAGAATCCTTTTTAAAAAATCATTTGAGCTTTCATGACATAATGGTGATTTCTTCCCCCGCAATTTTAGGCATCTTAACATTCTGTGGAGACTCTCACCAGAAAGCAAGCAAGATGCTGAGATGAAACATTTAAGAATCACGTTGCCCCTGAGCACAGAACAGAAAACTGCACAGATTTTTGACTTGAGAGTTTCTAAGTGATTATTTTATTAAGGGGAGTGAAACAGGAAAGGGGGGGAGGGTCTGAAGCTGTGCTGAGTTCACTCTCCTTTCCATGGAAGAGCATTATAAAATAAAGTGAAGAATGGTACTGAGCTCAAACAGCCAAATTCATTCCTGATCAATGGAGTCAAACATAAGGTGAAACTGGCAAAAGAGTTCACCTGAATATTATTTTCATTTACACTTTATATTAAGATTCCTTTTATAAATCTACTATATATTTGAGAGAGTTTGTGTGTCTGAGTCCATGTGTTGAAGAAGTCCTCCCAAACTGTAAAACCTAGGACCTCTGAATTTGGTACACAGCTTCCCCTTATCATACCTTAAAAGAAAGATCAGGGTTTGGTTGTTCCACTTCCAGGACAATGGGATGTGTGTGGCATGCGATTGTTTCTCAGCCAATGGAAAGGGAGGGGTCTGGTAGCAGTGACAGTTATACTCCAGAATGACCAGAGTGGGGCAGCAGGCAAGGAGGCTCCTAATAGCCCCAGAGAGCCTCAGAGCAGTGGTCGGCTGGGCAGAGCAGTACCACTGACCTGGTCCAGGACAGCAGCTGCTGGCTGGCCAGCACAGCCCCTGCTGTCCTAGGCCAGCCCCAGGGAGTAATGCCACTGGCTGGGCAGAATGGCCCCCACAACCCTGGGTAGGTCCCAGGAACAGCTACCAGCTGTTCTCATCCCCTGCACTGAGCCATCCACTCCCTGCCCTTACTCCTGCACCTCCTGCCCTGAGCCCCCCCCCGCCATCTCCAAGCCCCTGCCCTGACTCCTGCACCCCCCCACACACTCCCAGCCCCCTGTTCTGAAGGACCGGAGCAATGCCAGGTAAATCTTCTAGTAGTTTATAAAGTGTTAAAAATGAAAACATAATGATTATGACATTTAGTATGTGTTATCGATGGTTAGAATCACAGCAACAGATGTTATTGTAGGAAGATATAAGCCATGGTTATAAGAAACTTTTTGGACTCTATAACAATGGATTAATTATTTATTAAAACATCTATTAATCATTTATTAATGCTGTATGAACAGAACCTATATAAATTATATAATTTGTAACTTTTCTAGTTATGTCAAAGTAAACTTGTCCAGCTACATTGCTTTGCTATAAAAGTAAGTATGAGTGACTATTTTTTATGAAACTGAGGAAGTTTTGTATGGTTTCTTTTGATTCTGACCATTAAAGATATCTATGGAAATCTCAGTGGAAATTCAATTAAAATCAGCTTTTCCCCTCCAGTAGTTATTGAATCTTTTAGCATTTAAAAAAATTGCCCATCGATGAGAAAAATCTCATCAGACAGACTGATGAATGACTGACTGTATTTCAATCAGTGTTTCAGATAGATAGAAGTGTAGAGATAATTTGAATAATTTTAATTTTAGGGCCATGTATATCCCTAGATCCATGACTCTAACTCCCATTGATGGTAATTGGAGTCCAATTAATTCACTTCTCTCTCATTTTAATGTTGGGTTTCAAATACTTTTGTAAGATGATGGAAAAATGTAGCTCATGCATTAGATTAGTCTTCATGGAAAGACTGAACAGCACAGGGAGTTGATAATTGGATCCAGAGAACCAGCGCTTGTTGAAATTTTTTTTGACTAAACTGTTTTCCATAAGAAAATGCAGTTTCATCAAAACAGAAATATTTCTGCAGGAATGTATTTGGTGCAATTGATTTCATTTAAATTTTTGTTCCATATTTTGATTAACATAACGTATTTAGTATTTTATGTTTTGAAATTGTGAAAACATTTTGTTTCACTGGTTTTGAATAAAAGTTTCAAATTGTCCATTCACTGTGAAATTTTGAAATTACCACTTCTTTGGACTCAGAGCAAAAACGAAATTTTGAAATGTCATTGTGATAGATGCAGAGACTGCATGCTAACATTCACAAAATGGTTAATGGATGGAGTTATCACCTGTCAGCTGCAATTAAGTGGCTGGTTGATGATAGCTAAGATAAAAGGCATAAAGGGGCACTTGGAGAGGGGTGCTTGGAGTTACCTTGGAGAAACTCCCTGGCCACAGACAGGGAGAAACCCACCGGAGGATTCAGGGTCCAAACATGGAGTGGGGAGAGTGAAGGAGATATAAAATACAGCTTGGTGAAAGATGTCTGCAGGCAGACAAGAGGTAGGAAACAGTTTGGAGAAGTAGAAAGGATCTTAAGAAGCAGTTTTAGTTGCCTAAATTCAGGATACATCTCTTTTTACCAGAAGATCAATGCTCTGGCGATCGATCTTCCAGGGTTTGATTTAGCAGGTATAGTAAAGACCCACTAAATTGAATGCTGAGAGCACCCTGTCAGTGCCAGTACCCCTGGCAGTTACAAGGAGTAAGGGAAGTTGGCACGAACATTTCTCCCATTGACCTCCCACTGTGGAGACTGTGCCAAGCCCGGCTTAAGGTATATCGACTATAGTCACACTATTTATGTAGCTGGAGTTGTGTACCTTTAAGCCGACCTTCCCCCAACACCCCCACAGTGTAGGGCTGGCCTCAGGATGCCTGGGCTGGAAACAGAGTAGATGGTGGATCTGCATTCCCCTATGAATCATCACAGTAGTGGAGGTGCAAACCCCTGAGTGCACAGTAGAAAGGACATTTGGTTCCAGGTGAACTTCTTTGGTACTCTGGAGGGAGCAAGACTATGAGCAACCTGGCTACCAGGATGACTCTTAAGAAGGGGTAGATCCTTGTGAGGCCTGGAGTGAGTGTTTGCAGGAAGTGCTTGATGCAGGGGGAAATGCGATGCTGTGCTTAGCCACAAGGGGACACACTCACCAGTGAGTGGCCCTGCAAAAGTCAGAATTTCCTGTGGAGCAGAAATTCTGGTTCCCCACCTGCTCCACATGAAACTGATAAGGTGTATGGACAATGTGATATATGTATTAGCAGTCATGGTATAGATCCTACAGGACAGAAAATCTCTATTGCAATTGTCACTGATTGGCGGTGTGGGTGGAGAATCTCTCTGCATAAGTTGGTCAAATATATTTTATGTAAATTAAACAGCAGGTGATATGATGTTAACTTACAGAACAGGGGTTCTCTCTCTCGTATATGGGCAATGGGTTATTATGGGATTATAAGCACATCCCAATGTCTGAGACAGAAGACAGCCCCTCCAGCAAAGGAAACAGACTGTGACTGTAAAACTAGAAAAAGATCATCCACTGCCTCATTTGTTCTGGGTAAGCCCCTTTTGCCTAGAAGTCCATTCTCTTCCTAGGAGGGAAAGTCTTTTTCTAACACTGAAATAAAACCAAAGTTCTAAGCTACTGCAAATTCAGCCAACCATCATTTCAGAAATTTTTCTGTAGATTTCCAGTGATATAAACTCATGTACTTAGTCATGCAGAAAGCAATGTTACATACCCGCTACTAGGTAATAGGCTGCCCAAAGGTCAGAGTAAATCTAGCATATAAGACATTAAGAGAAGAGGATGTCTGTATAGGTAATTGCAATACAGAAGACTTTTTTCTGATAACTCCGAGGCAGTAGGAGAATATACTTACGAAGATGACTAGATAAGACTTCTTGAAAATCCATGGCATTAAAATGCCCTTGCAGTGCGTAAAAGCTGACTCAGGCTGGCAATGAAAACCAATAGGTTGACTTTGCAGAAACAAAATAGACCCTCACCAGAAATCAAGACTTGCTAATATTTGGAACACATAATAATCACAATACTTAAAAACCTCCCAGAATAGCTTAAAGAAACACTTTTCAGGGGTGGCGTAGATATACTTAATCCTGCCTCAGCACAGGGATGGACTAGATGATGTATTTAATTTCTCAGGGGCAATCCCTGCCACAGGCTATGTCTACAATACAACGATCTATCGGAAAAAGGTACACAAATTGTGCTCTGCAATTTGCGTACCTTTTTTGGATAGCTTTTTGGAAGAGGCTTTTCTGAAATTTGGCCTGTCTACACTGGGCCAAATTTCGGAAAAGCCTCTTCTTTTTCAAGAGCCCTTCTTCCTCGTGGGAGGAAGAAGACAGAGCTTCTGAAAGAATGCATGTGCTCTTCCGCAAAAAAAAAAAACAAAAAATGGAAGAGCAGATGCATTCCCTGGATGTGGAGGAGTTTTTCCGGGATAGCTCTGGTATCCCGAAAGACCGCATAGTGTAGACATAGCCCCAGAGAGTTTACATTATAATTAGACAAGATGAAGAGGTAAAGTGAAGTAACCAGGGTCACACAGAAGATCAGAGGCAGAATCAGGAATGGAATCCATCTCTCTTAATCCCAATGTAGAGCCCTATCTGCTAAATTGGGCTGCCACCTGGATCTGGAGTCTAGCCTTCTACAGGCAGTCTTCCCTTAGTTTATTTCAAATGGCCAGTGTCTTTCCTTTAAATGCTTGTACAAAGGGAAATTTTGACAAAAATAATCCCTTGCTCATCAGGAACAGAGTAATGCCCTTGTCTCACATAGAATTGTGTCTAATGCCCTTTATCATGTGATCGCAGAGGTAAAGTGGAATGAGATGTTTAGATATCAGGAACCTTTTTTCCCACCTTGTGCACAGCACTATTTTGGGCTGTGTTGTGTCAGACTATATATCAAAGGGTATGTCTAGACTACATGCCTCTGCCGACAGAGGCACATAAATTAGACATACCGACATAGTCAATGAAGCGGGCATTTAAATATCCCCCACTTCATTAGAATAAAAATGGCCGCCGCGTTGTGCCGGCTCAGCTGTTTGTCGGCACAAACTGGCAGTCAAGATGGGGATCGGTCGACAAGGAAAGCCTTTGCCGACTGATCCCTTATGCCTCATGAAACGAGGTTTACAGGAACGGTTGGCAAAGGCTTTCCTTGTCGACCGATCCCCATCTTGACTGCCGGTTTGTGCCGACAAACAGCTGAGCCAGCACAACGTGGAGGACATTTTTAATTTAATGAAGCGGGGGATATTTAAATCCCTGCTTAATTGACTATGTCGGTATGTCTAATTTACATCCTGTCGGCAGAGGCATGTAGTCTAGACATACCCCTAGCGATGCGGGGGGAGGGGTTTGCTCAGAAGTGCTACGGCATATGAACATTTGGGAGTTTTGATATAACATTAAAATCCATTTGAGGCCATTTGATAAACAACTCTGAAAAGAGAAGATGCAGATCTGTGGAAAATATGTGAAGGGTAAATATCTCTGAAGGATGGGTGCTTGCCCAAAATTACTTCTTCACGCTTTTGTAATCAATTTGCTAGATGTCTCTCTACTTAGATAATGATAAGACATGGAATATAGATTGCATCTAATGAACCTGAGATCTGTAGCAACAGTAACCATGAACTCATGGCCAAAATCATGGTAACATGCAACTTTGAGAAATGACCCCACTGAACCATGGGCCAGACTCCGATTTTACTGTATGTAACTCTGGAGTAACTGTAATAGATTCAGCACAACCTTCATACCTGATTCTTCTCTCGCTCAATGGAATTCCCTGGGGTAGAGAGAGAGCTTATTAACATGGTGGAATTGTCTGGTGTGGCTATAGAATAGCAAGCTACTCCCCTATAGCTGTGCCAGGATAATACATTAGGCTGTCTCCATGTTTGTCAATGCCCTGTGTAAACAAGTCCTAAGTCAGATCACAGACTCAACCCTTCAGTTTATAAACTAACTTTCTTAGGAAAAGATTACCTCTTCCTGAGCCAGCCCTGAGTTGGGGGCAGCGTGCAGAGGTACCCCAGGCATACGACCCCTCTGCACTGTAAGAACACACAAGCTGCTCTGCTCCTCTAAGTGATGCTCTCTCCTCTCTCCTGGGTGGCCAGCTATGGGGGTGAAATTGAACCATGGCTATGTCTCCATCCCACCTCCCAAGGGGCTCTGTGTGATAGCAGCCCGGCATTCCTCTGAATCCCATGGCTAGAGTGCTGCACAGCTCCTACTGCATCTGAAGAGAGTAGTGGAGAGAAAAGAGAGGAAACGCAGCCCTCCCTCAGAAAATTCTGTCAGAAGAAGGGGATGCTCTGCTGCATCTGAATCAGTCCTGTTGGTACCTGGTAGATTTCCATAGCTGTGTTCTGACGTGGAATTGCAGGAAGTGGGGCAGGGGAGGAGCAGGGGGAAGGGCAGCTTGGTGCATGTATAAAGATGTAATGGCCGTGAGAGAGTTCCCATAGATCACCCCGAATCATAGCTCTCTCCTGCAGCTTTGAAACTTGATGGTTGTTTCCCTTTGTACAGCAATCACATTCCTATCAGAGCTCTTTTTTGCATACTGTAAATGAGAGGTGGGTAGGAAAAGAGTCATACACAGACTTTCCAAACCAGAACTGACATACCTCCGTTTCCTCCAGGGGTATGTCTCCTGGCAGCAGCTTTCTATTGCATATGGAAGAGGAGATGATCTGTCAGTGACTCACACAATTCTTTTCACTTTATCATGGAGAATGATCAAAAAAATGTCTACAGCTTAATGTCATAGGAGCTTGTGATTAAAAAATAAGAAGATTAAAATGCATGCTGGGTCAGAGAACAGCAGCAAGAGCAGTAGGTTAGATACCCTTTCTGGTATTGAAAGGGAGCGCTGGGTGACCATACTTTAGGAGAGCTTTAGCATAGTAAAAGCACATCACCATTCCTTTCCACACCTCTTCTTCTACATCTTCCCCCCTCCCCGCCTAAAAAAAAAAAAGGACTGACTGGAAACAAAGATGACACAAAGCTCCAACATGAAAAGAAGCTGAGCTTTAGACGTCAGTCAGTGCTGTGTACATATGGATGATTCACCTGAATCCATCTCTGTTGATTTCTCTTTGAACTGAAAAGATGTCAGACTTTGTGCCGAGTCCTGGTTTGGGCTCTGTGCAAATTCCTGCTTTTATCAGGTAAAATAGCATGTGAAGGCACGAAAGGGGGTGCTGGTATAAATGCTCCTGAGTGAGAGTGACAAAGAAATAACCACTGAATGCTTGTTCGCCCTTGCTGTCCCATGGATGACATTAACCAGAGGCTCAGAGGAGTAGACATGGTGGTCTGTAACTTTAAAAACAACGAGCTGTCCTGTGGCACCTTAGGGTGCTTCTACACTGCATGCTTGTTTCCACATAGCACGTCTACACTACATGGAAGCTTCAAAATTAGTCCGGGCAGGTTTCTTTAATGTTGATGCGCTACCTCAATTTAAAGGCCCAGTATGCAGTGGGGAGTAATTACTCTGAATGGCCCCGGGGAGAAGCAATTTCGAAATAGCAGCACTGGAGCGTCCACACTATAGCTATTCTGAAATAGCTGTTTTGGAACAGGTGTTATTCCTCATGGAATGAGGTTTACAGAAGTCAGAATAAGCTGTCTGTTATTTTGAATTCATTTTGAAATAATGGAATTGCTGTGTAGACGCTTGCACTGTTATTTCAGAATAATGGCCATTATTCCGAAATAACGCTACTATGCACCCTTAGAGACTAATAAATAAATAAATAAATGATCATGAGCTTTCGTGGATAAAACCCACTTCATCAGATGAGTCAGAGTGGAAATAACAGATAATAATAATTATCCAGAGGGTTAAACTGGGCACTTAAACTGGGTTGAATCCAGGTAAGCATTTAGCTCTGGGCACTCTGAGCCAGAGGTGTAGGTGAGGCATGACTTACATGCTCTTCTAACCCTGAATACACCCTATCCTTGTCTCCAGGATGCCTACAGCATCCTATAGGTTGATGCAGTATCCGTCCTGATCACCGAAGCTAAGGAGTGATACCTTAACAGGGAACACTAGGGCATAAGAAAATCCCAATCACCCCATCTTTCCATTGGCTATGCTAGCAGCAGGGGGGAAGAGAGTAGCAAAGGAGCCTATACACAGGCCATTCACCAGAAGATCTCCCTACTATAGCTGTAGGTGGTTTTGCCAGCTTTAGGGATGAAGTAGGTAGAGCTTTGCTGGTTTTTGCCAGCTGATTAACTAGCCCTCCATGTGAATACACTGAGGGTGTGTCTACACAGCACCATAAAATCGAAATAAGATACGCAATATGCGCTACTGTAGTGTAGGTACTGGGGGTACTTATAATTTTTTTAAAGGGGTACTTTATAAAAAAAGGTTGAGAAACACTGGTCTAGATGGTGCTTGGTTCTGCTGTGAGAGCAGGGAAGTGGACTTGATGACCTCTCGAGGTTCCTTCCAGTTCCATTATTCTATGATTCTCCTTTTCCTCTTCCCTCCCTCCTCCAGAAATGTGCCCTGGGGGTCTGTTGTGAGCCTTCATTTAATTGACATTTGTGAATTGTTAGCATGCTCTATATAGCCTGTCATTCTTTTGTACTATGTTTCCCTTTCAGCGCTTTGTTTTGTTTTTATTACTGGCAAGTAGAAAAAAAAATGCTACTGGCTCCTCAGCTAAAATCCTCTGTGGTCAGATTCCCTTGTACAAAGTTGTTCTCTTCTGGAGACTGAATTGCCCAAGCCCTGAAGCCATCTGTCTCAAACTTGCAAAGTGTTCTGTCTGATGTTGGGGGGACTCTTTCATCTTTAGCACCAAAATGCAGCATCAAAGGGAGGTAGACTGAAATAGAAAGACAGAATACACCAGCACACTTTGTGCCTTCTTGACTTAAAAACAAAAATTAAAATTAAAAATAGAGACAAGGAAGGTGAGGTTATACCTCTCATTGGGTCAACTTTTACTAGTGAAAGAGACAAGCTTTGGAGCTCACACAGAGCTACAACACACTGCAACAAACAAACAAACAAACAAACAAATATGCCAACCAACAAAAATAGCAGGTCAGATTCTCATTTCATGACATTGATTTGAGAATAGGATCCAGCCTATTATATTGATCTGCAGGGCAGTATAAGTTGCAAAAAGAACTAAATAAAATATAAATGGCACATTCTAAGAAGCCTGCATCACCCCAAACTGCAGTCTGACTGGATTTTAGCTCAACCAAAAGTTGCCAGAAGCATTTTAATATTTTTCCCTCTCTACCAAAGCAAAAATGGCCAACTATAGACACATTCTGTCTCCTTGGGACTCATTAGCATGGCACAGCTGTAGCTTCAGCACACGATTGAGTCAGCCACAGGGGAAAGTGTCACACATGCAGCTAATGGCAACCTCCGTGCAAGAGCAAATCTATGAAGCAAAACTGGGGAGGGAGAAGAGGAGAGAATCATGGTTAATAATATGCAAATCAATGTAGCAGTTCATAGAGATTTGATTTGGGTTTCGAGGCAGATGCTAAAAATGTTGTTTTAACCCCTCCTGGGAGCATAAATGTGTCCCATAGATGTGGAGCAAGTAGCGGGTGATTATGTTTTTTAATAACATTAATTTTACAAGGCAGAGCATTCCGAAGCAGTCATGTCTTTACTCCTTGGACTCAATTTGCCAGGAATATGTCTCTGCATAGGATATATATATCAGCATTAATACAATAAAGCCACACCAATCTGCACTGGAAAATGTCATTCTTAGAAATGCATGGCAGAAGTTTTATTATTTATTTTATTTATCCATTAACCCCACTCTCATATCATGCTTTTTACCAGTTGTCCTTCACGTGCTTTATGATGGAAGTCAGAATCATTTTAGTATACCATAAAGTAGGGCTGTGACTAGTAAACCTGAAATAGAATGCACAGTTGTGAAGCCTTTTCTTTGCTTGTATTACTGTTTCAGTGCTGGTGGCACAATACTCTGTGATGCTGAAGGGCTCAGTGCAGGGGTGTTGCAGACTGTTTATTACCTTGCTGGATCAAGTCCTTGATTGCTCATCTGCAAAATCCTGTTGCACAATGGTCCTCCCATTTCCTTCTGGAAACTGGTGAGTGTAAATTGCCTCCTTTAATGCTATCCCACACTTTCAGACATGGAAAGTCAATGGACCCAGGTTGTCAGTAGGTAGGATTGAACCCAGAACCTTCAGGGCTAAAGCCACATGTCTCTACTGCAGAAGCTAAAAGGCAACTCTTCTTTAGCAAAGATTGTAGCACAGGCATCACTCTCCCTTCTCAGTGGGCTCAGTGCCTCTGGGCTATACATATAGGCTATGTCTTCACTACAAGGTTTTTGCGCAAAAACCTGCAGAGCATCCACACCTCAAATGAGCTCTTGTGCAATTAAATGGGCAGTTAAACGGCAGAACAGAGGGCTTTTTCCGCCATAGGTAAACCTCCTTTTCTGAGGTATAACTGCTTTTAGCGCTACAGCTATTGTGCAAGAAGGCAAGTGTGGACACTCCAGAGGGGTTTCTTGCACAAGAAACCCTTATGGGGAAAAGCACAGGTGCTCTGATGGCCATTCTGTGAATGGCCATCAGAGCTTTCTTGCGCAAGAGTGTCCATGCAGTGTGGAAGCTCTCTTGCACAAGAGCACATTGCTTTTGCGATGTGCTTTGAGGTGTGGACATGCTCTTCCGCAATAAGTTTTTTGCAAAAACTCTTGCGCAAAAGGCTTCTTGCACAAGAAGTGTGTACTGTAGACGTAGCCATAATGGAAGCAGAATCTGGTTTAATGGGGTAGACACAGAGGATGCATCTACACTACTCCATTATTCTGGAATAACGGCCGTTATTCCAGAAAAACAATACTAGCATCCACACAGCAATTGAGTTATTTTGAAAGAAAATCAAAATAATGGAGGGCTTTTTCTGATGTTGGTAAACCTCATTCCATGAGGAATAATGCCTCTTCCAAAAAACACCTTTTAGAAGAGGGTGTGTGTGGATGCTCCATTGCTGCTATGTTGAAATAACTTCTCACCAGGGCCATTCTAAGTCATTCCTTCCCAGTGCCTCTTGGGGCTCTAAATCGAGATAGCACATCCATATTAGGGGAGCCTGCCTCCGACTAATTTTGAGGCTTCCCTGTAGTGTGGACGCTCTATTTTGAAAAAAGGTATTCCAGAAGATATCTTCTGGAATAGCTTTTTCCAAAATAAGCTTGCAGTGTAGATGTACCCAGAATGACATGGGCATAAAACCCACAATATTTTGGCCCAGTGCCTGTGGAGAGGCAAGAGCTTTGGCTACATCTACACAGACATGTTATTTCAGAATAATGACCAAAATAACAAAGCAGTATACACTACAAGCAATTATTTCGACAAAATGTCACAATAATATTGAGCTGGAGGACTTCTTACTCTGACTCCTGTAACCCTCATTGTACAAGGAGTAAGGGAAGTCAGAGAAAGAGTGCTCTTTCTTGGACTTCCTGCTGTGCAGACAGCGCCAAAAGCCGAAATAAGCTATTTCGACTTAAGCTACGCAATTGACGTAGCTCAAGTTGTGCAGCTTATTTTGGCTTTAGCCCTGCTGTGTAGGTATGCCCTTTGGCTTCATCTACATTGCAGGGTTTTTGTGAAAGAAGCCTTTTGCGCAAAAGTTTTTGCGCAAAAACTTCTTGTGCAAAAATGCGTCCACACCTCAAAGCGCATCGCAAAAGCAATGTGCTCTTGTGCAAAAGGGCATCCACACTGCTTGGATGCTCTTGCGCAAGAAAGCTCTGATGGCCATTCACAGAATGGCGATCAGAGCACCTGTGCTTTTACTGATAGGGGTTTCTTGTCCAAGAAACCCCTGTGGAGCATCCACACATGCCTTTTTGTACAAGTCCTAAGTCATTTTTCTGAAAAAACTCTGTAGTGTAGACATAGCCTGAGAGGGGACATAATAACAGCTTTCAAGTACATAAAGGCTGTGTCTACACTACATGATTCTTGCGCAAGAAGCCTTTTGTGCAAGAGTTTTTGCACAAAAACTTCTTGCGCAAGAGCACGTCCACACCTCAAAGCATATCGCAAAAGCGTGTGCTTTTGCACAAGAGAGCGTCCACACTGCATGGACACTCTTGCGCAAGAAAGCTCTGATGGCCATTCACAGAATAGTCATCAGAGCACCTGTGCTTTTTCCCATAGGAAAATGTGGACCTCTGGAGCGTCCACACTTGCCTTCTTGTGCAATAGCTGTAGCCCTAAAAGCAGTTATGCCTCAGAAAAGGAGGTTCACCTATAGCGGAAAAAGCCCTCTGTTCTGCCGTTTAATTGCTCATTTAATTGCACAAGAGCTCATTTGAGGTGTGGATGCTCCATAGGTTTTTGCGCAAAAACACCTGTTAAGATGCGGAGGAAGAAAAATTGTTCTTATTAAACTCTGAAGATAGAACAAGAAGCAATGGGCTTATATTGCAGCAAGGAAGTTTAGTTTGGACATGAGGAAAAATGTCCTAAGCTCTGGACTAAATTGCCTAGGGATGTTGTGGAATCTCCATCACTGGACATTTTTAAGGTTAGACAAACCCCTGTCAGGTCTAGACAGTGCTCGGTCTTTCCATGGATGCAGAGGACTGGACTCAAACATCTCTTGGGGTACGTCTACACTGCAGAGTTTTTGCACAAAAACAGCAAAAAAAGCGGAAAAAAAGCGGAAGAATGGCTCTTGCGCAAGGGGGGGTTGCGCAAAAAGGAGCAGTGTAGACAGCTCCTTTTTGTGCAAAAGCCTCTTGCGCAAAAACGGAGCCTAATTAATTATGCAAATGAGGCGTGGCGATATTCCACGCTTCGCCTCATTTGCATAGTTTTTTGCGCACGAAAGGGCAGTGTAGACATAGCCAACTTGATGTAAACCTCTGAGGCTATGTCTACATTACGAGTTTTCTCGGCAAAAAGTATGCTAATGAGGGACTCATTTGCATGTCACAATCAGATTTGCATATTTTCTGCTGATCTGTTTTTGTGCTAGGGTTTTTGTGCAAAAACCAGCAGTGTGGACGTTTTCTTTTTGTGCAAAAACCCCTTTTTCTGCAAGATCGGTATATCTCTTTTTTGGGGGCATAAGGATCTTGCAGAAAACGGGGTTTTTTTGTGCAAAAAGAAAACATCCACACTGCTTGTTTTGCGCAAAAACCCTAGCGCAAAAACGGATTGGCAGGAAATATGCAAATGATACTGCAACTCATGCAAATGAGTCCCTCATTAGCATATTTTTTGCGGAGAAAACTCACAGTGTAGACATAGCCTGACAGTGTGGGACTGGTCCAGAGTCAACATAATTCAGGGACTCTGTTAACACCGTGGATGTTAGGCAGATGATGCAATGAAAACTCAAAGTTTAAGGCCAGAAGAGACCATTAAATCATCTAGACCAGCGTACTCAAACTGGGGCCTGTAGCCCTCCAACTCCAGGGAATCTGTGACCTCTGCTAATCAACTTCTTCCCCTCCCTTCCAGTGCCTCTTGGGGCCCGCGGCTTGGGGCCCAGGCAGGCTCCCTACCAGCCCTGGCTCTGCATGACTCCCAGAAATGGCTACCAGGTCCCTGTGGCCCTTTAGGTGCAGAAGCAGACAGGGAGGCACTGCATGCTGTTCCTGCCTGAGTGCCAGCTCTACAGCTCCCACAAGAGCTGTGACTTATGGGAACTATAGAATGAAAATACTCATTGAACACTTCTGCCTCATTAATAATTATATCAACTCCATTTAATGGTGGTCTTGAACCATTGCTAGGATTATTTTTGTTCCTAATATACTTAAATTCCTTCTTACTGTCTTTGGTCCTGCCAGCCAGGGATTTTCCCAGATGTGGTTAGCTTTTTCCTATACATCACAACTTATCATTTATATCAGTTATTGTCTTTTTTCCCCTTTTCCCACTTGTCACATCACATTTTGCTTTTTTCTTTCTTTCACATCATCCCAGAACCAGGATGGACGTTAGTCAAAGTTGTCCTCTTCTTTGTGGAATTGTGGGGTTTTGGGCCAGCAACAGTTTCTTCTGAAAGAACTCCCAATTTTCATTCACATTTTTTTCTGTCCAACTATTTCCTCCTAGTCAATTTTGCTCAATATTTTCCTCAGCCTTGAGAAATGAGCCATTATGAAACACCAGATACACACGGCTATAGGGCTACTGCTTTTTATACATAATACATTCCTGTTGCTTTTCCCTTGCTCTCCTCATTCTGTTCTTATTTGTAGGGCTTTTTGTTCCACTTGCCATGGGGCCAAATCTGAATGGGGGAGGAAAAGGGGAGGGAGCCAGCTTTCCTGCTTCTTGTCAGTGCTGATCTGTCGACTCCTATACCAGTAACTGAAGCAAACCAACTGGAGCTCACATTGGGTCCCTACACTAAATGAATCCTAGGGAACTGCCTGGGCTGCTCCGCCTTAATTCATCCAGCCAGTGCTTGTGGATAACATGCTTGCACCATCTCGTCTGCATAACAGCACCCTGTTATGGCCACTATATCAGGAGATAACAGTGCTGATCAAGGTCCTCCAACACCAGGGGTACGTCTAGACTACAGGCTTTTGTCAACAGAAGCTTTGTCGACAGATACTGTTGACAAAGCTGCTGTTGACAAAGAGCATCTGGACTACATCCAGCAAGCCGCTTTGTCGACGTGAGAGTGTAGACGCAAAGGACAGTGTAGACGCAGTAACGCCTTCTGTCGATAGAACACTGTCGACAAAAAGCGTTATTCCTCGTAGAATGAGGTTTACAGCCTCAACAAAACTGCCAAGTTCTGGTATAGTTTTGTCAACAAAAGTCCACTTTTGTTGACAAAACCCTGTAGTCTAAACACACCCCAGGAGTATGTTTATGCAGTGGTGACTTGGTAGGGTTAATGGTGCCTCCAATAAATAAATCCACTCTTGGACTATCTTGGTTTGGAATGATAGCCTAAAGAACCACTGCTGGGAGAGGCTAATAGAGCTGACAGAAGAAGCAGCACGTACTACAATGCCTGTTTCCAGAGACACAGCTGTACTGATCACTATGAAATAACCTCTTCCTGCTGTGACAGAAATTTGGTTTGTCTGAGGGTTGGCACTGTTCTATCACTGTGTTTGTATCCAGTGAGCTATGGGGAAAGCTGCAAAGCTGAAGGACCAGTGTTCGGTGGGAACATAATTGTGGTGCACTTTGTCCTCCCGATCAATCATTCTTTGAACCACCTTTCTGGCCTGTCTAGATGATGGCTAGGAATCGTTGACCCTTACTTGACAGAAACATTGTTTTGTACAAACATGTCAGGCAGTGTTCAGGAGGGCTGCTGAGTAAGCCCTAGCTCCATGTGGAAGATAGAGTACAAGCCTCATTTCAAATGGCTCAAGAAACAACAAACCATCTTGATTAAGACCCAATGAGCTGAAGATACCATGTGGGAGGTAGGTGGAGGCAAGTCAAGTACATGTGTGCAAGTGGGAGAAAAGGGCCCATGGGGGAGTGAGCACAATCTTACTGGTAGCACTATCACTAGCTCCCTGAAGGGGGCCCATGGCCCTGGCTACCCTCCATGCCTGGCAGTGAGCCTGCCTGGGCATTCAGGGGATTGCACGCTGCATACTATCAGTGCCGATTCTGTGGGTGCTCTGGGGCTGGAGCACCCATGGAAAACAAATAATGAATGCTCAGCACTCCCAGCCCCATGAGCAGACCCACTGATCATCTGCTCCCCCTCCCTCTCAGTGCCCACTGCAATCAGCTGTTTTGCAGCAGGCAGGAGGTTCTGGGGGGATGGTGAAGACAGGGCATGCTCGGGGGGGAGGGGAGGAGGAAGAGGTTGGTTGGGAGTGAGGACTTGGGGAGGGGAAAGGCTGAGGTGGAGGTAGGGCCTGGAGAAGACCTGAGGGTTGAGCATCCCCTGGACCCAGAGGAAGCCAGTGCCTATGCTGCATGCTCAAGCAGTTGTAGAGTTTCTGCTTCTGCATGGCCTCAACTCAAGCCCCAAGCGGGATTCTGACTGCATGAGTGAGCGTTCCTGCTAGGGTTCTGCTATGCTAAGACCATTCCTCTCCTCCCTTCCTATCCCAGATGATGATGATCAGGGCTTAAAGGACAATATCTGGCCCTAAGTGTCTTGCTGGTGCTGTCTTCTAATTGGCACTTGTGCAGTGCCTTCTCTCTCTTCCTCCCTCTCTGATGTGCGTCCCCAGATACCTACACACATACTGCTGAGAATGCCTTGCGAGCACACAGCACACTGACTGGAAGCCCTCGTGCTGCTGAATTCAGCTGACAGTCAGCTCCTAATGCCAGCAACTATTTCTGCTTTTTCTACTCTTCTTCCTTCAAACGAATGTCAGCAGGGCTCAGTCCAGAAACTTTTAACAAAAGTTATTTTCTGGCTAACAGGCAGTAGCTCCTGTTTTCATGTACATCAGTGACTGCTGTAAATGTTGTTTTTTGTCCATTGTGAGTTTTATCTTCTAATGGCCTGGTAGTTCTGGAATGGTGAAGTTCATCGCACCCTGCAAGCCTACCCGCAAATTACTTATTTCTGTGTGTTTATCAGGTAATGTTGCTAGTTCGGTTGCATCTGGGCCATATTCTATAATTAGATCCAGCTCTGCTGGGTTGCCTGAGGACAGGGTTTGGGGAGCTGAAGGAGGATGGGTTCAAAGGGGGCTAGAAACCCACCGCAACTGGCCTACAGACAGCTCCCTTGGGGCATGTCTATACAGCAGTGTTATTTCAAAATAACAACGCGAGCATCTACACAGGAAGCCCATTATTTTGAAATAATTTCAAAATACCGGGCTTCTTATTCCAAATTCTGTAACCTTCATTTCACGAGGAATAGTTATTTCGAAATAGGGTATGTGTAGAGAGCTCAGCTGTGGTTATTTTTAAATAACTGGCCTCCAGGGATTCTCACAGCTGCCCTGGTAGCCACTCTGTCCACACTCATCAGAACTCTATAGTACCCCTTCCCCTACAGCCTTTAAAGGTGCAGCCTCAGGGGACAAGGAAAGCCCTACTGGGCCTATGCCACACATCAACAGCCTGCTCTGCTTTCCATGCCACCATGAGTGACCCCTGTGCTCCCACCAAGCTCTCCATGGCTGCTAAGGAGATGGCAGCCACCTCTGAAGCCCCTGCCCAGGGGCAAAAGTGGAGGGCACCATCCTGGTCTGGTGCACAGATCCTGGATCTCACTGAGATCTGGGGAGAGGAGGCCAACCTCCAGGATCTCCGCCCCAGGCACAGAAATGCTGACATCTATAGCTGGATGGCTGGATGGCTGACAGCTTGGACCAGACGGGTCACAGCCACACCCAGGAGCAGGTCAGGATGAAGGTCAGGGAGTGCAGCTACCACTCTGGGGCAGCACCCCAGTCTTTCCAGTACTTCAACCAGCTCCACTGCATCCTTGGAGGGGGGTCAGTCCCTTCCCCCCCTTGCTGTGGACTCTGGTCAGGAGATGTCTGTCATCAGCCTCCCAGAGGGCATGGCTGGGGAGGCGGAGGAGGTGCTAGAGGAAGATGACGAGAAGGCCAGCACCGACACCATGCCCACCAGCCAGGAGTTCAGCCTGTCCCTGGAGCCAGACCTCTCCCACCCCAGGATGTGTCCTAGGGCTCGGACAAGGCCAAGGTGAGTGCTATTACTTTCAATAGGCACACACGGAGGGAAGTGGCAGGCAGCAAGTGGCCGCGCATTCCTTGCTCGGCCTTCTCGGCCTGGAGATCGCACCGCAGCCGGTGCACATGGTGCACGTGGAATGCCAGTCCGGAGCACACAGCTACAATGAGGCTGCCACACAGTAACCCTGCGCTTCTGCTCACAGGGTCCTGCACAGGCCTGCCTTACTCCCAACCCCCCTGGTGGGACACCTCCTACCACAAGCCACTACTAAGGAGGCTGGGGCCAGGGACATACATGCAGCAATGCTGCACACAGCACATGTGCATGCTCACACTCTCAGGACAGCATCCACTACTGGTGCAGCGTGGTGAGGCGGAGGACACCGGTCCCCAGACAGGGGAGCCTGCTGGAAACGAGAGGAAGTGGAGGGGATCCCAGTAGCACCCTCCCCAGCAAGCAGTGTCTGCTGCTCACGAACACCTCCCCCAACACCCTCGCCCCCCGCCCCAGAGAGCAGGGATAAAGTCTGGTGTGTGCATGGCATGGAGGGAAGCCGAGTCGCACTGTCGCTCTGCTCGAGCCCACAGGATCCCAGCCTGGCCGGCACCTTCCCATGCCTGCTTGTCTCCAGGACAAGGGGGTAGCAAGGCTTCCCCTGGGACAGCTGTGCCCCTGCAGGAAAGGGCCTGCTCTCTGGGCCTCAGAAGGCCTTGCTCAAAGCACATTGCCTTTGTCTGACCTGAGACCTTTCGGTGTTGGCTCAGAGATGAAGGCTGGGCTTCATGCACCGTGTCTCCTGGGATGACTGCCCTTCCCTTTGTTCTTTGGACCCGCTGCGAGTGAGGTGCAAGCCACATCTCCCACACCAGCCTCCTGACCCCCCAAGAACCACAGATGCTGCCGACCCCGCGAGGACTTCCAGTCGGAACACATCGGCTGCCTCTGTTCCCTCCAGCAGTCTCTGGACCGGCAGGAGCAAAGGTTGGATGCGGACCTAGAGGAGCACCGTGCTGATGGGAACTGTGCCGCTCCACCTGGCGGCAGCTGTACCAGGAGGCCTGGAGCATGTACGTGGCATACAGCACTGCTGCCAACCACTTGGTCGCTATGACTGAGTGATCCAGTAGCCCCTTCCCCCCCCCGCACCTGCTCCTTCCCAAGACCACCCCTCCCCGCAGCTACTCTCGCTCCTGCTCCAGCTCCTACCCCTGCCTCTGCCTCTGCCCCTCTGGCTTCTCCCCCAGTCCTGCACCCCATAGCCACCGAGGGCCCTGCACACAAGGCGGTGGGACCGCCCAAGGCAGGTGTCAGTCCCAACCCCATCCCTGAGCCTCTCCTCCCCCCTCTCCTCCCTTCTACCTCCTTCCATCCTTCCCCCTTCCAGGTTCTTTCCCCAGTTACATTTACCCCAAATTTAAAAAACAACAGACTTTCTTGTTCCAAAACAAAAGGTCTTGTTTATTTTATCAGCAGGGGAGGGGGAAAGAATGGGGGAAGGAAGGGCAGGAGAAGGGAGGGGTGTGGGAAGAAAGGCACAGAGGGCACTGCAGAGGCCCCTTGTGGGAAGGCCTAGGGGAGAGTGTCACAGGTGTCCTTGTCTGAAACTCTCCCTCAGGGCCTCCTGGATGCGCACAGCCTCCCGATAGGTCTGCCAGATGGCAGCTGCGTGCAGCTGTTCAAAGACTCTGGCCAGCCACTCAGCCTCTGTCCCCTACCCTGGCAGGAACATCTCCCCCTTATTTTCGCACAGGTTGTGCAGAACACAGCAGGCTGACACCACTTGAAGGATGTTCTGCTTGCTGAGCTCTAGCCAGGTAAGGAGATAGCAGAACCTCCTTTGAGACAGACGAAGGTACCCTCCATGACAATGTGGGCCCTGCTGAGCCTGGTGTTAAAACATTCTTTGGTGGGGTCAAGGTGGCTGGCGTAGGGCTTCATTAGCCAGGGGAACAAGGGGTAGGCTGCATAACCCACAGTGCACATTGGCATGTCCACATCCCTGACCCAGATGGCGTGGTCAGGGAAAAAAGTACCGGCATGCATCTTCTGGAACAGACTGGAGTTCCTAAAGATGTGGGCATTGTGCGCCTTCCCCAACCACCCAATGTTAATGTTGGTCAGCTGGCCTCGGAGGTCCACAAAGGCCTGCAGGACCATGGAAAAGTACCCCTGATGTAGTCCGATGCCCTGTGGCTGGGGGGCCCGGATGGGGATATGGGTGCCATCAATGGTCCCCCTGCAGTTGGGGAAGCCCATGGGAGCAAAGCTGGCAACGATGGGGTCCACATCGTCCAGGATGACGACACTGTAGAAGGACACAAACAGAGAATCACAGGATTATCAGGGACCTCAGGAGTCCCCTAAGCCCAAGCCCCCTTCCCACTCACCAGGACCAACCCCCACCTTACCCCATCCCCTGGCAGGGCTTTATGAAGGTGGGACTGAAAAACCTTTCAGGGAGGGAGTTTCCACTCACCCCCTTACCCTAAGGAGTCTCATTCCAGCAGTTCACTGCCTTCCTGGGACAATAGCATGAGAGTGCCATAAGTGCATGACCATGATCCCGACGGTTGATCTCCCCATGCTGAATTGGTTCCCGACGGAGCGGTAGCTGTCCGGCTTGGTGAGTTTCCAAATAGCGATGGCGACCCATTTTTGGAGACGGATGATAGGTCTCATGTGGGTGTCCCTCTGCCTGAATGCAGGAGCAAGCCACTTGCAGAGCTCCATGAAGGTGTCCTTGTGCATGCGGAAGATCTGGAGCCACTGCAGGTCATCCCACTGCTCCATGATGATGCTGTCCCACCAGTTGGAACTGGTGTCCCGTTGCCAGAAGCAGCGGTGCCATGTTGTGCAGGGGAGGACAGGAGGGGCTGTGCTGCATGAGCAACACATCGAGAGAGGAGAGGAGATGCCCCGCAGGGAGTGGTGGGTCCTATTCCTCCAGATCCATGTGGCCACTGTGCAGTAACTGCACCAGGAGGTGCAGTATGAGGTCCAAGAGCTGGCAACTGCCTTCTAGCAGGTCCAGTTCTATTGCTGGAGTGCTGTGATGTCCAAAAGAGCAACCAGAGCAGGTAGTGAGAAGAGTTTGCTGTCTCTCAAAGAGGTAGGCAATGAAGAAGAGCCTGAGACATGACTGTACGGGGGAGGGTCCCTTAAAGCATGAGCCTCAGATAGCCTCAGTCAACAGCTCCAGGAAGTGACTGATGTCCTGATGCTTGCCCAAAGTGCATCCGGGGGGCTTTAAATGTGATTCAGGCTCCAATCAGCATGGACCCTGTATTTCAAAATAGCTCAGTGCTATTTCGATGGGCATTTGTAGTGTGGACACGCTATTTTGAAATAAGCTATTTCAGAGGCTTTTTTCCAAAATAACTTATTTCAAAATAAGTGTGCAGTGTAGACATAGCCTTGGAGTGGAGTTCCCTGCTGGTGAATTGGTTGGTTTCAGGCCCTGCATCTCAGACCCCCTTATCCCTTATTTAGGTGCATTTGGGGGGATCATTCAGCAGTCCTGCACTGCCTCAGGAGCCACTGACCCAAAGCAGTTGCACATTTAAAGAGGGCTGCATTAGTAGCTGCATGTTAGGCTGGTGCGTACTGAACATGTGCATCATACACTACTTAAGACACAAATATATGAAATCAAAAACCAGTGTTAAGTATGGTGCTTCACCACCATGCTATCTTCGGATGTTTTCATCTAATTAGCACAATAGCCTGTGATATGTGCCCCTGGGTAGTGGTGCATGTTTGTAAATGCTCTGATATATAGTAATGACCATTGTATCTTGTGTCTTGATGCACGTCGAATCTGATAGCCTGACCCAAATCCCACTGAAGTCAACAGGAGCCTTTCCACGGATGTCAGAGGGCTTTGAATCAGGCCCTCAGTGAAGTGTGGGTCTGGCTCTTGGGATCTGTAATGTTTGTCTATTTCTGTAGCCTGCATGCCTGTGAAGAAGGCCTTGGCTGGTACCATTATTTCCTGATTGCACTGGAAGATGAGGCTTTCTAGTTTATGCTGTCATTGGTGTGATAAAATGGGTTGCTATGACTAGATAAGCAAGCAACCAAACCTGTGGCTCCTTCGAGGGGGTGGCTAAAGGTGCAGAGTTAAGACTTCATAATGGGAAGTAATTCTAGTCTCATCCTTAGCTTTAAAAAGTCTCTTCCTTACAGCAGTATTAGACGATTTCCTGGTGTTGTTTGGGTCCTTAACTCAATACATTTTTGTTTTTTTGGAAAATAAAATGGTGGGGCTGGAGATGAGGGGTTCAGTATGCAGGCTGCCCTGGGGAGAGAAGACAGCTCCAGCCCTCTCTCACTGCAGCAGCTTGGGGTCAGGTGAGAAGCGCCTCTCCGTGGCTGCTGCAGCTCCAGTGGACACAGCTGGGGGCAGGGGGTGCATATCTCCGAGCTAGGGCAGGTCCCGGTCTGTCTTCCTGGCGTGCTCCCCAAACAGTGCACTTTCCCCCTGCTTTCTGATGAAGGGGAACATCCAGCAATGTTCGCATATGAACATTGGGGGGAGCTTCAGCCCCCCACCCTCCCTAAAAGGCTCTCGGAGAGTGGGAGAGTTGGGGCTTGGGCAGTCCTGGATGGGGGAGTGTACTCCCCGCCAGCCCCTTTCACCTGCCTGGAGATTCTGTGTCCTATATGTGTGGTTTTTTGAGAAGCAATCCCGCTCTAGGCACATCCCATTTTCCTGGTACAACCAAACCCTGACCTTGCTTTAAGATATGATAAAAGAAAGCTGTGTATCAAATTTGGCGGTTCTAGCTCTTACTGTTTACGAGGAGTTCTTGAACAACAGACAGACAGAAAGACACACTCACAGACAGAAAGGCTACGTTTACACTGCATCCCTCTTGCGCAAAAGACTATACAAATGAAGCGCAGATTAGCATACTGCTGTGCTTCATTTGCATAATTAATCAGGGGCCATTTTTGTGCAAGAGGCTTTTGCACAAAAAGGAGCCATCTACACAGCTCCTTTTTGCGCAAAAACCCTTTCTTGCACAAGAGCCATTCTTCCTGAATTATATGCAAATGAAGCATGGCAATATGCTAATCTGTGCTTCATTTGCATAGGCTTTTGCGCAAGAGGGATGCAGTGTAGACATACCCACAAAGTCTCAAATACATAGTAGATTATGGATGCATTGGGAATGAATGAGCACCATCACCGTCTACAGAATGTCTCATTAATACTGACCACTTATTACTTACGATATTTAGCTCTTAAAATATAATTATTATTAGATACTGAACATAGTTTTGCTCCAGAAAATCTGTCCTCTCTGTTTCTGCTGACAGCACAGAATTATTGTAATTTATACTCTTCATATCAGAAGCAATATGATTATTCAGTTAATCTATTATTCATTTCACTCATGATCTATTCTTTTCACATCCTTGCTCTGAGTCAATTTTCCCCTCCCTGCTATTTTAATAGAGTAGCATTTTAAATTGTGAGAACACCACATTAAACATGTATAAGATTTTATCTAATTTAAAATGCTTTCTTCCAGCAGGATATGCCTAATAAGCATAAAAACAATAATGCTCACAATGCCATGGCATATTAACATGACATGTTGTGAAGGATGCATTTTTCAAATAAAACTAAGCACTAATTAATGAATATGTTAAAACTTTCTTGTATTTCCCCGAAGCTGCAGCATGATTGACACAGAAATATTCTTTTGATGGGGTAGCACTGCATATAGGAGGCTTTGAAGTTTACAAACACTGTTAGTTGCTGTCTAATATGACATCTCTAAAACAACATGGATGTTCAGAGATGATCTGCCCCATTATTAATGCTACGTTGACGCTGATGTGTTTGTCAACAATTAATTTTGTATTTCAGCTGGCACTGGATAAGTATATGTAAACCACTGGTGAGGCTACATTTCAAAGCCTTCTCCACTTATGCAACCTGACTTTTTATCTCAAGCTGTAGCTTGCCTCTAGTTCTAGAGGTTCTTGATTCAAACCCTGACATGTGGCCAAGATCGTGCCAATCCCATATGTGATAAGGCAGTAAATGCTAAAGCCTGCAAAGACTTACACATACATTATCACATACTTACACTTGGCCATTATCACATACTTACTCATGGCCGTTATCTTTGAAAATTCGTGGAGATCGAGAGAGGTCCCAGATGATTGGAAAAAGGCAAATATAGTGCCCATCTTTAAAAAAGGGAAGAAGGACAATCCAGGAAACTGTACACTGGTCAGCTTCACCTCAGTCCCCGGAAAAATCATAGAGGGGATCCTCAAGGAATCCATTCTGAGACACTTGGAAGAGAGGAAAGTGATCAGGAACAGTCAACATGGATACACCAAGGGCAAATCATGCCTGACCAATCTGATTAGCTTCTATGATAAGGTAACTAACTGGCTCTGTGAACATTGAGAAGTTGGTGGATGTGCTATACCTTGACTTTAGCAAAGCTTTTGATACAGTCTCCCACAGTATTCTAGCCAGCAAGTTAAGGACGTATGGATCGTATAAATGGACTGTAAGGTGGATAGAAAGCTGGCTAGATTGTCGGGCCCAGCAGTTGGTGATCAACGGCTCGATGTCTGGTTGGCCGCTGGTTTCAAGCGGAGTGCCCCAAGGATCAGTTTTAGGGCCAGTTTTGTTCAACATCTTTATTAATGACCTGGATGAGGGGATGGATTGCACCTTCAGCAAGTTTGCAGATGACACTAAGCTAGGGGGAGAGGTAGATATGTTGGAGGATAGGGTCCAGAGTGACCTAAACAAATAGAAGGATTGGGCCAAAAGAAATCAGATGAGGTTCAACAAGGACAAGTGCAGTGTCCTGCACTTGGGACAGAAGAATCCCAAGCATTGTTACAGGCTGGGGACCAACTAGCTAAGCAGCATTTTGACAGAAAAGGACCTGGGGATAACAGTGGATGAGAAGCTGGATATGAGTCAACAGTGTACCCTTGTAACCAAGAAGGCTAATGGCATATTAGGGTACATTAGGAGAAGCTTGCCAGCAGACCAAGAGAAATTATTATTCCCCTTTAGAAGAGTGAGGGAATTTGATAGCAGTCTTCAACTTCCTGAAGGGAGGTTCCAAAGAGGATGGAGAGAGGCTGTTCTCAGTAGTGACAGATGGCAGACCAGGGAGCAATGGTCTTAAGTTACAGTGGGGGAGGTCTAGGTTGGATATTAGGGAAAACTATTTCACTAGGAGGATGGTGAAGCACTGGAATGGGTTACCTAGGGAGGTGGTGGAATCTCCATCCCTAGAGATTTTTAAGTCCTGGCTTGACAAAGCCCTGGCTGGGATGATTTAGTTAGGGTTGGTCCTGCTTTGGGCAGGGGGCTGGACTCGATGATCTCCTGAGGTCTCTTCCAGCCCTATGATTCTATGATTTAAAGTTAAGCCGGTGAGTTGTTTAATTGAGCTGGTTTGGGACCTAATTCTCCATCTTCTGTTAATTAGCACCATTGCTAATTAGCATGCATCGCTGTCCACTGAGTTTTAGATATTCAGGAAATTCAGACGAGCAATGGGAGTCCAATTTGTTCATGCAAAGTCATTGATTGCTCATACATTTTGGCAGGGGTGAAAAGAACTTACATTTCTTACAATTACCGTTCTTACAATTACCGTCCTATCGCAACCTGGGTCCCTGCCAGCTCTTTAAATAGCTCCCTGCTGGCTTTTGCCACAGCTCAGCCAGTTCTTGCCAGAGCTGTGCAACGGGGTGCACCCCCTTACTTTCACCTCTGCATTGTGGGCAATTCCATGCATATATGGTTAAAATTAGCCATTCCTTACCAAAATTAGCCATTCCATAACGTAACTGGCCTGTTCTGTGTGCATTATTGCAATAACTGCATGCCATTGCATAGCCACACAGTCTGAAAATCTGGGCTGATATGGGGTACAAAGAAACTCAGATGGTCAGATAAAGAGCACAGAAACTGCCATGTGTTTCATTTCTCAACCCTGTAGAAAAGTGACAGTGTGCATCTACATTGCAAAACAACAACAACAAACCCATATGGAAGCGTGCCTCAGAACCTGGGTTTGCCCACCAGTGCTATAAAAAGCTTCCCCCTCCCTGGACTTCAGACTCCAGGCACAATCTGGAGCAGAGATGTCTACATTGCTATGTTTAGCCCTGTAGTGTGAGTCCTGCAAGCCTGAGTCAGTTGACCCAGGCTCCGAGACTAATTTTCGCAGCATATTTTTAGCTGTGTGGCTGTATCCAGAAGTTCCAAATTACAAAACAAAACTCCCAAGAGGTCCGAGTGTGTATTTTAAATGTGCAATTCCATATGTGGGAATAACAAGCATGAGTGTCAGAGAAAGGAGTTATGGTTATAATTCCGCAAGGTCTTAAGTGTATGCTTGGTCCCAGTAAAGTCAATGCTTTTGGGTAGTAGCAGTAATAGTATTTTTGTTCTCATTTTGGTAGTGCTTCGAGGTCCCTGTCTTGGACCAAGATCCCATTGTACTAGGTGCTGTATATGAAAAAAAGATGGTGCCTCCACCAAACAGCTTAATAAGGATGGAGTGAAGCATTTGTTTTACTTCAATGGTGATCATATGAGGTAACAGTAACAAGGAAACAGATGGGCACTCAAACTTTTTTAAAAAAAGTTTTACTAGAATAAAGGTATTTACAATGTGGTTTTTTTTTTTTCATGTAAAGGGCAATTGCCCTTTGAAATTCTCTGGCCCAGAAGAAATTTGCAGAATCCATCTTGTAGGGCTTCAAGAAACTCATCCCTCAATTTCTGCAGCACTGATGATATCTCAGGGTGTGAAAGAGATGAGATCTCCACTGAGATGGTTCTTGTGGACATGTACAGACAGGGTTGAAATGATCACCAAATTCGGACATGGGAAGGAATTTTCTCCCAGAGAATATTGTCAGGGACTGGGGGTTACTCTTCCTTCCCCATTACTTCCATCCCATTACTCCTAGCTCCAACATATAAGGCTGGTGCTGCATAGCTGCATCTGATTCCTTCTGTCATCTGCAGCTATATTTCGATGCTATTTTGTGATTACATCCCTTTGTGATTACAGCCTTTGTGACTGCATGGATTATGGCAAGGGTTGGATCATGGCAATATGTTCTGCCTGATGCTACAGCAGAAAAGCCATTTGAAAACTTCAGCTGGAGCAGAAAGCCACTGAGAAACTACACAGAGAAACTTGTCACACGGATCACATCCCACCTGTGAACCACTTCCCTAAGGTGCAACTCCAGGTGGTGGTTCTGATCTAGACATTTCTAACTATTTGGTGTCCCCAGCCCCAGATGTCTCTGGCTACTTTGTGCCCTGGGTCACATAAACAAGATGCAAATTTCTGCACCTATTTTCTCCTCCCCCACAAGAGTCATCCATCCAAATGGAGATACTGCTTTTTGAATAATGATTTTGGTTTCAGCAAATAAGAGAAGAAATGTTGGAAGCTTTACTGAAAATGATCCTAGATGGCTACTACTGTTTCTGTGGGCATTGGAAAATTCTTGGAATGATTTTCAGTTGTTTGGTGAGATGAATATTACTATAGTAACAGATACATATAACATAAAAGTTTCTTACTAGTTGTTTTAATTCTGCCATAAAATAATATGACCTCATAACTGAGAAATTGAGTCATGCATGTCATAACTCTATATTCTGTGGTCGGAAAAAAAAAAGAAAAAAACATTTGAAATCTTAGGGCATGTCTAAACTACATTCCTCTTCCGAAAGAAGAATGTAAATGAGCCCAATCGAGAATGCAAATGAAGCGCGGATTTAAAAAATCCTTTTTCAAAAGAACCCATACTCCTGAAAAAATTAGGAGTATAGGTTCTTTTGAAAAAGTGTTGTTTTTTTTTTTGAAAGAACCTCGTCTAAACTGTGGTTTCTTTTTTGAAAAACCCCTTTTTCAAAAAAGCGCTCTTGCACAATTATGCAAATGAAGCGTGAGATTTGTAATCCGCGCTTCATCTGCATTTTCGATCAGGCTCATTACATTCCTCTTTCGGTGGAGGAATGTAGTTTAGACCCAGCCTCAGTGTCTTGAATCCTGGTGTAGCAGCAGAAAGAAAAACTGAAATAAATTAACAAATAGGAAAAAGAATCCCAGCAAAAAACCCACAAGAATCTATATTTTTATTTCAGTTATTTTTTTATTACTGATGCTCCATTGATTACAATGTCAGCAATATCTAGATAATATAATCCACTATTTAATCACTGCTTAGCCACTATTAGATCAATCTGGCCCTCTGAAATTCTATCATTTCTCCATAGGCACTGGCTAGAACAGTACAAGCTTCCCTGCACTATTAGCATCCCTCAACTCTGCTTGATTGGGACCCCCTTGTGTAGGTGAGATCACAGTTGAGAAAGGACTGCAGGCTCCCTCTGCTGCTGAGAACAAAACTGCATTGGGAGGACAGCCCTAGAAAATCATCTAGTCTACTTCCTGCCTGTTGCTACACCAGAAAACTATTATCAATTAATCAAGTCCCGCAGTCCCTAGCCAGACAATACATCCATCACTGGGAGTCTTGCCAGAATAAAGACCGGATTTATTCCAGGTCTGAAACTGAGTGGTGGTGATGGGGAGGGAACCTCCTTAAGTTCATTTGATCATGGCAAGAACAAGACTATTCCAAAATAGTATGGAAAATCATATTGGTCCATGCAAAAACCAGACCCAGGCTATGTCTCGACTACAGGCTTCTTTTGGAAGAACCTTTTTTTTGGAAGAGATCTTCTGAAAAAACTTCTTCTGAAAGAGAGTGTCCACACACAAAAGCACATTGAAAAAGTGATCTGCTTATTCGAAAGACAGCATCCACACTGAATGGATGTTATCTCGCATTTAAGCTGTGATTACTATGGATGGACTGGCCACCAGGGCACCTGTGCTTTGTCCTCTTTCCTCTTCTTTCAAAAGAACTCCCTCTTCCCCGTCCACACACACCTTTTTCTGAAAGAGCTCTTTCGGAAAAAGGCTTCTTCCTTGTAGAAAGAGGATTACCAATGCTGGAAAAACCCTTCTGTTCTTTTGATTTACTTTCCGAAGAACACGATTGCAGTGTGGACTTAACTCAGGTTTTGTCAGAAAAACAGCCATTTTTCTGACAAAATTCTGTAGTGTAGACATACCCTCACACAGGGATGGAGACAGTCTTAGGCATGGATGGAAGGCCTGGAGGAAATGCTAGGCATAGATGTGAAGACAATGTCTAAGACCTGCATTTTTATTTCCCTAAAGTGGGTTAAGGAAATATTACACGTGGACTCCATTATCAGAACCGTTTAAGAAATATGTGGGTGGTTTTTCCACACAAGGTCTTTCTGAATGGCTTGGTGATAGCAGAGGAATTTGGCTGATAAAAGAGCATTACACTGCATGTGTCACCAGGACTCTCTGGCTGTTTACATCCGTAATTATACAGAACTCTAAAGTAAAGGTCAATCTAAATCAAGGCTAGGAGTTCTCTGCCATGCTGTATTCATTGCTACTGAGGCTCAGGACAAGACAAAGAGTGGTGTTCATATTCCCTGCCCTTCCCCAGTCACTTGCAATAACTGTACATCATTTGCTGTTGTCAGTACTTAGGCCCAAACCTCAGCCCTTCACCTGAACAAGTCTAGAGAGGGGATTCAGAAGCCAAATCTGGATGCAGATCCATGTGTTGCAGTTGATTCCTATCTTTGTACTGGATCAGTCCAAACCCCCAGATTCAAGCACCGCCAAACTTAGAAAGGTCCAAAATAGGGGTAGAAGTTTTGCAGTTCACGCCTACCTCTAGGCTATATGTTGTTCCTACTAATGCTGAATATGCGTTGAAGGCAATTTGCCTTTCTGGTGTTTTGGCATTTCTCCATAATAATTACACATAGTTCAGCAGTTTCTTCTTTCTTTGTTTTTATGTTAATTATTTCCTTTTGTGCCTGAGTGCCTAGAGGCAATGTTGAATCTGAGAAATGAAAGGGTAGGAGGCGGGAGAGGAAAGTAATCAAAGGCCTAATAGCCTGAGAAAAGATGGAGCGCAGCTATTTCTCCTGTGTTAATGTTGACAGGATCCTAATGATTGTACAGGAGCTTGGAGGAGAGACTCCAGCAAAAAGATCTGGCTTAGCAGTCCCAGCTCAGGTCTGAAATGCTTACAGCTTCCATTTTGGCAGGGTTGATGCAGCCCACCCAACATAGATACAGTGAGTTATTTGCAATATGGCCTGGACAGAAGACCTGTTATTGAAGACACTGGTGCAACAAGGTCCAAAAGAAGCTGATGCCCTTCTGTCCTTTGACTGCCCTGTGGAACTGGGGTTAAAATTTGTATTTAACTTATCGGGCTTAATTGTCCACTCAGTTTTTCTCCTCCAATTCTGCTGAAGTCACTTAAGGTTGCACTAGTGCAGTGGTTCTCAACCAGGGGTATGTGAGCCTCTGGAGGTACTCAGAGGTCTTCCAGGGGTACTCAACTCACTTAGATCAGTGTTTCTAAACCTGTGGGTTGCAGCTCCCAGAGGGGTTATGGGACAGGTTTGGGGCAGTGGGGTTGCAAGAGCAGGGTCAACATTAGGAGGTGGCAAGCAAGGCAACTTCCCAGGGTTCCATGCCACAGAAGATCCAGCAAAGCTAAATTACATGCTTCAGCCCTGCCACTTGGGGCTCAGGCTTCTGTTAAGGCTCACAAGTGAAAAACAGATTCAGGTACAATATTTACATTCCAGTTCATTTATTTTACACTGATATGGTAAAATGAGAAAGTCAGTGATTTTTCAGTACTAGTGCACCAGGACACCTCTGTGTTTTTATGAAGTAGTTTTTAAGTGTGGTGAAACTTGAAGTGCATAAGATAAATCAAACTCCTACAGGGGGTACAATAATCTGGAAAGGTTGAGAATCACCGTACCATTGTAATTTGGAAGAGAATTTGGCCCAGTGCTTTTATATATGAGTTCTCAATCTGGGGATGGGACGCTCAGGTGGATTGTGACACGTCCAGGGGAGATTACGCCCACCCACTCTTTCTGTATGGGTAAATGGTTCCTGAGACTATGAGTGGGGTTCTAGAAACTCTTTTCTGCTCTAATAGTCAGTGTTAAAGATGGGCATCAAACCCAGAGTGCAAGCATCAAACTCCAGTGCCTTAACCACAAGGTCATTTTTTCCATCAGCCTATCTATTCCTGGTGGAGAGGGAGGATTTCCAGGCACCATTAATGGTATTTGATGGGCCAGGGCCTAAGCCACATCTTTCTGAACTCTTGAGCCTCATCTAACCTCACAGAAAAAAGTGCTACAATATTTTTCTTTGAAATTCAGCTCTAGCTCTTGCAGAGCTTTTAGAAGCAGAACAGGCAGACACCATGCTTGCAGCTTTATGGCTCCTTGTTTGATGTCAGATATAAAGTAAATTATGTATGAAAGCTCTTCATGTGATCTTTTACTTTGGTTTTAAAGTCCAGGCTTGATGGGAAGTATGGGAAAATAACTATTGTTATGTATAAAAATGCAAGTAAAAACGATCTTTTCTAGCTTTGCTATTGAATTGCTTCCTGCTCGGATTGGGCACATAAAGACAAAATACAGGGCTTGCTGCTAATCTCCCATTTCTTTTTCACAAGGGACAGAAGCATTGACTTCATTAGAATTAATACAGCTATTCTGTGGAGTAAGTGAGACCAGAATCAGCCCTAACATGTATATTAGATCTCTAGTGCCACTTTTTGGGAGTTGATTTGATGGCGTCTCTCAGGTACAAGGGAAAAAGCAGCACTTCAAACAACTCTTTATACGCACGACGTGCCCTGGCTTCTAGATCGGTTTCTCTGCCCCTCCAGGAGAGCTGAAATTGCCATAAGCTCTTTTAAGGGTCTGTTGTACAAGGTGCAGACCTTTTATTTTTGTTGGGCAGCGAGCCAGATGCTCAGCTGGTGTAAATCAGCAGCATGCTGCACCGCCTCCCAGGAAGTGGTGCAGGCCTATGTAATAAGGACAGGAGTGTGGCTCTGCCCCAGAGTAAGAGCTGTGCTCCCTCACCCTGGCGAAGGCCTGGCAGAGCTCCTTCACTTTTATTCGGACTTGTTCTTGGTTCCAAACGTGGCCCTTTGTGGTCAGGCTATCAGCCATGCAGCCGTAGATATCTGTGTTGTGCTGTCTGGAGCGGAGATCCTGGAGGTTTTCCTCCTCGCCCCACACCACAATGAGGGCCAGGATCTCCGCCCCAGACCAGGATGGCGCATGCCTCTTTCAGAGCCTGGCAGGCTCCTGGGAGCCATCAGAGTGCGCTCTGAGAGCAGGGGAGGGCTCTTGGGGGGCTCGAGGGTCGGTCATGATGACCCAAAGACATGCTCTGGCAGCTGCAGTGTAGCTGGAGGCTGTCAAGGCCAGTTTCCCATCACAAGCCCTTTCCTCTGGGGTTGCAGCTTTTAAGGGCTGCAGGGGAAGAGGAACTATAGAGTCCTGGGGAGTGTGGATGAAGTGGCCAGCAGGGCACCTGTGGGATTTCCTGGAGGCCCCTTATTTCAAAATTACTCCAGCTGCCACGTCCACATTCCCTATTTGGAAACAGCTATTTCAAAATGGGTGTTATCCCTCATGGAATGAGGGTTACAGATTTCTGAATAAGCCATCTGTTATTTCAAAATAATGGAATTGCTGTGTAGACACTCGCTTTGTTATTTTGAAATAACAGGGCTCTGTAGACTCACCCTAAGTGACTTGCGAAGATCTGCTCCCAGGGCATTACCATCTGACCCGAGAACTGTCGCTCTTGGCTCACAGATGAGGAGGGCAAGGCTTCAGGGACAGTATCTCCAGGGATAACTGTCTCTCTTTATTCTCCACATCTGGACCAGCTGTGACAGGAGGCTGGGTTACACCACCCGAGGCAGCTGCCTGATACCAGGGGAGCTGCAGGCACCAGAGAACGCAGGAGGATCTGCTGCAGGAACACATCTCTGTGCTCCGGGCCCTGCATGAGTTGATGGACCAGAGGCCATGCAGGGGGGATGCAGTTGCAGAGAACAGACCTGAACGGAGTCACTGAAGCAGGGCCGCACCATGTTCACGACCATGCAGTCTCTCCTCGCTCGCCTGGAGCCATCTCCTCCTTCTGCTGCTGCTCCTGCCCCAGCCCCTGGTCCTGCCCCTCCTCCCATGCCAACCCCTGCCCCTCCTCTCATGCCAGCCCCAACTACTGCTTTTCCCTCTTGCCTCCCTGCCCCGCCCCGCGGTTGCTGAGATCCCCACACATGAGGCAGTGGAACCATCCGAACCACGCACCACTCCCGGCCCCAGCCCTGAGCTTTTCCTCACCCCTCCTCCCCCTTTCAGCTGGTTACATGAGGGCAGGGGCAAGCCAGACTAACAACTCCAGAAAGGTTTCCTCCTTATTCAAAAGTTCTGGAGGCACTGCTGGTCGTCCCACCTCTCCATAATGAGCCAGTCCCACCAGTCGGAACTTGTGTCCAGCTGCCAGAAACAGGGGTGCGCAGTGGGGTGCAGCTGGAAGAGCTGTGCTCTTAGACAGATGGTGAGGGTCTCTTCAATGAGCTGGGGGTCACGTTCCTGCAAGGCCAGGAGGGCAGCCTGCAGAAACTGTTGCAGAAACTGCAGCATAACAGACAGGGGCCATCGTGTACCCAGAGGCAGCTCCAGCTCCATAGCAGGGAGTGCTGTGGTGTCCAACAGGGCAACCAAAGCACGCAGTGAATATGCTTTGCTTTCCCTCAGAGAGGTAGGCAAGCAGGAGAAGAACCTGAAAAATGGCTGTACGGGGGGGGTCTCTTTAAGCATGAGGCTCAGATAGCCTCAGGCAGCATCTCCAAGAAGTAACTGCTGACCCGATGCCCAGCCTGAAGTGGTTCCGGGAGGCCTTAAATGCGATTTAGCGTCCAATCAGTGTGGACACTCTATTTCAAAATAGCTAAGTGCTATTTCTATGCGTTTTTTGTGTGTAGACATGCTATTTCGAAATAAGCTATTTCGGAAAATAAATTCCGAAATAAATTTCAAAATAAGCGCGCAGTGTAGACGTACCCTTACTTTCCCTAGGACACATTTTTCAAGAGTTAATTTCCCAGCTGGGCACTTACAGCAGATTGGATTCACCTCCACACTACCTCCTCCCAGTCAGTCTGGGAAATAACTTAGTTCATCAGTAGCACACCGTTTTCTGGCCATGTCTTACCCATTATACACTCCGCTGTCTCCACTGTGTTTCTCTGAACACACATCACTGTTGTGCCGCAGCGTCTGCTTCAGGACACTGCTCTTTGGCAGTGCCCATCAGTCCGTTCTCCCTTCCAGGGAAGGGGAGTGTATTGGCAGTCATCAGGCTCACCCCTGCCTCAGCGGCCAGCTGCAACCCCAAAGTCTAGCCCCTCACCTCAAGTCGCTGTCTATATTGGCCATGCTCTAGCGTGGAAAGGTGCAGTGCAATGGGGCGGGGGGGGGGGGGAGAAGGGAGAGACGGAACCACCCCCACTACTTTGGTGCCCAGCCCAAGGACCTGGAGGGCAGCCTCTCACTGACCTCCCCCATTCCCTTCTTTCCCAGGGCCACTTCCCTACAGCCCTTGCACCCACCCATCTCCTGCTGCTCTGCTAACCTGTCCTCCACTGCTCGGTCCTGGCTGTTGCTCCCTGCATCAGGAGCCAATCCTGTACCCTTGTTAGTCAGGGAGAGACTTCTTTTTGCTCTGCTGAGCTGCCCTTTATAGCTGGGTTGCCCTAGCAAGCTACCTTCTGATTGGCTCCTAGTAAGTCCTTTTCTGATTGGCTGGGGCTTTGTGCAGGCTCCTGCGGACCTATTTTAACCTCTCCCAGAAAAGTGGGGCAGCTCCTAAATAAAGGCCAGATTTTAAAACTGTTCCACATCCAGGTACTCCCATTGTGACAATTCTGGCCACATTTCCAAAAGAACATCCAATGTGCTCTCTTTATTATTATTAATTTGGCCCTTACTCAGGGGCCTAAAGGTATGCTGAGTGCATCATAAAACCTGGCCCCCACTCTAGGCAGTGAAGGCTTTTTGAATATTTGGACCTCTTTATTCAGCTTCCCATGTGAAAAATGCCCTTTGTCTTGTCTGTTTAGGTTGCAAGCTCTCTGGTGAAACTGATCAACATTTTCCATGTGGAAAATTTTCCTTTTGAAAGACAGGGTTTCGCAGAAATCAGTTTGTTCATGAGAAAATGTCACTTTTGATAAATATTTTCTATGTAAAGAACAAGAAATTATTTCATTTTAAATTGATGTGTTTGTTCTACTTTATTTTTCCCCAAGCAAGCAAATACAGTCTCCATTTTACTCTTTTTGTGACTGAATGCAGTAGAATGAAAGTAACAGTATTTTTCTCTCATCCCTTTGCTCCATTTTTTCTTTGACAATGTCAGGGTGGGTACATCCAGTCCCTTCTGAGGCAGGGTGTTGAGCCTATCAGGCCCCTCGATATGTGCTCCACCCCGTGAGTGTTACCATCCCCAGTACCCCCATATAAGAGTCCAGCCAAGTAGCCAAAGTCAGTAGCAGGCCCAGTGGCCTAAGTCAATAGTAAGTCCCAGTTCACTGGGCAATAAGGCCTGGTGGCCAAAGTCAATAACAATCCCCTATTTGTGGGGCAATAGGGCCTAGCGGCCAAAGTCTATAATGGCCCCCAGCTCGTGGGGCAGTAAGGCCTGGTGGCCAAAGTCAATAATCACAGTGGTAGCATCCCCTTCGTGTATAATGAGGGCAGGGTAGGGGGACCCAGGCCCTCCCTTTCCACTGGGTCCCAGCCCAGGGCCCTATCAGTGGTGGGCACATCCCACCATTAGCTCAGCAGGGAATCCGCCTGCAACACATTGAGCTCTTGGGTGGGTTCCATCTCCTTGCCCTGGGCTACTTCCTACCCAATTCACAATCGTCAGCATGTTCCCCTCTTGTCTCCTCCGGAGTGGGAGCTTGCCTGGCCGGTCTCCCTTGGCTGGCCTCTGCTGCGGCGTCCGTCTGCTGCTGCTCCTCCTCCTCCTCCTCCTCCAGAGCTCTGGCAGCAGCTACTTCCTCTGCAGTGGTCAGCCCTGACTGAGCTGCCTTTATATTGGTCCTCCAGCATGCCCAGCAGGGCTGTTGGGGAGGGGCTCTTTCAGACAGGTAGGCCTGGTTAACCCCTGCAGGCCCAATGCACGGTTGATACACCTCATCACAGACGTTTATAACTGTTGTAGCGGGTTCAACTCACTTTCCGCACGGCTTCTTCCCTCAGGGTGGCTTTGGGGAAGTAGCTGGCCGCTCCGACGCCGACGCGCCCCCTTTGGGTGAGGTGTTCTCTTCAGGGCACTGCCCTTTGGCAGTGACCACTCCGATCTTGGTCTGCGCCCCCTTCCGGGGGGGGGGGGGAGGGAGAAGTCATCATTCTTCCTCCGCTCCTCCTCCAGGGTCCTCTCTATTCCCGAGGACCCCCAGTTCTTTTCCCACTCTGCCTGTCCAGTTGCCTTCTGCAACCCTGTCTTGCGGACTTATGGCCTGTGGCTTACCTGGCTCAAACTCCCCCAGCCTACCGCAGCTGCCTCTTGCGAACTGCAGCTGCCTCCTTGCAGCCCAGCCTTTCAGGGCTGCCTCCATGCGAGCCCCGCCCTCCATGACTGCTTCCTTGCAGCCTAGGGCCTCAGGCTGGGCCGCCTGCGTCGCTAGGCCAAAGCCTCTCTCATTGCAGGCAGGCAGGTCTCTCTCCGCTTTCCAGGAGTTGCTTTATATGGCCTCCGGCTGGGCCCTCATTAGCTGCCTCACCTGGGCTTCCCTCCTTCACTCCAGCTCCCAGCCCCTTAAAGGGCCAGTGCAGGGCAACACCCTGCCACACTGTTCAAAACTTATCCAACTTTGGACAAAATAACGGAGTAAGAAAATGACAAATGAAACCCAGTAACCCTGTTGTTACATTGCTTCACCAGACTTTGAGAGGTCTTTAAAAGTTATGCAGAAGTGGAAGAAAAAATGAAGAAATATGAAAAAGTGAAGGGGAGGAAAGAAAGAAAAGCCTGCGTGTTAGTTATCCAATTTTATTGCACATAGGGATAAAAAAGAAAAAGGGGAAAGGGAAAAACTTAAGTTCCAAAAATTCAAAATTTAGAAAGCTTGAGAATTTAAAAGAAAAACATGAAAATATGTAATTTTTTTTCTATTTCTGTTTATTGGTCATGTATAGCCCAGATTCTCCCTTTGCTAGCATTACATGTGACTGGCTTAGGGTTTTGTTTATGGGTTGTTTTTTTAGTGACATACTTTGTTTTAAAACATGGATTTGAAGACCATGAACAAATATTAGTAAGTCTGATTTAGTTATTTGAGTCCAAAAATGAGTGCACTATGTTCTCCAAACTTTGAACTCCAGAGTGAGAAGACTAGTTAGGGCACAAGCCTGGGATTTGGGAGATGTGGGTTCCTTCAGACTTCCTGTGTGACCTTGGGCAAATCAGTCAGACAAGCAATCTCACAAAACTAGGCGACTGGGCAACAAAATGGCAGATGAATTGTTAATAGTGATAAATGCAAAGTAATGCATATTGGAAAACATAATCCCAACTATACGTACAAAATGATGGGGACTAAATTAGCTGTTACCATTCAAGAGAGAGATCTTGGAGTCATTGTGGATAGCTCTCTGAAAACATCCACTCAATGTGCAGCAGCAGTCAAAAAAGCAATGTTAGGAATAATTTTAAAAGGGATAAAGAATAATACAGAAAATTCTTTACTGCCTCTGTATAAATCCATGGTATATCCACATCCTGAATATTGTGTACCGATGTGGTCACCTCATCTCAAAAAAGATATCTTAGCACTGGAGAAAGTTCAGAAAAGGGCGACAAAAATGAACAGGGGTTTGGAACAGTTGCCATATGAAGAGAGATTAAAAAGACTAAGGACCGGCTTTGTGGATTGCTGGGGGGGCCTGGTGGCAGCGGTCACCCCCCCTGCACTACCCACAGTAGCAGGAGCCGCTGAGAAGTGGAGCGAGTGTGCTCACCTGGTGTGCTCCGCTTCCCCTATGGGGAGCGGTGCGGGGATGTGATCACTGCTGCCACGTTGCATCAGGTGCCCCCTAGTGTTCCCTGATGCAGCGTCCATGGGAATAGGATGCCATTGGGAGGAGAGGATGGGGCAATGATGGGAAGGGGTGGGGCTTGGGTGCCGGTAACAGATAGCCCCTCCCTCCCCTGGCCTGCTGGGAGTCCTGGGTCAGATTGTGCAATTGCTCCTACTGGCAATGGCCCATGGGCCAGAACTTTGAGACCCTTGCCGTAGACCATGCTGCCACTCCATCTTGCAAAAAGTTCTGTTTCATACGGCAAATCTAAATTTTTCTTACACTTAAAAGGAAAAAAAAAAGTTCTGCTGATGGGCTGGTATTCGTCTATGCTTAGCACACAGCACAAGCTCTTTATAATTCATCAAAAAGGCCACACAGATAATGAGACAAGGTTTCTTGCTGTAACTGGATGTTCTTTCTGATGCCTCTTAAACATTAAAAGTAATGAAAGACTTGTTAAGCTGGCAATTCACAGTGAGTCACAGTGAGCTAGTAGTATGGAGAGGCATGCCGGTGCCTGTGGACATTCATCATCCTACTTCAATGAGGTTCTCTTCCAAAACCAAACCATGAGCCTTCTTCTCAGTGAATTTGCTGGCACAGATCATGGGTTGAAATGGCCAGCTTTATGCTAAACTGGTTTCAAAGGCTGCCAGGTGTGCCTTTGTAGTTATAGAGGGTCCGCTTCTGCCCCCTGCTGTCATTTTGATTTCATTCTACGCAGGGACACCTTGTAGTGCAATCAGACTATGTGCACTCAGCCAGAGAACTTGGCTGTAAAAGAGAGAACATTATGGCCTAGAGCTTTTTTCTTGTTGTTGTGTTAGATGACACTGCAAACCCAAACTTCTTGAGGCCCTAGGGAAAGAAGGGCACCCCCAGTAAAACATTCCACCTCTTGGCACTAGCTCCAGGAGGAGTCAGTAAAGATTTCACCAAGCTTCCTTTTTGATGATCTACAGTTTGGCCTTAAAAGAAAAGGCCTTATTGCCAGAGCTCTATGAAGCATGGAAGGGAGGGCTGCTCTCCTAAAATGAGCTGTAACGAGAGCTGTAAAGCTGCCTACACGCTCCAAACAGGAAACATTGAAGAATGGCCAAGTGCATGTAGGTCTTGCTAACTCCCTTTGCTTGCTATTAGTTATCCTTCCATCTCTCTTGAAATCCAAACCACAAATGCTTTGATAAATGAACTGAAAAAGGAAGGAGGTTTGCTGTACTTGATTGAAAAGCTGTTTGGTAAATTCTGAGTCTAACAGTAATTTTCTACAGCGGGTAATAATCATGGCGTTTCAGAGAAACAGGATTTTGCATGATGCTGCCTGGATGCAGGTGATGTTGGGAGTTGTGCTTCTATGTCAAGGGATAGCTTCCTGCATGCTCCAGTGTGCATTTGGGCTCTGCTAAGGAGATGGGAGTTTGTGTGCTCTTATGAGTAAGCTTACAAAGTTAAGAGTGAGGTTTATATGTTTATTTTATTTCCTCCCTAGTCCTAGAAGCAGCATCAAAATTATTTAAAAGGAAAAAATTATTTGGTTTCATTCTGACTCAGTCAGAAATGAGCATGGAACACTTGAAACGTGAAATTCTCTCTATCCCCACAGGATGAGGGTTTTCTTCTGAGGGGGATGGAGGCACCCATCTGTCGCCCTGACATGGTGTCTCGGGAGGTATGTTGTCTGCCAGGAGCCCGTATCCAAGATGTTACGGAGGGATTGTCGAGGATTATCCAGCCCTCTGACTACCACCCCATACTACTCCTCCATGTGGGCACTAATGATACTGCAAGGTGTGACACTGAGCAGATCAAGAGTGACTACAGGGCTCTGGGAGTATGGGTGAAGGAGTTTGGAGCGCAGGTGGTATTCTCTTCAGTACTTCCTGTCGAAGGTAGAGACCCAGGCAGAGACAGGTGCTTCCTGGAGGTGAATGCCTGGCTGCAAAGATGGTGTCACCAGGAGGGCTTTTGGCTTCCTTGACCACAGGATGCTATTCCAAGAAGGACTGCTAACCAGGGATGGGGGTTCACCTTTCGAGGAAAGGGAAGACTGCATTTGGATACAGACTGGCTAACCTAGTGAGGAGGGCTTTAAACTAGGTTTGAAGGGGGCAGGTGGCCAAAGCCCAGAGCCGGCCCAAGCTACTGGCTGACCGGGCTACCGCCCGGGATGCCCCTTTGTAGGGGGCACCGCGTGGGGCTGCCAGACCGGGCAGGGGCGGGGCCGCGCATGCGCGGGGGGCCCGGGGCCCGGAGCACCACACGCCCAGGGGTGGGGCTGCGCATGCCCCACACTCCCGGGAGCGGCACCGCGCTCCTGGGGCACACAAATGGCTCGGGCTGGCCCTGCCAAAGCCCACAGGTAAGTGAAGAACATGGAGACCTGGGAGATGGGTCAAAAATGGGAGGGAGCATGGGCTATAATAGCAGAGAAAAAAGAGGGACAAGGCAGAACTGGGAGGCAAGATCAAATCAGTATCTTATATACCTATATACAAATGCAAGAAGCATGAGTAATAAGCAGGAAGAACTGGAAATGCTAATAAAGAAACACAACTATGACATTGTTGGTATCACAGAGACTTGGTGGGATAATACACACAATTGGAATATTGGTATAGAAGTGTACAGCTTACTCAGGAAGGATAGGCGGAGACAAAAGAGAGGAGGTGTTCCGTTATATATTCAAAATGTACACACTTGAACTTAGGCAGAGATGATGTAGGAACCAGATGTGTTGAGAGTCTCTGGGTTAGGTTAAAAGGGGTAAAAAACAAGAGTGATGTCATACTAGGGGTCTACTACAGACCACCTACCCGGGTAGAAGAGGTGGATGAGGTTTTTCTAAACAACTAACAAAATCATCCAAAGCACAGGACTTGGTGGTGATGGGGGACTTCAACTATCCAGACATCTGTTGGGAAACTAACACAGCGGGGCACAGACTATCCAAGAAGTTCTTGGACTGTGTTGGAGACAACTTTTTATTTCAGAAGCTTGAAAAAGCTACTGGGGGGAAGCGATTCTGGATTTGATCTTTAGAAATAGGGAGGCGCAAGCTGAGATTTGAAAGTGGAAGGCAGCTTGGGTGAAAGTGATCATGAAATCATAGAGTTCATGATTCTAAGGAGTGGTAGAAGGGAGAACAGCAAAATAGAGACAATGGATTTCAGGAAGGCAAATTTTGGTAAGCTCAAAGAGCTGGTAGTTAAGGTCCCACAGGAAGCAAGACTAAGGGGAAAAACTACTGAAGAGAGTTGGCAGTTTTTCAAAGGGACATTATTAAGGGTCCAAAAGCAAGCTATTCTGCTGCGCAGGAAAGATAGAAAGTATGGCAAAAGACCACCTTGGCTTAACCAGGAGATCTTGCATGATCTAAAAATCAAAAAGGAGTCATATAAAAAGTGGAAACTAGGACAAATTACAAAGGATGAATATAAACAAACAATACAAGTATGCAGGGGCAAGACTAGAAAGGCAAAGGCACAAAACAAGCTCAAACTAGCTACAGACATAAAGGGTAACAAGAAGACTTTCTATAAATATATTACAAGCAAGAGGAAGACCAAGGACAGGGTACATAAGAACGGCCGTACTGGGTCAGACCAAAGGTCCATCTAGCCCAGTAGCCTGTCTGCCGACAATGGCCAGCACCAGGTGCCCCAGAGAGGGTGGACCGAAGACAATGATCAAACGATTTGTCTCCTGCCATCCCTCTCCAGCCTCTGACAAACAGAGGCCAGGGACACCATTTCTATCCCCTGGCTAACAGCCTTTTATGGACCTAACCTCCATGAAATTATCTAGCTTCTCTTTAAATTCTGTTATAGTCCTAGCCTTCACAGCCTCCTCTGGCAAGGAGTTCCACAGGTTGACTACACGCTGTGTGAAGAAGAACTTTCTTTTATTAGTTTTAAACCTGCTACCCATTAACTTCATTTGGTGTCCTCTAGTTCTTCTATTATGGGAACTAATAAATAACTTTTCTTTATTCACCCTCTCCACACCACTCATGATTTTATATACCTCTATCATATCCCCCCTCAGTCTCCTCTTTTCTAAACTTAAAAGTCCAGTCGTTTTAACCTCTCTTCATATGGGACCCGTTCCAAACCCCTAATCATTTTAGTTGCCCTTTTCTGAACCCTTTCCAAGGCCAAAATATCTTTTTTGAGGTGAGGAGACCACATCTGTATTCAAGATGTGGGCGTACCATAGTTTTATATAGGGGCAGAAAGATATTCTGTGTCTTATTTTCTATCCCTTTCTTAATAATTCCTAGCATCCTATTTGCCTTTTTGACCGCTGCTGCACACTGTGTGGAAGTTTTCAGGGAACTAGCCACGAGAACTCCAAGATCTCTTTCCTGATTTCTCATAGCCAAATTAGCCCCCATCATACTGTACGTATAGTTGGGGTTATTTTTCCCGATGTGCATTACTTTACACTTATCCACATTAAATTTCATTTGCCGTTTTGTTGCCCAATCACTCAGTTTGGTGAGATCTTTTTGGAGTCCCTCACAGTCTGCTTCTGACTTGACTATCCTAAACAGTTTGGTATCATCCGCAAACTTTACCACCTCACTTTAACCCTTTCTCCAGATCATTTATGAATAAGTTGAACAGGATTGGTCCCAAGACTGACCCTTGGGGGACACCACTAGTTACCCCTCTCCATTCTGAAAATTTACCATTTATTCCTACCCTTTGTTTCCTGTCTTTTAACCAGTTCTCAATCCATGAAAGGACTTTCCCTCTTATCCCATGGCAATGTAATTTACACAAGAGCCTTTGGTGAGGGACCTTGTCAAAGGCTTTCTGAAAATCTAGGTATACTATACTGGATCCCCCTTGTCTGCATGTTTCTTAACCCCTTCAAAGAACTCTAACAGATTAGTAAGACATGATTTCCCTTTACAGAAACCATGCTGACTTTTGCCCAACAAATTATGTTTTTCCATGTGCCTCACAATTTTATTCTTTACTATTGTGTTGACTAATTTGCCTGGTACTGAAGTTAGACTTACCGGTCTGTAATTGCCATGATCGCCTCTAGAGCCCTTTTTAAATATTGGTGTTACATTAGCTACCTTCCAGTCATTAGGTACAGAAGCTGATTTAAAGGATAGGTTACAAACCACAGGTAATAGTTCAGCAATTTCCCATTTGAGTTCTTTCAGAACCCTTGGATGAATGCCATCTGGTCTCGGAGATTTGTTGACATTAAGTTTTTCTATTTGTTCCAAAACCTCCTCTAATGACACTTCAATCCGGGATAGTTCCTCAGATTCATCACCCACAAAGGACGGTGCAGATTTGGGAATCTCCCCAACGTCCTCAGCCGTGAAGACTGAAGCAAAGAAATCATTTAGTTTCTCCGCAATGGCTTTATCGTCCTTGATTGCTCCTTTTATATCTCGATCGTCTAGGGGACCCACAGGTTTTTTAGCAGGCTTTCTGCTTCTAATGTACTTAAAAAACATTTTGTTATTTCTTTTTGAGCTTTTGGCTAGCTGTTCCTCAAAATCTTTTTTTGCTTTTCTTATTACATTTTTACCCTTGATTTGACAGTGTTTATGTTCCTTTCTATTTATCTCACTGGGACTGGACTTCCACTTCTTGAAAGATGCCTTTTTGTCCCTCACTGCTTCTTTTACATGGTGGTTAAGCCACGGTGACTCTTTTTTAGGTTTCTTACTATGCTTTTTAATTTGGGGTATACATTTAAGTTGGGCCTCTATTATGGTGTCTTTAAAAAGTTTCCATGCAGCTTGCAGGGATTTGGCTCTAGTCACTGTGCCTTTTAATTTCTGTTTAACTAACCTCCTCATTTTTGTGTAATTCCCCTTTTTGAAATTAAATGCCAGAGTTCTGTACTGCTGAGGTGTTCTTCCCACCACAGGAATGTTGAATGTTATTATATTATGGTCACTATTCCCAAGCGGTCCTGTAATGGATATCTCCTGGACCTGATCCTGCGCTCCACTCAGGACTAAATCGAGAATTTCCTCTCCCCTTGTGGGTTCCTGTACCAGCTGCTCCAAGAAGCAGTCATTTAAGCCATTGAGAAATTTTATCTCTGCTTCTCTTCCTGAGGTGACATGTACCCAGTCAATATGGGGATAATTAAAATCCCCCATTATTACAGAGTTCTTTATTTTGGTCGCCTCTCTAATCTCCCTCAGCACTTCAATGTCAGTATCGTTGTCCTGGTCAGGTGGTCGATAATATATCCCTACTGCTAATTTCTTATTATTGGAGCATGTAATTACTATCCATAGCGATTCTATTGAACATGTTGATTCATTTAATATTTTTATTTCATTTGATGCTACATTATCTTTCACATACAGTGCCACTCCGCCCCCACACGGCCTGCTCTATCATTCCGATATATTTTATATCCCGGTATGATTGTGTCCCACAGATTTTCCTCATTCCACCAGGTTTCAGTGATGCCTATTATGTCAATCTCCTCCTTTAATACAAGGTACTCTAGTTCACCCATCTTATTAGTCAGACTCCTAGCATTTGTGTAGAAGCACTTTAAAATTTGCCACTGCTTATTTGTCGGCCCTTCCCTGATGCATTGGATTCCTTTATATGTGGTTGTTTGTCTGCTCTGGCCCATGGTTTGTCCTCTCCCCTCCTCTCTTTCTGACTACAGCTTAGAGAATCTCTATCAATGGATTCTCCTCTAAGAGAAGTCTCCATCCGATTTATGTGCATCTCCGCACCAATCGGCTTTCCCCCATCTCTTAGTTTTAAAACTGCTCTATGGCCTTTTTAATGTTTAGTGCCAGCAGTCTGGTTCCACCCTGGTTTAGGTGGAGCCCATCCTTCCTGTATAGGCTCCCCCTCTCCCAAAAGTGTCCCCAGTTCCTAATAAATCTAAACCCTCTTCCCTACACCATCGTCTCATCCACACATTGAGACTCTGAAGCTCTGCCTGCCTACCTGGCCCTGCGTGTGGAACTGGAAGCATTTCCGAGAATGCCACCATAGAGGTCCTGGATTTCAGTCTCTTTCCTAGCAACCTAAATTTGGCCTCCAGGACATCTCTCCTACCCTTCCCTACGTCATTGGTACCTACATGTACCACGACCACCGGCTCCTCCCCAGCACTACACATAAGTCTATCTAGATGCCTCAAGAGATCCGCAACCTTCGCACCAGGCAGGCAAGTGACCATACGGTTCTCCCGGTCATCACAAACCCAACTATTTATGTTTCTAACAATTGAATCACCCACTACTAACACCTGCCTCTTCCTAACAACTGGCGTTCCCTCCCCCTCAGAGGTATCCTCAGTGTGAGAGGATACCGCAACATCCTCTGGAAGGAGGGTCCCAACCACGGGATGGTTTCCCTCTGTTCCCATTGAATGCTCTGTTCCCTTGAGACTTTCATCCTCTTTAAGAGCACTGGGGCTCTCAGACTGGAGGTGGGACAGTACTACAGTGTCCCGGAAAGTCTCATCAACATAGCTCTCTAACTCCTTAGCTCCTCCAGTTCAGCCACCCTGGCCTCCAAAGCCCGAACTCGGTCTCTGAGGGACAGGAGCTCCTTGCAACGGGTGCACACATACACCACTCGCCCACAGGGCAGGTAATCATACATGTTATACTCGACGCAATAAACAGGATAGCCCCCACTCTGCTGCTGGGCTTCTGTCTCCATTTTTCTTATGAATAAGTTTAAGTATAAACTGGGCTTCTTATTCAATGTCAGGAATATAGATTATTATAAAGTTATGCTGAAAGAAGGTCAGAAGTCACTAGCGCCCACTAAACTTCCTCTCCAAACTCCCTGTTAGCTGCTCCTGTTCGCAAGCTCCCTGGTCGCTGACTCACAGCTTATAAAGCCCTGGTAGCCCCTCCCCCTGACTAAGGCTCAGCCAATTAACAGAGGCTTCTAGATTTCAAACCTTTTAGAAGCTCCTTCAAACAAACAAACCAAACAGACAAACACAAGTTCAGCACACAGCAAGTAACCCCCTCCCCCCACACACACACACACAAACACACACTACAGACAGCCACTTACCACAAGGGTCCCGTATTTAGTCCTCCTTTACCTGGAGTAAAGGGTAGGTCCATTGCTCAGTGAGGAGGGAAAAACAGTAACCAGAAATTTGGAAATAGCAGAGGTGCTTAATAACTTATTTGTTTTGGTCTTCACCAAGAAGTCTGATGATGAAGGAATGCCTAATATAGTGAATACTAGCGGGAATGTGGTAGGTTTAGAGGATAAAATAAAAAAATAACAAGTTAAAAATAACTTAGAAAAGTTAGATGTCTGCAAGTGAACAGGGCCTGATGAAATGCATCCTAGAATACTCAAGGAGCTGATAGAGGAGGTATCTGAGCCTTTAGCTATCATCTTTGAAAAATCATGGAAGATAGGAGAGATTCCAGAAGACTGGAAAAGGGCAAATATAGTGCCCATCTATAAAAAGGGAAATAAGAACAACCCAGGAAACTACAGACCAGTCAGTTTAACTTCTGTGCCAGGAAAGATAATGGAGCAAGTAACTAAGGAATTCATCTGCAAATACCTGGAAAATAATAAGGTGACAGGTGACAGCCAGAATGGATTTGTAAAGAACAGATCATGTCAAACCAATCTGATCACTTTCTTTGATAGGATAACGAGTCTTGTGGATAAGGGAGAAGTGGTGGACATGGTATACCTAGATTTTAGTAAGGCATTTGATACGGTCTTGCATGATCTTATCATCAATAAATTCGGCAAATACAACTTAGATGGGGCTTCTATAAGATGGGTGCATAACTAGCTGGATAAGCATTCTCAGAGAGTAGTTATTAAAGGTTCACAATTCTGCTGGACGGGCATAACAAATGGGGTTCCGCAGGGGTCTGTTTTGGGACCGGTTCTGTTCAATATCTTCATCAACGATTTAGGTATTGGCATAGAGAATATGCTTATTAAATTTGCAGATGATACCAGGCTGGGAGGGGTTGCAACTGCTTTGGAGGATAGGGTCATAATTCAAAATGATCTGGACAAACTGGAGAAATGGTCTGAGTAAATAGGATGAAGTTTAATAAGGACAAATGCAAAGTACTCAACTTAGGGAGGAACAATCAGTTTCACATATACAGAATGGGAAGTAACTGTCCAGGAAGGAGTACTGCTGAAAGGGATCTAGGGATCATAGCAGACCACAAGCTAAATATGAGTCAACAGTGTGATGCTGTTGCAAAAAAAGCAAATATGATTCTGGGATGCATTAACTGGAGTGTTGTGAGAAAGACACAAGAAGTCATTCTTCCACTTTACTCTGTGCTGATCAGGCCTCAATTGGAGTATTGTATCCAGTTCTGGGCACCACATTTCAAGAAAGATGTGGAGAAATTGGAGAAGGTCCAGAGAAGAGCAACAAGAATGATTAAGGTCTAGAAAACATGAGCTATGAGGGAAGACTGAAAGAATTGGGCATGATTAGTTGAGAAAAGAGAAGACTGAGAGGGGACATGATAGCGGTTTTCAGGTATCTAAAAGGGTGTCACAAGGAGGAGGGAGAAACATTGCTCTCCTTGGCCTCTGAGGATAGGACAAGAAGCAATGGGTTTAAACTGCAGTAAGGAAGGTTTAGGCTGGACATTAGGAAAAACTTAACTGTCAGGGTGGATAAACACTGGGATAAATTGCCTGGGAGGTTGTGGAATCTCCATCTCTGGAGATATTTAAGAGCAGGTTAGATAGACATCTATCAGGGATGGTCTAGATGATACTGGGTCTCTCAAGGTCTAGTGCTCTATGTTCTAGTGTTCTATGATTCTACGATTCTATGAATGAGGGCCACCCATGTGGCCCACTCGCTAGCCTAGGTTGCCCATCACTGGTGTGGCTCTTTGTCCCCTTCAAGTGGATAGACTAAATATAAAGGTTTAAATCTGCTACTGCCTCAGAGCCAATGGACCCCATCCTTTAGTTCAAGCAGTCCAGATTGGTGCTTTTTGACCTAAGAGCTCTAGATTCAGTGCCCTGAAAGGTCTCAGCCAGGAATGTGATTACACTGAGAGGCAGCAGTGGTCTGGAGCAGTGGATATGATTTCAGAGGAATCTTTCTGTCCTTTAAAAACAAACATTCCCCAAACCCACCAAATACTTTTGTTTTCACAGATGGTGCAGTTAAGAAGTCTTGTCTTTATTCACCAATGGAATGTATTTGCTGGTAGTTGACTCTTCTTCCCTTTGACGTCAATGGGAGTTTTACAAATGACATTTGTGGGAACTCTATGTCTCTCAGCAGGAGAAGATGGGCCAATAAAAGATAAAGCCTCATCTATCTTACCTCTCTAATAACCTGGGACTGAGGTGGCTATAGCAACAGGGCACCGATCAGTGGAACTCTGCTTTGGCTTCAGATATACAGATCACTTACAGGTAATAACCATTCTGGTCCAAGAATGCAGTGTGTCTGTTCGGGGCCTAGAATCAATGGTAATTTTTTGGAGAAGGGAGGAAAATCTTTCTCTGGGGGAAAGCAGGGAAAAAGTTTTGTGCTTGGTGTTTTTGTAATGATGGTGATTGATTGTGGCTGCTCAATGGTTTTAGAATATTAGAATCTGACCTGGAGAAGGAGTAGAGGAGAGGTGGGCAATAATTTTTACAGGGGAACCACGTAATGAATTTTGATACTGCAAATATCCACGGATTTGCAGGGCTCCACTCACACGGGTATCACCACCAGGGATGTGTATTTATAGAGGCTGTTGAACTAGTGGCTGTGGAGTTTACCTGGCTTGTCTCTGAGCTTGTGGTACACCTGGAGTACAGTGAATATCTGAAGATTTGGTGTTCCAGCATTCTCTAGTGACCTCCAGTGAATAGGGCTAATTACCACAAAATTAATATTAACACCCCCAACCAATCCTGGGGTCAGGGAAACTGCACAGGTGCTGACATAACTGAAGGCCTGTGTTATGTTCTGTAGAAAAGTCATCTTGATCAGCCAGAAATCACAGGGGAGATTGTCAAAGGCACAAATGGGGGCGAGGCACACAACTTTGGGATGCAGACATATCACTGCCCTATTTGCCTTGGAATACTCCCCTCGCTGGACTATTGGCACACATTTGCAAATAATGGGGATGTGTAATGGGCCATGTGTAAACATACTTCCCGCAATGTATAAGTGTACTTTCTTTCCTGCTCACTAAAATAAAGCCACCTACTTATTTTCCAACCAAATCACTGGCATGCTGGCCCTTGTACAAATGTTGACAATGAAAGGCACGTGGCATTAGACTGTGTACTGAGAAATTCAATCAAGGCAAATTATCCACGGAAGCTTTAACTTTAGAGGATTTGTTTTGTTATTTTTTTCTAGGGTCACATTGTGAAAACATTTACAGGCAACTATGCATTCATTTAGCCTGTTTAAGCAGCAGGCTATTGATTTTTTCCCTCCACCCCCTTCCACTTCTCTCCAGACTGCTTTGAACAAAGTTCCTCATTTTTGAACATAAAGCAAGTCAACTGAATAGCTGCAAGGAAACCTTAGCAGCTCTTTAAGGCTGAATCCTTGTTATTCTTTTGAAAGGTTTTGGATTGCAGTGTTTCCTCTTAGATGGAACGTGATCCACTCTGTAGCACACTAAAACCACTCCCTAGGTACACCCTCTTTGGCTACGGCTACATTGTAGCCTTCTTCCAGAAAAGCTTATGCAAATGAAGCGTGGCGTGGAATATTGCCATGCTTCATTTGCATAATTAATTAGCAGCCACATTTGTGCAAGAGGCTTTTGCGCAAAAAAGGAGCTGTGTAGACGGCTCCTTTTAGTGCAAAAAAACCCTCTTGCGCAAGAGCCGTTATTCCTCAGGCTACATCTACACTGCAGGCTTCTTGCGCAAGAGTTTTTGCGCAAAAACTTCTTGTGCAAGAGCACGTCCACACCTCAAAGCGCATCGCAAAAGTGATGTGCTTTTGCGCAAGAGAGCGTCCACACTGCATGGACGCTTTTGCGCAAGAAACCCCTCTGGAGCATCCACACTTGCCTTTTTGTGCAATAGTTGTAGCGCAAAAGGGAGTTATGCCTCATAGAAGGAGGTTTACCTACACTGGCAAAAGTCCTCTATTCTGCCATTTTATCGCTGATTTACTTGTGCAAAAGCGCATTTGAGGTGTGGATGCTCCGCACGTTTTTGCGCAAAAATGGCCATTTTTGCGCAAAAACCTTGCAGTGTAGACATAGCCTCATTCAGGAAGAATGGCTCTTGCGCAAGAGGGGGTTTTGGCACAAAAAGGAGCCGTCTACACAGCTCCTTTTTGCGCAAAAGCATCTTGTGGAAAAGCGGCTGCTGATTAATTATGCAAATGAAGCGTGGCAATATTCCATGCTGCGCTTCATTTGCATAAGCTTTTCTGGAAGAAGGCTACCGTGTAGCTGTAGCCCACATCTCCAAAAGAAGGAAGCAGTTTGGAAACAACTGCACACCATAACACATACAGTTATGGCATGTGTGGACTAGAAAAATAAGTCACAGTTAAAAATGTGCTGGTTAATATGGCTCTCTCCATGTGCACCAAAATAAGGAATTTAATTCCTCCCAAGTATTCAAGCCCAAAGTCCCCGAGTTGCAAGATTGAGTCCTGACCCGGTAAAATATTTCCCATGGATAAAAATGTTGTAGCAATGCATGGCACTGGAGAAAAGATTCACAGCTGCCCCCCTTGTACTGAGCAACTCATTTGTAGCCATGGAAAAGCCAGAGTTAGCAGACTTTAAATGGTGGCATTTGTAAACAATACAACCAAAGCTATGTTAGGTCATTTGGAGAGATTTACAGCCCTGTGTAATTAGACAGATGGTAACTCTTTGGCTACTGGCGGAGGGATATGAAAAACAGTACCAGTGTTAAAAAAAAATAAAGCAAATCCTCCAAACATTCCCAGACCAGTTTCTCAAGCCTATGTAGCATGTACAGAATAGAATAACTTGCGTGACCTCCTTATGTTATCCGTGTAATACACCTATTCCAAACTTACGTTGACAAAAATATGTGTAGTGCCTCATCATAAATTCCCACTTGATAGAGGGAAAGAAAGAGCGATCCGGCTGCTGTGAATTCATGCTCCTTTGAGGCGTAAATTAAATGGAAGTTTTCCAGGTTTTTATTTTAAAAATTGAGGTACTCAAGAGCATTGGCACTAAACAGGCTCCATCTGTCTTAAAAATGTATCCAATACTGGAAACAAGCTTCAAGGACTGACTGGAAGTTGGAAATCTTGGCTAAAGCACAGCAATGCACTAGGTGACTTCTAAAGTAATGGGAGGATTTCCACAAACTGTTTTTGTACATCTCTCACAATGCAGCTGGGCAGGTGCATTTAGAAAAACCAAGAGCTGCCTGTCAGCCTGTAATGAACTAGACCTGAATGTTATTTTTTTAACAACAGGGTCTCATTACAACCTTGAATCTGGCCCAAGTTAGCTAAAAAGGTTCTTAAACTCTTCCTCTTTACGTAAAAGCTCAGTTTTGACCTAAAAATAGTCCTAGGCCCCTATCTATTGAATAATATGTAACTCTGGAACCAAGAGGCCCCATCTTGAAATATTGGTACATATGTGTAACTGTTGCTCAGTTTTGTGCCAATGAGTTAGGCGCTGTCCAAATTTCCTGTTGTCTTTGTCTAGAGATTTTTCTGATCTTAAAGATATTGGACCATATTCTCTGCTGGGATAACTAGGCATTGCTGCATTGATTTCAGTGGGGAGATACACTAGTATCCGTCAGCTGAGGACTGGGTCTTTGGTGTCTTTCAGACTGTCCTGTAGGGGCAGAAGGAGGATACCTCTTCTGGCATGGTGATAGCCCGGCCTTGTATTTGCTGATTGGCTCTTAACTGGTCACATGGGGTTTTTTTTTGTCCCTCAGGTTTTCCTCCTGTCTCAGCCATTACATCATAATGTAAAAAGATGACCAATCAATCAGGGCAGGAGGCAGTACCTCTCTAGGTTCACAGATGGCTGATGTATGCTTGCAGCTTGGGCATGCACTAACACGGTTCTGTTTTGCCACCCTGAGATCTGGATTTCTGCCAGATTCAGGTTAGTGCTACTCCAGGGAAAGAAAGAAGAATGAAGGGAACTTAACTTGTCTCTGTGCAATGATTAGTCTTCGACATGTCACTGCCAATGAATTATTGATCCTGCAGTCTCTGGTCTCTCCCTGTGATCTTGTGTATGTGCTTTGATTCCCATTGTCTTTTTCCTTGGCTCTCAGGAATGTGTCTGAGGGAAGCAGCAGACGTTGCCGAGAGAATTCCTAAACCAAATGATCTCCCCCAATCATACATTCATGCTTCATTTTTGAGTGTTCCCTGAAGACAGAACTCTTTCTGCCTTTCCACTCTCTTTTTTTGCATACAGTGCTTGTCTTTATCAGAGCCTTATATTGGGACTATTTGTTTATTTATTACTAGAAGATTTACCCAGTGTTCCTCGGGTCTTTAACTGAATTAATGTTTGTTTTTTGGAACATAAAATGAAAATGTACTTGCTTCATTTGAATCATTGCTCTGGGGTGGGGCTGGGGATGAGGGGTTCAGTATGCATGCTGCCCCAGGGAGAGAGGACTACCCCAGCCCTCTCTCACTGCAGCAGCTTGGGGCCAGGTGAGAAGCGCCTTTCGATGGCTGCTGTAGCTCCAGTGGGCACAGCTGTGGGAGGGATGCATGTCAGCTGGCTGGGGCAAGTCCTGGTTTTGTTTGTCCCCTGTGATCCCCCGCCAGAGTGAAGAATGCAGGAAATGGTGCACTTTCCTCCCACTCCCTGATGATGGGGAAAAGCTAGCAATGTTCCCTTATGAATGGGGGGGGGGGAGACTTCAGCTCTCCCCCGCACAGGGTACCTAGGGGTGGGAGGTTTGGGGCTGGAGCAGTCACCTGCCTGGTGATTGTGTCTCCTTTTTGTATGGTTTTATGAGAAACATTCCCATTCCAGGCACATCTCATTTTCCTGGAACAACCAAACCCTGACCTTGCTATAAATTATGATAAGAGGAAGCTGTATACCAGAGCTCAGCAACCTATGGCTCATGAGCCAAATATGGCTTACTATTGAGCCAGATATGGCTCTTCTGGAGCCCCAACTCAGCCCCCATCCAGTTCCCCCCACAGCAGGGAGCCAGTGCCAGCTTCCTGCGGGTGGATGGGGATCTGGGGAGAATGCCCTGAGCCTCCTTGCTAGATCTGGCATGCAGGGAACAAGCGGGGAACATGCATTGCCCTTTTCCTTCCTCTGGCATGCAGGGAACAAGCGGGAAAAAAAAGTCTCCATGTGCTGCCATTTTCCTTCCCCTAGGACACACTTCCTGGAGGCTTCCCCTGTGAATTCTTCTGGAAGGCTTCCTTCCCACGAATGGGAGTAGTGGGAGGCCGTGTTACATGGTGCCTGTGATGTGGTGTGAAAACAAGTGTCCCTGCACTCCCTTTGCCCAGATCCCACCTCTCCATCCCCTCACTCACTCCCCCGCAGCCAGACATCCTGTCCCCTAGCCAGACATCCTGCCCCCAATCCACTCCTGCCCCCTAAACAGACAGCCTGCCCCCAGACCGCTCCTGCCTCCTCCCCTGGCCAGACACCCTACTCCAAGCCTGCTCCTGCACCCTACCTCCCACCCAGACCTTGCACCCTCACCCCCTCCTATATCCTGCCCCCCATCCCTATCCTATTCACTGGCAGCCCTGTCCCACACACTTAGCCCCTCATTTTGGACCACACCCAGATCCTGGAGGGGGGACACAAAATCCACTAAATGCTGGAACCCCAAAAGAATAATTCTGGCCTGAGGCCTTGAATCTCAGTCCTCGTTGCTCCTTCCCCCACCATGGGGCTGGAGCACAAGGGGAGTGAGGTGTTGCAGTTGGGGGCCACATTAGTGAGGTTTTGGGAGGGGTTTTTTTTCTTCTCATTTATGTGGTTCCCAACTGATTTTTCTGTGCGTCAGTGGCTCCCGACCCAAAGAAAGATCCCCACACCTGCCATAAATAAAGACAACATTGAAACCTTTTATGTTCAACATATTTTATTTTATTTAAAAATGAAGCCTGGCCAACAAGCCCCCAATTGGGGCTCAGTCCCCATCTGGCCACAGCATCATAACACTCCTGCACCCTCCTCCACCCTGAGCCCATTATACATCTGAACCCCTTGCCCTGAGCCCATCATACCCCACATCCCCAAACTCCTGCACCTCCACATCCCCAGCCTCCTGCCATAACACTACTGCACCCCCCACACACCCCAACCCTGAGCCCATCATATACCTGAACCCCCTGCCCTGAGCCCCTCATACCTCCACATCCCCAAACTCCTGCTTCTCCACATCCCCAGACTCCTGCACTCTCACATCCCCAGTCCCCTTCCATAACACTCCTGCAACCCTACCAGCCTTGTGCCCTGAGTCCATCATACACCCAAATCCCCTGCCCTGAGCCCCTCATAAACCCCAGCCCAGACTCCTGCACCCCCATATCCACAGCCCCCTGCCATAAGATTGATAGAAGCCAGCCTGAATGCGGGCATGAAGCTGGATCTGACCAGTTATGATATAAACTTCAAAGAAATGTGCAAAAAGATTCAGCAGCAGAAGTCCCATTAAATAAAGTCGGTGAGCACAATATTTCATGCATACTATTATTAATCATTATGTCAATTATCAATAATATTAAGTTGTATATTTTCAGTCATGCAAATGGGCATTCTTTTATGGATCTTTGTTGACCACTTGTTCTGAATTTTGATGCAGTTTGGCCCTTTTTGGTTTGAAAAAGATTGCCAACCCCTGCTGCATACTGAATTTGGTGGTCCTAGCTCTAACTGTGTAGAAGGAGTTCTTGAACAAACAGACAGACAGACACACAGGTAGACTAACTCTCTCAAACATATAATAGACTAAAAGACTTACCTGGCATTACCTGGGTCCTTCAGGGCAGGGAGCTGGCATTTTGCAGGGTGCAGGGGTCAGGGCAGAGCCTTGGCAATGTGGGGGGGGAGAGGGAGTGCAGGAGGCCAGGGGCAGAGGGGTGCAAGAGTGAGGGTTGGGGGGCTGAGGAGTGGTTCAGGGGAGGGGGGGTCTCATCCAGCACAGGCCTTTTTCCTCCCTCAGACCCCTCCCCCAGGCACCAGGGGCCTTTTCTCTCCCTCCAGTCCCCCCGGACTGCCACGGTCCTTTTCTTTTTCCCCAGGCTCCTCTAGCTGCTAGAGCCCTTTTCTCTTCCTCTAGCCCCCTGGCTTCTGGGAACCTTCCCCATTGCTCTGACCAAGGGAAGGGGGAAAGGGTTTGGGCAGGGGGCTACTTACTTGGTGTGCTGACAGGCAAGATGGTGGAGCCCTTGCCCTGCTGGCCACTGCCTTGGTGATATGGCTGCCCGCAGTGGACACTCTGCAGGATAGCTCTCCCTTGGAGACTCACATCCCCCAGTGGACACTCTCATGTCGCATCTCTCCAAACAGCAACCCCTCCTTTTGCATGTTATGGAAAGCAGTCCCTTTCCTGGGACTTCTGGTTGTCCTGGCACAACACACACACCCTGACCTTGCTATAAATTATATAAGAGGAAGCTGCATGCCAAGTTTGGTGGCCCTAGTTCTTACCATATAGGAGGAGTTCTTGGACAAATGGACTCGCAGACAGACACATAGACACACCCTGTTTAAGTCATTTTGGGCATGTCTACAAAGCAGCATTATTTTGAAATAACTATGTGAGCATCTACAAGCAAGCCCGTTATTTCAAAATAATTTCTACTCTTAAAGTGATACTACAAACAAAGGGGGATATAATGACACGAAATGGTGGTGTGCATCAGCCATCAATGGGAGACCTGCAAGTGGATAAAGGATAACATACCTAACTCTGGATGGAATCATTACCTTTCAATGCACTCATTGTTTTGGAATTTGGGATTTGTCATACTGAATTGAAGAGCTGGCTGAAACTTATCAAATGTTGAGATATCAAAAAATTGAAATTTGTAATTTAATTTTAAAATAGGGAATATTTTCCACAAAATCTCTGTAACTTTTAACTCTGTTTTTCAAGCTGGTTGAAATTTTTACAAATCTTTTTTTCTGTTTGTTTTTACTTTAGACCAAGCCTCTATCTACCCATTACTTCATCTTTTGTAGTCTCTCCTCTCCTAGACATACATTTATTACAGCAACGGATCAGGCTGAAAATCTGTCAGTATTTTAATATAAACCCTGATTATCATGGTTATATTAAATCAGATCATGCTGAAACTTTGTGAGTTACAGTTATCAGCTCCAGATGTTTTATGTAATTTTTAAAAGTTCAAAGCTGTTTTAGAGTTCCCGAGTGAATGTCTTTCTAGCACCAAAATATTTTAATGATATTTTTTAGGAAACTAGAAGCTAATATAGACTCATTCTCTGGTGAGTTGCAAACATTTTATATTGGCCACACATTATAGTTAATTTTTTAAAAATACAAACAAGCTTTTTGCAATAAAGGCTGCAGAAATCTGGTGATGAAATGGAATATATTTAGGGCCCTGATCATGAAATACATACTCACTTAATAGTTCCATTAAGTTCAATGGGACTATTCATATGTGCAAAGTTTCTTTTGTGCCCAAGAGTTTGCTGGATCAAGGTGTTAACAAGTAATATTTTAATTACATTGAAAATAATATAGCCTCTAGTTTGTGAGGAAAAATAAGGCAACCTCCATTGCAAAGGTCACTCAACAGAATGTATGGCACACAAATCTTTATGTATAGGCATCTTGCTGATACAAATGGAAGTGTAATATGGGACACGCGCCACCCATGTGCCTACACACTTCACCACCACAGCCTGTGACTTTATACCCCTTATCGGTCGCATCCTGAAGGACACCCACCCACCTTAACCTGGAACAATGTCGGTGGTACACACTAAGTATCTCGTTAACTGTGTAAAAAATAATACTTGTATTTCCCCATAACCTAAGCTTGACCCTGGATATACAATGCCTTCTTTTTTTGCTTCTACCTTGTTAACTTTATTTGAAACATTAGCCTTAATAAAATCTTTTTGTGCTGTTCTCTCTCAGTTGTATGTGGTACTGCGTTTAATGGATGATGTTTTCCTCCTGAGATCCCTGTCCTTTCCTCCTGTATTTATTAGTAATACCATAGGGTCTTCCTGCTCGTTAAAAAATGAATGCACCACTTATCTGAAAAAAAGTATGCACTACTTTACCTGATTTTTCTCATATTTTTCCAGTGAAAATGGGTGTGACTCCTATAGAATTTCAATGTGTACTCTCATGTTTCATTTCAAGGGTCTCCTCTTGTGAATAGATTTTCCTTCCCCTCTAGATTGACACATGTGCATCCCAAAGGTGAATAGAGACTCTACTGGAAAAAAAGAGATAGGGTTATAAAGGTTCCTTCTAAGCTATGAGGTAGCATGGACTCAACACTGCTTAATCAGTCCCACCCAGTCCAGGACTAAGGGCTCCACACATGGAGCTGCCTGGTTGGGGGGAGGGGTACTTCTTCCTCTGTGACAGCAGCAGCTCCCTGCTGAGGACAGGGGCTATGCTGCCACACAGCTTAGCGGGAACCTGGGTTATGATCTAAGCTGCCTTCTTGTTTAAAAACTCCATCCTCATTTTTCATATGCCTGGTGTGCTTTGTTTAATTTTCAGATCCAGAGCTGATCAGTCCTAGGAGATGATGAACACTTTCAACTCCTACTTAAGGCAATAGAGCAGATCTTCATGTAGGACAATTGACATACACTGAGGCTTTGCCTCAGGGGGACTATTCTTATGCTAATACCCACACTTAAGTGCTTTTCTGGGCTAGGGCCAAAATGTCTAGCTTTAGTGGTAGACTATTTTTATTGAATTGAGTATGTTTGTTTTTGTGGTGTAGATCACTACTCCCTTGGCACTGAGGTAAATCTTTTAGATGCAATACAGGTAACAGTGCTGGAAAATTGTGATCAATCAGAAATGCAGAGATTCTTGCAGAGTTACTGAAGTCAGGTATCTCATTCTTTTGGGAGAGTATTTATTGCTGTCGTTTAAGACTAAAGAATGCAAAAATATGTTATGCAGTTAGTTTAATTTTAGTAAAAGAAATGATTACTGTATAATGTATATTTTACTGGTATGCATAAAAAAGAAATTAAAAAGATTCACATGTACTGAAAGAAAAATAGGTTGAAAAGAATACACAGGAATAAGAATAACTTTAAAATCCCACAGCATAATTTCACAGCACCACTAAATATGTGCTATCGCTTCACTAAAGAGGAAATTGTTAGGTACAGAATGTGCACACAAATAAATGAAATAATAGCGCTAGAAAGCAAAATGTAATACATTTGTGTGGTGTATCTGTGAAACTGCATATTTTCTGCTTTCTGCACTTCTACATTTCTAAGGGCTCAGCTCATTGAAGTCAATCCTTCAGCTGATTTCAACAGGCATTGAGTCCAGCCTTAATAACAGGGCGTGTGTGTGCCTGAACAGCAGCCATTTTGTTTTCAGATTGCTGCAACATGTTAGAGGAACCATGTGTAACATGCTCTTTTCTCTTGAGACTTCACATATGTTCTTTCTTGTTTTCCTTATTTTAAATTGAGTAATTCTAAATGGAAAGTAGACAGTTGCTCTTGTGTATGGAAAAACACCATGCAAACTTTAACTCACCTGGCTTGTCTCACTGAAGTTAGGACTTCCTATATTAGTAAGAGATTACAGGCTGGACCCAGTAGTTGTTTAAATACAGTGTGTAAATCCAGAGCTCAAAAGCTGAGAGCTCCAAAGGGAAAAGCCAGCCCTGACCATTCTTATTTACACCAATTGTAACATTACTTACCCACATGTCCCCATACTGTGTTTTGTTTTATTTGGAATCTATGTTCTAATTGATCAAATTATAGGGTTACCATATCTGAACTTTCAACAAAGGATACTCCTGAGAGGGAGTGTATCTGTACCAGTATCCACCAGCTCACGTTGTATTAATGTGTTATAGTATAATATATAATATATATAACACATTAATACAACATGAGTTCGTAGATACTGATACAGATACACTCCCTCTTAGGAGTGTCCTCTTTTTTGAAAGTTCAAATATGGTAACCCTATAATAGATTGTTATTCTAACTGTATGTAAGAAAAGGAATAGGAATGGTGCAAGATAAGGCCTGGAATAAGTGTGTCACCTTTACTGCTAGTGGACTCTGAGCTCGGAACTGATTGAAGTTTAATCAGAGACAGTCAAGGGTTCTGCCCTAAAAATCAGGCACTCTTTTCAAAGGAACCAGAACTCTGTCTTGCTCTGGGCTCCCCACTTGGGTTTTCTGAACCATGTGTGGAGTGATTCTGTGGGACGAGACAGGAGCAGGTAGTGGCATAGAGCTGACCGCACAGCAAGGCCCAACTGGACTGGGTCTAGAGATGACTCAATAGGAAGGCCCAACAGTAGGTAGCTTCTACAACAACACAGAACTGAAGGCCCAAAACTGGACCAGGTGGCTACACACCAACCACCAGTCTAAAGATGGCACACTGGGACCTGATGGTGTGCCATCTTTAGACTGGAGCAGACAGATGGGAGAGAGCCACCAGCTTATATCCCCTGGCTACAACTGAAGCTAACTAGAGCTGTGGTGGGGATTGTTTTGTGACTGGACCAGACCATTAATACCTGGAGCTATGGGGATGGCCATATCTAGGGTAACCCGATGTCCTGCTTTAAAAGGGACAGTCCATATGTACATCCTCCTGCAGGTGTCCCTACTTTAAAAAAAAACTGGTCAATTGTCCCATATTTTCTGTCTCTCCTCTCCCATCAGTACTGGTGAATCCTACTGGGCCAGATCCTTGCTAGCCAGCTGCCCACCCACCAGTGGTGAGTGTGGGTGGAGGTCCAATGACTGATTATGGGGTTAGGAGCGCAAGGCTGTTGGTTGGGCACAGCTGCATCTTGCAGGGCCAGTAGCTCCCCCTGCTGATCCATCAGTGCAGTCCCTGGCTTTTGGCCAGCAGGCTCCCTTCACTTCCTGTCCTGTTTCCAACCAGGACTGGCAACTTGCTGTGGTGGTTGGTGAGTGTGGGTTGGCAGTGGCTGATTATGTGTCACCTCTGCTGCCCACCCATCAGCCTCACTGTCCTCTCTCTGTTCATCACCCCAGCCCAACTGCTCCTCCATCCCCCCCTTTCATCCCCCCATGGGGTGTTTTCTGCTCCTGGCGCTGTACAGAGAACCAGACTCTGGTTGGATCATTCAGCTCACCAACAGCCTGGCTGGCAGGCTCCTGCTTTCCTCCACTGCCTCTGGCTGGGCTGGCACCCAGGGAAAGCTCAAGCCCTCTGGCCCAAGGCATTGGCTAGGAGGAGCCAAGCCCTGCATGTGCCAAAGCTCCACAGAGCACTGACACAGGGAAGCTTCTCTGCCACCCAGCTAGGCTCTACAGTGGCAGGGAGGAAGCTATTTCCAGCCTGTTTATGCCCCAACCCTGCAGGCTCCACAGCAACCCCCCAAGCAAGGGCATCACACCCTCTTCACACACTGTCCCCGCTGCAGGTCCTGCCCCCAGGGTGTGTGGGGCTGCTCTGGAGCACAGAGCCTCCTTAGGGCTTAACCCCTTCCTGCCCACACTTTAGCCAGGGAAGAGGAGGTGTCTGGGTTATGTCAGTGGCCAGCAGCAGGTTGGAGATGTTAGTTGCCTTTCTGCACTGGCAGGCAGGAAGGAACAAGATGCTTCCAGCCACAATTGGGGGGAGGGGGCAGGAGAGAAGAGATGACCTCTCAAATACTCAGGCCAGGTCACCCCTACCTCCTCACCCACCTCCCTGCAGCTGGAAGTAGCTCACATCCCTTCCCTCCCACACAGTGCTGAAAGGCTGCTGCTGGCCACGCTCTGGTGTGAACCCCTGACAGAAATCTGTGGGGGACCTGTAACCCTGCATACTCCCCATGATGCCTTGAGAAGATGTGGCACTAGGTACAAGCAGAGGTGGGTCTGTCCCGGGGGCCCAGCCAGACATGGAAGGTGCAGAGCACTGGACAGGGAAGGCTGGGTCAGGTTGGTCAGTCATCCCCATCCCCATCGCCATGCAAGAAAGATGTATGGGAATGTGTGTGTGTCATTTCTCCCCATGCAAACCTTAAAAGTAAGAAGGTAAATAAAAAGAATCCAGCTACACAGTATTTCTGTTTATCAAGGACTCAGTCAACTTGATGTTAATTTGAGTGTGTGTACTGCACAGTTCTGATTGACTGCCACTGAGCTCCCTTGAGTATGAGTAATCTGACCAGAGGTCCCATATTCAGCATAGGGAAATATGGTCTCCCTAGCTCTGAGTTATTACCCAATGGGGGACATTCTCAGATGGGACGTGGATCATTTTTTCAGGGGCACCATTGCTTGGCTTTTGTCAGTGTCACTTTTCTATTGGGTACCATTGCCCAGCTGGGTTTCCTTACCTCTGGCATAACAGCAGTTTGTAGAGCTGGTAAATCCCCTCCCTGGCCAGTCAGCTGATGTCCTTGGCTAGGTCACTGACGGACAGTCACAGCCAAACCACTGAGTTCCCTAGTTTGGGGAACTGTGCTGAGTTCTAATGGAAGGGAAGGAGAGGGAGCTCCACCAGTATTCTCTTGTCAGCACCCAATCTCCCCTGGGTTAGGCATCTTTGTCCCTCAAGTCCCTCTGTGGAGACACTGGGGCTATGTCTAGACTGCATTCCTCTCTCTCAAAAGAGGAATGCAAATGAAGGACATTGAAAATGCAAATGAAGCACAGATTTACAAATCTCACACTTCATTTGCATAATCACGTCCGAGTGCTTTTTTGAAAAAGGGTTTTTCGGAAAAAAGCTGCAGTCTAGACGGGGTTCTTTCGAACCCCCCCTCTTTTTCGAAAGAACCCTTACTCCTGAAAAAAATAGGATTAAGGGTTCTTTCGAAAAAGGGGGTTCTTTTCGAAAGAACCCTGTCTAGACTGTGGGTTTTTTTTTTTTTAAAAAACCCTTTCCCCTTTAAATGGCGTGCTTGCTGACTCCAGCCACTACCCCGTGCCTGGCCCCCTGGTAATTCCCTGGGTTGTGTCACTCAGGAGAGGGGGCTTTGGAGAAGGGGTGCAGGAGAAGGTAGAGCAAGAATGGGAAGAGGCAGAGCCGGGGCAGGGTTTGCGGGAAGGGCTGTGTGGGGTTGTGCCATGGGCACTGTGGGATGGGGCCTGGGGTGGAGAAGGGGTTGTTCCCTAGGGATGGCACTGCTCAGTACACATTCTTGGGCGAACCCGCTGGTCACCTCCCTCCTGTGAGCCATAGTCCATTTGCTGCCTTCTGTGCCACAGCTAGGGACTCTTCAAAGGGGACACGGATGAGTAGCACTGCTATTTGTGGCAGGTGGACAAAAAATCTGGAGCAACAGAACTCGGGCTCAGTAACTTTCTATATGATCAGCCGATCTCTGTCAGGCTATTACATCTCCTGCTCATGCACCTGGTTTGTACCCTCCACCCTTCTTTTGAACCCCACAAATCCCACACAGAAAATCCCCCATCCAAGCCATAGTTCTCAAGGGTTTAGCTCCCAGTGCCACATGGTGACACTTTTGCACCAGCAGGCTGTGAAATCAGATGTTGTTTTCTTACAAAGAGGCAGGTGATGCGGCGTGGAGGCAAATCACAGAAGGAAAGAGGATGTGGTGCTTATGCTTTTCATTTGGAAATGTGGGTCCAAAGTCAACTTGGCTGCACTGTCTGCTGGGGAAAGTCCCTTTCCTGTTCTGTCAAAGGGAAAGTCACCCACAAGGCCCTTATGGCACGGGGCTGGTGATCTGGTCATTTCCCAGAGGTTATAAAATCCAAGTTCCTGACCAACTGTGTCCATGGAGGATCCCAGGGCTTCTCCTCCCACGATAGTGAGGCCCTAATCAGACTCCAACCCCCTCCACCCTCTGGGAAGTACCGTAATGTCCAGAATAAAAGCAGGAGCACAAAACGATAGGCACTTCTCTTAAGCAGCCTCAGTGGTAGATGCCTTTTAAATGGAATCTGGTCTTACATTTAGTTTAGATGCCACAGTGATGTGGGCATAAAAATGAATAGATCAGTCACTGGTCTGATAGCAACTCCTGTCTCCTACTAGCTCAGCCTGCTGGGGGAGATTCAGAGCAAACATTCTTATGCTTAGGGCGACATCTGCTGTGCAAACTGCTCACTGCAAGCAAGATTTTCTTACAGAACTCCACGCACCCCCTCGAAATCTTGCTTGCAAACTGGTGGATCCCCCAAAACCCACACGGATCCCATGCTGCTGCCAGGGGTGCAGAAGCATCTCTATAGAGGTCCTGTGTTGCTGCAGTTTTGCCCCTATTCCATGACAGCACATCTTCCTGCAGACATATTCCAAGGAAAGTACATTGTAACAAGAGGCTGCATTAACCTTTTCGCTCCCACCAAGGTAAAGCACATCCCTGTTGGCTCTGCTGCCTAGGCTATGTGCTCTTTGTTGCTTTCCTGCATGCAGAGCTCTGGACACACTGAAGGCCTTTTGCTGCATCTGAGGAATATGGAGAATGCTGCTGTTGCTGACTGGCCCTTTACACATGGGTAGGAGATGGCCCACCCAGGGAGTGCCCCGTCTTACATATGGATCGCCAGTTCCCAAACTGGTCTCATTTGTGTTTTGGAAGAGTCTGACTCAAACAAAACCAGAGAAAATAGGAAGGCATGTGTTTTAAACACTTGTTGATCTATAAGCAGGTGCAAACTCCTCACTGTTGGTTCATGAGGCCGTGAAACTGGAAAGGTCTTGGCCAATTTTCAGCTAACACGGACTTCTCTTCATTTTCAGTCTGCAACCTCATTGACTCCGAAAGCTGCAGAAGTCATCTGGAGTTTGGTTTTTGTTCTCTTGGACTTCAAAAAAGTCTCCTGAAATAGGTTTTATAACACTTCCTGCCTAGCACTAGTACCAGCTGGGTGGGCTTCCTTTTATAATCACAGAGGTTGGGGCTCAACAGACAATAGAAACTCCCTTAAATGGTTACGCTTCTACATGGGGAAACGTGGCAGGGAAAGATGCTGAAGATGTTATCCCTGCTGTATTTATTCACATATCAAACAGCACAGAGGCATAGCGAGGGTGTTATGCACCCGGGAGCAAAGCAAAAATTTGCACCCCTCTCCCCGCCGCCATGTGGCATGGCCCCAAACCTGGTGCACAGCTGACGGGAACTTGTATCGCATCTTCCCTCACCCCCTACAGTTTGGGGCTGGGCTCCCGCATGCACTAACCCGCCAGTGGAGATGGAGGAGGGTCGGGCTTGGAGCAGAGAGGCAGGGAGGAGGCTCCAGCTGCCGGTGGCAGGCGGAGTAGGAGCACGTGAGCTGAGGGATGACCAGGGGGAGCAGAATGGGGTTAAATTGGCGCCTCCCTAGAATGGTGCCCAGGGGCAACTGACCCCTCCGGCCCCCAAGCTATGCCACTGCCCCCCCCCCTGCAGATATATCATCTTATGCATGTGCACGATCTGTGAAAGCCATCCCATGAATCTGCAGTTAGTGTCTGTGGCGCCGGCTTCTGGGTGGTGTCTCAATGCTGCCACATTCGCCTCCAAAGAGGGGGCTTCCCAAAGCAGGCCCTTGCTGCTGACCCCCAAGGCATCCACAGGTCCAGTCTCCTTTCAATGGGCCCACTTCCCAGGGCTCACTGGTCTTGGATCTGGCTTCCATCCCCTCTCCAACCTTTGCAACTGCCCAGAGGTGCTCACCTTCCACCTTATACATTCCCACCTCATTCACTCCACAGGGACAGTCTCTGCCTCACTTGTCCTAGGGACTATTCTACCAAGACGTAATACAAAGTTTCCATGTAAAAGGACTCAATACAAAGCTAAAAACTTCAATGAGAGAATGATTAATACAGAGACGTGTCTACATCTGCTGCAGGGAGACATCTCTGCCTGCCTCCATCCCCCTCCCCCAGAGTCTACAGCCCCATTGCAAAGCGGGGGAGGGGAAGAAAAGAGGCTGAGGCCCATCCAACAAGACTGAAGCAGTCATGAGCAAGCCATGCCTGGGAGCCATTCTCCTGTCCATTGCTGGTGCTGTGTTGCTGAAATGCAGACACTTCTAGGGTGGGCTGGACAGCTGTTTAACACCTGCGGAAGGTTTCAGGCAGGGGGCAGTGAGGGCTGCCTTCCTGCAGAGCCCCCATCAGAACTACTGTGCCCTCCTGGCTTAGGAAAAGAATAAACAGGAGGATTGGAAATTAACCCGCCCAGTCTCATGTCCCCTAGGCAGGGAGTGAGCCATCTACATTAGGCCCCAGCTGGAGTATCATGTCCAGTTCTGGGTGCCACATTTCAGGAAACATGGAGAAACTGGAGAAAGTCCAGAGAAGATCAACACAAATGATGAAAGGTCTAGAGAACATGAGATATGAGGCAAGGCTGAAGGAATTGGCCTTGTTTACCTTGGAAAAGAGAAGACCGAAAAGGGACACGAAAGCAGCTTTCAAGTATCTAAAAGAGTATCATAAGGAGGAGGAAGAAAAATTGTTCTGCTTGGCCTCTGAGGTTAGGATGAGAAGCAATGGGCTTAAATTGCAGCAAGGGAGGTTTAGGTTGGACATTAGGAAAGGGAGGTTTAGGTTGGACTTCCTGCCTGTCAGGGTGGTTAAACACTGGAATAAATTGCCTAGTGAGATTGCAGAATCTCCATCACTGGAGATATTTAAGACCAGGTTAGACAGACACCTGTCAGGGATGAGCTAGGGCAACTCAACTTTGGAAGCCCCAGGGGCCACACTGATACTTACAGAACATGCTGAGGGCCTCAACTTAAGTGTGGTTGCATGTGCAAGCAAATATATAAAAATAGCTTCTCTCACACTGACAGGCATGAATATAAAGATTAAGGCAAGACTACACAACACACAGGCCCCATTTAAGTCAGTTCTGCTGATATTAATAAAATGCAATATTTACCCAATTTCTACCCATGTGACAGCACTTTTCATGAGCAATGACAGTCCAAGAATTTAACTACTAAAACGCATATCAACAGAAGATCATTACACTGACTACTTTTCTGTTTTGGCTCCCACTCGCCGGCCACGTGTTGATCCCCACATAAACCCAAACTGCACCGCGGGGTGCAAACAAACTGGCCGTGGGCAACATACCAAGTTATTAATAAATATTTTATAACCCTTTACCTTTTCTCTCTGCTGCCATGTCTCCTCTCCTTGCTCCATCATCTCCCCTGGTGCCTGCTGCCCCCCAACTCCTCACCCTCCTCTTCTGTCCTGACTCATGCCCTTCTCACTGCCCTCAGCCCTCCTGCGACCTGCCCCCCTTCACCAGCCCTTCTCTCCCCCCTGTGCCCACTCCTCCAGTAGCCCCACTCTGATCATGTGAGCTACCCCTCCTCATCCCCTCTTCTAACACCTCCCTTTACACACCTGCCCTGCTTCTCTCCTCTGGTGCTGGTCCCTCCCCTGCAGGTGTCTGCCCTTCTGCTTCACCTCCAAAATCCCCTGGCACCTGCACCTTCCCTTACCTCTGCACTCTCCTGGTGCCTCCCCCTTCCCTCACTGCTCCTGCCCCCTTTGCCCTCTTTTTCCCTGATGCCCACCCCCTCACCACTCTCTGCCCCCATTCCGCTCATGCCTCTCTGTGCCCTCACACATGACTTGCTCCATCCCCACCTTTCTCATGCCCACCCCTTCTTTCAAACCTTCTCCCAGCACCTCCCCCTCCCCCCTCTAGACCCAATGACCTTACCCTCTCCTTTCCCAGCTTCACCCTGTCCCCGCTCCCACTGACACCTCCCCTCCTGCCCTTTTCCTCATTGGCTGTACTTGGCCCCCTTGCATGTGTCTCTCCTCTATCCTGTCTCTTGGTGCCTTCCCCTTTCTTCCCCCTCCCCCTCCGCACAAGCCCCTTCCTCTCCCATCCCTTCCCCCTAGTTTTCCCCCCTGCCCTGCCCTGCCGTACCTTCTGCCTTTCACTTCGCGGGGCTGGAGTCTGCTTTCGGGCCCCAGAAGTCCCCAGACTCCGAACTTGGAGCTAGGCCGCGCCACGCAACGCAGCGCCAAGCAGTTTTAAAGTCCCGGGCCATGACGTCACATCACGCCCAAGCGTCTCCCCAGTTACCTGGAAATGCTGTGCATGGCAGCAGCAGCAGCCGGCAGCGTGCACCGGCAAGGGGGAGCCGACTGAATGCTGCACAGGCAGGGACGGCCCGGGGCCGGGGGGGATGCCCATATAACTCACCGCCCATGCCAGGTGAGCCTGCGCAGCGTGCACTCGCTCTCACCCTGGCCCGGCACCCCCTAGCGTGGCGCCCAGGGGCAATTGCCCCCATCCCGACCCCCCCTTCGCTACGCCTCTGAAACAGCATGATGTCTTTTGCATTTGTATTCAAAGAAGGTTGGGCCAGTGCTTAGGATCCTAGGATGGGACTTGGGAAACTCAAGTTCAGGCTCCACCACAGGCTTCCTTCTTTCTCTCTGTGCCTCAGTTTGTCACCTGTGAATTAGGGATGATACCACTGAGCTATCTCTCAGGAGTGTGGTGTGGCTAAATACATTGAAGGGAGGTGCTCAGAGAGGATAGTGAGCTCGTTGGATGGAGATGTGTGAGCATAACTTTCTCACCTGAAGGAGAGCTCTGTATGTCTCTTTCAAAAGCTATAACCTCACCTTGTCTCTTTAATATCCTGGGACCAGCATGGCTACAACACTGCAACCATCACTTTCTCACACCATTATGTTAGATGTTTGTTTGTGCAATTACCATGGTTGCACATGCACTCTTTGCTTTTGTGCATGGTCTCTGTATTTGTGCTATTAGGTATTGTAATTATATGTACCAGCAACATGCATTAACTGTGCTGAGAAACGAGGCCCTAGCTGATTCTGAAGCCCATGGGATCTCCCAGCCTGTGGATGCAGTTTAGAAATCAGCGCTAGTTGCGCTCAGTTGTCACAACAAACTGCAACATGCAGAATGTTAGCAATGCAGCTGAATGTTGCAGGGGGCCACTTCAGTTTCCATGGAAACTGACATCAGTTCACCAAACTCACCGCAAAGTCTTGGCTGATTATCTGCTGCTGCTGCTGCTGAGCATTTAAATACACAGTGATTATTCTGAAGCCCTTCTCCATTCTCTTGCTGCACCAATTTCCATTCCTAGTGCATTCAGCAAAGTAGATGGAATTCTGGAAGATCTGAGTCATGGCTGACGTCTGCTATGCTGTCCCATCTCCAGAGGTGAAAGACAGATTAATGTCTAGGCCTTTTTGGTCACCAAGCCTTACATTGTGCTCAGAAAGTGGGATGAATGTCCCAAAATCTAGTAAGTAGTAACTGGGTCAATTGAATATGGTACAAACCAGAGGAAAATGGTTTATTTGCTTTTTAAAATGCACAAATTTTGGAGATGAACATCTTTGTTTGTAACCCATTTTTATAAATTCTAAGGCCAGATTCTGTTCTTGGTATGTTGGTGTAGATTTGGCATAATTCCACTTGTACCTAGATTTATTCTGGTATAACTGAGAGAAGAGTTTGGTCCATAGAGTTCTTTTGGGGGGAAAAAAACTAAAAATCTGTGTTCTATATTAGTGAGGTTTTGAATGGGGTTTTAATATCAGAGGCTTGGTCTTCATTGCAGAGTTGGGGGACAAGGAGCAGTGTTGTAGTAGGACTGGTACAGCCCCACCTGGTTGGGGGAAGGGGCGATAGCAGCTGATCAATGGATACTCGCCATCTCAGAAAATCCAGCCTTTAAACTTTTAGTTAAGGATGCAGAATTTAAACCCTCATTACTTAATTTGATCAAACACAGCTTATTAGCATAGGTCAGAGAGGTGGAAGAAAAATGCGAAAAATATTTAGTTGTGGCTGCTCCTCCTTTCTATACGTTTTAACCAGCTCTGCCCCTGAATTTCATTTGAAGGGTGTTCAAATGATCTCTAACAGTGGTTAGAGACATGTCTTTTTCACACCGTAACATGAGAATGGATTCCTCTCTTTCCAAATCAGGTACTGTGAATTCCTTGATAACTGAGGGTATGTCTAGACTACATGGCTCCATCGACGGAGCCATGTAGATGAGCTTACTAGAGATAGGAAAATGAAGCGGCAATTTAAATAATCGCTGCTTCATTTATATCAAAATGGCCGTCACACTGTGCCGATCAGCTGCTTGGCGGCACAGCGCGGTAGTCTGGACGCTCCGCGGTCGACAACGGAAGCCTTTGTTGACCGCTCCGGTAAACCTCATTCCACCAAAAAGCTGATCGGCACAGCGTGGCGGCCATTTTGATGTAAATGAAGTGGCGATTATTTAAATCGCCGCTTCATTTTCCTATGTCTAGTAAGCTCATCTACATGGCTCCGTCGACGGAGCCATGTAGTCTAGACATACCCTGAATGAATACAAGTGACAATATTGAGTTGAATTGTGGATGTTCTAGCCCAGCACTTAAACTCTAACAAAATACATTATCCATCTCAGTCTTTCCTGGATGCTGGGGTAGCAGGGAGAGGTGTATCTGAAATTAAAATGGCTACTACTTTATGAAATACCTCATATACCCAGTATGACAATCCACTAAGTGTTTCTCTAAGTGGTCTGCAAAACTACTCTGAGAAGCCAAGGGGAGCTGTGGGAAGCAGCATGGGCCAGTCTGCCACTTCCAGCAGCTCCCCTTGGCTGCAAATGGCGAACCGGAGCCAATGGGAGTGGCGAGGCTCCATGGCCACAGAGCCAGTAAATAAACACACCAGAGCAGCCAGTTAGCAGGTTTCTCAGAGGGGTTTCATGGACCACTTTTTAGAAGCACTGCACTAGATCAGTGGTTCTCCAACTTTTCAATAGTGTGAGTGTAGCACTGACAGGCAGAACCGAAACTGGGATCTCTGTGGCTTTACAGATGAGCCTTTACTGCTTGAGCTAAATCCAGCTGGCTCCCAGCTAAGGCTGTAGAGCAAACTCATTCTCTCTCGGTGTAAGTGGTCTAAGTGCCACTATATGGAACAGTGAACCACACCCAGTAGGTATGTGAGTTACGTAACACCATGTTACAACAACAACAACAACAATGTTAAGACTCCACCCCTTTAACCATAAAGGAAGGAAAGTAGCACCCCTCTGGACCTGATTGTAGCCCCTAGGTTGAGAACTCATGCAGTAGATAGAGGAAGTTACACACTCAGGAAATAAAACTCAAAGAAATTCTTAATGTGTAACTGAATCATTTAAATGTTTACACCTGTGGTTATTCAGTGTATTAGCTGTGTTCCAGTTTCTGATGCTGTTCACTCGGCATCCAGAATACTGTGGCATACAATTTGGTATAATGTCCTATCAATGTGTTTCTTCCCCTACCTATTTTACATTTAAAAAAAATTAAAAAGCTACACAGAACACTTTCCCTCAGTTGCATAAACTTCTTATCTGCTTTATACTCTTGCTTATCATCTGACCTTAATTGCTTTCCATTCACTGGGCTCTCAGTTTTGGATCAGTGAATTTCATCATTTTGCTGAACACTCTTTTTTCCAGGTCACTGATTTATAAGGTTAACAAAATGAGTCTTGCTGATTCTTGCTACGTTGCACTGTAAGTCGTGAATTGCTCAATTACCCTTTGTCTTCAATTTTCAAGGCATTTGCTAAACCCATAGATTAGCTTTTTGTGGAGTAAGTGGTCTTGTACCATGTCCAAAAATGTATTCATGGGTGTATTCCTTTTACTTATGTCCCAATTTGTTACGGTTGTTCAAATCACCTATTAATGATTTTAATAAGCCCTTTTTGATTTCTGCAATCATCCTGGTGTTACAAAAGAAGAACCCCTATATATGGATTTCCTGACACCGACTTACTCTTGTCTTCACTATATGGTGGATCGACGCTGCAGTGATCGATCCACGGCAATTGATGTATCTGCTTAGATGCAATAAATCGACCTTCAAGTGCTCTGCCATCAACTCTAGTGCTCCACCAGGATGAGAAGAGTAGGCAGGGTCAACATGAGAACAGCCTCCGCCAACCTTACCACATAGAAGACACCATGTTAAGTACGTTGACTTCAGCTATGCCATTTGCTTAGCTGAAGTTGTATAGCTTAGATTGATGAGGAGGGGTGTTAGTACAAACTAAGCCTATTAATTATCTGTACTTTCAATAAATAATGATAGCTCCCTACACAAACTTCCTGCAAGAGCTATCTCTGTTACTCCGACACCATCTATTTTCTCCAATCTATCCTAAGGAATTAGCATTTCCCATTATTTTTCAATACTGACTTCCACTTTCTTGCCCTTTTGTATTTAACCTTTGAGATTATCTGGCTTCTTTCTCACCTTTCTTGCATTGCTCTACAGAAGATGAGAGCAGATTGTTTCCCGGGACTTGCTTTCTTTCCTGAAATTCTTTTTTTTCTTGATACCATTTCCTGTTTGTCTCAGGATATGTCTACACTGGGTTTTTTTTTTTTGGAAAAAGATATGCAAATTGCAAGCCACAATTTGTGTACCTTTTTCTGATTCTTTTTTAGGAAGAGGCTTTTCTGACATTTGGCCTGCCTACACGGGACCAAATGTCAGAAAAACCTCCTCTTTCAGAAGAGCCCTCATAAAATGAGGAATAAAGGGCTTTCAAAAGAGCGTGTCTGTTCTTCCAAAAAAAATTTCGGAAGAGCAGATGCATTCCCTGGAAGCGTCAGAGTTTTTCTGGGATAACTCCATAATGTAGACATAGCCTCAGTAACTGATCTCTTTCAGGCATAGGCCAGTCCTTCAACCCTAGCCTTTTACTTATTCCTTTTCAACTCAAGAGTATCCCAGTTCCCACTTTCCTTTATGTGATGGATTCCACATCCAGTGTTTGGCCTGGTCACTTTCCTGTGGACTCAAACCACTGCTGAGGCACTGTGGTATACCAGGGAGAGTGAGGAGGTGCACAGTAGAAGCAGTGGTGCCAACAGACATGTATCTCCAGAGTTCTCTCAGGGTGAATGGAGGATGGACTATACAGATGTAAGTAGTCCGACTCCAGCAAAGTCCTACCTGTATCTCCACCCTACCCTCATGTCTTTCTCTAGGGCACCTAGTGTTGTAAGTCCTTGCTCTGCTGTTACCTGCAGGCAAATTCTGGGCATCTCCAGCTGGAGTATGATGGGAGTATGAGGAAGAAAGAAACTCCCTCACCTAGGTTAGCATGTCCCACAATGCATTAGGTATGAAAGGGTCACACATGAGCATCAAACATCACCAGCTCTCTTCATGATCTGAACTTCCCACCTCACGGAGCAATTGCAGAGGGCTGCATAGTTCGGCGAGGCCACCGGGGGGGGGGGGGGGGAAGAGAGGGGGAAGAGACCTGTCTGGTAGCTCAGTGATGCAAATCAAATGCCTCCTTTCCAGGGCATTGTATGACCTTTTGTGGGGTATGCAGCCAGGAACTAGTCCTCTGCCTTCTGGCAATTTTTCAAATTGATATTATCTCAAAAGTGCTTGAGAACAATGACTGCGTCACACAGTAAGTAAAGCCACCTTGTCCACTGAAGATAAGATTTTGGCATTAGCACACCTTGGGAACACAAAGGACGCCTTTTCTAATTCAAAGGGTCCATAGTTCACTTGTAAATGCACCATGGAAGCCTTTCTTACCAAAATAAATAAGGGGGGGAGGTAAGGGGGAGGGAAAAGGGTGCTGTTTGGGAAGGTACCTACTAACAGAACCTGATTGACTAGTGTCAGAGGAGTAGCCATGTTAATCTGTATTTGCAAAAACAATGAGGAGTCCTGCCTGCGGCACCTTATAGACTAACAGATTTATTTGGGCATAAGTTTTCGTGGATAAAAAACGTTTCGTCCATGCATCTGACCAAGTGGTTTTTACTCACAAAAGGTTAAACCCCCAAAAAATCTATTAGTCTAAAAGGTGCCATAGGACTCCTCATTGTTTTTGATTGACTAGATCACTCTTAAGGGTAGGCACCTCAGAGGATCCCAACTCCCTTTATAAATATGAATTCGGTTAGCATCATAGCCCACCTGCTCTGTGTTAGATATGAGACCAAGTACCAGTGGGGATACTGAAGAGCCGAGAGGTGAACTAACTTGCCTCAAGAAACACTGAAAACTGGTGTCAGAAATGAGAAAGGACCCAGGAATCCTAATTCTGGATCACTGTCCTGTTAATGATTATACATGTATTTCCCATACTCGGTATAATGAAATACTTATAAAACAGAGAGCAGGTGGCAAGATATCAGTACTGAATGGAAGGAAAAAAGTGGAACAGAATTTGATTTTATGTAAAATCTTTCAAAGGATGTCAGGGTTCTAGTACAGTAGTAAGTCCAATCAGGACCGGCCCAAGCCATTTTGGCGCCCCGGGCCTGGGCGCGTGGTGCTGCCCCTGGGCGCACGGCGCATGTGCGGGTCCGCCCGTGGGGCACGGGCCCGCCCCCCTAGAGTGTGCGGTCCTGCCCCCGGGGCACACGGCGCATGCACGCGCCTGCCCCTGGGGCGCACAGTGCATGCGCGGCTCGGCCACAGCCACTGGCGTGCAGCCCGGGGTCTGCCCCCGGGGCGCACGGCGCATGCGCTGCCCAGCCTGGTCCAGCCATCGCTGCTGGGGTGCGCGCCAGGCCGTGTAGGACCCCGCGGCCATGGGGGAAAGGGCGCTGCTGGCTGGCGCCGTGGGGATGGGGGGGGGCCGGCGCTGCGGGAGCTGGGTGTGCGGCGCTTGATGGCAGCTATAAGGGACGCCGCGTGCCCCTTACAGCTGCCATCAGGCGCCCCCCATCGGTTGGCGCCCCAGGCAGCTGCCCGGCTCGCCCACCCCTTAGTCCGGCCTTGAGTCCAATGCTAGTAGGGCAGTGAATTGGACGGTGGTAAATGAAGTAGCTGATATGCACTAAGCAGTGAGTTCCCACCACTTTGAATGGCAGAACCTGCTCTGACTGAGGGTCCAGCACTGATTTTAGCCTATTGTTTGTGGGAACTTCAGTGACAATCTAGGTAGAGATTAAAAATGGGTAAAAAGGACCTTATGTGACTGCCTTATCGGAAAGATGGCACTCCTGGGCTAGAGGACCATAGTACTACACTGCGCCATCAACAAGGTATCAGGAACATGCAAGTAATATCCTCATACAGGTCCTGTATCTGTTATTAGTATCTGCAGATTTCCACCCATGGAATGTCATCTATCAAATTCCTTATGAGTATGGTTTGCTAAAATTGAGATCCTTTTCATACTAGCAACACAATCATTAGGGAGTCTGGTTCATTGGGAAAGGTATTAGAGTTAGCATGTTTCCAATCTGGAGAACAAATAGGTTTTCTTTTAAGTACTAATATGCTTGACAGTAACCTCATTCCACCTAGTTCAGTTTCCTGGTAAGCTGAATGCTGTACAGCAGCAGAGGCGCTGACAACCTCCCTGGGCCCCTGGGCAAGATGTGTGGGAGGCTAGCTCTGTGCTCCTGGAAGGGGCGGGGCCGGGGCAGCCAGCTCTGAGCGCTGCTCAGAGTGTGCTACGCGGACCCCCAAACAGCTCTCAGAGCTGCCCGGGGCACAGCACACACCTCCTCCCCTTGGCCCTTAGTGCTTCCTGGAGTGCATAGCGCAGTGCTCCGGTGGCAATCTAAAAGGCCTGAGGCTCCAGCTGCTGCCACAGTAGCAGCAGTGGCAACCGGGAGCTCCAGGCCCCTTTGAATTGCTAGGCCCCAGAACTGCCCCCTCCCCCTCCCCCCCTTGTTGGTGGCCCTTTGTAGCTGTGGAAGAAGAGAAAAGCTTTTTTTTTTTTGTCTCAAGCATTTGCATTTTTGAAACAAGCCACATTGAGATGGAGTGGATGGGGGAAGGTCAAATAAATTACACAGAAGAATGAATTTGGCAAACATTTGCACATAACATAATCCCTCATAAAGATAACATACTACATTTAAATCATTAGGCAGTGCTCTCTACAGTAATTCAAATATACAAAGCCACTTTTATTGGGATTCAGGCTCTTTAGATTACACGATGAAGTACTCTTTAGCATTGGGCCTAATAAGTAGTTAATCTCTCGATGTACCAGCAAAAATAAACCATCCATGCAGCACTTGGCTTTTAGCTCATCAGAAGAGAAAAGTTAAGGTCAGCAGTTAAGGTAACCAAATGAAGCTGTGTTCTTTACACTGTGTAAGTTTTGACTGGATTGTATAAAGGATGAAGGAGTCTGTGACTCTCCCTGATAGTCTCCCAATATTCTTGAGGTGGCTGAAGGAAACAGGATCTGCAGCATATTTGACCACAACTTGACTCAGAATCAGAAGGAGAGAGACTTTTGTCAGACAGAGGAGAAAAATCAAAGTCAGCGACCTGGAAAGCAAAATCAAAGAGGGGGAAGTCACTTGCAAAGCTCGGATATTCTAGCAAGTGAAAGAAAAATCAGAAATGGAGATGGAGTCAATTTCTCTATTAACAGGCCTCTTATTATACTGTGGAACTGTCTAAAATGTTAGGTGCTTTCTAAATATCTAGGAAGATATGGTCCCTGACTGTAGGAGCGTGCATATTAATTACAAACATAACACAACAAGTGAAAACTCCACTAGGTAAAGAAAAAAGGACGATGGGTGAATGAAGGTTACAAGCAAGCTCATATGATTACTTAGTACCATTCTACCAAACTCCCTGTCCTATTTCACTATCCAGCCTCCCTTCTCACTATCACGCTATCCTTCTTTCCATCTATTCATCCATACATGGTCACTCAGGATATATCCTACAAACTCCCGTCTACTCCTCCTGCACCTTCTCCCACCAGTCAATCCCCTCCCTCAGCACAAGAAAATATTGGAGAATATTAATGGACATTCTTATTTTAAATTAATCTCCCATAGAATTTGCATGGCAACCTGAGCCAATGAGTTAACCTCATGCTAAAGACACAGAAATTTGAGCTGTGTAAGTGGTCACTTAAGTCACTTGGCATGGTTCTAATAATGAATTCATGCAACAACCTGCTGTGGAATGAACTACAGATCAAGAATAATTTGGTGAAACTATTTGTTGAGTAATTTCAAATATAACTGAGAAAATCACCCTCTGCTTGTGGGCAATCTGAAAGCATGTTAAAAAAAGAAACACGACAAAAAAAGCATAGGTAGAAATTCATCCCGTGACTTGTTCTGAATTATTTGCCCAGCTCATAGCAACACTACCCCAATACCTCGACGAGATCCTTCTGCTGTGAGGTGCTTCGGAGGGTCGTGTATATAACAAATCCCAGCATCACTGAAATCAAAGCAATACATGGCAAGGCGAAGAAAGCCGGGTGAATACCTGAGGAAAGAGCACAAGGGAATGTGCCTAGTGTATAATGCATTGTGATCAAGCCAGGGGAAGTCTGCACATTCTAGGTGAAGGAATTTTAAGACTGTGTAGAATGAAAGAGAGCATGCCCTCAGGCATTGGTTATTCTCCCCCAAACACTTTTTTTTAAAGCAAACTGCATAGATGTAAGAACATAAGAACAGCCATACTGGGTCAGACCAATGGTCCATCTAGCCGAGTATCCTGTCTGGCAACAGTGATCAATACCAGATGCCCCAGAGGGAGGGAACACAATAGGTAAACCTCATGTGATCCCTCCCTGTCATCCATTTCCAGGCAAACAGAGGCTAGGGACACCATTCCTACCCATCCTGGCTAATAGCCATTGATGGACCTAACCTCCATGAATCTATCTAGCTCTTTTTTGAACCCTATTAAAGTACTAGCCTTTGCCACATCCTCTGGCAAGGAGCTCCATAGGTTGACTGTGCGAATGCAACAACCTGTACTTGAATAACTGTGGTGTATGCTAGAGACTGTTTTCAATTCTTGTAAACCAGCCTTCATTTTGTAAAATGTACTTTCTCTTTCCTCCACAGCCATGTTGCATTTTAAATATACTTTAAGACTACATTGGGGTACAAAGGATTTTTGAAGCAGCTCTAAGCAGTCAGCTGATGATTTTTCAGGCCACTCGTGTCTGATGCTCCCAGAGCAAGGAGCTGTATTGAACATGTGTTGGGGGAGGGCAGCCATAAGCTGGGGTAATGTAAAGCAGCCTCAAACCTGCTCTAAGTTCTGTCCCGAGTTGAACCAGACCTTTGCTGGTCCCAAGAGTGTAGAAGAGGAGACAGAAAAGTGGAATAAAATTCCTCTGGTTTCTCCTCACCTCCAGGTGTGCAGAGCATTGGGCCCAGAGAAGTGGTGGAACAGAGAAAAGAGAATACACAATACAATCAGAAAATCCACATGCTAAGGCAAGAAGAAATTCCATCCAGCAAACCTGCTTTGCAAATATATTCATTCCTACCAATTCTGTTTCCTGGTGCATGAAGTAAAGCAGACTAGATCAAAACAAATCTTGTGCATGGCTGATAAACCTTCTTAACAGGGCTGCCTGAATTCCAAACTGATCATGAGATTCAGCATCTATAACTTCTAGGCCACTGGTTCAAATCCAGCCTAAATTTGCGGCAGCCAAAAATAATTGCCATCGGCTTGCTGTTTGGCAGCTTATGCAAAAGGAGGTGATGCTCTTAGTCACAGGTCTAGTCCATAGGTACTGTCATCATTAGAGCTGGCACTTATTCTGGCAATCTCAGGCTAATGACCGAGGACTAGAATGGGGCTAACTCTTATGAGAGAATGGGGGTGGGGGGTGGGTGAAGGAGGGAGCAGAGATTGTAAAGATCCTTTCCTTCTCCCCTTGCATGTCTGTAGAAAGACAAGGTACTCCTATATAGCTCCTAAGGGTGCATCTACACAGCACCCTTAGCTCGAAATAAGCTATGAATTTGTGCTATGTAAATTGCATAGCTTCTTTCAAATGTATTTTGAAATAGCTTGTTTCATAATTTGGTGTGTCTATACTGCGCCAAATTTCGAAATAACTCACTATTCTGAAATGTCCCTTTACCCTTGTGGAATGAGGGTTACTGGGACATTGGAATAAGCTGCCCGTTATTTTGAAATCTATTTTGAAATAATGGGCTGCTTCAATAGACATGGAATAGCTATTTCGGGACACTTCCAATATCCCAAATTAGCTCCACTGTGTTGACGTATCCTATATGTTTGTGTGTATGCTCCTGAGGTGAACAGGAAAGAGGTGCAGCCAGGGACATATTCACAAGCTCAGGAGATGGGGGAAGGATTGGCTTTGCAGTCACCAGTGTACGCCAGGGTCTTACAAGCCATGGAGTTTGAACTGCTCTCTCACTACTTCTGAGAATTTTGAGGCATTCTTTCAGCACTGCTTCAGAAGGCTGTCCTGGCTATGCTCCCTTCCCCCCCCTAGCGCTGACCCTTTGCTTAGTGCTGGCCCCTGACGGACCTTTGAAAACTGGTTTCAATTCTCATTGCCTTTTCTTAAAAAGATAAACAAACCCAAAAAACAAACAAAAAAGCATAACAGAGAGATTGATGGGGTGATGAGGGGAGGAGTTTGGCGGGGCAGAAATTAGTAACGGGAATAATTACAACCTAGACTTCCATATAAAGAGAGAGACTGAGAAGACTGGAACTGCTTATTTTAGGGAGGAGATTACTATGAGGGGACAGGAGAATGTGTATGTCTGTTCTGTTTAGTCTTTCACAATGAATGAGCAAGAGAAAACGTGAAATTTAAAGTCAGGAAATTTAAAACAGATTAACATGCATTTTTACACAAGTCAGTTATTCTCTGGAACTCACTGCTACAAGATACCATTTAGACTTGATAGGATTTTTAAAAGGAGTAGAACTTCCAGAGTTATATGAGCGAGGAGATTTAAACAAAAAATGAGCACATATAACCTTCATGCTTCAGGGCTGAAGCAACTTCTCGATGCTCAGGATTAGGAAGAAACCATCTCTGGGCTCATGTTTCTATAATTTTTCTATTAAGAGGCTTTTTTGTTGTTGTCATTTCTTTTGAAGCTGTTGGTAGTGGCTATTGTCAGCGAAACATCTAGTCTGAGCCAACATGGCAGTTCCTACATATCTCAAGTGAAGTCTCACCTGCTGGCCATACTTTAATCTCACGGTACATCTGCAACATGTTCACATCATTCTCCACTCTCACGCTGAGACAGTATTCTCCTGCATTATGAAAGGTATGGTTCAAATTGTAAGACGAGCCATTAATCGCCACTAGATGGCACTTCTCCCCTTCAAGTGGAATACATTCAGCCTTTATGAGCCAGCATAAGGTGAGTGGAGGGCTGAAAGGGGGAAAAAAAAAATCAGAAGAGGCTTGTAAAAATTATTTAAAATAGGAATGCTTAAATCACATAGTACAGGAACTCTGAAAACACTGACGGTTAGTGTAAGTAATAATACTGCACTGAACCAATGCTATAATGAAGTTTGAACTAATGCTACAACTGAAGTACACACATTTATCTATTTAACACTTCTTCATAACATGTATTTAGCCAGGGATATTTTATATACACCTAACAGCCAAATGCCTGAGAGGCTAGTGGTGCAGACAGTTCCACGTACAGAATCTGAATAATTGTTTCTGATTGCCTAAACCAGGGGTTGACAGCCTTTCAAAGAAGGGGAGCCATTTTTTTGTCTTTGACCTAAACATTTCAAGAGCTGCATCTGATGCAAAGCTACTTGTACACATACACAAATATAGCAGGTATACAGCAGATAATAAACAACTAATAATAATTGAACATAATAAAATTATTGCTACTCACCAGAGTGTGTAGAATCTGGGTTGAGGCTGAGGAGTTGGGCATGTTGGAGGGGGCTCTGGGCTGAGCCTGGGCCAGGGAGTTGGGGTGGAGGAATGAGGGGTGCAAGCTCTGGGAAGGAATCTGGGTGCCGGGGTCATATAGTTGCGCTGCATTGGACATTTGATTAATTTTATCACAATCAGTGTCGTATTCTCAACTGTAGAGTGTGCACTGGCTGGGCCTGGGGCAGCGGGTAGGGCTGCTGAGTGAGGGATGCAAGCTCTCGGTGGGAATTTGACTGCAAAAGGAGGCTCCAGGCTGAGGCAGAATGTTGGGGCGCAGGAGAGGGAAAGGGGTGTGGGCTCTGGGTGGGACTGTGGGTGCAGGAGAGGATGTATGGTCTGGGAGGGAGTGTGGGCGCAGGAGGGGGTTCTGACTGAGGGCAACGGGTTGTGGTGCAGGAGGGGATGTGAGGTGCAGGCTCTGGCCCGGAGGTGCTTACCACAGCCAGTGGCTTAGAAGGACACAGGGGCTATGTCTACACTTGCGGCTTCTTGCGGCAGAAATATGCAAATGAGGCTAAGCGTGGAATATCGCCGAGCCTTATTTGCATACCTAATGAGCCGCCATTTTTGCAGAAGAGGCTCTTGCGCCAGAAGGAGCTGTCTACACTGCCCCTTCTTGCACAAGAAAAACCCTCTTGCACAATGCTGTTACGCCGATTATTTTCAGGAATAACGGCATTGCGCAAGAGGGTATTTTTGCGCAAGAAGGGGCAGTGTAGACAGCTCCTTCTGGCGCAAGAGCCTCTTCTGCAAAAATGGTGGCTCATTAGGTATGCAAATGAGGCTCGGTGATATTCCATGCTTAGCCTCATTGGCATATTTTTGGTGCAAGAAGCCGCAAGTATAGACATAGCCAGAGAAGGCTGCCTGCCTGCTATGGCCCCAAAGTGCTCCCAGAAGCAGCTAGTTCCTGGCACATCTCTGTATGCCCCTTGAGGGGTGCAGTGGGTCTCCATGCCTGCACCTGTAAGCACTACCCCTGCAGCTCCCATTGGCCAGTTCCACGCCCATGGGAGCTGAGAGGCTGGTGCTGGGGGTGGAGGCAGCATGCGTAGCTATCTGCTCCCCTGCCAGGGGCACGCAGATATGTGCCTGCTGCTTCCAGGAGTGGCGTGGGGCCACAGCAGGCATGTAGCCTGCCTGAGCCTGCTGTGCTGCTGGACTTTCAGCAGCCCAGAGAATGTAATTGACTGCCCACAAAGGGTAAGCCAAAGAGCCGCATGAGGCTCTGCTCTTGTAGGTTGCCGACTCCTAGCCTAGGCAAGTACAACAGTACACACAGGTCATGTCACAATTCAATACTCACAATTAAAATGTCTCAGCCTATTTTTATTGGGAATAATGGACCAGAGTCTCAGCGAGCACCAATCAGTGGAACTCAGTGAGCACCAATCAGCACCCTTGACTTCAGTGGAACTACACTGATTCACATCGTTTGAGAATGTTCTAACACTTGCGATGACTTTTCCCCGGTTCTGTTAGCACACTAATGAATCTTCATTTATGCAATAGCATGAATCATTCTTATGCCAAAACTTTTCTGGGGGTGAGGACTGATGGAATAACTTTCAGTGTATGGGTTTTGGCAAACATTGACTATTTGTCTTTTGTGTTGTGGCACTGATCACCTAAATCAGGTGGTATTGTTTTTCTGCGGTTGGTAGACCAGGTGCCAGCTCTTCCCAAGTCTGTAGGTTTCAGCAAGCACTGACAGATTCATAACTGGAGACCAGCCCAGCTCAGCTGTGTGTTAGTATTGTTTGAGATAGGCATTAAACTTGTAAGGATGGGTTTAGTGTTTAGACTCTGTGAGTGCTGCATGCATTAATGCTATTTGTAATGTCTGTAATCCATGCTAGAAGGATGATGTAAGTTTTGCTTTATAATTGTAAAATGCTTGCTCTGAACTTGTGAATTCCGACAGAAGTGGTTCCCCCTTCCCATGAAGAAGGAGTGTAAGACTGAGTGGGCCATTGTGAAGCATCACAATATACAGACTTTACTAATTGTCCCTGCACAGGATACATGCAGGTCAAACTGTATTTTGCCCAATTACATTCTACATACCTAGAGGCTCCTGCAGTTTTATCTAGAAGAGAAACTGCTTTCACATTACATAGAAAGTGAAGACTGTTACTGTCTTCAGATAAAACTGCAAGAACAACTAAGTATAGAGAACGTAACCAAGTTCCAATCCTTTGTGCTCCACTCATCTGAGGTGCTCAGTCCACTCAACTACTACAGACTTGCACCTCACAGGACTAGGTCCTTAAATACCTGCTTTATTGCACCCCACATAGAATCATAGAGCTGGAAGAGGCCTTAAAAGGCCATCAAGTCCAGCCCCCTGCCCAAGTTAGGACCAATCCCAATTAAATCAACCCAGCCAGGGCTTTGTCAAGCCGGGACTTAAACACCTCTAGGCATGGAGACTCCACTACTTTCCTAGGTAACCCATTCCAGTGCTTCACCACCCTCCTAGTGAAATAGTTTTTCCTAATATCCAACCTGGACCTCTCCCACCACAACTTGAGACCATTGCTCCTTGTTCTGCCATCTGTCTCTACTGAGAACAGCCTTTCTCCAGCCTCTTTGGAACCTCCTTTCAGGAAGTTGAAGGCTGCTATCAAATCCCCCCTCACTCTTCTCTTCTGCAGACTAAATAGACCCAACTCCCTCAGCCTCTCCTCATAGGTCATATGCTCCAGCCCCCTAATCATTTTGGTTGCCCTCCGCTAGACCCTCTCCAATGCATCCACATCCTTCCTGTAATTGAGGGCCCAGAACTGGACACAATACTCCAGATGTGGCCTCACCAGAGCCGAGGAAAGAGGAATAATCACATCTCTGGATCGACTGGCAATGCTCCTCTTAATGCAACCTAGTATGCCATGTAGCTGGATTTCAGTGGCAAGTGAAAGGATCCCTACCCTACAAAGGTACCTGGTTTATAAAGTGCTTTAGTAACTGTTCGCATGAAAAGCACAGAAAAGGCAAAATTATATTATAAAAACACGTCTCTCTATGGGTGTGTCTAGACTACAGTGTTTTTTGAAAAAAGTGGCCTTTTTTCGAAAAAACTTCCCCTGCATCTAGACTGCTGCTGCGTTCTTTCGAAAGTAAATCGAAAGAACGCAGTTTTTTCGACTGCAGAAAACCTCGTTTTACGAGGAAGAACGCCTTTTTTTGAAAGTGCTCTTTCGAAAAAAGGCTCTATGTAATGCAAACTGTGCTTTTTCGAAAGAGAGAATCCAGACTGCCTGGGTGCTCTCTTTCGAAAAAGCAGCTTGCTTTTTTGAAAGTACTGGTTGTAGTCTAGACACTCTTTCGAAAGAGGCTTGCAGTCTAGACGTAGACTATTTTTCATCCATTCCCCACATAGGCCAAGCAGAAATGGACTTTATTCCCAGAAAATGTTATTTTTCTTGTTCCTTGGACAATGAGAGAGGCCAATGTCTGTGTTTCTGTGACACAGCCAGGATTTTCATGTATGTTCTCTGCTCATAAAAAGACTTATAAAAGACCAACAGATGAGCTCAACACAACTATTTGGATTAAAGGCTTGGCAAAAGGCAAATAATGTTCAGTTTCTAAATCACAGCTTCATCATAAAGCAATTTAAGAATGCTCTTGATTTGCTAGAAATAAATCAAGGAACACCATTATACCTACCAAGTTTGGGCCATATAGTGTTTTACTGTGTTTTGCTTATGCTCCTTATTTACATTTTTCAGACCTTTGCTCCACATGGTTCTATAGAGGCTCATTGGCTGCTCTCTGGACTTTGATTCTGGTGATAAACTTAGCCTTTCTTGACCTTTTTTATCAGCACCCCATTCCTACAGCCCTGTAGCACATTCATCGCTGAGGGAAGAAGTCCGTTCGTGCTTGGCCCACTTTGAGTTCTGCTTCTGACGTACAAATTCCGTCCCTCAGGCCAGATTTTAATTTGACTGGTTAGAGTTTACACTGTAGAGGGGTTGTTTATTCTAAAACCTGCTTCAGGTGTCTAACATTTTCCTGCCACACTTTTTTTTATTAAGTTTATGTTAATTTACATCAGTCTAGGCCCTATCCCTGCAAATGTATAAGCCAGGAATGGGGAACCTTTTTTGGGTCAGGGGCTGCTGACAAGTGAGAAACAAAACAAAAACAAAACAAAAAACCCCCCAAACCTCTCACTGATGTGGCCACCCCACTGACAAGGAAAAAGACACCCCCCACAGCGGGCTAGAGCATCAGTGCAGACTCCCTAACACTGAGGGAGAGCCCTGAGCCTCAGGGGCCAGATCCAGGCAAGCTGTGGGTGGCCTTAGGGTCCCCACTTCTGGTGTAAGCCTATGAGTGGCACATTAGCAATCCTTCTTGGCTTAATGGAGAACGAATTATGTGCAGGCAAACTACCAGCCATGTCCTAGTGTCACAAAGCTTGGGCACCTGGCAGGAGCCTTAGGTATACCTCCACTAGTGCTACTGCTCTCCATTTGTAATGCACACGCAGAGGCTGTATCAACCCAGCCAGCTCTCACAGGAAGACCTGCCAAGCCTCACTCACTTGGAGGAAGACTCATTCCCGAGGGATAGATTTTAAGGCTGTTTTTGTATAAGTAGCTCCCTCTGGTGACACAGGAATCCAGAGTGTTCTAACAAAACATTTTGAAACTCCTTTACCACCTGAAAAGATGGCTTTCACTCAGTCTATAGCAGAGTCCCCGCTCAGGCCCCTTGGTCTGATATACCAGCTGGTCCACAAATCAGTCAACAAGCCTTCTGGTGCAGTCACCCATGCTTTTATTGTAAGTTCCCACCACCTTCTATTTACAAAGTCCAGCCTGTGCACACACTAAAGCACACCCTAGCTCCTTCCTCCCACTCTGGTGTCCTTCTTCCACCTTATATAGCCTGCCTTCTGTGAGGCCCACAGCTGCTTCTGATAGCCCTGCAGGCCTGGGCTTGCTCAGCTGTTTCCCCTTAGCCACAGTCCCACAGCTTGATAGAGCAATTGCAAAGCTAAACTTGTGTTTCTGCTCTCGTGTTCTTATAGCCCTGAGCCATTAGTCCCAAGGCACCAGTAAATGCACTAACATGGTGTACTGGGAAGAGGCTCAAGACCAACCTTTGTACTGTAATCTTTTCTCCCTGGAACCAACTGTCTATGGTTAACTTCTTCACTATTCTCCAGTTTTTTCCTATGCAGCGCACCTTTTCACTCCTCCCCTTCTGGATTTGCTGCCACTCAAGCCAGGTCTACACGAGGGGACAAAGTCAAACTAAGGTACACAACTCCAGGTATGTGAATAATGTAGATGGAGTTGACGTACCTGAGTTCAACTTACCATGGTGTCCCCACTGCGAGGGGTTGACAGGAGAAACTCTCTCATCGACTCTTTACTTCTTGCAATCTAATGGAGTACCGGAGTCAATGGGAGCGCAATAAGTGGTTAATTTAGTGCGACTTTACTACACCTGCTAAATCAACCCCTGGGAGATCCATCTCCGCAGCATCAATTTCCCTGTAAGTGAAGACAAGGCCTCACTTCTCTTGCCTGGTTCACCTTGTGGCTGCATCCCTAGTGTCAGCCTTGGTAGGCCTATTGGTTAATGTGCCCTACATGTAGCATGCAGGTTTCTTTAGTAATACGGATCAACAAGAAAGAAAAGTCCAGAACACAGTTTGAAAAGCCCCTTATTTGCCTTCCTTTTTACAGCTCTTTTCCTTCTCTCCTTCCTCTTAGATTTTCAGTAGTGTTTATATTATGTTGTAAAGCACTGTAGGAAGCTCTGAAGAGAAGTACTGTTTATTAATATTCTGCATTCCTGCAACCTCTTGCAGTATGAGAGATTTTCAGAGTCAGGAACAAGTAATTTGCAATATTTTGTTCATAGAAAATAAATCTTTTTAAAGAGTAGTTCCGTCACGTGCACACTCGGGAAATCTGAAGAAAAATGCCACAGGATTCTACAGCAAAGGATATTTATGTGTTACTTACCTGCCATTGATATGTAGAGATAAATTTAAGTTTTCCATTATGTGAGTTTCTCTGGAGCCTATGACATTTATACTTTTAACAGCATCTGGAAAGAATAGAGTGACAAAGTCATGAAACTGCAGTTTAAAGAAAAACAAAAATAATTTCTTGTTTTCCAGTAAAAGTTTAATTTTCTGCACTCTTCTATGATGGCTTATTTTAGTCACATCAGTAATATATATATTTGCTAATAGAGTAACTTCAGGTCAACCAATGTTTTGTCAGCTATCTTTAAAAAAATTACATTTTTTCAATGGCTGCTTTCATTAAATAATTATGGTCTGACCCCACCATTCTCTGAACCTCCCCCCAATAATTTTCTGCACTTGTGAAAATGTAAATCTTCCAAAATAAAAAAGATTAAGATTAAACACTGATATTATCTGCTGAAATTATTAAAAATAAAAATTGAATTCTGCCAGCCAAATTTCATGAATTTATGAATTGTCCATTGTGATGGCTTCTAGCTGCCAAAGCACATATAAAAGAGCTAATCGGTGTGCAATAATAAATAGAGCCATTAAACAAGTCTCAAAATAATGTTTAAAATTTCAAAATATTTTATAGAGCTTCAATTTTGTATTCTGAGGGTTTTTTCCCACAAAAGTTTTAATTGAAAATTTTAATTTACTAAAAACCAGGTTTCTGAAACCTGGAAAATTTTTCATAATGGTTATGAAAAAAATCAGATTAGACACATGACTAATTTAATTAAACATGACAATTTAGAAAATGACAGTTTTAATTGAAAGGTTTTTTTTAAACCTCTTTTTTGATAATAAAAAGGTCATTTGGAAAAAAATTGACTAGCTCTGTTAATAAGCCATAGATAGGTCTGATACAATGCTCTTTAAAAGATCTCCATATTCTGTTTAATTATTATGTTTAAGTTGTAGAAACTACATTATACTACAGGTTGTGCATCAATGCATAAAGTTCTGTTTTGTGCATCCAAAGCAATTTTTAGTTACCCAGCAACTCCAACTTGGTGGTGAAATCTCCCGTTTTCTGCACAATCTTTCTTTCATGTGTGGCGCTCTCAATTTGCTCCCACTCAGCTACAACTTTGAGATGTACCTTGCAAATCCCCACAGTAGAATAATGATAGTAGACAACTGGTTCTTTGGTTACTTGTTGAGTTCTATGGGTAGCATGAAAAGATTTAGAATCACCTGTTTAGAAACTACTTGCATTAGACATTTTAGATCCATGAAGGCCTAAGTCATCTTGTTACACCAATGTCAATTAGGACTAACTCCTAGAAGTTCATGGTGAAAGGAAGATCAAAATTAGACTTCCTTGTATGTTTTTCTTACTTTAAGTTTTTCGAGGAAAACAACAGCACAATCATCCCTAAATATCATCTTGGGACAGAATTAGATAGTGGCAGTGAGCTAATATTTCTTTTATTCTTTTATTAAAGCAGGGATGCCACAGGCAAACTAAATTCTTCAGTAAAAGAATATGGGCCACTATTTACAGAAATCAAATCTGAAATGTACACATCCAAACATTCGTGCTACATGTGCTTATGTACTCTTCCAATCAGAGAAGAGATGGCTAGTCATTGTAGTATCTAGTCACCACTCGATAACAACCAAGAAAAAGAATCCAATAGATTATTCTAATTTATTTAAAAATACGCCTGAGAAAATTGCAGTCTGCTCATGGAGATTTTGTAAGCAGAGAAACATGCTCAAGTCATTAAATATATTATTTATTATGAATTATTTGTTCAGCTCTATGTGTTTGCATTAGCATACCCTCTCTAATGAAACATGGACTTTTAACCGAAAATCTGGATCTCAACACCTCTGCATTTTGGGGGAGCTTAGCACACATCAGCATTTGAGTATCCTAATCAAACTTGGTTGGAGAAAGACCCTAGGATAAAGCTTACATTTTTAAATGTTTGTGAGCCTCTAGACTATCTGAAGATTGTGAGTGTATGCGTATGTTACACATCCCTACCAGAAGCATCCAGAGCCTTTGCGTAAATAAATCAACTAGACATACCCATCTCCAAAATCCCAGTTGTAGATGAATGATGACAACTTGAAGTAATTACTCGGATCATGAAGAAAGAAAGAAATCTGGGTCAGAGTGTCTGTGGCAGAATTAGAATCTGGTTCCACATACATGCTGTTGTCTTCTATTTGTGCCATGGTAAGATTCCCTACTATTGACTCTGCAGGAAATGATGATAAAGGAAGAATAATGAGATGTTCTCTCACTTTCATAGCATTACCTACAAATTGCAAAGCCTCGTTAATCATTTTAATCTCTCAATACCCCTGTGAAGGTGGACAAGCATTTTTTACCTATTTCACAGATTGGCAGATTTAGGAAGAAAGATTAACTGATTTATGCAAGGTCACACAGCCTGCAGTAGAATCCAAGGGGGGAAATCTTGGCCCTGTTTAAGTCCAGAAAAGTTTTGCCATCAACTTCGATAGGGCAGTGATTACACTTCAGGAACTCTGACTCCTTATCCCTTAATCTAACCAATACACACTCTCTAAAACAAAGTATATGAAAATATTTTAACTACTGCAAATGGCTGAGCGCTGTACACAGTTCTATGATTTAAACTACAGTTATACAGTGTAAAGCGATTCTATGCAAACAGCATAATGAAGTTCAAAAATGTATGTCTCTCAGTGATGATATGCTCATATTTGCTTGGTTTACAGGCAGAAAGATGGCCTAGGGTGGTGTATATTGCAATTAAAAACCTTCAGCTGGCCTGTGCTAGGTGGCTCAGGCCCATTAGGCTCAAGCTTGCAAAGCTATTTAATTGCAGTGCAGACATTTGGGCTCAGACTGTAGCCCAAGCTCTGGGACCCTCCTAGGGTTGCCAGTTTTGGTTGGCTATATTCCTGGAGATTTCATCACAGGACATGCTCCTTAATTAAGGATTAATTAATAATTCCTGGAGACTGCAAGCCAATCATGGAGGGCTGGCAATCCTACCGTAAGTCCCTGTAAGCTGCATGGCTGTGTGACCGTACAGCTGCCTAGTTAGCACTGCACAGGTGCTCAAGGAATCTGCCAAAGGCAAGAACCAGCCAGCTGTCCCACTGCTAATCTAGCCCAGCCTCCTGCCTGCCATGGCCCAAACGGTCCAGCCCAGTCCCAGCCTCCAGGATCTGCAATAGCCATGGTGGCCCACCTCTCCCAGCTCCAACCCAGCCCTGGCTGGCACCTGCTGGGGGAGAGGCACCTGTCATGCTGCTGGGGGAGAGGCCCAGGTGCTGCTGCAAGAGAGATGGGGGGAGTCCCCTCCCCTCACAGTAGCCTGAAGCACTCTCCTTTACCCCAGACTGACTCCATCCCAGAGCCCGCAGGCCCTGGCCAGAGCCCTCACACACTGACACCCTAACCCTCTGTTCCAACCCTGAGCCTCTCATCCTTGGGCCTCCCCAAGCCTGTACCCCCGGCCAGAGCCCTTGCACCCAACTCTCTGCCTCAGGCCCTGAACCCCAGCCCCAAGCCCACCCCAGAGCCTGACACCCCAGCTGGAGCCCTCTCTCCTGTACTCCAATTCTCAACCCAGGCATGAGCTCCCCTCCCACACTTAGAGCCCCTTGGCTCCACCAATATGAAGGTGATGTGTCGCACATCAGCTCCTCATTGGTACACATAACTAAATTCATCCAGCTTAGGGGTGGGAAAAATTAGAGGAAATACTGGCCCTAACCCTACTCCCACCTCACAGGATCCTACAGATTGGGTTCCAGCATAGTCCAAACATCTACAATGCCATTAAGCAGCCCTGGGAGCTGGAGGGCATGGGCCAGCCACAGGTTTTTAATTGTAATGTAGCCATATCCCTAATGGCCAGCATTGTGAGTGCAACCTGCAAGGTAAGAAACTGGGTTGGGATCTCTCTAGATTATGCATGGTCATGATGATAAGATTCCAAGGGATATGCTCATTATAGATAACTAGATCAATTAGACAGATCACCACCAGCAACATAGATTCCGCTGTCTAGAGGCAGACTAGCCATTGGGCCAGTGGAGCCTTGGCCAATTGGGGCACCCCTGGGTTCCAACCTTAACCCCCCTGGTTCACCTGCCGAGGAGTAGGGTCCCACTCCCGCTTGCTCTGGCCCAGGGCCCCACAACCCCCTAATCCATCTCTGCTGCTATCTTGTTAACAATTCTCTTGATCTGCAAACAAACCGGAAGTATCCCGAAATAGCAACGCCACGTCTTTAAAAGTGCCCACTATTTCCCGAAATAGTGGTTGTGCTATTCTGGCATCCTTATAAACCTCGTTCCACGAGGGTTAAGGGATTTGTTGGAATAGTGCCTTATTTTGAAATTTGGCGCTGTGTTGACAGTGCCAAATTTCAAGATAAGCTCTTTCGATTTAGACTCGGCATAAACTACGCAAATTGCATAGTGCAAATTGCGTAGCTTATTCCAACAGGATGCTGTCTAGACGTACCCTAAAACTGACTCTAAAGAACTATCTGGAGATAAAAGTAATACATACTTATTTTTGGACACTAGAGCTTTTCTTTGAGCCCTGCAAAGCTGGAGTCAGGGGAAACTAGGAAGGTAAAGGTAAATCTGAGCTTTCTTAGGCTTAAAAGTTTATCTTCCTTTTGCTTGTGAAATGGCCTTGAAAACATAAGCCAATGGAAACAGAGCGTGGAGTTTGAAAGAATTAAGCAGAGAGGCTCCACTTTGGCAGTAAGCGGCAGGAGAGGCCCAAAAGATCCTGTACTCACACTCTAACTCTGTGTCAGATGGTTCTCAAAGAATGACCTCATTAATCCTCCCCCAAATTTGCAGATGTTCCCTATGGCTAGTACTATGATCCTGATGGACGAGAATCGGTTATGTATTGGTGGAAAAAATCTTTTCACAGACCCACCCAATGATCCTGAGGATAGGGCTACTGGTTGGTAGAATCAGATCACGTAAATATCCATAGGATCAGATCTGTTGAGCAGGTAAACTCTTAGAGGCAGGGACAGTCGTGTATTCTGATTGTACAATGCTTTGCATAATGGGGGTGTTACAATAGCACAAACAATAACAATAATAGAACCGCTACATTCTACATAGTCCCACTTGTGACTTTTAGCTTTGCTCCAGCTATTGATATTTTAATACAAGATATAATAGCTCTACCATGCCAAAGGCCTCATGTTATTTCTGCTTCAGTCATGTCTTGTGTACAACTTAGATGGGACTGATAAAAAGGAAAACTTGTAGACTGCCACTGCTGGAAGTCAGCAGAAGTTTGGAACTAGATATGCTGAGCTAATGTAACACTGATAGCAACAATCTGTGTCTTCAGGATTCTAGATTTCACAGAATAAAACTGGCCTGATTCATACCAGACTTGCTCTAGCTTTTGTGAGCCACAACTAGCAGAAAAAGGTGAAGTACAACTGCTCAAACATCAGGTTCCTAGGCTGTACCTAACACTATTCTGAATCCCAGAATGCTCAGCGATTGTCTCAGTGGAATGTGTGAAGACTTGAACAAGCTGCTCTAAAGATATTTTACCTGTAACATGAAGCACAGTGAAGCCTTTGGCGATGGGCTGACATAACCAGCAGCGTGTCTCAGTTACCCAGACAAAAATGGGAAAATCCCCAGGAAATTCACCAGTCACTGTAATCATGGAGTTAAATCGCTGTTCTGATTTCTCAATCAAAGTCAGAGGGGTGAAAATCCAGTTAAAATGATAGGATTTTAGGTTACTCATGAACACAACATCATAATTCTTCATACTCAATCTGGCATGAATTGTAGCTTGAGCTCCCGTTGTGATGGGACCATTGTTGTTGATTTCCAGAACATACTGCACTATAAAATCAGAAAACAAATGTCACAATGTTTAATATATATAGTCTCTCAGGGATCAAACGTGTGAAAAAAGTATTAGCATGCTGTAATTATGTGTTTTTTGTGCACTATGGCACTAAACACAATCAGATTTCTGAATGGGCACTGGCACTTTGGTATTTAGAAATTTATGTATAAACATAACTCTTCTCTCTAGCCCCATTACTATTATATGTTATTTAGAATTAAAATACATTAAAATAAAAAATAGCAATAAAAACATATATTTTCATAGGAATGGGTCCTAGAATTGTTAAAATATAGAGTGGGGCCCATACCAAACTGCTAGATCAGAATACCCCAAAAACTTTGGGGAAGTTTAGATGTGGATTTGGACCTTACAGATGGTTTAATAAAAGTGTAAACCAGGGGTCTCAAACTCCCGGCTAGAGTGATTGCACAATCTGGCTGGGACTCCCAGCGTGAGGGGAGGAGCCTGCTCGTTACTAGCCTCCAAGTCCCACCACCACCCCATCCTTTCCTCCCCATGGCATCCTGTCCCCTGAGCATGCAGCTTTGGGGATCACTGTGGGGGGGGGGGGGAAGGAGGCTAGCATTGAACTAGTCACACACCACTGCGGCTGCTGCAGCGAAGGAGAGCTCATCAGAGCGACTGTACTTGCCCAGTGTGCTCTGCTTCCCCAGAGGCTCCTGCCACTGTGGAAAGAGCTGGGGAAGGCGGCATGATCACTGTTGCCACATGGCACCGTCCCTCCCTCTGCAGTGATGCTCAAAGTTGCATCCTCAGGGGACAGAGTGCCATGGGAGGGAGAGAGAGACTGACAATAGTGAGAAGGGGCGGGGCTTAGGGACTGGTAATGGACAGGCCCCCACCGGCAGTCCCAGACCGGATTGCGCAATTGCTCCGCTGTAAACAAAGAGAAGGGGCAAAATATGCCTGTAAAGTAATAAATCTTCTCCAGCTTTGTGTGACTTCTGAAATGTTGCAAGCTAAACCAAGTGATTCCAGATAAGGATTGTTCTAAGATGTCCAAACTTCTTCCATTTTAGGATTATTTTTCTCTTTCTATGTCACCATGTACAAGCCTGAACATAGTTTTTACACCATCTTTGTTTGGTGGAAAGAAAAAACCCTTAGTATAGTCAAAAGAAAGATTCTGTGCAGAGGAAAAATGCAGGCTTCAAAGATCACTTTAAAGCGGACTGCAATTTTAAGGTATTGGAGCAAATTCAGTGCTAGTGGAAGTAGGGGGCAAAAACCTGAGCCAGAATTTTATAGGTACTTGGGCACCTTAAGATGCAGTTTTGTGCCTAGCAGAAGTGGCTAGGTATCTGACTCCCACTGAAATCAGTTGGAATGAGGCACCCAGGTGATTAGGAAAATGCCATGAGGTATTTAAATACCTCTATAGGTGCACTAAAATTGTTGGTATTTCAGCCTCTCATCACCACGGCAGAGTTTGTCTTATGGAAATGGGTGTGATGGTTTGGGCTTGGCAAGTCATGTCAGAGTCAGTCTTTCATTTGAAACAAGACCAGTTTTACTTTAAACCTACAAAAACAACAAGCATTCTTCCACTGTGTCTTTTTCAGCACAAGCCAGAAACTGAAGCTCATAAGTTGAATGGACAAGCCAACTTCCACGAGTTTATCATGAGAAATGTGATTTCTAAAGAAAAATAAGCCTTGCTGATGATCTTGTGATTGAACTCTCAATTCTCAGGATTTTTTTCTGCCTGGGCTGGGTGGTCTCCTGCTGTCAGCTGCTGGTGGCTGAGAAGTCCATTGTTAGCTGTAGGTGGTAGTTCCCATGGCAGCCTGTGAAGTGGGTGAGGAGACCAACTGCAATCCCTCCCCCCAAACCATGGGGAGGGTGAAAAGATGCAGAGATGAGACTAGAGGGACTGAACTATGCCAGGAGGGTGCAGGGGGGCTGAAGTGAGGAGCGTGAGGGCTGATGGGGTAGAGGGCCCATACTGATGGTGAGTTCTGAGCAGATGGATGTGTGCTGGGAGGGTGAACTGATAGTGGTGGGGGTTGATGGGGGAGGGTGGCTGAACTGATGATATGGTGATGATGGGGGCTGGGGAAGTGAACTGAGTGGGTCTGAACTGAGGGCACTGGATGGGGAGAGAACTGATGGAGAACTGGGGAACAGGAATAATTGCTGGGCAGGTGATGGGCAGATGTGGGGTTGAGAGCTCTTGCAGCAGGGGTGAAAATCATCTTATCCAATGCAGGTGGGAGAGAGGGCAACACTAACTGTTACATGCTACGCCCTTGGGAGGGCAGAGGGAATTCAAACATTAAGGCTTTGTCTACACTGGCGGCTTCTTGCACAAGAACATCTTGCACAAGTGTTCTTGTGCAAGAAGTCTTGCGCAAGAAAACGTCCACACTGCCATGTGCGAGCTGTGCTTTTGCGCAAGAGCGCCCATGACAGTGTGGACGCTCTCTTGCGCAAGAAAGCTCTGATGGCCATTTTAGCCATAGGGCTTTCTTGCGCAAGAAATCCCTGCTGAGCGTCCACACTGCCCTCTTGCGCAAGAGCTCCGGCGCAAGAGGGCTTACACCTGTTAAAAAAGAGCGTAGCTCTTGCGCAAGGAGCCCTCTCTTACCACGCCATACTGTAAATTTACTTGCGCAAGAGCGGGCGGGCAGTGTGGACGCTCTGCAGATTCTTACGCAAGAACGGCCGTACTTGTGCAAGAAGCCGCGAGTGTAGACATAGCCTAAGAGACTGAACTAAAAAACAATATAATCTTTTTTAAAAAGTCATGATTTTTTGGGCCAATCTCATGATTTTTAGGGGTCCAACTCATGATTTTTGATTTCTTGAAGTTGACAATACTGTACAAGTTAATACCATATTACTTTGCTCAGGGAATCCCTTTATTCACTTTTCCTGTTAGTGCTGGGTCAGGGTCAGGCTTTTGTAGCCATAACTCCATTTCAAGTCACTCCTGCTTCATTTAAAAAAAACAAAAAACAAAAAGACCACAACTTCAGTGCAGAGAAAACATTTTGTGTGAGCAGTTCTGATGCATGTCTGCAGAGCTCAACTTTCTAAATAGAGTCACTGTTGGATACATTTTTCCCTTAATCAATGTTTTTCTTAGCACAATTTTGGGCTGAAGATTAGTGTCCAAAACTAATTATAGATTTCATTCCTGTATTTCCTTATTAAACCCAAGAAAAATACAAATTTTTCCTTTAGCCTTATGTGTAACAAAGTCAACATATTTTTTTGTTTTATGGTCCTCCGCTAACGTTTTCTTTTTCTACTTCTCTCACCCTGGGTAAGAACCAGTCTAGGACCCCAATTTAAAGAAAACATTTACATCCTAAATTGCGGTGTGGTTGAAAGTTGGTCCTGCTGCACTGAAGGCCAATGAGAAAAAGGAGGGAAAATGCAAAAAATTGTGCACTGGCAGGGAGTAGTACGTGTAGAAAGACTGAAATTCCCGCTGAAGGTGACCTTTTAAAAATCTACACTTAGTTCACTGTCCATTTTGCTACAGCAAAAATTGGGGAAAATACCAGAAATCAGTGGAGGATATAAAAAAGACACTGGGGAGGGGACATATTGAATAAGATAACTGAATGGGAAGGAGATTAAGTGGCTAGCTCAAGGTCACACAATGCATCAGTGGCAGATTGAAGTATTTAACCCAGCTCTCCTGGCTCACTTCTCCTCAGATGCAACACAGCAAAGCTAGGAAGGAGCAAGAGGAGGGGCAAGCTGTCTTAGTCATTTGTGACTAACAGCAGTGAGGGAGCAGAGATGCTTCACTGCATCCCAATCAGGAAGGAAATCAAGAAGGGAGCTGATAGATTCAGTCTTGTCTGAGATCCCTTCCTTCCAGATTTGTTAACTAAGCCCCACATGAAGAGGCAGTTCCCACATCATCTGATCGAGGTTTGTGGCTGGAAAAGGGCAGACGTAGCTGCACCACCCCCTTTTTGTTCTGCCAGAGAACTTACTCATTATTGCCAGCTTCTCACGGGAAGATGTCCCTTTGGGGTGCAGCTCCCTTCACACCTGCTCCAGTTATTCAAGCAGGATCCTGAATACACAATCCACCCCAGAACAAGAAAACAAAAAGTCTTCCTTATAAATAACCAATGTTCAAGCTAGGAGGTTTAACTATATCCCTTCGTTTCAGAGCAGGGTTTTATCACTCTCCACAGAAACCTAGCACTGCAGAAATTAGCAGCAGGCAAAAGATCTCTCATCTAATCTGTTCCCTTTCATATATATAGGAGAAATATGACACTGCAAACCTTGCTGCAAATGCAGATAGAGCGTTTTATTTTCATGAAAACCATAGAAATGCTCAGTTGCTTCTGGGTTTGCCTGGAAATAAATACTCATTCTGTGTTTACAGCAGCATAAGATTGCTTTTTAGGGCTGACTTCTAATGACCCCTGGCTCATTAGCCCTAGACTGAGAAAGGCGCAGATCTACCTTACCTGCCGCTGACTTGAAATGGAAAAGGAACAGCACCATGCAAGTCACTTGGAGGATGCTCGGGATGGAAAAAGCCAGGGCCATTTGTAGTCAGTGCCCTGAGAAAACTGCTACTGTCTGTTCAGCTCCGATAGCCAGACTTCATCTTCCAAGTGGGCTCCACTCTGTCTCCAGGATGGGGAGGAGGTGGGTAGCAAGTAGTCACTGCTGCTGTCGCCTAGAGGCAATGTGGATGTACTGCACTGTCTGGGGTTTTTTTTTTTAAATTTTCTCTTTTTTTTCCTGGCAAATCCTGCCCACGCCTAACCAGTTTAGAAAAGTTGTATTAGACACCTGTATAAACCAATGGATTAGAAAAGGAGGCAGAGAAAATCCCTATGGGGGTGCTAGTGAAAAGCTCCAAGAGCTGCAAAAATTTTGAAAACAAAAATCAGTTTTCTGGTACAAGATAATAGAATAAATGTACTTTGGTATGCTTGGCCATGTATATCTTGCAGATTTTTGTATAAAACACCATGTTAAAAGTTACAACAGATTGATTTGTGCAGGGCTTAATATTCCATTAGAAAACAGGTGAAGTAGTCTGCCCAAATCCTGTATCATATTCCTGATGGTAAAGAAAAAAATGCTACCTTAAAAATCTTTCTAAAACAGATGAGTGATGAATTTTTGAGTCATACACTAATAACACAGTGCAAACCAATAACATTTAAGACCCCAATCTGGAAAACTTGTAAGTCTCTGCATGCAATTAGACTCATACAATAGACTGGGACTACTCCCATGCAGAGATACAAACACCTAGGTTTGGGCCTTATTTTGCATGAGATCCTTCATACAAACTAGATGACACTAGGATTTTGGAGAATCATGGCAGGCTGGGTGGATTAGCTGCTTTTAATAAAAATATTTTATTGTACAATAGTATAGTACAAAGCATAGATTGAGAGAGATGGGTTCAGCACAAAATATGAAATAGCCAGTTTATTATCAACTAATTACTCCTTGCAATATACCTTGTTAACTTGGATGACACTTCTATAGTTTGTCATGCAAATAAAGTTTCTGAACTTGACTGCTATCCGAGAATTCTTCTTCCACAACCCATCTTCCAACGTTTATACTTTATTCCCTTCTATTTTCTGTTCTATGCCTGGCTTATCACCACAGAGTAATCAAAAGCCACTGAACCAGTAAAGCTGTCTTTCAAAACAAATCATTAGGCAGAAAATTTTTTTTTGCTTTCATGAAAATCCAGCGATTGGGTCCAGTACAGGTCTATGGAAGAATATATACTGATATCTCAGTCTGTGGATCTTCACCCAAAGAGCGGGGTAAAAATGATTATACACAGTATAGGCCACCAGGGTTTTCCAGCAGTTGACTTTCTGTATCCCGTGTGCTTGCTTCATTCGGCTGTCCCTCTCTCCTCCATCTCCTCTCTGCCCCTGTTTCTAGTGGGAAAAGCTGTTTGTGTCCGATCCTTTGAGGCATCTGGTCTCGGCATTGAGAGCCAAGCGCGTTTTGCTGTGGAACCTCCGCTCTAGCACACCGCCCCGGGAGCCTGTCGCTTTCACAGCAGGGCGGATGCTCCGCCGCTCTGCCCGGGAGCTCCTGCTGGGCCCGCTGCCCAGCCCCGCAGCAAGGGCCGAGGGTAAAGGCTGGCGCGGGGCTAACGGACAAGCCAGGCCCGGGTCTGGGCGCTTGGCATTCGGCACTGGCTGCTGGGCTGCCGCGGCCGGAAGGGATCCCCGAGCCTGGCTCTCGCGTGTGGCGCGGGAGGTTCGCAGCGCGCCCAGGCGGGCGCTGCGGGGATGGGGCCCCCTCAGGCCGCGACCGGGGCGCTGTTTGGAAGGGGAGGGGCCACCCACGCGCGCGGACGAGGGGCCGAGCGGGGGATGCTGGCGGGGCGGGGCGGGGCGGGGTGGGGATGCGCGTGCGGGGGCGGGGAATGAAGTCGTTCGCAGGCAGCGGCCGGAACTGAACCCCGGCGGCTTCCGTCGTGCGTTGGGGGCCCATGCGCCGCGCCCGGCTGCGGGCTCAGGCCGGAGGGCGACAAAGGAGGGGCTCTCGAGCGAGGAGGCCGGGCAGGGAGGTAAAGCCCGGGACGGACTGCGGGGCGGAGACCGGACTCGGCGGTGGGGGGAGCTTGGGGACTAGGCCGCGGCTCGGGTGTGTGTGTCTACAGGGGCCGAGCAGGCAAGTCCCGCAGAGGCCCTGTCGTGGACTGCCCCGTAGCAGGGTGCGCGTGTGTCTGGGGGAGCCCTGCCCTGCCCTGCCCTGCCGTAGAGTGAGGTGGGCGCCCTAGACCTGGTAGTGGGTGCTGGGGGAGACTGCCCTGCTGGTGGTGGGCAGGAGTCTGGTGTTGGAGGGAGTATCTGAATTAGTCGGGGTGGGGGTGAGGGAAAGGATGTGAGGGGTGGGTAGGCTTATCTTGTGGGGCTTAGGGATCTAAGGGTGGAGGGTCAGGAGATCTGATCTGAAAGGTTGGGGAGAGGGCACAGATGTCAAGGGCTTTGACCTCAGAGCAAACCCGGGTTGGTAGAAGGAGATGGAGGCACATCTTTAAAATCCATAACTGGTTTCACACAATTACAGGGCAAGAGCACTAGCTGGAATGGGGTCAGCATAGATGGAGTCCAGTCAAAGAGAAAGTGGCACCCTCAATCAGGAGAGAGCCACCAAGACAGAGAAGGTAAGGATAGAGAGGAGCTGAGACTTCTAGGTTGTATTTCCAGTGCTGTCATGAGCTGCCTTCCTGTTTAGGCCAATCACAAAGCCTCTCTCTTCCTCAGTGCTTCCTTAGCTGTAAAATGGGTAGTTCTGTAGTCACAAAAATGTCACAGAACTTTACAGGAGTTTTGTGACAATCAGTATTTGCATAGAGATTAAGAAGAAAGATGTAGTTAAAAGTGTAGTGTATTTCTATTGAAACATAGATTGATTTGAAAGCTAAATCAAATTAAGATGTTGGATATGACAGAAAATAAACATGGATTGTGAAGTGAGGTCAGCAGTAAAGGTCTGTAACACACACAATGAAAACTAAAACCAACTGAGACGCTACTGCTTTAAAGTTTTTTTACGTATTAGGAACTCAGATCATGTTTGTGGAAAAGCTTGACTCAGGGACCCTGAAACCTTGTTGAGATGTACTTAAAAGGACATTATCAATTTGAAATCTAGTCAAGTTAAAATATGTTGTTACACTTTTTATGTTGCGCATCTTCCTCTGAGTTCCCTTTGCCAGTTTGTGTGTCTTTATCACTGTATTTTCCTAACCCTTAAACTGTTATTCTCCACTGTTGCCATTTGATAGACCCATACAAAGAAAAGGGAAAACTCACTATGCAATTCTGTAAAAGATGAAGTAACCTTTTTTCTCTTATTTCAGTTAATTAGAATGTAAGTTGCAATTGTATGAGAATAAATGTGACAGATATGATTTTTAAATTGATGGTGCCCCTTTAAAATAAGATGTCATAGGACTAAATCACCAATAAGCTGCCATATTTACAATGTTTTTGTATTTTTGTAGGTGGGCTGATTTTTTTTCAGTTTTTTTTAATATACTCAAAGTCTGGTCCAAAACAAAAATGGCCTTTGTTTCAACGCAAGGGCCCACCGTGGTTGACCAAACCACTTTGATGAAGAAATACCTCCAGTTTGTGGCTGCTCTAACAGATGTTAATACTCGTAAGTTTATTTTCCATTTCTTAAGGAAATGTAATTCTTTACTCATTTGCTTCAGGGAGTTCTGTAATATTGTCTACAGAGTTGGTGGGTAAATTTGAATGGAGTTCACTTTGCATTTTCTTTATCCTTGATTGTTTGAAGAAGCAAAATGATGAGCATTATTTACATGAGCCTTAGAGTGAAGTGTGTGAGTATGAAATGTGAGTATGAAATTGTGTGATTGTGAGAAATGTGTGCTTTATAACTGGGCAATGATAGCTAAACTGATAAGATCTGATTGCTTCTTTTACCTGTGAATGTTTGGTATTTGTCAGGTTTTTGTCACATATATTTAATTTTTCACTCAAATTTGTGAATTTTCAGCTGATGAAACAAAATTGAAAATGATGCAAGAAGTCAGTGAGAATTTTGAGGTAATTACAAAATTAATGGATTTCTTGAATGATCTAAATGCCGTATTTCTTGTTCTTGGTGTGTATGTCATCTGGATTTCTGATCCTGTTTTTATTTTTTAAACTTAATAATTAGTATATGTTTGAATTTTTAATAGCCATTACTCTTTTTGGTTCTGTGTTTAACAAAGAAAACCAGTATTTCCTTTTTAGAGTGCATTACAACTCACTTGCAGAGTTATTAGAGGCCTGTAGCTTGTAGCCTCCAGGTTTTTTTCTCAAATAATTGTTTGAACAGAAAATCTTTGTTTAGTACATTTTGAATAAAGAAATTAATCAAATGTGTTTACTACATAACCTTGGTAAATTTGTCTGTGGAATTGTTTCTCTAATGGAGTTCAGATGCACATTTAGCTCTCTTCAAGAAGTGGGCTGCTTGCTTTTTTTGTATTGAGTAATGCAACAGTTGAGAGGTGAGAAGGAGTTGTTGTCAAGTGTGGATTCCTTCCTTGAGGACTGCAGTGAAGTGAAGGTGATAGCACTGACCCTTTTCAGTTCAGCTGATCAGGGGAAAATAGCTTAGGTCCATTTGGGATGCATAAGAAGTACCACATAGAAATACTAGATTTGCCATTTGTTGCTCAAGAAATGGCACCATTGTACTATATTATGCTAAAATCTGAATGGAATCCCCTGTTTTTATGTGTTGCTTTTATTTAGAAGTACTGAATTCTAGGTACTTTAGCCAAATAGAATTTAATCTGGAACACTTGGGCAAGCATGTGTTTCATCCACATTAATGAAAAATGTCATATGATATTTAATGACAAACACCGAGGATCACCATTCTATGCCATACCCAAAGGTACATTCTGCAGAATGGTGATCTGACATTGATATCAAATGAACTGCCACATGGATTTCTCATGAGTACTTAAACCTAATGCTTTTAAACGTAGGAGCACACAACTCAAGCTTGTATAGCTCCCTCATAGAGAAGATAGTATCAAATACAAAAAAGCCAAGTATTGAAAGAACATAGGCATTACTTTTTTACATGAATACATACATATATATTTTTTTACCTATGCAACTCTGACATCTGTAGCCATCTTTCATATCTGTCTATTGTGCCTGTGTGTCAGATGAATTTGGAATACCATTCTTCAGAAATTGCTACAGGAAAGGAAAACCTTTTTCTCTTCTCCCTGTTCCAGAGCTGCCAAGTTACTGCAAAGTTGGGAAAGAGATAAGAGGTCTTGAGTGCTTTCCCATACTCTGTTTTTTGATCCTGTGTCTCTGGAGTTGCTCCATGTCTTTTGGGCAGTAGCTGAAGTCGACATTGACTAGATTCTTCTGAGTTTTGCCCTAAAAGTCTCTGAAGAGCAATTCTGAAATTGACCAGAGTCCTGTTAATTTCATATTTCCCCCTGCTTCTTAGTGAAGATACATGGGAAGAAGTTTTCATAAAGCAGGAGCAAGACCTGTACACTTGTTGCAGCTTTTGCTTCTTGCACTGGTTGCTGGGGCCAGCAAGCACGATGGATTTAGTGCCAGGGTGAGCAATAAAACGATGGTGGTTTGCCAGGATTAGTCTCTGCTGGGCCACCATCTCTATAGTTACCTGGGCCTCTGCTATTGCAGAGGGCTATTGCAGCTTCTGCTGACTGAGGATTGCTGTTCCGGGCCAATGTAAGCTGCAGGAAGCAGTATCCCAGTCCACATTGCTTCCTACAGCTCCTGTTGGCTGGGAATGGTGATCCATGTCCAAGGAGAGCTGCAGTAGCCTATACGTGCAGAGGCGCAGGTAAATAGAGGTGGCGGCCCGCCAGGGGCTAACTCTGGGGATCCAGATCTGGTCCATGGGCTGGTATTTGCCCATCCTTGGTTTAGTGCCTATCAGAGATGTTGAGGGATGTCTCTTGCGTGCCCCTTCAGTGTGCTTGTTCGCCTGGGGGGGGAAGGGGGAGACAGTTGAGCAGGGACAGCCTGAATTCTCTGAGTTCTTCTGTAGGGCTGGGGAGTCAGAAACATCACCAGAGAGCAAGAGAGAAATCAAATAGGGGGAGACCATAGGACTGAGGAGAAAAGGAGGTACTAGATGAACAGCTCCTTTCTTAGTTTTGCAAGGGTGCAAGAAAAGGTCTGCAGTTACTGCTTCTGAGTCTCAGCTGATAAGTGGTCCTTTTAATTTAAACAAGTTTTAATATATGTGTCACTGTGGTCCTCCTACTGTCTCTACCTGTCATCTTATGGTTGCTCTGTAAGTTCTTTGGAGCAGAGACTGGCTTTGCAGAATGCCTAATATAGAGGGATCTTCCTGGTTTATGATTGGGGTCTCTAAGCTCTACTGCAAGCCAAATAATACAATTAGGAGCCCATAGGTTAAATGGACTGGCTGTGTAACATGTTCTCTAAGTATGTGTATGTAAAAGAGGCATGGGAATAAATAGCTGAAATATTTCAAACTATAAATTAATAAAATGCTGTTTTCTTGTTTGAGCTTAACCTACATATTTGTTAGACATTCTGGTGTACTTTGGCTAAACTAGGCTTCTGAATTAAATGCAGCACTTACAATGGAAGCAGCTTGCTCTTCTGGTACTGCATAGCAAACAAAACAGCAACATGGGCTCAGACTTTATAATAAAAAGAAGTAGAAATGATTAATTCTGACTTTTGTGGAACATACATCTAAAGAAATAACTGTTATCTGCTCTTAGCTGTGATGAGAAGGCTTGAACGTAAGTGAGTTCACTGCACTCAGGAATTTCTATCAGTCTTTTCATTTGAAATGGTAATATTTATAGTATTTGAGCAGGTTTTTTAGATGAGAATAAGGGGTTATATTTCCCTTTCTGGGGTATCTTTTCCTATGTGCAATTTTATTCATTTTAATGTCAGTTTTGACTGGTTGGTTACTATGCTTTTTCAGGGCTAGCGGAATATAACTTTTGTATTTTGATGGCAGTCTGTAACTTGGTTAAATCACACTTGAAATGAGAATATTCCTGTGCTTAAAGTATTTTTTTTTTCTTTTAATGGTTAGAATGTCACATCATCTCCTCAGTATTCTACATTCCTGGAACACATCATCCCTCGATTTCTCACCTTTCTGCAGGATGGAGAGGTGCAGTTTCTTCAGGAAAAACCAGCACAGGTACGCAGCAACAATTATCTTTTTGTGTAGTTTGAACTTACTAATTCAGAAATAGAGGTGTGTGATTAGAGAACGCTGGGGGAACAAATCTGTTTTTGAATATAGGTTATATATACAAAGAGGCAGAATTGAAAGTCTGTGCTGCTGTCAGTAAGATACTTGTTAAATAAAGTTGGCCATTCTGTTTTGCAAATATGTACTTTAATACCCTCTCTTCTAGGGATGTAACCGGTTACCCGATAGGGGCTGGAGCAGCTCCCCACCTGATCCGGCTGGCCATAGAAGTAGGGTTGCCAGATAGTTTCACAAAAAATACCGAATGTGAAGGGGAAAAAAATTGGTTGAGCAGACACAGCAGGGGAAAAAATGTCCCCGCCAGCCTTCTGTCCAAGAGAAACAGAAAATACCGGTATTTTCTGGGTTTTTTTTTTTACCGGACAGAAGACGCAATTGCCCGACTGTCCAGGTGAAAACTGCACACCTGGCAACCCTAACCCCATGCAGGGAAGGGGTGGGGGGGTGGGGTTTCCCTTCCCTCCCCCTCTTGCAAGGGATCCCTCTTCAGGAGGCATTGTGGGCAGCATAGGGCTATAGCTAGGGCTACAAGACACTGATCCTTGCTACAGCCAGCCTATTGCAGGGAGGGAGTTCTGGGACTTGCCCAGATGTGGCCACCCCTTCCTCCCTAAATGCGCCCCATGCAGGGAAGTAGCTGGGGGTGATTCTCTTCCCCCTCCCTCCCATCCGTCCCCCCACCTTCCCTCCAGTCTTGCATGCCTCCTTAACTGTTAAGGCTCCAGTCTGCCAAAGGCTAGCCAGCCTATTCAGGGAAGGTGGGGGCAGGGGGAGGGGAGATGCTGGTCCTGCTCTGGTTTCCCTTTCCTTCCAAAAGGTGCCCCATGCAGGGAGGGGGCTCAGGGGTTTCCCTTCCCTCCCACTCTGGGAATGGATCCCTCCCTCCCTCTCCTCTCATCCCACACACCTGCTCACCTCAAAAGGAGTTTTGCTGGCAGCCTCTGCAGCTGCCTGAGCCTGGGAAGGAGCTGCAGCCTCTTTCACTACTGCTTGGCTGAAATGCTGCAGGGCTCCAGCACGTGGAGCTTCTCCCTCCCGCCAGATCTCCTGTGTGCACTTCTCCCACGTGCAGGAGAGGAACCCGAAGTATCTGGCTGTGCTGCAGGGGAGGCTGGGGGAAGTTTTTAAAGTGGCCCCAGGGACACCCCGCCAGAAGCGGCAGGGGAAAAATGTCCCCGCTGGCCTTCCATCTGAGAAACAGAAAATACTGGACATTTTGCATGTCCTGTATTTTCTGGTGTGGGGGTGGGTGTGGGGGTGTGTGTGTGGCCGGGGGGGGGGGGGGGGGTTTAATCCGGACAAAAGATGCAATTACCGGACTGTCCGGGCAAAATCCGGACACCTGGCAACCCTACATAAAAGCCCCTGTCCGGGGCATGCGTAGCCTGGCCCTCCCACTGCAGAGTAAAACTTATATATAAGCTTCATACTGCAGAGCCTGTGGCATGTATAACCATGTAACTCCTAGGATTTTTAGCGGTTACACAGTTACATTTTTAAATGACTTTTTACATCTCTACTCTTCTATCACAACTGACTAAGTTTGCACTTCAGAGTTGAAAGCAAAAGTTGAAGCTTTACAGTCAAGTAGTTAGTGATAAAATATGCTGGTAATTTAAATTTTAGATTATGAATGCAAACTAAATTTGTGCCATCCTTTATAGCCAAATATTTAAACATTAGAAGACCGTATTTTGTATATTTGTGCAGACATTTAATCTGAAGAAAAATAGTTTCTTAAATAAAGAAAAAAGCCTGTAGCTTTTCATTTTCATTGAATTAAGACATTAAAATAATATTGAGCAAGAAGTTTTTTTTTAAAATGATTTAAGGATTATCTTTAAGTTTTCATTAAGTTCTAATAGATGTCTTGGTTTGTTTTTTGTTTTCTTTCCAGCAATTGCGAAAGCTAGTTCTTGAAATAATTCATAGAATACCAACAAATGAACATCTTCGTCCCCACACCAAAAATGTTTTGTCTGTGATGTTTAGATTTTTAGAGGTATTGTTATTTATTTTACTTTGTTAAAACTATACTTCAGATTTTGAGAAATATTTTTTTTTTAACTCCTCCCCAGAAACATTAGGGTACAATTCTGACTACAATGATGCATGGGGTAGATAATTTTTAGAGTTGCTTTGGGAAGGGTTTGTTCCATTTTTGTTAGTTTTACTGTTTGAGCTGTTGGGATAGGAGGGATGGGGCAGTTGATTAATTTTCACTATATGATGTTGTTTTGATATATAGTGCCTCTGGGCTTTATTTTACCTTTATGTTGATTCTTGAAATGTGTGGTAGGATTTTATTGAGACACCAAACTGCTCTTGATAGCTTACTCTAGGTAAGATAAAGTCTCAGATGGGTAGTTGTGTTACTCTGTAACTTTAAAAAACAAGAAATCCATGAGCTTTTGTGGGCAAAACCCACTTCTTCTGATGAGCAATGAAGAAATTGTACTTATTTATTTGAGAATAATTATTGAACTACACAAACGGTTCTGGCCACCAATCACCCAAGAAGTAAATTGTATTTTATTATGTGATACAAAGGTGCTACAGGCTACTCTAGGTAAGATGTCAGGAAAGAACTGTTTTCTAGACTAGTTTATTACCTATGTAATGAGGAAAGGACCAGTGGCCCATTTTAGCCCTCTTTCCCTTCAGATTCTTGTTTGCATAAATGAGGCCTGGCAAAACCTGCTCTGTGTGAAAGAATCACTGTGTCCATAAGGAGTCCTATTGACTTTGGTCAATCAATGGGTGCTTTGCAAAGGCATCTGCCTGTGTAAAGTAGGTTGCAGGATTGGGGCCAAATCATGCCACGGATACAGACTCAGTATTTCCATTGACATTTTAATGGGATAGCCATACACACAGATTGCAAGACTGGGTTCTGATGAGTAACGTCAAAAATGAGATGTTTTCCTTGTGGCAGTTTATATTTGTCAGAAATTTCATAGGTTGCTGCGGTTGAATTGGAACTGTATACAATTTATTTAAGTTGAAGTTGTTTAAGAATACAATGGACTAATTTAAACAAATGTTTTCCAGACAGAGAATGAAGAAAATGTACTTATTTGTTTGAGAATAATTATTGAACTACACAAACAGTTCCGGCCACCAATCACCCAAGAAGTAAGTTCTGTTTTATTATATGATATATAAGATTTATTCTGAATGCTTTTGTTTGAATTGGTTTATTTCTGGCATATTTAATTGGTAAAAACTTTGCCCCGCATTCAGTGGATTATAGATATTAATGTAGTGTGGGTATCCTGCAATTCAAAAGTTCTTGTGAAAATTAATGTTTTAGACAAAGATTATGCTAGGATTTCCCTCAATGGTTTTTACTCTGGAGCAGCATCAGTTTTGTGCTCAATCCTTATGAGCCATCTGACTAGATTTATTACAGCGGAGTAACAATCTTCTATTCTACCCAAATATTCAACTGATTGGCTTTCAGTAAGTTTTGCTCTAATATTATTCTTTCCAGAAGTCTGTGTGTAGAAACTGTGGTAAAATCATGATGGGGGTGGGACTTGAAGGAGAATAAATACATACAATGGAGGTAGCACATAAGGATTGAAAGAAAGATCCTTTCTTGCGCAAAATGGGGTTTTTGTGCAAAACAGAAGCGGCAGAAAATATGCTAATGATATTGTGACTTATGCTAATTAGTCCCTCATTAGCATATTTTCTGCCACAAAAACTTTCAGTGTAGACGTAGCCTATGAGTGGGTAAGGTGGAGAACTAACATGTCAGGATATGGTGTTGAATCACCAAAAAGAGGAAACCCATGAGAGAAGAATGAAAATTGGGGATTATGTTTTTCCGAAAGCAGGAAAGGAAACCAGAATAGGAACAAGTAGAAAGTCAGCAATCTATGTCAGTTCTTATACTGCACTCAAAATCCTACTGACAAGAGTGTCTTACAAGAACTGGAAAATCAAAACTCTTCTTCTCAAATCCCACCTTTGAGACCATTTTAATGTTTTTGGAATAATATAATGATGGTGTATATATGTTGGATAATTATTGGAAGGGTCTTTCTACTTCTATTTAAATATTCACAATAAACTGTCTTGGTGACCAGTGTTCCCTCTAAGACAGCCCAGCTTCACAGGTGATTAATCAGCCCTGTCCAGTCAGAGGCTCAGGGCTCCTTGCAGGGAGCTGACTGACTGGGCAGAGCTGATTAATTATCAGCTCTGCCCAGTCAGTCAGCTCCCTGCAAGGAGCCCTGAGCCTCTGACTGGACAGGGCTGATTAACCACCTGTGAAGCTGGGCTGTCTTGCAGTTTAGAGGGAACACTGTTGGGGGCCAAAAGAAATTCTCCAAAAGTATCTCCCAAATCTTTCTTTTAATTTGAGGATTAATATTGATACAAGGATGCTAAGTAGGGATATGAATGTTTAACTGATAAGCCTCACCCTTAATGGTTATTGGTTAAGGTTAATCGGTGGGGTCCAGAGCAGTCTCCCCCTCCCCCCCCCCCCCCACCCTGCTGCAAGCTATGGGGGTGGACAGTGTGCTGCAGATAGAACTGATCCGGATGGGACTCCAGGGCAGCCTCTGTCTGCAGTGGGCCCGGTCACCTGCGGCCCACCCTAAAGTAATGAAATGGATTCCCTGTTCTTTCCCCTACCCTCCACTAAAGTTGACATTCTTTCCTTCCTAGATTCATCATTTTTTGGACTTTGTGAAACAGATTTACAAAGAACTTCCAAAAGTAGTGGTAAGTCTTATTCCCTGTGACCTGGGATCACAGGCTGTGTCTACACTACAAAGAAAAGTCGGAAGAAGATATGCAAATTGCGAAACGTAATTTGCATATCTTTTTCCGCTTTTCTTCCAAAAGAGGCTTTTCTGACATTTGGCCCCGTGTAGATGGGCCAAATGTCAGAAAAAAACCCTCTTTTGGAACATCCCTTCTTCCTCATAAAACGAGGTTTACAGGGATGTTGAGAAAACGCATCTGGTTTTCCGAATTTTTTTTTTGGAAAAGCAGACATGTTCCTTGGACCCGGCAGAGCTTTTCCGGGATACCAGAGGTATCCCGGAAAAGCTCTGTAGTCTAGACCTACCTATACTGTCTATAGTCAGTGTCTGAAAGCAGTACTTCTTGTTTTCATTTGTGCTAGTTTTAAAATGTATTAAAATGACTTTTTTTTTAAGTTAATGACATGTAACTAATGCTGTTTAAAGAAAATAACAAGGTAATGATACAAGTGCTACTTTTTTAAAAATGAGAAATTAGCAGACTTCTATTGAATTATTACATTCTGATTAACCTTCATTTTAGAACACAATCTAACTAGCATTAGCAAGTGAAGTCATTATTAGTGTAATCAGAGGCTCTTAATTTTTTTGACTTTGAGCCTGATTCTTGACTCAAACAGTTTTTTAAAAATTAGCTGCTGTGCCTTATTGTCTGGGACAGTATCCAGTATTTGAAGGCATGCATTTGTAAGTGAGCCTGGACTCGAAAATCTGATTCAAGCCTTTTCTTAACCTCTTAATAAATAGAATTGAATTTGTAGAGATGACTATTCCAATCAAATGTGATTTAAAATGAGAATTCATAGTCTGTAGTTTTTAGTCTTGTATTCAAGACTTGTAAGTGTGATGCCCTTTGCTAGTAACAGAAGGTGTGAAACTTGTTTTTTGTCTTGTCAGTGATACCCTATTTTGATGTTTGCAATCATGAAATAGAGATTAGTTTTTGTTGTTTTTGCTGTGTTGAAAGTCAGCCTGTACTCTAACACAGGAAGAGTGCAGCATCCATAATGTGATGCCTTAGAGACAATTTAGTTCAAGTCATGGGCTTCACACATGCAGCTGCAGTTTTTTGGCAGGACCTATAATGTCATTAGCAATGTTATTAAAATGTAGTGCTACTAATCTATACAATTTCAGGATTTTTAAGTCTGTGTCCAGAAAGATCCCACTGTATGTGTGAGTGTTTTATGTGCATGATACTGGAATCTTTTAGCCATCTCTTCCTTTTGGAGCTGCCCATGTGTCCTGTACACCCTTGTGCCACCTACTGTGAGGGTATAAAAATGGAGTAGCTCCAACCATCACTCACTTTCTTCTTATTGCCCAAGGCACTGAGTTGGAGCACACTGTCTTTCTGCTTCTCTGTAGGACTAGGGTTTTATTCACTGGAGCCAGTTTACTTTAACCCCCCCACCCCTTTCATCCCCGCTCTTCTCCCATTCCCTCCTCTCCCAACAAGCTCCTTGTTTTCCTTCCAAGTCTCAGGCCTGATGGCCAAAACTAGGTCTCCAGGCTTTTAAATCCATGAAAGCAATTCCTGTGACCAATATATCCAAAATGCTTTTTTTGTTTAGGGGAATGTCCTGTCCCAAACCGCTACATTATTTAAAACTCTTTTTTTAAGCTCACATCGAAGGCACGTGCTGACCACTTGATGTTATTTTTGCTGGAAAAAATAAGATTTTAACTGAGTTTCCTGCTTGAGAGCAGACTGTTTCTACTTATGAACTTGTTTCAGCTTGTGCTTTGGCTACAAGAGATGCAACTTAGAAGGCCAAGAGGTCTTTTGAGTCTGGGAGTCCCTGAAACATTGACCTTTCTATTTGCTCTTAGCAAAAAGAGAGCTGACGCAAACAGAATTTCAGTCTTTGAAGAATCACATTACCAATGTGACTGAAAAAGCAGAGATCTCTGGATGCATCTTGGCACCAGCCAGCATTCCTGATACAGGCCAAGAAGAAGGATAAAAGTCATTATGCCTTTGAATTGCCTAAGCCTACACCTTCAAACTCACATTCATGCTTTTGATACAGGGATGGAAATTCTGTCTTCAGTGACCAGTATTTTTTCTATAGTACACCAATGCTAACTGTATTTATGTCATCAAATCATTGGTACTGTATTGTGGTAAGAAGATGTTACCTGCTGAGACAGTTGCATTGGGAACGATTGGTTACATAACCATTGACATCGGTCTCACCTCTTTTTTCTGCCCATGCTACTTTTACATCTCCTGTTGATATAGCTAGCTACGTCCCTAGCATTTGAATCTCCTTTCCTGAATGTCTCTCTTTTATCTGTGGTGTCCAAACCACTGCTGGTACTGGGGTCCAGAGACGAAAGATGAACCTGTCTAGTACCAATGTTTGCTTTTTATACTATGGTATCTGAGTTATTTTTACACTTCAGGAATCTGCACCTCCTTTAGAAGAACTCTGCTCATCTTAATGTGGCAGCAGATGTGGTTCTCCTAGGAAACCTAGAAGATCTTTTCATTTGTCTAGAATAGTTCCTGAAAGAAACCTTGGAGGGAGTCCTGAATCTCTTGCTTTTTTTCATGTTCCTTGGTTCCCATTGCTTTGGCACCATATGACTTTACTCTGAGAATGTAGACCTGGCCTTAATATTCTGCATGGAATTCTCAGCTATTCCATGCTTTGTGTCATATATAGCTGCATCAAGATCTAGAATAAAATCATAATCTAGAATGATTTGGCAGATCATCTAAGCAGAAGGCGCTCCATCATGTGAGTAGGATCTGAAAGACTATTCTAAAACAAGTATTGCCAAATAGGCTTCCCTAAATGGACTTGTTTGCTACTAGTGTGAACAAGCAGTGAAATCGACAAGGGTACCTACCTCCCTGTGATGAGTGGGCAGGGGAAGGTTCAAGAAGTGGCAGGGAATGGAAAATTAGCCCTGGAGCTTATGGGCTCAGCGCCCCAAACTACCGCTCCTAGGTAGGTGGAAGTGTTCCTGGTGAACATTAGCATCTCAAGGAGAGTAGTGTGGAAATGCGCCACTGCAGTGGCTGAAAGTCATTAAAGAATCTCTTATTTCTCAAGGTAGCTACGCTGTACTAACCCTTAGTCAACTTGTTTCTTGTTTCAGGGGAGACTTTATTTCCAAGCATTACAAGAATTTGGAGTTCTGTGAATACATTTACCAAGCATTGCTTCATTGTGGCAGCTTTGAGATCAGATGCCCAGTTTGGTAGGGCTCTCCTACAGTAATTTTTAAGTAGGATTGCTGTTACCCACCTCCTTGAGAAGTAACTGTTACTTAATCACCTGTAGTGGGATCTGTATGGACAAATACATGGAGAAGAAAGAGGTTTATTGCCTCACAGTGATGTTTTTTGTCCTCGTGGATCTCATGATTTGCCCTCCTTCCCACTCATGTGGGGTCCTGACCTGGAAATTCTATATTAATGAAAGAACTTAGTGGGGCTGCTTCATATTTGATACTCTTTGGGGAATGCAAGGGTGAATCCAACAAATGTTCAGTCCCAGTGGAAACTGCTGGTTCAAAATTTGTAGGCTCGCAGTTATAGTGAGAACCATAGGCATAAAAACACCTTGAAAAACTCCTAAAAAGAAAGTGATCTTTTTTTTTTTTTTTTTTTTCCTGAGGAATTTAGTGGTAGTATTTCTCTTCTTTGAAGCTTCTGCTTTGTGTGTCTATAGAATCGATACTTTGAGAATCCTCAGGTGATCCCGGAGAATACTGTTCCTACCCCAGAAATGGTTGGTATGATTACGACAATTGTGGTGAAAGTAAATCCTGAACGGGATGACAGCGAAACAAGAACAGTGAGTATTTTGACTAGGTAACTTCAAACACTGAGTACTTGTAAAATTGTCCATATGTTAAAGATAAAATCTTACTGAAAACATCTAAACAGATAAAAGGCATGTCCACTTGTATTAGCCAGAGTGGTAGGAAAGGAAGAAGATGCGTCTTTTACATTGGGCCCATTGCATAAATAGACTGCATTCAATTCCCAATGGAATTAATAGAAAAACTCCTATTGACTTGATGTGGAGTTGGATCACGCCCTGAGTAAGTTATGACTTCACATGAAGGGGAGAGAGGAAAAAAAAAGACTATTAGTTCATATAGTCTCTTTGTGGTAGGGCTTACCTGGTCTGGCTTTGGGCCTGGCTGCTACCCTCAGTTTCTCCTTCCTCCTAAATCAATCATTCACACTGCTAATGTTTTCTCAAAAACTCTCCTCTTGTGGGAATATGATTTATTACCCTAAAGTTCAAAACAGGCTGGGTGAAAGGTGAGTGCTATCTCAGCTGGCTCTTGCTCCTAGCAGGCTGCTTTCCTGGGCCTTCTGCGTAGGAGTTCTGGCTTGTTACCCAGCCTCAGTCACTTCACTGATCCTTTTCAGGTAGTGCTTTCTGCTCTCTGATAGAGTGGTCTCTCAAAAGTCTGCCCTCCCTGAATGATCATAGGCTACTCTGTTTCCCAGCAGGCCTGGTTCTAAGACCATGCCTTCACTAAACAGAAGATTGATGCTGCCATGATCGATCTTCCGAAGTTCGATTTAATGGGCCTAGATAAGACCTACTAAATCAAACTCAGAGGGCATCCCAGTCAGCAGCCAGCACTCCTGCTTCTCGAAGACTAAGGGAAGCCAATGGGAGCTTTTGCTCCTGTGGACCTCCCACTGTGGGAATGGCACAGAAATTTGAAACAAGGTATGTTGACTCCAGCTACGTAATTAACATAGCTGGAGTTGTGTATCTTGATTCGACCTTCCCTTTTAGTATAGACCTGGCCTTAGTCAAATGTTCTCTGAATACAACAGTCATATGACATTCCTTCCACCTGGGAAACTGGCTAAGTCTGGCCTAGGTGCAGTGGAGCTCCAGCCCCCTGAAAGGGATAGTTTGCAGGTGACACCGTCTCTGATGTCTATGATTCTGTGTCTTGAATTACCCAGAAGTAGCTAGTATATAGAAAAATTACCTGTTTAAAATCTGTGTGACTCAATTACCCAGAAGTAGCTAGTATATAGAAAAATTACCTGTTTAAAATCTGTGTGACTCACACTCCTCTTGCTTTTGGAGTTGAACTTATCATTTAAATACAGTTACAGATCAAGAAATGTCTGCATAGAATTTTTATTTAACCAAACTTCCATAAAATATTATGTTCTCTGAAATTACATATTGTTTACCCTGAATGTTTAATTTTTAAAAAGAACAATACATAATTTACATGTTTTTATGAGGGGTTTAATTATCCTATTTTTTTTAGCATTTTTTGTTTGAGAAGGAATGTTTGAGACTATTAAAATATTTTTAACTCTTTCAGCATTCTATAATTCCCAGAGGGTCTCTCTCTTTGAAAGTGTTGGCTGAGCTTCCCATTATTGTTGTTCTCATGTATCAGGTTAGTACAGTATCTCTCATGTGAATATTTTTATTATTGCCTGTCACATAGTCTGTGTACGGTGTCTCATCTAGGTTGTAAGTTAAAATTGATGTAGGATCTTTTTTCTTGTGGAAAAAGCCACTTTGATGATCCAGTGATTTGTTTGTTTTGATGTATTCTCAGATACTTTGCAGAGTACATATATGAAAAATATGGGTATTTGATTTATTTTTAGAAGTTGTTATTTCTTTTTAGCTCTACAAACTGAACATTCATAATGTGGTGGCTGAATTTGTGCCTTTGATCATGAACACTATTATAATACAGGTATCCTCGCAAGCAAGGTAAGACTACTTTAATGAACTATTTTAGTTGAATGCAGGTGATATTGGTGATAGATCTAAATATGCCTCATGAACTGTAGGTACTTTTAGTCATGAAGAAAAAAAAAAAAAAAAAAAAAAACAACACAAGAACCAGGATAAGCCAGTGAAATGAATAGGCAGTAAGTTGAAAGCAAACAAAAGAAAGTACTTTTTCACACTACACACAGTTAACTTGTAGAACTCCTTGCCAAAGGTAGTTGAGAAGGCCAAAAATTTAACTGGGTTTAAAAAAGGATTAGGTAAATTCAAGAAGAGTGAGTGGATAAATTCATCAATGGCTATTGGCCAAGATGGTCAGGGATGTAACCCTGCACTCTGGGCTTTCCTAAGCCTCTGGCTGCCAGAAGGGAGGACTGAATGTTAAGGGATGGATCACTTGATTAAAATTGCCCTGTTCTATTCATTCCTTCTGAAGCACCTGGCATTGGCCACTGTCAGAAGACAGGATACTAGGCTAGCTGAACTATTCGTCTGACTACTATGGCCTTTCTTATGTTGATAGTTTACTAGTAGCTAAATATGCCTTTTGAAAATGATCCAAAATCTTAACAGATAAACTTACTTTAAAGTACATCTATTAGCTTTTTGTTTGCTTGCAACTATAATAAATCTTGGCTACTTTTGACGTAAAGCTGTTTATTATAAAATTATCCTGGCTCCCAAGAAATTCATTAGAGACTTGGAATATTTCCAGGTTGCTGTCCTGAATCTGTCCCAGTTCATTAATGACCCAGACTATCATCTGATGGCTAGTTGTCAGTTGATTTTTAAATGGACATCCTAACAAGATCCCCAAAATTGCTATTGCAGTGGGTAGTGTTTGCTGGGCCCTGTGTTTACTAGGATACTATACTCTACACGTGGAATTTTCATCCTGACACACAACTTGTGTTCTTGCTCTTTGGATTTGTAGGCAGGGTATTAGTCAGTCCATAGGGATGTAAAAACCACCAGAATAGTTAATCAGTTAACAATTTGTTTAACCAGTTAACCACTGGCTGCGGGCGGTGAGGGCTGCTCATGGAAGCTGGTGCTGCTCAGCTGGGCCACTGTGTGTGTGTGGAGGGCCCTCTGGTTTGCCAGTAAGGCATATGCTTAGTTAACCTTTAACATCCCGATGTCAGAGAGACTGAATGCCTGGTAAGCAGTCTGTGTTTCTGGAAGGGGAAACAGGAAGAGGCTATCCATCTGTCTTCTCAATTCCTTAAAGTGAGAGAGTGCTTAAAAGGCACAAAGCTAGGGAGAGTGGTCTTGCCCTGAGGGTAAGTGGCGATGACCTTGGAGGAGGAGGAGGTATAGAGTAATCTCTTTTGTATCAGAATACTATCTTGGAATTCTGTAGAAAGCCAGAAACTGCATGGTGGTCTGAAGTGCATTTGAAGTGCTGACATTCTGATGGCTTTGTTGTTGTTAATTGCTCACTTTAATTCAAATTCTTAAAATGCTGTTACAGAATTTCTGGTGTGTCACAGTGTATGCAGGGTCCTGATCATTAACATTTTTTTGCTTGCTGCCTGACAGGCAAAGAATTGAATGGGCAAGGAGCCTGGATTGTTAATGGTGGGTCCTCCCCTACTGGGTTTAGGCCCCTTCAGGGCAAGTAAGGGAATGTTTGAGTGCCTAGGTATACTATACTTCAACTATACAGCAAACTGAAGCCCTTTTTTTGACTCTATTCATGAGCTCTAATCTCATTGCAAAAAGAGAGGATGAACAAAATAAACATAACACTTGTTCAATTCAATTTCAGGCAACACAAACTTTACAATAAGGAGCTGTACGCTGACTTTATTGCTGCCCAGATTAAAACATTATCATTCTTGGCTTACATTATAAGAATATACCAGGTAGGTTATACTAAGGATTTTTTCACCGTTGTAAGTAATGTAAGTTCTGTTACAGGGAAACAGCCAGAGGAGGAGGATGAGCAGCACAACATGTGTCTGGGGCTAGGGAAGGAGGAGACTTGTGTAGCAAATTCAGAGTTACAAGTTTGTTCTGTTAGAGAAAGGGTTAAAATATACAAATTAGAGCATCCGGTTCAAGTCTGCAGACAAAGCTTCTAGCTAATAAAAGCACATACAGAACAGTTGTCTGCTGAACTTCCTTTTTATAGGCAGAATTTTGAAAGAAAAATCAGTGAATTTCTGTCAGGTGGAATTATAGACAATTATAAATACTAAAAACCAAACAATTGTTTAAAATGATCGGCATTGCAAATGTAACTTGAGAATATTTACTTTACAGGATTTGGTGGCTAAGTACTCTCAGCAAATGGTAAAAGGAATGTTGCAGTTACTGTCCAATTGTCCAGCGGAAACTGCACATCTCCGAAAGGAGCTTCTAATAGCTGCTAAGCACATTCTTACCACAGACTTGAGGAGCCGTATGTAATTTTTTTTTTTTTTTTGGTAGCCTGGGTAGAAACTATTAATGTCTCAAATCCAAACTCTTCCTGGTCGCTTCAGATGCTTTGGCTTTCTTTCTGTCTGCTTTCTACCATCTATTGATAATGATTTTAAAATTGCTTAAAGTGGGCTTAATTGGATTTTTGAGTTTTTTGAATGAGGGTTGTTGGGAAAATTGTGCACAACTTTTATCTGTAACTTTTTTTTCTTTTTTCCCAGGCAAAATAACTTGTCCTATATCCTGGAGTGGGATGGAGAACTGAGCAAGGTGCCCTGGCAGCTTGTTCTCTCCTGCTTTAAAACTTGGGTGTTGCAAAATTGTTACTATACAGCAGTGAGCTCCAATCTTTTTAAGCACAAGATCACTTTTTGAATTTGTCAGTCCAGAATCTACCTCAAAGCCAAATACCCCTGCCCCACCACCTTCTCCAAGGCCCCACCCTTCTCACTCTGTGAAGATGGGGTACAGGGGAGGGGGAAAGAGTGACATCAACGCCCCCTGCCTATATTCTCCACTCTGCATAATAAGCAGGAGGTTCCCAGGGGGCAGCTCTGAGGCTCTGGGCAGGAGCAGCAGGGCAGTGGGTGGAGGGGCAGCTGAAGTGCACGCATTTGATAGCCTTCCAGCCAAACCTGTCAGGATCATTGTCAGAGGCTTCAAGATCTATGGGTAGATCCCGATCTACTGGTTGGTGACCACTGCTATACAGTGATACACACTTAGACCCTGCAGCATTGACATGCATGCTTAAAATAGAGTACATGAGTAATCCATTGACATCAGTGGGAATAGTCACCTACCTAACAAGTAGTCTTTCTTGGCTAAGTGGGCTCAGTTCTTATTTCTAGACAGAAGACCTCTTTGAGACTGATCTAATGTAGGTTCTTTGGTACATTTTGTTCTTCATCCTTTTGGCAAGATTGTTTGAGTAGCTTGCTTCACAAAGTTTCAACTTTTATTTTTCCATCGTTGCTGTCTTTTTTTTTTTTTTTTTTTTTTTTCCTTTCCACCCCGTCAGCAACAGTCCATGGAGAGAGCCCACCAGTTTTGGTGTCTTAGCCAGTGTTTCCTCTATTTTTTTTTCCATCCATAAATTTTGTTATGTGTACCAAGGTATGTGCAGACTTGTGCCACAAGTAGAAACACATGCTGTGGGCACTCTGCTATTCAGCTGGGCGGCATTTGAATCTCTCCTGGATGGTTGCCCAAGTGGTCAGTTTACAGGGAATACTGATTCTAGGTGGAGTAGCTCACTATTGCCATGTCTTCAGGCAGCAGATGATTGACACTGCTGTGATTGATCTTCTGGAGTTCAATTTAGCTGGTCTAGTTAAGACTTGCTAAATCAAACTCAGAGGGTGGCTAGTACTCCTGCTCCTGTGAGGAATAAGGGAAGCTGTTGGCCTCCCGTTGTGTGGATGGCAGAGAAACTCGACTCCAGCTACGTATCTTGATTCAACCTTCCCCATTAGTGTAGACCAGATCTGTGTGTGCTAACAAGGTTTCGCTGCTTCAGGTGTTAGAGCGGGACTGGGGAGGTGTGGAGCAAGTAGTACAGAATGTTTTCCTTAGGTTTTCCAAGCTTTAGAGTTTAGTATTGTAATCACACTTAAAACTAGTTTTATTTTGGATGCTACATGATTGAGAGGGATTCCTGATGCTTAAAACTGGACCTGATGTGTGAACTAGTGGTATGTCCAAATGGAAGACATTTTCAAAGTGCAACCCCTATGGTGATTGACAGATGATGTCATTCTGATTCCCTCCCCTGCTTTTTTTGAGCTTAATTTTCTGAGGGATAGGCAGGGGAGAGAAAAGGTGTCCTCCTTTTTCCGCTGCTGGTGCAGTAAATTCAGTATTAATCATTATTTTTAAATGCCAGGCAAAGGTTTTAAAAATTAACTTCAAAATATCATTTATTAATGCTGCTTAAAATTAAAATGCAGCTTAGAGTACAGACATATTTAAAAGTTTACATTCCAGTTGTTGCTGCTCATTCTGAATTGCAAGTGCCATTTTTCTTTCAAAAGATTTAAAAGGATATAAATTAGATTGAATCTTCAAAATTCATGGGTATTCATATCATTTTGCCATTTGTTAAATCTTTGACATGAAGTCATATTAATTAGCCATTAGCAGAATCCCCTTAATGGCACGTTGTGCATAGTCTAATTTTCTTAATTGGTTTTAATGCAGATCATTGAAACAAATTAGGGTAGTGACACAAAACCACAAAGATAGATGTTAAAAATGGGGCTTCCATACTGAATATTTTAATTGCTTATGATCAAAATGTGTCAGTCTTGACTAATAGGACTTGTGGTTTTCTCTGAAGACATTTAGCAAAACAAAGACAAAGCAAGAGGGCGATCATCAAGCACAGTTCCTTTTCTGTTCTCTTCCTTGACTTGAATCTTCAATTTACTCCACTCTTACCCTTCAAACAATTTTGAACTTCATTCTTTTTCCCCCCACATCTCTCTTTTACCACATCTGTGGTATTCCCTGTGTATACTAATTTCAACTCTGCATTTGAAATGCTTACTCTTGGTTTAATCTCTTACCGTAGCAGACAGTTAATTGATTCTAAAGATCTCCTAATGTGTTTAAAAAAACCCAAACTATACATCTGCTAATACTGTTTTCTTCCTTTTCTGGGCCCTTCCTAAATCAGAGTTCTCTAGCAACTGTGCTGATGTTTTCCTTTCCTCCTTGTCATCTTCCTTGCACTTGCATGCACATCTCCAAATTACTAGCTCCCTTTTAGGGTTGCCAGGTGTCTGGTATTCTACCAGACAGTCCGGCTTTTGTGTCCTCTGTCCAGTAAAAAATTTCAGAAAATGCCGGACATGTGCAATGTTTTCTGTTATTTTCTGTTTTTCTGGCTGGGCGCTGGATGGGAGCCTGGCAGGGGCGGAGGGAGTGGCTGGGAGGCGGGGCTGCAGTTGGCGCTGGGAGCCTGTGGTAGTGTGCAAAAGCATGGCGGGGGGAGTGGCTGAGACTAACTGTTCTTATGGTACTAACTAGCACACAACCACAGGCTCCCAGTGCTGATTGTGGCCCCGCCTCGCAACTGGGAGCCTGTGGTTGCGTGCAGAAGCAGGGTGAGGGTGGGGGGAGTGGCTGGGAGGGGGGGCACAATCGGCGCTGGCAGCCCTCAGCTGATTGCGTCTGAAGGGGAGTTATGCCTTGGGGAGGAAGAGAAACCCTTTCCCTGCTCCTGAGTGCTGTTCAAGCACGTTGTGGCGCCGTAGTCCAGGAGAGAAGCCCGCAGGTGCTTTGAAGTTGCGTTTAGGTGCCTTCCATGGGCTTTCAGGCAAAACTGACTGGGGTGGAATTTCTGCTTCTTCCCACTGGGACACCCAAAGACCTGGCTATGGGGGAGTCACATTCCTACCTAATGGAGATTGCCTCTCCCTTTTTTCTACTTCACTCTCTGCTCCTGTGGCTTGTCTAGCAGTCGACTTCTTAGATACTGTACGTGAGCACGTCTTCTCCACAATTCCCATCATCTGCAGTACCTAGACAGAGAAAACTAGTTAGTTCTCCAAGTTCTTAGATGCTCTTCTTAAAGAACATTTCTCCCTTGTCTATTTCTGTTAATTTGTTGGTTATGCCTAAATGCTTTCATGTATTCATCATGACCCATCTTGTATTTTGAGATCCATATATTTTGTGTGATAGATTCTGGACAAAAGATGTCGCATTATAACGTTGTCTGACCTCAGCCATGTATAATGTTTGTTTAAAAGGAGCCAATGGACTTTAAAAACCATGTTAAAAGCAACATTTCTTATGGTACTAACATTTTTAAAAGCACAAAGATTTCAGTTTCCATGCTACTTGACATTACACTTACTTTTTTATTTTTGCATTTCTCCATTTAAACAATAAAAATTAAAAGTCCATTTCACGTTCATGTATAGTTTTGCTTAGTGTTATTTTTACTTTTCAGACACCTATTGCTTCAGTATTTGGGGTTTGAAATTATTAATTTAAAATTGTGGAAATAAAATAGGTTGTAGGACATAATAGCATTTGATCCTAATATAAGTTGATAACATCTTTTATGTATCATGAAATTACATTTTAGGGATTCTCACCTCACATTTATTTTTTATTTTTTTTTTGTTTGGAATTTTTTTTATTATGCCAAATTATGGCTTTGATTACTTGCTAAAGTATATCATTTAAGGAGCAAACTAGTGGAAAGTTCCTAAGTAAACAGACTTTCTGTTATTAAGATATTGCTTTTTGTGTGCTTGAAAAATGACTTGTATAATTTACTGTATCCTGGCTGTGATTAAGTACATTAGTTACTTGATGCAATGCTTCATTAACTTTTGTTTTGTTGTTTTCCTGGTGATATATGTAGTGGGGTTTTTTTTGTATTACAGAATTTATTCCATGCATGGACAAGCTGTTTGACGAATCTATACTAATTGGCTCAGGATACACAGCTCGAGAGACACTGAGGTATGAGATTTAAACCAGTGGTACACATGAACCTCTTTAATCTGGCAACCCTGGGAAACACGCTTTGCTGGATTAAAGATTTTGTCAGGCTAGGAAAGGAGTGAGGGGGATGGGAGTATTCGATGGGAGTGATGGGGAAAAGTCTCCAGTAGAGCACGTCACTGCAGTTCCCCCGGGTACATACCATGGGTGCTTCAGAATTAGGGGCACCTGGAGTACAGACTAGGGATGTAAAAGCCAGTTTAATTAGTTAACCAGTTAAATGTTACCAATTAAATGGGATGAGCAGCCTCTGTCCTCCCCCTGCAAACTGGGACTGCACCAGCCGGACTGGAGCGCCCCTTGCCCAAAGCAGGAAGGGGGCTGCTCCGTCCCCAACTGGTTAACTGTAACCGGTAAGCCTCACCCCTTTGATGCTCACTGGTTAAACATTCATCTGTCTGATTTCTTGTCAATGGGATTTAATGGGATGTATATTTAGTGTTTTCATAATTATACAAAGTTCTAAATCATTCACTGCTTTTTATAGTAAAAGCTGTGTTATTCAGCCCTGTACCAATCTTCATAGAAAGTCTGGTTTATAGTCTGGTTGGTGCGGGGCTGGCAAGCTCCCTACTTAGCTTTGTGTGGCTCTCTGGAAGTGGCGACGTTCCCCTGTTGCTCCTAAATGGAGGAATGGCGGTGAAGGGTTCATAGTGTGGGAGTGGGGTTGTGGCATAGGAGAGGACTTTGGTTGCAGGGGATAGGGAGTTAGGGTGCCAGATCCAGGTGGCGCTCACCTTGGGTGGCTCCTCAGAAGTGAAGTGTCCCTGCTACTCCTAGACAGAGGTGTGGCTAGGCGGCTCTGAGTGTTGCCTCCTCCCATTGTCCATGGTTCCCAGCCAATGAGAGCTGCAGAGCCAGCGCTTGGGACGGGGGTAGCACAAAGAGCTGCCTAGCCACACCTCTGCTTAGGAGCAGCCGGGACAGGTAGCTGCCTATGGGGAGCCAGCCTAGATGAATGCCCCTCAGATCCAGCACCTTGTACTACAGCACTGCACCCCTCCAAACTCCCTGTCAGTTAACTGGAATTTTTTATTTCCTGGCACCCTCCCATTATCCCAACATTCCAGATGATAAAGCTTTTATTGTGCTTAAGAAAATAGTTGTATTTCCTACTCTCTGGTAACTGGATGAGAGATTTTGGTGAGGGTTGTCTCACTGTTCTTGCTAGGGATGTGAAAGGTTAACGAGTAACCGGTGGGGGCTGGAGCAGCTCTTCGCCTGCCGTGGGCAGGAGGCTGTTCCAGCCCTGCAAGGGACCCGCTGCGGACACGGGCTGCTCTCATCCAGAGCAGCTCCTGTCTGTGGTGGGCAGTCTGGTTGCCCCGCAGGCAGGGGCTGCTCTGGTGGGAGCTAGGAGCCGGTAGAGCCTGTCCCAGGTTCAGCTCCAGTGTGAGCGGGAGCATCGGGGGCTGTTCTAGTTGGGCTGGAGCGATCCTTAGCCTGGGCCTTGCTTAATTGTTTAACTGGTCAAACCTTAAGTTAACTGGTTAAATGTTAGGCCAACCTAACGTTTAACCAGTTACTGATTAGCTAAGCTTTTACATCTCTAGTCTGACTTGCTGTTTTAATAGCGCTTAAATCGGGGCTTTACAGATGCCCTAGTGGCAAGATGGAAACATCAGGATGAGTGGAGAGGGATCTTTTCTAATAATTCTTGAAACTCTTTTAACCGGGATTCTCTAGTTTGGCAACATTCATGGTCTGGCATGGATGCTGCAGGACCTGAAGTCCCAGTGGAGGATCAGTGCACGGATCCTGCAGGGCCAGCAGAGCAGTGAACTGATGGTAGGGCTGCCCAGTGCATGATAGTGTGACTGCGCAGCAGGGATGGGAGACCTTGTGCAAGGCTGCCCAGTGGTGCTGGAAGCTGCGGTAGCTTGGTGGGGCAGGGAGCTGTGGTGCGCATGGCTGCCCGGCAGGACCCGGAGCCCCAGTGTGGTGCGCATGGCTGCCCGGTGGGTCCCGGATCCATGGCAGTGATGGTTGCCCATTGAAGTCAGCAGTGCAGCGGGGCCAGCAGGAGGTGGGGAGTTGGCTCGGAGACCCGTGGCAGGGCCAGGAGGGCCGGTGGCAGGGGTCCAGAAACAATCTCCCCTGATCCGGCAAAATCCTTCATCTGGGACTGGTTGGGTCCAGAGGGTGCCGAACCAGGGGAGTCCAACCTATAGTACAGTATGGGGTTCCTGAAACTGCAGAGAATCTGAAACAGTAAAGAGCAACAAACTTTGTAAGCTCCAAATTCTGACCTCTGTACAAAGTTTAAGATTTTAAATAACTAGCTGAACATACAATCTTAAAATTCTCGATAAATAATTGTAAAAGTAAATGGAATATGTGTATCTACTATGATCACACTTGAGATCTGTGTAGTGTTTTCTTAGGACTTTTTTTACTGGACAGTCACTGAAACATGGAGTTTAGGAATTGTTAACTAAGCAAGAGTAACTTTAAAATATTCTGAAATTCAAGTGTTCAGATGGACATATGTCCCTCAATGACATGCTTTTAAACCATTTAAAAATTATTTTCATTTTTCTATAATAATTATCAATTTTCTTTTATTCATCCAAGTTGTTTTTTTTGTAAGTTAGTGTGTTGGTATTTGTACTTTAATCTGAGTGAATATTTCTGCATATGTACAGTAGGAAACAGTCCAATTGCCAGATAAGTACAATTTCCAAATGAGTGTGCAGCCCCTGTTTTTGTTAAAATACAAGCTTATATTTGCATATTTATTGGCATTTTGCATGTACGTGTGGAGATTTTTATTGCCACAACAGATGTATGGTAAGTTTTTCCTAACATGGTCATTATGTGCAGCGTTGAAATTTGCCCCATGGGATAATGGTGTACAGAATAAAAACTTGAATTTTCTCAACACTTTTGGGGCCAGGAATTATGAAAGTTTCCGAGAAAAGTAACCAGTAACATTTTAAAGTTACATTCTCTTACCTCAAAACAAGCAAACATTAAACCAAGCTACGTGTTGGGGACATACTGAGAGGGGAGAAAGAAAAGCGGGGAGGAATATTCGGGTTTAAACAAGTTCTGTTGGACAATTAGTGCTCCTATATTAAAGTAAAAGGACATGTATAATAATTTATATACAGGAAATAACATGAAAATAAGAACAGCCATACTGGGTCAAACCAAATGTCCATCTAGTCCAGTATCCTGTCATCCGATAGTGGCCAATGCCAGATGCCCCAGAGGGAGTGAACAGAACAGGGAATCTTCAAGCAATCCCTCTCTCGTCACCCATTCTCAGCCTCTGACAGAGGCTAAGGACACCATTCCTACCAGCCCTGGCTAATAGCCATTGATGGACCTAACCTCCATGAATTTATCTAGTTTGTTTTGAACCTTGTTAAAGTCCTGGTCTTCACAACCTCTTCTGGCAAGGAGTTCCACAGGTTGACTGTGGATAAATAACATTTAGCTCTCAATATAATGTAATGTACAAATGAAGCTATTACAATTTAAACTTCAATATTTAAAATAGTTTTAATGTAGGAACCATTAATGATGTCTGAGTAGCAATGTATTATAACTGTATAATCAATACAGTGTCTTTATTCCCTTTTTTATCCATAGGCCACTTGCATATAGTACACTGGCAGATCTGGTACATCATGTCCGTCAGCATTTACCACTCAATGATCTCTCCCTTGCTGTCCAGTTATTTGCCAAGAACATTGATGATGAGTCATTGCCTAGCAGTATCCAGACTATGTCTTGCAAGCTTCTTCTAAACTTGGTAGACTGTATCCGTTCCAAAAGTGAACAAGAAAATGGAAATGGCAGAGATATTCTCATGAGGATGTTAGAGGTATTGATTTGGTTGAGACATTGAATATTGCAGTTATATATAAACTATCATCCATATCTCTTATTTTTAAATTAATATATTGCCACATGCATCTTGATACCCTCACCTCTTTTTCCATTCACTTTCATGGGAAGGAGAACATACAGGAATAACTGTACTGATATGCGCCATCTAGTCTTGTCTATTCATAGACTACTACAGATTGCACCTCCCTAAACCAGGATTCTCTCGTCTGGCAACATCACAGATGTTACTGAACAAGAGAGCCCCGGGACAGGAGGGCCAGCAGCTGAAAGCCCTGGGCAAGGCAAGTCTGGTGATAGTGGAGCTAAGCATCAGCAGCCCAGCCATGGTAGCAGGACAGGAGCAGCCCAACAACCTAGCTGGGGCCGGGTTAGCACGCATGGGCTGCCCCGGCAGTGGGGTTGTGCTGCGGCAACCTGATGGGGCTGCGTGCTGGCCTGGCAGTGGGAACAGAGCCACGGCAACCCCACAAGGGAAGCCTGTTGGGGTTGTGGCAGCGGAGCTGGGGCTGTGGCAACCCAGCTCAGGCTGGGGCAGTCCATGCATGCTGGCCCAGCAGCGGGGACAGTGCCGTGGCATCCCCACATGGGAAGCCTGACTGGGGCTGCGGCTGTGCCTGCAGAGCCTGGGCCACGGCAGGTTGGCAGTTGGATGGGGGTCATGCACTGGCCGGAAGCGGGGCCGGGGCTGTGTGCTGCGGTGCTGGCTGCCATGCTGGCTGGAGCAGCAGTTATGGCAGCAGGGCCAGGGCAGCTGTATTGCCCGGTTGGCAGCAGGGCTGAAGGAGCTGGAGGTGGGGAGGAGGGAGAGGGGGCCTGTGGCAGGAGACATTCCTTGGTCCGGCAAATTCTCTCATCCAGGACCACTTGGATCCAGAGAGTGCTGGACCAGGGATGTCCAACCTGTAGAACTAGAAGGGATGTTGAGAGGCGATCAAGTCCAGTCCCCTTCCCTCATGGCAGGACCAAGCACCATCTAGATCATCCCCGATAATGTCTATCCAACCTGCTCTTAATTATCCCCAGTGATGGAGATTTTACAGCCTCCCTAGGCAATTTATTCCAGTGTTTAACCACCCTGACCGTTAGGAAGTTTTTCCTAATATCCATCTTAAACCTCTCTTGCTGCAGTTAAAACCCATTGCTGCTTGTCCTATCAGCAGAGGCCCAGGAGAACAATTTTTCTCTATCCTCCTTGTAACACCCTTTCAGATAGTTGAAAACTGCTATAATGTCCCCACTAAGTCTTCTCTTTTATTTTCTGTTGCCATGAGCAGTGTCCAGTTTCAGAGATTTCAGAGAGAGGCTTTAAAACTTGTGCAATATCTTAACCAGAAGGGAAAATACTTTCATCCCCAGCTGGTGTTCCGCTTACGTTCTAAAGCAGGAAAATTGAATTGTGATTTAATTTAAGGTCCTCAGCATCCCTTTGTGAAATAGTGGGTGTGTTCCCATTCCTTTCTATTTAATAAACATCATCATTAGGTTCTCTTGTTATAACACTCATCTTTTCAGCTGAATATTTGATGGATACCCCTAAAAAACCTTCGGGGGTAGCCAAGTTAGTCTGTACAGGACAAACTTAAAAAACAACAAAAGGTCTGGTAGCACTTTATAGACTAACAAAACATGTAGATGGTATCATGAGCTTTCGTGGGCACAGCCCATTTCTTCAGATGACTGGAGTTATGAGTTTAGGAAATGCAGACCCAAAATAAATGGAGAGGGGAGGGAGGGGGGTAGGAAAAAGAGAAGGGGGTGGGAAACAAAGGAGCAGAGGGAACTGCTTTATATACTGAGAGTTTTACCCAAGGGTTAAGTGCACATCCTCTGTTGAACCTTGTTTACACTGAGATTTGTGTATCTCCCACTATTGTGCTAGTTGCATCCAAAGAGTGAAGAGTGGCCTCCACATCTACCACCGTGTGATCTAAATGTTCTCAGCAGTATTTATACATTTAGTTTAACAACTGGAGACTTTCACAAAGACGTCAGGGTGAACACGGCCTTTGTAGTGCAGCCTTGAGGTCTTAGAGCAGACTTAGGAATCAAAGCCAGGTCAGTCTGTGGTCTCATACTCTTTGTCTTCTGGGCAGGCAGGCTCAGACACATTGGATTCTTGAAGATTTTCTCCCTTCCCCATCTTCTCTCATCTGCTTATAATGATTTCTTAATATCACGGCTCTGCTGCTGGAGTAAGGGAGAGGGTAGGGGAGAAAAGGATGAGTAGTGTGTCGGGCTGGATATCAATGCTTTGGAATTTATTCAGCTCCACTCCATACCATAGCAGAGGTTTGGCTAGGTTTTTAGTCTAAAGTTGACAGTTTTTCATGGATTGTAAAGCATTATGCTGTCACTCAGTACACAAAATAGATCTGACCCTAAATATGAAGATTCTTTAAGATTAGATGGTATTGTGGTGCCATGTAGTGTATAGACAGGGCCTTATTTCCAGGTATCCCATGATTTTTGCCTATTTATCAAACTGGAAGTTGAAATTCAGAAAAATAATACCATTATTGAAAAGGTGAAAAATATGAAGCAATGGAGAAAAGCATAGAATTGTATGAGTCTATGAAAACTAGGAGATCTGCAAGTAGTACTATAGGAGAGTTTATGACTGTTCTGATTTTTGTTTGAAAGGTATAGGTCTTCTGTAGCACAAAAAATATGGGTTTAGTTTCCAATGTGGTTTTAGCTACTAAGTTCTAGTTTTAATGTTAAGAGTTTGAAGTATAAAACACTGTTAATTAAGGTTGTTTGCTTTATTGGAATTACAAGGGATGTTTCTCTGAGGCATGGCTCTGATGTCAGACCGATCAGGAAAGTAAACATAATGAGACCAGATCTCATTTTGGGGGGCTTTATTAGTCTTGAAGTATTTTTACTTTTGGAATGCGTTAAGTTAAATAAAATATCATTCCATTCAGAAGAGCCTTTCAACAGTGATCACTTGAATTAATATAGAGCTATTTGATATTTTTGAGATTGTGAGTATAATTTCTATTAACCCAGCTGTCTTGGTCTGAAGCTATTTGTTTCTAATGTATCAATGTTAGGTTCAATCTTCAAAATAAACTCAATCTTCCCCCTCCCCTTTTTTTTCTCTTCTGTCTCAGGTTTTTGTTCTGAAATTTCATACAATAGCACGGTACCAGCTTTCTGTTATTTTTAAGAAGTGTAAGCCACAGTCTGAACTTGGTGCAGCTGAAGCTGCTTTACCTGGAGTACCAACAGGACCAAATGCAGCTCCTGTTCCATCCCTTGCCCCTGCCACTCCTGTAGCCCCAGCACCAGTTCCTGTATTTGAAAAACAAGGGGAAAAGGAGAAAGAAGATAAGCAGACGTTCCAGGTTACAGATTGCCGAAGCTTGGTAAAAACTTTGGTCTGTGGTGTCAAGACAATTACGTGGGGCATAACATCATGCAAAGCACCTGGTGGTAATATTGCACATCCACTTGTCATTTTGCACTTTATAAGAAAAAGTCAAATTGTACTTGTAAAAGAGACAAACTTTGCTTATTCTTTCCTTCTTCCAGAAGCACAGTTCATTCCTAACAAACAGTTGCAGCCAAAGGAGACACAAATCTATATAAAGCTGGTGAAATATGCAATGCAAGCTTTGGATATTTATCAGGTATCTAGTCTGGCTAGAGCATATTTCTGTGATACTTTTATATGTAGAAGCTTTGTATGCCTTGTGTTTTAACACAGACTCTTTTTTGATTCAGGTATAAGATTCATAGAGAGTAGGTTTATTAAGTTTGCAGATGATACCAACTTGGGAGGGTTTGCAAATGCTTTGGATAATAGGGTCATGATTCAAAATGATCTGGACAAACTGGAGAAATGGTCTGAGGTAAATAGGATGAAGTTTAATAAGGACCCATGCAAAGTACTTCACATAGGAAGGAACAGTCAGTTTCACACACGCAGAACGGGAAGCGACTCTCTAGGAAGGAGTACTGCAGAAAGGTATCTAGGGGTCATAGTGGACCACAAGCTAAATATGAGTCAACAGTGTGACACTGTTTCCAAAAAACCAACATGATTCTGGGATGTATTAACAGGAGTGTAGTGAGCAAAACACAAGAAGTCATTCTTCCACTATACTCTCTGCTGATTAGGCCTCTATTGAAGTATTGTGTCCAGTTCTGGTCACCACATTTCAAGAAAGATGTGGAGAAATTGGAGAAAGTCCAGAGAGGAGCAACAAAAATGATAAAAGGTCTAGAAAACGTGGCCTATGAGGGAAGACTGAAAAAGTTGGGCTTGTTTAGTTTAGACAGAGGAAGACTGAGAGGGGACATGATAGTAGTTTTCAAGTATCTAAAAGGGTGTTACAAGGAGGCGGGAGAAAAATTGTTCTCCTGGGTCTTTGATGATAGGATAAGAAGCAATGGGCTTAAACTGCAGCAAGGGAGGCTTAGGTTGGAGATTAGGAAAAATTTCCTAACGGTCTAGGTGGTTAAACACTGGAATAAATTGCCTACAGAGGTTGTGGAAACTCCATCTCTGGAAATACTTAAGAGATACTTAGACCGACATCTATCAGGGATGATCTAGACAGTGCTTGGTCCTGCTGTGAGGGCAGGGGTCTGGACTTGATGACCTCTCAAAGTCCCTTTCAGTTCTAGCATTCTATGATTCTATGAAAATGAAGTCCATGGGATTGTATTTATATACCTAAGTTTTAGGGCGTTTTGTTTTTTGTGTGGAATTTATATTTGAAATGCATCTGCTATAGAATTTCATTAATTTAAGGGTTGATAAAATACTTGCTCTGTGAGGGGAAAATATGTACTTTGTAAACAAATATTCTATGTCCTATGTTATGTTGGAGATCAGAATCTATGAAATAACAATCCTGCCTTTAAAAAAATTGTGAAGAAATTCACTTACCATATGCCTGACTAAAATCTGTAGTTTAAAGGTAGCCTTAGTCTGAAATCATGTAATTGCCCAAATATAATGCGATCTCTGTCTCCTCCTCCTTATGACTTGGAGACTTAATTTCATAATTATGCTTAAAATGTCGATTTTCTGATGTACGTTTTGAAAGCTTCCCAGGGCTGTGGCATTGTTATCTTGAATGTAAGCCATTGTATACAACTGGTATTCTATATAGATAATTTGAGAATAATAGGGAAATGGTTCACCTTGTGACAAATTTACTTAACTGTGTATTAACTCTGTTGCATTAGGTTCAAATAGCAGGAAATGGCCAGACGTATATTCGAGTTGCAAACTGTCAGACAGTCAGGATGAAAGAGGAAAAGGAGGTCCTGGAGCATTTTGCTGGTGTTTTCACAATGATGAATCCTTTAACTTTTAAAGAAATCTTTCAAACTACTGTTCCTTATATGGTGGAAAGGATCTCAAAAAACTATGCCCTTCAGGTAAATGGCTTTGCTTTATACAACAGTGAAACAATATAAATATTCTGCTAAGATGGTTTTTATTTTCTGTAGTTATTGCTTTGTATGTAAAATTAAACCATGTAATTTAAATTTAAGCATTTCAAGTTAACAGTGCAAGTATCAATGGACTCAGGCGTTCAGGTACTGAATGTAGTAGATTTTTTTTAGTTCTGCAGAAAGTAGCAACTATGGCTATGTCAGAAGTTTCAACTGCTGTCCTTCCGTGCTAATTCCTATAGGGTATGTCTACACTACAGCGTTAATTCGAGTTATCTTAATTTGAAATAGTGAATTTGAATTAAGCTAACTCGAATTAACGTGTCTACACGCAAAATGCAGCTCGAATTAGCATTTTGCTAATTCGAAATACTGCATCCACACTGACTGGACACAGAATCGGATTTAAGGCCAGCCAGAACCAGGTCAGGCAGGGCATCAGGTCAGGAGTGTCTGTGTGTGGCTGCTGCCTGAGGCTATCTGACACCTGTGCTTAAAGGGACACCTCCCCCTGCTCCCGCGGGCAGCCGGGTCTCAGGTGTCCCTGCTTGCTTGCCTGCCTCGATAAGGGACAGCAAAGCATTTGTGTCTCTGCGTGCTCTGCTTGCCTTCACTTGGGACACCACAGCACTCTGCAACACGGAGCTGGAGCTGCCCCTGGGCACTCTGGTGCATCTCATGAATGTGTTGCTGCGAGCCTGGTTGCACTTTCTGCAGGCTGCCATCCCGGAGGTCCATCGGGGGGCTGTCAGTATCCAGGAGGCCCTGCAGGAGAGCTTCCACCCTGAGGAGCACTAAGAGACTCCCTGGTGTGCCCCACTGGGGGCTTGTGCCTCATTCCTCCCTCCTTCCACTTACCCCTTCATAACCCCCCTTCCTGATGTCAAATAAAAACACATTTCTTGCCAAAAACAAACTCTCTTTATTGACCTAAACTGGAGTGGGAATGAGGGTGAGAGAGGGGAGGGGGAAACCTGGGAGGAGGGAGCTGGAAGGGGGAGGAGAAGCTCAGGGTTGGGGGTCTTGCTGGACCAACTTGATTTTCATGCACACCTGCTCCTGGGTTTGCATGTGGCCTTTAGTGGCCAGGCTGGCAGCTTTCCTGCCATAGACGGCTGCGTTCCTCTGTCTAGTGCAGAGATCATGGACGTTGAGGGCATCTTCCCAAACCTGAGTATGGTCCACCCTGATCTCCGCCCTGGACCAGGAAGGCGCCCGCCTTCTCCGGGCCCTGGCAGGCTCCTGGGAGCTGGCAGACTGCTTCTGGGGCGCAGTGGAGGGCTGGCTGCCAGTGGCTTGCTGGCTCATGTTTTGGGGCCACTGGGTCGGGGCAGTGACTGCTGGCTCTGGGCCGGCAGGCTTGGAGCTGGCACAGGCAATGTGGCCAGAGTCTGCCCCTTTAAGGGCTCCGGGGCTGCGAGGAGGGAGAAGAGTTTTCCCGGTTTGGCCCAGAGTGGCCACCAGGGGAAACTGGGAAGGCTGGAGGCCAGCTAATTCGGACTAAGCGTCTACACAGCGCTTATTCCGAATTAGCTAATTCGAGTTTGGCATTACTCCTCGTAGAATGAGGTTTACCAAACTCTAATTAAGCACCCCGCTATTTTGAATTTAATTCGAAATAGCGGTTTGCTTGTGTAGATGCTATGGAAGTTAATTTGGAATAACGTCTGTTATTCCGAATTAACTTTGCAGTGTAGACATACCCTTAGACTGCATTGTGATTTTAATACTTGTGCAAAAACTATAGGAGGTGGGCCAGTTAAATGAAAAGTTTGAGTTGCACAGGGAACGTGATAATGTATCTTTTGTGGATAATTTGAGCTAAGTCTCTGATGGTGGAACAGTAACATCAGTGACTACTTTTTTTAAAAAAATGGGACCAATTTGACATTCCCCAAGTTCTTTTCATAATGGAGTTACTGCTGCCCTATCTGCTTCTTTTGACAGATTGTTGCTAATTCCTTTTTGGCAAATCTTACCACCTCGGCCCTTTTTGCTACAATTCTGGTGGAGTATCTTCTAGATCGGCTGCCAGAAATGGGCTCTAACGTGGAGCTGTCCAATCTGTATCTCAAGTTGTTCAAGCTAGTCTTCGGCTCTGTTTCACTGTTTGCAGCTGAAAATGAACAAATGCTGAAGGTAAAGTTCATTTTAACCAAGGGAAGTAAAATATTCCATTTTATTGTGTTTAAATTTTTCTTCACTATTTTTGACAATTAAATGCTTTTCCTGAAATGGCCATTTTAACATTTGAAAAATGTTTTTTTTTTTTTTTTTTTTTTTTCAAACCCCTCCCCTCCACAACAAACAAACAAACCCCATTAATAACAATAATGGAGCAATCAGAGGATGGCCTATTCATAAGAAATAATTTTCATGAATGATTGTTGCATATTGGGAACTATGAAGTGGAAAATTATAAGTCTTTATGATTAAATATTCGAGTTGTCGTCTTAGGAGTTCCATAAAGTTTTCCCTGGTCAAATGATTTTCTTGTTGTGCTGTGTATCTTACTGTATTTTTATCACTGTAGCCCAGTAGTTGGCAACCTGCAGCCCATCGGGTTTCTATGTGCAACCTGTGCAACTCCCTCTGCCCCTTCCCCCTGCGCCTCTTGCACATTGGGGGCCCTGCACTTACCTACTCCTTCCACTCCCTCCCAGCATTTCTAAAGTGCTGTGAATCAGATGATTCACCTTCTATTCCTGATCTTCTCCTTCCCTCCTGGATCTTGAACACCAGGAATCAGCTGATTTGTGGTGTTAAAGCTCTGAGAGGGAGGGGAAGGAGAAGGGACAGATGTGTCAGCGGAGGAGGCAGGAAAGAGGCCAGCTGGGGGTATGAGGGAAGATGTGGAGTGGGAGTGGGGCCTACAGTGTGGAGGGAAGGGTCACGCAGCCCCTGGCAAAATGAGAAGTGACACACATTTAAGGCAGGGACCTACGAGAAGTGCATGCTGATTGCTAATAACATTGTGAGAGCCATGCACTCTCTCTGCTTCTTTATGTTCAGAGCCCTACATATTTCTGCTCACATGGATAAAAATTTTGTATACATACAGGGCTCTGTTTATGCTAATTTTGCTGGCAATTTAATTTGCCCATAAAATGGATCACTTTGTGTTGAAAAGGCGTGATAAGGGAGAATCAGGTGCAATGTATTTAATCATTCTTGGGGTCATGGTTAGTGTACATGCCCGATTTCAATCTTGTGGCCCGCTGAAATGAAGGAGGGCCTCTCAGGTGGCACACTTGCTAAGCCTTGGTTGCCCATGGCTGCTGTAGCCACAATAAAAAGTTCAAATTGCTGCCCTCCCTTTAATAACAAATCTTCTCTAGTCATTAATGCTTAATTGTAGCCTGTATTATGACATAGCTTTAATGACAGTAGTATGTGCAAGTAATGCCATCGAAGGATAGATTGGAAAACAGACCGTGACAAGTGTTGTCTAAGGTGCCTCATTAAAAGAATCTTAGAAATGTGACCATTTCTGTACTTAAAAACACAAAGTAAGATGTTTTCTTAGGTCCGCTTACTGTGGATATAGGCAAAAAAGGAATACTGTTTTAATATAACCCTTTCTGCCTGCTCCTCCTCCCATTCCCTCTCCCCCAAACAATTTTATATTGATAGATATTTAGTTTGGGGACTTGTTATAAAAGGACTGGTTGGTGATCTCTAGACAGAGCAGTCTAGTTTTATGGATTACTAGTTCAAATCTAAATTTTATTAGATTATTTTTCTTAGGAAAAAGTACATAAATATTGTTTCAGATTAATGTGCTAAGTTTCCCCTGACCTGTCATCAAAATCAAGGTCACTTAGATTTTATAAACTTTAAATCCAATTTAAATAGTATGATTTACTGCCTTCACAGTTCCCTGCTTCTGTTATATTTTTATTTCAACGGAATCGATGATGTGGCCTTGATTAGATAATTTAATTGAATGATGAAAGCTGTTCATGGTAGTTGTGTAGCAGAGTACAGTGCTTTCAGATGTTGTTAAAACCTATAATAATTTCACTATTCATACCTGAGATGAGACAGTCCTGATACCGCCTCACAATTTTTAATGGTTTCCACAAGCTGTTAATGTTCTACAGTCTAAGAAGCCAATGTTGTGATTTTTCTAAATGCAGAGTGATTTAAAATATGGAGTGCTTTTAATAAAAAATTAGTGAAGTTCGTGCTAATGAAAATGAAGGCTTTAATGATAGAGCAAGATCTAGAGCTAGAAAGTACTGTAAAGCTCTGTCATTTATCTGTGATATTTCTGCTAGTCCATCCTTAAAGGTTTTCGGAGCACGAGCTGCCAATTGTGTCAGATTCAATTATTGTTTTGTACAGAGTAGCAAGATAAGTGACCAAATTCTTTCATCTGTGACTAACGTGAACCCATGTCTCCAGTGGTTGAGTGTGATACATTTCTTAGCTCTCATTCAGATAAACTTTCTATATTTTTAATGTTTACCTTTTAGCAGCTTCTTTGTTAAACTTGTGTTTCTGGTGCTCACCTGTATCAAAGGTATTTGGGGCAGTCAAGGAAGGTTATTTCATCTACAAGATTAACAGGCAAATAACTTTGTATTCTGTTGAACTTTAAATAGTGATGATGAAATGGATGCTTTAATCTTGAAGCTTTACTTTTTATAGCCGCATTTACACAAGATAGTGAACAGCTCAATGGAACTTGCACAGACTGCTAAGGAACCATACAACTATTTCCTTCTACTCCGAGCACTGTTCAGATCTATTGGAGGAGGCAGTCATGATCTCCTGTATCAAGAGTTCTTGCCTCTGTTACCAAACTTATTGCAAGGTCAGAACAAATATCTTCCTCTGTTTCTAAATGAGTATTTTGAAAAAAAGTTCTGTTACACTGGTACAAATGTTTTTATAGATATTACCCATAGTGACTCATGTCATTTGTCATGTATATTAAATATCTGAATATAGCTTATTTCCTCTTGTTATTCACTGCCACAGTCTCCATGATTCTGGCTACCCCAGCTCCTGCTGTTGTCTCTTTCTGCCTCCCATTGTGAGTTTTGCTCTGCTCATTCTTGTTGGCATGGAGAACTGAGGAATAACAGTGGGGTAGGAGAAGCAATATGTCCAGACTCCTGGCAATTTGGGGAGATTGCTACAAAGAAAAAATGCCTCTTCTCAGATTTAAAAAACAAATAGTGACAGTGTCTTAAGACTAATTAAACAAAACCAGCCAAACAAACAAAAAGTCAAGCAGCACCTTAGAGACTACCATAACATGTAGATGGTATCATGAGGTTTCGTGGTCACAACTCACTTCTTCAGATGAATGGAGTTAATAAAGGTCCAGTTCCATATTTTGTTAGTCTTTAAGATGCTTGATACCATCTATATGTTTTGTTGGTCTTTAAGGTGCTGCTAGACTATTCATTGTTTAAGTTTTTCCAGTTACAGACTAACATGGTTACCCCTCTGAAGCTAATTAAATAAAATGAGATTGGCCAAAAGGGTAGGCATGACTGAAAAGATAGCAACCAGAAGTATACTTGCTGAACAGGAGAGCAAGCAGAACTACGAAGATTTGAAGAGAAGTAATCAAGATAAGGAGAGTGAAAGCTTGTGCTACCCATCTTCCACTAGGAAATTTTATTTTCCTTTCAGTTAACAAATATATCTAAGCTACATATAATCGAGTAAATGTGTAACAGCTGAACAGTAATGGGGGTGGGGGTAGGCACAGGCAGCTCCCCGCGCATACAGGGCAGGTTAACCGTATATAGGGTTACACTTTCACATCCCTAGTATAAACCAGTCTGTACATAAGAGTGCATCGGGGAAAATATATTCAAATGGAATTACTACGTGGGCTTATGGAATAAATGCCGAAAGTTTTTGTGTATGGAAAATAGGGGTAAAAAGTAGTATGCATATTTATTTTGTGGACACAGTGAACATTCTTGAAAACATTCACTGTGGTTTTTAGTTTATCTTTACTGGAAGCCCATTCAACGTCTCAGGTTAGCAAATGTGTTTTCTTTAAATGCTCATCAAGTATATTTTTAGAGTCCTGTGTGTATACAAATTTTGTATCTGCATTCAATCTGCAAAAATGATCAGTTGATATAAAGCAGATATCTGCAAATTTGCTGGGTTCCACATACAAAATTTGTATCTGCGTTTCATCTGCAAAAATGATTCGCAAATAACCATGGATCTAAAGAGGATCTTGTTGGATTTGCAGGGTTCTGTGTATAAATTCTTCTATTCCAGTATCCTCATTGGTCTAATTTGGCTAATTCTAGCCTTCAGTCAGTGTACTGAAAGGTTATTTCATTATGTAAAACATGTATTTTACTGTGCTAGCTTACACATCCTCTTTCTTCATGGTATTTGCAGTATGTTTTTTATTACAGAATATCTTTCCACCTGCATGTGCGTGCGTGCGTGCATGCGCATATATATATATATATATATATATATATATATATATATATATATATAAGACTTATAGTTGGGGAATAGATACAGAGAAGCAGCTTTACCAAATGTATTAAATGTAGAAACCTTAAGGCAATGGTTCCCAACCTTTTTTTTTTATACAGCCGATGTGCAAACCCATTCACAAATTTTTGGCAGACTGGTAACATTTTAGTTCCGTATTTGGTATACAGATGATGAATATGCAAATAAAATGTTGCCAGTCTGCCAAATATGTGCCCCAGCCCCCTGAGCACAGCAGCTGACTTCAGCTCCGGCAGCCACCACATGGCTTCAGCTCCGGCAGCTGCCCACCGGCTTTTCGCGATGGCTCTGGGGGCTTAGACTGGGGTATACCCCAGCCCCCAGAGCCACCATAAACCGCCACTGTGGCCAAGTAGCCAGCGGTTCACAGCCCGACACTGGTCCCTGGATCGGCGTTTGGGAAACGCTGCCTTCAGGCACACTGATTGTGATTAGGAAATTACTGGCTGTTTTAGACATATTATTATAGTGTCTGTTTTTAAAAATATGTGACCTCCTACTGTTTTTCAGGACTTAATATGTTGCAAAGTGGCCTGCACAAACAGCATATGAAAGATCTGTTTGTAGAACTCTGTCTCACTGTACCAGTTCGATTGAGCTCCCTCCTCCCTTATCTGCCAATGTTGATGGATCCTTTGGTGTCAGCTTTGAATGGATCTCAGACCCTTGTTAGCCAAGGTTTGAGAACTCTTGAATTGTGTGTGGATAATTTACAGCCAGACTTCCTGTATGATCATATTCAGCCAGTTCGAGCAGAGCTTATGCAGGTAAATATGTAGTTTTTATTAAAACCAGTAGGGGTCAATGATCACCTAGGTATTGCAAAACCTTTGCTTTGAAATTTGGGATGTTTGAATCTGAGTGGTCTGTGTTTTGAGAACCTTTCCCATTAGGTCTGTGTACAAAGTACAGTAATTCCTTATTTAACATGTGCCTGCTTAACACGTTTTTGCAATAACAACATGATTTTTTTTTAGGGAACGTTTTTTGAATTACACGACCGTCCCTGGAATAACATGATTTCTCCCGGCTGCACGGGGCTTCCCCCGCCTCCTGCAAATCGGCGGAGGGTTCGCCACTTGCCGCTCCGTTCCCTGGTGACGCCCCCGGCCCCCCCCCCCCCCCCCCCCGCCGGACGCAGTGCGGGTCCCGGCAGACGCGTCACAGGGGCATACTCCCAACCCAGTCCCCCTCCCATTTCCTCCCCTTCCCTTCCCTAGAGCTAAACACCTCCACTCCCTGCTGTAACCCAGTCCTCTTTCTCCCCCAACCTTATGCCCCGGTCCCAACAGACACCACTGCTTGAAACGCAACCCCCACCTTTTCCATTATTTTCAATGGGAAAATTGACCCCGCATAGCACGTTTTCACTTAACACGATCATTTTCTGAAACATATCTATAGTGTTAAATGAGGAATTACTGTATAGGCAGAACTTTCAAGCTGATTTGGTACATATATGAAAACTTTAAAATTTGAACAAGACCAAGACTAGAGATGTAAGTAGGGTTGCCAGGTGTCCAATATTGGATTGGACAGCCCAGTATTTTTTTTTCCCTCAACCAATTTTTTTCCCCACCATGTTCGGTATTTTTTGTGAAACATCTAGGGTTGCCAGATGGTAAGTGACTAGTCGAATATCCGATAAACATAAGCTTAAGTAGTGACTCCACTAGTTGCTCCCCCCTTGTAGCCTCTGTGACAGCAATGTGGGGGGAGCAGGAGCCGGTGCTGGGGGAAGCTGTCTTAAAAGCTGGTTTCCCCCCACGCCCAGCACCGTCTCCATGGGGGGCAGGGGAGGCAGAGGCACAGTGGGGAATGGGCGCAAACGGGGACTAAAGCAGCCCTCACTTGCGCAGGTTTCCACTGCGGCACTTCAGCCTTTGAAATGTAACAAGAGTCCCCGCTTGCGTCCCTGCTCTCCCTGTGCTTCCTGCGGTGCCCCCACCTCTTGCTTCCTATACGAGGGGCAGCAAGTGGGGGCGGGGGGGAACATGAGCCAGTGCTGGGGGGAGCCAACTTAAAAGCTGGTTCCCCCCAGCACTGGCTCTGGGGTGCTGCCTGCCCCCCTCCCTCTGCCTCTATTAGAGGCGCTGTGTGTGTGTGTGTGTGTGTGTGTGTGTGTGTGTGTGTGTGTGGGGGGGGGGGGAATGGGAAGGCTGCTGCAAAGCAGCCTCTGTCTGCAGAAGTCCCAGTGGGGGACTGCCCTTCTTTCTCACCCCCCCGCCCCTTCCGGCGGACATGAGCAGCTGCCACTAAGCAGCCCCTATTTGTGGCGGCCAGGGCTGGCTGCATTCAGGGGGTGGCTGCTGTGAAGAAAGGCTGCTCTGGCAGCAGCCCCTGTTCATGGTAGACAGGGCTGCCTTCTATGAACAGGGGCTGCAGGACTCAGCGCAAGCGAAGACCAAGTAATCCTGGTTCACGCAGATGCTATGGCGCTGCAGCTCTTACTACGTTTAAAATGCATAGCAATCCTGTTGACTAATCGTATAGCCGATACAAACTGTATCAACTATATGATTAGTTTGATAACCATAATTGAACATCCCTAACCAGGACATAACATTTTGGTAGGTCTTCCCTGTTCTTAGAAAAAACATTTGAAAGCCAAAAACTGAGATTCTGTAGTAAGGTGGCAAATACAATACAAAAGATTGATAAATACTAAAGATGATGGTTTAGGTAATGGACTTTTTTGTGTAATCTACTCTTTTTAAACTATGTAGTGTGTAGATTTGATCCATGTCTTACTTCTTTAAAGGTGGGTTGGATTACTTCAGGGTTTTCATATTTTTACATGGAGGATTATCTTGAAATGCTACACCCTATTTAAACTTGGCCACTTCTTCTAAAATGGGGTATTCTTCATCAGATGCAGAAAAAGTTGAATATACTTTGCACTCTGAATAGAGCATTTACTTTTCAAGCCCTTTGTATATGCAGCTTCCTTTTGAATAGCACACTGACCTAGATTTACTTCAGCCTCAGTGGGCTTTTGTATTTTTTGTATCATGCTTCTCTTCCTGTGTTAGCTATGAAACCTAAATTGTAATTGAGCTCTTTACAGATGCCAGTGCTACTCTTCAGAACCATAAAAAATGAGCTGCTTAAATACAATATAATGGAAACATTTGATTTTCAAAAAGAGGAAGTTCTTGTAATGTCTGCTATGGTATTCGAGAGAGAAGTTTTATTCATTCAGAAAAAAGATCTTTAATTATTAAACTTGCATATTTCTAACACTTAGAGGTAACACTTTCCTAAATATAGCACATGTAAATATTTAAATTATTCTGTAGGCTTTATGGCGTACATTACGCAATCCTGCTGACAGCATTTCCCATGTGGCTTATCGTGTCCTTGGTAAATTTGGTGGAAGTAACCGGAAGATGTTAAAGGAATCCCAGAAACTACAATATATAGTTACAGAAATTCAAGGACCCAGTATTACAGTAGAGTTTTCAGATTGTAAAGCATCTATTCAGCTTCCAATGGAAAAGGTAAGCTTACCCTTTTATTCTCTTCAGTTTCCTTCCAGTAAAGTTTCTGTACTGTTAATATTTGCTTATGAAATAGCCTCATTAAAATTCCAAGAACATGTACTCCTAGCTTTTGAGAGGAATTGTTGCTGTCTGTAAACACATTTTATTGAAATGATTACATAAGTGGCATAAAAGATTCCTGATGCATTTAGTAGGGTTTTTATTTTTTTCAAACACATGGAAAACAATGAAAGGATTGTTTTATTTTCTACCATTGTATCTGGCCAAATAGTTCACGCTCTAGATTATTTACTTTATGGTCCATAAACCTATTCTTCAGTAGCAAACAAAATCCATTCTTGTGTTGTCAGGACACTTTGTGACTTCCATTGCCTTGAAATACATAAAATTACACGGGGTGGGGGGAAAGAGAAGAACCCTGTGGACTTGTTTGTCATAAGTAATTATGGAGACGTAGCTGTTGATATTTGCCTAAGATTCACTGGAGTTCTCTTACAATGGGCGTTATCCAGTCTTGATGGAGTTGGAAAATTTGTTGAACTTCTTATACCATTGTTTTTACATGCAAAACTAGTTCAAGTCGACTGTTTTTTAGTTCTCTGCCAATTTTGAATTCTGTTTCTCCCCAAAGGAGAGGCATAAAAACTAAGCAACTTGTTAGCAAAAGTCTGTTAAATTATAAGGATAGGAAAATGCCCAAAGTTTGGATGACACACATGGGATGCCCTCTCTGTGTATACTATGCTGTAGGTTTTTTTCATTCTTCTTTCCCAGTTCTTGTAGTTTTGTATGGTTAGCTCAGAAGCTGAGAACTGGAACCTTCTGGGTTCTTTTCCGTGTGTGTGTGTAACATGGCCACTGCCCATAAGAATCAATATTAATGTAACTGTTTTAGATGTGACACTGCACTACTCTCACTAATGCTGACTTCTTTCTAGCTTTCTAGAAAGCTGTATTTGCATGTTATTTAAAGACTTTTGTTTCACAGCTGTATCTTCAATTACATGGAACACTGGTCAACTTTTTAGAGTTGATCAGGAAACAAGACTGTTTACAGTACTCTTAATGTGTGCTGAAAGTAAATGCCGAATTTTAGAAAATTTGGAATGAGCTGAAGCAGTAAGAAATCTATCTTTCCTGTTAGTGCTCTGATGAGAAGTTCCATTTCAGTGGTCTGAGAGAACTCATTGCTCTTTTCATCGAGACTTTGATAAGGTTGCTTAAAAGATGATAAAGCAACTAGTTAATTCAGTAGATGAAAAGATGATTTTCCTTAGAAAGAAACAAAATATCCCTTTGTAGCAAAAGGCCTTCTAAGGTCACTTTTGTCTGCATAATCTCATATTAGCTGCTTAAGCATGGATGATTGGATTTCATTTTACAATCAGTTAAGCAATGAAATTTCTTATTTCATGTCCCCCAGATGAATTTTCCACATGGGTCACATTTGATGCATGTCTGTCTTGTATTTAGGTGTGGGTCTTTTATTTTCAGGGAAGGATGTAATATAAAGTAATATAAAGTGTGTGCATTTGTAAAGGTTAAACTATAAAATATATAAGACTTGGTCTTAAGAGACAATTTCAGATATTCCCAAATACCTTGAGTACAGTTCTTCTTTTCCTTTGATGGAAGGCTGATCTCCATTAAACAAATAGGGTATGTCTAGACTACATGCCTCTGCCGACAGAGGCATGTAAATTAGACATACCGACATAGTCAATGAAGTGGGGATTTAAATATCCCCTGCTTCATTAAAATAAAAATGGCTGCCGCGTTGTGCTGGCTCAGCTGATTGTCGGCACAATGTGGCAGTCAAGACGCGGATCGGTAGACAGTGGCTTTCCCTGTCAACTGATCCGCGTCTTGATTGCCACGTTGTGCCGACAATCAGCCGAGCTGGCACAATGTGGCGGCCATTTTTATTTTAATGAAGTGGGGGATATTTAAATCCCCGCTTCATTGACTATGTCGGTATGTCTAATTTACATGCCTCTGTCAGCAGAGGCATGTAGTCTAGACATACCCCTAGTGTTTGGATCCATTAACAATTGCTTATGGCAGGTTTTACAATGTATGATATAAAAACTTTTGTATTGGTTGGGAAAAGAAACAAATCAGCTATGAAGAGAGAATCTATGGAAATACAGTGTCTTTGTACCAATTTTGCGCACACATGTGCACACAGCATTTTATAACTAGAATATGTGGGAATTTATGTGCAGTAATTACTAGTGGAGGGAAGAGATAGTGTCTACATGAGGAATGGCGAGGGAAGGAAGGAATAAATCTTCCATGATTTTAGCCACGATGTATAGCCCTGTAAATCTGCCTACGCGTGCATCTGCAGATGTGGTTGTATTGTTTACCATTTTTGCATATCAGATGCAGATACACATTTTTATATTTACATTGGCTGTTGTTGGTGCAGATGCAAATATATATAAAAAGTGAACTGTGGATAGCAGATCAGGTACAAGTTATTTATTGTGGATGCAGATCCACATTTTTGTATGTATGCAGAGGTCTGCCACAATGTACTCAGAGCTTCCCATTTACACAAAACCAGAATTGACATTACAATTTCCAGTTCACTCAACCCTACAAACATTATGCACAAACATTTTTAATTTGAGGTCTCAAGAGTAGTAGTAGTAGTATTTGAGTGACAAGCTAGTTACCTAATCAAAGGCAACATGAGTAACCAGTGCTCAGTTGATGTCATCTTTTTTTCATTGCAGGCAATTGAGACTGCTTTGGACTGCTTGAAGAGTGCTAACACAGAGCCATATTATCGGAGGCAGGCTTGGGAAGTGATCAAGTGTTTCTTGGTTGCCATGATGAGCCTCGATGATAATAAACATGCCTTATACCAGCTCCTTGCACATCCCAAGTATATGATAATCCTTTAAAGCATTTATATTTATGTAAAAAGTAGTTTAATTTAGAGACAAATTCAGTCTATACAGTACATGCCCTCTGTGGAATAGTTACTTGCAGCTTGCTTTCTAGTACTTAATCCTATTTTTTTAAATGACCAAAGATATGGGCTTCCCTTCCTTTGAGGAACAGTTTTAGAATTTTGCTTTATTTACCATAAATGATGGATGTATGCTCATATTCAGAAATTCTCCTTTCCCTGCTCCTCCCTCCTACCAATTTCTGTCGGGGGGGTGGACACCATACTTGGGATGCAGTACAGAGTCGGCTGAATCTGAGTGTTTATGGTGGGGAGGATACTAGAGGCTGGCATAGATTTGTTCACTCTTGTAGTACAGGTGAGTTCTCACTTGTCTGGCACTCTCAGGACCTGACTGGTCCCAAATGTTTTTCTGCTACCTGCCTCCCTTTGCCCAGAACGTTGGCTGTGGTGAGGAAAGGCTCTGCTGATGGAGAGCTACAAGAGCCTCTCCCCAATGTAGTGAAAGGCTTCTGTGGCTCCCCTCTTGCAGAGCTTTCCCTCACCACAATAAAAGACAGAGGAGAGAACAGCAGGATACTAGCCTTCTGAAAATAGCAGTGTAGGCATGGGAGTCACAGCTTGGGCACCTAGAGCTGTGGAGGATATGTATTCTAAGTAGGGATGTTGGATAGCGATTAATTAATTAAAATTAATAAATTTTAGTGGTTACACAATTATTCAATAATCTCTGGAGGCAGGGCTGGCAGCCAGTGCCACCCTGTGCTGCTGCCTCTGATACAGAGGCAGCAGCGTGGGGCGGCATCAGTCCTGTCCACGGGTCCGAGCTCCTCGCAAACAGAGACTGTGCTGGCATCCCACACAGCTGCCTCTATCCCTGGCAAGCCTCTCCTGCTCTCCCCCTCCAATACGCTGGCTGGAAAGCTGACTTCCCACCTGCCCCCCTCACCCTCCATGCTGCTGCCTCTCTATTGCAGCATGGTCACCAGTTCCTGCCTGATACAGAGGCAGCTGGCGGGGGCAGGGAGGAATGCATGTAGTCAATAAGATTAACTGATAGACCTAGGATTATTTGTTAATCGTGTAGTTGACGACATATTGGCTTCCCTAATTCTAAGGTTAATTTGTGAAGGACACTGCTTTATTCTTTGTGCCTTATGCCTCGGCATTTACAATGTAGTTTATACCTATTCCAGCTGGGTGTGTTGTGTCTGTACTTTGTGTCACTACATGTGCAGACATACCAACAGGGTTAGATGATTGAAGTTGAATCTGATGATGGATAGGAGTGTGGCCAAAGTCATACAGTATTCTCAGTGTTCTAAGCCAATCCTTTCCCCATTTCCATGTCCACTTTCTATACCTCCTGGAAAAAATCCCCTCCTTCCAGATTGCCCTTCCTTTTTCCTCTCCAGAGTTGCCCAACAAAAATCTTCTTATGTTTGCTTTCTTTTTTTCTTCCTTTAGCAGGCCTAATGGAAGCCTTTGGATTATGAGCTGCTTAACACTTTTTTTTGGTATTTTTGAAATTGCATGGACAGATATTAGGTGTTTTGGACAAAAGCTCGAGTAGGAAAAGCAGTGCAGTTAGGCAGTCAGGAGTGTTCCATGGAAGTATAAAACCTTTTAATAAAGTTGATCTTGGAAAAGACAAAGTATTTGCTTGAACTGGGGTTAAATTAAGCAGTTATTTTTCTACTGCTTTAACCAATGGCTCAGAATAACAACATTGCATTTAGGTTATTTTTCCCATTTATGTGCATGATGTATATATGTTACTTTGATTCCCTCAGTGCAAATAATATAGCTAAAAAGCATGATTCTTTTTATAATGGTGTCACATTTTTCTAGATTTGACATAAGTAACTTTTTTTTTTTTTAAAAAAGTCTATTTGGACTTTTCAGCAAATAGGTTTTATTGGGCAGTGAATTAATAGATAAATAACATTTCAAACCTTAAAGATCAAAATCAAATGTCGTCATACTTAATAAAAGTGTGAAAATATCAAAAATGCCATTCTGTAATTGAATTCTACTGTTATGCCTGTATACATATTATTTGGAATGTGTGTGGCCTCTTCTGAACCACTGGCTTTGAATGTTCATGATGAAATTGAGCCATCCATCATGTTGCCACTGGTTGCCAAAATTAAAATGGATTAAATGAACTGATCTAGCTTTATCAAAATGAAGGGGTGGGGGTTAGAAGTAAGGAACAAATTGTAAATTAAGTCCCTGATGGTAATGGTGGAACTGTTGGCATGGTAGTTTAGGATTATAATATAGATTTATTTTTGTCTTTTCAGCTTTACTGAGAAGTCCATACCAAGTGTAATTATTTCACATCGGTACAAAGCACAGGATACTCCTGCCCGTAAAACATTTGAACAAGCATTGACAGGAGCATTCATGTCAGCAGTCATCAAAGATCTGCGACCTAGTGCTCTGCCTTTTGTAGCCAGCCTAATTCGCCATTACACAATGGTGGCAGTAGCTCAGCAATGTGGTGAGTACATGCAGAATAGAAATGTCATGAATTTTCAGCAGACCGGAGAGGAAGACATAATCATTTGCAATATATGGTTTGCTTTTAAAAAAGGTCATAAAATGGAAGTTTGGCGCATATAAGCCTGTTTCTTAGTTATATTATTGTTACGATACCTATGTGAATATGATTATACTTTCTCTTCTGTTTTTCATTAAAAAAATTGTTTTGTAAGCTGTGCAGAGTTATAACCTAATGATATTTTTAAAATATACAAAAATCTATCACAGTGAAATGTGCATAGTTTATAATGGAACAGACCACTTTTGAAGACTTATATAAACATATGTAGAATGCACTTGTAACCTTGAATGAAAATTTTTGGGATAAGCTTTCCACTCCCACCTGCCCCCCCGCCCCCACTGATATTTGGGTACATTTCCTTTTTGGGGTCTCTCAATTTTTAAAGTCCAAAAAAGAAATTGTATAAATAATGAAGAGTACTGCAGTATATTCCACATATAAAATGTCACTTAGTAAACCTTGGTTTGTATCTTTTTTTTTTTTTTTTTACATAGTTCAAGTGATTGGGGGGCGGGAGAAGATGCTCTAAGCATATATCTTTTTAAGGTATTTAAATTAAAACTAAGAATATTTTATTTTATAGTGCAGTATATGGTAACCAAGTTAAAGACAAGAAAACATTTCAAATAAGTTTTCATTTAAAAACTGAAAAAATTATAATCCATTTACATGCAAATAATCATAATTTCCACTAGTTTTGCAATGGGTTGATCAGAGAAGATAGCAAGATCTAATTTTAAAGACTGTTAATGCTGAAGTAACCTTTCTGTTCTCTCTCCCTCCCCATTATAAATTGTAGGCCCTTTTTTGCTGCAGTGTTATCAGGTTGGAAGCCAGCCCAGCACAGCCATGTTTCATAGTGAAGAGAATGGGTCTAAAGGAATGGATCCTTTGGTACTAATTGACGCCATAGCCATCTGTATGGCTTATGAGGAGAAGGAGCTCTGCAAGATAGGGGAAGTGGCTCTTGCTGTGATATTTGATGTTGCAAGCATTATTCTGGGTTCAAAGGAAAGGGTAATATAATCTTTAATTGTTTAATTTTAGCCTGTTTTAATAGTACTCTTGAACTCTTTAAAACTGGAAATGGGATGCATTGATTGAATTAAATAATGAATAGGGATATTTTTTTTTTATTTTAGGCTTGTCAGCTGCCTTTGTTTTCGTACATTGTGGAGCGTTTATGTGCTTGCTGTTATGAACAAGCTTGGTATGCTAAACTAGGAGGTGTGGTGTCAATTAAATTCCTCATGGAACGACTGCCTTTAATTTGGGTCCTCCAGAACCAACAGACTTTCCTCAAGGCATTGCTATTTGTCATGATGGACCTCACAGGAGAGGTATTTAATATATGGATGATTTCAAAGAGTGTTTATGAAATTCCACAATTTCCCATTTTAAATGTTTATAAACTCTTGCCAATCTGAGTTATTACTTCACTATTTAGTATACCTGTAACAGTTGTTGAATGTGTTCGTCTTTTTATTTGAACCTAGTGAAGATCTCAAGCACATTGGGTTAAATTTAGCTGTCGACTTTTTTGGGGGGTGTGCAACTTCACTGAAGTTATTAGAATTGCACTTGCTTACTTCAGAGTTAAATTTGACCTTTAGACATTTACTCAACAAAATAACATTTAATTTATGCTGTGATTTGAGTGGACAAATATTATTCTTCATTTTAAACTCTACTTCTTGCTAAAATGAGTATCTTGCTACCAATCAGCTTTAATATAGTTCTTGTTTAGTAGTAGATGCTTAGCGAATAGAGTTCTTGACCTTTCTGAAACCTGAATTGCTCACTGGCCAAGCTATCAGGGTGTTCTCACTTTAGGATTTCATTTAAGAGATTGCATTCTACTTTGCTGCCTTTGGATGAAAGGGGGAAAAGGTTTAAAACACATCTTTTTACATTACATTTCTTGCAAAACAGCCAATCATAACTGAACATAGTGTTTGTAAAGGTTGCTAATCTGCATAACAGCAACACTAAAAAAATCTATGATTTCTTAGGTTTCCAATGGAGCAGTTGCTATGGCAAAGACCACACTAGAGCAGCTTCTGATTAGATGTGCCACTCCTTTAAAAGATGAAGAAAAAACAGAAGAAATCCTAGCAGCACAGGAAAAGTCTTTCCATCACGTGACACATGACTTGGTTCGGAAGTAACCTCTCCAAACTCCACTGTAAGAAAGCAAGCCATGCATTCATTGCAAGTGCTTGCACAGGTCACTGGGAAAAGTGTTACTGTGATTATGGAGCCACATAAAGAGGTGAGGCTATCACAAGAGGATTAACTAAGATCCCAAAGTATTTTAAAATAGCTTAAGGCTTTTGTTTTTGAAAATGCTTTTTGAAAGGGTTTTCACATGCTATTGAAGCAAGCTCTACAGTACTATCAATTCTGGATTTTTTTTTTCATATGACTTTTACAGTAGCAGTCCCTGATAGTAGTTCTCCTTATACTAATGTTCTGCTGGTGCAGTGAGTAGCTGAGCTAACTTTCTCTGAAGCCTACTTCTGAGGGTATTTTCGTTCAATTTGCCCTCTGACCTATCCTATGCAAGGAAGTGAACTTGTAAGGGGGATGTCACTCCCCATAGGAAGAAGATAGCTGGTTTGCACAGTGTTTTGTGGTCTAGTTTACAGTTTTAAAACTTCATCATTAAACAGAATATTGTAGTTCATTTTAAAAGCCTTTAATGCTAATATGTGGTAAAGAGGGCAACCAAGCTGGGTAAGCTTTCCGCTTGCACTTCCATGGGGCTTGACGTAGCAACTCTCTCTCTCTACTGGGTTTTGCTGGCTGCCCAACCTCTGTGGTGGCCTTCCTCTTCCTGAGAGCTAGGGTCACTTCAAAGTCTCTCCTCTTTCAGAGTAAACAAAAAGTAAGGAGAATTAACCCAGTTAAAGTGAGTAAGTAAACGGGGGGACACCAAGATCAGGCAGTCTCTTCCCTCAGAGAGGGTTCTTCAGGCAGTGGCTGTTGAGGAAGTTTTTGCTGTCAGTTGCTCTTTCCTCAGGAGCTGAGGTTTGAAGGTCAGTTTTCTTCCCTGGTCTGCCCACATGTGAGCTGTTCCACTTCTCTTTTAACTTCTCCAGACTTTGCTAGCACAGTAATTACTCATTTAACACGTGTCTGCTTAACACGTTTTTGCAATAGCACGATTTTTTTTAGGGAACGTTTTTCGAATAACACGACTGTCCCCAAAATAACACGAAAATAATCAAGTGGTGGACTATTTTGCACGGTGGTGTAAGTGGGTGAAAACAATGGTAGTACGCATGAGCGGATGAATACACGTGGTCACAGCGCTCCTCCGCTCACTCACATGTTTATCTTTGTGTTTTAACAAACCGCGGCACCTTATGTTGTTAGATTATCTAATGTTATCATTGAGGACCCAGCACCAACAAAAAATTGACTTTGTCACCACCACCTGAAAAATATTTTTAATGGGAAAATTGACCCCGCATAGCACGTTTTCGCTTAGCACGCTGTGACGATGCGTCGGGGTCCCCTGACTCCTACACCCCCGTAATGCCACGGACAGACTCCACCAGCCAGTAGAATAGAGGGAGTTTATTGCTTCCCCAGGATACAGCACAGCATAGATGTAATCTGGTTACAGGGCAGGCCTAGGATGCCTCAGCCCCCCTTGAGATGGGGAAGACTGGGCCCCTGAATCCCAGCCCCTTGCTTAGGCTGCTTCCTCCATGATACCAGACAGAAACTGCCCAACTTCCAGCCCTGCCCCCCCAGCCAGGAGCTGCCTTCCGCCTTCCTCCCTTTGTTCCTCTCCCTGGGAGGTAACCAGTAGAACAGGTTACCTTCCTGACCCATCAGCTACTCTGCTGGTCCGTGGTACAGACAGCAGCCAGTGGGGGTCACCCACAGCCCAAGCCTAGCAACCAGCAAGGTACCAACACTACATCACAGCACGAACATTTTCAGAAATGCATCTATAGTGTTAAATGAGGAATTACTGTATGGCAGGGTGGAACTGGCTGAGTCCAGAGCGGCTCCTTAACCCCTTGTTGTACAGTGAGGTTTGTATAGCCCATTACATAAGCCAACCTAGCTTTATTAGGTTTCACTGGTCTATGCACATTTCGGAGTTGGATTGTTACTTAGATTTATATAAATAGTGTTTAGCTGTTAGGGCAGAATCAGTGAAATATATGTTACTTTGGATAATTTTAGTTGCTCGCATTGTGAGTAGACCTTGTTCCATGCCAGCCTTCTGGTACAAGTTGAAGATTGAATCTCACATTACCCTCAGTACATGGTTCATATAGACTTTGCTGTGTCTGTCTCTACCCACTGCCTCAATGTTAAATTCTCCAAAGTTTGCATGCAGGAAATTGCCTATTTTTCCTCCACTTAAAAGAGAATAAAAAATTATCAAAAATTGTGTAAAGTGGACTTTTGATAGGCCAAAAGGTCTTCATCGATCTCCTCCTACAGCAAAAGACCTCTCTATTTTAAATTAGACATATAACAGACAGCACTTAACAGTGGCAATTATTCAGACTGTCACAGGTGGATACGAGGTAGATAAGTCAGAATAAGAAATTGATGAAATAATCCCCCATTAAATGAGTATTTTCATACTTTCTGACACTTTAGGATCTGACATTATTCTAATTGCATGACTTAACACATGTTTATCCTGAAATCTCTGAATTTTCTGTTGACTTCAGACAACTTTTTTTTATATCTTTAGAGTTTTAATGATTTAAAAGAATATAGATCTATTTATAGCCTTTACTATCTTGAAACAGTTATTCGTCTAGTGGTGCCTTTTAATGTTTACAGTTTTTATAGATCTTTGCCTTTTCAGATGAAGCATATAACAGTTACCATGACTATTTCTGACCGAAAAATAGTGACAAAAATCTATTCATTCCATAACAATAAGAGAATATTTAGTTAAAAATGTGTAATGGCTTGTTAAGCAAACTATCATGAATGACATTGGCTCAAAGAAATCATTTTCAGTCCAGTGATTTCTAAATAGGTATTGTGAGATTGCTCATGTTTCTATCCCTCTCATTATGGCTAAGCTGATATCCTCTTAATAGACAATTTATGTCATCTTGTATGCCCTGTAATGAAGATGCTATTCTAAATGGTATTTTGTAGGTTCTCCAAGACATGGTTCCCCCAAAAAAGCACTTACTTAGACATCAGCCTGCAAATGCCCAGATTGGGCTCATGGAAGGGAACACATTTTGTACAACACTGCAGCCCCGACTGTTTACAATGGATCTAAATGTTGTCGAACACAAGGTTTTCTACACAGAGGTACTTCCCTTTTTGTACATTCGGATATTTCAAACTGGTGGTATTTAGCACTGACAACATAAGTAGGTACAAGGGACATAAACATGCTGCATTTCTGGGCCTGCTGTATGTTGAGGCTCACCCTGTTATTTCTGGTTATCAGTATTTTCTGCTGAATTTCAGCATTCATTTAAAAAAAATAAACTTTCTGGTTCTCAGTGAGAATATAACCTTTGAAATGTGAACTTCTGAAAGGCTGTCTGTGTTCATCTGCAAATTTAAGGAATAGCTTTGAAAGTGCTGAGTGTTTTTAAAAGTCAGTGAGGTAGGTGTTTAATGTGAATCTTCAGTATTAATCTTTAACTGTCTCAGGCCTTGGTTACATACATTGTTTATATTAATTAACAGAATCGATGTACCCCCCACCCCAGCATAGATGCAGTTATATTAATTTGTCAAGTATTTTAATGGCTTAGTTTATATTGGTAACTCCTTTAACTGAATTGGTTATAAAATTGTATGTAGATCAGCTTTTCTAATTTAGAAACCTCCAGATAATTTGCTTAGAGTGTAGTTGGATATTTTTTAAAAGCGGGTTCCATTGAAATAAATCTGCAAGTTTAAAGACACAGATAACTGAACGTTCTATTGAAACTGAGACCAGAAAACTGGGGACTTTCTCAGTGCCCCAGTACTTACTTTAGTTTAAATATAATTGTCTAGCTGCCCAGCATTCCATTCTTTACTCTGCAGTGCCCCAATAGACTTTTTGCTTGTGTAAGGTCCTCAACATCAAATAGAACTTGCATAATAGAGAGGCAAGCTGGTGACGCATCTAGACCGATGCAGCCCATATTTCCTCTTTATGATAGGGAAGAGCATGTAGAGTGTCTCTGCAGGGAAGAAAAGAAGTTAAGAAGCCAAGTATAGTAAGTGGCACCCTTTTCCTCCCCTACGTATGAGGTATCAGTAGGGTTGCCAGATGGTTTCAACAAAAATACCGGACACACTTGACATTACATTACAATCTACATTACATCTTTTTTAGAAAATACCGGACATCCGTTATATTTCCTCAATTTGTTTCCTGAACAGAGAGCTCAAATCCTGGACTGTCCAGTTCAAAACCGGTCACCTGGCAACCCTAGGTATCACAGATGTAATGTTCCGTCACCACGTTAGATTCTACTGTACTTGAGGACAAAATACCTGCATCAACATTTATTTCCGCTTCCTGAGTTTAACCCCCTTCCTGGGTCTGCAAAAACTCACTTGCATCCCCATCGTGGATTTTTTTGTTTTTTGGGCTCAAAGGATTTTTCCAAGACCATTAGCCTACTTGGCTCTAGAGGTTGCTTCAGGTCATTGTGATTTTCTGCCTCCATAACCAGGACCTATAGACAAACGTAGCAGTATTCTACATCCTCCTGACCTTGAATGTCAGACTCAATCCAGGGAATGGAACATTGTCTATTGATAGAGGTAGTCTCCTTGGAAAGAGTGAGGTAATGACCTAGTTTTTGTTCCTAATTTAAACAAATGATGCAGAGATCAGATCATATAAACTAGGTAGGGAAACTATCATAATTATAATACTACTTAGTTTTTATAGTGCTTTTTCATCAATACATCTCAAACTGTTCACAGAGGAAGGTAGTATCATTTATCACCATTTTACAGATGGGGAAACTGAGGCACAGAGGGGTTAAGCAACTTGCTCAAAATCATCTCCTGAAGATAAGGGGCAGAGCCTGGAAGAAAGCCTACTCTTCTGAATCCCAGTCCAGGAAGCTAGTAAATTTAAAGCACCAAATTTAAGGTTTTTGAAAGTGTCAGCCTGCAGAATTTCTAAGTATAGAATTGTGTACATCTGAGTTCTTATTTTTAACCTCTTTCATGAAAATTGTTTATTTGAAAATAACTTGAAGACCGCTAATTTGGAGAGCAGAGCTGTGGCAGGAGGATTATTGCTGTGCTGAACACGCTACTGGAAAAATGACTTCACAGTAATCAGTAGGCTAACTTTTTTTGGTTTTAACTTTCAGCTGTTGAATTTATGTGAGGCTGAAGATGCTGCCTTAATGAAATTACCCTGTTACAAAAGTCTTCCATCACTTGTACCTCTTCGAATTGCAGCCTTGAGTAAGTTAAAGCATGTAAATATAGCTTGTGGTATTTCAGTGGTCACCAACCGGTTGATTACGATCGACTGGTTGATCCTGGAGACTCTCTAGTTTGATTGCAATCTCCAGTGGTGCAGTGGGACTGCTGCTGAGGCAGGCTCCCTGCCTGTTTCAGCCCCATGCTGCTTCTGGAAGAGGCCAGCTTTCTGTGAGCTGCTCCTGCCTGCAAGCACCAGTCCTGCAGCTTCCCTTGGCTGGCAACAGAGAACTGTGGCCATTGGGAGCTATGTAGATGGTGCCTGCAGGCAGGAGTAGTGCACAGAGTCTGGGGGCTGCAGGGGCACATTGGCCCCTTCCAGGAAAGGTGTGAGTGTGGGAGATGCAGGGAGCCTGCCTTAGAAGCAGTTTTGCTGCGCCTCTAACTGGAAGCCACCTGGGATAAGTGCTGCCTACTGGGAGGCTGCATCCTAACCCCCACTCCTGGAGCTAGCATGCTATACCAAGCTCCTGCCCCAGGCCTCTTCCAGAGCCAAGACCCCATTCTCCCTCCTATACCCCAGCTCAGAGCTCCCTCCTACACCCCAACACTCTGCCCCAGCTCAGAGCTTGCACCTCTTACCTCCTCCTGCACCGTAGTCCTCTGCCCCAAGGTCCGCCTGGAGCCTCCTCCCACACTGCGAACCCTTTGGTGCCAGTCCAGAGCCTACATCCCTGCCCCAGCCCAGTGAAAGTGAGGATGAAGGAGAGTGAATGATGGAGAGAAGGGGGGGATGGTGGGAGAAGGGGTGGGGCCTCAGGGAAGGGGCAAGATAGCTCCTAGGTTGCCCTTAAATTCAAGAAATGATTTGGGGTGTAAAAAGGTTGGAGATCATTGTGGTAGACAGTGTGATTGCATGTATTAGAGAGCAAAGCTGGTTGACAGTTTTTTCCAGTGACAGTATTCCTCAGTTCAGGTATTTACAATAATGATTTTTACTTCTTAATGATTAAAATTAAATATTTTTGAAATGACTTCCTTGAATAGTACTCAGAAAAATTTAAAATGCTATTAATACTGATTCCAGTTTTTTTTTTTTTTTTTTTTTTTTAATTCTTGTGGTGTCGGTTGCTTGTGGCAAAAATGTTAAAGCTCTAGTTGTCAGTCATATAAATCTAATGAAAATTTTAAAAGGTCCTTTCTCTTCTTGTATTTCAATTTTGTATTTTTGTATTAACAAGGAACACAAAAATATTTTGATTTTTGCAGATGCATTAGCTGCCTGCAATTACCTGCCTCAGTCTAGAGAGAAAATTATTGCTGCACTTTTCAAGGCACTTAACTCAACGAATAATGAACTGCAGGAGGCAGGAGAGGCATGTATGAGAAAGGTTAGTGATATTGAAACAATGCTGCTTTGTGTGGGTCTGTATGCCTTTCCTAAACAGTGTAATGAGGAGGCAGTATATCTACTGGGATTAATAGCTGCTATGTTTGTGTTAGAGTGGCGCTAGTATAATTAAGTTGCTTTCGTTGTTTCTGTGAAATGTGGTGGGCAAGATTTGATCTTACCCATACAAATTTCCTCTGGTGGAAACCAGGCATATAGGCTTTTAGCCAGGAAACACATTTTTCTTTTGGACTAAATATATTCAGCTTTGTTATTTTAAAGTTTTATGGATGTGTCTAACTGTTCCCAATCCAGAATATTAGCTTTATGCTTGCCATTTGCAGATATAGCTCCAACACAGCTTTAATTAATAAAAGATATAATGAAGAAGCAGGCATTCATAGCATGTTCCACAGGGTACATATTCACACTAATAATGTCAGTGATTTGTAGGTCATATGAATACTATGGATCAGATTCCTTCCTGTGACAGCCTTTCTGTAGTGATGACCAACATGGTTATGGGTCCCTGATTGTAAGGGTTAGCCTTAGCAAGAGTTAGAGCAGCTAAGGGGATTAAAAACTTTTGCCAGTGGCAGAGAATCTCCTGAGTTGTTCTGAAGACACTTTTCTCTTCTCCAGTGGCAGGAGAGTGGGGGTAGCAGATGCGGGAGCTGCCTTCATGCTAGCAGCGGGTTTAGTTGCACCAAAGGAAATCCCTACTAGCTAACTAGATTCCAGCTCCTTTGCACTACTGGGGCAATGCAAAATGACCTTTGGATCGCAGTAGAGAATTTGGCTCAACAAATGTAACTGAATTTCATAGAATCATAGAACACTAGAACTGGAAGGGACCTCGAGAGATCGAGTCCAGTCACCTGCCCTCATGGCAGGACCCAGTACCATCTGGACCTTTCCTGATAGACATCTATCTAACCTGATCTTAAATCTCTCCAGAGCCTCCCTAGGCAACTTATTCCAGTGTTTAACCACCCTGACAGAAAGAAAGTTTTTCCTAATGGCCAACCTAAACCTCCCTTGCTACAGTTTAAGCCTATTGCTTCTTGTTCTATCCTCAGAGGCTAAGGAGAACAATTTTTCTCCCTCCTCCTTATGACACCCTTTTAGATACCTGAAAACCGCTATCATGTCCCCCCTCAGTCTTCTCCTTTCCAAACAAAACAAGCCCAATTCTTTCAATTTTTCTTCATAGGTCATGGTCTCTAGACAGTTAATCATTCTTTCTGCTCTTCTGTGGACCTTCTCCAATTTCTCCACATCTTTCTTGAAATGTGGTGCCCAGAGCTGGACACAGTACTTCAACTGAACCCTGATCAGCACAGAGTAGAGTGGAAGAATGACTCCTTGTGTCTTGCTCACAACATTCCTGTTAATGCATCCCAGAATCATGTTTGCTTTTTTTGCAACAGCATCACACTATTAACTCATATTTAGCTTGTGGTCCACTCTGACCCCTAGATCCCTTTCTGTAGTATTCCTTCCTAGACAGTTGCTCCCCATTCTGTATTAGGGTTGCCGGATGGTTTAACAAAAAATATTGAACACCTTCCCCCCCCCCCCCCCCCAAAAAAAAAAAACCCACCACTGAGAAAAAATTCTGTTGAGGAGGGGAAAAAAAGGGGGGAAGACCAAAGTAATGAAGCGAAAAAAAAGGGGGGGGGGAGAGAGAGTTAAGCCCCCCCCCAAAAAAGGCGCTATGCCTTTAAATGGCCCTGCACTCCTCACTTTCCCTCCAGATGTGGCAGGGGAAAATTGTCCCCGCCAGGCTTCCATCCGAGGGAAACAGGAAATACTGGACATTTCATATGTCCGGTATTTTCTGTGTGTGTGGGGGGGTGTGTGTGTGTGTGTGTGGGGTGTGTTTTTTTTTTTTTTTTTTTTTTTTTTTTTTTTTTTTTTTAAACCAGACAGGGGACCCAAATAACGGACAGTCCGGGCAAAAACTGGACACCTGGCAACCCTATATTCTGTATGTGTGAGACTGATTGTTCCTTCCTAAGTGAAGCACTTTTGCATTTGTCCTTGTTAAGCTTCATCCTATTTACCTCAGACCATTTCTCCAGTTTGTCCAGATCATTTTGAATTATGACCCTATCCTCCAAAGCAGTTGCAACCCCTCCCAGCTTGGTGGTATCTGCAAACTTAGTAAGCGTACTCTCTAGGATGCATTTTACCAGGCCCTGGTGACTTGCAGACATCTAACTTTTCTAAGTTATTTTTTAACTTGTTCTTTTATTATTTTATTTTCTAAATCTACCTCCTTCCCACTAGCATTCACTATGTTAGGCATTCCTTCATCATTAGACTTCTTGGTGAAGGCTGAAACAAAGAAGTCATTAAGCACCTCTGCCATTTCCAAGTTTCTTGTTACTGTTTCTCCCTCCTCACTGAGCAGTGGGCCTACCCTGTCCTTAGTCTTCCTCTTGCTTCTAATATATTTATAGAAACTCTTCTTGTTTCCTTTTATGTCTGTAGCTAGTTTGAGCTCATTTTGTGCCTTTGCCTTTATAATCTTGCCCCTGCATACCTGTATTGTTTGCTTATATTCATCCTTTGTAATTTGTCCTATTTTCCACTTTTTATACGGCTCCTTTTTTATTTTTAGATCATGCAAGATCTCCTGGTTAAGCCAAGGTGGCCTTTTGCCATACTTTCTATCTTTCCTATGCAGCGGAATAGCTTGCTTTTGGGCCCTTAATAATGTCCCTTTGAAAAACTGCCAACTCTCTTCAGGTGTTTTTCCCCTTACTTTGTAACCACTAGCTGATATGACTGGCTCTAAATATAGCTTCTTCCCAGTCCTTATTTTAGTAATAATGATAAAAACTTGCAATTTTGCCTGTGGCATAAGATAGCACATAGCTGTACTCCTGTAAACTGTTGTAGATACTGTTTTGTTTTTTAATACAGGCAAAACCTACAAATTGTGCTTGTGGATCTGATTTGAATGATTTTCTGTCCTCGAAGTTCCCTTTGCAGTAGGATATTCTAGAGGGTACTGCGAGTGCCTCTCTGTGTATCTTTTCTTTGTCACTCTTGTCACTTGCTAAGGCCTTAGCCGTGATTACTGGTCAAATTTTCCTATAATGCTCCTTTGAAATGTAGTTAGGCAACATGGGTAGATGGAAATACACACTGGTGCTTGGTATATTGTGGAAAGAAAACCTGGTGTGTGTACAATAATGAATGGTGTTTGTTAATACAGGTTGAACCTCTCTAGTCTGGCACCCTTGGATCCTGACCAGTGTTCTAAGTTGTGTGAAAGCACAGCTTCACAGGTGATTAATCAGCCCTGCCACTAGTAATAGGCTCAGTGCACTGACTGGGTGGGGCTGATTAATCACCTGTGAAGCTGTGCTGCCAGGTAGCTTAGAGGGAGTACTGAGCCTGATGGGTGCAGAACCATGGGAGGTGAATATTTCCTAGCAGTACTACCAACACTTCCACTGCTTATTGGGCTTTTAGAAGACATTTTGGGGTAAATTAGAGCTAAATAACAGCACAGACCACTGAGAGCCAGTACTGGTGACTGTAAACGAATGTTATGGCACGGTGAGAATAAAATCATGTCCATGATAAATGGACATCGGGCTAACTAAAATTATGCTGGACCACAGATGTTGCCGGATCAGAGAATGCTGGACTAGAGAGGTTCAGCCTGTACAGTCTCAAACATGTGGTTTTACTTGTAACATAGAGCTTAAAGAGTGTTTTTTACTTCTCAGTTAAGATCTTTTTCTATTGCATTTTTAAAACTGCCAGTTAAATGAGAGAGGAAATTAAATGATTATATACTGCTTCACCAGTCAGCATTTTATAACTCCACAGTTAACAATAGTATTATAGGAATAAAATCCTGTTAACTGAATCTTTTTGTTTGCAGCACATTCTGTAAGCTGAGCAATGTATCTGGTTTGAACATGTTCTTCAAAAGTCTCCATCTTTCTGCCACCAAAAGCATTTTTTTGTGAATTTCAAAAAATATAAAACTAGTGCTGCAGTTACTTGGTGAAAGTGTTTGTACAGAGGAAACTGAATTTATTTTATTTCTGTTGTGATTCTGTGCTTTATTTCCTTGCAGTTCTTGGAAGGAGCTACGATAGAAGTAGATCAAATTCACACACACATGAGACCTTTGCTCATGATGTTGGGAGATTATCGAAGCTTGACACTGAATGTTGTGAACCGTCTGACTTCTGTCACTAGACTTTTTCCAAACTCTTTTAATGACAAGTTCTGTGATCAGATGATGGTAAGCCCAGTCCTTTTTAAGAACTCTCCTTTCAACAGACATCCATAAAACTTAATATTAAAAAAATAAGTTTAATAGTGATTTAATGAATAGATTTGTACAAAAGATTTCCATGCTTTACAATTCCTTTGTATTGATTTGTATTTTGAAATAGTTGCATGATTAGAATTTGATGAAAATCATCATTTCTAAAGCGGCTTAGTTTAAGTAGAAAACAACAACAAAAATAAACTATTTCTTTTAATGAAGTCAGACTTAATTACACTGAAATATCTTTGGACAAATTTCTCTCTAAACAAGCAGTTGCCAAATGTTATGGTGAATGTTGTCTTGGAAACGTGCATTTTCCTTTTAACTGTTCCTGAATAGGCTGGCATCTTTTTTTTTTTTTTAATGCTAAAATGATAGTCTTGCCTTTATCTTTTGTATTTGTATTGCTAAAAAACCGTGTGTCTATCCTTCTGCTAGGAGCTCTTAATACTCAGGAGATGATTGGTCCTACTTGGTTATTGATTTGTATATTAAACCATGAGCAAATCATTGACCAAATATGAGCATCCATTCCCATTTGCTTATCAGACTTAATAAATACCTTCCCTGTCAGCCCACATGCACACTTTGATATCTGACCCGTTTTTTAAAAATTGGAGAAAATGCACCTGGTGGTATGCCTGGAAAGTCAGTGGATTTGGGCTCTGGCTGAAGTGGTTCCAAAGTTGAGGACCTTAACGTCCTCGTGTGACTGCATGAGGTACCACATGAGGAATGAATTGGCAGCCATTAGATTTTGCTGTCCCAGTGTAATCCACTCCATGTGGCAGGAATCTCTAAGAAAGGAGAACTGCTGTATATTTTGCTAGCTAAAGTTCCCTGATAGGCTTTAGATATAGACCCAAGTAGGATGTATTAGTACTGTAGTCTGGAATTGACAAAAGCAAGGAATAACTGTAATAAAATCAAAAGAAAAGCCAATCAAACACAGGTTTAAAAGCTCTCTTGGCCTTTGAAGGTACCTGGGCAGTTCAGAAGCAGTTGAATGTCTTACTAAACCTGTAGGTTGCAAACCATTGAGTCACAGACGGCAAGCTAACATCTCCAATCAAGGGATCTGAAATCACTACCTCTAGTTAGTTAGTTAGTTAGTTCCCTCAAAAATCAACAGGTTTATCTCATATTAAATCTTGCTATGGCTTTCATAACTGGAACTGTAAAATTAGAGTAATCATACTAATGTTGGATTTCCCCACAGCAACACCTGCGTAAATGGATGGAAGTGGTAGTAATTACACACAAAGGAGGACAGAGAAGTGATGGAAATGTAAGTTAATAGTTCCTTTTATGGGGGGCGGGAGAAGTAGAAGTAAACAATATAAACTTGAGCAAATATAGAAGTAATTGAACCGTAAATGTTACCATAGCTGGCTATCCACAGAGGCTTTTATTACAAGGCTGCATAAAATTACTTTTTTGAAATATATTTGTGATAGAACTTGGCACAGGAAGCTTTTGGCTGGCATTTAAAATTTGTGTTTATAGCGACTGAAATTTACCTGGTAAAGATAGTGCATGTACAAGTCTTTCAGAACTTTTCACTCTGAAGATGAAATGGTGTGGTGGATCTTTGGTGGGATCCTGTACAGTGGGATGAATTTCATCCAACTGTGCGCCATTTCCTAGGTGCCAATCCCACAATGAGGTCTGTGTGGACAGACCCCCATTGACTTCAAGGAGATTTGTCTACTGTCTGTATGGACCAGATTACTTGATCAATGCCATAATTTCTCAATAGTTCATCTTTTTAATAATTCACCTTTAGTTTTATAGTTTAGTTTTTCAATTAATATGCTGGATGTTCATGTCCTATTTTGTCAGCAAATTTATACCATATACAACATATCCTCCCTCCTTTCATCTTAAATATAATTTTTGAAAGCTACATCTTACATTTTTGTTTAAGGTCAGGTGTGTTTTTTTTTTTTTTTTTTTTTTTTTTTTGTGGGAAGTGATAGTTTGTGGAAATGTGGGAATTTATTTTTCTCGTAAATTGGAAATTGCATAATTTAAAGTCAAAGTGTGTTTTATAATACTAGTAGGAATAATTACCGCATTCAGTGTTATAGTTTGCATTGTGTCTACAGTTCTATTACCGGTAATTTTTGTTAAGGGTAAAGATTTTTACTACTGTCTAAGCTTTCAAACTAGGAAGGAATCTGTTTTGTCTTATTTCAAATAAGAACTAAATTGGGCTTGCTATTTTTGTTCCAAGAAATTAATAGATTATATATTTTTTTAACTGCTTTTTCCTGTCCCATCAAAAAAAATCAAATCTAAATTGGTCAGCACTTCTAAAGCGATGTTAGATATTTTGTAATGAAATTCAGTTAACTTCCTGTTTGCATTAAGACTTAAGAGTAGGTTACTTTGCATGTTTGACAAAATACTAATATTGATTCCAGTGGCTTTCTATAGACTTCTATTGGGATCCATTTTTTTCCTGCACATGATGATTATAGATACAGTTTTATGAGTCTTTATAGTAGTCATCTTTCAGTCCACAGTGGGGCACCATTGTAATAGTTCTTTGTCTAGATATGTATTATACATATTTCACTCAGCTGTACATTCTTTTGCTTTTAATGTTTTTCTGTCACAATATTTTGTGTCTCTGTATTTTTTGTGTTTTTCAAATATGACCCTCCCTCTTCAAACAAAAAAGGTGAATGTTTGACACATGTTGAACATTTTCAAATAGTGTTTTTCTTACAAGGCACTTGATTTTAAAAAAAGATAATTCAGTCTTAAATTTTACTTTTTTATTAGATGTTCATCTCAAGAGTCCTTAATACTATAAATATTAGTCAATTGAAGCAAATGCAGTCTGACACTGATCTTCACATAGTTTACACAGCAGATGTTATTCATGCGTCCATATCTGAGATGTTTTTGTAACTTCATCTCCTGAGAGAGAGAAACCGGGATGAGATTATTCAAGAGAATTAATTGTAGTAGGCATTAATACTTGTTTTTTTTTGCGGGGTTAGTGGGCTCCAAAATATCACTAGTCCACATTAAAAGCAAATTTTTGTTTATTGTGGAGTGATTCTTGAAGTGCCTTGTGTGAATGCTAGTTTTAAGAGGAATCATAACTTCAGTGGAGATTTGCAGGCTGAGGGGAAAAAAACACATCTGCTTGGTAGGTGAGAGGCTACAAGAGTGGTTTGAGGCACTATTCCTTTAAAAAAAAATTTGATCTTGTGGTATTTTATACTTTTCTCATCTATAAATTGGCGTGAGGTGATGAATAGGACTCAGAGCTAGTTTTGATAACTCTTGTTTTGATACCTGTATTGTCATGTGGCTTTCAGAATTCTGAACGCTCTGATTAGCTGACAAGACATTAATGGTTTTGCTTCCTAGTAAAATATTTTACTGCAAAAGGCTGTAAGATATACATTTTTCAAGGAAAACAAATGATGGTTGTAAACTAACTAAAAAGGCTAAAAATCTCAGTTAAAATGATGTAATAAGTACTGTCCAGGTAAACCTTAGGTATAAAGTAAGGGAGCCAGAATGATTCAGCTTTTTTTATCCTTCATCCTTGCCACCTAAAATCTAAGATAGCCCTGCTTATGTATGACTTGCTTGTAAAAAATTGCACTCCAATTTCAAATGAAATTTTAAATAATGAATCTGATGCTTACGAGCTTCATTATATAAAACTAGTCTTTCCTTACTGTATATGAAATATGTAAATAGCTTTTGATCAAGCAGGTTGCAGTAATTTTCCCCCCTTCATCAAAAATGCTGCTTAAGTGACAATTTGAAATTTTTGTTTTGGGGGAGGGGTGAAGTCCATTAAAAGGACTCGTGTAGTTTGATATTTCAAGCATTGAAGGTCTTTGTTGTCTGCGTGGGCGATACTTGTCTCTGAAGATACCTGAATATTGTTTCCACTGTCTTGTTCATCCCTGATATTTTTATTGTGCACAAGTGTACGGGAAATTATATGTAAACAATGTACAAATAGAAAAAAAGATGCTTTTCCTCCCCATTCTCAGGAGAGCATTTCAGAGTGCGGGAGATGTTCGTTGTCTCCATTCTGTCAGTTTGAGGTGAGAACATAACCCTATTAAAGTCAGTTTCTGACTGCAATCTGAAGAATAGCATATACCTTTTTTACATTTTTGTGTTTCTTTTTTTTTTTTTTTTTTTTTCATGCTGTAATTTTTGTTTTGGTTCAGCCTGCCGTGGAAGGGGTAGAGGTGAGAAATTCAGTGGAGGCACCAGGAGGTTCTATGTTGTTGTGTTTGGTTTTTGCTGTGATATGTTAGCTGTATTGTTATGTAATGGGCAGAGTGCATTGTGCCTTTGAGTGCAGTGCTGTGAATTGTCTTATGTTTGTCTGTGGCAGAGTTGTTTTAGTAACATTGCTGTGAAGGATGTTCAGCATGTTTTGTGTTAGGAAGCTTGGACAGAACTTTTAAGGGCTTCCCAAAGGCTTTAATATTTCAATTGATTTTATAAATTTAAGCCCCATCCCAGTAGTCTGATTTGTGTGGGTGGCCCAAAGGACCTGCTTGTGCAGATCAGATTACAGGATTGGGGCCTTATTGCTTTCTATATAAATTCAATTTAGAAAACATCAATAACATCCCCTTACAAATATGATGCATAGTGTATGTTGAAATGGATTTTTCCCTCTTGCATACTATTCATTAAATAAAACTCCCATTCTAAAAAGAAAATAGTTCATTGCCCTAGAAAAATATAAAACACATTTAAATTTGCTTATACATTTAGAAGAATAAATATCAGATGGGAGAGCAAAGCTGATTTTTAAAATAGACAACCATAAGCAACATGCATCGAACAGTGATGGGAGGGTTCTTTTCCTTCATTCTTATTCTGCTGTTGTGGGATGCATATGGGAAATGGTTTTGAGCTGCTATTTTGGGTTTTTGAATTGTGAACCTCTCAGTATAGTCCAACAATGGGTCCTCATAACTTCCCTCATCACCATTCCCATTACACACAATATAGTTTTATTATTAAAATATCACTTAAGAAACACAAGTAAATTAATATGCCTACTAAAACATGATACCAAAATGGGAAAAAAATGTATATATTTCCCCAGGACAGATTCCTTCCATGTATTGGGTAAGTAGTTGCAGCTTATATGTTAACTCCTTGCTTTTGTTTGCCAGCTGTGCTAATATATAGAGAAATGTAGTCCTGGTAGAGAAATGTAGTCCTGGTAAGATGTGTGGTAATATATTTATACATTTAGTTAGGAAGTGCTAGTTTGTTTTCATAATATTTATTTTTTATCTGTAGGAAATGAAGATTTGTTCAGCAATCATAAACCTGTTTCATCTGATCCCAGCTGCTCCTCAGACACTGGTTAAACCTTTGCTGGAGGTTGTGATGAAAACAGAACGGGCTATGTTGATAGAGGTAAAAGTGGAATTTAATTTTGCTAATTGCTTCCTTTATTGCTTTTATAATACTCCCATTTTAAACGGTGTTTTTTTTTTTTAGTTGTTCCAGCCACCTGTGTCGGATTATTTGGTATAAAAATTTATTTTGTAACAAATTATCTCATCTTTTAAGACTGATAATACTTGATTGTTTTAAGACCTTTAGACGGTTGTGATTGCTAACAAATTCAATTTACCAGATAATTTGCCAAATAATATCAGAGGAATTGATAAATTGAATAAAGGGAAATAATTTATATTAACATTATGAATGTTTCAGGCGGGCAGTCCGTTCAGAGAGCCACTGATAAAGTTTCTGACACGTCATCCGTCCCAGACTGTTGAGCTGTTTATGATGGAAGCAACTTTAAATGATCCACAGTGGAGCAGAATGTTCATGGTAATCTCTCCAAAATAATATTCCAATTTTGATAAATTAGAATTTACTGATAAACCTTTTTACCATTACTCTGACTGTGTAGTATTTCCTCTGTGAGACAAAACACTGGACTTTAGTCTTGAGGATAGTTAATTTGGCACCTTTTTATGAGTATTAAATTCATGCGCAAAATTAAAATGAATCATTGTCCTAGTGGTAAAGCTAAAGCTAATGTACACAAATGTATGCTGATACAGCCTTCAGTATATTTTCTTCAAAATTAATTCCTTTTACACTTGGTTGCCTTTCTCCAGAGCTTTTTAAAACACAAAGATGCGAAGCCTTTACGAGATGTCCTGGCAGCTAATCCAAATCGATTTATCACTTTACTGTTACCTGGTGGTACCCAAACTGCTGTTAGGCCCGGATCACCAAGCACCAGCACGATGCGTCTTGATCTTCAGTTTCAGGCAATCAAGGTATTTTGGTTCAAATCTGTTTACTCAATGTACCTATAATAATTTAATGTCACACATGTATTGGAAGATTTGTAAAACAGTTTAAAAAAAGCTAATTTCTCTTTCACCTGCCATTTTACTTGGTTTAAGGAAAATAGTCTGTTTGACTCTTTGGCTTCTCATTTACTAGCACAATGCTGCAATGCTGAAAAGGAATGTTAAAAATGTTTAAAAATTATATTTCATTAGAGCTAAAAGCAAAAAGAAAATGAATTAATGGGAACATTTGTATGGACAGTTTTTGTAGAATCACGGTTGGCCCTAAATCAATCTGAAACATGTCCCTGTATATCAAGAGTGCTATTATATAGTGATTGTTATAGCTTTGGTAGTCCCAGATATTAGAGGGACAGTATGGGTGAGGTAATATCTTTTATTGAACTAACTTCTGTTTGGTAAGAGACACAAGCTTTTCACCTTACCAGAGCTCCTCTTCAAGTCTGGGAAACCTACTCAGTGTCACAGCTAAATGCAAAGTGAAACAGATTGCTAGACATTAAAAATATGAAACACATGTTAACTACTTATGCTAATCAAAGTTATAAATTTAAGCTCCCAGGCTTCAAGCCTGGGAGCTTAAATTCATAACTTTGCTAGACACTAAAAATCATGGGTTGAGAGGCACTGGATTTATGGCTTGTTACGACAATCTATAACCCATTAAACTTACCCACATATTTTATTTTCCCCTCTTTTCTCCCTTTTCCCCTACCCAATACATGTTTGTTAGGTATTAATGTGCCACTTTACCTTCAGTGGTCTCCCTTGAAATATACATGAATTACTTCCTTATATTTGACAGAAAAGGTGCGTAAAGTCATGACTTTTATCGGACCAACTTCTGTTGGTGAGACAAGCTTTTGAGTTGCCCACAGCTCTTACTTTGGTCTGAGAAAGGTATGAAGAGTGTCACTGCTAAATACAAAGTCAAACAAATAGCTTAGCATCAGTAGTTAACACACATTCTAAGGTAGAGGTTCTCAAACTGGGGAGCAGGAGGCCTGAAATGTTTTCTGGAGAGGCATGAGAAGTCGCTTTGTCTTCAAAGCTGGGCTCCTGGCCAGCAGCCGCTGCTCTCTGCTCTGTCGCAAAGCTGGATGGTGGTATGTGTACTTGATTGGCAAGAGCAGAGGGGAAGAGCAATTAAAGGACTATCCAAACAAAGAAAGGGAAGGGTTACAATCAAATACATTTGAGAACCATTGTTTTAAGGGACCATTCAAGGTGAAGAGGCCTGTTAACACCTTGTTTCTCAGACCTGAAGAAGAGATCTGAGTAAGCTTTGAAACCTAGTCTTTCACCAACAGAAGTTGGTCGAATAAAAGATTAACAACTAACCACCTTGTCTCTTTGGTTGCTGTAATTTATTAGGTATGTGCATAATTATGCTTTTGTCTTGTTTTTTCACAGATCATAAGTATTATAGTTAAGAATGATGAATGTTGGTTGGCAAATCAGCATTCCTTAGTGAGCCAGTTAAGACGTGTGTGGGTAAGTGAAGCTTTTCAAGAAAGACATCGTAAGGAGAATATGGCTGCAACAAACTGGAAAGAACCTAAACTACTGGCATACTGCTTATTGAATTACTGCAGGTATATAGAAGTACTTATTTTTTTATTGACCAAATTAGGGTTTTTTTCCACTTGTGTAAATCTTTTCTGTACTTTCAAAATAAAACTTCTGTATAAAGCTTTGTAAAAGAAAAGACTGAAAGTTTAATCCCTGGTGCTGCCAGTAGAACCAAAATCAAGACTACTTTCAGCAACTCCTGGGGTTTTTTTTTTTTGTTTTTTTTTTTAACTGTCACTATAAAAGCAATGATGACTCTTCCACCAAGTCCTCAAAGAAAATAATCCGATTCAAGTTTCTCACAAGAGGTTTTAATTGTTTCTTTTTCCAGAAGGAATTATGGTGATATAGAATTGCTCTTCCAGCTGCTCCGAGCTTTTACAGGCCGTTTCCTCTGCAATATGACTTTCTTAAAGGAGTATATGGAGGAAGAAATCCCAAAAAATTATAGTATTTCCCAAAAACGGGCTCTATTCTTTCGGTTTGTAGATTTCAGTGACCCAAACTTCGGAGATGAGCTGAAAGCCAAGGTAAGTTAAAGCAATTAAATCATAGTAGGCTGATATTTACGTTTAGTTTTCATCTTGGGAATTAGGGCAACACAACTTGCTTGCTTAAATGGCAACAAGAGTTGGGTAATTGGCAGAGCCATTTATGTGAAAATACCAAATCTGGAGAAGACCAGTAATAGATGGAATCAGTAATTCCCTAACTTTCGAAGTTGAATATTTCTTAAGTTATGCCTATGTGGCCTTGTAGTTCAGACTATGGGATGTAAATTGCAGAATGTTCTAACATGTTGCATTCTTAACTCCCATCTGTGGCACACAACTGGTGTGCACTAAAAGATACTTTAATTTATGTGTACGAGTCCCTCTTTAAACGAGTTACAGCACAACATGCTAGTGCACAGGGCTGTCCTTACCCATATACAGAATATACAGCTGTTTGGGGCATCCAAAAATTTGGGGCACCACTGTGTCTTAATGTCCACCTACCAACACCTCTTTGTATCTCTGTCTCCACTTCCTCTGGAGAGGATCTAGTTAACTTAAAAGTGAAAGAACCTGCCAGACCTATTAGCAGTACACTGAATCTGTGAAAGTTCCATTCAAGTGGTAATGAAGCCATTTAACAGGCATTAGCTAACTTGAGGTGTATACGGTCATCATTTTCTGAATTTACCGTGTTAGTCAACAGGACCTTTAATTTTGCTTTGAAAATATTTCATTAGTGCATCGCTGATCTCATATCTCTTTAAAAAAAAAAAAAAAATCCCACTCCTCCTCCTGGCTGCCATTAGGAATAGGGGCACCAGTTTAATAGTACTGCATAGGGCCCATCAGTCCTAAGAATGGCCCGCCCAGGTGCATTCTGTAATCCATATCCAAAGTCTAGATTGCAGGATGTGTAGACAAAACCTGAATCTGCCCTTTCTAGGAAACCAGTTTGTGTCATCAAAAGAAAAAATAGTCATCTCTCTGTTAAGGCTTTTTTACATCCAGTCTTTCTAAATTTGAAAGAGAGTACTTCAAGAGGTTCTGAAGCTGCAGTACTTTGGTTTGCCAGTAATCAGAAATAATCCAGATAGTTTAATAAGTAATTGGCTCTTTTAGAAAACTTAATGGCATAGTATTAACTTTTTCCATTCCTGGTTTGTAGGTTCTGCAGCATATCTTGAATCCTGCATTCTTACACAGTTTTGAAAAGGCAGAAGGAGAACAACTTCTGGGACCACCCAACCCAGAAGGAGATAATCCAGAGAGTATCACCAGTGTTTTTATAACAAAGGTATCAATCTCTGCTAGGTTTAAAGAGCTGAGAAGCACAAAATTTTAAAAAAAAAGTACCTAAGATGGTGAATGACCTTTCAATCCTGATCTGAATTATTCTTACTACTTCTGGCCAGGGCCTTCTCTAAATACAAGTGATCAATTTATACTGAATCATATAATGATTCTGAATTGTGATGAAATTCTGTACCCACGAGGAGCTAAAATGAGATTATAAAACCTCAAATGACTTGTGATTTCATTAGGATTTCCTCATGTATCTTTACAAATGAAGTCTTGCTGCGGTAACCCCCTGTATCACCTGCCTCTTGGTTAGAAGAGTTGTTACAGCCTATTGAAATTCAGTCATAGAACTGATATGTGCCTCAGCACATATAAGATAGTCAGTGTTTGAAGATATTTTGAAGGTTAGCTCTTCAGAAGTGCTCAGTTCCCCTTATAAAAATGTGTTCTCGTCATTCAGTTACCAATGTTGGAGCTGAATTCTTATGAACATCTGGCCTCTATTGTGTGTACTGAACACTTGTGAAAACCTGGCCCTAAATATAGATATATGTGCAAACAATGTAAGCAAAGATAATTTGGGCAATAGATGAGAAATGGGCAGTAGTGCATTCCTTTGAAAGTGCTGATAGCTGGTAATAAAAGTACATTGCTCTAAAAGTCATCTTATCCGTTGCTGTAAATACCAGCCTTTAAAGTACATGTTTTTCATAGACTCTGTGAACTGCATTTGTTCTTGCATTTGGGAAAACTTGTAGAGCCTATGAATATATTCTCATCTTGTTACCCCTTCACTTTTGGGAATAGGTACTTGATCCAGAAAAGCAGGCAGACATGCTGGATTCACTCAGAATTTATCTCTTGCAATTTGCAACACTTCTTGTTGAACATGCCCCACATCACATTCATGACAATAATAAGAACCGGAACAGCAAACTACGGCGCCTGATGACCTTTGCCTGGCCCTGTCTCTTGTCTAAGGCGTGTGTGGACCCAGCGTGCAAGTACAGTGGGCATTTGCTTTTAGCGCATATCATTGCAAAATTTGCCATACATAAGAAGATAGTATTGCAGGTATTGTGTACATATTTGAACTAATATGCTCAATGGATGCTAATAACTACTATTTGTGGTGTATGCTTTCTTTAATCTGTTATTTTGTATTGTAATGGAGGGCCTGTAATGGACAATGGAGGTGTAGTTTTTAATAATCTGTGTACATGTGATAACTAACACTGTAAGAACAGTTAAGATCACCCAAGGAGCAAGTATAGAACGCCAGTGACCACCAGGGTATCTACAAGAAGGGAGCAGTGAAGGCAGTAGTGAGAGAAGCGAATCATCTGGGAAGCTTTGTGAGAAGAGGGTCTTGAGAAGACGGGGTTTGTCCATAATAACACAGGCAGCAAAAAGATCATGGAAAAATGAGAATAACAATGATCTTCTCTCCATGTTAAGACTAACTTCAGTGGCAGTTTTAGAATATGGAGATGGTAGAAGGAGAGAGATGATAGCAATTCAAGGTAGTGGGCATAGATGACACTTTCATAGATCTCAGAGATGGGTGAATAAGGAAAATGAGGCTGCAGAGAAGCTGGTAATATTAGAGGTCTCTTAAAATCGGGGCATTGGCAGTATCATTTGAAATAATGGTGTTTGCGGGAAGAAGTCAAGGGATTTGTAGGGGAGAGAATATAAGAAAACTTAGCCGAAGACGTGGGCGGGTGGGGGCGGGGGCGGGGGCGGGGGGAAGAGGATAGGATAGGATAATAGGGCAGGGGAGCAAAACTGCTTGCTACATCCTCAAGGAAAGTCCTTAAAGAGACGTATTATTATTCAGAATAAGATGTTTGTACCATCTTTAAGAGGATCACTCCTTTTTAGGTATTTCACAGTCTTCTAAAAGCTCATGCAATGGAGGCTCGAGCAATTGTAAGGCAAGCAATGGCTATTCTGACTCCAGCGGTGCCTGCTCGAATGGAGGATGGACATCAGATGCTGACTCACTGGACACGAAAAATCATTGTAGAAGAGGGCCATACAGTTCCACAATTAGTCCATATTTTGCATTTAATAGTACAGCATTTCAAGGTATGTATACAACAGTCAACTACACATGTAGGAGAATCTGTCTGATTGTTCAGGAGATAGAATACAGACTTAATTAAAATTAGTGTGATCCAAATTATATGGCAGGAACAAATATTTTTAAAGGAGTTGCTTTTCTATGCATATGTGTATATTATACAAGTTTAAAGCTCAAAATGTCTGTAATTAGTGTAACAATATATCTGGCCAATTCTGTAATGCTTCTGTCTTTTTTTTCTTCTAACTTTTACTTTTACATTTTTTTTTCTCTTTTCTTACATGCCTTCTATATTGCCTTTTGTTTTTTAAAGCCTCTTCCACCCACACATGAAAGAATCATGTTCCCTAAAATGCCCAAATGCCAGAAATACCAATGTAATTTAAGAAAAGGGTCAGTTTGATCTTGATACAAGTGCACATTTAAAATTAGCTTGCATGTGATATGAAAAAGTGTAAATAGAGAGCCAACAGAAGTACCAGTAACAAGCACTGAAAATGAAGGTTGGAAAGGTTTGCAACCAAAATGGAATACTAGAGAGGTATTGTTCTTAGGCTATGTCTGTATTGCAGCTTATGTTGGCATAACTTATGTCGCTCGGAGGGTAAATAAATTACCCTCTGAGCGACATAAGTTACACTGACATAGTGCTGTCTGCACCAACACTTTATGTTGGCTTGAGAACTTCTCCCAGGCTACATCTAGACTGCATCCCTCTGTTGACAGAGGGATACAAATCAAGCATGTCGAAATTGCTAATGAAGCAGGGATTTAAATATCCCGTGCCTCATTAGCATAAACATGGCCGCTGCTTTTTTCCGAAACGGAGCTTTTTTGAAAAAAAACCCCAAAAACCTGGCAGTCTAGACGCGGCTCTGTCGAAAATAAAGCCTTTTTCGACAGATCCTGTATTCCTCAAAAAATGAGGTTTACAGGATCTGTCGAAAAAGGCTTTATTTTCAACAGAGCTGTGTCTAGACTGCCATTTTTTCGAAAAAGCTCCATTTTAAAAAAAAAAGTGGCAGCCATGTTTATGCTAATGAAGCGCGGGATATTTAAATGCCTGCTTCATTAGCAATTTCGACGTGCCTAATCTACATCTCTCTGTCGGCAGAGAGATGTAGTCTAGACACAGCCCCACTGACACAGCTACCACCACTTGCAGAGGGAGGAGCAGGTAAGCCAACGGTAGAGCTCTCTCGTCGTCGTAGAGCAGCTACTTTAGAGCGCTTGCAGCTGCACAGCTGCCTTGGTGCAGCTATACACTATCTAATGTAGCGCTAGCCTTAGTCTGTATTACGTATTGGTCAGGGAAAATCTGTCCAGAAATGTCCTTCGGCAAGATAAGACCTGCTTCTTGTCTTAATTCCAGAACCTTGAGCATGGTACAGATATAACTAACTCTGGTCTTAAAGTCAGTTAATTCACCATTCTGTTTTGTATGTGGTAGGGAATATGTAAAATATAATTAGTTTACATATAACAACATTTGAATCCATTTCTACAGGTTTATTATCCTGTAAGACACCATTTGGTGCAGCATATGGTTAGTGCTATGCAGAGATTGGGTTTCACTCCGAGTGTTACCATTGAACAAAGAAAACTTGCTGTGGACCTTGCTGAAGTGGTCATCAAATGGGAATTGCAGAGAATTAAAGATCAACAGGTAGGAGTAATAACAGATTTTGTGAACCTCAAAATGTTGTCATGGTTTGTTGGTTTTTTTAAATGTGTGTGTGTGTGACTGATATTTCAGCCAGATTCAGATATGGATCCAAGTGCAAGTGGAGAAGGAGCAAGTTCTGCCTCATCTGCTGTTAAGAGAGGATTGTCTGTTGATTCTAGCCAAGAGGTGAAGCGATTCAGGACAGCTACTGGGGCAATAAGTGCAGTAAGAACTATTCACTTTCCTTTTTGTTCTTATAAACAGCAATTTTAAGGTTAAGCAACCTTTTTTATATTCATTTTCCTTCATAATTCAATAGCCCAGTCACTGTTTAAACTAAGATTTCTTCTTAGTTGTACTTCGGGTTAAATAATAGTATAATGTGTTATGCTCCATTATCTTCTTTTATTGAACAAAAATTGTGTACACAGGTATTTGGACGTACTCAGTCCTTGCCAGGAGCTGATGCACTTCTTTCAAAGCCAATTGACAAGCAGCATACAGATACTGTGGTCAACTTCCTCATAAGAATTGCTTGCCAGGTACTGTGTGATTCTGAAATGCATTTGCCAGTGCTTCATTAGTGTTAAAAAATGCAAATAACCTTTAATTATATACCGTGGTTTTCACTCTGGGATAAATGTATAAACATCAACAATGACTATCATCTTCTCAAAAGTTTGGGAATGAATATGAAAAGTTTATAGGAAAAACATGTGCCGATTTTTATGTAAATGTTTAAGATAAACATGTTCCATATCTTTATAGTTATACTCTGAGATGCACGCATAGCTGACAAAAGAAATTTAGATTTTGAAGAACTTTAAGGAATTGACTTTAGTTTCTGAGATACAAAAATATATTTTGGAATAAAACTGAGTGTGCCCTCTAAGATTACCCATCCGTGAGCGGAGTGAGTTTTGTCTTGTGCACCAATATTGACTTCATGTGCACTTGTTTGGATATGCGCCACTGTGGCACCCACCAGTTCCTAACAACATTTTATTTATGTATATATGGGGGGGCTCAGGCCAGGGAGTGCAGGATTCAGGGCAGCGGGGAGCTCAAGATGGGTGTCTGAAAGGTTAGGGAGTTGGCAGCTCCTTACTAGGGGAGATTGGAGCTGGGCTGCCCATTCCTCTGGCAGTTCCTTGCAGGAGGTAGGCCCAGGACCAGGCTGCCCAGCCCCCCAGGAAGCTGCTTGGTGGGGGAAGGAGTGAGGCCACCCAACCGCTAGCCAGCTGGCAGCTCTTTATGGGAAGAAGGGGTGGGGCTGGAGTGCCCTACTTCCTCAACTGGTGGGCAAGGGGGAAGCTGGGGCTGCAGCTGGCTGGCTGGCTCCCAGCTGGCTGGCTGGCAACTCCTGTGGGTAAGGAGGCTAAGGCTGCTGGCTGGTGGCTGCCCACCTGGCTGGTGCTGCAGTCAAGAGACTGGGATAGGTTTGGGGGGCCACGTGACAGCTCCAGACCCAGCCGTCAGAGCTGCTGCTGCCACCCACTGTGTGGCAGTTCTGTTGTCCGTCTATCCCATTCTCTTCCTCCCTCCCCCGCCCCCCCACTGTAGCTGGAACCACACCTGCTGAAGCTGGAACCGGGGCCAGTGAGATTGCCCCAGCAGCAATCACAGCCTCACCGTGCCCTGGCTCCAGCGGGAACAAACGGAGGCAGGGTAGCTGCCCACCGCCATGTGGCACCACCAAGCTGCTGCCACCACCACCACTACCACTCACCTTCTGGCCCAGCAGGAAAATGAGTGGTGGTGAGCGCTGCTAAGCGGCTCTGAAGGTGAGGTGGGTAGGTGTAAAATTTTTTGTGTGGGATCGCGCAGGTGCGCAGCTTAGAAGGAACCCTGTTATTACTTAGCTTTCTCACCTATTGATCATGTGATCTGGGCACTTAAAAACTGAACACGAAAGATTAAATTAGTCAAAATATTTCCTGTGGGTTGTTTGCTCGGCTGTATTAGTAACAGTACATTGTAAAATATTATTGTAACCTGACATTGCTTTGAGAATTTTTGTTTCAAAGAGTCTTAAAAACAGTTTGTATGTAAATATATAGTACTAGCCTTTTGCGTAATACAGTATTCTGACAGTCTTGGTAACTTGTGACTTTAGATAAGCCTTTCCAAAACTAGACAACGATATGCTCACATAAGATGTTTAAAAATTGAGTTCTAAGGATCATGGTTATAAATGGTTGTCATTTTGCAATAATTTTGATTAATTGCTAGGTAAATGACAACTCAAACACTGCTGGATCTCCTGGAGAATTGCTGTCTCGACGCTGTGTTAACCTTTTGAAGACAGCTTTACGACCAGATATGTGGCCAAAATCAGAACTCAAACTGCAGTGGTTTGATAAACTGCTAATGACTGTGGTAAGTTAAATGTAGAGCTTTAAGATTGAGTAACAGCTCTGTAGAGCTTTACGATTGAATAACACAGGACATAATTGAGTACTGGCTTAATAAGATATTTAAGGTCTTCCACAATTTACCTATTTCTTTATTAGACAATATTAGAGATACCGATTTTGCTTATAATATACAGATCTTAGGTTTGGACTATATATTGGAGATAGCAGCATAATGTCACTCACTGTAGAGACATTTAAATTAAATGTTGGTCCATTTAATTACTAGTTTAATCACTGTCATTACTTGAACTACTGAAATAAATTTATAGGGTTTTTTTGTGTAATTATTCTTGTCATTTTTCTTGACAAGAAGATTTAGGTAAAAGTCAGCATTTGAAAATGGAAGGGCACATCAGTGATTTTTGTCAAGTATCTATAGCGATGCTATTATTAGAGGTAAATCATTTTAGTTTCTTTCAGTCATTAAGACCGATTTTTGTTCTAACAGGTAATGTAAAATACTACATATTAAGTAGATAGGCATGAAATTAAGGAAATAAAGGAGCCTATGAATCTGTTTGCACATGCTCATCAGGGGCTTACAAAAGATTGGCAACTAAAGTTGCTGAAGATTCTGTCCATGCAGGACATGCTTCAGATTAGAGCTGCAGGGCTGTCTTCTACAATTGCTCTCTTGGAAGCTGGGGACCACTGAGGTACCCAGCACCAGACTTAAAAACAGGAAGGCTGTTCCTGCATTGTTCTAATTTAAATGCTTCCTTTGTTGGTGCCTAAGTAGGATAGAGGTAAAGGAGAAAGTAATCTAACTGGAATGTTGAGGAATAAGGTGTGGGGGTTAGCAAGTAGGGAAACTTGGACAAAGGTGATGGGGAAATGACTCCAGCAAAGAGTTGTTGCCAGTGGAGACCTGAAGAAGAGCTCTGTGTATCTCAAAAGCTTGACACACTCTCGCCAGCAAAAATTGGTTCAGTAAAAGATATCACCCACTTTGGTGAAAGATTGGCATTCTACACGTAATAATAAGTTTTTAATTAGGGCTGTCAATGACAGCTAATGCATGTGGTTAATGTAAAACAAATTAACTAGATTTAAAAAAGTCGTGTTTAATCAGTTTTAATTACACTGTTAAACGTAAAATACCAATTGAAATTTATTAGTAATATTAATACTTTTATATTTAAAAAAAACACATTTAACTTCATTCAAAAACAAAACAATGTAAAACTTTAGGGTCTACAAGTCAAATGAATGTTTAACACATCTGGCAGGTAACATTTAAATAAGAAGTGAGCAGCGTTATCTTCTGTAAACGTAAACAGACTTGTTTATCTTAACAATTGGCTGAACAAGAAGTAGGACTGAGTGGATTTCTAGGCTCTAAGGGTATGTCTACACTACAAAGTTAATTCGAACTAACAGCTGTTAGCGCCCATGAAAGTTAATTTGAACTAACAGCTGTTAGTTCAAATTAACTTTCATAGGCGCTACACATGCAAACCGCTAGTTCAAACTTAATTCGAACTAGCGGAGCACTTAATTCGAACTAGGTAAACCTCATTCTACGAGGACTAATGCCTAGGTCGAATTAAGTCGTTTGAATGAAGGGCTGTGTAGACACTTAATTCGAACTAGTTGGAGGCTAGCCCTTCCCAGCTTGCCCTGGTGGCCACTCTGGGCCAAACCAGGAAAACTCTTCTGCCCCCCTCCTGGCCCCGGAGCCCTTAAAGGGGCACGGTCTGGCTACAGTGCTTGTGCCAGTTGCAAGCCTGCCAGCACCCAGCCAGCAGACCCTGCACCTGGCACAAGATGAGCCAGCCACCCGCTGCCACCCAGCCCTCCGCCTCTTCCCAGGACCAGGCTGGTGGCTCCCAGGAGCCTGCCCGGGGCCGCAAGAGGTGGGCGCCCGCCTGGTCTAGTGTGGAGATAGTGGACCTCATGGAGGTTTGGGGGGAGACCTCCAACGTCCACGACCTCCACACTAGGCACAGGAATGAGGCCGTCTAGGGCAGGATAGCTGCCAGCCAGGCCACCAAAGGCCACATGCGAACCCAGGAGCAGGTTTGCATGAAAATCAAGTTGGTTCAGTGAGACTCCCGACCCTGAGCTTAGAACATAAGAACATAAGAATGGCCGTACTGGGTCAGACCAAAGGTCCATCTAGCCCAGTAGCCTGTCTGCCGACAGCGGCCAGCACCAGGTACCCCAGAGGGGATGGATCGAAGACAGTGACCAAGCCATTTGTCTCGTGCCATCCATCTCCAGCCTTCCACAAACAGAGGCCAGGGACACCATTCCTACCCCCTGGCTAATAGCACTCCATGGACCTAACCTCCATGAAATTATCTAGCTTCTCTTTAAACTCTGTTATAGTTCTAGCCTTCACAGCCTCCTGTGGCAAGGAGTTCCACAGGTTGACTATGTGCTGTGTGAAGAAGAACTTTCGCTTATTAGTTTGAAGCCTGCTACCCATTCATTTCATTTGGTGTCCTCTAGTCCTTATATTATGGGAAGTAATGAAGAACTTTTCTTTATTCACCCTCTCCACACCACTCATGATTTTATAGACCTCTATCATATCCCCCCTCAGTCTCTTCTTTTCTAAGCTGAAACGTCCCATTCTCTTTAGCCTCTCTTCCTATGGGACCTGTTCCAAACCCCTAATCGTTTTAGTTGCCCTTTTCTGAACCCTTTCCAAGGCCAAAATATCTTTTTTGAGGTTAGGAGACCACATCTGTACACAGTACTGAAGATATGGCGTACCATAGTTTTATACTTCCCCTCATCCTTCTTCCCCTGGCTTCCCCCTTCCAGCTCCCTCCTCCCAGGTTTCCACCTCCCCTCTCCCACCCTCTCTCTTCCCCTCTCCCACCTCCTTTTTCCAGTCTCCCCAGAGGTTAATTTCCCCCCCCCCCCAGTTTTGTTAAATAAAGAGAGTTTCTATTTTTGAACACGTGTCCTTTATTTTTTACATCAGGAAGGGGGGTTAGAGAGGGGTAAGTGGAAGGAGGTGAGGGAGGAATGGGGCACGAGCCCCTGATGGGGAGGACTAAGGTGGCTCTGCAGGCTCCTCAGGGTGGAAGCTCTCCTGCAGGGCCTCCTGGATCCTGACAGCCCCCCAATTGACCCCCCCCGGATGGCAGCCTGCGGCAAGTGCACCTGGGCTGATGGCCGAGTGCTGTGATGTGCCGAGTGTGGGCACTCAGGGCACTCCAAGGCAGGACTGCTTTGCTGTCCCTCATCGAGGTAGACAAGCAAGTAGGGAACCCTGAGAACTGTCTGTCCGGGGTGGGGGCTCGGGTCCCTTTAAGCACAGCCCTTGGCTAGCCTGAGGCAGCAGCTCCACACTCTACGTCCTGGTTCCGGCCAGCCTTAACTTCGGTTCAGGGTCCACTCAATGTGGACATGCTTGTTCGAATTAGCAAAACGCTAATTCGAATTAGTTTTTAGGTCTAGATGCACTAATTCGAATTAGCTTAGTTCGAATTAACTAATTTGAATTAAGTTAGTTCGAATTAGTGCTGTAGTGTAGACATACCCTAAAGTTTAACATTAGTTTTGATTTTGAGTGCAGTTATGGTGAAAAAATGCATTTGTAAGTTGCCCTTTCATGATAGAGATTGCACTACAGTACTTGTATGAGGTGAATTGAAACATTATTTTATCTTTTTTACAATGCAGATATTTGTAATAAAGTAACATGAAATGAGAACTATACACTTTTTAGTTGTATCACAGAATACAGTCCATGTATTTGAAAATGTAGAAAAACACCCATATCAATTTAAATTGCTATTCTGTTATTCTTTAACAGTGCAATTAAAACTGTGATTATGATTAATTGTGATTATTTTTTTAGTTGTTGACATCCCTATGTGTAATATATTTGCATGGCAGTATGCCATATAATATTACAATACTATAAACTAGATTATTTGTACCATACTATTATAGGTAGTATGAACTGTCTTACTGTGGTTTAATATATTAGGATCACTTTTTGGTTTTTCACTGTGCATTGAACCAGTGGCAGTTCATATTTCTCTGCAGTAATAAATGAATTTAAGATTTTTTTTTTTTTTTTAAAGAATCCTTTTACCACAATTCCTTTTTCTAAATGTTTGACAGATGTTTAGCTACTGAACTTCACTGTTGTGAAGACAATTGCTTAGGTAATCTTACTTTTAAAAGGTAGCTACTTTATAATAATTTTCTCCTCCTACCATTGAAGGTGGTTTAATTTACCTCTGTTGAAAGGCAGTTTATGCTGTTACTTCTATAAACCCTTGTGCATTTGGCTTTAAAACTCTGTAGTTGATGCTTCATTATTCGTTACTCATTACTCTACTTGTGCTTCTCAAAATACTGCACAACTAATGAGAACTGCCATTAAAATTCAGCATTTCAAGAGCAAATGTTATCCACGCTCAATAGAAGTCACTCAATTACTTAGCTGCATTCAGCACATCATATTCTCTTCCATCCTACAAATGAAACACCATAACATATTCAGTCTTGTGTCAGAATTATTTCCCACCCACCTTTCTTAATCTGAGTTATTCCAATGCAAATATATTTGAGTGCAGGCCTTATTAGGTGTTGGAGGCTGAGCAGAAATAACAACACGACTTGGTTAAAAGAAGACCACACCTGAATATTTCTCTAAGTAGAAGAGGCAGGGCTTGAACTGAAGACTAGATCTGGGCCAAGTTTTGTGGCTGAAACTTTTTTCACTGAAAAATGCACATTTGGATTGATTTTCAGTGAATTGTTTGTTGAAATAAATAAAATAACATGAATGAAACATCTTGTTTCAGTTTTCCAGACTGTTCACAAGGGGATTTGAGGCACAATAGTGGAGGAAGAGGAATAGATGTAGGTAATAGTAATGGTGGTACCCCTTTATAACGTTCAGCCCAGTGGTTAGGCCGCTCACCTGGGATGTGAGAGCTTCAGATTTGAATCCCTGTTCCAGAGCAGGGATCTTAAAATACTATTTTGTCCCCCCTTCATCACGTGAGTGCTTAACCCCAGGGTATTCTGGGGATGGGTTTCTCAGATTCTCCTGTTGAAGTTGTTCTGCTTTATATAAAGATTTAAATACCAGTAGACATTGCCCAGGTCTATGGGGAGGGGAAGGGCACAGTCCCCACTAGCTGGCTTCTCTCCAGGGGTGATGTGGCACAGTGGGCGGCTGCTCTGCTGGGCTGGCTTGGGGGAGGTTTGGAGGTAGTGTTGCCAGGTGTCCGGTTTTGAACCGGACAATCCACATTTGAGCCTTCTGTTTGGGAAACAAATTGAGAAAATATAAATGTCTGGTATTTACATCACAATCTACATTACATCTTATTTAGAAATGGCAAGTATGTCTGGTATTTTTGTTGAAACCATCTGGCAACCCTATTTGGGGGGGGAGTTGGGAGGCTGCACAGGCCGCTTGCCAGCTTCTTCCTGGGTCAGCACAGCATGGTGGGTGGCCGCTTTCTGGGGCGGCAGGGCCCATTCTGCTGCCCTCCTGTGCTCATTCATTAGTGTTACTGCCCCTGTATAACATCTCCCTCCCCCTTTCCATTTGATGCAAAACATTCCACATACATTGTTCTGGCACAACCAAATCCTGACCTTGCTTTAAGTTATGATAAAAAGAAGCTGCATACCAAATTTGGTGGTTCTAGCTTTTACTGTTTAGGAGGAGTTCTTGAACAAACAAACTCAAAGACAGACCGATGTCTAAACTCTCTAAAATGTATAGCACATTCAGTGAGGTAGACCTAAGATCCAAGTGTGCCCCGGCCCACGTGAGGTAAGTCTTCTGACTAGGGATGTTAAATATCGGTTAATTGAATAGTCAATTAACTTCATTAATTCTTATCCGTTAGTCGACTATTCTATAGTCCCCGGGCAGCCCCTGTCTGGTGGGGTGGGGTCTGAGCTCCGGACCTGGCACGAGCCAGAACTGAGCTGGGCTGCCTGCCTCTCTGGCTTCTAATAAACTTGAAATGCAGAGCCACACTGGGGTAGGTCCAGGACCCAGTGCAAGCCGGGACTGAGCTGGGCTACTGGCCAGCCTGCTAAAATATTTTACTGGCAAGTGGTGGGGGGGGGGGGGGGCTGTGGGAATGCGTGTAGTCTATAGCGTTAACCTATAAGCTTTTGCTTATCGGTTAATCGACTATACTATTACATCCCTACTTCTGACCACTGGATTATAGAGTCATTCTCTTGTTTCTGGCCTAATGACTACTCAAATATTTTATACAAAGTTTCAACAGGAGATGTGAGACCACCACATCATAATACCCTCTATCCTGGGGGTACTCACTTGGGAGCAGGGAGATCTGAGTTCAAGACTGGAGATTTGAAGGTCTCCTTGTCCCATTGGGTTAAAAATTATAAGTTGGGGCACTTTCCCCAACATCTTCCAGATCTGTTGTGTAAATCTAGCCCTTCATTTCCTTTGCTTTCATTGAAAATATGTGAAACAAAGTTTTTTCTCACTTTGATTCACCAAACATTTTTTTTTTGGTTTGACCTAAAATAATGGTGTATTTTTGTTTTGTTCTTGTTGTTTACATGTGGAGCTTCCAGCAAATCAACACTGCCTATAGCAAGTGATAACATCATTCAGTTGCCTACTCCATGCAGGAGGCAAGGGGGGGATTGCTATATAATGTGCAGGAGAAAGCTCCTACAGCCCTTTTCCAGATACATATAAGAATTAAGAGTGATGGGAAGCCTGGTAAAGTTACTTGCATGAGCAATTGAGAGAACAAGGTCATCTGCGGCTTCCAGTTGCAGTCTGTCCTAACCCCCTCCAGTGCTCTGGAGAAGAAGACTTCTGGTTTGTCATTTCTTGCAAATTTTCTACTTGCTTATTATTGTCCTGTAGGCATCACAGAGTTGGAAAAGGCAGAGCTCACTGCATCCAGCACCTAGTAGACCAGAGGTGGGCCAGATAGGATGTGCAGGCCGGATTTGTCCCACCAAGCCAGTTGATCTAGTCTGTGGCTGCCCTGCCACTCCCCCGCTCCCAGGCCAATCGAGAACTGGGGGCGGGGAGAGCATGCAAAGTTTCCTCCCCCTGCCAGGGGCACGTGGCACCAGAGGGAATTGCCAACTGTTCAAAACGGCTGGCGATTCTCTCTAGGTGCCACGTGCCCCTGGCAGGGCGGGGGTGGGGGCAAAGACTTCACATGCGTGCCCACCTCCTGGTCAGTCAAGACCTGGGGGTGAGGGAGTACGGAAAGTTTCCTCCCTTCACCAGGGGTGTGCAGTACCAGAGGGAACAACTCCCATCCGCCTGAGATCCTGCCCCTTTGGGGCGGTCCACGACCACTTCCAAAATTTGTGAAGTGGCCCCCCTGCAAAAATTATTACCCACCCCTGTAGTAGACCTAAAAACAAGCAGTTAGGTGGGTGGCCACAGTTCTTGTGTAACACTTAGATGGTAAGCTTTTTGAAACCGCAAATGTCTTGTTCTGTGTTTTGCACAGCACTTAGCATTAGAGCTCCTAGGCACTACAGTAATCCAAATAATGAATAATAATTGTCATATATTGCTTTCTATGAGGTGAAGTCATACAGCCTAATTTGCTATGATAGGCGTTATGTTTTAGGATGGGAGACAAGAGCTAGCAAAATCTTATTTTCCAGTCCTTAGACTGGCTTAGTTTCAACAAACCCATTCCTGGGCTTGAAGCATCTGTTTCTTAAAAGCACTTCTTATAAAGGTCCATCAGAATAGGCTGTTCTATATCTTCTCCTCCAATATCTTTCTTTTTAAGGTATTTCAACAGGCAAGTACAATGCAGCCCTTTGCTCCAAGCAGTTTCTAGGTAGGCAAGAGTGAGAGCCACTTTCTGAGATGCTTTTACTACCTCTGTAATGTAGCTATTAGCTTGACATTTTAACATTTCAGCTATGCAATCGATGGCTTACAATGTCTCATATTTTGCACATCTGGAAAACTTGGCTGGTGTAAGAAAATTGTAGTTGAAACTCTTGTAGTATGGAAGGCTGAAATCATTTTGTTATAGGTTTCACACAGGTTTGATGTGAGCTAACACATCTAATGGTCTTTTTGTTTTTTTCCACTATGTGTGTCCTTCTAGGAACAGCCCAATCAGGCCAACTTTGCCAACATTTGCACTGGGTTAGAGGTCTTAAGTTTCCTATTAACTGTACTGCAGTCTCCAGCTATCCTCAGCAGCTTCAAACCTCTGCAACGAGGAGTAGCAGCTTGTATGACCTGTGGAAATACCAAGGTTTTGAGGGCTGTCCACAGTCTACTCTCTCGCTTAATGAGTATATTCCCTACAGAACCAAGTATGTGGTATTTTCCTCCACCTCTTTCTTTTATCACTGCATAACAAGTGGTTGGCGGGACGGGAGCAGGGAGGCATTTCTTAATATGCTAATCTTCTGTTTTATGTGTTCTGCATTTATGGTCCATTTTAGCTTGCACTTTCAACCTTTTCGAAAAAAAAGTTGAAATAAGTAATCGTGTAGCATACATCATTATCCATTGACATAAAAACTTAATAACCTGTGGCAGTCATTACTTTGACTCAAGAAATGCCTGCTATAAATTTAATGTCTTTTGCAATTACCATTTTTCTGCTTTGAAAAATGCTTTTTTTTTTTCCTCAGTAGTTGAACATCACTGTTTTACTAAGACAAGAAAGGGAAATTGGGTGTAGAGAGAGGCTTCAGTGGAACACTTGACAAGGATAAGTCCTGTCATAGCACTACTAAATTAATCTAGACCGTGTTATTACTAGGAACATTTTGGTGATCATTCTGGGGAAGTGATGCCCAATACAGAGGCCACAGTGGTTGTATAATAGTTAGAGGTTTTTTTACATGCAAATACAGAAAGTTCAGAAAGAGCCCCTCTTGCAGTTTTAATAACTATAATATTATAAAAACATATTTGTTATGTTGTTGACTCTGTCCCAGGTACTTCAAGTGTAGCGTCAAAATATGAAGAGCTGGAATGCCTATATGCGGCAGTTGGGAAGGTTATTTATGAAGGGCTTACTAATTATGAAAAAGCCACCAATGCTAATCCTTCCCAACTCTTCGGTGAGTTTCTTGTTCCTCTCATATATGCATATGGATTGGCTTGCTAATCAGTTTGTTCTTTATCATTAGGTTTTATTTTATTTTCTGTAAGGGGGTTGGATAGCCATGTAGATAATGCTATGTGCTGCCCTGGGAAATATGGATGTAGACATGACCTTGGGATGAAAGCTGATAGCCTTGAGGAGTAAGACTACAGGGCTCATTGTATTCTATCATTCCAAGTAGGTGGCTTGAAGGTAAGTATTGCAAATGAATACTGGTGGCTGGATAGGTATCTTAGTTACTAAGGGCATAAAGGAAGGAGAAAAGGCATTTAAATGAACAGTGTTGCAAAGTAAAAGCTACTGGAAACTTCAGCTGAAGCAGCTGAAATCTGCACTTAATATTTTGGTGCATAAGATCATATTTTTGTGCGTTAATTAAGTAAATACACTTAAACATTTTTGTCCGGTATTTTTCTTTTGAATGCATAGAAGGCATAGTAATGTTAGCTGATTTAAATCACATAAAAGTCATCTTTATTTATAACTTGGATTCTGAATATTGAAGAATCTCAGATACAATGCAGTCTTTGGGAAAAGAAAACAATTCTGAATGTGCTTTTATTAAGCACATTCTTAAAAAGATGAAATGCATTCCTAGTTCAATATTTATTTACATTGATTAAATGACCAGGAAACAAATCTCTTTAGTTCTTGTCTGAATGCTTGACTACGACTGAGAGATGTTGGAAC